>JAUPFZ010000002.1:10966318-15795068 GCA_036937285.1 Euphydryas editha | reverse complement strand
TGTACACGTTTACATGTGAGTCGGGAGACCGGGAGGCATCAGTGTTTTCAGGAACTCGACCGGATAATGAATGACATCATCGATGTTTATAACTGAGTCGACCCCTACGACTGAGTGAACCCCTTCGAATGATCTCCAATGTATTTCATTCATAATAAAAAAAGAAAATGGTGGAAGGGCGGCTTTATCACTAAAAGTGATCTCTTACAGGCAACTTATGGATGCATTAAATGAAAATTGGACAGGTGGTAACGGTGCATAAAGTCTATTTTCCGAGGTTTTCGATTAGTTAATTTTTTAAATACGTAAATACAGACTCATAATTATACATACACTCATACAAACAATTATTATCCAGTTCCGGGAAATTACCATTTTCTATTTTAAGTAACAGTCTGAGAACTGTCCGGCAGTGACATCTCTCTTCAGATGGACTTTCATATTTTAGATAGGGCTCAGTTTTGTTACTGAAGGAGACAAATGAGACCGCTCGCGCTTCACGCACTCAACTTCGTCCGCTCGCGTTCCTCTGATCAATACTGGCAAAGTCTGAAATCGCGTGCTAACAATAAAGTAACTCCGACCCCGTGGTTACATCCAGAAATCAAGAAAACCGCTAAGCAAGACAAAGCTAAACATGTGAATAAAAAAAAGTTTTAACACAAGAAAATTTGAGCAATACAAAATTCTGCGTTCCCTCTGCAACAGGATGTGTAGGGATGCTAAACGTCACTACATTCATAATTCAGATCAGAATCTTACCCAAGCGCAGGTTTGGAGATTCTTACGGTCACTAGAAGTGGGCAAAACCCACTGAAGGTTGCCAAAGCTCAATGGATCTCAATGCTTTAAACCATCATTTCATTACTCCACCCATAACATTGGAGTCCCATGTTAAAACTTCCACTTTATCTTAAATAATCAGGTCCCACCCGACTTGTCTCAATTCTCCTTCCAATCAGTCTCTGTAGAAGATGTTAAGAAGTGTGTCTGTTCCATTTCTACTAAAGCCATTGGTAGTGACAAATTAAGTCTTGAGATGATTCTTCCTGTGCTGGAAATCATTGCTTCTGTGGTCACACACATCGTAAATGTCTCACTGTCATGCAATGTATTTCCATCACTATAGAAGAAAGTAATTGTCATAACACTACCTGAAACCTCCGATCTGCTCAATATGGGCGATATTGATTCTATTCTCCGATCTGCTCAATATGGGCGATATTCATTTCTATTCTCCCCATACTGTTCAAAGTCTTGGAATCTGTTGTTCACACGCAACTTTATTCCTTCCTAATTTCTAACTCCCTCTTATGTCCATTTCAATCTGGTTTCCACCCCTCCCACAGCACTGTTGGAGCGCTGCTGTGAATGAAATGCTGCTGTGAGTGAATGTAACGGAGGATAGTCGGTGGGCTATGAATAATACCAAGCTTACTAATACAATGATTTTGTTGGATTTCAGTAGTGCCTTTAACTCTGTTGACTATGACAAACTTCTTGGCACTCTTCGTGCAGTTCATATTTCATTTGCTGCCATTGAGTGGTTCCATTCATATCTTTTTGGACGCCAGCATACTTTTAGGTCCGATAACAACTCATCGGATTGGTTGAATCTTACTGCTGGTGTCCCATAAGGTGGCGTACTTTCTCGTTTTTAAAGTGCAATAAAGAATATATAATGTATTAATACTTCTCCAATACCTTTAATAGTGGTTTTTTATACAATATCTTACATATTAATAATTTACATAAAACGCTTTAGAATGTTTACAAACTCAAATATAACGTCGATACGTACATTACGTCACATTGTGGTGATTAAAAACTTGTATCGAAATAACAAGACCGTTGTTATGTCACCTATTGGCCTCCTATGTGCTAAATTCCAGCGATTCCTGCTATCACAATCAAACTGATGGTTTATTGCAGTGTTTCCCAACGTGGGGCCCACGCCCCACTGGGGGGCAATTTGATAGTTAAGGGGGGGCAATTTGAAAATGGACTCGACACGACTTTAAGCCTTTCGCTTTGGGTTATTTAAATGCAATGCTATAACTTTTTTATGTTTTTATATATTTTGAAATTTTACTTACGATGTTTTGATAACAATTTCATAGTGATTTCTTCCTAAAAATTATCATTTATATTTCTTAAGGGAACAAAACAATTTTGAAGGTTAAAAATTATGCATGGGGGTATAAAAAATTTAGAAATGTTAAGGTGGGGCATGGCCTAAAAAAGGTTGGAAAACACTGGTTTATTGTGTGAGTAGGTAATCAAAAAAGTTGCGAGTAGCAACCGAATAGTCAAATGAGTTCTTGACCTTTTGACACTATAATAACCGTTACATATTTTGTTTTCATTAAAACTAGGTAATAAGTTAATAATAAATATATTTGATATAATTATTATTGTTACAAATATCAAATATGCACTTATCAATTTAAAGACTTTGTAAAAAGAATATTGACGAGGTTTTTTGTCATTGGTTATTATTGCAGTTTATTTTCAAAATTGAATATATATTTTTTACAAAAATTAAGATATATATATATATATATATATATTTTTTTTTTTTATACCACGACGGTGGCAATCAAGCATACGGCCCGCCTGATGGTAAGCGGTTACCGTAGCCTATGGACGCCTGCAACACCAGGGGCATCACATGCGCGTTGCCGACCCTTTAAAAACCTATTTACTCCCCTCTTGAAGGACCCCATACTGTAGTCCTGCGGGAAAACCTCGGCAGGGAGTTCATTCCACAACCGAATGGTCCGTGGGAGGAAATTCCTCTGGTACCGAACTGTACGGGACCATTGGGGCTGCAATGTGTGAGCATGAATTCCCTGTCGATGGCGAGCGGTGCGATGATAAAAAGTGGCCGTTGGCACCATTTCGAACAATTCTTCGGAACACAACCCATTATACAAGCGATAGAGCACGCATAGGGATGCAACATCTCTTCTTAGACTTAAGGGCTCGATATCGCTCGTCAGTATTGGATCGTCGACAATTCTCACAGCTCTTCTTTGAACCGAGTCAAGAGGGCCAAGTTGGTATGCCGGTGCTCCCGCCCAGAGATGAGAGCAGTACTCCATATGGGGGCGGACTTGCGATTTATACAGACGCAGTCTTTGCCCCGGCGTGAAGTACCGCTTCGCTCTGTTAAGCACACCGAGTTTTTTGGATGCCATCTTGACCTTGTCTTCCAGGTGACATCGGAACTGGACGTCGCTGGATATGTCGACACCAAGGATACCAATACTGTTAGAGATGGTAAGGGTTGTGTCCTGGAATTGAGGGGCCACAGTGAATGGGGTTTTCTTAGCGGTGAACGCACAAACTTGTGTCTTGGAGGGGTTGAATTGGACTAAATTGTCTCGACCCCAATCGGAGACTTTGGAAAGACTACTCTCGATTTCAGACACAAGTTGTTCGCGACTTTCTACCACAGCGGAACGAGGGATGTTTGCACGGCCTGTGTAGAAAGCGTCTCCAGTGCTATCGTCTATATCTATATATATATATATATATATATATATATATATATATATATATATATATATATATATATATATATATATATATATATATATATATATATATATATATATATATATATATATACAGCAGTTTTCTCACAACAATTTTGATGGGGTCAGTAGGTATGCCGTATGCGTCATGTCCTGTCACAGAGCAGAAAAGGGCTTCGTAAATGACGCCATTTCTTAATTACCACTGATTATGTAGTTGTTACTTGTATTTTTTTTATTTAGTCGCATCATACAGTGATATGCTTTATAATTATTTTTGTTGGGTATAGGCTTGTTGAAAATTTTATTATCACACTAGCGGCCCGCCCCGGCTTCGCACGGGTATTTAACTAAAATTTTAAAAATTATAAATTTATATTTTTTATCACCTACACCTGCGTCGATACTGGAAAATATTTTATAATAGATAGATTGAGTTGTCAAATCAACTTCGAAGCAAAGCAACCCCCCTTTAAACCCCGTTAGGAGATGAATTTTGATAAAATACGAAACACGTCTTCAATCAATTCTGTTAAAGAATATTTTATGGAAAATTTGAAGTAGATTGGACCAAGGAACTACGTTGTCCCATACAAACTTTGCCCCCCTGTTTTGCCCCCTTAGGGGTAGAATTTCGTAAAATCCGTTCTTAGCTGACCTCTCCTCGGCAAAAGGAATATTCCTACCATATTTCAAGTCTCTAGATCTTATAGTTCCAGAGATATCGTGATGAGTAACCTTTCGCTTTTATACATTAAGATAAAGATTATAAAACGGACTCGTCAACAGATTTATTATATGTATAGATAGTACGGATGAAACATTTGAACTGATTTTTTTATTAATTATATTTTCATTGATGAATATCACTTTTATTATATCACTAAGTATTATTCCCGACGAAGACAAATCCAAAATCACAAAAATCATAAAAATCGGTCCACTCGTTCTCGAGTTATAAACGGTGTAACTAACACGACTTTCTTTATATATATAGATTACAACTTAAATAGCTATAACCATCCAAGTTTGTATAATCAACAAATACATAACGACCAAGACCATAGTAGGTACACTAAGGTACTAAATGCAAAAAATAAAAACATTTCGTTTTTTTTTTTTTTTTTTTAATAATATGTAATATCTTTATAGTTGTTTCTTTTACACTAGACTTTTTTTTCAATCATCAAATATATGACGAAAATTATTAGCTAGTTTTCGTCATATATTTATAATCAATGTTGTTTACACTTTCAAAGAAGTATCATTTCGAACAATAACTATGTTAGTTAAATCTTTAATTAATGTGATAAGTTGATGGTGTAACTATTTAAATAAATATATGTATATATAAATTGAAAGGTTAATTACAGGTAAATTGTTCTGATTATTCCACATAGAAGAGCATTGCAGTCAGGTGGCTCTAATAGACATATTTGTCATCCGCGTACCACAAAATGTTACCATTTGTCAAGCAAGTTTTTTTTTTTTTTTTTTTTCCGGAAGGACTTATGCTGTTGGCCTTAGTGGCCTTTACAGCGACACCGGGCGGGGGGGCGGACACTTTAAAAGGTCCAGCCTAGAAAGTAGAGCCTCCTTATGGGCGGCTCTGAAGTACTATACGCGTCGGTTGGCCGGCTTGGCGGCGCTATGCGGAGCGCTGAGGTGAACGGACTACTGCTCTACGTGCCTAGGCGCGTACGACCGTTGAACCCTATTACTTCGTCTCCGTCGGCGGAGACGGTGTAGGTGAGTAGTGTGGTGTGTGGTGCGGTTGTGTACTGTACCTATCGGGGGGGGGTTGGCTAGCGTTATCGGGTCGTCTGGGTCGGTGAGCACGTGAAGGGGGCTTCTACAGCGGTTTTTGAAATTACCGCGTAGTGTATTGTAGACGCATGACTGGGCTATAAGGGGGTTCGGATGGGTTCGGATGGTTGCGCGCTTTCTCGAAATAGTTAGCGGCGATCGATTTAATATGCTTGGCGATCGAATCGATTTTAAAATCCTTATGGAGATCTATATTACGAATGTACCACGGGGAAGCCGTGGCCCTCCGTAAGAATCTATTTTGTATGACCTGGAGCTTCTGAAGGAGCCCGGGCTCGCACCGGGCGAAAACTGGGCAACCGTATGTTAGTATAGGTCTAACACAGGTTTTATATAGTGTCGTCTTATTTCTAAGAGACATTTTACTTTTGCCGTTGATCATGTAATAGAGTCGGCTCAGCACGAAGGCGGCCTTGTTACGGACACGTTTGATGTGTTTTTTAAACGTGAGTCGTTTATCGAGAGTGACCCCTAGATAGGTAACTTGATCGGACCATTTGATAGGAGTACCGTAGAGAGTAATCTCATCCGGCCGGCCTAGGTATTTCATTACCTTAACGAAAAACACGGCGGTGCTCTTGTCCGGGTTTATTTCGATTCGCCACGTCCGAAACCAGTCGCCTAGTGCGTCTGTAACGGATTGTAGTCGACTCGAGATTAATTCTGGACGGTCGGAGGATGTGAATAGTGCAGTGTCATCTGCGAAAAGGGCAATTTTGACTGATTTTCGCTCGGCGAATTGTATCGGAATGTCGTTAGTGTACAGTGAGTACAATAACGGAGAGAGGCATGAGCCTTGAGGGACTCCGGCACGGAGGGTGCGGGGGGAGGATAGAGTACCTTCGACTCTGTATCTGAAGGTGCGGTTTGACAGATAGTCTCGAATCAGGAGTACTAGTCTGTCTGGCAGTCCGAGTTTGTGTAGTTTATAGATCAGGCATAACGATGCCAGACCTTATCGAAGGCCTTAGCGACATCGAAAAATAGGGCTCCTGTGCCGCGGGTCTTTGAATATGAAAATCCTGCCAGTATATGCTCCGTTATGCGGTGCACTTGATGAACACAAGAGTGTCCGGCTCGAAAGCCGAACTGCTCGTTTATGAGGATAGAGTTGGCCTCTACGATAGCTCTGAGGCGGGCGAGTATGATTCTCTCGTAAATTTTACCGAGAGCGTTGAGAAGGCTGATCGGTCTATAACTAGTAGGGAGGTTGCCGGGTTTACCGACCTTTCGAATGCCTATGACTGTTGCCTCTTTCCACTGATCGGGGAAGGAGCAGCCGGCGAGTAGGGCGTTGAATATCATCACTAGTAGTAATACTAGTTGATGGGGGAGGCGTTTTATAGCCTTATTTGAAATGAGGTCGGGGCCGGGGGCCTTTATAGCGTGTAGGGACTTTATAATCGATTCGACCTCCTCGACCGTGGTCGGTGAGAGGGGGTCGCCGGTCGGCGGAGAGGCCGCCAGCCGGTCGACTTCCGAGTCGACCTTGAGGAGGTGCTCGGGGTCCACGGGCTGTGAGCTAGGGGAGCATTGACTCTCCAAGCTGTCGGCGAGGCACTCGGCCTTATCGAGATCGTCTAGCGCGGGTGAAAACATTTCGTTAAATACGGGCGAGTCTCATTCTTTTGGCCGAAGTTTTGGTCAACGCGATTCAAAAAATTATATGACATATTCTGCGCCATCTATCGTATAATGGTAGAATATCGTTTCTATATTTAGACAAACATAATTTAACATAATAGTATATTAATTGAAAATGATGTTTATCTAAAATATTAAAACGATTTCTATTCCTATCCGACATTGTATTTAGAAAACTTTTAACAAAATAATAACTCAAAAATAAGTTTTGTGAGTTTTTAAGATTCGTTAGACCAGATGGCGTCTATGTCGCGTAGGCGTATTTCTATTTTTAAATTTAATTACAATGAAACAAAAACTAAATTATACTGTGAGTTATGTATAATTTTTGTGTATTGAAGTTATTTACATTGGTTTTGTACTTTTTACGTGATACGTGCACAAAAAAAAATGATAAGAGATGGCGCTGATTGAAATAAAAGCGCGCTATTAAAATTTATTCTTGATGATATATAGTGTATTAATGAAACGGAGGTTTTAACAGATTTATTATTAGTATAGATAGATGTCAAATGTATTATGATATTCTATTCATGTTTGTAGATGACACATCTCTTATTTTTAAGGTTGACAAAAAAAAGTTAATTATGACGATGTTAGCGGTACTTTATCACGGATACAACTCTAATATACAAATATACAAACAATTTGGTTTTAATCGCCAAAAGAACCAAACGTGTTGTATTTCCTTAACCGAATGTTGAATATTTCAATTATAAATTAGAAACAAAAAACTAGTCTTTAGTGACACCACAGTTTTATTAAGGAATAAATAAATTTAGACTCAAAACTTCAATTGAATTCCTATATAAAAAAAAAAAAATCCTATATGCTATACCTGACTGGGTGACTCAGCTTTGCAGCATTTGCGGATAGAAAAGATCGTCAAATGACCGATGTGAATACTGCTCGATTAGTATATTTCCACAGTGTCATGTGTTGTGGTTTTATACTAGTGGTAACAAGTAATGAAGTTATATTTATCCTGCAAAATAAGGTATTCGCAGTATCTATGTCGCGATAATATTATGATCCTGCAGCTCAAGTCTCCCTTCGAAATGTTTTTAGTAACATTTTAAAATACTTACAGTCGCGTTTCAGTATATTTATAATAATATCCAAAAAATACTAACAATTTGACAAAAACAATGACTCAGGTATTATACTATAAACACATGAAGAAATGATAAAACTGAAAATCCAAGTTCCCGACTGTATAAAGTAGTTAAATGTTTCCTTTCTAGGCCCAGGTATTTGCACATATAAGAAAGTTCCACAAACGATTTTAGAACTGCCTTAAAATTGAAGTTTATATTTATAGCATTTAAGAGCCAAAGCATATTATTCGATACAAGATTATAATATAAATGACAAAAAAGTTTGGGTTCATAGACACCTGCTTTCATGCAGGGCATATGATTAAAGATATAATTATTATAGGTACATATAAAATATACATAATTTTTTTAAGGATTAACTATTAAGTTGCATCTGCATTCCGAATCGATGTTATATGAATCGATGTTAGCTTAAAATATAGCTTAAATATCTAAAGAATAATAGATAAATATATTGTAAAATGTCTACTTGAATAAATTGAAAATTTATGATTCTATTTGAATTGACAACAATATAGATTCACTTTAAATCCTTTAATTACATTATTTACCAGGGAACGAATCAAATACGCTCAATTTTGCTATGACATGGGGACTTACCACAATCTCTTATAGCATTATTAATATTATTAATTATAATTATATATTAATTATGGGCTCTTTTTAAGTGTAGGGATATAATAATATAAACTAAATTTTATACGTAATTAAAGCAGTATGATCTCTGAAGTTATTATTAGATAGCTTTCACACATAATATTTAAGTGACTGCAAGATTTTAATTTAGATCTTCAGGATCACAACTGTATAAACCGCGCCAAGACAGACGGACATATTTTGGCTTCTATTTTTCTATTTCTTCTTGCAATATCGTCATAGAATAACTAGGCTGTGTTAAATTTAAAGTTAATTAAACTTAGTATAAGTCTGGTAAAACGTAAAATGTATTTGTTATGTACAAGGAAGAGCGAGACTGCTAAACAAGAACATTTTTGGTTAAAATTAGCCCCGCCTTAACTCTTGTTATTGTGAATGTTTGAAATCGACTCAATCTCTAGTTTCTTTTTGTTTTCTTTTTGTAATTAAAGCCCCTAAATTTTATTTTTTTCTTAATTATCGCTCATGTACCTATAGTCATCGGCCGCGGTTACAAATATATTATAATGTATCTATTTTTTTAATTATGTGTATAAGGTAGGTATAGGTACACTGTTTTTCACCGGCTTCTACTTGATTTAAATTTATGTTTTGATGATTTAAAAAATGCCTGTAAATGTTAACTTGAATAAAATATACTTTAATTTAATTTATTTTAATTAACTAATAACAAAATTTAATAAGTAAAAAAAATGCAATAAGTAAAAAAATATTTTTATTGGATATATTCTTGTAGACGTATTTTACTATTAAAAGAAAGACGAAATTACGTTAATCCAACATGTGCGTGATATAGTAGGGAGTAAAAAGTAATATCGTAAGAGCTTAGAGTTGGTTTGATGCTTAACAGCTTTAACTAACAAATGGTATTTGCGCAGCGCCTGATCATTAGATGGAGCAACAAACAGCGCTCCTATATTGTTACAAAAAATATTTTTGCTTAATTTATATTGGAACTAGCAGCGAAACCCGGCTTTGCCCGGGTCAAAATACATCGCGTACTTAATGGTTATAAAAATCAGTTTTTCTATCGTATATACCTACATGTAAACAAATCTTGGTACCATGAAATGTATGTTGTATCTAGTGTATACGAAATCGATTGATTAATTAACTTATTAAAATAATTATATTCGAAAGTTGTAATTTTTTGCTGTTTTTTTCAGTAATGAATGCAGTAAAAATTTAATAAAAACTGAGCTCATTTATTTTAATTTCAGTTATAATTTTTATGAACGTAAAAAAAAATGTAAATAACTAAGTTGTGCGAGAAACTCTAAAAAATATTTATTTAAAACAATAAATAAATAAAATACAGTTCATTTTTCTAAAATACTATTTAATATTCTTCATAGACCTGAATATACTTTATTTCTTGTAAAAAAAGTTGGCAACCCTTGTTGCAAGTGTCTGCCAGACGAGTATAATATTATAATACTTATGACGCTCGATGGGAGAGCGAGCGCAACATACTTGAAGTTCCAATGTCAGAAAGAGAGAATATGACGTATTATATTACGAAGATACGATGAAGGATTACTGAACTTACAGATGAATTATTATCTATTTATCTTAACTATTTTTTTTTGTATTTATTTATTTATTCCATCATCTTACATCTACCATTACAGGGTAGTTTACATGAATAAATAAATTCAATAATTTACATGAATATAATAATAAAATAAATTTAAAACTTAGTCCTAACTGGTGTTATAAGCGGCCATATACCGTCCCGACATGTTTCCCCTGAGTATTTCATGGGTGTCGTTATTGTAGATGGTCGCCCCGGCTTCTCCGAGCTCCACCCTCAGCAGGTTTTCATGCCCATACTGGAAACTCTGCATGATTTTCTTGCAGATGGCCAAACTTACCTCGTGGTTCGCCTTTGTTATGGCCAGGAACTCTACAACTGTGTTGTTTGGACTGTGTTGTGTGTGTGGACGCTGGTCTGACCTAGGTGGTGTTACTTACCACATGTCGGCTCTTGTTCAAGTGGTCGGTGACGCTTTTGGATAGTTCGGATTTTCGTCTTTGGTAAACCTTATTAGCGCCTCCGATTGCCGATCTCTTGACTCCGACGATCCTGGGACAAAATGGGGCAGTCGTCTGCCTCGTTTAGGGGAGATGTTGCCTTAAATATTTTCGCTATCGCCATCTGACGAGGCCTTGACTTTGATGTTACGTTGCCCGGGTTGCGCGATGTAGATTCTGCTTTTTGGGCCACGGCCTTTTGCTGTAAGCACTCCGAACCACTTAGTACAGTCTCTACCAAAGCCGGCCATGTAGGGGGTAAGATGTTTTGGGTCTGGGGTTTTAAGTATCCCAGGTCCTCCCCCCCTATCTTCGTTAACAATGTCCTCGTATGTTTTCGAGGACATTAGGCAACCGTATCTCTCAGATACGTTGCCTCTTTCATAACCGACTCTCCACTCTGAGTCCACACTTATTTTTCCGGGGGTTACCCCGGAACATTCGCCCTGCGGTCTCAGCTACAAGCTTGCCTGCGCAAAAGCAGACTCCTCTCCACCATCTAGTTACTTTTTATAATAATCCGTTATTGTGTCATATACCTACCTGTTTCTGACTTTGAATTAATAAATGTTTGTTATGTTGGATGTATTCATTCGTATCTACATAATGAATGTATTAATATTATTATGTTGAATGTACTTTGCAAATTATCGATGTTGTAATTCGTTTCTCTTAGTAATTCATTCTTTAAAGCATCAAATAGATTTCGTTGAGATGCTTGAACTCCCAATTGTATTGGCGATTGGTTTGGTATTCGCTAAATATGGATGATAATCCAGTAATATTAAGGATTTGTTAAAAACTTCTTTATTAAAGTTAATTTCTAGTCCGGATTTTGTCGTCGTAGTTCAGCCAGGATATCGTCACTCATACTTTCTGTATACTTAAAGAATAATCGATTAGGATTTTACGAATTACATGTAATTATTATAATAGCAAACAGTTCACGAATTTGATTTACTATTGCTATTTGTACAGATTGATTCATACCTAAATCAAAGTCATTGTCGTTTTCTAATAAACCTAATCTTTGACATGCTTCACGATATGTTTCACAAACGGGCCACGAATATTGTGCAGCAATAAACGTATATAGAATAATTCAGCGTTTTTTGGACGCATGGTGTAGATCAGTGGTTCCTAACCTTTTCAATATTGTTACCCCTGTGACCTATGAGGAAAACTGTTCTTACCCCTCCTTTAAAATGTTATAAAAACAAACAATACAAGCAAATACAAAAATCTTTATTAATCATAAATTCCACACAACCTTACAATCAGGGCCGGCCTAAGGCGAAAATTTGCAAGTGTGCAAGACTCACATTTTATACCCCTACCGGAGTTTCTGGAGTATGGAATACCCCCTAGGTAAAAGGAAGGGTCCGGGGGCACTCCTCCAAATTTTTTTTGAGAGACAAACACAGAGTTTTTGTGCACTTTTGCGCCTTTTAGAAAATTAAATTTATGTTTCTCAATTTGATTTATTATTGATCGATTTGATAGGTTCAATACTCTTTTTTGTACCTTTAACCACTATTATATTAAATAAACAAATGAAAGCTTCTGGGTCACGTTACAATGATTTTTACACTTATATTGCAAGTACTCTCAGAATAAATAGTATAGCAACATTAAAAAAATGCCCCAAAGGTCATTAAACTACGTATTATTCATTTTTAAGTTTGGGACGTAATTAACTAAACTTCTACCTATTACCTATTTATATTTCAGTAAAAATATTTACTTCGAATAATTTTTTACATGTCCATAAAATCAACGTTACAATTAATTATTAGCAGATGAATATATAGAGAGATTTATCACTGTTTCTAAGAAAAAAAAAAACTTTTATCAATATCATTAACAACGTATACAAATATAATAGAACTATGTGTTTACGAAAATTTGAAGGATACTACACCAAGATCTTTTAATTTTCCGCGGTTTTTCAGATCAGGTTTTGTGTCCTACTTTTTTAAATACTCTGTGACTTGAATTGTCAATTGTCATTTCGTCAACTAGGTATTTCAAACTTCAAAGCAGTGTTGCCAATTTAGCGACTTTATCGCTAGATCTAGCGACATTTCGTTTGCTACAGCGGCTTAAATTATGTGTCTAGCGACAAAAAAAATCTAGCGACTATTCTAACGACTTCTAGTGCTTAAAAAAATATAGCAGTTAGTCGCATTTTACAACAATGGGATGAATTGAAGTTAAATTTTTCGTTATGCAAGGTTGAAGAAAAATGTTACACAACAGAAATACTGCAAGCTATGTTTGAAGATGGTAGTAATTTGCTATATATGACATATATTCAAAGCATATTAGGAGAAGTTTAAACAGCTTTAAAAGTGTTTGAAAGTAAAAATGCTGATCCCACAAAATTGCTCGAGGCCCTGACATTTTTATTGCGATCAATTTGTAACAGAGTCATTTACTCTCACACAAATATAAACGTACTAACTACGACAGTTCAAGAAAATCACCTAAACTCCTACGCTACGCTTGGATATGCTTTTGAAATGAATGCTCGAAAATTTAATTTGAGTGAAAATGTCACAAATATAGTCAAACAAAGGTGCGTTGACTTTACAGTTAAGTTGATAAGGGAATTGCAAAGTAAGCTGTGTATGTGTAAGTGTTTCAGATTTTCAGATTATTAGCGATGGTTCTGATGATGAATGAAGAAACTTTTAAATCATTTTTAGTAAAAGGTTTTTGACTTTTTATTTATGAAATAATTATTTTTTCGTTTAGTGCAAAAAAATAATATTTCATGTTATATTTTATTTTAAGTATTAATTTCTAGACATTTCGTTTGTTAATTTTTATAATTTTAAAAATATTATTCCGTGTAAGTAAATCAAACTATTTTCTTTTATTCCAACAGACCAAACAACTGTGACTGTGCCTCATTCTACCGTGCGTAAAATAATACAGTATTAAAAGTACTCGAAACAATTGCGCTCAATTTCCATCCCTAGCGCTTAGTCTACTTAAGTATTTAGCTACTACTTTTCAAGTGTACGTTAACCATGGAATTATTATGTACTAGGTACAACTGGAAGGCTTACTAGTAAAATCCTGTCAAATAAAATTGAACTCTATATGTAAGACCATATTGTTGCTTTTAGAATATCAAAATACAGAGTAAAAAACGGTCCCGACAGAGAACAATTTAAGCTTCGTTGTGTCTCTTTCGCACGATTGCCATGTAAAATATTTGATTCCTTTAGTAGAATAATATTGTCTAAGAAATGAAAATTAAAACGTTCTTTTTTGCATAATATGATAAACTTATGTGAGTACCGCAGATATACTAAAACAAATTACTTTCGCGTACCTACAGTTTTACTTATTAGGAACAAAAATATTTCTCACAATAGCGCCGTAGGTAATTAGTAAATATTATAAATTTATTACTAGCAATACCGGTAAATATGGTTGTCATGTCAGCTTTTGTAATTTAATGGCGTCTCCTTTGTTGTTCTAAGTGTTGACAAGGACGGGTGAAGTTTTGAAACCTCTCTTTCGGCTCGCGTTTATAATCTGAGTGAACCTTCCAGTTGTACACAGTACATAATAATTCCATGACGTTAACGACTTTTTGACTTGTAGAGTTGGCAACACTGCTTCAAAGCCGGGAAATATAGGTTACAGATGACAAATAACAACATGAATTATATTTTTGTGTAAACTTTCTTGCATGTATTATTATTCGGTACAGGACATAACCCATACAAAATTGTGTTTTTTTTTACTTCGAAATCGTTATTTGTAAGTTAATTGAATTACTTTGTAATTTATTTTTATTTAGTATTCAATGAAAAAAATGATATATAAGTTGTAAATAAATTGTTAATAGCACATTGTAACTTGTAATTATACTGTATAATTTAAGTTAAAAAAAAATTGAATTAACGAGTGCAAATAAATTAATTAAATTTATCGAAACAATTTTAACTAATTAACTCCTTCTTTGTATTATAAAAAATAATGATAATTCAGTGATGATAATTCAATTCAATTTATAAAAGAATGCAATTTTTTTATTATATGTAATTTGTATACATAGAATTTTTAAAACATGACCGATATTTTTTGTTAAATATTTAATACCTATGAATCATACTGTCATAAAACATTAAGAAACTTGTTACAGAATCAATTGTAAAAATGGCTAATCAATGGGGACAAAAAGCAGATGAGTTGGAGATTTCAAATAAAGTTGCAGGAATGGGTTTGGCTAAATCTAATGAAAAACCAGAATACCCTGATGATTCTCCAGATGCTGCTAATCCTGCAGAAACGTCTCTATTAATGAAAATCATTCGACAAGGTTTAGTTGAATCCAAATTGGATATTGAAGTACAAAGAAAAGATCCCAATTCTCCTCTTTATTCTGTTAAAACCTTTGAAGCTCTACATTTAAAACCAAATTTATTAAAAGGTGTTTATGATATGGGATTTAATGCTCCATCAAAAATACAGGAAACAGCTTTACCAACATTACTAGCAGATCCTCCACAAAATATGATTGCACAATCTCAATCAGGAACTGGTAAAACTGCTGCTTTTGTTTTAGCAATGTTAAGCAGAGTTGATCCTACTAAAAAATATCCACAAGTGTTATGTCTTAGCCCCACTTATGAACTTGCAATTCAAACTGGTGAAGTTGCAGCGAAAATGGCTAAATTCTGCCCAGAAATAAAATTAAAATATGCTGTGAGAGGTGAAGAAGTTCCCAGGAATACCAAAATTACTGACCATATACTTATTGGAACCCCAGGTAAGATGTTAGACTGGGGTGTTAAGTTTGGTATGTTTGATTTGAGCAAGATTAAAGTATTTGTATTGGATGAAGCTGATGTCATGATTGACCGTCAAGGACATCAAGACCAGTGTATTCGTATCCATAAATGCCTTCCTCCCACTTGTCAAATGATGTTCTTCTCTGCTACATATGAAAGTGCTGTAATGGAGTTTGCTGAAATAATAGTACCCAATCCTATAATAATCAGATTATTAAGAGAGGAAGAATCATTAGATAATATAAAACAATATTATGTCAAATGTAAAAGTCCAGAAGATAAATATAGAGCTATATGTAACATTTATGGTGTGATAACAATTGGACAAGCGATAATATTTTGTCACACAAGGAAAACAGCTAGTTGGCTTTCAGAGAAAATGTCAAAGGATGGGCATTCAGTCGCTGTGTTATCTGGTGAGCTTACAGTTGAGCAACGAATTGCAGTACTTGACCGTTTCCGAGGAGGCCTTGAAAAAGTTTTAATAACTACAAATGTTCTTTCACGTGGTATAGATGTTGAACAAGTTACACTTGTAGTCAACTTTGATATGCCAATGGACATGAACAAAAAAGCAGACTGTGAAACATACTTGCACAGGATCGGTCGCACTGGAAGATTTGGCAAGGCTGGGATAGCTATAAATCTCATTGATTCGCCCCAAGCTATGGACATATGTCATGATATAGAAGCGCACTTTGGTAAGAAGATTCAACTTCTAGACATTGAGGATGCAGAGGAAATTGAAAAAATTGGTGCATAAATATTATAATTTATAATGATTATGTGGCTTAAACCTGCTTATTTTTATCCTAATTTTCATCATAATAACTGTCATCCTTAAGATATATAATAAAACACATTTGCTATACTACAAGTTTTTATTTCACTATAAATTGTACCATATTCAAATATTGCATATTGAATTATGTTGTATGTAGTACCTTATCTGTGGAATCTGTAGGAACTTATCGTGCTTGGCCAGCAGGTTCTGGATTAGCTGCTCCAGATATCATAACAAATATGGCGATAGGTACAATGTACATCCACTGAAAACAAAATCAGTTATAACATAGTTCAATTTTAAATCAGTTATAGATTTTAAAAGATATAATAATTATGCAAGTAACTTTCACTAACTAAATTAGAATTAAAATTATATTTCATCAGTTTATAAGCAGCCTAAGTAAATATTTATTAAGTATTATAAATATTTCAAAAACTTTGCTGCCTAATTATGTAGATGACAGATTAATATTTTTATAAAACACCTTAAACAACATACCAATATTTACAAATATATTTATTTCTATAAATTATTTTGATTTATAATTTTACAACAAGATTGTGTACACTTTACACTCCCACTGTTGTGACACCTTAGATAAAATGATTAAATTATTGACTAAAAATTTTAACTTGTTTAATTAAACATTTTTTTATTTGTTAATTATCAAATAAAAATAGAATAAGACAAACTTACATATTTGGCTAAAAATGATCTATTATCTTTCAAGTCTCCCTTTTCCCTTGCCTCCCTCTCACGCTCCAATTTTTGTATATAAGATGCTGTATCAGGTCTGTTGAATAATTTATTATTTTAATGAATATTAATTTTAGTAAACTCTTACTTATTGAAAAAAAAAAAAACTAATGAAGCTTCAATCTTACAATGGAGCCTGATCTACATGGCGAATATAAAAGGATGAATTTAGCTTGTTTTCAGCATTTTTATACTCTATAGATTTTGATTGTGATGAATTTGCTGCTTGAAGACTTAGAGCAATGACTTCGCCATTAGGTAAAACCCATGCTCTTATAATATCTGACAAACCATTTTCTAAAAATGATTTCGCCTTGATAAAAGTGAAAATTTCTACATCTTTAGTCTCAGCAGTGGAAACTAATGTTCGAAGAGTGTAAAATTCGTCAAGCTCAGCTAACTCCTGTAATATCAAGTTTAGCTTACAATTAATATTCAGATTATTTTGCAGTATACAATTACCAATTTTCACGTTTCAAAAATTACCTTGAGTTCATCTATATGCTTTTTATTAAAATTAATTTGATCAATTACAGCTGTCCCTGCTCTTATACTTTTTAAGGTGATGGTACCACGAGTGCAGTATTTTTCAAAGTTACAATTTAATGAATGTTCCATTTTAATATTTAACCACCCATCATAATCAAGACAAAACTGAAACATTATATTGTATTAATTGGATAGAAAGTGTGTTACTATAAACATAATTTGACGAAAATTTCTTATAAAATAAGAACTTTACGTTATCATAATATAATAAACAAAATTTTACTTTATAACTTTACCGTATTTTGAAATAAGCACAACGCTAAGAAAATAGTAGTAAGCTTCATCATTTTAAAGTTGTAGTATTTTGATCTTAAAATAAGTTATAATGGAAAGTTAATAATTCTCTTATTTATATTAATTTTTTATACATTGATTTATTCCAGAGTACAAACTATAAATAAATTCACAATAAATTCTGTAAAAGAAATTCAAAATGACATTCGGATTTTTTTTTTTTTTTTGGGATTTTATGACCTGGTATCTTAAACCTTTAGGTCAACTCTTATTATTCATATATACGTAATAATACGCCTCCGAGCATATTTCATTAAATTGTTTTAATTGTATTCTTTATGTATTTGTAGATGTGCTTGTAAGTATGTTCGTCTTGTAATAATTGTTTTAATGGCGGCGGGCGGTACAATAAATCACACTTATTTTCAACATCACTAAGTTCACTGGCCAACACTAGTCTGTCAATCAAAAATTTTTGACAATCGAAATTTTAATCTACAGAGTAGTATAACGTAAGTAAGATTATTAGTTAAATCGAGTTAATTTTTTTAAGACCAAATAAAATATGAAATAAAATTCAGTGTTTGTATTTATGTAATTGTTGTGTGAAATGGTATATTCTTATCTAACAATAAGTATAGCACAAAGAGTTGGTATAGCATTTTTGTACAATTTAAAAGGGTCACACTAGGATCAACATAATTATGGAAGAGCGAAGGACTCGAATCCAGCTCTCAATAAATTTAAAAAAAAATCGTAGTTATGGAAATAAATACAGGTGAATACAGCTCCGTATAGTAAGCAGGTACCTAAAATGATAATTTTTTGATTATAATTACAGAACTCACTAGGGCACAGATCAGGCAACTTTAGGTAATCGTTTTTTCACTTTAGGCAACAATAATTTGTTTATAATTAATGAAAAACCATTGAACGTATAGTGAGCAGAAATAGGTTAATGTTTAAAGTTCTACTGTTGCATTCGTTAGGGCATAGTTTGGGCAAGATTAAGCAATTGTTTTAGATTTTATGAAGCAATAATTAGTAACAATATAATAGGAATTATAAATCATGTCTCTAGCAGAAAATAATGTTTAGAGCCGCTGTAATCACTACCCTGCTGGAAAGATTTCATAGAATATCATATAATTCATAGAATAAATGATCCTTCTACTTGCCGCGGTGGACTCTGCCCAGCACACCCTCGAGGTGTGCCTGAGATGGGCGGTGCTGCGTCAAGGTCTGACGTCGGTCGTCGGGGGGGACTTGTCACTCCCGAGCATCATCACTGCGATGCTCGGCGACGACGAGTCCTGGAAGGCGATGGTCTCCTTCTGCGAGACAGTAATGTCTCAGAAGGAGGCCGACGAGCGGATGAGAGAGGAGGCCGCCGACGTGGCCTCCATCAGTGGGCGACGAATCGGGGTGCGTAGGAGGCGCTATTTAATGCGCCTCCAGTAACGCTCTTGTGCCCGTGTCGGGCCGGGATGGGAACCCGGTCCTGCTAGACACGGCGTCGTCGGGACTGTTCAGAGGTTAGCCGGACAGTCCCCATGGAGGAGAAGTCTGGCCTTTTCGCCGAGGCCAGCCTGTCGCTGAAGGGAACCTGTTGCCTGCAGATCCGGGACCCTCCAATTAAAGCGGCTGAAGGCTCCCGCAGGGGCTTAGTACGGTATTGCACTCCCAAAGTGCCGAGTCCGACATAGGTCTAGGACTGCCGACCCGGGCGTCCTGGATATCATCCGTAAATGGATTCCCCTGCAACAAAAAAAAACCTTCTACCTGCTAACTATACGGAGGTCTTAACTAAAGGTGATAACAACATTGACAATATTTGGTAACAACAATGAAAAAAGGTAATTATTCGGTGTCGCGCCACCATCGATTTTGAGGCTGATTTTTTTTAGAGGTGCTTTATGACTTTAAAATATCATAACTAGTGTTATTCTTGTAACGATGGCGCATAACGTTTTTGGACGTAAAAAAAAATTAAAAAAAATTATCGTACGAATAATTTTTTTGTTGTTCATACGATTACATACGAAAAAATGATTACCTAAAGTTGCCTGATCTGTGCCATAGTGAGTTCTGTAATTATAATCAAAAAATGATCATTTTACCTGCTAACTATACGGAGCTAATAAATACTTAACAGTCAACGATAAAATGGCAATACTAGTACACAATAGGGATGTTCATGTAAAAGCAAATAACGATATTTTTTTGTTATATAATTATAGTGTTTTATCAATACTTTGCGATATCATCCAAATATATAGATATTTTCAATATATCGTAAGTAATTTATTTGTATTTAACTATTCTTTTAATGTTATTTTACTATTCTTGTTGTACCAGCTAGGGTGAAGAAAGAAATCAACTTTATTTATTTATAAATCGCAAAAAAAGTCTCTAAACCTTGGAAAAAAAAATTATTCACTTTTTGGATTACAGTGTTTTTCTCTGCCAAGTTAGAACCTGTGCGGCTACAGAGCTAGCCACCATAGTTAACATTTATATTAAATGCCATATTTTATAACTTTGAGAACTGTACATTATAATCTTGGGTAAATTTCTAATGAGTTTTCGTTAAATCTATTAATCGGAGCCCTCAAGACCCACCAAGGTCTGCCAGGATGAGCCACATACACAGTTTTTCAACAGTTTTACGTTTTATTTTTACTTAAGCTGCGAACTGTTACTAAAGGTATTAGTAAAAAAAAGGAATGGAATATACTTATAATTTATAACGATATTTGGTATATCGGATGAAATATATCGACTGTAGGTACATATCTATTACATTATGAAATATCATTACATAACGACATATCACATTTATGAAATATCGATTTATATCATGCATGTCAATTTATATAGTACACAAGTGTCAACTCTACAAACTACACTCGGCGTCAAAAAAATCTCTATGTCTAAACTTTAAAAAAATCTACTTCAAATAATTTTAAGCCATATTGACATCACCAACGAGGGTAATGTTGGATATCATTTGAAATGCAAACGGAGATCACCAAACAATTCAATTAATAATTTTTCTTTTACTGGAAGAGCACAAAAAAAGAAGTATACAAAACACTTGTAATTTTGCTCTTTAAAAACTAGCCGCTAGTTACACTAACTTTTGTTCGTTGTCGTTAAAAAAGGGTTTACAGGTTCAATAATTGGGATCATTTGCTATCCAACCGTTGATGTGGACACACCAGATGCTCATTCCCAAGAAGAATACCCTTGAAGATGGATACCACTGTTGATGAAGGCGCCCAAGTGATTACACTACTGCAATTAGGCATGCGGCAAAGCGATGTCGCTCAGCAACTCAACTTTAGCTGTTTTTCGGTTCGAAGAGTGTACCAGCGTTTCCTGGAGACCGGTGGTTACCTCCCGAACGCTGGTAGACGTCGCTGCACCTCGAAGAGAGATGACCGATTAATTGTATCGACGTCTTTGAGAAATCGGTTCTTAAATGCTGTTGAATTGCAACAGCAGCTCCAGACAACTAAAAGAAGAACCTTGTTTGTGTCTACGGTTAGACGAAGACTGGGGGAGAAAAAAATAGCGGCAAGTAGGGCAAAATTGACCGTATACGTCCTCCGGGCTCGTAGTGTACTGCTCACCAGTACATCAGTACCGGTACCGATAAATCCTAAAAGAACATCTGGTCCGCTATACCAGCTTTGTTGGCAAGGGGTTTACATTGATCCATGACAACGCTCACGCTCACATTGCAATAACTGTGCGCGACTTTCTTTAACAGGTTAGGATCTCTGTCATGTACTGGCCAACGAGAAATCCAGACCTGAATCCCATAGAGCACTTATGGGATCATTTAAGACACATGTTTCGGGTCTCATGAATCCACTCCCACGACTCTCCAGGAACTCAAAGATGCCGTAATTGAGGAATGGGACACTATCCCTCAAGAAGAAATTTTAAAATTGGCAAGATCCATGAGCGATCGTATGGAAACCATCATCAGGGCAAAGGGTGGGGATAGTAGGGGATGTAACACTAGATCTGATTTCTTTTTTTTGTGTGTACTTAATCTGTTTTAAATTAAGGCTTAATTAAGGATTTTTATTGTCTTGTATATTTCTTTTTTTGTGATCGTTCTATAAAAGAATATAATTAATTGAATGGTTTTTGTGCTCTCCATTTCATTGCCTTTCAAAATATGATATCCAACATTACCCTCATTATTTATGCTAAATAAGGTTTAAAATGGTTTAAAGTTGTTTGAAGTAAATTTTTTGACAGGAGCGACTCTTTGAGGTGCGATTTTTTTGACGCCGAGTGTAGATAATTATCTGTTTCGCTTTCAACTATAACATTATGGCCGTGTTCCGATATATACTGAGAGCACTGCCCCAGTGCTCTCAGTACGGAAAATTCGTTCCGTTATAGACTGCCAGTACACTGCCGCAGTATATGACGTCATCAAGATCCATGAGCGATCGTATGGAAATGCCATTTTTGCACTGAGAGCACTGGAGCTTTCGAGGTAAGGTGCTCTCAGTACTGCTCAGTAGTGTGATCACGTGATCAAAAATATGACAGCGCGAATGATTGTTATTATTATTAATTAATATTGTTATTCAAAAATGTCCACAATATTCAAATAATATTTTTTCTTGTTGAATAGAAAGCGTGTACATGATAAATATTTTCATTTGAAAAAAAAGTTGTAAAATGAGGATGATAACAGTAGTCCAGTATACTGGACTTCGTTCCATTATGAACAGTAACCAGTATAGCGCAGCAATAGCGCAGTATAGCAAACTAAAAAGGAACGGCTTCGCAGTATACTGAAATGACGTCACACCTTGCAGTGCTCCAGTTAGGGATGTTCATCGGAAAAAAATAACGATAATTTTATTATCGATAATTATCGTATGGTGTTATCGATAGTTATCGATAATTATTGGATGAAAATTATCGGACGAAAAAAAAATAAAAACCAAAAAAAAATGGTGTGTGTACTTATGTACACGCGTCAGAAGTTATGCTTTTTTGGCATATAATAAAAAAAATTTAAAGAAAAAAAATACAAAAAGTATCAAAGAAAAATGTTAAAAACAATCAAATAGGTTTTATCATAGTAAAAATTTAGCTATACCGTATAAATATAAAATCATTAATTATCATATGAATTTAATTCAATATTATTAAAGATTTTTCTAAATAAACTAATTTTGGAGCTTCAAAGTATCAATAGTTTACAATCGATAATTATAAAATATTTTAATTATGAAAATTAAGTTAGCTGACATATAAAAATTTTTAGATTTTTTTTTTATTTAAAAAATGATTAAAAAAAATTAAAAAAAATTTCACTTGTAAAAAACTTCAAGAACTGTAAGCGCAATTTTTAAAAAGTATTTTTTTGTTCTAATTTAATTATTAAAGATAAAATCAAAAAATTAAAAACGTCGGCTAACTGTAGTATCATTAATTATTTATTTAAAATATATTATGTTTCTTATAAAATAATTCATTATTTATTATTTAACCTAGTGATAATATCTTTTTAATTAATATTTATTCAAAAATAATGTATACATGAATTAAAAGACAAATATTGTAGTACGAAACTAGATTTTGTTTCCAACAAAATTCCGGAAAATTATTTAAGATGGTCTATAATATGAATTAAAAAAAATATGGATAGAATTACTATATTCGATAAACAAAATGATTGAGTTTGTATTGAAAATTATGAACTCAATAAAAAGATACCTAAATATAATAGGTACTACAATATTTATATTTTAGTTTAAATATTTTAATTCATGAAATAGGGGATCGGACAAATTTTCAAAAAGTGTTTTAAATTAATCTTTATGGATACTTATTCCCATAAAAAATAAAACTTTATTTTTTTATAGCCGCTTAGGTACTCAAAATCATGTTTTAATATTGTCTGTTTAAAAATCCCGCCAAAACGCCACGCTATATCATCTGAGAGCGCGTGACGTCATCTGCGGTTATAACAAAACAGCTGCATGAGCATAAGTTCACGAGAAGTTTTGTTTCGTGGAGTAGATTTTTTATTTGTTCTTATGGAACGCAAAAAATATCGTTGGTGTGCAGTACCTTAACGTACGAACACATCAAAAAGTACCCCAAATAAAATATTCATTTCATATGCCAATAAAAGGGGATAAACGAAAAAAAATTTTTTAGACTTAGCGAGTAGAAAATGCAACGAAATGAATTTCACCAATTTACTTTTGTGAAGATCATTTTGACGTAAATATACATTAATTACTACAAATAAATAGAATGAAATTTGCTTAAATTAATTTTTAGTAAATATATTATATTGTTTTCTCTCTACGGTCAACTACTATTATAGATTTTTTCTTTTTGTATTTTTTTTGTAAAACTAAAGAATGTGATATAGTGTTGACAGTATTCTACTTGCGACGACCGTTCTGGTGTAGTGGTGCGAGTAGTCACCTCAACATCCCGCGCCGGCGGTCACGGGTTCGAATCCCGCTCGGGACAGATAATTGTATTTGTACAAATATTTGTTTCCGGTCTGGGTGTATGTCCTTGTGGTTCTCCCCACCGTGTCTCGGAGAGCACGTAAAGCCGTTGGTCCCGGTTGTTATCATATACACCTGATAGCGATCTTTACTCATAGTAGTATATTATTCGCCAACCTACAATGGAGCGGCGTGGTGGATTAAGCTCCAACCCTTTGTCTATATGGAGAAGAGGCCTTCGCTCAGCAGTGGGTGGTCTACAGGCTAGTACAGTACAATAAGTACAATACATATATTGTGTAATATTAGAGGTTATTTTTCAAGGAGGTATTTTTTCAAGTACCTAGGTATTTATGGCAAATAATATATTATTATATATTTATAATAGTAATACAGAAATTTTCACATTTTAAAACACAAGTTTTGTCACAAAAGTCTGAATTACTTGCAAAGAAATTGCAAATCAGAAACGTATTTGATTATGATAACGATTGTCGGCTTTCGTAAATTCTGTTTTCATTATAAGAAACTGGTTAAACACCACGTGACAGCTTTTAAATCGATTACCGTATCCTAATTTATCAATAATCTTTTAGCAACCTTTATAATTTCAACAAAATTAGGGAAATAACTGAGTAAACTAAGTATATAGTACCCACGCAGTCAATGATTGTCCACAGATGACGTCACGCACTGTGATTGGTGTTTCAGTACAGTTTGAAAATATTGAAAATAACAACATTTTATTTCTTCATTTAAAAATATTTAAATGAATTATATTAAATTATTATTAGGTAAATAATTGTAAAACAGTATATTTATTTTATCTAAGCACATTTTAGATTTTAATCTGATTACTGTCCGATCCCCTATTACTATTATTTTTGAAAAAATATTGATTAAAAGAAAAAAGTAGTTAAATAAAAACTAAAATATTTAATTGACCATTTTTTAGAATTGATTATTAATATGAATAATATATTTTATATTAAATGGTATTTCTATCGAATTTGAAAATAACAACGTTTCGTTGGATACTTTGCAACTAGCCTGTATATATAACTTAGTCATTTAAAAAATATATACTTTTAATTCTATTCTGTGGCCAACTTCAACATGTAGCTTTTGTGTCACAATGATGCGCGCGCTGGCGCGCATCTTAAAGTTTCACTCTCATCATTTTTTCATAACGCGCCTAATATTATTAAGTATAACTTCAATAAATATTATAAATATAAATACACAGTGAACAGAGGCGGCGTGCGTGCCAGCATGCGCCACTAACAGAGGTTCCATTTCTGTTTTGTTGGTAGCATTTTTTCCTCAACTTAATGAGCGATTTAGCAACAGGGCAACTTCATTCTGTGAATTTGTTGTCACGGTGCGCGCGCATCGTAAAATTTCACTCTCATCAATTTTTCATAACGCGCCTAAAGAAGTATAACTTCAAAAAAAAAAGAGAAATAAAAAAGATCATCCACAGATTCGTATTCCCAGCCCTACGACTTGTCGATAATTATTGGATAACAGTTCTCGGACGACGAAAACAAAAAAGACAAAAAAAAAAACAAAAAAAAAGTAAAGAAAGTCTTTCAAGAAAGGCTTTCAGTACCGACGTTTACGCCCTGGCCCTATCCGAATACCTAAAAAAAAAAGGTCATCCGCCGTACCATAATTATCGAATCACAATTATCAGTACTTATCGGATCCAAAACCAATTATCGATAATTATCAGATCACACAAAATTATCGATAATTATCGGATCGCACAAAATTATCGATAATTATCGGATAGCACAAAATTATCGATAATTATCGGATCGCACAAATTTATCGATAATTATCGAATAAAAACTTATCGATAGTTATCGATAATTATCGTATGTAAAATTATCGATAATTATCGAATAACACTTAAAAATTATCGAGTAGTAACGAATTATCGATAATTATCGCACACCCCTACGGCTTATATACTCCAATATACTGGAGTATATAAGCCGTAGCTAGCTTATATAGGTACTCCTTTCACTGTAACTATTATACCTTGTCCAAGGAACATAGAAATTCCTTGACCTTGTCCAACCGTTTATTATCTTTTTGACAGTTCGACATTAGTTACACCCTCACACGTTACCTATTCGATTTGAAATGATAATCGATTTTATTTAAGAAGAACTTTCAATCGATTTAATGAAATATTTTTAGTTAAGATATTTAATTATTCGTTTCTTAGTTTTTTTTAACGCGTGTATAGTTAGCAGCCCTCAAAAAGTAAATAAACGAATGAACAGATTCATCATTCTTTACTCTTGATTTGACTTAATTTCTAAGATTTCGACTTAATTCCTTGCAAATAATCAATCTTGGAGACATAGATACTATTTTTATTTCCTTCTTTTTTTAATTAATTTTACAGAAACAATACTTATATGAAGTCAAATTATTTTTATCATATGATCGATTTATCGATCAATATATTTCAAGAACTGTTTTATAGTCTGTGGTTGTTTGTTATGCACAGGGCACTTCACTACCCGCCTATAAAGTACGACATTACTCTAGGACAATATTCCGTAGAGAGAGTATAAGCCATACGGTATAAGCAATATTCCGAAGAAAAAACACTAATTTATAGACGTAAGCTGTCAAAAAGTCTATATACTCTTTGCTTTGCTCTTTGACTATAACTTAACCTAAATCTAAAAACTAAATAATTTGATGTAAAATAAGTTGTAAATCTAAATTCGAAATGTTCCGTAATTTTCGTCGATGTCTGTTTCAAAATAATTACACGCAATATTTTATATCAAAGCAAACTTTTTTAACAAATGAATATAAATGTTTCGAAGCTTGGAATTCACAAACATCTTCTCCGCTATTGACTAAAGTAAATTTACACGATTTCTATAATATATTAGACCAAAATTATTCATCAAAAGGTGTAATAAGTGCAATTGACGTAGACGTCTTCGCAAATGCAGTAAAAGACCCTGTTTATCTCGATGAACTTAAAGATCTTTTGCATAAACTAAGGCTATCAGCCGAAACGGGAAATACATTGGAATCTACAAATCACGCCACTATAAGGAACTTTATTGAATTTGGAAACTTACATGATCTAGTTCAAATTCTTAAAGAACCCCTAAATTTTGGTTTATTTTTAGACTTTTACACAGCAAACATATTGCTAGATAAGCTAATAACTTCTGAAAACTACGAACTTGGAGCTAATGTAGCTTCTCTTATCATGCTACAAGAGGATTTTTCTAATGAAATCACTAATACTCTTTGTCAATATGCTTGTTACAAATACTTATCAGAACATAAAGTATCCTTAGAAGAACAACCACCGCAGGAGGAAAAAAACACAAAAAAAGATGAAATAAAAATAAGAGTGAAATTTTTAAGAAATCCTTATTTTGATGATCATTTTGACATCACTGATTTACAGATATTGTCAGGAAAAACTTTAGCTTGGATATCAAGATCTTCAAATGATAATGTCAACTGTAATTTACAACTGATTGGATGGTTATTTTATAAAAAGTATGATGAAATGTTATCTTTATGTGAGAAACTTGTTGCAACAAAAACATTTAAAGTAAATACAGAATTAATAGATTTTATAAAAGGACAATCAGAACATGCAGAAGAGGATGTCAAAAAATATTTTGCTAAGAGTATTGAAATATTAAGTAAAGCTCCTTTTGCAGATATAAAATTGGAAGAGTCTATTAAAATTGCCATAGAAAATGCAATTAATAAAATACAAAATAAAGACATATCGGATCAAAAAGAGGTAACATGTTTAAAATCACATAATAATTGATATGTTAGTTAACTATTAAGCTCTATCAGACATCGAGATGATGAATGACTGAATGAGAAAAAATTGTTGAAAAGCATATGAGCATTTGTCGTTACTTAGTTTCCAAAACATTAATTACTTCATCGATTGTCGGAAGTTACTGCTAGCTTTATACGTAGCCAGCATTATTTGCTTTGAAAATTGTTAACCCTAATATTTTACAAGAATCTTTTTGTTATTATGTTGCTGAAAGACAGTAATATTAGGAAAACAACAACAGTCAGAGAGTCAAACCTGTGACCTCCGACGTTAAGGGGACTCCTCGCAGCACTACACCAGAACATTTTTATTACAAAAAGATTTTTTGAAAATTGCAACTAGTTAGCCTTGACATAAAGGCTAAAATCTGCTAAGCAATAAAATTGTCTGTCTTTCTGACAACTAATTAATTAGAACAAATGTTTTAAACAAGATTTTTGACAGATCTTAGGAATTATTTATTTCAATATTTTTATATTTATTAGTATTTTTTTTATATAATATTTAATTTCTTTTATTTAGTTTTTTTTTATATATTAAATTTAAATTATATTTTTTTAGTTGTTCAAAAGTTGGGAGATAATAAGGCAGAAGAAACTTGAAGAACAATCAAAACGTTTAGATAGAACAAAACGCATGAAATATATTGAACAAAAGCAAAAAGAATTACAAGTAGAAGAACAAAAATTATGGTTCTTTGAAAATGAAGAGGATATTGACTTACAAATTGAGGAAAAAGAACAATTAGAAGATAATACTAAATCAAAGAAATCAACGCAACAAAAAAGTGATGAAGATTATGTACCACCTGAAATATTACCTAAGAAAAAATGAGATTTAGGTTTATAAAGTAGACATTTTTTTGTTTAAATTAGTTTTTTATTGTAAATATAATGTATAATTTAAAAAAAAAAACTAAGAAGTTTCGTTTTGCAGTTTAGCAAGATCAATTTGAATTTTTTTCAGTATATCCTCAGTTCTCTTTGATTTTTCTGCTTTGATGTTATCTTCTAAGTCTATAATATCTCTGGACAAAATGCCAGTTTCATTGACTAATGATACAATAGTGTTGCATTCCGAATGTAGCAATGCTAATAATTTATAAGCTTTCTTTGCTTGGTCATCTCTCTTAGCATCCTGAAATACAAAATATTAAAAAAAAACAACTTAAAACAACTACATACTAGTAAACGTAAAGAAAAGCTATGCTAGTTTCTAAATATGGTATCTAGTGAGAAGTAAAAAAATGTAGCGAGTAGTGTTTTTAATTAATAGAATAAATTTCCAGTTCAAATTTGTTCAAAAAATGCAGCATGATGTTATTATCTAACCAAATTCCATGTCGCTACACACGATGGCGCCGAACAAGAAATGTAGGGTTGTCACACTTATTAATTAAAATTATACATTAAAAATTTTACTTTAACATTGTTTCCTAGAGCTTAACCGACAAATACGTAATAAGAAAAAAATTAGCTTATTACAAAAATTTTCAAATTTTTAATTACTAATATACATCTAACAACGTAACAACTCCAAATTTTAGCACAGATGGAAAAATTTCGCAGATAAGTAACATTTGGTTTTTTTTTAACAGTCGTTATTGTTTTAAAATGAATTTATTATGATTAAAAATCTATGTTCAGACACTCATTCTCTTTTATTATTTATTTTAATTTACTCAAGTTGATTAAATATAATAATTATAATATTTAAAGTTGTGAATAAAAATCGATTACAATTTACCTTAAACAATAACTATATTAGTTATAAGAAACAGTGTTAAAGTAAAAATTTTAATTAATAAAAGTGTGACAACCCTACATTTCTCGTTCGGTGCCGTCGTCTATAGCGACAGGGAATATAAGGCCGTGTTCCGATATATACTGGAGCACTGCAAGGTGTGACGTCATTTCAGTATACTGCGAAGCCGTTCCTTTTTAGTTTTCTATACTGCACTATACTGGTTACTGTTTATAACGGAACGAAGTCCAGTATACTGGACTACTGTTATCATCCAAATTTTACGACTTTTTTTCTAATGAAAATATTTATCATGTACATGTTTTCTATTCAACAAGAAAAATTATTATTTGAATATTGTGGACATTTTTGAATAACGATATTAATTAATAATAATAACAATCATTCGCGCTGTCATATTTTTGATCACGTGATCACAGTACTGAGCAGCACTGAGAGCACCTTACCTCGAAAGTACCAGTGCTCTCAGTGCAAAAATGGCGGCGATTGATGACGTCATATACTGCGGCAGTGTACACTGGCAGTCTATAACGGAACGAATTTTCAGTACTGAGAGCACTGGGGCAGTGCTCTCAGTATATATCGGAACACGGCCTTAGTTCTCGGGATTTGGTTCGGAGGAACCAAATTCCGCTGTGTGTTAGCACTTTTAAAAATTTCTTGGGCTTTCCCCAATTTCACCCTTTCACCTTAGAAGTAAGTTTTAAAGTGTTTTTCTTATCGGTTGTACATATATTAAAAGAGACCCGTGAGCTAAACTTATGAAGCTAAATACTTAATAATAATTAAATAGTTAAGGTTTAGCGATAATGATCCTTTTTTATAAGCATAGATGAAGATTGTTTTTTTTTTTCTATCACCTTAGTCATAGAAATCTTATATCTTTAAACGAGCAATTCTTGTATATATATATAATCTGAATCTCGAAAACGGCTCCAACGATTTTCATGAAATTTAGTATGCAGGGGGTTTCGGGGGCGATAAATCGATCTAGCTAGGTTGTTGTTTTTAAAAAATGTCGTTTTATCCCCTTTTTTACACAATTAAAAAATATCATTAGAATACGAAGGTAAATTTCGCTATTATTGATAAGCTTATAATAACTCAAATGGGAATCGGGCGGATTCGAAATAAGAAAACCCGGGTTCGAATCCAGGTGTCTACAGACCAATTTTTTCCCTTTTTTTTTTCAAGGTAAATTACCAGTTCCTATTATTTTACTATTATGTCGGTAAGATCGAAAATATTGTTTATGTTTCATCAGTATGTAATGTATCTAAATATAATTTAACCGAGCAAAGCTCGGTCATCCAGGTACTATGAATAAACTAAAGAGCCGACTTCTCGGTGATTTTCCCTGTGGGAAAATTCCTATAGAAAATATTAAGTTCCAGTAAAAATCCTGATACGTCTATGAGAACCAAAAAATGTTCCGATAGAAATGCTATCATAACTTATCCGTTGATACCAAAAATTCAAACTGTGTTTTCCATATCGTAATCTATAGGATTGGTTTTTTTTTTTTTATTGATTGGGCTTTATTCGCGTAATCGGTTAGAGTATTCATAGGATTAAATACATCCAGATTCAAACAGTAAATTCATAAGTATACACATTTACTCGAAGCTATATTTTTTTATCTGCAAATGCATTTACGAGTAGGTGGTACAAGCTATACCCTGCATCAGATTTTCCAACTTATAGTTGTATTAGTATTACACAGGATGGTCTACTCAATTTTTCTATCAGAAACTAACAGTAATTACCTACTCATTTAAATTCTCTCATCTCTATCGTTATTAATAATATATTTACAATACAGAAATGAGATTATGTTGTATTTTTTATGAGTAAATCCTGTTTCAAAAATACATTAGATTCCAATAACTGAATCTGTTAATCCATTAAATTAATCGTAATTGAAACTATAAGCAATTGCAGTTTTTTTTTTTTTGTATGAATTACCAAGAGCATATTGTTTTGATATTCATATAAGCCGGTATGAGGATTTCCTTCATGGTAAAGATTAATCTCTATCGGATATCACGACAATATTTCTTTGATTTTCTATATGTTACCCCATCGTAATTTTAAAATTAAGTCGTGAGTGGCGTGCGACGGTCAGCCGCTAAATCGCGCTTACGTTTGGGTCTACGGGATCTATTTTATATAGGTCTCCATACAAAATTATTTACTTATGTTTTTTTAATAAATCAAAGTCATTTCACCTTGCCACGGTGTATTTATAAATCCTGTAGTGTAGGTGTGATTTGAGACATATTGAACATGGTCCTTCGAGCCGAATGGCCTCAACAGAGGGTGCTAGCAGCGGACGGCGCTAGCAGTAATTTCTTTGTCAAAAGAGTAGTTTAGAACCACCAATACTTAATTATACTTTTCTATCCGTTTTACTCATTATAATTCTATCGGAAACTATACAACAAATATGTGTAATTTACTGATACAACCTCATTGACTCCGGTTAATAATTCTAGTGTGACAATTGTGAATTATAGCCGATTGGAAATACTGATACAATTAAATTTGTCGTTCCTGTACCTACCAGATAAAATCCAATGAATCCATTTTTTTTTTGTCAATCGGTAACTGTTCGAAATTGCTGTTTCAAAAACATGATAGTATATTATAACTTTCGATTTATCAGAATTTTTCCACAGGGTTTGCAGACTAATAGTCGGCTACAAAACATGGCCGAATAGCCAGCTTTGTCAACTAAATAATCTCTACTTATAATAAAACAGGTAGTCAGTCTATTTTATTTGTTACATCAACAAAGAGATTAAAACTATTTTATTCTGTTACACTTAGCTAAAGTTTTTTTTAGTATGATATTACTTTGTAAAACAAATGCGTAGCAATAGCGTTTAACTATCATATCGATTTTTTATGATTAATTAATAAAAAAGAGATAAAAATGACAACATTAACGTGAAAAACAAATATATAAAAAAATACGAATACCAACATTAATAAAACAATTTAAAAAAAAAGCGGCCTGTTGACAAAAAGATAATAGGAGATGAATTTTTTAAAGTACTTTACGAAGGACTCATATGCGTATAGAAGTTGACTGATATATTTTGTAAGTAGGCAAGTGAAATCACAAACTAAAGGTATATACAGTACTTCCCAGCATGTTTTAGTTAACACAAAAAAAGGATAATTAAGTAATAAAAAAAAAGGATAGTTAAAATAAACTTACTCTAAACAAAGTTTCATCTGCAATTGAGAAACATCTATCAAGTTGACCTTCCAAAGTATTTATTTCTTTTTGCAGTTGTCGAGTATCTTCTAATATCTTCTTGATTTCAGCATTTTGTTTGTCAACGTTACCTATTATTTCTAAGATTCGCTTTGTATAAATATGCCTAAAAAATTGGAGTAAATCAATTATTCTTCATAATTTTTCATTCATTATTATCATTTCATTCTCTTTTTAAATATTACCTTTTGTTGCCACCTTTAAGTTTTTCATATTTAAGTTTTAACTGGTTTTTCAACTCTTCTTTTATTTCACATTCGTCTTTTAATCTCTTAGCAGTTTCCTTTAGGTTTGTTAAGATGTTTCTACATTTTATATGTTCAGACTAAAAAAACAAAATATACATGTATTTTCTTATATTTATGTTAGACTTTACTTGTTAAGGTAGTTACTTCATAGGTTTCTTCTGACTTGGAACAAATACTAAACTGTATGCATATGCATTACTAGGCACAGGCATTTTCTTCTATGATGGAGAATTTAAGCTTAATTAACCAGGCTGATGTATTGGTGCAGAATATTTGGAACAAGTCTGCACACATGACCAAGGTTAGACTATAATAATCAATAATTACAGTATTCATATTAAATAAGAGGCAGTTTATGATTATCACAAATTCAAATTTATTTACATAATTATACACTAGTTGCTAGCATCAATAGGATAGAATAAAGAAGAGATAATATAATATGAGTATTGCTACATAGCCATATAAGAAGCCACTTTTTTTTGAAAATGAAAAACAAATGTATAAAATAATTTTATATACAAAACAAGCATATGCTCAAACATTAAGTTTTCAATTTAGATAATAGTATTTTAACACACATACTTACTTCTGAAGAACTAATTTTGGTTTTTAATTTATCAATTTCAATTTTAAGTGACAAATTCTTTGATGTTATATCTTCACTTTTTTTGTGCAGCATTTTTATGTTATTATGAACTTTCTGTAGTATATTCTCAATCCCATCAGATTCAATTTCAGTTATTCCAACACTGGTAAGTATATTTTGCATATTCCTTAAATCATTTTCAGAGCGTTCACAATTTTTTTGTACCTAAAATAATTACAATAAAGGTGATAATTGATAAGCTATATAGGATACACATGAAGTATGTAAGTGATAAATATACGTATGAACATTACTGAGCTTTCACGTAATTACCTGTGAATATTCTACATCCATCACATTTCTTTCACTTTCAAGTGTATCTAGTTTTTGGCGAAGTAAAATTGACATTTCTTTTAATTCTTTCAAAGTCTTATCACTCTCATGCGTAGTGATTATGTCATTAGCTGCAAGAGCATTTACATCATGACTGACGTCAGATTTTGGAATCATATTCTTTATTTTATTGATTTTCATAATTTTTCCAACAATTTCATCAGAACATATTGTTTTATCCTCCAATTGACCTTAAAGTGAAATTTCAAATTTAATTTTGTATAGTTTTTTAGTTGATTAATTTTTACATTTACTTACTTTTATTTAAAGATGATTTAAATATTACTTTTGAACACGATCTACATAATTGGCAAAAATAACACAAAAAATGGAAAGGAAAATCCAATCATCCTGACATTCGTTAACCTCTGGAAGAAAAACGAGATAGTGACAAATAAAAGGAAATCGAAAAATGTATATGTGTCTGAAGACTTCCCGAAAGAAATCCTCGACTTGAGAAAAAAACTACAGCCAAAACTGAAAGAAAAAAGGAAAAATGGCAATTATGCATTTATAAACTATGACAAGCTAGTTATCAAACAGAGAAAACCAGGAAACGAAAAACGCAAAAGGGAACTATCAACCTCGCCTAGTGTACAAGAACACCCTCGCGAACAACAATTGCCAGCAAAAACAAATCGTCTAAACGCTTTCAACATAATAAGGAATAGAAGCAACTCTCTACCTTCTGCCAACTGATCAGAATGCATAGGGTATTGTCGTCAGCCACCGGAACAAAACTTTAAATAAAAAAGAACTTAAAGACAACAGAAACAAAACATTCCCCAACCCGACTTGTCCTATTGGGGAATTAGACTGCAACCTTCCACTAAATACAAAAATAGATCAGGACATAAAACAAACCCTCAAAATTTTCACTTATATTCGTTCGTATTATTATAAATGAAGAAAAAGTACCAAAACAATGGTGTACATCAGACATAATTCTACTCTTCAAGAAAGGAAGCTCCTTGTATATAGGGAATTATAGACCTATAAGCCTGCTGGCAAGTATTCCAAACTATTTTCATCCATAATTTTGAAGAGAATATCTATCTGACGACAATGATATACAGCAACCAAAGGAACAAGCAGGATTCACATCAAGCTTTAGCACAATGGACCACATAGACATTAAAACAGGTCATAGAAAAATACAGAGAATACAATAAACTAGACATGGGCGTTTTCGGTTTTTAGATCAAACGGCTACGTAACCGATATTAAGTTTCCATATCGATATTGAAAACCGTTTTCAGATATCGATATCAGAGTAATATCAGGTGCGTAACGTAAACACAAACCGAAACAAACGGTTGTACACAAAGATTACAAGTATGCTTAATTAAAAAAATCAAAAAACCCGACTGCGTAAAATACTCTTATTATAAACTAAAAAGAATAAAACAATTTACTAGCTTTCATTTGATACCTTGGTTTGGGCTGTAGGGCGTGCCAAAGAAATGGACATACATACATACATACACACATACAGACATACAGACATACATACAGATATACAGACACACAGACACACAGACACACAGACACACAGACATACTAACATACAGACATACAGACATACAGACATACAGACATACAGACATACAGACATACAGACATACAGACATACAGACATACAGACATACAGACATACAGACATACACACATACAGACATACAGACATACAGACATACAGACATACAGACATACAGACATACAGACATACACAGATACACAGATACACAGATACACAGATACACAGATACACACATACACACTTACACACACACACACATACACACATACACACATACACACTTACACATATACACACATAGGTATACATACATACACTCGAAAAACATAACCCTTCTTCTGTCGCAGTCGGGTAAAAACAGTTTAAATATAAACTATAACAAGTTTAATATCAAATGTTTTGAAAAACTACGTCTTATGGTTATAAAATATTAAATATTATAATAATATTATAGTATTATTATAATTTTTAATATTTAAATATAATAATTATTATAAGGCATACTTCAATAAAACTAAAAATGATTCGTTTCACAAACTTTTTCTTAAATACACACACTATTTTATTACGGAAACTAAATACATAATCATTTAACCATAAAAGAGTAAAGACTCGACTTTATTGCTTAAACACGTAGTTATATTTTGCGATGTACACAGTTGAACACAGAAAACCATATTCGCCTCATCTCTTTTATTCAGTATGAAGTTACCGTTATAAGAAAGAGATGCAGATAATATGGTTTTAGCTGTCGCATCACTCTTAGCGTTTGCGCGCCCGTCACATTCTTCGGTTTTTAGTTTTTAGTTTCGGTTTCGTGTTCGCGCTCAAGTTTTCGTTGGTTATGTGAAAACGGTTATGCGTTTTGGTATATCGATATGATATGATATGGGTACGCGTAACCGATATTAGTTACGTTTTGATATATCGGTCTCATGCCTACAATAAACCTCTGTATATGGCATCCATTGACTACAGCAAAGCTTTTGACAGCATCAGCCACTGTTCCATATGGAATACACTACAACAATCAAAAATTAACTGTTAATACATCAATATCTTGAAATATATCGAGTCAAATTAGAAACTAGAGGATACGAAATAAATATAGAACGAGGAGTTAGACAGGGAGATCCTCTTTCCCCGAAACTGTTTATAGCAGTACTTGAAAATATTTTTCAAAAATTAGCCCGGAAAAACAGAGGAGTGTACATAAACGGACACTATTTAAACCATCTGAGGTTCGCAGTTGATATTGTTATAATTGCTAAAACTGCCAAAAGACCTAGAGGAAATCATGAGTTCACTGGACTGTGAAAGCTCAAAAATCGGACTAGAAATGAAAGTAAATAAAACTAAAATATTAACCAACAATTGCGAACGCCCGATAGTGATAAAAAGTAACAATATAGAATACGTCAGCGAATAAATGTACTTCAGAAAGCAAATCTCATTCAAAACATCAAGCAACGAAGAAAAAGTAACAAGAAAAATAAACGCAACTTGGGAAAAATTCTGGGCACTAAGAGAAATTCTAAAAGGGTTAAAGGGCTTGTACATGAAAAGGACAATATTTGATACATGCCTGTTGTTGTTTGTTATATGGTTGCCAAACCTGAATATTTACAAATAAAATAAAACAAAAAATTAAATGCAGTCAAACAGCAATGGAAAGGCGCATGTTGAAAATTAGGAGAATATATAAAATTAAGAGCGAAAACATTCGTCAAAAAATTAAACTCAATATGATACGATGCTCTCAGGCACACACTATTACTTAAGTGGAGATGGGCCAGACACATCTCACAATATCCAGACAGAAAATAGACCATTGAAGCCACACAATGAAAAGGACCAATGGGAAAAGGAATGTTGGTAAACAATTAAGACGGTGAGGTGATGACACGCGACACACGTCGCAGGAAACGACTAGATAAAGTCAGGCAAGGACAAGGAGTTATGGAAAATGATGGAGGAGGCCTTTACCCAAACAGGGATTCAAATCTCATAAATAATACTAACATTAATATTGTAAGTAACTATTCTTAAATTTAAGCAACAACTTACTAACAAAAATATTTTAATATATATCGAAAGCGAGATTTGGAATAAAACGTCATAGTCGTAGAATAGTGACGGATCTTACAAATTTAAAACTTTACAGGGCAGACACTTCAAACAACTATGTAGTTGTTGTTGTATGTTTTGTTGGTGTTTCGTCATAGTCGTATAATAATGACGGATCCCACAAATTCAAAACCCCACAGGGCAGACATTTCAAATATACAACAACAACAATATAACTGTTTGAAACGTCTGTCCTTTCGAAGTTTTCGCCCTGCAAAGTTTCGAACCTGCAAGATCCATCACTATTCTATGACTATGACGAAATGGTTTTATTATATTGTTGGTTTAATGGTATTATTATTATTACTTACAATTTTACGATTACAAACAACTGTTCTGGTGTAGTGGTGTGAGTAGTCACTACAACGCAGCTGGTTGCGGGTTCGATTCCTATTCAGGGCAGATATTTGTATTTGTAAAAATATTTGTTTCCGGTATAGATGTTCGTCTTTATGTGTCTCTCCACTGTGCCTCGGAGAGCAAGTAAAGCCGTCGATCCCGGTTGTTATCATGGACACCTGATAAAAATATTTACTCATAATGTACTTCCACACTTCATCTCTTACTGTTAGAGTTGCCCAACTATCGATAGTTACGCTATCGATAGATGACCTTGAAAACTAGTAAGAATATCGATAGTGCTATCGATACTATCAATATCACAAATTAACTAATACTATTGATTGGAAGCAATAATATCGATAGGATTGATACTATCAATATTGGGTACGTTCGCGGGCGCTCTTCTAATTGATAATTTATCACTTTTATAGGAGCGCATGCGTACTTTTCTTCGGTCCGGAAGGCCCCGATATCGCGTCATTGACTCTCACAACAATCAAATTTATAAGTCAATACTATCACAGTTCGTTAAACTATCGATAGTGTGAGTTATCGATTCTATAAATACTATCGATAGTATTACTCCCAAATGTATATCGGTCTTCGATAGTATCGATACTATTGAAGCTAATACTTTCGATATTATCGAAACTATTTTTGTATAACAATACTATTATTCTATATCATACTATCGATAGTATCGATAGAGTCGATGGCATCGATACTATCGATAGGCTATCAATATATTGATATAACGTCAGCTATCGATAGTCTATCAATAATTTAACGATAGTCGACTATTAATGGGCAACTCTACTTACTGTGGTAGGGAAATTATCTGCCAACACACAGCATGGCCGATTAAGCTCCAACCCTTCTCCCATATGGAGAAGTGGCCTTTACCCATCAGTGGAACGTTCACAGGCTGCTTCAGTTCTATTCAGTAATTTTGATTTATATAAAAATTATGTTCTATTTTACCTTGAGTATATATGAAATCTCCTAAATTATTTTTTAGGGCAGGTTTACAACATGGTGGAATCCAAATGGTGTTCAGATCTTCTGCAATTTTGTTACTAATATTTTGTAAAAGCTGATGTTTTGCATTCATTGGCTTCACTTTAGTTGTAAGTTTTTTATCTTCACTTGGAAGTTTCTCTATCAGAAACATGAAAACTTGCCTTAATTCTGTCTCATTATGGTAGAGGAATGTTTGATACCCAACATCATTCTGATAACCTAGATCCTGTTAAAAATCCTGTTAATATTAAAAATGCGAAAGTTTGTCTATAGTGCGTTCAACGAGACAAGATACCACAAACGTCAACAAACCAACTGCCAGGTCATTCGCCTATGCAAGGTTTTGTAACCTTTTTAACTTACACTATTAAAATTAGATATGACAGCAACAAATAACAAAAACAACAACTAATACAACAAATAACAACTATAACTATAATCTATATATATATAGGAGACTTTCTATAGATATAGTCACTCATCACGATATCTCTGGAACTATGAGACCTAAAAACTTGAAATTTGGAAGGAATATTTCTTTTGCCGAGTAGAGGTCAGCTAAGAACGGATTTTACGAAATTCTACCTCTAAGGCGATGAAAAAGGGAGGCAAAGTTTGTATGGGACAACGTGATTCCTTGGTCCAATCTACTTCAAATTTGGCATAAATATTCTTTAACAGAATTGATTGAAGACGTGTTTCGTAAATTATCGAAATTCATTCCCTAACGGGGTTAAAAGGGGGTAGAAAGTTATTTTGATATAAATACTCCTTAGTGCTTTTTTTTTAAATTACATTTTATTTTGACACATGTTTGACAACTCAAGCCGTCTAATATATTTTCCAGTATTGACGCAGGTGCAGGTGATATCTTTTTTTGGGTGCTCCTGATGGAACAGGCAAGACTTTATATTAAACGTAACAAAATTGGGTTGTAAATATACCGTAACTATACCGTGTGATTGCTTTATTGTAAAATAGTATCTTATATAATATTTTTTAATTCAATGTTGGTGTTGTGTTAAGTCAAGGGTTTTAAACTAAATGACTCATCAGCAACGCATCTGCAGTTCACAATGATACTGATAAAGAAGACACTGAAGTGAACTTGGAAACATTTTTGAATTATACGGCATTAACGCCCGAATTAGTACAGATTGGCACCACGGACTAATGTTGGAACAAGATCAGAAAAAAATCTTATAAATCATGTACCCATTTAACTTTATCTTACACTAAAACTAAGAAGGAGGAAATAAAAGCTGTCTTGGACTAATATTAAATATAAATATATGTTTCATATACACACACGATCGTCTGTTCCTAAGGTAGGCAACTTAATGCCTGTGTTTTCGGTAACAGCCGAATGATATACATTTTTTTTTATAAATATACCTATAAATAATACATATAGAAATAAATAGATATTACACCCAGACTCGAGGCGGGAATCGAACCCACGATCTTGGAGCAGAAAGCAGGGTCACAACCAACTGTGCCGAGTCAATTAAAATTTAAAAAATAATTACTTGCGGGTTTATTCAAATGTAAGAGACAAAATCGTATTGACTTCTGGTGTAATTATACCTACGATACAACGAACGAAACATGGTGACCGTTCTGTTGTAGTGGTGCAAGTAGTCGCCTTAACGCCTCGCCTCAATGGCGGTGGTCGTGGGTTCGATTCCCGCTCGGGGCAGATATTTGTATTTGTGCCAATATTTGTTTCAGGTCGTGGTGTATATCTGGGTGTATAGTGGGTTTACCCACCATGCCCCGGAGAGTACGCAAAGCCGTCGGTCCCGTTTGTTATCATGGATGCCTTATAATAATTTTTACTTATAGTAGGGATATTATCCGCTAACCCGCAGTGGAGCAACGTGGTGGATTAAGCTTCAAGGCTTCTTCTATACGGAAAAAAGGCCTTCGCTCAGCAGTGGGTTATTTATAGGCTGATACAATACACTACAGTACAGGAGCATTTGTGGCCTGCAGTGACGAAACTGAGCCTTACCATAAATATAAGAGTCCATCTAAGGGGAGATGTTACTGCCGGACAGTTCTCAGACCTGTTGCTTAAAAAAGGATATGGTGATTCCCGGGAACCATATAATAATATAATGTATGAGTGTATATGAGTATGTATTTACTATAAACAAAGCTTAAGGTCAAACTCTTACTGTAGCGGGAGTATACTTAAGCGAAAACTGCTTCTCTCACAGTCAGTTGTATGTGGCATATTCCAGAATAGTCTGGTAATTCTAGCACTCCGAACGAAAAACAAAAAATATTGTTTATAAAGAAATACTATGGAAGGTGTAGTATTTCGATTTCGTTGTAAGAAGATAATACCCCCGTGTAACTTTCTCCAGATCAAAAGCAGAGATTCTTCATCATAAAACATAACAAATTTCATTTTTATTTTAATGTTTAATTAACTTTAAATCCCTACTCTATAATAAAGATTGTTATATTTTATAATTATTCAAATATTTTAACATAATAATTTATATGTGATAACAAAATTAATAACGTAAAAAAAAAAAACAAAAAAAAAAACAAAAATCCTATTATAACCATTTTCGACTTCTGCGCCGACGAAGTCGCGGGCTAAAATATTATGTTTGATCTCAATCCGTCTATAATGAAATATATTCCAGTATCGACGCAGGTGTAGGTGATAAAAAATATAAATTATTATTATATTTTTTTGAAATTTTAGTTAAATACCCGTGCGAAGCCGGGGCGGGCCGCTAGTAACAAATAAGAATAATTAACGAAAATATTAACAGGAAATAACAGAGAACGAACAAAATTTATGTATCATGCCTCGGGCGGTTCACGAAGGGAATGAAATAAAAATAAATAAATAACTACGAAATCAAAAGGCCGCGCGAATGTTTTCAAACCCGCAATAGTCTCGTTGGACTTTGCCCGACCTTAGCCGAGAGCCGTGCAGCAGATAGCAAACAAACAAGACAGAAAGAGATAGACTATATTTTCATGTTTCGTCGGCATTGTTTACATTTGGTATCTTGTCTCGTTGAACGCACTGTAGATATTTGTTACTCTTTCACGCAAAAACTACCGAATGGATTTAGTTGAAACTTTAGTGTAATATAGCTTATACATCAGAATAACACATAGGCTACAATTTATAAAGATTTTGTGTAATTTAGCCATAATATAACATAGTTTAAAAATATCACACGAAAACGCGTAAGTGAAACCGATTCCATGGCGCTCTTACGACCTTCTTTTCGCGAGAATTCAGTTGACCAAAATGGACCGTCAGTCAGCAGCTCCATGAAGGTTACCAAAAATAAAAATAAAAATTTGATATTTCTAATTTTTTCTAGCTATTGCGCATGCAAAATGCACCAAAAACTTCAAGGGAAAGGTTTGCGCGAACATTAGTTTCTGAGAAAATCAAAAATTTCTACCGCGTGCTGCGTGCTCTTTATTTTGTTGTTAAATATTTTGTTTAATTAATTTGATGTCTACGAAAGCGGAAATAGATAGATTTTTTAATGCGCAAACAGCACCTCCATAAGTTTTATGCCCAAACTTATTATGTATTGAATTAAAAAATAAAAATAAATAGCGGTATATTGTATCAGTTCTCCGAAGACCGCGAACGTATTTCGTCTGCATGCTCCTGTTGCAGAGTCAAAAGCAGCACCCCTAGAGTGTTCTTTAGGGGCCGGAGGCGCTCCCAGGCAAGGCTCGAAGGCAAGGCTTTCCCTTGATATTTTTGATGCATTTTGCATGCGCAATAGCTAGAAAAAATTAGAAATATCAAATTTTTATTTTTGGTGCCATCTTTATGGAGCTTCAGTCAGCACGTCGCGCAGAGCGAGCTTAGAGGAGCGGTGCAAGTAACGACGCGCCATCGCCGAGTGCGTGACCCGAACGAGGGGCACGTACGCTATAAACCATTGTTTATTTGGATTTTTTTTTCTTATAGCTAATTCGATTCTCGGAGCGATTTATTACTTACGATTAGTACAGCAGGCATAATTATTTTTAGTTAGTATATTTTAAGTAGAAATATAGATTACTTTTTATTTTTATTTCAGTCATATTAGAAAGGCTTTTTTTATAATTTGATTATAGGATTGTAATTGTAGTTTGTTTTTATTTAATGTGTGTTTTGTGGTTAATATGCTGAGCCGTTTGTAATGAAATTTGATAGGGCATGTCTACTTTTTATCAATACACCCACGCAGGCGAAGCCTCTGGTGGAAGCTAGTATTAAATATATTAAAAATGAGACAGAAAATTAGCAAAGAAAGTTTTTTGCAGTTTCACAGTTTAAGTGCTTTATATTAAATGTTGTATACACCTATAACACATATCTGTTATCATTAACTTTACATGTACTACAAAAAAAAAAAGTTTACTGATATTGTCGATGGTGTATCTTTTTTAAATAAATAAATAAATATTAAACATTTTAACTACAGTATTTGACTCTATATTCATTGCAATTAAAACAACACAAAAAATTTAAAAAATACATCAAAAAGCCTCTAAAAATTTCTAAATATATAAATACAATCTCGATATAAAAGAAAATACGATGACCATTCTGGTGCAGTGGTGCGAGTAGTCACCTCAACACCAGCGATCGCAGGTTTCTATTCCCGCTTGGGCACATATTTGTATTTGTGCAAATATTTGTTTCCGGTCTGGGTGTGTGTCCTCGTGGGTCTCCCCACCATGTCTCCCAGTTGTTATTATAGATATCGGATAGCACCCGTTACTCATGGTAAGGGAATTATCCACCAACCTGCAGTGAAGCAGCGTGGCAGATTAAGCTCCAACCCTTCTCCTACATGGAGAAGAGACCTTTACCCAGCAATGGGTTGTTTACAGGCTAATTCAGTTTAGTTCAGTTCAATTCATTAAAGAAAATAATGGTTGCACAAAAATTTGATTTCCTTAAAATTTTACTACAATTGTCTATAGAGTAATAACTCCACATGTAGAATCACACCAGTGTGAGTTAGACATCTAGGATAATAACAGTGAAAACAACATCCAATTTCTAAAAATAATTGTTTTAGTTTTTATTGCTTTCGTAAAATGCAATTCATTTTAGTTAGATATCTGTCATGAGAGAATTTTTTTTTTTGTTGTAGTGAATTTTAAGAATCTTAAATAAGTAAAACCAAATATATTTACCTTACATATACTGGCAACTTGTGCTGCTACTTCTATTCTTTGTGATACACCAGAGGGTAATTTATTTGGTACTTTTAAATTTGGATTAATAGCAGTTACACATTTAATAGCTGATTCTACAATTATTTCAACAGGTAGCTCACTAATATTCTTAATGTCAGTATGAATATCTCTGAAATTAAAAAAAAAATTAAAATCACAAAATTATAATAAGTTGACATTTATTCAAATTATTAAAATTTAAATATTACTAAATTATTTTTGTTTTATATTTAACAAGGTACAACAATTCTGGTGTAGTAAGAACACTTAGACTGTTTCATTCGGTTCAATTAATTATAGAGGATATCAATGAAGTATCAAAAAGGAAAATACATACATATTTAACTGTCGTAGGAAATGCAGGATAATAGAATCCACTTCTTCCATTTTTAATTACAATGTAAAAAAAACACGTTCGTATTAGTTTGCTTGATGTTTTTGTAATATAAAAGAACTCTTTTAATTTTTACCAACAGAAGAATCTGTAACACTTTTAATTAATTAAACATTGACTACAAATGCAAGAAAAGAATTCTGCCCGTAACCATAATTCTAAATTCGTAAATAGATTTAACTTAGGTATTCTTAACAATAAAGTGTATTGTGTTATAAATTATACAGTAATTTCTACTCCAATTTGTTTTTAATAGTATTTTATATTTTTAATATGTTCAAATTTAGTACAGAGTTTCATTCCCCATTCAAATTTTTATGATTTTTTGTCTTAACAATTTTAATGAGAATATTATAAACAATATATTTATCGGAAATTCTAAATGAATTTATGAATCCGAATATCTGACGTTAGGGGTAGGGGTGTGCGATAATTATCGATAATTCGTAACTACTCGATAATTTTTCATTCGATAATTATCGATAATTATCGATAAGTGTTATTCGATAATTTAGAATCGATAATTATCGATAATTTTTCATTCGATAATTATCGATAAGTTTTCATTCGATAATTATCGATAATTTTTTGCGATCCGATAATTATCGATAATTTTGTGCGATTCCATAATTATCGATAATTTTGTGCGATTCGATGATTATCGATAATTTTGTGGGATCCGATAATTATCGATAATTGTTTTTGGATCCGATAAGTATCGATAATTGTGATTTGATTATTATGGTATGATGGATAACCTTTTTTTTTTTTAGGTATTCGGATAGGGTACGGAGGATAAATTAAATGTCGATAGTGGACGGCGGATGACCTTTTTTTTTTTGGTATTCGGATAGGGCCTGGATGTAAACGTCGATACTGAAGGATGGATGATTTTTTTTTTGAGCCGATAATTATCGATAATTTTCATCCGATAATTATCGATAACTGTCGTCAACTATCGATAATTTTATCGATAACTGTCGTCAACTATCGATAATTTTTATCCGATAATTATCGATAACTGCCACCAACTATCGATAATTTTTATCCGATAATTATCGATAACTGCCACCAACTATCGATAAGTTTTTATCCGATAATTATCGATAACTGTTCATTCGATAATTATCGATAACTATCGATAATAGAATACGATAATTATCGATAATAAAATTATCGATAATTTTTTCCGATGAACATCCCTACCTGACGTATTCACGTATTGGTATTCTCAAATCTCAATTTCTCATATTATGACTATGGAGGGTCTCTACCCTCCATAATTATGACAAAGATTTAGGCCGTGTTCCGATATGTACTGGAGCACTGCAAGGTGTGACGTCATTTCAGTATACTCAATACTGCGAAGCCGTTCCTTTTTAGTTTGCTATACTGACCCCCCCCCCCCCTCAGCCTGTAAATTTGAGATATAAAAATTAAAAAAAATACTAATCGACGTATTTTAATAGCACTTTCCAAAATTGTTTATTATTAAAACAGCACCCTCCTAGTTTACGAGTAAAAAATTAATAAAGATACTACACGCTACACCATCGATATCACTTAAAATACTTCGAATTTGGTAGTTTTTGCACAGTGAAAAAACTGCACCCTACTCGAAACTAATTGCACTATCATTAGAATTTCACAAAATGCAATAGTTATTGCAGCAAACAAATAAAACGTAATCAGTCTGAGGAAGATTACTGTCAAATAGTTCCTTGTAGAGGGCGCCAACGCCATAAATAATATTGTTTAAAATATTTTTTTATATATAATAAATAATTTTGTTTAAACTTCTGTTTATCACAGCTATTCCCAGCTGGTATTTTCCTTGGTCCCGCCCTGAAGTCTTCAGGGAAGAGGAGCCTCGGATCTCTCACCATCTACCAAAATATTGTCCCCCAAAACCTTTGAGACTATTGTAGTTGTATATATCGCAGTTTGTTTTTGCATGATCATAATATCTATGTTTGCATTTAGTTTGTTGCAATACCGTCGAATACTCTTAGTGACCATTCCTGTAGCTCCTATGACTATTGGTATTATTTCAGCTTTTGTTTTCCATAATCGGGTAATTTCTTTTTTTATTAGCCTTTGCTGTAATATTAACACACGGAGATTGGCAATCAACCACTCTGAAACTCGCACAAATCTGCGGTCGTATATCTGTATACTTCTTCTTAGGTATTTCAGATTGATAGAAGCAGGTACCTAGGTACCATTTATTCAGGTACATGAGAAAATTATTGCACTTTTATCAGCGTAACAGTAGCTTTGCTTCGATTCAATGTCTAAGTCTCAAAGATCAAAAGATAAAAAAATAATATGCAATCAACATCTAGCCACAAAGTGTAATTACTTATCTACTATACGTAATCGTAAATGTAATAAAAATATAAATATTGTAATGACAACAATTAGTCAATTAGGAAATAGTTAAAAATTATTAGAAACACTTTAGATCTATACATCATGAATAACACATTCATATAATAATAATATGATTATGTTAATAGTGAGCAACTAAAAGGTTGTGGCGTGTACAGGCACGATATAAAAAACTATAACTTAAGTTTAGAACATTTTTATATTTGTCATGTGTCAGAAATTTGGTATATAAGTCGATTAATTTGTAAGAATAAAGGAGTTGTAAAATAGAGTTGTAAATATATAATTGGAAGGAAATACAACGTTATTTACTAATTAGAGGATTTTATTTAACCTCCTGAACAACACTAGCACTACACCAGCCCGGTGACTTTCCCTTCCAAATTGGTGACCCCGACGTGATTGACGGAATGATGAAAATGAGAAATTATTTATTTTATTATTTATAAAAAAATAAAATAAATAAAAAATTAATAAATATTTAAAAATGACGGAAGCTCTATTTACGCATCAATTTTAACTGAGTTCCCTGATATCATTCGACCACCTGGCCTACCCAGGGTTATCAAGCACAGCACTGTGCACTATATTAAAACCACAGAAGGTCCTCCAGTGTCGTGCCGTCCTCGCCGTTTAGCACCTCAGAAATTATCTTCTGCTAAGAAGGAGTTTGAGGACATGGTACGCTGTGGCATTGCAAGACCATCTAAAAGTGCATAGTCTTCTCCGCTTCACATGACCCCTAAAAAAGACAACACCTGGCGTCCCTGCGGCGATTATCGCGCACTGAACGCCAGGACTGTGCCGGACAAATACCCAGTTCGTCATATTAATGATTTCGCGAACAACTTGTCCGGTGCAAAGGTCTTCTCTACCTTAGACCTTGTCAAAGCCTATCATCAAATACCCGTGTTTAAGGACGATATCCCGAAGACGGCCATCGTTACCCCGTTTGGCCTCTTCGAATTTCCTTTCATGCCTTTCGGTTTGCGTAACGCTGGTCAAACCTTCCAACGCTTTATCGATGAGGTCACACGGGGTCTCGATTTCTGTTTTCCGTATATTGATGACATTTTGGTTTTCTCACAGAACGAGTCTCAACATCAAGAACACCTTCGAACCCTTTTTAAGCGCCTCCAGGAGTATGGTGTTGTTATCAACCCGTCTAAGTGTGTCCTGGGTGCTAGTGAGGTTACATTTTTAGGTTACCATATAAGTGCTGAAGGTACGCGCCCTCCTCAGGACCGTATCCAAGCACTCCTGGATTTTCCACCCCCAGAAACTGTCCAAGGCATGAGGAGATTCCTTGGCATGTTAAATTATTACCGCCGGTTCATTCCCCATGCTGCCAAGTTCCAGGCTCCACTCATTGACGCTCTGGTTTCTACTAAAAGCAAAGGCTCAAAACCATACCCATGGACGCCTGAGCTCTTACAAAAATTCGAGGAATGCAAGAGAAGTTTGTCTGATGCAACATTGTTACACCACGCTATCGCCGATGTCCCCCTCGGTTTGTTTACTGACGCATCGAGCGTACATATTGGTTCATGTCTTCAGCAGTGCATCGATGGCAAATGGTTTCCTATTGCATTTTTTAGTAAAAAGCTGACACCCAAGCAGTCTGAGTGGCCTGCATATTATCGCGAGCTTTTGGCTGTGTACGAAAGTGTACAGCATTTTTGGTATATTCTTGAGGTCCAACATTCAACCATCTTTACCGACCATAAACCATTGCTCTACGCTTTTGTACAGCGTCGTGAAAAGCTGCCTCCCGCACAGCTTAATCAGCTGTCTTTTATTAGTCAATTTACAACAAATATTAAATACATCAGAGGGGAGGACAACGTAGTCGCAGACACGATGTCTCGAGTTGACGCAATCTCACTTGAGCAGGAATATGAAGCTCTTGCCAAGTCTCAAGAGGAAGACAAGGAATTGACGCAATTACTGCGTGGCAATACCAGCCTGAAGCTTTCCAAAGTAAGCGTACCTGGTACTGGCGTTTCCTTGTTCTGCGACTGCTCGACTGGCACGCCTCGTCCCTTGGTCCCATTCGATCTGCGACGCATTATTTTCAATAAGCTGCATAGTTTGAGCCATCCTGGCATTCAAGCCACGACGCGTCTTGTAGCTGAACGCTACTTTTGGCCGTCCATGAACAAGGATTGCAGAGAGTGGACTCGTACCTGTGACGCGTGTCAGCGCGCTAAGGTCACGAGACATAATACTGTTCCTCTTGGTAATTTCTCAACCCCCTCAGGTCGTTTCATGCATGTCCATATTGACATCATTGATCCCCTGCCTTCCTGCAAAGGATATCGATATTGCTTAACTGCAATCGATAGGATGTCCAGGTGGCCTGAAGTTTGGCCCATGCAAACTATTACGGCTGAGGAGGTTGCCGACACTTTAGTTAGAGAGTGGATCTCTCGCTTCGGCGTTCCATCCATCATTACCACCGATCAGGGTACTCAATTCGAGTCCGACTTGTTCAGACGGTTGACGCAGAGTTTCGCCACGAAGCGCATCAGAACCACATCTTACCAACCACACCTTACTCAAGCTAATGGCATGATTGAGCGCGTTCATCGTCAGCTAAAAGCATCCATCATGTGCCATGGTGGCGAGTGGCTTAGTGCTCTGCCTCTTGTTCTTTTGGGGATGCGTTCCTGTTTTAAGGAAGATCTCAAATCTTCTGTTGCTGAGATGCTTTATGGTGAAACTTTGCGTCTCCCTGGCGAACTTTTGGTTCCCTCGCTTTCATCGGGGCCAAATACTAGCCCTGCTGATTTTGTCGTATCGTTGAAGCGACATATGTCTAATATTCGACCTGTCTCTCCTTCTCGGCATGGCGATCTAACCACCTTCATTTTTAAGGATCTCGCAACATCGTCCCATGTCTATTTGCGGGAAGATGCTGTTCGCCGTACCTTGCAACCGCCATATTCTGGTCCCTATCAAATTATTGAGAGGGCCTCTGATGGCAAAACTTTGACCCTTAACATTCGAGGCAGGAAAACTGCTGTTAGTGTTGATCGCGTAAAGCCTGCGTTCATTGAACGGTCAGAGAATGTTCGTGATGTAGTTTTACCGACTGCGCCAACCTTAACTGCAGAACCACCATCACCTATTACTCAGCCGGTTCCCCCTCTTCCTCAAAGTTCTAATGTTCCGCCATATACCACACGGTCTGGTAGAAGAGTTAAATTTAAGGTTTTTAGAGACTAACTTGTCTTTCTCCGTGGGGGGGTGATGTGGTGTGTACAGGCACGATATAAAAAACTATAACTTAAGTTTAGAACATTTTTATATTTGTCATGTGTCAGAAATTTGGTATATAAGTCGATTAATTTGTAAGAATAAAGGAGTTGTAAAATAGAGTTGTAAATATATAATTGGAAGGAAATACAACGTTATTTACTAATTAGAGGATTTTATTTAACCTCCTGAACAACACTAGCACTACACCAGCCCGGTGACTTTCCCTTCCAAAAGGATTATGTCGTATTTTCATTTATTAAAAAAATGTACCTACGGTATAAAAATCTCGATTTAATTTAGTTATCGATTTAAGTCTTATATTCATCGTTTAGTTTTTTTTCTATGTTCACCATTATTATGTAGCAATTAGCAACCGCCTAGGCTTCACACGGGTAGTAGAGCATATTTACTTATTTATTTCGGAATGTGTATTACTGTTAGGGTTGCCAACTATACTGTTTTAAACAGTACTATTATACTGTTTTTCACTAAATTATACTTTTTACTGTTGAACAAAAATAAAGTATACAAAATACTGTTTTCAGCATCAAAATGCAAACACATTATTATGTGTTATACTTAGACGCTCACACAAATTTGTTTTTTTTTTAGTCAGAGGGCGCTCACTGATCATTGTCAGTGCATTGTCAGCACCGTGGTCAGCACAAACAAATCACACTGAGTTTCTGAACGAAGTTCAGTTATAATTATTCTGATGAGGTGTATGAACCTCCGTATAGTTAGCAGGTAATATGATCACTTCTTAGTTCTTGATTATAATTACAGAAATCATTAAGGCACAGATCAGGCAAGTTTAGGTAATTATTTTTTCACTTTAGGCAACAATAATTCTAAAGTTCGACAGTTAAATTCAGTTTTTGATTAAAGAAGTATCATCTCCGCGCATGCCGCATGTGGTCTGTGGAATGCATAGATAAAAAATCCTATAAAAGTGATGAATTATCAATTAGAAGAGGGCCCTCGAACGTGGAAATGATACTTCTTTAATCAAAAACTGAATTTAACTGTCAAACTTTAGTAAATAATTGTTTGCTATTGTTCATAAAAGATAAACAAAATTATCTTCTTACGTTTATTCACTACTTATTATTTTAATCAAAAACTGATAAATAAAAAACTATTGCGCATGTCCCATTTCCGTTTCCGCGCATGTGGTCTGTGGAATGCATAGATTAAAAAATCCTATAAAAGTGATGAATTATCAATTAGAAGAGGGCGCGCGAACGTACCCCTAATTTGACCTTAAATTTTGAACCTGGAAACACATTTTTTTAGAGCGTAATGTCACTGACATGTCAGGCAAATGTCATTAAAATTGAATTAAATGTCACTATAAACTCCAAACTTCCTAGCAGCTTTATTTAAATTATTAACAAGACATTTTATAGTATAATAGAACTAACAACAAAATTTATTCTTCATCTTAAATAATCTTGCTTTATAAATATATAATGGAATTTATAATGGTTAAATAATTGTCTACGTCACTACTGAGAGAGATTTTCTGAAAATCTTGTGCTTATTTTTGTTATACGATGGGTGATTTATATATTGCAGTTGTATGTTCATCCAACATGAACAGAAGTATGGAAGCTCATGCCTTTCTAGCTAAAAAAGGTTTTAAAGTTAAATCATATGGAACTGGCGAAAAAGTTAAGTTGCCTGGAGCTTCTGCTGATCGTCCCAATTGCTATGAATTCGGTGTTCCTTATGATGATATTTATAATGATTTATTAGAAAAAGACAAGACATATTATACTCAAAATGGTCTTCTACACATGTTAGATAGAAATCGTCGAATAAAACCATGTCCTGAAAAATTTCAAGTCAGTAAAGAACGTTTTGATGTCATAATTACATGCGAAGAAAGAGTGTACGACCAAGTTATCGAATGGTTTGGATCAAAAAGATCAATATATAACCAACCAGTTCATGTGATAAATATAGATATACAAGATAACCATGAAGAGGCTACTATTGGAGCTTTTCTTATAAGTGACATGGTCACTAAAATGGCACAGAGTGAGGATTTAGATAACGACATTGATGAACTGCTGCATGACTTTGAATCAAAGTGCCACAGACCTATCTTGAATTGTATCATGTTTTATTGACATAGTATTAATTAAAATTACCAATAATGCCTAATGTTTGCATTGCATAACAATGCTCGCTGACAAATGAAATTTTCCTTACAATATTAACTAGGATATTTAATATTTTTTATACTGAAACAATGTGAATAACTATAGCTTTGAAATATTATTACAAAGGCCAAAATGTCATTTCATTCAATTAACCTTCACAATTTCCTAGTTCCTATATCATATGAAATCAATACTGTTTCTTAAAAACACAATTATAATCCTTATAACGGCTCAAAATATAATGTAATTAACAGTATTGAAATTTATAAATTAAAATAATTTTGTTTTATATAAAATATTAAGACATGCTTTTAACACTGAACTTACCTGTTAACTTACTGTTAACTTAGGGTACATTTTGCACTTGCTTGAACTTATGCATAATTTTTTCTATAATATATAGCTATGTAAGAAACCTATAAACCTAAAAAACATAAAAAGCAAAATGTAAACCTAGAATTTAAAACTTTTAATTAGTCTCAAACACAATCATTTGACTGCTCTGGTAGGTTTAGTGTTAAAAATAATTTAGGAGTACTAAGTACTAGTAAATAATTTATAAATTGATATTAATTCTTGGACATTAACAGCCTGTTTCATTGGTTGCTGATAAAGTTTACTGGTGTATAACGGTATGCAAAGGATAAAAGTTTTTTTTTTTTCACCATCAAACTCCATTGCTGTATGATATTTCCATTCGCAATCTTTAAATATAAAAGTTGTAGTTTTTTAGTTGAGGCGAAACAGGCACTAAAGGTCAGTTTTAGTCTCTGGCTATCAGTAAATTATGTGCGAGATATACTTTATCAGCAACCAGTGAAACAGAAAGAAGAAGGTATAGAGGAAAAAATGTAAGCTAAAGTAATATTCACTTAGAATTTTGTAATTCTTATTAAAAAAAACTTGCTTATTTCATATTTAAGAAACAAAAAGAAGAACTTGTTTGTGAAATAATAAAATTCGTTTTATTTGATGAAATAAATGATGTTTATAATAATAAAAAATATGCAATATTTTATTTTCCAACTAAAAGTTGTGTCATACCTTTTTTTTTTTTTTTTTACGCTGGGAAATGCATTTACGCATCCCGCCGCCCGAAGGCGACGGGTATGTGGTACTCGCTGACACGGCAGAACGTGCCAGAATACCGCACTAAAACCCAGCGGTGCCCTCATCGTCATAGTGGGGCGCCACGGGATCGCTTTCGCATGCAACCGTGACGCCCCGACGGTTGGCCCACCTATGCGGACCGCCTTCGCCTATAGAGCGCTCGCGGGCACCGTGAGCGCTCTATTTCCCTGGTGGCGAGTGGGAGGATTATAGGTGCCCCTCCCACTCTATTGCGGAGGGTGAAGGAGCGCGTAACGGCGTCTCCTTCCCCCCGGTCGTCTCCTGCGGAGCGGGTTAGCGTTAGCGTCTTCTTCACGCTCCCGCTCCGCGGCCTCCTTCAATGCCATGACCTCCTCGCAGAAGGAGGCCACGGCCGACCAACACCTCTCGCTGCCGAGCATGCAGCGGACCACGCTCGACAGCGAGAGGTCTCCGCCTATCACGGCCACCAGGGCATGGCGCTGGGGCCCCCAAGCGGCGCACTCCTCGAGAGTGTGACGCGCCGTGTCTATAGGCGCACCGCACTCGTGGCAGGCAGGGGTGACTTCCCTCCTCGCAATCTGGTGCAGGTACTTACCAAAGCACCCGTGCCCGGTAAGTACCTGCGTCAGCCTGAAGGTCAGCACCCCGTGCCGCCTTCTGACCCAGTGACGAAGATGGGGACGTATGGCATCCACCGTCTCTGGGCCTGCCGCTGGGGACTCCAGGTTCTCCTTCCACCAATGGATCAGGGCTCTCCGAGCCTGAGCCCTGACCCGAGCTGTCTGGTCCGCACTTGGGACTTGTCCTCTAGCTCTGAGGCTTGACCGGAAACGGTACACTTCCGCGAGCACCTCCGCCTGGAGTTCCCAGGGCGGATCGCTCGCGAGAAGCGTCGCCGCCGTCCATGACACCGTACGGTATCCGCGTATCGCCCTCACCGCTATGACCCTCTGAGGCCTCCTTAAGAGGGTCTTGTTCTTGGCGGTGAGTGCGTCACACCATATAGGTGCACCGTGCAGTGCCATGCTCCGCACTATGCCGACGTATAAGCGCCGGCAAAGGGAGTCCGGTCCTCCTACGTTGGGCAGGAGTCTGCCCAACGCAGCAGCGGCGCTCTCGAGCCTCGGAGCGAGCTCCGTGAAATGCGGACCAAAGCTCCATCGACCATCCAAGGTCAGGCCCAGGTACCTCATCTGGGCCCGAACCTCCACCTCCGTGCCCTGGACGGCGATCCGCGCACCTCAGGGGGGGCCTCTGCGTGGGCCATGGAATAGGAGGGCCTCTGTCTTGGATATAGAGACCCTCAGGCCCAGCATCTCGATACGGTCGATCGTTATCGACGTGCCGGCTTCTGCTAAGCGGGCCGCCTCTTCGTAGCTCCTCGCCCGGGCCGTGAGCAAGGTGTCGTCAGCATAACAGATGACCCTCAGCCCGGGCGGTAGAGGCGCCCGCAGCAGCCAGTCGAAGCCGACGTTCCACAGGGTTGGTCCCAGGACGGAGCCCTGTGGAACGCCGCAGCCAACGCGACGTCGATATAATCGACCGTCGCCCCCCTCCCAGAGAACCTCTCTCTCCTGAAGGTACGCCTTCAACAGCCTCTGGAGATAGTGGGGCACTTCATGGAACTTCAGTGCCTCCACATCGTCTCAACAGGAATGCTGTTGAAGGCGTTCGCCACGTCCAGTGAGATGGCCAGGAGAACGTCTCCACTGGCCACCGCCTCCGAGGAGAGAGACCTCAGGGCGTTCAGGGCGTCCAGTGTGGAACGGCCCGCCCTGAACCCGAACTGCGCCTCTGAGAGGCCCGGCCCCGACTCTTCGAGGTGCTGGACAAGGCGGGCAATCACAATTAATATAATGTCTTAATTCTCGGGTCTTATCTAAAATACCGTAAAACGGAGTGAATAGGGATCGCGATGTGAATAGGGATAAAACGAGGAATGAAATTCGCTAACGATTTTGACTTCTAAATTTGTATGAAAAGTTTTACCATATAGTAGAATATCTTATTTTGACTTTCGCAAAGCCAAACCAAAGGGAAATTTGCAAAAAATAGGTATACTATTCTCTTATATTTACGCGAATTTTACTCATTTAATTAAAAGTCTAAAAACGGATTTTATCGCGTTTATTTCAAACTAGCTGTTGCCCGCGATACGACTGCGTTTTCGTCGTTTTTCGTAAAAAAAAAAGTAGCCTACGTCCTCCCTCACGGTTCAGTGGTTTTGATGTAACAGACAGATTAACTTTCGTATTTTAGTAGGGAAATATAATATGTCAATCTACAAAACTGTTGAAAAATATCGCAATACGGAACTCCACAATATTATTGTTAATAGCTGTGCCCGCGACTCCGTCAGCGTGTAAGTCCTTGTGTGTTATTAATGTATTGGTAATATTGATTAGATCACGTTCACATGAGGCTGAAGTAGGGTAGACTGGGTACGGTTGAAACAATTTTGCTTATATCGTCCATACTTTTGCTATTTATTATCCGAGCATGGATGGGCGACGAATGGGGGTGCGTAGGAGGCGCTACTTAATGCGCCTCCAGTAACGCCCTTGTGCCCGTGTCGGGCCGGGATGGGAACCCGGTCCTACTAGACACGGCGTCGTCGGGTCTGTCTGTCCTTTTCGCCAAGGCCAGCCTGTCGCTGGAGGGATCCTGTTGCCTGCAGATCCGGGACCCTCCAATTAAAGCGGCTGAAGGCTCCCGCAGGGGTTTAGTACGGTATTGCACTCCCAAAGTGCCGAGTGCGACATAGGTCTAGAACTACCACCCAGGCGTCCTGGATATCATCCGTAAATGGATTCCCCTGCGACAAAAAAAAAACTTTAAACTTCAAGTATAGATTTTGTTGCGATTCGTTTTTCCACTTTTCCGTTGCCGTTCGTTTTTCCACTTGTCCGTTGCAATTATTTTTGCCACTTGTCCGTTAAAGTTTCACTTTTATTATGTGATATGTGTCCCAGCACACATTTCGTTTTTTTTTCGCAGGTTTACTGCAAATTATTATTTGGTTAGGTTAGGTATATTTTAATTAATGCATTTTTTATTTAAGCATATTTTGTTTTAACAAAAAAAAAAACTGAATTCAATTCGGAACCAAAAAAAAAATGCGCATAAATGCGCATTATATCCATCTAATACAGCCGTTGCCATCTCTCCGCCGTCACCATCGTTTCTCTCCCTCCGCCGTTGCCGTCTCTCACCACGCGATATATCGTCTACTTCCTCCACGTGGCCGTAAAAGTCCGGGAGCCAGTAACAGATTTACATGACCAAGTTCCTCTCAAGTGATAAACAGATAAATAATTAGTGGAATGCATCAGAGAGTAGTATCATAAAGCATAGCGAAAGTAAGCTGCGGTTCCGTTGGGAGGATCGGTAAACTCGATGGGGTTGTGTTGTTTCATTGCGAAGTTCCTATTGCCACTTTCCAGCTCCATCATCAGATCAGACCCTGGTAACCATGTAAAAACAAAGTACTTATCAAGAGGAACCAAACGAGCTGAAACGTGATGGGGTTTGTGTCGTTTCATTACAGAGTTCCTATGACCACCTTTCTGCTCCATCATCAGACTCTGGTTACCATTGAAAGGCACTACTCGTCAAGACGATTCAATCGAGCTCGAACTCGATGAGGTTGCGTCGTTTCGTTGTGAAGTTCCTATTGCCACTTTCCAGCTCTATCATCAGATCAGACCCTGATAACCATTTAAAAACTTAGTACTTGCCAAGACGAATCAACCGAGCTGAAACTCGGTGAGATTGCGTTGTTTCATTACAGAGTTCCTATGACCACCTTCCAGCTCCCTCATCAGACCCTGGTTACTATTGAAAGACAAACTACTCGTCAAGACGATTCAATCGAGCCCGAACTCGATGAGGTTGTGTCGTTTCATTGCGAAGTCCCTATGGCCACCTTTTAGCTCCTGCATCAGATCAGCACCATCTCATCATAATATTGCATTGTCACGCGATTTACACATGTATTCAAAATTTCAGCTCAATCGGTAACCGAATAGTGGATCAAATTTAATTTGCAAGACTTCATAACAAACATCGTGACAGACAGACATTTATGGTTTCTCATCTCATCATTTTTCCCTAGCGCGCCAAAAGAAGAATAACTTTTAAAAAATTGATTTGATTTGATCTTTGATTTATCGTTCAAAAGGAAATCACTAACCAAATTTTTACCTGGCTCCCTGACCATAACGCTTTTCGTGACACAAAATTCGTAAGACCCCCCGTTTATATAGAAGTTTCACTCCAAAAAGTTTTTTAGCTCCTTGCCAACCCAAGTCTGAGGTCGTGATAAATAATATTTAACTGTAAGTTCAAATAGGCCAATTTTTTTACCACTTTCTTAGATTTATATCTTTTTATATGTATCTATATGTATATCGCATCAAGTACTTTGAAAGCTCTTGCTCTTGCTCTTCATTAAAAACACACTTGTGTGCTTTATATCCCTTATTCTTATATTTTGAGTTTTTTGCTCGCCAGAGGCATCTTGATATCGAAATATACCTTGGGAACAAATAATGGTTGACTCCGTGCTTCTGTGTCACTTTTCATAAGGAATCTCCCTCTTTCATCTCGTCAAAATCTTCTTTGAACTTCTACAGGTCTATTAGTCCTCTCAAAGTCTTTCTTACGCGTAGTCTTGGCATCTAGAAAACCAGAAAAAAGTAAATACAATGTTTTAACCGTACCTACCCAAAAAAAATTGTTTCAACCGTCCCCATCTCCAATTTAAGCTGAAAAACAGTTATAGCGATAGTGAAAATAATGATAAATAAAAGCTAGTCACGATGACCTTCATTTCGAACAAAAACACACACTCAATACTGTCACTTAAATAAGAACAATAATATAATATTTAGAAAACTCTCCAAGCTAAAATACTTACTTTTGGTTAACAAAACACAATATGGCCTTCTAAAAACAGCTAAAGTCCGTGGAGGGCAACGCAACATTGGAGTTCGTATTCAGACCTATCGTCCGCGTCGTTCTCTCCAGCTTGGAATCTCTACTGTCCCGCCAACGGTTTGCGAGATATTCGTGAGGTTTTAACCATCCTGTGTTTCAATGTGCAATCATGCAATATAGATACTTTGGAAATAAAATTACAAGTAAAGTTTCGAATAAAATTTATTTACTTCTGTAAACATTAACAACATTTCACCTTATTTCTAAGAACGATGACGGCTAAAAACGCATAAACTTCGTTTCTGCCGACAACGTCCACCTCCGAAAAATTAAAGTTTTATTAGGTATGTAGAATAATCTTCAGAAATGTATCTATGTTTTAAGTCGTAAATCGATCATAGAATTGACCACTTGATCCCAACAGCAAGCAACAAAAAGAAAATACATTGCATTAACTGGCCACTTAATAATAATAAATGAATATTACCTACAGTAAATTTTTTACAAACCCTGTCATAGAAAAATCAAGAATATCATGCAAAAACAAAAAGGTTACAGAAAAATCAATATTACCTAGATTAAATTTTTTACAAACCATGTCATAGAAAAATCAAGAATATCATGCAAAAACAAAAAGGTTACAGAAAAATAAAATCAATATTACCTAGATTAAATTATTTACAAACCCTGTCATAGAAAAATCAAGAATATCATGCAAAAACAATATTAGGTACATTTAAAAAAATCATCAATATTATATTTATTATTAATTTCATTCATTATAAATTCAGTCATGGATGGAAGCCCTAGTGGAAAAAAATCTCTGAAAAAACTATAAAAAATTTCTACTAAGTATGAATAATAATTCTGAAATTTTTATTTTCTCTTAGAATCTCTGAAAAAGTATTATTCAGTCAAAGAAGTATTATTAAGTCCCAAATCTTACAAATACTCTGACTTATCAAACCACATAAAACGTTTATATAATCAATATCGATATTTTTATTTAAAAATATCGATATATCGGTACAATATGAAAAAAAAATCTAATTTACTTCAGTCATCATAGGTACATTACTAGATAAATACTAATCAATAGACATAATTTTGATGTGAAACATCTATAGGCGCACGTAAAACCGATTTCTGGCGTGGCGACGCATGCCGTGGCGTCGCCACGCTATACGATGGTATATATATACAGTCTATATGCAGTAGTGTGTGCGGTGTGGCGACGCGTCGCCATGCGCATTCGAAGTCACTGATTAAACGAATTAAGTAGTCACGATTTGAAATAAATTCGTAAATTTTTGTATTTAATGAAAATAAATGTTTATTCAATAAATAGTCATCGTTATCTGGAAAAAAATCGTAATATTTTATTTTATCATTATGACATATTTAGTTCCTATCACAATATGTTCTTTTCTGCATATTACTTTTACAAAATAATGTCGATGTTTCACATCTGCCAGGCGTCCCGTGACGGCTCACATGTTTTTTTAATAAATCAAGAACAACGATAAAAAATATTTATTATTTATTAACTTAACCAATATTTATCTGATGCAGACCTAAACCAATATTATCTGATGCAGACATACACTAGACATGACAGGAATGCTCAAATTGATTATTGATTGAATTACTTAGATTGTAGACTACCATCAACTCGAACGCAGAATTACGCGCGCGTTGAGGCTATAATACGGATAACCCGATAACGGATGGACAATTGAATGATTTTTTAAGTACCAAATTAAAAAGCAGTTAAGCAGCAAATTGAGTCGACCAAATAAAAACAAAAGAAAATATCGTTTTTGATACTATTTCGATATTTAATATTTGATAAAAAATATCGATATTTCGAATTGAAAATATCGATATATCGATATTTATTCGACAAGCCTACTTTGCTGTGTTGCCAGATTGGGGGATTTTCCCCGAAATTTAGTGGAATTTAGACGGCCTGGTGGAAAATCTAGGGGAAGCATTTTCCTAGGGGATTTGTTTAGGGGATTTAAAAACTCCGTTAAATTTCAATCGAAAATAAGAACGAAGAAAGATTTGAGTTCAGAATATAAATTATGAAAATAATTTATTACTCAAATATTAATGAGAATGATTACATGCTTAATTTTAATTACATTTATAAATTGTAATTGAATTTATTTATGTGGGATAGAAATAATAGTCATAGACTCACTTATATATGGATTTTTATTTTAAAAGAACACCTTAATCGCCTTGTAACTGCCTACGCTCCCCGTACCAAAATCCGCCATTACATACATTCGGTACATTCCTCCCCGCTCTCGACCAATCACAAGCAGTTTCCTTTTCCAGACTATATAAAATTGTAACATTGCTAGTAGCTTATTTAAGTAAAATAAAATTATACATCTGTATATTCAATTACACAAAATAACAATCCTACATTTATATTATTACATTAATTTATTATATTTTCTTTAAGAAATATTTTAAATTTATTTTATTATCAGTTAAACTAAAAAAATGTTTTTTTTTTAAGTTTTAAATTATAAATAAACAAAAATTTAATGTATTTTAAATTATAATAAAATATTATTTTATATTAAACATAAAGTGTATGAATAATAAGATCTTTGACAATTTAAAAAAACATTGAAAATTACAATAATTAAAATAAATTAAGAAAAAATTGATAATTTAAAAGTTAGGGGATTTTTTTTTAATCTAGGGGATTTTTGAGTGGCACTTTAGGGGGAATGGATTGAGTTCATCTGGTAACACTGCTACTTTGCTATTTGGTACTCTGTATCTTTGTTCTGTCTGTATCTTTGGTCTGTATGTGTATATAATAACCTCTAAATGAAAGTTATGTAGGTAATTGGTGTTGGTGTATAATAAAAAATCTTATAATTATGAATCGTGCATTTGTAACTTTGTGCAAAGCTAATTTGTGCTACAATTCTTTAAAAAGTAACTTGCATACTAATAGACCACAGCTAGCATGGGCAAAATCGGACTTACCCAAAACATTTGTAAGCTTTAATAAAAAAATATATCCTCCTCAAGAAATTGGAGAAGAACCTAGACCAGCTGTAAGTATTAATTAGTAATTTGTTTACATATTACTGTAACACAAAATTGACAATTTGATAAATTCTTTTAGGTATAATTTTGTTATTTTTTATAAGATTTTACAAATAAATCTTTTATTTCAGTTTGTGTGTCATCAAAAAACAAATGTTAAATACAGTCCAGAAAAACTTTGGTATATTGCTTCTTTGGTACGTGGAATGACAGTAGATGAGGCTATTAAACAACTTAGTTTCATAAATAAAAAAGGTGCAGTTTTTGTTAAAGAAGCAATTCTTGAAGCTCAGAAACTTGCAGTTACTGAACATAATGTTGAATTCAAAAGCAACCTGTGGATAGGTATTTGACAGTGTTATTATTTAGCTGTTCAAATTATTTTTTATTTCTTGAAATAGTTTTACTTAAATAGTTAAAATCAATTTTAGCTGAATCATTTTCTGGAAAAGGCATGGTCATAAAGGGTATAAGAAGACATGCAAGGGGCAGACTAGGTGAAGTGAGATATCAGTATAGTCATTACTTTGTACGTTTGGAGGAAGGAAAACCGCCACAAGATTACTATAAGAGAAATCCATTGACACCTCAACAACAATTGGACAAGTGGTTAGAACAAATGAGAAAACGAAAAATTACAAATTCATATTGATTTTACATGTAGTTCTATAATTATAAATTATATGTAAGTAGAAATTAATGTTCTATCTATAAATCTAATAATGGTTAGATTTACCCATAGAATTCTTTTTTCAAAGCCCAACCTTTCTGGTACTCATATTATTTAAAAAAAAAAAAAAATTGTCTATGCATTATAAAATTTTACATTATTTGAGTGTATAAATCTATGGATCCAAATTGAGATATTTTTTACAATTGTATGTTATCATACTAATATTATAAATGTGAAAGTAAGTTTGTTACGGTTTCACGCGAAAACTACTTAACCGAACATTATGAAACTTTCTACACATGAGTCATATAGTATCAAAAACGGCAATCTCCATTTTTTTAACTCCATTTTTTAATTAACTAAGATGGAAGAGCTGATTATAGAGGACATTTTGGCATAGATAACTTTTTTTGAGAAAAATGTGGTGACTGCCGTTTTTGATACTATATGGACTCACATATTCGTGGAGGTATTAGAAGTAACATTTTTTTTTTTTTGTTATGATAACCGGAATCAATGTGGGTGAAGCCAGAAGCTAGTAGGCTATAAAGAATCATGCTATAATTTCAAGAAATAGAATTATCCAAATATGAAATGTCAAAGTGGGTAAAACTCTAAAGCATGTGTGGTGTTTGTGCACTAAAAATCTATTTTCGTTATGGAATTGCATGTAATACATAAAAACACATAAATTTTACATAATTTTATTTTGGTATAAAATATATTTAATAAAATTTTTGTCTCACACTTGTATAGTAAAATATTTTAAAAAAAAGCTCATAGTCATAAAAATAAATTTAAGATCATTTTCTGAATACATATTTCTTACAGTATTTCACTTAAATCTATAAGTACTGGCAAAAAATACTTTCAACATAGCATTGTGAATAATAATCTAAATCATACACTTAATGAAGTTCGAATTTCTGGTTTCTTGGGCACATAACCATACAAGAAAATTGAGCCTATTACAAGTATTGTGCCTAAAGAAAATTGTACACTTAAATGAAAATCAAAAATAAATATAGAAAATACACATGATATAACTATTGCAACAGATGTCGCAAAGCCTTTCAAAATATTATCTGCATATTTGACTACCACAGCCACTATCAAACCTCCAGCTGCCTGTAAAACTACTAAATACCATACAAAGCCATCAAACCCTTTCAATAAATTTGTCATAGTACCATTGTTTACAATATGTGTTATTATACCAAATGGTAAAGATGCTAAACTTAGTTGTACGTTTCTCATCCACACCTGCAAATTAAAATGAAGCATTAAAATAATTATGTTTAATAAAACTTCTCTCTCTTTCAACAAAGAGTAAGATTAACTGAACTTATCAACAGAACTTTCATTTTTAATTATTAATAACTAATATGTAGGAATTATTTACCGATATGTCAGATTCTTTTAGAACCTTCTCAAAGTATATGCCAGCAAAACCAGATATAAAACAGGCGGCCAGTGCTGCTCCAAAACCCAATATCTTCGATTGTTTTGGAGCATTAGAAGAAGTTGAACCTGTACTGTTCCCGGTTGAAGACAGTTGAACAAGAGCAATACCTGCTACTAACAGACCCAAGGCACACCATTGCCATTTCTTCAATCTCCTTTTCAAAACAATAACAGCAAAAAATGCTGTTGTTAACAACTTTAATTGATATGTTACCTTAAAAATAATAAAAGTAAAATTTAATTTAGATACTTAGCTCTGTTGTCTACATATTTGATAGTATTCTAAAGTATGGTTTCCATCAAATTCTTTATCTAATTAGGTTAAAAAAAAATTTTGGCTTTGTAGGATTATCAATTTACAAGATTTAGAATGGTAAATATAAGACACTAAAATTTTAATATTATAAATAATAAATATTAATATACTGTTTAGGGAATGTGCCCATACAACGTGATCCGGGTTTTCAAAAATACCATGCTTGGATACTATTTATTAGATTTTCGTCATGTAGTCAATATCCTCTAATAGTGAGAGATATAAGAAATTTATACCCTCATCTGTTATTTATTAGAGAAAAGAAGTAAATGATAGATAATATACACATTTACATTTTGTGATTATGTTGCCTAGTTAAATTTCGTGTGGATAATAATTTTAATTTTTCATTTAAATAATCAACTTTTATATTAAATTTATTAAATCTACTTCTTCTTCATTAGTTCTTTGAAAAAGTCGTACGTTATAAAAAACATACCTAATAGAATTGAAAAAGTAAAGGTTGCCTTAGTCCCCCTCTCCGCAACTGTCGAGTTGCCAGGTATTAGCAAGGTCAGTAAACGTTATTGATATACTCTCATCAGTTATTTAATCGTATATTATATCAAATGAAAGCTTACTTTATTCTAAATATAACTGCATTTAGGTTGCCTTACTAAAAAGTTGATCCAATCCATGGTTGCTTAGATTTTAGATGTAAATTTTAAACGCGAGCGGTGAGTGACATGCTTTACGCGCGCAACTTCATACGACAGACAATGATGAAGCTGAAAGCCACTAACCCAATCAATCAATCGACAATGATGAAGCGAGTTGTTATTAATGAAGATTTTTCCCATAACGTAAGCGAGTTCTATACATCAAATACTAAATTCAATGCAGTTAAATATTAACAATAATATCAAATTATTTTTACACTAATTTATTTATTTAATAAATTACATTATTATGTTCAAAAAAATATTAATACAAAAATTTATCAATAAAATAGATTAGTAAATATTCGTATTCTGGCTCATCAGAAGTGGCTACTTCAAAATTTAAATCTAATTCTTTCTCTTTTTATTTTTCTTATGATACTATGAATACATCCTCAACTTTTAAAGGTGTGGGTTCCTCTAAAAAACATCTAGGCTTCTAATAGCCAACATAAAACCTGCATAGCTTGCATCTATTGCATGAAGGCAACATTGAATTTACATAGATTGTTCGTAAAATTTTCTGTTGAGGACTTCCAGCATGGTACAATGAGATTGGAGTCCATACCTTTAATATTCTTTATAAAATGCTCTTTATCATTTTATTTTGCATATGTTTTTTGAAATAACTGATATCTAGCTTCATTTATGTTGAAACTGTTTTTGATCCCTTACAGAAGTAAACTCCTAAACACGTTCAATTTTTTCATCGACGAATAGATCAATTGGGTCCGTTAGTAAAGCGAATATTTCTTGGAAATCTTTTCGTTTGGAATATTTTAAAAGGCTTTCTTCCATTGTTATAAAATGCAGCTGTATAATTACAGCCCGTAAACGCGTCGAAAGCTAGCAACTCAAACATAAAGTGGGATCTAATTTTATTGCAAGTTCCGTAAAGTTAATACAATCAAGATCTTTCCTGTTACTTAGATGAAAAACCCGCTAACCAAACCATTTTGGACCAAAAGTGAAAGTGCCGGACAAAAAAAAATTTGCTGTATTTCTTTTGAACTTATCCACCTAAACATTTTTTATTATTACACCGAAGCTGTAGAACCGTTGCCTTTTATTTATTTTAGTATAAAAATCTATATTTTTTCGACTATGTGAAATGTTTCTAAGCTAGGTTTTTTTTTCCGAAATCCGCGATTCAAAATAAATACATCTCCACTCCTACAAAACCAGTGGAATGGACTGTCCTCGTTATTTACGATGAATGATTCATTATATCGGCGTCAGATGTAACGGCAGCATATGGGCCCATTACATCGATAACATGTCCATTAGTAAAAACCAAAAGGAATGGTTTAAGGAGGTTTCTATATTAATGATGGCTTGTCTTTGAAAAAATAGTTGCCACTTTTTTATGAATACACGTATGTATATCAAACAAACAAATCGTTAGGTATTGCTTTTCTTTCTTCTGCTCGACTTAAGGGGTTGCCGAACAGATTGTTGGGTATCAAAAAGTTTCTTCCAACTACGTACTCACGAGATATGTGACCAGACTCAAGATTTAAAGATAAAAAATCGTCTAACAGTGCATTGCGCCCGATTTCCAACTATCTGTCGTATGTTGTTTCGCCACATTTTAAAATATTTGCTAGTTTCACGTTTGAGTCTCCAGTTCTTTTGTTCAATAATATCAAGCTTGATAAATCCTCCAATAACTCTGCAAACTGCTCATGATGGAGACATATTTTCGTACTGTTAAAAATCAATCGTATTATGAGTAATATGTCCTTATAGCATACACTATGCTTATTATTTGAGCAGCAGTAATTTCAGAAATAATAATTTGAAATAATTTTTGAAAGATTCATTATTAAAATTAACAAAGAATCCCCTGGACCAGATAAAATACAATTTTTCATTTTTAAATTATATACAAGTAATACAATTTTAAATATAATACAAGTAATTTATTATCATAATCGATATTATTTAAAACCGTCTATACAATAGCACATTTGTTTACAATGTAAAAGTGAGATTTACTTCAAACCGAAGCATTTCTGATTCTCCTTTACAAAGCAGCTATTAGGCGCACACCTGTCTTGCTTCATCATTGTCAGATGGAGTTGCACGGGCAACGCATCTCTCACTCTCACCGCTCACGTTTTTTTACATCTAAAATCTAAAGTGTAAGCAACCATGGATTGTATCAACTTTTTGGTAAGGCAACTTAAATGGCTTAATTTTTAGCAATTTAAATAGGCAACCTATTTGCGATATTTCAATTATTATCTATCATTTATTTCTTATCAGTTATCACTAATAAATAACATATGAGGGAATAAATTTCTTATACCAGATAGACTATAGAGAAATCTCTCGCTTTTTTGAGCTATATTCAAATATGGCACGCAGCATATAGCGTTTTTAAAACTCACAGATGACAACACTACTACACTACCAGTACTACTACTGACTACACTTTTTTAACTTAATGTTTGAAAAAAAAAATTTAAAACATTTAAGAATTACTATGTGAAAATTTGAGTGGGGTCTTAGCAAATTCTACGTGTGGTCACCGATGGGTGGTGAGCAGCATAGAAAATTGTAAAAAATGGATCACATAGTATGGGTACATTTTCTTATAGGAGATTTATGACAGACAAGGATAATTTGATTATTTTATAAATATCTTACTTTTCATTATTGTAAAGAAAAAATTATTTTACCTGATAGGTAGCAGCATCTAAATTAGATGCAGATACATAGAGCAAGTTATTTTGAATTACATATAAAAATGATGGCACACAGACACGAATAGTGTCTTTAAAATTTAATATGACTGTATTGTACATTGTTTGAGCTCCTTTGACAACATTTCCTGATTCATTCAACACTAAAACTATGCATATTGCCAATTTCAAAACCTCTGCCATCAGAACAGCTGCAAATATGTATTACAATTAAATATTTTTAGATAATGATATAATATGTATAATTATGTTAAACTATAAAAATAATCATAAATTGTTTATTTACCTGCTGTAGAGTAAAACATTTCTACGTTTCTGATACGAGCATATCTCATACTTAAGCCAAGAGCTGCATTTTGAATGGTCAATATTGCTAGACTTATAAATTTAATATAACCTAAAATTAATACAAACATTGTTATTTTTTACAAAATACAATGAAAAATATTAAAGTTCATTTGATAGCAGTCACTTAACTAATCTTATCAAAATTGTAAGATTTTATCAAATTACATTAGAATGTAGATATTGATCTAAAATAATCCAAAATACTAAATCAGTTAAGGAAATTAAAAATTATCTAAATAACTTAATATTTGTCACTTAGATAAGAATTAAATTTCCCAAGAAAATTACAATTAAAAAAAAAAAACTTCTAACCGTAATTGACTTGTTTGTTTGGAGAATAAGTTTGAGATTTTTTGTCTTCATTCATGTTTTCAATATTCAGTTATGTATTTACCCTCGCAGTTACCTCTTCTTGTATTTATTCACTAGCATACGCACAGCACTCTTTCTCCTGTCTTTTGTTGACTTCATAGAAATAAACTTTTTCGAATACCAAAACGTCTAATGATTTTTAAAAAAAATCTTTATTATAAATAAAGAATGGTTAATAACAAATCACGGAGTGTAGCTATATTCCATGTAACAAATGACTATAATTGATAATAAATAATAAATGTAAAATATTAAGCGTATGATTACTTTCAATTGAAGATATTCGTGTTATACTCTGTTTGTATAAATCACGTCTTAGGAATTAATAAATTTCCCGACTATTCAATTTATAGTAACTAAGTAGGGAATCACAAACAATCACAATAATAATTTGTTGACGTAGCACTATGCGGCAAAGTCAACTGTCAAACAGTTTAACAATACCGTAAAACGGGGTGAATGGGATAAAATGCGGAATGAAATTCACTATTAATGACTTTTGCTATATTAAGAACTTCAAAATAGGTGTGAATTATTTTATAATTTAGAAGAACATCTTACCTTGCCATTGATAATACCAAACCAAGGGGAAATTTGCAAATAAGTGGTAAAACAGGCATCTAAAAATAGCTATTTGAACTAGTAATTTTAGTGGCTTTGAAAACTTGAGTCATAACTAAAAAAGTTTTAGTGTTTTCTTAACAGAGGAAGGTTTAAATGAGAAGTAGTTTATCATTAAATAAACTCACAAAAAGGTAAGCATTAATATCAAGGATTTATTTGATAACCCTGATTGAAAAAAGGAATTTGACAGAATTAAAAAGAATTAAAATGTTAATACTTCCAAATTCTGCTAAATACTGCAAATCCTGTTTCAAAATTCACGATTTTACACGAAAGGAGTAGTAGGATATGACAGAATTTAACTAGCATTTAAAATTTCTGATTCTATTGAATTCTTTTTAATTCTGAATATATTTTTAGAATTAAATAGTATTGAACAGAATTAAAAAATTTGAATCATGTTGAATCCTTTTAAATCATATTTTCAGGATTGTATAGCATTCATGAGGATATAATTTTTTTTTAATTCTATCAAATTCCTTTTTTTAATCAGGGAAATTATAAAATATCAGAAGCCTATCTTATTTCAATTTGTTACGAGGTTAAAAGGCAGAGTAGACGGGTGTAAAGGAATGTCTTAAAACTTAAAAGGCACGTTATTTAAAGCTGCAAGTAAATAGAGATGCATGAGGGCTTACTTAGAACGATAAAGTTTGAATAGGGATAGGGTTGTCACTTTAAACTATTTACAAATGTAATAATACTACAATATATACCATTATAATTATTAGGTCTTATAATAAAATGTATTCGCAGCTTAATGACCTTTACTATCCTAATTTTACCATTTTTATTTCATAAAATACTATAGCATGAAATATACAAATACTACATTTAATTTAGTTTCAAATATTTGACAACCCTATGCATTTTTCCCTATTTACCCTTTTCTTGTTCCAATACGGAATGTATTTAAGTATCAAATACGGACAACTCACATTTTGTTAAATATTTTTATATATAAGAATATATTTTATCATTTTTTATAATTTTAGTAAAGTACAAATAGGCAGAGAAATTTTAAAATACTTATTGTTCATATTTTTATGGATAATATAGAAAATTTGCTGTGTGAACTTCAAAATCATACCTATTCACCCCATTTTACGGTAATCCAACAGTCAACACCAAAGAATTTGTATATAAACTGGAATACGCACGTGCACTCAAAAAACTGCTATTTTGTCTCTTTCTTATGAGTTGCCTTGAATCCATGGTAGAAAGAGATCCATTCCCTGTCTTATGAACGTTTTTTGAGTGCACTTGCGCATTCCACTTTGTATATAAATTCCTTGATAGCGATCACGATCTAGTAATAAAGAAAACGGTCTAGTAATAAATGGTAACTGTTTGGTGGTCTAGCGCCGGTGTAATTTATCACAGCTTCTTACCAAACGGCATGAGCATTACTGCACATGTGAACCGTGAAGAACTAAACACAAGATAAGGAAGCTCACACGTCTCCAACCAGCTTTGGTCAATCGGTCGGCTCCGCTGCTCCTGCACAACAACGCGCGACCTCATAAGCTGAGTATTCACCGAACGATCCATCGATCGACGGGATCGATGGATCGTGTTAGACCGTTCCACTTTTAAAAACTTACGATCCCAAATGTGCGCTAAAAGTGATCCTAAGGCGATCCGAGATTCAGTCTAACTCTTGCACGATATGGAGCTACACGCACAACGGCGGCGACTTGCCATTGCAGCAGTACCTTTTATTTTGCTTAAATGTTTGAGCAAAAAAAGAAGGTTCTGGGTACAAAAAGTTTACAAAAATCGCTTGGAATCTGGGACTCAGCTTTACGCAAAGTTAATGTCAGATAAAGTAAAACACAATTTTGCAAGAATGAATGTTAATCAATTTGAGATATTGTGTCCATTATTGAATAACAAGCTAAGAAAGAATGATACAAATTATAGAGATTCCATTACTGTGAAGGAAAGATTACTACTAACATTGAGATTTTTAGCAACTGGAGATTCGTACGTCAGTTTGCAGTATGTCTTTCGTATTTTCAAACAGTCTAGGTATATCGATAATTATTCCTGAAGTTTGTGAAGCAATCATTGACCTGTTAAAGGATTATGTAAAGGTTAGTACGCCAAGCATCATCTCTTACACCTCTATTGGTGTAATTTAAATCTTTGGGATCCCATAAACATTTAAAATCTTTATAAAGGGATATCAGACGGCGTCTTTTAGACATGTCCATGGTGAGGTGGATCGCGCGAACCAAGACAACCGTCCACACCGCACACGCAACTGGTCACGCAACTGAGCACAACAACTGAGCAGTGTCGGCTAGACATGGGCGTTTTCGGTTTTTAGATCAAACGGCTACGTAGCCGATATTAAGTTTCTATATCGATATTGAAAACTGTTTTCATATATCGATATCAGTAGTAATGTTTTGCTATCAATTGCGTAACGTAAACACAAAACGAAACAAACGCAAACTGTTGAACATAAAGGTTAAAACAGTTTAAATATAAAAAATAACAAGTTTATATCAAATGTTTTGAAAAACTACGTCTTGTGGTTATAAAATATTAAATATTATAGTAATATATAGTATTATTATAACTTTTAATATTTTAATATAATAATTAATTATTACTAGCAAACCCGGCGAACTCCGTTTCGCCACCAACTTATTTTCGTGAGGGATACTCACACCACGTACTGCCGCCATGCAAAACCATATTGGTTTGTAGTACATGCTATGTATAAGAGATTGCGCTGTATGTGAAAAATGATTTTCCCTGTTTTCCTGCTTTTCTGTTGAAAATTTTCCTGAATTTAGTTTGCTATAAAGCTCACGGAGCCCGAGACCTTTCCAACGAATGCAAAACCGTGGAAATCGGTTCGTGCGTTCTGGAATTATAGCGTCAGGAAGGAAAATCCGACTTATTTTTATATTATAGATAAGGCATACTTCAATGAAACTAAAAATGATTCGTTTCACAAACTTTTTCTTAAATACACACACTATTTTATTACGGGAACTAAATAATCATAACCATAAAAGAGTAAAGACTCGAGTTTATTGCTTAAACTTGTAGTTATATTTTGCGATGTACACAGTTGCATTAAAACCGCTAAATCGAATCGAAAACCATATTCGCCGCATCTCTTTTATTCACTATAAAGTTACCGTTATAAGAAAGAGATGCAGATAATATGGTTTTAGCTGTCGCGCCGCTCTTAGCCGTTGCGCGCCCGTCAACGTTCTACCAGTTTCGGTTTCGTGTTCGCGCTCAAGTTTTCGTTGGTTATGTAAAAACTACTATGTGTTTGGTATATCGATATGATATGATATGGGGACGCATAACCGATATTAGTTACATTTTGATATATCGGTCTGATGCCTAGTGTCGGCATTATTTGCTGACACTATTATGTATTCTGAGCCGTAAAATTATCGTTTTTCGTTCCAAGTTATCGTACAAGTACAAAATTTGACACAGATAGTTGTAGGCAGTAACAGCAGACGGTCTTCAAGTTACAAGAGCTGGGGTTGGAAGTTCTCCGTCATCCACCGTACTCACCAGATCTTGCCCCTACAGACTTTGTACTGGACCCTATTCTAAGAGATACGAGTGGACTGTATTTTTTCGTCGTCTGTTTCCTAGAGCCGGTACTTTCGTGAAGGGGTGCTGGTTCTAATTCGCCGTGTGTTCCGTGAATGGATTCGTCAACAAAACGCCAATGAATTAGTTGAAGATTTTCCCGCTTGTGAGGAGCAGAGCGTTGGTTAGCTTCTATTAAGTGATCCTTGCTGTACTATAGTCCAGTGAAGAATGACCTGCGACACCCGAAATGGTGCCGCAAATTATACGATTTTGATTGGCTGGCCAGCGATCCCTTACCTCACCCCCGGAAAAGGCCTTTATTCAATAAATCTTTATTTACAAACTTTCGAGCTTATTTCTATTTCTTACCTATATTTATTTTTCATCCTTTATTTATTAATCATACAATTAATGCGGCGCGCGCTAAATATAAATGAGGTCGAGTCCTTGCTATGTTATTTATATTTACCTCGTCCCCCACCGTCTGATATAAAAACGCCCCGCAGGTCCTTAATCCGCGTTAGTCTAACACATGCGAGCCTCGCTTACATTTCTGCGAATCTATTGAACATTTATTAACAAATTCTATTTCTAAATACAAATTATCGCCTATAAACTATGAAACATCTATAAAAACATTCTCAAATTAATATTAAAACGATAAAATGTCCTTAATTCTATAAAACTATATCTATCCTTATCTAAAATGTGCTTTATCCATACAAAATCCTATTACTATCTCTTTCTATATGAAAAAAACATCGAAAAACTATCTATTTAATTTATAAATGAATAAAATAATATCTTAACTACTATACGAAATATTAAGTTATTATCGCTCTTTAATCTATTAACAAATTAATTTAACGAAATATCACGCTCTTACACGCGACAGGGTCCGCAACACTATGTTGTCTCGCTTATACGCGAGCGACGGATACCGCCTACGACTGTCCCCTTCGATTATCTCGTACAGACTTATTCTTTTTTCCAGAATTTGGATAACTTTTTGGCGGGAAAAAATTCAATACCCGAGAGGCAGTACAAAATGTCTTTGACGAGTTTGTTGCCTCCTGTCCAGCAGAGTTTTTCAAGAAAGGCATCAATAAGTTACCACTACGTCGACAAAAATGCATTGATTACGTGGGTAATTACTTTGAATAATAAAAAAACTTATTTCATAAAAAAAGCAATTTCATAGGTAAAGATCTATTATTATATCATGTCTATAAAACCACCTTCGCAAATAACACATAATTTTAGAACAAACTTGATTATAATAAAAACGGTTAGGTAATTATTTACAATGGCTCCAAATTTTTTGTCCGAAATAATATTGCTAAAAAATGGTATTGCATATAAAATTAAAGAGAGAGAAGCCATAAGACCCCACGAAAACCCAATAAACAACAAATATGATTGACGCCTAACAAAATATGAAGGCAAGGAATATGAAAAAAAAACCTAACAACCTTGAAAAAAAGACCTAACAACCTATTGTTAACTGGTTGTTAGGTCTTTGTTTTTGAAAAAATATTAGAACTTATAATAATTATAAATAAATAAATAAATAAATAAATATATTTAACACACACACACGGCCGTCTGTTCCTAATGTAGACAACTTAATGCCTGTGTTTTAGGTAGGTAACAGCCGACTGATATACATTTTTTTTTAAATAAATATACCTACATATACATAATACATATATGAATAAACATATATTACACCCAGACTCGGGGCGGGAATCGAACCCGCAACCCTTGGATCAAAAAACAGGGTTTTTCAGGCAGCAGGTGACTGCAAACTGCGCCAACGGGTCAGTCACAATTAACAATTTATTACCTCATTATATTTTACTTCAATGCGCCTGTTTTCTTTAACGGCAAAATCGCATAGAAGAATATTTTGTAAGCATTGATCTGTTTCTGTTTATCATTATAACGCTTGATTCTTATAGCAATTCATTGTACCTACACACTACCTAAACTGCTTTTTAACCAACTTAAAAAGAGGAGGTTCTCAATTCGTCCGTATTTTTTTTAAATTTGTTACCTCATAAGTTTTTACTGGATGTACCAATTTTGATGATTCTTTTTATATTCGAAAGCTGATGCTTGTCATGTGGTCCCATTTAAATTTGAACGAGATCCTGGCGAGTAGTTTTTAAGTTATCCCTAATAATGTGTATTTAATTGACTTCGACTACGTTGTTAATGTTCTCATTTTATTACTTGTCGATGTAAAAAAAACTGTATATAGTGGTTTAGAAGAGCATCTCGTGATCCCTTTCTAGCTTGGTGATGTTCTGATGATGAGATCTTCGGAGACATGTACTAATAATAAATCTGTTACAACCTCCGTTTTATTAATACACTATATATCATCAAGAATAAATTTTAATAGTGCAATTTAATTTCAATCAGCGTATAGCGCGTATCACGTAAAAAGTACAAAACCAATGTAAATAACTTTAATACATAAAAATTATACATAACTCACAGTAACATTTAGTTTTTGTTTCATTGTAATTACATTTAAAAATAAATATTTAAGAAAATAGAAATACGCCTACGCGACATAGACGCCATCTGGTCTAACGAATCTTAAAAACTCACAAAACTTATTTTTGAGTTATTATTTTGTTAAACTTAAAAATTTACTAATTATGTCGGATGGGAATAGAAATCGTTTTAATATTTTAGATAAACATCATTTCCAATTAATATACGTACTATTATGTTAAATTATGTTATATGACACTAGGTATAAAAACGATATTCTACCATTATACGATAGATGGCGCAGAATACGTAATATAATTTTTTGAATCGCGTTGACCAAAACTTCGCACAATAGAATGACACTCGCCCGTATTTAAAAAATTATTTTTCTTTTTTGCATTTAATACCTTAGGGTACTACGGTCTTGATTGTTTGTTTGTTGTTAAAATATTTGGTCGTTATGTGTATGTTGAGTGTACAAAGTTGGATGGTTATAGCTACTTAAGTTGTAATCTATATATATAAAGTCGTGTTATTTACACCGTTTATAACTCGAGAGCGAGTGGACCGATTTTTATGATTTTTGTGTTTTTGGATTTGTCTTCGTCGGGAATAATACTTATTAAAATATGATTTTCATCAATGAAAAAATAATTAATAAAAAAATCAGTTCAAATGTTTCATCCGTACTATCTATACATATAATAAATCTGTTAACGAGTCCGTTTTATAATCTTAATCTTAATATACAGAGTGGTCAAAAAGTCGTGGATCAAACGAAACAGGGAGATAGAGTTAGATATTCCATTTACCGAGGAAGGCTATAGGCCAGGGATGGCAACAAATGGCAGGTGTGCCATTGTTAGTAAGTACGCGACACAATATTTTGGGCACGTCATCGATCACGACATTAATAATGCACTAAGAAAAAAAGGGGGGATACAATTGGGGCATAATTTCATCTGATAATTATCGAGTAAAGTCAATCTGGGTAACTTAAGCCTTCAATATAAAATTGGCCCAAAATTTTATTTGCGTGTTTACATTTTTTTTTTCGCGTTAATTTTATTTATGTTAAACAAGCTTTGGAAGCAGAGAGTTAAATGTATCTTCGTACATTCTCAGATTCCGTCAAACAATTGATATCTGTCATTGTTTAGACATCAGTCGATTTTTTCTAATGTGTGAACTTCGCGTTTTATTAAGAAAGCGCCAAAAAGTTGTCTGCTGTGTTGTTGTTTGAATATCTACTAAGGTAAGTGTTATTTTGAATTAACTAATATCCCGTTCGGCAAGAAGATAGCATAAAGTTCTCTTAATGTTAACATTATTCAAGATCTGATATCAGAAATGATAATCAAAAAGTCAACATAAAGTTAACATAAAGCTCTCTTATGAGCTTTTTATTTAATGTCATCTTTTAGAGATCATTAAATCGGACCCTTATTCGGACACCCACCACCTCAGTCCCCCGAGATCATGGACGCTGTAAAGGGTCGGAAACGTCGGGAAATAATTTAAAATATTGTAAAACTATAAAGTTTTAAATAAACGCGATAAAATCCGGTATAGACTTTTAATCAAATTAACGTTTTTATGTTAAAATTAAGAGGCTAGTGTAAAATTAAAATTGACATGGAAAATAGGTTTAATTATTGTTTATTTGATAACACAATGAATAATAACGATATTACATACCAATATAAATAATCTTATTATTAAAATTATAAATACTTTTACGGCTCAAGTAAGGGGCCGTCCATAAATTACGCGAGACAATTTTAGCGTTTTTTTTTACCCCCCCCCCCCTCCCCCCTTAGTAAGATTTGATGAGATTTTGCTCGACCCTCTCCCCCCCACCCTAATCTCACGTGAGATTTTTGAAAATGCGTTTCCACCTCCAGGCTATACGTATTCTTAAAAAAAAAATGTCATCACCGGTACATGAAAAGTATTTCACATTTTTAATAAGGAAAAAAAATTATGTGATATTTGCCGAGACCCCCCCCCCCCACACGTGAGATTCTGTGAGATTTCGCTCGACCCCCTCCCTTTCCTAAACACCTCACGTAATTTATGGACGGCCCCTAATTATAAATTAAATAACGATATTACAAACCAATATAAATAATCTTATTATTAAAATTATAAATACTTTTACGGCTCAAGTAATTATAAATTAAATAACGATATTACAAACCAATATAGGTTTAGGTTTAAAGATTTTTATTCTCATAAAGACATAATATCACTTACATGAGAACATAATTAAAAAGGAAATACCTAAATAGTTAACATACATTCGTTGCCATACTTACATTTTTGACAAAGAGAAAAGAACATACAAAAGTTTTAATACAAACCAATTGTTTACCTTGAAGCAGTTAACAAAAACTAAAAATAAAAATACACTTATCAAAACGGTTTAAGATATAAATAATCTTATTATTAAAATTATAAATACTTTTACGGCTCAAGTAATTATTATAATTATTTCAGTTATTTAAGGCGATCGCCAGCATGCTGAAACCATGATTTGATAACTTTTTCAATTTTTTCTTTATCAGAGGCACTCCACTTTTGTAAAATTGTTTCTAAAAAAATAGAATTATGTATAAAGTTATTAATATAATTTTTACATAATTTTGAATGTATAATGTTACAATTAAGGTGAAAACCCTAATAAATGCTCATGTACCAGTATATGATCACTTTATGTATCTATATTTGTGAATATAGATATACAAGAACATGGAGTGATCATTTACTGGTACCTACATGAGCATCTATTGGGGAGCATGGAGCATCTATTATCTATTTACCTTACGATTAAACTAATTCATATTCTATTCAATATAATGAGACAAACCGAGTCAGAAAAAAACCACCACCAAGCTGTTTAATATTTTCTCGCTTTGAAATAATAACAGAAAAAAGTAAAAGAATAAAATTATAGCATTTAAAAAAAATAAGTGTAGGACATAAATAAATAATAAGCAGCGACAAATTGACTTTCGTAAAGTAAAATAAATTAATTTCTTAAGAAATGAAATCAATAGTAATAGTTTATAGATTTGAAGTTAAATTTGCAATAAAAAAACTTACATATTGAGTAGATGCGACCACATTTTGAATTTTACTTTCAAATGCTGCCAACTGACTTCGAGTTTGGATCGGAAATCCAAAATCTACTGTTTCTTTGACAGTATCATTATTGGCATTATTATTTTTATCTGATATTGTTAGATAAATCCACGAAATCAAAGTTTTTAAGCTTTTTAGTTCACTCAAAACTTTTCCTGTCCAAACATGAATATTGAAAGTTTTTGAAAAATGTATGATAGTGATAATACAAGTAAAAATCTGAACATTTTATTACTGGATTAATACTTACGACAACAGCCGTGACCATGAGTATCTGAACCAGTCAAAGATATCTGGTCATCATCTTTAAGTTCTGCAAGAGGTTGAATAAGGGGAGGAGATGGTTGTTTAATGTTTGATTGACGAGAGTGATCCCTGATGATTCTAAGCGGAATATCTGTAAAATAATAATTTTACAAGACAAAAATTAGAAAAAGTGATATAAGTATTTAAAAAAAATTAATGAGATAAAATTAAATTACTGGATTTCTTGATACTTCTTATCTGAGGTATTGCACACGGAGATACGTTCAATGAATCTTGAAGATTTTCTGATAAATAAAATTTAAAAGAAGTTGATAAAATAAAATTAACAAAGAATTTTTTTTTTTTAAATGCGACCATACCAATACTATTGGAGTCATTATTTAAACGAGGAGACTGACCACCATCCTTCCAAAAAGAATCAGGATCTTGTGATAAACTTGCAGGCGGAATCCCAACTGAATCATTATCAGTATTATTCTCATCGGTATTATTAAAAGAGCTCATAGATTTATAAGTTGAATGTGAACTCTTGACTTGATTTTCACTTGTACTATGATGAGGTGATATAAGAGTTTTAAATGTTGGTGGTGGTTGCTGATCCTTTTTCCTCATGTACGTGGCAGGTGGCATTGGTATATTATTTATTCCGCTATCTGAAAATAAAGTGTTTTATTAATAAGGAACAAAATAATTATATATAATTGAACAACTTTATTTGTTTCATACCCTCATTTTCAGAAGAACTTGACGATATATTCTCTTCTTTCTACTTTTAGTTTCTATACAATAAATAAAATTAATATTAGAATTATTATAAAGATTTTAGGTAAAGGTAAACCAAATAATATTTATTTTTCTTTTCAATTTTCATGCAATATTAAATTTTACAATTTAATTCAAACTAATGATCCGTACTTTTTGGTATAGGCGTCGATTCATCTTCTGTATCACAATAGCGTAAAGGTTTATTGCAGTTTCTTTTTCCTTTCTCTACCATTTCTAATTTTTTATTTGTTTTAATAGCAACAAAACCTTCATCATCATTTGTAGACCAATTTAGGGCATCTAATTCGAAATCACGCGCATCGTCATATGCCTGTTATAAAAAAATAATGATAGTTTAATTAATTATTATCTATTAAGGTATGATATAATATAGATAATTAGATAATTAAGAGCCAATAGTGAGTTACTGCAAATATTTGCATATCCATATTTGAAAGTTAAAGTACAGAAATACATGAAGAGATTATAACCAATTATTCCTGATCAACAAACTACATATTTTACTGTATAGTATAAATAATTTTACCAATTGGACCACTGAGTCAAACATAATTATAAGTGATCCAATTATTTCTCTAGGGTTATCAGCTCGAATAATTAGTAAGGTAGGATTTTTTTTTTCGGCCACTTAAAAGTTTGAGATTCTGAATCTACCCATGATGCAGGTACGATTGCAGACGTTTTATCCCAAAAAACTACGAAATACATCTTGTGTTGAATCCTAAAAAAATGTCAAATCAGAAATTGAAAATATTCATTAAATTTTAGCGCATTTTAAATTTTATCAGACACAAAGACGATGCTGATAAGTTTTTTTTTTTTTAATTAATCAAATCATCTATGTATGAATATTAAATTAACAAAATTGTATACAAATGTTTAAAGTTAGTAATAATTGAAAAAGTAAAATATTTTAACTGCATTTAATTAAAATAGCGACGAGCATCGTGTTACAACAATTTTATATAATTTAATTAGTTATAAAATATGAAAAAATGTGTTTATAACCTATATTCATACTTACAAGTTTATTTGTTCGGCAATTAAATTCTTGATAACTAACTGAATAATAAGAATCACAAAGACTATTAATTATATTTTCAACCAGTATATGTTAAGTCAAAAGTAATACGTTTATGATGTACTTAATAATTGAATAAAAACACTTAGCAATGCCGGTGAACGAATTAGGTACGATGCAATTCACGCTTGTCAACAATAACTCTTTTATGGATGAGTGACAGGTCCGTAGTATATAGAACAAAAATGGCCGCTGTTGGCGCGAAAAGTATGTACTATATAACAATTCAATTTTTCGTATATTCCAATTTCGAATTATTTTTGAATTGAACATCAAATTTATTTTTGAAAAAGTAACAAATTAAAATTGTTTTTTAAAAATGATTTAAGGAAATTCAATAAATCTGAAAATAGCAGAAATCTGAAAATTTATAAAGTTTTATTAACAAAAAAAAAATTATTGCAAATGATATATTATTTATTTTACACACTGACACTTGGAATTATTTGAGGTTACAGGGAACACAATATAAATAAAATCAGCTGATAGTAAGAAGGTCATTATAAAAACATTGGAAAGTTATCCCTTTGATGTCACACCAACACAAGTCCTCGAAAAGTCATCATTTAGTTATCATTGAGATTGCTTTAAAAGGACATCGTTAAAAAGTTATCGAAAAGACAACATTTTGCTCTAAAAGTCAACATGTTTCAGACAACATTATGTCATCTTTCTGACTTTTATGCCGAGCGGGATGTGTCTATCTTTGGTTTCATTCAAAATTAACGAAGATAGTCAACTTATTCCAATTATATTGCTATAAAAATCGAACAGGTAAATTATTACCGGTGAATTAGGGTAACTTAAGCCCGGGCCAAAGTTACCGCGATTTTCATTATAGGTTTTTCTAGTTTTATATTTCACGTTTTATTCATCAAATAATATAAAGGGTACAATAATAATGATTTCGTTATAATAAAGAGATAGATTTTTTATTTGTTTTAGGCTGCCAAGTCAGTATGGGTCGCAAGAAGAAATCTGCAGTTGGAGTTAGAAAATATGGAACCGAGACCAACTATTCTCAGAAAGTCTTAAATGAGGCCTTAGGTAAAATAAAAAACTGCAAAATGTCTCAGAGGGATGCCTCAAAGCTCTACAAGATACCAAGACGTACAATGAAGTATAAATTAAAAGGACAGCATTGCAAACCTGAAAACATGGACGAACAAGACGACGACGAAATCGAAAATTCTCAAAATTTTGGTAATATATTTAATGAGTGTGAAGAAAGGGCAGAGAAAGCAGAGATAACACACGAAAAAAAAAAATGTGGGTCGGTTTTGTATAATTAATTACGAAGGAACACTTTTCCCGGTACGAATAACACAAGTAAATCACCCGAAATATAAGATATTTGTTATGACAAAGGCTGCAGAAGGCTGGATTTGGCCCAAGAGTGTTCAACTTATTTCAGTGAATGATACAAATATCATTAGAATGCTGAATGACACTAATATCCAGAGGAAGAAAGGCCATTTTGTCATAGAAGATGACTTTCTGGCCATGGAATGGGGTGACTAATTTTTCAAAGGTTGATCTCATCCTGTGTAGGATTAAGTACAATTTTAATTATTTTAATGTTTTCTTCATTTATTAAGCTTTATGGCAAGTCCGGTTCCTAATAACCAACCAAAATAAATAACTGTGTTGATTTTTTTACGGCAACATTTTATTTACCCATTTAAGTACTAAAAATTTAAAAACTTAGGTATCCAAAACTATTGTTTATGGCTCTAATTGTAAAATTTGAATTTCTCATAGTAAAAATGCAGGCTAATGTTAGCTGTACTCTTTAAATTACATAAAATAGGCAAAAACAGCCTGCTATTGGGACTTGGGCCAATCCAAGCCCAATTCGCAATGTAACTTTGGCCCGATGGTTTATTGATTTTCTGCAAATATTTTCCTAGAAATGATAAGCAAACGATTACATTTTCTAAAAGAAGCTTACTTAAAGCCACCATAAAAACTGTATCTTTCTGACTAAAGTATTAATTTAAAGTTTGGTTTATTTTTTTGTCTGCAAAGTGGGCCAAAGATAGCCAGATTGACTGTAATATCGGTACGTAGAAGCGACCACCATTTTTTTTAGCAATTGAATATAGTGGTGTAAACATCGGTACGGGGCAGTACGGGGGATAACCTTTTTTTTTTGTTCGTGTGGACTTTCGACACAGGATAAAGACTTTTGAGTTGATTGACACAGTTTATTATTTATATTCCCAATATATCTGTATAAAGTCAAAATTATTTGATGGTATGCCTATTATCTTAGTAAATATCTGGTTAGACAAAATGGCACGTTGATATACATATAGAGGTTATTTGATATAAGTAAAAGGAATACCATTTTTCAGCAATATTGTTTCTGAGAAAAAAATTTATATATTTCGCAAATGCCGCGATTGTAAATAATTACCTAACCGTTTTTATAATAATCAAGTTTGTTCTAAAATAATGTGTTCTTTGCGAAGGTGGCTTTATAGACATGATATAATAAATCCTTATCCAAATAAATAGGTTATTCATCACAAGTATTTCTTTTTGAACAAAATTGTCCTGAACATCATTTGATTTCAATCTTAGAAGATATCATAGTTTTAAAATAACTCCGCAAAGAAATAATTATAACAAAAAATAAAAAGGTGAATTTATTGCATTATTATTAGCCAGGCATATGAATCCTTACGAATTATAAATACTTCATCAACAAGGCAACTTTATGAAGACAAACTTTGTCTTTTATAGCATTTAATTTGGACCCATAATTACGTCCGTGAAGCTAGCCTCGACAACCCAGCCCAATCAAATTAAACATATGTGTGGATTTAGTGCTAATTAGTTGCTCTAATCAGGAATTTGTTGCTCATTCCGAGACCGAAATATTTCTGACAAGGCCAACTTTTTTTGGAAGCTATCCTTGTCCATGATCTCGGGGGACTCGAGTCCCCCGAGATCATGGACGCTGTAAAGGGTCCGAAACGTAGAGAGAGTTGGATTCTCTGTCTAAGGTCCGAATCGTCGGGAAATAATTTAAAATATTGTTAAACTGTTAAGTTTTGAATCAACGCGATAAAATCCGGTATAGAATATAAATATGTTTTTAGTCAAAAAACTATCATTTGACAAGACTAGCTTCCAAAAAAAGTTGGCCTTGCCAGCAATATTTCGGTCTCGGAATGAGCAAAAAATTCCTGGCTAGAGCAACAGGCAACTAATAAGCACATAAATCCACACATATTTATTAGACGTTTTTATGGCAAAATATCATATGACAAGGCTAGCTTCCAAAAAAAAGTTGGCCTTGTCAGAAATATTTTGGTCTCGGAATGAGCAACAAATTCCTGATTAGAGCAATTAATTAGCACTAAATCCACACATCACATATGTTTTATTTGATTGGGCTGGGTCATCGAGGCTAGCTTCACGGACGTCGGGACGTCCCATAATTTTGCAGAAATGGTAAAATTAAATAAAACGATGTGCGTCGCGGTGCGAACCAAAACCAAATTATTCTGACACTCTGGGAAAGTATAATAAAATAACTATAAAAATTTCAAGGAATAATTTGAGAAAACATCAAAAAGTAATGGTTTTAAACAGGGTTCGAGGATATATATCAATGGATATATATCATGATATATATCATGATATATATCCGATATATATCAAATGACTTTTTATGATATATATCAATACAAAATTGGTTTAAAAATTTTATATTGTTAAGTAATTTTTGGCGTTTTTTACTGTATTTCTACTTCCCAAATGTAGAAAACAAACTCCCCAATACGGCATTATTTTATTTTGAACATTAACAGTATATCTTGAATGACTGATAACTGATTTGAGAACTAAAAGACTTATTTGATTATATTCTAGAGTTATTATTTGTTATGTTTATTGTTTTATAATAATAACCTTTAATTCAAGACTAGCCCATATAGTTGGGGGTCGACGAAGTCGTCTCCTCCGGCGACCCCCCGTGGGAACTTGTGGCGGAGGTTCTTGCCGAGATCTACTCATACGTCTCGGGTAGGAGGGCTCTTGGTGAGAACCCCACGTTGGACTGGATCCTACGGATGCGTCGGATAGGGCAGGAAGCACTTATGCGGAGATGGGGGAGGACCTGGCGGGGCAGCCGTACAGCACAAGCGTAATGGCTGCCATTCGCCCGGTCCTTAAGCGGTGGATGCGTCGAAAACGCAAGCCCCTCACCTTCCGTCTGACACAGGTTTTCATCGGGCACGGTTGCTTTGGTGACTACCTGTGCCGGACGGCCCAGAGTTAGCCGACGACTGAATGTCACGATTGTGGCGCGGTGGTGGACTCTGCCCAGCACACCCTCGAGGTGCGCCCGAGATGGGTGGCGCTGCGTCAAGGTCTGACGTCGGTCCTCGGAGAGGACTTGTCGCTCCTGATCGTAATCACCGCGATGCTCGGCGATGACGAGTCATAGGAGGTGATGGTCTCCTTCTGCGAGACAGTAATGTCCCAGAATGAGGCCGACGAGCGGGTGAGAGAGGAGGCCGCCGACGTGGCCTCCATCCGCGGGCGACGAATGGGGGTGCGTAGGAGGCGCTACTTAATGCGTCTCCAGTAACGCCCCTGTGCCCGTGTCGGGCCGGGATGAAAACACGGTCCTGCTAGACACGGCGTCGTCGGGATTGTTCAGAGGTGAGCCGGACAGTCCTCATGGAGGAGAAGTCTGGCCTTTTCGCCGAGGCCAGCCTGTCGCTGGAGGGATCCTGTTGCCTGCAGATCCGGGACCCTCCAATTAAAGCGGCTGAAGGCTCCCGCAGGGATTTAGTACGGTATTGCACTCCCAAAGTGCCGAGTCCGACATAGGTCTGGGACTGCCGACCCGGGCGTCCTGGATATCACCCGTAAATGGATTCCCCTGCGTCACAAAAAAAAAGACTAACCCATATAGTGTTAGTTACAAAGTTTTCTTATAACCGTTTATAATAACAAATTTTAATCGAACTTAAATCAACGACAAAATAGGGGATCGGACAAATTTTCAGAAAGTGTTTTAAATTAATCTTTATGGATACTTATTCCCATACAAAATAAAAATTTATTTTTTTATAGCCGTTTAGGTACTCAAAATCATGTTTTAATATTGTCTGTTTAAAAATCCCGCCAAAACGCCACGCTATATCATCTGAGAGCGCGTGACGTCATCTGGGGCTATAACAAAACAGCTGCATGAGCATAAGTTCACGAGAAGTTTTGTTTCGTGGAGTAGATTTTTTATTTGTTCTTATGGAACGCAAAAAATAACGTTGGTATGCAGTACCTCAATGTACGAACACATCAAAAAGTACTCCAAATAAAATATTCATTTGATGTGCCAAGAAAAGCAGATAAACGAAAAAAATGGTTAGACTTAGCGAGTAGAAAATGCAACGAAATGAAGTCACCAATTTACTTTTGTGAAGATTATTTTCACGTAAATATACATTAATTACTACAAATAAATAGAATGAAATTTGCTTAAATTAATTTTTAGTAAATATATTATATTGTTTTCTCTCTACGGTCAACTACTATTATAGATTTTTTCTTTTTGTATTTTTTTTTGTAACACTAAAGAATGTGATATAGTGTTGACAGTATTCTATTTGCGACGACCGTTCTTGTGTAGTGGTGCGAGTAGTCGCCTCAACACCCCGCGCCGGCGATCGCGGGTTCGATTCCCGCTCAGGACAGATAATTGTATTTGTACAAATATTTGTTTCCTGTCTGGGTGTATGTTCTTGTGGTTTTCCCCACCGTGTCTCGGAGAGCACGTAAAGCCGTCGGTCCCGGTTGTTATCATATACACCTGATAGCGATCGTTACTCATAGTAGTATATTATTCGCCAACCTACAATGGAGCGGCGTGGTGGATTAAGCTCCAACCCTTTGTCTATATGGAGAAGAGGCCTTCGCTCAGCAGTGGGTGGTTACAGGCTAGTACAGTACAGTAGGTACAATACATATATTGTGTAATTTTAGAGGTTATTTTTCAAGGAGGTATTTTTTCAAGTACTTAGGTATTTATGGCAAATAATATACTATTATATATGTATTTATAATAGTAATACAGAAGTTTTCACATTTCAAAACACAAATTTTGTCACAAAAGTCTGAAACGTATTCACTCTGGGAAGATTTCGATTGTCGGCTTTCGTAAATCCTGTTTTCATTATTAAAAAAACTGGTTAAACATCACATGACAGCTTTTAAATCGATTACCGTATCCTAATTTATCAATAATCTTTTAGCAACTTTTATAATTTCAACAAAATTATGGAAATAACTGAGTAAACTAAGTAGATAGTACCCATGCAGTCAATGATTGTCCACAGATGACGTCACGCACTGTGATTGGTGTTTCAGTACTGTTTAAAAATATTGAAAATAACAACATTTTATTTCTTCATTTAAAAATATTCAAATGAATTATATTAAATTATTATTAGGTAAATAATCGTAAAACAGTATATTTATTTTATCTAACCACATTTTACATTTTAATCTGATTACTGTCCGATCCCCTATTCAATCACCTAAAAATTAAAAATCATCATACTCAAAATCAATACCAAAATTCATTGAAAATTACAAATTAAAATTAAGAATTCAAAATCAGTACTAAAATTCAGTCAAAAATTAGAATTACTAAAATTCAAATAAAGTCACAATTAAAATTTAAATCCAATCAATCAATACCTACTAAGTTTAAATTACAATTCAATCAAAATTCAAATTCAAAAAATTCAAAATTGAAATCAAAATCAAAATCAAAATTAAAAGCAAAATCAAGACCAAAATGAAAATCAAAATTAAAAATAAATCAAAATCAAAATTAAAAACTTGTTTTGTTACCTTAGTATAGGTATGACCATTGACTGATTTGAATTTATAAAAAGGTTTTGTTTTTAAGTTGATTTTTTAATATATTATATAGATTTTATGTTTTGGTTTCATTTGTCAGATTTTAAGTACCTACCTAAATAAATAAAACATTAAAAGCATTTTAGTTTTTTTTTTTTTTTTTTGTTTAATAATTCATTATGTTTATGTAACACATATGCGAATAGTATACATAAATAATACAATAAATTAATAATATAGGTTTCATACAAAATGGATATATATCAAAATTTTGATATATATCGGATATATATCATAAATATCCGATATTTTGATATTTATAATAAATATCGGATATTTTCGAACCCTGGTTTTAAACTTTACAATGTCAGCCTCCTTATTATATACTCTTTGAGCCTCCTTGAATCCCATGGTTCTCTAATACAAGATTACGAGTTACATAAACAAATTGTGATGGCCTTAAAACTTCGTTCTGATCACATTCCGCGAAATAACTTTGGATATGTGATGAACAACTAATTGTGATATTTATGGCATACAAGAATATATTCAACATTTTTTAGTAGAAAGTGTCTGGAACGGAAGGAGAAAGGATGGAAAAGGAAGGAACGGAGCTAATAGTTGATCTGTTGATATTGGTTAGAGCCCGTAACAAAATTTGATAAAATCTAATAAAACCTGCAATATCTTATTTTTCCTTGTAAAAAAAATCAGTATGATCATTGCTTTTCAATCAATAAAATCCACTTTGTAATCATGCACTTTTAACCTTTTGACCACCAAACGCATTCCCGTGCCCTGTCTGTCAAGGCATAAAATAAACAAAAATACCTACAAAAAAAAAAATGGTGTTGCCAAGAGTCGTTATCTAGTACTACACAGTGACTTGTTTTTGTTGGTTTTTATGCAATAAATGACTTCTTATATAATCTAGGATGGTTTATACTTTCTATATTTTTCTTGTGCTGTCTCTCACTCTATATAACTACTTACAATAACATAAATAAAAAACAAACATTACAAATAAAATAATAGTGAAGCACAACACTATTCTCTATCGTCATGACGTCACTGTCACGACTGGACGACTACAGCGCAGCTGACCTACCGTTTTGAAACTTCCTTAGAGATGCTGTGCTACACACTGTCTAGGTATTTCGAATCCAATCCAATCGATATATAAATAAAAAGTAATTTTAAAAAACTGAACCAGCTTAAAATATGTAATTTTTTTAATGAATAGAAAAATTTTTAAAAAATTAATAACTATACAGTAAGTAATAAAAGTTTAATTTTTTTTTTAAATAATTATTTACATATATTATATGTATATATATATTGTAAAAAGGGATCAAATTCAGGACTGCTAATGATGTGGCCACTGCACCAACCCACCATAAGTTTATTTAAAAGCTTAGATTTAAGCCTTTAACTAATATATTATCATCATTATATTTACATTAGACCAATCATCTCGTAAGTTACCATTGGATGTTCATAACCCCTTTAATTTAGTATTGGGTTAAATAAAATAAGGAATACCTGATTATGATTACAATTTTATTAAATATGCTACAAACATCTTATCTTATTTTACTGGTCATTCTCGAAATCAGCAGGATTTTTACGGCCAAGTCTAGTATGCTCCCTTTCTACTCCTTCGTAAACCAGGTATCCAATTATGAAGGCTGTAACAAGTATATATTTGATATATTTTCACCAAATGTACATAAAAAATAGGGCTGGTAATTTTATTTTTTACAATAAAAAAAAATTATACATTAAATTTTACAATGGTTATGACATATAAATAAAATGGTATGGGTGTAAATAAATGTATGTATATAATGATTACTAAATGTAATGAGAATCACAAATTTTATGAAAAATAAAAGAAAATTCGAACGCATGAAGTAGATACTCATGATTTTTACAAATCATTAAACTAATAGTTATTATAAAAATTCGACATTACTAAAGTCTAATGTCCTTATATATTAAATTGCAATTTAAGACCGTTATTGTAATTACTTAGAATAATATTATTAAATGAAATACTTACGTGGGGCGACTCTAAATACGCTTTCACGGAATCTACGGAAAATATTAGGTATACCATTCGTAATTGCTCCTGCATAGGCACGTTGCTCGTGAGGCGATAATTTGTAAGTAATTAATCCTCTAATTTTAGCAAGTTCTCCAAAGTGCTTTCCCATTTTAAATATGAATCTGTTCTAAATTCAAACTAAATTATATACCAATTATGTAATCTCAGTGCGATTTTCAACTATTTCGATTCGACCAACTATGACATTGACATAATGATAGCAAAGAGTAATGAATGACAATTGAGAGTGAGAACTGAAACATGGTGAAAACTAGCAATACCTACAAACTTAGCACCCCATCGAAGGATTTTTGAAATCAAAATGACCTTAATCGATAGGTCTACGTTAGGTCTGTATAGGTCCATCAAAATTTTTGTTAGGTCTCGTACAGTTTTTTAATAAATATATTTTTGTTTATTTTACAAAAAAATACACAAATTTAGCACCCCATTGAAGGACTTTTGAAATCCAAATGACCTTGATCGATAGGTCTACGTTAGGTCTGTATAGGTCCACCAAAATTTTCGTTAGATCGCCTATAGTTTTTAAAAAAATATATTTTTAATTTTGTAAAAAAAAAAAATACAAATTTAGCACCCCTTCGAAGGATTTTTGAAATCAAGAGAAGAGAGAAAATTTCCCGCGCAATTCTCAAGATATACTGACTAATTTAGACAACTATACTAGTATATTTGAATTTATTTGCAATACTATCTATAATATTTGAAACAGGACCTATTTAATTTATCAGATGTGAAATTTTTATTATGACATTTCAGGCTTCAGCCTGACTGGTATGGACTATTATTATTTCGACCTTGCCTATCATTTATGGACAAAGAAGAGTATACGAAAATATGATATCTCCGATTTGGCTTCGGCCTTATCAATAATGGAATCGAAAAAAAAGTGAAGTTACTTCAGTGATAAATTATTTATAATTGTTAGTAAAAAAATTAAAAAAATGAATAATATAAAAGCAAAAAATATAGACCAATACTGACCTAACGATTAAGAATGCTGAAATATAAAGATCAATCAGTTTCCTTTTAAATGATGCTAAGATGAATTTTTTTTTGCAAAAAAAAATAATTAAAAAACTGTAGGAGACCTAACAAAAATTTTGATGGACCTATACAGACCTAACGTAGACCTATCGATTAAGGTCATTTTGATTTCAAAAATCCTTCGATGGGGTGCTAAGTTTGTATAGCTATGAAAACTGCTGGAAACGGCTTGGATAGAGGTAACGGTAGAAACCTATTGTTTTTTAAGCAACAGTATCGTAAAACGGGGCGAATAGGGATGGCAACTTGGCAAGGTGAATAGGGATAAAACAACGTTCAAGCTCATGGTACCAAGGAATTTATATTGAAACAAAGTATTTTTTTTTTTTAATTTGGCATCACGCGGTTTGCGCATATGCCACTGACAAAAGCAGGGAAACGTTTATCACGTTTTAAAAAAGACATTATTCACGGAATAGGAAAAGGATCAGATAGGATTACTATGATAGGATAGGTATAAGGATTTATAATTTCAAATTATTATTTAACAGGAAAATAGATAGAGCTGTATATATATCAGGATTAGAACATGAAAGAAGAGATTTGACAGAATGAAACAAAGTTATGATATTAAATTCATTGGTATGTATCATGTATTAATTATCTATGACCATATATATTGTATTATCTGTCTGTGAATAATAAGAGTTGACCTAAAGATTGTAGATACCAGGTCATAAAATCCCAAAAAAAAAAATTTGTATTGTCTGTCTATGATAATCATCAATAATTTATTATGGTTCCATAAATGTCAATTACCCAATTGATAAATAATAGAGTACGTATTTTGAAATAAATAGTGTCGATAAATATGTTTATTTTATATAACCCACTTTATTGGTGTTATTGCGTAAGCAACGAAGAGCTCTATCAAACTCCATTATGCTTTAATTAAGATGCATAATTCTGTATGATTTAGTCACATAGACCAAATAATGTAATATAGGGTATTCACTTATTCAGTCCACACTCCACTCTTTGATTCAGTCATGCGAAATGCTTAAAAGTGGAAAGACGTCTATAAATAAACCGTTGCACCTTAAAGAATAAAGAGTTAAAAAATATGTCTCATATCTGCGACCCGGTCGATTATAAATTTGTACCTGTGGAAATCAATGAAATTGATATTTTTAAGGGAATATTAAAATTACTTTCATTTATAAGACCTGAATGGACGCCAGAGAATATAAAATTCAAGGTTGAAGATCGTCACGTGAATTATGATTCATTTGCATTAATTTTTTTCAGTATCAAACATATAATTAAACTATTTTATTCCAGGTATTTACTGATGGCATTACAAACAAACTTGTGGCTTCCCAGTTCCTCGATGAACATGGTCACGATAGTGACATAGTACTTGTTAGAATTTATGGAAATAAAACAGATTTACTCATTGATAGAAATGCTGAAGTTCGGTAAGAAAAAACTTTTTTCCTTTTTTATATTAAATTTCATATCTAACATTATTTATACTATTTATAAAAGAAGTAGTTGGAATATAAGTGATTTTTAGGAAAAAAAATGAGGAGTTTGTAAAATTTTACCTCGCTGACTTTATTATTTTTGAGTATTATTTTTTTTATATGGGTATATCATTTTGGTTCCTGAAACTTAATTTTTTTTATTTAGCCTAAATTTGATATTTTTTGTAATATTCTTCACTTCACATGACTTCTGGCTATTGGAGTTTATCTTTATAAATTTTTCAAAGTAGACAAAAAGAAAAATATTATTTACAGTATATTATAAAATATACTGAAATATTTTGTTAAATATTCATTTATATTTTATACTAACACTACTTAGCATCATACCTATCTCAATATTTACTATTTATACCTATATATTATATTGTGATGTATAAAAGTTAATAAAAAAAACATCTAATTGGATACTAATATGAATTATACCATTATCTTATTTTTATTACTGCTTGTCTTATAGTAGAAGTATCAAACTGTACCTAACTTTTACAAAACTTTATATTTCAAGCCAGATTTTTGTTGTTTTTGTTTGTTTGTTCGGAAATTTACTTATTGAATTTACTTTCTATTTAATGACATTTATAGCTAATCATTCTAAACATTTTTTTTTTACTCAGAAAGTATTAAATTCAAGAGAGAAGTGATTAAAATTAACTATTATCATTGTTTTGTAAATAACCTACTACAAAATCAAACAGCCATTATAAAATTACAGCCATTACAAAATTACAAACAATTATTTAAATTTTAAGAAAAAAATACATGACAAATTTTTTTCTACTTTTTTAATAGTAATTTCTATAATACTTGTTTTAATAATGGTGCATGAAATTTTAAAAAATCATTCAGCATTGCTTTTCCTTATTATTTTAAGTCTATACTTTCCACTATATTTCATAGAGGCAGCATAAGGCAGATCGATAGATGCGCTTATTTTTAGTCCACGTCAGGTGGTCTTAAAATCAGGACTAGATACACAATTCACAAATAATTTTATTATAGTTTTGCTATTATCAGCTAGAGCAGGTCTTCTATACCAGCTTTAAAAAAATCTTTGTCCATTCCTTCAAAATATGTGTCGACAGCAGCCTTAAACTCCTCATTTGTAGAAAATTTTTGGCCTCCTCAGTGGGCTTTGAGCTTTGGAAATAGATGAAAGTCATATGGAGCGACAAAAGGAGAATATGGGGCATGGAGTGACAATTGCAAAGTAACAAAGCTGCTCTGATGGATTTCTGCCATAGTCTCAATTGAATTGTGACTCGCGTATTATCCTGGTGAAACAAGACTTCGTAGTAATCCAGGACGTTTTTCTTGAATTAATTTACTTAAACGTCACAGGAGGTTACAATAATATGCCGAGTTTATTGTTTGACCCTATTTTAAGTAGTTCACTATAATTATACCCTTCGCATCCCAAAAAACTGACGCCATCACGTTACCGGCCGATAAAATCACTAGCTTTTTTCGAAGTTGGAGATCCTGGTTTTTTTTCATTATTTAGATTGAGTTTTTGTTTCTGGAGTATGGTGGTGCACCCAAGTTTCATCCATACTCACAAATCTCTCAAATTCAGTTGGTCAGCCTCCAACAGCTCCAAACAGTCTTGAGTAATTGTTTGTAGAATCCGTTTTTGTTCAAATGAAAGCAGCCGAGGCACCCCCATGCAGACACATTTGAAAAGTGCAGCTCAGTGCCAATTATGTGGTGCGTTCGTTCAGATGAGATGCCAAAGGTGTCAGTTACCTCAAAAGTGAATCTCCGGTCAGCTAAAATCAAATCACAACTGTTTTCAACGTTTTCGTCAGTGGTAGACGTCGATGTAAACAAAACGTTAAAACATTGTAAACAAACGGATAAATTATATTTGTATGAATAAAATTCTGAATGAATTTTTTCAAAGTATATATAAAAATAATAACCAAGTTCATACTACTCGAATAAGGAATCGTAATTCCTTTACTATAATGAATAACAACTTTTATTATTTTGTTTAAAATAATTATTTGTATAACTTCAGTTAAGGAATAAGTGAAATAAAAGAATAAATTCGGTAAACTATAATCTCATTGTATATTTTATCACAAAATATTAATAAATACTTCATTTATTCAATGAGCCCTTAAAAGCACCATTGAATAGTCATTTTTATCTATTATTATACTAATTGATTATAATTATTGTGAAGCTACCACCGATTTGGAATTCAGATTCTGCCGAGAAGAATCGGCAAGAAACTCAGGGGTTGGATTTAGAATCGTTTGGCACGAATTTGGTTGTGAAACTTTGTTAGGGGGTAGGGGACGGTCTCCCTAACTCCCCCATACTACTCGCAATACAAGGTAATGCACCATTCTTGAAAAAAATAAAAAAGAAATCACATGACCTAACCTCAAATTTAGAGAGTTTATCAGCATAATTTCGTTCCGTGACATCTCCGGTGCTGCGGCAACCCTTCGTTTTTTCGTTAGTAAACAAACTAGACACTTGCACTTGTTTGGTTCGTTAACTTCATAACAGCGTAGTATCATATTTTTAAGAGTATGTTTGTATACTGGAAAAGACCATTCAATTTTTTGAACAAAAACTATAAATGTAACTAAAATTGGTTTTGGTTGGTTTATTGAAAAATTAGTTTTTACAATTAAAAAAAAAGTTGAAGCACAGGTTTTTTTATCTTTTAATACAGTGTATTGCCTCCACGTGCCCTTATTACAGATTGTAATCGGTTCGGCATAGATCTGATTAGGGTTGTTAAACGGTCTTGCGGAATATTGTTCCATTCTTGTGAAATCGCTGTTCTTAGTGCTGCCACTGTTGTGGGCACAGGATTTCTCGCATATACAGTTTTTTTTAACGGTCCCAAACATGCACAATGGGATTAAGATTCGATCTGCGTGCTGGCCAATTCATGCTACATATCCCAACCTTTTCGCAATATTGTCAAACTTGTGCAGCGGGTCGGTCGGACATTGTTCGTGCACTCTCGTTTACTCCACGCACTTCATTCATCTCTGTATTGATGTTTATTGACGTGAGGAATCAATTTCGTAGGGAAGTGGAAACAATAAATCGGTCGTCACGACCGGTGGTTGCTCGAGCTCTGCCGGTACCGGCTCTCCTTTTGTATCTATAAACCTTCAGTATACTATAAAAACCGTAGACTGGTTTAAATTTGAATTTCCAGCAATCGTTCGTTGATCCAAGCCTTTCCGCACTAATGCAAATTTAAGCGGCTTGTTCGGACGAAGTATCCATATTTATGGTTACAAAACTTTTGTTGAGTTTAAAACTAATAATCAATACTACTGGTAATAATAATTTAAATCGAAGATGTAAAAAAAAATCAAACTTTACATATAGAATATGCATACATTTTCTTTTCCCGGCTATAATTTTATCTTTTACTGCAGTTCTATTTGTATTTTTTATGATTAATGGACAGTCTCGACATAATCATTTAGTTTAATCTAAAAATCTTAATTTGTATACTTATCAAAAATATTAATTCGAAAGTACCTACTGAAGTTACTGAACTTGCATGCAGTTGAGTCCGTCAGTGTATATTCTTAGATTAGATGAAATAATGCAGTGTTCAAGTAATAATCGTGTAATAAATATACGAGTAATATTTTATAAACATATTATTTCGACATACTTATTTGTAGTCGGTGATTAGTCGACGAAACGACTACGTCGACTATGCTTATCTAGCTTAAATAGTTTAGGCTCGGTGATGATAAAGAATGGGTGTCAATAACCTAAATAAATTCCACTGTAAATCACGAATAAATAAATGATATTACAGAAACCTATTAAAGTATTAACACATTTTTCAAACCTATTAACACATTTTTCCAATACTAGACTATACGAGTATACTCTTCTTAGATAGTATTTTTTGTCTATCATGATTATTTTCGTTTATAGTTTGAAGTAATATTATAGACAGTTTTTTAAAAACTTATTAACTTTAACTTAACTTCCTTATTAAACTTGATTATTTCTTGTCTTACTATAAGTATTTAACTTTACCTATATGCATAGTAATATGAAAAAATAGTCGCATTCTAGTGGCCATGTTAACAGCAACTAGCTGTTGCGCTAGTGATTTAGATCCCCGCTCATGAAAAATGTTTGTATAGGTCATACAGACACTTGTCGTGGTCTGGGCATTTGTATTTCCGGACCTCCGACACAATATTCTTTTCCAACTGAGGGCCTATTAGTTAGTGTCTCGATTAACTTATATATTCTTTACAGAAATATTGCAATCCTTAACAAAACAGGGTTGGCACCAAAAATATATGGTGTTTTTAAAAATGGCTTAGCTTATGAGTACTGTCCTGGTGTTACTCTTACCCCCGATACTGTGACTGATGCAGATATTTCTAGTCTGGTTGCGAAGCAAATGGCTAAAATGCACAAAGTTCAACTTGGAAAAGAAGTAAGTAACTAAAAAAACATATTGTTTATTTCATTTATTTGTTTCGAAATTTTACAATATTATACATATTAAAAATGCATAACTTAAAAACTTATTTTTACATAATATAAAAGATGTTTTCGGCAATAACTCAATATAAATATTTTTGAATGAGAATCGAAATAGATAATAGATAAAATATATGTCGATAACTATTTAAATATTGTTATTAAAAAAATACATGGTTTTTGAAACAAATGTAAATAGACATCAGTTAATAATATAGACTTATTTAAAGAAAATGCTTACATGGTACAATCTATTGGGTCATGAGTATCACTTGGTGTACATATTTTAATTTTTATTGTTTTTAAGAATATTGATTCTACAAATTTTATTGCAAAATAATCAACTATAGGTATATAAAAATATCTATCACAGTACTTATATTATTATACCATGCCCTCTAAAATAACGCTTTATTAAATAACTAATTTGTGCCTTTAACATTTGAAAATTAAACTTTGTGTAATAAGTTTTAGCACCAAGATATTTGGAATTAGGATTACCAAGTGTCTGGATATAGCCACACTTTGTTAATAACCTCTTTGAATTTTGTAAATAAGACGTTGTTCGTAAATGAATTCAATATTTGATTTATAAGACTGTACCTACTTGCAAGGTGTGTTGTGTTTTATATAATTATTTACAGATTTGGTAAATAATTGTTTGCGCATTCAAAATTAAAAGCAATTTTTAAAAATGTATTTGTGCCATATTTATTTATATTACAGTTTAGGACATACATAAAAAATTAAGTTAAAATAACATGCATAGGTATATAGCAGTATAATTAAGTCTTCACATAAAACTAAAAAAAAACAATAGAAGTATTAAGAACTGTGTACTTTTACGTTTATACATAATATAAAAATTGTCATAATATGTATGTACATATACAGGGCCGTCTTTAACCTATTGAAGACCCTGGGCATATTAGGGTAATGGGGCCCCTATGACTTTGACAGAACACAATTTTCTTAGAATAGACAAAGAAGGTAAATAAACATGCATGGTAAATAAACATGATTTCTATTATTTTCAATTTGGAGAAGGAGCGTTCCCCACTGCAGATAGTTACCATCATGCTTAAAAAAGAATTAAATACGATTTCTACATTTGAAAATATGTCTTCAATTTTGTTTTCTTCTAAAATTTTATATACATATTTCCAATATAATATGAATTCCTTCGATTTCACTGTGAACAATTTTCAAGTAGGTAACCACCTATTCTGTTATATGCAGACATTCCATTTATAACTCTTTCTCATTAACGTCATCATTATCAAATTCTGCAAATTCTGAGCAAATTTCTCTCAACTCTTCGGAATTCTGAGCTTTCAAGTGAACAAAATAAATCAAAACGTTTACTAATGTTCTTATAAGAACTTAATCACTGTTTTAGATGAAAGCTCAGAGTATCAATTATAGGACGAAAGGTTTCTATTTATTTATCTCTTCCATTCAGTTCAATTAAAGTTGCAGAGCTATCAAAAAAGCTTCTGCGTTTTGTTCTTTGAGATAAGTTCTTGTAATCAGATTCCGGGTTTTTTTCATTAGCGGACAATTCGAATTAAAAAAAAAACTTCGGTAATAAATATGGGTTATCGTTCAGTGATCTGGCAAGAACTAATGGGGCCCCTATTCATCACGGGGCTCTGGGCAAGTGCCCAGAGTGCCCAGTGGGAAAGGGGGGTCTGTACATATATGTACGTATAACAATTTAAGAGCCAAAAAAGAGCTAATAACATGTATTATATGTATTTAGGACTAGCGGTGCCCTGCGGTTTCACCTGCGTTAATTTGAGGGAAAAACGTACTTAAATATTGTTAAACAACTAGAGTAGGAACCCGCCTCGTTGGTCGAGTGGTCGCAAACGTTACTGCCGAGCAAGGGGTTTCAGGTTTGATTCCTTGGTCGTTCAATGTATTATTGAGTTTATTTTTTATTTTTCGAAAATCCTCAGTAAAAGAGTGGTGTTATATTTACTTTAAAAGTGGAACTATAGTTAAAAAATGTCTCGAGAAGAGAAATAATAAAGGACGCAAAGGAAGCTCTCAAAAAGATTTTTTTTTTCCGTTTTTGTAACATTTCTTATTATTGCTCAGCCCCTACTGGTCGTAGCGTGATGTTATATTGCCTATAGCCTTCCTCGGTAAATGGGTTATTTAATACAAAAATAATTTTTCAATTCGAACCAGTAGTTTCTGAGATTAGCGCGTTCAAACAAACAAACAAACAAACCCTTCAGCTTTATTATATTAGTATAGATATCTATTAAAAATATTAGAAGACCTGACTGATATAAAATACAAAACGGTTTCTACTGACGCAAGTTAACATTGTAACCATCAAGTTATATCCACTGTTTAATTATTATTTTCATTCGTAGGAAAAAGGAAATTTAGTCTTCTTAACCCTTTCACTACCAGCGTCGCATATATACGACGACCCGATTTCCTTTGCTGGGCCCGGTGTCACAAATATGTGACGGGTGTTCATTATCAATTTATGATAATTGTTGTATCAAGTCGTACTGCACATAGATGTATAATGTTATATAACAATAAAATAAATGGAAGATATTTTTGTCTGGCCATAATTACAGTTGTTTATAAGATCTAAGCGTTTTTCTCCTGAGGCCCTGGTAGCGAAAGGGTTAATCGATATTTAATTATAAATGTGACTTGCGTAATGTTATCTCTCTATATATTAATTGCGTTTATAATTATTCTTTGCGTGACGACAACAACGGCAACTAATAGAATTTTCCATTGATAAATTACTACAAATTACAATAATGTGTACTAAATATTTTGTAAAAAATTTAATTTCTAAAAAGGTCAATGCGATCGTCTGCGTTGCACATATTTTAATTCTTTGTTGTTGATTCGATGTCGCTCATCAATGAGCTTCAATTGTTTTCATCAATAGCCTGTTATCATGAAAACGCCATTGACATTTTTTAATAATTATCTTTTGCCTCTTTGAGTGGCACTTTACGTATAGTTTCGTGATCTCTGGCCTCAGTTGACTTGTATGATAGTAAAATTTATGAGTTTACGATACTAAAATGAGTATGATAGTAAAACAAATTTACTATATTATTTTATTTATTTTGATTTAGCTTTAATGTAACTAATAATAAATTTACAGGCACTTTAAAATAATAATTAAATTCAATTATTATTATTATTTTTTTTTCAATTATAAAAAGTTTTTTTTCTAAATTTTATTGAATATAATTTCAGATAAAAAAAGAGCCAATGGTATGGGACAAAATAGAACAGTTCTTAAATTTAATTCCAGAAAAATTCTCCGATGCCAATAAACAAAACAGGTATTTTATAATACGTTTTTCATTCAAAAAATATATATAATTTTTGATTTTAATTATTAATACTTATACTTTTATATTTAAATAGAATATAGTTTCAATAATTATAGTTTTCTGTGGCTCCGTCAATTGTTTTTTATATCAAAAATATATTTAAAATATTTCAAATTTTTCTCCCCGTTTACATTCAAGTTAAAATTATATTTTTAAAATTATATATTAACTGCATAACTTAATAATATAATTAATATTTCTAAATCAATTATATATTTTAATTGTGTATTACTTTGTACATAGTTCTAGATAAGCAAAAAAAACAGTACTAGAAAAAGTACTAGAAAAAAAAGTACTAGAAAGTCAATTTAAATTGCGATTGAATTAGGATTTAATTCTCAAAAAATTCAAGTGAGTAAATAAATATGATGGCGGATCAAAACTTTAATTTTATGTATTTAATCCATTGTGTGCTATTTAATTTCAATAATACATGTTATTTTAACTAACCATGCCATTTTGAGAAAAAGTTCTTAGTGGCCCAAAAAAAGTCAATAACTCTCATGTTTAAAAGTGTGTGTTTGTTTTTTTTTTTTGCATGTGTATATTATATTTTCTATACAATTATAATGTTTCAATAATATACGTTTATACAAAAATTAAAATTTTTATTGACTGTTGTAGATTTGCAAATAGCTTTGGATCAATGACAAGACTAAGAATAGAATTTGAGCGCTTAAAATCACACTTAATAAAAACTGAGAGCCCGATAGTGTTTGCTCACAATGATTTGCTTCTAGGAAACGTGATCTACGATGAATCTAAAGGGAAGATCTCATTTATAGATTATGAATATGCATCATATAATTATCAAGCATTTGATATAGCAAATCATTTTAATGAATTTGTTGGTAAGTTTTCATTAATAATTTAATTGTTTTCGCTTAAAGCCATAGCTGTTAGAATTTTTAAGATGAAAGATGAACGTCGTCATATAGTATAAAATTTTGTTTTAATTGGAAAGCTAATTAAAAAGCTGCCATTAGGTGATAGATTTTTTACTACTACTTTTACTACTACTACTAATATTACCACGACCACTACTACCACCATTACTTCTACTAACTACTACGTAACTTATATGAATAAACGATAATAAAAAAAAATTGACAATCGGCTATATAAGAAATGAAATATTATAAAACTGCAAAAATGAAATGATGACTACTCATTTATTTGAACATTTATCATTAAATTTATCAATAACGTCATTCATCGTATCATGTAGTTTTGTCAAGAAATTATTAGAATGAACGAATTTTATTTCGTTCGTCATGAACCAAAAAAAAAAAAAAAAATCGTAACTACACAATTTTAAGATTTACATAGAAAATTTAAAATAAGACCAAGTTTAGGGCCTCAGCTGTCATTATACATATATTTCGTTCATGTTATTATACTAGCAACCCGTCCCGGCTAACCACTTAATATACTGTGAAAACCGCATGAAAAACTGTTCAGTACCTACTTTTTCAGTTTCGTTTCATCGGGAACAGACAAACGCAGAGGGGAACTTTGTATGTAGAGACATGTAGGCATTTAGAGATGATGTGCATAATATAGCGATATTTTTTTGTAGGTAGATTTTAATACAATGTTTATAAAAATAAAAGCAAAAGTATACTTTCTAGTTAAACTTTTATTAATCAACTTTGGTTACACAGACATTGGTTACGATTAATGAAATGAAATTTTAATAATAAACTTTCAACAAAAAAAACAGACACTGGCCATCTTAACGGACATATCTGTCTCAGATGGCCATAGCAAGACGTACAAGATGGCCATATTATTTCTTCGTTCTTTTCCCCTTGCCTTTTCCTTTTCCTTCATTTTCCCTGCCTTAATTTTCACCACATTTTATACAGTTATACTCGCTATCTTCTCCCGCCGTATCCTCGCTATCCAATTGTATTATGTCTTCTTCTTCTTCAGAACTCGATTCAGATTTGCTTTTAAATAAACGAGGCTTGCGATTTTTCATTCCCTTTAAGCGAGCAATAGATATGCCTTCTGATTTACGGATTTTGATGTCTTGATTTCTATTTAAAAACCACTGACAAAAATAATCATATCCAGCCTTTTGCTTTTCTGTATTAAATTTATGTTTTAGATTTAGCTGCTGAGCAAATTTAAATACTATAGTCCGCAGATCGCTCCTGGTTAAGGGAAATCCCATAGACTGCATTTTCTGTATATGACGAGAAAGTCTTCTCTTATTTTCATAGCCGAACGTGTAGCCAGGACCCAAATGTCCCTTAATAGGGTTGTTTTTTTTCAAATGCCGCGCTAAAGTTTTTCTAAGAATTCTTTTCTAGGAATGCAAAAAGTTATTGCAGCCTTATAAACTGACATGTTCTCGTTTTTTATAGCATCTAAGGCATTTGATAATTGCTCTTGGGTCCTGTTACCACGATTTGATGTTCGCACGTATTTTGGCATCTGAAAACCATGAATAATTTATTGGCTAGCACTTAAACATCTATGGCCATAATAGCCAAAAAATATGGCCATGTTAACCAGACCTGCAGGATAAGATGGCCATATAAACAAAATTACTGACACTGTACAATAATAATGGCGATTTTGCATTATAATATCAAGTAAACATCAATCCATCAGAAGAAAATACAGTTAATACAAAATTGATTACAAAATCAAATTTACAACATAAGAAACAATGTGCATACAAAAACTTTTAGGTCGTCATAACATGAAACCGGTAAAATACTTACCTTTTTTTTTTTTTTTTTGGCACAACTAACTGCAGTAAGTGTGATCACTGACAAGTATCAATAGCTCACTGCCGATAAACAACGCCATGTATTAGAAAAATATAGAATTGTTTCGACTGGCCATCTCAAACGACTGGCCATATCACCCTGAATTACCCTAATAAATATTACTATACTTCAGCCAAATTCGATATGGAATGTTTACCAACAAACCGTTGCTTAGCAACCAACCATAGGCAGATGTTTACAGCCTATTAGAAAATAATTATAATAATTATATTTTTTAATATTTATACATAGTAGTACAAGCTACATAAAACTTGAAATAAATAAGTCAGAAAGTTAGATATATTTATATATTATCTATAATTATGTGTGAAATTTACTTGTTAACGTGGGAATACTAATTTCCCACTGAATGATTTCTATTTTCATAAATATGTATATGCCTATATTAAAAATAGCTACACTATCCCTGAGTAGCATTCAAAATAAGACAACATTTGTTTTAAAACGGATTTAATATGATTAAAAATCTATTTTCAGACACTCATTCTCTTTTATTATTTATTTTACTTTACTTACGTTGAATAAACATAATAATTATAATATTTGAAATTGTGCATAAAAATCGATAACAATTTACCTTTAACAATATAACGACTGATAAAAAAAAGACCAAATGTTGCTTATCTGCGAAATTTTCCTGTCAGTGCAAAAATTTAGGGTTGTTAGATATATATTAGTAATTACAAATTTGTTAATTTTTGTTATAAGCAAATTTTCTTATATATTACGTATTTGAGGGTTAAATTAAATTCTAGGAAACAATAGGATTTTTCATTACTAAAAGTGTGAAAACCCTATACACGATGACATTTGGTTTGTTTACATAAATTCCACATCGAATTTGGCTCAAGTATAGTCGATTATATAGTACTTAGTACTATACTGATAGAAGAGATGAAGACAATTTTGTTTTACAATTAGATGAGACAAACCGATTTTTTCAGGTTTATCGATAGAAGATATCGACTATAATAGGCATCCCAGCAAAGATTTCCAAATAAATTGGATTAAAAATTATCTTGAAGAATATTTGGGAACGGATTCACTGCCGTTCGAAGATATTGAAAAAATTTATAAGGAAGTCCAACAACTTTCTCTAGCTTCACATTTTATGTGGGGAATTTGGTCGTTGGTGCAGTATGAACTATCGGATATTAATTTTGACTTCGGCAGGTAAGTCGCATGTTGATTGAATAATCGAAAAACTGGTAAATAGCGAGAGTTTTATAATTTATTATTATACTATTTCATATTGTAACTCAAAATATTTCTTTAAGTGCTGCTCGATCTTCTTATCTTTTTATTTACTTTCCGATCCGAGACCGGATTTCGTATCCGAGTGGCCGGCAGCGAATGTGTTAAATAATGAGTACTTAATTATTGTGGCATGTAAGAAAACCCCAGATCATTATTATTGGAAGTTATTTGTTAATTCATCGTTCAGTTTTTTTTACTTGTCATATCTCACCTCATGTACATACTCACACCAAAAGTTAAGTAAGTCAGAGTATTTTAATACTAGATTTCTTTATTACGAATTTTTTCGCCGAATCTTAACAAAATAGCTTTAGCACAAACCATACTTCTATCGATTATTTATACATAATAAATGATGATACATGTTTCCTTAATCTCTTATTTTTTCTTTCTTATTGTACCTATGTATAGTGGTTTTTTTTTTTGTGTATTATTATTTTTTTACTGATTTAAAATTATGATAAAAGATAATGATATTTACATTTAATAAAAATATATTTTTAATTTGTCACGTTTAGCTGCAAGTTCATGGGTAATATTCATATTTATGTTAAAATATAAATATCATTTCAGGTATGCGGAAATACGACTCAACAGATATTATGAACAAAAGGACACGATATTAAAAGAGTTGTTGTGATAAGAGATCGTAGTTTATTTTATTAGCTGATTGAATGATTGATTAATTATAAGATGACTACCTGATATAGTAAAATTTATTAAAGAAAATATAATTATAATTAAGTGTGATAAAATTCTGTTTAATTAATCTCATAGATGGAATTTACTTTTTTGTATATTTTTTTAATTAAAAAAAAACGCATTTATTTTTCCTATATAAGTTCGTTTTGTGTATTTTTTTTTTATATTTTTAGATAAATGTGGCAGTTAATGCTCAATTCATAATTATTATATTGTTACATACAATTTAAATACTTTACTGTTAAATAATATTTATTATGATTTTCAACAACTTTTTTTTTGACCAATTTGCTATACCTACCTACTGAGATTTATCTTTAATATATTAAATTATAAAAATTAATAGATGTATATTTTTAAGTTTTATCAAGAATTTATTATTTATATTAAATGTTACGTTATCGTTTTATAGTACTTTTTTTTTATTTTTAATACACGTTTCGATGGTTGTCTATATATCTATATATTATATGCTTTTTTATCAAAACCGACTAAAATGAAATCGTTGGTAATTATTACGTACATAACATTTAGATAACAATATTTAGTATCATACAATTACCCAATTTAACGTATCGCGGACAGAATAAAATAAAAATAGAAATGCATTATCTCGATTATTTTTTTCATAACTTCTCAAAACTGGTCTTTACAAAAGACCTATTTAATGGTATAATGTCTGTCTGTCTGTTATCTATAAAATTAAAGGACAATGACATTTTTTCTATGAAACTGCCCACTGCCCCAGTACGTGCCTCGACATGTACGGAAAATTGATATTTTAAGTAACCTTTATTAATTGAAACTAGATTTTTAATATAATAGTTTAAAAGTGATCAAAGACGCAGTTTAAAATAAAAAAATAAAAAAAACCGTCTTACGTACTTGTCCTCACAACTAATAATTTTAGATAAATTATTAGTAAATCCTAGGATTGAATACAACTTCCACAAGTCTAATTTTGAGACTATATGATACATGGCTTCGTCAACTGTCGTTCAACTAACACGTATTTGTTAGTTTTTATTACACTTCGACATACTCGGCAAACGGACTATGTGGATATAGATTTTTGGAAAGCCTTTGAGATATAGAGTTGATAATATAATAATCCTTATGAAAAAACTTGCAGTCAACGGCATTCGTGGTAAATTGTGGCGCTGGTTTAACTCGTATGTTACCAATCGGGCCTCAATGGACTGCACTGATAAGAAATTAGAACTTAGTTTCAACAAATGTAAACGCACCATCTTCACAAAAATAAACAATTTAGTTATTTTAATTATAAACTATGCAATGCAACTTCAATCTGTTAAATTCATAAGAGATTTTGGAGTTCTATCGGGTGTCTCAGAAGTAACGCAATATTTAAATTTGCCGACATTTGTGCGGTAAAGTACTGGCAGCCTTAATTAAAAAAATATGACACCTGACAGTTTAGGGTTAGTAAAAATGGAGCGTTACACGAAAGGATTTGGCATCAACATAAACGGCGAGTACATCACTCACCTTCAATTTGTCGACGATGTCGTGCTTATGGCAGAATCCCTAAAAGACCTCAGCATTATGCTCAGTGACCTCGATGGAGTTTCCCGGCGAGTGGGCCTTAAAATTAATATGGACAAGACAAAGACCATGTCGAATGTCCATGTCGTGCCCACGATAATTTTAACGTTGATTAGGTACTAATATTAAATACGAACTTCATAAAATCCGTCTAGTGTCAACCCTAACAGCCAGGCAAAATTGTAACACTAGTTTCCAAAACACTGCTCAACATTTCCTAGACAAAAAGAAAATATCGTGTCTTTTTCATAATAACATTAAGTAATACGGAAAAAAGATAATATTTACTTATCTCGGGATGTTTTATCTGAACAAAAACATCTTTTGTGTAGCTAAGATTACAAAAGTTACAAGACGCTAAATAATCCTTCCACTCGCGTTGACTTTTGTCTAACAAGTAACAACTAACGTAACGATTAACGAAGTATTAATGAAGCTACCACGTAAACAAAATCAAATTATAGTGCCATAATAATGTTAAATTACTGTCAAATGGTAAAAACTAAGAAAATAGAAAGCAAATGCGAGATATCGAAGTCTAAACGATTTATACTTGAGCCAAATTCGATGTGGAATTTATGTAAACAAACCAAATGTCATCGTGTATAGGGTTGTTACACTTTTAGTAATGAAAAATTGTAATTTATCACCAATTTCCTAGTTATACATTAATAATTTTGCTTTAACATTGTTTCCTAGAACTTAACCCCCAAATACGTAATATACAAGAAAATTTGCTTATAACAAAAATTAACAAATTTTTAATTACTAATATACATCTAACAACCCAAAATTTTTACACTGAAGGGAAAATTTCGCAGATAAGCAACATTTGGTCTTTTTTTGATCAGTCGTTATATTGTTGAAGGTAAATTGTTATCGATTTTTATGCACAATTTCAAATATTATAATTATTATGTTTATTCAACGTAAGTAAAGTAAAATAAAATAGAATAAAAGAGAACTATTATTAGAGATTTATATTTATTTAATATTATTTTATTATTAAAAATTTATATTTTTAATCATATTAAATCCGTTTTAAAACAAATGTTTCAATGCTATTCAGGGATAGTGTAGCTATTTTTAATATAGGCATACACATATTTATGAAAATATTTAGAAATCATTCAGTGGGAAATTAGTTATATCCACGTTAGCAAGTAAATTTTACACATAATTAAAGATAATATATAAATATATCTAACTCCCTGACTTATTTATTTCAAGTTTTATGTAGCTTGTACTACTGTTATAAATATTAAAAATATAATTATTATGATTATTTTCCAATAGGCTGTTGGCGTCTGCCTATGGTTGGTTGCTAAGCAACGGTTTGTTGGTAAACATTCCATAGTATAGGTATAATTGAGCTTGATTGCAAAGATTACATTTTTAATAAATAAACATGTAATTTTTTTTTCAATGTTGATATTCTTTACTTTAAACGACTCGGAATTCTTGAGGTTCTTTTTAGGTATTTTTTTTTAGATTTATATGGTGTATGTTTGTACAAAATCTAAAATTCCTTTTTCCTCTGGAAAGTGATATATACAAATATTTATTTTTAAATTTTGATAATTGAAAAATAAATATTTGTGTCGGAATTGACAATTGGCGCTTTCAATTTTATTAGTTTAACAAACGGAGAAAATTTAGTCTACCAATTCATAAATAATATCGGTTTTTTAAATGGGAAAGCATTTTGGTAATTTGGCCTTTATTCGAGGAATAATATATTACCAGATATCTCCTCATGAACAGAAACCATTTGCCGGTGCTATTGTGCGTGGTATTCCTAATTTCGTTCCGCGAACGACAGCGACCATACTAACATGGTTACCACGTAAGTTATTAACAACTTCTTTTATATAACGATGTAAGACTAACTGAAAATCTTGTGATTGTTTCTAATTCTTTTTCGATTAAAATATTTATTGAGAAGAATGATGTATTTTATAAACAAAATCAATAACAAGATATTATTTTGTAGACAAGATAAATGATGATAACAAATGATTATATTGTTTTCTTTTTCAGCATTTTTATGTGGAATAGCAGTTTATAAAGGTGTAGAAGAAAGTCACCGACAGAGATTGAGAAAAAACCCGAGTGATTATATAAATGATAAATAACCTGAAACTGACGAAATTTTTAACTATATTTATAACATTATCAAAATGATCGAATAATAATATCTTGGTTTTCTCAATTGCGAATTATGAAGATTAAGATAACTGTTATCGTTATTTTTTCCATGGAACCATGGAACCATGGAGCGTCTATAAAGTTTTGGATATCAATTGAGACATCAATCGCCAGATTGACTCACCAGGCCTTGAAAATTGAACATAAATGAGAAAACGTTTTATTTAGATATTTATTATTTTAAACATCATCCGAATATAAAAAAACAAACTCTTTAATTATGTAATTTCTGTATAAAACAAATAAATTCATTTCATTTCATGTGAATACATTTCTATTTTGGTATAATATAATAATTTTTTAATTTGTCATTATTGGTCTCTGTCGCCTCGGGTACGATTTTAAGCGATATATTCTACACATCTAAATAGTTAATTTGTGCTTTTGTAAAAACAATGCTTTTAGCAGAAATTTGTGAAATAAACTTACATTATATACAGTTGGTACCTACACTAAATATTTACGCCATCGACCATAGATTCGTATCTAGATATCTATTTATTCGTATCTCTCTGCGCAGTGGTCTCAACAACATATCACCTCCAATAGATACCGCATATAGAACATTTTGAGTATTGAATAAGAGATATTCAGAGATGTCTCAGTGATCACTCACTCTGAATATATGCTTTAAAAAAGAGCGGACCCGCTTGATGAGATCTACCCTCCAACCTCCGCTGCTCCAAATAGATACTATGTGAATCCAAGCAATTCCAACTGGAACTGCAAAATCGGTTCGATTCGCTGGAAACCACTAGCAACGTGGACGCCTGCGCGACCCCGCGCGGCGAATTGGATCCAAAAGGAGGTGAGTGCGGTCCGCGGTCCAGGCCCTATCACCGCCAACCATCGCTCCGCAACGGCCAGCAGCGACAGGTCCTCTCCATTGACTGCAGAAAGATCTCAGCCTTGCTCAGCCCAGGTCGGGCACGACTCGAGCGTATGTTGCGCCGAGTCCCTCACTGCAGTCAAGAGCTATCACAGCTCTTATAGAGCAGAACAAGGGGTCAAAAGTTTTCCAGATACCACTGGGAGAAGCCTGCTTACGAAGTTTAAAACAGCGGATGGTAGAATCGCTTGCTCTCGTCCTCGGATCCGAGAAGAGGTCGAGAAAGGAGATGGGGACTTTTGGGCCAAAATGTAATAAGTAGAGATATGGTTTAAAAAATTGGTCATATATTTTTTTTATTATTTTAAAATATAAATATTTGCTCAGTTCTGAATTTGTATAAAAATCACAATGAGTTCAGATGAATCTGATATTGAACTTACCAAAGACGAGATTATTCGTAATTATGGTGATGAAGCCAAATTAATAACGGACAGTTTATTGCCATAAAAACTGTAAAATTGGCGATAAGTGTTATTCTGTGTCACATACGAATTATTTGTGCCTATTTAGAGAATCGTTTAAGCAGTATATTTTCGCGTAAATACAATAAAATAGGCGATAAGTGTTATTCTCTGTTGCGTACGAATTATCTGTGTCTATTTAGAGCATCGTTCTTAAGGCGTAAACTCTAGTCGTACCTCGGAGCTGACACACAGATTTTTTTTTTATTATGTTTCCACCAAATGCAAACTTTTGTATTTATAATATGTTGCAGTAGACTCTGTATAATATTGACAATTGTATAATATTTGTTTGGTTGGTGTATCTCCAGTAGTTCATATAAAAAAACCACCCTCAAATTATAAATATTGTTTTGTACACTACTGAAAATTAATCAAAAAATATAAAAAAAATCTAAATATAGATCTCATTCATATACCTATATTTTTTAACGTTGGATTAATTTAAATATCTGTCATAGTTTCTGAGAAAAAAAGTAAAACTGTTAGGAGCTGTTACCCCCACATCTCCCTTATGAGTGAAAGCAGAGATCTAAAATAACAAGTACTTTGGGTGAAGAAATAATGTTTAAAAGGTTAAACTACTTATGTCCAAAGACGCCGGTGCAATTTCCTCATAGTAAGTCGGCTAGACCCTTTCATACTTCTCCGTCCGCGTAATTTTCGTGAAAAGGGGTACAAAGCTTTTGCTTCACGTATATACACAAAAATAGAAGACTAATAAGCATGCAGTACGTGACCACTTATTGTAAGAATAAGAATGTGGCCTTGAAGAATAATATAATGCTTCATTACCAGCTGGTAAAGTTGTTTCGTTCAGTTGAATAGAAAAATTAGTTGTTTGTAGATAATTATACAAGAAACTTTCAATATCAGAGCTCATTTCATCATTAAGCCTTTGTACAGTGTTGTTAGTCAGGAATTCTTTCGAGTATGTCAAATGGAGATTTGTGCAGAACGGTTATTACAATCTCTTCAACAGCGTTCCATAGTACGTTGACTTTTGAAAACATCACGAGGTATCGAACCCAAATCGTCCGTACGGGAACGAGGATTCTTGCACGCTGACTACTATGCTACCTTGTAGTTGAAATTTTGGAGCAAAAATCTTTACTAGTAAATAAGTTGTGCATATGTAAAACTTTAGATATCCTATCCTATAATTCCTATATTATAAATGTGAAATGTAAGTTTGTTTGTTACGCTTTCACGCGAAAACTACTAAATCGAACATCATGAAATTTTGTACAAATATTCTTGGAGGTATTAGAAGTAACATAGGATACATTGTCGCGATAACCGACACCCACGCGGGAAAAGCTAGTATTTGTATAAGTACGTATTAATTCGTAGTTAAAAAAATCCAAAGTAAAATAAAGTTTATATTAAATATATATATTTTTATACAAATTTTGTAGTTTATAGTAGTAGTAATTTATTGAAACGAAATTCTTACGGCAGGCTTGGAGATTGGATTTTGCTGCGCGACCGAACTGAAATTGTAAAAACCTATTGTGATAAAGCAAAGGACTTTAATGTTACTATTAAAAAGATATATTTTTTGATCATTCTTTTACTAAGCTTTAACATTATGAATGCACAAGTAATGTTACAATTGTTCAATCATCACAATTTACAATGTACAATGTAGGCCAAGGGTATCTTACGGTACTTAGTGTATCTAAATATCCATATTTAGCAAATAGTTTGGTTTTTGTCATCAGAAAAATTATATTAAAAATTAAAGTTGACAAATACTAAGTCATTTCAAAGTATACGCATACGTATTTTTGCCTATATAAAGACTGAAAAATACTTTTGTCTTGTTGTCACATAATAATCATCGTTATACTGTACAAGTTTTATTAATATTGCGGAAATAAAAGGTTTACATTTTCTTATTGCCGTGGAATGTTAATACAACAATCTGTTAAACCATTATTTAAATATTTTACCAATCATTTGTTACTATTTTTTTTCTGATATATTTTTTGTGTACCTACAATGCAAAAGAGACAATAGATTTGTTTTTTTTAGGAAATACTGTATAACTATTATTAATCATGTAATTTACTTTAACTACAAAATAATTAAATTTGTTTCGCTGAATAACTAATTAATTTAGTAAAAAAATGTAAAAGCAAATTTAATAATACTATCAAACAAAAACCTATTGTTTGAAATAAGACCAATTCGCTTGTTATTAATTTTTAATTTTATCATTTTTAATAAAATAAAATTCAGGCATAAGTTATATTAATTTTAATTATTAGCTAATAATGACCAAAACAAGAAAATTATACTATAGTATAAACTGAAGCAGTAAGCAACATTTCATATTACATATAACTGTTTGCTTACACATTCAGCAAAATAATTTATTAATTTTATCACATTTACAACATGTAGCAACTTTAAATAAAAAATATATATATGTATAATGAATACTATCCAGTGTACTGTATTAAAATGCATTATTTAATGAAATATTAGATATTCGTTTGCAGAAAATAATCATTATTAAAAATAAAATCACTAATTGCAATTTGCGACATGTTAAGTAAAAATAAATATTGACTATAATTGCATGAAAAGTTTATATGTGAAGTAATTAATTATAAAGATCCGTTCAACTAAATAACAACTTTAGATGTAATTTAAGTATCTACAGTAGGCGCGCGAGTTCATGTCCATCCTGAGGAATGCGGTAGTTCTGTGACCTATCATAATGTCGATATCGATAATCTCATTTGGTCAACCATAATATCTATTCCATATTTATTGCAACTTTAAGTAAGTAAATATTTATTTATTTATTTATTTTTATTTAATACTTTATTACACGCGTTATTAAATAATAGCATTGAAGAAAAAAAAAATTACAGTAAATGTGCAATGGCGGCCTTATCATGCTTATGTATTATAAAAGTTTTTTTCTATTTGAAATTGGTGAAGGCGAAGTACTCATGGTTTCGTAAAAAAAAAAAAAAAAACAATACAATAGCGGTCAATAGTTTTTAGTATCGACAAGCACGCGTCACCGTCAACGGACAACACTCGATTTCGGACGAATTCGGCGAGGTGGGTGAAGGCGGGGCGCGCTGCTCCCGCCCTTCACCTCAGGCCCCGATGGACATGAACTCGCGCGCGTACTGTACATAATTTTTTGATTTAAATTAATATTTATTATGGTCTATGATGATACCTTTACTACATCAAAAGAGGTATAGTCTATAATAAATATTATTTCCTCATCTTTCCTTTATAACATAAAATTTTGTATGTTTATTATGTAGAGAGAGATTCAATGATAAATGCACCTGGAGTCAGGATCAGAGGAAGTAGTACAATTATTTTGTGTTCAGCTCAAATAATAATTAATTACCTAGCTACAATGATATATCAAATAAGCTACAGTAATACCAGAGAAATATTTATTATTGATGTGGAATAAGGGCTGGTGTTGAAAGCAGTTGTTATTCAGTTTTAGTTGGGTGTATTTGTGAACGTGTGTAGCAGTGTGATCATTCGACGTCCATTTGTTCCTGCGCAGGCGCATCAGCTGGTTGACCGTCACCCGCGGTGGGGTTGTTAGCCGGCGGCGGAGTCTTTTCTTTAGGTTTGGGTTTATTTAGAATAGGGTTCACGGTGTTTTCAAAGTTCTGTAACAAAGTGTTGAAAGTAGTTATTTATATTGTTTGAACACACAGTACAACACTGATTCCCGTAATCGGAATTCATATGTTCAAAGGATTTTGTTACATACGTTTTTCTTATCCTTTTTATACATTATTTTTTTCTTCAAAATACGTATAGAATAAGAAAAAAGTATAAAACTATTAAAATTATATTACATGATTAATAAATAACAAAATGCGATAAATACAAAAAGCAGCGCTACCGATCGTTTTGAACAAACAACACCCAACGCGACTTCGACCTTGAGCTGTTTCTTTGTGCTATCTCAGATCTCGGGTGCATTAAAATAAAAATAAAAATATGAATGCCGCGCATGACCGTCTGTCAACTGAAGCTACGCAATCATATAAGTGTTATTAATAATTAAATACACATCAACGCCTAACACTAACTTCCCCCTCGTAGAATGCATTCCTCTCTAGGGGGGTCCATAATACATACAAAAAAAAAGGCTCAGACCACACGAGCAAAGATACGGAATTTATACCTATTTTGGTAGGGTTGGCACAGGAGGATAAAATTTGGGATAAATAAAAAATGATGTGTTTTTATTCTTCCTATTATTGTTCATACACTCTGAACAGTAAACCATATGTATACTTTTATATTAAAACACTATTAAAATTACATAAAAACTTGTTTGTATGTTTTAAATTATTAAATTACCATTAAATGAAAACACGACGACGTGTACTGCAAGCCCCTGAGTCTGAGCACTCGCCGAGCCGGTACAGGTCGGTTTCTCTCCATACGTGACGGAGCGCACACACGTGCCTAAAGCTTGTAGTAGTGTACGTATCGTAGCGCGCTTGTATGAAGCTTTGTCTCTGTTCCATTTCTTTACTCATGTGCTCAGACCACGACGAGCATCTTTATGAACCCACGACCACTAACGCCACAGCCAGTTGTTATGGCCCATCGCGCGAGTGTGTCATTGTTTTTAAATTTATCCCCAATAGGAAAAGGCAAAGGACTATATATAGTGCATACAGCTTGTAAATTTCATTCCGGTATAACAAAAGGCCGGAGGCAAGTCTGAAGTAACTTCAGACAGAAGAATGTTAGAAGTTTTTCATTACCTGTCTCTCCTGCCTGATCTGGTGCGTGGTGTGCGGCGGCGGCAGGTGTCGCGGCGCGTGCGCGAGCGCCTGCCGAGCGTTCTCCAACCACGCGAGCGCGTTCTTGGACGCTTCGACGACTTTTTGAATGTCCGTTTCAGACAAATGCGCGTACTTCGCATCGCCCGACCTGTTGGTGTTATACATTAATTAATTATTAATACATTGTTTGTTTTACTTATCTGTGGTTAAAATACTAAAATTCATTATATTTAAGTAAGAATTTAACAAGATTTCTGCTACACTATTAAACAGACCATTACTTATGTATATACATACATTGCTGACTGAAGTCTTAGGGTGGGTCAAAAAATCTCAAGGCATATAAAAGCTAGAAAACCTGCTCAGATATCTCCGAAGATTTCGCTTTTATATTCCGTCAATCTAGTTCATCTCATAATGTATCTATAAGATCAAAATTGGGACACTGCAGGAGACATTTAACTCAACCTTGTTTTCCATATTTTTAAATAGTTCATGAATAGTTCAAACTCTGTATATTTTACAATACTCGCTAACACATTTTACTAACTAATTAATCGCATTCCAAAATATAAACAAAGGAATGTGTGTATTTTTACCCGACTGCGACAGAAAGAGGGTTATGTTTTTCGAGTGTATGTATGTATGTCCATTTCTTTGGCACGCCCTACAGCCCAAACGGCTGGACGGTTTTTGACATATGAGGTGTCGTTAAATTTGTCTAAATTGTAGTAGTGACATAGGCTATATAAATTTTTAAAATGGCACCCGCAAATGGCGGAATGAGGGGGGGAGTTGAATTTTTTTTTCTTACTGTAGCAATATGGGTATCAAATGAAAGCTAGTAAATTGTTTTATTCTTTTTAGTTTATAATAAGAGTATTTTACGCAGTCGGGTTTTTTGATTTTTTTAATTAACTATATACAATGATATTAATAAGTTCATTACTTGTCTACAGTTCACCGACACAAACTAACGCAAACATCACGTCGATTTCGCAAAAGTTTTACAACAATTGTTGTCTAATAATAATATATAACATACTATTATGGAGCGTAGTCGTAAAACCCGAAGTTTTCTCGGTACTATTATTAAAATATAAAGAGAAAACTTTGGACGACTTTATACGAATACTTCACAGTTGATAATGCTTAAATCAGAAATGTCAAAAAACTATTGTCAACAAAAACCAAAACAAATGGAATTTCGAACACTGAGCAAATAGGTCCTAAAAATAATTTCTTTACAAAGAAATATAACTTATTATACAATAACAATTAGCTAATGTTGCTGTTGTGATTTCAAGTTACCTGTACAAGTCAATCGCCTTGTTAGTTAACTGGATAGCGAGAGCATAGTCGTCGAGAGCACCCGGGCGTAGTTCGAATTCGAGGCGGCGTTGCTTAATGGGTTCACCTTCTGTTCTTAGCTCTCCCAATTTGTCGCTGTACACCTGTTATAAAAAAAATTAGTTGTCTGTAAAGTCGGTTTACGGACGATAATTTTACTAATTTTACGTGATAACGTAATAAGAAAACATTGAAGAAAATTGCACTTTTATGAATTGAATATGAATCAATGAATTATCGTTATTTTTTTGTATAATACAAACAACGAGTTAATTGCAAATTATTTTTTTTCTTTTTTGATAAATTAACATTATTTGCACTCAGTAGTTGAAATATTTTTTCTCTTCTACTTGGAAGCATCTGCCGATAGAGTGGAAGAGATATATGCGTCACAAGCCGAACGCTTAGGCCGATCGTGCCTCTCTATTGCTTGATCCGCGCTCTCGCTCGCGGAACGTGACAATGCATCATGCTTTGTCTATTTTTTATTGATTATTGTGTCAATTTGATTTACAAGACGTTATCACGTTAAAAAACAAAAATATATAAAACATTTTACAGAATGTTGACAATTGTTAGAAAAAGTAAATTTAAAAACATACTTGTCGGTTTTGATCCTCTCCTTCATCGTACAGCCACTGCTCCAGGGCATCGAGTTGGTTAACCAGTCGTTGACGCTGGTCCTCAGCAATGAAGTCGTGTAACACTTCGCCCTCCGACAACTTTCCTCGAAGTTCATACACATACTCTTCAAGAGCGTTACGTGCGTCTGCACGTTCTTTCTCTTGACGATCTTGGGCTTGCATTTTACCCTAGACAATATATACATATACTTAAAAAAATTGCTATTTCGCTATTTAAAAAGAGCATTGTCAAGCAACAATTATATATATTTAATAAAAAAAATATTGAATATAAAAACCCTTTCACAAATAAATTTTCAAGAACACGTATATAAAAAGATGTAGATTAAAATCTACTGTCCCTAAACTAAATAAAACATTTAAAAAAAATTAAGCGCAAGAAATTCAATGAAATGCAAAATAACAAAGTAGTCTTATTACCTCCTGCTCCATATAACTGTTCAGCTCATGCTGGGCATATCCGTGAGTTCTCGCATCAATAGGAAGTTCAATAGTCTTTACAAGAACTTTTTTGGATTTATCCTTTGATTTGTCCTTTTTGTCGTCATTGTTTTCCTAAAAATAAATGTAACCGTTCATAACATTTAGGTGACAATCTCCCCACCATTACAACAGCTTGGATTAAAAATGTTATTGTTGAAATAATGTTCTAAAGAGACATTTGTATATCCAAGTGCTGTAATGACCCATTTGCACCTATAAAATCAACACAAGCAGTAAAAAAAAACTTACACCATAAATATCTTACATTATCCTGGTTGTTGCTAGAAAAAAATTGAATACATAAATTGAACAGATTCAGGGCAAACAAAAACATGCGTGGACACAGAGACTATTTACTCGTAAATGATCCAAGAGAACGAAAAATTCGTTATGTACCTTCAAAAGGTTATTTTAAAGCCTTATGAAAATACCGTGCAAATGGGGCCTCAAATGAGGGTGGGGAAACTGCAAACTATGTGATGTCTGTTGCGTTTTATTCAGGAAAGAATTAGTTTTTTTAGAAATAATTTTTTAGAAAACTTAAATACGATAGGAAAATTGAAGTCTGAGATCGAGAAAAGAGCAGTGAAGCAACAAACATCACAGATTCACTCCACAAACGCGCTACCGAAACATACCCCGCTGAACCACTGTCCTACTCTCTGTGTCCACGATTGTTTTTGTTGCGGCTCGCCTTTCATTTCGTCCTCTCTCACCTCTTGGTTATCGGGCCCATTTTGTTGTTGTTGTTGTTGTTGTTGCTGTTGTTGTTGTTCCTGGGAGCCGCCGTTTGTCTCCATTGGGGCGTCTTGGGTACCCTGGGCGTTGTCGTTAGAATTTTCCATCTCAACGTTTTCATTTTGAGATGAATCCTGTTTCTTTTCTACTAATGATGCAGAAGCAACCGTTACAATACCGTGTATGTTAACTCGCACTTTAAGTTTAACCTTTTGAGACTCTCCTTCAGCTGTTGGTTGAACATCTTTAATGTTCCATTGACCTATAGAAAATAGTTTCGATCAATATTTATCGGTTCTTGTGAATATTAATAAATAATAATAACAACAAAAAAAAAGGGAAGACATTTACCAATAAAAGAATCAGGATAGGGTACTTGATCAGAATAGTAAGCGCTAACTGAAAAAGGTTCTTTCCTGTAGAATGTGAGCATTTTGGAAAATGGTGCAGCGTGGAATGCTGGAAAAACCTGTGAAAAAACAAAATAAAATTGTTTACTCTAAAGGACTATTACCTTACAACTAGAGAATACATCCCGGGATCCCGATCGTTTTCTGCCCCCGAAAATCTCGGGACTGCGTTTGGCTAATCTCGGGATTTTCGGGATTACCACAAACAAGTCTAGTTTGTATTCCATAGTCCGTTGCGCTTTGAAAATAACCTTGCCTAGATTATATTAATATCATTTATTACATAACAACAAAAAACAACCCTTAGATACGCCGTCGTACGATACTTACATACTATACACCACAGGTACAGTCCTATATGTTTGTCGTAGAACTTAGAAGGGACTTTACAAAATTGACGAATGGATGATGAAAATCAGTTATTATCGGATTTGGAATGGCATGACTTATTTCCAGTTCCGACACAGGCTTAGTGAGGACGAAAATAAATGGTAATGTTAAAAGACTTAATATTCGAGATGACACGGAGGAAGAATGTCAGGATCACAAGCAATTGACATTAAAGCAAAAGTTACAGCTGGAAATTAATCAGAGTATGAATTCCCCAGATCCTGACGTACAAGAACAAAATAAGTTGGGGTTGGCAAATAGTATTAGACGTGAAATGAGCCTGTTCGAAAATGGAGGAGTTTGTGGATATTACTTAGACACAGCATATAAGTATCTTTTGTTTATTCCTCCAACAAGCGTAGAATCTGAGTAAGTGTTTTCAGCTGCTGCTAATGTTGGCAATAAACTACGAAGCAGGCTTGTAAGTCAAACCTTGGATGCTTTAATATCTCTGTGATTATAGTTTCTAAAATTTAATTAGTTTTTTTTTTGTGTTGTGTTTTTGATTTCTTGCAAAAGTGTAGTTTTCTTGTTTTGTCTTTTTTCTTTTCTTATTTTATTGTGATTTGTGTTTTGCGAAGACATTAAAAACTTTTTTTTTACTCAAGTGTTTTTTTTAATTTGAGCTCAATTAAAAAACACATAGTCTAATCCCGGGATAACCCCGGGATCCCGGGATTACGCTTCAAAAATCCCGTAATCTCGGGATTGTATTCTCTACTTACAACACAACAATAACAAAAAAGTCGATTTGGCGGATGTATGTTACCAGTACAGAGTATGAAATATTTCAAAATGGGAGAAGGTTAACCATTTCAAGTCTTTTCCTTTTCTGACATTTCAACATTAACACTTTTAGATATATTTAGTCATCAATAACCTTAAAACGCGCCTTCAACTATTTTGATTTTTACTTAATTTTATTTATAGATTTTAAAGACAATGTCAGATGAACAAAATGTAGCTTTTTTCTTGATTACGATTTTTTTCAAAACTAATAATGCTTCGTTCTTTATTCTCTGTAGGGATGTTCATCAGAAAAAATCATCAATAATTTTAATTTCGATAATTATCGAATGAACAGGTATCGCTAAATGTCCGATGAAAATTATCAATAGTTTGCGACAGTTATCGATAATTATCGGATGAAAATTATCGATAATTATGATGGAGTCGATAATTATCGTATGACTCGATAATTATCGAATGAACGATGTAAAGTATCAATAATTTTCCTGTATCGCAAGTGCACACGAAAATAAAAAACGTCGTCCGAGAACCAACATCAACGTTTACACCCTATCTGAATTCCTAAAAAAAAGGTCGTCACTTCTTCCTATCGAAATGCTTACTCGATAATTACCGAGTGCATTATACCGATAATAATCTATACTTATCGGATCAAAAAAAAATTATCGATAATATAATTATCGGATCAAAATTTTTTATCGAGAATTATCTGATGAAAAATTATCGATAGTTATCGATAATTATCGAATGAAAAATTATCGATAATTATTGGATTCAAATTATCGAATCACACCGAAAATTATCAAATGATAAATTATCGAGTAGTTACTACGAATTATCGATAATTATCACACATCCTTAATTCTCTGTTATATTATGACTAAACGTGTGCAATCATCATTATATATTATTTCTAAAAAGTCTTTTTTCCTGGATATTTTTAAATAGTTAACCAAAATGAATAATTCATGTACCATTTTAAAGCTTATGTTCCCTGCTTTTGATGAAAAAAAATTCATAAAAAAATAATATTATTAATAATGATTCGACCGCCATCTGTTGACTGTGCATTGAACTATATCTACACTAAATTTAATATATAAAAATCAGCGATGATCATGTCAAAGTTGTTATAAATAAATCTGTCAAAGCCAGTATTTATTTTTTAAATGGTATCAATCAAACATATTATATAGCTGACCCGTGCGAAGATTTTTTAGAACATTCAGAACTCATACATTATTTTCACATTATATTAACATTTATTATTTGACTACAATATTGTGCGAAATTTTCACACGGGTCAGCTAGTATAAATACATTTTACAGTATTGTGTTAAAGAAGTACATAAAATAGTTAGAAAACCATTTGATAATTACGTGACGGTACTTCGATATAATTATGTATTTTAATCATTTTACGCCATCGCCAAGCAATTAAAGGCCTTTTTACATTTGGTCCAAAGTTTTAAATGAAAATATTTAGAAAAAAAGAACCTAGAAACTTTTGATTCAACCTTATTTGATTACTTACTCAGTTCCCGAGTAGAGTAGTTAGATTGTCTTTTTTTCAATATTTATTGAATACTTTTCGACCATATTGTTATATCAGTTAAGCAATTTCGCTCCAGACTCAAAAGGAAATATAAACAAAATATACTACTCATCCTCATACATAAACTGAATTGAACTGAAAAACCCACTACTGGGCAAAGGCCTCTGCTCCATATTGAAGTGTTGGAGCTTAATCCACCATGCTGCTCCACTGCGGGTTAGAAGATAATTACCGTGCCATAAGTAATGGTCGCTATCAGGTGTCTATTATAACAACTGGGACCGAAGGCCTTACGTGCTCTCTGAAGCATGGTGGGGAGACCCACAAGGACATACACCCAGACCAGAAAAAATTATTTGTACAAAAATCTGCCCCAAAGGAGTATCGAATCCGCGATCGCTGGTGTTAAGGTGACTACACGCACAGACATAATAGATGTCATTAAAAATATATACAGCAAATTAAATCAGTGGCTAAATGCGACACTGCTAAATCCTATTTAGGATGAAACAATTAAGACAACAATTTAGATAGTTGGCAAATATACATTTTCATCATCGTCAATATACATTTTCATCATCGTCAGTAGGATAATTGTGGGCTGCAGCCTGCTCCTATACTATATACTATATTCATATAAGAAATCTTTTTTAACACTAAACCTAACAGAGCGATCAAATGAGCTATTTGAGACTTAAATTAAAATTTTAAAATTCTAGGTTTACTGTATTAGCCTGTAAACCACCCACTGCTGAGCAAAGGCCTCTTCTCCATGGAGAAGAAGGGTGGGAGCTTAATCCACCACGCTGTCCCACTGCGGGTTGGTGGATAACTTCCTCATAATGGGTAACATTGTTATGAGGTGTCTATGATAACAACCGGAACTGACAGCTTTACGTGCTCTCCCAGGCCCGGTGGGGAGACCCACCAGGACATATACCGAGACTGGAAACAAATATTTGTGCAAATACAAATATCTGTCCCGAGCGGGAATTGAACCCTAGGTTTACATTTTTCTTTTATGGGTTTATATGTATCTTAAGTAGCTATATATTATAGAAAAAGTCATGCATAAATTCTAGAAAAATGTAAAGCTAGAATTTAACAATTTTAATTTAGTCTCAAAAGTGGCCATTTCAGTGTACTGGTAGGTTTAATGTTAATGTATTATACAGAATGTCCCGTAAGTACGTGCGTGTTCCATCGTGACAAATGACCTGTTGGTCCACTACTTATGGGACATAAGACACAAAAATAAATAAAATATACTCACTTCCATGTCGCCATCCTCTCCCCTAGCAGCGTCCCAAGCTAGGCGAACTGCGTAGGGCTGAACATCAGTTATGTTAAACTCACGCACTCGTACAGCCGGGCTTAACATTGCACACTGCAGTGCACAACCGCGCGACACGGCCTCATCCTGTAGATTTATTTATGTACTTGTATAATAGTGTACAGCCTTGACATTGTAAGTATTGATTTTGGAATTATTCATTTTTTTAAAGATTTAAAACTTAAATTTATGTGGTGGATCAAGATTCAAAATAAATCATACACCAGACTTAAGGTACCTCAACAAATACAACTGTGAAAACTTAATTGTGTAATAAAAGTTAGTTTGTGATACAAAACAAATGTCAATCAAAATTAAAATTCTGAAAGAAATATTTTTGTTTTTGCTACTTTATTTGATCGATTGTACGAAACGCGTGTGCCAAAGTTCATATCTATACTAATAATAAATCTGTTAAAACCTCCGTTTCATTAATACACTATATATCATCAAGAATAAATTTTAATAGCGCGCTTTTATTTCGATCAGCGCCATCTCTTATCGTGTTTTTCTCTGTGCACGTATCACGCACTGTACTTTTTGTACAAAACCAATGTAAATAACTTTAATACATAAAAATTAAACATAGCTCACAGTATAATTTAGTTTTTGTTTCATTGTAATTAAATTTAAAAATAAATATTTAAGAAAATAGAAATACGCCTAGACGCGACATAGACGCCATCTGGTCTAACGAATCTTAAAAACTCACAAAACTTATTTTTGAGTTATTATTTTGTTAAACTTAAAAATTTACTAAATATGTCGGATAGGAATAGAAATCGTTTTAATATTTTAGATAAACATCATTTTCAATTAATATACTATTATGTTAAATATTAATTATGTTAAATGTCTCTAAATATAAAACCGATATTCTACCATTATACGATAGATGGCGCAGATAGTTTTCGGAATCGCGCTGACCAAAACTTCGGCCAAAAGAATGACACTCACACACACACACTTTTTTGCATTTAATTAAATACTTTTGGGTACTACGGTCTTGATTGTTTGTTTGTTGTTAAAATTTAAAATATTTGGTCGTTATTAATTGTTTGTTGATTGTACAAAGGTGGATGGTTATAGCTATTTAAGTTGTAATCTATATATATAAAGTCGTGTTAGTTACACCGTTTATAACTCGAGAACGAGTGGAACGATTTTTATGATTTTTGTGTTTTTGGATTTGTCTTCGTCGGGAATAATACTTATTAAAATATGGTATTCATCAATGAGAAAATAATTAATAAAAAAAAAAACAGTTCAAATGTTTCATCCGTACTATATATATATATATATATATATATATATATATATATATATATATATATATATATATATAGATATAATAAATCTGTCACTCAATCCGTCTATTATAAAATATTTTCCAGTATCGACGCAGGTGTAGGTGATAAAAAATATAAATTTATAATTTTTAAATTTTAAAATTTTAGTTAAATACTCGTGCGAAGCCGGGGCGGGCCGCTAGTTTGTAAATAAACTATTACAACAAGATGACAAATTATAGTATAATTTTTGGCAAACATTTGAAATTATTGTTGTTATTGTAACCCTAACTATGACAGCTTATTGAAAGAAAAGGAAAGAACGAAGGTTATTTAATTTATTTTAATATTTTTATAGCTTAACGGCGAGTTGCACGAAACCGTCGCTAACTTTCCGTTAGTTAAGTTGCAATTAATCTTAAAATTAATTGATCTTATGATTAATTTAAAGCTGTTGGAATTAATCATCCGTTAAATAGTTCTTTAATTAAACTATTTTTTTTTGTTAACTTAATCAGATGTAGGTTTCGTGCAACAGATAATCACGATTCTTGTGATTAAATTAGTTTAATAAACACTTAAATTTAAAATTTGTTTCGTGCAACTCGGCGTAAGTGTCTTAAATTTAAATATTATTGAATTGAATGTTATAAGTAGAGATGAAACGGATAGTGGTTTGAACGGATACCAGATATTCGGCGAGCTACTAGGCTAGGATCACCGGATATCCAGCTACCAGATATTCGGCCCTTTATCACGTTACAATACACGTTTTTTTTTAATCAGATCAATAAAAAACTCTCACGACGAATTTTCTTCTGACAGTAACAGATCATCACCTTTTTCAACACCTGCTAAACAAATGAAAGAAGATAAAACTGGATCCAACGTCACATGTGAAGCTCATGACACTTTTTGGGACTGTTTCAATGAAGTCACAAAGGATAATAGTAGTGATTGATCAAAGAAAACAAAATCCAATTCATAGAATCAATTGCAATCATAACCCATACATATGGTTGTCATTTAATTTGAATCAGTACCAGCAGTTGTCAAGGTTTGCTATAATTTATCTTTCAGCACCTAGTAGTAGCGTTTACAGCAAAAGGTTATTTTCAGAAGCTGCTATGGTATATGAAGCCAAGCAGAGTCACCTCTTACTAACAAATGTGAAAAATTTTGTATTCATTCAACACAATTTGTTACTTGTTAGTTTTCAGTACTAAACTAATATTATTAAAACAAACATTTTTGATGTGTGATAATATGTATAAATAAATGGTGTTCATAACTTATTGTGGTATGATTCGCCTTGTGTAAGATAATGAACATTTTTTGAATTTCATTAACCGGTATCCGCCCAGATACTGAATTACTATCCGGTATCCAACCGGATAGTGAAAATAAGGCCGGATAGACTAGATATCCGTTTCATCTCTAGTTATAAGATTATTAAAGTGATGATTTTTGTAGAATATTACTGATTTTTTTCTATGGTAGGTTTAGAGTCCTATAATGGTAACAATGAAATAAACTAAAATTTCAGTGCTAAGTTGGTTAAATGTTAATCCTTGGTATTTTAAATCAGATATCATTGTTTTTGACCTCGAAATTTGCTATGAACATTTTTTTTTATTAAATATATGTAAATAAAAATATATAAATTCTATCTGTTCCATTTTCATTTCATTTAAATAAACAATTTTCTTATTGTTTATAATATATATATATATATATATATATATATATATATATATATATATATATATATATATATATATATATATATATATATATATATATATATTTTTTTTTTTTTTTTATTTGACATTAATTAAATATTACACTTACTTGGTTTAACGTTGTTGATGCTTGTTTTCCAAATACTTGTTCAATCAAGTTTTTCACTGCAGGAACTCTAGTAGAGCCTCCTACAATTTCTACAGCACTTATATCTTCAGGTCTCAATTCTGAAAAATATTAGAGTGTTAATAATTTCTTCACAAATATTTTTAAAAACTATCATCATTATAATTATTATATTTACTGGCATTATGCAATAAGCCTCTCAGGGTTCTTTCAACTCTGTTAAATGTCTCGGTACATAATTGTTCCATTAGAGAACGCTGCATTTCCCCAGAAACATCACGTTCTTCCATGAAACATTCAATGTTTAAGGGCAAACGAGTGCTATTTGCAGACATCTGTTTTTTGATTTTTTCTACTTCTTGCAAAAGTCGAAGGAAAGCCCTGGAAATTAATTATTATACATATGAGTCATTTAGTATCAAAGAAGGCAGTCTCCCTTTTGTATTAACTAAGATTTTTGGCATAGATACATTTTTTTGAGGAATATGTGGTGAGGTGTGTTTAATATCACTATTATTTAAATTTTTAACATATAAGTATGATTAAATTAAAAACCAAAACTAAATCATTTAAAATTGTACCTCTGATTTTTTCTTGCATCAAGTTTAAATCTGGTTAGAAAATCTTGACAAAAATATTCCGCTAAAGCCATGTCAATGTCTCTTCCACCACAGAAAGGGTCAGCTGAGGTAGCCAGGACCCGTAATTTACCTTTATTAAATGCACAAGCAGCGACCTACAAAAAAAGTGTGTTACAACAATATTCTAATATTTTATATTATATATATATAATAGATTTCAATTTATTTAAGTATACATAAACTAATAATATACCTGAAGGGAGCTATGACCAAAATCAACAAACACAACATTTCGAGGTTTTTCTTCAGGTGCAGGTAAATCTTGCTTATATATACCATAGGCAAGTGCAGTTGCGGTTGTTTCATTCATGAGACGTAATACATTCAGACCTAAAAAATACAACTTGGTAGACTAAAACATTGAATCAATAGATTTCATATTGAATAAAGTTACATGGAAGGTCAAGGACGTGAGTATTCAAAACCTAAATAGTGTATTAAAGTCAAGGCTGCCATTGTACTAATTGCATTAATCAATATTGAAAATTATATACTTTGAAATTATACTTAAGTATAAATGTTATCCATTAAAAAGTTATTCAAAAAATAATCTATTAAATTTTGTAACTTTTTTATTTAGGTTTGCTTATCCTTTTTTTTTTTTTTTTTTTTTTTTCGCAGGGGAATCCATTTACGGATGATATCCAGGACGCCCGGGTCGGCAGTTCTAGACCTATGTCGGACTCGGCACTTTGGGAGTGCAATACCGTACTAAACCCCTGCGGGAGCCTTCAGCCGCTTTAATTGGAGGGTCCCGGATCTGCAGGCAACAGGATCCCTCCAGCGACAGGCTGGCCTCGGCGAAAAGGCCAGACTTCTCCTCCATGGTAGGTTTGCTTATCCTAGGTATATTTGGTAAAAAGCTTGAAATTTTCAATATATATGTATTGATACAGACATAACTAAAAAAGACTAAATATAAAAAAAATATTTAAATGAAACAAACATATATATTTGATTCAACATACAAGATATAGTTTTTGGCATCATTAATTATTATTAATATGTAGCATCAAACATTTTACGGTGGGTGGAACAGAATTCTCTATATGCAAGTTTAGTTTTCACTTTTCCAATTAATATTTATGTAATCATACTATTAAATATAAATAATTACATTCTCACTACTATCTTCTTTGTTTGAAAATAAATTGATATAAACTACAAGTATACAATATCTACAATTTTATATTTACTCTTTATAGATAGTTTAGACTAATTAGAAATTTTAATAATACATACTATATGATTACACTAGCAAATGATAGAAAAATATGTTTTATTTTGTACTTTAATTAATCATTAAAACTAAATCTACCAGACAAATGACTGCTTTTGAAACTGTACTTAAAATTATTAAATTTTTTTTTAGGTTTTTTTTTAGTTTTACAGGTTTCTTAAGTAGCTATATATTATAAAAAAAGTCGTAAATAAGTTCAAGAAAAATGTAAACCTAAAATTTTACAATTTTAACTAAAGTCTCAAAAGTGGTCATTTGATTGCTTTGGTAGGTTTAGTGCTAATAATCTCAACATTGGTTACTATGATAAAATTGTAAAATTCAATTTTTTTAAGTTTGTTTTTTTAAACAAAAAATACTACTTTTTGTATTTGGCTAGTACAGTAACTGTTTTACTGTCTGTATGTTATAATAGTCTAGACTTACCAGCAATGGATGCAGCATCTAGTAAAGCATTCCTCTCTGCATTTGTAAAGTAACTAGGTACTGATATGACACAATCATTAACCTGAGTTTGTAAAGCAGTTGCAGCTATATCTTTCAACTTTGTGAAGAGCATTGCTGTAATCTGTACAAAACATAATGGTATATTTACTTTAAAAGAGGTTACAACAAGCATAAAAGAAAAATGTATTGATTATTATCTGTTTGCTTAGCTTAGACCTTGAGATAAAATACCAATGTAGTTTTTACAGTATCTTTATGTATTCATCCACTATATATCATATATTATTTTAATATGATATACTTTATTAGAATGATAAGTTTCACACACCTGTTCCGGACTAAACAAATTATCTTCACCTAGATAGTTGACTCTAATACCGATTCCACCATCAGCTCGCTGTTCTACCTTGAATGGGAAATGTTTCAGTTCTTTTTGTACATGTGGATCTGAATATTTTCTACCTAATAGTCTTTTAAATCCAAAAACGGTGTTTTTCATATTTGTCACCATTTGGTTTTTGGCTGCTACACCTAATATTCGGTTCTTTGGTGAAAAAGCCACACATGATCTGTAAAATGATAATATGTATTACCTACTCAAAAAATCAATATTATTCTAATAAGATTACAGATTAATCAATTAAATATGTTAATAATGAAATGAATAATTAATGAAATAAATCATAGGGTCACTTGTAGAATAAGTTGGTTTCTAAGTCTTTAATAATTTGTTTCATTAAAGGTAGTTAGACCATTAAAGGTTAACTTAAGATTTAAGGAAAATTATACTTACGGAGTACCCCTTAGACTGTAGTCGTTAGTTATAGTCTCAATACCACCTGCTTTTGCAACAGCAATATAACAAGATTCATTACCGAAATCAATACCTATAACTGACATAGCGGCCATACTGGTTTAAAATTGTGATAAAAGACACAAAAATCTTTGAAATTTCACCCTTTTTCGATCGCACAAAACACGTTGCTTTAATCTGACAATCAGTCAGTCGATCGCAATGTAACGCCGGTTCTGCAACACAGTTCACAGAGTCTCGATCAAAGTCTCGATATTATTCCCTTTGTAGGCATTACCCGAATTTTCTAGAAGCACAGACTAAATATGGATTTGCATTAGTATCAAAGAGTACCTTAATATTAAACCAATTTAATATATTATTTTAATAATTACTTTATTTATAGATCAATTCATAGAACTTGCGATCTATAAAGGTAAAAAAAATATTATGTATATTAAATATGCGTGACAAAACAAAAATCAAAAGAACCTTTATATTATTATATGTTGAATTAAATACTATGACGATGGTGTATAGAGTTTCGAAAAATCAATAAAACACTTGCCGTACATATATTATAAAAATCAAAGTGAAAATGTAATACATTTAGTATCAATTCTTGTTAACTAATACACTATAAGATTGTTAAGATTGTGAGTAAGCACAGCCTGTTTGATAGCTGTACGCAAAATTAATTAAATTGTTGTGTTAAATAATTACGCATGTCGTATAAAACGCTGAATGTGAAAGTTGCTGATGAACAATATGTTTTAAGTAATAGTAGTAGTCAAAATAAAAAAACACTATAATATTACACTACTACGTACTGATTCTAACTTTGCCGCGCTTTTTTATTTCTTTTTAATAACTTCCGTGTGTTCACAGATAAATAAAACGTACCTATGTAAACTTAATGTCATTGTTCTGTCTTTCTGATAAATGATGAATCACAATTTGTGATTGGTTAATTGGTGATAACAGTAAAAGTTGGTAAAAGTATTTAAAGTAGTCGGGGGTAGGGGTGTTCATGGGAAAAAATGATCGATAACTTAATTATCGATAATTATCGTATTGTGTTATCGATAGTTAGCGATAATTATCGAATGAACACTTATCGACAATTATCGGATTAAAAGTTATCGATAGTTGGGGACAGTTATCGATAATTATCGGATAAAAATTATCGATAGTTGACGATACTTATCGATAATTATCGGTTCAATTTTCGGACGACGAAAAAAAAAAAGGTCATCTGGCCTTCAGTAGGGACGTTATCCTCCGTACCCTATCCGAATACCTAAAAAAAAGGTCATCCGCCGTACCATAATTATCGATACTTATCGGATCCAAAAACAATTATCGATAATAAACGAATAGCACAATATTCTCGATAATTATCGGATCGCACAAAATTATCGATAATTATCGAATAAAAATTTATCGATAGTTATCGATAATTATCGAACGAAAAATTATCGATAATTATTGAATCAAAATTATCGAAAAACACTTATCGAATGAAAAATTATCGAGTAGTTACGAATTATCGATAATTATCGTACACCCCTAGTCGGGGGCATATATTATACTCTTTGATTAATATATTTATTTTTATACTCTTTGTATATTTACTCTTTTACTCTTTGCCGGGAGATAATTTATTCACTTTTTTTTCTAAAAAATTGCGTGGTTAAGGTGAATATTCTGTAACTACATTTTTTATTGTATGTTTCAGTTACTCGAATTGAGTTCTCAAGCTCTCAATATCTAAAATCACAAGTTGAAGTACAATTAAATTAGTTGCGTAGTAAAAATATATTCAAATCGTTAAGTTAAAGTAAAAACATTAACGCAAAAGGTTATCGTTGAGCGAGGATGACTATGGCTGGCATTACCAAAGGGCATTACGTTAGAAGTTGATTAACGAGGTCACCTTCAAGACAACCGGTCCAGTCATCCAGTGTAAACATTTTCCGCTCTACTTGTTATCATTCAGTTAACGTTTCAGGTGGTTTCAGGCAATCGCGTGAAAAAAAGCAATCAGTATGAGTAGTGAACCTCAAGCAAAACGTACAAAAATGAGTGCCTTAGACCAACTTAAAGAATATTCGACGGTTGTGGCTGATACCGGAGATTTTGAAGGTTAGAATTTTAATGTAATAACGTGTTGCTGCATGAACAAAGTTAAATAAATGTATGTTTGGAAAATCATAATCGGATTAAATTATTTGCTTAGGGGAAAATGGTGACTTGAGAAATGTTTCTTTGATTATTGTTTGGCAGTCTTACAATTATTTTATATACTTATTTTCTTTATGTGTTGAAGATTATTAACTTAATGTTACCTAATATTATAATTATGATTATTATAAACATATATTCACTATATAGGACCGAAGTATAGTTTTGTAAATTGTAGTATTTGATACTAAAAGCCATTTTATTTGATAGACATGAAATTTTGATTAATGTTTAAATGAAAGTTCATGTCTAATAAGTTTTTTATGTTATGTAATCCTTTAAAGACAACTATAACATTAACTATTTAGTTCTTTTATTAATATCTTATTTAATCTCCATGCCTATCTAATCTTCATCTATTAATTACATCAATTTGTCAAAAGTCTATTAATTTAAATGTTTAAAATATTCCATTATTATTAAATTATATTTTATATTGCACAACTATTTCTTAACAGCAATATTTTACATATGACTATTCACTTTTCTTTTATTAATAAAGAACATTTAATGTCAATATTAAAATTTGATTTACAGCAATGAAAGCATACAAACCCACCGATGCAACTACAAACCCCAGTCTCATTTTATCAGCTGCTGGCATGGAGCAATACCAGCATTTGCTTGACAAAGCTATTAAATATGGCAAGGACTGTGGTGGGTAAGTCTAACTTGTTTAGTAAGAAAAGTTATATACTTGACAATTCTTATTACTGTTTCAAATCAGAAAAGATGACAATTTTCAGTTGGGTATCAACATAATAAATTCTTTATATTGGTACCTATATATTGTTATTTTTACAAATTTCTGTGGCAAATAAGGGAAGTATGTAAAAAAATATATATCTATATCTAATAATACATATATATGTATTGTGAGTTATGAATATATAATTATATAAAGGATTTAATATTGTGTTTAATACTAATAATATTAGCATTCTAATTCAAATGTAAACTGTGAGAAATAGATTGTAATTTTTGTCTTTAAGTAAAAACTAATAATTAGTCAATTAATTTTCATTCTTTATGCATTGGATTCATTTTTATTTCAGAACAATAGAAGAACAATTAGGTGAAACATTAGACATGTTAAGTGTTTTGTTTGGGTGTGAAATCCTTAAAATCATACCTGGAAGAGTTTCTGTTGAGGTTGATGCAAGGTATTGGTTATTGGATTTTATATATTACATTATATATACATATATTATATTACAATAATATATAATTTTTAAGGTTGTCCTTTGACAAAGATGCTAGTATGGCTAAGGCAATCAAATTAATCACAATGTTTGCTGAGCATGGCATTAAAAAGGAAAGGATTTTAATCAAATTGGCATCAACTTGGGAAGGAATTCAGGCAGCTAAGTAAGATTTTATTACATAGAATCTGTTTAAAAAATATCTGTATTTTTGTATAATGTATTCATATTATTAAATAATGTATTTTTTTTTTCTAAACAGGGAACTTGAGAAAAAACATGGAATTCATTGTAATTTAACTTTACTTTTTTCTTTATATCAAGCAATTGCTTGTGCTGAGGCTAATGTGACTTTGATATCTCCGTTTGTTGGAAGAATTTTAGATTGGCAAGTATAAGTTGTAATAATATGTAAACATGTAATTTTAAAATAATAAAATGTTTAATATATTTTAGGTATGTTGCACATACAAAAAATACTTATGAGGCAAAGGATGATCCAGGTGTAATTTCTGTTACTCGTGTATTCAATTACTACAAGAAATTTGGTTACAAGACTCAAGTAATGGGTGCTTCTTTTCGTAACACTGGAGAAATAAGAGAGTTGGCTGGTTGTGATTTACTAACTATTAGTCCAAAATTGTTACAAGAGCTTGCCAATAGCGAACAACCTCTTAAAAAGGTTAGTACACTGTTAATATAGAGCCATTCATTAATTAGATTATAAGGACTGACTCCTCCTTTTTTTTTTTAATGATGGGAAATGCATTTACGCATCCCGCCGCCCCAAACGCGACAGGTATGACCCTCACTGCTAAAGCCAGAATATCCACTAAAACCCATCGGCCGTCTTCGCCGTAGTGGGGCGCCACGGGATCGCAAACACATAACCGTGACGCTACGACGCTGGGCCCGGGCGCCCCTTCGTATGTGATTGGAGCCGTTCGACCGGTTCACTCTGCTAATTCAGAGAAGTACCGGGAGCGGCCCAACCACCTAAGTGGAGGGAGAGAGTACCCCCGATCCCCCTCCACCGCTCTACCGATCCACTCTGCGCGAGGCAGAGAAAACCAGGAGCCCTTCATCTCGCCACGCCCGCTCGGTGCCACGCCCCGCCATCGACCGCACCTCCCGTACCAACACACTCCACTGGCCTCCGCGCCCCGCCGTTTGTAATTAGAGCCACTCACCGGTCCACTCTGCTAATTCAGAGAATTACCGGGAGTACCATCCTCCGTCCTGCGCTTTCGTACCCACCGCTGCTGGTTTTGGTCCTCGGGGGTCTGAAAACCCCAGCCACTCGTGGAGAGCCGAGTGGTACCCCCTGTCCGCCACCCGGGGTCGCTACCCAGTAGGAGACCAGCAACTCCCGTGGGACTTTGACTCCTCCCTGATTCGACAAAGTGCATCCTATGACAAGACTGGAATAAGCTATATAACATGTAATACTTATATTATGCTAGTGGGGACCACCTTGACATCGCAAGGAAAATAGATCATATTATGCCTACATTTTTTTTCTATCCTAGTGTCGCATCAGCTAGTTGCCTCGAATATGTTGATTAAATTTATATGTAACATGTCTAAACTTCTTTTTTTTTATATTTCAATGTATTTCAATACATAAATAAATCTGATCTTTACAAAAATCTTCAAAAATTGCGTTACGTAATACTTGAACGCCCCCTTATCACGAACAGACAGACGCGCCGGGGGCTTTGTTTAATAATACATATAAATCTATATGAAAATAAAATAAATATATATGAAAGTATTATAACTTTAAATGTAAACTTTAGTAAAATATTTTACTAATTCTACCATTTCACTTTTCTGTATAATGTTGATAAATAGTTCAATTCAGTTAAGTAATAATAACACAATATAAGGTTTTAATAGAGAATATCCAAGTGATTTAATTTTACTTATTTTTTTATTTATTTTTTTCCTAATATTTCGATTCTTATACTACACATAAACCATTATTTTCTATTTCCTTTGTTGCAATTAAATTGTATAAATATGTGATCAAAAAGTGTAAAAAGGTCAAGCCAAATTCAAATTCGCGAAACGCGTTGCTATTGGTCCAATGGAAATATGACGTCACGGGCATTGATATAATACGCTAGTAGTATTTGAGATAAAAATTGATCTTATGTATATTTCTCTTGTATTACATTAACAAGTGTGATTTCGTTACATAGTGATATTTGAATAGTTATAATTATAGTGAATAGTGATATAAGAAATTAAGAACAATGACGAAAAGTAGTTTTGTTAATTCACAATCGAACGATTACTGAAACTTTTTATGTTGCATATTTTGCATCATATCAGATGTCCTCTGAAGTAACAAGTATGCTTAATTAAAAAAATCAAAAAACCCGACTGCGTAAAATACTCTTATTATAAACTAAAAAGAATAAAACAATTTACTAGTTTTCATTTGATACCCATATTGCTACAGTAAGAAAAAAAAATTCAACTCCCCCCCTAATTCCGCCATTTTGAAAATTTATATAGCCTATGTCACTACTACAATTTAGACAAATCAAACGACACCTCATATGTTAAAAACCATCCAGCCGTTTGGGCTGTAGGGCGTGCCAAAGAAATGGACATACATACATACATACATACATACATACATACATACATACATACATACATACATACATACATACATACATACATACATACACTCGAAAAACATAACCCTCCTTCTGTCGCAGTCGGGTAAAAAGGAAAGGAGTGCTGCAAAGTAAAATAATAATGTAATACATGATATTTTTAAACCTACTGAATAAGTTACATGCACTCAGTAATATTTACCTATGTTGGTTAGATGCAACTAACTTTATTATATTCAAGCAGATTTAAGTCAATTTTGTATGTGTGAATTATTAAAGTGGTGTGAAATAAATTCAACACTTAGTTGAACTTCGGTGGATAGACAGGGATTATAAGTAGCTATAGTTCTGTAATTGACAGTTTAGTTTTTTGCGAAATTAGTTTGCAAATTGCAAATATAAGCATCTATATAGTCATAAGCATCTCATAAAAACATATAAATGTATGCATGATTCTACTATTATGAAGAGATGAAAAACTACGTATGCTTCTTTGCTCTGCGAGAGATATTGTATCACATCTGGCAAGCTCTATGTATGCCAACACAATATGTTATACATAGCTTTTTCCTACGACCGTGACCCAATTGCACGAAAGCACTTTATTTTCTGGATGATAGAATAAGAATTTATGAATTTTAAAAAGTTAAGTGCAATCTTGAGAAAACTTGTTTATAAGTGATTGAATTGAAATGCTGTAAAATTAATATATGGAAACTACACTCATGGGCACAATTAACCGGCCACCTACGTTTTGTCGATTTCTTCAAAATGTTGATTTTATTTAATTAATTTTGCCATGATATTACATTGGGTGAGTCTTTATGGAAAGAAATGAAACATTTGTAAGCAGTTAAATGGTGTAATCGACACAAAAATAAAAAAAAAATCAATATGCAGCTTTCTGACGAAAAGTACAAATTTGAAAGTTATTAATTTAAAAAAAAAGTGTTTTCTAAATTACGAAATTAATAATGAGTATTTCCTCCTCTGGCCCTAATGACCTCTAGCAATCGATTTGACAGCCCGTCCATTATGTTCTGGATGTCATTTTGCGGAATGTTCTCCCACTCCTCTATAGCTGCAGTTTTTAACTCGCTGACCGTTGTAGGAGCTGGTGTGCGACTCCGAATCCGTCTTTTTAAGTTATCCCATACATGTTCTATAGGATTCAGGTCAGGACTCCGAGCAGGCCATGGTAATCGATTAATATTGACGGCGTCTAAGTAATTGGTGACAATTCTTGCGGTGTGTGCACGAGCGTTGTCGTGCATTAAAAGGAAAGAATCGCCAATAAACGGGGCAAATGGAACCACATGTGGTTCTAAGACTTCTGTCACGTACCTGTGAGCATTCACGCTGCCTCTGTCGAAGACGACCAGCTCTGTACGGGCGTCATAAGAAATGCCACCCCACACCATTATTGAGCCTCCCTCGTAGCCCACTGTTTTTACCACTGCACATTCTGCAAACTTTTCACCGCGGCGTCTGTACACGCGTTGACGACCATCAGGACCTCGGACAGTGATTCTTGACTCGTCAGAGAAGAGAACTGACTTCCATTGTTCTGAAGTCCAATTCACATATGCTCGAGCAAACTCAAGTCTTGCTCTTCGGTGAGCCACTGTTAGCTCTGGGACTCGAGCTGGTCGAAATGATCCTAAATCCCTCTCAGCTAACCGTCTTCTTATCGTTCGTAAACTTACACTGACGTTTCGGACTTCAAACAAGCGGTTACGAGCTTCAGAAGCAGTTGTGAACCGACTTGATCGTTATATCGTCTCGAACGTTCTTCGAATCTCTCTCTGATGTACACCTTCTACGACCTTGTCCTGGCCTTCTTGTGTAGCTGCCAGTCTCTCTGTAACGCCGGATAGCATCTTGAATCGTGCTTCTTGGATACCCAAGCATTCGTCCAATACGACGCTCGCTAAACCCTGCGTCGGCAAGTGCCACAGCCCTGGCTGCTCCAGCTGCGTCCAATGGCATGTTTTATGACGTAATGATAATCACAACACTCTAATACCACCGTTTATTTAAAAAAGAAAAGGTATCACAACGTTACAAAGCAAATTTATTCTTCACACAAACAATAGCAGAGACTGTCAAATATCGAATGAACTCATTATTATTAAATAAAAACCATAAAAGTAAACAAAAGACGCTTATGATTGTTTCGTTTATTTAAATATACCCACTTATGAGTTACTCCTAGTACTCGAAGCGTAAGTTAACATAAACAAAAGATATAGGCACAATTAACCGTCTGGCCGGTTAATTGTGCCCATGAGTGTACATATTAAAATTTTCATTATTCTATAGTTTTAATAAGCAGTATTCATGTAATTAAAGTAGATTATGTAAATTGTTGTGTTTCACATATCACACTGAGAATAAAAGGGACCTAACAAATTTTGCATTTTGTGGGAAATAAGGAAATAGTGTTCGTATTTTAGGGATATATACCATACTTTACCAATAAAGTATGTCCTTAGATTACACAGGTCTGCGAATTTAATTTTTCTAAAAGTTTTTTTCAAATAATGTTTCAAACAGTATTCATATGATATGTATCACGTCAAATTTACAAGATATTGATGGTATAGATTTTTGATTAAAAATATATGGAGTAAACATTTGATGAAACAAACAATAACCATTTAAGAATATTTTACAAACTTTTAATATGTTATTGCTATCAAATTAAATTACAATAGTATATTAAAACAGAACAATCAATAATAACGTTGTTTTTTTTTTAATGAAAAGCTAAGATTTGTTGGTTTTCTTTTATGAACTTTTGTTTTAACTCTGTGCAACATGCAACAATAGTCGGACATCATATTATTAACGTCCTAATGACCTTGACCTTCTTTCAATCTCTTTTATATCTTGATAGAATCGTTTACTTTGTTCCTCACTGTAATCGCTAAGATTTTTTGGAAAACAATCCATGTGAGACGTCAGAAAGTAAATTTTCTAACTCATATTACAGCTTAAGTTCTTATAGGTATTTAACGTTTTCTGAAGAATATTTTTATGTTCAGGATCTTTTATAGTACCTAGAAACTTAGAAACAACATTTTCAAAGCCATTCCAAGCATTTTTTCAAGGGTTCTCATCACTTTTTCAAATTCTACATCCTTGATGAGTTTCCTGATATCGGGTCCCGTAAATATTTCCTCTTTCAACTTAGCATCGGATAAACTAGGAAAGCATGAGCAAAGATACTTAAAATTATTTCCATCTTGTGGTAAAGGCTTTAAAAACTGTTTCATCAAACTATTGCGATTAAAATTTCCACACATGATCGGCGTAATTTATCCGGAACCCATGCCTTGTCTTGGTGACATAACCTCAAACTAAAGTAAGAGTAATAAACATTTTTTACAAAGTTGGTTATATATTTTCTTTGTTTTACTGTAGTAGGGGAGAGTTGGATATTACCGAGCCTCTAAAAACTTGGACCTATAATTCGGAGAAGGTTCGATATATATATTCAAAAATGCAGTAAATAGTATATAGTATATTAGCATGAATTTAATAGTATATAGTATATTAGTATGTAGTATATTTAGCTACGCATACATCACGGCAAAATTTTTCAAAAAATAAACAAAAATCAATTATTGCAAAATAATAAAAAAACGGAAAAGCGTGGTATTATCAGACTGGTCTGATAATATCGTGCCAAGGTTTGATAAAACCGTGCCCATAATAATTTCGTGAATTTCTATCAGTAAACTTAGAATTAAAAAAAAATGCAACGTTGAATAAACTCGTTCGTAGAAAAAGAAGCATAGACTCCTTTCTATACCTAGATATAATTATTATTTTACGACTAGATTAATTATCATAACCATATCGGCCATTGGATGTCCACTACTGAACGTAGGCCTCCCCCCATCGACTCCCGTTCAAAACAGCCTCCATCCAACGACTTCCGGCGACTCTTTTTAAGTCGTCTGTTCATCTCGTGGATGGCTGTCCGACTCTGTGCTTGCCGGTACGTGGTCTTCACTCGTACACGCCCTGGGCGCGGAATTGACAAACTCTTCAAGTTAATTGTGTACTCAAATCAATCTGGTCATTAATTCTATAATATGTTAGAATTAAAATAAAAGTAATCAATGTGTTACAATACAAATATAGAATAGCTTACCTCTTGTCAAAAATGCCCGCGAAATTATAAGGAACGAGAGTAAAAACTTGTAAGACACGATGTGTGTTAATCGCTGCTCCGAGTAAATTAGCGTCGTGCACGGGGAGGGGTAGAGGACTCGGACTGTGATCTTTAAGGACTGGATAGCGCAATTAGCGTTTAGTTTTTGAAATATGCTAGGGCGTGGAATTATCAAACGCGCGGTATTATCCAACTCTCCCCTATATTGTCCACATATGTAGCAAAATATATTCGGATTATTTCTGCAAGTCCTAGAAACTATACTTAAACATAAACATATACATAATATTTTTATCACACGTGAATACGTTACTTAATGGCGCTCTTTTCTTTTCTTTTTTTTTTTTGTTTCAGACGCTATAAATAGCTCTGGGTGGTTATAAACTATAAAACGGTAAATCATAGACTTTAGAATGATCGACTACAGAGTATAGGATGGTTAGTCAGAGAAAAAAAGAATATTAATATAGATTATGGAATTAATGTCCCAAAGAAACTGGCGACTTTACTAAATTAATAACTATATTTGTTCAACTCAAGTGAAAAAAAATGTGACGTGATACATTCAAATAAAGCTTAAATTTGCAATATATAGATTAATATCAACACATTATATGTGAAATTATTCAAAAAACTTTTTCATCGCAGACCTGTGTTATTTCTCTAGTATATTTATTTTTGGACTATTTTCGATTGATATGACCCAAAACGCATTAAAAAAATGTTTATTAAATTATAAAATATTTTTTGACGTGATAACGTCTTATAAATCGATGAACGCCGGTTCCACGCACGAAAAAGCATTACTCATTGTCACGTTTCGCGAGCGAGAGCGCGGAACAAGCGATAGAGAGGTACGATCGGCCTAAGCGTTCGGCTTGTGATGCATCTATCTCTCTTACACTCCATCGGCCGAAGAGAGACAGCGGCAGCACACAACCTACACGTGAACTGTTTTGTCAACTGTTTATAAAGTGAAGTGAAAAGTTGAATTGTAATTTTCAATTAGCTTCTTTGTATTATACAAAATAATGATAATTCAGTGATAATAATTCAATTCTATTCTTAGAAGTATGAAATTTTTCATTAATGTTTTCTTATGATGTTATTCCGTAAAATTATCGTCCGTAAACCGACTTTATTTTATTTATATATAAATAGATTTCCGAAATTTAGATGTCGGTCACTTTCGTTGGCAATTTATATGTATATACTTCCTTTTTTAAGTATTTCTAGAAATTAAATATGTAAGATATTAAATTTCCAACATATTACTATATTTATGCACAAGCAAGATGAACTTACAGCAAATCATCAACTATAATCTTGTATTTGTCTACTTGGATATATCTGTTTAAATTTGTGTTTTGCTTGCATTTATTGTATAAACAGGAGGACTGCATTAAACGATCTTTATGAAATATCAAGCGCTCTTTTTACCTTCTTATATTACTACCTTTCTTTTTCTTATATACTTACCTTTTTATCTTTATATTAAGATTTTATTTAAGTACGTATGTCGAGACATGATAATCAACATTTTTTATTTAAGTCAGTAAAGGTAAATCGTTGTTAACAGGTGCTGGACCCAAAAATTGCCGCGCAGTCTGACATTGAAAAGATATCTTTGACGGAATCTCAATTCCGTTGGTATATGAATGAAGATCAGATGGCTACTGACAAGTTGTCCGAGGGTATAAGGAAGTTTGCAGCAGACACCAGGAAATTGGAGTCGCTCATTAAGTCGTTGCTTGCAAAGAAGTGAAACAATGAATAATCTTAAGCATTTTATATATACATACAAATAAAAATGGGTTTAAAGTGATTTAACAAATTCAAAATATCGCAATTTTATAAATTTAAGTGACATTGTTGGGTGTTTTCGATCATATTGTTGTAATAGTTGTTTGTAAAAATTTTAATAGAATATAAGAAAAAAATTATATTATTAAGGGTTCCTTATACTTTTATACATTCCTGGTTTTGTTATAAATTTTATACTGCCTTTTTTAGGTAACCGTTGTATTAAAATAAAGGTGAAAATGGAAAATGTCTTTTATTATATTTTTTAAAGTAAATAAAAGGGGCTATATTATGTGTTTTTAGGACTGTTATAACATTTAGCTGTGAAATCTATTCGAGGAAATTTTTACTTTCAAGCAATGACAAAACGACACGCATAGTGTTGTGTTGGCTTTTATGGTTACTATTCTGTTTCTATGAATCTTATTAGCACGATTCATTAGCTTATATTTGTTGATCCCTACTCAAACGTATTCGAGAGAAACAAACAAACTTTTCTGCTATATAAAATTAGTATAGATAAATAAAAATATATACAGGATGACTGGTAAATTACTATCAATATTTAAGGAGAATGCTCGGTACATGATTCTCATTCAAATTATTTAAAAAAAATAGGTACTTAATTTTTGACCAAATTTTCATAAATTTCAATTCAAGTAAATGAAGCGTTGACGACACCCTACAGTCATGCCGGCGGCACGTGCACAGGTGTTGTACTGTGCCGCTTGTTCACATATAAAAATTGCCAAAGTTCACATCATTTACCTAGTCAACAAATTTGTTGATTAAACGAGTAAAATATCTTAGTATTTTTGCCTATCCTAAGCCAGGATTAAAGTATTAAAGGGGACTGGATCATGCTTGTTTATCCTGCTACCCTATTAACACGTGGCGGCGTTTGGACGTAGGTAAACTACCTGTTTTGTGTCGAAAGTGCAGCTAGCTGCTAGGGTGTCCAGACGACGAGTACATAATTGGATAATTGTTGAATAACTTTACTTAAAAGTTTATTAATATTTACCTGTTTTTTTTTTACATAATTCGAATGATAATCATGTACCGAGTAGTCTCCTTAAATATTGATAGTAATTTACCAGTCATTCTGTATATCATAACAATACTGATATAGTAAATTAGAAAACTATCTATATAAGATACTATTGTATATATTCAAAGCATAATTTTATAATTTTCAAAGGATTTTTTTTTTTCATTTTTATATCTGTATTATGGCTGCGCACAAGGCCAAAACTACCGAATGAATTTAAACGAAACTACGCGATTTGAGTTCATACTACGAGATAGGACACTGGGCTTACGTATTTTATTTTATAGGCTAATGCAAGGGATGGTAATGGTAATCGCAAAGTCGTGAGAACAGCTAGTAACTGTGTTATGTTTCAATTCGAAATACCTAGTTAGTTTCATATATTTAAGTTTTCGCGGCGAAATTATGCAGTAGGTATCTATGAGTGAGACTTTAAAACTTTTTGCACGTCTCATAAACGAAGCGTTGAGGTGGGTTCACGAGGTGGGTTCACGAGGTGGGTTCTACTCTTACTTCAAGCAAAACGAATGATTTTTCGAACTTAAAATGTCTCTATTTATCGTATATTTGCACTTGTAAAATAATGTATACAGACACATATTAAGAAAAAACACTATTTACCCGACTGCTGTTATGTTTTTATCAGTCTATGTATGTATGTTTGTTCCTATGTGGCGTTGTAGAGACCAAACGCGTGGACCGATTTTGATGATTCATACATCAATCAATTCGTTTTAACCTTGCGAGTGTCACTAAAGACATGACAATAATCAAAATTTACCACAGCGACAACCAGGCGCCATATTGTCTTAATGAAACAAAAAAAAGTAGATGAACTACGTCAAGTGGGGTATCGTTGAATAGGTATTCAAAAATAATTTTTAGGTTCCTTTCATCATTCTTCTTTTTAAGTAATAGTTTACGATATATGTATAACAATTTAAAAATTGTTTAAATAATCATTCTTGCAAATTTTCATACATAAAAGAGGTACTTATATACTTTAGTATGTTTTTATTATACAGTAGCAGTGATAATCTAGTGCTAGTCTCATGACCGAAGACTGCGAAAGCAGCGTTGCAGATCTATTTGCTTAAAACTGAACAAAAGAAGAACTTTGCCTCTATTATTAGGAGGGCGCACTTTGTATGTTAAAAAAATTAAGTCGTGGTAAGAAAAGGGATGTCATTTGTCCATGAGATAGAACAAGATTCTTATATTGACTGAGCCTTTGTCTTTAACAAAGGCTCAGTCAATAACATATGGTCGACAGTTAGGGAAGTAGTGAGTAGGATTACTCGTAGGAATAACGTGCAGATTGACGGAAGAGGTAAGCGTATATAACGTTTGTGCTCTGATGTAATTTTTTAGAAGACACGTGTTAAGGTCACACATACATATTACATATTGACAATTATGAACCAGGCTGTCTAGAATATCTTATAGATTTTTAAAATAATTAATCTTGTGATTTGGACTGTAAAGATCCTGTATGTGGACACGATAACGACCGAAACACTTCACTACTCGAGTTCTTTTTTTTTTCTTACGCTTCAGTAGGTATAGTTAGCAATAGAACCTTTTTTTTTTGTATCGCAGGAGAACCCATTTACGGGTGAAGAGACCATCGCCTTCCAGGACTCGTCGTCGCCGAGAATCGCGATGATAATGCTCGGGAGCGACAAGTCCCCTCCGAGGACCGACGTCAGACTTTGACGCAGCGCCGCCCATCTCGGGCACACCTCGAGGGTGTGCTGGGCGGAGTCCACCGCCGCGCCACAATCGTGACATTCAGTCGTCGGCTCCCTCTGGGCCGTCCGGCACAGGTAGTCACCAAAGCAACCGTGCCCGGTGAGAACCTGCGTCAGACGGAAGGTGAGGGGCTTGCGTTTTCGACGCATCCACCGCTCAAGGACCGGGCGAATGGCAGCCGTTACGCGTGTGCCGCACGGCTGCCCCGCCAGGTCCTCCCCCCACCTCCGCATAAGCGCTTCCTGCCCCATCCGACGCACCCGCAGGATCCCGTCCAACGTAGGGTTCTCACCAAGAGCCCTCCTACCCGAGACGTATGAGTAGGTCTCGGCAAGAACCTCCGCCACGAGCTCCCACGGGGGGTCGCCGGCTAGAGCAGTAGCTGCAGCCCACGATACCGTACGGTACCCCCGAATCACCCTCACCGCGATTGTTCGCTGCGCAGCACGAAGCGCCGCTTTATTTTTCGCGGTGAGGTGATCCGCCCAAACCGGGGCACCGTACGTCGCCATACTCCGGCAGACTCCGGAGTACAGCTGCCTGCAGGCGGCGCTGGGTCCTCCGAGGTTCGGGAGGAGTCTGCCCAGCGCACTCGCCGCCTTGACGACCTTCGGTCCCACCATCGCGAAATGTGGGCCGAAGGTCCACCCTCCGTCCAGGATGAGCCCGAGATATTTCATTTGGGGGCTCATCCTGACTCTCCCCTCTCCGATCTGAAGAGTAGCCCCCGGTGGAGGTCCCTTACGGTCGGTCCCGCGGAAGAGCAGGGCTTCGGTCTTGTCAATCCTGACACGAAGCCCTAAACTCTCTATGCGGCTGATCACGAGGTCGAGTCCGACCTCGGCCAGCCGCGCCGCCTCCTTGTAATTTCGTCCCCGGGAATAAACGAGGGTGTCATCCGCATAGCAGATGACACCCATCCCGGGGAGAAGACGGCCTCGCAGGACCCAGTCGTACCCGATGTCCCACAGGATCGGACCCAGAACTGATCCCTGCGGGACACCGCAGCCGACTCGCCGCCACTCCACGGACCCCGACCGGTTCTCGAGGCCTACCCTCCGATCAGAGAGGTACGCCTCCAACAGCCTCCTTAGATACGGGGGCACTCTGAAGTATTTTAGTGCCTCCCGTATCACTACGTGCGGGAGGCTGTTGAAGGCGTTCGCGATGTCTAACGACACCGCGACCACCACCTCCCTTCCATGTTCCGCCTCACCCGTCACCGCCCGTAGGCGTTTGAGGGCGTCGACAGTCGACCGGCGTGCTCGAAACCCGAACTGGAATTCCGACAGTCCAGGTCCCGAGCCCTTAAGCATTTTATATATACATACAAATAAAAATGGGTTTAAAGTGATTTAACAAATTCAAAATATCGCAATTTTATAAATTTAAGTGACATTGTTGGGTGTTTTCGATCATATTGTTGTAATAGTTGTTTGTAAAAATTTTAATAGAATATAAGAAAAAAATTATATTATTAAGGGTTCCTTATACTTTTATACATTCCTGGTTTTGTTATAAATTTTATACTGCCTTTTTTAGGTAACCGTTGTATTAAAATAAAGGTGAAAATGGAAAATGTCTTTTATTATATTTTTTAAAGTAAATAAAAGGGGCTATATTATGTGTTTTTAGGACTGTTATAACATTTAGCTGTGAAATCTATTCGAGGAAATTTTTACTTTCAAGCAATGACAAAACGACACGCATAGTGTTGTGTTGGCTTTTATGGTTACTATTCTGTTTCTATGAATCTTATTAGCACGATTCATTAGCTTATATTTGTTGATCCCTACTCAAACGTATTCGAGAGAAACAAACAAACTTTTCTGCTATATAAAATTAGTATAGATAAATAAAAATATATACAGGATGACTGGTAAATTACTATCAATATTTAAGGAGAATGCTCGGTACATGATTCTCATTCAAATTATTTAAAAAAAATAGGTACTTAATTTTTGACCAAATTTTCATAAATTTCAATTCAAGTAAATGAAGCGTTGACGACACCCTACAGTCATGCCGGCGGCACGTGCACAGGTGTTGTACTGTGCCGCTTGTTCACATATAAAAATTGCCAAAGTTCACATCATTTACCTAGTCAACAAATTTGTTGATTAAACGAGTAAAATATCTTAGTATTTTTGCCTATCCTAAGCCAGGATTAAAGTATTAAAGGGGACTGGATCATGCTTGTTTATCCTGCTACCCTATTAACACGTGGCGGCGTTTGGACGTAGGTAAACTACCTGTTTTGTGTCGAAAGTGCAGCTAGCTGCTAGGGTGTCCAGACGACGAGTACATAATTGGATAATTGTTGAATAACTTTACTTAAAAGTTTATTAATATTTACCTGTTTTTTTTTTACATAATTCGAATGATAATCATGTACCGAGTAGTCTCCTTAAATATTGATAGTAATTTACCAGTCATTCTGTATATCATAACAATACTGATATAGTAAATTAGAAAACTATCTATATAAGATACTATTGTATATATTCAAAGCATAATTTTATAATTTTCAAAGGATTTTTTTTTTTCATTTTTATATCTGTATTATGGCTGCGCACAAGGCCAAAACTACCGAATGAATTTAAACGAAACTACGCGATTTGAGTTCATACTACGAGATAGGACACTGGGCTTACGTATTTTATTTTATAGGCTAATGCAAGGGATGGTAATGGTAATCGCAAAGTCGTGAGAACAGCTAGTAACTGTGTTATGTTTCAATTCGAAATACCTAGTTAGTTTCATATATTTAAGTTTTCGCGGCGAAATTATGCAGTAGGTATCTATGAGTGAGACTTTAAAACTTTTTGCACGTCTCATAAACGAAGCGTTGAGGTGGGTTCACGAGGTGGGTTCACGAGGTGGGTTCTACTCTTACTTCAAGCAAAACGAATGATTTTTCGAACTTAAAATGTCTCTATTTATCGTATATTTGCACTTGTAAAATAATGTATACAGACACATATTAAGAAAAAACACTATTTACCCGACTGCTGTTATGTTTTTATCAGTCTATGTATGTATGTTTGTTCCTATGTGGCGTTGTAGAGACCAAACGCGTGGACCGATTTTGATGATTCATACATCAATCAATTCGTTTTAACCTTGCGAGTGTCACTAAAGACATGACAATAATCAAAATTTACCACAGCGACAACCAGGCGCCATATTGTCTTAATGAAACAAAAAAAAGTAGATGAACTACGTCAAGTGGGGTATCGTTGAATAGGTATTCAAAAATAATTTTTAGGTTCCTTTCATCATTCTTCTTTTTAAGTAATAGTTTACGATATATGTATAACAATTTAAAAATTGTTTAAATAATCATTCTTGCAAATTTTCATACATAAAAGAGGTACTTATATACTTTAGTATGTTTTTATTATACAGTAGCAGTGATAATCTAGTGCTAGTCTCATGACCGAAGACTGCGAAAGCAGCGTTGCAGATCTATTTGCTTAAAACTGAACAAAAGAAGAACTTTGCCTCTATTATTAGGAGGGCGCACTTTGTATGTTAAAAAAATTAAGTCGTGGTAAGAAAAGGGATGTCATTTGTCCATGAGATAGAACAAGATTCTTATATTGACTGAGCCTTTGTCTTTAACAAAGGCTCAGTCAATAACATATGGTCGACAGTTAGGGAAGTAGTGAGTAGGATTACTCGTAGGAATAACGTGCAGATTGACGGAAGAGGTAAGCGTATATAACGTTTGTGCTCTGATGTAATTTTTTAGAAGACACGTGTTAAGGTCACACATACATATTACATATTGACAATTATGAACCAGGCTGTCTAGAATATCTTATAGATTTTTAAAATAATTAATCTTGTGATTTGGACTGTAAAGATCCTGTATGTGGACACGATAACGACCGAAACACTTCACTACTCGAGTTCTTTTTTTTTTCTTACGCTTCAGTAGGTATAGTTAGCAATAGAACCTTTTTTTTTTGTATCGCAGGAGAACCCATTTACGGGTGAAGAGACCATCGCCTTCCAGGACTCGTCGTCGCCGAGAATCGCGATGATAATGCTCGGGAGCGACAAGTCCCCTCCGAGGACCGACGTCAGACTTTGACGCAGCGCCGCCCATCTCGGGCACACCTCGAGGGTGTGCTGGGCGGAGTCCACCGCCGCGCCACAATCGTGACATTCAGTCGTCGGCTCCCTCTGGGCCGTCCGGCACAGGTAGTCACCAAAGCAACCGTGCCCGGTGAGAACCTGCGTCAGACGGAAGGTGAGGGGCTTGCGTTTTCGACGCATCCACCGCTCAAGGACCGGGCGAATGGCAGCCGTTACGCGTGTGCCGCACGGCTGCCCCGCCAGGTCCTCCCCCCACCTCCGCATAAGCGCTTCCTGCCCCATCCGACGCACCCGCAGGATCCCGTCCAACGTAGGGTTCTCACCAAGAGCCCTCCTACCCGAGACGTATGAGTAGGTCTCGGCAAGAACCTCCGCCACGAGCTCCCACGGGGGGTCGCCGGCTAGAGCAGTAGCTGCAGCCCACGATACCGTACGGTACCCCCGAATCACCCTCACCGCGATTGTTCGCTGCGCAGCACGAAGCGCCGCTTTATTTTTCGCGGTGAGGTGATCCGCCCAAACCGGGGCACCGTACGTCGCCATACTCCGGCAGACTCCGGAGTACAGCTGCCTGCAGGCGGCGCTGGGTCCTCCGAGGTTCGGGAGGAGTCTGCCCAGCGCACTCGCCGCCTTGACGACCTTCGGTCCCACCATCGCGAAATGTGGGCCGAAGGTCCACCCTCCGTCCAGGATGAGCCCGAGATATTTCATTTGGGGGCTCATCCTGACTCTCCCCTCTCCGATCTGAAGAGTAGCCCCCGGTGGAGGTCCCTTACGGTCGGTCCCGCGGAAGAGCAGGGCTTCGGTCTTGTCAATCCTGACACGAAGCCCTAAACTCTCTATGCGGCTGATCACGAGGTCGAGTCCGACCTCGGCCAGCCGCGCCGCCTCCTTGTAATTTCGTCCCCGGGAATAAACGAGGGTGTCATCCGCATAGCAGATGACACCCATCCCGGGGAGAAGACGGCCTCGCAGGACCCAGTCGTACCCGATGTCCCACAGGATCGGACCCAGAACTGATCCCTGCGGGACACCGCAGCCGACTCGCCGCCACTCCACGGACCCCGACCGGTTCTCGAGGCCTACCCTCCGATCAGAGAGGTACGCCTCCAACAGCCTCCTTAGATACGGGGGCACTCTGAAGTATTTTAGTGCCTCCCGTATCACTACGTGCGGGAGGCTGTTGAAGGCGTTCGCGATGTCTAACGACACCGCGACCACCACCTCCCTTCCATGTTCCGCCTCACCCGTCACCGCCCGTAGGCGTTTGAGGGCGTCGACAGTCGACCGGCGTGCTCGAAACCCGAACTGGAATTCCGACAGTCCAGGTCCCGAGCCCTTAAGCATTTTATATATACATACAAATAAAAATGGGTTTAAAGTGATTTAACAAATTCAAAATATCGCAATTTTATAAATTTAAGTGACATTGTTGGGTGTTTTCGATCATATTGTTGTAATAGTTGTTTGTAAAAATTTTAATAGAATATAAGAAAAAAATTATATTATTAAGGGTTCCTTATACTTTTATACATTCCTGGTTTTGTTATAAATTTTATACTGCCTTTTTTAGGTAACCGTTGTATTAAAATAAAGGTGAAAATGGAAAATGTCTTTTATTATATTTTTTAAAGTAAATAAAAGGGGCTATATTATGTGTTTTTAGGACTGTTATAACATTTAGCTGTGAAATCTATTCGAGGAAATTTTTACTTTCAAGCAATGACAAAACGACACGCATAGTGTTGTGTTGGCTTTTATGGTTACTATTCTGTTTCTATGAATCTTATTAGCACGATTCATTAGCTTATATTTGTTGATCCCTACTCAAACGTATTCGAGAGAAACAAACAAACTTTTCTGCTATATAAAATTAGTATAGATAAATAAAAATATATACAGGATGACTGGTAAATTACTATCAATATTTAAGGAGAATGCTCGGTACATGATTCTCATTCAAATTATTTAAAAAAAATAGGTACTTAATTTTTGACCAAATTTTCATAAATTTCAATTCAAGTAAATGAAGCGTTGACGACACCCTACAGTCATGCCGGCGGCACGTGCACAGGTGTTGTACTGTGCCGCTTGTTCACATATAAAAATTGCCAAAGTTCACATCATTTACCTAGTCAACAAATTTGTTGATTAAACGAGTAAAATATCTTAGTATTTTTGCCTATCCTAAGCCAGGATTAAAGTATTAAAGGGGACTGGATCATGCTTGTTTATCCTGCTACCCTATTAACACGTGGCGGCGTTTGGACGTAGGTAAACTACCTGTTTTGTGTCGAAAGTGCAGCTAGCTGCTAGGGTGTCCAGACGACGAGTACATAATTGGATAATTGTTGAATAACTTTACTTAAAAGTTTATTAATATTTACCTGTTTTTTTTTTTACATAATTCGAATGATAATCATGTACCGAGTAGTCTCCTTAAATATTGATAGTAATTTACCAGTCATTCTGTATATCATAACAATACTGATATAGTAAATTAGAAAACTATCTATATAAGATACTATTGTATATATTCAAAGCATAATTTTATAATTTTCAAAGGATTTTTTTTTTTCATTTTTATATCTGTATTATGGCTGCGCACAAGGCCAAAACTACCGAATGAATTTAAACGAAACTACGCGATTTGAGTTCATACTACGAGATAGGACACTGGGCTTACGTATTTTATTTTATAGGCTAATGCAAGGGATGGTAATGGTAATCGCAAAGTCGTGAGAACAGCTAGTAACTGTGTTATGTTTCAATTCGAAATACCTAGTTAGTTTCATATATTTAAGTTTTCGCGGCGAAATTATGCAGTAGGTATCTATGAGTGAGACTTTAAAACTTTTTGCACGTCTCATAAACGAAGCGTTGAGGTGGGTTCACGAGGTGGGTTCACGAGGTGGGTTCTACTCTTACTTCAAGCAAAACGAATGATTTTTCGAACTTAAAATGTCTCTATTTATCGTATATTTGCACTTGTAAAATAATGTATACAGACACATATTAAGAAAAAACACTATTTACCCGACTGCTGTTATGTTTTTATCAGTCTATGTATGTATGTTTGTTCCTATGTGGCGTTGTAGAGACCAAACGCGTGGACCGATTTTGATGATTCATACATCAATCAATTCGTTTTAACCTTGCGAGTGTCACTAAAGACATGACAATAATCAAAATTTACCACAGCGACAACCAGGCGCCATATTGTCTTAATGAAACAAAAAAAAGTAGATGAACTACGTCAAGTGGGGTATCGTTGAATAGGTATTCAAAAATAATTTTTAGGTTCCTTTCATCATTCTTCTTTTTAAGTAATAGTTTACGATATATGTATAACAATTTAAAAATTGTTTAAATAATCATTCTTGCAAATTTTCATACATAAAAGAGGTACTTATATACTTTAGTATGTTTTTATTATACAGTAGCAGTGATAATCTAGTGCTAGTCTCATGACCGAAGACTGCGAAAGCAGCGTTGCAGATCTATTTGCTTAAAACTGAACAAAAGAAGAACTTTGCCTCTATTATTAGGAGGGCGCACTTTGTATGTTAAAAAAATTAAGTCGTGGTAAGAAAAGGGATGTCATTTGTCCATGAGATAGAACAAGATTCTTATATTGACTGAGCCTTTGTCTTTAACAAAGGCTCAGTCAATAACATATGGTCGACAGTTAGGGAAGTAGTGAGTAGGATTACTCGTAGGAATAACGTGCAGATTGACGGAAGAGGTAAGCGTATATAACGTTTGTGCTCTGATGTAATTTTTTAGAAGACACGTGTTAAGGTCACACATACATATTACATATTGACAATTATGAACCAGGCTGTCTAGAATATCTTATAGATTTTTAAAATAATTAATCTTGTGATTTGGACTGTAAAGATCCTGTATGTGGACACGATAACGACCGAAACACTTCACTACTCGAGTTCTTTTTTTTTTCTTACGCTTCAGTAGGTATAGTTAGCAATAGAACCTTTTTTTTTTGTATCGCAGGAGAACCCATTTACGGGTGAAGAGACCATCGCCTTCCAGGACTCGTCGTCGCCGAGAATCGCGATGATAATGCTCGGGAGCGACAAGTCCCCTCCGAGGACCGACGTCAGACTTTGACGCAGCGCCGCCCATCTCGGGCACACCTCGAGGGTGTGCTGGGCGGAGTCCACCGCCGCGCCACAATCGTGACATTCAGTCGTCGGCTCCCTCTGGGCCGTCCGGCACAGGTAGTCACCAAAGCAACCGTGCCCGGTGAGAACCTGCGTCAGACGGAAGGTGAGGGGCTTGCGTTTTCGACGCATCCACCGCTCAAGGACCGGGCGAATGGCAGCCGTTACGCGTGTGCCGCACGGCTGCCCCGCCAGGTCCTCCCCCCACCTCCGCATAAGCGCTTCCTGCCCCATCCGACGCACCCGCAGGATCCCGTCCAACGTAGGGTTCTCACCAAGAGCCCTCCTACCCGAGACGTATGAGTAGGTCTCGGCAAGAACCTCCGCCACGAGCTCCCACGGGGGGTCGCCGGCTAGAGCAGTAGCTGCAGCCCACGATACCGTACGGTACCCCCGAATCACCCTCACCGCGATTGTTCGCTGCGCAGCACGAAGCGCCGCTTTATTTTTCGCGGTGAGGTGATCCGCCCAAACCGGGGCACCGTACGTCGCCATACTCCGGCAGACTCCGGAGTACAGCTGCCTGCAGGCGGCGCTGGGTCCTCCGAGGTTCGGGAGGAGTCTGCCCAGCGCACTCGCCGCCTTGACGACCTTCGGTCCCACCATCGCGAAATGTGGGCCGAAGGTCCACCCTCCGTCCAGGATGAGCCCGAGATATTTCATTTGGGGGCTCATCCTGACTCTCCCCTCTCCGATCTGAAGAGTAGCCCCCGGTGGAGGTCCCTTACGGTCGGTCCCGCGGAAGAGCAGGGCTTCGGTCTTGTCAATCCTGACACGAAGCCCTAAACTCTCTATGCGGCTGATCACGAGGTCGAGTCCGACCTCGGCCAGCCGCGCCGCCTCCTTGTAATTTCGTCCCCGGGAATAAACGAGGGTGTCATCCGCATAGCAGATGACACCCATCCCGGGGAGAAGACGGCCTCGCAGGACCCAGTCGTACCCGATGTCCCACAGGATCGGACCCAGAACTGATCCCTGCGGGACACCGCAGCCGACTCGCCGCCACTCCACGGACCCCGACCGGTTCTCGAGGCCTACCCTCCGATCAGAGAGGTACGCCTCCAACAGCCTCCTTAGATACGGGGGCACTCTGAAGTATTTTAGTGCCTCCCGTATCACTACGTGCGGGAGGCTGTTGAAGGCGTTCGCGATGTCTAACGACACCGCGACCACCACCTCCCTTCCATGTTCCGCCTCACCCGTCACCGCCCGTAGGCGTTTGAGGGCGTCGACAGTCGACCGGCGTGCTCGAAACCCGAACTGGAATTCCGACAGTCCAGGTCCCGAGCCCTCCTCCAGGTGCTGAACGAGCCGGGAGGCCACTATCTTCTCCAAGGCCTTCCCAGCTTCGTTCAGCAGCACCACCGGTCGCACTGCCGAAGCTGAGTCCGGGGTCCGCCCTGCCTTAGGAAGTAGGCAGAGCCGACCCTCTTTCCAGGCCCCCGGGAACTGGCCAGACCGCATGCAGCGATCAAACAGCTCTCGGAGGCTGTCGCCGAGGTCACCGACGTCTGACCTTGACACAGCGCCACCCATCTCGGGCACACCTCGAGGGTGTGTTGGGCAGAGTCTACCGCCACCCCACAATCGTGACATTCAGTCGTCGGCTCCCTTTGGGCCATCTGACACAAGTAGTCACCAAAGCAACCGTGCCCGGTGAGAACCTGCGTCAGACGCAGCGTGAGGGGCTTGGGTTTTCGACGCATCCACCGCTCAAGGACCGGGCGTAGGGCAGCCGTTACGCGTGTGCCATACGGCTCCTCCGCCAGGTCCTCCCTCCACCTCCGCATTAGCGCTTCCTGGGATGGGGTTTTCACCAAGGTTAGCAATAGAACCACAAGTAGTCTAATTCGATGTGGTTTAATTGTTTTTAACAATTTTATTGTAAAAAATGAGTCTATGAGGAGTGCACTTTTGGATTTTCCAAACTATATTTTTGTCTCCAGACCGTTTTTGGAATACAACAACAGTAAGCTTATTACCTACAACGTAAAGGCGAGTGCACACATAGGGCAGAGTGCTGGGCCAACGTTTAAGATGCAATCTATGTGTCGGTTTTCGTGCAAAAATGATCTCGATGATGATCAATGATTTTCATACGTTAATACGTGTCATTGCGTTCGTTGTTATTCGTATCCGTTTTACCAACACAACCAAGTAACTAATATATCAATCAATCACCAAATCAATTTTACAATAACTTAAATTAATAAAGTATAACGTGTAATCGTTGTATTTACACTTAGACATAGAATGTTGTTTTATTTTCGAATTTGTGAATAAAATATAAAAAAAAATTACAATTCTTACTCCTGGTAAAAAAATCTTTCTTTTTTCAACTCAATTAAAAAATTAGAGCGAAAGAAGAAAAAAATAATTCACTTATGACACTTCAAAAGTCGTTTTCCACAGATAGTTAGAGAGCTGGCTTAAAGCTGACAACACATATTTTACGACACCTGGAATTTCGTCTAGTGATACTGCTATACCCAGTGAACAAGTAATGGGTACTAGCTAAGCCCGGCCGCGGTAGGTTTGGGGTCCCTCGGGTTAGCCAGGTTGAAAATTAAGCAAATTTTTAAAGTATTTTACGGCGTCTGCCGTTTTAATATGTTATAATATACCTCTCGAAAAATTGAAAAATAACTATGGCTGCTGATTTTAAGGGTTGCAACATCACGGCAGACACTTTTCAAAATTCGAAAAAAAAAAATTTTTTAAAGTATTTTACGGCGTCTGCCATTTTAATATATTATTTATTGAAGTATTTTAAGCTTATATTCTAAATGGCTGCACTTTTGTCCGGTTGTAACTATCCGATTTACAGCGAAACCTTACCTGCAGTCCGTGCATACGAATATCCATAGTTGGAATTTTCACATTCGTAGAACTTATATAACATTGAAATTACACTAGTAAATGTAAAACATCTCATAAATATACAAATAAACGAACACATCTACTACTCTAAATGTGCATAATAAGGAAAAAATGTACATTGTAATGCCGTAGCAAATATGAAATTAAATTTGTGTTAATTATCCGGTTTACAGCGAAACCTTACCTGCAGTCCGTGCTTAGAAAACATGTAATACAGTAAGAGTAGTAGTTTATCCTACTTCCATACTTTTATATTAAACAGATTACATTGACCGAACACTTTAAGATGACGAATGTCTACGACATATCGACGACTATCACAGAGGCATTCAAACTCATCAGGATATATAATATGTAACAACGAATTACTTTGTCGACGACCGCGAACAAAAGCCAGAAACGCGATATAAAAATGTGAAGGGTAGTGTGTAAGACCCATAAATATGTTATATTTCCAATATCTGTGGTAAAACCTATTATATACTGGACTATCATGATGTGTTCAGCAAAAAAGGATGCGTTATTAGTAAGCCGTTGTAATTACATTGTTGTAAAACAATGTAATGTAGGTGTAAAATAAAATAAAAATAATAATTTATTTTTTTTATTTTTGATGTACCTACCTGTATAAATATAGTTTTAATATATGTATATAAATAAAGTTTTTCGATAATATATATTCATTAAGTAAGTACATATGATTTTTATATTACGTTTAATTACTATTTTAGACAAAATATATTTCAAATAACCTTATAGTAAATACCAAATTTAAGTCAAACAGTGCAATTATGCATTCATAGTTAAAGTTGCGATCTTAAATATTGCGAACAACGCGTCGCACCTGTATTACGCGCATCTCCAATGCATACAGAATGCGAGTTGTATGTTGAAAGTATTGAGACATAATACTGTGAATAGAAGTTTTCATTTGGTTTATTGATTATAAATTTCTTTTCCATTACTTCGTCAAAATGGCTTATAATTTAAAGTGTGTTATTTGTGCCTCGGAACAAGAAGAGAAAATGCTTTTATTTTGTGAAGAAACTTTAAAAAAGTGTCGGTATGTACAATGCTAAAAAAAACATCGATTTTGATGATGAGAGGTTTCAGCTATTTGTATTAACAAATAAAAATTTAATAATAATAAATAAATTAATTAATTAATTAACAAGGCTGTAGATATGAAAGAAAATTTTAATAAAAACTTCAGAGCTTTGATGCAAGCTTTTTGTGATTGTATAAACAAGTTTTAATTACGCATTATATTTCCAGCATTTGGAAAAATGCTCAATTTCAAATTTAATTTCATATTTGCTACGGCATTATTTTTTTTTATTTTATATATGTCAGCAATGCAATCTGTTTCGTGAACATTTAGCATAGGGTTATGAGTCTCTATATATTGTCTTGAAGGGCAGTCTGTCCAGCGACACACGCCTTTTATTTTTAACAATCCCTATAAATCTCTAGGGGACTTTCTTTTGAGTCTTTTGAACATTGTAATGTTATTCATTAAGTACACAGTCAGTATGTTTGGATGGTTTTCTAGTCTATTCCTGTAGGATTTCATTGAGTGCTTGATCTCCTCTTGGACTGTTCTGATTTCAAGCCGCCAGGTAGCTAGCCATACCGTGATGCTGTTTAGAGAGCGCTGCAGCATGTTACTTGCTTGTGCTGGTTCATCATGTGTACTCAGGGCCGCAGTGTCATCAGCAAAAGTACCTATTAAGACGCCATCAGTAGTCGGTAAATCTGCAGTGAAGACCAGGTAAAGGATCGGGCCAAGCAAACTTTCCCATTTGCTACGGCATTACAATGTACATTTTTTCCTTATTATGCACATTTAGAGTAGTAGATGTGTTCGTTTATTTGTATATTTATGAGATGTTTTACATTTACTAGTGTAATTTCAATGTTATATAAGTTCTACGAATGTGAAAATTCCAACTATGGATATTCGTATGCACGGACTGCAGGTAAGGTTTCGCTGTAAATCGGATAGTTACAACCGGACAAAAGTGCAGCCATTTAGAATATAAGCTTAAAATACTTCAATAAATAATATATTAAAATGGCAGACGCCGTAAAATACTTTAAAAAAATTTTTTTTTTCGAATTTTGAAAAGTGTCTGCCGTGATGTTGCAACCCTTAAAATCAGCAGCCATAGTTATTTTTCAATTTTTCGAGAGGTATATTATAACATATTAAAACGGCAGACGCCGTAAAATACTTTAAAAATTTGCTTAATTTTCAACCTGGCTAACCCGAGGGACCCCAAACCTACCGCGGCCGGGCTTAGCTAGTACCCATTACTTGTTCACTGGGTATAGCAGTATCACTAGACGAAATTCCAGGTGTCGTAAAATATGTGTTGTCAGCTTTAAGCCAGCTCTCTAACCAAGAAGCCGATGGTGTTCAGCAGCAACATTAGCTGTTTTATAGGGATAAGAGTAACATTGTTGACATGTGTTAATAGACTTTATTTAAATAACTAAAGCAGTTTATTTTATTACTCTTTATTCTTTAGCCACTCCTTATCCACTCTAAGGGAAAACAAGAAGGAAAAGAAGCCATGAAAATCCACAGGTTCTTTTTACACGTTTATATATGTAGGTACGTGTATAAAGGTTAATACGAGTAAGATAACACTGGTTCCATTATTACCAAATGGAACTCCCTTCTCGACTTCTATAGGTTTAATAAAAGTCGCGACGATGAGGGAACGAAATCCTGAGCTTTTAAAAGTACAAACATATCAAAATCAGGGTTAATCTAGAGGCAAAATTACTGTCCGTGAATGTGCTGCACTGTGCTATTGTGCTTTTTTTTGCACCCTACTAATAGAATTTCATCACATGAAATGCTACTAGTAGGGGGTCATATACCATAATTTCTTTTAAATAAAACGCGTTCTAGATATATCTATTAAGAATATCAAGAATATCTTAAAAGCTTTTACTTTTTCGAAACAATTTTTTGATATTTGTTTTCTATGGGGTCTTAAAGAGTGGTAAATATTGTATGAAGGTCAAGAAAATCTTCATTTTCTAAAAATATAAATAAACGTTAAACGTTAATTAATATCGTTGGCCAAATTTCGTCTTCTAAATGTGAACAACATCTATTCGGAAGAAATAAGCGGATCGACTAGTTTGACTGATAAAAGATGATTTATTAATATTTAAAGGTAGCATTCGGGTCTAGGCGGTCGCGACTCAGCGGCCGCGACAGACTGCCGCGACCTTCTGTCGCGGCTGTGCGGCGCTGCCACGTCCTTTCGGATAGCAGCGGCCGCAGCCTGAGCCGCGACTGCCATGTGCAGTAGTCAAGAAGGAGTTCGGTCGTGTTTCGTGTATCAGAGCGATGTCTGATAGCTTAAATAAAATGAAACGATCTCCTGAAGCTACTTATAGAGGACGAAGAAGAGGATGATGAAATAATTTTGTTCTTACTTTCATCAAAAAGGAATAAAGTAGATTCATTATATACATCTAGAGTGTATCCGTAAAGTGGCGGGTTTTTAGCAATTAATTCAACTAAAACTCGTCATTTTCATCAGTAAATGACGCCATTTCGACTACTGTAATAAGCGAGCGGCGCGACCATACTGCCTCCGGAGCGGCTCGGCAGCGCGGCCGCGGTCGTGTGCAGGACACGCCCCCCGGCCGCGCTGCACAGTCGCGCGCATCGGAAAGCGTTACATACAAATTCATACAAAGCGGTTCGGCACTGCCAGGGTCGCGACCGCCGAGTCGCGGCTGCCAGGTCGCGGCTGCCAGAATCCGAAGGTAGCATTCTGATCTAGGCGGTCGCGACTCGGCGGCCGCGACAGACTGCCGCGACCTACTGTCGCGGCTGTGCGGCGCTGCCACGTCCTTTCGGATAGCAGCGGCCGCAGCCTCAGCCGCGACTGCCATGTGCAGTAGTCAAGAAGGAGTCAGTGTGAACAGTTGTGCGTTCGGTCGTGTTTTGTGTATCAGAGCGATGTCCGATAGCTTAAATAAAATGAAACGAGAACTCCTTAAGCGACTTATAGAGGACGAAGAAGAGGATGATGAAATAATTTTGTTCTTACTTTCATCAAAAAGGAATAAAGTAGATTCATTATATACATCCAGAGTGTATCCGTAAAGTGGCGGGTTTTTAGCAATTAATTCAACTAAAAACTCGTCATTTTCATCAGTAAATGACGCCATTTCGACTACTGTAATAGCGAGCGGCGCGACCATACTGCCTCCGGAGCGGCTCGGCGGCGCGGCCGGGGTCGTGCTCAGGCCACGCCCCCCGGCCGCGCTGCACAGTCGCGCGCATTGGAAAGCGTTAAGGTAGCATTCGGATCGAGGCGGCCGCGACCTGGCAGCCGCGACTCGGCGGTCGCGGCCCTGGCAGTGCCGTACCGCTTTGTATGCATTTGTATGCAACGCTTTCCGATGCACGCGACTGTGCAGCGCGGCCGGGGGGCGTGGCCTGCGCACGACGCCGGCCGCGACAGTAGGCCGCGGCAGTTGGTCGCGGCCGCCGAGTCGCGGCCGCCTCGATCCGAATGCTACCTTTACATACAAATTCATACAAAGCGGTTCGGCACTGCCAGGGTCGTGACCGCCGAGTCGCGGCTGCCAGGTCGCGGCTGTCGGAATCCGAATGCTACCTTTATTAAAAAAACTAGATGTGCCAGCGGCGACGCCCTCACATAATATGTATAAGTTTAACTTTAGTATGTACTTGTGTAAGGCATTGAAGGTACTGACAATACTAACTAACCGCCATTCAGAAATCATCATCAGCACCAGCAATTATTATAGTGTCGTACTTCAAACTATTGTAAAAATAAATAACAATCCGACATTTTGACGTTTTATTTTTCGGCTTTTTTGTTTACTGAGTTTTGAATATAAACATTAATTTTATTACTACACTTATTCCGATTCCATTTAAATAATGTAGCTATTAACTTTAGGAAAATTCTTAGCTCTTCTCTAATGCCGTCAATCAAAATAAAAAATTCAAGTTAAAACTACTTTTGATAGGGTGAAGTGATTATGATTCTTATGCTGGATTTTTAACCTACACTAAGCATTTCTTTAGCAATGATGCGTGTTCAAACAAACAGATAGATATTTCTAAAAAGAGGCCAAGTGCGAGTCGGACTCGCGCACGATTTATTTATTTATTTACTCTTTATTGTACACATACAAGTAACAAACAGTTTAAGTATAAAATAAAAGACTTATGTACAAAAGGCGGTCTTATCGCTAAGCAACGATCTCTTCTAGACAACCAACGTCAAGGAGTTGATGTGATAAAAAGCGGTGAAGGTGTACAGAGTAAACAAAAAACCACAGTAAAAAAAAAAAAAAACTATACATAAACAACTAATCAATGCAAATCACTATAATGTAAAACAACATATTACATAAATAGTATACGTACACTACATATATAAATACGTAACAATAATAAATACAATTACATATATAACTTAGCATAATACATATATACATACATATATACATACATACACACATACATAAATATACATATAACAACGGTACATATAAACAAATATACATATATACATAAATTCAATAGTTAGCGATGGGGACGACTAAAGTCTCAAAGATGTAAATAGTACTGTTTGATCCCTTTTTTAAAGGATGCCAGTGACGGTGCACGTCTAATGGACAACGGTAAGGTATTCCATAAGCGTGCAGCTTCAATACAGAAGGACTTGCTGTAAAAAGAAGAAGAGTGACTTCGAATTTTCAGAATTAGATTTTCTCTAGAACGAAGTATTCTATTATGTGAGTCATTATCTATAAAACATCATATTCCGTATCATATTCCGTATCATTAGAGGAACTGCAGCATATTTGGGATACTGCAAGTAACTTGGAATACTTCGATATCTAAATCAATATAAATACCATTTGTGTATTTTTGTCGTAAACATAACGTCATACGAGACATGAAACTATTGAGTATTAAAGGCAGGATGCAATCTTGACATTCCGGCTACAAACCCCAAAAGAACGAGACGCCTGATTCGAAAACTTATTTGGCAAGAATGCAATCAGTGATAATCATTTACTGTACTACTTTAAATCTTTATTATAATTACTTAAAATGTTAAGTGACCTTGTTAGTTTACGATGTTACTATGATTCTGTGAATACTTCTAGAATTAAAAATGTGACATGGAATTTTAGGTTACGATGATATGTTGTTAATTTGGAATAGGTACCGAAAGTGAGTGAGTTCCATTCTGTATTTTTTTTTTTTTTGAAAATGACAACATTTCACAAATATAAAAAGAGAAAGAGGTGAGAAAAGGAAGAAGTGGCCGCTGCTCTTGGCGCTATTAGAGAAAAGAGAAATGGGACACTTAAAGGCAGCTAAACAGTTCAATGTTCCTAGGTCAATACTTTTTCGATATTTAAATAATAAAAGACTCTCCGATAGAATCATCCGATAGTTTTTTAAACAAAATAAGGCTATTTTTTTTTAATTTATTTAAAATGATAGATTAGCTATTTAGCTAAATAGCTATTTCAATAAATACTATATTCCAAATTACCTGCACCTAAAGTCAAATCCCGTTTTTGGAGTTTTTTAGTTTTATAGGCATTTTGATAAGGTTTTTGGTTTTTGTTAAGTTTGATTTTTCTTATTATTAAAGTTTAATAATTTGACAATAATTTAGTGTATTTTTTATTGAGCCATCCCGTTTATCATTGAATATATTCTCAAAAAACAAACCAAATATGCTGCAGTTACTCTATCTATAAAAACAGCAAAAAATTACGTTTGTTGTATGGGAGCCCCTCCTTAAATATTTGTTTTAGTTAAATGTAATTATTTATTTTTAAAGTAAATATATAACTAAATATTCTGTGAATATTTCAAGCGTCTACCTGTTGCCGTTATCAATATCGAGCAAAAATGAGCAAAAGAAAAATCACGTTTGGTGTATGGGAGCTGTATATTTGTTCTTTCTCGCATTCATCCTCGGTCTCACACGGGTTAGGATTCCTCTCTAACTGACTTATTTCTTTTTATTAAAGAATAAAAAGAAAAGGGGTAAAAACTTTAATAAATAAAACTATGCTACATATGAAAATAAAACTAATACTTATAACTATGACAGAAAAAGGTATCTAAACAAGGGAAAATTTTACAGATACAGATAACAGAACTTAATAAACTAAAACTAAAAAACTAGAAAACTCTAGAAAGATGGCTCTATCACTACTGGTCAAAATTACACTAAAATTTGCTCTGTCAATTGACAAACCCAGCCGCACTTCACACTCTCTAGGCGATCACATAGGCGGATCGGACAGTCGAGGAGGAGATGGAAGAAAAATTCTGAACACACGGGGTCGCTGGCGCATGATGGGCTCTCCTTGCACTTTTGGCGTAGAGAGAGGCGGCCATTGAAAAGGAAGGATCCTTCGACCAGACGGTGTTGCCTCTGGTGGGCTACGCGCCACTTAACGCTTACTGTCGAGTTCTTGTATATATACTCAATCGCTTTGAAAACTTCGATAGCGCGATGTTTGATACGTCTGTTTCTTCTAGTTCGTATATGGCGAGATAGATGTCGCTACACACTTAAAACGGTGTAAATATTCTTAGAACCCACCGTACCACGCCAACATCTGAGTGACGAACCTGTCCACCTCTATTTTCCTTATGATCCTGTATCTCCTCCTTATGCCCTCAATCTTGCTGCATAATAGCTATTAGCGTCGAGTTTTTCCTGGTCCACCAAGTTTTTGAACTCTAGGTCGATATGCTCCACAGGATGCGGGGAAAACAACGCCGATGGCACTCCCTTCCTCGCACCACACAGTGCCGCGACTTCATGAGCACGTAGGTCGAGGGAGGTATTCCAGCGAATAACAGTGCTTAGTTTAGGGAGACGGTGCGGTATTCCCTGCACAGTTTCTGCGTGAAACCCCGCTGGACCACGTTGAGCTGTTTCCGAATACCGAGTTTGTCACGGCAGGTGCCCATATGCTGGGGTGCTATTGTCGGTGACCTTCTCGTGGTGCACCGTTGTGGAGCTGCTGCTGCCTACGGCTAACGACCAACTAGGGGGAACGCCAGTCGTTCCGGGGACTGCTCTGTTTATGCAGAATTGACCCGTTGAGCGGCCGCACTGCCACTGTGCTCGCGCGCGGAGACACCACGGAGGACGGACGGGTCTGACGTGCACTCGCACTGCCGTCAGACAGAACGGCTGGGCTTGTCTTACTCGTTCACCGTCCTGTCGTAATCCCGCTACGTGGTGTCGTGGTCATGTCTCGCGGCTACGTGCAGGACCAAGGTTCTTGCCTTAATCGGCTGGACCACGAGGAAGAAAACCTCTATAAAAAATTACCCCGAATCCCAAGCGGCGACGCAGCGCGAGGGGAAGCATAGCTGACGGGTGGATCAGTCTCTACTGCGATCCTCGTCCGGGTACCGGCCGACACCCGTGACGAGTTACGCTAGGCTTACCCAGGTACAGGGGTTACTGGGGGAGTCCCCAAGTGTTTATTGTTACGTCCACGTCGTCTCCCCTGGACCCTGACCTGACCCCGGTAACGCAGGTGGTAGGCAGGTGACCGAACGCAGTAAACGGTACTTGAGTGAATTAGAGTGATTTGTCTTTGTGACTACGAAGTGGTTTTTGCGATGCTTACGCGGAGCAAAAGTGGAGCTACCAAAGGCCCTTCTCAGGGCCAACCCAACGGCCCTTCTCAGGGCCAACCCAAGGGCCCTTCTCAGGGCCAACCCAACGGCCCTTCTCAGGGCCAACCCAACGGCCCTTCTCAGGGCCAACCCAACGGCCCTTCTCAGGGCCAACCCAACGGCCCTTCTCAGGGCCACCCCAACGGCCCTTCTCAGAGCCAACCCAAAGGCCCTTTTCAGGGCCACCCCAACGGCCCTTCTCAGGGCCAACCGGAAGGAGGGATAGAGGTTCTCGAGGATATAGCGATAACCTCGCTGTCCGAGTCGGACATAGGCAGGAAGCGCCTCTACTCTGGTGGTTCGGAGGGCTCCGCCACGGAGACGGAGGCGGGAGCGGCTGCGGCGGGAAAATCCCGCTCAATAGCAAAAAGAGGAAGGGCACCAACCTTGACCAGTGCCAGGGCGGCTTTGCGGGAGCGCGTGGAGCGCGACCGAGAGGACGGCCTCGAGGCGGCCCTTTTCAGGAGGGCCTTCTCTAAACAGAAGGAGGTGGGGTCGGAGGAGACACCGGTTGAGCTGGATGATGTGGATAGGAGGGGGGCCGAAGAGCTGATGGTGGCGTCGGAGGCCAACCTCAACCTAATTCTTAGCCTGACCACAAAGTCCACAAACTTAAGGAGTGGCTACACCGCCAAAATTAGGAGGGCCGCTGGGTCCATCAAGGAGGTGCTGGAGTCCCTGGTGGCCCGCAACGAGTCGGATGAGGTCCGTCGACTGAGGGCCGACAACAATCGGCTCTCGCGGGAGCTGGAGTTGGTCCGACAGGAGGTCCGCTCCTATAGGAGGGAGTTCGAGGACAGCCGTAAAAAGGCGGCTGAATCCTCGAACACGAAGGAAAATGCCGATTTTATGCGCGATCTTGCGCATATGGTCGGCAATATTGTGGACGGCCACCTGTCGAAGCTTCAGCGCTCGGCGGCCCCTCCTTGCCGCCCTCCTCTCGCCGGAGACAGCGCACCGCTGGCGCGGGCCACAAGGGCCGCGCTGGAGGAAAAGGGCAGGGGTTCGGCGGGCCCTAGTAAGGAAGTGGTGGCGCAGACGGGCCGGGAGGAGTACCCTGCTCTTCCCCAAGCATCGAGAAAAGGGAAGGGGAAGGGCAAGGGAAAGGCGAAGGAGGTGGAGTGGACCGCATTTGGCCCCTCCACCTCGAAGGAAGCGGCCACACAACTGGCCGAATCACAAGCGGAGTCGGCGGCTAGCTGGACTGAGGTCGTCCGCCGCAAGACGGCCCAAAAGAAGAAGAAGACTACCTCAGCGCCGCCGGCGAAGACGGCGGCGCCAAATAAACCGGCTGCTCCAGCGCAGCCGGAGAAGAAGGGGGCCACAAAGCCAAAATTAGCGCTACCCCGCTCATCGGCCGTAATAATAAAGTTACGGCCGGAGGCAGCGGCTAGGGGGGCAACGTACGGGTCGGCGCTCCTTAAGGCCGAGACGAGCGTCGACCTGAAGGAGCTGGGAATCGGCCCGCTCCGGATCCGCCAGTCGGCGACCGGGGCGCGCCTGATCGAGATTCCCGACTCTACGAGTGGCGAAAAGGCGGACGCCCTAGCCGCTCGCCTGAGGTAGACCCTGGCGGAGGAGGTGGAGGTGCTCAGGCCTGAGAAGAAGGCCGAACTGAGAATCTCAGGCCTGAGCGACGCGGTCTCTGCGGAACGGTTGACCACCGCGGTGGCGAAGGAGGGGGGCTGTTCCGCAGAGCAGGTCCTCGTGCGGAACATACGCACGGGGCAAAGGGGGCCAGGGTCGGCCCACATTGAGCTCCCGGCGGCGGCTGCGAAAAAGCTGCTGCAGGCCGGGAGCATAGCAGTGGGGTGGACCAAAGCAACGGTCCACCTCCTACAGGCGCGTCCCAGGCATTGCTTCCGATGCCTGGGACTAGGGCACGTCGCCGGCGCGTGCCCAGGTGGTACTGACCGCAGCACTCTGTGCTACCGCTGCGGTCAGGAAGGCCACAAAGCAGCCGGGTGTTCGGCCGCCGCTAATTGCGCGGTGTGCGCGGACGCCGGTAGGCCGGCGGGCCACGTGATGGGGGGCATGGCATGCAAGCCCCCATCAACCCGCGGGAAGTTCCCCCCGCAATCGTCCCAAGGGGGGAACCGAGTGGAGGCAGCAGACGCTGAGATGGCCGAGTGATGTCTGGGCATCTCAGCGTTCTCCAGGCGAACGTCAACCACTGCGCCGGGGCCCAGGACCTTCTCCTGCAGTCCATGGCGGAGTGGAGTATTGACGTCGCGATCGTCGCCGAGCCATACGCCGTGCCCCCTAGCCCACTCTGGGCGGGAGACACCGAGGACTCGGTGGCGATCGTGGTGAGGCCTGGAGCCGGCCCCCCCCTCGTCGTCAAGGCGAGGGGCCGCGGGTACGTGGCGGCGGTTCGGGGAGAGGTGGCTTTCGTCGGAGTCTACTTCTCCCCGAACCGTGACCTGGCGGCCCTGGAACGGTTTCTCGACGTTCTGGGACCGCTGGTGGGGCAGCTAGCCCCCCTCCAGGTGTTCGTGGCCGGCGACCTCAACGCCAAGTCCACGGCTTGGGGTAATCCGGCTACGAACCCAAAAGGGAGGGAGGTGGAGGAGTGGGCGCTAGCTGCCGGACTGTCCCTACTCAATGTGGGGGCGGTCCAGACGTGCGTGCGCTGGTCGGGAGGTTCCGTGGTGGACGTCACCTTCGCCACGCCGACCATCGCGCGCAGAGTGGAGGGATGGAGGGTGGAGACGGGAGTGAAGACTCTCTCGGACCATCGGTACATAAGGTTCGAGGTGTCTTCAGCTCCCGTCCGTCCGGCGTCGTCGTCAATGCTGTCCAGGGGGCGAAGCCAGTTTCCACGTTGGGCACTGTCCAAGCTTGACCGGGAACTGGCAGAGGAGGCCGCTATCGTCGGCCGCTGGAGCCTCCCGCCACTGTCAGAGTTGGGGTTGGAGGAGGCGGCTAGCCGGCTCTGCGACGCATTAACTGCTGTCTGCAGAGCGGCTATGCCACCCGCGAAGCGTCCACCCCCGCGGCGGGCACTCTACTGGTGGTCGGCTGAGATAGCCGGTCTCCGGGCCGCCTGCAACGGGGCCAGGAGACAATATACACGGAGCAGGCGTAGACGCCCCCAGGACGTGGACAGGGACGACAGGCTGCGCAGGATCTACGTGGAGAAAACGAAGATTCTGCGGCAGGCCATATGCCGAGCCAAGGAGGAGGCCTGGTTGGAGTTAGTGGGGGGTCTGGAGAGAGATCCCTGGGGCCGACCGTATAATTGGGCGCGGAACAAGCTACGCGCCCAGTCGGCCCCCATCAGCGAAACGCTCCAGCCGGACCAACTGGGGAGGATCGTCGGGGAACTCTTTCCCGACGAACCCGAGGGCTTCGTGCCTCCCAGAATGGCTCGGCAGACGCCGGATGAGGAGGATGGTGTTCCGCCACCCGTCACAGAAGCTGAAATGGAGGTGGTGATTGCCCGCCTCCAGGGTAAGAAGAGGGCGCCGGGTCCAGACGGGGTGCACGGGAGAGTCCTCGCGATTGCTCTCGGGCACCTCGGCGACAGCCTCCGGGAGCTGTTTGACCGCTGCCTGCGGTCTGGCCAGTTCCCGGGGGCCTGGAAGGAGGGTAGGCTCTGCCTACTACCTAAGGCAGGGCGGACCCCGGACTCGGCTTCGGCGGTGCGACCGGTGGTGCTGCTGAACGAAGCCGGGAAGGCCTTGGAGAAGATAGTGGCCTCCCGGCTCGTTCAGCACCTGGAGGAGGGCTCGGGACCCGGACTTTAAGAATCCCAGTTCGGGTTCCGAGCAGGTCGGTCGACCGTCGACGCCCTCAAACGCCTGCGGGCGGTGACGGGTGAGGCGGAACACAGAAGGGAAGTGGTGGTCGCGGTGTCGTTGGACATCGCGAACGCCTTCAATAGCCTCCCACACGCGGTGATACGGGAGGCACTAAAATACTTCGGAGTGCCCCCGTATCTAAGGAGGCTATTGGAGGCGTACCTCTCCGATCGGAGGGTGGGCCTCGAGAACCGGTCGGGGTCCGTGGAGTGGTGGCGAGTCGGCTGCGGTGTCCCGCAGGGATCCGTTCTGGGTCCGATCCTGTGGGACATCGGGTACGACTGGGTCCTGCGAGGCCGTCTTCTCCCCGGGATGGGTGTTATCTGCTACGCGGATGACACCCTCGTTTATTCCCGGGGACGAAACTACAAGGAGGCGGCGCGGCTGGCCGAGGTCGGACTCGACCTCGTGATCAGCCGCATAGAGAGTTTAGGGCTTCGTGTCAGGATTGACAAGACCGAAGCCCTGCTTTTCCGCGGGACCGGCCGCAAGGGACCTCCACCGGGGGCTACCCTTCAGATCGGAGAGGGGAGAGTCAGGATGAGACCCCAAATGAAATATCTCGGGCTCATCCTGGACGGAGGGTGGACCTTCGGCCCACATTTCGCTATGGTGGGACCGAAGGTCGTGAAGGCGGCGAGTGCGCTGGGCAGACTCCTCCCGAACCTCGGAGGACCCAGCGCCGCCTGCAGGCAGCTGTACTCCGGAGTCTGCCGGAGTATGGCGACGTACGGTGCCCCGGTTTGGGCGGATCGCCTCACCGCGAAAAATAAGGCGGCGCTGCGCGCTGCGCAGCGAACAATCGCGGTGAGGGTGATTCGGGGGTACCGTACGATATCGTGGGCTGCAGCTACTGCTCTAGCCGGCGACCCCCCGTGGGAGCTCGTGGCGGAGGTTCTTGCCGAGACCTACTCATATGTCTCGGGTAGGAGGGCTCTTGGTGAGAACCCCACGTTGGACGGGATCCTACGTGTGCGTCGGATAGGGCAGGAAGCGCTAATGCGAAGGTGGGGGGAGGACCTGGTGGAGCAGCCGTATGGCACACGCGTAACGGCTGCCATTCGCCCGGTCCTTGAGCGGTGGATGCGTCGAAAACGCAAGCCCCTCACCTTCCGTCTGACGCAGGTTCTCACCGGGCACGGTTGCTTTGGTGACTACCTGTGCCGGACGGCCCAGAGGGAGCCGACGACTGAATGTCACGATTGTGGCGCGGCGGTGGACTCTGCCCAGCACTACCTCGAGGTGTGCCCGAGATGGGCGGCGCTGCGTCAAGGTCTGACGTCGGTCCTCGGAGGGGACTTGTCGCTCCCGAGCATCATCACCGCGATGCTCGGCGACGACGAGTCCTGGAAGGCGATGGTCTCCTTCTGCGAGACAGTAATGTCCCAGAAGGAGGCCGACGAGCGGAGGAGAGAGGAGGCCGCCGACGTGGCCTCCATCCGCGGGCGACGAATGGGGGTGCGTAGGAGGCGCTACTTAATGCGCCTCCAGTAACGCCCTTGTGCCCGTGTCGGGCCGGGATGGGAACCCGGTCCTGCTAGACACGACGTCGTCGGGACTGTTCAGAGGTGAGCCGGACAGTCCCCATGTAGGAGAAGTCTGGTCTTTTCGCCGAGGCCAGCCTGTCGCTGGAGGGATCCTGTTGCCTGCAGATCCGGAACCCTCCAATTAAAGCGGCTGAAGGCTCCCGCAGGGGTTTAGTACGGTATTGCACTCCCAAAGTGCCGAGTCCGACATAGGTCTAGGACTGCCGACCCGGGCGTCCTGGATATCATTTGTAAATGGATTCCCCTGCGATAAAAAAAAAAAAAAAAAAAAAAGGTACAGGGGTTACTGCCTGGGCAGACCGTCTTTCCCCCATTCTCGTGGGAATAAATATAGACTCCTTTATTATAAAACACTTTGAGAAGAAGGATGTGGGAAATCAGTCGACTGCCATCGAGTCCGACGACTACAGTTCGGCAGCGACGGGAGGTGAGTCCAGATGTGGTCAGACGAGTAGTGGCAAGCGGTTCCGCAGAAGTTCGCGATCACCCGGTGAGGAGGTCATCCTCGCTGGATCAAAGTATTGTAATGCGGGAGGAGCCCTGTTTCGAGGCCGAGGGTGCCATTTTGGCCACAGACTTGGACCTGATCTGCAGGGTGGCGACGGAGGCGTTGAACTTGAAGGGTACGTTCGTGCACGCCTTGAAGGATACGGCGGCCTCCATAAAGGCGGTGATCGAGGTCCTGAAAGAGAGGACGGCCTCGGAGGAGTACGCAAGCTCCAGATGGAGAACTCCCGGCTGAGGCGTGACTTGGACGACCTCCGTAGAGAGGTGGTGGAGCTACGAGAGCAGCACTCTCAGCAGGCTGCTCCCACCTGTCTACCAAGACCAGAAGAGGGCCTCATTGAGCAGATCCAGGGGTCGGTCTTCACATCAGTGGGACGGATAATCGACGCCCGCCTCGCCAGCATCGAGGAGCAGCTGCCACCACAAAAGACACTCCGGCCACCACTTGAAGCGGAGAAGAAAAAGGAGAAGAAGATGTAGAAGGCGGCGTCTTCTAGCACCATTCCCGCCCCAGTGCGGAAACGGCGAGCGTCCGCGAACAAGGAGTCGGCACCCGCGTGCGAGGTTGCCAACAATGAATCGACCACTGTCGTAGGGCGCAAATATAAGAGGATAACTGCGAAGTCTTAAGCAGCAGCCGCCGCCGCGGCTCCGACGCCAAAGCAGAAGTCGCAGCCGCAGTCGCAGCCGCAACCACGGCCGCACAAGGTTAAGAAGCCAAGGTTGGCCACTCTCCGCTCTCCGGCAGTGCTCTTGACCATTGACGAGTACGCGGAGAGCAAGGGGGTCACATACTGCCACCTTCTGGAATGGACGGCCGAGATGGTCGATCTCAAGGAGATCAGAATCGACGGCGGGCTGAAGATACGGAGCACCGCTACCGGTGCCAGATTGCTGGAGCTGCCGAAGGGGCAGACACCGGAAGCGGCGGGACGCCTGGCGGAGACGATGCAGGCTGCATTGTGCAGTATGGCGAGGGTCGTCCAACCCATGAAGCTCGCGAGTTTGCGAGTCTCTGGGTTGGACGACTCCGTCACTAGAGAGATGGTGGCCGCAGCGGCAGCCGAGACTGGCCGGTGCGATGCCGGTTCCATAAAAGTCGGCGTAGTCGCGGTCGGACCGGGTGGGTTGAGCTGTACTGTTGTACGATGCCCGATCCCAGTCACCAAGGCACTGGCTGAGGCTGGCAGGCTCCTCGTCGGCTGGAGCATGACCAGGGTCCAAGTCTTGGAGCAGCGCCCTATGCGCTGCTTCAAATGTCTGGGTATCAGGCATACTCGCCCGACTTGTCCGGCTACGGTCGACCGCAGCGGCGCGTGCTACCGATGTGGCGTGGAAGGGCACATCGCCCGTAATTGTACCGGGGCACTGCGCTGCACCATTTGCGCTGACGCAACGGCAGACCGGCGTCGCTATGCGTCGCTGTATATGATGGGGGGACGGGACTGCCGTCCCCCAAAAAAGAAGGGTGGAGCGGTCGCAAAATCGATGACCGCTCCCCAAAGCCCAACGCACCAGGTCACGGAAGAGACTGCGCTATGTCTTCATGACCTGCCGCAGTTTCTTCCGTTCGCCGGTCCCTGGCGCAGCGGAAATCGAGCCCTCACGATGCATGCGAGCGATCTATAAGCGAAGGCGGCCCGCATAGGTGGGCCGACCGTCGGGGCGTCACGGTTGTATACGCGAGCAATCCCGTGGCGTCCCTCTACGACGATGAGGACACCGCTGGGTTTTAGTGGATATTCTGGTTTCGCAGCCAGCGAGTCCCACATACCCGTCGCCTTCGGGAGGCGGGATGCCTAAACGCATTTCCCAGCGTCAAAAAAAGGTGCCCATATGCTGGCGGCATACAAGATTACAGTTTCAACCACTGCCCTGTATATATGGCAGATTACTTCCGGATGGAGGTCCCAGTTTACCCACGCTGCTTGCTCAAGCTGGTGGTAGAATGCGACCGCTTGTTTAGCAGTTCTGCATGAGACCTTGCCTTAATCAGAAACAGTATCATCAATTTTTTGCCAATTTCATTAAAATACCAAAAAAGATGCTTATCAAAATACACTTTTCCGTAGTTTTATTAGAAAACTTGCGGCCCGCCCCGGCTTCGCACGGGTATTTAACTAAAATTTCAAAAAATATAAATTTATATTTTTTATCACCTACACCTGTGTATATATTAGTAATAATAGAATATTTTAATACGGCGTAATATTTTAGCCCGCGACTTCGCGTAGAAGTCGAAACTGGTTATAATATTTATTATTAATTTTGTTATAACATATTAATTATTATGTTAAAATATTTGAATACTTATAAAATATAACGGTATTATAGAGTAGGGATTTAATGTTTAAATAAACATTAAAATAAAAATAAAAATTGTTATATTTTATGAACACGAAGCTCGGCCTTTGATCTGAAGAAAGTTACATGGGAGTATTATCTTTTTACAACGAAATCGGAATACTACACCTTCCGTAGTATTTCTTTATAAACAATATTTTTTCTTTTTTCTTCGAGGTGCTAGAATCACCAGGTTACTCTGGAACATGCCACAACTGGCTGTGAGAGAGAAAAGCAACTTTCGTTCAAGTATACTCCCGCTACATTAGGAGTTTGACCTTAAGCTTTGTTTATGGTAAATACATACTCATATACACTCATACATTATATTATTATCCAGTTCCCGGAAATCACCATTTCCTATTTTAAGCAACAGGTCTGAGAATAGTCCGGCAGTAACATCTCCTCTTAGATGGACTCTAATATTTATGGTAAGGCTCAGTTTCGTCACTGCAGGCTACAAATGCTTCTGTACTGTATTGTATCAACCTGTAAACAGCTCACTGCTGAGCAAAAGTCTTTTTTTCCATATAGAAGAAGGGTTGAAGCTTAATCCACCACGCTGCTCCACTGCGATTTGGCGGATAATATCCTACCATAAGTAACGATTACAACTCAATTTTGTTACGTTTAATATAAAGTCTTGGCTGTTCCACCAGGAGCACCCAAAAAAAGATATCACCTACACCTGCGTCAATACTGGAAAAATATTATAATATAATAGACGGATTGAATTGTCAAACATGTGTCAAAATAAAATGTAATTTTAAAAAAAAGCACTAAAGAGTATTGATATTAAAATAACTTTCTACCCCCTTTTAACCCAGTTAGGGGATGAATTTCGATAAAATACGAAACACGTCTTCAATCAATTCTGTTAAATAATATTTATGCAAAATTTGAAGTAGATTGGACCAAGGAATCACGTTGTCCCATACAAAGTTTGCCTCCCTGTTTCATCCCCTTAGAGGTAGAATTTCTTAAAATCCGTTCTTAGCTGACCTCTACTCAGCAAAAGGAATATTCCTACCAAATTTCAAGTTTTTCGGTCTTATAGTTCCAGAGATATCGTGATGAGTGACTATATCTATAGAAAGTCTCCTATATATATCGCATTGTGAGAATGAAAGTGACTCAATCCAAAATTCACAACTTTAGGGAATCATGGAAAATGATAAAATGAAATAAAAAATATTTGTCACTTTAGCACTAAATTACTAAATCATTATGACCTAAAACAAATTTAATCTTACATAATGATTTAGTAATTAGTGCTAGTGACAAATATTACAACTTACAATATTATACAATTATTACTACTTGACATGACTATAATAAAATTTAATTAATATGGATATACATAATTTTGGTAAAATGGATTGCAAAAGCTGGAACCTGAAAAGTAACATTTTTTAGTTTAGAAAAAACATAATGATACGTATAAGTAGAACATACTGCAATTCAATGAAAAACCGTGTATGACCTAGGACGAAGATACATTAGTGTGGGCATCAGGGCAAAAGGGCGCGCACGGCGCTGTAATCAATACACCGCTCTACTTTCAGCGACCTTCCGTGTCGTAGCGACCGCCCGCCTTTGCCTGCACCGTGATGCCTGCCTATGCAATTAGGCAAATTATTCAATCACATAGCTCTTCTCGACTTATACTGTTTTAAATTTTATGTATAGTTTTATGCTAACTTTATACATTTTTTTATTGAAAATACTGTGTAGTCTATGTTCATTTTATATTAATCAGAATACAGTTTTTTTTTAGTGTAAATGAAAGCGTCTAATGCATTAATGCCGAACCCGTCTCATTTTGATGTGAACACAGGACATTTCCATATGATTTTCGTCTGGGAGCGAACGTCCAACAGGGGCGGTGAAGAGGGTGCGGTGGAAGCGGAGGCTTGATATTGACCTAGATGTTCATTCAGAGTTCGGTCGATGCGAAACTTGACATCTGCGCGTTCCTGCGTTTAATGTTTTTCGATTTAATGTACATTTAATTCGGCAGTGGGTTTATTTTTCTTTTTGTAATATAAATGGAGTCCTTGTATTATACAGTGCCCATGTCATTAATATATGATAAATGACATAATATAAGTAACGCACTATCCATCAGTCGTTAAACTCGGGAGTGTAATGTGATGTTAAGTATTCAGAGCCAGTGCGATCAGCGCTCAAGTGTTTCTCGATAAAATGATATTGCGATTTTTATTTAAATAGTTTAGCTTAAATAATATGAAGCCGGAAAAGCAAAAACCAATACCTGCGGTAACCGAAAACATACCTGCAATGGACATAAAATACTCAGATGTGAGTACCTATTAATCAATTGATTCAATTTAATATACGAATATGAACGAATATTATAGATTCGTTTTATAAAACATTTGTAATTTATTTATATGAGATTTTAATAAATTTATATTGTGATTATAAGACAATAAAATGGTATCGGATATAAGATAATGCATGTTGTGTTATAACAGTGCAAGGAAGAAATGACAACGGAAACGGTGACTGAGGAAACGGAACCTGAACGCGGGAATTGGACGGGACGTTTCGACTTTCTATTATCACTGCTAGGATATAGTGTTGGATTAGGCAATGTCTGGCGATTCCCATACCTTTGTTACAATAATGGTGGAGGTAAGTAAATTAGCGTACTTTCGCACTAATAATTTCATAATAATTTAATACTCGTCACAGAACCCAAATACCATAATTACATAGGATGTTTTGGTATTACAGTTAATAAATATTATAGTTTCAAAAAATTTCTGGACCAATTTTTGTAAAGTATTTTTTTCACTAAATGAATTTTAATTACTAAATGTCTGTTAAACCAAACGAATGAATGAAGTTTTTGTTTAATCTGGCCCCTGTGATCTTCGAATAAATTAACAACTAAATCTAAAGACAAGCATAAAAAAAAACTGAGGGGTTTTATTTAGTCTTGAATCTTCTTCTATTGCATGGGTGTTAAACTAGGGTTAAGGTGATAAATAGTAATAATGAGTGTCTCTACCATGTTATAGCTAATGAGTCCGACCACTAATGCGCCTTTTTACGCCGTAATTGTACTTATAATTCATTAACTATAAAAAGTATGTATTTTTTAGATATTAGGTATATAATAAAAATGGCTTAAAATGTACAAAAATATTATTAATAGGTTTTGACTGGATTCCTAAACATGATATTTAAGATTTAGGCTACTAAAGCGGCTTGTCTTTAGATTATTAAAATAACTAATGATACTTTTTATTACGAGTACATTGTACTGTTAGCCGTGCGGTGACCGGCAGAGAAGAATAGTCCCGACCTCTTTCTTGCCGAGGTGTCGTAAAAGGCGACTAAGGCCATAGTTGTGCGAACAACTGTAACCAAAACTGTAAATCAACCACGATAGTTATGAGCAGCTGCGTCACCATATCCTGCCACAGTACACTGTGCTTGCCAACCCGCCTGTTAAGAGTGGCGAGTAATGGCGAACCCTCCCGGAGATGATGGGGGAGGCCTACTGTCAGCAGTGGACATCCAACGGTTGATGCGGTCTTGAATTTTTCCATTCTACTGCCAAAGGATACACTTACATCAGCGAATCAATTAATCAATTAATCAATATTGTACATACTAAAAATGTGATATTTTTTACTTTTATAGCGAGAACAAAATATTCTTATAGTCAGATTACGGCGCCGCTTATTGTACCAATCTTATATTTTAGACATCTAAATCAATCATAAATTAACACATACGAAAAAAAGTCATCAAAATCACTTCAGCCGTTTAAAAGGAGGTCAATGACTTAAACACACATACGCACACACACACTCACAAACACACACACACACACACACACACACACAAACACAAACACACACACGCACGCGCACACGCACACACAGAATATTTATAAGGTTAAAGATCTTTATTTTCTCATTTAGAACAATACAGTCATTTGCATGAGAAATAACAAAATTAACATGACAGATTTAGTTTTGAGTCCAGTTTGATAACTATATGTTACTTATGTATAACTATACATTAAATCTATTAAGAAATATGTAGGTATATGCCAAATTTACGTGTCATTCGTTCCAGGTGCATTTTTGATTCCGTTTACGGTGATGCTCGTGATTGCGGGTCTTCCGCTCATGTTTATGGAGCTTTCATTTGGTCAATACGCTGCTCTAGGACCAGTCGCAGTTTATAACAGATTCTGCCCTCTTTTCCGAGGATTGGGTTATGGAATGGTCATAGTATCCAGTATAGTAATGTTATATTATAATCTCATCATTGCCTGGACAATTTATTATATGGTTGTTTCATTCGCGAGTATTTTTTACCAACTTCCTTGGCAAAATTGTGACGCCGATTGGAGCACTATGTGTAAGTTTGCATACTCATGCAACAGTTTATACTAGTAAAATGGGAATTTAAACTCATTTATTAAAACGTAAAAAAAATCGATGTAAAACTTTTTATTATTTTAGTTTGTTACTCATATGAAGAGGCAGATAGATGCCAGGCACAAAATGGCACATACTACTTACGACAATGTCTGAATCAAAGTTATGCTACCCTTCACGGTTATGAAGCGTTAGCTGAAGTGGCTCTACGTCGACCTCCCGCTGAAGAATATTTTACGTGAGCATCTATGTATTTTTCTGAACGAAACTATAATAATAATAAATAAATGTAAATAATTTGTTTTTTCATTGATGACTGACATAAAAAAGAGGTTATTAATTCGACATATATGCATTGTAATTTTATTGGAAATGCAAAATATTTACATATCTATAATCCACTAGGGCTTCTAAACAAATATACAAAATTGTATTGGTGTATGTTTATATGTATGTATGTTTATTCGTACATTTCTGTATTAATTGTGTAGTAATCAGATCGTGATCACTATTTTTTATTACATTAGTTTCAATATAGGGACTAGTAAAACTTTCATCTGAATCGGATCAGTAATTTTTCTAAAATAGATTAAAACGTATAACAAACTATTAGTACTTATTGACAAAACCTACTTCAATTTTTACTTTAAACTAAACATTACGAAATAAAAAGTAATTTTAAAGAATTAAACTGACTTCGAAGTTTTATTTTTTTAATTTGCTGTTGTTTTTTTCAGTAATCAAGTGCTTGGATTATCGTCCGGAATTGAAGAAACAGGTCAAATTCGTTTGGGCATGGCTGCATGTTTATTTGCCGCCTGGCTTATTGTATTTCTCTGCTTATGCAAAGGTGTCCAATCATCAGGAAAGGTTAGTAAAATACGAATTTTAGTAAATGACTGTATAATATATTATAAATAAGACAGGTTAAGACACAATAACAAAGGTTCTCAGGAGATAATTGAAAATGATAGCTTCACTATATTATTTATTAGAAAAAAAGAGTCGATCAGAAACGAACAAAAAAAAATTGGTTGTCTGTAAAGTCGGTTTACGGACGATAATTTTGCGTGATAACGTCAAACGAAAACATGGATAAAAATTTGCATAGTTTTATTAATAATAGTTACATAGTTGACATAGTTGACAATGAGTCATGCTTTTTCGTGCGTGCAGCCGGCACTCGTCGATTTACAAGACGTTATCATGTCAAAAATATACTCATCAATTGAGGCTATTTATAAAAAATATTACTACATCCTTACAAATATATAATTTTTTTTGTACTATTGCATAATGTATAATTGCGTATATGTATCGATTTATAGAGATAGAGTTTTTTTTAAATTTATTTTATTGAGCTTTTTTCCCTTATAGCATGTAAAATACATTGTATATTAAATCAGATATAGTCTACATTTTTTTTAAATTTATTTACACTAAACAGAACACAACTACACAGAACTGTAAAAATCTTCTTAAAATCCCACTGTCGGGGAACAGTCTCTTCAACTGTGAAAGAAAAGAGTTTGAGACTATTCCAATATACTGCTCTACTAAGTGTTAAAATATTAATTAAATTAAATTAAATTTATATTAGATAATTTTAATTAAATTGATGTTATAATATTGTTTTATGTTGCTTCTCTACCTGTTTATGTTTTTACTAGAGTACATAATTTATTAATAATCATCAGTAATGCCACGTATATTAAGTAGTGTACGTGGCGTTGCTGATTACAGGCATGACTTGTCGTTCTAATTAGATCTAAATATATTAAATAAATATCAGTCAGAATTTCGTCCGAAACAAGCAGGTTTCGTCACGACGTTTTCCTTCACTACCGAGCATGAAATGAATAATACACACAGTAGTTCAGTTTTTATTTTTACTTGTCCTTTACAGGTAGTATACTTCACGGCGTTATTCCCTTACGTTGTACTCGTAATACTATTCGTCCGGGGGGTAAGTTTGCCTGGAGCGTCTACGGGAATTCTATTTTATTTGACGCCAGATTTTAGTCAACTTGCCAACGCTCAGGTATTTATACTCTTACCTAAAACTTGCTTTAGATTTTTTTATTATTTTTTATTAAAATTCCAAATTTCAGGTGTGGGGTGACGCTGCAGTACAAATATTTTTTGCACTAAGTCCAGCTTGGGGAGGTCTCATAACACTTTCGTCCTATAACAAATTTTCAAACAACTGTTATATGTATGTATTCCTTTATTATAGTATTTTATACAAGTGTAAATATCATATCTATACCAAAAGAGAAACATTTTGCCTTTCTTTCAGAGATTCACTGATAGTGGCAGTGTCAAACATTGCAACATCGTTTTTTGCTGGCTTGGTCATATTTTCAGTGATAGGGTTTCTGGCCCATGAGTTACATGTAGACGTTGATCGAGTAGTAGATCAAGGAGCAGGCCTAGCATTTATAGTTTACCCTGAAGTCGTAACTAGACTACCAGTCTCACCACTTTGGTCCATATTGTTCTTCGTTATGCTTTTGACTTTAGGACTTGATTCTCAGGTACGCTTTAAAATATGTATTTAAATTTAGCAGTACCCGCTACTTTATTTGCGATTACCTTCTCTTTCATTAAATCTATATATGTATATAAAATATATTCACCAGCTTAAGATGAGCCATACGTTTAGAGGTTTCTGTACATTCCGGTTTTTAAGTTATTTAGACTTATTACTGAGCGTTATATAAGATATCATATTTTTAATTTCTTAACTAAAAAACTAAAGATCTTGAAATACTGACATGAAAATCTTTAAAATATGTCCTTTCTTACGAGACGACGAGTTAATCAATTAGGACAAAGTACACATTTCAACTTCCATCTCCCCTCCCAAGGAAATAGTATGGAATTTTGAGATAAAAAGTATACATTGTCTTAGCTCGAGGTATGAACTCAAATCTTGCCCACTTTTATTTGTTTTATTTGTAGTTTTGGCGTGATTCATGGCTAAGATACAGGCAGACAGGCAAAACAGACAAAAACGAAAAGAATTATATTTTTTGCCTAAGTATTAATTATGGAATATCCTTCAAAATCATGTTTCAAATATCTTCTATGTACAGATTTGGACAAGTAATGACATGTTATTTTTTTATTATTAATTTTAGTTCGCCTTAATGGAGACTGTAACAACTGCTATATTGGATCGATTTCCCAATTTTCGTCAGAAGAAAGTTTGGGTCGTACTATCGGTAGCCATTCTTGGTTATTTAGGAGGTTTAATTTTTACGACTAATGTAAGTTTTTGTCATGAAAAAATAATATTAATTAAAAAATAAATCTTCAAAACACTTTGATTTTATTTATTGTTTTCCTGTTCCAGAGTGGAATGTATTGGTTGCAACTTATGGATAAATATGCGGCAAATTGGTCAGTCCTTATTATTGCTATCGGTGAGTGCATTTTGATAGCCTGGATTTACGGCGCGGAAAAGTTTTGCCAAGACATACAGAGAATGATTGGTAGACAATCAAAACTCTGGGTTCTGTTTTGGAGTGCTATGTGGCGAATTATTACACCGGCTGCTCTAGTAGTAAGTAAAATAATTTATATTACAAAATAGATTTACATTTAATTTTTTACACTGTGTTGGTAACCGTTTACGTGTTTTCAGTTTATTTTGGTATTTAATTGGATTGAGTACAAACCAGCATCATATGGACACTATGTATACCCGATGTGGGCTGATGCTGTTGGCTGGATAATTGGAGTTTTACCAATTGTTGTAGTAGTTCTCATGGCAGTAAATCAGATTTGCAGTGGACCTGATGACCTTACGATCATGGAGGTAAGTGTATTTTTTTATAATAAGCAGTTTCGTGCTGAAATATGTACTTTTTGCTACGATTGTATTATTCAAAGGATTTGCTGTTGTCTCCAGATTTATATTTTTTAATTAGATTTTTGTCGGAATATACATTTCAAACGAACTCACCATCGGGTCGCATATTAGAAACAACCCATTAAAAATACGCAAAGGTTTAAAGGTAAAAGGTAAAAGGTTAAAGGTATAAAGGTTAAAGTAGGCTTAAAGGTTAAAGGTATTTAAAAGAACATCCGAATTTTTCTACTAGAAACACGTAACGTTTTGACTCAATTTCAATTTTAAGTAAGCATCCATACTGAAATTTATTATCTAAGTACGTTGTATGAAAGAAGTAAGTTTCTATTTTAATATGTTTAGAAAGCCCGTGTTCTCTCTCGTCCGACGGACGAGTGGGGCCCGGCATCAGGGTCTGTATGCACCGCGCTGCGCGCGGAAACCGAACTGTCTCCACCTGTGCTGTTGCTGCACGGCCGACATGTGCTCCGCGAGCGCGGTGTATGACCCCCGCACGCTCATCCACTCATTGCTATGCGGAAGGTAGGTTGAAGTCGTAGTTCAAATATTATAAATATTTTAAAAGAGAATAGAATAAAACATGTCATCATAATATTTATTTTTTATTTTACTTATTTTTATATCTTTTTTTAAATATTATAATATATTTATTTCATTGGCTGCGTATCGATATATTTCGTCCGATATATATTGATATGTAAAATCGACATATGTATATTGTCATCTTTTTTTTAGAAGTCTGGGTAGATTACAAAAGGGACTCTACAGAAAAAATATTAGGATTTATAAATAAATACAGTTCATTCGCTTTTTCACCCTAGCTGTTTTTACTTATATTATACTGAACCTTATCTACTATTTAATAATATAAGAATAGTTAAATAAAAACAAATCACTTACGATATGTCGACAATATCGATATATTTATACAACATATTTTGCAAAGTATCGACAGAGCAGTACGATACATTATATCGAAAAAATATCAATTTTTTTATATGAACATCCATATACGAGTGAATTGTCGTTGTCACCCCTAGGTGCTTGGCACCCGGGGTGGACTGCGCCCTCCACCCCCCCTTTTCGCCACCAAAACGTGTCAACACGTCGCCTTCGTTTGAGTGTTATTCGTTCAAAACAGTCAGCTTAGCTGGTTGAGCAATAGTAGAACCGTTCTCACTTGATTGTCTAAACATATAAAAAAAAATTCCAGTATCGACGTAGGTGTAGGTGATATCTTTTTAAAAAAAATTATACTTTTGATTTGAAATTACATTTTATTTTGACAAATGTTTGACAACTCAATCAGTTTATTATAATTTTTTTTCCAGTATCGATGTAGGTGTAGGTGATATCTTTTTATTTTTTTTGGATGCTCCTGGTGGATCAGGCAAGACTTTTCTATTAAATAATATATTTCTATAAATTTACTGTTGGCCAAAGTGAGAAGCAAACGTGATATCGCCTTAGCGGTCGCATTGTCCGGAATTGCTGCCTGGAAGGAGGTAAAACTGCACACTCCGCGTTTAAACTTCCTTTTCATTTGATACACACCGAACCTCCTTTCTGCAATATACCCAAACAAACGCAAATAGCCGCGTCCAAACCGACCGAGCACGGCCGGCAATTGGCTCGCGAGGCAGCCTCGCGAGCCAATGGCTCGGCCGGTGTGGACGGGGCTCGGGCTGCCTCGGGCTGCCTCGGGCACATGTTGGCTCGGCCGAGCGGCGCTCGACCGCGAGCCATAATTTGTCGGTTTTTGGCGATGCTCAAAGGCGCCTCAGTCTGAGCTGCTCGGGCGGTGTGGACGGATATAACGACGCTCGCGGGCCAGTGAATTAAAAATGAATAAATAATACTTTATTATTAACTTTGACATAATGTAATTTAATTATTATTAATTTAAATTGACTGACATTACCTATATTGAATTACATGATTTTATTTAATTCAATGTTAAATTATATGTTTTTTTTTATTTATCTTTGCCTACTTCTGCTATAATGTTGTTGTATTTTATTTTCTGCTTTCTGTGTTCTACTTGTGACTCCTACTGTAAAATAATGTTGATTTTTATGGACAAGAAGTCCGAAATAAACGTTTTATTTATTTATTATTATTTATTTATTCGCTTAATACCAATTTACGGAAGTTTCAAAATGTTGTGGGTTTCAAAAGACCCACATAATTTAGCAGCTGAAAACACGTGATTTATCATCGTATGCCGGAAAGAAACTAAATGCTCAAAATGGCTCACCTTGGCTCGCGAGCCACGCTCACAACCTTTCAAATTTGCCTCGGGGCCACCACGGCTCGCGAGGCAAAAGTCCGAGCGTGGCTCGCGAGCCGTGCTCAGTCGTTCTGGACGCGGCTAATGAAATTGTTTGGGGTGAGAGTACTGTGGCTCATAAAGGAGGTTTCGAAGTCCTAAATAGATCTTTATTAGGAATAATAATTAATAGGGTACTTTCAGTAGTGAAAAATAAATTATGAGATTTGATAACTATTAAAATTTATGTAGAAATATACTTAAATATTCTGATTTTGAGTCATAAAAGCATATTATTGTTTTATTATATTGAAATTAAAAGTCGTAATTTTTAATCTGTATATCATGTGATCTAAAACACGAGCCGCCATGCTGTGACGTCGTAAAGACAATGTTTCCGATGTACACTGCGAGCACTCCTCATTGCTCTCACTAGTGAAAAATTCGTTCCTTTATTGAGTACCAGTACACTGCCGCAATACCATATAGAAATATATGACGACATAAATAGCATAATTTTTGTACTGTTAGCACTGGCTCTTTCGAGGTAAGGAGCTCTCAGTACTTTGATCACCTGATTAAAAAATATAACAGCACGAATGATTTGTTATTCAAAAATGTCAACAATATTCAAAAATTAATTTTTGAATATTGTTGAATTTATTTTTGAATAGAAAACGTTACATGATGAATATTTCTTTTGAAAACAATGTCGAAAAATTAGGATGATACTATACTGGACTGCGTTCCGTTTTATCAGTAACCAGTATAGCACAGTATAGCAAACTAAAAAGTAACAGCTTCGCAGTATACTGAATTGACGTCACACCTCAGAGTGCTCTCAGTATATCGGAACACAACTTTACGCATATTACGTCACCAAAATAGGTGACCGCGTTTTCGCCGGAATTAAAAAGGTTTAAAATTTAATTTAATTTTATGGCAAGAAAGCGTGTTTATTTTGCCGAAATATTTTTTTTGTGGCTTTTTATTACGAAAATTAACATTTTGAAGTACTTTTTAAAACATAGTAGAATACCCTATTGTCAAATAGGAGGAGTTACTGTATTGTTAGCAGGTGATTTCAGGCTGACTTTACCAGTAATGCTTAGAGGAACGCGAGCGGACGAAGTTAAAGAGTACGTGAAGCACTGAAGACCGTTCTGGTGTAGTGGTGCGAGTAGTCGCCTCAACACCTCGCCTCAATACCGGTGGTCGCGGGTTCGATTTACGCTCGGGGCAGATATTTGTATTTGTGCAAATATTTTTGCGGTCTGGGTGTAGGATAATCCTTGTGGGTTTCCCCACCGTGCTTCCGAGAGCACCTAAAGTCGTCGGTCCGGTTGCTATCATGGATACCTGGTAATGTTACCTGGTATGTTACTCATGGTAGGGATATTTTCCGCCAACCCGTAGTAGAGCAGCGAGGTGGATTAAGCTCGAACCCTTCTTCTACATGGAGAAGAGGCCTTCGCTCAGCAGTGGGTTGTTTACAGGCTGATACAGTACAGTACAGAAGCATTTGTGGCCTTCAGTGACAAAACTGAGTCTTACCATAAATATGAGAGTCTATCTGAGGGGAGATTCACAGGACAGTTCTCAAACCTGTTGCTTAAAATAGAAAATGATGATTTCCCAGAACTGGATAATAATATAATGTATGAGTGTATATGAGTGTTTATTTATCATAAACTAGCGGCCCGCCCCGGCTTCGCACGGATATTTAACTAAAATTTCATAATAGACGGATTGAGTTGTCAAATAATATTTTAGCCCGCGACTTCGTCCGCGTAGAAGTCAAAATGGTTATAATAGGATTTTTATTTGTTTTTTTTTACGTTATTAATTTTGTTATAACATATAAATTATTATGTTAAAATATTTGAATACTTATAAAATATAACAATCTTATTTAGTAATCTTATTATTAATTATCAATTATTATAGAGTAGGAATTTAAAGTTAATTAAACATTAAAATAAAAATAAAAATTTGTTATATTATATGATCAAGAAGCTCTGCCTTTGATCTGGAGAAAGTTATGCGGGGGATAATAAATATATATATATATATATATATATATATATATATATATATATATATATATATATATATATATATATATATATATATATATATATATATATATATATATATATATATATATATATATATATATATATATATATATATCTATATTATCTTTTTACAACGAAATCGAAATACTACACCTTCCGTAGTATTTCTTTATAACCAATTTTTTTTGTTTTTCGTTCGGAGTGCTAGAATAGCACTAAAACTACCAGGCTATTCTGAAATATGCCACATACACCTGACTGTGAGAGAAGCAGCTTTCGCTTAAGTATACTCCCGCTACAATAAGAGTTTGACCTTAAGCTTTGTTTATGGTAAATACATACTCATATACACTCATACATTATATTATTATATGGTTCCCGGAAATCACCATTTCCTATTTTAAGCAACAGGTCTGAGAACTGTCCGGCAGTAACATCTCCCTTAGATGGACTCTCATATTTATAGTAAGGCTCAGTTTCGTCACTGCAGGCCACAAATGCTCCTGTACTGTAGTGTATTGTATCAGCCTATAAATAGCCCACTGCTGAGCGAAGGCCTTTTTTCCATATAGAAGAAGCGTTGGAGCTTAATCCACCACGCTGATCCACTGCGGGTTAGCGGATAATATCCCTACCATAAGTAACAATTATTATAAGGCCTCCATGAGGGACCGACGGCTTTACGTACTCTCCGGGGCATGGTGGGGAAACCCACTATACACGCAGATATACACCCAGACTCGAAACAAATATTGGCACAAATACAAATATCTGCCCCGAGCGGGAATCGAACCCACGACCACCGCCATTGAGGCAAGGCGTTGAGGCGACTACTTGTACCACTACACCAAAACGGTCATCAATGCTTCGTTCGTTGTATCGTAGGTATAACTACACCACAAGTCAATACGATTTTGCCTCTTACAATTAGATTTGAATAAATCCGCAAGTAATTATTTTTTAAATTTTAATTGATTCGGCACAGTTGGTAGTGATCCTGCTTTCTGCTCCAGGATCGTGGATTCGATTCCCGCCTCAAGTCTGGGTGTAATATGTATTTATTTCTATATGTATTATTTATATTATGTATATTTATAAAAAATGTATATCAGTCGGCTGTTATCGAAAACAGAGGCATTAAGTTGCCTACCTTAGGAAGACTCGATCGTGTGTGTAGGTCAAACATATGTTTATATTTAATAATAGTCCAAGACAGCTTTTATCTCCTCCTTCTTAGTTTTAGTGTAAGATAAAGTTAAATGGGTTCATGATTTATAATGTTTTCTGATCTTGTTCCAACATTAGTCCGTGGTGCCAATCTGTACTAATTGGGGTGTTAATGCCGTATAATTCAAAAATGTTTCCAAGTTCACTTCGGTGTCTTCTATATTTGTATCATTGTGAACTACAGATGCCTTGTTGATGAGTCATTTGGTTTAAAACCCTTGACTTAACACAACACCAACATTGAAGTAAAAAGTATTATATAAGACACTATTTTACAATAAAGCAATCACGGTACATTTAAAACTAAATTTTGTTACGTTTAATATCTTCTATCAGTCTTGCCTGTTCCATCAGGAGAACCCAAAAAAAGATATCACCTACACCTGCGTCAATACTGGAAAATATAATTGACGGATTGAGTTGTCAAACATATGTCAAAATAAAATGTAATTTAAATCAAAAGCACTAAGGAGTATTTATATCAAAATAACTTTCTACCCCCTTTTAACCCCGTTAGGAAAGTAATTTAGATAAAATACGAAACATCTCTTCAATCAATTCTGTTAAAGAATATTTATGCAAAATTTGAAGTATACTGTGTTAATTGTATAAATATATAATAACAATTAATTCATTATTCGGACACCCACCACCTCAGTCCCCCGAGATCATGGACGCTGTAAAGGTCCGAAACATCGGGAAATAATTTAAAAAAGTATTGTAAAACTATAAAGTTTTGAATAAACGCGATAAAATCCGGTATTGACTTTTAATCAAATTTGAAGTAGATTGGACCAAGGAATCACGTTGTCCCATACAAACTTTGGCTCCCTTTTTCATGCTCTTAGAGGTAGAATTTCGTAAAATGCGTTCTTAGCTGACCTCTACTTGGCAAAAGGAATATTCCTACCAAAATTCAAGTTTTTAGGTCTCATAGTTCCAGAGATATCGTGATGAGTGACTAATACTATATCTATAGAAAGTCTCCTATATATATATATATATATATTATAGTAGCTGTCAAAGAACACAAACTACAAACTAATAACATATGAAAAAGGTCTCTTATCATCTCTATGACTCGAAATACTTTTACATTGTTTGGCAAGTAGTAATCGAAGGGTACATAAGATAATATAAACGTGTTAGTAAAGTCAATGTCGTTATTATAATATTATTAATGCCATCGGCAAATTGTCCATTATGAAGCTTTTCGTCCTCCCCCATCACTTTAAAAGTTTCACATACGTTTTCCTGACTTTGCTATACTAACCGACATAGTTTGAAAAATGTGTATTAATAGCAAAGTTTGTAACATTAAGGGCATTAATAGATTGAAAATAAAGACTCTTTAATATGAAAAATTAAACTAACCTAACCTAAACTAAACGCATTTAACGTTATAGAACAGTTTCTCGAAAGCTCTACATTGACTGGCAACTGCCGGTCAATGTAGGAAAAAGGAGCTTAATCCGCCACGCTGCTCCACTGTGGGTTCATGTTCAAGCAGAAAAAAAATTATTTATTAACTATTGCATAACTAATTGAAAAATTGTGATTTAAATTTTATTCAGGCGGATTATTGTTCATTTACTCGTATCTATCCAGTAAGCCCCTGAATTTTTTAATTTTTTAAATTTTATATTTCATATGTTGAAATAATTTTTATCAATAAAGTATCCAAAGTAGGCGTGGCTTACGCAAGCTAGAGCACCAGTTTTAGGCCGTATTTTCATCCCTCTGGGAAAATTATAAATATTTTATTATAGTTCCGGGGGCCGGGACGTTTTTTAGGAAATATCCTCTTTTTTGGATTTTTTTTTTAAATTTGAAAAATCAAATGACACCTCCATTACAATTTTCGAAGATTGCTGAAAAAAGTTGACCAAAATGGCAATTGTTGACTAGACTTCTATAGGGGGCCGGATCATCCCCCGAGGTGCGCGGATCGCCGTCCAGGGTACGGAGGTGGAGGTTCGGGCCCAGGTGAGGTACCTGGGCCTCACCTTGGACAGCCGATGGAGCTTTGGTCCGCATTTCGCGGAGCTCGCTCCGAGGCTCGAGAGCGCCGCCGCTGCATTGGGCAGACTCCTGTCCCAACGTAGGAGGAACGGACTCCCCTTGCCGGTGCTTATTTGTCGGCACAGTGCGGAGCATGGCACTGTACGGTGCGCCCATCTGGTGTGACGCACTCACCGCTCGGAACAAGGCTCTTCCTTGCTCTTGCTCTTGAGGAGGCCTCAGAGGGTCATAGCGGTGAGGGAGATACGTGGATACCGTACAGTGTTATGGACGGCGGCAACACTTCTCGCTAGTGATCCGCCCTGGGAACTCCAGGCGGAGGTGCTCGCGGAAGTGTACCGTTTCCGGTCGAGCCTCAGAGCTAGAGGACAAGTCCCAAGTGCGGACCAGACGGCTCCGATCAGAACTCAGGCTCAGAGAGCCCTGATCCAATGGTGGCAGGCGGATCTGGAGTCCCTAGCGGCGGGCCTGGCGACGGTGGATGCTATACGTTCACATCTTCGTCGCTGGGTCAGAAGGCGGCACGGGGTGTTGACCTTCCGACTGACGCAAGTACTTACCGGGCACGGGTGCTTTGGTAAGTACCTCCATCAAATTGCAAGAAGGGAAGCCACCCCTGCCTGTCACGAGTGTGGCGCACCGATAGACACGGCGCATCACCGCTTGGGGGCCCCAGCGCCATGCCCTGGTGGCCATGATAGGCGGAGACCTCTCGTTGTAGAGCGTGACCCGCTGCATGATCGGTAGCGAGAGGTGCTAGTCGGCCGTGACCTCCTTTTGCGAGGAGGTCATGGCTTTGAAGGAGGCCACGGAGCGGGAGCGTGAAGCAGACGTTAACGCTGACCCGCTCCGCAGGAGACGACCGGGGAGAAGGAGACGCCGCTACGCGCTCCTTCTCCCTCCGCACTAGAGTGGGAGGGGCACCTATAATCCTCCCACTCGCCACTAGGGCAATAGAGCGCTCACGGTGCCCGCGAGCGCTCTATAGGCGAAGGTGGCCCGCATAGGTGGGCCAACCGTCGGGGCGTCACGGTTGCATGCGCGAGCGATCCCGTGGCGCCTCATTACGACGATGAGGGCACTACTGGGTTTTAGCGGGTATTCTGACACGTTCTGCGTGCCAGCGAGTCCCACATACCCGCCGCCTCGCCGCGGCGAGATGCGTAATTGCATTTCCCAGCGTTAAAAAAAAGGGGGGCCGGTATCATAGAGGTAATTATCTCTATGGCCGGTATACGCAAAATATAATGTAACACTGAAATTCCACATATTACAACTCTACAGTACCTACGCTCAATAGAGAGTGCTACAATATTATGGCGTGATTTGCAGACTATATTAGACTATATCATCCCGATGATATAAGTGAATCTCAAAACACAGTCAACAGCGCCTTATTAATAATATTATTTTGAATTATTTTATTTTAATGAACAAAAATGTAATGTTTTCTATATATTTTCGTCAAAAGCAGGGAGCATAATCTTTAAAATAATATACGAATTATTATTTAAAATTTTGCCTAAGTATTTAGGAAGATCTAGGCTATCCAGGAAAAACACGTTTTAGAAATAATATATATGATGATTTTGTTCATCTGTCAAACTGTATACCTAAATGGAAACGTACATAATTCAACATTTTGTTTTACTTTCAATCTGTAATAAATTTTACATATTTTTTATTAAATAAAATTTCTTAATAAGACAAATCGTCATCATGTAGTAGAATAGCGACAGAATTTATATTTCTTTATTTCAAAAATTAGTTTTTTAAAGTGATATCCAAAGCTCACTTTAGGTGAACAGAAATTAAATAATTTTTTTTATTTGATTACTAAGCAAGGACGTAAAGTCCTAAACCTTTGACCCAACTTATCTGACACCATTATTAATTTTAGTACAGTAATTTCTTAAAACACAGTTTTGTGGTCGTATGCCAGTGCCACACTGCTACTAAAATGATTATTTTTTGTGTTATCAGTACCTAAGCGCACTTGACTTTTATCATGATGTTGAACTGTCGATTTTTTTAATTTGAAAATAATCAAAATTGTTGCTTTGAGTACACACCCATGTTTTAAGTACATAAATGTATTGTTAACGTGTTTTATTTATGTTGCAGACATCTAATGATGGCATAGACGCAACTTCTATTACTAGTGGCATAGAAAACGAAATAAAAAAAGCAGGGGCAAACATCAGTAAAATTAAAAAGGCCTCTATTAAACGAAAAGTTCAGAATTTCAGCCATGAATCAGACGAAGGTATAATAGAACCTCTACTGCAAATAGAAAAAGAAAAAGCCGAAATCGCCAATAGAAGTGCCAAGTACTTATTAAACAAATCTAAGACTGATTCTTCCTATGAAAGGATTAACAAAAGTTCAGACAATTTTGCCTTCTCGGAAAACACTATATCAACGCCTGTCAGTTCTACAAGTAAAGCAATCTGCACTACTGTGAAAGATAATCAATCATCGACTTCATATATATGTGGGACAGCACCTATACATAATCATATGAACACTAATGTTTTTGGTACATATGACGTGTCAAAAGGTATTAACGCAACTAAAAATCAAATACTTGTAGAAATAGATGGGTGTAAGTCAGGGAGTTATAGTCCAAGCCCATTAATTTTTACAACAGCGAAAATTCATACAGACAGTAAATCAAAATTAATGGAACCGGTACAAACTACACTAGGCCCGATATTATCAACGATTGAAGGCAATGTTGTAAAAACGTTAATTAATAATAAAGAGCATCATGTAAACAGCTTCTCAATAAAATCTGTCAATCAAAATATAAATAAACTTGATACGAAAGAATCACAATCTAGCAAAGAAAAACCACTTATTTCAGCAACAATAGCTACTGTATCGTCAAATGAGGATGTCATAAGTTCCAAAGGAGTACCTTACCTAAATGAATGCAGAAATTTATGTGGAAAGGAATTGCATGCTACTCATTCCTTGCAAGATACTGCTAGCATGTGTAATAAAAACCAAAACGTTAAACAATTTACAAATGATGTAAGTAAAGATACGTTAGCAACCACAACAACTTCTATCAGTTTTACGACCACTAAAAATACTCAAGACGTAACCTATAATTTGGCTAGTAATAAATTAAATACTGATTCAGTACCTATTAGCGCAGATACGTCAAATCGAACGACAACATCGAGTGAAAAGTTGATATCTGCTGATAAAAATAAAAATAGTGCCATTATTAGTACTGACAATAAAGTCCTAAAATCTAATGTGCAAGCTATTGATTTGCAAATGGAAGATTGTAAATCTATAAATTTAAAATCAGTAAAGGCATCACGTTGTGATATAAGTAACAATGTGACGTCAGCAAGTAAAATTAGTGCAGTTCCTGGTAATTTAGAAAATAAAGAAATAACTCAAACTGTAAAGTTAAAAGACTCATTATACGATATAAGCGATAATACTAATACAGTTAAGATACCAATTTCCAGTGCTAGTAAAAAATTACAGCGACAGAAAAACGCTGCCGTAGATGAAATAAATGAAACAAGTACTGTTTCCAGTTCATTTACAGATGAAAAAAGTAATATGACTCATGGTTATGATAAATCTATAAAAAATAATGAAAAATGTTCTTCAAGGAAAGTAGACTATAAAAGTGATGGTACTTCCTTACATGAGAAATTATCAACTGCTACAAAATCGAGTCTAATAAATGCAAAATTGCCACCTACATCTATAACAACATCTGTACTAATAGTATCAAAATCTACAGAAGATACAATGTCTAAGTCGAAAATTAAATGTTCCACAGATGTGACAAATATAAAACCCGTAACATGTAATAGTTTCGAAGATGTTACTAAAACTCAAACTAAATCATCAACAGTATCAACTGTACCTAATCCAAAAGACACTACAATATTAACTATTGGGACTTGCATAAAATCAGAATCGTCTTCGAAATCTTCTACCGGTACCACATCAGCAATGGCTACATTCATTACACCTGATAAATCAAATAGTTATAGTGTTGTCCCTACAACTAGTGAATCTATTTTAACAGATAAATGTGATAGTACGGCTGCTAATACGACCCTTCCTTCGTATATTGTTTCTACATCTAAAACAAAAATTGGGTCGACGTTGACTACTAGTACATTAAAAAGTACCACAAAATCTCTGTCTCAAAAACCCTTTGTTGAAGTTGTTTATACATCAAATGATAGAGAAAGAACGGCTAAGGTTACACAACTAAGTGACAGATCTACATTAGATGCATCTTCTTCAAATTCTGCCAACCATTCAAATTTCTCTCAACAAACAAAAACGAAAACTGACACTTTTGTAAAAGATGGTAGAGCTTAACATAAAATGTAACTAATTACATTGGATTTTTTATTATGTTTATTTTAAGTATCTTTTCTAGTGTATTTAAAAATATAATGTACAAGTTACAGGCAAAAATATAGATACACGTAATTGCTCAAAAATACGTATTCGCCTTAGAACGCAAAAACAAAACAATAATAATAGATATAGTATAAGAAACACACGTATAAGTACTTATCTTATTTTTCGTAGATTAATATACGAGTATACTCGTATACTGATACATATCGTGGGATGAATACTACAACTAGGTAACTACAATTCAGATGTTTCGAGAAAAACTAAAATTTTACCAAGATTTTTAGAGATTGTCAAAACGTCAAATCTTGACAATCTCTAAAAATCTTTCTAAATGTTATTTTACTACTATTTTTAAATTTCATTTGATTAGAAGAAGTTTTTGTCTTGATTCGAACAAAATTTTATAAGAAATTTGGAAAAACAAATATGTAGTACTTACCCCATGATACTCGTATATTATGTCACTAATAAGTCAAATCAGTTTAACTATCTTTTTTCTGAAATTTGGATGTGTACTACATAATTATGCTTTTTTTTGTTGAATAGGGACATATTTTTATCTTGTTATGCTTACGTGAATATACATAATATATTTATATACATTTTTGCTTCCGACTTGTACTTTATATATAGTAGATACATTTAAGATAGATTTCAATTCTGTTTAAACAACTCAATTATCTTACGAAATGTAGCAATCCTTTAAATTCTTACTTATCCATAGATTGTTATGCGTAGTTGTATATGAGTATTTAGACTTATTTGTGAGCGGGTAATAATTTGAGAGCAAAATGCTAAAACGCCAGTAGATTTATTAGTCTCTATGTAACTAATAGTCCTAAACCCGACTGCGGAGTAACATCCTTTGTAAGTACACAATATTATAATAATATATAAAATTATTAATCTTTAATATTCTGAATTGTTTTGATACATTATAATTAATATTCAAACACAATAAAAGAACATTTTTAAACATAATATAACATGGAAATAATCTTCAGTGTCGCGGGTCGTAGTAGGATTAATAACAAATAGGCACTTTGCTTATGTGTAGTAAGTATGGTAGAACCTCTTGACTCAATGTTCTATAACTCTTATTTGCTCATTTAATAACTGTAAGGAATTGAATAGATATATAAAATATTTGTCACCTTTAAAAATAATTGACATCATATCTAATGTTCAATGAGTCGTTTATATTAAAAGAGTTGTTTGCTTATTTATGTTGGTTTAATACTTTTAAACCCTTAATAAGCTTTAGTGGTGCTAAGATATAAACTAATATTTTTCATAGACAATATTATATTTTTATGATACAATTTAGAGATGAATGATTTCGTCTCATATAAAGTCAATTTAAACATATTCTTTAATAAATCGCATAAATATTTATATTTTCTTTCTATAATCTATCTCTACCTATTCTGTTCTTAATTAACGGTGAAAAGAGAAAAATAAAAATCACAGGGTAGTAACAGATAATATGATAAAAAAAATTTTCATTGTATGATGACTGTAAAAGATTTTAGATATAAGTTAACCCTTTTATGGAGTTATGTATTTTAATTGTTAAAAAATTGTATGAATAAGTAATCATATTCATATTTTTATAGGCACGTAAGTGTATTTCAGAATAATTATTCGTGTTTTGTTGTATAAGATCCTAAAATGTTTTATTAATAAACTTAAACAAAATGTCATAGAACCCGTGGGACTATCAGGTAAGTTACAAATAGCGAACGATCGCGAAAAAATGCTGTAATATCACATTTCAATACTAAAAGCTGAGCTCGCGACTGTGCCTCTAGCGAGCATGTGACATTACAGTGATTTTTCGCGATCGTTCACTATTTACAAGTTACGTGATAGGCCCCACCGCTTAGTACGGTTACAAGTGGTTACAAGTAACATGTTGTATGTTACTTGTGAATCTAAAGTACTGATTATTTTCGTTTATAATAAGATCCGGTCCATAAGTCAACTATTCCGATTGTGTTAGAATATTGTCGGTCATTGGGATCATAATGGTTGGTTTTCAAGTTTTGTTATGACATAATAAAGACACTGCGTCGTAATGACACCATTTATGAACTAATTATTATTGTCTTATTATTATTACAGTTACATGCCTTCAATTAGCAAAATACCAATGATACAATAGCAATAGCAGACTTGCGCTCCGGGCGTCTTGTACCTTTGAATGCATACTTCTCACAACTTTAACAGCTATGCAACTTGTCCGACTGATTTCTAATAGGTTTTAAATATATTGACAGTACTATTAGTTTTGAAATTATATTTCAAAATTTTAAATTTTTTTCTTGCATTGGATTTTTACAAAAATTTATGGAATTTTAGCTTTATCTGTACTTATTTCACGTTTATAGGTACACATGCATAAAATATTGACAATTTAAAAAAAAATATTACGTAACAACAACTTGCTATGCTATAGTGAGGTCAATATCATGAAATATGTTTAATTATACGTTTTTATTGTTCCTAACATAATTTTTAGTAATTATGATATCAGTACAAATTAAACTTAACTACAATATATATGTTTTCTTCTGCCAAAAATATTTTAAGCTTAAGTATTCTCAAAAAGACAATATATTATTAATTTTTTAATTAATTTTTGTGTACAATACTAAACAGGATAGCTTTTAGATACACAGAAAATCATACGGAATTAAATTTAATTGAAAACTAATAATGTTTAACATTATCTACTACAGAAGATAGCTAGTAGTATCATCTGACTTTCTTGCATTACGCTTTTCAATAGGCATCCTCATGTCCTTTGTATATTGGATAGCATTTAAATGTTAATTGACGGTCCATTTGGTCGCTTAACAACTTGCTGTGAACTATTTTAGGCACATTGTGCCATTCAAAACTATGATGAGTTGCAAGGGCAAGGGTAGAAATAAATCATAAATATTTAGTAAATTTGTATTCCAAGATAATAAAATATCATAAATATTATATAACCATAGTTACGTTGATTAAAACGTATTAAGTGGGTATCATTTTTATATTTCAATAGTATGAAATCATCAGCAAGCTAAATCAATCAATCTATCAAAATTACATGAAATTTAGTTTGAAAAGAAATTATTAAATATAATAATGTATTACCAAGCTCAAATTTTTATGTAGTGCATACCTATGATAGGAGCTGTTCGTCCAGTTGTCGTGTCATTAATGCATCCGTCTTCTTTCCGTAAATCTTTCTTTAGACATTAATACTTATATTTGAACTAGTAATCGCTCAATAAACAAAACATTTAGAAATTAGGTATATTTTATCTTTTTTACTAATATACGTATTTATACATGATACACGTTGAGGCTCATATAATAATATATAATGTACTGCCTACGAACTGTATACAATTTAAGTAGAATAAAATATTTACCTGCATGGTAAAAAAAATATTTATTAATATTTAACATATAATTCATTTAATTTTTATTGTTATCTTTCATGGATGAATGCTTTTCGTGATAAAATAATTATTATGTACTAGACTGATCGAACCTAATTTTTAAATTAATGTTGTTCAATTTTCTATTCTGCTTAAAACTATGATATTTTTCAATTTACTGTATTTTTTATTGTTCGACAATATATTTTAAGTAATTATTGAAGTTATACTTCTTTTGGCGCATTGGGGAAAAACGATGCCAGTAAATTTATACAATGCGCGCGCACATCGTCACAAAAAACCCTGAAGCTAGTCAACATTTTAGTTTTTTTTTATGATATTTAAAAAAACTTTATTTAACTAGATTATGCGCTGTAATAAAACTTTCAATGTGTTTCTTTTTTTTTCTATTATTAGTGTCGTTTTTTTTTTTCTACATAGGATAACGCGAAAGATAAAAATTTATATATTTATTTTTTTATAATTTATCTTGTTACGTCGAAGAAGTATAACTTCTTACGTGCGTACATAAGTACACACACTTTTTTTCAATTATGGTATTAAAAACGTGTAACACATAACCAAACACATTTTATAGACAACTTTTTTGCAATGTCAAGATGTACATTTTAATTATATAATTTTTGATCTTATATTTTGTTATCGTTGTATTTTTTTTTTAATATTTAATGTTACTGTCATACCATGCTATGTTTGAACTTTTAGTCCTAATGGGCTTTCAAATATGCCAAAATTTTGTCAAAGCAGTTATTACATCCAAACCATTATTAATAAATTAAAGCTGTCGAGGCGGAAAGACTAATAAGATTTATATTATGGTCCTATTTAATTAGCATTTTGTTAAGCTGTGGTATTTTTTTACAATTACTATTAAAGTTCAATCTACCTACATTAATACAAATTTTTCTTTAATGATCTATGATTACATAAATAATCCAACCTGAATAGGTAGAGGTTTCTATATTCCTTACTTTGTATTTTTTGAAATTTATGATTTAAGAGAATTTGTAATTTATATTTTATTCAATTGGTATTTATTAATTTTATTACCTATTTTGAGTTGTAAAGACAAATATTTTTCGTGTTTAATTTCTTAAAAAGATTAAAAGTAGTGAATAGTTAGAAAATAGAAAAAGAATTGCAAAAACGTTGTATAATTAAAAAAATCTATCTGAATAGTTGCATTTAAAAGTAGGTACATAGGTACCGTATAATATATGTACTATTCTACTAATTCTGATTAGGAATAGATTTGTCGTTTAGATATTTTACTCAATTTTTAGGTAATAAGGTATAATCCTATCTTTTTTTTTTAGACGAATTTATTTTGATAACGATTAAAATTTTATCCTATAATAGTTTTATACCCAACTTTACAAAACAGTTTGGCCCATTTTATTTAAAAATAAAGATATATATAATTATTATTTTACAAAATATATATCGTTTGTAGTTCACAGTGGTGTTAGTTGAATTTAAGATTTAGGTAGGCGCCTAGGTGCACGTTGGAATGGTCGGTTATCGTAGACGTACAGCGTACTTTATCTCGTAAAAGTGCCGTGGTAGCATGGGGAGTGACCTTCGTCGAGCGAAATCGGGGCCGAACTCGTCTTTGTAACAGCCAAGGACGATAATTATTAAAATCTTTTTACAACTGTCATTTCCCTAATACGTTGCTATAAAGGTATATCGCCTAAGTACATAGATATTGTTGTTAAAACTTGATGTATTTTAGATAATTATTAAATAAATCGATGTTACATAGATGTTTATTATGTAAATATAGTATACCTATATATTATTCAGTTGAAGAATGAGATTTGAATGTTTTAGAAGGCTGTATTTTTTGGTGATATTTTAGATTCGGAAGGTGTCATATCTTTGATAGCATTATTAAAAATGGATATCGGAAGCGAACGTAATAGAAGATGTCATGATGTGATATATATAAGACCGTTAGTTTTAGTGTTGTTGTGCTATTATAATAAAATATGTTCAGATGTGGTTACGTTGTTTTTTTCATTATCTCATATTTTTTACGTACATTCCAATCAAGAAAGACCCTTCCTTTTTATCTTAGAGTATAAAAATATCAAGGACACATTGTTGACATCTATTTGTTAGTACAGTTAGCTACACGAGCAACATGAATTATTAGCTTTCAATTAAGTCAGTGAACAAGGCTTTTAGCATGGTATGTGACGTCAAACTTTCTTTGAGTGCCTAGTGACTTGATTTTACCATTCGTGTCGGTTCGGAGTGCGGAGCGCACGTCTGCCGCTAGCGCTCCCTAACAAAGCCATATCTCTAACGGCTTGCCGTCATTGTCGCCATAATCCAACCGTGAATTTGTTTTTCAAACCGTAACATCAACGTTAACAATTATACTCATACATTTTTTTTTGTAAAGTGAACCAGTGATAGTAATCGCGAATTGTTACAGTCCAGTGAAAATACGAGACGCTGATCAACAATGTTCAGTTATAATCATTTAAGTCTTGGAAAAATGTACTCGTTTTGAAATTCCGAAGCCTATGTTGGACATGCAAAGGTTTGTTGCTAGCGTTATTTGATGACGTATAGTTTATCTAAAAAATTAGCTGATATAATGTCAATAGATTTGAAAGGAGATAGTAACGGACAGTATTATTCTAAGCGATTACTTCTCGCAGATAAAAAATATCTTGTCAACTTGTTTTTAAAATTTTTACCTATATAAACAACTTTTAAGCAGATGACGAGTTCTTGTTTTTATAACATTGAATATATTATGTTACTTACTATTTTTTTACCGTGAAGTTCCTGATTCTCTGTCAGTACGGACGTTAGCAAAGCTTCACGTTATATTTATAGATCAATTTTGTTTGTATATAATATATATGTATACTAAGATTAGACTTCTTTTACAAAGTATTGAACGCGAAACAAAAAGTAACAAAATATTGAACATAATTTTCAGAAGACATTTTTGAAATAAATTAAATATATCGAGAAAGTCCATTATATTTGTATGTCTTAAAATTTATTCCTGTCATGAGTAATTAGAAGTTTATTTTCTTATTTTATATATTAGGTATAATAAAAACTTAATATACTTGCAGAACCAGCGGTATTTTTTGATACTGTAAATTTTGAAGCCAGAAGTAAACTTATGTAATAAATCATCGGTTACCCTCGACATTGTCGCCGTAGTTATAAATTACTTTAAAAATAATATGTACATATAAGATATAGCCAAAGTAATATTATAATAATGCAGCTTTTAATGCTGCTTATAATAATAATATTTTTTTATAAATAACTCAGATATATTTTAGTGTAAGATCGAAAATTTAAGCTAACTTATAATATATTATTACTATCCTTAACACATTTTATTAACTTGCCTGTATGTAACTATCAATATCGAATGAAATGAAATTATATTATTATTTTGAAACCATGAAATTTTTCGAAAGATACAAAAACTTTAAATTGATGACAATAAAATTATTATATACATGAGAATGTAAACAGACGAAAACACTGTTAATTAATTAAAATACTATAAAAAGTTTTTCATAGTTACAATTAATTAAAAATAAAAGACAATTGGTTTCAAAATTGTTACATACTTTTTGTGCGAACTTAAGTTCTTTTGCTTAACCATTATAGTTCAGTTAAAGAAAGCTTCCATTAGTTTATTTTTACTATTAAAGTGTGAAAGATATAGATTCAAATAAAAATACCATAAGCAAATATGTACAGATTACTGTTTTACTACATTACTGTTTTAAATTTTACGTAAAAAAATTGGTATTTTTCTCCATCGCGTCAGTAAAGTATTGTTAAGAAAAATCATGGGAAAGTACATAATTTTCAAAAAAATATTTTCATTCAAAATAAGAAACACTGATTGTGTAAGGACAATTGCCGAAACTAGCAATACTTGATTAGTTAAATTATTATACAATTTCGATTAATAGAAGCTTTTTCCTATGAACCATTTTATGAAGAATATAAAATCGTAAAAAAGGAAAAAAAAATCTCTTAAGTAAATTAGAAACTTAAAGGATGATAGTTATTAATATTCTTACGATAAAACGGAATTCACTGTACCTTTATTGTTTCGTCATTATTGCACATATCCGTATCCTGAAATAGCAATTAATTGAACAGTAAAAACCGTTTGTAAATGCCTGACGGGTATAATTGATCGAAGCCTGACTGATATGCAAAGGGTTGAAGCTAATCATTGTGGGGTGGCGAACAATTTACTTATTAAAATTAAATTACGTCATCAGGTGTTTATAATAAAATCCGGACCGACGGCTTTACGTCACTAAAATTCGAACCAGAAACAAATATTTACACAATACAAATGTTAATATTTGTGATCTTTTGTATCCAGCTGTCTACATACCTAATAAGTTACATCGGTTCCATTTGGTTCATAGGTTTTGTACGAAAGAGCGACAAACATATGCATCTAGGCATTAATGCTCTCCAACTTTTGCATTTATAATACTATTATTATAATATATTAATTTATAATATTCATTTATGATTACGTGTAATCTATGTAACCATGTTACTCCAAATATTAAATCTTTCAATTTCGACATCATTGCTTGATTTAAGTCATGATATTACAATCCGTTACATAATACCTAAGTATAAATAATATATATAACTTAGAATCAATGCTAAATAGTTATAGAAATAGAAAACAAGAGTAATTACAATAACATTATTTGATAAATATTCGTTTGAAATATTATACCAATGCGAGTTTTATGTAGCATCGTGTGAACAGAAACTGCCACATCTCGCTCGTCAGCTCACTTTCCATCCATTCAAGGCATCTCCTGCTTTTTCAAACGATTTCTTTCGACCTTCTTTAGACAGTAGCAACTTGTGTTAGGCTATTACTAGCTTTCTTTTAAAGTTTTTTAAATTTTTCACTTGTCTGCAATCATGTATAAATGATGTAAAAGAAATCTTAGTTAAATTAAATGTAAAGAAGTAATAAAGAAGTAATTGCAATCTCTGTCATTTTATATTAATTAATTTGGAACATTGTTATTTAGGTACAAACACGCTCTTATACGAGATTGCTTCAGAATCGCTTTACAAAAAATCGGTGTAATTCTTTTCTTTGTAATAAAAAAAAGTGTAAATAGTATTTATTATTTGATATTTACATATATCACATACACGATAGTTTATGTTTAAGATTTAGATTTTATTTGTTTGATTTGAATAATTAATAGACCATTGTTCAATCTATCAAAGCAAATCATGAAGATAATCATCGAAAATTTGTTAACAATTTAAATAGGTTTATTTCATAAGGAAGTGTAGAAAACATTATTTATTGAATAACTATTCGTAACGGACGGAAAATGATTTCACAAATTTTAGAACGTAATTTAACGCAACACTCTTCCTGTGCGTTTTAATATTTATGTGGCAACCTCACATATTATTGAGAGAAGTCTGTAACCTACGCCAAGTAAAAATGTTACAATTTATTTGCACTGGACCTGATGTTTCACTCAACATCACGTCGCATAAAGGAAAGGGAAATATAAAAATATAATGAAAATCTTAAAACAAGATAACGAGTTTTGAGAAAGGAACAGATAAACCAAACAATTTTTTTACCTAAAACTTAAATAATAATTTTAATAATTTTGATTGACCTCTTGGCGTAGTTGGCAGTGAATCTGCTTTCTGCTCCAGGGTGTTGGGTTCGATTCCCGCCCTAAGTCTGGGTGTAATGTATATTTATTTCGTCATCGTCATAATTATCAGCCATTAATTTTCACCGCTGAACGTAGGCCTTCCCCATCGACCTTCAGAGCGACCGGTTTAAAGCAGCATCCATCCAACGGCTTCTAGCGGCTTTCCACCAGTCGTCTCTCCATCTCGTGGACGGCCGCTCGACGCTGCGCTTGCCGGTACTTGGTCTACACTCGAGAATCATTCTGCTCCATGGGCTGTCAGTTCTACGAGCTAAGTGCCCTACCCACTGCCACTTCAGCTTGCAAATCCGTTGGGCTATGTCGGCAATCTTCGTCCTTCTGCGAATCTCATCATTTCTGATTCGATCTCGTAGAGAAATACCAAGTATAGCTCTTTCCATTGCTCGCTGTGCGACTTGGAGATTATTTAAAAAGCCCATAGTCAGAAACCACGTCTCAGATCTGTATGTCATCATTAGTAGCACACATTGGTCGACGACTTTCTACTTCAGGCACTGAGGTCTGGTGGATGAAAAGACGTTTTTTAACTTCTCGAACACTGCCCAACCTAGATTGAATCGACGATTGACCTCTCTCTCCGACCAAGAATGACCTTTTGTCTTAGGTCTAGGACTCATCAACAACTTCCAGAGTAGAATTTCCATCCGATATCGGGGTAGGCACAATATGGGCATTCGACATGTGTTTTTTGTATTGTCCATGTTCATTTTAACCACCTGTTAGGAAACTTCATCGAGGTCACTGAGTATAATGCTGAGGTCTTCCAGGGATTCTGTCATATGCACGATATCGTCGGCAAACCGAAGGTGAGTGATGTACTTGCTGTTTATGTTGACGCCGAATCCTTTCCATTCCAGAAGCTTGAAAGCGTCTTCCAATGTTGCGGCTAACAGTTTCGGAAAGATGACGTCTCCCTGTTCGCACACCTAGTCCTGTCTCGCGTAATTGTACAAGCACTGCCACACTTTGATATACCGGTAGTCAACGTGGCATCGCTGGAGAGACTTCAGAACCGCCCTAGTTTCGATCGAATTGAAGGCTTTCTCATAGTCCACATATGTATTATTTATATGATTATACTAGCTGTTGCCTGCGACTTCGTCGGTGTAGACTTTTGTTTATAAATTTATTTATTTATTTATTTATTTATTTATTTAATTTCTTTATTGTACTATAAATACATTAATACAAGTGTGTACAAAGGCACAAAACGCTAATGCATTTTCTACCAGCCAACCTTGGTATGTGCAAGAAAGTATAGTGTGTAGGTGTACAATAAACAAGAACACACTTAATATAATATAATATAATATTGTATAACACAATATAGCATAACATAATATAATACACCATAATACATTATAATACAATATAATAAAATATATAATAAAACAATATAATACAACTAAATATAACGTAATAGGTATAATACTATAAAATAATATACTATAACACAGTCTAATCAAGTTTAAAAGTGATAAAATAATTTGTCATTACTCTAACTCAGCCATTGGAGCCTTTATTCTCCTAATTAAGGATATATTCTTTTACGGAGATTTTAAAGGAGGAAGGCACATGGAGGAAGGATAGGCACCGTCTTTAGATTCTCAGGTGTATTTGACATTTTCAAAAATGATCACACATTATTTTTAATAGCTGCTGCCCGCAACTTCGATCTTGTGGCCTTAAATTTTTAGGTTTTCTCAAATATTGTAACAGCAAAAAATCATTATCTATTTGTTTATTATTCTCTTATGCATAGATTTTTTTTTTGTTCTATTCTAAATCAGGGAATCACACGGATAAAATTATATTTATAAGGAAATAAAAGGGCAGCAAAACATTATTATATTATCATATTATTATTACTACTATTATATTATCATATTATTACATACCTATACGTTAATTATTATATTACAATAATTAGATATTGCAGATAATGATGAGATAATGCATTTATAGTAATGCTTCTCTATAAAAGATGGTAAATGTAAAGCCCGAGACATCAAGTAGAATTGACTGAAACTTTACAAACAAGTTTCAGTCAATTCTACTTCATCATAGTTTATTTCACGTTACGTTCACCGTGAAGTGATGGCTCATGCCATATCGAGTAATAGAATTACCCCCAATAGATTTAACTACATCTTGAATGAACGATTAATCATTATTGTCATTGCTTATATGCGCGAGATATTTATGCCACAACTGTGCGGCATCTAAAAGTGCACAGAATACCAGCATAACTGAAAACAAATTTTATTTAAATACTCGTAAATGTTTATTTAAATAAAACGTTTATATTGGATTAAATATAAATGTTCGACGTCATTATTTTAAATAAAACAAACACTGAAACTGCTGTGAAAACTGAATTCGAATTGGTTAAGCCGTTTCTGAGATGAGCGTGCACAAATGCACAGACAAACAAAGAAATATTCTAAAAATCATTATTTTGTATTCTATTGGGTTAACAAAGCCCCCCAAAACAGGTTTTACTCATATTATATCTTCCATGTACAGACAGCGGCCAGTTACATTTTTATTATATGTATTGACATTACAAAAAAAATTAAAATTGTAGCAGTTTGCTTTAAAATACAGGCATTAAGTCGCCTACATTAGTAACAGAAGACCGTGTGTGTATGTTAAAAAAAAATGAGCCAGACTTACACTATGCACTAAATTTAAGTATCTCATATATAATATGTATATTTATAACCATGCACGAGAGAGTTTTAGATTTAATTAAGTGTAATAGCACAAAGATGTACTGTGCTTTCGTCACAAGTTTATCTTTTTTATAGCGTCCATTGTAATAAAAAAAATCATATAAAATGTGTAACCATATTAAAACATAAATTATATCTACGTATATTGTAGGTAGTATGTACATTTTAAGTAAGCTACAACGCAAACAAAATTTTAGTATTTTTTAAAAAGATAACTCATAGAAAATATTGACCTAATAATATTTTACCCGAATAGAAAATACACTATAGGTGTTAAGAATCAGACTATTTGATTATTCAGTTATGTAATGCGGTTGAGTCACATTGTTGAAGCGAGTTGCAAGACATCCAGGTGGCGGTTTGGGGAGTTGCGCTCGGTATCTATGAATAGCATCAGAGGCTCGCGGGGCTCAGCCTCAGAGGTCGGACGCGGTTAATTGGCGACGAGTTGCTGAGGCCGGTTTGACCGCCGATTATTTCGCGGCATTTTCTAACATACTCGCCTTCCTTTACTCTTGCGAACGATTTAATCAAATCATTTTATTACAATAACTGTGATGGATTGGTTTAAAGGTTTTTAAAAAGTAATTAAATTATAGAGTAATTCCATTATTAGTTTATTTTAAAGGTAACATGAGTCAAAGAATCAACTTTCACTGTTTTAGCCGGAAATTATGAATCCTTAAAAAAGCGTAGGGAGGTGTGTATCCTAAAAGTTGTTGTTTTGTGGTTACCTAGCAATATTGATCCTCAAAGGCAAATATATTTATTTAGTTTTGTTTCGTCTCGAATAATATGATAGAGTAATAACCACTTTCTTTAAAAATGGTCTATAAATTATAAAATATTATACCTACAGTAAATAAATAGATGGTAATAAAATTTTAAGTAAAGCTAATTAAATTCGTTTGAAATTGACATTTTTAATGATTGTGTAAACTTGAATTAATGAGAGAGAGAGAGAGAGAGAGAGTGTAAACTTAAAATATCGTAACGTGCCTTTCTATATTATGACCTTATTAAGGGGTTAGTTTAAGTTTGACAGTTTTAGTTGTGATTATAAGTAAGGCCATTGCACTTTACTAGACTGAGAGAAAAAACGGGGAACAGTTGCTGTCGACGGGGGCGAGAGGGGGATTCACGGTTGAGCGGCCCCGCCACCTGCGCGCTAGCAAGCCGAGTGCTGACCCGACTATGAATTACCACTACGAGTATATCGCACAATCATCAAAATTGCTATATATATCAGGTCCTATTATTAATTTTTTATGCTATAAAGAACCATCGTGGATGACCTGTACATACACTTACTATATTATTTTTTTTAGTATTAGAAATAATAAGAAAGAGAAACTATTTAACATAAAGTAACCAATTAAGAATCGTCAATTGATCACTTTAATGTTTTAGTTATATTTATTAAAAATCTTAACACTTTCTCTTTTTAAAAAGATCTCTTTACACGATACGGTAGGTACTAATACTCGTAATAGACAAGCTATATGCAAGTTCAAAAGTTTGATTTAGCTTTTTATTTACTTTTTAAGTTACACTGTCTAACCTTACCTAACAAAATAAGTCATCAACTTATGGTGATCAGAAATTCAAATATTGGTGACCCAGAGAGAAGCGAATAGCGATCGCTTTATTCGTCTTACAAATGGTAAGGCCATTCCTACTACCAGGAATTTATGTTAACTAACAGCATATTACCATAATAGTGAACGCTATTATTTTGATCGTTTAGGTATCAAGCGGAATATATAAAATACTATTTTTATCCATAAAATATATGTATTTATCAAAGTTTTAAGCGTAATCATTATGCAGCTAAACAAGAAGAAAATATAAAAATTTTAGTTATCAAAAATACTTACATACCCACTTATAACAGAAAATTACAAGTCATGTCTATACCTCGATTCCCAAAAATAAAAGATTAAAATGAAGTTTTTCTCACTCTTGTACTGTCTTAAAAGAGTGATATTTTTTTCGGCCAAACTTATCCGTTGGCCGATATTACTTTTGGATTCTTAAATTTATATATTACTTTATTTAACCATTTTAAAAGAGCTGTCGGGGTTCTGACTGCAAGTTAAAAGCGTATAATATAATTGTATAAACCATTCCGGCGATTAATTTAATTTCTGAAGAAATCAACTTCAACCAAGATAGAAATTTTTTTTGATCGATGTCGTATCTGGTAATTAATCCTACTGTAGTTGCAGAATGCTCCAATATAAGCACCCATTTCGACAGTTGCTGATGAAGTTTATGGCAAAAGGTAAAACAAGCCCTAGGGGCCTGTTTTATCTAAACTGATAAATTACAACTTTTGCATTCACAAGTTGCGAATAGAAATATCTGAAAGATAAAGTGGAGGTTGATGGTGAAAAATAAAAATATATCATAAACCTTTATCTATTGGATACCGTGCTATACGTATAACGTCAGATAGCTTTATCAGCAACCTAAATCTTTTAAGATACACAAATTAGCGTCCCAAAGAATTACCTACAAAGTTTATAGGGAACTAGACCTTAAATTTACTAGACTACTAACAGTTTACCAGTTTCACTCTAAAAATCTTTTCATATAAAAATATAATACGAAATAAAATATTTAAATTCATGAAATATAGGAAAAATTCAAAAAAAGGCTAATGGAAAACAACCCGAGTCGACATTTAGAGCCGATTTAGCACCGTCTACGGTAGGCTTATGTCGGACCTCTGGGCTCAAAGTCGGTCCTGTTAAATTACATTCGAATTAGCACCCAGAAATTGCACAAATTTCCGTTTTTTCCACTTTACGACTAAAATCGGACCTAAATGGAATAAAAATTAGCGTCAATAGGCGCTAAGTGGGACTACTGGACTCTAAATCGGTTTTATATCGGACTGCTGGGCTCTAAATCGGTTCTATGTTGGACTTGAGGGAGCTATGTCGGCTTTAAGTTTCGACTCGGGAAGTTGCTGGAAACAAAAAACACAAACTAGAATTACAAAACCACTGTGTCACAAAGTAGCAAACTAATCTGAATTATAGTAATGTGTAGGTGCTCTGGACAGAGTGGAAATAGTACAAGGATAATGGACTCTTTAAATCTTATTCAAGTAGTACATGAAATAACTGGAGAACGGACGATCGCTAGGGTTTCGAAGATTAATTCTAATATTTAGATGCCTAGATAGAAAAGCCTCAGCTTTGTGTAGAATTTTGTCATGCAGTTGGAGTGAGATACTATAGAAATAATGCAGGGTACTGCATGTAATCATTATAGTTAGTCATAGCGCATATTAGGTGACAAAAAAAAAAGCAAATCGTCCCATAAATGTGTAAACGCTTAATATTTTAACGCTTTTTTGTATTATAAATATTGATCGGGAAACTTGTTTCATTATTTAATTGGCGTGGTAACTGGCAGCCCCACGACGGTGTCAGGTTCATCATCCACAAGTTCTTAACGTACCATATGCTTCAACTTCCCGATCAATATTTTTTGAAGGTGACATGGTTACATTATAATAATAATAATAACAATAACTCTTTATTCTCATAATAAAAAATTGTACAAAAAACTTGTTTTGAAAAAAAAAATGTTTAACATGCATAAATGACCAAGTAGTTGTAGCATCTGCAACCGAACTAAGATAACTGTGCTTCAGCTGTCAGCGCCCTCCTCCATGGTTTTTCATTATTAATAATTGTTGTTACAAATTAACAGAAAATAAAGATTTACAAAAACCAAAAACAAACACAGAAAACGCTCACACATGGCAAATCACGGTGAGCAAACAAAGGTCATGTGCAAGGATATCTCAAAACGTCAAAACACACACATTGAATACTTAATATAGCATAAAAAAGACGGCACCAAAAATAAAAGATTTAAATGACCGACGATGATGATTACTTGGCATAGGCCTCTTCTCCATTTAGGAGAAGGGTTGGAGCTTTATCTACCGGGCTGCTCCACTGCGGGTTGGCGGATAATATCCTATCATGAGTCACGATTATTATCTGTTGTCTGAGATAACAACCGGGACTGACGGCTTTACGTGCTCTAAGAGGCACGGTGGGGAACTTCACCAGAACGGTTATAATAGGTCATTATAAATCTAGCATGTAATGGATCTATAAATAATTATTTTCTTTGTATTTTACATGCATTTCATAATCAAATTGTGCTTATCCTTTTTAGTATTACATAAAGTTTAATATCTTAGCAAAAATTATATGCTATTCTTCTATAATGTCATTATGAGCTTTTTATTAAAAAAAATTAAATACAAAGCACTCGCTTCTTCGATCAATTAACTTTGTTGAATATATAAACAAAGAAATAATTTTCATGATAATATATTAATATATATAAAATACATTCGTATGCTTTGTTAAGAAGCGCTAATCGATGAATTTGACACAGATCAAATTGGGTGGCTGTAGGTAATATATCGAATCTTTCGCTTTCACGATTATGTCATACACGTAAAAAGATAAATCATTGTACGCACATGAACTTGCTTAATGATCTTTGATATCGATATCGGTATCGTTATTAATACCAGTAACAACCTTAACTAGCAATGTGGAACTATAGTTTATTACGCTTGAGTGCGCATTTTCTATTATCGATATTATTTATTTTCTTATTTTACCATACCAATATATACGTCTATAACGATACGTGGTTATTCTGAATAATAAGGTATCTATCTTTTAAAATAAATCAGATTTTTATTTATATTTCTTAAAGCGTAAAAAGTCCCGTAAATTATCATAGTGTCAATGAATGTGACAAATATAAAGAAGCGAATTATAGCTGGGAGGCTGTGCAGATCCAGGGTGGGGTCATTGTACCGCTCAGAGAAGCTGCAGTCTTGCTCTCCCCTCTTGTTCTCCACCCCCGCTATTCATGACCTGGCTAATGCACTAGTAACAATAAATTTGCATTTTCGATAACGTTATTATTATATACCTAAATAGTTACCGTAGTTTAAATCATTTGTAATAGATCACGATGCTCTGTGCATATAATGCGAATATAATTGAATATGTTAGAAGTTTTTATGTATGATACATATTCGTTACGTCATCGATATTGAATGTACAAAAATACACATTTTAATTAAACAACAACAAACTATATAACAATTAAAAAATAAACTTATCGGATACGTTTGATTAATTTGTCTGAGGTTCCAGAACGTATAGAGATATACAAAAAAGAGGTTTGTGTTACAGACAATAATTATAAATCAATTTTTGTATTTTTATATCAACTAGCCCACCTGCGTTTTGTTATGATTACTACGTTAGTACATATTACTTCAATGTGATTACTGCCCCACTTTTATGAGTATCAGTGTTATTGTTGTAGTCTAAGTTATGAATAGATATAGTAATATAGTCAACTAAATTTCATCGAAATTGGTTCAGTATTTTTTGACATTTTCGCGTCCCTTACAAACAGAAGAAAAGACAGAAAATCTAAAAATTGCTGCTTAGTCACCGTAATCTAAGTATGTATTAATGATAATTATGGTTTAAAAAAATATTCAATGTACAGAAGTGGCCTTATTATATTTCATATGTTTAGATAAGTTGATATTTTGAATCATAATGTTTAGCATTAGTAAATTTAATTTTAATTTTAAAATAATAATATATTCTATTGCGGCAAATCAGTTCCAACGATCAAATTCTATATTTTCTTATTATTTTTTCTTATTATTCTATTGTTTTTTTTAAGGCGACATAATATTTGGTCTTCACCTAAGAACAAAAGTCAGGTTGTTAAGAAGGAATACTTAAAATCGTGACCTTCACGTGAATGCTAACAATGCGAAAAGGGCATGCGCCGGTCTACGAAATAGAGCTTATAAAGGTAGCACTGAAGTCGTTCTTGTTTGGATACATAGAAATATATACAATAGACGTTTAAATTCATCATTGAAAAAGACCTTTGCGCAATATTGATTAGATATACTTGTCTACTAAGATTAAGATGATTTGATTACAGATAACTTTAAGAAGCGAATATTTGTAAATGTTTCAATAAATTTAAATATTTTTGAAAATCAAAAAATGCACGCCTCATAATCTCATTTTTCATAATAAAATGAATTATTTGTAAAAGTGTATATAATTAGGTACGTAGATGCACTCGTTCTCATGTGCCAATTATTTAAAAATAAAATTAAAACTTTTTAAGTTTTTTTTTTCTTTTTTACTGTTTGTGTGCAGTGTACCCTTTATTTACTGTTTGTGTGCAGATTTGTCGCAATTATTTGTAAGATATATATTATCTGTATATAAAGTATATAAAGTCTGTGTAGTTTTCGGTACTTTTTATTTGAGATGTTCATCGGATAATTTGCAGTACAATTTTCGACCGACGAAAAAAAAAAAAAAAAAAAAAAAAAAAAAAAAAAAAAAAAAAAAAAAGGTCACCCGCCCTTCACTACCGACGTACACCCTGGGCCTATCCGAATACCGAAAGACACAAAAACAGTCTGTTACGTTAAAAAACATTTACGATATGTGTAACAAATATAAACGCGATCTGGATTTCGCAACCATACACTAACTTTAGAAACAGAAACATTTCCGACTGAAATAAGTCTTACCAAATGTCATATTAACTAATTAAGTAGTCGCTAATCGATATTGAAAAAAGTCTACATAAAATTAATATAAAAAATCGTACGTTTTCCGTACGATTTCGATGTTTCGATCGTACGCGCATGGAATCTGCAAAAAATCGTACAAATACGATTTAAATCGTACAAATGGCAGCCCTGTACAAGATGTAGAGTTTTAAGGTTCAATAAAAATATCATAATAGTGGTGATAAGACGTTAGACGGTGAACTGTAATATTGCTAGATATTACCTCCTAATTTTCAAAAATGATGATACTCTGCTGAAAGCTTTACTTTATCTAAGGGACTAAAATCATTTTTCATATTAGGTTTTAACAGAATTTCTACTTCGCTTCCTTTCAAAAGCTTTGAACTCAGTGAACTGCTGCTTTACTATCAAAACCTACTTGTGTTGGTTGAATCTTGTTTCGGGGTGGAAATTACTTGCCTACCTGCATTTCAAATGTCGAAATATGGTTTTAATAGCTATTGGCTGCAAGTAATAGAAACATTTTGCAGTATACATTAAACATACATTTAATGAACTCATTCAGTTCTTAAGGTAATTGCCTCGGATGTAATAGCCATAACGGTCAGGTCACATCTAAGGCTTCTTATAAGAGGTTAATACCGGATTTATATTGCCTGATAAAGCGAAGTTTTTCCAATAGTATATGTACAGTCAGTACTTTTATTTATGTGAGACGTACTGTGTATATACAGTACTGTTATATTTCACTATATTCAGAAAAATAAGTTTTCTAAGATAAACTTACAATAGCTGTGTATATTAATTAAAGATTTAATACTAATACTTATTGTATTATTATTTCTTTATTGTTATTTAAATAAAATATTTGTTACCTTGGTTATTTAATGCAGTTTAAAATTGTTTTACACTGCATCATTGGAGTGAATATTTTAGAAGATATTAATTATTACTGTTTTAAAATATTGCGCATTCAAAAAAATCTTTCAAAGTGATACGGTTACTGGCGCCCCGATGCTGTCTTACCTATAACATAGTTTACCGGGTTTAAGTGTTAACATGCATATTTTTCTAAATTTTGCATAAAAATTTGTTCCGTTTCAAATGCTCATTATTATTACTTTTAGCGTGTGCGTGTTTCGAGATATGCTTTAAATAAATATTATCATGTGATATCTGACATATTTTATATCTAGCAAAACGTATCCAGTGGCGTAGCTACCGGAGGGCTAGACGGTGCCTTGCACCGGGGCCCCCAAAGTCTGGGGGCTCGCAGAACCTGACCAACAAACTATAAATTAAACTATTGAAATTTACTTGCGTGTAGAACCTGGACGGGCCCTGCTGTGAATGATAAAGAGCATATAATAAAGTAGCTTTGCACCTTTAAAATATTTAACTATAGTATCTATATTTTGGCTTGTATTGATAAAACTTAAACAGTTTAGTTGGGGTCCTAGTTTATTTTTTGTACTAGGGTCTTTGGTTACCTAGCTACGCTATTCAACGTATCTAATATAAACCGGGTGTAATCGTTAAGTGTGCACAGACGATTATTCCGTAACTATTACAGATATCAAAAAACTTTAAACTGATATCGAAAGTACTTTACCTTATGAGTAAAATGACTATAATAACTTTTTAAAAATAAAACGAGAAATATCCAAAATTTTTACATTAAACACTCCCATACATTTAGTATGAGATACTATCTCAAGGAGTGGGAGTCGAGTCATCCCCCTCCTGCGCTTTCCCGCCCACGGCTGCTGGTTTTGGTCCGCGGGGGTCCGAAGACCCCTACCACTCGCGAGGCATTCGAGTGGCGTTCGCCTATCCGCCACCGGGGGACGCGCCCAGTAGGAGACCAGCAACTCCCTTGGGATTTAAGATAAAACCTACTCAAACGATGCACAATGATGATCCTCTTCGTCGGCTGGTCTATTGCCATTGGCTAGTCAATAATTATGTCAATGTAAGAATTATTTGTTAAATGTAAGAAAAAGAAGACTTTGAATTTAGAACGAACACCAAAGAGTATCTTTCTTTTTGTTTTTATTTAGTATGTTGCTTTTCAGCCAGTTCAAATCAATACGATATTGAAACAAGGTTTATTATTAATTTGAAGTGGTAAAATAATTAATCTACACGTGTATCTACTTAAAATTCATCAATATCATATCATACATAATTATAAAATGATAAGGGTAAAATGAGTAGGTACTATTCCACTTAAAATAAGGAAATTTAAACCTTTCTACTATCTCATACTAATATAAATGTATGGGAGTGCTTAATGTAAAAAATTTGGACATTTCTCGTTTTATTTTTAAAAAGTTATTATTGTCATTTTACTCATTAGGTAAAGAACTTTCGATATCAGTTTAAAGTTTTTTGATATCTGTAATAGTTACGGAATAATCGCCTGTGCACACTAACGATTACACCCGGTATAATGTTGGAAATGCTACAAAAGTAAACCGAAAATCGTCGTTTGTCTCATTTCCTTTCATGTAAAATTTTTATATAATCGATTTCACGATGGAAAAGCAGAAAAAGTATGTTTTACACATTATTTTAAGAAATAAATCTAATTATAGCGGAGTATTCGGAGATAAATCGAAAGTTTAGTATTTAGAGTTATACAGATTATTATTGCATATGAGTATTTCGTATATCTTTTACAGATAAGTAAATCTAGATCAGTTTTCTCCATTTTAGTTAACATTGGCGAAATAATTTATGCTCTTTGAAAACCATTTAACCAAATTAATGAATTAATTATCAAAAAAAAATTAAAAAAAATCATAGATAATAACTGCTGGTTCAATCGTATTTTATATTAAATGTTTAATTTATACTCAACGGACCCCAGTACTGTGAGTACAGGACTCATGTGAGTCGCGGGTCCGGAAATACACACAACACAATTACAAACGCCCAGACCACAAGTATTAAAATTTGTTTATCAATAAAAAAATCTGTTTATTTGAGTTTCACATAAATTACTTTATAATTTTTGGTATATTTTCAGTACGGTAATGTACGCGATGTCAACGGCATCAACCACGACGTCAGGTTCGCGTGCTGACCTGACGGCTGCCGCGGTAGAGCGACGAGTTCGCGTTGTCCGCCTTCTGCGGCCGCGTAAGGCGGCACCTGCCTTCGGCTTCTCCTTGCGAGGTGGACGTGAATATGCCACGGGCTTCTTCATCTCTAAAGTTGAGCTCAACTCGGAGGCTCATCTTCAAGGTTTGAAGGTAACTTATACACATAATTTTTTGTATTTTCTTGCTTGTTATTTATACAACCCATAAAATTTTTATATTTTATGGGGTAGAAGATATTTATATCATAGATATTTATAGACTTATTGCTCTGTAAACTCTATAAACTGCGGCATTTTAATACATATTGGTTGGACAAAAACAAAGCAACTATTTCAGTGGCAATGAAGTATACTTACGTAGTTGCGTAATGACAATTGCTTAATGGTACTTGGTGGCAATTTTACTACATTGTGTTCGAGTTTTTACTATAACTAAATTTTCTTGCAAAGGCACACTATGAGCGATTGTGCATTATTTATTGTTTGCCAGTTTTACAATGTGTTTACATTACAATTTGTTTCAATTTTTTCGTTACTTTACCTATAAGTTATATCTAATGTTGTAATACATATTATAAATATTTGCGTAATTTTTTATTAATATTTAAGAGATTTATAAAAACACGCTCACTATGGCTTAACGGTTTTATTTTGATACTATTATACTATTTTACATTTGAGTCGTAGCGTTATGTTCTACAGAAAATGTAACTCGCTAATAGTGAAAGTAAAAACAAAGTTTAAGTGTTTATAGTCTAAAAAGGAATAAACAATTTAAAATATTCTTACACTTAATAATAAATGTAGGTATAGACTAAAAAATCATTTGTTATATTCATCATTGTTTAACACGAGCTTTTCAAATGGAAGCATAAAAGTCATTGTTGATATGTGATGTTTTCATTGCGCAGTAGGAATCCCACGAATATGGTGTGTCCCGTCGTTTGATATAATATGTGAAAACCTCTCACAATTAACTATGGTCTGCTCGGAGCCTGCTTAATAATTATTCTCGTCCGAGGTTGAATTGTCGCAAGAAGCATTCCATTCTTTCGAGTTGCTCACGTAACAGTCGCTGTTGCTTTTAAATCATTCGTAGATGCTCTGCGAAATAAGAAATACAAGAGTGTATCTTGATTTCTATCAGTGGCATAGATTCGGTTATATTCTAACGACTTATTGCCGTTTGTGTTAAAGTAGTAGTACCTAGTAGTCATAATGGTAAACTAGCTGTAATTGTAACAACCTACAAACGTCCCATTGCTGTTTTTTTTTTCCTCTAATATGGAGAAAGCTTAATTCGCCACGATGATCTATTGGGGGCTGGCGTTTATATGTTGTTTCAATTTTTTTTTCGAAACATGCAGCCTTCCTTAGAATATGTTCCTGTATGATGAGCGAGATGAATTTTAGGCACAAATTCAGCTCTTCAGAACAGCGAGCCGACCCAGATTTGAACCCGCAACTATCTTATATAAATTCACATATTGTGTGGAAAAGTATCCATTTGTAAAATTCAATCACAATTTTTGTCCATTTAACTTAACTGTATTGGTTTTACGCTGCAACTTAAAAATATTTAAAAAAAGAATAAGAAAAATATGCGGACAATATTTTCTGCTTAAAATGTTATTACGTTAGTGTAAATATATAAGTAAATTTAAAATATTTATCTACTTATTACTTTATTGTAATGCATAATCAAGTTACCGTGTACCTAGTTTTTTATTGAAACTTACCTACTTTGAGGAAACGAAATATTTGCATATATAATGTAATATACTTATATATTATTTTATTTACGAATTTATTCCATTAGCGATACAATACTTAATCATTATATTTAATTAAAACCATATTACATTATTTTTTCTCATAAATGTTATTATTATTGTATTATGCATAAGATACTGACCCAATTGTTAGTTAGTTCGAGTTCAAATGCTTAATCTATTCTTTATTCTGACGTCATTTGATACACTTTTTGCTCTTATTTAATAAAACGTTTTAATTAATTATGTATTTATATATTTTAATGTATGTTAATTGGACTTTTTGCGTGAATCCGGAACATATAAACAAAAACTTCTTCATTATATTAGTAAGATGATGATATAAAAGAATGAGTTATCTAATGAAAACTACTACAGTTTACCGACTTATGACGAACATTGTATTTAAAAAAACAACATTTCTCACAATTACTTCCTTGATAAAAACTTACGAAACATCGTCAAAATGTTTATGTCCGCTCTTTTTAGGAAACAATAAGGTCGTTTTGCACATATCAAAATCTGGGAAATGGTGAAATTTCTACTGGTATCATTTTTTAGGTGAAATACGTAAATCGTAACGTATCTCTTTGTATCTTAGTATGTGCAAAAATACGTGGGAGTAGTCCCAATATGTATTTATAATAGAAGGATAGTTGAAAAAATACGTGACTTTAAGAAATTGGAAGATTCTGTAGGTACGTGAGTCATTCAATTACCGGCTCTGGTCAATAGTAGGTATACTTTCTACGTCTAGCGTGCGCATGCGCCTCTTCGGCTAAACTCTTCTTGTGTAACGCTTGCTAAAATAGAAATTCATATTTCATTCATCAACCAAACGTTTTCGAAATTGCGTTAATTACTGTTTTACGTTTGATTTTATGTAGATGTACGTAAATAATAGAATAAAATAAAAATATAATACAGGAAACGTTGTTTGGGATAATCTAGGAGTCATATCAACTACGTATAACGCGGTGCTAATGAATTACACGATGTATTATGCGTCATGTATGATTTTCTTTCAATATATATTTTATAACTAAGTATATTCCAAAAAAATAAAATAATGTAGGAATATCTATCTTATAAGCCTGTACAGGTACTATTTTTGGAAAATTGCCTTTTCCGTAATGAAGAAGGATAACTAAGAAGCATAACCTGCCAACGGTCGATATAGATGTCTCAGATTTTTTTTTTGTAACATGTAAGTTTTTCTCACGATCTTTACTAAAATCGCGAAACGAATTTTGGGCAGCATTGCAAAACTCTGTCTAGAATTGAATCAGTTGCCCTTCATTTGTTCTAAGTTGCCCTTCTTCTGATGTAAATGATCAAAAAATTTACCTGAGCAAGATTTTTGTTTTGTTACTTTTCTTTTATATTTACAATTTATCTGGGGCTGAGAAATAATCTTTAAAATGAAATAATCAAAGAACACAACACGAGTGTCAAGAAGTTCATATATATAAAGAGTAGCTTGAAGGAGTTCTGTAATAAAAGAAGTTGTTCCCACTATTTTTAACCGATTAAAAAAAATTAGAAGATCATCAACGTAGTCGAAGTCAATTAAATACGCGTTATTAGGGATAACTCAAAAACTACTCACCAGGATCTCGCTCAAATTTAAACGGGACTACATGAAATGCACCAGCTTTCAAATATAAAAAGAATCATCAAATTTGGTACACTATCCTATAGTTTAAGATAACTTTTAACATTACTTACATATTTGTTTATTTCATTACCTATCATAAATTATTTGATTGTTATTTTAAAACCAGTTGTAATCAGGTGTGTCATCATAAAAAAATATACGAGTAAATACCTAGGCTTAGCTTGTCTACACAGATGCACGATTGCTCAGTAAAACTGTATCAATATATAGAAATAAAATTTATCTTTATTTTTAAACCTTGTTATTAAATAGCTTTTCCATAGTGTAGTCATATTCTAATACGGTTATGTCCCGGTCATCCCTCCTTGGTAAGTCCAACTTTGAAAGAGAGGTCTATCGTCGAATCCAGTTAGGATGGGCAGCGTTCGGGAAGTTAAAAAACGTCTTTTCATCTGTCTTACCTCAGTGCCTGAAAGTCGAAAGTCTTCGACCAATGTGTGTTACCTGTGATGACATACGGATCTGAGACATGGTCTCTTACTATGGGCCTTTTAAACAAGCTAGAGGTCGCACAGCGTGCAATGTAGAGGGCTATGGTTGGTATTTCTCTGCGAGATCGAAACAAAAATGATGAGATCCGTAGGTTGCCAACATATTCCAACGGATTTGCAAGCTGAAGTGGCAGTGGGCAGGGCACATAGATCGTAGCACTGACGGCCGATGGAGCAGTTAGGTTCTCGAGTGGAGACCACGTATCGGCAAACGCAGCGTCGGACGGCCGTCCACGAGATGGACAGACGACTTGACGAAAGTCACTGGCAGCCGTTGGATGGAGGCTGCTTTGAACCAGTCGCTCTGGAGGTCGATGGGGGAGGCCTATGTTCAGCAGTAGACATCCAATGGCTGATATGGTGATGATGATCCCCAAGTTTTGTAACTAGAGAGTTCTGGATTTTTCGATCTTGAAATGCCGGAACCTAAATTCACGTGATTTACTCAATATTAATAATATAATAAGTTTAGTAATAATATATAAAGTTTTTGTATGCGAAAACATATGACTTGATTTAGTTTATGAAAATTTTAGTTCAATTAACGCAATTTAGTGGGTAATATTTGATCTACTCCAGAATATTGTGTCAAGGTTGTGCTAAATTTATCACTTACATATATGCATAATGACGATGTGCTTGAGTTATTGGATCGTGTAGGCCAAAGATTCAGATAAAAGATAGTTGCGATGTGTTAGTCTTCTAAATTTTTTGTTAATAGTAATTGATTTTAAATAAATTATTCTTCTCTGATCTGAAATCCGTTGTTTTGTTACTTTGAACTCCGGATATTGTCATGTTAAAAGTTCATATTGTCTGTAAATGTAATATATTGTTTTAAACTAACGCGATCACTATTCATATATATTACCTTCCCGTGATCATGGCGATTGAAACATTGCCGAAATATAGGGACCTCAATAAAATTATAAACACGGTAAGCACTCGAACAAATATAAATTTAAATATGTCTGTAAATGATCATATCGATTTCTGAATTAGTAATGTAGGTAGTAGATTCGCATGATAAACGAATTTATTTCTTTTCTCCATCTCATGTGAACTTTTGGTATTACAACCATGGTGGGCGCGGGCAAAAAGGCATTGGTCACCCGCATAACAATAAAAGTTAGTGAGGATGGGTCAGCATTTAAGCTCGGCTAGACTAGAGAGTGTACATGGCCCCACAGGAGTTGCTGGTCTCCTACTGGGCGCGTCCCCGGGTGGCGGATAGGTGGTACCACTCGTCGCTCACCACGAGTGGTCGGGGTCTTCGAACCCCCGCGGACAAACCAGCAGCGGTGAAAGCGCAGGAGGGAGGATGGAGGGAGATCGAGGGTACTCTCTCCTTCCACTTCGGTGGTTGGGCCGCTCCCGGTACTTCTTTGAATTAGCAGAGTGAACTGGTGAGTGGCTCCAATTACATACGGCGGGGCGCGAAGGCGCGGTGGAGTGTATTGGCACGGAAGGTGCAGTCGGTGGGGACGTGGCGCCGGGAGGGCGTGAAGAGAGGAGGAGGGGCTCTTTGTCTTCTCTGCTTCGTGCAGAGTGGACTGGTAGAGCGGTGGAGGGAGGATGGAGAGAGATCGAGGGTACTCTCTCCCTCCATTCCGGTGGTTGGGCCGCTCCCGGTACTTCTCTGAACAAGCAGAGTGGACCGGTCGACCGGCTCCAATCACATACGGAGGGGGCGCGGGCCCTGCATCGCATCGGGGCGTCACGGTTATATGCGTTTGTGATCCCGTGGCGCCCCACTACGGCGCAGACGGCTGATGGGTTTTAGTGGGTATTCTGGCTTTAGCGGTGAGTGTCAGCGAGTCCCACATACCTGCACATGCATTTCCCATCGTTATAAAAAAAAGAGAGTGTACATGGCACAGTGCTACGACGATATGATACAGTTAGACTGTCATGTCATGAGCTTGTGAGTGAGTGAGGTGAGCACCAGCTCCAGGTGTTCTTTGGCAACCCCCGAAAGAATTGTTGATTGAGAAGAATTTAGAATGTGTCAGGGATTATTGACAATAACTTTAGTATCTCCCTCGTGGGGTAAAATGTAGTCTGTCCCGTAAACACCCTCACCCACCATCACAAGGTGCCCCCTGGGGATTTACTATTGTTGTTAGTACTATATGCTCACGGCATCGTCCATGCTTAGTTTGTGTCTGTTATTAAAATCACAATATTGTAGAGCGATTTTAAATAAACAAATAGTAAAAGATAAATAAAAATAGGATTTGTGCTTTTTTTGGAGTTTTAAGTAACGTAACGTAAAGTTAGTGCTTTAGCAGTGATGTGTTTAAAGATTCCGACGATTAATAGATAAAAATTCATATAACCATTCTCTTCCAATAATTTTTCACAAAATTTTGAAATTTGCAGATACATAAATTTTCATTTTTAAATTTATAGACAAGAAACGATTACTGAAAGAAAAAAGGCAGACGGATTGACGACACCTTACATTTTTATTATTCCGTACATTCACCGCTTAAACATTCATATGTATTTGATAAAAAGGTATTACACATACCCATTCATTCTCAATTAACGGTCTAATTAGGTATTAACTAAGTTAATTTAAATTTTAATTTCAAGATAATAAGAAAAAACAAATTTTAAAAATAAAAACTTTATTTTGTTTGGTTTTTGTAATAAACATAGTGAAACGAAACATACAGTTATCTAATTTTGGATAAATCAAACAAAATAAATCTAAAATGTTATTACAAATAAAAGAAACTTTACAACTTTATAATATTACCACAGTCTAAAGAGCTTTCAATCGTGGAATGGACACTTGTGAAGTGTAATTACTGTGTATTTCAGCTTTTTTATGTTTTTACATACGTTTGCCTGAAAAATATAACATTTTAATATTATTCTTTCGTTTCTTTTTGAGTTACTAAGCACTGAGGTGATGTTTTATTGTACAGGCAAATTTGAATCAGCGTAGGTTAATAAAAATAAGTCAAATTATTATATTTTTTTGTGCAAAAATGCGACAGTAATATGAAACAGCATTTCACGAGACTTCTAAGGCGTCAGCCCACTGTACCTTAGTTTTTACGCTAAGACACCCACGCCGTCGACGTAGGTAGAGTCACCCACGTTGATTATTGTTAATGGTTACTCTCCCCGTCAAAAATCTAGCGAAGCTAATGATGTGTAAAGACTTTTTTCAACCTTTCTCGATAAACAGGGTTTCATAAAGTTTTTCTCTAATCGACTCATCAAAATCCGAGTATCCTCGGATTAGTTCATTTCATTGAAAGCGCTAAATCGCAATCAATTAAATAAACAAAACTCTTCTCCTTATTTCAAAAATATTTCAAATTAACAGACTGATGAGACTGAAGATGAGATTTATTCAAACACCTGCTAAGGTTCCAAAGATCTTATTGGCGAACGGACGGACAGCAGTCTTTATAACAGGTTTCTTAAAACACACAAATATATAATTATTCATAACTGCCAGAATTTCTAAACTTTTATTTTTTGTTATAACAAAGGTTGTTTAGACAAAAAAGTTTTGTTGTAATTATTTTAAATTTTTTGAAATTAATATTAAACTACAGCTTTATTTTTAGCACCATCTTCTCGTCATTTCAGAATTTTGTATATAAATTAAAATGTGAACCCGAAAACGCTTCATTTTATTCCTTTAAAATAAGAACTAGCCAGATAGTATAGGACCTAAAATTTAATTCTTAAAAAGTAAAAGTAAAGGGGCACTAAATGATGAAATACCAATAATTACGGTAATTTATTCGAAGCCAAGTTTTATGTCTACCGTCTTCCGATATGCAAAATAAAAAATGTAGTTCGTTATTATAAAGCGACTAACAGCTACTTCTTGAAAAGCCGATTACTTAACAGTGCTGTTAACAATAATCAACTGTTAATTTTATTATTACATGTACTAGAAATGTTTTATATTATAAATGATTAAACTAAATCCTCTAATCTCTAATTATCATAAAATTAATTCTTATGAATCACCTCATCATCACTAGAAATGTTTTATATTATAAATGATTAAACTAAATCCTCTAATCCTCTAATTATCATAAAATTAATTCTTATGAATCACCTCATCATCACCTCAGAAAATTAATTCTTATGAACACCAAATACGACCCTAGTTTCTATTTTGTTTGATATCAACAAATACTGAAAAAAATATTTTCATTCATCAAAACTTGCCACTGATAGATTTTAAGTATTAAAATATTTTTTGTGATAAAAGAAAATACATAGAATACATTTTTTTTTAATATTCGGTATTAATGGTGTCGGCCGAATACCAAATTAAAAAAAAGAAAAAAAACTGGCCGAATAGGCCGAATACCGAATAGTGACCGAATATTCGTGGCATCTCTACTAAATATTAATTTAGAGTATTATACTATATGATTTTCATGCTGATTTTTTAGCCTACACTTAGTACTTTAGCTGTGATGCGTGTTTAAACAAATACACAGACAGAAAGTTTTCTAAAAACGATAAAAATGTTTATTATTAGTTATTTAAGAACCCTTCAAAAAATTTTGTCAAAAATTATGAATAAACAGACACATGAAATTTACAATTATATTTTACATGAAATCATTCCAAATTGTATCATCCGATACATAATAATAGTCGTTTATCATGTCATTTTGATTCAAAAGAAATTTATTTTGCTGTTCCGCTTGACCTCACTATTTTTACGCGTAAGCGCGACTAAAAGACAACAAAACGTCTGGAGCAATGTGTCCAAAAAAAGAGGTGGTACGAAAGTCCGAAGGAAAGTTGTCTGATATGTGGGACATAAGGCGTATCGTCCGGCTTCTTTGCGAGAACGCAAAGAAAGTGGTGCTTTCGTCACAGTACGACGTGGCTGACATCAGTACAGATTGCGTGTGACGTCACTCATTCAATAACTCCGACGTACTCGTATTCACGCAACTCTTACACTTGTATATTATTTTTTTGATACAAGTAAATTTTGAATGATTTTATATTTTTATGAAACTATATTAAGGAAAATAATATTTTTATTTACCTAATATAATTCGTAAAAAATTTATATGAAAAATTGATGTTTTTTTTTTTAAATTATATTGTCACTTTTTTTATTTTTGGTAATTTATTTCATTTTATATTTAAAGTAATATAATAGGATACATTGGTTGTATTTTTACTATCCTTTTTATTTTTTGTTACTTACAGGTGGGCGATCAAGTGATTAGCGTGAATGGTTACCGAGTGGACGACGCGGTCCACGCAGAGCTGGTTCATTATATCACCTCCCAGTCTAGGCTAAAGATCAAAGTTAGGCGTAAGTTATATTCGTAACCTTTCCCTTTTTACTAAATATGTTATGTTACTGATTTGTATCAGATTTATCTTTAAAAAATGTATCAAGCAACTAATTAATTATTGTATTGTAATATATCGCTAATTGTTGCACTTGCACCTACATTTATAAAATTATTAAATTAATATCGAGACTAGCGACCTACTATTACCAGGATTTTAATAAGAATACCTATTTTATTATTTTGTTTTTTAGCCGCGAGCCGTGTGTGCGCCCGGAATTATAATTGACAACAAAATATTATAAAAACATGGACATTTCTCTTTATTTATTTATTTATTTATTTATACTTTCTGCACACTAATACGAATACTAAACAAAAATGGAATACAAAATATCTAAGTTGCTTCAGTTGCAACAGGCGGCCTTATCGCTAACACAGCGATTTCTTCCAGGCAACCTTTGGGCAGAGGACTAATGTGAAACATATGGAAAGGGTGCAAAATGAGAAAAAAAGATACATATATAAATTCATATATACACACACACATACACACATACATACATACATACATACATACATACACACATATTAATACGCATAAACAAATACCATACATAAACACATAAATAAAAGAATGTTTGAAAAGAATATTTTATAAATATAATGCATAAAATGTAATAATATTATAAATTATAATGATAATACTATTATATCCATGTATAATACATACAGGTCTTTTTCGATGGCCAAACGCGAAACCATGGGTTATAACGAAAACTCTCTAATTTGTACTAACATTATACAGTGAAACATTTTGTTTATTCGTTTGAATGAAAAATAATAATAATAATTGATTGCTAGTAAATAAAACCAATATGGAGGTATTCTAACGATAGAATATCAAAAATAATAAGGACTGTAGACCAGGGCCAAAGTCCTTGAAAATGGTAAAAAGTGAAAAAAAAAAATAGTAGGATGAAACCCATTGGAAAAGGAAGAAAATATAACAAAAATGCAGGAAAAAAAATTACGGGCGATCTGAGGTCGGGAAGTGGAAGGGAGGGGTTTAAGGTTAAAAAACGGTTTATCGTGATTTCCGGTACAACTACAAGTCCTATGGAAAAAAAGTTAAATGGTAAAGTTGTAGGTAATAAAAAGACCTACATCTTTTGTATTTATTTACACTTTTTTCACATAACCTCAAAACTCATGTGAAAAATTCAAATAACCAAGTTTTTGGTTTTTTATTTTTATCTTTTACAAAAATAACTTTTTTCACGAAATTTGGTGAAAACTTACCTTTTTATATCCGAAACACACTGTAATTTTTTTCATTTAAAATATTTATTTTTTTACTTTATTTTGACTTACTATCGTAAAAGCACCCTAATTTTCAATCGAAAATTCTCACGTCAAAATAAATGCTGGGTTTTTTGTTCGTTGTAATCTCTACTTTCTGATGGTGATACTTGACTTGTAGTTTTGCCGGAAAACGCAATAAACCGTTTTTTTCCCTTAAAAAACGGTTTATTGCGTCCCTTCCACTTCTCTTCTCGACCTCAGATCGCCCGTAATTTATTTTTCCCTGTATTTTCGTTATATTCTCTTTCTTTTCCAATGGGTTTCAAACTACTATTTTTTTTTTTTGTTTCAAAAATTATCGGCACTGGTCTATATCTTAATTTAAACAGCACGACAAATAACCGCCATAATGAAATAAGTTCAACTAACAATGTCTTTAGTCTTATGAAAATGTGTAGTGTAGTACACTAGTGTATGTTTTTGTACATCTCAATCAATCAATTTGTAAATGATTGCGTATTTGTATATTTTTTTCTATTAGTGACATCGAATAATCTTTTTCAGATGTCGGAATGATTCCAGTTAAGGAGTAAGTTTTAAGATATTTATTCTTATGTTACCAGATTAAATTAAAAGCAATATTGCAAGTTTGTAATATTTTAAAATGTTTATTAACTACATTTTAAATTTGTGTACTTTTAATATTGTTTGTAATTAGTAGTTAGTCAATTATTTCACCTCAAATAAAACTTTCTTTAAAACAGTGTATAAAATATCGCTAAATAAAATTTCATACAATCAATAAATCACGTGTTCAGTTGCGACGTAAACTGACTTTCACAAAAATAATTTTTTTAAGGATCGAGAATAAGTTCATCGAAAATCACGAATCGCTCTTTTTTGTTCATTTTTATAAAAAACTTATATTATTACTTTATTTTTTGTTTCAGTAAAGAGCAAGAGTCATTGTCTTGGCAGTTCGTATCAGAGCGGGCGTCACTGGCTTCAGATGTTTCCTCATCACCAACACTGTGTCACAATACCGAACAATTAACAGATTTGCGACTGTCTATATTAGTGCCACCACGAGCTAAGCTTGGTTGCGGGTAACCAATTATTATTTATATATAAAACTAGCGGCCCGCCCCGGCTTCGCACGGGTATTTGACTACAATTTCAAAAATTATAAAATTATATTTTTTATCACCTACACCTGCGTCAATACTGGAAAATATTTTATAATAGACGGATTGAGTTATCAAACATGACTGTGTCAAAATAAAATGTAATTTAAATTAAAAGCACTAAGGAGTAACAAACTTTCAACCGCCTTTTAACCCCGTTAAGGCAATGAATTTTGATAAAATACGAAACACGTCTTCAATCAATTCTGTTAAAGAATATTTATGCAAAATTTGAAGTAGATTGGACCAAGGAATCACGTTGTCCCATACAAACTATGCCTCCCTTTTACACCCTCTTACGGGTACAATTTCGTAAAAACCGGTCTTAGCTGATCTCTACTCGGTGAAAGGAATATTCCTTCCATATTTATTATTTGCCATATTTATCTAGGTCTTATAGTTCCAGAGATATCGTGATGAGTGAGTGAGTGACCTTTCGCTTTTATATATTTAGATTATGTATAACTCAATCGACAAACTATATATGTCCTAATTAATGAATATGTCCTTCTGACTACAATTATAGTGATTTCATATCATTCGTCTAGTGAGGAGCTATATTCTCTAGGAGCATGATTCCACTATTTTAATCATTTTCCTATTGTTGATAAGTGATCACACATTTAGACATAATTATCGTGTGCCGAAATGATCCTACGTTATTAAATTCATAATGGTCGATGAATTGTTTCTCAATCGAGTTGTGTTGGTATTTGACGGCGCTTTGGCGCAGTGGTCACAGAAACTGACTGATGCGCTAACGGTCGGGGATTTGATCGGGGATCATGAAAAATATTCGTATGGACCAGGGATTCCCAACTATTTTGGGCAAGAGACCCCTTTCCAAAATTAACTGATACTTCAGACCCCAATCCCTATCACCGCCGACCATCGCTCGCGCAACAGCCGGCAGTGATAGGTCCTCGCGCTGCTCAGCCCAGACCGGGCACGATTCGAGCGTGTGTTGCGCCAAGTCCTCGCTGCAGTCGCAGTGGTGGCAGCCCGGAGTCGTCTCCCTCCTTGTGACAACGTGCATGTATGTGCCAAAGCAGCCGTGCCCTGACAACACTTGCACGAGTCGGAAGGTGAGGACTCCGTGCTGCCGCACCGTCCACTCCATCAATATCGGCTGAAGCGCCCCTATAGTCCGAAGACCAGCCCGGGGCGTCTCCAGCCGAGTCTTCCACCGTGTGAAAGTGGTGCTGCTGGCATCGGCCCGCCATACGGTGATTTCTCTCGGCAGGGGATTAATACCCCTCGTTTGTGCCACCGATACCCGCCGATAAACGTCGGCGAGCGCTTCCGCCTCCAAGTCCCACGGGGGGGTTCCAGCCAATGCGCACGCGGCCTCGACACCTACCGTGCGGTAGCCGCGTATAGCCCTGACCGCCATGACCCTCTGTGGACGCCACAGACGGGCCCTATTGTGGGCAGTCAGGGACTCCGCCCACACGGGGGCGCCTTACAGCGCCATCGACCGGACCACCCCGGCGTAAAATCGTCGGCACGCTAGACTCTGTCCGCCCGATATTCGGCATTAGCCTATCAAGGGCGGACGCCGTGCCGACGAGCTTCGGCGCGAGTTGGCGAAAGTGCTCGTCGAAGCACCACCTTCCGTCAAGTACCAGGCTCAGATATTTCATGTGGGCCCGGATACCGACCACAGTACTGTCAACCGTTATCGAGGCACCGGCGGGTGGACCACGTCTAGGCTCATGGAAGAACAGGGCCTCAAACTTGTTAAGGGCCACCCTAAGCCCCAGTGCCTCGATCCTCCTGACCACCTCCGCGGTACCTGAGGTGGCCAGGGATACCACCTCCTCGAAAGTACCGCCCCGGGCTGTGACCAGTGTGTCATTGGCATAACAGATTACGCCCAGCCCCTGGGGAGAGCCGACCACGGAGGACCCAGTCGTAACCGATATCCCACAGAAGCGACAGGAGGAGGATTCCGAGGACAGAACCCTGCGGGACACCGCACGACATGGGCCTACTGACAACGTCCTTCCCGGCTGACGAAGAGGACGTTACGGCCGTCGAGGTAGTCCGCCACCAGTCGCCTTAAGTAGAGGGGCACTCCATGGAACCGGAGTGCCTCCGTGATGCAGCTGAATGGCAGATTATTGAATGCGTTGGCGATGTCGAGAGACACCGCCAACAGCACTTCTTTCGAGGCAACGGCCTCCGAAGCCACGGCCCTCAGACGCAAAATGGCGTCGACCGTCGACCGACCAGCCCGAAACCCGAACTGAGCGACCGACAGGTCAGGGCAGACCCGCGTGAGGTGCTGGACGATGCGAGCAGTGACTACCCTCACTTCAGACCCCCCTAGCCAAATTACTTTAAAAATCCTATCTCCAGTTTTTTTCCTATTGATACAAAATACTTAACAATTAAAAAAAAATCGTAAACTTGACATTTTCTCATCAAAATTTAACAAAATAAATAGATATAAAATTCAGTAAATATAAATTGTATAATTGTGTAATTATTAATACAAGTTACGTGAAAATACTTAAGTATTGATCCAAAATGCAGGCACAATATGTTTCAATATTACATTGCAACTAGAACTTTTGATAGTCTTGGCTTCTGCTTAAGCTCCTCATCTATGCTGATTGTAATCAACTCTTCTTGCATTATCACATTGGCTTCTTCCATAGCTGTGATATTTTACGGATTTATTACACATTGAGGAAATTGTAAATATAAGAGGACATCAAACCTATTATTAGCAAAATCCTTGTATAATGCGTCCAAGTAAGTAACATATAATAAAATAACATCGTCTTAAGGCATTTCGGGTAATTTTGACAAATGCGGAAACTTTGAATATTCTTTCCTGCTTAAATTTTGTGTATAAAGGATGAGTTTTCCCAAAAAAAACCGATATTACTTGTTTTCATTAAGTTGAGATCTGCATCGTGCAGCTACAAATTAACTTTCTACAACATACCAAAGATATGAGTCAAGTAATAGTTATCTGTTTTACAATTGTTTAGATTTTCTTTCAAATTTAGATCTTTTTTCTTGTAAAAACTCCAATACAGATTCAAAAATAGTTTAAAAAAATTCTAAACAAAAGCCGCTTCATAGCCAACGAACTCAGTGTGCAGAAGTAACTGAATAAAGACTTCGTCATTTTCCTTACATAGCTAACCAAATAACCGAGAGTTCAAAGAATAGTTTCGAATCTTGTTGACAGCATTTATAACATATTGTAAAGACTGATGACTGATGTGAGACAATCTAGGATACAGATTTTTTACTATTAATGACCCGCACTATGAATGAACTATAAAACGACGATGACGACCAACCATAGATAGTGCACCATCAGTCGCAACAGAAACAATGCTCTTCCATGAAATAGCTTTATCAGTAAAAAAATAAAACGTTCCACGGCCTGAAAAAACGATTTTCTTCTGGTATTAGTCTCTAAAAATGTAGCAAAAGCAGTTCTTGGCACATATTTTCATCTTTAATACAGTGGAGCGTCGATTATCTGAACGTCGCTTAACCGAACGACCGTTTATCCGAACTACTACGGCCGCTAGACCACACACACACACTCGCTCCCTAACGAAACATCCCTATGTTCATGTAAAAGAAATCTCGATATTTTTGTCTACGGAACTCTTCAATAAATGACATCAAATTAGCCGTGATTACTAAAATCACATGTAAATGCATTATTTACTCAGTCACACACTATAATATCACGCCTGTGAAGTCGGTTTGTTTTTTTGGTAAAAAAATATTTTCCTTTAATTCTTATTTGTCATTTGTCATTATCATATAATATATTATTTATCATATCATCTTATTCATCATTCTTTTTTTTATTTCTTTTTTGACCCCGACTTCTCTATTAGTAAAGACATATTATAGCCTATAACGAGCGTCCTATAATTTATAGGACGCTCGTCAACGTCTTGCATAGATGATGACGTCGTTGTGTCAACTGTAAGGTATCGAATGTGAAAAACGCATTTTTCATATTCGTCAGATTACAGTTGCTAGAGGGACGATACACACAATGACTTAATGTCGAAAATAAGTTTCATAAAACAGTTGAAAACCATGTAGATTGAAGTGAAAAATTTTAAATTGATGAAGACGTTGATCTTGCGGTCAACTTTAAATATGTTTTTGACCCTCCTGGAAAGTAAGGGTTTTCACATTCGATATATAGATATTTTTTTATTTTGATACTTTACAGTTGACACAACGACGTAACCATCGATCTTATGGATGGCTTTTTCTCTAATTTTTCTATAAGTACATAAAATAATGACAAGGGCTTACTTTTTTGTAAGCATGTACTCTTGATAAGTGGTCCTCCAGTTTTGAAGGCTTCAAGGCATCGTTACTGAATACTTTTTACAAGCTTTTTACTATAAGAAAAGAAAAACACACAAATATAAACTCTTTTGCAAAAAAAACGGGCACTTAAGCAAAGAACTATTTTATAGTTACTATTAGTTTGTTTGACAATTTTAGGTATTGTTATCCTCAGAATTTTATAAATTAATTAGGAAGGAATAGTTTTCATCAGTTTTATCATAACATTTTAATTAAATTATTAAGAAATAATGTTTAAGCTCAAAACACTATGATTGTACCTGCTCGCTAAATAAAAATGAAACGCGTTAATTTCTTTGTTTTTCTTGAATACATCAAAAGCAGATAAAAGTTTAGTATTGAGTGTGACCCCCTCTTGCTGAAATCACAGCTTGCATTCGTCTGGGCATGCTAGTGAGTATATCTTTTATGGTTTCTTGGGGAATACGTTCCCACTCCGCGGTAATCACATTCTTTAGCTCTCTGATGGTCTGCGGAGCCGGCTGCACTGATCTCACTCGTCGCTTCAGAACGTCCCAGACATGCTCTATGGGATTGAGGTCCGGACTTCTAGCTGGCCAGTCCAAACGACGAATTCCGACTTCTAGCATATACGCATCCACACCGCCAGACCGGTGGGCGCGAGCGTTGTCGTCCATAAAAATTGAGTTTTCGCCAAGAGCGGTTAAAGCAGGGTTGTGCATAAGGAATTAGAACTTCCGTTATGTATCGGTGTCCAGTCAGTGTACCGTTTTCGATGAAGACTAACTCCGTACGATCCATAGAATTTATTCCTGCCCAAAACATAACAGAGCCCCCTACATAAGGTGTGATTTCTTCAAAACATGCCTCTGCAAAGCGTTCTCCTCGTCTACGTAGCACTCGCCGACGTCGGTCTTCACCATGCAGAGATATCCTGGCTTCATCGGAGAACAATACCCTATCCCAGTCTTCATGAGTCCATGACACACAATTTCGAGCGAAGCTAAGCCTGGCAACTCGATGTCCACGGAGTAATTTAGGGCCGCGTACCGGGCGATGACTGTGTATATTAGCAGCGAGAAGCCTCCTCCTGACCGTCCATAGACTAATTTGCACATTTCTTACTTCTTCGAGGGTGTTCTTGAGGTCCACATAAGAAGATTTGCGATTTCTCAACGCTTGACTAACTAGAAAACGATCATCCCGTGGTTCGGTACATGTCTTTCTGCCAGAACCAGGCCTTCTCTTGACGGAACCGGTCTCTTGATAGCGCTGCCAGGTCCTTTGAACTGTCGACCGACTCACATTTAGCCTCTGAGCCACGAAGCATTGACTGCAACCTTCTTCAAGCAGCGCAATAATTTTGCTCGCTTTTATCACTTTATCTACCATTTTCGAGATTGCTAAACAGCAATAACAATACTTTTAAATGTCAAGGACACCAGATAATTTAATAAAAATTGACAAAAAGTTAATTAGAGTCGATATTAACTATAGGGAATTCGCGCCACAAAATGTAGTTAAAAGTTATTTTCTTTGAAAACCAGGCTCAGTCAAAAATTTGAATTTGGAATGTACTCTTATAAACATTATGGCACTTTTATAACTGACCAGTAACATGTTCAAATGATTAAAACCTTTTTGGTATTTTATTTTTTTCAGCCAGGAAGAAAATCGAAACCGCCCGTTTTTTTTGCAAATGAGTGTAGTATAGTTAATGCATTTAAATAATGTTATCCGGAAAATGGTAAAATCATAATGTGAAATAATATTTTATTTTAAAGAGAGTAAAAGAAAAAGTAACATTTAACATTTATTTTCACGCGAAGATGAAGTCTTTATATGTTTGTGTTAGTATGAATATAATAACAAATATATATAAGAATAGGGGATCGGACAAATTTTCAAAAAGTGTTTTAAATTAATCTTTATGGATACTTATTCCCATAAAAAATAAAATTTTATTTTTTTTATAGCCGTTTAGGTACTTAAAATCATGTTTTAATATTATCTGTTTAAAAATCCCGCCAAAACGCCACGCTATATCATCTGAGAGCGCGTGACGTCATCTGCGGTTATAACAAAACAGCTGCATGAGCATAAGTTCACGAGAAGTTTTGTTTCGTGGAGTAGATTTTTTATTTGTTCTTATGGAACGCAAAAAATATCGTTGGTGTGCAGTACCTTAACGTACGAACACATCAAAAAGTACTCCAAATAAAATATTCATTTCATATGCCAAGAAAAGCAGATAAACGAAAAAAAAATTTTTAGACTTAGCGAGTAGAAAATGCAACGAAATGAATTTCACCAATTTACTTTTGTGAAGGTCATTTTGACGTAAATATACATTAATTACTACAAATAAATAGAATGAAATTTATTTAAATTAATTTTTAGTAAATATATTATATTGTTTTCTCTCTACGGTCAACTACTATTATAGATTATTCCTTTTTGTATTTTTTTTGTAACAATAAAGAATGTGATATAGTCTTGACAGTATTCTACTTGCGACGACCGTTCTGGTGTAGTGGTGCGAGTAGTCGCCTCAACATCCCGCGCCGGCGGTCGCGGGTTCGATTCCCGCTCGGGATAGATAGTTGTATTTGTACAAATATTTGTTTCCGGTCTGGGTGTATGTCCTTGTGGCTCTCCCCACCGTGTCTCGGAGAGCACGTAAAGCCGTTGTTCCCGGTTATCATATACACCTGATAGCGATCGTTACTCATAGTAGTATATTATTCGCCAACTTACAATGGAGCGGCGTGGTGGATTAAGCTCCAAACCTTTGTCTATATGGAGAAGAGGCCTTCGCTCAGCAGTGGGTGGTTTACAGGCTAGTACAGTACAATAGGTACAATACATATATTGTGTAATATTACAGGTTATTTTTCAAGCAGGTATTTTTTCAAGTACCTAATTATTTATGGCAAATAATATATTATTATATATTTATAATAGTAATACAGAAGTTTTCACATTTTAAAACACAAGTTTTGTCACAAAAGTCTGAATTACTTGCAAAGAAATTGCAAATCAGAAACGTATTCACTCTGGGAAGATTTCGATTGTCGGCTTTCGTAAATCCTGTTTTCATTATAAGAAACTGGTTAAACATCATGTGACAGCTTTTAAATCGATTACCGTATCCTAATTTATCAATGATCTTTTAGCAACCTTTATAATTTCAACAAAATTATGGAAATAACTGAGTAAACTAAGTAGATAGTACCCACGCAGTCAATGATTGTCCACAGATGACGTCACGCACTGTGATTGGTGTTTCAGTACAGTTTGAAAATATTGAAAATAAAAACATTTTATTTCTTCATTTAAAAATATTTAAATGAATTATATTAAATTATTATTAGGTAAATAATCGTCAAACAGTATATTTATTTTATCTAAGCACATTTTAGATTTTAATCTGATTACTGTCCGATCCCCTATTACATAACTAAAACAAATTCGATATATGATATAGATAATAACAATTACAACTAAAAATGTGAATGGATTTTACTGATTACAGATTACTATTGTTCATTTTTATTTAACTTATGATTCGATAAAATTTCAATTAGTATATGATCATAAAAATAACATCATCAAAAATCAAATAGTATACTAAATACTTAGTAGGTATAGTAATGCTTTTTATAATAGTTTTTTTTTTACTTTGTTTTTGTTACATACTTAAGATGCTTTTATGTTAGTCTATTTTATTTCAATTAATTATAAAACTTAATTGCTACTCGATGTCATATTCGCTATTGTAACCTGGGGACATAATCATCACTTCCAAACTTGTTGATAAGTATCAGCGATCTAACCTAACTTCAATAACGATGATGATGAGACTCCACAGTCGGCGCGAGCACCGTTAGATGTTACCAGATTTTGTTATCATATCCTCCCCTTCTCTTTGGACTTCTTATTAACACTAAGCACCCCCTGCCCTACCGTAACCCAGGCCGCTATCGTAGCCGGGAATAGTAGGACCTCCAGGGGCTGGTAGCCTGGACTCTTTATTGCTGGTAATTTTTGTTGGTTGCCAATATTCGTCACGCTTGGTAGGCGAGTTGGCGAGCGCATTGTGTTACGACAGTGTATGGTGATGCTGCTGCCTATCAGCATCTTATTTGGTTCATAGTTGTTCGCACCACTATGGCATTAGTCGCCTTTTACGACACCCCGGCAAGAACTATTCTTCTCGGCCGGTCGTCGATCGTTTAATTTAGAAATCAAAGTCTAGATTGGATTTTTCAATTATTTCCTATAGGATCCTTTACAGCGGCCATGATCTCGGGGACCCCGAAAAATCGTTAAACTGTAAAGTTTTTGAACAAATAAACGCGATAAAATCCGGTTTAGACTTTTAATTAAATGAGTAAAATTCGCTTATATTTATAAGAGAACAGTAACTCTGATCACATCAATACGATTAAAATAGTACGTACGTATTAGTTTTATAAACAACTGGCGATTATTAATTATTCAATTTTCTATTAGACATAATTATTGATATAACTAAAATTATTCGAATCGGGATATTTAATGAAAACAAAAAACATGGTAAATATCCCGATTCAAATAATTTTAGTTATAAAAATAACCATGTTATATAATTTAAAATCTTATAATTATTGTTGTCATTTTAATATTTTAATTTTCGTATTTTTATTCGTATCTAACTTAATCTAACTGCAAATTAATATAATAATTCTTAGCTTTTTTTAAACATGTATATTATTCCACAGTAAATACATTTTACATTTTTTTTTTACAATTTCTTATAATAAATTCTTCTTGGAAACAAAACGATCTTTAATACAACCTATATAATATTAAACAGTAGTTTTATTTTTACAGAATTTGTAAAGGTCCTGATTGGAAGCCGGGAATTTTCGTACAGTTCGTAAGAGAAGAAGGCATTGCACGAGAAGCTGGTTTGAGACCGGGCGATCAAATCCTATCGTGTAATGGCCACGATTTTGCTAATATATCTTTTAACGAGGTAATTATTTTACCTTTAAAACAAATGGCTTACTGTTTTTTGATACATAGCGAAAATCTTGTTGATACTAAAAATTAATATATAATTTTTATCAACGGAATAAATTATAAAACTTGTAGCATCGCATCATTCAAAGAAGGACTTAAAAATATATTTTTGATAATTATGTATAAAAATTTGATCTACTAGGCCATATCAGCAATGAAGGCGAGTGGCAGGCTCGAACTCGTGGTCCGAGAAGGCACGGGAGCTGAGCTAGTGTCACCAGAGAGTTCCGGCTACAACAGCTCCGCATCGTCAGCAGCAGGCGAGCGCAGCCCGGCGGCGGTGCCCGGCATCCCTCTCGCGCCCCCGGCAGCCCTGCGGCGGCGCCTCGCCAGCGTTGCTGAAGAAGCCGCGGACAGAGCGGATAGGTATCCGACGTTAAATGTTGACATTTGTATATAATTAGTATGTAGGATCGACAGCATTTTTCAATATCTTCATGCGTACAAATAATAGAGTAATCGAGCATAGAAAATACAGCGTGACTGCAATATGCAGATGGTGCTTATATATATACTGATATTAACTGACTGATAGTAATCTTTTTTTATGTAAATACCAATCTAACAATAAAGTAAACAGATGACACTAAACTAGAGGTCTAGTATTATATTGTCAGAACACAGCTAAACCGTTCTACATTGTGTTCTCTACATAATGTACAACAGTGTAGCTGAGAAAAAACTTAAAATATTTTTGAAAAAAATTCGATGTTCTTTAAATAACATTTTATTTCTGATCTTGTTTAGACAATCACTTTTTTCCTTAATAACTTCGACTTGTTATCAATAGATCTCATTTCTTCGTTTTTGTCTCCATTTCGCGTTGCACACATAATGAAAGATAAGTGGTCCCAGCAACAATATCTTAAATCAGGGATGTTGTCGATATGAAATTTAGGATATGGATATGAATACGGGTATATGAAAAATATTATATCGGTTTTGTATACGATTACGGATATAGGATTATGTCGGATTATCCATTAGTTTCAAAAGTTTAGCTTACTTTTAAGATATTATCAAAGTAAAATATAAATAGGTAATAATTTGACCTTATTTTCGATTATTAGGTATTTGGTACTACAATCAATTATGTAAGTAATTATAATAGTTAGTGTACTTCCTATAAAGACTGACTAGTGACGAATAAGTAATAGAAGTAATAACCAATACAAGGGACCAGTGGCGTAGCTTGACTTAGATGGGCCCTGTATCAAAATCTGTAAACGGGCCCAAATGAAGGGTAAAGATTTTTCAATAACGGAACAAAACCACTTGCATAAAAAAAACCAAGGTCATCTCTAAATTTTAATTTCTGTCCAGAAGTCTCTATTGTGGGGGCCCCTCTTATGTGAAAGCCCTCCCCTAAATGCGGCCCTGCCTCTATAAACAAGTCTGATAGTCTTTCATATCCCTATACGCTCGGGACCCCTGTAGGCCGGGGGCCCCGTATCATTGATATGGCTGATACGATCATATAATATATAATCACATATATGGTGATAGCATGTATTATTTCGATTCCGCCCCTATACAAAATTATTTGATAGTTTTATACCGGATTCAGATACGGTTATGGATTAATTTTTATTATGGATATCCGATATTTTCGGTTAGGGTTACGGATCTGATTTTGATAAAAATTAAAACTGCATCGTTGGATTTAAGAAGTATATAATTTTCCTAAACAAATAAATTTCTTTATTTAAAAAAATGCCTCATTCGATAATGTCGTTGACGTTAATAACAAAGAAGATAATCTAGAAAATAATGTCATATGGTTAACTAAAGTAAAGGTCGCTGTTCCTAAGAATGACAACTTAATGCCTATGTTTTAAAATATATTTTAATATAAATAGGACATACATAAATATTTAACCCAGATTCGGCGCGGGAATCTAACCCACAACACTAGAGCGAAAAGTAGAGCCACTGCCAACTGCGCCACAGGTCCATTCACGCCCTATGAAAATCTTTAATAGTAAAAATACATTTTTCGGTTATATATCACATATGTATATATTTATAAATATTTTACAACTATATATTATATACTCGAGTAATATATGACAATTTTAACTTCATAATATTAAACATTGTTTATTATCATTTTTATGATACACGTAGCTTTTTTTAGGTTGACAATTAATAGAATAAAACGAAGAACATGGGACAGTTTAGACTTTGACTGGAAAAACAAAGATATTCATAATTTTGACGCACCGTCTGATATAGAGCCTGATTATGATAGTCCTAGTATACCAAATAATCCTCACACATACGAAAGTAAGTCTCATATCAAAAGTAAAACTATAACAGAATATGAATCTACGAAAGTAACAAGTCCATTAAATAGAACGATAATTAATTTAACCGAAGATGGCGCTACGATTCAATGTAGTTATGATAACAACACGTCTAGAAAAAATATGTTTCCAACTTCTCAACTGAGTAGAGATAAAGAGAAGAAAACAATTGTAGTGGAAGTTCATCACATGAATACAACGAGTTGCGCTAAGACCCACTGCAACTATCCCCCACCTTTTGTTAAAGAAATTGATGCAGATTCCACCAGTATATCTAGTTCAGCAACATTATCGAGTGCCATTGCTGAAGAAATACAGAGAAGGAAATTGGTTTGTAAAAGCATTGTTTATACGTATGTTTATAAAATGGATTCACTTTAATTACATTTTAATTTGAGTGAATTTGGAAATATTTCGAAGTATTTGGTAAAATGTGTACTTTTTTAAATTATCGCGAGATAAATATTTAAAGTTAGGACGCAAATATTATTTTATTACATTTATTGCCAGGCTATCAGTCCAAGTAAAAATGATTTGTTTAATTTTTCGTAATAAAAATTAACAAGGCATTTTAATATTTTTTTTCAAGTTTGTATTTATATGATTGATAGTAATATTATATAAAAATATTTTTTAATCATTTTAAAATAAAACTTGTCTGCTTTGGGAGATTCATAAATAAATTGTTTCTTTTCTATATTTGGTTCGTTAAAACGAGAAGTTTTAAAATTAATATCATTTAGAGTAATTTAATTTATTTACATATTATGTAAAAAAGGTTCTCATACCGCGTCTTTAATTTTTACTTATTAATAAACATACAATAAATTCATGATATTTTTTTGTATGTAGAACAAGAAACCTGCTCCAGAAAAGGAGACGAACCCAATACCAATTAAGAAAACAAACATTCCCAAGGCTATAGATAACGACCAAAAGAAGCATCACGATGCATTGATGGACGAGTTTAAGAAGGTTCACAGAAAAATGTTTGCGAATTTAGATACGGTGAATGGTGACATAAATAAAGAAAATAAGGCGGACCATTTGGTAAGTGCAAAATTTTATTCTTAAGTAAAAACGCTTTTAATTTATTAAAAAATGTGCTCGACATATTTAACTGAAGTAGTAAATATCGGAAATTCGTACTTTTTTTGTATTATTTTATATGTAGTTTGTATTTGACTTATAAACATTTTTTTCGCATTTAATACTAACGTTAACACGTGAGATGTATTTTTCAATTAAGTACTGCTTTTCCATGAACTTCGTGTAGCTATTAGAGAACAATGAAATTTCCTGCACAGAATGACTATGATGTTATCATTTTTGTAACCGACATCGCTATTGTGTCCCGCTGTTTTATAATCAACTTTTTTTACTCAAATTTTGCTTTACTTATCCAAATAAAACCTAACAAATAAAAAAAAATAATACTTCTATTTTTTTTATTGACTAGTCAGGCATTTGTAGCTGCACAGTGAATTTTTCCGTTTTTTTCGTATACGAGTACGTACATTAATCCCTACTAATATATAAATGCGAAAAAAGCTCTGTCTGTTACGCTTTCACGCCTAAACCACTGAACCGATTTTGATGAAATTTGGTATGAAGATAGAACTGAACTAGGGACATAGGATACTTTTTATCGCGAAAATAAGGGTAGAAGGGGTTGAAATAGGGGACGAAAGTTTTTTGCGTCCGCCCTTGGTAAGCTAATGCCGAATATGGGTGGACAAAGTCTAGCGTGCCGACGACTTAACGCCGGGGTGGTCCGGTCGATGGCGCTGTACGGCGACCCCATGTGGGCGGAGTCTCTGACTGCCCACAATAGGGCTCGTCTGTGGCGTCCACAGAGGTTCATGGCGGTCAGGGCTATACGCGGCTACCGCACGGTAGGTGTCGAGGCCGCGTGCGCGTTGTCCGGAACCCCCCCCCCCCCCCGTGGGACTTGGAGGCGGAAGCGCTCACCGATGTCTATCGGCGGGTATCGGTGGCGCGGACGGAGGGTATTAATCCCCCGCCGAGCGAAATCACCGTATGGCGGGACAATGTCGCCGCACCACCTTCACACGGTGGAAGGCTCGGCTGGAGACGACCCGGGCTGGTCTTCGGACCATAGGGGTGCTTCAGCCGATATTGATGGAGTGAACGGTGCGGCAGCACGGAGTCCTAACCTTCCGATTCGTGCAAGTATTGTCAGCGAGAACCTCTGCGAGGACTTCATCTCGCGGAAGGAGGCGGCGGAGAGGGCCCGGGAAGACTCACTCCTCTCGGACCCAATTCGCTGCCGGCGCGTGGGGCGGCGCAGGCGCGCTCACATGCGCCTGATGCCACCCTAGCCGAGGCTGCGGACGGTAGGGTCAGGGTTTGGTTCTGAAATAGCCTACCGCGAAGATGCGATGCCCAAGTGCACGGGGCGTCGCACAGGAGAGAGAGTGCCCGGTAGGGCTGCCGCCTGCGGACCACAGAGCAACATACGCGGTACCCCTGGTCCGTCGTGTAAGGGCGGGTGAGGGCGCACGGCGGGTTATTTTAGTGGGTGAGGGCCCCACACTACCCCGTTGTCTCCTCGGACGACGGGGTGTGCGTTCAGGTACATTTTTTCCCGCCAAAACAAAAAAGGGGACGAGAGTTTGTATGGAAGTTCCATATTGTCAAACTTAAAGTCATGTAAGATTGTTCAATTGTTTAAGACAAAGGCAAAAAAAGCGTGCACGGGGAAAGGGGGGCGGTCGTATCGGGCGGTAAGCGGATCGCGGAGTGGCGGCGGCGGCGGCGCGCTTACCATGTCGCGCGATACTCGTATAACCGAATTCCACGCGGGCGAAGCCGCGGCCGGAAAGCTAGTACCGCATACAAAATACAGATCCCGACATTTTAAAATGTCTTTATTTTTTCAGTTGCAGAAGCTACTTTATTCTTTACTATAATCTTCTCAATAGATCCTACATTTTGTTTGTTTTGGTTTTGTTTTTTGACATGGATAGTACGCTTTTATTTTTTTTAAAGTGCTGTATGTAGCAGGGTATAACCTAATAAAATAGCATTATTTTGATTTGATGAGAATTAATAGAATACAACCGCTTCGCGGTGTACGATTATGTCGGATAACAACATTAAAATATTCATTAAAAACTAAAATTACTTAGTTTGTAATCGGTATAGTAGTATGATAGTAGTATTTAATTCTCGGCTTTCTCGGCTCGGCAGAAATTCGTAGCCGAGTTTCGTACGTAAGTATGTCGGTGGCTAAATATCTTCCTTGCTTCTTCCTCACTCTTCACTCTCGTAAATCAATCAATCAATAACGCAGTAACTTTTAGTGGTGCTGGAAATTTTTATTTATATCTTTAAAATTGAATTTTTAAATTGCAAGTTACAGAATATAAAACGAATAAAATTTTCGTTGCAATTTCTTTTAATAGTTATAAAAATTTTGACTGACCCGTTGCGTTGGTGCGGTTGGTAGTGACCCTACTTTCTGCTCCAGAGTTGTTGGCTGTTGATTCCCGCCCCGAGTCTGGGTGTATATTATTTATTTATTATATTTATATTACAATAAAAGTATATCAGTCGGGTGTTACCTAAAACAAAGTCATTATGTTGCCTACATTAGGAACAGTTGACCGTGTGCAAATATTAAACATATTTATATCTATCTACTTATTTATAAAAGATTTACTTCCAGAAAAAAAAGCTTGTTAAGATATATTTTAGTTTTGATAAATAATAACAAGAATCAATAATTTATAAATTACCATACCATAATAGTAAATTACTACTTTTAACTATTTTTGGGTATTTTCTTCATCAGTTTTTATCAATGTTGTAATTATATAATATTTGCAATAAGACCAATATCTTAAGAAATTAACACTGCTACTTCGACACAAGTTATTATTACCGGTTTACATAAGTGAGTATTGGAGCGTAAATAAGTATTTTGTATATGAAATGTTAGTCGGGTGTACGTATTCAGGCAGCAGTTATTCTAAATCTTATTTACATTTCCATTAAACAATTAATACTCTTTTGTATTTACATCTTTAATTTATAGTGCATTAGAAAAAATAAACAAACTCAACCTTTTTGCGAAGTATTTATTCACAAATATATTTCTTAGTATTACCTAATTTTTTTTACTAAAAGTTTTAAGGATTGGTATAAATTTCACTTTAAAAACGAGCAAAAATTGAATTATATTTGTATTGTTTCTTGAAATGACTAGACTATTTTTTAATTTAATTTACCACATAGTAATACTAAGCTCGTTAGTGTCCCCAGGCAACAAGCAGGGTTACTAAACTACTTAAATAAGAATTGGTTTTTTGAAATAAGAAGTAGGAAATAGATTTTTAATCGTTATAGTTTTATCCTTACCCGATACCAAAAATGTAAAATCTAGTTTTGGGTATCATCAATCCCATAAAGTTGTTGAACAAAAGAAGTTCTAAGTTAATCGAAAATGGTAAAAAACAGAAAAAAAAATTTACTTTTTCTAATTTGTTTTTAAAAAAAAAAATGAGTTTTTCGTTAGTTAAAACAATATCCTTATATAAAGTTTTAAGAGCTCACCTTTATGAGTAAAAATCTACCTGTTGATTGATTCTTAAGGGCTCGTTAAAGGTTTCTATATAGGCATACATGTAAGAAATATAATTATATTATGTCAGCCCTAGTAGCAGGGCACTGACCCCGTTTCGTAATAAGAATGACTGTGCGTAACCCTTCACATAATATTTTTTCTCTATTTCAACTCCATTTTTATTTTAAAAATCAGACTTTGACTCAATAATGTTTGACGAAAAACATTGTTTTTTGGTCAATATACTAAATAAGTGGTTTTTATTGTTTGAATGAAATAAATAATAATTAGGTGTCTTTGAAGTACCTATATATACTAAGAATGTTATCAATATAAAGTTTTTAATGAATGATACTAAAGTAAAAATGTTTGTTAAAATAAATCGCGTATAATAATCTTTTAATGTAACACTGAATATTTAGTTTTTGTCTAAATCAGAACTGGTTTAGTAATAATTATGAACTCTAAACAAATATTATGGTACAAAACTTATAACCTTTATCACTATAAGAAAATATACTTAGTAGTATAATAACTATATTACGATATATAATTTTCACGTTAAAGTTGTTTTGTGTATACTCTAGCACTCTCTCATTTGAACGGTTTATCACATAATACCGTATCACATAATCTAATCTCAATGTGACATTATCATACTGAAAAAATGTTAAACACAACTGTGTTTTCGACAAATATTTATAAAATGTAAAATATATTTATTTAGCTATTAATTAATTTTATTTAAGGTCTTGTTTATGGACCAGTTTGCTGCTTATTAAACACGTTTAAAATGTATTAAATATGTAGAAAATAGAATTGTTGATATCGGCATACCGAAAACATTTTCAATGGTTTTTAAACAAATAATTACGTACCAAAATTGGTTAATTACTTAAAAATATATTGATTCGACAATAGCAGAGTTAAACTGCTATATATTAACGTTATGATATTATAACGTTATCTGATTTTTATCTGTTACAAAAAAAAAGTCTAAAGCAGTTCTCTATAAAAAAATTAAACTCTACATGTTGCGTTTCATTACTAAACACTTTGGACTTCACAACTTATAGAAAACAAAATAATCAATATTGCATGTAGTATCACACTTCGGCAGGTTAATAGAACGCAGATTTTGCATGATTGTGCCTCGCACTGATAACGTCGGCCCCCGCACCTGTGGCGCTCAGTCGCCTCACCATATCCGTCGCCGATGCGCACCAGCGCGCGCCTTCTTGCTAGTTGCTCTTCGCACTTTACCGCCAAGCGAAACAGTCGCTAAATAATACGCTTAAAATACTGTGATTTCCCGATTATCGGAAATTTATCTCTTTTTTTTTTGTTTCATTTTCATGGTTTTCAATTTTGCATACATTGCTGACATACAATTATATTAAATTGTGTGCAATATTACTGTGTTTTTGCAAGATCTCATAAACGAATATGTGATTTATCGTAAACTATGAAGAAGAACAACAAACCACCAATTTTTACTCTTCAGTGCTATGAAGTAAGTTAAAGACGGATTTTTCTTAGAAAAGTGTAGTTATCATCGCAGATTGATGGAATGATTCTAATGAAATATACAAAAAAAAAAAAAAAACTAAGTCATATACTCGTACTAACAACTGATATGCAACTGTATTAATAAACTTTGATAGCTAAATAGGTACTCGTTTGTTTAAATGAAATTATTTTCAAAAAGTATAAGTAGTTAGAATAGGCATAATCACTTGTAAGAGTATAATCCGTATCCTTATCATATACCTAAACCCGTAAAATATTTACAATTCACTAAAAAAATATTTACAAAAAACTAATTTATGTGTAATGGATAAATTCTTTATAACCACTAATTACTTTGTTATGCTGTGCATAAATTACGGACGTTATAATCAAAAACGTATTGTAAAATAATTTTATTAAGTATTATTTTATATGTTGTGTACTTACGTCATGTTTTCCTTGTAATGAAGAACATTACCTACTTGACGTCATTCTTGTTGTTAACTAATTTACTTTAATTTCATTCGGGTTTAAAGGCTTTACTGCACGACACGATGTTCGTAGCTAGAGTTTGAACTCTAACATGACATTGATGTCAAGGCACAGGTTCTCATGTAGGTATGGGTTTTTTAGAAACTAACTAGCAAACCCGGCGAACTCCGTTTCGCCACCAACTTATTTTCGTGAGGGATACTCACACCACGTACTGCCGCCATGCAAAACCATATTCGTTTGTAGTACATGCTATATATCAGAGATGGCGCTGTATGTGAAAAATGATTTTCCCTGTTTTCCTGCTTTTCTGTTGAAAATTTTCCTGAATTTAGTTTGCTATAAAGCTCACGGAGCCCGAGACCTTTCCAACGAATGTAAAACCGTGGAAATCGGTTCGTGCGTTCTGGAATTATAGCGTCAGGAAGGAAAACCCGACTTATTTTTATATTATAGATTATATACTCCACATTTAAAACCTAACGTATAACTATACAAATTTCTATTGTTTTTGTAAAACTACATAAACCAGTCAGATTCTGTATTCAGAGTCATTATAACTTTCGCTGTTTATAGTTCACTTATCGTCTGTAGAAATAGAATTAAAAGTATTTAATCACATAATTAACTACAGAAAAGACGCTAGAAAAATTAATTTGATTTATTTATGATCATCATTTTATTTATATTAAATATAGGCATAAATTTTTTGGGCTACCCGTCTTTCCTAATAAATATACATATATTGGAATTTGAGTGTTAATCATACTTGTGCACAAGTCATATTATTATCCACGCACGAAGTTTTTATTAATTTATTATTATTAATATATTTTAGAACATATAAAATAACTTGCCTTTAAACCACGATTAATTAATTATTATTATTTTTTTTTAATTTATTGAGTTGCATGAATTAACACAATCTACACTATTTTTAAAAAGTTAGTATCATGAGAACTGTCAATAGCGCTTACACTTTTCTAAGTTGTTCTTGTTAACCGTAGTTTATCTAAAAATAACTTTTCACGATATTTTTTTTCAAAATACCTTGGCTAACATGGTTGTCTTTTTGTTCCTTTTATTACCTCTTGTAGTCGAGTAAAACCGGTTAAGTGGGAATAACATTTATAAGTCTTTGTTTATTTTTTTGCCAACGGTCAGTTATTCAACTTATTTCAATTATAAAAATCTCGAAAAGTTTTTGCCTGTACATCATAAGTATCTAATTAATATGACTGTGTTTAAGAAAATGACAAAATTGTAAGTAATTTTATTAATATTATTGTTATAAGCAGACACTGTTGACTGAATGACAACTGACGACTGAAAACTGAACCTGTTGTATGTTTGATTGATTTGTGAGAATGGAAAAATTCACCACCACATCAGTCGTTAGACGTCCACCGCTGAACTGCTGCGTAGGCCGCTCTCATCATCTCTGGATGGCTTACCATTACTCGTTACGCTTGGCAGTTTGTGGCAGTGTTGTGATGGGATATGGTGACGCTGCTGCCCATCACCATCCTGTTTGGTTCGCAATCACAACTGTACAGTTGTTCGCACCACTATAGTCACTATAGGCCTAATACATTGCAACGCAGGGCAACACGGGACACGGTACAACCGTTTTATTATGTAAATGAATTCGGACATGTTGTTAAAAAAAACTTAATTAGCAAGAAAAATTTTGGAGCTTTACATGATTTATTTAAGATAAAGATATAACTATAGCGATTTGATTTCACTATTATGAAAGTTTTATAATAGGCGGAGTATAATTAGTATTAAATTTTGAAATAAGATATTGTTTCAGGATCGACAAACAACTTTGCCGATTAGAAAAGCCGATACACCAATAGAAAGTATAAATGATAAACTGGAAAAAAGAGAAATAGTACAGAAGCCGCCACCTCCTCCTCCCGTAAGTTCTTAATTCTACTTTTAAGGTGAAATTATAAACCGGTACTTAATATTGTAATAGTACCTACTTTATGTACTCTATTAACTTACAAAGACCGTTACTTGGAAAAATTTGCTCATAAAAAAATTAATATGTATACTTTTCTTCTTAGATTATTATAATTACGTATAATATACGATTATGATTGTTAACTTGGAAATTAAAACATCGTATTATTTAAGAAATGGACATACATATATACATACACTCGAAAAACATAACCCCCTTTCTGTCGCAGTCGGGTAAAAAATATTCGTTTGTTAGTACTCGTTAGTAATAATTATGTAGTTTATAAATTGTGCATTTCATCAAGGAACAACCCCTTATAATTTTTTTTTACTTTTTTAGATGCCGTTTTCAAATGGGCAACAAAATGGTGAAAATCTAAAATTAGATAGCAATATAATAAAAACGGATATGGACGCAGCTATTATTAAAATACCAAACCTAAGAAAAGTTGAAACATTAAATAGGATACCAACATCAGATTTTAATAATAAAATACAATCAACAATAAAAACGCGTAGTTTAAAAGAAGAAAACGCTGAAGTGGAATCGCTAGAATCTTACAAACTAAAAAATCCTTCAAATATTACACCGAAACCTCCATCACACTATTTCATTAAAGCACCCAACGGTTCCGCAACTATGAAGAAACATGCACGGCCCGTTTCAGTGACTATTGGAGAATATGTTAACAATATTGGGAGGAAAGAACCATCGAAATTAGATTTTCTAAATGGTGATAAATCTGATGGTCACAGGATGGCTGGAGATGAACCAATTACTAGTAGACTACAATCTGAGTTGGCTCTTACATTATCTAGATCGAATTTACGTAAAAAGACTGAAGCTTTAGTAAGTAAATTAGTATAAAAAATATCAATAAATTTCTTAATCATATATGTTACTATAAAATTATATTTGATTAATTTATATTACTGTAAAAGCCCGAAGATGTGTAAACACTAGATTTTACTTGTAAATCTATGAATTTAGATATAATTATGATAAATGTCAGAATTTGAACATTGAGAAGATTTGCCTTTCTTTTGCCAACATAGGGTACGTTCGCGGGCCCTCTTCTAATTGATAATTCATCACTTTTATAGGAGCGCATGCGTACTTCATACTTTTTTATCTATGCATTCCACAGACCACATGCGTGGAAATGATACTTCTTTAATCAAAAACTGAATTTAACTGTCGAATTTTAGTAAATAATTGTTTGCTATTGTTCATAAAAGATAATAAACAAAATTACTTTCTTACATTTATTCACTACTTATTATTTTTATTAAAAACTGATAAATAAAGAACTATTGCGCATGTCCCATTTCCGTTTCCGCGCATGTGGTTTGTGGAATGCATAGATAAAAAAGTATAAAGTACGCATGCGCTCCTATAAAAGTGATGAATTATCAATTAGAAGAGGGCGCGCGAACGTACCCATAATTTGATATATCTTAAAATTTAACAAAAGACTGAGCTAAGAGCTTATAGCTAAATGTATCTTGCAACGAAACTATTGATGAATCTCAATAACTAAATTTTTAACATATAAATAAAATATTCCAGAAGTATGACAAAAAAGTACCAGGTGATGTCGGGACTTGATTATTACCATTCTTTTAAGGTAACACCTAAGGCGTTAAGACTCTCAAAGACTCAAGACTTGCAAGTAATATATAGGATTTACCATACGGGCTTTTTCAGTACCATAGGTATATATACATATGAGCTAATTTATTTCAGGCCATAGCTTCCAATAAAAAAGCGTTAATATTAAAACAATATGCTAACGATGAGAACTTTCACGCTAGATATGGCAATAATCTTTTGCCGTTACCCCCATCGATAACAATACCAAAAGTGTCCATTTCAAAACACTGATTAGTTTTTGTTGTTGTATTCCTTAGTCATAATTATGTTCAACAAGGCCCTCGTAACATCAACTTTCATTTGAATGTAAGATAATATTATAATATATTTATAATGGGTACTATAATAATTCTCTGCTCTAAACACCCTCAAATCTCATTATAGTGGCACGTTTTTATTGTTTAGTGTTACATTCAAAACTACACTAAATGCACGTATTATGGTAATTGATATCGCAATCTTTCGTATATGAATGCAATGGTAATAAAAATCACTTCTATTAGTGAAATCATAACGATCACAGATTCTTATTTAAATAATTACGTTTAATTTATGTGATAATTGGGACTTTGGTGAAGGTAAATTTATATCAATGATAAACTTCACTTTCTAATGTATATTGATCATGGAGTATAGATACCAAGAAGTACCATGTTCTAAGTTCTTGTCAGGGTTGCCAGATGAGTGCGAGAGAATTATCGTACCGGTATTCGAATATTATCGTACCAGATGAAAAATTATCGTACAACTGCCAGAATCGCACGTAATTGGGAATTGTTACCAATTTCGCAGGGAAATCCCCAGAAAATTTTCCTGTACACGAAAAGAAAAAAGACTCATGACCCCAAACCTATTCTTTTACCCTCATGGCTATCCAAATTTCTAAAAAAAAAGGTCGTCAGGACTCCAAACCATTGTTTTTACCCCCAGACTATCCGAATTCCACAAAAAAAAAGGTCATCACGACTACGTCCCATTATTTCTGCCTATCCCTATTCCAACATTATCAATAATTGTCCCAAACCCCTACTAGATAGTCTTTTCACCCCACTTCGAAGCAGGGTTGGAAATTATCGTATTTTGACGTACGATAATACATATTGTATCGTACATCGTGCATCGTACCGGTGTGGAAATTATCGTACGTCTGGCAACCCTGATTCTTAGTACAAAAAGTATCGCCAAAATTTATCAAATTAGAGTAGCGCCATACTAGCATGATGGTAAATTTTAAAGGAAGCGCCAAATAACAAAGCAGTCATAACACGGACTGAACACGTAATAAACAATATAAATTAACAACAATAAAAGACATAATGTAATATAAACATTATCAATAATAAATTATTAAAAATTTAAAAAAAATACCACAAATATTGATATAAATGACTATTTCTTAACTACAGAAATCAAAAGAAATCTAAATTTTTCAACCAAGATCATTTCTGTTTGATCCGATCATTTTGCTACACTAGCGCTATTTCGGTGGTTGTTTGAACAATAATTTGGTAAAAAAGTAGGTACTTTTTTAACCCCATTAGGGGATTACCCCCATAGATGATAGAAGATGGTCCTTCTAAATATCTATACTCCATGATTTTGATAGACTAAAAAAAAAATTACTCTTATATTTATTTACTAGGTATTTTTATTTACAGGGAGATGGAGGTCGATAAAATGGTTATCGTTAGATGAAGAATTCTTTTTAATATAGAGAATGCGGCACATATCGATCGATTATATTTTTTTCCAAGATAAAGTATCGCAGTGAATTAAAACGATACTGTGGAGTTTTATATTCATTACTGTTTGTCTTGGTACAACAGAAAATAAATTTACCTATCTCAACTTTTAAATTTCCTATAAATAATTATTATGAGTATCCCAAAACTTTGTAAAATAAATTGTAATTTAAAATGTAATAAATTGTAATTAAAAAGTACATAAATAAAATGAAATCAATTGAATTATCTCTTTGCATACTGATCCGTAAATATTTAAATTATGTATTTTACAAGATCAGTTAAAATTTATTAACCAAAGCATACTTTTTAATAAAAAATCCCAAACAAAAAGTAATAAATTTTAATAACAAAAGAAGTTTAAGTAAGTCACTAAGTAAATGTTTAATACTATGAGGTTTCTTAACTGGTTACGTTTTTAGAAAAGCAGAACTGTCTTTAGATGCCTGATGTGATGCCATGGTTGATGTGAAACATTTAAAATTCTGAACGAAATTCCTCACTTTAACTGTTTGAGTAGGTACTATTTATATAAGTTTAACTGCAGACGTTGTAGTATTTAAATCCTTGTTCTGCGCACACTTATATCAATTTCAATAAAAAATACTAAGCGCGTGATATTTTTCGAAGGCATGAAAAAGTCGAATAAAGTCGACTAGACATTTAGTCAAATTGTACGTCATGTCTTTACATTTAAACGCTTTTTATCTTCATTTAAACTCGCGATTAGATGTTTTACTTCAATAGAATCTTTTAATTCTTATCTTCTTTTTTAATTAACATATGAACAAAAATTTGTAATGTAATTTTGGCGTAGCCAGGTAAAAGACTAAAAGGATATCTACTTCTATCTATGACTGTCTATCTATTATGATATTGTTAAGGTCTCATTTGTTAAATCGGAATATTAATTTCTATCTATTACGTATAATTGTACAAGAATTAAAAAGTGAGATAAGTATTTGAATAATATTTTTAATAAAATACTTTAACTTGTATACTTAATAATTATGTTTGAGTGCCTAAGTCATTTTGTGTAATTACTATAATTATATTTAACGAATGTTTATGATTTATATATAGTTATACAATGAATTTTAAATAAAAATCAACAGCAAATTTCACCATTAATGCAGGTTTAAATGAAAATAGCCTTCATTAAATGATTTTTTTTTACAATGTGCCAGCTATAGTATGTTTAGTTTATAAATTAAAAATATTTATAAACTTGAATAATAAAATTTTACAGTCAGTCAAGAAAATCATTTGTAGTTAAAACCTCTTTTGTTAATATCAATACCAGATGTCACTCTACTACATTTAGGCTTCTGCCTCGAATCTTGCGGGCAGCGGAGCGGCGGCGGCGGCGGAGCGGAAGCGGCAAGATCTTTTGCGTAAAATCAAATGGACCGGCCCTCGAGACCAGCGGCGCGGGCAGCGGCGCGGGAGCGGGCAACGAGGGGTGCACTACTACACTCGAGTCAAGCGGTGACCAAAGAGTATATAACGCTTGCGCGTCTGCATTGCAGTGTTGTACAATTTATTTTGGTGACGTTTCGAAATGTTGGACGTGGTAGAGCAAATTATTTCATCAAAACAAATGTCTCGACGACATAACCGCGAACCGAACACTAAGCCGCTATAGTCAAGTGGCTATAATACCGCGCGATCTGCCCGCTGGTTTCGAGAACGGGTCTGCGTTGCCCGCTCCGCTCCCGCGCCGCCGCCGCCGCCGCCCCGCTGCCCGCAAGATTCGAGGCAGAGGCCTTACAACACAATTTGATTGAGAAACCACTATTCGCACATTGTAAATCTAGTAAGTATAAAGTTTTTGAAACAATCATGAACGCTTCACACTAATAACTGAATCGTGTTAAGTAATTTATTTCTTTTTCCTATCTTGATATTTATTAAAGTAGACTTGCAAGTAAATATTAATTATGTTAAGAAATTTCTAGCACATGTAAAAAAGAACCGCAAACGCTAAGAAATTGTCTATTCTAGAACATAAATATCAACATAAAATCAGCATCGAACAACAAATATTATGAGTAAGGATGCCGAATGTGAAATACTATTTTTATTTCGGCTCCTAAAAATAATTCTTTGGAATAATTAGTTTAAAAAGGGGAATATTGGATTGAAAGTTTAATTTAGTTTATCCATGAAAGACGGCTTAGTCCCAATTATTATCTATACAATTTTTATTATAGCAGATAGAGCAAAAGCTCTACCAACCGGTATCTTCATATTTTTTATGTATAAAATTGAAGAAAAATCTCTTTGGTTGTACTGTTTGTATCTGGTGGTTTTTAATATCAATAAATATAAGACATCAAGAAAAACAAAAATAAATATATATTACATATAATAAATAAGTAAAAAAAGTTAAAGTTTTACTAAAGTTTACTAAAGTTTTTTACTAAAGTTTTATTACAAAAAAAGGAAAAATATGACTCGTGCCGTGAAAAAAAGAACAGGAAAAGTGTCATGGGGGCGTGTCCGCGTAGACACAACTTGCCCAAAACGCTCACATATTTCTTAAATGGCTGTCACTGCTAATCAGTATGATTTCAACCGCGGGCGAGAATTAACAATTAACAATGCCGTCTTGTTCAGTGGTTTGTTGTAAGAATAGAAGTCAAATCAAACATTTAACAAGTCATGGAATCAGTTACCACATATAAATATTACTTTTTTACTATATTTTACTTAAAAATCGTAAAAAAACAAGTATACGAGAAATATTTCTTGCTTATACTACATCAAATACATTGCTTTCTCACCACTACCTCAGTATGTTGCGGAGTAACTGGACAAGCAATGTAAAAGTTACAAAACGATACTATCATAATGGTAATGTCGCATACTTTACCGTTTTGCTTAGAAAGAGACCGAGCGATTCGTAATTCGTATCTACGGTGCATGTTTCATGAGCGCTGCGTTTAAAGACATAAGGTTCACATTTGTATTGTTTAAAACGTTATGATTTATGAATTGTATATGTCTGCGCTGTTTTGCGAAAAGTGGTGGGAGAGAACTGGCGACATTGTGTTCTCGTATATTTTTAATGAAACAACATATCTCCTTATTTCAAATATCTGTGGGTCTCCCTCATACTGATATAGTTGATGCCATTTGTGAAAAAAGTTGAGCAAGGTCGGCATATTAGTAGTTACGACATAGCCGAGGAATTGAGAATTGACTAAAAAACCAGTTAAGACCAATTTCAAAAAGTCTGGCTATATATGAATGCAATGCATCTACTAAAAAGTCCTGACCTTGCACCCTCAAATTTTCACCATGTTTCGGTCTCATTATAATATTTGGGTAATGTTAGATTAACATCAAAAGAGGACTATCAAAACTACTTGTCGCATTTTTTTTTTGATAAAAAATCCCAACGGAATTATGCCACTAACTATAAGATGGCATATATTTTATAGTTAAATGTAATTAAACTTTGAAAAAAAAGTCTGGAATTTGTATATAAAATACGAAGAAACTTTTTCGACGACCGTGTCTCCACTGTGTTTTCAACGTGCATACAAGACCACGAGTGATACCACGGGTTGTTAAGTTGTAAGCAGTACAATTCAGCTCATACATATAATAAAATTGTAACTAACCGATGCCCGTATAGAAGGTTATTTCGGAAAAACGATTTGTAGGAGTTTTGAATCATTATTTTTATCTGTCTGTCTGTCTGTATGTTTATTTTATTTATTATATTTGCTCCGGAATTACGTATTATCTGCTGCACGAATAGATGCGGTTGAAAAAAGAGGAAAGAGGTGTAAATGCAGTAGTGTAATGAAAAGGATATGAATATACACACTTAACTAAATATATACATACACATAATTATAACATACCTATATACCTATGCTAGTAGACGAATACCTAAACATTAATAGTATAAGGTAAGACAAAGTTCTGTTATCCTTTTTGAAGTAAAATAAATAATAGATCAAGATGAGATTCTCATTTTAGGAGACCCAAAGTATCTCATATTAGGCTATTATCAATATTTAATAAAACGGCTGCTTTATTTTTGTACAAATATAACACCAAAAAAAATTGCAAATATGTCTCAATATCAAGTGTACCTATATATCATAGATAGACATGGGCGTTTTCTATTTTAGAACAAACGACTATGTAGCCGATATTGAGTTTTGATATCGATATTGAAAACCGTTTTCAGATATCGATATCAGTAGTAATGTTTTGCTACAAGTTGCGTAACGTAAACACAAACCGAAAAAAACGTTAACTGTTGAACACTTGAACGCAAAGGTTAAAACAGTGTAAATATAAATTATAACAAGTCGCTAAAACTATTCTAGGTCTAGGTTAGCTGTTTAGTTTGAGTAGGTAGTTAGAATGGCGATTTTCCGAGAAAACCTCCCAAAACAAAATGTTTTGAAAAACTACGCCTTATGGTTATAAAATATTTTATAATATTTTAATATTATAATATGTTTATGCCTTATAATGCATACTTCCAATAAAACTAAAAATAATTCGTTTGACAAAAATTTTCGTAAATACACAAACTATTTTATTACGGGAACTAAATTATCATAACCATAAAAGACTCGACTTTATTGCTTAAACTTGTAGTTATATTTTGCGATGTACACAGTTGTAAACCGTTAAATAGGATCGAAAACCATATTCACCTCATCTCTTTTATTCAGTATTAAGTTATCGTTATAAGAAAGAGATGCAGATAATTTGGTTTTAGCTGTCGCGCCGCTCTTAGCCGTTGCGCGCCCGTGATATATCGTCACCGTTCTACAGTTTCGTGTTCTCGCTCAAGTTTTCGTTGGTTATTTGAAAACGGCTATGTGTTTTTTTTATCGATATGATATGATATGGGGACGTGTAACCAATATTAGTTACATTTTGATATATCGGTCTCATGCCTAATCATAGAATGACTGTTATTTTAACGCAGTAGGCTAATTAATAAGCTGTAACATAGCGCGTCATCATTAAATATCAAAAGTTTGATGACGTAAAAATCCGAGCCTGTAAAACTTAACCTCGATTTTACCTGGGTACCACCAGCACACATTCCGAGCTGTGGCCATATACATATATGGCTTCTGGAAATATTAGTACTAAATATTTTCGGCTCTTGAGCATCAACAACCCAATGCTAGCAAAAGGCAAACAATTTTGACATTTTGCTCCATACACAAAATACTATAAATACTAATCGAATTAGATTAGTGCCCATCGATAGTTCATTTCTTACACTTGCAAATGAGTAACACAAAGAAATAGTAAGTGTGAATGCTGTGGCGAAAAAAGAACTTAAACGTCACAAGTCATTTTGTTTCAACTCCCTTCTTACCGAGGTAAGTTGAAATAGGCGTCGAGGTGAGTTGAAACAGATAATTCTTGTGTATAATTAGAATCATAATTATGACTTGATGTAGGTTCTTTACTTCTCGAATTTCCCACTAAGTTAAAGTTAAATGAGCCAAGGTTCTCGGCGGCAAAATCATGGAAGGCCAATCATAGTCATTTGGTTCGGACGGTAATCAGTGTCCTGGAATATTTCGGTGTTAACTGCCCAAACTCTTGTCAAGCTAAATCTGGAACATATATTGCGCGGTATGACTGCGATATCAAACGATGTTTTCATTATCCTAGGAATATCGTAGATGGACTTTTATTAAGCTAACTTTTTCTGGATTAGATCGCATCCAGTTATCAAAAGTTGTGTTAACTGTCTTTTTTACCAGCCCAAAATTTGCTCTATAGATTGGCTTCAGTTTATGGGTGCAGTGAGGAGGAAATATTAGTATTACTATTCCGATTCCATTGTCTTAGCAAAACTCAATATTTTTTAACATCTATGTTATCTAAAGCATGGTTATCTACTAGCAATAAGGGTTTATTTTTTTCGATGGTCTTATTTGGTCTCTGAAGAATTCAAGAAAGGTATAAAATTCATCTTCTTGCTCCAACCCGATCCATCGCGTATAAAATGGTCGTTGAGTTTTGAATTCAACGACCATTTTGGTCGTTGAATCTTTTCCGCGGGAAGACGAACATTGGAGGTATATGATTCTTAAGGGCATTTCCAGCCAGAGCTATAGTAACTAATGTTCCCCTCTCCACTGAAGTCATGGACAATCACTTGTTTCTGTCCTCGCCTAGCAATAATGAGGTCAGGTTTCTGAACAGTAGCGATGCCAGATTCATCAACGTTCCATATCTTCTTCCGTCTATTTCCATCTCACTCTTTCCTTCCCTTGCAGCTTGTAATTGTCAAGTACAATTAATAGAGCCATAGGTACTTGTTGGTTGAGGTAGTCTCAAAGAAAGACCAGGATGACGTTTCATAAAAGACCGAAGCCAAACCCCCAATTTCTATTTAATTAAAAATCAACATGCAAAATATATAAAAATTATCTGTAACCTTACTATGAATTGAATCATTAGTTATTAATCTTTCGAAACTTATAGCAATTCAACACGCTCAGAGTCACTGACGGGTTCTAAAGGGCTCGCACGCAGGCCGCAGGTGATGGGAAGCGATTGATTTGCGACGTTTTCAGCTCACTAGCGATTTTAAGTTCCGCGAAATCAGTGCTGTTTCAACTAACCACTGTTTCAAAACACTTCGGTCTCCCTAGACATCCTCACACTATACTAATTTAATACTTATAATATTTAAGTACAATATTACACACATAAAAATAGCAACATACATTTTACAAGACTGAAAGTTGAACAATGTCATTACTGGGCTATTAAGCAGGCAGCAAAGGTATCTACTACCATTTCTAGTATTAATCGTCGAATCACGCCTATAGTGCAAAAAAACGTAGGGATTATCTTTTAAATCACAATAAAATGGCAGATTTACCAAAATACTTGTAATAGTTTAAATACTTGCTACGAAAAACATGTTAAAAACTCTATGGTTAAGAGACTTTATGTAAGTGGGTACTTCTGCTAAGTAAAGAGCACTTATAGATTTGTCACATAATCTACTTCTCTTATCATCTTTTATTAATGATCAGTTCAATTGACACCATAATATTATTGTGAATATTATTAGTTTGTAATATATACAATTATCAATTGCAAAACGTCAAATTAACAACTTTTTATAAACTTATATTAATGTTATTATTATATAATTTTCTGTTGGTATTATAGCCTAAGTTTCCATGTTTCCACGTATTTTGTTCACCAGGAGTGGTTTATAACTTCACAGTTTGCAAAGAATCTGCTGTAAACTGATTTTCAACATATACCTAAGTACGATGACGGATATATCCATTTCAGACCATAGTCATACGTTCATTGCATTTTCACCTTTTTTCCGAAAAATAAACAGTACAGTAAGACAAAAATTATAAATAATAATAAAATAACATAATAACGAATACAAATAAGCAGAAAATAAAAAGGTAGATAAGAATAGTAAGATTAATTATGAACAGTTAAAAAGCAATAAATAATGGTTTATTAAGAATTAAAAACAAAAAAAAAAAACAGCAATGATTACGCAAAATTAATATATATGATACTATAGTAAATCTAAATCTTTCACAGTTCCAGCTTCTCGCCTTTGGAATATCTTACCTATGCATATTACACGTGTACAAACTTTTTCTCTTTTCAAAAAGATTGTCAGGGAGCATTTTCTCGAAATTCAACATTAATCAAAATGACATGTATGTATGTGGTTATTTATGTATGTAAATGTGTATGTATGATGTGTATGTATGAATGTATATATGCGTATATGATCATCAGTGCCGGATTAAGGTAACTTGATGCCCTAAGCAATCTTCCCCTGTGGGCCCCCCTATCCTTAAGTGAACTACAAAGAATTAATTTAAAAAAAAATGTGAATACATATCGTAGGTAGAATATGTATGTGTTGTTCTTTTTGCCTTTATCCCATGCTAGGTGGGGTCGACACAACATGATTTCACATGTTGTCCTAAAATTAGGCTATATTTCTAGACCGGCCGCCGACTTGACGTCAACTCACCTCAGGAACATTTTTCACAGCCGAATGATGGAAATCGAACACAGGACCACCGGCAGGGTCACAACAAACTACGCCAACGGGCTCCCCATAATATGTATGTGATAGTATATATATGAAGGACGAAAAAGATATGTAGGTAGAGTAATTCATCATCATCATCATCATCAATATCGGCCATTGGATGTCCACTGCTGAACGTAGGCCTCACCTTCGCTGTCACTTCCAGCGACTTTCCTCAAGTCGTCTGTCCATCTCGGCCGTCCGACGCTGCGTTTGCCTGTACGTGGTCTCCACTTGAGAACCTTTCTGCTCCATCGGCCGTCAGTTCTACGAGCTATGTGCCCTGCCCACTGCCACTTCAGCTTGCAAATCCGTTGGTCTATGTCGGCAACCTTCGTTCGCCTGCGGATCTCATCAGCTCTGGTTCAATGTCGCAGAGAAATACCAAGCATAGCCCTCTCCATTGCACGCTGTGCGACTTGGAGCTTGTTTAAAATGCCTAAAGTCAGTGACCACGTCTCAGATCTGTATGTCATCACTGGTAACACACATTGGTCGAAGACTTTAGACTTCAGGCACTGAGGTATGACAGATAAAAAGACGTTTTTTAACTTCCCGAACGCTGCCCATCCGAGCTGGATTTGACGATTGACCTCTCTCTCGAAGTTGGACCTACCAAGTTGGACATTTTGTCCTAGGTAGATGTACTTGTCGACAACTTCGAGAGTAGAATCTCCAACCGATATCAGAGTGGGCACGACATGGACATTCGACATGATTTTTCTCAATTGGACAAGATGTCCATATTCATTTTAAGGCCCACCCTTCGGGATCACTGAGTATAATGTCGAGGTCTCCCAGGGATTCCACCATAAGCACGTTATCGTCAGCAAATCGAAGGTGAGTGATCCACAAACGCCAAGCACAATGGCCGATTATACTCATCGGTTTTCTCTATAATCTGCCACAGCGTATGTATGTAGTCTATGGTACTATCGCCTTTTCGGAAACCGGCTTGTTCGGAAGGTCCATCCTTCCGAAGTCATCAAACTTACCCGTCAGACGATTCGTAATCACCCAGAGAACAGCTTATAAACGTGGCTCAGAATCGAAATGGACCTGTAATTCTTCAACAAGGTGTTATCACCCTTCTTGAAAAAGAGCATTACCACGCTTCCATTCCAGGTCTGCGGGGTTACGCCCTCGAGCAAGATGGCATTAAAGAGCCTCTAAAACTTTAAGTACCGGTGTTCCACCCGCTTTCAGAAGCTCAGACGTAATACCGTCCTCACTCGGTGCCTTATTGTTTTTAAGCTGTCCCGGAGCCATACTAATCTCATGCATGCTGATGTCCGGGACATCTTCGGAATAATGTCGGGCAATGTCTGCTCTTGGATCTTCAGCCGAACTGCAAACAGGTTGGTTGACCGAGGTATACAACTGTCCGAAAAACTTCTCGACCTCCCTCAATATCTCAGCTCTGGTCAACGCTGCACCTCCATCCTCAGTTTTCAGCCTCGACAACCAGCTTTGACCAACAGATGAATCCCTTGAGAACACTTTGGAGCCCCGATTCCGCTCTATCGTATCTTTAATACGTTTTATATTAAAACACACGCATATCATGCCTCAGAGATTTCCAAATCTGTCTGTTGATTCGCTTATATGCTATAGAGTAATTAATTAATTATTATTAGAAACAAAAATATTTTTATTGATTTATTAAATGCGAATTGCGATTTTTTCGGACATTAAATTCGTGGTTAATATTTTTTCAGTCTAACGTTTTAAGCATATTGGATTCGATATATGTATAATAAAGACAATGCATCTAATCTTTTTGACCCATGGTCGTTCTTTTTGCATTTTTTATAATTTTTAGTTTTGCTAAAGATCTTTCTGAGAATTTTGAAATTGCTTTATCTTTTGTGCACGTTTTGTTTCTCGGTCGTCTCTGGTGCCCCCCAAGACTTGCTTAAATAGCTTATAGGCTAATCCGGCACTGATGATCATATTTTACTATAAAGGTTAATATTAAATTTGTACACCTATGTCGACACAAGACTATTTCCTCTGCCCTTTGAATGCCTGGAAGAGATCTATTTTCAGCGATAAGGCCTTCTTTTGTATAATACCTTGTTATCTATTTTTTTTTCTATGTAACATTTATATTTTGGTGTACAATAAAGTGTATTATTATTATGTTATTATTTCAGTAACATGAAAAAAATGTTTAAAGTACCTATAAAAAAATTATTATACATGTTACCGGAACGACGACAGGAATTATTTTGATCATATTCAGTTTTTCTATAAAAAAAGAGGGTAAATAAAAAAGAGAATGCTTACGTTTACGCAATTTAGCAAGTAAAGCCTATTAATAATATTATTTACTTGCAAAATGTGGTCTCTGAGTTTACGGCGAACTTCTAATGGACGGATGTTAGACAGGCTTTGACAAGTATTATAAAATTGTTATTATACATTTTTCATAACTTTTGAACCTTTTCTATGTTGTCAATGTATCTTTTATACTAATGGTTTCAGACTCACGAACTAAATTCCAATTAGGAGCATACTAACTTATTGTATAAAAGAGTGTGAGTATAATAGTTTTTAAATTTCTTACCAACCCTCAATACATAGCCAAACATTCGATAAGCCTTAGCACAATATGGTCTATGTAAAATTTAAATGTTAATTTGCTTTCTAGGCAACTAACCCAGGTCATCCTCCGCAGTAATGTGGTAAACAATTAATTGATGATGAAATGATAGGATGATAATCATAAGCAATTGATGTTTGTTTACGTGTGAATGAGATAATACTATAGTTTTTTTTACATTAAGGAGAAAAGATTTTTGCTGCTGTGGCAACCACAACATAACTGAAACCTTTACCTTTACCGAGAAACAAGAATTAGTTATGGAAAGTAGGTACGGCAACGTACGGTGTTATTTCTGTATAGAATTCGATAAATATATCGAATTCTACACAGAAAAAAATCTCATATCACTACACCGATGCCATTCAAACTTTACGGCACAACACCACCATATCCACATCAAATCAGCACCATACAAGTGGAAGTCGTAAACTCATCATGGATCTCAAAAATAAGAAGCTTATCGACAACTTAACAAATTTAACAGTCCAAGCGTCCGAAACCCGATACGAAGCATAGACTGCAAGAATGCTTACCACGACATCTTCTCTGAATTTCCCGGTATAACAAGACTGACTACAATGAACATAAATGACAGCAAGATAAATAAATAAATATAAATATGTAAATAAGTCAGTAAAGTCAAGCACTATATCGAAACAGAAGAACCACCTGTCCATTGCCGCCCACGCCATATATCGCATATACCACCACATCGCTACGAAAAAGTCAAGAAAGTGTACCGAAACATGATTAAACAAGGATTATGTCGCCCCAGCAAAAGTCCCTGGGCGTCACCTCTTCACGTCGTACCAAAGAAGAATGGAGACATACGCGTCTGTGGTGACTATCGCCGCCTCAACGCGATCACCAAGGCCGATCGCTATCCAGTACCACGCGTCAAGGACTTCATTTACCAACTTGCTGGGAAGACCATATTTTCAACAATATACCTCAATAGAACGTACCAACAACTTTGCGTCCGCGAAGAGGATATTGAGAAAACTGCGATAATAACGCCAATGCGACTATTCGAATTTCCGAGAATGTATCCAGGTCTATAAAACGCAGGGCGAACATTCCAGCGATTCATACACCAAGTAGGTACTGAGCGAACTGCCTTACGTATTTTCTTTTATCAACGACGTACTTGTTGCATCAGAGAACGAGGATCTTCACTGAGAACATCTTAGAACCATGCTGCGAAGACTGGAGGAATATGGCATCACAATAAATCCATCAAAATCTCACTTCGATCAAACAGAAATTCAATTTTTAGGATACTAGCAACCACATAGCAACAAGATCCTACAATTCAACAGCTATTACTACAAGAAAACATCAACTTAAAGAAAATCACTATCCCAAACACCGATTTCGCACTGTACCTCTATGAAACTTCATTATCACAAATACGACAATACATACCCGAACAAATAAATAAATAATAAATAAATATGCTTAACACACACACAAGGTCGTCTGTTCCTAAGGTAGGCAACTTAATGCCTGTGTTTTAGGTAACAGCCGACTGATATACATTTTTTTTTAAATAAATATTCATATAAAGCCCGCTCTTCATTCCTGGCATAACTACACGAGACTAGCCGAATACGGGAGTGTAGGAGGCTCTATTCGGCAAGTCTTGCCGTGGTCTCGCCCTACATTCGTGTCTCGGCAAAACCTTTGGCCAAGACCCAGAGCGCGCTTAAATCTGTACAAATAATAAATCTGTTAAAATCTCCATTTTATTAATACACTATATATCATCAAGAATAAATTTCAATAGCGCGTTTTTTTTTTGTATCAGCGCCATCTCTTATCGTGTTTTTCTCTGTTCACGTATCACGTAAAAAGTACAAAACCAATGTAAATAACTTTAATACATAAAAATTAAACATAACTCACAGTATAATTTAGTTTTTGTATCATTGTAATTAAATTTAAAAATAAATATTTAAGAAAATAGAAATAGGTACCTACGCCGCCAACGCCATCTGGTCTAAGGAATCTTAAAAACTCACAAAACTTATTTTTGAGTTATTATTTTGCTAAACTTAAAAGTTTACTAAATATGTCGGATAGGAATAGAAATCGTTTTAATATTTTAGATAAACATCATTTTCAATTAATACTATTTTGTTAAATGTCACTAAATATAAAAACGATATTCTACTATTATACGATAGATGGCGCATGTAGGTGATAAAAAATATAAATTTATAATTTTTAAAATTTTAGTTAAATACCCGTGCGAAGCCGGGGCGGGCCGCTAGTAATACATATATATAAATAAACATATATTACACTCAGACTCGGGGCGGGAATCGAACCCACAACCCTTGGAGCAGAAAACAGGGGCACTGCAAACTGCACCAACGGGTCAGTCGCCGTCGATAGGTATTGCTTCCGGCCATTTTGTTTCTCTGTCGATCATTGTGATAAGGCAACGGTAACCTTGAGATGTCGTAGGCAAAGGTTGCTTGTTTTTTGCTCGATATTGATAACGGCAACAGGTAGACGCTTGAAATATTTACAGAATATTTAGTTATATATTCACTTTAAAAATAAATAATTAAATTAAAATAAAACAAATATTCAAGGGGGTCCGTTCCCATACAAAATCACGTTTGTTGTACCCCCCTTAAATATTTTTTTTTATTCTGTTTTTTAGTATTTGTTGTTATAGCGGCAACAGAAATACATCATCTGTGAAAATTTCAATTGTTTATCACGGTTCATGAGATACAGCCTGGTGACAGACGAACGGACAGCGGAGTCTGAAAAATCGAACAATATCACATACAATATGCCGATTTATTTTGTTTAAACAATCAACGACACGTAAAATTATTCATACGTGACCGTGGGAAGCGTATTAAACCAGAATTGGGAAGTTATCTGGCAGACTCAGCTCCGCAGCTTACGCAGTAAAAAAAAATACGCCAGTTGACGGATATCAAAACCGCGCGATTAGTATATTTCAGCTATTTCCACAGTATCATGACTTATGGTTTACTGCTGTGGGGAAACGCTGCTGATATTCAATGTATATTTATTTTGCAAAAGAGAGCTGTCAGAGCTATCTACGGTATGGGCACCCGTGAGTCTTTACGAAATAAATTTAAGGAAATAAAAATACTAACTGTTTACTCTCAATATATTTTTGAAAATTTATTATACACACATAAAAACAAAAATAAATTTGTCAAGAACTGTGATAGACATAATACCTATAAATTTAAGAAATAAAAATAAATTGGCCATTCCTAATTTTAGGCTCCACAAAATAAGTAACTCTTTTGTAGGTAACTGTATTCGCTATGAGTGCGACTGCAGCGCCAGACAAAATATGAACTACAGGAGGCTGTCATAAAATGTTTTTATACGTATGGCAATAGCAAGGAAAATAAAAATAAATAAATATTATAAATAATAGTAAAAAGAAAAAGTTATAAAAAATATGTGAGATTTTTGTAGTGATTGCCGTTTTGTTTTTGAATTAAACGAATCAACAACAAGTAAGTATAATGATAAAAAAATAATAAAGAATGCAGTAAACATTCAGGTTAAGTTATTTGATATTTATATCAAAGTCAAAAAGTGATACTAAGAAAAAAATTAAACTGAAGAAAAAATAATTAAATAGTTATATCAATGGAATATATTAATATTTATTTAATTAATGTATTTTTTTTTTTAGTAACAAAAAAGCCATGGATATTATTATAAAGACCGGATTTCAGTGTGTAAAAAAAAATTTAAATAAAATTTCTAAAATTTTTTTTTTTAATTTCACTTTGAATTTATCAAGTTTTTTACAAATTAATTTTTTTTTTAATTTTTTCGTAATGATTTTTTCGATAAAAATAATTATTAAAATTTTTGGATGTCGGCTAACTTAATTTTCATTTAAATTTTCCGAATTATTGTTATTGATAAAGTTAAGGTTATGGTAGTACTTACTTCAGCCTTTTAACTGCAGCTATCCACTGATTCCGTTGATTTCTTTTTCATTGAGCAGTCGGAAATTTATAAAACTTGCACTCACTTTTTCTGCTGGTATTCTTACAATTTACAACACAACAACTTTGGTGTCTCATTTTTCTTTAATTTATTTAAATTAAAACAAAATAAATACTCTCACGTGTACTTGCTTACAATTTTAGGAATAATAGCCCCCCGTAGTACCGAAAGTGACCACTGCGAACGCTTCAGTCGATTTAATTTCCCCTACCATGGCTTCACTCACAGCGAATACGCATGTACTTCATTAAATCCAAATTATGTAGTAAGGCATATTATAGCATTAAAGATTTTTTAAATGACAAGGCTGCTTGGCAGTGACATGATTTGCTCGTTCTTTGTAAATACATTTTTTTGTATCTGCTGCTCGGAGAGCGACCTCAATCGCCGCAGCAACCACTTTCTCCACTGTTTGGAAAATGCAGCAGTGGTTTTTCTTACACAGAAATTAATGATCTTTCGGATGAGCTTGGGTTTTTTCAAAAGATCGATCGTAATAGATACCTAGATAAGAGACGTCGCTTATCATGCTGCAGCCACTGATAAGGCCAATCAGGGGGACTTGCAGCACTGCATTATCGTATAGTCCTATCCCTCCCCTGTTTCGAGGAACAAACAAACTTGGGAGTCTTATCATACTTGAAACCGGTCTTTTTTATTAAATTTTTATTTTATTTTTTATGTCGCCCCCAGGTTTTTTTTGCATTGCAACATCGCCATTTCGTGTTCCCCTATTAATGACATGACTATACATATGTATATCATCTGGGAGTCTTATTGAACTAGGTTTAGTGTCGTGGGCTCTTAAGCTATTTGATAAAACTAGAATTACCGCTCAAAAAGATATCGATTTAAAAAAATTGGATTTGGGTTATGTTGCACCAACTTAAGAAGGTAAATTAAAAAAACTAGTTCTTGGTTGGTTGGTTGGTTCTTGGCCTTTGTTAAAACTAGAATAATTAACGCAAAAAAAAAGGGTTATCGGATGATAAGAATGTATCTATCATTTTTGTCTATCGCAAGTGCAAACGAAAAAAAAAAACAGAATGTCCAAGATTTGGCATCGATGTTTACCCTATAGCTAATCCGAATTTCAAAAAAAAAAGGTCATCCAACATCCAGCGTCGATGTAAATCCCTGTATCCTATCCGAATACCTAAAAAAAAAACAGGTCGTCACTTCTCCCTGGCAAACTTATTACTCGATAATTATCGGATGAAACAAAATTATCGATAATTATCGGATGAAAAATTATCGATAGCTATCGATAATTATCGAATAAAAAATTATCGATAACTATTGGATCAAAATTATCAAAACACACTTATCGATAATTATCGAATGAAAAATTATCGAGTAGTTACGAATTATCAATAATTATCGCACAGTGCACACCCCTAGTCCCTATAAAAATAACCTCAAATTAAAATATATTTTCTCTGAACATAATACTTCGTTTTTGTAAATAAATACAAATGATTACTAAAACTTACCGGTATTTAATTTTTTCGAAATGTTATAATTGTTTAATACAATCAACTCCGTTTGTTACTCAAAAAATTATCGCGAAAAAATTTCATAACACGAATAATGTATATGCAAAAATGTATATGGAAAATGAAAATAAATATGCATATAACATTATGCAAAATAATGGATATCAAATTGGTTTTAATGTTGACAAAAAAAAATCACAGTCATTAACAAAGGAACAGTTTTTAAATATTCTGGAAAGGAACTGGTTAAAAGAAACTCCACAAGAAATATTTAAATTGTTTTCAAGTGTAGGTGAATATTGTGGTGAAAATAATATTTGCATATCCAGTGAACAATTTGATCATTATATAGATGCTTTGACAGACTGTATACAATTTGCTACTGATGAAGAACTTATATCAATATTTTATGCTCTCGCTAAATGGCCTGAAACTGAATCAATAAGAACAAGAAATTACATAGAAGTATGGGCTTCTCTCGATGATGAATGTTTAAAAAGAATTAATAATTGGTCATTTGATGAAATGTTTACATTTATTTCATTATTTTACATGTTAAATGTGACAAGAGTAAGTGATTTTACTCATAAATGTCTCTTAAAAATAACTGGTAAGACAAAAAAACTAACAAAGTCTCAAGTAGTTCAAACATTATTTTTTATAGGGATTGTAAGAAAATCCCCACCTGATATTCATAATCTAGAAGTTTATATAGAAAATAATTTTTCACAATTCAGTCTTGATGAGCTAGCTATAATTGCAATGGGACTCTTTAAAAGTAAAACTCCAATAAGAAGTACAACATTACTGTTGAGAATTATTGATAAAATTAAAAAAAAATCTACACAAATACATGAAGTTTCACTTGCATCATTATTAAAGATAATAAGATATTCCATGAAAAGAAGTGAGGATAATGAAATATATGATTTACTTGATACTTTGCAGCATGAGACTTCTAGGCTCTCTATAATGTGTAATGTTCAAATGGCATTAGTGGGGACTTCTACTTTGACGTTACACGAGGACTGTCTCACGAAAATAGCTAATGCCACTCTAAAATCAATATCTAGTACCAGATTAAAAGATCTTGAAAGATTAACTTTGACTTATGGGACTTTTAATTTTAGACCAAATACAGCAATTTGTTTTTTTTCTAAGATATTAGAGGAGTTAAGAAAACAAGAACGTGAAGAAGAAATAAAGGGACATGGTAGATCATTCTCTTGTTGTGTTGCTTATCTTGGTCTATTAAATATATATCCAGTTGATTTAATGAACAAAATTCTAAGTCCAGATTTCTTGCTAAAAACATATGGTAAACATTGTCATCAATATGGAAGAGAAATTTTGACTATTCATAATACAGCAAAAATTTTTGCAAAGGAAGAAGTTGTTAATTTCCTAAAGGATAATCAAGTTGTAATTTTATCAAAAAAATACACAGATTATATACCTGATGAAAATTATGAAAAACAGTATAACATATCAGAAAGGATGTTTTTAGATGTTATTAAAATTGTACGTGACATGCGAGGCGGTAAACAGTTTGCCACTGGTCGTCATATTATTACTCACCACCAAAGAGGAGGTACTTTTTTAAACAGAACTCAAACCTAAGCTTAAGTTTATATTTGCTTCTTGTAAAATTTATGCAATACTTGTTTTAAAAAAAAAATTTTTTTTCAGATATAATTATATGTAATAATAGTCAAGGAGTTCCTTTACAAGTTGATAAAGCTTTTTCAGACAAAAACTTTGCTTTTGTTACTACTCCACCTGATAAAAATGTTTGGGCTGCTTTAATCATTGCTGGTAGAAACACTTTAATTCAGAAATTAAATACCTCAACAGGACATTTAAATGCTAAAGTTAGAGAATTAAATGCATTAGGATATCATGCAGCTATTGTAAGTTATTGAATAATTTGTTTATATTTTTCTTATCTCTGAGGATTCTTAATCTCAAAATTTACACCATTTTTTATATATTTTTATTACCACATTTACTACTTATTACACAAATAGTAACTTTTATTCCTTTAATTTATTATACTTATGAAATACTGTTTTACAAGAAACAGTGTAAATTCACAGAAACATTGGCTTTGTTTGGCAGAAAAAAGCTGTTGACAGCTCTTGCTAGCACTGAGAAATGAACTATACAGTTGTCAGCCAGGACATGTTTGCTAAATTCAATAGCGCTGACACAAACCACCATTTTGCTTATTTAATTTTGTTTGTTTTTAATTAGTTTATAAGTTGTTTTGTGCAATTAATTTAACGTCTTATTAAAATTAATAATGTCAGCACAAAAAATAGTGAAATATATGTGTGGAAATAGGGAATTTGATGATTCTGCATCATATACATCATAAGCTTCAACCAAATATTTAAGTTAGATTAGGTATCCTGGTTAAAGCTAAATTAGTGTCCAAGAGGAAAATAGCTATTTAGCAGTTGACTGTGCTTACTGCTTAGCTATCGCCATTTTGCTTATGTGCGATTATGATGCATTTATTTACTCACGTTTTTAATTAAAATTGTGTATGTTTTAGGTGAGCTGGCATATATATAATAAACTTGAAAAAAATGATAAAAAAATAGAGTATTTAAATAATTTAATTAAAGAGGCCTTGAATAATAAATTATGAATAGAAACGAATAGGTATGGATTCAAGTAAATAAATACACCACAGGAAAATAATGTTTTATTTACAGTTATAGACTAGAAAATCCTACTAAATTATAAACCCGAAAGATAGTAATATCCAGTACTCAGATATTTAAAGTTTTAAAAAATAACTTTCAAGTAATATTTCTAAAATAATTGTGCTCCTATTGAATTAGGTAGTTTCATTAATTCAAGCGAAATAAGAGTGAAGAACAATATATATACAGAACAATATATAATTTATTTTTTTAAGTACAAGATTTTAAAATCTAATCTTTATTTATTATATTCAAAATGTTGGTATATGGCATATATTACTAATATATTAGTATATATATATTATTGAGTGGTATCGATAATTTTGATTCGATAATTATCGATATATTTCATCTAATAAGTATCGAATAATATCGATACGTAGAAGCGAAGACCTTTTTTTTAGTAGTAGCGCCGAGCGCGGAGTTAAGAATAGATATTGTAGAATAGGGAGAGGCAATGACCTTTTTTTTCTTTTTTTTTCCGTGTGCTCTTCCAAGACAAAAATATCGATATTTTATTCGATAACTATCGATAACACTATACGATAATTTAATTGAAAGTCTAAATCGGATTTTATCGCGTTTATTTGTTTAAAAAACTTTACAGTTTAACGATTTTATTAATTAAATTAAATTATTTCCCGACGTTTCGGACCCTTTACAGCGTCCATGATCTCGGGGGTCTAAGGTGGTGGGTGTCCGAATAATAAATTAATTGTTACATACCTCGCTTTTTATACAATTATAAATTATTACTTTTAACCGTTCCTATTCACACAGAATGAACTTGTTGTGTCTGGAAGTCGTGCTGTGTTCTTATTTTCCTTGGGTTCAATTAATTTCAGAACTGGCTCCCAAGCTGGTGGTACGTTCTAACTATCCTCTCTATTGAAATTAGGATGTTTTTTTTATTTCAATAGCCTCGCGAATCATCCTTGGTAGGAATCGGTGTTCTTTAGCGAGAATTTGTGGCTTATCAAATCTAATGTAGTGGTTGGTACCTTGTTGAGTATGTTGATACACAGCAGACTATGTCGACCATTGGTGTTTAATGTCAGCTATGTGTTCTTTGATGCGTGTCTCTATACTCTGTTTAGTTTGCCCTATATATGAGAGACCACATTCACAGTCTAATTTATACACCCCTGCATCTGGTAAAGGTATTTGGCACTTGACAGATGGTAATAATTGACTTATCTTCGTTAGCGGCTTGTAGTAAATTTTAATTGAAGCTCGCTTCAAGATGTAGCAAAGATATGTTGTCAGTGACTCCTTTAACATATGGCAGTACGGCAGGCTGGCGTTCAACTGTGGCAGCCCTCTTCCTCCGGGATCTGTGACGCTGACGCGGTGCTCGGAGCTTGTTGTCTCGCAGTACCTGCTTGATATGCTGTAGCTCTGCGTCCAGGTGTTTCTCGTCACAGATCCCGCGAGTTCTCTGAAACAGAGACAAACCAACGGCAGAGAGTTGTCTAGGATGGTGGTGAGAAGCACCGTTCAAATACTTGTTTGTGTGGGTAGATTTTCTATACACAGAATGGCTTAAAGGCTTAAACTATGATCAGGATTCCTGATTATAAGTACATCTAGGAAAGCTAGTGTGTTGTTTGCCTCTAACTCCATGGTAAATTGAATATGTTATTTATGAAATTAAGGTGTTCTAGGAATATGCAAGTACTGTCTGTTGGTAATATGGTGAAAGTGTCATCTACATACGTAATGATTTAAGACTTATTTCGTGGTTTGAAGACATATTATTATGTTTAGAACGGGTACATACCACGATATAACAGTGATTTTGCGTCAATATTTCGACCCAGTTGCATGGATCGTGGTCACGACAGGACTGCGGTGTCGCGAGGTGTGTAGCTGGAACTGTCATCGGTAGTAGCGAACTACCCTCTTTCTCGTTCTCTTCACAGAAACTTCGCGTAAATTTCGGCAAAATACACTCACAACGTCACTTTTCTCTTTTGCTTTTCTTTTTTTTCATGCAGCGCTGTTCTGGTTTGCATAATTCGACCACTGGATTCCACGTACTGGCTAGCTTATACCATCCTCACGATTTAAATTCCGGTGTTTGCGAATTTCAATCGCTTCGCGCACTAGTCTAGGTATGTAGTGGCGGTCTGTGGAAAGCACTCGGGGGTTGTGGAGTTCAATCCAGTGATTTGTTCCCGGCTGTAGGATATGCTCCGCGATCGCAGACTTCTGTGGGTCGTTGTTTCTTACCGCTTTTATGTGTTCAGACACACGGGTAGATATGGGTCTCTTGGTTTGACCTATATTTGAGCTGCCACAGCTGCAGTCGATTTTATACACTCCTGGACACTGGAATGGCAGGCGATCCTTCGGAGAACGCATCATCTGGGCAATCTTTTGTAAAGGAGTGAATACGGTCTTGATATTGTATTGTTTCTTCAACAATGTGCCTATTCTGTCAGTCACCCCCTTAACAAACAGTAGGTAGGCCATCTGTCTTTGTGCTTCTGAAGGACGAGTCCTCTGCTTACAAGTTTTGTTCTTAACAGGTTTGTGACCATTCCATTTTAACACCTCGCGTACATGTTCCAGCTCGCCTTGTATGTGAAGGTCATCACACAGGTCATGAGCGCGGTTGATGAGAGTGGTAGCTACCGACGCCAGTTGACGTGGATGGTGATGCGATGAGCCGTGTAGATATCTATCCGTGTGTGTCTGCTTCCGGTATAACACAACTATTGTGGGAATCAAGGTCAAGGTTTGGAAACGATACGTGGACGACGTTTTTGCGATAGTGGGGGGCGGCGAAGAACAAGTTCTGCAATTCCTAAACCACTTGAATAGCATGCACCGAAAAATGTCTTTTACGTACGAAATGGAGAAAGATGGATCCCTGCCATTCTTGGATGTCCTTATTAGTGTGCGCTCGGATGGTAGTTTCGGTCACTCAGTATACCGGAAGCAGACACACACGGATAGATATCTACACGGCTCATCGCATCATCATCCACGTCAACTGGCGTCGGTAGCTACCACTCTCATCAAACGCGCTCATGACCTGTGTGATGACCTTCACATACAAGGTGAGCTGGAACATGTACGCGAGGTGTTAAAATGGAATGGTCACAAACCTGTTAAGAACAAAACTTGTAAGCAGAGGACTCGTCCTTCGGAAGCACAAAGACAGATGGCCTACCTACCGTTTGTTAAGGGGGTAACTGACAGAATAGGCACATTGTTGAAGAAACAATACAATATCAAGACCGTATTCACTCCTTTACAAAAGATTGCCCAGATGATGCGTTCTCCGAAGGATCGCCTGCCATTCCAGTGTCCAGGAGTCTATAAAATCGACTGCAGCTGTGGCAGCTCAAATATAGGTCAAACCAAGAGACCCATATCTACCCGTGTGTCTGAACACATAAAAGCGGTAAGAAACAACGACCCACAGAAGTCTGCGATCGCGGAGCATATTCTACAGTCGGGAACAAATCACTGGATTGAACTCCACAACCCCCGAGTGCTTTCCACAGACCGCCACTACATACCTAGACTAGTGCGCGAAGCGATTAAAATTCGCAAACACCGGAATTTCAATCGTGAGGATGGCTTTAAGCTAGCCAGTACGTGGAATCCAGTGGTAGAATTATGCAAACCAGAACAGCGCTGCATGAAAAAAAAGAAAAGCAAAAGAGAAAAGTGACGTTGTGAGTGTATTTTGCCGAAATTTTCGCGAAGTTCCTGTGAAGAGAACGAGAAAGAGGGTAGTTCGCTACTACCCATGACAGTTCCAGCTACACACCTCGCGACACCGCAGTCCTGTCGTGACCACGATCCATGCAACTGGGTCGAAATATTGACGCAAAATCACTGTTATATCGTGGTATGTACCCGTTTTAAACATAATAATATCTTCATACCTCTTGTAAAATCTAGGAGAGATAGGTGTTGTCCTTAGGGCTCGATCCTCGAAATCCTTCATGTAGATGTCAGCCACTATGGGGGATACTGGAGAGCCTATAGCCACGCCATCCACCTGTATGTAGTATTTGTGGTTCCACAACAGGTAGCCGGTTGTAAGGCAGTGCTTGAGTATTATTGCATATTCCTCTGGCATGTCGTTCTCCACTAGTCTCCTCCGTACAATTTCAATGCAGTCTTGTACCGGTAAGCATGTGAATAAAGACTGTACATCGAAACTCACCATTGTTTCATTCTGAGTGAGTTGCAAATATTAGAGAACAGTACGATACGATAATTATGGGGATTAAAATTATCAATAAATTTTTTTAACATCCCTATTTTTAAGCAATTAAGTATTATCTATATAGGAATATACCAAAGTCGATTCCGATTCTACTCGAGAATCGACTTTTCTTGAAATAATCGATTATTGAGAATCAATTCTTGCTTTTTGAAGTCAATCGAGAATCGATTTGTTGACTTAAGAAATGTAGGTAATATTTTCGACTGTTCGTTATCAATTTGACCTTTTTTTAGGAGTGTGCGTAGGTTACCATAGCCACGTTTCATCTGCTATATAGGGTACGTTCAAGGGCCCTCTTCTAATTGATAATTCATCACTTTTATAGGATTTTTTAATCTATGCATTCCACAGACCACATGCGCGGAAACGGAAATGGGACATGCGCAATAGTTTTTTATTTATCAATTTTTAATTAAAATAATAAGTAGTGAATAAATGTAAGAAGATAATTTTGTTTATCTTTTATGAACAATAAAAAACAATTATTTACTAAAGTTTGACAATTAAATTCAGTTTTTGATTAAAGAAGTATCATTTCCGCGCATGTGGTCTGTGGAATGCATAGATTAAAAAATCCTATAAAAGTGATGAATTATCAATTAGAAGAGGGCCCGCGAACGTACCCATAGTGATAGGTACTAAAAAAAATTTACAAGATATTTGACATCTATGGTACAGAAAATTTTTTCGACATCTGTCAACTCTGCATATTAGACCGTGGTCCACCGTGGCGTGGATGGTGATTCTTCTCGAAAAAGATTGATTTTTAAATCGATTTGAATCGAAACATGATAAATCGATTCTTAAAAAAATCGAGGTCTAATCTTAGAGAATTCTTAAAGTCTCAAAAATCGATTTTTTTTCAAAGTTGTAATTATAATATAACTATTAATTTATATGTAAAACAAGAAAGGCACCATAATATCCAATCATTCAAAAAATCTATTTTATGTAAAAAGATAAGAATAAAGAATAAGAATAAAAATAGTTTTATTTGGTAATTTACAACAGATAATATTACTTTAAATAAATAAAAAACACAAGAAATACCAAAAAGGATCTGCCTCAGCTTTATGCTTCTTTACCAGGCGTACCCAGCAAAGAGGCGCTGGTTTTCAGGCAGACCCTAAGAACAATAAAAAAGAGAGTAAGAAGGAGAATAATGAATATAAAAATATACAAAATTACAATTACTAGCTACTTAGATCGAGAACAAAGAGTAAGACAACAAATTTCGCAAGAACAGAATAATGAATTACTTTTACACACGTTTGTCAAGACATTTTCTAGTATGTATATGAAAAAGTGTGAGGTAATATATAAATACAAAAACATAACAGAAAGTATTTGAGAGGCAAAGAAGAGGAATAACTTATAAAGGTTTCAGTAGGTAATAGAGTGAGTCCGGAAAAGTAAAGGAGTAACAACGACCCCAGTCATCAGCATCAGCTATCCGTGAGGAGAACCCAGGCTAGAAATATTTATTAATCTCAGCACGCTGACAAGAAATAAACATGCATTTTATCCTTTTTTTAAAAGTGCATAATGCATGTACCGCCCTTAAAGGTGGCGGAATTATGTTCCAAATCCTTGATGCAGCGAAACTGAGAGAGCCACGAAATGCCGACGTCTTGTGTCTTGGGGTCACAAAGACGTGAGTGCACTCTCTTTTAGCGTAACGGGAGTAGTACTCACCTGCCCACACAAGCTTCTCATACAGGTATGTAGGCGTCTTGTCCCGAATAAACCCGAAAAGAAGTGTAGAGAGATGAAGCATCCTCCGTGCCCTCATTTTCAAAAGCCCACCAGAATTGAGGAAAGGTGTGACATGTGTTCTTGTAGATATGGTAAAATAAAACCGCGCACAAGCATTTTGCACCCTCTGCACAAGTTTCTCCGTCCTGGCCAGCAAACAGGTCCCATAAACAACATCACAGTAATTTAGCTTCGCTAGAACAAGGGACTCACACAACATAATACGGACCTCTTCACTTAGATACGGACGAATCTTGTACAAAGTTTTCAGCCTGTGAAAACAGTTCCTGACACACTCTGCCACATGTGCCTCAAAGTGAAGCTGCTTGTCCAGGACAAGGCCCAGACTCCTTGCCTCTGTAACATATTCAATCCTCTCTCCTCCCACACAAATATTAAAGTCAAAGTTGTCAAGGGCTTTGAGTCCTGCGCGGGAACCCAAAAGTAAAAACTTTGACTTTTTGGGATTAAGGACAAGAGAGTTTGATCTAGACCAATCCCGGACCCGAGCCTAGTCACCATTAATCTTATCCATAGCGTTAGCGCTGGTTTTTGGCAGAAAGGAGTGATACATCTGCACATCGTCGGCGTAAAGATGAAACTTACAGTGCTCAAAAGCCTGTACAATATCTGCACTGTAGAGAATCAAGAGGATTGGGCCAAGAATAGATCCATGTGGAACACCACGAGGGACTAGTTGAGGATCTGAGGGTGCTGCCATCTGTCATTCTCAGCTCCACGTACTGCTTCCGCCGCTCAAGGTAACTAGAGAACCATTTAATTGCCAAGCAATCAAATCCATAATATGACAGCTTTGAGAGAAGCAGAGGGACACTGATAGAATCGAAAGCCCTCGGAAAGTCCAGAAGGACAAGAGCACTGCACATACCCTGATCCTGAGCCCTAAGCAAGTTGTCTACCACATCAAGTAACGCTGTCGATGTACTGTGCCCCTTACGGAATCCCGACTGCCACTTGGGAAGGAGATTATGTCTCTCAATGTATTTGGTTACCTGCAGACTTACAACTTTTTCCAATACCTTAGAGAGGCAAGGGAGCAGACTTATAGGTCGTAGATCGCACAATGATGAGGGCTGAGAATTCTTGGGGATTGGCTTCACCTCTGACGTCTTCCATTCCTCTGGAAATATTCCACTTGATATGGATTTGTTTATGACAGATGTAAGTAAGATCATGCTAACAAGTGTTTAGAATAATTAAATAGAAATTGGTGCTGTTTTTAATTGTAAAAAGTCGGTATACGGACACAATTTTTTTGCGTTATGGGGCCATTCATTTATTACGTAGACGATTTAGGGGGGAGGGGGGTCGACCATGTTTTATTTTTTCTTACAAGGGGGTGGGGGGAGTCTTGATAGTTTTTTTAGGAATTCGGATAGGCTACAAGGGTAAACATCGATGGTAGATCTCAGATGACCATTTTTTTAGCAATACGTATAGCCTGGTGGCTTTTGTTCTTTAGATTCTTACGTAATAAATTTTAAACAGGAAGGAGGGGGTCGGCCTATTCTTATTTTTTCTTATAATAGGGGGGAGGGGGTCGAAAACTAGCAAAATTCGTCTTACGTAATAAATGAATGGCCTCTAACGTCATAAGAAAACTGATAAAAAATTGCATACTTTTATGAATTGAATTGAATTACTATCACTGAGTTCTCATTATTTTGTTTAATACAAAGAATGAGTTAATTCAATTAATTAATTATTTTTTTTTTTCGATAAATTTACATTTATTTGCACTCATTATTTAAATATTTTATAATTATATTATACAGATTAATTACAAGTAACAACGTGCTATTAACAATTTATTTACAACTTATATAAATGTGTGATATTTAACATCCTCCAATGTGCGTTATTGTTTTTTATTCACAAATCGCACACTTAGGCCGATCGTGCCTCTCTATCGCTTGCTCCGCGCTCTCGCTCGCGAAACGTGACATAAGTTCGTGCGTGCAGCCGGCATTCATCGATTTACAAGACGTTATCACGTCAAAAATTGTTTTTAGCATTAAGCTCGCCTTCTGTATACATCATAAATGTATACGTTCAACTAACAGAGATTTATTTATTTTCCTTTATTTTGGAAACAAACGGTATTACAATATTATATAAAATAATAAACAAAATATTATTACTTAACCACAAACAATTTCCAGATTCCAGATTTTTTTAAATACTTTTGTTTAACTTTTCGTAAGCTAACTGAAACTATTTTTATAGTTTTTATTAAAGCATTAAAAAATCGAATGTCGATTATAAAGGATATAATATCGATTCAGTGGATCGATTCAGTACTAAATATCGATCTAAAAATCGATATTTTTGGTTTGAGAAATCGATTCTTGGATTAATCGTTCTCAGATCCCATCCCTAGTCCACCGTGGTTTATAAACCCTAGGATCAAGTATACTTCATCCTATACCTCTATGGGTCTTAGAGATGTGCCAACTCGGAAAAAACACGACTCGAGTTAACTCGAGTTGAAATTCAGTTAACTCGAATTGAACTCGAGTTAGCAGGAAGAAACTGAGTGTATGATTTGTTACAAATTACTTTTTGCATATTTTAGGGGTTTTTATACTTTACACATATAATTTAAACTTTTCTCATTAGAGTTATTACTCATTTATTTTTGGTTTAAGTCTTAATTTAGTTATAGTAAGTAATCATATTTAACAAAAAAACTAGTAATAGACTCATTTGCGAAAAAAACGGGCGGTTTCGATTTTCTTCCTGGCTGAAAAAAATAAAATACCAAAAAGGTTTTAATCATTTGAACATGTTACTGGCCAGTTATAAAAGTGCCATAATGTTTATAAGAGTACATTCCAAATTCAAATTTTTGACTGAGCCTGGTTTTCAAAGAAAATAACTTTTAACTACATTTTGTGGCGCGAATTCCCTATAGTTAATATCGACTCTAATTAACTTTTTGTCAATTTTTATTAAATTATCTGGTGTCCTTGACATTTAAAAGTATTGTTATTGCTGTTTAGCAATCTCGAAAATGGTAGATAAAGTGATAAAAGCGAGCAAAATTATTGCGCTGCTTGAAGAAGGTTGCAGTCAATGCTTCGTGGCTCAGAGGCTAAATGTGAGTCGGTCGACAGTTCAAAGGACCTGGCAGCGCTATCAAGAGACCGGTTCCGTCAAGAGAAGGCCTGGTTCTGGCAGAAAGACATGTACCGAACCACGGGATGATCGTTTTCTAGTTAGTCAAACGTTGATAAATCGCAAATCTTCTTATGTGGACCTCAAGAACATACTCGAAGAAGTAAGAAATGTGCAAATTAGTCTATGGGCGGTCAGGAGGAGGCTTCTCTCTGCTAATATACACAGTCATCGCCCGGCACGAGGCCCTAAATTACTCCGTGGACATCGAGTTGCCAGGCTTAGCTTCGCTCGAAATTGTGTGTCATGGACTCATGAAGACTGGGATAGGGTATTGTTCTCCGATGAAGCCAGGATATCTCTGCATGGTGAAGACCGACGTCGGCGAGTGCTACGTAGACGAGGAGAACGCTTTGCAGAGGCATGTTTTGAAGAAATCACACCTTATGGAGGGGGCTCTGTTATGTTTTGGGCAGGAATAAATTCTATGGATCGTACGGAGTTAGTCTTCATCGAAAACGGTACTCTGACTGGACACCGATACATAACGGAAGTTCTAATTCCTTATGCACAACCCGCTTTAACCGCTCTTGGCGAAAACTCAATTTTTATGGACGACAACGCTCGCGCCCACCGGTCTGGCGGTGTGGATGCGTATATGCTAGAAGTCGGAATTCGTCGTTTGGACTGGCCAGCTAGAAGTCCGGACCTCAATCCCATAGAGCATGTCTGGGACGTTCTGAAGCGACGAGTGAGATCAGTGCAGCCGGCTCCGCAGACCATCAGAGAGCTAAAGAATGTGATTACCGCGGAGTGGGAACGTATTCCCTAAGAAACCATAAAAGATATACTCACTAGCATGCCCAGACGAATGCAAGCTGTGATTTCAGCAAGAGGGGGTCACACTCAATACTAAACTTTTATCTCCTTTTAATGTATTCAAGAAAAACAAAGAAATTAACGCGTTTCATTTTTATTTAGCGAGCAGGTACAATCATAGTGTTTTGAGCTCAAACATTATTTCTTAATAATTTAATTAAAATGTTATGATAAAACTGATGAAAACTATTCCTTCCTAATTAATTTATAAAATTCTGAGGATAACAATACCTAAAATTGTCAAACAAACTAATATTAACTATAAAATAGTTCTTTGCTTAAGTGCCCGTTTTTTTTGCAAAAGAGTTTATGTATATAGCAGTCTTTCAGTCTTCACAAAATAATATCAGTCTAACTTTACAATGTCGGTACATATGCTATTAATAGTTTAATCATCACAATAAAAATATTCTTAAATAACGTTATTTTAATTTTATTTTAAATAACAAATATATAATAATCTACTAGATAGGTAATACTTTTGCTGACTGTTTGTTTGTTGCCTCAATCAATTGTTGGTAATAATATAAATATAAAAATATTATATAAATATTTCTTTTATTTATTCAGTAAAAAGTATTTTCTGAATAAATAAAAGAAATACAATGCTAAAGTCAAGAAACTAAAAATATTTTCTTGTAAGTTACCATTCTTTAAGTATTATCAACAACAAATATTTAAAAATAAATAAATTTATTACATTATTGTGTACATAAGTTAAAGTTCTTAAAAGTGTTAAAATATTACACTTTGAGTGCCAAAATATAAAAAAGAAATAAAAATAATTCTTTAAAGCATTTTAACACAACTTCTTGTCACCGTCGGTGTCATTCGGTGATCGGTCGATGCAATAGCGAGTGTGTAGCGCACACCAAACGAACGAATCGCGCTCTCGCTCTTTCGCTTGATTTATTTACCGCCAGGCGAAACTCGAGTTAGGGACAATTCAACTCAAATTAACTCGAATTAAGCACAACTCGAGTTAACTCGAGTTAGAAATCGAGTTGACACATCTTTAATGGGTCTGTGGACCACTGCAGCTGTGGACTGTATAATAGAGATTCGCTTTTTTTAAAGTCATCTGCTTTGGTCATCTGTGGCCTAGGGATGTTCATTGGAAAAAATATCGATAATTATCGTATTGTGTTATCGATAATCATCGAATGAACAGTCATAGATAATTATCGGATAAAAAGTTATAGATAGTTGGCGATAGTTATCGATAATTATGGGATAAAAATTATCGATAGTTGACGACAGTATCGATAATTATTGGATGAAAATTATCGGACGATGAAGAAAAAAAAAAAAGGTCATCCGGCCTTCAGTACCGACGTTTACGCCCTCACCCTATCCGAATATCTAAAAAAAAAGGTCATCCGCCGTCCACTATCGACATAACCCTCAATACCCTATCCGAATACCTAAAAAAAAATACCCTATCCGAATACCTAAAAAAAATACCCCATCCGAATACCTAAAAAAAAATCAAAATTATCGAATAACACTTATCGATAATTATCGACAATTATCGATAAGTGTTATTCGATAATTGTAGATAGTAGTTCCGAATTATTGATAATTATCGCACACCCCTACTGTGGCCTGCGGCCTGTCTAAGTGTCTATGCTTAATTTACTTTTCGCGCCCGGCTTAGACTATCGAGTTTATGCTTCTCTATAACTATTTAATAGTTTTTATATATACGTGTAGGCGTAAATGAAACAACAATAAACGTTTTATAAGAATCAAGTTAAATTTATTCCGTTTTGTTGAGTATCATTTCTTTGTTGAAAAATGTCACAACCAGAAGAACCGATGGATGCTGCAGATGTGGGTGATAATTCTGTAAGGAAAATGGCAAATCGTTAGGATATCCAGATCGATATTTTGAAAATAATAATAATTATAATTCTTATTCTCTGCAATTATTTAATTCACAGAATGCTTCTTCGAGTGACACGCCGTCTTCCAGAGGAAAAGAAGGAGATTTCGAAACTAAAATTGAGACAGATCGATCTAAGAGATTTGATTTTTTGTTGAAACAAACTGAAATTTTTTCTCATTTTATGAGCAATACGCCTAAATCAGGCAGCAGTCCTCCCAAACCTAAAGCTGGAAGACCTAAAAAGATTAAAGAACCTGATTCTACTGGCGCTGGAGAGTAAGTATTAAGTTATGAATATTCTTATAGTTGAAGTTAGTTGAAACATATCTGAGTAAATTATTTGAATAAAGATTGATCTTTACTTTTAAGATAAGTGCTAATTTTTAATTAATAAAAATCATCGACATTCGGGGAGAGCGCTCGGCGCACGGTTCCCACTCGAATCATGTAAAAAAAATAGGTAAATATTAATAAACTTTTAAGTAAAGTTACTCAACAATTATCCAATTATTTACGCATCGTCTGGACACCCTAGCAGCTAGCTGCACTTTCGACACAAAACAGGTAGTTTATCTACGTCCAAACGCCGCCACGTGTAAACAGGGTAGCAGGATAAACAAGCATGATCCAGTCCCCCTTAATACTTTAATCCTGGCTTAGGAAAGGCAAAAATACTAAGATATTTTACTCGTTTAAGCAACAAATTTGTTGACTAGGTAAATTATGTGACTTTGGCAATTTTTAGGTGTGAACAAGCGACACATTACAACACCTGTGCATGTGCCGCCGGCATGACTGGAAAAGTGTCATCGCTTCATTTATTTGAATTGAAATTTATGAAAATTTGGTCAAAAATTAAGTATCTATTTTTATTGCATGACCCGAATGGGAACCGCGCGCCGAGCGTTCTCCCCAAATATCGATGGTAATTCACCAGTCACCCTGTATACCTATGTAGATACTTGAAAATAAGAGAATACTTATTGAATTTTTAATGATTCACCTATATTCCGAAGTAGGTTGGTTTCCATTATAGAAGAACGATTCAAAATATCTTTGAAATCTGTAATAAAGTGCTTATTTTATATAATTTTGAATATCTATTTTATCTAGTCATCGTCACCGGAAAACAGAACAAGAAGAAGATGAAGAATTACTTGCTGAAACAAATACAAAGACAAAGACTATATTTCGATTTGAATCATCCCCACCATATATTAAAAATGGTGAAATGAGAGATTACCAAGTTCGTGGATTAAATTGGATGATATCATTGTATGAAAATGGAATTAATGGAATTTTGGCTGATGAAATGGGTCTGGGAAAGACATTGCAAACAATATCTCTCTTGGGATACATGAAAAACTTCAAGTAAGTACTTTTAGGTTAAAACTATGCATTTAATGATGTTATAACAGGTTGTTGCTTAGAAGGGTAGTGAAAATAGAAAACTAATGTAATTGAATGGATGGCATTACAGAAATGTTCCTGGACCACATATAGTTATTGTGCCAAAGTCAACCTTAACAAATTGGATGAATGAGTTCAAGAAATGGTGTCCTTCTATCAGGGCAGTATGTCTTATTGGTGATCAAGAAACTAGGGTAAGTCAGATAAACATTAATCCTATTCTTTGAATTAATATATTATTTATAACAATACATAATTATAGGCTCTTTATTCAGACATCACATTAACATAGAATTTATACACTGAACTGAATCAGCTGTAAATGTCCCACTACTGGGCAAAGGCCTCTTCTCCATATAGGAGAACGGTTGGAGCAAAATCCGCCATGTTGCTCCATTGTGGGTTGGCAGATAATTTTTCCTACCATGAGTAACGATTGCTATCAGGTGTTTATGACAACAACTGGGATTGATGGCTTTACATGCTCTCCGAGGCATGGTGGGGAACCCACAAGGACATATACTCAGACCGGAAACAAATATTTGTACAAATATCGGCCCCAAGCGGAAATTGAACGGGGTGGGTGTTGAGGCAACTGCTCGCACCACTACACCAGAACGGTCATCAATGTATACACCAGTACCAGTAAAATTCAAGATCTGTAAAAATTTTATATTAATGTAATGTTAAAAATTAAAATCTTATTCTTCACTAGCTGTGTCTGCCATTTCATTCATGTGTTTTTTTTTTTGTATATAACCCACAACACCCACATACCTTAGTTTTTAAGATAGACCTCCAGCAATACAATTGTGAAAACCGCATCAAATTTCATTCAGTAGTTTTTGTGTGATGCGTGGACAGAATACGGACAGACAGACAGACAGAAAAATTATAAAAATAATAGTTTTGGCTTCTATTGGCCCTATGAAGAACTTACATACATTTTTTTCTTAAATATCTCCTATGTACAGATATAAACCAGTTACAGTTTTATTATAGGTATAGCTATAGATTATTTCTCTCAGTGACCACAAGTTTCTCTATTCATTGGCTACATGTCTTTCCACCTATTTCTCATTTAGATTTTATGATTTCAATTATATATAAAAGAAAATCAAATATTAATATAAAAGTAGAAAATGTAAATTTTTTAAAGGATATTTCAATTATAAAAAAAAAGTTTAAATATTAATTCCAAACTAGAAAATGGTTTTGTAACTTTTTATTTTTGTAAAGATTTTATCTTTACTAAAAGAGTGTGAAGTGTATTCACTTTTATTTTGTATATGATTACAGAACATATTCATAAGAGAGACCCTCATGCCGGGAAATTGGGATGTATGCATCACATCCTATGAAATGATCATAAGAGAAAAGTCTGTGTTTAAAAAATTCAATTGGAGATATATGGTTATAGATGAAGCTCATCGTATCAAAAATGAAAAATCTAAACTCTCAGAACTGCTGCGTGAATTCAAGAGCATGAACAGACTTTTGTTGACAGGAACTCCATTACAAAACAATCTTCATGAATTATGGGCCTTGTTAAATTTCCTTTTACCTGATGTTTTCAACAGTTCTGATGTGAGTTAAACGATGGTGAGATCTTGAGGTATTATTATAGTAAGATGATGAAAATGTTACCTTTCATTTTGTTTAAAGGATTTTGATGCCTGGTTCAACACTAATGCTGCACTTGGTGACAATCAGTTAGTGTCTCGTTTACATGCAGTTTTAAGACCATTTCTTCTAAGGAGACTTAAGTCAGAAGTGGAGAAAAAACTTAAACCTAAAAAGGAACTTAAAGTTTATGTAGGTTTGAGTAAGATGCAAAGAGAATGGTATACAAAGGTTTTAATGAAGGATATAGATGTAGGTAAGTTCTTAACATTCTGAAAAAAATAAATTGCATTTCTAAAACAAAAAATATTTTATAAAAAAAAACCTAAGATTCTACAAAGTAGTAGCTTTGTTGTATTATTTTATAGTAAAACATAAATGATATGAAAATTATTCTAATATTTTGAAAATTTACAGTGAATGGTGCTGGTAAAGTAGAGAAAATGCGATTGCAAAACATTCTCATGCAATTACGTAAATGTTGTAATCACCCCTATCTGTTTGATGGGGCTGAACCAGGCCCACCCTACACTACAGATGAACATCTAGTGTACAACTGTGGCAAATTGGCTATTCTTGACAAGTTATTGCCAAAATTACAACAACAAGACTCGAGAGTTCTTATTTTCTCACAAATGACTAGAATGCTTGACATTTTAGAAGATTATTGTCTCTGGAGACAATATAAAGTAAGTTCCTGCAGATTTAAACCTGTTTTCACCTTAAAATATGTAAAAGATGTTATATCTTATAAATAATAATTGTTTACATTTTGAAATACATATATTTTATAATTTTTTCAGTATTGTCGTTTAGATGGTCAGACACCTCATGAAGATAGAAATAGACAGATTGAAGAATACAACGCAGAGGGAAGTGAAAAATTTGTATTCATGTTATCCACGAGAGCTGGAGGTCTCGGTATTAACTTGACTTCTGCTGATGTTGTCATTATTTATGACTCTGATTGGAATCCTCAGATGGACTTGCAAGCTATGGACAGAGCTCATCGTATTGGTCAAAAAAAACAAGTATGTGTAAAATTTAAAAAATTTATTTGTATTAGGGTTCTTACTTTAACATTGGGATTTACAAATGTTTTATTTTCTATACTTTAATCCTTTCTGTCTATCTGACCTATAGCTGAATTTAAAATAAAGTAAAAAATTATAATACCTTCTGATACTAGAACAGTAATTTGCCATCGTTTTTCATGTTTTTAATTGATAATTTAGTTTTGTAAAGTGGAATCCTTCATATTGACATTAGACTTACATGTGGCAAAATAATAAAGTTCTTATGTGATTAAATGTCTTATTAATACAATTTTAATTTAAATATTCATTACTTTATTTAGGTAAGAGTATTTCGCCTTATAACTGAGAACACTGTTGAGGAAAAAATTGTTGAACGAGCTGAAGTGAAGTTGCGATTAGACAAGCTGGTTATTCAATCTGGTCGTTTGGTGGACACTAAAAATCAACTTAACAAGGATGAAATGCTAAATATGATAAGGCATGGAGCAAATCATGTATTTTCTTCTAAAGACTCAGAAATTACAGATGAAGATATAGATTCAATTTTAGCTAAAGGCGAAACAAAGGTGATGGAATTAAATTTTTATTTAATTGTTATGTAGTTTGAATATGAAGTATACTTAAAAAAAAAAAAAAACTTAAAATATGTGTATATAAACTCACCACTCTCACATATATACAGCTGTAAATCAAATTTCAGACTGAAGAATTGAAACAAAAATTGGAGAGCTTAGGAGAATCATCACTGAGAGCCTTTTCAATGGATACGCCCGGTGCTACGACAGACTCTGTTTATCAGTTTGAAGGTCTGATTCCATTCAATTTAGTGATGTACCATTTTTGAAATCCATAATTCACATAAATATCTTATGTCTTGAGTTGTGACAACTTATTCCCTAACACTATTAGACCTACCTCACAGTTTTGTGCGAGTTTGGTTCTGATCACTATTGGCCTGACAACCGTTCTGGGTTAGCGGTGCTAGTAGTCACCCTAACGACGGCGGTTGCGGTTTCCATTCCCGTTTTCCCCAGGTATTTGTATTTATACAACGATTTGTTTCTGGTCTGGGTGTATGTCCTTGTGGGTGTGCCCCCACTGTGCCTCTGAAAGCATGTAAAGTCGTCGGTCCCAGTTGTTATCATAAACACCTGATAGCGATTGTTACTCATGTTAGAAAAATTATCCACAAACCCGCAGTGTGCCGGGTGGTGGATTAAGCTCCAACCCTTCTCCTATATGGAGAAGAGGCCTGGTACTGATCAAATTTGATGTGTTTATGTGTTACTCATTCAATATTATTAGTTATATTATACATTAGTTTTAGTCTGTGACATTTTTATCCTTAATAAAAAAAATTAACACCATTTGAAATTTGATCAGTAGATCTGAAGATAAGAGAACAAACTTTTTCTTATATATTACAACATATATACAATATATTATTGAGTACAACAATAAACATATTATATCTAAACAGGAGAGGACTACAGAGAGAAACAAAAGATAATACCTATCGGTAGTTGGATAGAACCACCTAAAAGGGAACGTAAAGCTAATTACGCAGTGGACGCGTACTTCAGAGAGGCACTTCGCGTCTCTGAACCAAAGGCGCCTAAGGTACAGGTAAATAAGTGTAAAGAGCTAAATATGGAGTCCTTCGACAAGGTGCTGGTTACTGTATCATTATTTGCATTGTATATGTATCTCATTGATTAGCTCTTTATGCTCAGATATGACATAATGTATGATATACCAGAAAGTAATGTCGTTTTTTTATTCCAACAAATAAAGTTTTTATTTTTAGTCAATGATGTAATTATCCTCGTTATCAACAACCTTTTGCCATCTAGTGTGCAAATTTTCGATGCCGGATCGATAAAAATCAATTAGTTTTTGAGCAAAATATCTGGGAAGGGCATTTTGGATATCATCCAAATTTCTAAATTTTTTATCATATAGAAAGTGCTGTAGCATTAGAAATAAATGAATATCCGATGGTGCAATGTCGGGCGCGTATGGTGGGTGAGGCAGTACCTCCCACCAGAATTTATTAATTTTTTTCTAGCATTCGTATTGCACAGTGTGGTCTTGCATTATCGTGTTGCAGAATAACGCCTTTTCTGTTGACAATCGCTGGACACTTTTTAATTAAAGATCAGATTTACTCAATCCAATTGTTCACAATAAATATTTGCATTCACAGTTTGCCCAGGTTTCAGCACTTTAAAATGAACGATTCCGCGAATACTGCACCAAACACATAAAAGTGCCTTTTTGCGATGTAAACCTGTATTAGCGGTACTTCGTGGGGGTTGATTTGAAGAGAGCCATTGCCCTTTGCGTTTTGGATTATCTTACAAGACCCATTTTTCGTCTCCAGAGATCAATTTTTTTTTAAATATTAAGATAGGCTTGCGTTTGACTACTATTTCACCTGATGTTAAGTGAAAATGCGGTCTAGGATGGAGCACGCTTACCGAAAAGTAACCTTTAAGTTAACCTTTATTGTGCCCTTGAAGCAATTAGTCTTGCATGTCATGGATCGGTTAACTTTGTTCCTTCGGACAAATTATGCAGGACCCATCATCTGCTCTGCTTACCTTAACAATCTGCTGCAAATGTTCTTGGATGGTCGACCAAGGCTGATGTGTGTTTGACAGTTCTTCGATCGTCTGGCACGGATTTGCTTCCACTTCCGACCTTAATACGTCATTATCCAAAGTTGTTGGTCTTCCTGGTCGAGTCGACGAGTCGAAAAGATCAAAATTACTGGATTTGAATTTAGGAAACCACTTAGTTAGTACTGCATTTCGATAAACAACGCAAATGTTTTTGCTCGCAATTGTTGCGTGCAAAAAAAAACCGGCTTTGGCCGGCCATTTCATCCAAAACTGCAAAAACAAATTTGAGATTGATCTATTCACAACTAAATAAGTCACTTGAACCTTAAAATGTCTATGGCACTACTATGAAATACACCATAAACTAACAAATGGTCAACAAATATTGGCATGCTGAGAAACGACATTACTTTCCGGTTATCTATTTATTTATTTGCATAATTATAATATTTGTATTTATTAATCTTAAGCTTTTACATAAGGCTAGTTTCATAATGTAAGTTTGATTTTTTTTTTTGTATTAAACCTTATTTATTTTACTGCATAGTGTATTTGCTTTTTAAATGTAGGTAGTTATCAATTCAACTAAGATTTTTTATGACGCTATTTTTATCTCTTAATCAGGCACCAAGACCTCCGAAGCAGCCGATCGTTCAAGATTTTCAATTCTTCCCACCTCGACTCTTTGAGTTGTTGGATCAAGAAATATATCACTATCGAAAAACACTTGGGTAATGTTTTTTCAACTAATTGAATAATAAAAAATATAGATAAAACAAATAACAATTTTTATTTTATGAAATCAGATATAAAGTTCCACGAAATCCTGAACTGGGTCCAGATGCAGCGAAGATACAAAGAGAAGAACAACGTAAGATAGATGACGCGGAGGCTTTGACTGAAGAAGAAGTTCAGGAAAAAGAACAACTTTTGACTCAAGGTAAAAATATTTCCTGCAATTTCTTCACCTGCATTCAATTATGGTAATTTTCAGTTTATTAAAAATTTTTGGTTTTCTATTCCTAAAAGTTTTAAATGATCTTTAGTCTAAAAATAAAATTAAACCAGTATGTCCTAATTTTATGACTACATTCAAAAAAAAAAATATATATATATAGCTATTATATTAATTTGTAAATAAATGTAGTATTGTAATACATATTAAAGGGGGTGATTTAAATCAGAACTATTATGATTTAGTTTTATTATTATTTTAATTTCAATATTGTGAATTCATTTTTTGATTGTTTACATGTTTCTAATTTTAAAAGATGTTATTTGATTTTAAAAATAACAGCTAATAGAATCAAGGCTATTGCAAAGTAAATGGCTATTGCTTTCCAGTAATTCCATGTTTATTATAATATAAATGTCAAAGAGTTTTAACTTATTTGTCTTTAAATAAAAAAATAAATATTTTATTTTATCTGAAGGATTCACGAATTGGACAAAACGTGACTTCAACCAGTTCATTAAAGCCAATGAAAAGTATGGCAGAGATGATATTGAAAACATTGCAAAAGACGTCGAGGGCAAAACACCAGAGGAGGTCAGTGGATACATTTATATAAGAAATAAAAATAAATAAACACTTCACACTCAACACAAACACAGGCATACTGTGCCAACATCGTCAATATGAAAAGTTTATTTTATCCAATAATATGATATATTTCTTAAGGTTATGGAGTACTCTGCCGTATTTTGGGAAAGATGTCATGAACTTCAAGATATAGACAGAATTATGGGTCAGATTGAGAGAGGAGAAGCAAAGATACAGAGAAGAGCTTCCATCAAAAAAGCTTTAGATGCTAAAATGGCGCGTTATAGAGCACCATTCCACCAACTGAGAATCTCGTATGGAACTAATAAAGGAAAAAATTATGTTGAAGAAGAAGATAGGTAATTCATTTTTGTTAAAAAAATTGAATTTTTAATATAATTATAAGCTATAACTTTACTTTGGCATTTTAGCAAATGTTCTGTGATCTGATAATTTAAAATATATATTCTAAGAATACATATCTACAGGATCCCAGCCCACCCTAACCTACTAGTACAGCGGTTTTGTCAGTTCAGAATTTTTAAGTGTTTATACTATAGCTGCTATAACACCAAATAATAAAAATAAAATATATTTGTAACTTGAAGGAGTGAGTCCCAATAAATCAGTTTTTCCTGGAATTTTTTTATTTTGAAATGTAATATTGTATGATGGCACCTAATAATGGAAACTTTTTTGTTCCTTAAATAACTTGTGAAATATTATTTTAATTACAGGTTTTTAGTGTGTATGTTGCATAAATTGGGCTTTGACAAAGAAAATGTCTATGAAGAATTAAGAGCTGCTGTACATGCTGCACCACAATTTCGTTTTGATTGGTTTTTAAAGTCTCGTACAGCTGTTGAGCTTCAGCGCAGGTAAGGAAAGCCAAAAAAATACATGATGTCATAGTATGTCTATTTTAATAGGAACGAATTAAGAAAACCTGTCACTATCGTAAGTTATTGAATAATGATAGAAAGTGTGTCTATTACTAAAAGTTTTATTTTATTTTACCATTTCTCTAAAAGAGTTGAACATAGGGTAAAGGGCGCAGTTCCTGACAGTCTTAAGAGTGAAAGGTGAGGTTATATTACGATAGCTCATTGGATTAAATAAATAATTTTTATATTATAAGCAAATTCAGAGTTTCTAGAAAATCTCATATACGCGATATAATTATTTGAAGCGAATTAATAATTTTAATTAATGATTTAGGCTAGGCCCAGTTCCGACACTTAAAATTTCTAGTGCTGTAGTTTCTGATACTCATATTTGGTTTGGTGGTTCTCTCTCAATTAGATTATGTACTCTCAGGTTTAAATAAACTATAATTAAGTATTCATTAATTTTTTTTTTTTTTTTTTTGTTGTACATACATAACATTGTTTACATTACACAGTTTTCCAAAAAAAAAAAAACATGAAATAAAATATTATAAAAATATTTAATTAAAAGTCTATATCGGATTTTATCGCGTTTATTTAAAACTTTACAGTTTATCAATATTTCAAATTATTTCCAGATGTTTCGGACCCTTTACAGCGTCCATGATCTCGGGGGACTGAGGTGGTGGGTGTCCGAATAATGAATTAATTGTTACATACTCCGCTTTTTATAGAATTTAAATTATTAATATTAACCGTTCCTATTCATGCAGAATGAAGTTATTGGGTCTGGAAGTCGTGCTATTCTTATTTTCCTTACAATTTTTTTAATTAAAGCCGGCCTATGAAAATTTTTAATTAAAGGCCGGTAAGTTATCTGCCGTATTAAGTGACTGTTAGACTTTAATTTACAATTAAAGTCTAACAGTCACTTAATACGGCAGATAACTTACCGGCCAATTTATTTGCCAGATACATCTATTTGAAACCTGTCAAATAAAAAGTTGTAGTGTAGCTGGTGGATAAGACCCCCGATAAGGTATCACAGACATTATGAGCAAGTGGTTAAAACAGGTCCTAAAAATGTTGTTTTTTTTCAGATGTAATACACTTATTACTTTAATCGAGAGAGAGAATCAAGAATTAGAAGAAAAAGAAAGGGCTGAAAAGAAGAAGAAAAGTGGAAGTGTTAATCAAAACACTCCCGGTGGAAATAGCACAGGAAAAGGAGCGAATTCCGGAAAACGTAAAGCCGATAATACTCCCGATACTGCTCAGAAAAATAAGAAAAAGAAAAAATGAAATCTGGCTACACCCAAAATCATAAGGGTTACTAGGTCGGTTACAGCCGGAAAATAGAAATTCCCCCACGCAATATGTCCACTTCTTTAAAAAAAGGCTTCTCTGTCTTTGAAAAATAATGTTTACCTTGAGTATTAATCTTAATTTAATCAAACTAGTTTACATTCCCTTTTTATGGTGTATTTAATTAATATGATGAATGTGTTGTTTGATTGTGGATTAGTAAATGAAATTTAAAAATAAATAAAACATTATTTTATTTATTGCACAATGTTATACATTTATCGACGCACGCCACGCATAGTTGAGAACTTCGATAAATCAATACTATTTCAATTTTGTTTTAAATTGTTTATTTTTCTATATTATTAAAGAAATAATTTGTGTATTTATTTCAGAATACAGATAACTTAATTTAATGTCATAAACTTACTATTCCTGCCTTCTCAGGTACTAAACAAATCACAGTATTGTGTTCAATAATATTGTTACATAAATAATATTTAATAAAATTGAACACTCGGTGGCGCCGTTTAACTTATGTGAAACAGAACATATAATTATTGAGAATTGCCATTTTCAATACATTCTTGCATATTGTTAGCATTAGGGGAGCATGGTGCACCTAACCCATATAGATGTCCACTGGTGCTCTCAATGTTGCCGTCAAAGAAAATCTGTAAAAGAAAAACTAATAAAATGATGAAGTGGTAACAAAATTTATTAAATCTCTCTCTCTTATTAAAGTCTCTGTTCAACGCCCACTCGGGGCGGATATTTGTAAAAAAAATTGTTTCTAGTCTGGGTGTTTATTTGAATAGCCTTCACTTTTCTTCAGAGAGGTAAAGGTCTCAGGGTTAGGTTACGTCAGGAGGATAAGGTCATCCAGTCTGAACTGAATCAACCTGTAAAAGTCCCACTGCTAGGCAATCCTTTCCTTCATATAGGAGAAGGGTTGGAGCTTAATTCACCACGCTCCTCCACTGCGGGATGGCAGATAATTTCCCTACCATGAGTAATGATCGTTATCAGATGTCTCTTCGAGGCACGATGGAGACTTTTTACACAGGTTATAAAATTATAATTGATAGCATTTTATGAAATGTCAAAAGAGTTAACCATTTATTACCCTGGGGGCACACTAGCGGGAAACGTCAATGCCTATCATCGCGATAGACATTGCGATAATTTTAGCGCGACGAAGTGAGTGGCTACACTTGAAAGTTCAACGTCAACGCCCATTCTTGGCGATAAAATTAGCGCTAATGTTATTTGAATATCAAGCAAGATGGACGTTGACGGTGCAACTCTGTATTTGATGAGTGTAAATTTTTATTGTATGAACATATGCATGCCATCAACTTCCCGGCTATCTGAGATTAAATAAGAAACATATAATAATAATAGGTATTAATTATGTATATCTATAAATATTATTGAACGGGTGGAGTGAAGCAGTTAGATAATAATAATATACTTTATTGCACACCAAAACAGCGAACTAAATTAAGGACACAAGCTAACATCCTTATAAGCTGTACAACCAGAATAATAAATAATATATATATATTATACAAATAAATAAATAAACGTCTCACACTCAACGGCCCCCAGTAGGATGTTTAATGTTTATCCTGTGTCGGGGATCCGGAAACACACACAACACACAAGCAGAAACACCCAGACCACTACAAATATCCGTATGGCCTACACAAATATTTGTAATGTGCGGGAATCGAACCCGCGACCGCCAGCGCATAAGCCAGTTGCTGTGACCACTGCCAGCGCATTGTCAAATATTCAATTCCATTCATAAAATTATGCAATTTATCATCAATGTTTTCTTGCGACGTTATCACGTAAAAATTATCGTCCGTATACCGACTTTACAGACAAACATTTTTTATTAAGAGTTATTATATCTATTATTATTATTATCATCTATTCAATTAAATTGAAACAACTTATAGTATATACAAGTATAAAAATTACTTTGCAAAATAAAACAACATACTCTGTATTTACCTATGTCTTTCATTTATTTATATATTAAAGTGGCTTTTACATAATTTTTCGATCTTTAATTATCTTTATTTCACCGGAAGTTAAAGTTGTTGGTTTAGTTGTTTTAAAAGGTAATATAATTCCGTTATTCGTCGCCAAGCATTATTTTGCGACGCACTAAAAACGTAAACATAATTACTTTTTCGTTACTCTACTCCATAGTCATAGTACGTATTTATCGAAAACAAACACGTTCGATCCCGTCGTGCTCACGGTGCACAATGACATACGTAATGTGGCCGCTTCAACGCAATAACTCTCGCGGTTATCTCTTTGATGTACCGCCACTTGAACTATCGCCCAACGTCAAACGGCAATGTGAATGCCGTTGTCAAAATATCGCGATTAGTCGTGGCTACACCTACGTTCATCGCCATTGTAAACGCATTTCCCGGTAAGTCGTGGCTACACCTACGTTCAACGCCACAGTAAACGGCATTTCCCGCTAGTGTGGCCCCAGTATTAGAAATTATACTATGTAAATTATTTTAAGATCTTACTTCTTTGATTTTGAAGAATGCCATACCAGTCAAGTGAGAATCAGAACCAGCTTGATGTTGTGGTCCAACTCTCCTGAGTTCCAATTGATCAGCTACTTCTTGTAATCCACCTTTGAGATTTTTGCATAATTTCATAAGATACTGCAGACACATATAAGTGTAGTTAACTTCTTTAGTTTAATAAAAAAAAAAAGTAATAAAATATACTCACTTTTACATCATATACTGTAGGAAAATATAGTCTTAAACTATCAAAAAAATCATTCTCCTCTTGTGGTAAATTCTGATCAGTGAGAAGTTTGAGTAAATATCCAAAATCATAACCGGAATGAAAACTTAACCAGTTTATATTGTCCATTAAAACAATACCTAAAATAATAATAGCAAGTTATTAAGAATTAGAAGACAAATGTTATTATATATAAATATTATGATTAATTAAGTATAGTCCAATTATTCTAAACTGTATTTGATTTTTTCATGAATTATAATATTATTACTGGATTACAAATATTTTCATTAAAATTAAAATTCAAAATACTGTGGTCAGATATGTTACATAAAACACCAACAAGAGCGTTTGACGTAACGTCTATTTAAATACATCTTAGCTCAATAAGGTTTGTGTGTGATTTCGTTGTTTATCTCTATTAATATGCGATATTTGGAAATTTTTTTGCGCTCAGTTCTTTATTAAGTGAATCAAAATTATTTGCTTACGATGGAACAAGATTCATCAAGGAATATAGTTCGAATTAATTTTTATATTTGTTGATATTGATTATAATTGAAGTTGAAAGGACCATAACATTGTGCACCCGGCATACTGATTGGCCCTCCTTCAGGGAACACATAGAAAGAAACCGAAAGCTAAATATCAGACTCAAACAAATGGAGGAAATTGACACAGCAGTAGTGCAATTCACTAACCTTCTACAAGTTGCTGCGTGGAGAAGCACTCCCACTATCAAACATAGGAGCCAGCTCACAAATGTACCACTCGAAATAAAGATCATGATTCAGGAAAAACGCAGACTACGCAGAGTTTGGCAGCTTAGCCGTCATCCAAAAGATAAGACCGCCCTTAATAAAGCCATTGTAGAATTGAAGGAGGCTATAAAGACAGCCAATGACTTAACATTGCAAGCAAAGTTGGAGTCTCTAACTGCTACTAAAGCCAGCAACTACTCGCTCTGGAAGGTCGCTCGGTCTTGTGACAGACCTAATATATCAAAAGGGAAACGGCTGGGCTAGAACACCTAAGGATAAAGCGGTACTTATTTGCGGATCATCTAACAGTAGTTTTCAAACCAAATGTGACACTAGACAACTCGTCAGATGAAGATGATGATCTCTTTCTCAAACAAGATCTTCGAATGGATCTACCACCTAGACCCGTATCGCCCGCGGAAGTCATAAAAACCATCAAACGGCTTGATAGTAAAAAGGCATCAGGCTACACATGATAACTAAAGAGGTGCTGCTGAAGCTGCCGCGGAAGGCTATCATCTTCATCAGTATAATCTTCAACGCTGTGTTAGGAATGGATACTTGGCGAGTGCGTGGAAAGTCCAGAAATCATCATGATTTACAAGGCCGGCAAATTAATGACCGAAAAAGCATCTTATCGGTCAGTCTGTTGCCTACTCTATCCAAGGTACTAGAGAAGATAATATTCCGCAGAATCATTCCAAGCCTTTTGGAGCGCAATGTGATACCAGATCACCAATTTGGCTTTAGAGAACACCATGGCACAGTAAAACAAGCCCACAGAGTATGTGATACTATAAAGAAGTCCTTAGAACAAAGGGCGTATTGCTCATCATCATTTTTGGATATCCAACAGGCGTTTGACAAGGTCTGGCACAAAGCCTATTTTGCAAGATCTAGCAGAATATTTCCCACTCATACTTTTCAATATTTAAATCTTACCTCGAGGATCGCATATTTTATGTGAAGGAAGGTGACGCTACATCTGAGTTCCATGAGATCGACGCCGGATTGCCACAACAATCTGTCCTCGGCCACATGCTCTACACTTTGTACACTGCAGACCTACCGCTGACGCCAGGGATAAGAACAGCCACATTTGCAGACGACACTGCTATATTTGCAAGTAATAAGGATCCAAGACTGGCATCAGAGAATTTGCAGAAGAGCCTTAACAAAGAAAACGAATGGCTCCAAAAATGGAAAACAAAGGCTAGTGCTGCAAAGTCAGTACAAGTGACATTTACTCTTAAAAAAGGAGACTACCCACCTGTAATGTCGGGCCAGTGTACTCTACCCCATAGTAACCATGTAAGATATCTTAGGCTCTTTAGGCTTACACACTGATCGTAGACTAACCTGGAGGCACCACATGGAATGTAAAAAGCAGGAACTCCTATTAAAATACCACAGCTTATACTGGATGCTAGAAAGGAACGCGAGACTCTCATTGGACAACAAATTAAAGTCATCCTAAAGCCCATTTGGACATACGGTCTGCAACTATGGGGCAGCGCAAGCAATTCAAATATTAACATAATACAGCGCCAACAGAACAAGATCCTAAGACTAGTTGCATGTAAATGAGAACAATTAAAGAGGAAATTTGGAGTTTGGCAGCTAAATATAAAGAACGGTTAATTCAATAACCGTAATGAACTTGCTCGCCTACTCACCACTGACCACCATGTGAGGCGATTATAATGTCATCAGATCCTAGTGCTAGAAGACTGACCGTAGATCTGGTCAGCAAATGAGTATATACTTCCAATGGGAAGCAGCTCCGCATGACAACATCACGTAAAAGATTTGCTCATAGTCTCAAGACTGATTGCAAATAAACACTGAAGAAACACACAAACACACAAGAAAAAAAAATGTGTGTTGATGTGGTAGAATGATATGTATTATTTTAAATAAGAAAGTAGAAGGAGTAAGAAGCTTCAAGCCGCTGGTGAAATTTAAGGAAAAAATATTTTTAAGGTATAACAAACAAATTGTATTCAATTCCATTTTAAGTTAATATACCAAATATATGATTTAAATCTTGAATAAACATATCATTTAAAACTAAAATAAGATAATTTACATTTGATTCTTGTAGATTTTTTTAGATTATGTTTTGTAAGCTACAATAATTTGTTTGTAGAATGACATCCTTCCCTCATGGTCCTATTCTATCCTCATGCTAACTTTAAATCGTTCCACTACAGCAATTTGGAAAATACAGGCTTTTAATGTTTAACATGAGCAAAATGTATGATTACTTTTAGTGTAGGTGAAAATAAGAAATTGTATTTACCTGAAGACATTAAAAGCTCAGCAAATTCAATTGGTTCTATCCCATGTTCTTCATGCTCTCTGAATTGAAGTCCAGAATTTTGTAGTAAATCTATTGAATCTTGAGCATACATGTCTTCTCTGTCAATAAGAGATCTTATAAAAATATACAAATATGAAAGTGAACTTAGAAAAATAAAATAATAAAAAATTCCAAAAATATAGAGAACATTGTTTAAAGAATACTTACTGTAAATTAAATTTAAAATTGAATTGCCACGTTGTGCAACCTGGAGGAGTTTTTCCATTTTCATCCATAAAAGTAAGACCCAATTGTATTATCCTTAACAAATCTACATTACACCTAAAACAGTAATCATAATTATGATGATATATTAGATTTTAATAATTACATACTAAGTATACAGTATGCTGCATACATATAATTTACTTCACTCAACTTGTGAGTTTCATAGCATATTTCCTTTGATAAACATGCTTTCTGATATAATAATAATTTTAAAAAATCAACAAAACATACTAAGATTAGCATGTTCAATTATTTAAAAATAGAGAGAAAACTAAGGAAACATAATGCCTTGATCACACGTACCGAGTAGACGGGCGAGACAGTGCCCTCGGCCGAGTACTCGGTACGTATAAACATAGCGCCGAGTACTTGGCCGAGCGCTCGGCCGAACAAAGCGGTGAGACAGTAGCTCGGCTCCCGTTCTATATACTAGGCCGAGTGTCCATCCTCCCGCTTCCCCGCACTGTCTCGCTCACTGACTCGGCACGTTTGAACGTGCACTTTTTCGCCACTCGGCCACATGATTGTCGTGACGTTACCGGTCGCCGCGTGCGCCTTTTTTTGCGATAATTTTTGTATAAAGCAGCTTCAAGTGAAATAAAATAACAATTCAAAACATGTGTGAACAGCTACTCGCTTATATCACTGTCTCGGCCGAGAACAATTTTACTGTCTCGCCCGTCTACTGGGTACGTGTGATCAAGGCATAAGAGACAGTACTGTTATTTTTTACCATTTTATATATAAAATACAAAAATATAATTTTTTAGTGTTAGTTATTCAAATTTAAAAAAATTCACCTCAAGAGTTGATACTGATAATCAGCAGTGGATCTAAATTCTCCAATAGGTCTGGCTACCACTCCAGGAAACTCAGTATCCATTGCTACCCATTGGTATTTTTGAACTATCTGAAATTAATATAATTATATATATTATATAATGTTAATTTATAATATATATTAATTATATATATTATAAATTAACATAATCAACAGTAATGTAAATATTTGGAGTAACAAGTTAGAATAAATTTGAATCTTACGATTAACTATGAATACGTGTTTTAAAACGTTATTTCTTACCTGTCTAATTATATGAAATTCTTCATGTAAGTTGTGATTCCACACATTTTTGATGACATTATCATCTTTATTACATTTTATTGTAATTAAATCAAAGTTAACGGCCGGCATCTGTAAAGTCATCGCTATATTTATCTCAAAACAAAAGGTACTGAGTATTTATGACTTAAGTCTCGAATAATGTAGTATTTTTTATTTACTCTTGCCCCGTTTAATATTACTGACTGTAATACAGATGAAAATTGAATATATTTTATTTTTAAATATTCCCTAATTTACCTACCTGCCTTATTCTTGTCATAATTTTCCAGTACAGTACTATAGCCTTGAACTTGAACAGATTAAAAAGTAGAAATGACGTTTTAGAGATGTATCACAATCAGAATAGTGAATACTCTTCTAGATAAATCGATTAATAAATAGTAAAAGTATTACTTGCTTTTTAATTTCATGATTATTTACTCAAGTAAAGAGAAATTGCATTAAAATATAATATACATATAAAAACCAAATGTATTTAAATTCTATCAATACTATAAAATTTGACAGTGATGACCATGTGTTTCAAACAGTATAAGTTCGAATTATCTTTGTGTATGTGAATTGAAAAAATATAGTATTATATTTATTTTATAAACATATTACATACCCGGCTGATAGACATTTAATTTTTTTAGAACATAATTATTAAAAAGTTGTAATAACATTTACAATAGTATTAACTACGAGGGGCATTTGAAAAGTTCGTAGCTTAACCAGGAAAATGAAAAGATAGGAATTTTTCAACATATTCTCCCCCAAGTTCTATACAGTTCATCCATTGATCGGGCAGGTTTTCTATATAGGTATAGCTTTAAAAAAAATCGTCACCCATAACTATAAAATATGTGTCGACAGCAGCCTTAAACCTTTTCATTTGTAGAAAATTTTTAATTTCCTAAGTGGTTTTTGAGCGAGCAGGGAATAGATAAGTCAGATAGAGCGAGATCAGGAGAATACTGCCATTATCTCGACTGACGTGTGATATGTTTTTTCGTGTGCGCTTCCGACACATCATAACTATCGATATATTCATCTGATATATCGGAACATATCATTATATTTCGTCCGATAATTATCAATATATTTCATTCGATACATTTATCGGATATATCGATAAATATCAATATATTTATCCCATATATCGGATCGAAAAAAAAAATTGATATAGCTTTCAAACCATATATCATCCCTACTCATAGTATTCGTTTAATAGCGCTAGAATCTGGCCAATCGAATTCGCGCGAAAAGAAGATCGTAAGCTCCATGGAATTGTATAGAACTTACGCTTTCTAGCGTGATATTTATTAAAATATGTTATATTATAGCCAAATTACACAAAATCTTTATAAATTGTAGCCTATGTGTTATTCTGATGTATAAGCTATGTTACTGTAAAGTTTCATATAAATCCGTTCAATAGTTTTTGCTTGAAAGAGTAACAAAGATATAGACAAACTTTCACATTTATAATATTAATAATAGGATATAACACAAAAGAGATAAAATAAAAACAATAATAAAAATACAAATATACGATATAATAAAAATAGCAGATAATATATATATATATATATATTATTATTCAGTTTTACTTTGAATTAAAATACAGTGTTGTCGACACATGCCCGCTGCGAGAAAAAAACTAGACATCATTTGTTTTCCAACGTTACGAGGTCTTTGCAGTTTTGTCGGCAACTTTCCATCTGAAAAGACCCATACTGATGACTGTCTCTTATTTAGCGGATCATATTGATAAATCCACGATTCGTCACCTGTGATGATTTCCGAAACATGTAATAACAAAAAACGGAACGTCAAGACGTTCCGTTTTCAAATCGTAGACGTATTTTGCGACACCAATCCACACGGGCCTGTTTTTCAGTGTCTAAGAGCAAATGTCTCCCGTGAAACAGCTTTGCTGTGTTTCGGAGAGAAGGTCAAGACAGGCAGTGTAATTACTGGCACCGAGACTTTAACACCTTATGTCTCTGGATAGGTAACACATAAATGAGTTGCTTGGGCTAGTTCCAGGTAAACTAGTTTATGTTCATGGGCGACGTCAACCACTTACTATCAGGTGGAACGTCTGCCAGTTTGCCTATATCCAACTAACATAAAAAAAACGTGGAATCCAACGACAACAAAGCTTTCTCACTCTAAGATGCTGATGCAAAATAATGTTAACGCTCCCCGAACTAACACCAAGAATCTCCTCGATGTCCGAGTAAGTGATTCGTGGGTCTTCTCGCACCATCATTTTAATACAATCATTTTCTGCAGATAGATATAGATAGATATATAGATCTTCAAGGTTTGTTTTACCCCTTTTAAATTAATTGAACGATCTAAAAACCGTTGCTCGAGATAGGGTGGAGACTCCCTTACCGCCGATTGTAATCGTTGAAGGCTCAAGAAGAAGAATCGTTGTAAGTTTTTCATTTAATGTAGAACGGATATGTTAGCTCCCGTGTCTACTAAGAAAGACATTCCTTTCTTCTTATCTGTGACAATTATTTTTTTTTAATGTAAGAGGGGGCAAACGGACAGCTGTTTCACCCGGTGGAAAGTGAAAAGCGACATTCATAGTCACCCTCTACCAGACCAGAAGATTCTCACACACCAGAAGATCAGGTGCGTTGCCGGCCTTTCAAATACGAATATGCTTTTTTTGAAGGTCCCTAAGTCGTATTGGTTTGGAAATACCGTAGGTAGCAGCTGGTTCCATATAGTGGTCGTGCGAGGTAGAAAATGCCGTAAAATCGGGTTGTTGTAGACTTCGGGACATTACGGCGTTGTGGGTGAAATTTGGAACTTTGACGTGATGTTTGGTGGCGGAACTCTGCTGCAGGTATTAATCGGAACAATTCCTCGGAAAACTCCCCGTGATAGATGGGGTAGAACATGCAGAGCGATCTGATATCTCTACGCAGCGACAAAGAATTAAGCCGATTGGAGAAAACCTTGTCGTCGACGATTCGAGCCCTCCGGCGTTGGCGATGCGGTCAAATGGAAGGAGCTGATATTGGGGCACTCCAGCCCCCAGGTGAGCGAAGTATTCCATGTGGGGGCCGGATCTGCACCTTGTACTATTGTAGGCGATGGGAAGGCATGAAATAGTGCTTCGCCCGGGCCTATTTAACACACCAAGTTTTCTTAGAGGCTAGTTTAGCCTTTCCTTCCAAATGACGACGAAATTGCATATTACTCGATATGTCAACGCCAAGTATTCCAGTAATGGCGGTTAACTAACTTGTTACACACAATGAGATGAACGAAACAAAAACGCCTCGCTCGTGTGCTCGCTTGAATATGTGAACCTAAGAATTTTTCTTACCCTTATTTAAAATAAGTTTATAAAATAACCTTATTTTTCGAGGCACACCAATTAACGACCACGGTACACTATTGTGCCGTGCCGTGCCACTTTGCGAAACACTGTACTATGTCGTGATTAAATATAAGAATTTTTCCTGTATTTCTTATGCCTGTTGGTATCGAACTTAAGCAAGAGGCCCTCAGTAATAAATTATTATTCTATAATGATAAAAAATAATATTCCGACTTTTTAGTGGCTAGCAATTATAAAAACTAAATGTCGTAACAATAATCTTTATACATTGTATAATGTATGTATAAATATACTTAGGTACTGTATAAATTTTCCTTTTTTTTTATTAAATGTGAAAATGAATCTCTAGCGATTTGACAAGAACAATCCTGATCGTGAGAGTTTTGAGATGGTTAAAATGGTTATCATGGTTATTTCGAGCTCTAGCTAGTTTCAGAATTTGGGGTTGAGAGAGGCTGCCATTGATCACGTCGGGGTCACCAGTTTGGCGTAGAGAGGAAGCCATTGAAAAGGAAGGATCCTTCGACCAGACGGTGTTGCGTCTGGTGGGCTACGCGCCACTTAACTTTTGTTGTCGGGATCTTGTATATATATTCAATCGCTTTGAAACTTTGATAGCGCGATGTAGGATACGTCTGTTTCTTCTAGTTCGTATATGGCGAGATAGATGTCGCTAAATCACTCCCCCTTCGAGATCGGAGGTCGATAGCGGGTTGAGTCGTCCATACATCTTGTGATGCTTGCCGGGCCATTGGAATGTTCCAGTGTGTCGGAACCAGATGCCGCATAGTTCACGGTGATTCGGAACTGTCTGCGGTGATGCCCTAGTGAGTCGGGGTGGTGCAGTGCTGCGTAGTGGCTGGCTGCTGCGTCGAACAAGAGACAAATGCGTGTCTGCTAGCTGACCAGCCGAAGTGCAGTGTGCTGTGCCAAGGTCGCTGAGCACGCTGTAGGTGATGACCAGGAATGCGCGTTCGCTGCATGCTAGTGGTCAGGATAGTAGTAGTAGCCGTGGATGCTGGCTGGCTGTGTGACTCGCTGCTCGAAAGCTTGAGGAAGTGAGGATGACGTTACGATGACGTAGATTTGCGAAGGCTGTGTTGATGTTCATGCTCGGGGTCACCAATTTGGCGTAGAGAGAGACTGCCGTTGAAAAGGAAGGATCCTTCGACCAGACGGGTGTGTGTCTGGTGGGCTACGCGCCACTTAACGATTGTTGTCGGGTTCTTGTATATATATTCAATCGGTTTGAAAACTTTGATAGCGCGATGTAGGATACGTCTGTTTCTTCTAGTTCGTATATGGCGAGATAGATGTCGCTACAAGAACATTCTGTTCAGTTTTCATTGCGTGAAAAAATAGCAAATATCCTTAGTCATTGCAGCATTCGCATTTATGATATTAGTAGAAAGAAGGGTAACGGGATACTTTTCATTCTATAAATTACAATACCGATAAAAAATAAGTATATCAGTCCCTTTATGTAAGCTATAAGTGGTATGTTTGAGTATTTTATTAGATATATCAAGCTTACAAGATTCTTTATGTGTTGTTTATGGGCCCATTTTTTTTAAAAGTACCTATGTAATAAAATTGATAAAAAAACAAAATGCTATCTGGTGACATATTTAACCAGATTCTTCTCGTAATCATCATCCTTTGAAATTTATTTGTTGTAGTAAATTTCATATTATAGGTCAATATTTAAAGAACATTATAAAAAAATTTCATCGAAAAATATTCAAAAATAAAGCCACAGCAGCAATTTTTGCGAGGCGTCGCGGAAAAATCTTCAATGGCGGTGCCCATCCTAACTCGATGTTGGATCATTTGAAATAAAAAAATGAAAATTCTTTCGTTAGTTAAAGGTTTTCCCCAGGTAACGCGGAGGGGGTTTTTTAAAATTTCAATTTTTCGATTTTTGGGAACACTTCGAAGGTAAAAACCTGATTTTTGCGAAAAAAAAAAAAAAAACGACACTATTATCATTATAAAAAAATATATGTTACCAAATTTATCAAAAACTCTCCAGCGTTACCTCGTAAATTATGTTAAAAAAGATCGTTCAAAATTTCAAAAGGATCGGTGCAGTAGTTTTGCAGTTATGATGGGCACCGACTTTGAAAACGGTAGTTTTGGAAAAACGGCTTTGAAGTTTTGAATACTGAAAAATTTAACATACAACGTTTATAAGCGAGTTTTATCGGCTCACCTCAAACTAAATCATCGATGCCAGGGCCATAGAGGAAGCAGAAGCTAGATAAATAATACAAATCGGCCTTAGAGCGACAAAGATGACTTTATTTCACTGTTTTCTAGGGCATTCGAGCGCGAATTCGCTTCAGTTAGGGTACTAAAACGCGTGTCACTAGTAGTTGACATGGGTAATTTAGCATCCAATGCATGGAATATAGATCTATACTCCATGGTCCAAGGCCATGTCAACCTGTATATGATGAAAACTCATGTTAACTAGTACTTAGTTGGTATTTAGTGTTGGGCAGTTCAGCAGCTGAAATATATTCTCTCCTGAGACTGAATAGACAGTTCAGGTATACATCCGTTTGTAAAAAAAACAAAGGAAAGGGGATTTCATAGAGTGCGAAACAGCAGCCGTCAGGTAAGAACAGCCACTCGGGCCAGTCAGGGGCTCTACGGTGCGCGGAGTTATTTACGACGTGCGGTCGCTTAAACCGCTGTAACTTGCCCAATTTTCCTTCGATTCTTCTAAAAATTTGACACAATATTTTTAAAGGATTTTTGATTTAGAACCAAAAATAAAGAAAATTGGCCAAAAAATTTCAAATACGTTAGCTTAAAAGGTCTATAATCATAGACCATGTTTCAGATCCGTATGTCATCACTGGTAATACACATTGGTCGAAAAATTCAGATACTGAGATATGACGAATGAAAAGACGTTTTTTAATTTGCTGAAAGCTGTCCATCTTAACTGTATTCGACGATTGATCTCTCTTTCGAAGGATCTACCAAGTTAGAGTTTTGTTCTAAGTAAATGTACTTGTCAACAACTTCGAGTGTAGAATTTCCAACTGATATTGGGGTGGGCATTACATGAACTTTCGACACGATTTTCTTCTTATCCACGTTTATTTTAAGGTCCACCTATAGGGAAACTCCATCGAGGTCACTAAGCATAATACTGAGGTCTTCCATGGATTCTGCCATGAGCACGATATCGTCGGCAAAACCAAGGTGAGTGATGTACGCGCCGTTTATATTGATGCCGAATCCTTTCCATTTCAGAAGCTTGAAAGCGATTTTCAATGCAGCAGTAAACACTTTCGAAGATATAACATCTTCGTCTCACACCTCGCTGCATTGGAATAGCTCTCGTGCTATGCTCCTATACTCGAACCGACATACTAGTGTTATTGTACAAACATTGTAACACTTCGATATACCTGTAATCAATATGGCACCGCTGGAAACAGCAGCACCGCCCAAGTTTCGATTGAATCGAAGGATTTGCCGCCAGACGATTCGTAATAACCCTAGAGAACAGCTTATAAAGTGGCTCAAAAGAGAAACGGCCTGTAATTCTGCAACAAGGTGGTATCGCCCAGAAGAGTACCACTACGATTTTATTCCAGGCTTCTGGCGTTACGCCCTCAGGCAAGACGTATTTAAGAGCTTTCAAAGGACTTTAAGGTAGTTTCAGCATGAAACCACTTTTCGACAGATTCGGCTAAAAAATTTTTCACGGGTTCAGAATAGCTTTATTTATGAATTCCTAAAATTTCAAAATTTTTGACGGTTTAGATAGATAGATTATTAGATAGGTTAGATATTTAAAGACAAAGTTCGCGATTTTGAGAGTATTGTCCCATTTATGTATGTAAAATGTCTGATTTTTAATTTTATTAAAAAATTCTCTCGACAGAATTGGAAAAAAAAACTAGGAGTGTTGAAAAATGTTTTTACAATAAGCTAAAAAAAAAAAGTAGTACTTCACGATTTTGTTATCGAGATATTAATATTAATTTTAATATTATTAATATTAATTTTAACACTGTTCTCTTATATTCACGCGAATTTTACTCATTTAATTAAAAGTCTAAATCGGATTTTATCGCGTTTATTTGTTTATTACTAATTTACTACATTATTCGGACCTTACATGACATTACCTTACCTTAGTCCCCCGAGATCATGGACGCTGTAAAGGGTCCGAAACGTCGGGAAATAATTTAATTAAATTAATAAAATCGTTAAACTGTAAAGTTTTTTAAACAAATAAACGCGATAAAATCCGATGGGGGTGCTGGTGCCGACACTTATGTACGGAAGTGAAAGTTGGGTATGGCAGAAGAAACATGAAAGCAGAATAAATGCAGTTGAGATGAGAGCGTTAAGAAGTATGATAGGAGTTAAACTGAGTATAGATTAAAAACATGCTAGTTTTTTTAAAAGTATCTATTAAGAGAGTAAAATATGTATAACTTATTAAATATACTAATTACATTTTTGTCCAATGGTACAAAATTAAAAGACATCAAACTGTTTTATCATAAATAAAATGTAAAATAAATTGATTTTCATAATAGCTATATAAATTACACAATTTTAATATTATATATATTGTTTGTTACAGTATTCTTTATGTGATAAAAATATTCGCTGCATTGTAAAACGATGTTGACTATTTGAATTTGGAAGTAAATGTTATGTTCATTTTTCATTTTGAAAATAATGTTAGTAAATGTCATACCAAAAACTATTTATGATTAATAAGCATAAAATCATTGGCAAAGTTCTCATAATCATGTGCGGATATGGAGTACTGTGCCCGTCCCTATTGAAATGTCAAACTGTTCATCTTTTTGCTCTCTAACACTGTCTTTACTCCGAAATATGAAATATTTGTGGTTGTTGTGTAAGATTAGTCACACACAAAGACTTTTCGGATCAGGAGGAGTTTCCATTTTCACCATTGTCTTGAAAGTTATTTGTATTTACTGAAAATGGGGCACCTAAACCATATAGATGACCACTTGAACTTTCAATATTGCCATCAAAAAATATCTGAAAATAATAATTTATTTTATAGCAATTATGCATGAATAACGTTTAATAAAACTTCGTTATTTTCTTGATACAGCAAAAAAAAAAAAAAAAAAACAAGTTACCTCTTTGATTTTAAAAAATGCCATCCCAGTGAGATGTGAGTCAGAACCTGCTTGATGTTGTGGTCCTACTCTTCGTAATTCCAGCTGGTCAGCCACTTCTTGGAGACCTCCTTTTAGATTTTTACAAAGCTTCATTAAATACTGCAACAAAATATAAACGTAATATGTTTGGGAGTTAAAATTCAAATCAACTAAACAATATTAATTAATAGTCATTATTTTGCAGTATTTGAACAAATCAAAGTATAGTTTATTTATATTAGATATTTATATTTTCTCTTATAATATGTCTATTATTTTCATATGTAATACGTGTTATATACGGAAAATATATATTTAAATGATAATGATGTTTTAATTTTATTTTTGTGTTTTAATTTAGATTGAAAATTCAACAGTGACATTTTCAAACGCCATTTACATTACATTACAACGCCAAAGTAACATACCCGAATATTTATGATCATTGGTATGATGTAAATAATCATTACGTCAATGTAAAAGGTTTAAGGATATTTCGCGATTTTTCTTATTCATTAATATAAAATAAATTTGTAATTATATAATTACAATTTCAAATAATAGTACATGTTGTCTAAATTTTGATTGGTTACATTCTTAAATTTTTTGAATACATTTTTTTAAATATAATAAAGGCATAATGCCTTACCCGAAACACGACACTTAAAAGCATAAAATGTTTTAAGTATTTCTGTGTACAATGTAGTCACTTTTAAACTGACAAATATAAAAACAGTTTCAAAGGACAATGACCCATTTCTATGAAGCTGTGTCCCGGTACGTGCCCCGATATTTACAGAAAATTGATATTTTAAAGTATCCTTTATTAATTGAAACTAGATTTTTAATAATACGTCTAGAAGTGATCAAAGCTGAGGTTTATAAGCAATTTAAAAAAAATCTTTTTAATTTTAATAATTAATTTTATATTTGTATATAAAGCAACGTAGGTCTCATTTATTTATATTATGATACGCAAATCTCTAGGGTTTACTAGTATCCGTGCGCAGAAACTTTGCCGATGGCCTTGTGACGTCACGCGTATCGACGTACTGACTGTACTGTACGTATGACGTACTACCTTTTTTTCAACCCTACTGACTATCGAGTCAGTAGGGTTGAAAAAAAAGGTCACATAAAGGTAGATTATCATTGTATATATTTTACATCAAACTAATAAAAAATAGTCTCGGTCGAATTATAAATTTAATATAAAAAGTAATTATAAATAGTAAATAAAAAACGCTGTTATTATTACGTAGATTCTATATTTTTATGTGTTTATATTTAATGAATGAATGAAACGAAGCCGTAAAATAATAGTTTAATGGTTCTAAACAACGGAAACAAATATCTAACAAAAAAAAAAAAAAAACAAGTAAAACCTAACAAAACAACAATGAATTAATTCGGAGTGAAAGCAAAAAATTACACGTACGTATCGGCTGCGTTGCTAACGGTACCTATCAGACGAGCGAGGGACGCGGTCAACACCAGTGGGAGGGGTAGTCATCGGCAAACCTTCTGCGCACGAGTTATATATATTTTGTTATACATTTATTATTTGGCACTGGGCAGAGAAATGTGTCAATTTTTTTAGTATGTTTATGTTATATTTAAAATAAAATAAAAATTATATGAAATTCTCTAGCAATGGATCAGTGTATTATTACTCCATACCTGGTGCTGGTATAAAATAAATGAAGACTTGTTGTCAGAAGCAATGTGTTTTATCAAAATAATGTTTTAGTATAGACAGGAATTTTAGTATGTTAATATATAATGATAAGTACTTACTTTCACATCATAAACTGTTGGAAAATATAACCTTAGGCTTTCAAAGAAATCATTTTCATCCTGTGGTAAATTTTGATCTGTCAATAATTTAAGGAGATATCCAAAGTCGTAACCTGAGTGGAAACTTAGCCATTTTATGTTGTCCATAAGTACTAATCCTAAAAATATAACGAGGATCCCTTTAAAAGTCTGTCCCTTAATATGTAAAATATTTCAATAATTTAAAGTAAGGGCTTGTAGACATTGTCATTATAGTTCAGCCTTTGGTGAGCTATAATGATTTATTTTAATGAGATGAATAGAAACGTTACTTAATAAAATGAAATAAATAATAAAACATCTTACGAGGTCTGTTCGAAAAGTATCGCGAATTTTGAATTTCTGCGAGCTGCGTATATTAATTAGATTTTCAATTTTTTATGGCGTTATGTTGGTACTTACTCGTGTGTACCTCACTTATGCTGTTAGTATCGGTCATTTTAAATCTTTAGTTAATTTTTTATAGCTGTTTTGCTTGGACGTGTTTTGGTTCGTCTTCGATTTTTGCCTATTTTAAAAAACGGATCAAAGAATCTGTATCAAACTTTGTGTGAAAAACAAAATAAAATGTGCGGACACATTCCTCATGTCGACGGTGGCATCGGTGGTACAAAATGTTCTCACAGGGCTGAGAAGATGTGAACGACGAAGAGCGTGCCGGATGCCCGAGCACGTCGATAACAGATGAAAAAATTGATAAAGTGAAGAAAATAGTATTGGCCAATCGTCGAATCACCGTTAGAAAAGTTGCTGAGAATGTAAACATATCGATTGGCTCGTTCAATTTTAACCAATGATTTGGGCATGAAATGGGTCACAACTAAATTTGCGCCAAAATTTCTTAATTTCGACCAAAAACAGCATTGCGTTAACATAGCTCAGGAGGATAGTCGGTCTGCGACGACCCAAATTTACTCCAGAGTTTTATAGCTGGTGTCGAATCATAGGTTTATGGTTATGACGTGGACACTAAAGCTCAATCATCCCATGGAAGCTGCCGTATTAGTCAAGATCGAAAAAAGCGCTCCAAGTTCGGTCGAAAGTGAAGGTTTTGATCACAGTTTTCTTCGATTGCAGGGGCGTGGTATGAGTTCTTGTTACAGGGTAGTATGGTCAATAAGGAATATCACCTGCAATTTATGCGCAGTTTGCGCGAAGCAATACGCCAGAAACGCTCGGATTTGTGAAAGAACAAAAATGGCTTTTACACCATGATAACGCCTTTTCTCACACATTGTTGCTTGTGTGCAAATTTTTGGTAAAAAATAATACAGTAATGCTGCCACAGCCACCGTTTTCCCAGATCTGGCTCTTTGAATTTTTTCTGTTCCTAAAACTAAAGAGGCCTATGAAAGGGCGAAGCAACGCCACGATTTATGAGATAAAGACGGCATCGAAGGAAGAGCTGAACAAGATCACAAAAAATGTTTTTTTAAGTATTTCGAGGCTTGGAAAAAACGTTGGCATAAGTGTATTTTATGCGAGGGGGACTAATGTGAAGGGGATAACATATTCATGAATAAATAAATATTAAAAAAAAAAAATACAAAATTCGCGATACTTTTTGAACAGAAGTACATTCAATGGCCCAAGTTGGAAATTCAACTAAAGATAGTGGCAAATAAAAAATAAAACCACAATATGCTGGCATACTGCATAGGTATAAAAAATATAATCCGTCCGCGATGAGAATGGGATGGAACTTTGTTTAAGGAAATCTAAAATGACAGTTTTTAAGTAGCGTTAGCAAAAAAAGTGTTGAACAAATGAGATTAATTATTTTTTTGTATTAGCTAGTATTATTTTTGCGATCTATCATAGGGTTATGAAAATACATAAAAATGTTTCATTTTATCAATTTAATAAAATATACATCTCACGTTTAAAATAAAACTCAAACGGAAATCCACGCGCACAAAATCGATATTATTATTTAGAAATAGCGATATTTATAACTAATATTTTTTTGGACGATAAATCTATAGTTTGATATTGAAATGTAAATATCGATGGTCAATATTTTTTCAAGTAAATTTTTATTTTTAACTTAAAAAATCATTTTAAGCTTAATCTAATGTACTTCATTTATGTTTTTTCTATTACTCTAGTTTATTAACTTTTTATTTAAAACGAGCAAATATTTCAAAGACATCAAATGCGCTAAAATTTTAGATCGATTGTAGACATTTTACTACCGTGGAATCAGAAACAGCTGTTGAATATTTCGACTGTCCCTACGTATACTATCGAAACTGAAAAAATGTACTTTACAGGAAAGCACTTTTAAGTTAATTTTGTGTACAAAATTGTCATTTATTTGTTAAGTATCGATATTATACTCATGAAAAATGTGGTTTAATATGTATTTTTTAGCTTAGTCTCTTTTTTTGTATGAAAACATATATAAAAAGGAGTTTCTTAGTGCAATAAAAAAAAATCGCAAATTTTCAGTTTTGATACTGTACGTAGGGACAGTCGATTTAATTTCTTCTACTACATCAGTAGCATTTGAACGAATTGCTTTTACAATCAATTTTTTAATGCTTAGTAAACAATTATTAAGCACTAAAAATCATAGTAGTCAAACAGCTGAACATATAAAACAATAATTATTTTTAAAAACTCAATGGAAAAATATTGGTACACATGATTGTCTTATATAAACAATAATAAACAAACTTAACGTTTTTACACATTTACTGAATTATAAATCATTTTTTGGGTCTTACGATTATTATTTTTAAATAAAGCCAATAAATAAATTTTTCGATATATCAAGCTCCGATATTGATTTAAAAATATCAATATGTCGAAAATCCGATTAAAAAAAAAATTTAAATTGCGTGTACTAGCGTATACTCGTAAGAAGTGAAACTTATAATAAAAAGTTTACTTTTTATATGATCGTAATTATATGAGTCCTGTGTTTGCGTTCGGACATATTTATATTCGAATTACGTACTCACTATAGAATACATCATACAATAACTGCAAACTTCTATATAGTGATACTTAATTTCACTCAAGAATCTATGAGATTGCTAGCGCAGTGGCTGCCAACGCGAATGGAATTTCGTATATCGCTCGAGAGCTGCAAGTTCAAAACCCTGCGAGAGCCACATTTTCTAGCATTCAAAATTTGATATTTGATTTATTTAGTTTAAGTATTTATTTATATATATATATATATAGGATTTCATCTACTACCACTCGGAATCTTCCTTGCGCATGTGTTTATTGAAAAACGACTGAAATACGCAATACGCAATAATCAAGAACAAGATGGTGCGTAATGCAAGATGGCGCGTAACGCAAGATGGCGCGTAACGCAAGATGGCGCGTAACGAAAAAATCTTTCCAACCCCGATAAAGAAGTTTCACTTCAAAAATCAAGTCCTAGTTTGCCGTCACCACAGTTGGTTGACAAAATGGGCGCATCTCTGTTCCAAAAGGTCACATCCCATTCTCATCGTGCGCGGATTATTAATATGTTTAACATACACACATGATCATCTGTTCCTAATGTAGGAAACTTAATGCTTGTGTTTTAAGTAACAGATGACTGATATACACATTTTTTTATATTAAATGTACATAATACATATGTAAATAAGTATATATTACACCCAGACTCGGGGTGGGAATCAAACCCACAACCCTGTCACTGCCAACTGCACCAATGGGACAGTCCTCGGATCTTCTGCCATACCATGCTGCCAATGCGTATAGCCCATAAAATTATTGATTGATAAATTGTCACCTGATGACATCAAAAGTTCAGCAAATTCTAAAGGCTCAATGCCATCTTCTTCATGTTTTCTAAATTGTAATCCAGAATTTTGTAATAAATCAATAGAGTCTTGTGCGTACATGTCCTCTCTAAAAACATAAAACAAATATGTTGTGGCTAGTATTTATATTAAAAATATATTACAAATACAAAGAGAAAAAAAATGTTTCTAGACAAAGTTAAAAGTTCTAAGCAAATTAACAATTTCTTAATTTTATGTTTTTTCAATAAATTCTGAAGTATGAAATTATAATAAGAATGACTGTCATGTCTGGTATACTAAAATTAACCTTTTTCTGAGGCTTTATTTACTCAATGTAACTACAAAATGATAAAATTTAAAGTGCAACAATTCAAAAAATAAATGTGAAATCACTACTTACTGCAAATTAAATTTGAAATTAAATTGCCATGTAGTGTATCCTGGTGGAGTTTTTCCATTTTCATCCATAAATGTGAGACCAAGTTGTATGATTCTCAACAAATCTACATTACATCTGTTAATAAAGATTAATATTAATATTAAGTTAGCACTTTGGGGGATACAGCACACTATTTTAATACAAATTTTATTTACTTTTAAGGGTCATTTTTAACACAAACATCATGTCCATTATAGCGCACCTGAGCAGTTGATACTGGTAGTCAGCAGTAGATCTGAATTCTCCAATTGGTCGTGCCACAACACCAGGAAACTCTGTGTCCATTGCAACCCAGTGATATTTTTGCACAACCTGCTCATATTATAAAGATGTTCAATGGGTTATTTTAATTTATAACAATTTGTTAACCTCTCATTTTTCAAATATTATACAAAGGTCATTAATTTTATATGAAATACCTGTCTAATTATTTGGAATTCTTCATGCAGGTTATGATTCCAAACATCTTTTATGCCGCAATCACCATTCCCTTGTAGTGATGAAAGAGTACCGAAACTGGCTGCAGGCATCTAAAATTATATTAACTGTAAGATACAAGTTACAAAGTGTTTTAGTAGTTAAAATGCAAAAAATCAACTCGATATCTAACCTTTTATCGATTATGTCCTCCAAAGTAAGTGAATTTATTTGTATTTCGCAATAACACGATTTGTTTTTGGTTATCACAGTAACATAAATACAAGCCACTTCAACAAGAACGCTATAACGATAGTCAACGTTTGTAAATAAATAGCGTTTGTAAACAATACACCTCGTTTTCTAAACTGATTTAGTGCTTATATTTAGAAAAATATTTAAATGTAAATGGCATGTAAGAAGTGCGTTATGACAAATTTAAAATACGGAAGCCAAAAACTAAAAAAATCATTGCAACGATGAACATTTAGCTCAATGATAGGGATGCCATGATGACAAATAGAATGACAGAGGAGCATAGAGGGCATAGACCAATGATAATATATGTCTATGGTTCGAACTCAGAGACTACTCATCTATACATCAGAGGGTACGTTCGCGCGCCCTCTTCTAATTGATAATTAATCACTTTTATAGGATTTTTTAATCTATGCATTCCACAGACCACATGCGCGGAAACGGAAATGGGACATGCGCAATAGTTTTTTATTTATCAGTTTTTAATTAAAATAATAAGTAGCAAATAAATGTAAGAAGATAATTTTGTTTCTTATCTTTTATGAACAATAGCAAACAATTATTTACTAAAGTTTGACAGTTAAATTCAGTTTTTGATTAAAGAAGTATCATTTCCGCGCATGTGGTCTGTGGAATGCATAGATTAAAAAATCCTATAAAAGTGATGAATTATCAATTAGAAGAGGGACCGCGAACGTACCCAGAATGATAGGTACAGAATGACTGGTAAATTACTATCAATATTTAAGGAGAATACTCGGTACATGATTCCCATTCGAATCATGTAAAAAAATAGATACTTAATTTTTGACCAAATTTTCATAAATTTCAATTCAAATAAATGAAGCGTTGACACTTTTTCAGTCATGCCGGCGAAACGTGCACAGGTGTTAAACTGTGTCGCTTATTCACATCTAAAAATTGCCAAAGTTCACATCATTTACATAGTCAACAAATTTCTTGCTTAAACGAGTAAAATATCTTAGTATTTTTGTCTATAAGCCAGGATAAAAGTACTGGATCATGCTTGTTTATCCTGCTACCCTGTTAATACGTGGCGGCATTTGGACGTAGGTAAACTACCGGTTTTGTGTCGAAAGTGCAGCTAGCTGCTAGGGTGTCCAGACGACGCGTAAATAATTAGATAATTGTTGAGTAACTTTACTTAAAAGTTTATTAATATTTACCTATTTTTTTACATAATTCGAATGAGAATTATGTACCGAGTATTCTCCTTAAATATTGATAGTAATTTACCAGTCAGCCGGTATAATAAAATGGTAGGAAAGTCAAAACTGTACATTGAATATTTTTTTAAAAGAATACTTGGGGTGTGTGGTTAGATGGAGTTGTGCATTTTAATAAAAATTGTATCATTTATTCGTTTCAGAGATGAGCACGACAATTAAAAAAAATGTGTTTATATAAGTTTTAAGCTGCGTCATCTATGTCTTATAAAATTCATCGAGTTTGTCTGTATGTAATAACAAACAGAACTCAAAAAGAACTGCATAGATGTATAATAAAATTTAAACTCGAAAACGGCACGCTATTGCTGTAAGCAATTTGAGCTAAATAACGAAGAAAGAGGAAAATTAAGCATGCCATATATATCATAAAGATAAGAAATGCTTATGCTTCTTCGGAACCTATTTCCTCCGAAGTTGTGTAACGGGACCCGCCTTAAAGTCATCTCGCTCCATAGACACACCATTAAGGCGGAAATTCTTACGGGTTGTGGCTTGGACGAGGCAGTATTTATACCACGCATTCCCATCATACCTCATAACTTCCCGTTCCAGTTGAAGCGCGTACAGTTCCCCGTGTGTGTTTGCTTCGCGATGACCATCAATAACTAGCAGGGGCAGACACAGAGGGTAGCTGGTGTCGACCTCAGGACGAGCTGCTTCTCACACGGGCAGCTGTACGTCGCTTGCTCCCGCGTCACCAGTCCTGACTCTCTTTACATTTCGGCTGCCGAGAGCCAAACCACTAATGTTGTTTATCGAGATTGTCCAAAGGACTTTTGATTAATATTATACTTCGTGTCTGACTTGTAGTGTTACTTACTTTATTTTATGGAGATATTATTTTAAAATCTTTAACATTACTTTAGCAAACATTTTCCTTTTGTAAATAATATATAATATAAAAAAAAAATCAATGTCATATTACAGAGTATAATTTCAAGTCAACCTGATTCCGATGAAGAGGTGAATACTCCTCAAGCCATAAGCTAGTTGAAGTAAATGGTCATAGTTTGTAAAACTTTATTATAACAATCCGATAAAATAATTTGTGTGCTACTCCACCAAAGCCAACTATCATACTACTATCGACATCATACTACTATAATTTCACTTATTCTTTGTTCACCTTTTATGTACTAAGCAATATTCAGTAAGATATAGGGCGTAGAAGTCATGCATTTGTGGAATGTAAACTGAAGGTAAGATGTCGTATAATGTTGCCAGGATATAAGGATATAATATAAGAATAAACAGCACAGGCCACATTGAAAGTTGAAAAAAAGTTTATAATATATAGGTATTGCTTGAGAAGTTATATTGGATGATAATAACCTTCACCAGATGAAGTTGTTCTGAGGCTGAACTTATTTGGTTATTCAATTAGTTTAATAAGGGGCCATCTATTTATTACGCAAGACGATTTAGGGGGCAGGGGGGTCGACCATGTCTTATTTTCTCTTACAAGGGGGTGGGAGAGAGTTTCCCAGCTGGCCCCCCTCCCCTATAAGAGCGGTTGGTCACTGATAAAAATGATTTTTACATCTTTTCTTACTCTAAACAATGTTACTAATAACGATAAGTGAAACGAATAAAAGAACACCTCAACTACTAACGTGAAATACTCATATAATATGTTAAAAACCACGATTAAAACAGTACAGTATTGGATTTTTTTTAACTGCCCCCCCCCCCCAAAGAATTCTGCCCCCCCCCCCATCCCCCCTACAGATAATCCTGGCTACGCCCGTGCTTAGCACCACTATTTTACGCGCTGACAACGACCATCATGACAATTCACACGTTCTCGTGTGTGTAGCGTCACTGTTTCACGCTCCGATATATATAAAAATTAAACAAGTGCGAGTCGGACTCGCCCATGAAGGGTTCCGTAGCAGCAAGCAACATGATATAAAAGTTATTTTAGTTCGTTGTAACTATGATCAATGTTTTGATAATAATGAATATTCGTTATTAAAAAAAAAAAAAAACTACTTACTAAATCTCGTTCTAACCAATTTTCGGTGGAAGTTAGCATGGTAATGTACATCATATATATTTTTTTAGTTTTATTATTCTCTTATTTTAGAAGTTACAGGGGGGGGGGGGGGTCACCATTTTACCTCTTTAGAAGTGACTCTCGCGCAAACTATTAAGTTTAGAAAAAAAAATGATATTAGATAGCTCAATATTATTTTTGAAGACCTATCCATAGATACCCCACAGGTATGGGTTTGACGAAAAAAAAAAAATTGAGTTTCAATTCTATGTATGGGGAAACCCCAAAAGTTACTGTTTTTTTTTCTATTTTTGTGTGAAAATCTTAATGTGGTTCACAGAATACATCTACTTACCAGGTTTCAACAGTAGGGGAGAGTTGGATAATACCGCGCGTTTGATAATTCCACGCCCTAGCATATTTCAAAAACTAAACGCTAATTGCGCTATCTAGTCCTTAAAGATCACAGTCCGAGTCCTCTACCCCTCCCCGTGCACGACGCTAATTTACTCGGAGCAGCGATTAAGACACATCGTGTATTACAAGTTTTTACTCTCGTTCCTTATAATTTCGCGGGCATTTTTGACAAGAGGTAAGCTATTCTATATTTGTATTGTAACACATTGATTACTTTTATTTTAATCCTAACATATTATAGAATTAATGACTAGATTGATTTGAATACACAATTAACTTGACTGTATTATTTTGTGGTTATAAAATGAAACAACAGAGTTTGTCAATTCCGCGCCCAGGGCGTGTATGAGTGAAGACCACGTACCGGCAAGCACAGTGTCAGACGGCCATCCACGAGATGAACAGACGACTTGAAGAGAGTCGCCGGAAGTCGTTGGATGGAGGCTGCTTTGAACCGGAGTCGATGGGGGGAGGCCTACGTTCAGCAGTGGACATCCAATGGCCGATATGGTTATAATAATTAATCTAGTCGTAAAATAATAATTATATCTAGGTATAGAAAGGAGTCTATGCTTCTTTTTCTATGAACGAGTTTATTCAACGTTGCATTTTTTTTAATTCTAAGTTTACTGATAGAAATTCATGAAATTATTATGGGCACGGTTTTATCAGACCAGTCTGATAATACCACGCTTTCCCGTTTTTCTATTATTTTGCAATAATTAATTTTTGTTTATTTTTTGAAATATTTTGCCGTGATGTATGCGTAGCTAAATAAATTCTGTACTATTTACTGCATTTTTGAATATATAATATCGAACCTTCTCCGAATTATAGGTCCAAGTTCTTAGAGGCTCGGTAATATCCAACTCTCCCCTATAGTTCTTATAGTTTCGGAAAAAAGCGGCTGTGACATACGGACGGATAGACAGACAGACATGAAAAATCCATAATGGTTCCGTTTTTACTTTTAGCCATTTGGCTACGGAACCCTAAAAATAGTTCCCTTATTTCCTTTGCTCACGCCACAACTTGAAAGCAACTTCTTTTTTTTAAAGTGTTCTAATACTTTGTAGAAGATTTTTACAAAATAAAAATTAATATAATTGCGCAGATAATTGCGCGATAATTGATAATAATAATAAACCTAACGACTACATATTTAAAATAAAATCTCGTGTTTGACAGTTCGCGCGTTTTTTTTTCCTTCAAATTATTCCAGTTAGAATTGAATATTCATAGGTATTAGAATATATAGTGTAGAGTTTATGTTAATAGCTAAGAAAGAACGTCTATCAGGTCAGCTAGTTATGTAAAAATAATATAATTGTTTTATTATACACAGTTGATACTGTGTACCTAATAAAAATGAATCTTATTTAGAAAGAATTTTATTCAGGAAGTCTGAGTTCATGTTCATATATTCGATGGTGTGGACTGCTTAATAATAATGTAGTAAACGTAAATAGAACAAAATATAAAAATAACGAGCGAAACATAAGTCTGTGACAAAATGCGAATATAACGTTTCTTTACATTCCACCGTCTCCACTTATCACATTTTTTACAGCAAGCAAGGTTTCCTTATATGCGAACGTATTTTGTAAACACTTTCTATTTTAAAAAATTAAGGGTTTTGCGCATAAAAAAAAATCGCGGCTACCAAAAAAATTAAAGCTGTTTTGTATGTTGTAAGGACGTGCTAACTGTTGGCTGTCATATGAGCTTCAGTGCAGTGGTAGGAATTGCGGGAGCTTTTGCGTAGGTGTGCGCGGGAAGGCGCAAGCCGTCGTTAGTCGCCCGCGGACCGTATCGGAGGTTGGTTAGCAAGCGTTTATCAATTTTCCGATTTTCCGAGAGTTAACTTCGCTGGAGTTCAATTTGATACTTATTATATGTATCTAACTAAAAATAATTGTGGTTAATATTTGTGTTTATTGTTCGTAAATTAAAGTATAAAGCTATACTTTAAATTTACTTGACCAAACAAAAACGTGTAAGTATTTTATTATTAAAAGTTTTTGATTTAAGTATAATTAGTAAATAAATAATAATAAAAAAGTTCTATTTTGATACTAAAATCATAATTAAGTTAACAACTTTTTTGAATTTTATTTATTTTTTATTTAATCGATATTATTATATTTTGCTTTCTTGACTTGTATTCAGTTGCATCGCAAACTTTTAAAGCGTAAAGAAATCAAGTCAGCATTAAATTATAAATATCAATACTTAAAAATACCTGTCTTGTATTTTAAGCCAGAGCGATAATATCTATTTTAGATTTTATTTGTTATCTATGTTTCTATTAAGATGAAAAATTAGTGCATGGTTTAAATAGGTAAACAAATAATTAAGAAATCCTATACTTTTTATATAAATAAGTACGAGAGAATAATTAAGTTTAATGTTAAAACTTGAATTCATTTAAGGATCATAGTAAAAAACTTATTTAATTATCTTTACTTATTCTAGTTAATAGTGCTATCACACATGTTGTAGGTTTATTTAATATTTTCTTAAGATAACAGACGGCTGTCTGTTAAATTGGATTAGATGCCAATTGCTACATTCACGGTCGTAATAAACTCGCTGTGGTTTAATGGCTACTCTCGTAAAAAATATTTCGTATATATTCGTAGTTATTGCAAAATTAATGCCAGAGGAGATAGAATTTAGATGTTATTTTATGTTTTCTAAGATATAATTTTTGTACTTACGTAATATAGCACTTAATGTTTGTCATATAATTAATTTGATTGATTAATACTTTAATACTATTTGATTCAGATTCGATTCCCTATTATAAATCTCAATAACTTAAACAAGTATTTTTACGAATACTGACCGTATTTGTATAAATAGTTGTTTATAGATCTGCTCATATCCCTATACCCGACCTCTCCCGGTCTTCGAGAGACGTGGTTACTGGCTTTTCATTTTATGGATGGTAATCGTTCTGTGCGAGTAAAATCAATATCGAATCAATCTAGTCTACATTCACAAAAATTGTTAGAATAATCCGATAAAAAGAAAGTAATAAAAATATTAACTATAATTAGCTAAGTTTTATAAAACATCGTTAGATGAAAATCGTGTTTTCATCTAAATTGATTTAGATTTTAGATGAAATATAATTGAATAAATTTTAACTATTATTGATTGTGATCAAAATATAACCCACAAAAATCAAAATTATTACATATTTGCATATACATAATTGCTCCATTTTCGTTCTCTGACTCGATATTACACGACATACGTACCATGTTCCTGTGTGCGCGATTTTGAGCTTTTTTTTCCGTGCAGAGACGTGGGCACTGAGAGTGCGTCTTAACCACTAATTTAATGTCACCTAGTGAGCTATGGAGTGGGTTTTGCTCGGAGTTTCTGCGAAGAATTGAATCCGAAGCGCGGTGATCCAATTGAGGATCAAAATTATACAAAGCTTAAAGGACCATTATTTTTAAGAGGCTGATCCCATTTGTCGCAGAAATGATAGACATTGGCGTCGTAGACGTGTTCTGGAATCGAGACCAAGACTTGGCCAAGTGTAGCAGTCGGCTAAAAGCCGAAAATTTAGAGCTAAATAATTTTTTAATTTTGTTTTAATAACACTAAGTTGAGCCTTCCAGAAAAAAAAATGTTTTATAAGAATATCAAGAAGAATCAACCCTCTATAAATCTAAATCTGTAACTTTGCGGTTTTCTTAAAATAGGTTCATTACTTTTTGAAATCTGCTCGTCATCTGAAATGACCAATAATACTAAAAATTAAAAATCATAATAAGGATTGTTTTGGCCACAACAGTATTAACATACCTTACCTCGCTACGATTTTATTGTTTATAATTGATTACATTAAAATTGCATCACCAATTGCGACAAACATAATTTTAAATTTAATTTAAATACACGCTGTTTAAAAATATAATGTTGCTAAGACTGAATAGGAATTTATAATGTTATTATTTATTTAATTCTAACAGTTTATTAGTAGTGTTTAAATTCTAACACTTTATTTAATGTAATAAACTTTCCTTTATTAATTAACCTTTTGAACTGAATTGACTTAATCAGTCTGTAAACGTTTCACTGCTAGTCAAAAGCCTCTTCTCCATAAAGGAGAAGGGTTAGAGTTTAATCCACCATGCTGCTTCACTGGGGATTGGTCGATAATTTCCCTATCATGACCATGAGTAACGTTGTTGGTTATCAGATCTCTGTGGTAGCAACCGGGACCGACTGGCTTTGCGTGTTTAAGGCGACTAGTCGCTCCACTACGATACTGATACGAGATTGATGGAACGATTTAGCCTGCTGATGTTAATGTTTTTTAGATCAGGGTGCGTGATCACTCTCTGTGCGAATGTGGTCTCGACGAAGGCTCAGTATCCCATATCATTTTCATCTGTCCCAAGGTCCTTTATCCTATCTATAATCTCTTTCCTCGCAAAATCCCTCGTCCTGTAAATATTGAAAGTCTCTTGATGCTCGTGTTTAGTCATTTTTGCTCTTATATATATATATGTGCGTATGTGTGTGTTTGTGTTTGTGATTGCTCTAGTACCTACCTACCTAACACCTACTATTTCTATGGTCGTCAAATGCATCGATCAAATCGCCTTCGTGTCTTGTCCATTCTACGTTACATTGGCGAAGTCATCTGTGATATCTTGGCACTATGAAAGCCATTAAGCCTAATTAGTAATGCAAGCGCAGCGTCGGACGGCCGTACGCGAGATAGAAAGACGACTTGAGTCGCCGGAAGCCGTTGGATGGAGGCTGCTTTGAACCGGTCGCTCTGGAAGTCGATGAGGGAGGCCTACGTTCAGCAGTGGACATCCAATGGCTGATATGATGATGATGATGATGATGAATATTATTAATGTTTTTAAGCCTTTGAGGGTGGAATGGAAAAATACACCACCACACTAGACGTTGTATGTCTGTTGCTGAACATAGGCCTTTCATATCATCTCAGAGGTTTATTAGTACTCGCCACGCTTAGGAGGCGAGTTAGCGAGTTCAGCGTGTTGAATCAGAATATGGTGACGCTGCTGCCCATCACTACCTTGGTTAGCGTATAGTTGTTCGCACCACTATGGCCTTATTCGCCTTTTACGACAACTCGGAAATAAAGAGGTCGGGACGATAGATACGAATCTGCCGGTCACCGCACGGTCCAAGTCCGTGAGTTGTCAGTGAGAACGGTCATGTAATTTCTTTAATAAGGTAAAATACAGTAATTGAATGACTTCAATTATGGAAAGTGTGATTAAATCAAATGTGTTAGTTAACTTAGCAAATCCAATAAAAAAAAAAAGTGCATGCAGCTGAGGGTTACAATTTCAGTTACTTTTAAGAAATAGTTTTGCCTTTCTTACATTAAAAAAAAAGTCAATCGATTAAATGATCTCTAATGATGAAGTTCATTTTGTCCTCAGAACTCACGATCGAAAGATCCAAGATCACTTCTCATCATCAACCTATCATGGTTGAATAATCAAAACTTTTTTTTTCGAATCGTACTTCAAAGTTAAGACTTGTAACATTCATACGTATCAATACCAGAACTTGATTTGATTCCAAAATTTACGTTACTATTTATCTGTTAAGTTCACTAACATTCAAACAGAGGATAAATTTTGAAATTATGACCAATACCATTAATAAGATGAGAGAATTGTTAAACTCAAGATCAGTTTCAAAATACACATGCAGGATACCTAATTAAAATTTTTATATCATTGTAAAAGTTTATTACTTTTTTTAGTTTACGTATTTAATTAATAATAACCCATTACATGTAACGAATAAATTATGTATCTACAGTTCCAATATTTTTTCGATGATAAATTAAAAATATTATTTAATTAACACGTCTTTAAGTTTAAAGTTAAAATTAGATACTAAATTAGTTATTACTTAAATTAACGCTAATAAAAATATTGTTTTGTCGTTATTTTGGATTATTCAGCATTATAAATATTTATCTAATCGAAACAATGAATTTTATTGAAGACTAGCGGCCCGCCCCGGCTTCGCACGGGTATTTAACTAAAATTTTAAAAATTATAAATTTATATTTTTTATCACCTACATGCGCCATCTATCGTATAATGGTAATAATATTGTTTTTATATTTAGTGACATTTAACATAATAGTACCTATATTAATTGAAAATGATGTTTATCTAAAATATTACAACGATTTCTATTCCTATCCGACATATTATTAACAAAATAATAACTCAAAAATAAGTTTTGTGAGTTTTTAAGATTCCTTAGACCAGATGGCGTTGGCGGCGTAGGTACCTATTTCTATTTTCTTAAATATTTATTTTTAAATTTAATTACAATGAAACAAAAACTAAATTATACTGTGAGTTATGTTTAATTTTTATGTATTAAAGTTATTTACATTGGTTTTGTACTTTTTACGTGATACGTGCACGAACAAAAAACGATAAGAGATGGCGCTGATTCAAAAAAAAAACGCGCTATTAAAATTTATACTTGATGATATATAGTGTATTAATAAAACGGAGGTTTTAACAGATTTATTATTTGTATAGACTTAATGAAGGATTTAGAAGAATTTATTGCATTTCACGAATGCATTCGCTTTGTGACGTAATTTGGAGCATTTTCATTAAATCCTATATTATGCGTTATAAGCAATAAGCTCCCTATAGTTTTGTCTCTTAAGATTTATTTATGTATATTATATATTTTGATAAATAAAAATCATTATGTTTGTAATAAGTTACGATAACATAACCGTTTAACATGGAACGGTTGTTTGTATACAAATATTTAGTTAAAACATTTTGATCCATGTCCTACAAATGAGCTGGCGCCCGCCTGCCCCGGGCATGTATATAACATACTCGTATTAACTAATTAGCCACGCGCCAAATTATTGTCCTACACTTCGATGATCAATGCGTGACGAAACCATAAATATCTCATTTATATTATTGTAACGGGATATTTTGATAATATCGGCAATTAAAACCAATCAATGAATAAAATTATTAATTATTGATTTTGCATTATGTGTATTCTGTGAAGTGTATGTTTTTCATTTAACTTTTTTTTTCCAAAAAAGATATTCCTAACCGCTATTTTCCTACCCGCCGATATTTTCTCAACTGCTACACTTATCAACACACATCATTCACATCAACACATCTTCGCATTAAAGTCCCCCATGACAACATTGAAGTACGTTTTATTCGTATGTATGGCTCTACTGATGTCCTCATGCATAGCCTCTACTTCTTCATCTGGGTGTGCTGAGGTCGGTACGTATGACCTTCAGCGAGTATCTCTTAGATACTCTGAGTATAATTTCATTCGGTACGTTATTTCGAAGATACCTCGGATATCAGCTTGCACGAGATTAGTACGGCTCTGGGACAGCTTATAAACAATAAGGCATCGGGCGAGGACGGTATTACATCACAGGTTCTGAAAGCGGGCGGAACACTAGTTCTTAAAGACCTTCAGAGGCTCTTTAATGCCGTCTTGCTCGAGGACGTAACGCTGGAAGCCTGGAACAAAAACGTGGTGGTGCTTTTCTTTAAAAAGGGCGATAACACTTTGCTGAGGAATTACAGGCCCATTTCGCTACTGAGCCACGTTTATCAGCTGTTTCGACGACGAATCGTCTGACAGGCAAGTTTGATGACTTCCTGCCTCCCAAACAAGCCAGATTCTAAAAAGGCTATAGTACCATAGACCACATACATACGCTACGGCAGATTATGGAAAAGACCGAGGAGTACAATCGGCCATTGTGCTTGGCATTTGTGGACTATGAGAAAGTCTTCGATTCAATCGAAACTTGGGTGGTGCTGCAGTCTCTCCAGCAGTGCCACATTGACTACCGGTATATCAAAGTGTTGCAGTGCTTGTACAATAGCGCTAGTATGTCGGTTCGAGTACAGGAGCATAGCACGAGAGCGATTCTAATGCAGCAAGGTATGAGACAGGGAGATATCATCACTCCGAAACTATTTAATACCGTCACACAGCGTGCAATGACTGTGAAGAAAGTGGAGAAGGCTATGCTTGGTTTTCATCTACGAGATCGAATCAAAAATGATGAGGTCCGCAGACGAACGAAGGTTACCGACATAGTCCAACGGATTTGCAAGCTGAAGTGGACATGGCACATAGCTCGTAGAGCTGACGGCCGATGGAGCAGAAAGGTTTTCGAGTGGAAACCACGTACCGGCAAGCGCAACGTCGGACGGTCGTCCGCGAGATGGACATATGACTTGAGGAAAGTCACCCGAAGCCGTTGGATGGAGGCTGAACCGGTCACTTTGGAGGTCGATGAGAGAGGCCTACGTTCAACAGTGGACATCTAATGGTTGATACGATGAAGGTACGCAAGCCTGTTCGACACACTTCCGATGGTCATAATGTTGCCAAAGAGGTACCCGCGGACCATAAACCCGACACTTCCTTGGGACTGTTGGACACCCTCCCGATAGTAGAACAGGTTACTGGATTTCAGGCTTATCTTGTCCTCTCCCTCTCTTCGTACGTCAGATAAACCCAGTATATTCCATTGTAATCGGTTCATTTCCTCTTCCAGCTTAACAATCCTTCCTTTGGGTGGCAACGGATCTTATCCAGAGATTCTTAGCACTACCTGCCCTACCGTTACGCGGGCCTCTGACATAGCCGTAAATAGTAGAGCCTGGACTCTTCTTTGCTTGTCATATGGGGGGAGGGGGAGGTTGCCAATACTCACCACGCTTAGCAGACGTGTTGGCGAGCTCAGTGTGTTATGTCAGGACATGGTGACACTGCTGTCCATCACCACCCTGGTCGGTGCACAGTTGTTCGCACCGCTATGGTCTTAGTTGCCTTTTACGACTCCTCGACAAGAAAGAGGTCGGGAATATTGTTCTCTGCCGGTCACCGCACGGCCATTCACGGCTGGCCATAACGGCCGGAGTTCACAGTAGTGGATTCGATTCCCATTCGTTTTGAATATTGTGCTGATGTCTTTACTGTGCTTATTATTGTACTTTTTTATATTTTTGGAATATGCAAGGATTTGACGGCCGGCTGGTCGAGTGGTCAGGCAACTGGACACTTTACGCAGCGGTCGCGGGTTCGAATCCCGCCAGGTGCAGATAATCTGTATGACGAATATAGATGTCTGCACCGGGTCATGGATGTGTATTTATGTATATATGTATTTATATCTTAAATTTATTTCCGTTCCTAGTACCTGTAACACAAGTTCTTACGAACTTAGCACGGGGCTAGGTTAACGTGGTGTGATTGTTGGTTAATATTTATTTATTAATATATTTTGAAATGCAAGACTGTATGCTTACTCTGCTCTATCTATTAGGTTGTAGCGACAACTATCTCGCCACATATGAACTGACGTATCCTACATCGCGCTATGAAAGTTTTCAAAGCGATTGCGTATATATACAACAACCCGACAACAAACGTTAAGTGGCGCGTAGCCCACCAGACGCAACTCCCGTCTGGTCGAAGGATCCTTCCTTTTCAATGGCAGCCTCCTTTGCTATAAGGTAAATGAGTCTGTAAATAACAGACGGCTGAGAACATAACTCTTTACTCCATTTATAGATTTGAACTACGCTGCTTCACTGCGAATTCGCGGAAATATACATGTTGAAGAATGTTTTCCAACGCAATGATCCTCACCATGTCTCTCTTGAATGTTGAGTATAAAAGTGAATTCGAGTCTGTTTATGTCCAGTACGAATGAGTTTTAAGCATTATAGTAACCAACAATCGCCGGCTTACTTACCACTGGGCTGGATTTATGTTTATTTTTAATATAAATGCTTTGTTTTAATGAATAGTAAAAAACTCAACTTGCAAAAATCGAGACACACTTTTCTGAAACATTATCTCTGTTTTTTTTTTTTTCGAAGAGATAAATGTAAAGTTTATTTATAGTTTTAAAGTATGTGTGTTAGGTATTAATTCATTTAAAGAAATAAATAATTAAATAACCACGTCTTTAGTACCTACCTTAAAGATAACAGATAAACACTTGATGCGCTTGCCTAGTTTATAATCCAATTTTATTGTTGCAAAACTGTAAATTATATAAAAAATGTAAATTATATGCAAAATTGTAAACCTTAGTGGTTTTTAATGCATATATAAATTAAGATTACTGTACCAACATTTGTAAAGTAAAGTAAATAAATATAGTTCAACAAGACATCTGCCATTTTTAAGAGTCAAGTATTTATTAATTGAATGATCGGTAATTGCTAAATCGTTCCGTACAAACTCGACATGTGCTAATTATATGTGATGCAAAAATATCTGAGTGTAAGAGTGAATCGTATTTATATAGGTACGCAAATGTCAGAAACATCTCGTTTGATTTATGAATTTGAGGCATGTGTGACGCACGCCAAAGTTTTTTTTTTCTAGTGTTGTGCAGGTTTTGTGAACCATTGAAGTATCGAAAAATACCGTTTATACATACCCTATTTGATAAGAATATTTATGATTTTTTGTCATAATTAAAAGTCGGTTGAAGTCTCTAACAAAATATTTGTCTTTTTGTATATAGATAGGATAATTTACATGAATATGAATGTGATAAGAATTTTGTGTTATTTATTGTAGGTACAATAAAATAAATTATAAATTTTTACGGAATAAAAAATCCATGAGTTCGACTCGCACATTTTTTGGTAACGTAGCATTAGTTTTGTAAAGAAAAACATTTGCGTAACTGTAATAAAAATCGAAATTAGTTCAAGAGGAATATGCAGTTAAAACTCTGTCTGTTGCCAAAAAAGAAAGTAATTGTGAAAACTTATACGACCTTTTTGATTATTGTTTCTTATACTTATTCATTAAATTATTAATTCAATATAAGCTTAGGATCTAATATATACTCGTATTTATTAGTAATGTTATTATGTCAATAAATTTTTACACATGTTGAAAAGTGAAAAGAATTGGGTAGATGCCAGGAACGTACTAGATGCTGTAGGTTGTGCTTCATATACGAGTATGTTCAAGTTCTTAATTACTGGATGCCATGCCAACTGATTACCGTCGGCTAAAGAACGTATTGTATTTGTATAAGACGGGAGTCGAAAGCATTTATCCTATCTTCATTCTAAAATTCAGAATCCGGCCGAATATTGTCGTCTTTGGAGGACTGTTTATTTTGGGTGTTAGAGCCATGAGAACGTTGACTCAGTGAGATTACGTTTTAAATTTAGGCGGGTGCGAGTTGCCAAATCATTTGGGGAAAATATCGGCCTGCGTGCCGCAAACGTTTGAATGAATTGCTCAATTGTTTAATTCTCTCTATATAAATATTTTATTAATTATTTTGTTTCTTTTTTTGTTTTTGTGTAGGTATCCCTTTTCTTCTTAGTGATGATTGTCTGAAATGCTTGTTTAGATTACCGATCAATTTTTTTTCAATGTTATTTAAAATTAAATGCCTACTAATATTTATGTTTTTAAAGATAGATATCGCCCATGACTATTAATATCGTCGGAACTGCAAAATCGATTTTTTTTTATTGATTTCATAAAACGTTCCTAAACCAAGTCTAACATCAGCTGAAAAGAATAATATTATTTTATGCATAGTTTTTTAATCACTTAATTTATAAATGTCGGTATTTTAAAAACATATGTAAAAAGACGCATGCAATTTACACTTTGCATCGCTCTCCTGTAAAGTTTTTTTTTATATCCGACATTTTTAATAGTCATGGGCGATATATGTATAAATTTTAAATTAACCACCTTTTAACATGACCTATTTTTCAGACATCACTCATTTACGGACGAATGAAATCAATAGTACTCGCCTACATTCATTATAAAAGCTGTAATTTAAAAGAACAAATCCTAATTTGTATGTAATTTGGAAAAAATTAAATAAAAATGCATGATTATTATATATTTTTTATTAGTTTTGTCTAATAATGTTGTGAATATTTTCATTTTATTACGTGTCTGACAAGGTAATGTAATATAGAGGAAAACGTGTTCCAAACAAGTTATCTACTAATATGTGGATGTGCAGACAAAGATTTATTCTAAAATCCATCTTTTGTATTGTGGCACATAAAACAAAAACACCGGATATTATATTTTTATTTATGTTTTTCACATACTTTCTCGTTGGAATAGTTTGAAATGGACGAAAAGTAAACACTATCAATTAATGATGGTGTTTACTTTCCGTCCATTTTAAATTTACTAAAAGTGGGCACAATAATAAAAGTTGATATATTATTCATGTTAGGCATTTAATTAATTAGTCCTTTCATTGAACAACGCAATTTGATTACTTACTCGTTGCGGCGCTGAATCATTATGGTAATCGAATTTTACATGTAGTCATATCTGAGAAGCATGTTTTAAACTATGACTACGTTGAATCGGGGCTGGCTGTGTATTTCAAGCTGTAGGTGAACACGGGATGGGACTTCAACCAGACCGGTGCTACATGATTAATAGCCTGGTTAACGGTACGAAATATGCGCAACCTCCGGTTAAAGTGACACCTAGAAATCTAATTAAGGGGTAACACCACTGTAAATTTGGGCAAAAAAAATTTTTTTTTTTATGAGCTTAAAAAATACTCTGAACTCTTCTTTACCGGAAAAAAAATTTACCGGAATTTACCGGACCAGTAAATTATTTTTATAAAAATTATTCCAAATATGTGTTCCAACGCTCCGAATCTTTGCATGGCGTGAAATATCAAAACTACATCGGTGATGGTGATTGCAAGACATACAAAGCCATCACGGATAGTAATCCATACGAAAATTTTAAAGTGCAAAAAAAAGAGTGTATTGACCATGTACAGAAACGAATGGGCACTCGACTGAGAAATTTAAAAAAAAAAACGCCGGCCTCGGAGGAAGAGGAAAATTGACTGCCAATCTGATCGATCAGCTCACAATTTATTATGGCATTTTGAAAATTATGGCGAGCATTTTGAAAATTATGAAGGCTCTGCAAATGGATATCGGTGTTCACTCTTATAATTTTTGCCTCGAAACCGACGCGAAGCGAATCGAACACGCCGAACGATCTCTGACGGATGCAGTAAAAGAAGCACGCTCTGCCATGAAATCGTCGAGAAAAGCAAGTGAAGGGGAATTTTCCAACGTCGAAGGGCAGCTCTATGGTCCTGGGATAGCAGATTGACGGTAAAAATTTTTTATTCTTTGAATTTTTCATTTCTCATAATTCAAACTAAAAACGCGTTTTTCTCGAAATGTCACTTTTTAAAACGGCACGCAGCATAACTCGAACAATTTTCATTCTTTTGATTTCAAATTTCGTCAATATTTTTGAAATAACATTTCGAAGAGAAACACGTACGGGATTTTCGATAAGGTAATCTAAACATTTTTTATTAATGAATGATTGTCTTTTTTTTTTGCGAAAAAATACACTTACTGTTTGATTGCTCGCCAATTTTACAAAAATAAGTATTTTTGAAATCCCCTACGTCTTTCTCTAGCTTTAACTGTATAGATATTGGACAATTTTTGTTTTATGTTCCAGATCAAAATTGCATCAGTTATGCTGCGTGCCGCGGTGGGCCTTGAATTCGTCATGGCTCCAGAGAATGGCTGGCGCGTCGCCACTTTTCAATATTTTCGGATGTAAATTTTTCGTAATATACTTGAATATACATTCAATAATATCCTTGAATTGTATTTTCGTATCACCTTTCTTTCCAAACAAAAAAAATTCCCTTAAAAACCGCTTTTTTTGAGTCGTTACAGTGGTGTTACCCCTTAAAAGCTTCTATAACGTTGATTTTGTGTTTCCTTGCAATCACTTTACTAGTTTCGTGTTTACTTTTACAAAAGTGTTGACAGCTGCTATTCTTTGATCAAAAATCTCGAGAACGATATAAACGAAAATGTTTTAAAAATCCATTTTTTAAGTCTAGAATTTGAATCTGTCTCTCTCAGTGTAAGTAATCTCCCCACCGTGCCTCGGAGAGCACTTAAAGAAGGCGTTTCTGGTTGTTATCATAGACACCTGATAACGATCGTTATTCATTGTAGAGAAATTATCCACCAAACCGCAGTGGAGCAGCGCTCCATTCCTTCTTATATATGGAGAAGAGGCCTTCGCTCAGCGGTGGGTTGTTTAGTACAGTATAGCTACTCGTACATATTTATATAAAATTATTTATTAATATGTATATCAGTCGGCTATTATCTAACACAAAAGCATTAAATTGCCTATCTTTGGAACCATGTACGTATGTTAAAAAAAAACAACAACATTGCACATACATAGCTGTTTTATTATAGTTCCATTAAAATGAACTTACAAAGAGACGGGAAAGCGTATATTAAAATCGTTTATAATAATAAATATCATACTGCGTCTTCACAGACGCAAAATATAATGACAGTCTTCAATTATGTAGAGATGTTGTTATTGTTATGCTAACATAATTGTAGGTATAACTTCTTAACTATGAGGCTGTCAGGCACTCCAGTTCTATCTAAATACAAGTTTTTGTTTTAAAAAGAATATTAAAATTAACGATTCTCTTAAGTAAGCCTCATATATAAAAATTGACATTTAAGCTTGTTTGTGTAATTTAACATTTTGTGAAGAGAGATTTATTTTCATAGTTTCAGCCACTACGTATCAAATTATTGTAATAATATATATGTATAATAATAATATATTTTTTATTGCACCCACAGACAAAAAAAAATACAAAACACAATTACATGAAGAAAAAGTTATTATTTAGATGCATAATAAGGCGGTCTTATCTCTTAGAAGCGATTTCTTCCAGACAACCTTGTTTGGGACACACACCAGACAACGGGTTTGGGAACAAAGTCAAAATACATCATCACTACATATTACAAAACAAAGTCCTCCGCCACGTCTGTCTGTCTGTCTGTCTGTCTGTTCGCAATAGACTTTTTTATGCATAAATAGCTATTTATATTAAGAAGACTATCGGGACGTTTTTGTTTCGGGGATGTTATAACTGGTGAACGTTTGAGTTTATGAAGAATATTAGCTACAATCAACAAATGTACAGAAAATATAATGTATTCAATTACATATATATATTTAAAAAAAACGAGTAACAAAAAGCTGAAAATTTTATTTCTGCATTTGTATTGCCAATTGCCATTGCATTCCCACATTCCTACATTATGTTTGATTCAAAATGATACAAAAAAAACCCTTTGTATCAATTGACGGACTAGATTTCGATTATATAGATAGCGGTTTCATTCCTGTGAGTTTCATTTTTGTAGTTTTCATTTAACACATAAATATCTGTATCACAGTTTATTAGATAATTATAACTTTTAAGTTCTGCTTAATATTATAGTTTGGTAAGTACCTACAGACGCGGGTATGTTACAAATATATTTACAATATAATATGTAGATAGTATTTGAAGCTCTTTAAATTGTTATTTGTTAAAAGCAAGTTAGTCTATTTTGACCACTGTACATTATAATAAAAAAAAGAACCTCAAAATTCCGAGTATTCAAAATTTTATTATATGAGATGTCATCTATAAATAAATACGTATATACGCAAGGAATTGAAAACTTTTTTATTTAAGGCCAGTATATCCCAAATCACCTGTTTTTGATAGAGTTTTAAACATAGTAATATTCATTTTTTTGATCCTTTAAAAATATATGTTATAGTTTAACAAACGTTCTTGATTATTCAACGGTTCAAAACACGATAATTGTAACTTGACTCGATAAAAAAAAAACATAAAGAAAGGATGTTTTTGATTATTTTTCGAGTTGTATTCGAAGAATATCAGACTTTAAGTTACAATATTCACATGTAAAAATAGGTAATAACTTTTAGTAGAACATTTAACGGTTACTTTTTTAAATAAATGTTTCTATTTTTTTTAAATATTAAATATTTAAATTATATAAGAAAACGGCGCGCGCGCCTCGCTTTATTGCCTGCGAGGCGTCATCGAAGTAGGACCTGTATCTCTGCTGTCTGGCGGCGTCCCCCCCCCCCCTCTAAAGATTGGATTTTTTTTTTATAACAAAAATATCCACGGGCTTATATTTGCCCGTGCCTTTTTTTAATGAAATGTATAAGATTGTTAATATAGTTTCATGCGTACTATTTTAGACTTACATTAGCTAGACTTATTGTCAGGATCTCTATGACGCGAGTCCGTATACTGACCATTATTTATTTATTATTATTATAATTTTTTTTAATACATATAATCATATTTACATACATATAATCATTTTTAATAAACATAATCTTTATTTACAAATATAATTTACATATACAAATATACACACATACATATATATACATATACATACATATATACACACACACACATATACTATGGCGGTATATTATATAATATATATATAATTTTATTTTGTCGTTTTTTTTCTTACATCTATTTACATCATGTTTCTTATTTTCTATGTACATGCGTTTATTCCTTGATCTAATATAATCTAATATTTCATTGCTTGTTAGTACATACATACCAGCCACCACATTTTTACGGCTTGTCTACATTTACATTTGGGCTCTTTATTTTTGTATTATTTATTGGAGACTCTGCCGCAGCCATCCCCCGAGGGAAGCTGTTCGAGCACATCCTCAATGACGGCGGTGTCTCTTTTATGTATAGCCATCTTGAGGGTGTGCTCGAGTATTTCCTTTGTTGTGGCCTCCACCGAGGCCGACAAAACGACCGATTGCATCACCACCGTCGTCGGTGTAGTAGACACAGGTCTTTGTGTGCCTGGTCACCGCAACCACAGCATGCGGAACACTGTCATGAATCCGCAGCCTCCTAGTCTTTGTCTGGACGATGATGACTGCCTCGCGTGTCTGTCCCTGTGCCTCGTGGATAGTCATGACGCTCGATCCCTGTCCGGTGCCGTATCCCTTGTCTATCAACGTCTTCTTTTCCTCTTGTGTGAAAACCGATGTATAGGGTCCGGTCTTGTCTCTTCGGAATTCGAGCGCCAGTGAACCTCTCTATCCTCAGAGAATGAATAGTGTGGTTTGAGAAATAGATTGGATAATTTAATTTAGTACTAACTGTGCCCCGCGGTTTCACCCGCGTTAATTTGAGGGAAAAACGTACTTAAATATTTTCGCCTCGTTGGTCCAGTGGTACCAAGCGTTACTGCCGAGCAAGGGGTCTCAGGTTTGATTCTTGGGTCGTTCAACATATTACTGAGTTTTTTTTTTCGAAAATTTACAGTAAAAGAGTGATGTTATATTTACTTTAAAAGTGGAACTATAATTAAAAAATGTCTTGAGAAGAGAAATAATAAAGGACGCAACGGAAGCTCTCAAAAAAGATTATTTTTTCCCGTTTTTGTAACATTTCTTATTATTACTCAGCCCCTATTAGTCGTAGCGTGATGTTATATAGCTTAAATTCTTCCTCAGTAAATGGACTATCCAACGCAAAAAGAATTTTTAAATTTGAACCAGTGGTTCATGAGATTAGCGCGTTCAAACAAACAAACTCTTCAGTTTTATCTATTAGTATAGATTATTATTGATTATTTTATTAGATTAGTTTAGTTAGTACTCTAACAACGTTGGAAGTGTTTTTACTGTATAGCAGTGTAGTGTAGATATAAAATGGGGAATAAAACTAGAAATAAAAAGAAAATATCTAGACGTGAACTACGTAAGCTTAGAAAAGCGATCAGATAAGTACTCGTAAGTTTAATGAACACTCAATCTATTTTTAGCTAGAATATAATGATTGTCATCGATATCTTAGACCGATATATTAGTATATCCAAAATTTCAATAAGTTATATTAGTATTTTCACCTAACAGCGGCTAGCTAGCAGCTAGCGGCAATTGAAGATTCTTCGACGGTCAGCGAATGGCGATGGGTCCCAACCAGGCTAAACGTAGCCGACGACGCGGCGCGGGACGTACCAGCGGGATTCAGCAGTGGTCACAGATAGTACACAGGTCCTGAATTTCCTTATCATCCGGAGTCCACCTGGCCCACGGAAACGTCCGCCTTGTCGTCGTCAACCGAACCTACAGGCGAAGAAAAAACTCATCACGTCACCGATCGTAAACAGCCGCGACTCAAAGAAGGGTTACCAGACTGCACACGGTACTCCAGCTGGAACAGACTCCGCTACACGACGGCTCGAGTGCTACAGTTTATAGAACTCTGTCGAGCCAATACACAACGAGTCAACTATAAAAGGACTAAGAAAAGCGCGTTAAAAGACCCAGACTGGAAAAGGACGAACAAGAAGCTGAAAACACGCCAGAAAATAAGAGTAGAGCTCGAAGAAACTTTGGAGGTTCGTCCGGTCTCCGCGGAACTTACCAGGAAAGCTGAAGACCTATTCATGAGAACAGTCCAAGAAGAATCTTTCCCAAATGAAGTAGAAAGCATTAAAGACGGGAAGTCGTTTACCCGAAACAGTCGCCTCAAGCAGCTGAGCATCGAGTGTGCAGAGAGAGCCCTCCGAGTCCGTAGTCGTATTAACGCCGCGGAGCAACTATCAACGCCATCTAAAAACCCGATGATACTAGATAGAAATCATCACACAGTGAAGTTGTGGATCATAGCGATGCATAGAACGAGGCATCACACGGGAGTCGAGGCGACTGTGAACGAATGTCGACAGCACTACTGGATACTACGCCTGCGGCCCGGCACAGGAACGCTCTTTCCACAGTGTCTACACTGCCGGATTAGGGCAGCGATCCCGCCACACCCGAGAACAGGAGACCTACCTGCGTGTCGCCTAGCTCACCATCAGCGACCCTTCACATACACAGGGGTGGACTACTTCAGACCATTAACAGTCACCGTGGGACGCAGCCAACAGAAACGTTACGTGGCAGTATTCACGTGCCTCACTGTAAGAACGATCCACCTAGAGATAGCGACTTCACTGAGCACAGACTCAGTGATAATGAATTTAAGAAGAATGAAAGCTCGACGAGGACAACCTGCTCAAATCTGGTCCGACAATGGGACTAACCTGCGAGGTGCCGACAACGAATTGAGACAGGCAATGGACAGAGCGACGTCCTCACCTTCGTCGCTGGGTCAACAGGCGGCATAGGGTCCTTACGTTTCGGCTGTCGCCGGTGCTTACCGGGCACGGTTGCTTCGGTAAGTACCTGCACCAAATCGCTAGGCGAGAAGCCACCCCTGATTTTGCCACGAGTGTAGCGCGCCAATCGACTCGGCGCGTCACACCCTGGAGGAATGCGCCGCTTGGGAGCCCCAGCGCAGGGCCCTGGTGGCAGTAATAGGTGGAACATAAACATTTAATACCTAAGAGAAGACATAAAGTTTAAATCTACTTCTCTTAGGTATTAAATGTTGTAAAGTGTATTAATTAACAAAAAAAAAAAATTACTGATAATTAATATAAATTAAAATATTAATAGTAAATTTTTTTTTAGCTATAAACCCATAAAAAATTAAATAATGGTTTTTATCTACTTCTCTTAGGTATTAAATGTTTATGTTGCATTTTATACTGTGCCTTCAGGATCGAAAACAAAACTGAATTATGAAATAACCTAAAGTAAAAAAAAAAAAAACCTAGTAAGTTACTGTAAAATTATATATTTAATTATTTCCGTGCGCCGTCGCCGCGCGCGGGGTCATCGAGAGTTCATTTGATCGGAGACTTCGCGTAACTAGTCGCGCGGGGAGGGAGGTAGCGCTAAATACCTACAACGCTCGAATATACTGGCCTTAAAGGCGAAGAAGGTAGCCATTATCAGGATCAGACATGATTATTCACGTGGGCGTCTAGGCGAAGAACAAATTAAAAGTCCAAAATCGATCTTATAATCTCTTCACTTCATAAAACACTACTTGTTTCGTACAACAATTGATCACAACTACTGCGAAGCTACCACCGGTTCGGAATGCAGACTCTGCCAAGAAGAACTGGCAAGAAACTCAGCAGTTACTCTTTTAAATAAGAAACCCCAAATACAATGTTAAATCATTATCAAAAATAACACAAAATGACTCACGTATACTGGGCAGTCCAAATGCGTCCGCCCTGAGCGCTGGCTGGCAAAGAAGTGTGGGTGCGTCGTTAAGTGCATGCTTTTATAGTTCTACCCGACATAGTGATTTTACAAAATGTGGGTACATTTAACAGAGTTGGTACATCTAATATTTTACAAAATGTGGGTACATTTAACAGAGTTAGTACATCTAATATTTTACAAAGTGTGGGTACTCCTAACACGGCCTCTCCTGACGGGAGACCGTCCTCGGACTCCTTCGTCTTCTAGCTTTGAAGATCAGTCTCCAAAATCGGCATCGAAGACTCTGCGCCGTCGTTGCTTGACGTGAAGGTGGGTGACGCAGCAGGCTCTTCGCCACGTGTCTGCGTCCGTGACGTGCTGGGTTGCTGCTCAATCGCGCCAACAGTGACGTCAACATTGGAAGGCTGGGTAACGCTAGGAGCTGTCGACTCCACATCCTTGTCGTCTGCACCTGCACAAAATGAAATAACCGCACAGAACAAATTCACAAAAATAATTTAGCAAAGTTGGTAATCCTTTGTCAGCGCAAAAGGTTATCTTCAACATGTAGAGCAAATCATACAAGTGAGGAACACAAATAATATGGCCTCAGACCCGCTCGTCCACCCTGACAACTCAGCAATATTTATGACTCCATAATATGACAAACAAGAAGTTTCCGTGTCCTTTCGACTACTACCAGTGGACCGGACGACAGTTCCCTCGACAACAAACGAGTAAGTTGGACCGGACGGGTGTGTCCCTTCAACCAACCCAGCAGGGTATGGCCCGGACGACACTGTCCCTTCGACCAACGCAAACCAACAGTATGGCCCGGACTCGTGTGTCCCTTCAACCAACCCAGCAGGGTATGGCCCGGACGACACTGTCCCTTCGACCAACGCAAACCAACAGTATGGCCCGGACGGGTGTGTCCCTTCAACCAACCCAGCAGGGTATGGCCCGGACGACACTGTCCCTTCGACCAACGCAAACGAACAGTATGGCCCGGACGGGTGTGTCCCTTCAACCAACCCAGCAGGGTATGGCCCGGACGACACTGTCCCTTCGACCAACGCAAACGAACAGTATGGCCCGGACGGGTGTGTCCCTTCAACCAACCCAGCAGGGTATGGCCTGGACGGGTATATCCCATTTCTGATAAAGGCGAAGAAGGTAGCTATTATCAGGATCAGACATGATTATTCACGTGGGCGTCTAGGCGAAGAACAATTTAAAAGTCCAAAATCGATCTTATAATCTCTTCACTTCACAAAACACTACTTGTTTTGTACAACAATTGATCACAACTACTGCGAAGCTACCACTGGTTCGGAATGCAGACTCTGCCAAGAAGAACCGGCAAGAAACTCAGCAGTTACTCTTTTAAATAAGAAACCCCAAATACAATGTTAAATCATTAACAAAAATAACACAAAATGACTCACATATACTGGGCAGTCCAAATGCGTCCGCCCCGAGCGCTGGCTGGCAAAGAAGTGTGAGTGCGTCGTTAAGTGCATGCTTTTATAGTTCTACCCGACATAGTGATTTTACAAAATGTGGGTACATTTAACAGAGTTGGTACATCTAATATTTTACAAAGTGTGGGTACTCCTAACATATTAATTAAAAATAGCTGTACCTAGATTAAAAAAAAAAATTGTTAAAACATGCCGTTACGCTAATTTAGGTCGAAAATGTTGACGATGGATTGGCGCAGTTGTTACAGCAAATGATCCAAGCGGTAGCGGACTCGAACCCAGCCAGTGTCATGGACTGTGAGTTTGTGTTTATTGTGTTGTTTGTGGTTTTAAATGCTTTCCACGGGGTTTTATTTTAAAGTGAATAATTGAATTCTTGTTTATTCATTTATTTTTTTAGGGGATTTTTTGAGGCCTTTGTTTATTTATTTATTACATACATATTTATTACTCACTATTTTAATATGAAACCTCTAACAAACTTTATCCAATACAATCTTAATTTAATAATATAATTTAAATTTTACGTATTACCATTGAATATTAATTAGTAAGAAAACTTATTACGATAAAATTTTATATTAGTAGGAAATATAAATATCAAGAGTTTAAAGGTAGCATTCCAAAGGAATGTGGATGAAAACATAAATTAAGAAACTTTTCTTATAAGACAGTGAACAGAATAAGTTACTCTCGAAATTTGATCTTTATTGCTTTAAAATTAATGTATCAAAACGTAAAAAAAATATATATAGGTATCTAAATAACGCATTTGAATATAATAAAAAATAATTTAAGAAAAAGCTTAAGTGCTTGAATATAGAAAATGTATGTAGAGTCGAAAAGGACTTTTAAACCAATTCTTATGAATTATTTAAGAAAATAAATATCCAAAATAAGTGTTCATCGATCATAATAATCCTTTCCAAAGCACCCTGACTGCTGTACTCAGACAGCGATTGCTATTAGTATATCCCAGCGGAAAAACATTGTATAAAAATCTCGACACATTTTTCCTATACGTTCTTAGAAATATCTTTCACTATTGTTCAAAACACCAATCACATATTAAAGTTAAATATATTTAAAAAATCTATATTTATAATAATATTTCGTTACTTAATTTAAACATTTTGTTGATTAATAAAAAAAAAAACTGTTGTTGCTAGCGTATTTTTCAGTTACATTGCTTGAAAAATATAAATAAACCGTAAAAAATGTAACTATTTGTGAATCAATTTAATTTACGGAACAATTACAGTTTTACCGGCATTTATTGCAAGTCATAGTTCATTTCTTTGTGCAGATTTAATTAAATCGATAAAAGACCAAGATACACTTGATTGACTTGTGTGTGTAAATGGGTCATGGCTCTAGTCATGTGATTTAATTACTATCCTATAGTTTTCAAGTTGTCGGCAATGGTGTACATAAACACACAGTACGAGCTAACGAACGCCAACGAATGGGTTTTGTCTGGTCTGGACGTTTAAGCGATCGTCCGTTGACTTTTCTTGTAATCCAGCAGAAACATCAAATAGATTAAAGTATTTGACTGAATGAATGATCATTCAATCTATCTATATTTATAATAAAACTGTAACAGCTACAATTCTGTAAATTAGATATTCTTTACGATTGCGTTTTTTTTTAATATTTTTTAGATAAGGCACTTTACAATCGATACTGAAGTAAATTTTTTTTTTCATTTTTGTCTGTCTGTATCTTGATCGCGTATCATGCCAAAATTTCTGAATGAATTTAAATGAAACTGGGAAGAGTTGAGTTCATATTATCAGAGATGGAGGGAAAAAGTCAAAATGTTTTTTTTTTTTAAATTATGTTTAACGAAAAACATGATAATTATACTACCTTACGTCTTAAAAATAATATTGTTAATGACCATGAAATTTTAAAAAGTTTCATGAACATTCGATATGTACGGGGTTAAAACGCGCGACCGCTAGCGCAATAACGCGCTATTTTAATAATGTTAAAACTGTTATTTAATATGTTAAACTTATATTATTTAATGATTATATGTTATGACAACTGCGTCACTTGTTATCATTCAACAGAACGTAGCAAAATAACAGTTTCAATAATATGTTTATATTTTAGGAACTAAATGCACTTGGCAAAAGTATTATCGCTTAATTTTAATCATTTCCATAAGGCTTGTAATTCTTGTGTGCGAAGAAATGACGCGTTTTGTAAAATTTTGATAAAGAAATCTGTACTGTACTGAATGAGCCTGTAAACAACCCACTGCTGAGCGAAGGCCTCTTATCCATATAGAAGAAGGGTTGGAGCTTAATCTACCACGGTGCTCCACTGCGGGTTGGCGGATAATTTTCCTATCATGAGTAATTATCGTTTCAAATGTCTATGATAACAAACGGGATCGATAGCTTTACGTGTTTTTCGAGATACGGTGGGGTGATTCACAAGGACATACACCCAAAACGGAAACAAATATTTGTAGCAAGCTGTCCCGAGCGAGAATCGAATCCGCGACCGTTGGTGCGCGGCGTTGAGGGTCGCATCAATTCGCACTACTACTCACACTACTAGGTACACCAGAACGTTCTTAATAAAGAATCAGAATGATATAATTGTATTTTATAATCAAATGCAAAAAGCCTATGGTGCTATAGCAGCATTTATAGGCGGCCTATTATACTATAGTATGGCTCTTTTATTACAAAGCGTCAATGCGTTAGCCTGTATTTAATGGATTGACACGATTGCTAATTTCAATCGTAATTGGGATTTGCTAAACCGTTTAACAGGGTCGATGAAGGCCAACGAAGCTTAATCGTTGGAATTCGTTAGTACGGTCTGTACGCACCATTATTGATGGGAATTTAAAAATTACACCTCAAAAGTTTTTACATTTTTATCTTAATATAAGGTAAGGCTTTATTCATATTGATACGAAATATATAATATATATTATACTTTATAATTATTATATCTTTATAAGTTCAAATAAAATTTATAGTACTTAGAACTTGGCGTTTTAATATGATAAATTATAATATTGGCAGGTTTTACAATACGGCTTTTTGGATATTTGATATTTTTAAAAATTAAGTATTTATGTAGGTAATTAATATGGTTTTTTAATATATATTTTGAAAGTTGAAAATGTTTCATTTTTATGTTCCAATACAATATCTTGAATTCATGATCGCAAAGCGAAACTAAGATTAATTAGTCCTATATTTTGTGGTTTGCGTCGCAATCGTGTCAGGAGACTGCGAGACGCGACCGCGACACGCGACCACGACATGCGACCACATGAGTAAAGAAACCGTACAGAGTGAAAGCTTCTAAGCAGCGAGCAAAATTTATACCTATTTTGGTAGGGTTGGCATAGGAGGATAAAATTTAATAAACAATAATTAGTTGTTCAACAAGATGACAAAGTTTATTTTTGTTGTTTTTTTTTTTAAATATTTTCAAAAGTAGCTTTATCATTTTTCAAAGTATTAAAAAAATTCTTCTATCGAATTTGATCTTTTTTAATGATATTGCGATTTAAAAAAGAAAAAAATTGATTCTTTCCTAAATATTGTTAGGAAACTTTTACACTTTTATATTAAAACACTATTAAAATAACATTAAAACACTATTTAAATTAATAAATTATCATTAAATGAAAACTCGACGCGCGACGTTGCTGCTGCAGCCCTTGAGTTTAAGCATAGTATAGGCCGGTTTCTCTCGTATGTGACGAGGCGCGTGTGCTCACGCACACACGCGTCTCATGCTTGTAGTAGTGTATCGTGGCGCGCTTGTATGAAGCTTTGCCTCTGTACGGTTTATTTACTCATGTGATGCGACCGCGAGCGTCACTAAACTTGTCCAGACTTTTTACGGGCTCCAGTTCGCATGTACGACCGATACACGAGACAGAGATGCGCGACCGGAGATAACAAGACGATCACCACCCCGGACTAGTATGTTTCGTGTCACGTTCGAAAAGCATTGGTGTTTAGTATTAAAAAAAGACTGCATTTTTCAAAAAAAAAAAAAAGTATGCGAAAATTACTGCAAAAATCCTATTGAACAGATCAGGCATATCAGTACACTCCGATATACAATGCACGACTTGACTTCTACAGAGACGAAAATTTAAAGGAAAATTTTTGGAAAATCATTGCTGAAAGTATAAATAAAACACACAGTATAAATTAATGACACAGTACAACACAGTTACACAACTGACACGCGTCAACGTCGTGGTCGCGATCTTGATCCACAGTAAATGCAGAAGAGACCGAGACGACACTTGTCGCGGTCTCTTGTCTGATGTGTCTGTCTCTGGTCTCGGTCTCATGTCGCGGCAGTGTGTCGCGGTTCCGTGTCGCGGCGCGAACCTCCACCAGACTAGACCAAAACGATACTTGTCGCGGTCTCCGGTCTCTGTCTCTGGTCTCAGTCTCCTGTCGCGGTTGCGTGTCGCGGTCGCCTGTCGCGGCGCGAACCATCACCGTTACGCATTACAGTGTTAATAATTCAAATAACAAGGCAAAAGTCGATAAATAGTATCGATTTTATGTATATGTATTTTTTAAGATGTTCATAAAGCTAAATATAAAAAATTAAACATAACAAAAGCTTTTTTCGACGACGGTTCTGGTATAGCAGTGCTCGCTGCGATTCCCTATCGGGACAGATATTTGTATTTGTACAAATATTTGTTTCCGTCCTTGTGGGTCTCTTCACCGTGCCTCGGAGAACATGTAAAGCCGTTGGTCCCGGTTATTATCATAGACACCTGATAACGACCGTTACTTATGGTAGGAAAATTATCCGCCAACCTGCAGTGGAGTAGCATGGTGGATTAAGCTCTAAGCCTTCTTCTATATTAAGAAGAGGTCTTTGCTCAGAAGTAGGTGGTTAACAGGCTGATACAGTACAGTACAAAGCTTTTTGTAATTCAGTATTGATTAAATATAACAATTAATATTGTGTGCTTTCACTTGTATGAGTATTTACGAATTCTAGAACGTAGAATTTATGAAAAGAAATAATAACTTTGTAATTCAATATTGATTAAATATAACAATTAATATTGTGTGCTTTCACTTTTATGAGTATTTACGAATTCTAGAACGTAGAATTTATGAAAAGAAATAATAACTTTAAAAAAAAAACTGAAAACAAAAAATAGGACTATTTATTGTCGTAAGTAGAAAACAGTATCCTATCGAAAATTACTGTCGTAAATTTAATAGCATTGTAATTTGTAAATATTTATTCTATGCTTTTATATTATATGCTTGTGTTTTGATTGAGGAAAATGTTAATCTTAGAGACCTACGCACCGTTGCACTAGAGCACAAAATCATATTTGTCAGAGTAAACATCATAAAATTTATATTATTTTATTTAGATTAAACCAGTATTTCCTATCTTATCTGTAACAGATATAAGAAACAAAATCTTTAAATCGTGTTTAGAGGTTTTAAAATACGACAGACAAAACTGAATTGAAATACCATAACAAATAATCTATATAATATCATCTTCGTATGTCTAACATGTAGTACGAATAATGTCTTAAAGCCGACGGCCTCGGTTCGATTCCCGCTCAGATCCCCGTATTCCCGGGTCAAATACTTGTACTTTTTCTAATATTTGCATCTGGTTTGAGTGGACATATCCTTGTGAATCTTCAATCCGGCCCTCACAGCGCACGTAAAGCCGTCGGTCACATTTGTTATTACAGACAGCAAGAGTATCGATCGTTATTACAGACAGCGAGAGTAACGATCGTCACTAAGGAAAGTATCCACTAAACCGCAGTAACCAGGTAGATTAAGCTCTAATCCTTCTCCGCTTCTCTTCTTTTCTTCTCCGGAGAAAAAGCCTTTGCCCAGCTGTGGGATGATTACAGGATGATTCAGTTTATTTCAATTAATATCGATCCAACATACATTTTGGCACTAGTAATGTTCATTGTGTTAACTCGTTGTTCGATATTTAGATCATGGCGCTACACTAAATCAGTTTAATAAATTTGAGCGACTACCGTACGTTACGATTCGGTTTATATTTGGCTTACGTAAATATGATCGATATTTTTAACCGGGGATTACAAAATTAGCACTGACCTGAACCAAATATAGCTATAATGTCTTTTTAATTAAATATATTCAATTAATTTAAAACAGATTAACTTATATTACCTTAGCATTAAACACCTGTCATGGGTGTTAAAACGTTTGAAATAAAGAGTAATAATTACTCTTTATTTAACTTTATAACTGTAAATAATAAAGTTTCTTTATGTTAACTATTTTTCAATTGCAAAAAGATAAAAATAGAGTATTCAGAGTGTAACCAATATCAAAGAAAACATTTATTTAAAAGTCTAAAAACGGATTTTATCGCGTTTATTTAAAGTTACGGTTTAACAATATTTAATTTAAATTATTTCCCGACGTTTCGGACCTTTACAGCGTCTATGATCTCGGGGGACTGAATTGGTGGGTGTCCGAATAATGAATTAATTGTTACATACCCCGCTTTTTATACAATTATAAATTATTACTTTTGACCGTTCCTATTCATACAAAATGAACTTGTTGTGCCTGGAAGTCGTGCTGTGTTCTTGTAAATGTTACAAACGTCGGGAAATAATTTAAATTAAATATAGTTAAACCGTAACTTTAAATAAACGCGATAAAATTTGTTTTTAGACTTTTAATTAAATGAATAAAATTCGCGTAAATATTAGAAAACAGTATCAAAGAAAACATTAAAATCTTCAAGATTTCTTTAAGCGAACGATTTTTTTTGCTAAATAACAACAATATAAGTATATATTATGTAGGACAAGCGAAGTGAGATCTAAAATTAAAAATTATATAACATATTTTAACGTCCGTCTATATGTCAGTGGGGACTTCTTCTTTTTAGGGTACCGTAGCCAAATGGCAAAAAACGGAACCCTTATGGATTCGTCATGTCTGTCTGTCTCACATTAAAAAAAAAAAAACCAATAAATTTTGGGGATTCCCCATACTTAGAACTGAAACTCAAATTTTTTTTCATCAAACCCATACGTGTATCTATGGATAGGTCTTCAAAAATAGTATTGAGGTTTCTAGTATCATTTTTTTCTAAACTGAATAGTTTGCGCGAGAGACACTTCTAAAGTGGTCACTCCCCCTGTAACTTCTAAAATAAAAGAATGATAAAACTAAAAAATATATATGATGTACATTACCATACAAACTTCCACCGAAAATTGGTTTGAGCGAGATCTAGTAAGTAATTTTTTTTTTAATAGATCATAAATCGTAAACCGCAATTTTTATAGATAATGGTACGGAACCCTTCGTGCGCGAGTCCGACTCGCACTTGGCCGGTTTTTTATATCTATACTAATATTATAAAGCTGAAGAGTTTGTTTGTTTGTTTGAACGCGCTAATCTCAGGAACTACTGGTTCGAATTGAAAAGTTCTTTATGTATTGGATAGCCCATTTACCGAGGAAGGATTTAGGCTATATAGCATCACGCTACGACTAATAGGGGCTGAGAAATTATAAGAAATGTTACAAAAACGGGGAAAAAATAATCTTTTTTGAGAGCTTCCGTTGCGTCCTTTATTATTTCTCTTCTCGAGACATTTTTTAACTATAGTTCATCTTTTAAAGTAAATATAATATCACTCTTTTACTGAGAATTTTAGAAAAATAAAAAACTCAATAATACGTTGAACGAGCCAGGAATCAACCAACGAGGCGGGTACCTACTCTTAGAGTAATTGTTTAAAAATACTTAAGTACGTTTTTCCCTCAAATTAACGCGGGTGAAACCGCGGGGTACAGCTAGTATATTATATATAGATTGATTTGAAGGGAAGATACGAGAGTTAGCATTAGTGTTACAGTTGTATAATATTTTCAGGTAACCATAATTCTAAAATGCTCAGGAACTTTTGGTAGAAACTTTGCTGATTTACGATATTTTAATGTTTTTTTGTGTTTTAGTATTAAAATATTGTAACAGTATTGCCGTGAAGTCGGTCAAAAATAACTACTTTCTTCCTATATTTATACATAATTGAAAGAATGTGCGCGAGTTTTCGTATCAACTTCCAATCCATTCGAACTCTGTCCTTGAAATAAAGATGGAAAAAAAATAAAATAATACACATAATCTGTATAACTAATCATAATATTGATTAATTGTTCAAGCATATTATTCAGTACACGATTATTATTAGCGACAAATATGTGATTCAATATTATATTGACGGTTAAAAAAAAAAAAAGAGTAACTGTTAAGTTTCTTGCAGATTCGTTTCAGCAGAATCTATGTACATTCGAAATTTATCGTAGGTTCACGTTTACTATAGTTAATTAGTTAAAAACATATACTATTGAAGCCTACCTGAAAATAACTTGTTTTTGATTTTTAAAAAATAAATTAACGAAATGTATTCATCAAAAAACTATTATGAAGCTGGAAAATAAGAATTTGTCAACACAAAATTTACATGTTTCATTCATAACCGTAAAGTATAATTAAATCTAAAAAGAAGACATGAGTCAACAAGGATGTTAACAAACATTGAAATTATTTAGGCGTAATGCCAAAAATTCAATAAACATAATTGAATGTTTATTTTATATAAAAATGTGAGCTGTCTCATCTACATTTTCATTTATTCTATTATGAATTCGCAATGTGGTAATATAATGTTGAATATTATTTTCCTAATAAATTAAGAACCGAATTGGCCCCGTTTATAGAGCATATAGTTGACAACGGATGGTTGCGAGTTCAAATTCAGGTTTTTTTTTGTTCTTAGGTTATTACCGTTGACTTTAAAATATCATGCATGTTTCGAAAGAAATATAAATCATATCTCTAACCTGATCAGGATCAAACCGCAATGAAACAACGCAGCGGATAAAGCTCCAAATCTTCTTCGTAGAAAAAAGGTTTATACCTATACCCAGTAGCATGGGCGCCGGCAGGGGGGTGCCAGGGGGTGCACTTGCACACCTTGGGAATCTCGGGATCAACAGGAATTATTAGGTGTGAGCCGTGACGACTGGGTACCTATAAAATAAATTCATAATAAATAGTCAGAAATTTGTAAATGTCTCGAACATTCCGACTAAAATTTCATCTTTTCATTTACAATCATATACGGCAAAGAGAAGGATTGTAAGAAAACTAAATCTGCACCACTTGGAAATTATTTCTGCCGGCGCCCATGCCCAGTAGTAAAATATGTAGATATTGTATACGAGTAATTCAAATAAAATATACTTGCAACACGATGCATACCTACACACAGAAAAAAAAAAGTAAAAATATACGGCCCTAAGAGGAGCAAGGAATGAATAAAATACTTTTGTTGTACTTCTGATCCATTAATTTAAATCGTAACACAAATATATAGTTCAGTAGACACTAAGAAATGGAGACTTGAAATAAATCTTATAATGGAGATGGAATGTCTTCCATTTGAGGGAATTATTTTCTTTTAAACAATAAGTTACAAAAATAACTAAAATAAAATAAAAATTAAATTATTTAAAATTAAAGTGATGAAAAAAGAAAAACAACATAGCGATTTTAAGCCTTTATTCTCTAAAAGTATAATAAGTAAAGGCTCCTAGGTTTTTGTAAATAAATAATTTTGAATTAAATTCTAACAATTAATCAAACGAAGATGAATAATTACTTAATTAAAACAAAATAATAGAACATAAGACATAAATAATGCTGAGTATAATAATGCGAAGTAATTTGTTTGTCGTTGTTGAAACAGACTAATCTCGGGCTCTATCAACTTTATTTCAAAAAAATGATAAACATTCTATTGATAGTACGAGTATAATTATAGAGGAAGGTTATCGGATAAAAAAATATACTATGTCTTATAGGACGAAAACATAACAGTATTATAAAAATATTTTAAAAAGAAAAGATATATTGTAATAGTGCAATGTATTAGTTATAGGCACTACATATTAGGTCCTTAGATAAGCTTATATGAAACATGAAACTATTTTTATATGTGTCTGTTTATTGCCTTGATTAATAAAATAATAAAAAAAAAATAGATTTCGACATTAGTGCATTAATAATCAAACAAGCTCTTGCCTCACATACACGAGTACTCGTAGCTTAATATAATTACCTGTGTTAATATTCTAAGCTTTAAAATATTATTACATATGACTAAGTAATATAAAAGTTAAAATATACTTTTTTGTACTTAGCTTTACACAAACGTTACCTTTATCATACAATGTAAAAGGTAACGTTTGTGTATAAAAAACTGAAAATAAATTCAATGTTTATTATAATATCTACGTTATACCTCAAGTTATAAACTTGGTCAAAATTTAACAATAAGTAAACATATCACTTAGTTTGTTGTTTGATATACGTATCTACAATTAAACTGCTATGTAATTTATTTATCTGTACAATTTAATCTTGTGTCCTTGTAATATAGTAAATAGCTTTATTGCTTCACTCGGCGACAAGTGTGTTATTTATGAGCTTAAGGTGTTCTAGTCTACTTTACTTGAATAGTGAAAATGAAAGAAAACGAAAATTTGGCCCTAACTTAATAATACTTAGGGCTTCGTTTAAGTAAGTAGCATCAATTAAAGTAACGACAATTATTTATTTATGTACTTTACCGAATTTTCTCATGAAATTTGGCACGGATATTCCATTTGACTATCTAAGAGCCCCCGTAAAAAGATTTTTGGCGACCCGCAATATTTTTCGAAATATTGAATTTTTTGAGTACGCTGCTTACCACGTTCTAAATAAGAAAGCGAAAAGTGAATACCAAATTTCCTCATGAAATTTAGCACCGACATTCCATTTGACTGTCTAAGAGTCCCCTTAAAAGGATTTTCGGCAATTCGCAATATTTTTCGAAATATTGAATTTTTGATTACGCTGTTTAGTCTATATAAGAAAGCGAAAAGTGAATATCAAATTTTCTCATGAAATTTTTCACGGACATTCCATTTGACTGTCTAAGAGTCCCCTTAAAAGGATTTTTGGCGATTCGCAATATTTTTCGAAATACTTATTGAATTTTTGTTAGGTTGTTAGGTTTCTTTTTTTCCCATGTTTAGTTTAGGTTAGGTTGTTAGGTTGTTTTTTTTTCTTGTCGCTGAGAAATGCATTAACGTATTCTAGGATAGTTTTTTTTAAGGTTAGGTTTTTTTAGATATTTTTTTGCGATCCGCCTAAAATCCTTTTAAAGGGACTCTTAGATAGTTAAATGGAATGTCTGTGCCGGACACACACTTTTCGGAAGTTTATCCAAAATTTTGTTTTTTTTCTATATTACAAAATAAATTATAATTTTAAAACGCTTCGTTTTATTTTAATACAACTTCAGTCACCTTATATACATCATTATTTATTTTTACTTTTATGAAGACTTATTTATTATTTTCAATTGCGATAATTAGTCGGATCATTAAAAAATATATATACATATATCCTGGCCAGTATCCTGCTATCAAAGTGGTAGTAAAGTAATCTGTATCAAAATCGCGCAGTATTATTAGAACATCTGTTTAACTCTGTATGGTGAAAACGTTAATAGAATATAAATAATTTTAAATTACGAAAGAAAAAGAGGGAAAGCTCTTAATAAGTTTAAATTTTTTTCAAAATTATTTTCTTTTACTTTCATAGTTTACTTTTGTTTGTTATTGTAATAATTTTTTTATGTTACGTAAATATTTTATTTAAGCCGGAAATTTAAAATAAACATAATTATGTACATTAAAAACATCAACAGGTGAGCAAATAAAGTCATAACTTATACAATGTACATAATATGACATGTACAGTTCTTTAACCCACATAATGCTAAAAACAAGTAATAAAATATTTTTATGTTATTTGTATACGTTTTATAAATATTTATCTATTCCTTACTACTATTATTATTATTTTTATAATTCGTAATTTATACTTCCCAAGGGTATTAATTAGTTTAATATGATAATAAGTTTTTTTTTTTCGGTTTTATCATATTGTTTGTTTTTTGTTTTTCCTTTTTTCATTTGTACGTTTGTTCTATATACTTAATTTAATTTTAAACGGATGGGTAGTCGCAATTGGCCTTCATAATTGTATTACTTTGTTTTCTTTTATAACTTTTTCTGTGCTGTGTACCATCACTAATAAATAAATAAATAAATAATATATTCATTCTAAATAGTATTTTCTTTATCATGTCTAGATATTTTTTTAAATGTTATTAACAACATATATTCTCTAATGGCACGATTTATATTTAACGTTTAATTTAAGTTTGGCAATTCCATATTAAGCCCTTGATGTATTTTAAATGTTAGACCAGTTCTTCCTGCCCCTTATGCTTTTATGGTTAAATCATTGAACTGAACGTAATATGCTATGGATAATGCTTGGACGTTGTCACAGGCAACTTTTCAATAAAACTCTTAGTTAGTAAAATATAAATAAAAATAATCTTTAAATCTGTTTAAATTTATTATATATAATTTTTTTAAATAAAATGTACGTGTGTGATACAGTACTCATTTTGTCATTGAAAAATAGGTTGATCACTTATACGATTATTCGTTTTATTGTAGTGTCCGTGTGTGTATGTTAAACATATTTATTTATTTATTATTTATTGTACTTTGAATGAAAAACTCTATGTACGTATGCTTTCCAAAAAATTAAATAAAATATTAATTTATCTGTGTCTTTCACATTTTCTTTTGAGTGTACCTGACATATGGTTCCAATAACTGAGTTCCCCAATAAATACGCACTGTAAAGATCATAAAAAACCGACATCCACGAATAAATATAGAGTCAGACGGATGATCTTATGCTTTTCTATTTAAAATTCAGACGTACTGTATATGACACCGTTAGTTCGGTTGTCAGTTTATAGTTCGCCAGACTAAACCACGCTATTGTTTTGTTTCATTTGATAAATGAACATCAAAACAGTATAATGTGGTTGAATGTTATTTTCAGAGTTAGATTCGTTGTGTTGTTTTAAGCATACTATAGTGGATAATAATAATCTTTACATATAAAATGTTTTGTCCTAAATGACTGACTGACTGACTGACTGACGGATCAACACATAGTCTAAACCGTTAATCATAGAGACTTGAAACTTGGAGGGTGCGTTTTTTATATGACGTAGACATCCACAAAAAACGGATTTTCCGAAATTCTATCCCTAAGGGGGTGAAAAAGAGGGGCAAAGTTTGTATGAGACAACGTGATTTCCTGGTCCAATCTACTTCAAACGTTTGTACTACGTGTTTCGTATTTTATTGAAATTCATCGTCTAACGGGGTTAAAAAGGGATAGAAAGTTATTTTGGGGAAGATTTGTTCCGAAGTTGATATTAATACTCCTTAGTGCTTTTGATTTAAATTACATTTCATTTTGACACATGTTTGACAACTCAATCCGTCTGTGATAGAATACTTTCCAGTATCGACGCAGGTGTAGGTGATATCTTTTTTTGCACGCTCCTAGTGGAACAGGCAAGACTTTTCTATTAAATTTAGTGTTGGCCAAAGTGAGAAGCAATCGTGATATCGCCTTAGCGGTCGCATTGTCCGGAATTGATGCCACGCTGCTGGAAGGAAGTAAAACTGCGCACTCTGCACACACTTTAAAACTTCCTTTTAATTTGATACAACCCTTTCTGCAATATGCCCAAACAAACGCAAAACGAATGGAGTGAGAGTACTATGGCTCATAAAGAGAGTTTCGAAGCCCTAAGTAGATCCTTACAAAATATTAGGAATAATAATTGTCAAATGGGCGGAGTTATTGTATTGTTAGCAGGCAATTTCTGGCAGACTTTACCAGTAGTACCCAGAGGAACGCAAGCAGACGAAGTTAAAGCGTACGTGAAGCAATGACGACCGTTCTGGTGCAGTGGTGCGAGAGAGTAGTCGCCTCAACACCTCGCTTCAATGCCGGTGGTCGAGGGGTCGGTTCCCGCTCGTGGCAGATATTTGTATTTGTGCAAATATTTGTTTCCGGTGTGGCTGTATGTTCTTGTGGTTTCCCCGCCGTGACACCTGATAGCGATCGTTATTTTAAGGAAATTATCCGCCAACCCGCAGTGGAGCAGCGTGGTGAATTAAGCTGCAACCCTTACTCTATATACAGAAGAAGCCTTTGCTCAGCAGTGGGTTGTTTACAGGCTGATATAGTGTAGTACAACACAGAAGCATTTGTGGCCTTCAGTGACAAAACTGAGCCTTACAATAAATATGAGAGTCCATCTGAGGGGAGATGTTACTGCAGGACAGTTCTCAGACCTGTTGCTTAAAATAGGAAATGATGATTTTGATTATTATTTGAAATAAGAACTTGATAATAATATAATGTATTTATGAGTAAGTATATATTTACAATAAACAAAGCTTAAGGTCAAAATCTTAAGGTATTGGGAGTATACTTGAGGGAAAGCTGCTTCTCCCACAGCCAGTTGCATATGGCATGTTCCAAAGTAGCCTGGTGATTCTAGCACCCGAAAGAAAAACAAAAAATATTGTTTGTAAAGAAATACTGCTGAAGGTGTAGTATTTCGAGTTCCTTGTAAAAAGATAATAACCCCCATGTAACTTTTTCCAAATCAAAGGCCGAGCTTCGTGTTCATAAACTATAACAAATTTTTATTTTATTTTAATGTTTATTTAAACTTTAAATCCCTACTCTGTAATAAAGATTATTATATTTTATAAGTATTCAAACATTTTAACATAATAATTTATATGCTATAACAAAATTTAAAACGTAAAAAGTAAAAAACAATTAAAAGTCCTATTAGAACGATTTTCGACTTCTACGCAAACGAAGTCGCGGGCTAAAAGCTAGTAGAATATATAGTTATTTTATATTTCATATAAACATTAATTAATAAAAAAAATTAAATTAATAATACATAATTTTACTTTAAGATCTGTAAAATAGTAATAAGTTAGATACCAAGAAAAGTTATTTATATTAGTTGTATTGATTAATTTTCGTAATGAATAAATACCACATGTTTGAACTAAGTTTGTTTGTAAAAGGAATTTAAGCAAAATAATCCTTTTCCATTCATTGAGACTTTGCCCAATTTTGTCAGGGCGCAGAATATCTTATCACATAAAGGGAATTAAATTTTGTACCACAAAGTATATATGTATAGTACTTAGTGAACCCTAAATCTATTTTATGGGTAAGTAAGAACGTAAACGGATTACGCGTATAAGATACCAATGCGAGTAACGTAAAACCTACCTATCTTATATTTTACGAGGAGCAATTCCACTTTACGAGTAACGGTGTGTTATTTACATGTCACTTGATACTTGTAACCTTTACACGAAATGATTGTCAACGCTTAAAAACATACGTGAGCCACTTTAACAATTTCGATTTGTTTTGCTGTTGATTATGGTTATGAAATAAGTAATGTTCGGGTATTAAGAGATACGAGAATAATTTATTACATTTTTTTTTACATTTTCCTATTTGACGACCGTTCAGTGGTGCGAGTAGTCGCCTCAACGCCGGCCCTCGCGGATACGATTCCCGCTCGGGGCAGATATTTGTATTTGTGCAAATATTTGTTTCCGGTCTAGGTGTATGTCATTGTGGGTCTCTCCACCTTGCCTCGGAGAGCACGTAAAGCCGTCAGTCCTGGTTGTTATCATAGATACCTGGTAACGATCGTTACTCCTGATAGGAAAATTATCCGCCAACCCGCAGTGAAGCAGCATGGTGGATTAAGCTCCAACCTTTTGCTCCCAAAATTTTGTGGTCAAACTTTAGTTGATTTGATATTATTTAACGATGGGGCATTTATTCTAATGCTACCTCGATTAATAGAATTTAAATTTAATACAATGATATTTCTCAATATAAGACATTTAATAATACTAAAGTATAAATATTTTTACCGAAAATAAATCTTCTTTCTTTGATAAAATCGCTTTACATGTAAATCTGAAACATTGGTATTCCAATTGGATTCATATCACGAGATGGGTTAGAATTTAGATCCAGTCAGTGATCACATAGAAATAGATCGTTATAGTTGATAGTGTTACTATTCGCTGTCATTCTTATATAACATTTTACTATTGTAATATATGTAACACGATTATATTTATGGTTTTATATATACATATATCAAGAAATGAGGGATCGCAGTTCGATCGGTATTTTTCCACTGCTGGTTTCTTGTTTTATGAAGTGGAAGGGTTTGATATGGATATTAGTATTATTATTTCCGAAAACAATTTACGAAAAAAAAAATAATTGTAGCACGACTTCATAAAGTAATGACACTATTATACAAATATAACATTGTAATGCACTCTCTATTTATTATTATATCCGTATTAGTACTGGGTAAAGTAAGACGTGTTTACATCTTTAACACTTTCCTGAAACTATAATGACAATTTTTAAAATTTTTGTTCGTGGCAGATAGACAGCCTGCCTGTCCGTCGCTTTTTTAATGTTTAAAACCTCTTGACCTATTTTAACATGTCTTTGGAAGACAGCTAATATTATAAGGAGTAGCTAAAAGTACCTTAGTATTAAAAAAAGGATTTTGGTAATGTACAAAAAAAATTTATCTCATAAATTTAGAACGAACTTCAGTTAAGTGGTCAGTCTACATTTTAACGCGGATGAAGTCACGGACAGCAGCTAGTTTTAAATATGCAATAATATTAAGAAAAATAAAGAGGTATACGTGATTTTAAATTAAATATCAACACATATTTAATTAACTCAATTAAGCAGTTAACCCTTTTTTGGGATTTACATGTAAAAGTAAGGGGCTTTCAAAAATTACAAATGGTTGCTTTGTAATGCGTCTATTATTGTCTAAAGATTTTATATGGCCAGCAAAAATTTAGTGATTTGAAAAGTATATAATTCAGTGCCATCAAGTAAAATAATTTATTGAACATGATGAATCAGAGATTAAAAGCATCAAAGCGAAAATTTTTGATAAGATCGACGACTCAGCGTGCCCGATGCTGTACCTATTCAGATAATTTACTTTGCATCAATCGTAAAATAACGTAATATCGCTTCGTTTAGGAAACCTTTTCCATTTTTTTTTTTTTCACAAACCGAAAAGTCTTTTTTTATCTTTAAGTAGTTAAATGTTCCCATTTCCAATTAAAGTGTAACTCATTTATTAGAGACAGTAAAATCTATAAGTTTACATAACTTAATATAAGAGAAGATATAAGAGAGGAGTCATGGTTTTAAATCTCGACTGCTTCATATAAGATTTCAAGAGCTAAATTTGTCTTTATAATTATATAGGAACGAAGTGAGAAAACCTGCATGTCATGGAACAAATTCCGAGTAATGTATTTCCCTTAATTTGCGCTGGTACTACATTGCTAATTATGGTTCAATGAAAGACCTTCATAGAGCCAAGGCCTTATGAACAGCACTTGTATTACAAAGCGAAAAAGCAAGTTAACAAAGTTTCAACGCTAACACAACTATTTTAATAAATCTTTCCACCTTTAAAAATCTAAATACAATACAAAAGTAACACCATAGGCTGTAAAATTTAACCAGTTAACTGTTTCGACTTTGTTGGAATATGTATGGAAAGAGTCGCTGGGTGAGCTGTCGGGTGTGCAGCGCTCGTTAACGGCACTGTCGCTGGTGCTGGTTATCCTGCTGTTCAACCGGGGCTGCTGTACGTGTTGGACGAGGTGTTATATTCGTCATAACATAAAATTCTACAATTTTTCCATGACGAACATATTCGTCAAAAACAGTTAACTGATTAATTCTGTGACGGTGGAACCATAGCTAAAAATTTTCAAGCGGGTGAATCAGCGAAGGTGACACCTAGTTGACAATTAATATCTAAATTTTCACTATTGCTAATTTTATTCCAAAAAAGTTAAGTGATCGAAGAACCAAAATATACAGCTATATTAAATCATATAAACTTGTATTTTTAAATACTTAATGTAGAAGGAACATTTTTTGAATGTATTCAGAAACGTAAACTGCTGCTAGTAATGTTTGTGATCGTGGATCTGGCCGGATCCATAAATTCAGGCCGGGTCAGCAATCTACCTTTGTAATCCTTAGTGAGTGAGAGTAATTTAAGGCCGCCCCTCAATGACGCTTTGTGATATACCTGAAATATTACTCATACGAATCCCTTCATTTATGCCAATAACAAAGAACACACGGACTCATTTAGTATAGAACATTTACCCTTTGCATGCCAACTATAACTATCTTATATATTCTATGATACTTTTTTATTAAAAACTGTAATGTAACTGTCTAGCTGTGTGTATAATATTATATTTATAAATTTCAAAAAAAGCAATAAACAATTAACAATTAACAATAAACTTCCTAATATTAAATACTCTATGAGGGTATTTAAATTTTTTTTCCTGAAATAGTAAAAATTATTATTTATTTTTTAATTTAGACATGCATTGAACTAGTTATTAAAACAAAATGATGTCATAAACTATATAAAAAACTTTAAAAACACATGTCGCTTAAAAACCGCCAAGCAAAAACGAGACATACAAAGCTCTAGGGAAAAAAAGTTTATTGAGTTCACGACTGCTATTGAACTGAGAGTCGGTAGCATTAGATACATTTACAAGTATTTCTGGGATTCATATCGTTTTTTTTTTCAGGTACTAGAGACACTTTACAGTACAGTAAACACTAGATATGAATTTTTGTTTTTTAATCGCCTCAATAATTTGTCACGATTCCTAAAACGCGCCAAAAAACTCCAAGATGTATTCGAAAACGAAGAGATAAAAAATATAAAAAGGATAAGAGTCCTACAATGTTCTCATTGGTGGAGGGATGCGGATGTGTGAGTTTTCGAGGAGGACGTCGCCCGCGCTCTCTGGGAGATGACTCTTCCTCCTGTCGCAGTTCTGAAATAGAGCAAGAAGTGCCAAAGAAATTAAGCAAAAGATTGCTTAACGGCGAATGTACCATGAAAGCCTTTGCGCCGTTTTTAAAGTTTTGGAAGAGAGATGACGTCAGCATGACCAAGGCCGAAAGAAGTAAGTTCTTGTTGAAAACGTTACTTTCTATTTAGTCTAAACTTAAGGAAACTTGAAAATTTAAGTAAAATATATTAATCTCATACACAGTAGACTTATATCGATTAATAAATGCAGACATTTTTAGACTATTTTAAAAATTCAGCTAATTTTGATAATATTATAGACGTTTCTCAAGTTGTTGAAAACGTTACTTTCTATTTAGTCTAAACTTAAGGAAACTTGAAAATTTAAGTAAAATATATTAATCTCATACACAGTAGACTTATATCGATTAATAAATGCAGACATTTTTAGACTATTTTAAAAATTCAGCTAATTTTGATAATATTATAGTCGTTTCTCAAGTTGTTGAAAACGTTACTTTCTATTTAGTCTAAACTTAAGGAAACTTGAAAATTTAAGTAAAATATATTAATCTCATACACAGTAGACTTATATCGATTAATAAATGCAGACATTTTTAGACTATTTTAAAAATTCAGCTAATTTTGATAATATTATAGACGTTTCTCAAAAATAACATTTCCCTGCTTTAACATATATCAATAGGGAATTTTAAATTATTTATTTATAAATTCATTCACTCACTCTATATATATATATGTAAGTAAAAAAATTTTTTTACTTGATCTGAGTTGCGTATAAAAAGTGTTATGGAATAATTAACACAATATTTAATTAAATTAATAAGACAATAAACAAAGCAAAGGCAAATCTGTAATGTGATTGTGTGCTACTCATTTACTGGGTATAAGTTGGAATCTTTGTTGACAACGTAGATTGGATTTACCATAATCCTTTGCATATAAATAAACCTTACATGAATTCACAATACGGGTCTTCCTACAATACGCATTATAATAGAACGAGAGACTTAGTTTTGCATTTAATTATAAATTAATTTAATATTCTATAATACTTTGTTTTTGTTAGAATTTTGTTTTAATGACTTTTAAAACAAATTTTTTTTTTCTTATTTGATAATTCTTACATTTGTAAACGTAAAATTCCAAAAATAGGAACTTGTTGTAAAGTAACAGTAATGCACAGAAAATAAAATTAGAATGACCTTAAGTGCCTAAAATAATTTAAAAATAAAAATAAAATATATCTTTTTTTCGTCTAGATACAAAGTTTTGTCCAATGTAGCTTATTAACCTTTGTTATAACTTTTGTTTATTACTTTATTTGGTTACAAAACTTATTACGGCTTTTTAAAAATAATTGATCATATACTCAATACTCATTTGACACAACTAAATTATCAAAATGTCTTTCATTATACACTGTTAGAGTTAAAATTAAAGTACGATTAAGCCTTTTTAAACTAAGATGAAATACATTTTTAACCACTTTTTAATTGTTTAATAACTTCAATATATAATAAAATAACTTACTAGATTAAATTCTAGCAGAACGAATTTTGGCTTGGAATGAATTGAAGGCTATTGTTTAAGGGTAAAAAACGGCTTATTGCGATTTACGAAGTTCAAGTCCTATGGAAAAAAGTTAAATGGTAAAGTTGTAGGTAATGGGAAGATCACACTTTTTTTTTACATAACCTCAAAATTTATGTGAAAAATTCAAACAATCGAGTTTTTGGTTTATTTTTTATTTTTAAATAAAATAAGGTTTCGGCACTGGTCTACAAGCTTTATACGTGATATATTATCAAGCTTACGTTTAATTGTCAAAATAACCGGAGTTATGAAGCAGTTATATAACACCTGAGCTACGTTACAATCATAAATTTTAGTATTTGATCCCGTTCATGGTATTGTAGGTACATGTTTAAGCTTAACTGAATAATAAATAAAAACCGGTTTTGTGATATTATACTCGTATGTTTATGATGAAAACATGTCTCTCTTACACATGTAAATTGTAAATATTTTATATGCAGCGATGAAGGCCGCCATACTGATACAACAGTGGTATCGGCGGTACTTGGCCCGTATGGAGGTACGCAGACGCTACACTTGGACAATTTTCCAAAGCATCGAATACGCTGGTGAACAGGACCAAGTAAAAGTAAGTAAATGATAAAAAACACCCGATAAAAAGGTATATATACTATTTTATAAAAAATAGAATAAGATAGAAGAATAGTTCTTTATAATTTATCACTAAGCGTTGGTGATAAATACATACATGGTAACAAAGTTAACGCGCTTCTCCTATTAACATGGCTTATTTCTTAACTCCTTGTACCTTACTTTTAGTAAAATCGAATTTCAATTTATAGTTATTCATAAGCACATTTAACTCTTCTATTTTCTACCTTTAAAGTTATTCGATATAAATGCGCGTAATTTGTAGCCACGTTTTTTATTTCACAGCCGCCAGTTCTAATGCTCCTATTTTATGAAAACATAACGGCCGCTTGAATAAAACTGTAATTCAAACTTCCACTCTACTGTCTCTTTATTAGAATTAAAATTATATAACTGTCTGATTAAATTATTAATCGTTAAGTAAAATTATAAATAATTCATTCGAAATCAATGTCATGACGTGTGCATGTGAATTTGCTATCTTCATTTATTCACGAAACTTATCGAATGAATTAATATATTTGCTCCATTAAGAGCTATTTCTTATCGGGAAAATGGACTTAGAATTAATAAGTGCATTATCTTAACTGATAAATTATTTGTTAGTGATGTGACCAACGAAACCTGATGACATAATTAGAGCTTTAAGCTAAGATAGTACAGTTTCTCTGATTTTGATTATGTTCTTAAATAATTATAGTAATATTAATATAATTCGTATGTTATACAATACAAAGTGTACTGATGGCCTTTTTTTAAAAATAAAATAGAAGCTATTATTTTCTATTATGACGACAACAAATTTTATTAAAAACTAATCTATTCTACTGGTTTGACGCACATTTACGTATGTAACCGTTTTAATTATTTTTTTACCAGCTTTTTTTTAAATACATTGTTTCAATGTTTACATACTATTTTGTTATGTATGCTCGTTAATGAGCCTGGTATATAGATTTAACAGAAGAACTTTTAATAAAAAGGCATCCAAGGTACATACAAGAAGTTAATTGAGGTTGTATTTAATAGAATATACTATATTTGCGTTAGTGAGAGTGAAGATTGAAGCGTAATAAAGCGGGGATTAAAATAAAAATTAATAATGGTACCTAATACAATGCACATCAACAATAAATTCCATAGCAAAGCTTATTAACTACGTAATCATTCAAATTTAACCTCTTGTGTTATTTATTACTTGCTTATTGTTAACGCTGCAACTTAAAATTATTTAAGTTTTTTAAGTTTTAGTTTTGTTCAAGTTTACCAAGTAGTAGATTACATCGCGATGGCAAAATTATTTCTTGTTTGTATAAGGCCACCATACATTTTTGTAATTAATTAAGAAATTCAATATATCAGTGAAAGAACCTAGTACTGGTTTTATTAGTGCTCCTTGTAGTGTTGGATAAGTGTTTGGGAAGTTAACATATGGTCCTTCGAGCCGGATTGGCGAGGAAGCTGACGAGTGTGGCGACATCCACTGCCAGGAATAGTCATCGGTGGCAGCCAAGGAACTTGGGCAGGTGAATCAAGCAGCCGTCGATAGTGAGACATATCCTGGAGGAGGCGCTCAGGAAGCGGAACACTGAGAAGTTGGACGAATAAGGTTTGCTCCATATCAGGAATTAGTGAATGAAGATACAACTGTGAGTACTTTAATATTCTTACCTAGTGAAAGTTGGACCTTCTGTCAAAAGTGATTAGTGCTGAAATAAAACAGTTATTGGCTAAAAGTGAACTTGTAAAATTTTCAAGAATAAATTTAGACTTAGAATAATTTAAGAAAAAGTGAACATACGGGGAACCTATGCCCGAAAATTGCTAAGTGTAAAATTTTTAAACACTTAGAAAATTTTTACATAAACTACTTGGGACTTAAAAAAATTTTGAAGAATTTTGGACTTTGAAAAATTTGCAGAAAATTTAGACTTCCATTAATTACTTTGAACTTTACTATCTTTTTTAATTTAGTTTGTCTTTTAAAAAATTGTTTTATTAGAATTATTACATAAAAAATATAATATTTTAATTGTAATTTATTTAAAAAATTACTTGTATTCGGATAGTTAATATTTTGTTATTTTTTAAGTTCTATTAGTAGTCTTTAAACAATTAAATAAATAAAATGGAAGATATTTGTAAGTTACAATATGATATTTACAATAATATTTCTAAGGCTCAAATAAATTTAAAAAAATCTTCTAAAACTAGACTAACCGAAGCGTTTGTTGAGTCGCGTTTAGAAAATTTAGAAACAGTGGACTGCATTTGATAGTAATCATTCTAAAATTGTTACTTTAGTTATTAGTGAACGTAAAATACAAGAATATTTAAAAGAGGATTTATACGAAAAAACTGAAGAGCTTTATTTAGATTATAAGGCTGAATTAAAGGGCATATTAAAGAAATTAAAGGTTATAGATGGTAAAGCTGAGAACAGTTCTGTGGTTAGGGAACCGAGTGTTAAATTACCAAAGATAAGTATTCCAACTTTTTCAGGCACTTAAAGTGAATGGACTAGCTTTAGAGACTTATTCACTTCACTTATACATAATAATCGTAGTTTAGACGATGTACAAAAGTTACACTATCTTAAAGGTCATTTAACAGGTGAGGCAGAGCAACTCTTGCGTCATGTCGCTATTACTGCTCAAAATTACCAGCTTTGTTGGACTCAGTTGGAGAAACGGTATAATAATAAACGTTACTTAGCCCATTGTATTTTGAAAAGATTCATGAGCCAAAAGAATTTGTTAGTTGAATCATCATCAGCTTTAAAGGAACTTTTAGACACAAGCAATGAATGTCTAAATGCATTGAATAATTTAGGTATAGATACTCAGTCCTGGGACATAATCGTTATTTATATACTGTCTTTAAAGCTAGACAATGAGTCCAGAAAGCTGTGGGAGGCTAAAATTTGTGATTTAAGTAATGAATTACCAAATTTTAAAAATTTTAAAGAATTTCTAGAGCAAAGGTTTCGTTCACTAGAATTTATAAGTACAAAGCCCAAACAGCCTAATATTGTTAATATTCGTAATAACAATGTAAAAACGCTTCACGTTAAAAATGTACAATGTCCATTCTGTTCAGATTATCACTATTTAGGAAACTGTAAAAAGTTTGCTAAGGAAGATGTAGATTCTCGTCGTAGTTTTGTCCAATCCAATAATTTATGTTTTAATTGCTTAGGAGCAAATCATTCCGTATATTTTTGCCGTCAGCCCACCAAATGCCAAATTGGTAAAAGGAAACATCACTCTATGCTCCATCCAAAGGGAGTCTTAAAGCCAGTAGAAGATACTAAAAAATGTAACCAAGCACTGATTCAAGATAGTGAATCAGAAATTGTGACAAGCTCTAGTACAGAAGCCAAATCAAGCGATATTGTAAGTTGTTTCTCAAACGTTAGCAGTCAAGTACTATTGGCAACAGCGTTGGTAAAGACGGAATCGAGAAACGGTTACAATGTTAATTTAAGAGCTTTGTTGGATCAGGGGTCGCAGGCATCTTTTATTACAGAAGCTGCCGTGCAATTACTTGGTTTAAAAAAGATTACAAGTCACAATCGGGTTTTGGGATTAGGAAGTGATCAGCAAGAGTCAGTAGTGACAAAGGCTGTAGTTTTATTAAAGGTGCATTCACTTCATGATCCTAATTTTACTATAGAAGTAAAAGCACATGTTTTAAATGAATTAAAATCGTGTATTCCTGAAACCAAAATAGTTTTCCAATCGTGGAAACCATTCATTGGAATTCAGTTAGCAGACCCTAAATTTAATATACCCAATAAGATAGATTTGTTGTTGGGTGCAGAAGTCTACAGTAAAGTAATAGTAGAAGGTATTGTGAGGGGTCCACCTGGATATCCAGTTGCTCAGAATACAAGGCTCGGCTGGATATTATCAGGTCAAATATCATCAGGAGTTATGAAACGTCCACAAAAAGAATTTAATCAAATTGTTAGTATGCATGTACACGCACAAGTAAGTGAAAATGATCTTCTTAAAAAATTTTGGGAACTAGAATCAGATGAGTCTTTGACAATTGCAAAGAGATATCTCACCGAAGAAGAACAAAAGTGTGAGGAGATATTTGTTAAAACAACCAAACGCGATAAATCTGGAAGGTACATTGTGAACTTACCATTTCGCTCAGCAGATCCAACTTGTAAATACAACAACTCGAAAGACATTGCCTTAAGAAGATACACAACGCTTGAACGAAGGTTAGACAAAGATCATAAATTGAAACAACAGTATAATGAAGTATTACAAGAATATTTAGATTTGGGACATATGGAAGAGGTGCCTAAAGAAAAACAAGACTTGAAGGGTGCAGTTTACTTACCTCATCATGCAGTGGTTCGTGATCAAAAGGATACTACTAAAGTTAGGGTTGTGTTTGATGCATCATGCCCTGGAACAAATGGAGCGTCTTTAAATGATGATTTGATGATAGGACCTACCTTACAACCCGATTTACGTAGCCTAATTATGCGCTGGCGTGTTTATCCGATATGCTTAGTAGCAGATATCGAAAAGATGTATCGGCAAATTAAAGTATCTGAAAAAGACGTTGATTTTCAGCGAGTCTTCTGGCGTTGTCCTGATGATTTAACCTCTGAAATTAAATGTTACAGACTGTTGAGAGTTACTTTTGGTACTGCCTCAGCACCTTACCTTGCTGTACGGGTCTTACAACAGGTAGCGTCTGATGAGGGAAAGGATGTTCCACTGGTATCTGAAAAAATAAAAAATGATTTTTATATGGATGACTTGTTGTCTGGATGTGAAAGCATAAAGGAAGGAAAGCAAATTTATGAAGAAATATATGCAGTATTAATAAAGGGAGGTTTTAAGCTAAAGAAATGGTCGAGTAATAGCGATGAGTTACTAAAGAAAATAAAGGAAGAAACTAAGGAAAGAGTTAAGGAAGAGGAAAATAATTTAGAAATTAAAACGGATGAAATAATGAAAATACTTGGACTTACCTGGATCCGAAAAACTGATGCGTTCAAATACGTGGTTAACTTACCATCGCTAGTTTATCCTGTAACAAAAAGAAAGGTTATTTCAGATATTTCAAGACTATTTGATCCTTTGGGTTGGTTAGCGCCAACAGTGATTAAAGCTAAGATATTTATTCAAATGTTATGGATATCTGGAATAGGATGGGATGAGGAATTGCCATCCAAATTATTACAAACATGGATCAAATTTCGTGATGAACTGAATGGGCTTTCTAATTTTCGTATTCCGAGATGGATCAGTTCAACCAAAGAAGATGTGATATGGGAGCTGCACGGGTTTTGCGACGCATCGAGCGATGCTTATGCAGCGGTAATTTATATTCGAATAATTGACAAATTGGGGATGGTTAAAGTAAATCTCGTGACATCTAAAACCAAGGTTTCTCCAATAAAACAAATAACCATACCTCGCTCAGAATTGTGTGGAGCAGTATTACTTTGTAAATTATTACAAGAAGTTTCTAAGATCTTAAATATTTCAAAGGATAATATACATGCCTGGACAGATTCTTCAGTTGTGTTGGCTTGGTTAAGTAGCCATCCGATCCGATGGAAGACATTTGTTGCAAACCGGGTATCTGAAATATTAAGCGTTATGGATTGTAGTCAGTGGTCACATGTTGCGTCCAATAGTAACCCATCTGATTGTGCGTCACGAGGTGTGAGCCCAGAAAATTATAATATGTCATTGTGGATAAATGGACCGCCTTGGCTGCAAAACAAAATCATTAATTATAACAGAGGTAAATCTTTAAATACGAATTTAGATATTAAAAAGAATAAAATACAAGTTTTTTCAAATACATTAAGTCAAGAAGAAGATACTATTTTCTCGAAATTCTCTTCCCTAACCAAACTTACAAGAGTAATTGCGTATTGTAGGAAATTCTTACGTTTAAAACAGAAAAATACTTTTAAAAAGGAGAAGATACTTTCACCACTGTCTAGCAGGGTTGGAAAAAAAACAGTTTTCTCTAAAAAGAACAAAATATTAAAAAAAACATGTTTGAAACAAAAAAATATTTTGTTTTTTATGCAGCTGTTTATAACACGTTTTAAACATGTTTAAAACATTGTTTTAAATTAATTAATAAGAACTAAAAAAACATACTTTTATAAAAAAATCAAACTAATAAAAAATAAATTTTAATAAATTATAGTGTACATTAGAAAACACATTTTACCGCTTTGGAAGTGTTTCTCGCGCAAACTATTCAGTTTAGAAAAAAAATGATAGAAACCTCAATATCATTTTTGCAGACCTATCCATAGATACCCAACACATATGGGTTTGATGAAAAAAAAAATTTGAGTTTCAGTTCTAAGTATGGGGAAGCCCCAAAATGTATTGTTTTTTTTTTGTGTGAAAATCTTAATGCGGTTCACTATACGGAATAAATCTACTTACCAAGTTTCAACAGTATAGTTCTTATAGTTTCGGAAAAAAGTAGCTGTGACTTACGGACAGATCGACAGACAAACAGATATGACGAATCCATAAGGGTTCCGTTTTTGCCAATTGGGTACCGAACCCTAAAAAAGTTTTTGAGATATTATCAAAATGATAATCCTTCTACTTATAGGTATTATACCTGTCAATAAAATATTTATATCTATTCACACCATGCATAATTGTTTATCATACAACCTTAGTAAGCTATATACAATATCCTAGTCAAAAACAATTTCTAACGTAATTCCAAAAAGAAACGTCTAACAAACAATCACCTGACACCTCTACTTGCTAACCCACACGCACACGCACGTCGCACACACTCAAATCTCATCCGTCCATATACACGAGCCACCCCTTATTTCTGTGTTTTGGGAATGTAAGGCCAGTAATAGAAAAATGAGAGTTGGCAGCTTTATAGATAACATCTACCAAAACATTTGGATGCATTCTATTAGTCACTACACGTAAAAAAAGATAAAAAACATTAGTGTTTTTTATGAGTGTTTAAAACACGTTTAAAACAAATTGTTTCAAAACATGTTTTAAACACCTATACGTTTTTCTAAGTGTTTTAAACACTGTTTAAAACACTTGTTTTAAACAATGTTTAAAACACTTGCTGTCTAGTGAGGAACTGTCAGAAGCACTTAATTCTTGCATTAAATTTTATCAAAGGAAATATTTTTCTCAAGAATTTGAACAATTAAAGAATAATGGTACAATTAATAAAAAAAGTCAACTTACTTCATTTAATCCGTTTATTGACGTGGCTGATATTATAAGAGTAGGTGGTAGACTAGAAAGATCATCGTTAAGTGAAGGAATGAAGCATCCAATAATCATACCTCGTAAATGTCATTTGACAACTCTTCTTATAGCTGATGCTCATTTTAAAACATTGCATGGCGGGCCTCAGTTGATGTTAAATTTCTTAAGATCAAGTTACTGGATTATTGATGCAAAAAACCAAGTAAAGTTGTACGTTAGAAAATGTGTCACATGTCTTCGATATTCCTCAAAAATAAGACATCAATTGATGGGTCAATTACCTCCAGCAAGAACAAAAATTTGTAGACCTTTTCAACATAGTGGCGTGGACTACGCTGGTCCCATTCAGATCAGGACATCAAAGGGTAGAGGACATCATGCATACAAAGGGTATGTGTGCTTATTTGTATGTATGGCTACAAGAGCTATCCATCTTGAAGCAGTGAGTGACTTAACTGCTCAAGGATTCATTGCTGCCTTCAAAAGATTTGTTGCTAGACGTGGACATTGCGCACATATTTGGAGTGACAACGGAACTAATTTTATAGGATCTTCTCGTGAATTATGCCAGCTTTTTCAGACGGAAAAATTGAATATTTCTGCCGACATTGCTGATTGGTTAGCAAATAATAATACAGAGTGGCATTTTATTCCACCCCATGCTCCTAACTTTGGTGGATTATGGGAGGCTGGAGTAAAATCCACCAAATATCATCTGAAACGAGTTATCGGAAATTCGACGTTAACATTTGAAGAGATCACAACTGTGTTGGCTCAAATAGAGGCTTGCCTCAATTCGAGACCAATCTCACAATTGAGTGATCATCCAGATGATCCTTGTCCGCTCACTCCTGGTCATTTTCTCATCGGTGAACCATTAATAATGGTCCCTGATGCAAATTATGAGACGACAAATGTGTCTAATTTAAAGAGATGGCAACTAACACAAAAAATGACTCAAGATTTCTGGCGTCGTTGGTCGAACGAATATTTGACTCAATTTTTAAATAGACATAAATGGTCTCATCAAATCCCAGAACCCAAAGTAGGAGACGTGGTTTTGGTAAAAGAAGATAATCTTCCTCCGGCTAAGTGGCTTTATGGCATAATAGTGGAAAAACATCCTGGATTAGACAAAATTACGCGAGTAGTGAGCTTAAGATGTGGAGGAAATATTTTTAAGAGACCAGTTTCCAAACTATGTATTTTGCCTATAACAGATTAATAGTTGTTAAATAGTTAAGTTTATTTTATTAATTTTAATTTGTTTTCTTGTTTTTATTTTCTATATTGTTTGTTTCGTAGATTAATATTATTATTGTTTATGTAGTTACAAGCTAAATAAGTTTAATTTTGAAACTCTCCCATCAATATTGTCAAGGTGGGCGGAGTGAAGAACGCTAAAGAGTCGTTCTTGGTGGGCGGCTATGTTAACGCTGCAACTTAAAATTATTTAAGTTTTTTAAGTTTTAGTTTTGTTCAAGTTTACCAAGTAGTAGATTACATCGCGATGGCAAAATTATTTCTTGTTTGTATAAGGCCACCATACATTTTTGTAATTAATTAAGAAATTCAATATATCAGTGAAAGAACCTAGTACTGGTTTTATTAGTGCTCCTTGTAGTGTTGGATAAGTGTTTGGGAAGTTAACACTTATTATAACACATAACTATGTATGTTGCGTTAAAAAGTATAAAACAATATTAATCTGTTAAAAATAAATATTAAATATTGTTTTGGGCAGATTGTTACATGTCATTTATTAATTATCGTATGACAAAAAATCATATAATTATAAGAAAATGAAATAAAGGCTATCCCGTGACTTAATTATTAAAGTGACTGGTTCATGGAAAAAATAAATAATGATTGTAATTATGAGAATTTTGTCCTAATTTTCTTTAATATTAAAAGTTTTTTTTATTATTACAAAGTTACAAAGGAACATAAAAAAATTTAATTAGTTTATTTAGTTTCCTAAAAGCGCGCAGGTGTTTGAAATAACGAGTAGCATAGGGCTGCTATAACCAAATTTGCTGATGCCAGACAATTCTTTAATTGGAGTTACATTTTGGTGAGGTTGATTTTTTTTGACAGCAGTTCCAAAATGTGAGTTATTTTTAATATCCCCATCGTCATTGTTTCGTCTTCCATAGCAATTATTATATTCCAATATTCCAAGTCTTACGTAAGTACAGGGGCTAATTATTATATTCCTTGGTCTTCTGTATAATCTATAACACTGTGTAACTGTGGTCGAGGGTTCCTCATCCTCCTCGAAACCCGGTGTATTCTAGGAAATATTTGAATTTTGAAAATTGTGAAAATTTAAAATACATATATGTATTAAATTATATATTTAACGTACCTTTTATTTAATTATATATTATTATTTTTTAACTATATTGCTCATACACAAAAAGCTCAGATATTTGACTAGACACCTTTTAAAAACTCTTTCGTTCTGTAGACGATGACAGCCCTAACTACGACTATTACACGTTTTATAAATCCAATCAGTCCACATACCTACAACGTAAACCACAGTCATATAAAATTTTCAGGATTTTATTGATTTTGTTTACTTTTTGATGTGATAACGTCTTGTAAATCGATGAATGCCGGCTGCACGCACGAAAAAGTATGACTCATGTCAAGTTCCGGGCACGATCGGCATAAGCGTTCGGCTTGTGAATGAAAATAAAAAATAACGCGTATTGGAATATCTTAAATATCATACATGTATATAACTTGTAAATAAATTGTAAATAGCACTTTGTTATATGTAATTAATCTGTATAATTTAAGTAAAAAAATATTTGAATTAATGAGTGCAAATTAATCTTAATTTATAAAAAAAATAGTAGTTGTTGTATTATACAGAATAATGATAATTCAGTGATAATAATTGAATTCAATTCATAAAAGTATGCAATTTTTTATCAATGTTTTAATATGACGTTATCACGTAAAATTGTTGTTACCGCCTTTACAGACAACCATTTTTTTTAAAAGACAGTTTTAAAAGTTTGGCATTTCATGTTGTTTTCTTTTTTATACGCGCTGATTATACTTTGATCACGCTGTGTTGATTTAAATCTTAATTTAATTTTATTTGTAAAAATAAATTTTGAACTATATTTGAGTAAAAATTTTTTATAAATAAGTAAATTTTAGTTAAAAAAAAATTATAATGGTAAAACTTACACAAAAATGCTGAAATATTTTAATAAAATGTTTGTATGTATAGTATTGAGCAAACTCTTATGGACAGTTTCGATTTGTCTCTATGACTCTATTACTATATATTTAATAAAACCGTGAGACCTGTGCTTGTGTATGTAGTCATAAAAATAATAGTATTTTATTTCTTTTTTTCTACCTTCAATTAGATGATAATTAATTTCACATTCAACTATTAGCCTTCGCATATAGAATTGTACATTAATAAATAAGTACGTAAATTTTTATGACTCAATTTACGTTTAAGTAACTTTCTTTACGGTTAGAAAGTGCCTGGGAAAATTGTTTTCATTAAGAAATGTAAACTTCTTTAAGCTTTGATTAAAAACGATTGTTGTACAAAGCTATTATAGTTAAAAGTATTTGAAAATAATTAATTTGGTGTCAAGTGATAGTTTTGAATCAGTAGCAAAGACAAAGAAATCTAAATAATTGGAACATATTTTTTTATAAGTTACTATAAAATATTTGTAATTATATCATTATTTATAAATAGCTCAGTTATATAAAAATGAAAAATTCTAACAAAATTGTATTTCTATAATAGAACTCTGTGTTTTTACTGTCAATTTTAATTATTCATCTTTTTATATTAGATATTAAAATATTACAAACAAAACTTTGAGAGTACTTCACGAGAGAGAAAAAGTTAATTCGTCTAAAGGTTAACGAAGTTCTCGACAAAGGGCAAATATATTGTTTGTTTCTAGGATCACCTCGTATCATAAATCATTATATAAATGCACAAAGTTCTTTGCTGTTATTCTTTCGGAGTAAACTCATCATTTCATTTGACCTAACAATAAAAGAAAGATGAGCGATAAACATTTGTTGTATTTATTCTAAAATATTTGTACGGATTAAATGTAGCGTACCTACTTACGAGTACCTAAATATAAGAGACAATTCAAATCAATATGTTCAGTGAATAAACTTCCTTTAGCAAAGTTACGCACAAAGCAGATTTACAATAAATATTATCTTTATTATTTTCCACAATTTTTGAAATTTTGTATAAACGAGTAAAAAAAAAAAAGAAATCGGACTATTAAAATAAAGCATAATGTAGCAGTATATACCTTCTAAAAAGATCTGTCATAAACAAGTAACTGTGTAAGTAAAAACAGACTAATTACAAAAAGTAAATATTTTTCGATATACACTTAATATAAATACTCTACTTAAAGAGAGAGGTAAAATCTTAAGTAAAAAATTGTGTCAGAAAAGCGGAAATTAAGCGAAAGGTATGAATAAAATCGTTACTATAATAGTGTTTACAGAAGAGAAAATATTCGACGTTTTTAGATCATTATAAGGGTTAGATAAAATACTATATATTATTGACAGTAAAGTACATATCGTATATTATTAAAGAGAACGTTTTATTCGGATTTTTGGTTTGGTAGGTAAAATGAAATGCTCATTTATGTGAAGTTATTACAATAATTTTAGTAATAACTATTAACATAAATAAAATAATTTTTTTTTTCCACTTTTATATGTACCTACTTATTATGATGTCATAAACATTACTTTACTACGATTCAATGTGATGAAGATAAGGATGCGTTTTTCGCTTAGTCTAGATAAAAATCTTTTGTAAGTTTGTTTAAGGAATATCGTAATTTAATTCTACATTAAATGTATGTATGGATATATGAAGCAAATATATATTATTTATTAATGTCATCTGTATCATTTTGTTACTATTTTACAAAATTCTAAATTCGAACAGTAAGGATTATTTAAAGTTAAAGTAGAGCTTTTTTAGGTATATTATTATTTTATTACTTACTAGCGGCCCGCCCCGGCTTCGCACGGGTCTTTAACTAAAATTTTAAAAATTATACATTTATATTTTTTATCACCTACACCTGCGTCGATACTGGAAAATATTTTATAATAGACGGATTGAGTGACAGATTTATTATATCTATATACATACATACATACATACATACATACATACATATATATGTATATAGATAGTACGGATGAAACATTTGAACTGTTTTTTTTTTATTAATTATTTTCTCATTGATGAATACCATATTTTAATAAGTATTATTCCCGACGAAGACAAATCCAAAAACACAAAAATCATAAAAATCGTTCCACTCGTTCTCGAGTTATAAACGGTGTAACTAACACGACTTTATATATATATATATATATATATATATATATATATATATATATATATATATATATAGATTACAACTTAAATAGCTACAACCATCCAACTTTGTACAATCAACAAACAAATAACGACCAAATATTTTAAATTTTAACAACGAACAAACAATCAAGACCGTAGTACCCTAAAGTATTTAATTATATACAATAAAGAAAAACAAATTTTCAAATACGGGCGAGTGTCATTCTTTTGGCCGAAGTTTTGGTCAGCGCGATTCAGAAAATTATCTGCGCCATCTATCGTATAATTGTAGAATATCGTTTTTATATTTAGTGACATTTAACATAATTAATATTTAACATAATAGTATATTAATTGAAAATGATGTTTATCTAAAATATTAAAACGATTTCTATTCCTATCCGACATATTAAGTAAACTTTTAAGTTTAACAAAATAATAACTCAAATATAAGTTTTGTGAGTTTTAAAGATTCCTTAGACCAGATGGCGTTGGCGGCGTAGGTACCTATTTCTATTTTCTTAAATATTTAATTACAATGAAACAAAAACTAAATTATACTGTGAGTTATGTTTAATTTTTATGTATTAAAGTTATTAACATTGGTTTTGTACTTTTTACTGATACAAAAAAATACGCGCTATTGAAATTTATTCTGGATGATATATAGTGTATTAATAAAACGGAGGTCTTAACAGATTTATTATTTGTATAGATTTTATTACAATTAAAAAAATATATTTTGAACTTGTACCATATTTTTTTATTGAATTAATGTAAAAATTCAAATATATTTTAACCATTAATTCTCTAAACAATGCTCCTTACACGAAAAAAAAAAAAAAATTAAGTATAATTTTTTTTAATTTTGTATCGGAAAATTCTCTGATAAGACTGGCAAAATCTAGATTTTTTTTTTGCAACTTGATTTTCAATAAATAGCGTGGCCAAACTAGTCAATCTTGTTTGAGACATTGTAGATCGCAAATAAGTTTTTATCAATTTTAGGTGCAATTTCTTGTTGGGTCTATTTTGTTCTACATTATTTAGAGAGAGATACGACAAGCGACAAAATGTCAGGTCGTGTTTGTTACACATAGAATACTCATAGTCACTCCTACAAGGTAATTCTATAAAACTTAATGCGCTAAGTCGTCTAATTTTTATCGATTTAAAGGGAAACTATCCCTTTAGATCGATAAAAATAGGCATTCAAATATAAATTGGCAATAGTTGAGCTGGCGCGCACGGTACCCTGTAGTACCTGGCGCCCCGGGCAGCCGCCCTGGTCGCCCACCCTTAAAGCCGGCACTGGTAAGACACTTCGAGTCAGTGACTTCACGCATGAGTGGGTCTGTCGGTGATTATTGAGCAGTCACGCGGCTGCACGTTTAAGCATATTTAAAATTCATTATAATTATTTTAACGGATTATAATTCCACAACGCGCGTCGTTTATTATACTGCTTTTTTTTTAATTGTGAATTTATTAGTGAGATAAATGATATTTTTCTTCATGTCCTATGTCCCCTGAATGGGGCTGAGGGCGTCCACAGTGCGCTGCCATCTCGCTCGGTCTTGGGCTAACAGTTTCATCACTGGCCAGGAAAGTCCAACAGTCTTCATCTCTGTGGTGACGGAGCGGCGGCGCCAGGTTTGCTTGGGGCAGCCACGTTTCCTTTTTCTTTGAAGAGTCCACTCTAAGGCCTGTCCCGGTATGAGAGAGGGATCCCTTCGGAGGGTGTGGCCGATCCATATCTATTTACGCTGCTTTATCTGGTGGCCGATTGGGGTATTTTTGCAGAGTTTCATCAGGTGGTCGTTTGATATGTTTTCAGGCTACCAGATGCCAATGATCTGCTGTAGACATCGATTGATGAAGACCTGGATTGACTGTGTGATTGATTTAGTAACCTTCCAAGTCTCGCATCATTTTGATTTGAGCAAGATTTTGATTTTCACTCTTAGTGTCAGCTTCCCTGACTTTCATACGGGTCGCAACTGAGAGAAGGCTGCTCTCGCTTTGGCAATTCTTGAAGCTGTGTTCTCTTCCGTATCTCCAGAAAACGAAACGACACTATCGAGGTATGCGAAGCATTGAACGCATTCTAATGGCTCAGAAGTTGTTGTGGGTTGTTTCCCTCGGTGCGAATCTCTTGGGTCTTTTGTGGGTTTAAGTCTATATCTAGTAGAGTGAGCTAGATGTTAAATTTGTGGGACCTGTAGCCGAAGTGCGGAAGAGTTCCTCAAAATGCTCACACCAGCCCTCAAATCGCTCTTCTGCAGTTGTGATGAGCTTACCCCTCTTATCTCGCGAGGGTTTCTTTTTGTGGTGTATTTTGCCTAAAAGAGTTTTTGTGGCACTGTACTGTCTCAGTTTCATTGCCTTTCAAATGATTTCCAACATTATCTTTATAATTGATGCCAAATATAGTTTAAAATAGTTTGAAGTCGATTTTTTTAGAGGTGCGATTTTTTTCACGCCGAGTGTATAAAGATTGTGAATAAATTAAATAATTATTTATGTACTAACAAAATTACTAAAAAAATCAGTCCCCTATGAAAATAAAAGAAACAAAATTTAAAGCCCTTATTTCAGGTTTTATAAAATATAGTTTCTATAATAATAAAACTTTAAACCATTGAATTAAAATCTATGTCACAAACGTCAGCCGTGACATTAAAAAAAATTTAAGAAGAGAGGCGACTCTATCGTGATTGTCTAATAAAAAAAATTAATAAAAAACATTTTGTAGAGGACCGAATTGTGAACCTAAAATATTCTCGAATTCTTTTGAACACATAAAAAATTTCATTAAAATCGGTCGAACCGTTTAGGATATTAGTCACATACACACGCACAGAAGAATTATATATATATATATATATATATATATATATATATATATATATATATATATATATATATATATATATATATATATAAGATAAAGATTAAGACTAAGATTCGTGTTCAGCAGCAAAAAATACATGAAAATAATCGTTGCCTGGAATTTTTCTGAACCCCTGTGATTTCTGACAGCCTGATCATTTCGTAAAGTGGTATTTTTTTAAGGTTAGGGGACGTGCTGCTCTGTCTGTAAACGAAATTTCAAAAAAGGCCACGCTCTAATGGAAAGTACATAAAAAATCCTAAATTTTTCCATATTTTTAAATATTTTTAGGTCAAAAGGAATTTTGGGTATAGAGCTGTTCCGGTTGATAAAGAACGTTTTGAAAGATTTATATTGTTTTATAATAATAGTGTCATACAGTGATATCTAGTGTTGTAGTGTTGTATTATTATTGCTTCCAAATATGATTAATAAATCTTAAGTTTCTTAGATATATAAATATTATATTTGATCTAATTAAGTAAACTTATACTCGTAGAATATTTTAGTGTTGTAATAAAACCTTTTAAATAAGTTATTCGAAAGGTCTGACATACATGAAACTTGGGTCGGGTAAAGGCAAGCCAGTTAAACTAGTTTCAAGTTGTGAAAAGTAGTACACGCTAAAGTAACGTTATTTTTCAGTTGTACAACTTCTTTAACGCGCTGTTGAGCCATATGAGAGAAACAAGTGGAAGGCCATCCTCTGAGAGAACATCTCTGACTGCATCTGTCAGTAAGTATTAAATGTATAATCTGTAAATGGATAACTAAGATTTTTTTTTAAAAATCTACTAAATTATAACTAAATCTAATAATAATAAAAACTATATGTGCAATTAGAGGCGAAAATATGTATACGACATTGACAATAGTATAAAAAGATCCATAAAATGCTTGAGTTTGAAATATTTTTGTTTCACTTATATTTTTATGTTGTATAGATATGCGTAGTAATAGTATTAATTTTTTATACATATTTTCTTCAATATTTAGAGTATTTGTTACTCATATACATTTTAGAGCATTTACATGGAGTTACAGTTTTATTATACGTGTTTGTTGCCAATGTGAAAAGTTGTCATAAATTACATACAATTAATGCCAGACGTTTGAATTTTATAATTTTTTTTTTTAGAATTACAGCAACATTTTTCCTTCTAATTAAAAACATAATTTCGGTAGTTATTTTTTTATCTTACCTCTGCCGAAAGTGCGATTTTCGTTCCTGTGAAGTGGGACAAAAATGATACTTTTTTCCCCGCTTTACAGGGACAAAAATAACTTTCGGCCCAGGTAGGAAAAAGTGACACTTTTTCCTCCGCTTCATAGGGACAAAACCCGAACTTTCGACCTAGGTAGGAAAAAAAGTATGTGTAACACAGGACGAAAGTATGTTTGCCACCCTCGCTTTCGGCTTGGGTGGCAATTTCACATGCGTGACAGAAACTAGTACTTTCGTCCCTTGTGACACTATACTATTTGCACTTTTTTTCCTACCTAGGCCGTAGGAAAAAATATAATTATTTAACGGAAACAGAAAAAATACTGTTAAACTTTATGTTACATCTCTTCGTGTTTGTTTTACTCTTCAAAGCGTGGACCAAAGTATTATTTATGATAAATATGTGTCAAGCTATCTGATATTGCAAATTAAAATAGTCTCTGATGTAAAAATAAAATTTATTGTAAATGAAAATGTAACAGTAATGAAAACATACACACTGTAAATGAAACGGATGCGCCTTTAAATTTTAACCGTATTTGCTAATGCATTTAAATATGTTATAATGTCAAATTTAAAGCATTTATAATATTTTTTACTAGACTTGAAAATAGTTTACACTTATTTATGTATTTTAAAAGTTGTAAAAGTAAACTCTGAGTAAATAAAATTTAATGCCATCAATAATATATATACAAGTATATTCGTATTCGTGTGTGTGTGTGTGCGTGTGCGTGTGCGTGTGCGTGTGCGTGTGCGTGTGCGTGTGCGTGTGCGTGTGCGTGTGCGTGTGCGTGTGCGTGTGCGTGTGCGTGTGCGTGTGCGTGTGCGTGTGCGTGTGCGTGTGCGTGTGCGTGTGCGTGTGCGTGTGCGTGTGCGTGTGCGTGTGTGTGTGTGTGTGTGTGTGTTTGTGTGTGTATGTGTGTGTGTGTGTGTGTGTGTGTGTGTGTGTGTGTGTGTGTGATGTACACATGCCTAATTGCTCTAGGGGAGCATTTTAAAGGTTTCTTGCCTTATCGCAATACTGCTCTGACATAGCTAAAGAATCGATAATAACGCACCAATTATGTATAGTTTAATAGGTTTTATACTAAAATATTTTATTTTATGCAATATTGCAGATCATGCTAAATCTTAAGCCCCTTGATTCAATCCTAGAAAAAATAAATATATATTCTGTACTAGCGGCCCGCCCCGGCTTCGCAGGGGCATTTAACTAAAATTTTAAAAATTATAAATTTATATTTTTTATCACCTACATGCGTAGGGTTTGGGTCCCGGGACGTCTCGTGTCTCGAAGTCCCGGGAATTTTCGTAATTTTAGATGTCTCGAGTCCCGGGACTTTCGGGTCGAGACTCGAGACGAGACAAGATTGTCGAAATTGTTATGTAATCATTTTTATTTTCAAATAATTGAAGGAGCCTAGCGCCATCTGTTAGTTTAATGAAAAATTACTTGGTCTACTATGTAATGTAACTACTGACTACACAACACAATAAATGCGTTGCCCAAACGTAATGAAAACCCTAGCGAGATGATTTTATGCATGAACCACGCAATTCATCTAGGAATGGTAGATACATTTTATAAAAAGAAAGAGACTTCTACCACATACCTACACAGTCTCTAGCTGAGAAGATAGTGAGGATGAATTCATGGAGATTTCTACTGATGACAAAACGGACAACGAAACAAACTACCAACCAATAGATGAAATTAAAAGAGCGCTTGATAAAACACGTTGGTTTGACACAATGAGGTTTTTAGTGAAATTATTTCGAAAATGTCCACTGAAAAACAGCCAATTACAGAATTATTTGAAATCAGAATTTGGGAAAGAACTCAGTTTACTACTGGATGTTAAGAAAAGATGGAATTCCATCATTTTGATGACGGAAATGTTTCTGAAGCTCAAAAATTGCATGAAAAAAGCGTTGATTGATTTAAGCATGTCAGACAAGTGGAATGAAGACAATCTTCTTCTTTTGCAGTCAATTGTTGATTTGTTGTAGCCAGTCAAGATAGTTTGTAGAAGCTTTAGAAGCTGACAAAACGCTTCATTACAGCCGAAGCAACAATTGACGTGTTGCTCAAAAATATTCAATCAACAACAACTAATAATCATTTGGCGATTTTATTAAGATTTTAAAAATAAACATTTTTTTAACGGATTTTAAAATTAGCTTTTTTTAATACATTTCACCAGAAATTAACTGAATTAAAATTCTTCAAAAAAGGCTTACCCTCTAAAAAAAATGGGAATTTTTTTTTTTCTTAAAAGTCTCGAAGTCCCGGGAATTCCCGGGACATTGATTGTAGGCTGTCTCGTGTCCCGGGACTTTGAAATTGTCGGGAATTCCCAAACCATATACATGCGCCATCTATCGTATAATGGTAGCATATCGTTTTTATATTTAGTGACATTTAACATAATAGTACCTATATAAATTAAAAATGATGTTTATCTAAAATATTAAAACGATTTCTATTCCTATCCGACATATTTAGTAAACTTTTAAGTTTAACAAAATAATAACTCAAAAATAAGTTTTGTGAGTTTTTAAGATTCCTTAGACCAGATGGCGTTGGCGGCGTAGGTACCTATTTCTATTTTCTTAAATATTTATTTTTAAATTTAATTACAATGAAACAAAAACTAAATTATACTGTGAGTTATGTTTAATTTTTATGTATTAAAGTTATTTACATTGGTTTTGTACTTTTTACGTGATACGTGCACGAACAAAAAACGATAAGAATAATAGAAGAAGATGGCGCTGATTCAAAAAAAAAAAAAACGCGCTATTAAAATTTATTCTTGATGATATATAGTGTATTAATAAAACGGAGGTTTTAACAGATTTATTATTTGTATAGATTTAAAAGATATTTTTAGTGTCAGTTAAATAAATGGGATAAGTAGTAAAATATTACAAAAAGTAAAAATAGTTAAACCTATCAAACATTTTATTTATAGATTTTTTTTTCAGAACCCTTGCGAGAAGATACAGAACCGAAGATGTAGAAAAATTAAATAATTTAAACATTAAAATATTTTTATTTACTTTTAAAATAAAGAAAATTGGGGAAAATAAAGAAAAAGGGATTGAGTACTCACTAAAAATATTTAAAAAATATTTTTTTGATAGGTAGACACATGTGACACAGCAAAGATCTAATGCCGTTTTTATATATTATATTATGTTTAGCGGAGCAGATTTTTTCTGAAGAGTCTGACGAAGGTGGAGGAGTGGATGAGACAGCTCCGCCGAAACATTCTCGAGGTCCGGATTTGGAGTTCCCATTACAGAGAAAAGATATCGACCTGCTTATTGAGGCATTTAGAAAGAAGAAAGTAAGTAGCTTTTACTTAAAATAAGGTGTATTTCTGCTTAATCCTATTTTTTTTTAATCGTGTCAAATGTTTATTTGAATTAATTTATTTCATATCGTCGAAATCGATGTCGTTAAAACCTAATTACTGTGTCAATTACACATTCGTGCTAGGTATATAATAAGCACAATAATATAATAGCATAATATTTTACGATTGACCTCGTAATATACTAGTTCATGTGCTACTTATGTAATTGAAAGTAACCCTTTAACCCCAATATTTTTTAAATATAATGTATAATTTTATTGATCGTCTTTATAGTTAAAATCTTTTACAACAAGATATAAATATTTGTTACCTTTTCAGCATCGATTACATCCGAAGCAAGTAGCGCAGATATTAAAGGAGGCTTCACAAATGTTAAAGAGGTTACCAAACATAAATGTAGCAACCACGTCGATTTCTAGTCAAATTACCATCTGCGGAGACTTGCATGGCAAGTTAGACGATTTACTAGTTATATTTCATAAGGTGAGTCAAATTTATAAATTGGTAAAAAGTATTCAAGTCTTAAGTAATTGTTATTAACGCGACAAGTTTATTATTCGAAATATCTATCCGTATCATAACTAATTTTGCAGTTCAACATTTAGCAATCAGAGTCGTGTCTGGATTTGAATAATATAATCAATAATGACCCTAATGTGCATATTAGCCTTCTGAAAATGTGTTCCCCATTTCAGTTTTCTTTTTTAACTTAAAAAAAAAACAAAAGAATGTGGTTTCATATGGAAAAAGGAATGCAACGTTTTTACTACTGCTATACAATTTGATTGTGATGATAAGAACATAAAATGAATTTAAAATATAAATATATCTAATATATTAAGTAATAATGCAGGTACCATACAGAATGTATAACTGCTAAATTATGTTTTTTTTATTTTTATTTTTATATTTGTAGGTATATAAAGTAATTATTTGGTAAACGTTTCGAAATTGCAATAAAAAATGTTCTTTAATTTTAGCTACCGTAAAATTTAAATGACTTAATACATAAGTCATTACGCAAAAGCCACACTTAAAAAATATGAAAAATACACCCTCGAAGTAAGTTTCCGTGCTTGGCACTAATCCAAAATTCAAATGCAGTATTACAATGAGAAGGAAATGGCGTCACGGTGTCGCGTAGTGAAACTGTTTTAGATGAGATGTTACGATCCAGAAAAGAGAGCAAAGTCGTTAACCTATTAACCTTATCACGTAGACTAATTATTGTTACATGTTTTATTATTGGTTAAAGATAGGGCCTGGTCATGAAAAAAATCTTAAAGGAATTAATTGGCTTCACTTTAGTTGAGAACGAGGGATGGTGAAGTTATGCGGTTCATCAAGTTACTAATCTTAGTTATTTTATCTTGGCTTTTAATTTTAATTACGTTTTGTAATGTTTAGTTATGTTAGTCCATATTACTTACATAAATATGTTTTGCATAAAAATTACTAAAATTTATTAGTACCTACTACAAAGATAATATAATTCAAAAGAAAGTTGATAAACTTAACTAAAGTAACTTTAGTAACAGACTCGCAGTTTTATGACTTATTTATAACGAATGATTGATAAAACGATTATATATAAACACAATTATAATGACTATTTGCTGTACACAACGATATTACTAACGACAAACTACTCTACTGCAACGAAAAATGAACGTAGCCTAATTAGAAAAATAACTGTCCGTTTAAATCAGGCCGTACAAAAGTGACAGGTTAGTTTCTTATATAGATATTTTTTCCCAATAAAGGTGGTTTGACGTCAAGAAGGCGATAAGTTGTGCTTTGTTAACAATTAGGGAGTGGCACACGCGTCATCCAATTTGTGCCAACTTCCAACTTATGCCACCGCTTGATTGATAGACCGCCTGTTACTCTGGATGACCTCGTTTGTATTTATATTGTTTTTCTATTGCCCTATCCGTTTTTATTAATGAATAGTGACAAAATGACTTGCAGAAATAAAAGTTACAGCTTATTTTTAATCGTTACGTACTCGACACCTATACAGTTATAATGTAAGACTCTTAGTTTATTTTTATAAGTTAGCGTATTATGCACTACATATAATTTTTAAAAATATCTATTATCTACACTAATAGAGCATTGGTGAGCTGCGAGAGTATCCCCACCTTTAGTGAATATACCAGAGATAAAGAAGCTTATGAGAGATTTCGGGTAGAGTGGCCTTCGGTTCCACCCTTTGTTGGACTGTTTACGGTTGGACCTAAGTCTACACCCAATCCGTCTGTATAGAATATCTCATAGCTAGCTTAAAGACACAATAAATAATATTCTAGAGTTCATCAGACATAATATATTTTCCTCATTTTTGTAAGTAAAAAGTCAAAGTGGCAAAAAATATGATATTACCTATATAGATATGTGTAGTAACAGAAGCATGGTGGTGCTCTATTTCAAAAAGGGCGATAACACTATGTTGAAAAATTAAAGGCCCATTTCGCTTCTGAGCCGAGTTTTCAAGCTGTTTTAGGGTTATTACATTACGAATCGTCTGACGGGCAAGTTTGATGACTTCCAGCCTCCCGAACAAGTCGGTTTCCGAAAGGATATAGTACCATAGACCACATACATACACTGGGGCAGATTATACAAAAGATCAAGTAGTATAATCGGCCATTGTGCTTGGCGTTTGTGGACTATGAGAAAGCCTTCGATTCGATCGATACTTGGGTGGTTCTGCAGTCTCTCCAGCGAGTTTGCAAGCTGTAGTGGCAGTGGGAAGGGCACATAGCTCGTAGAACTGACAGCCGATGGAGCAGAAAGGTTCTCGGTTGGAGACCACGTACCGGCAAGCGGAGCGTCAGACGACCGTGCGCGAGATGGACAGACGACTTGAAGAGAGTCGCCGGAAGCCGTTGGATGGGGGCTGCCTTGAACCGGTCGCTCTGGAGGTCGATGGGGGAGATCTACTTTCAGCAGTGGACGACCAATGGCTCATGTGATGTGATGTGATGATACTAGTGGTAAATTATTATTATTAATTATAAATTTAATTCAATTTAATGAAATTAAATAATCTTAATAATTATTTAAAAATAAAATATTGTTATTAATTAAATTAAAAATAAATAAGTCATGATATACATGGTTAAACATTTAAGTAGTAATAGTAAGTAGGCTTAATAACAGATTAAGTAGGATTATAATTCATATTATTCTCACAATAGGAGTATGTAACAGTAATTCAGTTTCACGTCTTAGGTATTCTAAGCGTCAGATTTGTTTATCGCTACTCTGCAGTCTATGTAAATAGCAAAATGAACATTTTATTAAAATAACATGCGCAAATGAGGTGTCGTTTAATTTATAAAACACCTAACTAAACAAATGAACAACCTAGAATTATTATCATTAAAGTTTCTTCATCTTCTTTATATATATTTTTTTCGTTATTATATTATTATATCTTTTATTTATAAATAGAAAGAGAGAGAACAGCTATAACCTACAAATATTATTTTCTATGTTATAGAGAGAATTTATTGCTAAATTTAATTTTTCTGTATTATAAAAATGATAAATTCACGTTACGCTAAACTAAATTATGTTCCATCACAGAAATATAACGTTGAATAGAAATCGATACAAGCATACATTTCCTCATACCCAACACGCAGATACTATTGAAAAGGAAATAAATTGCAGGCAATCAGGAAGGTATTTGTCGACATCTTCGAAAGGATAATATGGATCAGGGATGAGGATAATGCTTGCGTAACTTTGTATCGATTCGAGTACGCGTTGCGTAAGCGGCCTTCGTCACGGTCACCGCTGCATGTCTAAGGATTCTGAATTATCGCTGATTCCGTGTACAATTATTTGTGTTTTTTTTTTCAATATTTATTTATTTCATGTTATATAATTAATAAATTTACTTCTTAGAAATGAAAGTAATATTATCAACAGTAAGAAAGTTTCAATATATTTTATAAGTGCAATGATTATTATTTTAATATTATATGTTGTCCGCAGATTAGCTTATACAAAAAGATTTTTTATTAAAAAGAGTTAATTATTTGAGGTATTTGTGCAAATATTTGTTTCTGGTATGAGCGTACATCCTCGTGTGTATCCCCACCGTGCCTCGGAGAGCACGTAAAGCCTTCGGTTCAGTTATCACCGACACCTGATAACGATCGTTAGTCGTCAGTTGGTAGGGAAATTATCCGCCAACCCACAGTAAAGTTGCGTGTTGGATTAAACTCCAACCCTTCTCCTATATGGAGAAGTAGCTTTTGCCTACTAGGGGGACGTTTACAGGCTAAATCAGTTCAGTTCAGTTCGTGGGGGCGGAGTACTTGCAGTAATGCCGAAATATCGGGAACTTAAAATGATTATCAACAAACAATATCCCGTCTTACATATAAATCACATATGATTTTTTTTCTCTTTTAAAGTCTACATATAAATTTAAGCACTTGTAGCTTCAAAAATGGCAGAACTCTGATACAAACTTCGATGGATGGAATGGAATGGAAAACGCTGGAATAAGCATTTATTTATTTGTAATCAAAATACCGTATAAAGTTTCTTATTTTCGATTGCAAAAATAATTTATTTTCATACCAACTTTCACCCCTTAAGAGTGTTATTTGATTTTGTCCAAACATACTTTTTTACTTGGGTAAAAATTACATGTTCCTAAATTTTAAATAAATTAGGCACGACGATCATAAAATCAGTAGTTAATTCAGTTGGGACATTAAACATTTAATAACGTTAAACAAAAGCTACGGTTTATAATAGAATCATTTTTTTTATTTCAAATCGATTTTCAAAATCAACATTATATGTTTACTTCGCTCACTTCGCTTCAGCCTATCGCAGTCCACTGCTGGACATAGGCCTCCCCAAGCTCACGCCAAATATCCCGGTTTTCCGCAATCCTCATCCAGTCTCCGCCGGCGACCTAGCGTAAGGCGTCGGTCCAGCGGGCTGGAGGACGCCCCACACTGCTTTTGCCGATACCCGGTTTTTCTTTCTAGGGATAATGTCGGTTACTTTGGTTCTCTCGCGGTTGATCTCATTTCTCATTTTATCCTTGAGAGATTCTCCAAGCATAGCCCGTTCTATAGCACGTTGAGTGAATTTAAATTTGTGTACTAATCTCGTCGTCAGTGTCCACATCTCGGCGCCATATCTCAATACAGGTAGGACGCACTGTTCGAAGAATTTTATTGAGTTTTGTCTTTAAGCAATGCGAAATCTTCAAATTGAAGACTCGACGAAGCCTACCAAATGCCAACGAGCCCAACTGTATACTCCTATAGGCTTCCTTCTCAAAGTTGTTTCGGCCACGTTGGATTGTGTAGCCTAGTTAGATATAATCCTGTACAACTTCGAGAAGGGTACCATAGACAGATATCGCTCTTCGCATGGCATGTTTAATGAAAATAACTTACGTACTGTCCAAACTCATACTGAGACCGACCAGTCGGGAGGACTCATTAAGGTCGCCCAGTATCCGGCCTAGCTCGTCCAATATCTCCGCAAAGATGACGATATCGTCGGCGAAACGAAGGTGTGAGATATAATAAATAAGTTTACTTAACTTACCATAATTTTACCTCGTTTACGGCACCCTGTCAGTTTTATATTGAAATTTTATTGTTTACTATCAGTTTATATATATACGCAATAATAACATACTTGGGGTGGGAATCGAATTCTCGACTCTGCAACGGATAGCAGGGTTACTACCTACTGCACCAACGGCTAATCAAAATATACAGATTTTATTATTTAAAGAAAAAATTAGCTTGTAAACTCAGTATTACTAGTTAAAATTTGATACTGTGTATGTGTCGCCTGGTATCGTGTTTTTTTCACTAGAATATCTCAACTTGTATATATTTATGTTATAATTATTCAGAAATATAAAATAATACAGGCAAATGTGGCATAGAAACCTACCAGTACGTATCTTAAAATGTTAAAGTACTCAAAATTATCCAATCATTTTGGCATATTACATGCAAATGTAATTTAGAATAAAAGACGAATTCTTGCGCCTTTTTTAAATTTATTATTTTCCACCGCGAGTCCCATCCTTAATGGCGGTTGCTTGACACGAGATAAGATTAATATATCAACCTGACTTTCATCTCACAAAGGGCACGTTACCGCTTTTAAGGTAACGTCAAACTAGTCAGGATTTTTTACAATTACAAAACGAATTCTACCCAGAACAAATAAGAGTAGATTTCAGCAACAAATTTTTTTATGACTTTCGTCTTTTCCAATATTTAATAAAAAATATGAAACGTGCTGTTATGTATTTAGAAATATAAATAAATAAATAAATCGTTTTATTATAAACAGTTGATAGTGACCAACGATCAACGATGACCGTTCTGGTGGAGTGGTGCGAGTAGTCGCCTCAAACCGCGCGCCGGCGATCGCGGGTTCGATTCTCGCTCGAGACAGATATTTGTATTTGTACAAATATTTGTTTTCGGTCTGGGTGTATGTCCTTGTGGGACTCCCCACCGTGACTCGGAGAGCACGTAAAGCCATCGGTCCCGGTCGTTATCATAGACACCTGATAACGATCGTTACTCCTGGTAGGCAAATTATCCGCCAACCGGCAGTGGAGCAGCGTGGTGGATTAAGCTCCAACCCTTCTTCTTCAACCGCTTAGCATTGGGTTGCTTACAGACTGATACAGTACAGTACAGTAGAGATCAACGGAATGGATGATAAATGATAAAAGAAGTTATAATAAAGCTCGACACCGTGAGCATCTGCTGAAAACAATCTCTTGTATTTTATTAAATTATTAGAGGGAACCTTACTTAAGGATCGCGAAGTATAAATTATGAAGTTACTTCCATTAGTGTCATGTCGTGATGGTACTTATACGGAAACAAAATTTTAATTACATCATACCGTCCAGCATGATTTGAGTGTCTAAAAGCTCCTAGCACTCTAAAGCTTAAATGTATAAAATATATCATAATGATTATAACTTTTAATAACAGTGAATGCGAATGTTAAATATTGTATTCTTATTCAATTTACTGTTAAATTAGTTTCCTAATTTCAAAGTTTCAAACAAAGAGGCCTTCTAAGTTAGGTTCGTTTCCTGCATTTTGTTTGCGGACTTACAGTATTAAAATTGTCTGTTCAGAATGGGCTACCTTCTACTGAAAATCCATACATATTCAACGGTGACTTCGTGGATCGGGGAAAGAAAGGTTTGGAAGTTTTTCTCCTGCTGCTAGCGTGCATGCTGGCATTCCCCGGAGGAGTTTATTTAAATCGGGGAAACCACGAAGATCTTATTATGAATTCCAGGTATTTACATATTTAATCTTAAAGCAAAAATTTGCATTTGTACATGATAAAATTTTCTGTGTTTTAAAGGAAAAATATCATAATATGTTATATGGTATGACGGCCGGTTGGTCGAGTGGTCAGGCAACTGGACACTTTACGCAGCGGTCGCGGGTTCGAATCCCGCCAGGTGCACATAATTTGTATGACGAATATAGATGTCTGCACCGGGTCATGGATGTGTATTTATGTATATATATATGTATTTATGTAAATTTCTTAAATTTATTTCCGTTCCTAGTACCTGTAACACAAGTTCTTATGAACTTAGCACGGGGCTAAGTTAACGTGGTGTGATTGTTGGTTAATATTTATTTATTATTTATATGTTGTAGATATAAGACTTAAGTTAACGATTCTTAATATACACGTTCAAAGGCATTTTAATAGTTATAGCTAAAGACTATTATAATTAATAAACTTTGATTATTGACTTCAATAACGCTGAACTCGTTAATTTTGATATTAAATTTGTTCAATTGGAAATATAATTAACTGTCTGAAACAGTGTGGCATAGATTGTTTTCATGATAAATTTTTTTTTTGCTATTTTTATACGTTAGGTAGTATTTGTTATTTAATTTTATAATTTAATCTTTTCATTATTGTTTATTTAAGGTATGGCTTTATTAGAGAAGTTCATCAAAAGTACAGGGTAAGTATCTGTATTTAATAATAGTATATTTTTTATTAGTGTTAAATAATCGTGTTCATGTTGACTTTTTAAAATCTTGGTACACTAATTTTTTCTACAAGATAATAAAAAAAAAAAATCATGAATTTTAAAGCTTGCCAGTAGAAATCTAATAAACGCACTCTATGTTACACGAAGATAAACACAAAAAAAATCAACCTTCAAAATATTTAAATACGACATTTGTAGCAGAGTTTTCATTATTTTCATGTAAATATTAAAAAAAAAAAATATAAGAAGATTTTAGAAAATGTAATCATGTAATTAACTTTAATTAATTCGTGTATAATATTTGTAAAACAAATCTGAAGCCCGAATAAGTAATTTTAAGGCTGAGGAAGTAATTAGCAATTAATTTCGTCACGCCCATTTTATATTATACTACGAAACATATTTCTAAAATGTGTATTACGATAGGTATTCATTTGATATATAAACTTTAAATTATTTACTAACTTTTTTTTCCATTCAAGTCCTGCTCTATTATACTTATAAAAAATTATGGAAAAAAATGAATTGTTTTAAAGTATACTCTGGGGTTTTTAAACAAAAAAAGTACAGTGGAATCTCTATAACTCGAACTTTGTTAAATCGAAAATTTCAGTAAGTCAAAAAAAAAAAAAATGCCATTTCCTTCCGCTGAACATCTAAATACGCGGTATCTCAAATTATTTAGACTTTGTACCTAACTCGAACAAAATGTTATTTCCCTACCAAGTATTGATGATACATATTTATACTCTATAAATCGAATTTCAAAAAGGAGACTCTCTTCTAATCTATTGTTTTTGTCTTTAACACGTGCAATGAATGGATACACGCTTTAAATTGATAAAAAATCTGCTAATTGTTTAAATTAAAAAAGATAACGGATTATTTTTAGCGTACACTTTACTTATGTGATTATATATGTGATTTGTTTTAATATTTAAGTTGTAAACTTAAGTTGAATTTTTATTCAAATTTATCTCTACAAATCGAAAAATCTTAGAAAACGCGCATTTGTAAGTCGAAATTTAAGCAGTTAAATCATATGTATCTCGAAGTTCTTGTTAAGTCGAAAACTCTGAACTCGAATTTTTTTGCATTTCCCTTTACATTCGAGTTATAGAGATTCCACTGTATTTAGTTAAATATACATTTAGAAAAAGATAAACGAAAAAGCTGACTATAAAATATAATAAAACAACATTATTTTATTTATTTTCATACATTAATTCAAAAACAACGTGAAGAAAAAAATGGTTTGAAATTTTAATATTTAATGATAATAAATCTAAAAGAGCAGATACTTGTGCTATAGCGCAAGTGAGTTTAAATGGAAATACGTAAAGGTGCAATCCCTTTACCACGGCAATTTCTTTAGGAGCTTCGGAATTAAAGTTCCTATTTGTCTTTGGCGTACCGTTTTTCTGTAGCACTTTTATACGTACCGACTTTATTATATCGTCTTTTCATCAGGTTTTGCAATGTAGATGTTTCGAGTGCGAGTGAGATAAGACTATAAATATAATTTAGCGTGAGTGAGACATATATACTATATATAATATGTATAACGTTTTTCCGAGATTCTTTTCATAAATCTCACGCAATGGTGAACAGGGCTGTAAGCCCGGTTAGCTTATTATAACGCATTTGTTTGCTTAATGTAATGATAAACCATTCAACCAAATATGTATAAAAGGAATACTGTTCTGTTATATTTTTTCATAATGTGGTTGCTTTATGAAAATAATTATTTAGAGATTATCTATGTTATCTTTCGTTTAGTTATCATTAATATATGTATATATATATATATATATGTTACCGGTGAAGGATAATATAAATAAATATGTTTAACATACGAGTACATACACGGTCGTCTGTTCCTAAGGTAGGCAACTTAATGCCTGTGTTTTAAGTAACAGTTGACTGATATACATTTTTTTAACAAATATACATATAAATAATACATATACAAATAAATAAATAATACACCCAGACTCGGGGCGGGAATTGAACCCACAACCCTGGAGCAGAAAACTGGGCCACTGCCAACTGCGCCACGGGCCAGTCATATAATGTTAAGGATAAGTAAATGAAACAGTCATGTCAGAAAAACAAGGGATTTTTTACAATAAAGAATGTAAATAATTTAATTCATCTGTAAATTGTAAAAAAAGACGAATTCAGCTTTATTCTTTAACCTTATTAGAAGTTTCGGAGATTGCCCAATTGTAGTACATTTATAGGCTGCAACAGTACAGTAAACACTGATAATGTCTTATTTTGGTAATGTTTTATTCAAGCTTACTACAGTATTATGTTTGTTTTATACAGCACAATGCAGAGCGTTTATTGAAATTGATTGAGAATGTGTACCGCTGGCTCCCTCTGGGCACCATTATCAATAATCGGGTGTTCGTGGTTCACGGAGGTATCTCTGACACAACAGACTTGGACATGGTGCGAAGTCTTGAAAGGGATAAGGTAAGGACTACGCTCACTTACATTTTAAAGCTATCAAATCTATACATATAATAAAATGGTAGGAAAGTCAAAACTGTACACTGAATATTTTTTTTAAAGAATACTTGGGATGTGATCTACAATCGATACCGAAGCAAAAAATATAGTTCTTAGAATTTTTGTCTGTTTGTCTGTTTGTCTGTATGTATGTCCGGGATAAACTCAAAGAGTACTGCATGAGTTTACTTCAAATTTGGCACGAATATTATTAAGTCGGGTCAACATATAGACTACATATTATCATGCTATCACCTACGGGGAACGAGCAGTGAACCTTTATTTCTTTAACGCATTCTGTAACAACGTGTAATCTACGCAGACGACGTCGCGGGCAGCAGCTAGTATGACAATATAGCGGTCGAAGATGATAGAGGATACGTGACGCTCTTTTCAATTAAAACATATAATTAATTAATAACAACTTGTCTGTTTTCTGCGACGGTTTCAGATTACATAGACTTAAAAGAAGTCTTATAAAATAAATTGGTGTTTTTATTTTGTTTAAGCTTCTTAAATCCTAGTCGATCGGTAATTATTTTAGCAGTTAATAATTTTATGTAATTCATGGTTTCAAAGATTGCGTTAGGTTGATTGTTGATATTTGTCGGATTGGTTACTGTTTAAATCATACATAAGTTGTACCTTGACGCTTTTAGCCTAGAAACTTTCCTAATCAAGTGGCTATTTTTATAAAATCGATTAATCTTGTACATAACTTTAACTGTTTTTTATTGTAAAATTTCCACTACAAGTTCCGTTTGAAAATAGTTTATTTAACTTGAAAGATATTATTGAAAAGTGTAATTTATGGAACCAGTTCATCAGAGAGCGTCGTCGCGTCGCTTTACCCGATGTTCCGGGAATCACCGTTTATTTTATGATACAGAAATTATTTATAGAGGTGTAAAAGTTGAGGTTTTGTTTTTAATAATTTATATAGCTTGAAAATATCATAAGCTGATAAAATTCGTTTTATTAGTCATATTAACTAAGACGTTACGGTTGCGGTTGTGTATCCGGCTTTCTCTATTCATTTCCTCACACCAATGGTTTTTAGGTCCTGTTTCACGCCATCGAACCATCTGAGTTTTGGCCTACCGTGACTCCTTCGGCCATCCAGCTTACTACTTAGTAGATGTTTAAGTATCCTGGCATCATTTATTCTTTAACAGGTGGCTTGCCTATCCTTATATTATCTTCTTATCTTAATCTATTTAATACTCATAATATCGGGCTCATCATATATTTCATAGAGCTCGTGATTGTATCGCGTTTTGCGAACTGCACCATAAATAAATACGTCTAAGGACTTTACGCTCGAAAACTAGTAGTGTGCTTGTTCTTTTTCTTAGTATCCAGCATTTTGTCAGTGTCAGTCTTAGTAAGGTCTTCTATATAAGAAGCCTATTGCTTCTTGACAGTACGTTTGAACGAAAATATCTTTTCAAACCGAAATAGCAATTATTAGCCGCCATTATTCTCTGATTTATTTAAAAAGATATATCGTTTTAATCTGTTACTAAAGAACCGAGGTACACGAATTCACTGCCCCATGTAAAGATGTTATTATTTATGGTTACTTCGTATGGTAACTCGCGTCGCTCTTTTGACGGTTTCAAGTATTTGGTCTTCAACGGGTTCGCAGATACTTTGGCTAATACACGATATGGTCTCTTCACAGCTAGCAGACTTCTACCAATCACATATACAGGGCCGGATTTAGGGGAGGGCAAGCGGGGCAACTGCCCCGGGCCTCCACATAAGAGGAGCCTCCACAACAGAGCCTTCGGGGAAAAAATTGAAATCGTATAGAATTAATTTTGTGTTTTTTTTTTAAGAATAGGAATAGGTGATGACCTTTTTTTTAGGAATACATACAGCCCGACGGAGTAAACAACAGCGGTTCGGAGTTGGGACGACCTTTTTTTTTTTGTTGTCGTCGGTCTCCAAACAAATATATTGAAAACAAACTTTGAGATCAAGGGGCCACCACTCCTCTGTTGCCCCGGGCCTCACCTCTAAATCTGGACCTGCACATATAGGTCATCTGTATACCCTAATACTTGAATGTATTAACAAAAAATCTTGCTAGCAATTTTAATGTTTGAGTCACAGCTGCACTTATCCAATAACAGGTTAAAAAGTAATCAATGTAGCGCTGTTTGAGGCCATATTATTTAATTTTATTTTGTTTAATTATATCATTTTTAAATTTTTTTTGATTACTGACTTGATACCAACTTTTATTTTTAGGTATATTAAAATATATAGTACAGTTTTAAGAAATGGAAACAATTGTCAGCATCTTATCATTTTTAAGGAAAATATTCGAATAGTTATATTTAGTTCTATGTCTATTCAATGGTAATGGAATGTTAAATAGTGCACAATAAGGTTTCCCTAAAGGTCAATCGACGACTGATGCGACTATAGTGCTTCTTTAACATATATACTCGTATCTATGATGTTTTTGAGAAATCACTGAATGATATTTGTTTATTTTTTTATTTATACATATAAGGCGTTTGATTATTAAAATACTATAACTTAGAAGGAGTTAGATCTTGATCTTCTTACATATTTTTCTGACAGATATATAATTTGAAAAAAGATAGATATTATAAAGCCTGTTTCGGGATCTGTAATAAGAGGTTGGGGAAATAGTGTTTTCGTATTTTGTATGTAAAAAATGGAAAAAAAAATGTATTTCGTTGCACTATTTATATCTGGCTGGTTATAAAAAATAATTTTCCGCCATTTTCAATAGTTTTTCTGTAAATCAAAATGAGTGAATCTAATGAAAAAATTTGATACATTCTGAAGTTTTATTACAAAAAAAGGGAAAAATGCGACTTGAGCCGTGAAAAAATTTGTTGTTATTATCTTTTATTTGCCCTTTAAAAAAATAAATTTTCCTAATTTCCAATTTAGCACGCCTACAATCTTTCGCTCTTGTACCTACGTTCTTAGGTTGGCTGGTAGAGAATGCATTAAGCCCGCTTTTTGTACATTTCAATATTGTGTTCTGCAATAAAGTATGAATAAATAAATAAATGTCAGTAAGAGTAGCATAAAGTTAGTTTTTCAGTCTGGGAATTTTGATGTCAAAGATGCAGCTCGTTCAGGTCTCCCTCATACTGATAAAGTTGATGCCAATTTAGAGAAAATGGAGCAAGTGTATTACGAATTAATGATATTAGTAGTTACAACACAGCCGAAGAACAACAAAGCAGTTTTGCCCATTTGAAAAAGTCTGAATATACAAAAAAGCTCGATATTTGGGTGCCACACGAGCTCACTGAAAGATAACTAATGAATAGTGTACTCATTTGCGAATCTCTATTGAAACGTATTGAAACTGAACCATTTTTGAAAAGATTGATCACTTGTGATAAAAAATGGATCACATACGACAAGAACGTGCGAAAAAGATCATGGTCAAAGAGTAGTCAAGCGTCGGAATTCTTTGGGTAGTGTTAGGTCATGAGAGGACTGTCAAAACTACTTGTTGCTTTTTTTTAATCAAAAATCCTAAGATTTTTACAGGAACAAAACCATAGTAATAGTAGGTATTTTAGGTTTACTATATGTATATATATATGGGACGTTCTTTGTCAACCGGAACACCTCTATACCCAAAATTTAATTATAATATATATATATATATATATATACATATATATATATATATATATATATATATATATATATATATATATATATATATATATATATATATATATATATATATATATATTATAATTAAATTTAATTTAACTTTGAAAAAAAAGTCTTGAATTTGTATATAAAATACGAAGAAACTTTTTTCTGACGTAATAAAAATAAGCGTTCCTCAGGAGTCTAGCTTATGTCTTTTATTATTTCTAAAATAATAAGCGAATGCAAAAAGGACTAATTAAATATAGGAATTTAACTAATAAATTAATATCAAAGATGTTCGATAGATTCGGTCTATAGCTTAGTCAAATATTTTCAATGAGATTAAATCATGATTTCAGTTACAATTGTACTTGATCAGAATAAAATCGGTTGACAGGTGGACATTTCTATCTTCAAAGAATTATTTAAATAGTTGGTCGGATCTGAAACTCAAATGAAACTTTAATTACAACAAACCTAGTGTATGTGATACATAGAAGCTATATGTATATAGTTTACCCATTTTTACGTTACTTTTATGAAATTAGCCGTTTTTTTTAAATATTATTTATTTAAAAACGTATGTCGAAACTAAAAAAGTTACTGTGTTGTAAATTATTTGAACGTCACAATATCGAATGTTTTATCTAGATACGATTCATTAAACGCGTCAAAATGGGCGAAGAAAAGCATGTCATAATACAAAACAAAATCAGGTAGTTAACTAAACTGCCAGTTATCAATCAGTTTTCGTTGAAATTGTAATACCAGGTATATAAAATCAAAGGTGGTTTTGGAAAAAACATTTTTTTTGTCAAATTATAGGTTATGTAACTACCACAAATTACAATAGATTACTTAAGTATTACGAAACTAAAATTATATTTTTATTATTATATGTATATTATATTTTTTGTCGTATGTGTTTACAGAGTTGCGGTGCGCGAACTAAAGCAAAAATAGATAGTCATGCCTATAAATATGATGTTTCCCGATAAAAGTTATAGTAATATGCATAATAACAACGACGACGAAATCGTTTAGTTAAGAAGTGTTGGAAATACCTAAAAAATTGAATTGTTCGAAAATTATTAATGGTACCAAAAACTTTGCGCCTGTTTTCCGTTTCATTAGCATTTATTTAACTTTGTTCCATTTATAATGAAGGTTGTTAAATTGTGGAAAATTGTATTTATCAGATGGTAAATAATAATATAATATGATTATTAGGATTTTTAAAATTATATTATTTTTTCTAAAAATATATTAAATATATTTAGTATTCTGTCTATAACGCAAAATGTTGTAGTTAAGCGGTAATTCTAGCTACCGCCTAACTACAACATGCCATTATTAATATTAAATTGTAATTAAAAAGTGCTGCCTTTAAACAGTTTTAATAAGGTCTTGAAGTGTCGGCGTCATCGAATTACACTATTCGACGTCGTTAGACTTAAAATGTCATTAGTTCTGGCTAGTATCTATCTATATGTAGTATGCTTAAGTACACTTCCGAACATACTCTGTTAATGATTTCCTTTTTCAGTATGTATCTCTCCTCCGACCGCCAGTGAATGAAGGCGCCACCCCTGCTGAAGTAATTGATAAGGTGGAATGGAAGCAGGTGAGTTGGCTTCAATAATTTATCATTCGCTTTGTTTGATCGATAGATTTGATTATCGCTTTCATAGGTAAAATTAAGGTTCACGAAACAGTATCAAGATTCAGGTCGAGAAGTGGGCGCATAATTTATCAATGATTTATTTTTTCATTATTATATGATGTTAGAGGACATTGATTGATGATACATTACGAAAAAAATATTTTGTGAAATAGTTTTTGTACTTATCGGTAAATAATTTTAGCATTGTGAAAATTCAGGTTAGCATTAAGAACTTCTAGCATTTAGAATTCCATATTCATCCCGGTAAAGTTTAAGATAGCCTAATGCAATATGCAGTTTATGAAGTTTATGCAATACACGCACAGCGTTCGTTATTAGTTGGTTAAATGACAAACATGTTTTTTTTATATTTGACTTTTGAAATTGCATATTTATTAATAAAATTAAATTATTAAATTATATACAGCATTTGATATTATACAACATAGCTTGTCCTTTATATTCTCATTTTATTTAATTTATTTATTCGTATAATAAACAAATTTTGAGTTATCAATTTAAATTAAAATATGTTCACGTTAGATTACATTTTATAGAAATAAAATATATTTTTTAGAGTTGAAAAAATAGAAGTCTTAATAGGTACAAGAATAAAAATAATAATGTTATTTAATAGCACATAAGGGATATTCATAAATAAAATATATTTTACGTAAATATATTTTAAATATATAAAATAGATTTATATGGGAAAATAACTTGTATTTCGCGCTAGACGTGCAATGCTTTGGGTGTAATTTGCAAGAAATTTAGAAGGGATTATAACTTTGTGTTTCGGGATCTAAAAGGAGACACGTTAAATGAAAAAGGCTTTCAATAAACTGAGACAAGCCTGTTGTTGATCAGTCGAAATAGGTTTTAGCAACAACAAAACACTTTGAATTTCTCTGTGCCCTAGCGACTCAATTATGTAATTACTCTAATACAGGTTTTCCCATAGTTATTTAATTTTTTGAAATTTTCAAACGAAATGCTTAGCATAATAAGGGCATTAATATCATTACGTTATATTGGGTGGAATGTTTCGAACATAGGCAAAGCATAGTATTCTTATGCTCTCGATATTATAAAATTGTGTTTATATGCTCTACCTGCTAAAACGTGATCATATTCAATCATTGAAACTTTTGAATATATGTTGCCAGTCTTTACTGATATTAATTTTTGACTACCCGTTGGCGCAGTTTGCAGTGACCCTGTTTTCTGCTCCAAAGGTTGTGTTTGGTTCGATTCCCACCTCGAGTCTGGGTGTAATATATGTTTATTTATATATTATATACATATTATATATGTATTATTATTTTTAACTTTAACTTTTTAACTTACATATATTATATAATCCGTTCGCGCTAAGTTTGCCGGTCCGTGGAATGCGCGTTCCCTCCCCCAGCCGCCTACCGCGCCCCTCTCAGTATCGTTGACAACGACATCGCATGCGTGGTTTTTATTCATAAAAATTCTTTGTGTCGGCGACGTACCCCAAGTTAAGCCATCGGCTTCTGACATGTATCGACATGTCAGAATAATTTTATAAGGTTTATTTGTAAAATATTTTTGTGTTAAATAATAAGGATTTTTATTGTAAATAATTACGTAAGTTGAAAAAGTGAATTTTTGTTTACAGAGATATCATTTTGAAAGTAGCGTTAAAAGAAAGATTTTGACTCATAACGAGATTTACAAGAAGGTTCAAGTCAGTAGGACTTATGGTTTTTAAAATATTTACGAAAATGTATATAGTGAAAGTTGTTTTGATGAAATGTTTATAAGTTTTGTTTTAAGAACATTTTATTATGTAAGGTAATATTGTGTCTAATTTATACGTTATATTGTAGAGTAAGGTTTAACGTATTTAAATATGTATAAATTGTAAGGGTTTTTTACTTAAAAACAATAAAGAAAGGCTCCAAGGTTTCGGCTCATAGTGAAAATCACGAACAAAATAGGACTTATATTATTATATTCATCTAACACAATGTAAATCTAAGTACAAATGTAAATCTTTTTTTGGAAATAAAGTATTATTATAAAAAAAAAAAAAATATAGTATCTTATTTTTTGCTGACGCTACCCTTCGAGTGACGTCACATCGGCAACGGCAAACTTAGCGCGAACGGGTAGTATATGTATTATATGTATTTTATTTTAAAAAAATGTATATCAGTCGGCTGTTACCTAAAACACAGGCATTAAGTTGCTTACCTTAGGAACAGACGACCTTGTGTGTGTGTAAAACATATTTATTATTATTATTATTTATTTTTGCAATATCAAGGCCTTTAATTAATTTTGAAGTCGAAAGTTATTATTTTTGTACTGGCACCGGTGTGTACTGATATAGCTACTCGTAAATCTCGACAGAGGTCGGAAGTGCTATCCTGCAGAATGTACTTTTGATAATTGTTCGTCTTAACCTCCTGATCCTCTACTGTATAGATAAAGCCCTCGGTTTCCCCAAAGAGGTCTCCGAATCGCAGCCACTCGACGGAGAGCTTACTTTCTACGTGAGGTGCGTGGAGCACCTTATAAAATCGTCCTCCTACTCTATCCAAACGGTCTCCCGGTCAGTTTCTTTCTCCTCTTTTCAAACTAGATCCTAAGGTGCACACCTCCTATACATGGACTTGGCGCTTAATAGGCCTCGACCGTTACTATACTTCTTCTTACGTATCTTCTGTCTAGGTTGTTGGATTCGGTAAGAGTCCATCTAAGCACGCCAAAGATGTACAGGAGAGTAGGAACAACCAAGCAGTTATAAGCCCTCGAACCCTGTTGGCGTCCAACAAGTGGCTCCGAAATACGTCAGCCGTCCAAAAAATACCTCGTAAACTACCTGTTTCATATCCGCCTCCTTTACGCCTATGCATTGTGTCATACCCAGATACCGATAAGATTTAGCCTCGAAAAGGGTCTTGAAGATTGATAACTCGAGACTTACTTCCGTCGATTGCGTCACATGTCCCTTGCCTACATGCAAAAATGCACACTTATCTGCTCTTAGCTGCAGCCTGATGGAACCGCTGAACTCAGTAGTACTTACTATTATTATTAAACGCACAAAAATACAAAAGCTATAGAAACGCAAAATATAGTGTAAGAAAATATATTATTATTTAATACAAATTAAAAATAAACGACACTATTTGAATAATTGTTTACTTAAGCTGATGAATAAGTAGGGCTAATTATTCAACAGAACACAGCGAACAAAAAATTCTAGTCTGATTTTATTTTTGGGTATCCATTCCTTTGTAATCAGCGTACTCGATTCCGAGCTAATCTTATTACTTTTGGTGTACTATCGAGTCGCTTAACTTCATTCTCATACAACTTGTAGCAGCGACCACGCAAATTAGTTATTTCCTTGATAAACCAACGAAGTGGATACCTAGTTAATTTACATGCATAACAGTTGGGCTGAAAAGTTCGTATCGTTTTATAGAAAAACTCATTTTTTTGGCAAAATTCGATTTAATTATTTAACGTAGTTGCCATCGAGGGCGATACACCGATTATAGCGAAGTTTTCAATATCATTTTTGTAGTACGATTTCTGTTTAGCCTCAAAATAGGCCTCTGTTTCGGCCGAAACCGAAACCGAGGAACGAACGTGATGGAACACAACTCTACTGGGACCTGTCACATACAGTCATAGACAGGACGATATAATCAAATAAGCTTGATATCGTGGCGATAGATAGGTATATCGAGGGTTTTTTTTTGTGTACATCACCATTCCGCGTAACGAAAACTTGGTGAAAGCCGAAAAAGAGAAAAATGTAAATATCTGGATTTCTCGTACGAGATTTTTGGTATGTGGAGCGTAGAGTTAGCTGAAATCATCCCTATCGTAATATTAGCCAACGGTTTGATCCCGATTAGCATCGCTCACCATCTGAGGCAGCTGGGGATCCATGGCAGTTCACTCGTAGCCAAGATGCAGGAGGCGGTATTTCTAAATTACTGTATTGTATGCCGTTTTCTCAGCCTACAGAACTGAGCACCGGCCGGTTGATCTTCCTGCCGGGGCTTAATCCTATATTTATTTATGTAAATTTATATAAATTTATTATATGGATTATATAATAACTTTATGGCGACTGGCCCGTTGGCGCAGTCGACAGTGGTCCTGTTTTCTGCTCCAGGGTTGTGTAATATATACATATTTATTTTAAAAAATATGTATATCAATCGACTTTTACCTAAAACACAGGCATTAACTTACCAACTTTAGGAACAGACGACCGTTTGTGTATGTTCATATATATGTGTATATATATATAGAGTGACAATCAAGATAATAATAATTTATATCTACATTTTTACATTAACATTATTATTTATTTATATTATTGTGTTATTTTATATTGTATTATTTTTGGACGTCCACTGCGTTCATCTTCTACGGTGCTCATATGGCTTGTACTGAATTTTTCAAACCACTTATGAATGGTTGCTCCGCCCGGCGCAGAGGCCGGATAACACTCCTCAAGCTAATTTTTGGTATCAGCAGCACTTTTTTTCATCAAAAAATAGTATTTCATAAACACAGGAAATTCCTTTTTATCCATTTTTTTCAAAATAACAAAAGTTGCTTCACTCAAAATGCAATATAATCGATATATCAAAATATCGTTTATTTTTCAGAAAATAATCGATATAAATCGTCGATATTTTTTTTCGCGATATATCGATTATCGATATTTATTTTCGGATATCAAAATCGATATATTTTTTTGAAGTTCAGCTATCTGCATGTATTTGACTAATATATATAAGGATAGGCTACAAGGGTAAACATTGATGGTAGATGTCGGATGCCCCTTTTTTTAGGAATTGGGATAGGCTACAGGGGTAAACATCGATGGTAGATCTCGGACGCCCTTTTTTTTCGGATAGGCTACAAAGGTAAAATAATGAGGGACAAAAAAAATCGATTATCGATATATCGATATTTTTAGTCGATATATATCTATACATTTAAAAAATATCGATACTATATACTTCTTTTGAATATATCTATATCTATATACTATCTTTTGAAGGTTGGCACTAACTAAAAATGATATGGATTTTATTCTAGTGGCGCCATCTCATAGAAACGATACGAACTATTCAGCCTACCTAATAGATACCAACGCTTGGGTACATAATGTCGTTACAATGTTTTTCATGTCTTCAAAAAGTTTTATTCTCCCGAGAAGGACGCTTATATTATATTGGTAAATGTTGGTGGTCTTGTTTTTAAACTTTGTTTTATTTTTTAATTTGTGGATTTGAACAGGTTTTTTTTCTGTTACTATTTTTTTGCTAAAATTAAATCCTTTTTGATTTTTATACACATGACTAATTAAAAATATCACACCAGCCGTTGGATTTCCACTGCTAAACGTAGGCTTCCCCATCATCTCTGGAGGGAGGCCGTATAGTACCGTGTGGTGATCGGCAGTGAAGAATATTCCCAAACTCTTTTGCCGAGGTGTCGTAAAAGGCGACCAAGGCCATAGTGGTGCGAACAATTTTATACCAATCAAGATAGTGATGAGCAGCAAAGTCACTATATCCCGCCACAAAAACTCGCTCGCCTACCCACGACTACCAAGTATTGGCAAATCCGTACCTCGATAATTAATAATAATTTGTATTTAAATATTTGCATACATTGAAGAATAGATATGTTTATTTATTTATTTCAGACTCTTTTAAAAAAATCTTAAGTTCTAAAGATTATATGTACTCGTATATAATTAATTAGCATTAATACGATATTAAGTAAGTCGATTACTTAATAAAGCAATTGCAGTATTATATTCTCCTAGTTAAATCCAAACTTTGATAACATAGTCAATTAATACTGCGGCAAGTAAAAATACATTTTGAGCGAGGATTTGAAACGTGTTGAGAATTTCAGATGCAGTTACTTTGTGATCTTCTTTTATCTAAATTTTACTGCCTTTATATTACCTTTCATTCTAGCTTCTAATAAAAAGTATTCCCATAAAGCATCAAAATTTTATTGGTCTTCCTCGTTAATATATTTTAATTAAATTCTAAATTAGGAGTACCTATGTATTTTTTAAATAATGTGGTTGTTATCATTATTCTAGCCATTAATTTGAAAGTATCCCAGACACATTCTATCCGTCTGTCTGTTTGTCTATCGGTTTGTCTCTCTATATCTTAGTCGCGTGTCACGTCAAAACTACTTAATGAATTTGAACGTAACTGGACACGATTCAAGTTTATACTTCAACTAGCGGCCCGCCCCAGCTGCGCCTGGGGTATGTGTATGTACCTTAACCTATCCCATGAATAACTCTATCTACTAGTAAAAACCGCATGAAAATCCGTGCAGTAGTTTTTGAGTTTATCGCGAACAGACAGACAGACCCGGCGGAGGAGTTTGTTTTATAATATGTAGTGATAATAGGACATTAGGTACTTTTCATTCCGAAATACGCGACGGTTCCTTTGAGATGATTGAGGGGTGGAAAATAAAATGTGTACTCAGTTATAATTCATTAACCTGCAGTCCGATTTAATATTTTTTTTAATTTGTTAGAAAGGAGATATATTAAAGATTGTCAAGGAAATATTCAGAGGTCTTCGATTTGACTAAGGGTAATCAGAGTAGAGTCAGTATTAAGTCCAAATAACTTGGAATTTGGAAGGTACAGAAATCAATGAAAGTATAGCTCATCTCGAGCTTGTATTTAAAGTTAGTATAAAAATAAACATGTAGTATAAGATATTAGACATTTTTAAGACTTAATATTTGTTATTAGGTAATCAAACTTGTAATAAATTCTATAATTCTAAAGATTTATTTCAAAACTCATTTACAGGGAAGCCGGAAAACTACATTCATAATTTTGTTCGCTTTAAGTGTCACTGGTCAAGTAGAAAAATTAAGTGGAACAAAAATATCAAAGCGATATATATAAACGAAACATTTAAATTTATATTTATCTGACTATGATAACGAGTATGATGTGAAACTTAATATGATATTTTAATCAATTAGGTACATAAGTAGGTAGTATACTTGCTTGCAATGGAGATTAGTAAAAAAAAAAAAATTTACCTGTCTACGGCGAAGTCTAAATAGAAATTTTTAAAGGACGGAATTTCTTAGAATATTTTCAGTCGATTTCACTTTATTGTTACTTAATTGATTTTTGCATATATTATTCATGGTTAATCAATTCCTATTACTAAAAAAGAAAAAAGTCTATATAATAAACAACATAAATAATAACATACATTTATGTTGTTTATTGAGAGCTTTGTTGATTTTAATCAACGATATATTCAATAGAGGTGTACCTATAAAGATTGGTAAAAATGTGTTTCGAATAAAAATTTCTTTTACGGCGTGCAAAAAATTTATCTAGCCTTTTCTTCGGACTTTAAGATACTTCTGTATTCCCGGTACGCACTGAACAACTAACGTAAATCTCCAAGGGCGAAAGATGTACGCTTTATTTTTACAAAATCTAAGAAATAAATTGGGATAAACCAGATAAATAAGATAGCAAACATATACAATACACTTAAATATCATTTCGTTTTATTTTTTTCCATTTTCGATTATGGAGAACAAAATAGTGTAGAATTCGAAATGGGCTAGGTTTTTTTTTATACTTCGAACAAGTTACGTCGACTTCTCATATCGACAAATCCCATTTTATTAAGTTATCACGTTATTTTCTTCAGTGGCGACGTAATATAAGAAAGCACCATTCTGGTTATAATCTAATTTCAGCGGACCGGACCCTCGAGTGTGACTTGATAAACTGTACCGTAACCGCTTATGAACTTTTTGTCCCCTGGGGAGGAATTCTCTATACAAATAGTCGTTCGACATTTACCCCTTTTGAAATCCACAGCAAGATCCTTTGTGTATTGAATGATTAATTTTTTTTTTGAAAAGGAAAATATAAATGATATTCTATTTTATTTATATTATAATATACTTAATTAATATATACTTATTCAAATGTTTTGATTCCGTCATAATAAAGTTTTTTTTCAATTTTTTTTTATAATATCACATTATAAAATGTGAAACGCGCAATGAATTTATGTAACTATATCATCTATCCACTGTGTCCCGAATTGTCTGTTCAAATTAGCACGCGTAAGAAGGCTGTTATGTGGCGGTGCGCCATCTTGTTGAAAATAAACTTTTCGCAATTCTGTCAGGGGCCATTCATCCAACTGGTTTTGAAGATTCTCTAAAATGACCTCGTTATACACAACAGAATTAAGAGTACCTTCATAGTATTCGATCATTACAGTACGGTTTGACATTAGAGCACACCAACAATTAAAAGAAAACCGAATCTGATTGTGGCTTTCCCTTACTCTGACAGGATTTTCTCTAGATCAATAATGATATTTTTTTCGGTTGTACATACCGTTATTGAAAAAATTTGTTTCATCAGACCATAGTATGTACTTTAAAAATCATGATCTGTACTTATTTTTCCTCTAAGCCATCTCCAAAAGGTAAGTCTTCGAACTTCTTTTTTTTTCTAATTTTTTTTACTTTTTTTATTGGGAACAAATAAGGTTGTTGGCGATAAAGAATATTACGAGTTGATTTATCGTTTTTCAGTACAAAATGTATGGAAAATGTTTTTGGCGATTTCTGACATTTGTAGTACTCATACCTTAAATGGTCCCATAGAGTCTTTTGATCCCCATTTGAAGTAGGATCGATAGGCATAGAATTTTTTTTTTAGATTTTAGCACTTTTTTCGCTGACTGTACATTTTCTCAAAAATCTGTGAATGCAGTTCAGAATATCTTAAAAAGTTATGGATGGTCTCCTAGGAACGTTTTCCTGAAAACAAAAAAAAAACAGCTTCAACGATTTTCATGAAATTTAGTATGCAGGTTTCGGGGGCGATAAATCGATCTAGCTAGGATTTATTTTTAGAAAATGTTGTTTAATCTCTTTTTTCAGGCAATTAAAAAATATTATTAGAATATGAAGGCAAATTTCGCTATCAACGATAAGCTTATAATAGCTCGGTTGGGAATCGGGCAGAATCGAAATCAGAAAACCCGGGTTCGAATCCAAGTGTCTACACACCAATTTTTTTTCCTTTTTTTTTTTCAAGTTTCTTCTTTTGTGAGAAAAACTATTATTGAGAGCTATTTTTATTTTTTATTTAAATAACCAGTTCCTATTATCTTATGTCGGTAGGATCGAAAATATTATGTCGCATCAGTATCTAATGTATCTAAATATAATTTAACCAGGTCATCCAGGTACTACTGTTTATAAGTGAGATTTTTGCTAATCAATTGTTAAGCAATTGATTAAATTTTAAGAAACGTTTATAAGTAAGACCTTTAAAGTTTAAGCCATTTAGTGCATGATGTTCCGAAAAGTAAAAGAATGTATCCATCTGACTTGATATAAATAATGGCGTGGAAGTAAGTCCTGTTACAGAGCTAAAAGGGGACGAAGTTTATCGGCAAAATCGTTAAGCCAATCAGATGGGTTATTGGGGAGGGCATTATTATAACTAAGGTATCGACGATATTTTTCCAGATTTAACCAGACAATTCTTGCTAGATATCTGGAACTAACGGACTCACAAAACTTACGACAGCTTTGCTTTTTATTTTTGGGAAATAAACTTCTAATTTTAGCATTAATGCGCTGATATTTGTTGAAACTTTCAATGGACAAGGTTAGTATATATGCTGTATTTTATTGAAATTGTAATCGGCAGATGAATTGCTGTTTAAATAATTCGAGGCCAAGAGAGGAGAAAAGAAATGGAATGTGCAGAGAAAAGAAAATAATGTTCAAGGCTCTGATAGCAACTGAATTTATATGAGAACTTTGGGGAGGTAAAGGGATATGGGAAAAGGGAGTGGAGGGCCGGTTGAAAATGGTACTACCAGTATAGCCGTCTCTTCTGTCATCCCTCGAAGTGGAGAAACCTAGAAATCCAGAACCCAGAAACTGAGATCCTTGAACCAACTATGTTTCGGTGATGGCAATAATGACGGGCTCGTGGAGATTAATTAGTGTGAGGAGTTTGTTTTCTTTAGGACGTAGGCAATTTCAATGAAGGAGCCTGATTTAGGACATTTTTAAAAGTTGGAGTAAAGTGTTGAAAATGTTGGTCGGTAGTGTCGTGTCAGTATGTATAGTAACGATAGAAATAATAATTTGAATAAAGTTTTATAAAGATAAGTATTATTTGAAGGTGTAATAAGATTATTATTGTTGTTAATCCATTAGGCTGAGAAGTGGGACACTAACAAATAATGGTATTATTGGCCTGTTTGCGGTAACCTTTTCTTAAAAGAGCTCGGAGAAGGGGAGTTCGGACAACTGTTTCTCTATAGGAGCGATTAGGTGAAGAGATTGGAAAAGTCAGAGAGGTTGGATTAGTCTTTTGGGAACTATTAAAGGAATACACAACAGGGAAGAATATTTTATTCACTATCTCTGAATAGTATCTTTTAGTGGTTGAAATAAGAGAAGATTCTTTCAATACTTTCTTTGGGCATAATACATTTGATTGACTGCTGGCGAGAAAAATCTAGACACGTCTTATTCGTTGTGAAGTGTTTTCCTGAGCAACGCAAGCATGTAGCATTGTATTCAGATTAGGTTGCAAGCATCTAAAACATCTCGGTTTACCCTTGCACTGTGTTTTGATTTCGCCATATCGACAGCAGACCACCACAGATCACACACAGATTGTTCCTTCGTTATTAACCTTTCTATTTACCCGTCTAGCCTTGTTGACCTCACCACAACCAGAAGGAAGATCTAGGGACTCCACCAGTTTCTAGATATACCAGTCGGTATTAGACATGAAAGACTTAGCTGCTTATGCAGATGAAAATTCGACAGAAATTTTATTTTGTCCAATATTCTTAACGCCATCATTAATAATTATAGCTGTTACTTTGTTAGTATGTAAAAATTGGCCAAATATAATGGCCCGGATAATAGTTCCTGATTTGTCTAGAGACGTGGACTAATAAGGGACGTTTGTCATTATCTGTATAAAATAGCTTGTAGGAGTTTCAAAAAAAGTTAAATAAAATGAATGAACATAAACAATTTGTATCGAAGGAATAGTGTTGGAAGTATGAGAGATTGAATGTGGTTGGATCATCAAACACTAGACGTTTACGTGAACTTTCAGAACAATTTGGATCCGGCGGATCTCCGGAAGTCAATTTAACTATATCTTAAAAAATCAAAGACAAAAGAAAGAATTAAAAAAATAACCTGACATGTAAAACTAAATATAAATAAATTCATATACATAGTAAAAAAACCAAGCGTTATGGATCTTAGTAATTATTATCAATTACGAACCATTTCTACTATATAACTTAACTTTAACTAATCAGAGTTATAAACACAAACTAAAACACCAAAATCTTTCTAAAATGTATGTTAACCACAGCTAACGGAAGGGAAAAAACATCTTATCTATCTATAGTGAGTACAATATGCTCGTTAACATCACATAATCTATAAAAATAAAACGCTCCATAACTCTTATGTATTGATACAATATTTATGAACATAATATGGTAGAATAATACAAACAATGTCAGAGATAATTAATGTAGTGGAATCATTATTATCCGTCGTTGTCGTGATCGAGGGCTGTGACTACTCTTATACAAACTTATTCTAGTTACGTTATAGATCTTGACACTAGCGAGAGAACTCTCCGTGCATTCGTTAATCTAGTTATATAACTAAATATTTTGTATCATTTTCAATGTACTTACAATTTTATTACAATTTATTCGTATTATACAATAACAAAAGCAAGACAAAGTTTTCGTGTTGAAACAATTAAAAGGATTTGAAATGAATTTTCTAATGTGAAAGGTCACACAAGGTCCAATATAAGAAATACTAACTTTCTACCAAAAATTAAAAATCTTAAGGTCAAAATACATAATTAATGGATTAAAAGCGTCTAATGTGTAGTCAATTGTTCAGGATAACATTGTACGTAACAGGTGAATAGATAGTGCCCAAAGCGTATGATTCAGTTGAAACTTCGATAGCATTGTTATTTCGCTGATAAACATCACAAAGGGCGCTACCGGGAATGTATTGAGCGATAAAACTTTATGAACGGTTAGTTACTCAACCAACAATCTACATAATTAAGCCATTTTCCAAGTCAATTTCATATTTACTATTCTTACAATAGAAACTTGGAATAGGTACCCATATAATAATTTTAATATGAACAATATGTGCTAATTACTGTACTGTATCAGCCTGTAAATAACCCACTGTTGAGCAAAGGCCTCTTCTCCTTATTATAGAAGAAGGGTTGGAGCTTAATCCACCACGCTGCTCTACTGCGGTTTGGCGTATAATATGCCTACTATGAGTAACGATCATTACCAGTTGTCTGTGATAACAACCGGGACCGACAGCTTTACGTGCTCTCAGAGGCACGGTGGGGAAACCCACAAGGAATACAAATATCTGCCCCGAGCGGGAATCGAATCCGCTACCGCCGGCATTGACGCGACTACTCGCACAACTACACCAGAACGGTCGTCAAACGTATGTTCCAATTGATACTCGTATATTGTTAGAATTGTATGGTATATGATAATTCTATCATATATCCATTTATTTTAATTTCAGTTAGAAATACAGCGTCAAGAATGGTCGAGACCTTAATTTAACAATATATTTTATTTAGATTAATAAATATTTTTATTTTTATTTTTAATAGAGTAATATATATTGTTTTAAACCAATGCGATCATTATTCATATTTAAATTTATGTTTGTGTGAAAGTGTGTCACGGTATCGGTGCTCAGGGTCCAAAAAAGACACTGTCAGTATAGTGTGCCGTAGTGAACAAGTGCGTCCGTGTGCTGAAACTAGTCGACCCAAACGAAGAAGAAAGAAGGTAGACAGATTTTTCTTATCTGCCACCATCCACCATCTCCGTACGTCAGTCTCCCCGTGATCATGGCGATTGAAACATTGCCGAAATATAGGGAACTTCACAAAATTATAAACGCGGTAAGCACCCGAACGAACAAACATAAATTTAAATATGAAGAGTAATATATATAAAATTTTAGGCCTTACATGGACTATATCTAGACTAACCTCACTTTTTCGTGACAAAAATGGTTTTAGGTATTTTAAAATCACGTTTCTCGTTTTCCACGTTCACGGTCCCACATTATCCTCATTGTAACCATCCGAAGTGTGTCGAGCAGAGTTGCGTACCTTATGTTCATAGTGTCTGAGACATACTCGCTGAAGGTCATACAGGTACTGGCCTCGGCAGATCCTGATGAAGAAATAGAGGTTATGTATGAAGACGTAAGTAGGGCCATACATACAAATAAGACCTATTTCAATGTTGTTATAGGGATTTAAATGCGAATATAGGCAAAAGATGAGATGATAAGTAGAGAGTGAGGCAATTTGAATGTGGCTAGTGAAACCCCAGAAGATTTCCTGGCGAAGGAGGGACTTTTATGATGAATTCTTTCTTCCAGAAGCCACCTCATAGAAAACTGATGAATCCTGTTAGTTCCACTATAAATTAGATAGACTTAATCATGACCACCAGGCAATAAATATAATCATTGACGTCTCCGTGATTTAGCGAAAACCGGGAGTGATCACCTATTGATTAGGGGTATTTGAATTTTAATGTTATTAAACTGGAACAGTCTCGTCTGATGAAGTCAACAATTCGACCATCTAATGCACATATCCAAAACCCCGAGAGTCTTCAGCTTGAAATATGTAATCGTTTCAATTGCTTTTACGATTTTTTTTCCATAGAAGATACGATCAATTGGTTGGTGAACACTGTCCATACAGTTAGGGGCAGTTTTTACAGACTCGGCCGTAAAATTGACACCCTTTGGAAATGGAAAGCTCTCTGACTAAACAGACAGGACAACGCTCATTAAACCTGTAGTCGCAGACGCTAAAGCATATAGGCGTATCAACAAATGGATATGGAAATTTTTGAGACACGATATACGTGTCTTTAATATAAATGGTATCAAAGAAACGATAGAGATACACACACACACACACACACACACACACACACAAACACACACGCGTGCATATATGTTAGTATTGCTCTGAGATAGCTTAAAAACAATAATATATCACTTCAAGACAGTATTACGTCACTTACTTAAAGTCCTTCGGAAACTTTTTAATACCGTTTGCTTGTAACGCCAGAAGCCTGGAATAGAATCATGGTGGTGCTTTTCTTCAAGAAGGGCGAAACCTTGTTCAAGAATTACATGCCCATTTTGCTTCTAAGCCACGTTTATAAGCTGTTTTCCGAAAAGGCAATAGTACCATAGACTACATACATACGCTTCTTCAGATTATACAAAAAACTGCGAAGTATTATCGGCCATTGCATTTGGTGTTTGTAGACTGTGAGAAATGATTCGATCGAAAGGCGGACGGTGCTGCTGTCTCTCCAGCGGTGCCATATTGACTACCGGTATATTGAAATGTTGCAGTGTTCGTACAATAACGCTAGCTTGTAAACAAGCTCCAAGTCGCACAGCATGCAATGGAGATGGCTTTGCTTGGTATTTTTCTGCGAGATCGAATCAGGATTGATGAGATCCGCTGACGAATAAATCTTGCCGACATAGCCCAACGGATTTGTAAGCTGAAGTGGCAGTGGAACTGATGGCCGATGGAGCAGAAAGATTCTCGAGTGGAGACGACTTACCAGCAAGTAAAGTGTCGGACTGCCGTCCATGAGATGGACAGACAACTTGAGAGAAGTCGTCGGAAACCATTGGATGTAAGTTGTTTAAACCGGTCGCTCTGGAAGTTGATGGCTGATATGATGATGATTATGAATCGATAAACTGTGAACCATTGAACTGATTGTCATATTTTTCCGATATGAGAGTGACTTTATTCAGAAGTAATACATTACAAAAATCACGTTATTACTCACAAGTGTGGGATTTTATCCATAAATGTAAAACAATTTTACGCGCATCAAAACTAAACATTAGTAAAACCATGACAGTTTTTATATAGGTAGTTTAATATATTTAGCTGCATATTTATAAGTATACACTCTGAAATTTCGTACATTTTCTAGAAAGTCATTATTTAATAATATTCAGATATAATTAATGCTAAGTGTTTCACTGTCAAGTGTTTAATTATACTTTTATGTTAACTGTTTAAGAAGAAATTGTTTCAGTAACAAAATTGCCTGTTAGCAGTCTATTGTTCAAACCAGACGGTTAAATGCTATTCAGAAAACTAAACATAAATATACGCCCGTAAACGTAAAGATAAATACTATTTAAGAGATAACATAAGAACGTATATTGTATGAGAATTGAACTAAATAGACGTATGATACTGATGAGAATTCTTAGCGAATCAACTTTCATAATTCCCTGCTTATTAATTTTTAACCTAGATTTTTCAAATTTATAGAGGACCATGCTTTATATTCATGTGTACATTAAAGTCATTAAAATCGTGAAAGATATCGCGTAACATACATACTGAGAAAAAGAAAACATCTGACTGAATTAAGAGCATTCCTAATTTTTAAGCAAGTTAAAAATAACTATTTGCATTCCTTTTGTAGGTATTTGACATTCTTTGGTCGGATCCTCAAAGCATCGGGGGTTGTGTAGCTAATGCCCTGCGTGGTGCTGGCACATACTTCGGCCCCGACGTTACTGCAACTTTCCTGAGTAAGAACAAGCTAAGCTTTATAGTCAGAAGTCACGAATGCAAGCCCGGTGGATACGAGATACTTCATAACGGAAATGTGAGTTTTTAAACTAAATTATTTCTAAAAATATTTTAATTTTAATAATCACACTAATATTATAAATGCAAAAGTAAGTTTGTTTGTTACGCTTTCACACAAAAACTACTTAACAGATTATCATAAAACTTTGTATACATATTCTTGAAGGTATTAGAAGTGACATAGGATACTTTTTTTTTAAATAAACGACATCCACGCGGGCGTTGCCGCGGCCAAAAGCTAGTATCTTATATATCGATGAAACATCTTTTACATCTATGTGCTTTACGTATATTTAATACATAAATTATTGTTGAAAATTTGTAGGTAATAACAATATTTTCTGCATCCAACTACTACGAGCTTGGATCGAATAAAGGAGCTTACTTGAAGCTATGCGGCAATTCCTTGGATAGACAGTTCGTGCAGTATACTGCCGCAGTCTCTCGTACCCGGCGCCTCACATTCCGCCAGCGAGTAGGCTTGGTTGAGTCGTCGGCGATGAGGGAATTGCACAGCCATATAATGACGGCAAGAAGGACTCTAGAAGCAACTTTTAGAAGTATGGACATCGATCAAAGTGGTTTGTATATTATAATGTTTTAAATTAAAATATTAATAAAGATACAAACACGCATTTTTAGCGAGTTCAATATATTTAACTTTTGTGTAAACTTATAAATCATTTCGTTTTTCTTTTTGATAATAAATGTTTGAGAATAACAAACACCCACACCTGTAACAGAAACTTATGAGATCAATTTCGAGCTTGTATGTTTTACATGAAAAGGTTCTAAAGTTATTGGTATTTTTATGGATATATGCAGTCTTCCTCAATCTGTTATCTTTAATATAGCTGAGAGCTTCTCGTAAGAATCTTGTATTCAATGACTCTCGTAATCGTAACTCAGGAAACATTTTTTCCACGAATTCTAAGTGTAAGTGTAAGTGTAAGTGTGGTATGACTAGCACGCTTAATGTCAAGGTCGCTTAATTAAATGCGTCTTGCATTATCGATCTTGATTGTGTTTCAAGTAATTTAATTCATACAGTGCTAGAGTACTAGCTCCTGTGTGCTGTAATTATACTTAAGTAATCATACTTAGCGAGCTTATAAACAGAAGTAAGTACTGTACATAAATATGCAAAAAAAAAATGAATACTGAGTCTTTTTACTCTTAGTTAATTATTAATTTTGCAGTAAATTTGCCTATAAATGTCGTAAAGTTTTAAGTAAAAATGAAAACTATTAGTCACTATTATCTCTGAATTTCATGTTTCTTGTGACTAATCATTAATCAGTGGAGCTTTCATTTATCAACTTTATAAATTGGAATAAAGATTTATATGATTTTATGTCTTAAATGAAATTTAAAATAGGTAGTTAATATAATTAAAATTTTAAATTAAAAGTTTATTTTAAAATTATCTTGTCAAAAGGCATTATGTTTATAAAATATGTTCTAAATCGTATAAGTTTTAGAAGAATATCTACTCATTTTTCCGAGAATTTTCTGACGGCAGTAAGACAAAAAGAGGAAATAGAAAAAAAAAAACCAATCACGTTTTTAAGTAACCAATATAGAACATTATTTTATCATTCATGCATTTTGAAAAAAAAAAATCAATTAATATAGGCGATATGAAAAAGTAATTACAAGACAAAAATACAGGTAATAGTATAGGTAATAGGTAAATTATTATTTAATATTTAGATTATATCTGTGTCAAACTCAAACGCAAACCATGCGTTAGTAAAATTAAATAATCGTAGTAGATAAATTTACTCAAATTGCATCGCGTTCAGTGTTTCTTCAAAAATAGGCAGGTGTCCTGAGAAATTATGTGACGTATTCATTCATCAAACTACCAGTGAAGCGTGTGTAAGATGAAGTTTCAAGGCTTCTTCTTCACAGAAGATGGGGACTTTGTCCAACAGTGGGATATTTATAGACTGTAACAGTTCAAGTTATTTCAGCAAGGCTGGCATGTTTATTTTTGGTTACAGGCTTTATCTCAATAAGCGACTGGTGTTACGCCATGGAGGAGACAACACACCTCGGGCTGCCGTGGCGCATGCTCAAGGACAAGCTCGTGCGTACCGACCCTGATACGCGCCGCGTACGGTACATGGACACTTTCGATTTACCCACCAATGTGAGATATATTTACTTTATTTAAACTACTGACTATTAATAAAAAGGCGACAATCTAGCATTTTAACGTCGAGGTGATTTTTTATAATTTTCTTTAGGTTTAGCATTTTCTAGTAAATTATATTTCAAGATATTTTTGGCTATAGAATTTTTTTTTTAATTGTATTATTTGATTTATTCATTCTTGGCACCTGTAATCTATTTTTATAGCCATAATATGAGTATATTACGTGTTTTTGAGTAAATAAACTACAAATATAATAACACACTCGATTCTATTTTGTTTGAAGTTTGAAGTTTGTATGTAAAATATTATTATTTAGTATCCCTTGGGAAACCCAACTTCTTAAGATGAAGCTTCCGAATTATATAACTTAATTATTGCAAGTTTATTGAAATTTATCGTGTCGTTTCTTTGAAGTCTATCGAATTTAAAATTCAAATAACTTAATTAATTTCTCTTTATAAAAATAAAGAGGAATTTAGAAATTTATATCGGTACATATATAAAGATATTTCAGTTACAGAAGCTCCTAAAAATTAAAAATGCAAAACATAAAATATAATCTTTTAAATTTCAAAAGTTTTAACGACCGAGTATTTCATTCAACAACCAAGTAAGAGTCCTCGTTTTAAATTTTAAACGGATTAAAAGATAAAGCTGTCTGTAGCTATACTATTTTCGTTACAGAAAGTTGGTCGTAAGTCCGACACTCAAACTGTCGTTGAAACACTCTACAAAAATAAAAGGAGCTTGGAGGCGATATTTAAAATTCTCGACAAGGATAATTCAGGTAAAAGTTATATCTTTGTAGGTTAGAGGTTATTCCGGTACTCGTTTATCATATTTCTAATGCTGAAAGACAGGCTTTTGAATAAAATTACTTATATGAAGTAATTTTTATTATGACTTGATCGTTTTATATTCCTTGTTTTTATCTTTTATATATATTTTATTAAAAACTAAAATCACAGATTTACATGATTTTTATTGTTTTCACAGGTTACATAACTCTCGAAGAATTTTCAGAAGCATGTCAATTATTAGGAAAATATATGCCAAATCCTATGACCCAGGAACAGCTGGTTGATATATGTCGTTTGATGGATATCAATAAAGACGGCCTTGTCGACCTCAACGAATTCCTTGAGAGTTTCAGACTCGCAGAGAAAAGTCTGCAAGAGGAGGAGAACACATTAGCAGAGCTCCAGGCCACCTGACAGGAGCTAGACCGCTATCCTAGTAGGACAGCGGTCGATAAAGACGAAACCGGAGTTGACATTGAACTGTTGAAAATAGAAGACGAAAGAACATCGAAAAATGAAAATGGACGAGCATATTTTATGGGCGAATGTTCGAGCTCGCGAGATATAGAGGAAATAGAATTAACAGATTACTCGAGGCCGAAACGAGCCGGCCTCTTGGAAAGCGATATTTAACCGCAACTGCCGGGACTGGGCTTTCAAGAGATTCGATATTTTAAGAGCGTTCTTCGATATCGTAGTAACGCAGCAATTTCGTTATTTATGCGTTGTTTTTTTTTCTTTCCTTTTTGTAAACATACAAGTATGTTTAATTTTTAGATTCTCATAAAAATATTTATAGAAATAGTTTGTTATCTAAGTTTTAGTATTGTTTGTTAATGTGCTAGAAATCAACTATCTTAGTTTTGTCCACATATGCGAAGCTCTTAAACTTCCGAACATTTTTGTACATTAATAGAGGTACCATAATAATATAGGTAGGTGTTTAATAGGGAAATTCATAGCGAAACTACTCATAAAAAGTACTCCATGATGCTATAATTTACCTTCCTTAGTTAATTTTTGTCGTAGTAAAATTTTACTCTATATTCTACTTGTGTCTAAAAGTAAACTTCCTATTAACATTTGATGTACGTATTATCTAATTTATTTTTATTGGAGCCTAACTATTTACTTTTAAAAAAAGTATCATATATAATATATAAAATACCTATGTGGGGGTATGTCGTATCACATAGAGAAAGATATCCATATTTATTGACTCATATATGTCGCTAAACTTATGACCAATATTATCAATTGAAATTTCGAGTACACTATATAAAATTGGTGCCAATTTACGATAAAACAATAGACATGTGTGATTGCATTAGGTTTATATTTCACAAATTACTACAAATATCTTTGACAAATTTATGGGAGCAAAGACGCTGAAATTTCAGAGTATTTTCCGTATTGATGTATTTTTATAATTCAAATATATTATGTAAGGCAATTAATATCTATTTAAATTTATACTTGCTACGAATAAAAACTAAATATATTCTAAAAAGTAGTTATATTCAGATATAGTTCCTTTTATATAAGCTTAAAACATATAATGTCTTTTTGAAATTTTCTGAATCTTATTTAGAATTATATCCAAAGATTAGAATTAATGTTTTTTTCTTAATAGAGTATCAAAATATCATGTAGTAAATGAATTTCATATTCATAATATATCTAGTCACGTACGTAATTGTACAATTTACATACATATCTCTTATCCAAACTATTAATCATTCCAATGTATCTTTACAATGAATGCATTGAAATAGTAAACCTTTAAAAAACTACAATTTTTCGCCTCAACATTTTCGAATATTCAAATTACGATTGATATAGATTTCAAATTCAATTATTATAAACGAAGTACTAATACTTCGACTTAGTAGTTTAGGTAAGCGAAAACTACTCAATTAACATAATGAATTATATGTGGTATGATATAAGTTTTGTCCAATAAATTGTGATATCGTATATTTTGTAGTTTTATTTAATCTTTTTGAGATATGAAAATATAAAACTTTTTGAAAATTTTTAAGTAGATAGATACGATTTTCTTTATCATACTTTACGAGAAAATGCTAAGTATCGAAATCTTATTATCTATCGGTAACTTATTAACCTATATTCTCCCTTCCAATTTTATTTGTCTTGTACTTGTTTCTTAAATGGTAATGAATTGAAGTTAAAAACAATTTGTAATTTGATTGATATTTTATATGAAGTGCTCTTAATTATTAGATAACTGTAAAAAACATGTACTAAATTGAATTGTTACAACCTGTAAACGTCCCATTGCTGAGCTCATCCGCCACGTTGCTCTATCGCGATAGCGGGAACACGTAATGGTGTATAAATCATTAAAATATTCTTTTATACATATGAAAATAATTGAGTTCATAAATATATTTTATTCTAAGATTTTATTTATTCATTCATCGCAACCGCTTCGCTGCCTTCCGTAAAGAGTTCCGTTTTCGGCTTAAATGATTTCCATCGGATCTTGAACAAAGTTAAATAGAATTGAAAGATTCGTTGTTAACCATATTTAACAAGAAAATTGTTATGAAAATGGGTTTTAAATCGAGGAAGTCATTATAATTAGAAATAAATATTTAAGATGAATGTGAATCATTTTCGTTTTAAAGTGGGCTCAAATAAATAAAAAAAATATTTAATTTAATTATGTTGTATCAGTTTTCCTTTGTAGTATTGAAGCACCATTCTGTAAATTGGTATTATATTTAGAAACATTGTATTTAAGCTTCTTACTGGATTTTGGAGTGTACTTCTCATAGCTGATAATTAAGAAAAGCTTATAGAGCAGATATTTGTATTTAAATACAGATAGTTCTGGCTGTTTGTAACTGGGAGAACGCGTAGAGTCACAGTTTCCGATTGCTATCATAAATACCTGATAAACGATCTTTATTTTTGACCTGATAACGTCTTATAAATCGATAAACGCCAGGTGCACGCACGAAAAAGCATGACTCATTGTCACGTTCCGTATTGTTCCGTACGTACGATCGGCCTAAGCGTTCGGCTTGTGAATGAAAAAGAATAACGCAGATTGGAGGATCTTAAATATCACACATAAGTTGTAAATAAATTGTTAATAGCACATTGTTACTTGTAATTAATCTGTATAATTTAAGGAAAAAAATATTTGAATTAACGAGTGCAAATAAATGTTAATTTATCGAAAAATTCTAATTTTCAATTAACTCCTTCTTTGTATTATACAAAATAATGATAATTCAGTGATTCAATTCAATTCAATCATAAAAGTATGCAACTTTTTATCAATGTTTTCTTATGACGTTATCACGTAAAGTAATAGTCCGTAATCCGACTTTACAGACGACCAATTTTTTTTAGTAGGAAAATGATTCACCCATTCTCTATTGAGTTTCGAGGTGGGTTAAGCCCGTCCAATACTTGTCTTATTTGGAAAGAAGACCTTGGCCCTGCAGTAGGATGTAGAGCAGAAGAGAGGTTATAAGAGACTTTAGAAGCTGCAATGGGTGAAATCGAGAAATATAACAAAAAAACTACCACGAACAGGGACCAAAAGTTACGTTCCTTCATGAGATTATTTTATTTATTTAATGAGATGCTTATGTTGGTACAAGTTAGTCGTACAGCAGCCAAGCCGGTGAGGTAGAAGACAAGAACGATGAATATATAAATTTACAGTCAATCTCGTAATATGTTATAAGTTTATTATAATAAATTAATTAATAAAATGTATTTTTAAAAGTAAGCTAGATATAATTGCCCATGTAATTAGAAATTTATTCTAGAATGCAAACATGGAAATTAAACATATAGATAATAAGCTGGACAGAATGTCTGTGGATGATTGGAATTACGTTACTAAAAAAAAGACTAAAAGTCAATTCGCTGAGTCATGTCGGCCAAATACTAGTAAGGTACTTGGTAATCTAATCAATAACCCTTATTTAAAAAGTAATTCAACCTAGATTCAACTTATTCTCAGTATAGTTTACTATTAATACTACATTCGGTTACTGACCTTTACAATACTTTTAAACGTTATAAAATATTTTTTAAGGCTTAGCTTTTATAAATGATAATATGATACTTCATGTTAAAATTATGTCTTGAAGTCAATAATATAATTTTTATGAATACGAAATAATGACTTTTTTTTTCTTTTCTTTTTCTTTTATATTAAAGAATATTTAAATAATTTGTGTTGACATTATTCAATAAGTTTATAAAGCTATACTGTAGGGTATGATATTTTATGACATTTTATGTCGTAAATCGTATATCGTCTTTGTTATAAATTAATTTTCAAAGTGCTCTTATCACTGAAGGTTAAGAAAGGCGGCTAAGAGAGGCTTGTAGGCGGATACTTAAAAATTTACTGAGTTCCAACATAGCTTTTACGAAATATAAATGATGATGAGTTTTGTTTTGATGTAACAAGACTTGTTTCGAAAGGTACCTTCGCAACTACTTACGTAGTTATTTGACTACCTTTTTCAGTTTCAATATTTATCGAATGTATTATATCTTAGGTTAGGAGTCACATAAACACATTAAAAAAAATAATAAACGCCGCGTGGTTTCATGCAAATTTTTAAATAAACACGTAAGGAAAATCATAACTAACTATCAATTCGATCAAATATAGAGACAGTTTTTTAAAACCTCGAAAACCTCAACACATGTCAATTATTAGTTATATGTAATGTTTAAAAACAAGAAAATTATAATAAAATCCAATTACATACTAATAAAATCTTTATCAAACTAATCTATAAAATCTCACCCTTTCTATTCGCTAACGCGCTTAACGAACGTTTGAAAAAATATCCATTTTGCTTTTGCCTTTATACTTTATCTGGCTTAGGAAAGGAAAACATATTTAGAAAAAAAGGTCAAGTAATGAAATCTATGATTGGAGTGGGTACTTATTTTAAAAATTCGGTAAATAAAAATTTAAGTACTTGGAAATCCAATTGAACTTTACCTACTTTTCTAAGTATTTTTGGCGTATTTAAAAATGGAATCATACATTTTCAATTATATTAAATTTTAACTATTTACACAACTGTTCAAAATGATTACCTTCTCGCCTAATGAAAAGTTAATGATGTTGCCTTTTATCAATATCTCGAGTAGTTAAAATCAAATATTAAAATTCCCGGTACAAATATATTATAATAAGCAATTGTACTTTTATATATATATATATATATATATATATATATATATATATATATATATATATATATTTATACAAAACAAATTATATTTGAGATAAATTTATTCTCGCGTATGTCTACTAAAATATGTCCTTGCCACCTGTTATAAAATAATTTCTTATCTGAGCATTATAAAAATAGATTACACAACAGGTAGAGATAGGCTCAATTAATAATAAATCATCCTTATTTTGGAAGATATATATACATATTTCTACATCCTCTCTCTTAATGTCCTTATTGTGAACAAGACAACATGTATTTTATTTTATACATCAGGCGTCGAAATATTCAAAAAGTCATCGGAGCTGCCATTCATTTAATTGATATACTGTAAATTGAAAATGGAAAAAGAGATGGTAATGGCAGCTACAGACTTATGGTTTTGTTTTTATCTTTCATTTTTATCTTGATCGGGAGTTTGTTTTGAATTTTTTACTTGTATTTCGATTATATGTGTAGGTACATTGTGATTTCTTTAGATATTGGCTGTTCAACTACCTGACCTATTTGTCTATGGATTTATGCACTAATTTTAAGTTGGGAAAAATATTGATTGCAGCGCCCACTAGCGAGTTACCATCGTAGCACCTATCTAGATATTGTAACCAACGCGTATACGCTTGTGCACTACACGGAATTTTATAGTATAGTAGTATAGTACCCTTGCGAATTTTATATCACTGAAAAGATAAGAGATTTTAAACTAGTTATTTAACATAATTATTCTAATACTAAATTAGTACTGTGATAGAATAGAATTTATTAAACAATTATTTTATAGTTTAATTTAAAAAAAAAACTGCAGATACGTATAGCGCCATCTTGTATATCAATCTAAAATCTAAATCTAAAATCGAATCTTACGGTAACTACGTTACCGTTCTTGAGATGGAGGATAATATTTGCCAACATAAAAATGCTTTGTTATACATTCCCTAGCCAGTTACCATCGTAAACTTACCTTTTTTAATAAGCAGAATCTAAATTAGTTATACCTGACCTAAAACCTTTTTTGAAGATAAACGATAACATTCTAAAACACAAACAAGCAAACACAGGGCCAGCCTGAGGGGTGTGCGAAGTATGCAGCCGCACACTCGAGCTTTTCGGAAGGGCATACAAATGGGGCATAAAAAGGGCCATAATTTTATCCTAGGGGCATCCATGAACACTCTTAATGTAAGTCTTGCACACTCGCTATTTTCGCCTTAGGCCGGCCCGGAGCAAACATACGAATTTTCATCTTTGAATATAGACCTGTCGTAGATGAAAACGTCAAATTAATTAGTTAAAAATTAATTAATTCATTAATAATCTAATTAATAATTATTCAAGCGCAGCGTCGGACAGTCGTCCGCGAGATGGACAGACGACTTAATCGCCGCGGAGTCGCCAGAAGCCGTTGGATGGGAGTTCTTTCGAACCGGTTGCTCTGGAGGTCGATGGGGCAGGCTACATTCAGCAGTGGAGATCCAATGGCTGATATGATGATGATGATGATGATGAAGCTACATCGACAGTACAACCGAGTTAGCATAAAACCTAATCTTGTGCCTATCTACAGGATTGTAATGTTTTTACGTTCTCGATAAATAAAAAGCGGAGATAAAGCGGAAATAGGATTCTCATTACTGGGTAATTTAAATCAAAAAGCGTTTGAAGGTACATGTTTAGGGTAGACAAGTGTTAAAAAAAATAGGACAGAAAAGCCAGTTTGGCTGAAAATTTTAGTAAAAGATTTCAGATTTTTAATTATGAAGATTTTTTTTTGTTGAAGAATTGTAAACGACAAAAACTGGTTAGTTAGTAGTTGTAGGTTAGTAGGTAAGCTCAAACTAATTGTAAGAAAATCTTATACATAATTATTGTTAAAATCATTTTTTATTTATTCTTATTGAAATGTGACAAAAAAATCAGTGTAGTGTTTTGTGCAAGAAAGAAAGCTACAAAGATATATCTATATAATGTATGCAACAAAGATATATACATTATGAAATCTTGCGAAAAAAAAAATAAAAAAAAAAAATTAATAATTTTTTTAAATGTCTAAAGCACACAAGCACAAAAACTTTTAAAAATTAATTTATTAGATGGTGCCATTGAAATTAATTAGAAAATAATAAAGAAACTGTAATAGGTCTAAACTAAATAATCTCACGCAAAATATCCAAATTAATATTTCGTAAAGTAAGATAAGGATAAATATTCAGATATTTTTATTGATATTTATTTTGTTTAATCAGATGTATTGCCACCTACTGACGTAATTGACAAAAACTAAAAAACAAAATTGAATCCCTAACCGCCAGGTGCCGTTAGTTTTGATACAATTTTTTAGGTTTATCTTTTGTAGCAGTTTCCCCTGTTTTGTAGTAAAATGTACAAATGTTATGTCGAAACGGCATGTATAAGATACAGTATATAATATTATTATATATATATATATATATATATATATATATATATATATATATATATATATATATATATATATATATATATATATATATATATAATATATTATTATATAAGATATAGTATATAATATTATAGTATAGTCGTAAAATAAATTACCTATGTACTTCTTTAATTATGTTTTACAACAGCTCTATAGATTATTTTTTACTATATAGATATACTTATGTTTTACTTATTTTTGCTTATTTTTACAGTTATAATGGTATACTTTTTTAATAACATTTAAGCCTTTCTAATATTATTAAATATTTAAAGTTTTTTAGTACTACAGCGCCATCTGTTAATATTCCATATTTTATACTGGCGGGTGTATAAAGAAACAACTATATTTCAATCTATCAATAGATGTCGCTTTGTCGATTTCATTATCAATGTTACTATAAATATATAGATGGCGCTGTAATTTAATACTGTTTTTTTTAAATATTTATTAAGGTGATTTATTTACAGATGGCGTAATTGGACCCGTTCTAATTGTAAGTATTGATCGTATAGTTTATTTATTTATTGATTCACCGACGTTTGTTTACATCAATAAATATTAAAAAAAAAAAAAAAACATAGTACACAGAACTTAATCTAGGTGTAACAAACACTTACAGGTAGTACTTCATGCTAAGTAGAGTAGTAGTAGTAGTTAAACAATGTCCAAGTTGAACTTAATTATTATTTCTTAAGTTCGACTATTAATCTTACGACACACAACACACTTACTGATTGGTAAAAAATTACCATGTTCTACCTATTATAAACAGATTCAATCTTATTACTAACTAGCTGTGCCCCGCGGTTTTACCCGCGTTAATTTGAGGAAAAAACGTACTTAAATATTTTTAAACAATTATTCTAACAGTAGATACCCATCTCGTTGGTGGACTGGTCGCAAGCTTTACTGCCAAGCAAGGGGTCTCAGGTTTGATTCCTGGGTCGTTCAACGTATTATTGTTATTGTTGATTGTTGCATCATTTGTTATTATTGATCAGCCCCTGTTGGTCGTAGTGTGATGTTATATAGCCTATAGCCTTTCTCGGTTAATGGGCTATCTACCGCCAAAATAATTTTTCAATTCGAACCAGTAGTTCCTGAGATATTCGTTCAAACAAACAAACAAAGAAACTCTTCGGCTTTATTATATTAGTATATAGACTAGTATAGATTATATTTCTACAAAAGGAATCACAGTGGCTTTTGATAATTTACAAAAAAAAAAAAAGAAAATAATAAGTAATAACTGTTGTTTATTATTTCTTCAAGGTTCATACTTCATAGTACAAAAAAATATTGAAGCGGGTACAGACTAGGTTAGCATAGTTTTTGATTATTTGACACTATAACAGAATTAAGATACCTATAGATATATTTTTGGTTTGTAGATTACATATTTGTATAATATTGTAGTTATGATTTATAAATTTTCAGTCATTGTAGCATTTATGTTTTATTTTATTAAGAATATTTTTTAAATATTTTATCTTACGAGATATATTGTGATACATTTTTGATTAGGTTACCTTCATATTGGATACCTAGTTGCAACTTGCAACTCACCGTAGTCAATATTGTTATGTTTTTTTCTGTATAAAAAACTCTAAATAACATATTAAATTCAAGTTAACGATTTTTTTTGCATGTAAAATAAATGTTTTGTTGAAGGTGTGATTTTTCTGATTTATTCAATATTTCAATAAAATGTATGATTAGCTTTTATATAGTTGCAAAGACCGCTATGTAATTTTATTTTCTTATTAAAAATTTTGTATTAGCGGTCAGCCTAATATTACGGTTTGCGGTATCTATTTGGACAAAAAATGATTGACTGCGACCAGTTCATAAAGTTGAATACCTACCTACCTCCTACGTTCGAAGCTCGCAAAGTAGTTAACAGCTATTAGGATAATTTATAGCTGCTTAATATCGATCGAACCCGCAGAGATTTGATTATTAACGTATCATTTTTTGTCCAGCGAGCCAGCGGATCGCGTGTCGCGTGCTTCTGACGTCTTTTTTCGGTTCATGCTTTTTAGGGTGTATAATAAAAAATACCATAACTGGCCACTGACTACCGGAATATAATTTTTGATAATTTCATAAATTATACGGTCTATCGTTTAATAATCGCCAGGTATATGTGGTTTTGTTATTATCGTTTGAAGGATGTCGATTGTGGAATTTTAGAAGTATGTAAGTAAAATAATATCGAGTTAGGTATAAAAATTAATTTTGTTTATCTGTTCTGTAGTTTTTTCTTGGTTTAATAAGAACTGTTAAAAAAACCCTAAATCTAATATTTGTACCTTCATATTGATAGGAAAAGATGTAATTAATTAAAAACAAAATATTTTACTCCTTTGAAATATTTATAAAATATTGTTTCCTTAATTGTACATTTGAATGTGTGCAATAAAGGTTAAAAAATAAAAAATAGCTATTTCAATATTACGTTTAAAGAAATATTCATTAAATTAAGTGGGAAGTGAATAAGTCGTTACTCAAAGAAATTACGCATTCGCGCGCGCCTTGTCTCCACCGCGAAACTTGACTCCGGCCCGTCGCGTCGCGGAGCCATGTTCAAATTATAACCCCGTTTCATATACATACTTATTATATTATTAGCATATGAACTAACATCTAGCTTTTTCTTTGTAAAAATAGTAATCGAATTATTCATTTCATATGTAGACGGTATCGAGTTCCATTTGCTTTAAAAACTGTCTAATAATAATAATTAAGCTTTGAAAACGGCTATTGTATAAATCATATGATACACAGCTAGTGTTTTGTATAAAGTAAATTATAAAATATTGACAAAATTTATCGATTGTAATAGAAATAATAGTTGTATTAAATGGTCATACTGTGGTCACGTTACGAGGCGCCCGAAGCGCCCAGTAGCTAGGCTCAACTCTCGTTTTTTGTCTCTTTTTCTGACAGATTGAATTAAAATAAACGCTTCGATAAGGCGTCCTACAATATTATCATCTCAGTATTTTGTTTCGTGAGCGTGTGACGTGCAATGGGAACTCGGTAGGTGGGAGCCAAAGGTTTTTGATCTGTTCTATTTTTTTTAATGATTCCTGTAAAGGTCTTTGATTGCTCGTATTTTTTTTTTGATATCTTAGTTGTTTTTTTATTTGTTGTAGGAAACATAGCTCAAAATACTTTAAACATGCAATATGAGTAGGTAATGACGTGCAATACTTAAGTTAATTTGACTTCACGAAAACAGTATTTATCGTAAAATAATACATAAACAAATCGGTTTTGGAAACATGACAGATCAAATTAAAAAGTCACTAAAACATTAAAACCTGTGAAGCGTAAAGCTACCGAATTTAACAAAAAAACTCAATTTTTTTTTCGAAGATCGTTAAATTGCCACAGATGTTTATTTTTTGCTTCAATGCACGCGTTATATTCTATATCCATCATGTGTAATATAAATATAGAGAAGTGGAGAAAAGGTCTTAGACCTACCGAAAGTTATACTTTTATACAATATACGAGTATGTTTAGATCAGTGTTTCCCAACCTTTTTTAGGCCATGCCCCACCTTAACATTTCTAAATTTTTTATGCCCCCACGCTAGGGGTGTTCATCGGAAAAAATTATCGATAATTTTATAATCGATAATTATCGTATTGAGTTATCGATACTTATCGGCACAATGTTCGGACGACGAAAAAAAAAAAAAAAGGTCATCCGCCGTCGGTATCCACATAATCCTCCGTTCCCTATCCGAATAACTAAAAAAAAAAAAAAGGTCATCCGCCGTCCGGTATCGAAATAATCTATCGATAATTATCGGACCGGAAAAAATTATCGATAATTATCGGATCGCAAAACATTATCGATAATTATCGAATGAAAAGTTATCGATAATTATCGAATGAACAATTATCGATAATTATCGAATCAAAAGTATCGAATAACACTTATCGATAATTATCGATAATTATCGAATGAAAAATTATCGAATACTTACGAATTATCGATAATTATCGCACACCCCTACCCCATGCATAATTTTTAACCTTCAATATTGTTAAAGTCGTGTCGAGTCAATTTTTAAATTGCCCCCCTTAACTATCAAATTGCCCCCCAGTGGGGCGTAGGCCCCACGTTGGGAAACACTGGTTTAGATAATGTCTAAACATTTAAATTAAAACTATTGATTATAAATATTTGTGATATTAGACTTTTAACTGCAAATATACATTGTTTTCTAGAATACCTACATTTTTATTTCAGCATTATCATTATGTAAATTTCAATACCTGTATACAGACACACATATGATTCACGGATTCTCATTAACTTATAATAAAAAAAGAAACATATTAATAACTAAATCATCATTAGTCAAACGTAACACATCCTTATAAAGAAAATATTTAAATTTTCACAGATTAAAATCTTATCTACTATAATTAATTTAAAAAAAAAACCGTTTGAATCAAAGATCTAAAGCTATAGTTACCCTGTCCATGTACAAATTATATAAACAATAAAATTTTCTCCACATCAAATAGTGTCGTTTTCAATATAAGCTTATATTATGCTGATAGTAATTATAATAACTATTACGTGAATTTCAATCTGTTTTGGCATGTATTTTTAAAGCTGAGTTTTGGGTGACGTGCAATAGGTACCTAAGTCCCTTGGTAATTTTAATGGAATATTCACATCAAATGACCACACTGAATCGTACAGTGGGTACAGAAATGAGACATAATAGTAATATTTAGAGTAATTTATTATTTAATATACATTACAGAACCCCAAATGATTTTAGAGTTACGTTTTACGATAATTTTTTCCTGTTTTCTTAATCATTGAGAACAATTGACGATTTAGTTGATAATTTGACCGGTGTGGTCGAAGTATTAATAAGGCTTCGCATTGAACCAACAATAAGTAAAACGTTATTTTTATGTATTTATGAGATTAAGGACAAAGTTGAACTAGAAAGTTAATTTGAATCCATGTCAGGTTCAGATCAGAGAAAGAAAAATAATGTTTTGAGTAATTTTCAGCTATTATTAATTTTGTGGTTGGCTGTGAAGAAGGAGTAATACCTACGGTATTAAAAAGTAATATTGAAACATCTATTAGAAATAAATTACGCGCTATTGGTACCTTACACCACAACCCTGTTCTAGTTTGGACTAGAACAGGGTTGTTTGTTGTGGTTTAATTAAAAAGGAATTAGATTCCTTTCCATTAGCACGAGAAGAACTCAATTAGGTTGACATTAGAGGACTGTCACCTTATTTCCTATTGAGAGCACAAGATATTTTTAATTTAAAATATAAAATAATGCAATGAGAATAGCGTGGAAAATATTAAAACAAAAGAAATTCCATCTTAATCGCGCCGAATACTTGAGCGGAGGCAGAGCGATATCCACCTTATCAAGTTACCTAGGCTACTGGTCATACTGTCCACCTAGTACGACTCGTATTAACTCCAACATAATTGGATACAATTCATATACTTACCATACATAGTTATATGGTTCAAATTTCAATCCACTCTTTAATTTACTTGAAACAAAAGTTGGTAGCATAATAATAGTCGCTTCGATGATTTTATGGAAACATGATATCATGTTGGCCTCTCACAAAAAGTACAAAGCAAAACCCGACCGAAATTGTTTTAATCGTCGGAAGCCAAACTGTACTTCGAATTATTTTGTAATTATAAAATGACGATTACGTAACGCAATTCATGGAAATATTTCTGCTTTATGTTTACATATTTTTAGTAACTCACACTGAAAACGCCTTTGAAAGTTATAACCGATTTCCTGAAAAAAAAAGTCAATTTGAAGTAATATGTACTAATACGTAGTAATAGTATAAAATAACAGCTCACTAATATACTCACTAATATACGTAGTAATAGTATAAAATAACAGCTCACTGGTAATAATATAAGAAATCATTTGGTACAATATTAGTCAAGTTCATTTTATTAAATGTTAACGATTCTTCTCAACCGGCTCGTCACATAATAAAGTCATGGTCAAAGACGAACAAATCTTTGACATAATTCAAAGAGACACCATACGATTTGTTTGAACTAACGCGAGTATATCAGAGTCAGCTACCGATGGTTCGCTGGCTACCTACCGCGCACACGAGAAAAAACTCTGAGCTCTGTCGCACTAACTCGCCCGAATTCCTTCGAGTCAAATACGTGAGTGTAATCGCATGTAACAATTTATTTTATTTGGCGAGAGAAAATATAATATTTCTATCTATTGTTATGGTTTGATCACTTAGTGGAGTGTTAGATTCATCTCGCATGATATTTGATTTGTGCACTGGTGAAACTTAGTAAAGCGTTAAAGCGTTATTCAAGTTAAACGTTAATCAAACTTCTGGAACTATATGAAATGTGAAAAGCCGACATCTAACGTATATGTCGGTCGGTATATGTTCACTTTAAACCTGAATACATAATTATATATTTTTTTGTTTTAATTGTGTGTTACAATATAAAGCGTACCTATTATTAAAAAAAAAAAAAGATTATTAAACATGACAAATAAGATGAATAAAGAAATATAAAGTATTTAGATATGTAAACATCTTCAAGTATTCAAGGTTATTTTACCCTATAATATGACAGAATTAACGTTAAAATTTGTCTTGAACTGACGGCGTGGCTACCTGTGGATTCTTTGAAGCAACATCGCGTGTAAATCCGCGAACATTCACGCATTTCAACCTATAATCATATTTATTAACTAAATAAACCATTACATACAAATCTTATCATTAAAAGATGGTTTGTTATAAGATTATAATACATTTTAAACCATAATACACGAGGACGAAAATAAATATCGGACGGTTATAGAACCTTTGTATTTAAATGGGTTTCTTATACTTATGTTTCAGCAGCGGTATGTCTCATAAAAGCTAATAATTGGATAAAATTTTTACGTTCGACACGTGCGAAAATGAAGCAAGCAGTCTTGTATACTTCGCTTCTTTTAAACTTTCTTTACCTCGTTACAAAGATGAATAGAAAGTATTTTCATTTTTAAGCAGCAGGTGACGTTATAACAAAACCTTTACAGATACGGGTTAACGTTAAATTGTCGTTAAACGAATGGCATATTTCGCAGTTTTGGAAACCGCAAAATGAAACCACACCTTTTTAAGGATGTCACGTGGCATGTGCCTAATAAAAAGAAAAATCTTCTATAGAATTCTGTTTTTCGTAATTAGCGCTTTTATCATTTTAATAAGGCGCCATTATATGAAGGATTTAAAAAAAATACAAATACTTAAATACGAGTAGTATCAATAAATAAATCATTTAGATTGACATTCGAGTCCTTAATGAAATAACAGGGTACCTAATATAAAATTCGCTGTCGAATTTATATCGACCGTAAAATAGACACGTTTTGAATAGATTTGTAAGTTGTCGGGCCTATAAAAATGGGATTACTGGGGTTGTGTATATATCGCCTAAAACTAATTAGGCAATTTAAAAAGTCCAATGATTATTTCGTTGTAGATATGACTGGTGTTTGTAGGTACTCGTATGATGTTTGGGATTATAAGAATTTGTTGATAAATACTTACCACTACCATAACAGCCGTTGGATGTCCATTGTTGAAAGTAGTCCTCTCTATCGCCTGGGGGAGGGGGGGGGTTTGCCAATACTCGCATTGTAAGCGGATTGGCGAGCGCAGTGCTGCCCATCACGATCCTGGTTGATGTACAGTTGTTCGCATCACTATGGTCTTTTACGTCACCTCGGCAAGAAAGAGGTCGAGACTATTCTTCTCTGCCGGTCAGCGCAAGGCAATAATTAATACCTACGTAATTTACGAATCCATTTATCCATCTAGACACCCTTATTTTCTAATAATATGTCACTTGTATAATATTATTTTTATTTTTTAAAATGCATATTTTAATAATATTTATTTTATACATAAAAAAAAACAATGTAGGTACCTATTCTATTTTTTTTTCAGTTTTACTTTTGTGTTTAATATTAAAACAAGAAAATAAGTTAAATTAATTCGAAATTGCATAATGTAAGGCAGGTCTGATAGCAGTATGAGCTATGCGTCAGTCACTATGAACTAGAGAGCAAGGGTTGCAACGAAATCGGCGCTCGCGCACCTGCGCCCGATTGTTATCCGCTACGACTGGACGTAGTAAAACGCTCGCCTTGATCGATGGGATACGGTTAGTGGAACGTTCATCAATTTATATACGTAGGGTAAAAAAAAATTACTTTTATTTGTACACGATACACGTACCTTGTTTTCATATGAATTTACAACATCGTACTTCAATTCATAGCATTTACGAATTTATTTCTATTATAAAGAAAGTATCTTAATTATCTTATTAGAATTTTAATAACAAAAGAAAAAAAAGGGCATATAAAATTAATAGATTTGAATATACCTTCGATATTAAGGTGACTTTTTATCTTGCTTTTTAAATAGTTACCTATTTTGTAATTAATTGATGTGTAATGGAAAAGCAGGTAGGTACAAGGACTTGGTTACGTGTTATGTAGAGCTAAGCTGACCGATCGTTAATGATTTAAGTATTATTTAGAACGTGTACCTACTATGTATTTAATTATGAGTATTACAACTATTTGACATACAGTTAATTATTTAATTTAGTCAAAGAAAATATTTATACGAGTACCTACTTACGTATGGGCTTAAAGTGTGCAATATTTTATCTAATTTTATTATAAACATGAAGTTTGATCGCCGATAATTATCCTTTTATGTCGTATGTAATAAGTGAATAGGTGAGCAGTGCGTCGGACGCCGATGATCAGGCGATGCATCAATTGAGCACTGCGGGGCGTACGGGCCAGAATCGCCTTCGAAAACTATCGATGCTTTACGATTAGCGTTCGATAGTTATTTGATTTAATTTATTATGTAATGAGAAGATTGATTTCACGTGCTTTTTAAACTTTCCTTTTTTTGTGATTGTATTAATGTATTGAAATGCCTATTAGAAAACAGTATCTATTTTGTAATGTAATTGATATTTTTGTTACAAAGAAATTTAAATATAACTAATGTCTTTTGAAATATTAATTTAATGTGACCATAAATAGAAATAATGTAAATGCCGTAACATGATCTAGTTGCCTTTTTATTGGATTGCCTTATAGTTGGATTAACACTGATTCCCTGGGAAAGAGGACGGGCGCTTTAATGGTACGCAACCTGCGTCGATACTAATGTATGATCTATGAGCTAATGCTCCGTCTCATGTCAGGGAGACTGCTTTAAGAGCAGGAGCCGTTGCGGAAGAAACTGAAATGACTAAACGACACAAATATTCGTCACTTATCCCATCGTCACTAATTTACATCTTTGTGCCGTTTGCAGTGGAAAGACTTGAACCTTGGAGTAGCAGTGCAAAAAAAAAACCTAAAAGAATTGATAACGCGTCTCATAGCCTTCACTGGTGGCAGAAGGGCTGGTGCATTTTTTGCCTAGAGAATCGGGATTGCGATTCAACAGGGAACTGCTGCCAGTATTCTTGGCACCATTCCACGCGGACATGATTTATACCAAAATTGTCTGTAATAATTAGTTTAAGTTTTGCATTATAAATATGTATAATATTGAACAATTTCGATATAAATAAAAACTATCAAAAGCAGTTTCTCATTTAATGATAAAACATTATAATAGTTTTACACGATGCGTTATTCATATTAAAGGGTATCGATAAAATGACTTCACGTCTCTTTTTCCCTCTGATTGACGTAGGAAAGATCGAGGTGCACTTCGAGGAAGCCTGCCTCCCGTCACAATCCGGCCTGCTCCGTGGCGCATGCGAAACGCCGCCGACACTCCGATCGGAGATAACAGTTATGATTTAACTCTTGCACAAAACAAATTGATTTCAAACAAAGAAAACTGTATTATATGTATCGTAAACTTTCAAAAAAATCCGTAGGAATGCGAAATCACTAAATAATCGTAGAAATGTCGATGCTGGCGCGAGATAGCCGCAAGAAACCGTAATAAATGATAATTCGTATAATTTTAATGTCTTAAAAATATATGTAACCAAATAAGTTAGACAATTACGACGCTAGCAGGCCTACGATCAAGATAACCGATTATTAATCGCCGCTAATTACTGCTGGTGTTAGTTCGACCTTTATCTGGACACAATTTACTCGGACTTTGGACAAAAAATCGTTACAAAAAGCGTGAAGAAAGGCACATTCGTAGTTTACACCGTCTCGCCGATGACCGTTTCACCTGTGCATTGTTTGCTGGCGGCAAATACGAACGAAAGGGTTCAAATATCACAGCTTTCTGATGATAATAGCTGGCGCTGTTATAAATCTTCATCGATAATAACTGCACTTGCTGTAAAGGATATTGTTTAATATGTGGTTTAGTTGTGATTTATTGATTTTTTTTATAAAAAATCATGTTGTACATATTTCAAAATAAAATAATAATTTTTGTTAAGACAAATAGAATATACACAAACTAGATTTTTTAAAACTTATTGTACTACATAAGATTCAGAAGCAAAAGATTATCACATTATAATATAATATAGTATAATTATAAAAATAATTGAATTTTTATTGTCTTTTTTCTTTCTATCTTTTTAATTTTAACTTTTAATATATTTGTTTTAAATTATAACATACAGATTGTATAAATTGGAATCAATTCTGTATTCAAGTAAGAAAATCAAGTTTCATGTGATCGCGCGAAACGAATATATAAATAGTATCTATAGAACAATCTATTACCGTGGTATATCTTATTGAAATTTAAACTTTATACATTGGGATTACGAACTTTCTTAGATGAATTATTTGTGGTCTATATACAGTTGCGCAGGGAGTCGGTGATAAATCCCAAGTTCGCCGTCGGCTCCGCTTTTGGGATCGATCAATCATTACGTTGCAGCGCCGTCACTGGGGATTTCGTGCCATAGACTAATTTTGCGTTCTTGTAATTATAGTAGCAAAGGTAATGTCATAATTTATTTTAATTGACATACGATACAAAAAATTCAGAATGTATACTTTAAATTTATTAGCTCTGCAGATATCAGTATTGAAGCTAATTTGAAACTGTTTCTTTTTTACATTATTGAATAACATATTTAGTTTCAAGGCTTACATTTAAAGATAAAAAAATTAAAAATACTAATTTATAATATAATTTTATTTTAAATTAGTTTTTCATATATGTAAATAATACGAATGAAATCGTATGTCAACTGAACTGTTATTTTATTTTAAATCTTTAAATTTAAAAAAAAAAATTAAATTTTGAAGTCTGTACTGTATACTACTCTGCACGATATTCTAACGACGTCTTATTAAAAACTAAACTGTTTTTAAAAAGGATGATGTCGGTTGGTCGTGATACATGATAACTAGCGGCAAGGAAACGTTAAATCAGTTTACTCGCTCTTGACCGTAAAATTCACTTAATATCACTTAGTCAACTAAATTGGCGTAATATGGACTCGTTATGGAAAGAAGCTCCTAAGGATATTGGAGTGATGGATGAAAAGGCGGTCATTTTATATTTCATTTTAATTTTATATGTTCGATCGTCATAAAGAATGTTTCTTGCTTAGAAAATATATATTTGTGGACTATCAAAAAATACTTCTTAAGTTTAGTTTAAATGAGAACATTTACCTACTCCTATTGTTAGTGTGCTTTAAAAAAATTTCTAATTTAATCACGAAACCAGCACGCCTCATGATTTAATTACAAATAAAAAAACGATTGACAAAGCTTGAATCTATGTATTTGGAAGTATATGGTAGTACAAAGAAAACCGCTCACTTAAACAAATCAACTCTGAAAGCTAAACAGTCTGGTTTTTTTTTTACAAGATTTCATCTTTCTCGGGGCCGTAGCGTGAGATGTTTATTGATTATTATAAAAAACCTTTTCTTGATAGTCGTGTAATATGTGCTGTAATATAGATATCGCTCATTTGAAGCGACAGTGACACATTTGCAAAAATACGCGAAAATGACTTAAAAAATTGCTAAAATACTATGCATAAACATCTGCGTTGGCAGTGAAAATTCCACAATATCCAGCTATAATACAACAATTTTAAAATAATAATTAGCCGTAATAATGCTTCAGAATCTTTTTTTGAACTATGAAATAATCTTTATTCTAATCTGGTGTAAGGTTAACTAATTTGCATGTGTGTCACTGTCGCTCCAAATGAGCGATATATAAAACTATATGTGGTAGTTCACTTTGTGTTTGGTTTATAAACCGTTGACTGTGAAATTCGACTAAGATCTGTAAGACGCTTGTATAGATTAAAAGGACATATTAACTTTAGTAATAAAATTGATTGGTAACACGTTTACACAACGGAATAAAATACCATATAAATACATCCTTATATAGAATTTTTTGCCTGGATTGTAATTATAATATTTAACAAAAGGAATCGGAAAGTAGCAGGTTGCTAAAAATGTTTGTTAAATGTTATTGTGTTTATGTTAACTTGTGTAGTTTTTTAGGATTTGTCTTTGCATTTTTAAGACCAATGTAAGTGGAGAAACTTGGCGGATTAAGCGTCAGCCCATCTCGTATGAAGGAAAAGAGGCCTACATAGCAACGGGATATTTGCAGCCTGTGTTAGATGAGGAAAATTTAAAAATAAAAATAAACTATTATAAAACATAATATTATCAAAAATAACATTGATTTGCATTATCACCTGCAAAGCAAGTCATTAGGGTCAAAACAATAACACTAAATGAGGCGATTTGTAGGCCCGAGTGGGCATAAACACATTTTGGCATGTTATTTTGATTGATTCCTGTGTAATATGCATTCAGAAATATGTTTAGGATTCTTCAAACTTGAACCTTATTCCAATGTAACTAAGTGGTGCTGACTCCCGCGTACAGTATCCCAGTTTTCATACTGTATCCATTTAATATAGAATTTCATCTTTAATGCTATAATCATAGGGTTTCATTTTCAAATTATGATCGATTGAATGTCTGGTGAACGTAAAATTTGCAATAAGCTGCAGCTTTGCCCGCAAGCACGCGATTAGTACAGATTACGGAATCTTAGTTCAGATAGGTGCAAACTTAGATGATAAAGAAGTGAAATAATAATACCTACACTGTTTATTTTATATTTATTAATTTAGAATTGATGTTTATGCCAACTTAATATCTACGTCTTTCATGCTTCTTTACATAAATGTACTTGAGGCGCATAATAATTTGATAGCAAATATTTCGCGCGCTTAATAATAAACCAAAATAAGTCAAAATTTGTTGATTTTTACTTTTTCTAATAAAATTAACTAACTCAGCTTAAAGAATAGGTACAATCTGGTTGCCACGCGAAACAGAGCAAAATGACCGATAATAGATCACAAAGACGACAGAATGCCTCCAACAAGGTAGAGGTTCAAAACTTTGACAGCGATTTCCCACAAAAGAGTTTTTTTTTTACTTATTTCAGTTTATTATTAAGCGAGCGATTTGTTGTTCCTCGAATTACGCATAAATTAATGAATATTTGTAGGTTTGGCGCTAATTAAATAAGTAAAAGTAAAACATATTTTAGTACTTGTAATAGGCGGCGGCTAGCACCACCGTATTTTTTTAGTTTCATGCAATTACGTATATATCTTTGACGTGATAGCATCTAGTAAATCGATGAAAGCCGGCTGCACGCACGAAAAAGCATGACTCATTGTCACGTTCCGCGAGCGGCATAAGCGTTCGGCTTGTGACACATCTATCTCTCTTATACTCCATCGGCAGATGCGTCCGAGTAGAAGAGACAACGGCAGCATGCAACCTACACGTGACGTGTTTTTAAAGAAGCTTTTAATAAAAGATGACTAGTATATATAATATTGGTATTACATTTTATTTCTGTTTTTATTATTTCATGTATTACCTATTAATTATTAGAAAATATGATGCATTGCAAGTAGCCATTTTTGGTTGTCATCTTATTATGAATCATATTAATTACAAGATAGAGATAACTTTAAAATTTATATACAGAAATTGGTTTATTTTAGGTTTAACACATTGGCGTTAGTTTTATTAAATTAGTTTGTAGTTCGTATCAGTTGAATGATATTTTGATAAAATAAAGTTAAAAATTTAAAATAAAATTGTAAGATATTAAAATTGATTTCCATAACCGCCATCTGTCGCTAGTTGCTAATAACTTTAATAACGATTACGTTACGCTACAAGCTTGTAAGTGAAAATTACAGATGGCGCGCGCCACTAACTCGGCGCATCGTTTTATTACAACTTCTTACGTGAGTACATAATTACACACACACTTTTTTCATCAACGTTTTCTTATGACGTTATTATTAGAGATGAAACGGATAGCAGTTTGGCCGGATACCGGATACCGGATATTCGGCCAACCATGTGGCCGGATAGCCGGATATCCGGCCGCCGGATATCCGGCGGAACTTAGCCGTTTGGTTTTAAACCGTTTGGTTTTAAGGTAGTTCCAGCATGAAACCACTTTTCCACAGATTCGGCAAAAAAATTTTTCACGGGTTCAGAATAGCTTTATTTATGAATTCCTAAAATTTCATAATTTTTGACGATTTAGATCGCGAGATATTTAAAGACAAAGTTCGCGATTTTGAGAGTAATGTCCCATTTATGTATGTAAAATGTCCGATTTTTTATTATATTAAAAAATTCTCTCGACAGAATTGAAAAAAAAAACTAGGAGAGTGGTGATAAATGTTTTTAGAATAAACTAAAAAAATAAAAGCAGCTCTTCACGGTTTTGTTATCTAGATATTAAAATAATAAATATTAATTTAAATTTTAAATTTATAGTGATCTGGCAACACTGTGCACAACGCTCTCATCTTTTTAATTTAATAAAACTATTATTAGAAAGCGCAATACTATTTGTATATAGTAAGACCATATAAACAAAAATATATAAAACACTCAGAGCAACGTTGCCAGATTACTATAACTACCTTAAACCGTTTGGCATCGCACACACACACTTGCGTAGCGAAAAATCGTTCCTGATGTATGTATATGACAGAATTTACGAGAAAATCAAACGTAACATTTCGAGTGCATTCGCTATTTCAGTGACATCCGACATAATATGGACTTGCTTACTTTTTATTAAAGGCATCTCGAATTGATCGCAATCACGACACATACATTTGGTGGTCAGTTAATTTGAATCAGTACCCGCAGTTGTCAACGTTTGCTAGAATTTATCTTTTAGCACCTGGCAGTAGCGTTTACAGCGAAAGGTTATTTTCAGAAGTTTGTCTGGTATAAGAAGGCAAGCGGAGTCGCCTCTTACCAACAAATGCAGAAATACTGGTATTCATTCACTACGACTTGCCTCTTGTTAATTACACACAAAGTACACAAAGTACTAAACTGATTAATAAAACAAACATTTTTGACGTGCGGTTAAATAAATAAACGGTGTCCATAACCTATTGTGGTATTATATTATTATTTATTGATTTGCCTTGTGTAAAATAATGATATTTTTTTTTTATTTTACTATCCGGTATCGGGCCGGATACTGAATTACTATCCGGTATCCGGCCGGATAGTGAAAACAAGGCCGGATAGGCCGGATACCGGATAGTTACCGGATATCCGTTGCATCTCTAGTTATTATGTGAAATTATCGTCCGTAAACCAACTTTACAGACAACCAATTTTTTTTAAAAGTAAATATACGTAGTTGACAGTTACGATTATAAGTTAAATAGTTTTTTAGCAGTAATGATAATATTGTATATTTATTTTATAACAATGTGTCAAGTTCTTCTAGAATAATATTTTAGGCGATCGTGTAGTGGTTCTGACCTCAATGCAGCAAAGTACATAGTTGACTTTTGAACCCGATGAGTGAGCCTTCATCGCGCCGGCTTACACACTTAAACTGCTCTCCAATATCCTACATTTTACGTGTGACGGCTAAAATATTGGTAGGGCGATCACGTTGCACTTACAAATTGACATATTTTAGTGGTTTAGAAATTTCGGATTGTAAAGTATGAAAATAAGTTAATAAGATCTGTTTTACTCTGATATACTTTAGATGAAAGTGATAGGTTATAACGATCACGTCGTTTTGTAACTAAGTACGTTGTAATTTTTATCTTATCTTATCAAATATTACCACTGTTATATAGATAAGCATAAGTAGATATATGAATTTCGTAATGTAGCTCCTATTTCTTGCTAAGAGATACGGTTGTTATTTAGAATTTCATTAACTGAATAATTTTGTATAGGTATGTATCTATATCTAATTATGATGATATTTAGAAAGTTTAAATTTTTAAAGACTAGTTACATTTTTATATTGGATTTACAAACGTATGTTTTTATTATCATATTATTATGCAAATTGACATGTCACGCTTAGAATTGTATTCAACCAATACGTGATACCTAATGACACAATTAATAACACTTTAAGCGAACAGCGATAGACGGTGAGTTCCCGCGAATCGAGCCTGCAATCAAGTGCTGCCTCATTATATTGTCGATACTCCCTTCGTGCGCACGAACATCGTTGAGTTACACCTCTATTTACTGTCAAACTTAATTCCTAACTCGTGTCGTTCGAAAGTTCATAGCCGTTCAATTTCGATATTCTCCTCTTGCTATTACTGATCCTTGATAAATTTCCTAAGATTTAACCCTAATACATCGGTCAGTTATGTGTGGTGTAGGATGTAGCACGTTTAGACTTCTTTTGATATTTTTTAGGCACGAGAATTCGGTTAGTAAATAAAGCTACAATAGTAATATTATTACTATATAATAAAAAAAACAAGCAAAAAAGTACTCTCATGAAAGTATTAGATTCATTAGACTTTCCTTTTTTTTGTGTAGATTACGTTACGAAAAAAGAATGTTAATTCTTCAGGTTCTAGTTGCCTACGTGAAACTGTAAGTATCCTTGGGTTGCTACATCTTAATACATAAATTTATTTTGTAATTATTAAAAAACTTTCAGAACCAATTTAATTGTTTAACAAAAAAATCGGCAATTTTTATATCTGATATTTCTAAAATTCGGATCTCAGCATATAACTAAGTATATCAAAAATAGATCTGAGTAAATGGTATCGATAAAACGTTAGACAAAATGATTATTCAGTTGGAAAAATAATTTTAATAATTAAAAAAAAAGAACTGATAAAATAGTCGTAAAATAAAAACCAAGCATAGGTAAGTCCGGATCGATGCGAAAATAGGCAAAATTGAGTTTTTTTGTTTAATGTCATGTAGCACACGTATTATCAGTCAGAATGTCAAAAGCAAAGAGCGGGACGTAGTATAATAGTCTTGCCTTCTATATGGACAAAACTAAGAAAATTCCCATATTTCGCAGTATAATAGGTTCTACGATCTTACACCATATCCGATCTTAGCCGAACGCACCTATATGTTCTATCTATGTATGTTCCGTTATATTAATAATCTATTTGTAAAATATTTTTGATTAATGTGGAATATAACATTAATTATTTAGTATTTGAAACAAACTGCCGTTTGTTGTTCATTGCATTACAACAAAATTTTTAGTGTTTGTAACGAAAGATACTTTTTATTTATTAAACGACATTTTTTATTTATTAAATATTTATTGCACACATATAATAATAATATATACAATTTAGAACATACAAATATTACACAACTACTACATTAACGTTATTACAAGAATGCCCCCATGTCACAAGCTTTGCGGCTGCTGAATGAGGTTTCAATACATGTTGATTTATTTTCGAATAGTCTGTCGAAAATCACGGAAGTTGCTCGGAGAGTAATTGAGAATTCCTCTTGAGTAAGGTTGTAAATATTGTTACTTGTAGCATCGCATTGGTGTAAACTGTAAGGATGTTATGATTGTATGTTGATGAAATAAATAAATAAATAAATAAAAATTATTTGTTTCGAACTCTCAAACTAGGATTGAGTTAAAATGATTACAGTAAATAACACAAAAAATATACATGTATTTTAAACATAATCGGAAAAAAGAAAAATAATCGTATTGACATTACAACAAGTATTTAAAGATAAGCACAAACATGTAACTCTACGTTACTTATTATGTAATTCTTGTCTAATATAAAATCCGACAATGAATACGTAAGCACCAGTGAAAGTTCAAAATAAAAATTATATATATCATAGAATATTATCGGATGATCTTCAAAAGAGCAAGCGAGAATTTAAAGATGGATTATAGAGATAATTTATTTATCTTTAGATATTAGAAGAGGTCAATCCACGCGTAAAATGCTGTGCGATGATGAGTGATTACTTAGCGTGGTTATAATTTAGCCTTATTGCGACCTCTACCTGCCGCTTGTTAGTTTCACTTGTTATGCGCGCTCACATTTGAACACATTAACAGTTTACTAGCATGGAATGAGTTTCTATATATTTATAATATTCTTTTAAAATTTTTAATATTTTTTTAAAAAAAGTCTGTATTGGTATATTATATATGTATGTATTAGTGGGGTTTGAAGAATTCGGTTTAAAAAATAATAAAAAAAAAAACAAGGATCAATTTAGTCATTAAAATTAAACAAAATAATTTTAATAAGGATCAATATAAGTTTGTATTTTTTACTGACAGTCATTTTATAATTTACCAGTCATTTACTAGATTCTATTTTTTTTTCAACAATATTTGCATCATCGATAGTTAAAATTTATTCGTGATTGCGAAAATGAATTAAATAATCGTCAAAGTCTACATTTTTTTTTACAAATTCAGTAGAATGTATGCAACTGATGGAATTATTGGTATTTAAATTTGTGTATTTTATTTTTAGCCTGTTGCACATAAAAAATACATAATTAAATAAATGTATAATGATCAGTAAACATAAGCCGTATTAGGTTAATGGAATTAAATGTTAAAATAATAAAATATAATTAGCATAAAAGTTATAATATTACAGATGATTGTGATTCTATCTCCACCACAATTTAACGCATCGGACATTAAAATATCGGTGCACATTTATTCATATTAGTATCATTTCTTTATCACTTTATCGTCGATTGTCTAGAGAAGCGCTATCAATCTATTGTGCGTACAAATATTATGATAAATAGCTCATGAGTTAATCTAAATAATATGGTTTTTTCCTAACTCGAATAGCTTGTGCATGACTCTCTTTGACTGGAATCTACTTGCGTGATATAGGACTTATGATAGCCTTAATAGGGGATTAACGAGGTTGAAGCATTACGGACAATTATTGAATGTAATTGAAATTATTAGACTGCGTACGATTCAATGTTACTATTTTGTGTTTTAAATTCTAGTTCCTTGTGTATTATTAGTTATTCATATTTCTTTTCATAAAATAATAATTGGAATGGAATTCGGTAAGAAAATATAAAGAATATCACTGACACGAATATTAAATAAATTAGTAGGTCGTCATTCAAGTATACCACCGCAGGAGTCTATTGTATTCCGAGCCCTATTAACTGCTTCAGAAGTTCATAGTATTTTTTGTGTTAAATAAACAGGTGACACCTTTTGTTAAATCTCCTTACGAGTAGATCCTTCATTGTGACTTTTGTGACCCTTTTCACCAACTGCGTCTTTTTCAAAGCTCATCGTGGCCGCTTTGTGAGACTATTTTGACACATTACCTTATATTGTTTGCTTATTTAGAGGTTATAAATTATTTTTTTATAATATAGCCTTTATGAAAATTGTATTTGACGATGATATACTGGCGTAGAATAGCATGATTATATGATTTATGGAATTTATATTAAAATATGTTTATTGTAAACGTTTGGGCGTATTGTGACATTACTTTCAGATTTTTAAATCGTCTTGCGATTTAAATCCTATAAAATAAATTTTTGTATTTTAAATTATAACGTATAATTTATGCTAACCACTCTAACGAATTGTTTGCAAGTTTTAAGTTTATAATTGATTGTGTGTTTTTGTTCGAAGAAAACCGTTTTGAGTGCATATTTTAAAATACATATATACTTAGAGTCTTTAATTTATGGCACTAGGTAGTAGATTGCGTTTATTATATAACTAGGGACTCACCTCAGTTTCACATGGGCGGTAGAATATGCGTACATGTTTTTTCTGTTGTAGTTATATTAGGTATGTAGCAACAGTGGACGACAGCGCGAATGTGGTCGCGTCAAGCGAGTCCCATCGTCGGTGTGAAACCCGCCTTTGAATTAATTTTTACGCGCATTAATCTCAAAAGGATTAGGCAGCGTTTTCTATGTAAGCTCCCATGCGACTAAGTTGATTCTGACATTTTCAATAATTATCGTCATACTTTACTAAATTATACTCTACAAAATTTTACACCTAAAACTTCCTCATAGATCATTTTGTGTATTTGTAGATAAGATTCGCACAACAAATCTGTTGAGTAGTTTTTGAGTTTATCGCCTACAGACAGACAGACTTGGTCGGGGACTTTGTTTTATAATACGTAGTGAATTAGTGATGACTTGATGAGTAAAGCTGACGCATTCCAGGTATTTTTTAATTTAAATAATTATACATTTATTTTTATTTATATTAACAAGCTATGTATTTTATTTATGTAACGTTAAGCAACGAAATATTTGGGTTCTCTAATAAGTATCTCTGATGTATTAGTACAGTTAGAACGTAATGTGTAGACAGGTGACAATAGCGCGCGGCGTCCTTTGGCTCGCGGAGCGCAACGAACAAGTGTGGTAACCGATTGAGGAGTGTCGCCGCCACAATAGAGTCACAGTAGCAAGCTTCCGTGTCACATCACGGCCAGAATTAGAAACATATAGATTGGACCTTGTACGAGGTTTGAAGAACATTTATATTTTTTTATTAAGAATATACTGAAGTTAGATGTAAAATAAAGTTGTACTTTAATATCGATTTTTAAACGCGCTTACACTAACGATTCTTTTCATACTTTATTTCCTTTATTACTTAATATTGCCTTAGTTATTTCAGATGTGTAGAGCAGGGAATTTATATCATAACTGGAACGCTAACTTAATAAAATCGTATATTCAAATATGCTCCTTGAAATAACTAAAATAAGGTTGACATTTGTTTACAAACCACAACATGTAAAGAGAAAAATCGTTCCGAGCATTTCGTTGACTACTGGTATTTTGGCTCTTCCTTACCAGTTGCCTTGAATCTACGGTAGAAAGAGATGTAATCCCTCCCTTAGGAACATTTTTTGAGTGCACTTGTGGACTCCAGTTTGTATATAAATTCCTTGGTGTAGAGATATAGTGACATATGATGTCTATAGGTTGTTAAAATTGTAACTAGGTATGTGACAAATATTTGTTGAATTCTTGACAGTTATTTTTTAAGTTAAATTTTTGAAAATATATTTACTACTTAAAGAGTTAATATATCTAATAATGTAATAACTAAATATCTAATAATCTAATAATAATAATAACGAATAATGTAATAATCCAATAACTTGAGCGGCTTCAAAACAAATTCGACCACATTTCTGAATTTCGCTCTAAGCTCAAATGTCTACCTATCCGTCTTCGCCGGAATCTAGGTACACATACTTTCACTTCTGTACTGTGTATTATTTAATACAACCAGTCCTCCTTTGTTGAAGGATAAGTTTGAATTCATTGGAGATCACAGTAAAGTGCTACGTTCGTCCGAAAACCTGACTCTTAGACTGCCTGTACATATTACCAAATACTATCATCGCCCATTTGCTGTTCAGGCTATTCTTTTGTGGAATGCTCTAGGTACTCTTACAAATTCGTAAAGCTCAAAATATTGTATCATTTAAAAAACTCGTAAAAGATTATTATCTTTCTCTGAATATGACATAATTGTATTTATATATCTATTCATATTTATTTATATTTTTATGAATTTACTGTTATATATTTTATTATTTACGTATATATTTATATAGATATATATTAGTCTTGGGTATACTGTATATTTTATTGTATGTTTATTACACACTACGTAGGTACCTATTTCTTCTTGTCTAATTCTAACCCTAAGGTTGGCTGAAAGAAATCGCTATTGAGTGATAAGGCCACCTTTTTGTGCATTTTTATTTTATTTCACTCATAATAATAATGTATAAAGGATGTTATTATACAATACAAGACTATTATGAAATATTGATGATAAGCATCTTTATGTTATATTCTAAGGACTACTCTACTTACTACTCTTAATCTCATATACCTAGCTGAGAGACCTACCTAAGAGAGCTCTTAAGAGTAGCACTATCAAGCAATGAATCACTCGTGATTAAAATTTGCCAAAGAATTTATCAGAAAGGTTTTATATATATTTATTACTTGATAATAAAGTCTATGGTCAATTGCGTCGTTATTTTAGCATAATAATTTGTGTCGAGGTGCACATACGCTACGGTAAACAATTAGCATAAATTTAAAGGTATTGCTCTTTGAAACATACCGACCGTTCGTATTGTACAGTTTTAACCTTTCTCTTTTAAAAAAAAAAAGCATATTGTTAAATAGCCCGGATATATTTCGATATAATATTAGGTCCATACCCACATGACGACCTTTCAGAGACATCTGATAACGATCTTTACTCATTGTAGAGAAATTAGTGAAGTAGCGTGGTAGCTCCAACCCTTCTCCTATATGGAGGAGAGGCCCTTGCCCAGTAGTGGAACGTTTACAGGCTGATTCAGTTTAGTATTATTAAGTCCAATTCACAAACAAAGGCGCAATAGGTACCTACCTACCTAATTAACATTTATTGTCAATGACATTATATCAAATTGTAATAATTGAGGGTAGAGCGAGTTATGTAACATAACATTAAATATAAGTTATTTTATTCATTGTTTTAAATGAATATAAAATTTAAGTGTCCAATGATTGTGTGAGTAGTTAATAATAAAATACTTATAAAGTGTGTTTACATTAATTTATTTAATTAATGTACATCTTCGTCATCCTTAGTCGATGCTCGTCCACTGCTAGCCTTTTACATAGATTTCTGATACTCTCGGTCTTTTATATAATATGTCCATCTGGAGAAGGATCTGCTGATACTGTACTTCCTACATATTAAACTGTAGTTAGCAAACGGAAAAATATACATTCACACCAATTAAATAAAAAAAAGCGATAAGAAAACGCCAGTCACGATATATCAACTTTATATACTCGGCCCCTAATGCTCATTCATTGGCGAGCATTCCCCTACAATTAGTATTTTATTGACTCTCCCATTGGTCGAGGAATAAACGAGCGATACAATGACGCAGGTAATAACGTATTTGTACATAGCAAGTTATCTAACAATAGATTTGCTTTTGTTACTACATATTTCTTGTTAACCCAAAATGCAAAAAAGTTGTAACTGCTGTTATCTCATTGGGTACCTACTTAAAGACTGACTGATAGTTATGTAGGTATGTACATATTTTTCTATTTTCTTAATATATATATTTTTTCCTGATTTAAATAATAATTTTAGTCCAATTCTGTATAATATAATGTCTTACCAATTCAATTTGAATTCATTAAAAGTTTTGTAATAAAAAACAATGGCCATTCATTAAGTCATATTTGTCGATAGTATTAAAATAGAATACCTAATTTACTTAAGAAGGTAACGAAATTGTGTGAACTGCATACATGTAATACAAAACCAATTAAAAAAAAATTATTCATACCGTTACATTTTAATATCAGCTTTGGAATGAAAGAATTTTCACATAACATTATAAAACAATAGGATGTGGCAGTTGCTTTGTTTGAATTTATCTACTCCATCGCAAATAAATACCTTTCTTTTAAACGTCGAAAAACGTCCCATGAAAAAAATAAATATTTCTAACGAATCGAGTGAAACGAATTAGACAATTGTCGTTTAGGGTTGTGTCTTTAATGTTTTTTTTTTTAAATATAAGTATTGTTAATAACTTTGTTTAAACTTTTAAAGTTATAAGTTATTATTTAGTTATACCTACTAAAGTAGTGATTTAACGTGGTTAAATGTAAGAAGTATTTCTTTGATTCAGATTTATGACTATAGATTTGTGAGATTGAAGCTTGTATGCGCATTTTGTCACTATTTTTTTATTTTTTTTATAGAGAGGAGAATATATTTTTTTTTATTAGTTTTATTTCATTATATTTTTTGTTATCTAAGTTATAAACTTCTGAAACTATTAAACTGATTAAAATAAGATTAGGGACATTTTAAGCTATATAGGCCTTATAATAGGCTATAAAATATCACGATTTTTCTGTTTGGGTTTTTGGGTAGGTACCTAATGTAGCTTTCTAAAAACAAAAGATTTCTAATAGCAAAATAAAAAAGGAGGAAGAGGAAGAAAATCGATTAGAAATAAACAAGAAAGTACACACTCAAATAATTCCATTTAATTAATATTATTGTGGATGAGAAATTTGTAGTTCCAACAATCGCACAATATGACAAATTCTACTAGGTATACCAACCCTTCGTAGATTACCGTCTTAGCCATTATTAAAGAAATAATGTAACGAAGTTTTTAACATTTACATAGGTAATATACATTTATTTTAATTATTAAATAAATTAAGATATGTATAGCGATCGTCACGGCGTGTTTCTCCTGAGGAGATTCGCTTGATGTGTTTTTAATTGCCGCGGCGCAAACACTCCGCCCTTATGTTCCACTTGTGAGTTTCATTTAGATGTTATTATTGCTGATAATTTTAAGTATGAATATATTATATTGCCCGTCACGCTGTATGGCTAAGGGATTAAGCTTAGCAAGACGGTTTTAATTACAACCAGTTTTCGAAAGACGTAGGTGTATTAAAGTAAGGTAACTAATCAATCGATTTAAACATAATATATTCTTTGAATTTTTAATAATCTAAAATAAATACTGGTTAAAAAGTTACGAATAACGTCATTTAAAATTACATTAATTTATAAATTTTACTTATCCGTTAAAAGGAGGTCTACTTACAAGCATTGTATTTACCTATGAAGATAATTATTCAACGAATAGTATGATTATAAAATCGAATAATCTCTAACCACATGCACACACCTGTCTAACTACCATGATATTCTTTTTATTGTTTAAATGTTCAAGTGATCCCGCGCCCTGGGTTAATATTTTAAAATTCTAAGTGCCGTGCATCAAAATATCGCAAGGTGTGCGTTTGAATATGATTAGCAGCTTGTCAAAAATGAGTTAAGGGGTCGAATGCGTTCAAAAATAATCAAAGGCTTAAACAGATATTTTTATAAATAATTAATAGCTTCTTTTTGTTTCGATGGAATGGAAGGATGGAAGTAAAACGAGACACAGTAAGGTGGAAAAGAATGGAGGAGACTTTTACCTGAAAGGGTTTCAAATAAATTTAATGAAAACCAACTATACCTACTAACATTATGAACTACAGTGCAACAAAAATACCTACTATAACTACGGAAATGTAACAACACTAATTAAAAATACTAATTAATTCGGAAATACTTAATAAAGATTTATTGTTATTATTACTTATTATTTTTGTTTTGATGACATGAACACGGCCTATTAAATATTATTAGCTTTTACTTTTTGTATTAGTATGAAAAAAAGGTTCAACACAAATTTTATACGAGTAAGGGTTAAAGGTTGTTGAAGGGTTGAAGTGAATCGATAGTTAACTTAAGCACGTATCTAATTTATTTATTTACCTTTTTTCATTTAAATATCATCGTCATCGTCTTAATATCACCCATTTTTTGTTCCAAACCTCCGACAATTAGAAGGAGTCTGTTTTTACAATGTTTAAATGATTTCTCTATATTCTAGTTTTCTCGCTTTTACTCTGCTCATCTAGCATTCTGCATACCAATTCTTTCTTACATACTTCGTCTTTCATTCTTTTTGGGTATCTTTCCCATTATGGCTTAAGGCTCTGTGTGTACCTATCTTTCATCTAGTTTTTTCGGGGATAATAAGGGGGGAAACAATATTAAGTCTTTAATTTTTAACTTTTGACTTTCTCCTTATAAGCTAGTTTACCATCTAATGTAATTACAAAAAAAATTATTTTGCTCTTAACAATAGGCTCATTACAAACTACGGAATTCTTAACTAATCTATTTATACATCTAATTATATTTTTATATAAAACAATGTTTTATACATCAATTCCTTATAACTAACTTAACACTACGTTCCTTAATTACTATTACAATTTATTTTATGTTGACTTAATTATACTATACTATATTTAAACAACATAAATCTTACATCCTATTTCTGTTATTTACAACTTTACAAATTTTTGCGCAATATTGTAAGAACGAGTCTCTGTTTTCGCTGTCTAAAATTTCGGAAATCGAGTTAATATCTAGTTTACAACCAATGACGTTTTCAATTTTGAGCCTATCATAGTCATGGGCCGGGCAGTCTAGAAGGACGTGGAGGACAGACTCCAAACACGCAGGATCGCAGACGCATGATGGACTCTCCTTGCACTTGAAACGGTGTAAGTACTCGGAGAATCCACCGTGCCCCGACAAAACCTGGGTGAGAAATCTACCCACCTTTATTTTGCCAATGATTCGCATACCGATGCGGCTATCGCGTCCGGGAAAAAGACCCGGATGACACCTGCTGTTTCACCGGCCCGGTATTGTTGGTTCCATTCATCAAGCGATCGCATACGAATGCTTCGCTTGATGAATGAAACTGGGTAGCTGTCGTAGTCAAAACTGCGTTTTGACTTTAGCGCAGCTTCCTTGGCCAGATGGTCGGCACGCTCATTCCCCTCTAGTCCCGCATGGGCTTTGATCCAGAACAAATTTACATGTTTGTCCTGTATCAAAGCCCTTCACAGGTGGCCCCGCGCCTCGACGGCCAGGGGGTGGAGGGCAACTGGATTAATTGTTGTTTGCAGTGCCTACAGAGAGTCGGAGTAGATCCCCACTGATCTGGCCGAGTTATCTGCAGCCATCCGTGCCGCCCTGCATATAGCCAGGAGTTCCGCCTGGTAGATCGTACAGAACGACGGCAGAGCAAGCTTGAGGGCTTTGGTTTCGGCGGCGCCAGTCCATACGGACAACGCCGCCCCCACCTTGCCCTCAGTCTTGCTGCCGTCCGTATAGATATTAATATCATGGCCATGAGTTGGTCCTGGTCCGCCAGGCACTGGAAGTCCAGGTCGATATGCTGGGTGGGGTGCGGAGACCGCAGAGCCGAGGACATCCGTTCCACCTCCCGATCCCCTATCACGTCCTGGGGCATACCCCTCCTCGCGCCATACAGCGCCGCGGCTTCGCGGACGCGCAGGTCAAGGGAGAGTATCCCAGCGAGCAACAGTGCTGAGTTCAGGGAGGTGGTGCGGTATGCCCTTCACAGCTTCTGCGCAAAGCCCCGCTGGACCAAGTTCAGCTGCTTACGAATACCCAGCTTATCCACGGCCGGCGCCCAAACGGCAGCCGCATACAGTATCACAGGCTCAATCACCGCTCTGTAAATAACGCAGATAACTTCGGGGTGGAGGCCCCAGCTCCCCTTCGTGGCTCTCGAAAGCTGGTGGTAAAAGGCAAGTGCCTTCCTACAGACATTCGCGACGTGTGTGTTGAAGGTGAGGCGCTGGTCTAGGACGACTCCCAGTAACTTGAGTTCTCCGACCATGCCAATGTCAACCCCGCCCATGTGGAGGCGTGGGGTGTCATGCTTTAGTTTGCGCGTGATGACCATGGTACTGGTCTTGTGCGGTGCAAACTTCAGCTTGTTAAGGACTCCCCACTCCCTCATATGCTCGAGGGCGGCATTAGCTCGTCGTTCGACCTCATGAGCCGTCTCCTCAAAGACCAGCACCACATCGTCGGCGAATGCCTGCACGTAATAATTCCCAGCCTCCAACTCTCGAAGCAGTGGATCCAATAAAAGGTTCCACAATATCGGCCCACCGATAGATCCTTGCACGCAACCCTTCCCGGTTTCCCTCACGTGCTCTTCCCCACAGTACCGTGCGCGAAGCCTCCTGATGTTAATGGGCACTCGCTCCTCCGCCAGCTTGACTTTAATGCAATATCACCTATTGGATGTCCACTGATGAACACAGGCCTCGATAAATAAATAACCTCTCTCTGAAAGTTGGACCTATTAAGTTGGACCTTTTGTCCTAGGTAAATGTACTCATCAAAAACTTCGAGGGTGGAATTCCCAAATAATATCGTGGAGGGCACGACATGGACATTCGACATGATTTTTGTCTTGTCCATGTACATTTTAAAGCACACCCGTTGGGGAACTCCGTCGAGGTCATCAAGCATAATATTGAGGTCTTCCTGGGATTCTGCTAACAGCAAGATATCGTCAGCAAATCGAAGGTTCAATCGTTAATGATGCCGAATCCTTTCCATTTGCAGGAGCTTGAAAGCCTCATCCAATGCAGCGGTAAACAGTTTCGGAGAGATAACATCTTCCTTTCTCACAACTTGCTGTATTGGAATTGCTCTCGTGCTATGCTCCTGTACTCGAACTGACATATTGGCGTAATTATATAAACACTGCAACACTTCGATATATCGGTAGTCAATGTGGCATAGCTGAAGAGATTGCAGCACCGTTCAAGTTTCGTTCGAATCAAAAGCTTACTCGATTTTTAAATATATTTACATGTTAAAAAAAATCGAAGTACATACCTATGACATTGCAACATTTTGTAGAGTTGTTTACCTATTTTACATCAAATCCTAGAGAAGAGAGAATAGACAAGTGTTTCTTAACCTCATGACTAATTTTACTCATAAAAAGAAAGTATTGAATTTAAAGTCAAATATGTATAGGTATATATATCTGCTCGATGTTCTTTCTTTTTTAGATAAAATATAAATCTCGTACAAATAATGCGCAAGCGCCCAAATAAATAAGATAAATAGATAACAATAAAAATAAAAATAAAATTATGTTCTTTAAATTTTATTCTGTTAAAGATAATTTATACACCTAGTGATATGTTGAGAAATTGTTATTTACGTAAAACGGTTTTATCCTTTAGTTATCAACAAGTTACATAAACCTACAACTTTTATTTACATCTAAAGCATACAAATACATACAACTTATACAAATATTCCAGGTCGGTTATTCGATCCCTTCAGTATTTATTTAGATTATAATAAATAGTTTATACAAACCTAATTACTTAACTCTATCACAAGATCTACCTAATTAATACTTTAAACGTTTATTTATACAACCACACATACATATTCAGGTCATTAAACGTTTTTAGTGATGAAAGGAATATCTAAGTGGTATCAATAATATGTAGATCCCTGATACGCGACCCTTTGCTAAACTACAAATGTCTGCCGATACAGAGGGGTGCTAAATCGTCCGGACACCAAATTAACATATCGGTTCTTACATCGTTTTGTTTAATTCCTTGTTATGTCTAAGTTAAGTTTAATATTTATCGTCTGATATCTCTGTAAACGAATTGAAGTAATAATGACGTCTATTTATCAAGTAGGTACTAACCTCCGCCCGTGTCCCTACTTTCGTATGTTCATGAAAATGTCTTATGTGTATTAAAATTATATATTTGTTGTTTTTACAATTAGAGTTTAAAATTAGGAATAGTACGATACTTACTTGTAGAGTCCCGAACAATTAATACAGGAACTAACCTATGAGTATGATGTGAAAGAATATGAAAATTTTTAGAAAGATTTTAATTTTTGTGTTACATTTATTAGAAAATTTAACGTTATGTAACAGAATAACTTTAGGTAGGTATATCGACAGCAGACTATTTGTTATTATTATTTTATAGATATCCTAGATATCTTGTGCTTTAATTTGTCATAACGCGATTGAAATAGCTTATTTATATCCTTAGTAAATAAGGCATCCCATTTAAAAATAATTGATCAAAAAATGCTGTCATTAACAAAAAAAAAATCTTTTATTATAATATAAATATATAAATTTAACTATACGCAATGGACGAGTATGCTTGTAAATAAGCAATTGGTTATTAAAATGTATTGTTTGTTTCATACATAAAATTTACTGCTTTACACTGCTTGATAATATGCAGTTAATACGAGTATTCATAGTTCGTGTTTGTTATCTGATAAAAACATGTCAATTGTGCAAAGTGCACATTGTTGTCATAATGACGATAGTTGTCACATGTCGTGCTTATTGCACAGTAATTGGATCGGTGTAATGTGATTGAAAAATATCAATGCTTAGTGCATGTAGCTTTGGTTTTTGTTCCTGTCGATATTGACTGTAGAGTTTTTACCATAATTTAAACCCTTTTATTCCTTAAGATTAATTAAAAAATAATAATAATAATAAACCTGTGCGTCTCGGGACGCCCGACAGAAGTGTTAACTTAAACTAATCTAAGTTAAACTATTTAATATTGAAATAAATCATTATTATTTATATCAAATAATCACTTTAAAAAACGGTGATAATTTTAGGTTATATGCTCACTGTCGACAGTAGGTATATCTCATACTAAGCACTGAGTAGAGAGATAGGGAAGGGCGTCTGTCTGTTTTTTCTTTATTAGGTACATATGTTTTATTATTTTAAAAAATAGTTTTAGGTTAATTTATAAAATTCTTAACGAACTTTTTTCTGTTTTCCTGGTACCTACATGTACTTTGTTAATGGAATATCTGAAATATCGATTTCAATTTTTTTTTATTACCTTCTACGTAATAAATTAATAAAATACTCCATGGACGCGCCAATATATATTTATATATTTATAATGTAAAAAAACTATAATTTTTGAATTGTAATCTGTAAAAATATTCTTATTCCCAATATGTTATAAAATAAAATAAAAATGTCACAAAAAGTATCACGAATGAAAAATTTTCGATCTTTACCATTTTTTTAACCATTTAAAAAAACCGGCCAAGGGCGATTCGGACTCACGCACGAAGGGTTCCGTACCATTATCTATAAAAACGGCAAAAAAATCATGTCTCCCCTTAAATAATAATTTTATTTTAATTTAATTATTTATTTTTAAAGTGAATAATATAACTCAATATTCTCTGGATATTTCAAGCGTCAATGTGTGTGCCGTATCAATATCAAGCAAAAATGAGCAAAAAATCACGTTTGTTGTATGGGAGCCCCCTTAAATATTTTTTAAATTCTGTTTTTTAGTATTTGTTGTTAGCTATAACAGAAACACATCATCTGTAAAAATTTTATATTACGACTTATTCGCGATACGAATTAGGGACCTTCAAGATAATAGCATACTCATATTTGAAAGGCCGGCAACGCATCTGCTAATCCTCTGATGTAGTGGGTGTCTATGGATGTTTGCCTCCTCTTGCATAAAAAAATATTCTTCACGTAAATTTTTACGTGAGAAGTGGTTAAGCAACTTATTAAGCATAAGCCTTAGATCAAATTGATTAATTGACGAAAAGAAATCGGAAAAAAGACCTTTATTTTTGTCAATCTTGCATTTTATTTATTAAAAGCGTTATCCTAGCAAAGGAATTACGTGCTGTTATTATTAGTTGTTTAATTTAATATTATAATACACAATTTAACCCTATAATTTAATATCTACTGAAAAAGTGTAATACATCTATATATTAATACGTGAAGCAAAAACTTTTTCCCCTTTTTACGAAAATTATGCGGACGGAGAAGTATGAAATTTGGCACAGTTAAAGTTTACACACATTACGGCCCACACACAATTATTTACAATGACATATTATACACAAATTTTGTTTATTGTCAAAATCTGTTGTCAACACGGTCTTAAATACAGGTCTTGCAACGAATTTTTTGTCGAAATTTATTATCACAGATCATGTCCAATGACTGCTACATATGCTCACCATGTTATGCGTAATAATAATAATAATAATAATAATAATTTACTCTTTATTGCACACCACAGAGAAGAAAAAAAAATACAAAACACAATTTCATGAATAAAAAGTTAATATCTAGATGCACAATAAGGCGGTCTTATCGCTTAGTAGCGATTTCTTCCAGACAACCTTACGGGTTTGTAAACAAAGTCAATATACATATTATATGTAGGTAATATAGTGTGGTGTGGTGCTGAATATAACTTAAAAGTTAAATAAATACATAATCTTTTAATTATAATATAAATACATTTAAATAAATATACGTACATATGCTACATAAATAGATATACAATTACATAATACCAATAAATATACATACATAATTACATTACCCATACACATTATAGTAAATTTGATATTTGATAGTTAACTTATAAATCCGAGTTTAATCTACAATTTAAAAGAAAATACGTATTAGGAAGTAGTATCAGAGTTAGTCAGCGAGAGATAATGATTTTTGACTAAGTTTTTAAAATTTGCTAACGATTGAGCTCTTTTAATCGATAATGGTAAAGCATTCCATAAATTTATTGCCTGTATTGTAAATGAGCCTTTGTAAAATTTTGTATTATGAGCAGGGATGCGGAGAGAAAGATTGCTTGACGATCTTAAGTTCTTACTCAATATTCCAAGATATTCAAAGTTTTGTTTTAAGTAAATTGGAGAAGATGAGTTAAATAACACACAGTACAGAAGTGAAACAATATGTAGATTCCGGCGAAGTCGAATAGGTAACCACTTGAGTTGTCGTCGAAAATGAGATACATGGTCATACTTGCGCAAACCAAATATGAACCGGATAGCAACATTTTGAAGTCTCTCAAGCTTATTCAGTTGGTCTTCAGTTAGATCAGGGTAGCTTGCATCAGCGTAATCAAGAATAGGAAGAAAGAGAGATTGTGCTAACATAATTTTGGTAGGTATCGGTAGAAAATACTGCAGTCGTCGTAATGAGCCCATAGCCGCAAAGATTTTCTTACTCACGTATTTAAGTTGGTAGGACCAAGAAAAGTTTCGATCCATGTACACACCAAGATTTTTAACATTATCACTGTATGGAATTATGACACCATCAAATACGATCGTTGGTAAGTTAGTCCAGTCAACTCTCGAGATCAGGTTAGCCGAGCCAATAATAATAGTCTGACATTTACTTGGGTTCACTCGGATACCATATGAGCTGCTCCAGCGTGAGATAGATGAAAGATCATCGTTGATACGAGCAATAGCAGTAGGCAGATCGTTAAGGGTAGACTGAGTATAGATTTGTACGTCGTCTGCATACATGTGATAGAGAGAAGATATATTCTGAGAAATGGTGTTAATGAAAATAGAAAATAGTAATGGTGACAGCACGCCTCCTTGCGGTACCCCTGCATAGACATCGCACCAGGATGACAATGAATTATCAGTTCTTATACGATGTCGACGTCCATGCAGGTAATTGCGAAACCAATCAATCACTGATGGAGATATGTTAATAGAACGTAGCAACTCCAGTAGGATATCAAAATCAACATTATTAAAGGCATTGCTAAAATCAATCAATGTCAATACTGTGAGTTGCTTATTGTCCATTCCCAAGCGAACGTCGTCGGCAACTTTTATTAATGCAGTAGTCGTACTATGACCACTGCGGAATCCGGATTGAAAGGGATTTAGAAGATTTTGTTTATTAAGGAAAAGATTCAATTGTTGATATACTAGTTTTTCTAAGACTTTGGATAGGAGAGGTAAAATAGATATCGGACGATAGTCCGAAAATGATGAAGGATTCGACTTTTTAGGAATAGGAATAATTTCGGCATCTTTCCAAGTTTGCGGATATTCACCTGAGTTAATGGAATAGTTAAGGATGTGCGTTATAACCGGAGTAACGATATTAAGGATGGGTATAATCATATTACGACTAATGCAGTCACTACCGACAGCGTTAGATGAGATTGACAGTATATTCTTTTTAACATCACATTCAGTGACTTGATTAAAAGTAAACGGTGGAAAGTTAGTAGTTGGAAACAGTGAAATAGAATTTAAGGTATTAGCCTTATCTGCACTGCACAGACTATTAAAGGAAGTTGAGAAATAAGCATTTAAACTTTCAATGTCGACATTAGTTAGAGAAGAATTTTTCGAACTTTTTCCAACTCCTAATGTTTTAAGAAATTTCCATACACGAGCTGTGTCGCCGTTCTCGACTGATTTGTGAATGTGGCGTCGCTGTGCATCTCTACACAATGTATTACAGCGATTTCTGATTTTTTTGTACTTGAGATAATTTTTATCCGTTCTTTCAGATTTGTAAACCGATTTGGCGTAACATTTTTTGGAAATAAGCGTTTTTAAAGACTCAGTCAACCACGGCGCAGGAAGATGTTTCATCTTCACTGATTTTAGTGGTGCATGAGTATCGTATAATTTAGTTAGTAGAGAGTTAAAAATTTCAACTTTCTGATCAATATTTTCTGCATTAATAACAGCTGTCCAATCAATCATGTGAGCATCATCACAAAGGCGCTCATTATCCATACCTCCAAAATTACGCTGCAAAAGAATTCTTGATTTCGCTTTAGGGGGCCGCAGTTTATATGAGAGATAGATCAGATCATGATACGAAAATGAATCGGTAGCACACTGTCCATATTTAACAACAAGATCAATTGATGAGACCATAATAAGGTCAAGAAGAGACGGGGTGCAATTTGGGAGTTTATGAGTAGCCTCCAAAGGCAAAATGTGTATATTACAAGCTTCTACTAGGGATTTAAGTTTATTAGAACGGTTGTCAGCCTTGAGTAGACAAGTATTGAAATCACCCATTATTATGGTATGGCTGTATAATGGGGTCAACGTTTCTAATCAACTTTCGAAAGAGGAAAAATAATTTATGAGGAGTGAGGGACTATAAAAAACACCCAACAGGATTTTCGTATTATACAAAACTACTTCTAGTAGAAGATGCTCAGCCACGTCGATAGGAGTGGGCTGAGTCGACGAATTTAAAATCTTAAAATGAATATGAGAACGTAGATATATCGCCACTCCACCACCACTCCTACCAACGCGATCGTTACGGATGAGTTGAAAACCAGGTAGGGAATAAGAGGAGGAAGGCAAACAAGGCTTGAGCCATGATTCTGATACTAAGATGGCATGTATATTTTTTGAATCAAAAGATGCAAGCAATTCAGGATAATGAGCCGGAATACTTTGAGCGTTAATATGAACCACATTGAAATTTTTCCCGAGAGTGGAGAAATAGAGATCAAGGGTTTCATTTAGTGGAACGAAATTTGTACTGTGGTTACTCGCATCACTGTAGGAATCATCTGATGATAAAGAAATAAACTGATCACTCTGAATACTTAAATCTAGAGTAGACATATGTACTTATATGGTATAATAAAATATAAAAGTATGTATAATATATATATTAAAATAATAATAATAATAAGTTAATTAATTTTAAATATATATATATGAAATATTAATAATACAAGATAAAATATAAATATATATGGTCAATTTAGATATTATAATATATGTAATAATAATAAAACAAAAACTTGGCTTTTGTGCATCGATTCACCCACCAGCAATTACTATAAGTAATACTAAAGCAATTTCTATAATTAACAACAGACTACTTGTAAAAAGAAAATAATGATACAGTATAATATAATTAATACAATTAAACAATTGTGTATTAAATATACAATTAATATAATTAACAGCTAAGTCGACAGAGAAGAGAAAAAAATATATATATATATAAAAATAAAAGTTAAGTAATTTTACAGTTAACATGGTAATAAACAAAATACAAACTCAGCATTTTTCAGACGGCAGCACTGGCATATAAAAGTCAATTGACAGTGACAAAACAATTCGTATGTAAACTAATATAACAGTTCGTGTAAAATATTTAAGAAGGTAAACAAGGATTAGTAAAAGCAAAATTGACCTCCAGAATCTACCATTTGGCCGTGATTGTAAACAAGCCTCAAATATAAATAATGTTACAAACGAGCATCAAACAAAACGGAAAATTATCACTTAAGAAATTTTGTAAAGTTATTTATTTACTTTTCACATTTCTTTTGATACGCACGGCATGAGTCGCTGGTTTCGTTTTGGACTCCACAGCAGCCCCAGACGAGGAAGATGTTGTTCCTAGTTCCCGACTAGTCGATTCATAGGGGAGACTGTCAAGCTCTGCAGTGCTCGTGATGCTGTGGCGTTTTCCATCTGGCCCTACAATAACAATTATGCCATCCTTTGTCCAACATTTCGTAACTCCAAACCGCCGTCTTGCCACCATGACAGTATCATGTCTTGGTTTGGTCAAAAACTCTGATAATGTGACTCCTGTGTTTTTGAGGCCGGATTTAGCGAACCAAACTTGATTTTTCTTAGCCAATGTACTGAACTTAACTATAATAGGTCTTGCTTTCTCGCCCACAGAAGTACCAAGACGGTGACATCTGCTTACATCATCCATGGTAAGATCAGGCATTTTAAGCTTGTCGGATAACAGCTCAATAACCGATGTCGTTACATTTTCTTTTTTGTTTTCAGGGAAACCGTGAACCATTAAAATTTTCCTTCTAGTCCTCATTTCGAAGCTGTCCTGCTGCCTATGCAATAATTGCACTTGCAACTGAAGTCCTTCAAGAGCAGATAAAACAAAAGACCGAAAAGAGCTGAACTGAGATGCAATATTAGTTGTTGGACTGGTTGGTGAGTTGGTAGAATTCAGAGATTGTTGAAACTCTGCCATCCTGGTTTTAAAATGTTGTGCCATTTCATCCAAAGAGTGTTGAATAGACTCCATGATTAATTACTTTTAACAGTATTAAAATAGTTGTATCTGTCGAAAGGAATTATGCCGGTAGGTAAAGTAAACTTCACTTTATATTATATTGAACATAAATGTCGTTCTAATGAATAAAAACAAATAAAATCAATAAACTAATTTGGAGCAAACACAAAAACGTCTTGACTTATTTATACACCTACCCACAACCTCCTAATAAGCGTAATCATATTTTTATGATGTTGACAATGCTGTCAATTATAGATTAGATCGAATTTCGACCACTGGACGACCACTTGTACCTATATATTAATATGTACTAGTACTAGTACCTATATATTTATACTAGCGGCCCGCCCCGGCTTCGCACGGGTATTTAACTAAAATTTCAAAAAATATAAAATTATATTTTGTGTAGGTGACACCTGCGTCAATACTGGAAAATATTTTATAACAGACGGATTGGTTGTCAAACATGTGTCAAAATAAATTTTAATTTAAATCAAAATCACTATGGAGTATTTATATCAAAATAATTTTTTCCCCCCTTTTAACATCGTTAGAGGATGAATGTCGATAAAATACGAAACACGTCTTCAACCAATTCTGTTAAAGAATATTTATGCGAAATTTGAAGTAGATTGGACCAAGGAATCATGTTGTCCCATATAAACTTTTCCCCCCTTTTTCACCCCCTTAGAGGTAGAATTTCGTAAAATCCGTTCTTAGCTGACCTCTACTCGGTAAAAGGAATATTCCTACCAAATTTCAAGTCTCTGCGCATTATAGTTTCAGAGATATCGTGATGAGTCAATGTATACGTGGAAATCTCTTATATATATATATATATATATATATATATATATATATATATATATATATATATATATATATATATATATATATATATATATATATATATAGATGTATATACATACAATATGTCAACAAGTTTATCGACAAGTGATAAATTCATTTTAAAAATTATGTTAGACGTTTACATGTGTCAAATTTTTTAACGTAGGTAGGTATATTGCCACTGTCGACTGCCATGTCAGATGTAGGTATGATTAAACGCAAAGAAATATATCTAGCATTGAGCATACAACGGAAAACTTGAATTTAAGAGAAAATGTAAATACACTCAGGTATTTAGCTATTTTACGACTACTACCTAAAGCACTGTGCCTATACAAAATAGAAAAAAAAAACACAAAGTTAAAAGGGATGTAAAAAATTTGAGCTCAGGTTTTTTATAATATATTCTTGTGCCTTATTAATTTATTTAATCAAACAATGGTTTTCAGTCTTTTTCATAGTAATTTTTGGAAAGAAAAAACTAAAAAGTACCTACTTACTTAATACCTACTTCGTTATTATATTATGTATTTATCATTTTCTAGGATCGGTTTTTTTAGAAATATTTCCATTCTTACGATGAATAAGTAAGATAATTATATTACAACAATATACTATTTTGCAGTCTTCACTTACTGATAAATTATTTATTTAATTGAGTTAGGTAATAGTTGTATAGCTACTCGCATGTGGCCTGCGTTTACTCTTATTTGATATTCGCCCTCGTGAGTCGTCACCGATATGCAAATAGCAAGTGACATTCGAATACAAAAAGCTCGGGCTCGGTGGCAGCGAGTAAATCAATCGATCAACGCCGGATACGGGTTGGAATACGTCTTCATTGTGTTCATTAGCGTCGTCGGAGCCGCGACCACACCTGCCTTCGAGTATGTCCGGCATTTCACGGGGGACATATATTTACGAAATCCTTGTTTTGTTTAGGCGTTTATTTATGGTGAGCACTTTCATTTATAAGGATATAATAACGTTTCGAGCAATATCTTAATTAAATTTTATGACGTCGACACATTAATTGCTATATATTTCATACTATACTATATTAAAGTTCCGTGTTTAGAATTTTGTTAAAACTAAATTAAATTTAAATATGAAATCAAAGTTAAAGGCATATAGGAAAGTAAAAAACCGTTCCGTTGGTCATATATATCCATGATTCTATAGAAAGTGTGATAGTTACCTATTTATGCTGGTAGTTATATATTTCACAAGTCACAATGAAGCTTGATTACTGATCAGAAACGTTAAGAATAGTATTTTAGTTATCATAATAACTAATAATACTATTACCATATTATACATTCTATTATTCGATTCAACCAATTTGAAGGACACGCATTCACTTAATTTTCTTTCACGCTTAAAAAGCGTTTATCGTCTCTTTAAATACGACGCTATCAGATCGGGACCGTTACAGCTATTATGCTATTAAATACCCTAATTACGAATCAAACGTCGCAACCACAAAGCCTTCATCTCGCAATTCGTTTTTACTTTTGTGTCGTATTCACGGTGTGAGAGCGGTAGTTTAGTGGTTTTGGAAATTACTTTAGGTTCCGTTTAACGTCATGTAATAACAGTTGTGTAAAAATAAGTATTGTCGATGGTGTCGTGCTGTCGCGTCGTTTGGTGAACTATGGTTAAACGTATCGAATAAAAAAAAATGAGAGTAATATATTTAATTAATAATATATATAAGAGAACAGTATGAGCGTAATATAATTATATAATACATTTTATTTAACGATTATTTTCATTATTGTATTAAATAATTATATTTATTGGTTATAAGAATTGACCAATAATAAGCGAATTATTTATTATATTTAATTGAGATACAAAAACAATTTTTAAGTTAAGTTAAAATTGAATAAGCTCTTAAAATTTTATTCGAGTTCTATTATCGAAGATGAACTAGCTCTGCCCGCAGCTTCACTCTTACATAAATTTTACATAAGTATGTAGATGTGTAAATAATTAAGGTTCATAAACCGCGTTCCAGAAAGCTCCATCAGCGCCATCTATCCAACATCTTTATGTTTTAATTGTCTTTTTAGTTTAGTGGGTGTATTAATAAAAAGAAGCCCATGTCCTTTCAAATTTCATGACAAACAGCGCAGCAGGTTAGCCACGAAATATACATTTACATAAATACAAACTAAACTAAAACTACAATCCTATACCTAATCATAATCGTAAACAATAAATTGCTCAGTGAATCAAATTAGCTATAAGAAAAAACTTTGCACACAGAAGTCTGCCTTCACGCGTCTGCCCGCGTTCGGGTCGTGCACTCGGCCATGGCGCGCGTCATTACTTGGACCGCCCCTCTACACCCGCCTTACGCGCCGCGTGACTCATATTTAGGAGTGTCAAAATATATTATCGATAATTCGTAAATACTCGATATATTACATAATTATCGATATATTTCATTCGATACTTATCGCTATATTAATCGGATATATAAATAAAATAAATAAATAAATATGTCTAAAAGTATCTATATATTTATCTAAAATATGATTAGAAAAATATTATTAAAGTATTATTCTAAAATATTATTTTTATAGAAAAAAATAATTCATATATTTTTCAAACCATATATTTTATCGCTAAAAATATCGATACTTTTTTATGTGAACGTCCCTATTCATAGTATTCGTTTAATAGCGCTCTATTCTGGCCAACCGAATTCGCGCGAAAAGAAGATTGTAAGTGCCATGGAATTGGTAGCACTTACGCGTTTTAGCGTGATATTTGCTATACAAACAAACTTTCGCATTTATGATATTCATTAATCGGATTTAATAAATATTATTATCAATGAATTGCTATGGATCATTATTTTACACAACGTTAACATTTTTGGCCCTCCTTTAAATGTATTAACTAACTCTTCTCTAACGTTGTTATGATAATGTAAACAGAATAAGTGTGAGATGTATGGTAATAGAAAATTAGTTTTTAAATATATACAATGTAAATAACGACTCCGAATATTGCAACTCGAAGGTGTAGGCAAAAAAAAATATAGTTTAAAAAAAAACAAATCAAATTACAATAACTCTTACCGTTACCTCAAGATACGCTTATACTCCACTGGTGACAGGAGGGCTGGTGCATTTTTTGCCCAAAGAATCGGAATTGCGATTCAACGGGGAAATGCTGCTAGTATTCTTGGCACCATTCCACGCGGACATGATTTATACCAAAACTGTTTGTAAATAATTATTTTAAGTTTTGAATTGTAAATATGTATAATATTGTAAAATTTCTGTAATAAAGATACGCTTTATGATTTTTAATCCTAGTACTTAAGCTGTGATAAGTATTCTGACAAATAGACATACAGAAATTTCATTTTCTTACCATTCATCCCAGTGTATAATTGTATTAGTGTTTTTCGATCTCTAGAATTTTTTTATCAAAAAATCTGAAAACAACACGCACGTGACATTTACAATTAAATTATATGTATTAAAATTGATTTTATATTAAAAAAAAATTTTGTAGAGAAAGATGTTATCTGTTTTTTATGATCATTTTGCAGTAAACACATGCTACATGCAAGTAAAGCTAAAGTAAGTAAGTAATATACATTTGTATCAACATTCTATAAAAACATTGTAGGTATAATCATTCGTTTGTTTCTTTGTTAAGAGAACCCATAAATAAAACTGTCATTAAGGCTATGCATACATATAACGTTTCTTTAAAGTGTAAAAACCTCAAAACCACATTTACTTCCGTAGTTTTGTTGTGATTTCATTGTTATTTGTATATTTAACGGAGGATCGTAAACACCCATCAACAACAATTCCTCTTTGTTACGAGTACTAGCACCGTGTGTTGTACGTCGATACAATCCCCGTATTAAGAATTATTCTGAAAACATGTTCTCTGTTCTCGATTAACAAAAGATATTTTAATAAAAAACGAATTATTTAATGAATCCGATAAAAAGAGCTCTTTTAAAGATTTTTAAAGGATTTTGTTGTGCTTTGTTAAATTTGTTCTAAATGTTCTTTGAAATTATTGTAGTGGCTAACTTCATATAGACTAATACATAATGGAAACGATCTAATGTCATAAAATATAATAAAGTGACTAAGAAAAATTATATACAATTATTGTTGTTTTATTTCCAAAAGCAAATATTTAATTCGGTTATTTTGTCAGACATGTGTTGGATGTGAAACTGGTAGAAAATAAACATTAATAAGCCTATATCGCGTACATGGAGCGTATTTACTAGAACATGTATCCGCCTTAAATAGAAGTACTAGCGTCTAAGCCATAAACGTGGTCATCATCCATTTTCCCGCTATCGCGACTACAGACGGTGAACACGCAGCTCCTCTCTCTGTTTACATACTAATGATGTAACAAGAAACATTTAGAACGAATAGTGAACTTTATTCGTTTGTGTTTGAATTCAAAATTGAAAATAGGATAAGATTCTCATGTGATGGTTTTACAGTAAGGAGTCTATTAGCATAACGACCCGAGCGCACCTTAACGCAATATGCTTGGTCACGCTGCCCCCCGACGTTGGTCGCAATTTCCATGAGGCGCACCGTGAAAAGTAGTGTGGAAATAACATGAGACACATTAAATTTATTTGTCTCTTGTTTCAATCGTTTCTATTATTTGAATACATACATTACATTGTAAAACATTAAGTCGTTATATTAAAAATAGATACATCAAATAATATAATTTTAACAAATAATGAATTTATATATGAAGATAAGTCTCCGAGTAGTTATAAAGTTTCTTTTGCTATTATAGTTTTTATTTTTTGTTTAAGTACAAATTTCAATCAATAAATTAGAACATTTATATAATTTTAACACACAACCTTAAAATTATTGAAAAAAAAAGAAATACTTTAGTATCCTTCAGCTTATGGTTAGTCATGGTTCGTACTTTACCGTACCTTAAGTTGCTTTAAAATTATTCCTCGTCCCCGCCCAATAGCAAGACTACGCGTGGCACACTAAATTCGTGTCGCGCCGTTAAAACTCGCATTTCACGTAAATCCAATTTGTGCGGCTCGTCCGAAAGGGCGATTCGTGGCTGGCTGTAATTATTCACGTGTTATGACATCTCATTTACATATAATCGGTGAGGCAGTCCCCGATGTGTGAGGCAACGGCGCAGGCCATTCACACGAACACAGTATATCTTGATCGAGGCCAGCCTATGAAAAGCCACTAATTAAAAAATAAACTACCTAAGATGCTTCTTGATTATGCACGAAAGTGAACGGAAGAGATTTAACCCCGAGGCTATGGAATGAGGAAACAAATAATTACTAAGCGACTAAATTTATTTTAAGTTATTTATTAAGGTTTTATAATTATATTTACGATAACTTTATTATTAAAAAATGGAATAAAAAAAAGATAACAAAATACACATATATTTTTTTGATTTCCTTACACACATGAATGAAATATTTAGGAAAAACGAATTATTTATAAGAAGTTTTTATGAGAGCAATAGAAGACAAAAAAAATTGAATTTTTGTCTTTCTGTCAGTCTGTATGTTTGTTCTGATAAAAAATTAAATCTGCACGAAAGTAGATGCGGTTTTCACAGACAATCCTGGAAGTCTTATTTAAAAATTTGTGTTTCATCACGATATATGTATGTCTAGAAGTAGAGGAATAAGAGAAGTAGACAAACAATTTTAGTGAAATTATAAGGGAAAGTACTCATACTAACGTTACCTTTTTTTTTTACAATTTTCTACCTCCCATCGGTGACCACCCATAGTATTTATTAAGATCCCCCCTCACCCTCAAAGGTTTAGGTAGTAATTGAGGAGCTGAGTTTCAAAAGGGTATCTTTTGATAAATTATCGATTTTGTTTTTTTTTTAGAATCTGGTAGAAAACCTCAAGTTCTAGTGATATTTTTCATCAAATTTCATTAATTAAAATTTTTTTCGATATAAAAAAAATAATAAAATTTACGTTTCGGATCAAAAGGAGATCTTTTTGTAAATTTTGATAATTAATTCAGAATTTATTATTATAATTATAATTATAATAATAATTATTATTATTATTAAATTATACAAATATTATTTATGTATTTTCTCTTATTATTATGTTATTTATGTGTTTTTATTTTGATTTTGAATTATTTAATATTATTAAAATCAATATCAATATAACTTTATTACCAATAATATCAATTTTCTAAGATAAAAATTCATTACTTAATTAAAATTCATTAATTAATTTAAGTACTTTTTTATCACTTTGGATCAAAAGGGTACTTTTTTTATAAATTCGGATCAAAAGGGCACTTTTTCTAATTTCAACTAATTACAACACTGAGAATTATGAAGTTTTTTTCATGAAAATTAAATTACGCCTTTATCACCACGAGCACTATGCATGAGAATAAAAAAAAATTGATAAAAAAATTTATAGTTTAAAATAAACAGTTTTTTACTTGTATTGAAAAAAACTAAAAAATGAAAAGATACCCTTTTGAAAATCAGCTCCTCAATTCATAAATAATTATGTTTGTAAATGACTTTTTGCAAACAGAAAGTTAAGAAGGTGTAGTCAACTAGTCAGTAATAGCATTGGTAGTGTAGCGTAGTGTTGTCACCTGTGAGCTTAAAAAGCGCTAAACACTACGTGCCATATTTGAATATAGCTTGAAAAAGTGCGAGATTTTCTGTAGAGGATATTGACTACGTCAAGAAAACCTAAGACCCCCCGCCCCGCCCCAGTGACCAAGCGTGGTATTTTTGAACCCAATGAACGGATCGAGTAGTATGGGTAGGTACTATATACTCTTTGGTAGGTACGTGCTCTAACGTAGTCATATTGTAAACACATTATTATTTTTTAAATATCGACTATCGACAGTTGTCCTTACTATGCATATGTACATATAAATATCAAATTATCAATTTTAGAAAAATATTTGTTTGTGTAACAAAGCCTGTTTATTTATGAAGGCTACTGGCTTTAAAATATTTATTATTTAGTCATGACTTACATAAGCGAAAATTATTAACCATTAATGTAAGTTAAATCGTGAGTCGGCTAGTACCTACATAATAAAGTACCTGACGAAAATTTTTTGAAATTACAAAATATTTACAATATATTTTTACATATATACCAAATGTAAACGTAACGTGTAATGTATAGGTACAGTGTGGTAAATTAAATATTAACATTAAAAATCTTGAGAAAATATTAAAATTAAGCTCTACATACCAACATTTTTTTGTCTAGATTTGAATTTAAACAGATTTTGAATCTGTTATAGTAGTTATTTAATGACAGCCGTTCTTGTGTTCAAGTGCCGATTGTTCCTTTAATGTTCGTTTCAGCCTACGTAACTATTATAAAGTGAAAAATTAAAAAGAAAAAAAAAACTTGTGGGTCTGAGAGTTTGTTCTTGTTGATCTTTTGGAGGGTGAGAGGAACAGAGTGTAAAGTTCCTCATCCACTATTGGTAAGGGAGGATCATCAGAAGGTTGCGTGTTCAAATCACGTCGGGGTCACCAGTTTGAGGGGGAAGTAGCCCACCAGACACAATTCCCATCTGGTCGGAGGATCCTCCCTTTTTCCGAACTTGACACTCTGTTCCTAACACCCCCCAAAATATCTTAATCATATCTCAGAAGCGCATTAAGTTGTCGGCTTAAATTATTTTTTAAACACAATGATCGTTAATATTGGGTAGGAATTTATTTTTGTTTAAGGGGCATTGCGCTCCATGGATGCGGAGTTCAAATTGTAAAAGCGCTATCTAAAAATCAGTACAAGTACGTGGTTCTAACGGACCAGTACGACAATAATATAAGATTCTGGTAAAAACATGAAAAATTCGATGGATATTTACAGCTAAGTCGTATCACAACACATTTATATAAATACTATGTATATTTATAAAAACAGTATTGCTTTTTTGATAAAAATTGAACGGATGCACGTTCGTTAGTTTTCTTGTAGGATTTCACATCAAAATTTAATTATAGGTACAATGTATAAAATTAATTTTAAAATATTAACTTGTTAGTTTCTTGCAGGATTCTTTTCAATAGAACTGGTGGTGGGGTTACGTACAAACAATTTGATAAAATAATGTATATTTTAAATTCAAATAAAAATTTTAATTAACTAATTATAAATATTTTGTTCTAAACCAAAGAGAAATAAATAATCTATGAAATAAATAATTATAATTATATATTAAAAAAACGGATACTGTATACTAAATTACTAACATCATGCAAAGTACATACCGAGACATAGATATTTAAGTCTGAAGTAGCGTGGAAAGCGGAATGAGATTAGTGTGTGCGGGCTAGGAATCTGCATATTTGCATGTGCTGGTCCGCTTAGTGCATATCTTTGCATATCGCTTTCCGAAACCCATTGTGCCTAGTGCAGACTGCAATGTGAGCTAAATCGCCACCTTCATTTACGAAACGTAGCGATAGAAAAATATACTATTTTTTAACTATTTTATTATTTTTAGTTATAATTATTATTTTTTATTGTATATTACATCTAAACAAATATAGTTTTACCACGGTTTACAACCCACCTGAGCGTCTATCCACATTGCAATTTTATTTTTATGTACACATCATACCTATTGGTAGGAACTATGACATGCTAGTATTTTTTTTTTTTTTTTGATAAAAAGGTGCGATGCTAGCTTATTCGCTTGAATAGTATCTATAGGTACACTACAATGTGTTTATGCTTACCTACATTTCGACCATCTTTAACTACGTTTGTACTACGAGTATATTATATTAAATTTAAAAAAATGTGAAAAATATAAATTTATTCGTAGACTACTGTAGATCTGGAACCAAAAAACACAGCGTAGGCACACTCCCAACTAGGTATAAAAACTAAAGATAAAAATATTCGCGAAAAAGTCCAGTACATTTCTGGTTCTTTAAGACCATGAAGGTTGAAGATCCATACAGAGGGCGTATTATATTAAATTAATTAGATAACTAATAGTAGACGATCGGTTTAAGCCTTTATACATACTAAAAAAATGCTGTGAAAAAAAAAAATTAAAAAAAGAAAGGTTTCGTTATGTGTTTATATAAGGATTATTGTGATTGCTAATAGGTAGTTGGTATGGGATTTTATTGACTCTCATAAAAGACATTACAAAATATTTTTTTATTTCTAGTATATTAATTACTATAGTTATGTACAGAGGGACAGTTGAAAAATTATTATATTTTAATAAAAGTTAAATATACCTATATGTATTTTTAATTTGTCTTTAAGACACAATATCAGCAACGAAGCATATATACATTAGCTACGTACTTTCTGTTACAATTAATTTGCACACGGTACGAAAGAAGACTGTATCTTAGAACAATATCTATTCGGTTTAGACACACGTCCAAGACAAACGTTCATCAGTGGAAACCGTATGTGAAATGACGATTAAGAACAGTTGTAAGTAGCCTTTGTTTGATGTCTGATAAGTTAGCTATTGTGCGGGCAACGGTAGATTGATACAATACGCAAAAGATTGTTGTGAGTGTACTATGTGAAAATATTGTAATTTTAGATGATTTCTAAATCGATATTTCTTTATATCGGTAAGGATATAAGTAGTACCTAATCGTAATTTTATTTTCATATACAATTTATACAGATTTTAAATTCAATAAAATTTCTTTTAACGTAATTAATTTTTGAATTTAATATGCTTTTATGATACTATACAATAGATATATTTATAACAGTTATAAATACAGTATAATCGGTAAATAAAGTAGTAATAAGCCGTCAATGTTAGTTAAACAATTGCTTCTTATCCCTGAAATTTAACGATTGAAGCCTTACAAACATTGCTGGTTTAATAAGTTATATAGACAATTTTTGTTTATTATTGACTCGTCTGTCGACAAGGTACTTATTCGTCTGTTGATCAAAGCCGGTTGTCGAGGCTGAAAACAGAGGATGGAGGTACAGCGTCGACCAGAGCTGAGATATTGAGGGAGGTCGAGAAGTTTTACGGATAGCTGTGTACCTCCGTTAACCAACCGGTTTGCAGTTCGGCTGAAGATCCAAGAGCCGAGCTTACCCGACATTATCCTGAAGATGTCCCGGTCATCAGCTTGCACGAGATGAGTATGGCTCTGGGTCAGCTTAAAAACAATAAGGCACCGGGTGAGGACGGTATTATACTTAAAGTCCTTCAGAGGCTCTTTTATGCTGTCTTGCTCGAGGGCGTAATGCCGGAGGCCTGGAATAGAAGCGTGGTGATGCTCTTCTTTAAAAAGGGTGATCACACTTTGTTGAAGAATTACAGGCCCATTTCGCTTCTGAGCCACGTTTATAAGCTGGTCTCTAGAGTCGTTGCGAATCGTCTGACGTTCAAGTTTGATGACTTCGAGTCTCCCGAAGAAGCCGGTTTCCGAAAAGGCTATAATACTATCTATAGTATTATAGACATGTTAGAGGTCTACCTCTAACATGCTGTGGCAGATTATACAGAAGATCAAGGAGTATAATCGGCCATTGTGTTATGCGTTTGTGGATTATGAGAAAGCCTTCGATTCGATCGAAACTTGGGCAGTGCTGTAGTCTCTCCAGGTAGGTAGGTCCAACTTCGAGAGAGAGGTCAATCGTCTAAGTCGGTCGTCTAAGTTCAGTAAGTTAATAAACGTCTTTTCATTTGTCATACCTCAGTGCCTGAAGTCGAAAGTCTTCGACCAATGTGTGTTACCAGTGATGACATACGGATCTGAGACGTGGTCTCTGATTATGGACCGTTTAAACAAGCTCCAAGACACATAGCGTGCAATGAGAGGGCTATGCTTGATATTTCTCTGCGAGATCGAATCAGAAATGATGAGATCCGCAGACGAACGAAGGTTGCCGACATAGCCCAACGGTGAAGAAGTGAAGTGGCAGTGGTCAGGGCAAATAGCTCGTAGAACTGACGGTCAATGGAGCAGAAAGGTTCTCGAGTGGAGAGCACGTACCGGCAAAAGCAGCGTCAGACGGCCATCCGCGAGATGGACATACAACTTCAGGAAAGTCGCTGAAGCCGGTGGATGGAGGCTGATTTGAACCGGTCACTCTCTCGATGGGGGAGGCCTACGTTCAGTAGTGGTCATCCAATGGCTGATATGATGATGATGACATAGTACACTCACAACAATCTTTTGCGTATTGTATCAATCTACCGTTGCCCGCATGTTTGATTAATTAGTTTGATCGAAATTTCTAAAAAATATTTTTATATTCATATCGTTTTTATAGAATATATATATTTTTTAATATTATACTTAATATAGCTTTTTAAAGATAGTGGACATACATAATGCTTACACATACATGCAAACACAAAATTATATTACGTATAATATTTTCAAGTACCTAATTCATCATATCATTTTCGTTTGTTTATTTTATGTATTCTTATTTTATTGTGCTCTAGCGTTTTGAGCTATGTCGCTAAACTTAATGTGAAACGTTTTGTACAAAATATTCTGATAGTTTTTAAAAATTAAAAAAAAAAAAACCTATGTACCCATACGTCAAATATTATTATTATCCTGCGAACTAAAATATTATGAAAAATATAATATATAGGTACCTATATAGAAATACCGATTTTAATCTTAATTATATTTTTTAATTGGTTTTAATTTCAATTAACTAGAAACGATAAAATAGGTAGGTATGTATCTACAGATTCTATATAGGTATGGATGGATCTACGTGTCTTTGCATTTAACGATTGTGATGTCATGCTAATAAATAATCACCTCTAGAAATAAATTAAGATTAATATTTTACTAATTTACTGCCGAGGATTTTTAGCATTCATACGTTACATTGGTAATTTCAATTCTTTTTGAAAATCAGCCATTGGGATTTTACAAGTAGGTATGAGACATATTTAATTGGTTGCATGGGCTTAGTTATTTTTTTAAAATATAAATTTAGTACGGGTAATTACATTCATTTATTTGGTTTAATGGTGTCAAAAGAACACATGATTTCACCAATGTAACGTAGAATGGAAAAAATACGAAGGATATTGATCGGTGTGGTCGATGTTATCTTCACGACAGGTTAAATGAATAATTGTTATAAAATTTTAAATTATTACAACAGGCTAAGTAAACAATTATACTTTCTTAACAAATCATAATTGACTCTAATTATTATGTAATAAAATTTCTACTATTAAGCATAGTATTTATTTATTCATTTTTCAATTAAGTTTGGTAATAAAATATTTCTATGAGATTTATTTTAAAATCTTATCTCTATTATTCCGACCTACATTTACCGTATTAACATGAAAACTCGCAATGTTTCAACTTGGCTTATTTTTATAATGTCATGCAATATTCACCATGTCACGCAAATTTTAATCATGAAACAGGTATGTTGATAAGGTATGTTAAAAACATGTACACATGCACCTACATATTTCTCGCGAGTGGTAAATAAGAAATGATTTATTTAATAATTTTTTTAAATACCACATTGCTATTTATTAATTTTAAACTTTATATTAATATAATGATAATGATAATAAGGATATTGAATAAGGTAAATCAATAATATCATGAGTATATAATTTTAAGAGTAAATGTACTCTGTAGTTGTTTCTCTTTATTCTGTAAAACAAAAACATAATTTTTAATGTTATTGATTATTTAGATATAAAGTTTAAATAGTATATTTATAAGGCTTAGTTTCAACATAAGGAATAAAGGAAAGGTTTTAATTCTTGATTTCCAATATGTAAAAAATTTCAATGTGTTTTATTCCTTTAGGTACTTATTAACTAAAAACCTACACAAAAGCTGACAAAATCTATATATGAAAGTCAATTTGAATAAAGTATTAGATAGATTATCTAATAATAAATTAATTTCGACAAAGTGGAGAAAATAGTTTCTGATTTAAACGCCAGAATTTTATATATCGACCGTTACACATCATGTTTTCTGATATAATGCGTCAGCCATTGTTAGTTTTCGGTTCTCACCGCCAATTAATTACCTAACTACCGTTTCGTAATTAGGGGCTTGTAAATGAATTGAACGGATGATGATGGACTGTTCTATGTATTCGCTAAATAATATATTTTACCGTTTAAATTGATGTGATTCAATTGCTTTCACATTATAAGTACCTACAGTTTTTCGGAAAAGAAAAATTTCGAGACATCGATTAAATGACAGCTTATTGGAGATTGATTAAAATATGGATTTTAATTTTTTTTACTATAGTTAAAGTTTGTATACATATATTAGAGACAAAAATATTTTCCTAAAACTTACCTAGGTACAAATTAAAGGGCAACAATAATGGATGTCCGTTATTAAATTTTATAATTTCGTTTGGTATGGTCGTTGCGCGGTGCCGCCTTAATAGTGGTTCGTGTGGCTATGTAAGCTCGTATTTACATAGTAGGTCGAGCGTCAGTTGCGCGGGTTTTTTTTTATTCTTAATGTATGTAAATGGGAAACAATTAGGCGAGTTAAAACACGGGGTAGGCAGTCTAGGCAAGTGCGCCTCGCACCCCTTCCTTCCAAACGCCATATGTTAGTGGGCGGGCGGCCGGCGAAGCGAGTTACGGGTTGCTCGCGTTTTAACTTTACTATAGAAATTGGAATTAGATATTTAAAACGGTTTTTATTTGATTTTGCTTGATATCAGATATAAATAATATCGTTCAAATATTGATGTCCACATATATAAGTACGGTCATATTATGTAGGTATATATAATAGATGAAATTAATTATGAGATATATGTATTATTACGATTTAAAGAAACAATCAATTAATAACGATTTGATACTTCTTTAAATAATATATGTATATTGCATATATTTAAAAAAAAAATCAAATTAATTTTATTAATTAATATATTTTAGTTACCTACGTTAAGCTATTTATTTTAAAACCATTTCATTTATACAAAATTCATCTCAAATATTTTTGTTATTGGAAGGAGTCAAAACGTTTTACATTGATGAGTCGGAACGTAAAAGTATTTAAAAAATAACTAACGGGGAAAAACACTAAGGAGAAGACCACACCGAGACCAACAAAAGTTACGAAAGGGAGTGAAAAGAAGATTGCCATAAATAAATAAAAATTGTAACTGTGGTTTTTTTAGGAAAATTACTAGCAAACGAAGGTCACCTGAAAGTTTTTTAGCTGCACAAGAATTTGAAATGCGTTGCTAGCTAAAAGTATCTACTACGGTTTTAGAGAGAGGAAAAAAATTCTATATTTTTAGTTTTTGTATATTTTCTAGGATTCAAAAAAAAAAAAAAGGATTCAAGCTATCTTTATACTTTATAACATTTAACATTTAAAAATAAAAGATAGCATGCAATATTAGCGTAGGTATATTTAGCATCACGTGTAATATTAACGTGTAATCTTAAGTTTATTTATTTAATAATAGATCTTATCGACGATTTCATACATGTGGTATTCGGAATTAAGTCTATTTATTTATTTATTATTGTGTGATATAGTAAACATTTTTTTTTGCAATTGTTAATCTGATCTTGGTTCAATTTCTCTTCTTGGAAAAAAATATCTGAAACGACTTCGTTACTATTTCATTACAACTGTTTATAAAATAATAACTTCACTTCGAGACGGTGTATCAAGATGAAATTACATGAAGTACTGTTCTCTTATATTTACGCGAATTTTACTCATTTAATTAAAAGTCTATACCGGATTTATTATTTTATTATTATTATAAGTCTCCCGAGACCATGGACACTAATGAAACCGAAACGTCGGGAAATATTTTTTAAAAATTGTTAAACCGTAAAGTTTTTTAAATAAACGCGATAAAATCCAGTATAGACTTTTAATTAAATTACACGAAGTAGATTGATGTGACTGGCAAATTTAATTAACAAATAGGTAACTAAAAGATTTTTTTATAATTTAAAATATTTAATTTCAATAACTCATTCAGAAAGTTGACTGGTAGGTTATTTAGCCGTTATAGGTCCTATAATGATATTTTAAGTTCAGTGTAGGTACACCAGTACCTAGGTAGGTAAGGTAGGTACCTAGTGCTATAGGTAAGCCTACCAAATTAAACCTAGGTACATGATTGGACTCTGGCGTTAGCTATTCTATTAATATTTTTATGATAAAGCCTACTTCAGGAATACTAGTTTAAAAAAATATTCGTTTTAAATTTAATAAATATTGAGTTTTTTTTAAAAATGAGATACGAATGAGACGATAGTGAAGTTGTTAAGACATAGACGGTTTAAAAGTTAAAAAAAAAAATTTAGAAATAGATACCTATTATTAATTTATTATCTACCATTACTCCATAATATGTGTAATATGAACATATATCTATATGTAGGTATTTTAAAATGAAATATATTTCTTCGTAGTCTTTATTATCAAATGACGTCATTAGGTACCTACATTTTTGGTACATTTCATAATAGAAGTTTTAATGTTCTTAAGAAATTTTTAGAAGAAGATATCGATCTACTGAATTTATTTTCCTTAAACTTTTAGTATGCATAACTAGTAGTTACATTTTAATAACTAGTATAATAAATTAAAAATAAATATTTAGGTATAAATAAATAAATAATAATGTTACGAAATAAAATTAAATTATCGAGACAAATATGTTATTATGGCGATAATATACAGCCTCTTGGCATAATGTGGCGAAAAATAAATATTTTTATTTTTTTGTTGTATTTAGAACATAGTGTGGCGCTTACGGGAGGAGCTTCGGAGGCGCCGCCCCTCTCGAAGCGCGCAGGGGGCGGACACGAGTCGCTGACAGACGCGTGTTACCGATACTGCTCCATGCGCTATGGTTTGCGGTCTTTAGAACAAATTGCTACACTATTGAGCGCCATCTTAATAGACTTACCCTTCTCGTACTTAATATTGTTTCAATATTTCGAAGATATAATGAATAAAAAATATACGATTTAATATTAGACATTATTTATTTTATTTATTTATTATTTTTGTCTTTTTTTTAATATAAATAAATTAATAAATGAGAACTTGTACCTATAGAATCAATATATAAATATTCACATAATTGGTTATTTATTATCAACTTATTAATCTTTTTTGTATATTAAAGTAGGTACCTACCTAACTCTTAGTTTAATAATGTATTTTAAATAATATTATGTACACCTACCTACCTACCTACGTACGTGTATAGGTTGGGACACTTATTTATTTGCCATCACTTATCCTTAAATACCTATAACACATTATATACCTACCTAAATATTATTTACAGATAGGTAGACCTAGAGGTTTTCCTTCACTTTTTTATTATATTGTTTAATGTCGATAATAACAATTTCTTTTATATTAAGAATGTATAACTCGAAAAATAATTAATTACACATAATTAATTCTAGTATTAAATATGTCCGCATAAAAAATGTGTTTTTATTTAACTTTTCAATAATGTCAAAGATACAAAATGTGCTTAGGTACTTAAAGGAGAAAATAAGTCATTTTTAATACTTAATTATTAAATAAATGTATTTTGTAAATTTGACTTGCCCGTAGGCGCAGTTGATGGTGACTCTACTTTCCGCCGCAGGGTCATCTGGGTATAAGTAATATTTATGTACCTATATCAAGAGCAACAAAAATTCAAACAAACAAACAAACAAATAATTCAGCTTCACTATTACAGATTTAAGTTTTCTTATTAGTACCAATTTTGAGAAATTCAAATGATTTAGAGTTTCTTTATTCATAAAGAATTTTGATATCTAGCGTAATAAGAAACGGTGATCCCTGTCACAAAAAAGTTATTGTATTGCCAGGATTTAATTATAAAAAAGTTAAATGAAGGGATCAATAGAATAGGGTGTAGCGATCTAAATATGAGGAGATAGTTTTGTTCTAGCAGGTAGTTGTCAGATCGTATGTCACAACGCCGCCTGGGTGGTCCGCGATAGATGCCACCAATATTTTGAACGTATTATAATGGTAATCGGTGATGTATGCGAGGCGGCAGCGGCTTTGTTGAAGAACCACGACGAATGTCGCGTGTCGAGCACTGCGAGTGGCCAGGACATAGAGACACGTGCAAGCCGAGGCTGAAGGAATTCGTCTATGTATACGCGGATGGAAGGAGGTGTGAGGTAGGCCGTGTTAGGGTGTCTGTCCATTGAAACAGAGCGAGGCTGTGGAGCGGAAAATCGGAGAAATATTAACCAATACGATTGCAAAAAAATCTTCCCTCCGTTCCAGTGCCAAGGGCTATTGATTAATATTTCTCCGTTTCTCCCCTCCGCAGCCTCACTCCTTTTTTTTTGCCTCACTCTGCTTTAATGGACAGCAATCCTTAAACTAGTCGTGCAGTTCTGCGCGAGCGACGTGTTGAATTCCGATTGCAATTCATTAGTAGGTGAGGCGTCACATTGTGTTTGTTGGGTGACACCTCGTCTATTGTAAGTGTGAAGTGTAGAGTGGGGGCGATGTGAAGCCATTCGATGTTGTTAAATAGAGTGCTAGTGTATTATCTATTATGGCTGACTACAGCGCAATGGCTAACTGAAAATACACATGTTATTGTGTTAAATTGTATATAAGTACCTACATATAACATACCTACTCCGTTAAAACAGTTTCTTCTCAAATAAAAAAAAACGTGTTTTAAAAATGTATAACGTATTAAAATGTATAATAATTATTAAACAAATTTTGTCTTTAATTAATTTAATCAATGAATATTAGTGTAATAAAAATTAGGTTATATTACCTATTATTCGGAAAAAAAATAGATAACATACCTATTTAGATTTAATTAACAGATTGATCTCAGATATCGAATTAATTTGCACATATTTTAATCTAACTGGACAATTTAAAAGTTAATCGAGGAAGTTATTAAACACAAAACGTAAATTAATAAATAAAATGTATAGAAAAATGTTATGCTTGGTTAACTCGCTGTATAATTATAATTAATTATTAATTGATAAATATTAATTACTACGTATAAAAAAAATAAGAAAACGGAATTTCAGACATATCATTATATTTCTTACCGCATAATGAATATATGAATAAACGATTTATTATGAATAATCATAATGTTTTTTATGACGGTAAAGCTTACATTAACTATTATAACAACAACAACTTGACAAATAGACCAGTGCCGAAGCCTTTGAAAATGGTAAAAAGTGAAATAAAAAATAGTAGGGTCAAACCCATTGAGAAAGGAAGAGAATAAACAAAAATGGCGGGAAAAATAAATTACGGGCAATCTGAGGTTGGGAAGTGGAATTTACTTTTCGAATGAGTTTCATCCTACTATGATTTTTTTTTGGTTCCAAAAATTATCGGCACTGGTCTAAAATGCACGAGTCGAAGTAGAAATCTAGGTATGTCACGGTTGTAACACGTGTCACAAATATAACGGTAAATTATATAAGCACAGTCAACTAAACAGATAAAAACAACCTTTTTTAAAATACTGCGACTAATTTTAGAAAATGTTTGTAAATGTCAAATTTTGACTGGCTTGTGGCGCAGTTGGCAGTGGCCCTGTTTTCTGCTCCAGGGTTGTGGGTTCGATTCTCGCTCCGAGTCTGGGTGTAATATGTATATTTATTTTAAAAAAAATGTGTCAGTCAACTGTTACCTAAAACACAGGTATAAAGATGCCTACCTTAGGAACAGACGACCGTGTATGTATGTAAAACATATTTATTTATTTAATGATACCTTAAAATAACACCCATGCGTATAATCCTAACATAAATCAGTGTAGTCTAGTTTAAAGCTTTTAATACGTTAAGTAACAATCTCAGGCAATAGGGCACCTAACCTGTAGAACTCTAGATAGGGCCTGTCTTCAGCTGTTGTCAGATAAAAGTGCCGAGCGGCATCACAAATAAATATATTCATTAGGTGACACCCACGCGCTATCTCGCCACTAAATCCTGTTGTGTCGGCGTCTGTCCCAAGGAGCCGGGAGACTCGAGTAAAACAAACAAAACTATACCAATACGAACCCAATGCTATCATTAAATAATAATAGTGGAAATTGTTTTATTCGTGACACGATAAAGAACCTTAATTGGATTCGGGTTCAGGAAAATGGCGTCGCTGTATGTAGGTATATTTAGAATCTAGAAGATTCGATTTCTTTTATTTTAAAATTTATTATCCTTAAAAAACCGTTTTAGATAATCGTTCAATAGACGAACTGACCAGCATGCGATAAGAAAATATAATTTTTAAATTTTATCATTAATTATATCATGGTAAAAATACATATTGGAAGGTTACTATTAATATAGACTTCCGTTTCTTTGTAACTTTGTTTCTTTGTAGGCTGTTTTTCTTTCTATCTATTTATACCTAAGTCAAAATTAAAAAAGTAATTTTTAAATAATGTAATTAATTATAACTATAAATAATAAACATTGTTTTATAAATAAGGTATAAGAGCTGTTTTTAACTTGTGCATTTTTATTATCAATTAATTAGACTAATAACAATGGTTTTGCAGAGACCACTTTACTGACCTATAAATAAATTTTGGTTTTTAATTCCTGTCATAGAGAGCGTATAATATTAACAATATTCAAGAATATAAATATTTAACATTTAAGATTTATTTTAATGTTGTACGCGTGTATTGAATTAAATCTATTGAATGAAAATATCACATTTTTAATTTGTTATTATTTTTATACTACCATTGCTACTAGTAGTAAGTAGTTATAATATTAGGACGACCGTTCTTGTTCTTGTTCGTATTGGTGCTAGTAGTCGCCTCAAACCACGTGCCGGCGGTCGCGGGTTCGATTCCCGCTCGGGACAGATATTTGTATTTTTACAAATATTTGTTTCCGGTCTGGGTGTATGTCCTTGTGGGTTTCCCCACCGTGCCTCGGAGAACACGTAAAGCCGTCGGTCCTGGTTGTTATCATTGACACCTGATAACGATCGTTACTCATTGTAGAAAAACTATCCACCAACCCGCAGTGGAGCAGCGTGGTGGATTAGGCTCCAACACTTTTTCTATATGGAGAAGAAGCCTTCGCTCAGCAGTGTGTTGTTTACAGACTGAGACAGTACAGTACAGTATACCTATATTACTGATTTTATTACAACAGTACTACTAGACTGTAAAAATATTTTCAAAATATTCGTCTTTAGAAACCTATAGTTATAAGTGTATGCTGTAGATATAATACTATCTTTTGTTTTAAGTGTATTTTATTCTGTTCTTTAATTTTGTTTAAGAATAAAAAAAAATGTGTCGTAGGAAGAAGAAAATGATTACGTAACTAATATTAAATATACCTAATTATGAAATTTGAATTCTTGCTGTTACTGATCCTCATTCGATTTTAAATTATCTATATATATTTTATAAAAACGGTTCAGCTGTTCTTCTTACCTATGTTCGTAAGTATGTGTGTTTTGGTTAAATTAAGGTTAATGGCCATTATTGCTATTAAATAAATATTATGTAATAGAATGAGTCTAAATATTGCGTGTAATGCTTAGCTACGCTAGAGTAAAAATAATGCCACTATTTGAACTATCTGTAGGTCTGTAGGATGAGGTCTAATGGCATTAATTATCAATTGAACTTTGTTATTTTTTTATTTTTTTTTACCATTTATTGTTACAGCAGTTATTCTTAACAATATGAACCTGAAAGCCTCTGGGTGTGAGAAGCTAATAATAAAAATACTATAGTACTATACTGTGTTGTAGAATGCCATTATAATGGTATTCTCTTTCAATTGTAATACCTACATGAGACAATGTTCACGATGCGTTGGCTCAGTGGTCGTAGTAACTGGTTGATGCACTAGCGGTCGTGCGTTCAATCCCCACATAGGACAAATGTTTCTATAAGTCATATATATGTTTGTCGTTGTCTGTTTGGTCTAAATTAAGTGATAATTTTTTTTATCAAGAGCCGATTTGACTCCGTGGATGGAACATATAGAACTCAGTAAGTAATGTTCGTGATTTAAATACAGGATTTATAATACGGAAAATTTACGTTCAATTTTTAATTGTAAAATTTAATAAAAAAATTATCATTCATTCATTCATTCATTTGGTTTATTGGCTTTCAATGGTGCCAAAGAAAAAAAATTATCTCGTTCGTGGCTGTAATTATCACTGGACAGATATATTCTAAGATATGTATATTCGCAAATTTGCATAACGTGTATTGCATAATTTCTATTTTTATTCTATAAGCTATTTCTTTTTTTATTTTTCCTGAATAAGAAATATTTGCCTAGTTCGAATTAGCTTTAGTCTAGTCGTGGGATATGTTAAGGTTGTTATAATACATTTTATTCTTTAAATAATTTATTAAAATTAAATAATATATGGAATACAACTAACAAATGAAACGAATGTAGAGATAACCGACGCTCTATATAATTTTACGACGACGCTCTATACAATTTTACGACGCTCTATATAATCTTTTAGAAATGTTTCTTCAATTTCAATTAAAAATGTAACAAAGTTAAAAACAAAATTTATTTATATATAAATATATTAAAAGTTAAAAAAATAATTAAATTCTATATAAATATATTAAGAGTTAAAAACAAAATTAAATTCTATATAAACGTTTATAATAACTTTACTTATCACTTATTCATACATTTTTTATTTATTTTTTATTTTTCAATTATAAACGCTTAACTCTTAATTGAAACAGCAAAGTAGGTATAAATAACATTAAATTTAACTCTTGTAAAAAAAAGTTTTTTAAAATAAAAGAAAGTAGGTAGGTATATAACTATATATTATGGTGGGGTGAGTAGGTAGGTACTACAACTAGGTAACTACAAATTTGTTTTTACAAATTTCTTAAAAAAATTTGTTCGAAACAAGACATAAATACTTTTCTAATCAAATAAAATTTAGAAATAGTAGTAAAAATACATTTAGTCAAGTCTTGACAACCTCGAAAAATCTTGGTAAAACATTAATTTGAGTTTTTCTCGAAACAGATGAATTTTAGTTAAGTACCTAGTTGTAGCATTCACCTCACGATATAATTACTTATTTTTACTTTCAGAAAACAATATATATAATCAGTGTGACATAAAAGTAATTACCTATTATTCGTATATTAGTAAAAAATAATTTGTTACTCTTAATGCATTTCTTTTCGTGTAATTTATTTTCCACCTACTGTAGCCAACTTACAACAAATCAGAGTACTTATTCGCCATTCGTTTGAAAACAGACAGGCTATCATTAGTATCTAATGAGGTCTGAAATAATGGCAGGGTGTCATTGTCAAAGGATTGATACCGGTAAGTGCTTTATTTGAATATTAGTTCGGTTAAAACAGACATTAAAACAGAGTTAAAGTTTTAAAAAAAATGTCTTGTACAACATCAACATCTTTGGCAAACTCTATTTAAAATTTATTAATATTAATAGTTAAACATTCTATTACTTATTTACGCAATGTTTACGCGTTGCTAGGATACGCGTTGATAGGGTACGCAACGTCATACTATCTCGTTCTCACTAGAGAACGAGATAGTATGATGTTGCTAACACATTTTTAACACATTTTTTATTTGTGTCTCTTACTTGTCGTTGTTTACTAACACATTTTTTATTTGTGTCTTTTACTCGTCGTTTTTTCCGTCGCATCCCGTTTCAAATCACAACGATTTTAAAGAATTTTTACTTCAAAATACAACAAAAATTTGCTTAGAATCGACAATTGTTTTAGGTGTTAGGAAACATTTTTTGATAAAATATCGAAACTCCCATTCGATCCTACGTCTGACCGGTACCTACCAATTTTCTATTGCATATGAGTTATTGTAAACTAAATTATTAAATTAGGTAGGTACCTAGATAATTTGACTACACTTGTCACAGTTTTCATAAAATCTGGTTTCTGCTCTAGGGTATGAAAAAGAAAAAAAAAGTCATATTTTTATTTTATACTATAAATAAAATATTTTTATATATATTACTAGATGTCGCTCACAGAACCAATCAGATTAATTTTTGATATAGGTAGATACAGAATTTAAAAAAAAAAGGATTTTTTTAAAATCAATTTGCTGACTTAATCAAAAGTAAAGTGTCAAGTGAAGCTAAGGCTTCAATAATTAAAACCGTTTAATTATATAGGTATATACAAGGTAGGTAGGTTAGGTACAATAAACTAATGCCCTGTCAATTTTTTATAACAGGCTTAAAAAATAATATCAAATATAGAGCATATCTAAAATAGTTCTATAAATATAAAAATAAAAATAGTCATTTTTATACATTAAAATCTTTTTGAATATTTGTTATTTTATAAAAATATGACATAAAATAAAACTTAGGACTCTTACACTATATTTATTTAAGAAATAAAAGATAGCGAGTCATTGTATCTGCAAGCGGAAACCACAATGTCGATCGAGATTACTTCAAATTAAAGAGCTAACACAAAGAAAGTGTATTTACGATCAAAAGAACGATTTAAAAACTACAAGGCGGTACCAGCAGTTGCATTTCGACCAAGACCTTCCGGCAATCCTTTTACCTGTTATTATAAGTAAATACTTTGCACTGATAAACGTTCTATTATATGAAATATTGAATGCGAGTATTTTATACCATTCGAAGTAATTGCTGTTGTTTTATTTACGAAGCCTGTGTTAATTAGATTCTACCTAATTCTTATTAAGAAAATACGCTGGCATGTTGTGAAGAGAAACTGCCATATGACGCCTATTTTTTCATTACTGTAGTGCGTGTGTAAACAAAAAGATATTCCTTTATTATTATTTTTTTATTGTCACACCACTGGTTCGTTCCCATGCAAATAATAAACAAGCATATATCTTAAAAATGAAGTGTGCGGAGTATGTAATAAAGTTTGAAATGACGGCTCTACTTCAACATAATTAGAATGGATAGAATTGCGTTCGTTACATCAATTATTAGAATGCTAAGCATGATTAACTAGACCCACGTTTAATTAAGAAGTCATTATTATAATATCGCTATCCTTATTGCAATGCGCGAACTATTAAAAGATAGAGTGAGAGAGGTATATATTAACACCTTCGCTATAAAGAAATGGTGAAAGATCACCTGTGCTCACTACTGTAATTCTACTACCGAGCGGTAGAGCACCTGTCCCTTTCGTACGGTTGAAGCCTAAGCTGAATCGCACGAGTGTGAGTAGGAGTAGTTTTATTCAGGCACGATTATAAAAGAACTAAGTCGTAATATTTTTTTGAACGACTATAGCCTTTATATAGGTTCCATCAAGCATCATAGTGTTTTATTAGGTTCGATAAACTCAAAGAACAGGACGGAAGGCTGCAAATGAATCGAGCACTGCTGTAGTTTTGCTTTTGACGCGTTCGGAAATCGAATTAAGAGCGTTAGAGTGAGAGGTGTATGGAGGTTCGACTCGGTGAAGGCAGTTTTTTGTTATTGTTTGACGGCGGTGATTTTTTCCGAGGCGTGCTAATGGGAGTAGGCGCGCGAGTGGGCGCGCCGGTACGGCAAGCGCGCTCTTCAGTGTTCTGGCTGAGCTTCAAGCGAGCGCGTGCTGGCCGAGTACGTCCGTAGTATCTCAACTTGGTTAGGTTAAAGAACTGATAGGTTCGTGAACTGTTGTGTTGGTTGGTGCGTATGATCTCGTCCGCGGTGGCTCGACCATGTTGATATCGGCGGGCAACGGCCCCACACCCGAGTTCTCTCCTGCCTCGTGCTGCGCATCCTGGAAGATGGAGCCGGCGCCTCCAGCGGCAGCAGCCATAACACAGCCGCTTAATATATCACCGAATGGTAAGTTCATATAAGTTTACAATTGGAATTACTGTACTGCTAGTAAACATAGCAACAACAGTAGATATCTTCAATAAAAATAAAAAACATCATTCGATTAAACATAATTTATGACTTATTAAAGCTTTCAATGATATATATAGATGTCTGCACCGGATCATGGATGTGTATTTATGTATATATGTATTTATATCTTAAATTTATTTCCGTTCCTAGTACCTGTAACACAAGTTCTTACGAACTTAGCACGGGGCTAGGTTAACGTGGTGTGATTGTTGGTTAATATTTATTATATTTATTATTATTATAATGAAATAAAATTTATTTTCATAAATTTAAGTTTCACGAACGAAACGTATATTTAGAATCATGAATGAAGACTTGGACTTGGCTTTATTCTGTAGTGTAATTAACAAAAATCAAAATCAAAATAAATATTATATTAATAAAAATAAAAATATAATAAAATTTAATTAATTAGTCACTAGTCATAACGTCCTACATCTGAATGTGTGTGTCAAATATTTATAATTGGCAGGTGTATAAACATGTTTGTTCGGTTATTTATATATGAAAAAAAAACACGAATGATTCTGCTGCACATTAATGTGCATTAATTACTATCATAACGCTAACTTTGTCTTAATTCTATAATTAAATATACTACAATATAACAATTTTTTATCCATTTAAATTTTACGATGTTTTTGAAAATAAAATCTAAAATATTTGAGTAATGTTAAGTTGAAAATTTTTATTTTAAACTTTTTACGTAATTATTAACAATTGTGTCTTACAAGATAAAACACTAATATATTAAATTCATACATACACACATACACAACCATAAATATTTTATGGTGAAGTTTTTTATCCGTCGGAATGTCAATATTGACATATTACTTACATAATTGGATAGTTTTTAATTTGAAAACGAAGATTTATATATCTATGACAATATTCAGAAATATAAAGGTCGTAGTAACATCGAACAGAAGCCTCAACATATCTTATAGTACCCACTATTTTTATTATGTAATTCAAATTTAGGTATAATTTATTTGACACAAACAAAAATTTTTTTACATACAAAATATGGCTACTAGTACAACTGGTTTGGACATGTTTTAGTTTTATTATTACTGTAAGAATTTTAATGTTTTGCTTTTAAGAACGTTGTGGATGTAGCGATTACTCTGTTTTTATATTTAACAGTAAATTTAGGTAATATGATCCTGATTAAACTGATAAAATATCAGTATAATTTATCGATAAAAACCATATTGCCATGATATTTTAAAGTTCATCTCTAATATTAAATTAAATGTATTATTAAGTATGACTCTATGGTTTTTGGTAATGACTTGTTGGACATTACTACCGTTACAAAACATAAACATAAATTTTTATTTTGTCCGTTGACCTTACCATGTGTTTGTATTGTAAAAAAAAGGTGTTGTTCAAAATTCGCTTTATAAGAGTTTGTATTATGGATCAAATAAATACAATATATAATCATTATAAAATCAAAAATTAGAAAAAAAGGCACATTTATATTTAGGTAAATAAAATCATACCTAAAATTAAAATACATTTTCATAGTGATAATGGTGAAAATATGTATTAGTAAATTATGTACAACATACCGACTGTACATTGAACTTTTAACTGTAGGTTATGATTTAAGCTTTGGCTAAGTTTTTCCTTACACCGATGTTGGTCGCGAATACTTATCACTAGAAGTGTTTTACGATATTTGCGGCTGTGCTCGTGCAAAAATCAATAATAATTATATAGGTAAATTTGAAATAATAACATGATAAAGATATCCCATACTTTTTTTTTCCCATCTTAGTGTTAAAAATTTAAAATAAAATGAAACCGCTCAAAATTATTGTTTTCTAATTCATAGCTCAATAGTATCTAACAATTTAATTTTTTTTTCATCAATTATCTTCAAAAATGACAAATCTACTCATGTAAGAGTTAAAGGTTGAATTTTTAAATTTACTTAATTATTCGTATATTAATTTTTATTTAAAAGTAGGCGGTAGTAGGTAGGTAGTATAAATTTTTCCATTTCTAGCTTAAACAATGTGACAATTTTCATAAAAACTCTCTGCTCCTATTTCACGGCCATCATTTATTTTAAGAGCGAAGTTTTCGAAAATATAAATGTCGATTTACTTTTATTTTCATATTTCAAGTAAAACTCCCATATAATTATTTATTTCCTATATCACCTCTATAAGGGTTGAATTACTAAAAACGCTGAATATTATAGGTACTTGTTATTACTCATAAAGTTTAAAAAGTTTAAAAATAAAATTTCATATTTAAATTTAACGATTTTTTTAATTACAACGGATTTTCATGTAATTTTTCATCTCCTATTTCAACCCATAAGGGGTACAACTTCTTAAAATAATTTCTTATTGGGTCTATACGTTGTAAAATAATTTACCTATAAACTATATTATATTATATACACAAATATACTAGATATATGATATTTATATACAAGATATTACTATATAAAAATATAGAATATTTTCGAACAATTATGGATTAACAACTTTAGTTATTATATATTACATAGTTTTGATATACATAATTATATTCAACATTTATCAAAAATAAAGGGGATTCTAGTCTAGAAGCCCAAATTTCGGATGTTTTTTGACGGTCAATAAAAAAAAGCAATAAAAATTTTAACTCTTCTTTTTTTAATTTATTTATTAATATAAATATTTTAAGAAATCGCTAACAAAAAAAGATAAATTCTTAATCAGTACAAATTTCACTATGGTAGGAACTAAGAAAAGTAAAAAAAATAAAATCCTGAAAAATGGCGGCTACTCAACAAAGAGGTAGCTTTTTTCAGTTATTTTTAACGCATTCGAATTTTATTAAAATAGAAAAAGTTTTGATTTTTTGTTGGTTTATGCCAAAAAGGGATATATATAAAAAATTCATTGCAATTTTCAGGAAAATCGGTCAATTAGAACTTGAGATTTTATGACAACCATTTCGGAAAAAGAAGTTTCGAGAAAAAGGCTTTAAAGTTTTCAAGTTGGGTTTCAGGCGGTCTAACTGATAAAACAGTACATATAATTTACATTTCGTCAATCAGTAATTCTGGCTGAAATTGAAACTTAGAAGTTCGATTCTAGCTAGATTGCACCGAACAATATACCCATGGCTTTTCGGAACAATTAATTGAGATCTCCATAATTTTTATGCTATTCAAAATGGTTCGGAAGCCTCCATTGAAAATACAAACTACAAAACAATTTGCAGTTTGGATTGTCTGTACTCCGGCATGAATATTTTTCACAGTAAATTACTTGTTTTGATCTATACGCTGTCTAGATAGCGTATAGATTAAAATGAAACTAACTCAAACTAAACGCAAACTAAAGAAAGATTTTAGATCTTCAAATTTTCGATTTTGTACACCTGAAATACAATGAAAAAACTACAAAGAGGTATTCAAGTTCAGGTAGTCGGAGTCTATGAATCGCCTATTAGATTCGTCAGGTCTCAACCGGTTGAAATTCCACGACATTAAAATGGCTATAATTAAAAAAAAAAAAAGAATTAAAAAAATTTTTTTTAAGGAAACTATCTATCTATCAACGAACCTATTGCAATATGAAAAAATAAATAAAATATTTTTTTTCATATTCTATACTAGAATACCCCCTTAAATATTGTGGAAAGAATTATATCGTAATGCCTAAAACTATATTAAAAAAAATATTTAAAAATATCACTATTAATCCTTTAACTTAAATGAAATTAACGCGTGTAAAAAAAAAAAACATTTATTGTACCTATACATTATTAAGTACCTGGATGACCGAGCTTTGCTCGGTTAAACTATATTTAGACACAAATTACATAGTGATAATATATGAATAATATTTTCAATCTTACCGATATAATAATAAAACAATAGTCACTGGTTACATAAATAAAAAAATAAAAAGAGATCCTAATAATATTTTTTCTCACCAAAAAAGGAACTTGAAAAAAAAAAAAGGAAAAATCTTCCGTTTTCGAGACCGCCCGATTTCCCACCTAAGCTATTATAAATTTACAGATGGTGGCGAAATTTACTTTCTTATTCTAATGATATTCTAGCAGTTTTTAATTGCTCTCGTGATTTTTATTTAAATAACCAGTTTATATCTTTTTTTCCTACCTCTGCCGAAAGTTCGATTTTCGTACCTGTGAAGCGGGACAAAAGTGACACTTTCTGTCCCCGCTTCACAGAAACAAAACCTGAACTCTCGTCCTGGGTAGGAAAAAAAAAGTATGTGCAACATGGGACGAAAGTACTACATCCATTCCCGTATGTTGCTACCCTCGCCTTCGGCTCGGGCGGCAATTTCATATGAGAGTCAAAAAAATAGTACTTTCATCCCCTTGTGACACAAAATACTATGTTATTATATAGGTAAGACCGAAAAATATTATTCATATTTCATTAGTTCTATCGTATCTAAATATAATTTCCAAAAAAAAGAACGATTAACAAAAAAAATAATAATAATAATAATACCGAGCAAAACTCGGAAATCAGGTAGTACAGGGCTCTCAATAATAGTTCTTTTTTTTACAAAAGAGGGAACTTGAAAAAAAAGCAAAAAAAAAAGTGGCACTTGAGGCATCGGGATTCGAACCCCGGTATACTGATTTCCCACCTAAGTTATTATAACCTTGTAGATTATGCCGAAATTTACCTTCGTATTCTAATAATTTTCTAACAGTTTTTAATTATACTCGTGATTTTTTATTTAAATAACCAGTTCATATTTTTTTATTATTATTTCGGTAAGATCGAAAAATATTATTCATATATCATCAGTTCGTAATTCGTATGTAAATATAGTTTCCACAAAACACGAATAACAAAAAAATAAAAAATAAAAATACCGAGCAAAGCTCGGTCATCCAGTTAGTAAAGGGCTCCCAATAATAGTTTTTCTCACAAAAGAAGTAACTTTAAAAAAAAAATAATCCTGGAGACTGGATTCGAACCTGGGGTTTTCTTATTTCGAATCCGCCCGGTTCACATCGGAGCTATTATAAACTTATCAATGACAGCGAAATTTACCTTCGTATTCTAACGATATTTTTTAATTGCCTGAAAAAAGGGATAAAACGACATTTTCTAAAAATAAATCCTAGCTAGATCGATTTATCGCCCCCGAAACCCTCTGTATACTGAATTTCATCAAAATCGTTGGAGCCGTTTCCGAGATTCAGATTATATATATATATATATACAAGAATTGCTCGTTTAAAGATATAAGATGTCACACGGTGCAGTCACCGGCTATAATTATTATTGCAATAGCTACACTCCACCCGTTCAATATATACATATACACATATAAATAATTATAATTATTATAATTATTATTTCTTGTGTCCATCGCATGCATAATTATTATTATTATTATATTTTTATTCTAAAATCACAGGATCACCTTAGATAATAAACATAGTAAATATAATATTACCTAAGTTACCTAAGCATTAAATAGTCATTTTCATTAATTAACCAAATATTCAGTCCTTATATTAGCCTCTTTTTCAAGTTGTACTTTTACATATGCCATACCTATATATAAAATCACACCTATAGTATGAGTCTTTTTAATCAGGTACTCAATAAGTTAATATTAACGTTTTTCTTAGCAGTGCTATGGAAAAAAATGGTCAGAAAAACTTTTGAACTTTATGAAATTAATACAGATTCCTAATGCCAATATCGATAGTAACAAATTAGATCGTGGTTTTAAAAATTTCACAAGGTGGATTTGATGGGTGTCATTTATTTTGTCATAAGGCAGCTGCGATGAGTGAGCGAAATGCATTGGATCGCAGGACATTGGCTGCATTGTATTACTGATCGAACTAATTAATCGGTAGATCGGTTGATAGATAAACGCTACTGCGTTTCCGGTGAAGGTTGATCAATACTATATGCGCGGTGTAGTTAGCGACATAAAATGTATGATTAATGATAACAGGAATGATACTTGAGTTTAAGTTATGAATACTAAGAGAGAAATTATTTTTGTAAAAAAGACATGCGTATAGGTATATCTAACAAATTAGATTACTCGCGCGGTTTCACCTGCAATTTCGTCTACAGCTATCCGTATGAGTAGCGTCGTAGTTGTAAATATGACCCGCAGATCTAGAGCTCGATTAGTGCCTTCTATTAAAAGGGCAAATTTTTGAGCTGTATTATATTAGTGCCTGTACACTTGATATCAATTTAATTGACTACTAATAAGTTGTAACTATATTACACATAATCAAATTGGAATATTAGAATCGTTTTCAACAAAGCCGAACAAACATTTTCCATTTTCAAATTCAAAATAAATAACAAATACCTTTAAAATACTGGGAATTCCTGTAGCCGCTTTATAACGTAACCTTTTTGTGATCAGTTTTTTGGGCACAAGATGCGCCTATTTTCCGGATTTCGATTTATAGTTGCTGGCTCACCTTGTATAATTGTTATAAATTTATTATTAACTTGGCAATGTTGCGCTAGATTATTGTGATTATTATTCGCAACACATAATAGAAAAATGCCTATATTTTATCACAGTTGCCTTTTTTACGTCTATAAGCATAATCATATTGTTAGGGTTTAGATATCCATACTATTTTGGCGTTGTTATAAATTATGTATCTAGGATAATTGGCATATAAAAATATTTTTTATTTAAGTGTTATGGCAAGTTATAAAAATTAAAAATTAAAAGTTAAAAATAACAAATATTATAAATTTTTGTTATAAAAAATTTACAGTGTACTTTACAAAAAATGTCTAATTGTAATAATAGAATAATTAAGAATGAATTAATATTTGTGTTTAATGTTTAAGTTTTGCGTTTGTTATTTACTATTTAGGTACATAGGTAAATAGTAGTCTACAGCTTTGGTGACATTCATAGATAAGTTTATGTTGTACTAAAATGGTAGCGAATTTAAATAAGAGACGAATTTATTATCAACGCACTCTAAATAAATATAGAAAACAGTAAGCGCTGCATTACGTCTTAGATTACCGGTCTCTACTTTCGTGTAAGCTAGATTAAAGGCTTGAGTATCTGTTGAAATCCTGAGATAAGTTCGTGATAATCTATCGTTTTGATTCCCTCCGATATCTCATTTGTATTTCGTTTGAATATATTGGTATCAAATTCAGTAGTATTTATATCCTGTTTGTTGTAAAGTTGATGTAAAGTTTTTAAACGTGATTTTCTAATTTATATGTTATGTAATATACTTTTGTTTGTTTGTTTGTAATATTTGGCATACAAGCCCAGTAAATTATACAGATATATGATTTTAATGTAATAATAATTAAATAATTTATATATTCAACATCGTTTTGTTTAACTAACTGACAAAGTAACATATTCTTTTAGATGTTATTACCGATATTTTGATTAATTAAATCGCTCATGTTACAAAGTATAAAAACGATTTACTTAAGTATGTACCTACATATATTTAACTCGATAGGTCAATCTAATATATAAAATTCTCGTGTCACGGTGTACGTAATTGAACTAGTCTGAAACGGTTCGACCGATTCTTATGAAATTTTGTGTGTATATTCAATAGGTCTGAAAATAGGACGTAAATTATTTTCTATACCTCTAAGTCATAAGGGTTTTTGAATATTCGCAACGTTTGCCGAGTCAGCTAGTATAACAATAATAATTCTTGAAAATTAAAACCTCTTTGGAAAATTTAGATTTAAGGCTTTACTATAAACGATTTTGAAAATAAAGTGTATAAAAACCAAAGTTAGAAAAAAGTAATGTGCTTAAAACCAAGTAATTGTTATTTCTTTCAGCAATGATATATGGTTTAACAAAGTTCAGACGGTAAAATTATTTTAGTCTGAGGCTCTAAGAAAGTTCTCTAGTTGAATTTTATATCTACAATTGAAAAGTATTAGGCAATTTTTAGATTAGGATGATATGAGATAATGTAGTGGGTAAAACTTGTGTATCTTATTTGACTGGTCATTGATTCTCTACTACTTTGTTCTTATCTGTCTTTAATAAAACAAGAGCCTTTTTTCATACTGTATAATATACGTAAGTACCTATTACATTTAATAAATTGACTGCATTTAATTAAATAAGAATTTTATATCTCATGGATGTGTACTAATTTGTGTACATATTTTTTTGAATAAAAATATGTACACAAATCCGTACAATACGTATAATGGATGGTGTCCCCGAGTTAATTAGATTGCTAGTAAAATAAAGACAGTCTCCTTCTCTCATGTCGGATGTAAAGTATAATTAAAAAAAAAAAAAAAAAAAAAAAAAAAAAAATAAAGGAAAAAAAAAAACATTAAAAGAGAATACGCTAATCTCGGGTTCTATGAAACTGATTAGAAACCTTCTAATAGGGTTAGGGTTAGACAGCCTTCTCGACGGCAACAACGTCCTATTCGTGAACCGGGAAGGGGACGTTGTCAGGAGACCCATGTCATGCGGCATCACGCAGGGTTCTGTTCTCGGATCGCTCTTGTGGGACATCGGTTACGACTGGGTCCTCCGTGGCTGGTTCCTCCGCGAGCGCATTGGCTGGAACCCCCACGTGGGACTAGGTGGTGTGGGAGGAAGATGACTCCGGGCTGCCACCACTGCGACTGCAGTAAGGACTCAGGGCAATACACGCTCGAGCCGTACTCAGCCTGGGCTGAGCAGCGCCGGCCGCTGAAACTTCTACCGCGAAGGTGTGATGCCCAAGTGCACGGGGCACAGGAGAGAGTGCCCGATGGAGCTGCCACCTGCGGGCCATGGAGAAACGTACGCGGTACCAGTGGTCCGCCTTATAAGGGCGGGTCAGGTGCGCACGGCGCGTTATTTTAGTGGGTGAGGGCCCCACACTACCCCGTCGTCTCCCCAAATGACGGGGTGTGCGGTCATTTGTTCCCGCCAAAACAAAAACAAAAAGTGTTAGAGCCTGTTTACTGAGTTATTTTATAGGCAATAAAATATTATATTAAAAAGTCAACCAATCTAACGAGAATTTAAATGGGTTAAAGCTAAATAATTTTAAAGAGGTATAAACAGAGTGTTGATGAACAAGACAAACAAATGTCATGAAATATTTTTGCGGATGAGCAGTAAATTATTTTTACTAGCTTTATATTTTGTTAAAGACAAGAATGTGTATTAAAAAGCCATAAAATAAAAAAATCACTTTTTCGAAATGTTGTCATTAAATTTTTCTAGGGTGATAGTCACGTTTTTTTTTTTATACGAGTATGTCAATGTTTATTATAAGTTTCTGGAATTTATGAATAGCCGATTGTAACGGTAGTTTGTCTCGAGATAAATATTTTTTATACGAATAAAACTATTTTCTTTAATTTTTTCTTATTAAAATTAATTTTGTAATGTTGTTATAATATTTCTTTAAAACATAATTTTTATCTATTTCCCCGTAGGTACTTTCACTATTTCTGTAATTAAAACGTTACTAAAATCAAAATGAAGTTTTTTTTTGAGTTTGTCTGAGCATCAAGGCAGTTTAAATTAGTAGAAGATTTCAACGAGGAAGTAAATAATAAATTGAAATGAATGCTTTTTGGTAAATTAAGACTAATAAAAAAGTTAGGATAAGGGTAGTTTAAAAATTCACTAAACCATACAGTCAAAGTCACGTCAATTCTTGTGTTAATTTTTTTAAAGGGAAATCTAATTTATTTAATTACAATTTTAATTGTAAGATGTAATATAAAATTAATAGTTGTCATAATCCAGAATTTTTGTCTCACTGGTTTGATACAGGAGTTGCAGCTATACCAATCAATTAAAGATTTTTTGAAATCTAGTAGAACTATTAACGTAGATATAGGTGTCCTTATACTTATTAGTTAAGGCACTATAAAACATCTAGATATACGACTCATTCATTCTTCATACCTATATCTTATACTTTTTGGGTATTTTTTTATTTTTACAATTGAAATATTTTGAATTAGGTAAGGTGGTTAAGCCATTCTGGTGTAGAGGTGACGAAAGTTCCATTAACTCGACAATACATGTTCGATAACTGCTGTAAGCTCGTATAAATATCCATTTATATTTTGACAAATATTTGTTTCAAGTTTGCATGTATATCCTTGTGGGTCTTCTTATCATGTCTCGAAGAAAACGTAAAACCATTGTTACAGTTATCTTAAGGGAATTCTAAGATCCTGCATTTTCCATTCTTGTTCATCCCTACGATTAAATTCAATCCATTCTCCTAGATAGAAGAAAATGCCACTATCAGTGGGATATTTACAGCCTGTGACAGTTTTGTTTAGTAATACTATTACTTTAATATGCTAAATAAAAATTATTTATTTTTATTATTAGCCATGTGATCTGATCAGCAGAGAATAATAGTCTCGACCTCTTTCTTGCCGAGGTTACTATACTATATAATAGCTGTGCACTAAACAAGATGGTGATGAGCAGCAGCTTCACTATAACTGGCCGCAACACATTGTGATCACCTATCCGCTTACCAAGCGTAGCGAGTGATGGCAAAACCCCCCAAAATCACTAACAAGTCATAGCCAAGGCAGTCAAGCTGGAGAACGATTAGGGATGTCTACGTTCATTTCGGATTCATTCGGGATTATATATGTATATATAATCAAATAGTAGGTATATACCTTGATTTAAGTTATAATGAAAATGTAGAATAATCGTTGATTAAATACGTGCTCAATTTTTACTTCTACTAAATATAAATTAGGAAACTCTGTTCAATAAAAATAATCTAAATCGAATAATCAAGTACAATTTTATGCTTACTACGCATAACAGTTATTATTAAGCAGATTATGATTTAGAGGGAGAACAATTATCTTTTCTTATATTTTTTACTCGATTTCTTTTTTTATGATATCAATTTCGATGTGTAGCTAATAAAAAAACATCAAAGCATAAGAATATTTATAAACTTTTGCATCATGTATTTGCATTTTATACACAAAAAATAAGGATATTTTATTTTATTTTATCACTTTCTATCCATATATTATTTTATGAAATACCTATTACAAATAATAAGATATTTATCTACGTTATTAATTATTGTAGTAATATCATCTAAAATAATTAGAACATTCGGAGATATTTTAATAGTTTAAACCAAATAGTTGTGCTGAGATTGCAGCATGTCATATGTATTTCTGTTCTAGGATAGCTAAAGGAGATGGAAACGATTCCATATATTCTTGGGCCAGAATGCAATGAAATGAAAATGATATCAATTAATGCATTTATGCTTATGGTTCTCTCTCTAAAAATATTTTGGATAACTGAGAACGGAGTTATTAGACATTTTGTAAAAGGTTATATTGTTACAATGTCTATTAAAAAACCAATCACTAAGTTCTTAAAGCATTAATATTTATTATATTTAGAGAAGAATGTTTGAAAACTCATTACAAATAACAATAACTTGAAACCAAAAAAAAAATTATCAGGAATGGATTTATCGAAAATTCGTTCAATATAAAAAAGGCCTTCGAATGTATTTCATACTTTAAATATAAAAATATAAATATAAATATTAACCAACAATCACACCACGTTAACCTAGCCCCGTGCTAAGTTCGTAAGAACTTGTGATACAGGTACTAGGAACGGAAATAAATTTAAGATATAAATACATATATACATAAATACACATCCATGACCCGGTGCAGACATCTATATTCGTCATACAAATTATCTGCACCTGGCGGGATTCGAACCCGCGACCGCTGCGTAAAGTGTCCAGTTGCCTGACCACTTGACCAGCCGGCCGTCTCTATTCTTCTTCTATTATTATTAAAATGTCATTTAGGAAATGTGCAAGTGTAACTATATTTTCCTGGTACCTAGCCCAGCTAAGATATTATGAGCGCAGCAGCCCACACTTCGTCTGCCTACAATGCAATAATTGCAGTAATGCATGAGAATGACTTCAATTCCTCTCTGAGAACTGTCGACTAAAATATAAACAAAATAAGTTTTTCGACGTATATGTCGGGATTGTATGCGACCCCTAAGTAGCCAAGAAGTACTAGAGGCTGACAGCTCTCGAAGAACGGTTAGTATCAATGTCAGTCAGATGTCAAAGCTGTCATTAAAAATATTATTTATTTTAAATCAATACGAAATCGACAATCACTTTCGTTTTTTAGATATTAATTGACGTTTTCGCTTTATTTCAATGTACTTTGTTGTCTACAACTTCAATTGTGCATATAAATACTTTGAGTTTATTATTATAACTAGTGTAAAACTTTTCTTTATTTAATTCTGTAATCGATTATAGTTGAATCGATACCCAATTAATTTGACGAAAACTATCTTTCTCATTTTCATCCGCTTCCAGATTCAGAATTGAACTGATTGTTAAAATTTAAAAAAAAGTCTAATTTTTTAAACCATATCTCAACTTATTACATTTTAGCTCACTAGTGCCCCCCTCCTTTGTAACGGTTGATAGATTATATAAGAATAATAAAGTTATTAGTACAAAAGTACAAATATTCATGTGTATTTAACTAAAAAAATAGTATATTATTATAATTATTTCTTTTAAAAAGAAATTTTGTAATTGAACGCAGCTTACTATTTGTTATTTATTTATTTGATGAGTCTTCAGTATCAATTATCTTAACAATTATTATCAACGGTTTCATAACAACATTAACATTATTTTAAACTTTTCGTCCATACCCAGATAATTATTTATATATTTATTTCATTTTTATTGAAAATTGCAATAGACCACACATCTAATTACGAATATTAAATTTAATCTTATAAAAATAATATTATTATTATATTAAATCATTCGCAAACATAAGTAAAAAACTTCATTTTTTTCGAATATATAATTTTTGTTTTTTTAGTGTTTCTGTTTTGTGTAAATGTGTTAATGTGTTACGTGTATCGCAAGCTAGATTACAGAACAAAAAAATAATTGTTTAAACGAGCAATTTTGTCTTGTATGCCAAATATAATTATATTATAGGATTATTTGTTTAAATTTAATAGTATCATGCAATTTGCGAAATATTTGAAGTACAAAAAGCCATCATGGCGGCCTTGAATAAAAATAATGAATCCCTTTTTTAATAATAAAGCGGTAGCCTTTACTGGATTCTTGATTTAAGGCCGATTTTGTTTATATATAAGATTTAGAATCATTGTATCATGTCAAATTAGAGCCTCTGACTCACTTTTAAATCATTAAAATAAACAGAAACATTTATAATAAAAATGTTTATAAGGCTAAGGCTAATGTTTACAGGAAAGAGTAGGTAATGTGATTTTTATGAAACTGTTTAGAAACGACAAAAATTTTATTTTTTGTTTAAATTTCTTTTTTCGTATGTTAGGTAATAAATAGTTAGTATAGATTATCCATAAAAATATATTTTATAATTTAAATATGAAAATAATCTATATATGAAAATTTCAAATTATTCTAAAATTGCAACAAAACTTAAGGTATAATAATAATTTAATTAATATTAAAACATTAGGGTTTTTGTAATAAAAGACGTAACGTGTCGGTGCGACAAGTTCCAGTTTTAGGTACTTCACACTAGTAGATTTTTATATGGCCCCTTTAATTGAATTCGCCCCACAAATTATAAGGGAAACAAATGTATATGCCTATTTATAAATAGGATTTGTATTTAAATAGTAAAATATATAGATAATGCTTATGCTCAATAGTTTGATATATAATATTTTTTAATTCTGTTGCTTTTAATATGTGATCAATTGATTTAAATTTTCCAAATATATTTTGGTACCGTTGTAGTGTAACATAATTCAAGCTGGGTAAAGCTCTTTTATAAATGAGTCTTGTTACTATAACGACAACTATTAAAAATAAAATAAAGTTAAACAAGGGGGACTCCCCATAAATTCTTAAAACATATGTAGAGTTAAGTATTGGACACATCGTGTGCGTGTTCAACTCGTACTTGGCCAGTTTTTGGTGTCAATTGTATTAGTTATTCGGTAATAATATACCGCGTTACTATAATAAAATAAACGGTTTTGTTTCTTTGATTGTTTGTTTGATTTAACTATCTGATTTAAAATTAAATGTTTGCATTAGGCATTTTATTTATTGTTGAAGGTATAGAACTATTGACTATAAAAATACGCTGTAATTTATATGAGGGGAGAACCTACTAATAATCAACGTCAAAGCGTACGATACCACGCGAGTCGTCTAGTGGTAATATTTTTCTTAACTATAAAAACGACCATGGTATAATTTTCTTACAAGTATATATAGACGAGGAGCAAATTAAAACTAAAGGTATTTCCATGAAAACCTTGTGTAAGTATCTATTAAAATAATTATTATAAACACTTAACTGACATTGCCTTCTGACCTGATTGTAGCACGTCAGGGATTTTGTAGTTATCTAAGATATGAATAGCATTTATGTTTCAATCTATGTTAATATTTGGTACGACGAAAAAATATTTGCAAGCTCGTGAGTCGATTTTTTTTTGATTATAAGTGAATAGGCAAACTGGCAGACGTTCCACCTGATGGTAAGTGGCTAACGTCACCCATGAACATAAACTAGTTTACCTGGAACTAGCCCAGGCAACTCATTTATATCCCTATGGCCTATCCAGACATAAGACGTTAAAGTCTCGGTGCCAGTAATTAACTAATTACACTGCCTGTCTTGCCCTTCTCTCCGAAACACAGCAAAGCTGTTTCACGGGAAAAACAAGCAAGCGATAAGTTCTGTAACTTCTAAACTGATTTTTATTGCAATAAAAAGCATAAAAAAGAAAAAAAATGCCGGGAAAGGCTATTACAGCATAAAATTTAATTATGTAAAACAATTTCGATAGTAGTCAATATAAATTAATCTTGAAAAATAATTTTATAGAAAAACAAGATAATATATTTCAAGCTACTTTAATTATTTTTAAAGTTATTTATGTATTTCAGGAGGTTTCAGTTATATAATATTCAGATATAAAAACGTCAGGTTCTTGTATCTTATATCCTAGGTATTCTTTTTCAATTGGATAAAAATACTGGATAAGTTAACTAATTTTCTTACTGATATTTAATTAATTTAAAAAATAATTTGATAATATTTAATTCTCATTTCTAAATTTTTATTACGTAAAGATTTTTTAGGATCTTAAAAAAATATAAGCAATATTCAAAATTATTAAATTTATATTTTGCTTCTACGAGTAGGTATATTGCTTATGATAGAAAAATATTGATATATAGATAACTTTTTTTGTAATCTGTTTTAATATGTTATAATATTCATATTTACAGATCTTTTTACGTACCTATATAATATTCTGGAAACAGTTTCCATCATTTAATTAAAAAATTGGTTGTCTGTAAAGTCGATTTACGTACGATAATTTTACGTGATAACGTCATAAGAAAACATTGAAAAAAATATGCATACCTACTTTTATGAATTGAATTATTATTACTGAGTTATCATTATTTTGTATAATACAAAGAATTAGTTAATTCAATTAATTGAATGAGTTAATTCAATTAATTACACATTTAATTTAGGAAACAAATATATACGAAATACATTTAAATAAAGATAAGTAAGTAGTACCAAAACAAAACAGATAGAATTTTCACCGTTGTTATTTATAACCATTCTTATGGTAGATTTTTTTTTTCGATATCGTTATTCCAATCACATGCTATATACCTATATAATGTTGAAGTACCTATTAAAAATAATATATGTTTTTAATGATTTTATTTTAGGAAATTATTTAATTTACTGTTATCTTATGTGACATAAATCATAGATCTACATGAGAAATATAATACTTTTTTCATATTAAATGCACTAAAGATCACCTGTGGTTTCACTCGATTCCAATTTCGATACGTTTCAATATTAAGCAAAAAATTAATAAAAATTAAAAAAAATAATTTAAGTATATAGGCCTGCGCTTGACTGCATTCATACAATGTTGATAAGTGGTTATGGAGCCTAGGGTGGAACGCGTATGCATAGAAGATTCCTATTCACTCTTTTTTAACTTACTTAAATCTGCGTATACCATATATATCTATAAAGATTGTCTACGTAGCACATGCGTAGTCTAAGTCGTAGTTTGGTACTTTAGTCTTCCAAATTACTAAATTTCTGACGTAAGAAATACGCCCAGGTAGACATTGAAACTAGTGCTCAAACAGATTAATAACAAAAACATAAGTTTTATAATTTTTATACATATTTGAAAAAAAAGTGATTTGAATCTAAGCATTTCGATTCGATGTACCTATTACATAAGTACCTATCTACTTCTACTCAGTCAATTTGTAATTATGTAATATTTCTAGCAAAGAATAAGTAACTGAAATTTTATTAGTGAATAATAATTTGTTATGATCTTTCTGGTGGATTGGAGTCCGCTCGGGACAGGTGCTTGTGTTTATAAAAATATTTGCTTCTCGAGCTTGGTCGAGTGTTTGTTCTTGTAGGTTTCGCTGATGTGGCTCAAACAACAATTCAGCTCGGAGAGCAGATCCCACTTGTTATCATCAACACCTAACCGTTGTTCTTGGTAGGAAAATTTCCCCCAATATACAGTGAAACAGCGTGGCCAATTAAGATCTTACACTTCTCCCGTATGCAGAACGAGCCTGCGAGGTCTAAAAAATCAAAATAAACTGACGAAAACACAAAAAAAAAAATCAGTTTGTAAACTGAATACTAAAACTCTAAAATAATTAACAATCGATAATTTTAGTGACAAGAACATTAATTATTACTTTTGAAAATATTTATACATTTTTCTATTCAAATTAATTGATTTCTGTTCTATTTTTCGTTAACAAGTTTTTATTGTGACTTAAATTAATCAATTATTACAACATCGACTTACGATTCTTAAAAAAATATTTATTAGACTACAATATAATCTTTTACACTATAGTATTATAACCGATACGTGCACAATTAATTATCCTTTTACTTATAAGCGCTAAAGATTTTTCATTTAAGCATAATAAAGTAAAAAGTGAAAGGTACTATATATTACAGTATGGCTTAGAATAATTGACGAAAAGTAAAAATTCTGTTGTAAACAATCAATCAGCTCCTATTTTTGTGCAGGGATGATAAACATCAAAATCAAATAAGACTCCTCCTCGTTTTGGTTTCCTCAATGTTGAGGGTTGCGACCGCCTCCTCGTAGCAAAAGTTTACTGTGGGTTACTCGACGCCAGTCGTTCCTATCTGCCACCAAATGTAGAGCATCGTGGACCGTGGTGTCGAGAGTAGTGCAGATCTCGTCAGTCCAACGTGTCAACCTTCTACCTCGTGGTCTTTTTACATCCACTTTGATGAAATGTTACAGTCTAAAATAATTTTAATTGAGTGGCGTCTGCTGGTAATGATTTAGCGGATAAACAATCAAACTTAGTCTGGTTTATTAGTGTTAGAGTTATTTAAAATTTATATTTAACTCATTTTGATGAATATGTACATATATACAGGTATATGTATCTGATATAAAAATAATTATTAAAATAGGATAACTTTAAAAAGTTCTGTGTGGTCATACATAAAAAATAGACTGAAATGGATTAGAAGATAGTGGCACATAATAAAATAAATATTCCTTAATTTTTTGCTTGTCCTATTTTTTATTTTAAATATATCATATCCGAGGCATTTCGTTAAACGTTAATAAATATATATTTTTTAGTTTATAATAAATATACATATAATATTTATTTGCTAGTCAAAAACTTACAAAATTAATAAATAATATAATATAATAATATACTATAAATAATATAATATTTACGATATTTAAAATCAAAATCAATCAAAATATTTTATTCGTTATGAGGTGATTACACACACTCAACGAACGTCAAAAAAAAAATGTCTCGGTAGACATCTACAATTTCATCATCTATTTCATCATCGGCTTTACTAAATATTACAATAATATGATAATGTTCCTCGTGTAGGCCGAGAGAAAAAAAGCCGGAAGAAAAAAAACTATTATAACTTTTAAAGTTTTGTGATGTTATAGATAATTTTTACATAAATACTTTAACATTTTTTTTTTTCTTATAAACATATAGAACAATAGATGTCTTTTTTACAGATTTTTGGCATCATTTCTTAAATGATTATAAATGATTTACATTGATTCCTTCTAAAAATCCTTTTAAGCCTTTATGTATAAATAATTTATTGTACTTTCTTTTTTTTTTATTAAAAGTTAATTAATTTTATTTAGAAAAATAATATAAATTTTACTGTCTAAAATTTATGATAAAAAACATTTTCTTTTTCTTATTTTAACAAGAGTGTTAACAAATAGGTAGGAAGATGAGTTAACAAATAGGTAGTTAGATGTGTCACAAAATGAACTAATGAGCATTAGGTACTGTGTTTGCTTAAAAGTGTTATTATACATAGACGTTACAGACAGACAGACGTTTCTATAAATTATAGAAACTTATATAGTTTGTGATTTTAGACCTGTAAAGAAATCATCATGAAAAAAATCTGAAGAAATAAAAAAAAAACAGAAAAATTACATTATATCTATAGATTATTATTTAAGTTATTTAATATTTAATTAATAGTATTAAATTCATTAAAAATTATGAAACAAAGTCTCCGATCGCGTCTGCCTGTCTGTTTGTCTCTCTCCTATGTCCTGTTATTATAGCACTATTTTTATTTGAACGTCACTATTTAAGAATTATTCAACTAAATGAGGTAGAATAACCTGATATTATAATACTGGTATTTATACAGAAGTTAATGATAAATGATTTAATTAATAGAATATCAGAACTGTCAGAGACAATAATTATGAAGATATCTTTTCCTTCCTTTATACTATCAATAAAATAGTAAATAAATAAATAACTTTATTGCAGACACAAATTAAGTTACAAAATTATACACAAAACAATGTTTAAAATTAACTACCTATAGAGCGTGTAACTTGCGGTCTTATCACTAAATAGTGATCACTTCCAGACTAACTAACAGAAAGAATATTGTAACATAAAGGGCTTGTGTATCTTTAATTATTAAATTTTTACAATATTTATAACCCACAATATAATATATATAGTAATACACATATACAGTAACACCCCGAGTTACGCTACCCCGTTTTACGCGAATTCGGAGATACGCGGTTTTTCTTTTTGATCACCACTCGCACTGTGTTCGGTTTGAGCGTGTTCTGTGTGAAATTATTTTACGTACGCAGTGCATATTATTGATTTATATTTAATTATGTCACCCAATAGACCAAAAAATGAGTCATTTGAACCTAATAAGAAACGAAAAACACTTTCTTTGGAGTGTAAACTTAATATTATCAAAGATTTGACTATTATAAAAAAAAAGATACTGGCTTGCTACGAGTAAATTTTACGTGAGAAGAAGAAAAACTTAACTCGTCAGATGACGTTGTTAGAATATATGAAGCCTTCGACATCAAATTTACTTCGGTTTACCTTTATTAATAATAATGTAAATTGTTTTTATTATCTAACATTTTATTAAACATGTTTCCTCTAATGCTTGAGCATTATTATTAGCTCTAGCCTATATGCTTGAGATGTTCCAAAACGATCTGCAGCGACTCTATTGATTTCGACTGAATTTAAGAGACAATAATTAATATTAATTTCACTTTTTTCTTAGTTAGTAAGTTAAACTAGTAGAAAACTTTGTTACTTTTGATAAAAAATAAGTCTATTTGCTTATTTCATAAGAACGAAGAAGTACAATTTTCATTATGTGATTTATTCACACCTGTTAACAAATGTCCTAATAAATTTTGATTTATGCTTATATTGGGTTACTTTTTATAACTTAAACATTAGAAGATAATTATTTATTTCAATTATCAATAAAAATCAATGTCTAAATATATTAACGTTTATATAATTTACATAGATTAAATAGACGTCTAAAAAACGTCATATCACAATTTATGAGTCATCTAAGCAACGTCACTACTTAAAGGTTAAGTCATAAGTTGTGAGTGAAGCAGATAGAGAAAATAATGAATAAGGAATACAGAATAGGGTAAAAATACATACTTATAGGACTTCTCGATAAACGACATTAGTGGTTTGGCTCTCCGCAGCCAAAATTTGAAGAGAGTCAGGACTGGTGACGCCGGAGCAAGCGATGTACAGCTGTCCGTGTGAGAAGCAGCTCGTCCTGAGGTCGACCCCCGCTACCCCCAGTGTCTGCCCCTGCGAATTATTGATGGTCATCGCGAAGATAATACTTACGGGTAACTGTACGCGCTTGAACTGGAACGGGAAGCTATGAGGTATGGGGGGAATGCGGGGTATAAATACTGCCTCGCCGACGCCACAACCCGTAAGAATTTCCGCTTCAATGGTGTGTCTGTGGAGCGAAATGACTTTAAGGCGGGTCCCGTTACACAACTTCGGAGGAGATAGGTTCCGAAAAAGCATAAGCATGTCTCATATTTATGATATATGTATATGACATGTTTAATTTTCCTCTTTCTTCGTTATTAAGCTCAAATTACTTACAGCAATAGCGTGCCGTTTTCGAGTTTAAATTTTGTTATAAATCTATGCAGTTCTTTTTGAGTTCTGTTTGTTATTACATACAAACTCGATGAATTTTATAAGACTACATATGAAGCAGCTTAAAACTTATATAAACAATTTTTTTTAATTATCTTGCTCATCTCTGAAACGAATTAACGATACAATTTTTAAGGAGAAATTTCACAACTCCATCTATGACTTTTAAAACTATTAACTTCGCCAACATGATCTAATTTAAATTATTTATATCCAAAAAGGGCTAATACATGTAATTCGACTTAATGTTTTTGAAATCTCATAGATGGCGCTGCTTTAAAATTGTCTTGATACAACTTATATTCATTTAATTATGTTTATCGGCCTAAGTTACTTATATTGCGTGATTTTTATAGTGTAAAGCTAGCTTATAGCATGGTTATTAACATAATAACAACATTCAAATATGCATCGTTAGATTAAATGTTGTTACAGAATGCGTTGAAGAAATAAAGGTTCACTGCTCATTCCCCGTAGGTGATAGCGTGATAATATGTAGCCTATATGTTGACCCGACTTCTTAATAATATTCGTGCCAAATTTGAAGTAAATCCGTGCAGTACTTTTTGAGTTTATCCCGGATATACATACAGACAAACAGACAAAATTCTAAAAACTATATTTTTGGCTTCGGTATCGATTGTATCACACCCCAAGTATTCTTTAAAAAAAAAATTCAATGTACAGTTTTGAATTTCCTACCATTTTATTATATGTATAGATTATTTACTTGTATATTTATTCCAAAAAAGTGTATCATTTGGCTATTATCTAAAATACAGGCATTAAGTTGCTACATTAGAAGCAGACGGCCGTGTGTGTATGTAAATTATTATTTATTTATTTATTTAATTTCAGCATTTTTCGGACACCAGGAAAAGAGATGTAAACAATAACCACCTAGATTTTTGATGACGTTGGAATTTGTTTGTTTGAGTTGAAGACGGAACCGTTGAAAATAATATCAGGAAAGTTGCTACATGTACTTGTAATTTTAGACAATGGCTTAGAGGTTCCTATAATAAAGTTACTTGTTGGCATTGGCACATTTTTATTATTATTATTAATTTTTTTTTGTAATAAGAAGGGTATACGAGCAGACAGCTCTACCCGATATTAAGTGGTTTATTATAATTGCCATCCATGGATATCTGTAACATTATGCATGTTATGTTATCAACTCGCGAATGCGTTGATAATAATGTTAACTTCTACAGAAATAAGTCCACAATTAATTTGCATTTAATTCAGATTATTTTGAAAAAAAAAAATCTTCAAAAACAAACAAGACATATATTTCATTACACATTTTTATCGACAGCAACATTTTCAGGTGGGACTTTGAAAAAAAAAGTTGCTCTAAACTGAAACACTTTAATATATATATTGTTAGGAGAAACAAATTTATTTATTTAAAAAAAAGACACAACGCAACACTAAACTTCTATTTATTAATAATTTTACAAATCGAACAATTATTAAGACTTAACAATCACTAAGAATTGCAATTTAAATTAAACAAACAATCAACCGTTAATTTGAATATAAAAATGGTCAACGTGCTCGTCATGAAACAACGACCTATCGTTCCGAAAGCCGAGAAGCGAAAGAGGCTCTGAGCGGGTAGCGATCTATTTTTATTAACGCTGTTGCATGACGTTACGAAACGTATTAAAATAATAGAGGGTATGCTGACACGGCCTCTCCTGACCGTGCGCCGTCCCCGGTGCACATTTTCACCACGAGCGCTGATTAGTCGGTGGATGCTGATGAGGACTCGAGCTCGCCGTCTCCAGGTGGGACTCCTGGAGGAGCAATAGCGGGAGCCGTCGAAGGCCCAAGCTGAACATTTGACAGGTTCATCGTCAGTAGCAGACTCTGTTCATGAGAAATACATAACAAAATATGAGTTTTATAAACAGTTGGCTAAGTATTGCCTATTCTTTCATACTTCTCGCTCTCAAGGCCCTCATTCACTTATTCACACATGTTAAAGTTTTAAGAAAACCTTTCGATTAGTTTACAACTTCACCAATCGTTCAGTCTTCTTCATTCATCTTCTATCAACTCATTTTATAAAAGCGAACGCGCGTTACATGCAACCCTACAGACACGCTATATTCAATAACGTGTCCGTCGGTCCAAGGTCTGCACGCATAACCACTTTGCGTCTGCCGGACATGTGCCGTGTACGTATAAAAATACGCTCTAATCAGACCAGGGACCGCGCACATAAATGTGCCAACCGGACATAGTCCGTGAACGTTCAACAAGGCCTCGGGCCCAAAACCAGACAAGAGTCTGCACACATTATAAAATGTGACCGCTGAACCAAGGTCTGCACGCATAACCACTTTGCGTCTGCCGGACATTTGCCGTGTACGTATAAAAATACGCTCTAATCAGACCAGGGTCCGCGCAAGGCCTCGGGCCCAAAACCAGACTAGAGTCTGCACACATAAAATGTAAACGCTGAACCAAGGTCTGCACGCATAACCACTTTGCGTCTGCCGGACATTTGCCGTGTACGTATAAAAATACGCTCTAATCAGACCAAGGTCCGCGTCACACACTGGAGATCATACACTCCAGACACCAGACATACGTAAGGCAGCCATTGCCTGTAGTACATCTGAAACATAACAGAACATTAAAAATGTTTAACAGCTTGCCATCGAAAAATGCTGCACAAGACTCGGGACATCATTCCCTTTTCCACGGCAACAAGTTCTGTGATGCGGCTTGAGTGGTTCTACCAAGTGACGTTCTTAACAGTTGCAGTTCATAGCGCTCGTGAGATAAGATTTTCACAGCGCGATGAGGACCACGCATTCCAGAGTCTAGTTTGCCGCGTGTCTGTGTAGATTTAGAAAAGAATACGAAATCATTAGTTTCAAAAATTTAAGCATCTTGTTTTTCTTTATTGCGCTCCATCAGTTCAGATGCTCTTTGACAGTGTAATTCTCGCATTGCCTCACGATTCGGATTAGGAGTATTCAGAGCAACATCGCGTATGAGAGACCTTGTCACGGGTGTGATACTGGCGCTAGGCGCAGTTTTAAAAGCGAAATCGGCTATATAACGATGGAAGTATCCAGCTAAACCTAATAACTGTAACTTGCTTTACGTTTGTGGGTCTAAGCGAATTGACTATAAACCTAAACTAATCTAACCTAACCTGTACCTTCCTACCGCTTGGCCTAACCTGACCTTGACTAATTATACGACCTAAGTATTCTACTTCCGTAGTCACAAATGTACTTTTCTTTAAATTAACTGAAAAACAAAACTGCCAGCTCTAAAGCTATCAGGGCGTAATAGTGTCTATGCTCATGCGGTCTCACCCGTCTTTTTTCCTAATGAAAATAATAGGGCTCGCATACTGGGATTTTGATTCACGGATAATATTCTTTTCTAGTTAGTGTTGAATTATAATACTTCGCACCCTAATCTTCTCGTCAAGAGAAAGTGTTTACGGCTTGTAACAAACAGGTGTGTAACTATTCGACTGTATACGTATGATACCAGTACTAACGGTTGCCACTGCTATGCCTCTTATTGAATTATTCTTAAAGTCGATAAAAACCGACAGTAATTCATCGGGATCAGATCCCTGAAGTGTTGTATTAACGAACGATTCCTCAATGAAATTAATGTGAAATACACTGTTCATACACGTGACTTTGTCGACACGCGTCAAACGCTGTTGTTTATTAACCCGTATATACGCAACGCTCTTTCGGTTTAATACATGCGTACCTATAATTATGGGTACATTGATGCAAACGCGGGTACAACAAAAAAAAAATCAGCTTCTAAAGATATATCATTGAATTCGAAAATTAATGTGACGTAACTAGTTGATTCGACATTACCAACGCCCCATAATAATTGCTACGTAGGTACTCTATCTGCCTGTAAACCACCTACTGCTGAGGAAAGGCCTCTTCTCCATATAGAAGAAAGGTTAGAGCTTAATGCACCACGTTGCTCCACTGCGGGTTGACGGATAATTTCTCTATCATGGGTAAAGATCGTTATTAGGTGTCTATGATAACAACCGGGACCGACGGCTTTACGTGCTCTCCGAGACACATACACCCAGTCCGGAAACAAATATTTGTACAAATACAAACATCCTCCACGAGTGGGAATCGAACCCGTGACCGCCAGTGCTCGGCGTTGAGTAGGTATTTGTCGGCAGTTAAAATGTTTAAGTAGTGTCGAGGAAATAAGATAAACACGCGATCTACTACTATCTATAAGTACGTCGGTAGAAACGTTCTATATCACCGCGGTCACTACATAGTTATCGATCGATCTACCCTCCAATTTAGAACAAAAAAATTACTTTTTGTTTGCGCATTTCTAAAACTTCTTTAAAAAAAGAAACACTCACTCGCGTTTTGTTCCTTCTTTTTTTTTTTTTAAATAGAACACGATATTTTGACAGTCTCCCTTGTACTATTATTAATGAAATTATCGTATGTACGCTTATTATTTATTACAATATTTGAATGCTTTAAGCATGATTTTTGAGTATGACCTACCTCTCCACACGAAAAACATTTTATGGCTTTAGAATTGTACTGTTATACGAACGTTTTCGTAAGTTTCGTTCATTAATATTTCGTACGCTATGCACAGGCATTGGAACGCTTCGGCTTTAAATAAATAGAAAAGAAACCTACCAAATCTTTAGGGGATAATTTAGAATTTAGCGCCGCCGCACGAATCTAAGGATCGTGTTATACCTCGTATGATGATCGCAACTTTTAACTCGTCACTTAGATCTTTAACAATGTTTAAGCGCAATAATGATCGCCTTGCCTAATCTGCTACAACGTGGTATAATAATCGAAATCTGAGCACATTACATTAAATGAAATGTCAGCGACATCGATTCTTCGTGCACATAAGGGCTTAAATTCTATTTTAAAATTTGTCCAACTGCGATCTTTGGTAAACCAGTCTTGGAGCCAAGACTTGGCATCACTCCTGACACAATTACTAATTCTAGACAAACATTAATTGTCGTCGCAAATACTCTATCTTGGTTGACAAGAAAGAAAATTTCTTTAAATTGATAGAAAACCCAGCACGTTCTACTTTCTCGCACAAAGTCTCTATATCATTGAAATTCGAAGCAAAACTGCAGATATAATAAGATTGGTTAGATCTCACCGGTATATTTATGAATCGTATCGCATCAACGATGCGATCAGCATCCCTGAAGTGGTCCATCGAGGCACTCACGGGACGCTCCGGTGAGGACGAGGTCACTGAAGCCGGTACCCTTGCACGCTCTTGAGGCGCGCTCGCAGGCTCGGCCACCGCCGTGGACACTGCGCCGACGGTTGACACAGGCGCTGCCTCAGCTACCATCGCCGTAGGAGCACAGCCGCTCGGCTCTCTTTGTTGAGATGAAGCCGTGTAGTGTTGTTCTTCTAGTGACAACAATCTGTTAAAAATTTGTTGCATTGTTTCGATTAAAGCATTGCTAGAAGGAATACGTTGTCTGTGACGCGAGTCACGTTGGCTAGAATGTGAACTGCGATTACACGAGCGGCTACTGCCATTTTGCTTTTTTTTTTTTAAAGCAAATTTTTTATTAGTTACTTTAAATTAGGCGTATTTCAAATCCAAGTATCAAAAAGTTACGCAAAATAGCTGTTTTGGAAATAAAGCAGGGATATTACCTACGTGGAAATAAACCTTCTGTTCACTCTTTTGTTAAAAAGGAGAACTGGAACGTACTCACCAAAACTGTTGTTATACTTAACCACAATTTTTTTTTTTAATGAGGGTAGGAGGAAACGTAAAAAGTTCTCTTTTAACAGCCAACAAAAAGCATCTCAAATAACGATGTATTGACTAGAACACGCAAGTTCACCTCGGTCTACTTCCAAACAACGAAATGGGGAATACTAAGACCAAAATTCGAAATGTAATAGCGGCTAGATTTAGCTTGTATTATTGATGTTAACGCGCTCACTATCTTCGTTGTTTCGCAAACCGGCTCTACCGACGTAGTGGCTTTATAAGTCGCTACCAGTGAAGGTGGAGTATAGCATTCACGAGCTGGACGTAACGGTTCAGATATGGAATCGGAGGTAGATAGTCTACTCTCAATTGCATTCAATCTAACAAGAATAGTATCGAGTACTTGGTTACGGGATCTATCGCGGTGATTACGCGAGTCGTCGCAACGTCGCCGCCTAAAAGAACTACGATCTCGGTCCTTGCGTGACCTACTATGATACGTACGTGACCTATCAATTTCTTTCTTCAACCGCGAAGAACGTACCGACATTGTAAACTCAAAGACGACCTAGCGACATATACACTTAAACAACACAATCCAAGATTCGAACGAAATTGCAGCTAAAATTAAAAATTTGAATAACAAATTTACAAAATAATTAAACACTTTAAAATAATTAACTTAAAAACAGAAAGCGACAGCACTGTGCGAACGAGATAACCTTTCATCATCAGATTCACTTCGCGATCTATGACGACGGCGATTTACCCGTGACGGCCTTTTGCACGTTTATTCGATCCCTTATCGATTTACCGCGGGACTGCCTATCTACACGGCTAGGAGTCCTACATGATCGACTACGTGAACGCGAACTGCTCGATCGCGAACGCGGCATGACGATTTCAAATTAACGGCTGTTTGCTTATGAAGTGGTGTCGTAAGGATCTATCCCACTTCTGATGTTAGGAGAAACAAATTTATTTATTTAAAAAAAAGACACAACGCAACACTAAACTTCTATTTATTAATAATTTTACAAATCGAACAATTATTAAGACTTAACAATCACTAAGAATTGCAATTTAAATTAAACAAACAATCAACCGTTAATTTGAATATAAAAATGGTCAACGTGCTCGTCATGAAACAACGACCTATCGTTCCGAAAGCCGAGAAGCGAAAGAGGCTCTGAGCGGGTAGCGAACTATTTTTATTAACGCTGTTGCATGACGTTACGAAACGTATTAAAATAATAGAGGGTATGCTGACAATATATATTCAAAATAAACTATATAACTAAACCAACCCAAAAAAGTTATAGATTTTTAAATAACATTGCTACCTATAACTTTTTTAAAAATTAAGTTATTGGAACTGCCTCACCTATAAAATTTTTGTTTTTTAATGTAGTTTTCAAAAATAAATTTAGAAGCCTGGATATATGAAATATTTCATCAAAAATATTCATTTTATCAAAGTCTGATCATTTTTATTTATTTTTTTATTTAAAAAAAAAATCTTGCAATCAATTCTGTAATAATTCCCGCTAATTTCAAGTTGTGCCGACAATTGCTTTTGGTTCTTTTTTTTAAATTTAATTTATTTTACATAAATTTATTATGATTTTTTTGGCTTCCTCGTGTAACTTGTTTTTAGTGTTTATTTTCAGAAAAAACTGTTCCTTTTTTCAAAAAAGAAAGAAAAAAAAAAATTTTTTTTTGCTTCATGATCTTACTATTACTCCTTTTTTTTAAATGTTAAGTGAATAGGCAAACTGGCAAACGTTCCACCTGATGGTAAGTGGTTAACGTCGCCCATGAACATAAACTAATTTACCTGGAACTAGCCCAGGCACCTCATTTATGTGTTGCCTATCCAGAGACATAAGGTGTTAAAGTCTCGGTGCCAGTAATTACACTGCCTGTAATACCTACTTACAAATTTAAAGCAAATTATTATTCAAATTACCGAATTCAAAAGGCGCCAATAAATCGCTCATATTATATGGAATTACTTAAGACCTTCCTTTTTAGATAACTTACTTTCATAATTAATGTTATATCTATGATTACGTTTTCTATTGATAATTTATATATCTTATTGGTAATTAAGGCTTAATGGTTAAAACTTGTTTGCAATAGATAAAATACGCTAATTTGTATTAATAAACATAAATATAAATATTATGTATAAGTACTAATATTTAATTAGATAAATATATCCTTTAATAGTTATAATTGTATCTCCATAGAATTCTTGCAAAGAATTAATAAAAAAAAAAACTGTCTAACAAAATTTTTAAACAGTAGGTAAGACATTAAAAAAAAAACTTACTATAAAGAGTTTTAAAATATACGAGAAAATATTTCAAATATCCCTTGTATTAGTAAAGAGAGAGCTTTACATCTCAAGTTTTACTTTAAATCTATAATATAAAAATAAGTCGGGTTTTCCTTCCTGACGCTATAATTCTAAAACGCACGAACCGATTTCCACGGTTTTGCATTCGTTGGAAAGGTCCCGGGCTCCGTGAGGTTTATAGCAAATAAAATTCATGAAAAATTTCAACAGAAAAGCAGAAAACAGGGAAAATCATTTTTCACATACAGCGCCATCTCTGATACATAGCATGTACTACAAACCAATATAGTTTTGCATGGTGGTGTAGCAGATGGCGCCAGTACGTGGTGTGAGTATCCCTCACGAAAATAAGTTGGTGGCGAAACGGAGTTCGCCGGGTTTGCTAGTTATTTATAATGCTTCGTTTAAAATTGACAATGATGATTCTCAACTGTACCGCAATATTTCCTCTACTTTGATTCTTACAAAGCGTTTGAGTGTAAACTGTCGACGTGCAGGTGAATTTAAAACCGAAGCATTTAAAAATTTAATGCTAAAGTTATACATTTATAATAAAAATATGCATACTTAAATACCAAGTGGGTAGATGTGTACGTTGAGTAAGATCTAACAGAAGCCCTATATCGTCAGTGTCATCCTAACTAAGTTAAGTTGAACTAGATATTTATTGTTGCTTTGATTTGTAGTTTGTTATTTTGTAAGAAAATATGATTTTAAAAATATTTGAAATATTGTTTTTTGCCAGTAGATATAACAAAAGATATCTGAAACTAAATTGTTGGAATAAAATAGCACTATGTTTTAAGTAATAGATTATTATTAAATGACTTGCAGAAGATGTATTAGGTGTATATATGTATATGTATTAGATGTATTCTATTAACAATTCTGTTTCTATATGTAATTTATTTTTATTTCTAGATTTGATATTTAGCAAACTTTTTTTTTTGATAAGTCAGTTGTCCGTGTGGATCAAGCTCGTATATGTACAGTAACTACCTACATGTGTGTGTGTGTGTGTGTGTGTGTGTGTGTGTGTGTCAAGTACTATAGAGTGAGTTTTCTACATATAAATGTATTTTAAATATGTCGTTTTTTTTTAATTGACTGCTAAAGGTTAGTTGTGTACACGGGTTACATAAATGTGTTGGAGGTATGAATAAATCTTTTTGTTTTTTACCCGACTGCGACAGAAGGAGGGTTATGTTTTTCGAGTGTATGTATGTATGTATGTATGTATGTCTGTATGTATGTATGTATGTATGTCCATTTCTTTGGCACGCCCTACAGCCCAAACGGCTGGACGGTTTTTGACATATGAGGTGTCGTTGGATTTGTCTCAATTGTAATAGTGACATAGGCTATATGAATTTTCAAAATGGCGCCCGCAAATGGCGGAATGAGAGGGGGGGGTTGGATTTTTTTTTCTTATTGTAGCAATATGGGTATCAAATGAAAGCTAGTTAATTGTTTTATTCTTTTTAGTTTATAATAAGAGTATTTTATGCAGTCGGGTTTTTGATTTTTTTAATTAAGCATACTTGTTAAATGGTTAAAAAGAAAATATTAAACGGGTAAAAATCGTAATTTTTTCATCTTTGATAAATGAAGACTTTTTTTGTATGTTGAGAATAGGAATATTTTTACACATTACAATTAAAAAAACATAGTATTTTTTTAATATTATAAATAAATCAGAAAAAAAATTACGGGTACAAACAAATTAAGTGGTTTCAGATCGCAATTTTTTCGTCCATGACAGTCATTATTCCTTTTTTTTTTGTGTAGTAAAAAATATTTTTACAAAGTTCCAAATTGAGTTTTCTATTTTTTATACACACAAAAAAAGTTGCGTATTTGCAAGTACATGCACACCATAGACTACAGAAAGATCTGTAATCTATGATGCACACAAAGTGACGCGCGAATAGAATCACAATTATTCATTGTTATCGTGGTTTTTTTTTGTTTTTTTTTTTTTTTTACGAATTGAAATTTGGTTGACTCGAATTTGTTAAGTCGCGAGTGAATAGGTTACTTCTAGGTAAGCGTGCTCCATTCTAGACCGCATTTTCACTTAATATCAGGTGAAATAGTGGTCAAACTCAAGCCTATCTTAGTATAAAAAAGACCTATATTAATTAATTATATAAATGTAATATATCATATAATTAATGATATTTTATTTAAAAATTAAAGAATATCATTTAAAAAAAAAAACACGATGATAAATTTTATTGTTCATACACATTTATACATACGAGTATAGTACGTATTTGATGTCGGGGCGCTAATTGTACAAGAATGTAGAATCATATATTAAGTAGATATCGTTAATAGGACGTGATTAAGTAAGCAAATACTCATTTTATTTTAATGATTTTTATAGTATACCTACACAGAGTTAATTTTTAGATTATCATTTCACCTCACTCACTAATTTTCAAACTAACAAAAAAATCGTTATCACTATAGATAAAGAGACATTTAGGCTGTCATTTTTGAGGAGTTTCTTTGGTTTACTTTGGGTTCCACGATCATATCCTGAGTTGGTCCACTTCTGAATTATGCCGATTTAAACAAAAAAAAAAAAGAGTTTTCAAAATCACTTGTTAATTGATAAAGATATCGGCGAACACACAAAAAAATACATATACCAAAACATATAAATTCTTTCTTTATTTAAAGCCGGTTGAATATAACATAACATATCGGCATTTCACTTTGTATACAGCTTACCGAAAGAAGTTTGATCAGGTGTAGTAATAAATCTAATTAACATTTAAATGGTGATCACGCATAATCAGCTGGCTTCGATAACTGAAACGATGTTGCTTAATTAGTAGACAAACGCCACAAAATATTAATGGGGTGTTAAACCGGCTAAAACATTTACTCGCCGCATTCATGAATATACTGTAAACACTTGTTCACACTCCACGGTACGTGTGACGCAAGATTTGTCGAGCATTACATTTTTATTCATTATCCAAGATATTTTTCCTTTTGAATAATTTGATAATCTAAACTAAAGTATTTTTGGTGTTAAGCGTATACATTAAAATACTAGCGAGTTGTCTTGGTTTTACTATACATGGGTATAATTCAAATGAAAAAAATAAGAGGTATTCTTAGCAAAAATCTGAATTGAACAGATATCTTTTTTGTTGAGATTTTCCAAAGATTTTTTTCATAGAAACCTATTACTGACAATTACAAACACTACAAAAACAAATTGACAAAAAAACGCAAATTGGTCGAACTGTTCCGAAGTATCTAATGACATTTCAAACATGTAGTAAATATTTATTAGTTGGTGTGTTCAATACATTTTCTTCGTCATCACATTCTCAGGAGACATACAGACAGTTAGTTAAAAAAATATATTCTTAAATTCTTAATAACTACCTCTCCCTATTACTAAGTAGTAAATTTTTTAAATATGATTTTTTTACGTAATGCGTTCCTGGTAGAGACTCAAAGAAATCGTTAAGCATCCAGCGAGTTAGATCAACCATTGTAAATTTATCAACGAATGAAGTTTTGCACATAATGATAATTAATTTAATGGTATCTGAAAGATAAATCATTTTCGATTATTGGAATATTTATTGGATAAAAATAACAGAATCGCACTCTACGTTACACTATATACTACAAACTAGACACATTGATTTATGCTGTAAATTTTAATATATATAAAGTTTAATTCAATGAACAGACAGAACTGAATATACGTTTTTAACTAAATAACATATTTATTTGTAAAACATTTCGTGACAGCACTAAAATGGTCTTTTTAGAAAGCAGCAATAAAATTGATCTGGTTAAGTTATAACAGGACGCAAATATTTGAAAGAAGATCTTAAATCTTTCTGACTTTTACGAGCGTAAATGATAGCATAGTTTCGATATGTTTTATTCATGTATGTGATAATTAATTATATTTTGTATTTTTACCGTTTTAAGCGAGTGTACAAGTTAAAACATATTTATGAATATAGATAATCTAATTGCGTGCGTAAGATTTGAACACATCGTTTAAAAATTAACATGATCGGTAAAATATTTAAGACTATGTCGGCAATCTCATGTGATTAACATATATCTAATAATAATAAAACGTTTTAAGTACTGTTTTTAACGTTTTATTTGGTTTTTAACATTATTTTGAATAATTCACTTATTATTTAATAAAAATGTAAAAATTAATTCCAAGTAAACTTTTAATTTATAGTATTCATTCCTTGAGTCTGGAAGAGTGCTATAGTAACGAAAGGTTCAGTAATTTTTATGATTATATGATACGATTGCCGCTCGAAGTTAGTAATTTTTTCAATACAAATAGTATTGAACAAATTTATTTTTTTCTGGTGGATTTTCACATCCGTATAGGAGAGTGCGTAAAGCCGTCGGTTAAATAGGTTTTAAGAGAAGTAATCCGCTAACTTGTGACTAGTGTAGCGGATCAAATACTAATTAAATAAACTGGTCACAAATACTCGAAACAAACACTCAACTCAACACTCAGACACTCAACTATAGTGAACTCTAGTAGGACGTGAATCCTGTATCCGGAAATACAAACAACACAAGCACAGACCACGACAAACATATTATGCCCCAGCGGCTTGCTAGTCAATGATAAAGGCACTAAGAGATACTTCATATTTGACAACTATTAAGGTTCAAAGATCATTTATTTCTCAAAAGAATACAATTCACTTACATGAGAAGTTACAATCACTTTAACTAAACAAATATTATGGGTACATCGCAAAACAATACAACCAATAATTCTTAGGTAAGACCAGCAACAATATAGAGGATAGGACTACAATATTTACAAAAAAGTTAACAGAAATATAGGCGCAACAGACTGGAAGTGTCATTGTTGGCGATTTTTTGTTTCACTATAGTGTTCTATATTAAATAATATAGTGTTCTATATTATACACTATTCAGTGTTCTAAATTATATATAATATTACTAGTTAAGAAATGTTGAACTTACGAAGTACTAATGTTTTATTGGTTTTGTTATATTGGTGTAGGTATTTATTTTATTAGTACCTACTGATTTAGGTACAACAAAAATGTGAAATAGTTTATCTACTTGTTACTATTTCTAAAAACTAAATATTTCTAATTTTATTTTAATATTTTATATTATAGTAGCGGCCCGCCCCGGCTTCGCACGGGTATTTAACAAAAATTTCAAAAATTATAAATTTATATCTTTTATCACCTGCACCTGCGTCGATACTGGAAAATGTTTTATAATAAACGGATTGAGTTTTCAAAAATGTGTCAAAATAAAATGTAATTTAAATCAAAAGCACTAAGGAGTACCTATTGATATCAACTTCGAAGCAAATAAATTTCAACCCCCTTTTAACCCTGCTAGGGGATGAATTTCGATAAAATACGAAACACGTTTTCAAACAATTCTGTTAAATAATTTTTATGGAAAATTTGAAGTAGATTGGACCAAGGAATCACGTTGGCCCATACAAACTTTGCCCCTCCGTGCCGAAATCCGTTCTTAGCTGATCTCTACTCGGCGAAAGGAATATTCCTAGCAAATTTCAAATCTTTGGGTCTTATAGTTCCAGAGATAGGTATCGTAATAAGTGACTATATCTATAGGAAGTCTCCTATATATATAGATTATAAAATAGATTAGCATTAATATTTATATTAGGCCTCCTTCTAAATGTATGAGAAGGATGGTTGGTTAAAAATTTTTACGATTATATTATTCGATTTTTTATACAGCTTTTGAGTAGTTTCTTATAAGTTAATAGCGATTTAGCTTCTTTAATATTATTTGGTAGTTTATTGTATGTTACAGTTGGGTACCTTCAAACATTACACTTTTTTTTCCATAGTTAGTACGTGGTTTATAAAGTTTAATATTGTTGGCAGATCTTAATTTAATTTTTTGTATTTCTTTTTTTTCGTAAAAGTTATTTTAGTGTGTAAATCTTTGTTTAATATTTTACGTATCAATAAGCAATTATAATATACATAAGTTTGATGAACATTCATAAGACCTCTTTTTTTGTATTTTTTTTTGATTGGAGGTGCGAAAATCGCATTTAAATAAAAATTTTATTAATTTATTTTGTGCTACTTCTAAAGGTTCTAAGTTGGTTTTAGCTCCTGAGCAACAGATTTCAACTAAATAATCAATGTGTGGCTTAATAACAGAAAAACTTATATATGATATAACGTACAGCAAGCGGCAAACATCGAATAATGCTTTTTATAGCTCCCATTAAAGACGTTAATTTAGATTTTATGTAAGGTATATTTGTGGTTTCCAAGTCATTTTACTATCCAATATTAATCCTTAATATTTTTCTTGGTCAACTTTTGTGGTTGCTTGGTTATTTATTGTTAAAGATACGTTTTGAGAATATTTTATTTTATTTTTTGGAGTAAATACGATATATTTCGTTTTTGAGATGTTTATTGTAAGCAAGTTAGATTGGAACCAAGTACCTACTCAAGATATCTAAATCGTTTTGAGCATCTTTTGTTATAGTTTCTAAGTTGTTTCCATAATAAAATAAGCTAGTATCATCTGCATATAACGAAATATCACCTCGAAGATTTAAATTATGGATATTGTTTATATAGATAAGAAAAAGCAAAGGGCCCAAAATTGACCCTTGGCGAACGCCGCAAGTTATCATTCGTGGATTACTCTGTGTCTCTCACATCTTAACTACCTGATATCGATTTGTAAGATAGGATTTTATCATCCTAAACACAGATCCCGAGATCGCAATAGATTCTAGCTTTTTTAAAAGAATTTTATGGCTTACAGTAGCAAATTCCTTTTTCAGGTCAATAAATATACCTAACGCTACTTGTTTCCTATCGATATGTAGTTTTATTTTTTTACAAGATCTATAGTTGCCAATAATATATTACGTCTTGGTCGAAAACCATACTGTTTGTCATGAAAGAAATTTTGTGAATTTAGAAAAGAATCTAGTCGGATATTATTCTTTCAAAAATTTTGGACAAAATAGGAAGCAGTGATATGGGACGATAATTTCCTGGATCAGATTTGTTGCCAGATTTATGAATAGGAGTAACTTTAGCTATTTTCAGGGTCTCGGGGAATGTTCCTTCATCTAAACATTTATTTATACAGACAGTTAGTAAGTATATCTAATATTAAAGACTTTATACATTTTATAGATTTTAAGTTGATGCAATTGAGACCTGAACTTACGTTATTTTTTTAAGTTACTTACGATTTTCGCAACTTCTTTAATATCTGTGGATTCAAATTTGTTTAGTTTTTGTTTGTTCGAACCAGTTGCGCGTATACCCATCACGCAAACTTAATTGTTATGATATCTCAATGGAATTTGTTTTGCTAAGTCAACGAGTAAGTAACTGATAGTACGAACAAAAATTATTAAAATAGTCACAAATTTTTTTGGAATCAGTTATAAGTCCATTTTAAGTTAGAATTGTTTTTGTCGACGAGTGAATTTTTACTTTGTTGACTGACAAGTTGTTTATTAGGTCCCTCATCTTTTTTGTTTTTTTCATACAGGCTGTAAAGGATATAAAATAGTAGGTACTTTTTAAATTTTGTATATTTTCAGATACCTGATTTCTTTTTTGTTAAATGATACTTTCTTGGTTTTATCATTCGGGTTCTTTTTATGTTGAGTCCAAACGTTATTTCTCTTATAAACATCATTGATAATTATTTTGTTTATCCAATCTTGTTCCAATCCAATTACATCAATAATTCGTCGTCGAGAGTGACAGCGGAATTTCACCCGTAGATTCTTCTCACCCCCTGCTCTACCGTTACCCAGGCCGCTGCCGTAGCCGGGAATAGGAGGCCCACCGGGAACTAGGGGCCTGGGCTCATTTCTGTCATTAGATGGGGACTTGCCAATATTTTCCACGCTTGGCAAGCGTGTTAGCGAGCGCAGTCTATTATTCAGGATATGATAACGCTGCTGCCCATCACCATCCCGGTCAGTGCACAGTTGTTCGCAATACTATGGACTTAGTTGCCTTCTATGACACTTCGTCCAAAAAAGAGGTCGGAATTATTCTTCTCTGTCGGTCACCGCACGGCAACGGGTGGACCTGGTCTTGTACAAATTTCAAAAGAATTTTTTTCTGTAAATATTTTCGATTTGACTTTTCCAATAAGCAATATTCAGACTTAATGATCTGTTTTTTATGCAAAAGTAATCAAGTATAAATACTATAATACTTCACAAATTAATAAAAACTACATATACATTATTTTTTAAAGCGTAAAAAAGTAACGGTGAGGTAGGCAGTCCCATTTGACTTATTTATTTAAAAGCTTACTTCCGTTGTTCGATGTTGTCTGGGTTCAGAACTAACTATTAAATCCTGATCGTCTGCATTGAATATGCAACGCAGCGGTTGCTACAAGTCGAATGCCACGTTTGTTGATTCACTTAAGTCTTAAAATTTCCATAATTCCATATTATTTCCATTATCGAATCGTTTTTACATATGTTTTTATTTGCAATAGGTACATGAAAAATACGTTGATAAATCGTAAATGTAATTCATTGAATTTTGTATGTATTTATTTTAAAAATTTATATATAATTTGCAGAAAATAATCCTTGTTTCAATATATTCGTTTATAATGATACATATTGAATATATATTTTTATATTTTTTATAAAAAATAAACTAAGAACACTTTTTTTAAGATATTCTTAAAGTGTTTCCAAGCATATAATTTAACCCATTTTTACTAAAGAGAAATTGTTCAATAGTTAATTTTAAAAGTATCAAATAGAATTTGAAAACCAAATCAGGTTGAGTGTCTATTATTCTCAATCTCCATAAATCGCTTCAACTCCACAAAAATTTGACACATGAGTTGTCAAATGGTTATATTTTGTGCTTGTAGAGCTATGTTTAACTTTCGATCTCATATTAAAATTTACACAAAAGGTGGCAATTTTACGCTGCATGATGACATTAATAGTGGCGAAACCCAGCGATAAGACAATGTTTCTTTTTTTTCTTTTAAACTGTTCGCGTTTGAACGAACGCGATGTTATAACGCTCCCCTACGCATTATTTCGCATGTATGAACACCTGCGAGGTGGAGGATTCCAAGTTGATCGTATTTGTTTAATAAAGTTATATTGTAAATAATCGATAGTCAGACGTTACACTTTTAAAATAAGTGAATTAAGACATGTTCCGTAAATATCATTCTGTGTATATTAATTTAGATAGAATTTTATACTTAACCATTTAATTTTAAAACATATCAAAATATTTTTCTTTTTATCTTCGGTATATAATACTCATAAAAGATAGGAATACAATTTGGTAACTTTAAGCGTAAATACTAAACTTCATCTACGTTTCGAAGAAATTAAATAAAAAGGAGTTATCTACGATCTATACATTTAATATTGATACTAAATTCTATTTTATGTCTATTTATTTTAAAAAAAAGTTATTGCTCGTGTTAAGCACGTCAAAAACCTGTCAACCGACCTTTATTTTTGAATAATTAATTAAAGATCCGCCTCGTTTATGACCAATGTGTAAGAGATAAGCGATGTATAATTTGCATTAGCCGTTAATTAAATGAACAACTCTCGTTATTACGGTAATGGGAATAGAATAATGAAGTCATAAAACCCTAAAAAAACTTATCAGTTAATAAATAAAAGAGAAAACCGTGTGCCAGAGTTACTGCCAGTCAATACATTCTAATCAGTGATTTATTGGCCCTAATCCTCAGCAAAGCACAAATAAGCTATCTTGTCGACTTAATGTTGTATCAGCTCAGGCGTGAAACTCCCGCGCACCACTAAGTGGTCCTTCCAGTTTCCACTCGAAATATTTTAATAAGGCCTCACTGCTCACGCACCCAAATAAAAACATATACACGCACTCACTGACACGAACGATCACTAAAACCTCGCCAGATTCCAACTCAACTTATTTATAATAGTAGCGACACTAAGACTCTACATTTTTGCTCTAAACGGTGTTAATTTATTGACCGTGGGTAGATAATATCACTTTTTTCTCCCATTATTGAACCGATTACACCAGAAATTATACGTCGAAGTCCGATTCCGTGTATTCGATCGATCTATGGTAAGCAGAGGAATTTAATACTTAGGTGAAAGTATCAAGGGGCCTTATCGCATAAACGAATCATAAGCTCGGTATTACCTTTCTTGATGAAATCGCCTTATGGACTCGCTAATAAAAAGTGTAAAGTTATGAACATGTTATGCCACTCGCATTAATTTCGATGCTTAACCTGATAAACAAATTATAGTATATTAAGTTAATAGCTTAATTTATAATTGAATGTGTTACGATGTGTTCATAAGAAACCATTGTTACGACCGGACTTTAGCATATCAGGACGCCGTTAACGACAAATTGCTCGGACATTTTATACGTATAACTGTTGCGAAAGCGACACCTTAAATACTAAAGAAACATTTACTGGCTCGTTTGAACGGACCAGCCAGTTTGTGGATAAGATTTTATGACCAGTCTTACTCGAAAGTAAAAACTGTGATTCCGTTCCGCATAAAAAGTGTATTATCAGTTAAATTTCAATATCATTTTAAAATCGGTTATGCATATTATAGGGCACGTAACACCGCACTCTGTTATAACGGGTAGTGATTGCACAAAGGGAACTTTCTCACGGTTAGCGATGGACTCTGTCTTTATCGTGACAGTCAATTTTAATGAAATTGGTTGCTAGTCCTTTGACACAAAATGAATCTAAATTGTATAGAATGATCACTCATTCGTTAGTCTATAATCAAAATAAACTTCGCCTAGAGGCATTCAAATCAAGAAAAATAGTAAAAAAAATCTTTTCAAACGACGAACGAAGAAAATTTTACGAACCTTGTTAACTATAGACATTATAAAAATGTGAACAGCCGAACTACTTATTGTACATTTAAAATATTAATATAATTAGTATTGTAATAAATTAATATTATAGAATAAAACACTTGAAGTACTGTATTTTCATAATAGATGGCGTTGAAATACGAAAAAAACTAAATTTCAAAACCATATATCAATAGATGGCGTTAAAGATATACCGTTCAGTTGTTGATTTCTTTGTCAAGATTCAGCTAGTGAATCTTGACAAATAAACTTGACGACCGTTCTGGTGCGCGAGTAGTTGCCTCAACGCCAACGCGGTCGCGGGTTCGATTACCGCTCGGGACTAGGGTTGCCAGATTCAAGCATGTCATTTCCGGGACAATTCGAGGATTACGAATTCGGTCGGTTGAAAAATATACGAAAATTGATAATATTTTTTGTAAATCGCTTTAGTAGTAATATTTCGCAAACATTCTATTAAATCTATCTTAAAACGACCTACATTATTCACTGTATGAGTAATGTACGTCTAGGTAGGTGAGTTAGGACGGGGGCGCCTAGCAGGGTAGGGGCAAAGGAGAGAGAGAGAGACGGGAAGCCGCGCATCGTACCGTGTGCATGTCATACCTACGCGTAACATGATAAAATAAAACTAATGGTACCGAGAAAACTAGTGGTTTTTGAAATCCGGGACAATCAACTATAATTCCTGGACACGGGACAAGATACGTAATTCCGGGACAATCCCGGATTTCCCGGCCATCTGGCAACCCTACTCGGGACAGATATTTGTATTTGTACAAATATTTGTTTCCTTTCTGGGTGTATGACCTTGGGGGTCTCTCCTTGGGGGTGCCTCCGAGAGCTCGTAAAGCCGTTGGTCCCGGTTGTTATCATAGACATCTGATAACGATCGTTACCCATACTAGTCAAATTATCCGCCAACCGGCAGTGGAGCAGTGTGCTGGATTAAGCTCCTACCCTTCTTCTATGTGGAGAAGGGGCCTTCGGCCAGCAGTGGGTGGTTTATAGGATGATACAGTTATCGAATAATATGACGCCATAACTTTCGGTACTTATATGGTATTTGCGCAGGTGTACTAATTATGCGATCAATGAATGTTGTATTATGAAAAAGTTTGTTGTGCATTGTTGTCATTCGAACTCTATATTAGTTATTTTGTGCTTAGATTGTTTGAAATATTAATTTAATAATTATTTATTGTTACTCGTATTTTTAGTTATACGTCCCATCACCTAAGTACATGCGAACATATTCAAGTAAAACTTATACGTGTGCGACGCCAAGGTTTAGCTTATTATATAAATTTTCGTTTAAATTCCAGTTTTGATGTTATCATTTAAATTATAGTAAATTTTGTAATATACTTACAAAATATATAGATTTTGTTTTTATTATAGTGTTTTAAAAATTTAATTTATGGTTGGTATCTGTCTTCATTACTGTCATTGTGTTAAAATAAAGGCTATTAAAATATTCCTAACTTATTGAAATAATTCAGAGCGTAAAAAAAATATCAAAATATAAAATAATATTAAGTCTTAGTATTGATTATTACACATTATTTTTTTAAATAAGTCATTAAATGAGTAATCACAATTTACTATTTATATAGGAATTTACAATTATTTGTATCATCGTCATCATTATCATCATCGTCATCATCATCATCATCATCATCATCATCATCATCATCATCATCATCATCATCATCATCATCACCAGGCATTGGATGTCTACTGCTGAACGTAGGCCTTATTATTTGTGTATTACGTAATACACTTATTACTATAATATTCATTATGTAGGTACATATAAATTATAAATAGTTTTTGTACATAGTATATGTACACATAAATACATACGATTTATACTCTTTATATATTATGAATATGTGTGTGTAAAGTATTTATTGCATCAATTTACAACTTTCATGTATATTATATAGGTAGTTTTATATTTTAAGGCTACTTGCACTGAGTACATATTCTGTATTAATTATAATAATTTCTAAGACCACCTTTGCACTCTGTGTAGACCTTATAATTTTTTCTGTTAATCTATACTTTGTAAGTACAATAAAGGATGAATAAGAATAATAATAATAAATGTATCATGTCGAGGCAGTAAAAACACGATTTTAATTATATGTAATCTTTGTGTGTATGAATAATAGCAGCAGTAATGTAGGTCTGAATATATTTTGTTTCTTTGTCACGTGTTGTACAGTAAAATAATATTATAATTAAATGTCATGTGATTAAGATGTTATATTTTCATCAACCAAAATTTAAAGATTTTTGCTCCTAGATATTTTGATAAAACTGAGAAACCGTTGAGAAGAACTGTTTTTTTAGCCAACACATACGCGGTCGTCTTTTTCTAAGGTAGACAACTTAATAACTGTATCTTAGGCAGCAGTCGACTGATAATATATTTGTAATAAATTTACATATAATTAGCACATAATTATATAAATAAATATACACTACACCCAGACTCAGGGCACAATCCTGGAGCAAAAAGCAGGGTCACTACCAACTGCGCCAACAGGCTGTCTGAATTTAAATTGTTTGTCAAAAACTGATTGATAGGAATTGCTTACTCATTAAAAGTATTTCAATTCAAACAAATCTATTGCGAAATAATAATAATTGTTTTCCATTGTCTAGAAAATCGTTATCAATTTGCATACTTGATTACCTATATTCTTCAAATTGATATGCAGCATGTACTGTACTATACTGTATCAGTCTGTAAACAACCCACTGCTGAGCGAAGGCCTCTTCTGCGTATAGAAGAAGGGTTAGAGCTTAATCCATCACGCTGCTCCATTGCGGGTTTGCAGATAATTTCCGTACCATGAATAACAATCGTTATCAGATGTCTATGATAACAACCGGGACCGACCATTTTACGTGCTCTCCGAGGCACGGTGGAGAGACCCCCAAGGTCATACACCCAGAAAGGAAACAAATATTTGTACAGTTGAGGCAACTACTCGCGCCACTACACCAGAACGGTCGTCTGATATACGGTATCAACGATATGCAGCATATTATAATGATATTATTTAGTTTTTATTTTTAATGACACCCCATGTGCCTATACTAGTGCCTAGTATACCGTGCCAAAACTTAGAATTTTTATTATTTTTAATACAAAAAATATTTTTTATAGTGCCGGTATCCCCTTCCTCGTCGGGTGGCGGTTCAGGGACCCCGTTGTACCCTGGTGCCGCATCTCACCCGCTGTCTTCTCTGCTGTCGCAACAGAGGTTGCTCGAGCTGTCCCGCTTCGGTTTGCGGCACTACGACATCGCGCATCATGTTTTGTCCCAGCAAGGTGCTGTTACCAAGCTGCTTGGTAAGCTTGTAGTTGTAAAGTCAAATGATCATTATTATATGTATTTAAATTTAAATCAGTTCAAAACTTAACGTCCTTCGATGTTACATCCAGCTTTATAACCTGTGTTACTTCTCGATGGTGTATCTTTCTATGGTGATATTATTAAAATCGATTAGTACATAGATTATTTTTAAGATTATAATAAATAAATAAATCTTTTTGAAGCATTGATCAATAAAAAACCAATTAGCGTGTCAAAAACGTCCGCTAAAAGAGCACACATTGTGTGCTCATTTTAATTAAAGAGTGTAGAGAGTAGTAGAGTCGATTTTTTTATTATTATTTTTTTATTATGTTTTTTTTAGGTTTTACCCTTTTTAGTATTTAGTACCTATATAGATACATACTGGAACTTTTCATAGAACGATTGCAAATGGTAACAAAGAAGTTCATGTCATGAACATATTTAAGTCCTTTTGTTTATTTGGAGCATATTTGGCGACACTTTTAAGCGTTACTTTTGTATAAGACTGTACATCTACGGTTTTTATGAAGTATTAACTAAGGATTTATGAATTAAAATAAAAAGCTTGGATCGTAATTACTTATTTATTTCGGAGGAGTTTTAATTATTTGCAATGTATATCTAATGAGAATGCTATTGAAATTTTGGAGATGATTTATCTTTAATATTATTGCAGGCCACAAAGCGAAGCGTTGTGGTGTGTTCTACTCTCACTTCGCGCAAAACGAGTGATTTTTTGAACTTAAAATGTCTGTATTTATCGTATATTGCACTTGTATAATAATTTATACACACACATATTAAGAAAAAACACTCTTTTTAACACTCATCATACTTTTAATGCAATTTTTGTTATTTAAACTAATTAAAAAACTGTTTAAAAAAGTTCTGTCTTGAACGTCCGTGAGTCTGTATATGTGGATCCTGTATAACCGTTTTTTTTTTCTTACGCTTCAATATAGTTAGTACCTTTTTAATTTCACGGTCTAATTCGATGTGGTTTAATTGTTACAAGTTTTTTTAGTTTCACCTGTCCCGATGTTTGTCAACAAATATTGCAAATTCAATTTGATCCACTTCCCGTTTGACCGATTGAGCTGAAATTTTGCATACATGTGTAAATCGTGTGACAATGCAACAACATGGTGTTGATCTGACGATGGAGCTAGAAGGTGGCCATAGAAACTTGGCAATGAAACGACATAACCACATCGAGCTTGAGCTTGTTTGAACCATCTTGACGAGTAGGTTGTCTTTCAATGGTAATCAGGGTCCCAACCCAATTTCTTATAAATAAAAGAAGATCTTTAATGTGCTATCACAAAAAAAAAATTAAAAGTTTTTTTTTTCTTTTAATTTTATTTTTAAATGATTGGCACATGAGAACGAGTGCAACTACGTACTTATAATTATACACTTTTATGATTTTTTTTTTGGTGAAAAATGTGATTATGACGCGTGAACTTTTGTATTTTCCAAACTATTTGTCAATAGTCTTAGGTACTGAATGTCAAAAATAATCATAATTATGATAATGTCATAGTCAATTTGATTAATAGATATTTGTGCTTTATATTAGTGAAACACCGCTTGCTCAATAAAAAAAAAATTGTATTTGCTATTGCTGGTTCCATTATCTTTTTGTATATACCTAATAATATTATTGTGGTGGTAACTAAAATGTTTATAATCTCAGTTTCATTAATTTTATAAGTTTTTTCTACTTTAATTATGCCGCGATATAGAACGTTGACGGGTCAGGATGAGAGACAAAGAAAGAGGAATTTATATTCGTATACACATAATAATAGACCAAATGCAAATTTAAATATTTTTAATATTATACAAAATGAAGAAGTAATTTTGAGAGTAATACTCAAATGTGCACTAAATGTCATTTTTTGTAGTTATGATTGTGAATTAATGGATTTATAATGCAGGTTTTGCAATGCGAAACATTTTGAATCTGAAGTTACTTTACCTACGTACAGGACTGCATTCACTTCATGTTGTCATAAAAGTAAAGCAATATTACCGCCCTAAACTCAAAATTAATATTATAAATTATTGTATGATGGACATTTTTTTAAATAAATATTAAATAAAAAATAAGTGAAAAAATTATTTTGAAAACATTCGCAAATACAATTCAACATTTGCTATGGTTAGCTCAGAAGCTAGTTTCCGAGGCAGTGGAGTGTATCATTTCAAATTACATGATGTTTTTTCTCACAAATCGGGTCCAATGACTGTTGCATATGGTCGCTCACCATGTTATGCGTAATTGTGTTTTTATAATGTTGACACTGCTGTCAATTATATATTACCAAGAACATTTTAATCAAACATGCAATAACAACATAATGCGTGAAATTTCTATTGAATAACGCAGTAATCTTTTTTATCGATCATTCATTGAAATGAAATATCATTGTCAGAGAGTTGAAAATCAAAACTATCAAAAATCATAATTTATATCTACGCCGTTTCAATGATGCAGTTAAAACTGATGTAGCAGTAATATTTAGTACAGTTAATGGTGAGCTACCTTTTGAACGAAAAATGATGTCATTCTTTTCTTTCTTATTTCGATATTATACTGCCGTTGACATTTTAAATTTCGAAATAGTTTTCTCATGTTGTAAGTGTCGTAAAGGCAAAGCGATAATAATCACCAATAGAGCGACCTACCTACTGCTGGGTATCGCTTCCTCAGTAATTATTACGCTATTATTAATGGAGTTCACGTCAGGCACTCTTCATCGTACTATTGATTTATACAGATATCTCTAGTGAATTGCTTTGCGACCCGTTATTGCCTGCAACTAAGTAATTTGCTATAATTACTTCACCGCCCGCCTAGAATGATCAGTACATGATACGGTGGAGTTGAGTGGTATCACGAACTCCTTTTCACACTTGTTCACTAAACGTATTAGTTATTCGTCAAATCATTCAAATCAAAATATGAATGATAAAACTTTATGCGATTTAGACCTCGAAATCCTCTCTCTTAAGATGTGAATAGATAATAACACATATCATATCTCCCAGCGATAATTCGTTGATTTGTCGAAATCGACGGAGAGTACGAATTGTATTTAACTCTTTCTTAATAACACGGTTACTGCAATAATCTCAATTGCTATTAATCAACGATAAGCAATCGCTGGATTCTCGAAAGAGCTGCTATTGACGAAAGCTTAGATCCTAATCGGTTCATAAAACTTGCAGCGTGTTAATTATAAGCCACCGGGCTGCGAACCATTGCGTTGCGACGACTCCGCCGCGAGCGCCTCGACCGATACGAGCTACGCGTCAAACTATCTTAATATCGATGATTCTCGTATTAATATTCATTTATTTAATCCTTTTCGCTATAATTATCGATGCTTTCGAAACGATCACAATCTTGTTACCGATTTCAAATTATTATTATTTCTGTCCTGCTCTTGATAACGAAATGAAAATATGTAAATTCGCGGCTTAGCTGGAGTTCAATTTAATAACTTTAACTGCACATATTTTAGCTGCTAGAAAAAAAAAAACCGTAATTGTTGTTGGAAAAGGCCGTCAATTAGCGTGTTCTAATATCATAGCAAGTTGTTAGCGGAGCATGAGCTGTCATTGTAGTGGGGATTTCATTTGTAGAATTAGATTGGTGAGCTATACAATTAGGACACATGCTTACTTTGTGTTTGCTCAAGAGTCGTGAAAGGACGATTTCAAAAGCAACGGTGCGTGTGTACCTCGCTGTATAATCATGATACGCAGTTTGAGCGACACTCACACTTATGAAATATTTGAGTGATTCCTAATATGTGACACACAGCCGGATTGAAATACAGTTTTCTACACACGGTTTTTATAATAGTTTTATCACAATCAAACACATATGTGCGTATAATTATTTATAGACATTAAAACATCCTTAATAACCAAGTTGAAGTTGATATGTTCTTCGTCAAGTCCGTACCTAATTTTTATCTTTTCTAAATATAACTAGTATGTACTAAGCATGAAATGTAGTTAAATTTTAAAGTTAGAAAGTGCAGTATCTTCGAAGAAACAAATTACTTAAATATCAATAATATTCTGCAACCAGTTAATAATAGAATAAAGTTAACGGTACACACATATATTTCGCAGTGTACTAATAATAATTATATGAGTTTAATCTAACACTACAAAATATTACGGCGCGAGTGTATTGTCAATCAATTTCAGCCCGTGGTGATTTCGTAACGTCACGTGTCGGGTTCCCACGGAAGCCCGGCTGCTATCCGCCCAGGGCCGTCATGTAAAACCACTTACGTATTTAACATAGTCACCTAGCCTTAGCTCAAACGTTATTATCTAGCCCAAACAACGTATCTCTGTGAAAATGGGCACGCATAAATAACCTTTCAATCAAAACGAACATCTTAAACTGTGTAATAAAGCTAGCTGTAGAATAATTTTCTGGTAATTATTCTCCTATTATTTAGTACTTTGATATAAGTCAGCTAAAATACCAAAATATAATGTAGTAAAACTAAAACATTAAATGTGCCTTCGAGTGTACAAATCCAAGTGTTCTATGAATAAAGACACAGAAATCACCGAGTGAGTAATTTAAGATTAGAGCGACATTTTATTTCGATACTCGAAAACGTGGTTGAAGTTAATGATACCTACTTATGAAGATTGTCCGCGGATCGCCGCTACGGGTAATAAAGCCGTATTTAGGCATTGGTCCTATAATCAAAATTGAATTACCAGGGTTGACATTCTTGCTTCACAAACTATACTTTTTCTTGTTCCGTTCCAATTCACGTGGTTAATTTGAATATTTAATGATCTTTGCCGTCGATGGAATGGTATTTTTAGTTAACAATGATATAGTAATGATACGCCTTTGATGTTTTGGTAGAATTTTGACTATCCTCGTATTGTCAACTATATAAGTAAATATAAAGTTTTACTGTTTATATATTTATATTAAAATTTAAATGATAATGTTTTAAAATTATATAAAATATTAACATTACTGCTCGAGATTTCAAATTGTTAAACTTAGCTTAAGGCTGATTTTTTATTGATAAGACATTACTTTATATTACTTAGTTCTTGCTGTTCTCTTATATTTATGCGAATTTTACTCATTTAATTAAAAGTCTAGATCGGATTTTATCGCGTTTATTTGTTAAAAAAACTTTACAGTTTAACGATTTTTCGGGGTCCCCCGAGATCATGGACGCTGTAAAGGGTCCTATAGGAAATAATTGAAAAATCCGATCTAGACTTTTAATTAAATTACTTAGTTCTTTATAAAAAAAAAAACATTATATAATAAAATGATTTTCTATTGTTTATTATAATTTTTATTTTAACATTTTTATTTTTTATTAAAAAATGCATTTGCAGCAGCGTCAATAATATATTTCGTGCTTATCCGTGTAGCATTTTAGACCGCGCCTTTCCACAGGCTAAAGGTTATTAAGGTTTTTTAAAGTAATTAAAATCCTAACAGTTAACCAGCACGAAGTATAAGGCATGAATTGATTTCCTTTGCAAAAATACAAAGATACAATAAAAAATAATGATGGAAGTCTAGTTTCAAGTATATTAATAGCTTCTGAAGAAGCGAGCTGTCTAGTTAATTTTTACAAAAAGTCCATCAATCACCGAATCAGGCATCGTTAACACACGCGTCCATTTAGTTCTATGAGCCCGGGCTATCCAGAACACTTTGCCGTTAAAGATTCTGATCTATTAGGTGAATGACGCGGCGTTTCCCTGAGTGTTAGCGCCAACCAATATAAAGAGTCGCTTTTAATACAAATTTAATCAACTGGATTCGGGCCTTTCTGCGTACCTTAAAACATCTTGTCCTTCTTTGTAGACGCACCGTGTAATGACTTTAAGCGCCCATAAATGACTGCTGTTTGGAAATTTATTAACTGACGTTTTTGGTACGTATTGTGCTGTTTGTACTCTCACGTCCTCGCTCGCCTCCGATGATTAATTATACATTACGTTCTCGTAACTGAAGAAAAAATTATGAAGTGTTGATAAGTCATTATTGATATTTATTACTTTATATAAATAATTATTTTTATTTTCTATTAAGAATAAAACTATTAATTATAACAACGTTTATTTATTTATTTAACATAGATTTTATTAAAACTTTTATTATTAACTAATATGATTTTTAAAGAAATTAAATGTAAATAACTACATAGATATATTAAAATAGAAGTCTATCTATATCTACTGCGAAAAGCGCGCACGAAGCACGTTCGCGTTTTACGCAATAATAACAATATTAGGTACCTCACACGATCAGCCTGCGCCTAGGCAGCGGCAAGTAATTGGCTCCGGTCATGCGATTACGTTCCTACTCGATTTAATTACCGCGAAATGATCAGTATGCCGGCCTCCCGCAATTTACCTATCAATCAATAGCAGAGCGGCTAGCACGTTGGCAGGAGTCGAACAAATCTGTATAGGTACCTAAGTTTCAATCATTCTAGCTAAATACAGTATCAGTGAAAGATAAAGTCGAAAACCGAACACTGTATATAAAAGATGAGTTGGTATTACATACATTTACAATTTAGATTAAAATTGTAATTAGTATAAAATTCAAGATTACAATTATTCGTACTTTTGGCACTGTACTGTCATATTTGTCACTATTACCATAGTAAATGAGTCGTTTGCAAACTAGTTGGTCTTCTTTAATACATTCCATACGTGTCGTTTGTGTAATTAACGTATATTTTTGAAATACTATTGATACACATATACACATGTAGTTTGTGACAAAGGTTCGGTTTATGTGAAGGTCAGTCTGTAGTGTGTAAACGTTTTTGTCCCAGGTTAAGCAGAAGTAATAATCTACAGGAGTTACAAATACACCCATAAAAACTCTTTCTAGGAATTTTTAAACGTATGAGCACTTTTAATTGAGTTTACCGATTAAAATAACCGTGGTGCTAATAACATTTATGTTATAATGTATAGGTGATCAGAATATTAATTTCGTTAAATTACCTTTAAATAAAATAAAAACTCAATTTTTTTTTCATGTAGAGCCCTCTAAACTTGCATTAAGTAGGTACTTGTACTATTATTTATTCTGTGATTAAGATAAATAATTTCTAGGGAGATTTTTCCAAAAAGATTAATCGATTTTTGTCACTATTATTTTGATATTTGATTATCATTATATATTTTGTACCTTTGAGATTATAAGATATGATATAACTCGCTAAATTAAGACCAAGTAAAAAAATATAATAATAATAATTAAAGTCTTATGACTTTGATTATTACTAAAGTATTGCAAAGTTAATTCTTTAAAAATTTACTCAATACTTTTTCTAAAGGCAGTTTGTAATTTTTTGGAAAAAACCAATCAATTATAAAAAAAAATATTTTAAATTATTGTCGCTTTATTATTATAAAATATTATTAATGCTTAATTAATTTGGGGCTACACTAAAAATATTATGGTTTTGAATATATACCCTTGAAATTTTTGACGTGACAATATCAGAATCAATGATATAAGTATTATTTTTTTCTAAAAATTCCATACAAATCTTTCCTAACTTCTGTTAAGAAAATCTTAAGCATTCGTATGAGTTATTTACAAGTAAAAAAGAATAAAAAACTACTGATTTATTTAATTAAATAAAAATTTTATAAGCGAATTTCCCCCAAATCTTTAATATCGGGTTGGCACAAAAGTAATGAGACACTTGGTTTATGTTTTATATTTTTTACTATTATTACAATAGAAAAAGATAAGTAAATAATGTAATCGCCATTAGTATCTAAGACTTCTTGCCAACGATCCGGCAAAGTTTGGATGCTTTTCGACCAGAAGTCTGATGCCTGTGCCTCGAAAATTTGTTCAACTCCGCCTCTACATCAGAGAAATCATTAAATTGTTTACCCCGCAAATGTTGTTTCAGGGCTCTAAATAAATGATAGTCTGATGGGGCGAGGTCTTTGGAATAAGGTGGGTGGGGTATCATCACCCAGCCCAAGTTCTCCAACTGATGGCAAACGGTAGATGTGACGTGAGGTCGATGCGTGTATGAGGCGTTATCGTGTAGTAAAAATACATTGACTCGTCTTCGTCGTTTTTTCTTGATAGCAGCAGATAGTTTGGTGAGCTGGGTTGAATATTTATCAGCGTTTATACTTCCATTGTGTAATATTTCATCAATAAGTATGCCTTGCGCGTCCCAGAAAGAGTTTGCTCTTTCAACTTTTAAACGGTTCTTTTGACTCGGCTTCGGTTGATTTGGTGGTCTTTCTCCTCCAGGCAGCCAAAAAGCACGACGTGTATCGTTATCGTAATGAACCCATGATTCATCTCCAGTAACCAGATCAGACAAAAGCTCTTTACGTCAGGGTCGCAGCAAAAGTGATTGACGGATAGCAACGGACTGCACAACTGGTATCTGTAAGAATGTATGGTACCCACCGAGCTCAAAATTTTCGATACCCAAGCTCATGCAGATGGTATTCAACGCTTGGCGACTGCATTTAAGTGCTTCCGCTAATTAACGAGTGGTAGCATCCGGATTCAACTGCAGTTCGCGGCGTAAATCATCATCATTCATTTCAAGACTCCTGTCTTCCAATTTAAAACAGTCAAACCATCGTGACACCGCCGCATGGCTTGTACTTCCAGCGCCCAATGCAGTGTTGATATTGTTAGCCGCTGCCCGCGCACTCTGGCCTAACAAGTACTCGTATAAGTATAGTGTTCGAACTTGTTGCTTGTCCATTTTTCTTCAAACTGACTAAACCGATCGCGTGAGTGGCTTTATATACGTCTACATCAGAAGTGGAACCTTAACTTGGAAAAGGAAATGTATGATTTTTTTTAAGTGTCTCATTACTTTTGTGCCAACCCAATACCTATTTAGATAAAGTTCTGTAAATGACATCTGGAATGTGATCCAAATTTTGTATAGGTACATTTTTTTTTGTGACACGAAACTAATATTATAAGAGCAGAAAAGTCTGTTTATATCATAATATATATAAAACAAATGTTTTCATAATTATGTCGAAAATATTTTATAAATATCAAGTATTTTTGATTTCTGGAAAAGACACACACAGCGATAATAATAATTGTTAAATAATTCAGTAAATTAATAAAATATTAAAAATATGTTGTGAGTGATGTCACAATAAAAAATTAAATTATCAAAACCGTCGTATCATCACACGATGTATAAAGTAATTTAATGATATAAGAAGTAATATCAACATAGTTAAGGTTGTTCTTAATAAATATTTCTACACATTTCTATGTATTACACTTTATGTGCAAACAGTTTGTGTGACGAATGCGTTTTTTTTTTGTGAACCGATTACGATAATGATTATAGCACTACAGGATTACTATAATTTCTCCGAAAATGGTCCTTTAGCCTGGAATCTGGATACGTGTAAAGTTGGAGCATCTTTTTTCGTACGTCACCATTTTCGGTCTTAAGCTTTAGTTTTATCAAGACATAAAGACCCGTATGAATTTATCTTGAATGGCGTTGACAAAAATGAGAATATAAATAATGTAATGAATTATTCAGCGTGATCGGTATGGAGGGCCGTTGTTCCTGAGGGGTAAAAACGTTTCGCGCGGCCGTCTGTCGGAATGCTGCCTCCGATGCCTTTTTGCGTAATTGTCTCGAAGCACGCACTCATCCATTATCTACTAACTGATTTAGGAATAACAGAATTCAACAATTTTTTACCTAGTTCTCAAGTACCAGCTAATTTATGCCAAATCAAAGCCTGATTTCGAGAAGTTTTCGTGTTATGTCCAATTAAAGAAAAATATCTGAAATACAGTTTGTCTTAATTAGGTAATAAAATAATCGATTAAGATGTGTATAAATTCTAATTGGTTATAAAAGTATTAATTACTATTGTCATACACTTGTTAAATAAACAGTTAAATACTACGAAGTACTTTGTTACCTATTTATACATTTCGAAAGTGTTTGAGATATATAGTTGGAAGAGGCTTTTATAGACACTATATGACATGATATAATATTGTTTGTTATCACTTTATAAACATTTTGATGTATAAATTGTTAGTTTTGTTTCATATTTACAGTTAGTTAAAAACCTTATTTTAAATTTAAAGTATATTGTGAGAATTCGTATCAAATGTAATAAAGAATTTAATAAAAATTATATAAATGTATACACATAGGTTCATATAATATATGTAGTAGATCTACAAATATAATTCTTACTCATTTTTATAATACTTTCGAAATGACACATACTGACACAACGTTTCACACAAAAAATTTGCCTAACTATAATACAAGTTAAGAATTCTTGTCTCGATGCGCCGACTTCATTTAAACCGATGTCATTGTTTCTATAATTAACACTAATTTGCAGTTTTCATTATTATTCCGTACCGCGCCTTTGATTATCAAAATTTTTTAAGGCAAGCACGTCCATCTTCTTTTTGAACGGTGAAGCGGTAACATGTTGCAGAATCGATAGAAGAATTTTCAGTCTTAGTCCTTTGCAATAAGTTTTAAAAATATATGTTATTGTGTTTAAATTATGACTGGGCACGGTATTGTGACAGTAGTCGGCGTTTACTCACGTTTAGCGCTCAATGAAATTGCATTAATCGGTATCGTGCCGCAATTATTGGTATTTTTATTAAGGGTATAATTTGATTTAGTATTTTTTATATAAGAATATTCAGGTGTCACTTTTTAAATCGTATATTTGAAAAGTTATTTGCTAGTGCATACGACGTTTCCTCATTGTCGGTGCACGATCTGTGTAATTATTTTGATTTGATAATAATTGCTAACAGGATACAGGGACGAACTGAATTTAAAGGAGTTTGGAGTGTTTTTTTTTATTGGACCATTTTATTACAGGCACCCTTCGACCTCCGGGACTCATCGGCGGAAGCAAGCCAAAAGTTGCTACACCGGCTGTTGTTTCGAAGATAGAGCAGTATAAGCGCGAAAACCCGACGATTTTTGCGTGGGAGATTCGCGAAAGACTTATTTCCGAAGGTAAGTTATCTCAAGTTAGATATTAACCGTAGAGGATATTCTACAAGTAAGGAGCTAAACGTTCTCTTTAAGAAACATAAACGCCGTGAGCGATCACGACTCGCTGTTCTCATAACTGCGCATTTATTTCTTTTCAAAATAATGTCTCTTTTGGAGGAATATGTCAAACATAATTCTGTTTCGTTCAAATACTATTAAATATTAAATTACAATATCTTATCAAGTATAAGAAACATGACAGCTCTACTTATTAAAAATACATACATATTAAAAGTTAATTACTAAAGATTATGTCAAGTGCTGTTGTACTATTAAAAATGAAAATATGAAATGTTGATGATGAAATACCTACTCAATTTCATATTTTTGCCTTTGATATGATTATGACATTTTCTGACATTTCCTATCTTTAAAAATTAAGTAGATATGTAAAACATTGTCTACAATCTAACTATTAATTAAAATAAAGCTGTGCAGTTATTTCTGGCCAAAAAATTAAATGAAGTTTAATGACCTCTTCAAAGTTTTTTTTCATGGTTTTATTTTTATAATACAAGTAGGTACATATGTGTGCCGGTAGGCTGCTCAAGTTACAAAGCGCGTGCGTCAGTGTTTATAGAAATTTTATAATATAAACATCAATTTTTCTGAATCTAAAAAGAAGTCGCAAGATCGTCTCGATCAAAGTAAAATCGCCTTTTTTGGTTCAATTTTATGAACACCTATTTTAACTTGTTATATATTAGTTTAACTTATAATATATTCTTACTTTATAGAATTTTTATATCGTTCTTTGTTTTATTTTTTATTAGACCTGCAAACATTTTAATAATTTACTTATAAAAAATATAAATTCTTTTTTCTTTATTACCTAATATTTAAATGTATAAAGAATACTTCGTAATTGTAAAATTTATAAGTAGATTACAATAATTTTCTATTCATATGTTATTTAGTATTTTTTATAAAAATAGTAAGTAGTAACCTCCACGTTAACAATAATGTTTACTATAATATAAAAATTAGATACTTGTTTATTTTGTCTGAATATAATAAGTGCATAAAATAACTAATAATTTAGGTAATTAATTATAACAAAATTTTAAGTTAATCAGTACTAAAATTGTAAGTTAGGAATTAAATTAATCATATTACAAGTTAATAAGTTTAAGTAATAAGGTCACTGCTAATAGGCGCTCTGGTTATCTACGTAGTTGAACTATATATATAACTAAATACCTTTATATCCAATTAGGGGATTTGACCGCTTGTGTATTGAACTTTAGGTATTTTTGTGTCAATACATTTTGGGAGGTCAGACGGTAAAACCAATGAAGTGCAACCCCGAATATGGTCTATTAGTTCCGATGATGGCCTCCGGCTTACCGACAGCGGATATCATGTAATATGAGTAGGGTTTTGAAGTAAATAGAAGGAAAAAAAACACATAATCTAGTATATAGTGTACTTCACAAATTAACATTATAATTATAAAGCTGTTTACGAGCAAACGATCCACTTACTAATAAAAGTATTTGAAATGAGTCTTTAAATTCATCATAAGGGGAAATGATAGTGTTCTCTTTTTTCACTATATAGAAATCATCAAATCATTAATGCTTTTTGCGTTAAATTTGATCATCTAATTAGGGAATACATTAACTCAGTAATTAATTTTGAAATCGTAAACACAGGATCGTTTATTTCACTTCAGTTCAAATAAGAACAACGAATTCTTTTATTTATTTTAGCATTCAGGTTTATTATTACAATGACTTTAAATATGCGAATTACAAAATTATCAGCGGCAATACGAATCAAAAAGAACACGATGGGCGTTTTTAAATTTGAGGCCAACGAGCCAATTGCGATAATTGCAAGAGCGACACCTCTCGTTTCCATGTAATAAAAATGCATTCACGAAAATCGACTCTACTGCATAAATATCGATTGACGGAAATTAGCTTATAAAAGTAGCTCCTTAAGGTATGTAGTTCTTTATGGTTCCTAGAACTTATAGTAATTCCTTAATAGAACGCTCTTAGGTTTGCAATTTCCCTAGGAAAGAGTAGGCTGTGAATGCTATCGTCAGTGAAACAGGTTTTGCTTATGCCATTTCTGTTTTATACGATATCATTGAAGACCGGATTAGAAGACGATAACATTCTTGATGGAAAGCGTGCAAAACTGGGTTGTTTAATTTGGTTCATTATCGTTAAATTTAAGTCTGCATGACCAGGAAATATCATCATCGATATACATTACTTCTACCTATTTACTTAGCTTACCTATAACTAAAAAACTAGGGAAATAAAAATAATAAAATGATTAAACTTTGCTTTGTAGTTAGTTATTTTTCGAAGTAGGTAAGTTTGTCCATATTTTTTTTATTTCATCCTTTTTTTACTTACCTTGCTACTTTAGCAAGGTGAGTAGAAATTATGAAAATAAACAACAACCAGCAATACAGTCTTCAATCACTATACCTACTAATATATAATGGTTATTTTTTTATGAAATTCTATTGTACGAGTATATCCCTGAAAGACCTTGGTTGTGATATACTCTTTCAAATAATAAAAAAAGAGTTCCGCAATCGGAACAGCAATCTCAAAGGTATCAGGGTACATACAAAAGGAATGCCGCTCAAAACAATTTCGTCTGTTTTGAAGTCGGTAAACATTTTAAATTTAATGATATTAAATATGGTAGATATATGGAAATAACTTACAATTTATCTAGCTTTGATAATAACCATTTTATAAATAACTTTAAATCATAAGAATTACTAAAAAAGTACGAAAAAGCATATTTCAACGTATGTTGGAGCAACTATTACGGTAATAGCCTAGAGACTGGTGCATGAGGCCTTAAAATATATGTTCTTTCTTTTAAATAAATTGAAGTAAGCAGTAAATACTGATAATTGTTTAATGTTTATTATTGTGAATTGATTCTTATGATTAGTGAACGAAGAGTTACAGTGCAACGGTTGCCATTGTAATATGTTTTTTTTCTCTTATCTCCGTTTCTGACTGACATTATCGTCATTTGTTGAAATGTGTTTAAAATAATTGCTCGATCGCGGTGCGCTCATGACTATGCTGTATGTGAAAATTGCACGCGATGCCATGGCGGTTGTTATGCGTAAATGCTCACATATTTGCTGTTAAATGCGGTAGGACTTTGGCCTCGAAAATTAAACTGTACAGTTAGGTTTCACGGATGCATTTATAAAACGAGGCGAAGGTATTGTTCGTTTTCAGTGTACTGCCGAGATGTAGTTATGATTGATTCTATTAGATCGGCGATGATTTCGGTGTATCAAAGCGTGTTGACTGGACCGGACCACCTGCCGATGAAGGAGCCGCTGTCAGCTCAAATGTCGCGGGAAGTAAAAATTTGCTAGAAGTGATTTTGGAATTATTTTATTTAGTGCCATAGATTCAAGCACTTATATTTTATAAATTTTTTTAAAAATTATTTATGTAATATTTTCGTTTGCTATTTTCACTAGAAAACATGCGTATTTTATTTATTTATTGTATTTATTGCATAAACATACAAAGAGCAAAGGTGCAAGAAAGAGTGTGTTAGAAGAAAAAAAGCAGATCAGATATATGTATATGTTATAATTCTTCGTATTCTCTTCAATATTCTTGCCGTGTCTTGTGATTTTAGTTGAAACTATGGAACAGAAAATAGCTAATAAGTCTTTCTAGACTATCTGCTATTTGTATACCAACTCCTATCCCAATAAAACCTGTAAACATTACCTTAAAGAGAAATAAACTTCCATACAACCATCTATCTATTCATCTATTAATGTATCCAAATATTCATTCTTCACAAACTTTCACATTTATAAAATTAGTAACAACTATTTGTGAAACAATTATGTTGTTAGTGTTTATAATATCAATTTATCCTTTTGGAATTTACGATGAGATTTTAGTGGTATCTATCTATCTTGCGTTTGAAGCTCTATGGTATGTTCAAAATATAACTAATAGAATTTTAATCAAATTTATAACAAAACGACAATGCCACGAGTTTTTACGAAGAAACGCGTGCCCAGCACTCGGCGTGCTTATGAAACTGACTAAATTGATTAAATTTCATAACTGAATAGCGGTGTACTTTCAATTTACTCTTTTTTTTTATTGCTCCGTGACCTATAAGCAAAATTATTTTATTTTATCTTAAAGCAGCGTTTAAAATTTTCTGGAGTACCTGTGTAATATTTGATAAATAATAAAGGCTACTAATTAACTGAGACAAGTACTTAAAATTTTATATTTTATTGCGAATATAAAAAATAATAATTCAATACAATGCTATCATTTTTTGAAATGTGTTTCTGTCAGTCTGTGTGAACACTCTGCTAAGGGACTAATATGTTAAAATTACAAAGAGAAAATCATAAAAAAATGTCCTGTATGTATATCTCTAATATGTTTTCTGTCTTATAATTAAAATTGTTTTATTTAAAAGTTATTATTATTTGAATTTTTGTGCTCGATAAAATGCGCAGACAACACCGCGAGAATAACTAGTTTTGTTGCGTAATTTTTTTCTTGGTACACGGTAAAGTATATTTAAGTGTATTTATTTATTGTTTAGTACATTATATGTAGTGAATATAAATGTTCAGATTTTAATTTACCAATTAAACTGGATTACCAAATTAAAAAATATATATAATTATAAACATAAATAAAAAAAAAAAAAATGATGGTACAAAATTTTCTGTTGCGGTATTCCTAAGATAATGATGAAAACAATAAGCCTCAACCTTTTATCATTCACATAATAGGATCTGTCATAAACACCGCTTTCACCTCGTGATGTGTTCACGTTAATTATCGATAGTCTTCGGAAGCGGTTATCAAAACAGAGCGATTCATCGAGACCGTCTAAATTTTAATAAGGTGCCCACTACCGCTTTTGTTGGCGATGACTGCGCAGTTTCGGACAATAGCTTACGCAACTTATCGACTTAAATCGATATCGGTTTACGAGGCGTTACGGCCGGCTCTGGCTACTGACCAAATTTTGATTAATTGCATTCTTAAACCACAAAATGTAGGGGCTGTTCCTGCCTTAATTATTTAGTGGCGCCGATTAATTAGCGAAGCCAATGACGAGATGTTTTACGAGAGGTTGTTAAAATACCATGAATCTGGCTTTTATTTTTATGTTAATGTTTCTTATCAATTTATTAGTTACTTTTAGACGGCATGCCAATAATAATCAAAATCATATATAGTAGGTACCTATTCTGTAATGCTAAAATGATTTAGATAGATGTTAATTTTTATGGTTTTCTTTTTATTATTATTATTATTTACACGCGCATTGTAATCTATTAATTTTTTAAAGTTTAAATAAACTTTAAAAAACGATCGACAAAAACATACAAAGTTACTCGTAACGGAAAGAATACTGCCTCGTTGTTGGCAAGGAATAGGAATGTTTTTTATTTGACAAGTTTTTTGACATTTACTAACAAGGTCTCGCTTCGGCGTTCAGAAGAAATAAATCAAATCGATATCCACATAGGTCCCAATAAACCGAAACATTTATTGATTTGTTACAGCATTAAATTGGTTCTTAGCAATACTCAAGATATAATTGCATCTATTAAGGATTGTGATTTTGATCTTTATAAAAGAATTGTAGACTATGTTCAAAACGGAATCCCTATATACTAATGCTAATCTAATATAGGTACGTTACCACTAACGAAAGTCTTATATTAGTGTTAAGAATAATCGCCTTACTAATTTCTAAGATTAATGCGTAAGAAGTTACTAACCGAAGTACGATGATCATTAATAATATTGGCACATTTGTTAATTTAACTATTGATTGCTAATTGAAATGGGTTGAAGAGCGGGTGCGTAGCGTAGGCGTTTAGCGCAACGCAACAGTCGGCAGCGGCCCCCCGCCGGCACGGACACCTTTTTACTTGGTCCACACCGCGGGTGCCGCTTGATTGCCTCCGATCTCATCGTTTTACGTTCCCCATAAAGCCAACAATAATTCATTTAGACGACGTGACGCCACTCACTCGTTAACTGGCTCCACTTGTTTGGAGCGGACGTGATTTCAGATCGTTTGCGACCACGTATCACGTACAATTCCGATACGTAACAAAACGAAAGTTTACAATTAGTGTCGTTTACCCCCGGTCGAGAAAAGGACTGTCCGTGACTTCCCTAAAACGAGCTCGTAATGACTTACCTTTAATTCTTTAATTATAAAACATTTATGAAATCTCGCTATCTATAGTCATGATAACCTTGAAGTGCCATTTAATGGTTTTCGGAAGACGTCAAATAATACGATGTGTGTTTTTTGTATGTAAATAATGTACAAGCAGTAAATGTAACTATTTATTTTCGTTTCTTCGAATCTAACTAATAATATGATGATTACCTGCATAACTAATCAGTTATGAGGTAACAGTCGAGTTCGATTTCCATTTCTCCATTAATGGGACTAATCAAATTTATCGAAAGCCGGTTCAGGTAAAACAAATAAATTCATTCCGAACCATTAGGCACGAGATCCGATTGTTAATGTCTCAATTTAGAAGCGGACGTAAATCTTCAAAGGCGTGACAATTACTGTTACTTTCCGGCAATACAAACAAAAAGGTTTTCCGTCAATTATCGATAAATTAACCCGATTAAACACTCCATAGCAGACGGCGCCGGATTGTCTTATCTTTGGACATGCCACGCTTTTAGGCAGGGACCAACCTAACAACACTTCGAAGTAAAACATTAAGATTTTGGAGCCAATTTGCTTTTTATTAGGTTTTCATGGATGTATTTCGGAATGCGAGTAACAACACTATATAAACCTTTACCTTATTTGACGGTTACACTTTTTTACAGAATTAAAATATTTTTTTGTAAATAATCATTGTTGTAAAGTCGCTAAGTATTTATCTATGAAGCATATCCAGCTTCTTTTATTGAAAGCATCTAAAGCTTTTAATAGAAGCGGACCCCATTGTGTCTAATCATGATAAAACGACTTTAGACAAATTGCATGAGCGTGACTAGGCATTTAGGGCCCGCGTCCGATCCCAAATCATTAAAAGAACAATTATAGATATCGTATTCCCACCTGCAACTTGTTGATGGATAACGATCTCTTTCAAAACAAATAGTTGACTTTGAAAACCAGTGGTCTTTGTCGTTGCATGATCAACGGCTTCAATGAAAAACGCATGACATGTGATGCAGCTTAATAATCACTTAATTGTAATAACATTTGAAATGACGGGAATAAGGCTGTCATTTAAAGTCAATCTTACGCATGTTTTACAATATAATAATTAAATGTAAACAATAATAATGATTTACTGTAAATTATAAGAGGGCCATTAAAAAGTTAAAGATTACTTCAAAGAACGGTATATTTTAGCCAAAAACATAATATCTAATACAAATTTTATTGAAGATACGCCCTGAATTAAAAAGTTTGGGTACGGTATTTTTTGGTTATTTAAAGAAGAACAAAAAGCAATTTAACTGTTAAATTTAATTCTAAAGATCACATTAATATTTTTATATCGACGATGAGTAAGAAAATAGATAACAGTGACTCTCTGCGATCTTACAAAACGTTACAGCATTTTCAACGGTTTCTTTTTTTTTTTTTTTTTTTTGTTATAAATCGCTATTGCCAATTTAGTTGAATATCTCGTCGGTAAATGATCACTTCTCGTCGGTACGAGTATTTCTCAGCCATATTGTGGTATTGGCTATGCGTCCGATTCAGACAGCCTTCTAAGGAAGCATCTTAACGCGCCGATTACGATTCAAACAAATTGTGTTGAGGGCTTTTTGTACTTTCGACGTGCTAACAATAAGCGAAGGCGCGCAACTGATCATTACTATTATACTGTATAAGGCTTTGTGTTTTGAGTAAATTATAACAGGTCGGTTTTGTATTGTGTTTGATGCGGCAGTATCGCTCCGACATGCGCGGAAGTTTCAATGGCCCTTCATTACTAAGAGTGACAACAATAAATTTAACCGTCTCAAGTAAATATAATTAATAAACCAATTTATTATTAAATGTATAACACATTTAAACGTAATTTATAAACGAAGACAAAGCATGTTTATTTTTGCACTTGGCGTCTAGGAAAACGTCATTGACGGTATGGTTAAAGCGTCCATTAAGCAATTATGGGGAATTACTGTTTCTTGTAATTATCGTAAGTATATATGATAACTACGTCTTCTAATATTAATTGGCGAGCGAATTGGTCTATTCCATATAAATTCTATTTAACGGCTATCGATTGTTAAATGTTAAATAAATTAAAATTTAACTTAACACTATAACGATTATTCTTTATTAAGTTAAAATAGGAGTACGAGTTGATTAATCCTAAAGACTATTCTGGTGCCGTGTGACAAAAGTTCTATTATCGATGATGGTCGCGGATTAGATTTTCGCACAGAGCGTTTACTTCTATCTGTAAAAATATTCGTTTTTGATTTTAGTGTGTGTCCTTATAGGTCTCCTAGCCGTGCCTCGAAGAACACGTAAAGTCGTCGGTCCCGTTTGTAAGCATAATTACCAGTCAACGATCACTACTCTTTGTAGGGTAATAATTATCCAACTATCCGCAATGGAGCAGCGTAGCGGATTAAGCTCCCTCCCTTCTCCGAGTAGGAAAAGAATCCATTCCCAGCAGTAGGACATTTACAGACCACTTTAGGTTAGTTAACGTTTGCCCATTTATTATATTATAATTTCAATTGGTTTTTGTTTTTATGGTAAAAAAGGTTGTTTAAACAAAATAAAAGATGATATAAAAACAGTATATGTTTTATGATCAAACTGTTTTGTCCTAAGGTAAATCGGATTACATCTGTTATGATAAAATAGTTCAGCTTCCCGGAAGAATAAAATAACAATATCAAATTTACGTGAGATATTCAGAACAAAAAAGACAAAATCGTAATTATAACTTGTCAAGCAAAAGACGTACAGATATGAGGAAAGGCCAGTGTTAGATATGTATATTTTTAGTTTTTATTTTTGCTCTGATTAACCTCAATAAATATTTACAATTTAAAAATGTCTGTGTTTGCTAAAATTACTTTTATGAACTTTTGAGTTATTATTTTACTATAGTATTAAACGTATAATAGAAACTAAATATACGAAAATAATTTAATTTTATCTACTTAATAATAAATATGCATTATATAGCAATCGCTTTTTAAAATAATTAATAATTGTAAACAGCTCTACTTAAAAAAAAAGCACCAAAACAAATATTAAATTAGTCTTTCGACTTATTGTCTTTATAATTTATTTAAACGGCCGGTGGACGGTGATGACTTTTGGTTACTATTGTCACAATTGACGAACTAATTAAAGTAAGTTTTAGACAATGAATCGGCACAAAATTTAGAGTAGAATAATTTCTTACATAGGAACTTAACAGAGAGAAAAAGTTTTTTTTAAATGATAAACTTCTTCTTCAAAAACCAGCTGCAGAGGAAATGGACCTCGCTTAATCTCGACGGTTCTACGATAAATGATGTTAACTCCATGATGTCGGCCTAACGAAACATTTTCAATAATGTCTCTGTAATTAATACTGTACGTACAGCACTTTAAGCTAGAATTAATCCGACTGGTCTACGTTCTAATCCCCAAAACACGAACTGTAACATTTTTAAATTGCATGGAGTACTTCGTTTCCGAAAACTATCTAAACATTAAGGCTAATTCTAATCTAAATTACAGTCTTGCGATCTGCGTAGCTTTAATGCCAAAAAGTATTGTGATAGTTAATTTATAAGTGTGGCAGAATATCTACAAAGTTCTTCGTTTGTTCTTCTAAGTCTGAGATATTGATAGGGGTTGAGAAGTTTTACCGTCAGTCATACACAAGAACATAAAGCCTATTGAACTCTCCAACTGCGTAACGTTGATACTAATATAGTAAGCTTCTGAGTAGAATATGGGCTTGAAAGTATTCTTAAGAAATATTTGACGATATGAGATGAATATAGAAAGAAAATATACATAAGAAATATTGGCATAAAATCTACAACGGTAATCTTAATTAATTTCATCATTTACAAGAGCCTAGTAATCTGTTTTTCAATACAGGCTTTTACTCTTTTCACATTTTTTTTTGAATAATTATAGACCTATCTCTGTTTATCGGCTTAATTCGGGTATAAGGTTGTGCTGCATTTCAAAAAGGTTTTGTAGCATATACAACATCGATACGCTGCAGCGGGTTATATATAGGATCAAAAACACAAGATGCCATTTTATTAAACATGCACTATGAAAAACTCTTTTATTCAGTAGGTCATTAAGATCAACTTCTTAATATGTCTTAGAAAAGTCACACACGGTCTAGTCTAAGATATTTAGAAAACGGGTTCGAAACTAATTTAAAATATATACTATATAATAAACCATCTAAGAGAAACGAAGTAAGTACAGAACGTGGCGAAGAAACCGTGTTTTATGATAATAATATACAATGCTTCCGTGCACGTTTTTACTCGTATTCTTGTTTGAACCCATGGGCAAATTGCGCAATGTTCTAAAGCAATCATATATACTAGTTTTAAATCGCTAGTGCGATGACCAAGCAAAGCAACTGCTCAGTAGCTCAACAACGAAATCTACGACAATTACAACCAGACAGGCTATGATTAAATTATGCCACTTACCCGGAGTGTTTCCTGAAAATTACGTGGGATGGCTCTACCAAGGCTGCCTCGGCACGCGATCCTCAGCACGCATTAAAATATATAATAGCTGCCGATTTAAAACGCGACCAATGACGCATCGGTTTTAACGCGCTGCTGGTCACTCATTTTCTGTGCATATTGTAATTACTCGAACGTTGCTTAAGAAATAGCACAGAAAACTATAATTATGTATCAGTTTGTGCGCGCAACTATAACTTACGTGCAAATGGCAACATGGAAAGGGAAGTGAAGAGTAAATTTGCGTTATAAAGTCACTGTACTTACTTTCAACCATTTTTTCTAATATCTAGTCTATTTATTCATTTATTCGTAATAAGGCTGAATCGATCTTTGAAAAATAATGAATACAATTTGTTGCATTCTTTCCTTTCTGTTATTATATATCTATTTCTATTAATTTATAACGACACTTAATCACACTAATCTAAAAGATATGTATATTTATTATATATACCTATATTTGTTAACAGGCGTTTGTACTAATGCAACTGCGCCGAGTGTATCCTCAATCAATCGGATACTCAGAAATCGAGCGGCTGAGCGGGCTGCGGCTGAATTTGCACGAGCGGCGGGCTATGGCTTATACGCTGCTCCACCGCCGTATGGCGGATTCCCTTGGGGTGGAGGTGGCGTATGGCCACCCGGAAGTCTATCACTACCACCAGGAGTTCCAGCACCGGCCGTAGGCGTGCCACATCCAGATGCCATGAAGCAAGGCTTTCTAGGATCTTCAGGTCGTGGACTTATAGGTGTGTTTTGTTTTAAAGTCGTAACTATTTTACGCTTTACTCGTATTAGTTGTCTTTGTCGTTCTAGTTGTCTAATTTCCTGTCCTATGAAAATTTGAGATAAAAAGCTTAATGTGTTAACTTTAACTGTCTATCACATCAAGTCTAACATTTCGAGTTTCATCTCACGTTTTAGTAACGTGAATTAGTAATTAAAGTGGAAAGTAACAAATATCTACACAGTTCATGTTCAAAAACAATTGTTTATAATATCTATTTGTAAGGATTTACCGACAATAATTGTCATTTTTTTTTTCATTTGTTATCAGATGTGGACGGGGATGATTCTGGGTCACTGGACGGGGAGCAGCCCAAGTTTAGAAGAAATCGTACAACATTTAGCCCCGATCAGTTAGAAGAATTAGAAAAAGAATTTGAAAAGTCTCACTATCCGTGTGTATCCACACGAGAAAGATTAGCTTCTAAAACTTCTCTGTCGGAAGCTCGAGTACAGGTAAATACTTGTTAAAATAGTTTTCTCGATCTAAATTTTCTTATTTAATTAAAGGGCAATATGAGCCACATAATTTTTATCTTATTCACATAATCCAATTAATTCGATAAGTAATTCCCTCATATGCAGGCGTCAACACTGTAATATTTGAAGTCAAATCAGAGCTTTTATTTCATACCATTTGCATAAATGAATATTTTTTAAACGACGAGAACGGAATACTAATCAGGTTTATTTACCGTTACTGACAGGTTTGGTTTTCCAACAGACGAGCCAAGTGGAGGCGCCACCAGCGCATGAACCTCCTCAAGCGCGGTGGCGGCTCTCCCTCGCACCGCCTCCCCCACTCCCCCTCCCGCTCCCGTTCCCGTTCCCGTTCTTTGTCCCCCGCGCGCGTTCCCTACCACGCTCCTCAGATGGGCGGTGAAAATAGCGCTTTTAAGGCTCTCGCGCATCAGGACACTAGTGCCCTCAAAGTCCTTTCGCAACAGGCGCAATTCGAAACCAACGCCCTGAAAGCGTTGCAGCAGACACCATTCGACGGTAGTGCGTTTAAATCTCACCCTGCATTAGAAAATAGCGCGTTCAAAGCGCTAGTACCCAACTCTGCCGCGGCAGCCCTGTTAGCCGCACAATCGATACAATTAGCACGAGGTTACGAATCACATTCGGATTCAGACGAGGAAATAAATGTTCACGACGAGAGCGAAGACGAAGCCGAAAAACAGATCAGTAAGACTAGATCTAGATCTCCGAGCCCCAGCAGGCATAGAATGGCTTCGAACGATTTGCCTTTACAATTAACAAAACATGATCGCTGATTAGTTGAAAATTAATTTATTTCTATTGTAGTAAAATAATAATGTTTCCTATTATATCCTATTCTATGTGATGTTCCGAATAAATAAATTATATAAATTATAGTCCTAGTGTGCTATTTCACCAGTTCGCTTGTAAATTATGTAAATAAATAGGCATTAAGTTTTGTCAATAAATGTGAAAGATGGCTATAAATTTAAGTTTGCACAAATAAACTGCTTTATTTATAAGTAACAAAAATGTCAGAGCTTCTTGAATGTGGAAAATGTCAGAGAAAGCGTTGTTTACAGTTTTAAACTAGAGCATGGTGAAACTTACTGTTTTTATTGAATATTCGTTAGGGAGTTAAAAGATCAGAATATGTCACGTTTGAATACAGATATATGTACATTCCAGTTTTAATGTATGTCGCGGTGCTAAACCTTTGGAATGTAACGTAAGAAAGAAAATACCAAAGTGTCATAACAATTTAGAAGCCACGGTCTCACCTTATATATAGTTCCTATTAAGGATTGATAATAAATAATACATAAAGATGTTAATGTAGGCATACATAAAATAATACCATTAAGTCAATAAAATAATAATAATTTTTTTTTCCATTAAATTTTCAACAAAATTAATTTTATTTGATATTCAAATTGTACAAAAATGGCACCATTTTGTTATAGTTTTATGTCTTATTCTGTTATGTATATATATGTATAGTGTTAAGCTTACCTATTACTGTGGACTATTTATTAATAGACAGATATTATATTACTGTGAAACGAAGTAGGCAATTTATATACGTACCTATAAAATAAAATAAAGTTTATTGAAAATATAACATGTATTTTTACTTGTTCCTTTTGGTAGAGTTAAACATCCCAGATAAATTAACTATTTTAAAAATCTAATCAAATTACTTTAAAATGTCACAAGATTTTAAAATAATAAAAAATTAAAAGTAGGACGTAATCTTGTGTCAGAGATCTAAAGGCACAACACGAATACAAAAGCCATTACCACGACGACCGTTCTGGTGTAGTTGTGCGAGTAGTTGCCTCGACGCGGGTTCGATCCCGCTCGGGACAGATATTTGTATTTGTACAAATATTTGTTTCCGGTCTGGGTGTATATCCTTATGGGTCTCTCCATCGTGCCTCAGAGAGCACTTAAAGCCGTTGGTCCTGGTTGTCATCATAGACACATGATAACGACCGTTACTCATGGTACGGAAATTATCCGCCAACCCGCAGTAGAGCAGCGTGGTGGATTAAGCTGTGACCCTTCTACATGGAGAAGAGGCCTACGCTCAGGAGTTGGTGGATTACAGACTGATACATACCATGACATACATTGGAATGGCCTATATTAAATTTTGTCATGATCAGGGATTGGATCTGCTACCGTTGGCGCAGCAGCCTGTTGTTGTGTCAACTTGTTGCAAATAGATATTCTATGGTAATTCACAAAAGTAATTAAATCAATAATAATTGCTGTTAAATCTTTTATTATAATAAATTTATATATAGCCAACCTGGTAAACTTTTAAACTAAACATTTTATTAAAAACGTAAACAAAATACAACGTACACCTTATCATAATATTATTTGCAACTTGTTAAATTATAAATCTCTCATCTCATCTCATCTCATCAGCCTATAGCAGTCCACTGCTGGACGTAGGCCTCCCCAAGCTCGCGCCAGACATCCCGGCTTTCCGCAATCCTCATCCAGCCAACACCGGCAATCCTGCGAAGATCGTCGGTCCAGCGGGTCGGAGGGCGTCCCACACTGCGTTTGCCAATACGTGGTCTCCACTCCAGGACACGTCTGCTCCAACGGCCATCGGTCCTACGACACAGGTGACCAGCCCACTGCCACTTCAGCGTGCTAATCCTCTGGGCTACGTCGGTCACTTTGGTTCTCTCGCGGATAGTCTCATTTCTGATCCTATCTTTGAGAGAAACGCCGAGCATAGCCCGTTCCATGGCACGTTGAGCGACTTTAAATCGGTGGACCAGTCCCTTCGTCAGTGTCCACGTTTCAGCACCGTATGTCAACACAGGTAGGACGCATTGCTCGAAGACTTTCGTCTTCAAGCTTTGCGGAATCTTCGAAGTGAAGACCCGACGAAGCCCGCCAAATGCCGCCCAGCCCAACTGAATCCTCCTCTCGGCTTCCTTCTCGAAGTTGTTTCGGCCCAGTTGGATGGTATGGCCTAGGTAGATATAATCCTGAACAACTTCGAGGAGGATACCATCAACCGATACCGGTCTCGGTATGACATGCTTGTTAAACATAACTTTCGTTTTATCAAGATTCATACCAAGACCGACTCGTCGGGAAGACTCATTTAGGCTGCTCAACATTTGGCCTATCTCCTCCAACGTCTCCGCAAAGATGACGATATCGTCAGCGAAACGAAGGTGAGAGATGTAGTCGCCGTTGACGTTGATGCCTCGTCCCCCCCAGTCCAGGGTTTTAAAGACGTCCTCCAGCGCAGTGGTAAACAGTTTCGGTGATATGACATCGCCCTGTCTTACCCCGCGCCGAAATTATAAATACAACAGTAAAATGTAAATAGTGTTTATTACTGCTTATGTTTTTTATCTGCTCCAGGGTTGTGGGTTCGATTTCTGCCCCGGGTCCGAGTGTAATATATATTTATTTAAATGTGTATTAATTATATGTACATTAGTGACAAAAAAAAACACACATATATATATATATATATATATATATATATATATATATATATATATATATATACAGTAGCGCTCAAAAGTATTTTGACAACATATTTTTTTTATTATTTCTTTAAAATAAAAGCCTATCGAAAAATGTATTGAGTATAAAAGTACAGCAGTGTAGCGGCTACTATTTAAGCGTATCACGTTACATCTTGTTTCAACATGCACCGCGCGGCCAAACGAACTTGACTTACCGTGAGCTTAAAAGTATTTTGACACGCATTTGACTTGACGAACTCTCGCAGATCACTTGTTTCTTAGTTTTCATTCCTACGTATATTTACTTATTGTGGTTACTTCAATATGCCTAAATGTAAGGAATATTCTAGTGACTTTAAAAAATACGTTATAAATGCATTAAAACAAGGATTGAAACAAACAGAAGTTGCTCGTTTGTTTAAAGTGTCTCGACAGCTTGTTAGCTTCTGGAATAAAGTCTACAATAAACAAAAAACTGTCGAAAGTAAGCCTCGAACGGGTCGTCCATGAAAAACTTCTCCTTACGTCGATCATATTATAAAAAAATTATCAGCGAGTGACATCCGGATGTCCGCTGTAATGATAAAAAATGAATTAAAAAAATATATAATGTAGACATTCATGTTTCTACTGTCAAACGACGCTTAAAGATCCTAGGGCTACATGGCCGAAGGCCGGCTAAAAAACCTTTAATATCTAAGAAAAATCGGAAGTCCCGTCTTGAATTCGCAAAACAGTATATATCGTGGTCAAGTGTAAATTGGTCTAAAGTTTTGTGGAGTGACGAAACTAAATTTAATTTAATGTCATCTGATGGTATCAAGTACATTCGGCGTCCAGTTAACAAAAAATACGATTATCGGTATCAAATACCCACAGTTAAACATGGAGGTGGTAGTGTGATGGTTTGGGGAAGTTTTTCACGGTCTGGAGTTGGACCGTTAGTTCGAATAGAAGGAAAAATGGATCGGTTCATGTATGCTAATATATTAAAGTCTCAGATGCTACCATATGCTAAACATCACATGCCAACTAAGTGGTATTTTCAACAAGACAATGATCCCAAACACAAGTCAAAATATATTAGTGACTTATTAAAACGTGAAAAAGTTAAAGTTCTCAAGTGGCCAAGTCAAAGTCCCGACTTAAATCCTATAGAGCATCTCTGGGAAGAATTAAAACGTAGAATAAAAACCCAAAATTATTCAAATAAAGGCGCTTTGTTTGAAGCTTTGAAAATTGAGTGGGATAAAATTCCAATAAATCGATTAGAAAAATTAATTGACTCAATGCCGTCGCGATGTGAGGCTGTTATAAAGGCAAAAGGATATGCGACTAAATACTAATATGGTTATAGCTGTAAATAATATTTATGTGTTAAATTAGTTTTTTTAAATAGTGTCAAAATACTTTTGAGCCACCATTTTCCTAATTTTTTAATAATTAAACTTTCTTTTGTTTCAAACAAGAACTATTTCAACACTATTCTGTAGACCATTCAAAAGTGTTTCAATAAATAAATAAATCATTACTGTGTTTCATATTTATTTTTAATTAAACCATTTAATATGTTTGTCAAAATACTTTTGAGCGCTACTGTATATATATATATATATATATATATATATATATATATATATATATTAAAATTAAAAAAATAATCTTTAAATAAAAAGACTTCCGACAAATTAAGACATTGAAACAAGCATAACAATCACGATCTTTAAAGAAACTTAATAAAGAAAAACATACTCCTGTATCCTGTTATTACAACTTTCACGCACATCCTGACAATAACCTCATATTTCTTAACTATAACAATCGGATCATGCGAGACAATTATACTTTTTCCTGTAATCATTAAAGTCCCGAATCGACCTTCCCGGATATCGTCAATCATGGCAATGTGTTATAAAAAAGGAGATTACTGAACGAGACATCATATATAAATTTTTAATAATCTTACAATTAGAGATGTAAATTAAATGTAATGTAATAGTCTGCCCCAAAGCAGGGCAAAGGGCTGGTCCCCTTTTTAGGATATTATATCTCACTCTACTTCTCTGCGACGTGGCGGTTCTGTAAGGTCTTATAATTGTAACTTAAAATAAAATAAAAAAAATTCTTTAAAAATAATAATAAAATATTATCTTTTTTTTTTTGACGTGATAACGTCTAGTAAATTGATGAAGGGGTGCCCGTTCGAAGAAGATGACGTCATCATTGTCACAATTAGTGAGCGAGAGCGCAGAACAAGCGATAGAGAGGCACGATTAGCCTAAGCGTTCTGTCTTACACTCCATCGGACCGCGTTCGAGTAAAAGAGACAGTGGCGCCACGCAATCTACACGCGAACTGTTTTGTAGGGATGTTCATCGGAAAAAAATATCGATAATTTTACTATCGATAATTATCGAATCGTTTAATCGATAATTATGGAATGAATAATTATCGATAATTATCGGAGGAAAAGTTATCGATAGTTGGCGACAGTTATCGATAATTATCGGATAAAAATTGTCGATAGTTGACGAAATTTATCGATAATTATCGGTCGATAGTTATCGAATTAAAAAATATCGATAATTATCGGATCAAAATTATCGAATAACACTTATCGATAATTATCGAATGGAAAATTATCGAGTAGTTACGAAATATCGATAATTATTGCACACCCCTACTGTTTTGTCATATTTCAATTGTTTGGTAGAGGTAGGGATGTTCATCGATAAAAATAAGGATAATTTTACTATCGATGATTATCGAATCGTTTTATCGATAGTTATCGATAATTATCGAAGGAAAAGTTATCGATAGTTGGCGACAGTTATCGATAATTATCGGATAAAAATTATCGATAGTTGACGAAAGTTATCGATAATTATCGGTCGATAGTTATCGATATTTATCGAATGAAAAATTATCGATAATTATCGGATCAAAATTATCGAATAACTCTTATCGATAATTATCGATAATTATCGAATGGAAAATTATCGAGTATTTACGAATTATCGATAATTATCGCACACCCCTACTGTTTTGTGATTTGTCAATTGTTTGGTAGAAGTAGGGATGTTCATCGATAAAAAATATCGATAATTTTACTATCGATGATTATCGAATCGTTTTATCGATAGTTATCGATAATTATCGTATGAACAGTTATCGATAATTATCGAAGGAAAAGTTTTCGATAGTCGGCGACAGTTATCGATAATTATCGGATAAAAATTATCGATAATTGACGAAAGTTATCGATAATTATCGGTCGATAGTTATCGATATTTATCGAATGAAAAATTATCGATAAGTATCGGGTCAAAATTATCGAATAACACTTATCGATAATTATCGAATGGAAAATTATCGAGTATTTACGAATTATCGATAATTATCGCACACCCCTACTGTTTTGTGATTTGTCAATTGTTTGGTAGAGAGTACCACTTGAAACACTCCCCTTGATTTCCTACTTTTCCTATCATCTTCCTATCCTTAACAAAATAACTCAGATTGGAAAATCTAAAATATCACACTATCATATATATATATATAAAAAGTACTACACTATCATATATATGTAAAGTAATACACACTATCATATTATAATATATGTGATAATAATTCAATTCGATTCATAAAAGTATACAATTAAACATCTATGTTTTCTTATGACGTTATCACGTAAAAATTATCGTCTGTAAACCGACTTTACAGACAACCATTTTTTTTTTTTTTTTGATTCTCACACATTGTATCATCATTCGATAACATTTAACACTGTTCATGAAACAATATTCAAGAGACCGTCATTTGTATAAACGCCGCATAAATCTATAGTGTCACTCAGCAGTCGCCCAAATGCCACATAAAAGTCGAGCGCGACACGTAGAGGGCACTCGGTTTATTCGGAATAGTGCAGCGACGAGATAAAGTTGTACTGTCGTGATAGCCGCGGAGTGAGGATGCATGTACGCGACTCGATCCAATAACAATAAATTTTATGCGTCGTTTGAAGCGCCGAGAGGACAGCGCCGCGACCGCTTTCTGACCGTTCCTACGCAATAAGTACAAATGCGGTAAAGCTGCTTACGTACGAAGTACGATGATATATTAATCTTTCGATAGTATCGCGAATCAAATTTACAATTGTTTTCATAGTTATACAATCAAATGAAATATAAAATAAGATGTCTCATTCGGTTTAAAGTAATATTATGTTAATGTGTGTCACAGATTAATTCTTAGCGATTTATTAGTTTATTTACAGTAATCGCCATAAGCTACTTTTGTACAGATTTTAGAGGTAGTAGTAAGTTAATTTGATTATCTGTATCTGTTAACAGTTCTCACCTGTAAATCTCGGTCGGATTAAGAGTATAGTCCCGACTTATTTTTCGCTTCTCGATGAGCCTTTGCACGTCTATCGTTACTAATTTAAAAAAAAATCTACACGAAATAAATATAAACTGAAAGTAATGAATAAGAATGTAACTGAAAGAAATTACCGAACTAGGTACATATTTTTTTTATCAGAATTACTACTCACGTTACTTATAAAACATCACTATTACATTTTCTTTAATTAAGGAACATGATAATTGTATCTATTATATTTTGTTTAATTCTATCCGAATATTAACGTGATCTTACTGTCATATTCATTGATTTGAGATTATCATAGTACTCGATTTGTTTTGCTAAATCAAACAATGACCGTTGTTCTGATTTAGGCAAATGAAATGTGTTACGAAAATTGAGTTGATTAATTTTCTAGACGACTATACTAATGTGGTGTCAACTACTGGCGATCGTATTTGCGAAAATAGCACAATATTCTCAATTATACAATTATATTCTCAATTATACAATATCGTCGTAAAAATTTTTACAAACAAAATTTTAATAAATAACAAACTAGATTATAAATCGTGGGTGGGGGTATATTTGTTAATTTTTTAATGGAATAAATAGTTGGATATCCAATACGTGCATACTTATGATGTAAAAATAAATTGTAGCGATAAAAAGATGGAAAATAATATGGGTTCTAGTCTTCTAATGAACCATTACTACGGGCGTTAGCCAAAAAACAACAGAAAAAGTTTCAAAGATAGTGCTCTGTCAGGTTAAAATATTTTTTGAAGAGTCAACAAAGAAAATTAACGAACAAATTTCACTCTTACGGGTAAAGGTATTATACCTTATGTTGCAATCCTTAAAGCAAACGCAAATATTTTCATTTATCTATTTACAATCTTTTGTATACAAATATTATGTATATAGTCATAAATTCTATATCTATTATTCATAAATATATTATGATGCATTCATGTATTGTGTTTAAGTTTTAAGTCCTTGACTCCTTGTCTTTGTCGTTAAATTTTTAACAGTAACGCATATTGATTTGTATTATTCATGCTTTTCAGTTCATGAAAAAAAAAATGTTGAGATCATATACGATACCTACTTGTATTCTAGATAAGACTATTATCTTTGTACAATTTAACTGAAATTAAAATTTATTTACTTGTATAGGCTTTAAAAGCACTTTTGGATTATTATTTTACAGATTATTATTTAATTAGTTATAGTTAATGTAGTGCTACTACCTATTCTGAATGTAGATCTTGCAGAGAAGAATCGGTAAGAAACTCAACTGTTAATCTTTTAAAAATCGTCGATACACTAAAAAGCTGTTTATGTTTTAAGATACTGCTACAAAACTTGTCTCACGATCTACCTATATGATGCTTATTATTTCGTCGCCTATCATAATAGAAAATTCGTTCATTTCAAAATGTGCTATTTGAGTTATGTTTTACAGTTTGTATAAAGACCCAATTGTTTAAAAAAAAATCCGCTTCATCTTTTTTGATGATATTTTTTGGATTTTGTCGTACGTTTTTAGGTCTATATAAGTGTAAACTATACATAAGTTTGAATATATTTTAAATACTTATATTCATTAAAATATTTATGATATGATTATATTTTGCTTTAATAGTTGTAAATGATAGGTATACAAGTCAAGAGTTTTATTGAATAAAAAGAAATAATTACATGACGTAATAAGTGTCACAAATTTAATACTTTTTAATATTTATTTAAATTATTATTATCTGCAGAATAATAAAAATAAATTTTCCTCAATTACAAATTAATTTTATTTACAATTAATACTTAGAATTCCTATTGTTCACTATGTAGCTAATTATCATAATTTAAAATGTCCTGTTTGTTTCGTGGAGAAACAATAAGTTACAACTAGGAAGCTTTTAGTGTGTCAATTTTTTTTTATTGGCTTTTATCTTTTGATCAATTGAAAATTTTGCTAATTATTATTTCTAATACCAAAAATATTTTTTATACAGAGTAAAAAAGTAAAATAGCCGCAACAGCGCTGCAACAGCGCCGCCCGGACTCTAAATGACCGCAACAGCGCCGTACGGCTAACCACCGCCGCAACACCGCCGCACCACAGCCGTTTGGAAGACATAACCGCCGTAACACGAAATATTTATTCTCTAGAGAATACAGATTTCATGTTGCGGCGGTTATGTCTTCCTAAACTAAATCATTATTCTAATTCTTTAATTAGAAATTATATTTTGGAGACTCTCTAGAGATAATAATGTTTTAGCGGCTCTGTTGCGGCGCTGTTGCGGGCATTTAGAGTCCGTGCGGCGCTGATGCGGCTATTTTACGTTTTTACTCGGGTAATATTGTGTTTACAACTATCATTTACAGCAATTATTATTTTTTTAACTCTTTCAAGAACTTTGTATTAAGAGACACACTTATTAAATTCAAATCGATAATTGATAATCTTTTAATTATTATGATTTGAAAGTAATTTGTAAGCGATATAAAGATATAACATCTGGTATAGGCATAATATACCTTAATATTATTCGGACTTATTAATGAATATGTATTAAAATATGTTTTGGGTAGAGTTCGAGGTGTCAACACGAGAATATGAGTTTCATAATTGGTAATACTAGATAAAATTAACTGATCAATTTAGAGTACTTCGTATGGTGTTAATTAGATTGAAATTTTGTGTGATGTTGAGCAAATTATACGTACTTTTTTCAAGTTTATTTCATCTTCGTTAATTGTATATGCATGTCAAATTATTAGTAAATAAATCTGATTGACTTCTCAGTTCTCAATAAACTTATACTTAACTGTTTATTATAGATTGAATATATTTAGATTATCGAATCTATGTATTATATGAATTTTGAAGAGTTCGGAAGTATGTACTATTATTATTCATTCGCGATTGCCATCCTTTTCGTCAGCTAATAGGAGAAAGTTCATGAGCCAGCTTAAGATGAGCCATACGTCCAAAGAATTCTGTACATTCCGATTTTCAAGTTATTTGGACCTAATTCTGAGAGTTATAATGTCTGTAACTTCTAAACTGTCAAACCAAAGATATTGTAATATATTTACTGGATAATGTTTAAAATCTCGCCTTTGTAATGAAAAAAAAAAAAAAAGAGTTTGACGTATATACCTGTTGCAGTTGGGTAGTAGTTACCTGTTACAGTTTACAGTACATTCCGCTGCTGGGAAAAGGCCTCTTCTACATATAAGAGAGGGGGTGGAGCTTAATCCACCACGCTGCACCAGTGCCAGTTGGCGGATAATTCTTCCTACCATGAGTAACGATCAGGTGTCTATGATAACAACCGGGACCGACGGCTTTATATGCTCTCCGAGGCACGGTTAGGGTACCCACAAGGACACATACCCAGACCGGAAATATTTGTACAAATACAAATACCTGCCCCGAGCGGGAATCGCGCGTCCGTCGACGTTGTGGCGACTATTCGCACCCCTACGCAAGAATGGTCGTCAATGTCGTTTTACTATAGGTGTATTATAGATTTTAAAAACTAGTCGGCCAAAATATATTGAAGAAGACCACTCTGCCAATCAGTTATTTCAGAACGCTCAGTCTAAAAGATGGCCATGGAAAAATGAGTTCATAAAATATATCTAGTTAACTTAAGTTACTATGTTTTATAGTAGTATGAGGAGATTACGACAACTTAAAATTTGGTTTAATTTAAAAAAAATATTTCTTAAAATTTACTAATTTACTACACTTATTAGCAAACGTGAGCATACATAAAATTAAGTACCTATTTCGATGCGTCATAACTTTAAATTTATAGTTTTACAGTAAAAAAAAAATAGATAATATCGTAGGTAGTTCCATAAAACCATGAGCAGATCCAAAATGTAAGCACATTAAGTTATCGTTCAAATTATCTCGATGTGTGTTACAATATTTATTTGTTTCTCACTCGGACGAAGTTTCGGTGATTGTGGGTAGAGTGTTCTCTCCCAATTAGGTGGTTATTGACGTTTTACTGTTATCAGCTAAATCTTCGAATGATGCGCCATATTCGTAGTCTTGGTTCGATTTTGCTTATAAACGAAACTAAAATAACATTAATCGACACAAGTTACAAAAAGTGTTACTGATTTTTAAATTATATTAATGATAATATACATAAAATAAAATTTAGGATTAAAGGATCAAGAATACACAGGTATTTATTTCTAATTTTTATATAACGTTTTAAAATTTAATTTATAAAACCTAACAGCTTATAATAATTATAATAATCTTTATTGCATAAGTATTATGTTACATTGATTTTAAGACAAGATTTTACTATCACTTAGTAAAGTCAATAAAGTTATTAAAAAAGAAACAGACAATAACATAAATAAATATTTATTTTTTATTAATTACAATTATAAAAGATGTCCAATACTACACATACGGCTACATTTACACTAAGTCTAAAGTCGATATTTATCCCTAAAAGGGAAGCTGTTAATAGAGTCATTCAACGTTACCGGCCGAATTATCTACAAAGAGAGAAGTCGGTCCGTATCGGTCGGAAATATAAATTTATTTGGTGGTTGTCGCTGCGACACGGGCGCCCGCGCCTCTATCTCACCGCGTAATCTTGAACATTGGCGTTAAAGAATTTAAATTATACGTCGATACAAATGAACAGGCGACCCCGACATATTTATTGCTTTAATCCAAATTATATCGACTAGTTTTTTCGGTTTTCGAGAATATGTCGCCTGATTTGTTCTATTATATTGATATTGATATGTGACTGTTAGCACACAATCGTTCGATATAAACGACTCAATTTAGTGACGATAAAAGTTTTTGAACATTTATACGTCTCTAATGCGTGACAAGCCTTACGATGTAAATGTTTTATATTTGTAATTATAATTTAGACAATATGGAATAACTTTATCGCCTATCACCTACTAAGAGATATATCGCGTCGGTATTATAAATTCCATTACCAATATTTCACTTTGCCAGGTACTAATTAAGTGGTACGGCCAATTCGAGCATGCGCATTGATTGGACCCGCCTGAAGACATCATAATTCTTGATACAATAATTCACAACAATATCGTTGCGGACTATTAGAGATCTAATTAAACCAAATAGGTTCTAGTAGAACTCTCAATCTGTTTGTCTTTTTTTTTTCATACTAAGTCACATATTAATACTTGTAAGGAATAAATTGAGTTTAAAGTAAAAAGTATAGGTATAGCCTTAAAATATTTTAAATTTCGACTTTCATAAAAAACAATGCATTAGTATAAAATCTATATACTTTCTATAAACTATTTTTTCTCTATTTAGTTCAGTATTTATAAACGCAATTCTGTTTCCAGAATTTAGGACTATAATTAAGTATACATTAAATGATTGGATTTGTTTTCCAAAAAAAAAAAAACAGGTCTGCCAAGGTCTAGTTATGCCAGGTCAGGTAAGTTACAGCACTTCTATATGAAGGTAAGGCTTTTGTCCAGCTGCGGGACGCATACACGCTGTTCCAGTTAAGTTCAAAAATACTTTTTAGATTATTTTGTGCCATCATTGTAATCGCATATACTATATTATATTGAAACCATTTTTGTAATTTAAAAAAAATGTTTTTATTGGAAATTATCATAAATGTAAAACAATTTGATAGATTATTTTATGAAAGGTTATACGGTCTTCAATGTTTATTACTTAAGAAATATACCAATGTCAACTTTTATTAAGGCAATCGAAACCATTAAGCCTCTGGCTGAAATATGTTCAGCATACAATAAATGTATTAAAATGAATTTTATTGGAGTAACAATTTCTCATATATCAAGATACACATTCTAGAGATAAACTTTATTTATTTAGAACAAATATTATTAAACAATATATAAAACAACACTATTTTACTGATTATCAAACAGTAAGTTTAATTCGTAAATTTCGCTTTTCTTCTAGAATTTTTTTCAGATTTTTTATTTCTTTCGAAGAAGATATATCTACAACATTTTTTTGGTTTTTCTTTTGTTTCCTTAAATCTTCACGTTCAGACATATAGGTTTTAATAGCATTTTTTGTTTCTTCTAAATCATTCTTTGCAGCTTGTTTTTGTTCTTTTATTGTTTTCCTCTTTTTATCAAGCTCCTCCTTAAGTTCAATTTTAATCAGATTAAATTTTTCCTGTAGTTCTGCTATAGACATTTCACATAACAAGCCCAGTCCTGATGATTCTGTCAAATCGATTATCTTAGGAACTTTAACTTTTTTGGCAATCATACCTAATATCTTAAGTTCCCTAATCATGTTTATTTTTCGTTCTAATTCTTCATGTTTTTCTTTTATGGCTCTTGATAATATTTTTTCTGTTTCTTTTCTTAATTTATCAGCATTTTCTTTCTTTTTAGCTATATTGATATTTTTTGCATGAAGCATATCAAGTTCTAAGAGTGACAGCTTTTCTACTTGCTTGCGATTCTTAATCATTTCATTTCTTTTCCACTTCTCAATTTCTTCTTCCCATAATCGTTTCTCTTTTAGAAAATGTTCATATTTCTTTTTGTTTTCATCATAAAGTTTTCTTTTCGCTATTACTGCATCTTCATAAGATATTTTACCCAACAAATGTTTTCTTTCTATATCCAATAATCTTTCCCTCTCTCTTTCTTGACGATCGTATTCTTCAAGCTCCTCGATTTTAGTAGTATTTTTACAATTTACCAATAAATCTTCAAGCCACTGAAGTTCTTCTTTTTCTGAGAGCTGTATTCTGTTATTAATTCTTTTTAATGTAGTTGCTGTTTCTTTCACAGCAGGTGGCGTGGAATGTAAATTGACTTTTGATTTCGATTTAGAAAACGTATTTTCATATTCATTTTTAATTTCTTCTTTAATGCTAGATAGTTTTGTATAATATTTTTCAGATTTTTCATTAGCATAATGTAACTTTTGCGTCTTTACAGTATGTAGAAGGCACAATGCTTTCTGTTTATTGATATCGTGAATTTGTTTTAGTTTCTGATCAATAGCACTTTTGGTAAGCATTTTTGCTTCCTTGCGTAAAGAGTTTGGTGGAGTACATAGCGACGGATCCTTGAAAGGTTTTAAAATAGATTTTTTTATTTTCCTACTCAAAACATTAGGTGTTACTGGTATTGTAGGATGTCTTATTTTTTGATTCTCAATTTGTGATACATATCGGTTAAACCTGCTCATCATGTCTTTTAGATAAGGTTTCCAAGTAAATAAAGGTTCGATTATCTTTTCAGTAATAAAATTTGTATCATAATGAGATTGAGCTACTTGCGATATAAATGATAAAACTTCATCACTACTTAACAAGGTCGTAAAAGTTTTTAGCAGCGGCCTACTTACGTTAAATAGACATTTGTAAAGCAAAGGCGCATCTTTAGGGGTAATTTGAAAAATAATTGCGATAAAAATAATAACAAAATAGTCTTGATCCTCTTCTGAAAGTTCTTTTGAAATATAAGATTTTAGTTCTTCAAGGAATTGTCCATGTTTTTGAATGCTCAAAAACGATTCAACAGTCCAGGTGATTTTAACATTTTCCATAGTTTCAGGACATTTTTCAATATATGTTTTCATGTATTCGCAAGGAGATGTTTCTTTAAAGGTTCTGTAGTCATTTATAACATTTCTTAACATCTTAACATTTTTTGATGTGTGGTAATAAACCATTATAGATTATGGTTTATTATTATTTAATAGAATGAAAGAAAATCTGACATATGCATTGAAAACTGTATTTATTTATATGAAGACAAATAATTTTTTTTGACACTTGACCGTCGGAGATTCTGTTTTGTTGCGCAAGAGCCAGCATTATTCATTTTTAGTTAAAAAGTATATTATACATTTTTATGTACTGAAATAAATTATATTTAGAAGAAAAAAAAACGACATCAAATAAAGTAAAAGAAAACCCCTTAATAGTAAAATTTAACGTTTTAAGATACTAATTTCAACTCGTAACTTAAAAAGAAGTGGTAACAGTTTTTCTGACCATAATATTTATTTTAAGACAAATGAAAATTTATACATACTAAGGAAATTGTGAAAATATTAAGGCTGCAAAATTAATTGGTGTGTTTATGTTTTTATTTTTATGTGTATTAATTATGCAAATGTCAAAAACAATGCTGAGGCAAGAGCCTGGTTGACCTTTCTTCCATGAATCCTGTTTATGTTGTATGTTATTGTATCTTTGTATTATTGCTGTTATTGTTCTTTTTCTTGTATGTTGTTTCTGTTTTATTTTTACTTTTACGTTGATGTTATTTTTACTTATGTTAATAAGGTCAATAAAATTTGTTTCTTTCTTTCTTTCTTTCTTTCAAATTTATAAAAAGGGTGGAAATAAAAAAATAAAAAAAATCACTTATATTGATCAGCTCAAGATAAAACGTACCATCTTATGTTTTAAGTTTGATCATAACAATTATTATACCACAAAAAAAAAAAAACTAATTAATGTGCGATTTTAATGAAACAGGTTTTATTTGTATTATTTCAATGTCGTATATAATGTAATAAATGATATACGTATCTTTTATATTAATACAAGATAGATACCATGAATCATGCAATGGCATAGGCAATCTCCATATGACGTTCCCGTCTATCCAAGTTCTGTCAGAAGTATTTAATTAGGTAGCTGGTCTGTTTTCGCCGGGCCTGTCATTAATCAATCACTCCGACGCAAAGCTATTTATTCGACAGATCGACACCTCGAGCAGGAGCGCTCTGTGAACGAAATGCAAGTCACAGAAGACCTCTTAAAATATAATAATCGTGTTAAAGACAACCATAAAGACCATATTCGATTAGAAGGAATTTTAAACAGGTTCCTGTCTTGTTATCTCCATGCTATTGTCGGTGAGTTACGTGTCATGTCCGATCTGTGCGTTTTCATTCTCTTTATAATTACTCTCGCATCGTTTTGTCGGTAACTACTGATGGGCGCATTGTGCTCGCATATTATACGTGTAGCGACGAGGGCCAAATCGCGATCTTTTGTTAAACTTATTTCATATAAAAGATTTTGCACTCGTTATCAATGTAACGTATATGACATTGACTGACAAATAATTGTAACATTGTTAACTCGCGACAATTGCTTGCCGAGGTATGTACCTATTATAATATTAATATACAACAAACGAATTTAGAATCAGATTAATCCGAATTAAGAAAAATCTTAATTGCATAAAGATTTTTTATTTTTTAAATTTAATATACAGAGCTGAAAAAATCATAGTAATTTGTAGCTGTATTTTAGTGATAAGTACTAAATATAACATATTACTATATTTTACCTATCGTGATACAAGATCTATAAGTCAATTATTATTTAATAATAAAAAACTCTTTTACCCACACTGAGGATTAGATACAATTTGTAAATGTCATTCTATTCTGGTCATGAGAACTCAGTGGCTTATTGATTCTGTCAAAATCAATTCAACTTTGAACACAAATCAATTTGAACACAATATTAGCTGTCAGGGCTTGTCAAATTATCGTCCCTAATTAACGATTCGGTTCTTCTTTCTCACGTCTAATAAATATCTAATTTAATATGAACCTTTTCTTCTTTGTAAGATCTTTTCTCCGTACATGTAACTTATAATTAGAATAAAGAATAAGACAATTAGTATGATATTAATAAGACATAAAAATTGTAATAATACCGTCTATTTAAAATAACACATCAGCCGATTTTAATTTTATTGTAATCAGTTATAATTATCACATTTTGGAATTTAATAAGGCTTGAATATTAAAACTAAAGTTTTAGTTCAAGATTAAATTCTTAGATTTAGGTAGTTTTTGGGATTGGCTTCCCCAAATTAGTTAAAGAGTTACAAGATACACTTGTCGTTTCACTCATATTAGTTTTGATTGATTGACACTTCTGGTTACTGCTTTACGAGTTTATTCTCTGTTTCTTGCACACTACTAATAAAATAACAATAATTGTAACAAATAAATGAAAATATACAAAAGAGGTCTTATCGCTAGAAGAGCGATCTCTTCCAGACAACCTTTGGGTATAGGACACGTAAAGTTAAGGAGTTTGACGTTATAATGATAAATTTTCAAAATTACTTTTCAAAATTACTATTTATACTTTAATATTATAAAGCTGAAGAGTTTGTTTGTTTGAACGCGCTAATCTCAGGAACTACTGGTTCGAATTCAAAAATTCTTTTTGTGTTGGATAGCCCATTTACCGAGGAAGGCTATAGGTTATATAACATTACGATACGACCAATAGGAGCTGAGCAATAATTAGAAATGTTACAAAAACAGGAAAAAATAATCTTTTTTGAGAGCTTCCGTTGCGTCCTTTATTATTTCTCTTCTCGAGATATTTTTGTAACTATAGTTCCACTTTTAAAGTAAATATAACATCACTCTTTGACTGAGAATTTTCGAAAAATAAAAAAATAACTCAATAATACGTTGAACGACCCAGAAATCAAACCTGAGACCCCTTGCTTGGCAGTAACGCTTGCGACCACTCGACCAACGAGGCGGGTACCTACTCTTAGAGTAATCGTTTAAAAATGTTTAAGTAAGTTTTTCCCTCAAATTACCGCGGGTGAAACCGCGAGACACAGCTAGTAATAAATAAGACTACAATAAATTATACTATTTAATGCCTACTAGAATAAATAAATAAATTATGAAAATATATTGATAAGCGTTGCGGATATACAATACACATGCAAAATAATATATTGTTATATTATATAAATATATGCAATACGTACATCAAACATACAAAGATAATAAAGGTGATTACTATTCGTTACGAATATAAGTTATGTTTGAAACGATGTTAATAACAATATCAAAGTCATAGGTAGACAAAACCAGAACATATGGGCTACCACATCGATAAATTTACATTTTTATGACACAAAATATAAACCAATAATACCAATTCAATAGTGTTTAAAGCTAACTACGGATTAAAATAATATTATCAAATTCTATATACATTTGATAATATTACTTTAAACAGTTAATCCATTTTGATGACGACATCAAAGTCATTAGAGGAAACAAGAACATGTTGATTATCTCATCAATTAATTGACATTCTCACGAAATAAAATACATAAAAAATTTGAATACAATAATGCTTGTTATAATAATATTATTCTAATGCTAATTATGAGTTAAAATGGTATTGTCAAATACATACAAATAAGACAGACAGGGCCGGATTTAGAGCTGTGGAGGCCTGGGGCAACGAAGGAGTGGAAGCCCCTTGACCTCATATTTTGTTTTCCAATTCCCAAAACGACAACGACAACAAAAAGAGCGTCCCAACTCCAGACTGCTCAGACTGCTGTTGTTTATTCCACCGGGCTATATGTATTCCTAAAAAAAGGTCGTCGAAACTCCCACCCGCTGCTGTTAACTCCGTTGGGCTATAAGTATTCCTAAAAAAAGGTCGTCCCAACTCCGGACTGCTCCAACTCGGTCATCACTCTATTGTGGAGGCTGGTATGCTGGAATACTGGAAAACAGAATCGGGGCCTCAGGTATACCTATTACATTTTTTAAACATTAATCAGGTAATCTTATAAATCAAATACTTTGTGATGATGGATGACATAATTATTGTTGCTATCTCAAACAATTACTAAGCCGTTTGCGATGAAACTAGGTATGTTGATAGTATAAAATCTCGGACTATGATATAAATAAATGATGACCGACATTCACACTTAATATAAAGAGAGAACTTGTGTTATTAAAAACCACGTGTCATGGCTAGTTTTATGCAATACAGAAAACATGCAATCATAATATCATATAAAAATCGAAGATCTAAGAAGGAAGAAGGCAACATTGCATTTTAACTTATTCGGCTCGTTGGTGCGGTTCGCATTGATTCTGCCTTCCGCCCCAGGGTTATGGGTTCGATTCCCGCCCCGAATCTCGGTGTTTCAGAAAGAACCTAAAACACAGACATTAATTTGCCTACCTTATTAAAACGATATATGACCGTGTGTGTATGTTACAAATATTTATTTATATTAAATTTATAATCGTATAGAACTTAACCCATTTTCCATAATAATATATCTCAAGTAAAATCTAGCGACCGCCTTGTATTTTTTTTAAAACTTTTGACAACATTAAAGCCAGAGGAAGTTATATAAATAACGAACACTCCACTCGTTCGCTTAAGGAAACAATTAGCAAGCTGAAATATAAATTACATTTTGTTCTTTCCCATATTGTTAGGAAATAAAAGTGTAAAAGAAAAAGTAAGAATTTATTTGATGTATTGCTTCTTATTGAATTTTGTGTGAAATTTTGTTTAATTTTTAAATTTATTTCTAGCTAAAATAAAGCCATAATAGCTAAAATAAGCCATTACATTGATATTATTATTATTTTAGTAAGTATTTTAATTTGAACGAGTAAAATAGGTAAGTTATATACAATTACATGACGAATGAATTGTTGCAAAAAGTGACCTGTTAATAAATACCCTGTGAAACAGCCTTGCGCTTCTAAACGATCGTTGATCTTAAAGGCGTTTCGACGATGAGCTTGTCGCAATGTGTAGCCAAGAAATTATGTTTTTGAGAAAATTTGATAACTGAAACTCAAATTAACAAACCAACAATTGCTATCAAGAGTATGTAGAGAAGCGGGGAGATTAGGGAACGATAGTTTTTAACAAATATTCGTTCTAATGATGAATTATGTCCTATTTTTGTACACAAGACACATCTAAAATAATGTTTTGGTGGTTATTAACAACTTACCTATTTTGTTATCACAAGTATATTTTAACATTTATATGAAATGTATCAAACTCTGGTTCTTATTGATTTATGTCTATCTGTATATTAGTTTAAGGCCAGTATATTCGAGCGTTGTAGGTATTCAGCGCTACCTCCCTCCCCGCGCGACTAGTTACGCGAAGTCTCCGATCAAATGAACTCTCGATGACCCCGCGCGCGGCGACGGCACACGGAAATAATTAAATATATAATTTTACAGTAACTTACTAGGTTTTTTTTTTTACTTTAGGTTATTTCATAATTCAGTTTTGTTTTCGATCCTGAAGGCACAGTATAAAATGCAACATAAACATTTAATACCTAAGAGAAGTAGATAAAAACCATTATTTAATTTTTTATGGGTTTATAGCTAAAAAAAAAATTTACTATTAATATTTTAATTTATATTAATTATCAGTATTTTTTTTTTTTGTTAATTAATACACTTTACTACATTTAATACCTAAGAGAAGTAGATTTAAACTTTATTTCTTCTCTTAGGTATTAAATGTTTATGTTCCACCTATTACTGCCACCAGGGCCCTGCGCTGGGGCTCCCAAGCGGCGCATTCCTCCAGGGTGTGACGCGCCGAGTCGATTGGCGCGCTACACTCGTGGCAAAATCAGGGGTGGCTTCTCGCCTAGCGATTTGGTGCAGGTACTTACCGAAGCAACCGTGCCCGGTAAGCACCGGCGACAGCCGAAACGTAAGGACCCTATGCCGCCTGTTGACCCAGCGACGAAGGTGAGGACGTCGCTCTGTCTATTGCCTGTCTCAATTCGTTGTCGGCACCTCGCAGGTTAGTCCCATTGTCGGACTAGATTTGAGCAGGTTGTCCTCGTCGAGCTTTCATTCTTCTTAAATTCATTATCACTGAGTCTGTGCTCAGTGACGTCGCTATCTCTAGGTGGATCGTTCTTACAGTGAGGCACGTGAATACTGCCACGTAACGTTTCTGTTGGCTGCGTCCCACGGTGACTGTTAATGGTCTGAAGTAGTCCACCCCTGTGTATGTGAAGGGTCGCTGATGGTGAGCTAGGCGACACGCAGGTAGGTCTCCTGTTCTCGGGTGTGGCGGGATCGCTGCCCTAATCCGGCAGTGTAGACACTGTGGAAAGAGCGTTCTTGTGACGGGCCGCAGGCATAGTATCCAGTAGTGCTGTCGACATTCGTTCACAGTCACCTCGACTCCCGTGTGATGCCTCGTTCTATGCATCGCTATGATCCACAACTTCACTGTGTGATGATTTCTATCTAGTATTATCGGGTTTTTAGATGGCGTTGATAGTTGCTCCGCGGCGTTAATACGACTACGGACTCGGAGGGCTCTCTCTGCACACTCGATGCTCAGCTGCTTGAGGCGACTGTTTCGGGTAAACGACTTCCCGTCTTTAATGCTTTCTACTTCATTTGGGAAAGATTCTTCTTGGACTGTTCTCATGAATAGGTCTTCAGCTTTCCTGATAAGTTCCGTGGAGACCGGACGAACCTCCAAAGTTTCTTCGAGCTCTACTCTTATTTTCTGGCGTGTTTTCAGCTTCTTGTTCGTCCTTTTCCAGTCTGGGTCTTTTAACGCGCTTTTCTTAGTCCTTTTATAGTTGACTCGTTGTGTATTGGCTCGACAGAGTTCTATAAACTGTAGCACTCGAGCCGTCGTGTAGCGGAGTCTGTTCCAGCTGGAGTACCGTGTGCAGTCTGGTAACCCTTATTTGAGTCGCGGCTGTTTACGATCGGTGACGTGATGAGTCCTTTCTTCGCCTGTAGGTTCGGTTGACGACGACAAGGCGGACGTTTCCGTGGGCCATGTGGACTCCGGATGATAAGGAAATTCAGGACCTGTGTACTATCTGTGACCACTGCTGAATCCCGCTGGTACGTCCCACGCCGCGTCGTCGGCTACGTTTAGCCTGGTTGGGACCCATCGCCATTCGCTGACCGTCGAAGAATCTTCAATTGCCGCTAGCTGCTAGCTAGCCGCTGTTAGGTGAAAATACTAATATAACTTATTGAAATTTTGGATATGCTAATATATCGGTCTAAGATATCGATGACAATCATTATATTCTAGCTAAAAATAGATTGAGTGTTCATTAAACTTACGAGTACTTATCTGATCGCTTTTCTAAGCTTACGTAGTTCACGTCTAGATATTTTCTTTTTATTTCTAGTTTTATTCCCCATTTTATATCTACACTACACTGCTATACAGTAAAAACACTTCCAACGTTGTTAGAGTACTAACTAAACTAATCTAATAAAATAATCAATAATAATCTATACTAATAGATAAAACTGAAGAGTTTGTTTGTTTGAACGCGCTAATCTCATGAACCACTGGTTCAAATTTAAAAATTCTTTTTGCGTTGGATAGTCCATTTACTGAGAAAGAATTTAAGCTATATAACATCACGCTACGACTGAGTAATAATAAGAAATGTTACAAAAACGGGAAAAAATAATCTTTTTTGAGAGCTTCCGTTGCGTCCTTTATTATTTCTCTTCTCAAGACATTTTTTAATTATAGTTCCACTTTTAAAGTAAATATAACATCACTCGTTTACTGTAAATTTTCGAAAAAAAAAACTCAGTAATATGTTGAACGACCCAAGAATCAAACCTGAGACCCCTTGCTCGGCAGTAACGCTTGGTACCACTGGACCAACGAGGAAAAATTATCCAATCTATTTCTCAAACCACACTATCCATTCTCTGAGGATAGAGAGGTTCACTGGCGCTCGAATTCCTAAGAGACAAGACCGGACCCTATACATCGGTTTTCACACAAGAGGAAAAGAAGACGTTGATAGACAAGGGATACGGCACCGGACAGGGATCGAGCGTCATGACTATCCACGAGGCACAGGGACAGACACGCGAGGCAGTCATCATCGTCCAGACAAAGACTAGGAGGCTGCGGATTCATGACAGTGTTCCGCATGCTGTGGTCGCGGTGACCAGGCACACAAAGACCTGTGTCTACTACACCGACGACGGTGGTGATGCAATCGGTCGTTTTGTCGGCCTCGGTGGAGGCCACAACAAAGGAAATACTCGAGCACACCCTCAAGATGGCTATACATAAAAGAGACACCGCCGTCATTGAGGATGTGCTCGAACAGCTTCCCTCGGGGGATGGCTGCGGCAGAGTCTCCAATAAATAATACAAAAATAAAGAGCCCAAATGTAAATGTAGACAAGCCGTAAAAATGTGGTGGCTGGTATGTATGTACTAACAAGCAATGAAATATTAGATTATATTAGATCATAGATGTAAGAAAAAAAAGACAAAATAAAATTATATATATAATATATATATATGTGTGTGTGTGTGTATATGTATATATATGTATGTAAATATGATTATATGTATTAAAAAAATTATAATAATAATAAATAAATAATGGTCAGTATACGGACTCGCGTCATAGAGATCCTGAAAATAAGTCTAGCTAATGTAAGTCTAAAATAGTACGCATGAAACTATATTAACAATCTTATACATTTAATTAAAAAAAGGCACGGGCAAATATAAGCCCGTGGATATTTTTGTTATAAAAAAAAAATCCAATCTTTAGAGGGGGGGGGGACGCCGCCAGACAGCAGAGATACAGGTCCTACTTCGATGACGCCTCGCAGGCAACTAAAGCGAGGCGCGCGGGCCGTTTTCTTATATAATTTAAATATTTAATATTTAAAAAAAATAGAAACATTTATTTAAAAAAGTAACCGTTAAATGTTCTACTAAAAGTTATTACCTATTTTTACATGTGAATATTGTAACTTAAAATCTGATATTCTTCGAATAAAACTCGAAAAATAATCAAAAACATCCTTTCTTTATGTTTTTTTTTTATCGAGTCAAGTTACAATTATCGTGTTTTGAACCGTTGAATAATCAAGAACGTTTGTTAAACTATAACATATATTTTTAACGGATCAAAAAAATGAATATTACTATGTTTAAAACTCTATCAAAAACAGGTGATTTGGGATATACTGGCCTTAAATACGTATTAACACTAAAGCTATAGTTTGTAAAAATGAGATCATAAAACATATTCTTATGTACCTAACGTTTAATATTTACTTGATTATAATTGGTTTATTTTATCAAAAGATATTGTATCTTTTTTAATACAAGTAGCAACGTGAGTTAAATAAGAGAGAAGCTTAAGGTAATAACAAAACAAGAAAATACAAAAAAAAAAAAAATTGTAAGGATACTGACATAGAACAACAAATAAAATTATTTAATTAAAAGTAAATAAATAAATAAAAGTTACGAAGACTCCGTGGATAGAAGCTTCCAGAATTTAACCGCCGCTTCAGATCATGATTCGCACCATTGACTATTTAAGAAGTTAAGTACATCTATATGTTTACGGCTTGTTCATTATAGAAAAACATTTCATAAGCATCATAAGAATATAACAATGTTTTTGTTTTATAACATTAACTTTTAATGACCTAGAGAATAGTTTTCTATCAACATCAAATCCTTCAATTACTTTATTTTTAAATGCAGCCATTATTTTCCCCGTAAACGCGAAACACTGGATTCTGGTTCGAGCTTGAGACTTAAGTGGAATTAACGAATACTTATTATGAGGCCACCTAAGGAGATGTTCCATCAATCTCTGGATAGCTACAAGAGACTTTAGCAAAGAATTATGAGTCTTTATACATGCTCGCTACTATGTAGAGAGTTATTGCTTCAATTTAATGACCGCGAAGTGATTAGACGGTGCCTTTCCGCGGCTCTTTAAATATCTTTATTATCTGAATATTCATAAGTACGTAGTTACTCTTAGATTGTAAACAGCTTAATATGTGCTAAGTTTGTCGGGTTATGGATGATAATGAAATGTAGAAGCTGGGCAGATAAAGATTGTAATAGCCATACATGTATTATCTACTAGACTTCGATCCTGGCTTTGCTATGGCTTTTATTAGAAGGAAATAAAATGAATCTAAGAATTTAATAAGAATAAGACAAATATTATTGTTGAGTAATATATAAAAAAAATGATCATATTATCCAAATTTTATTTACGAGTATTACGTGAGCGATTTTTCAAATAATTATTTTGCTAATATAATAAAATAAAAATCAAGCTTTTTTCACGTTTTTGCATGTCAAGGATACTTTCAAATTGAAAATTTAATTTTAATTATAATTCAAAGCAATCAGTTTCAAGACTCATTATGTAAAAACAAATTTGTATCAGTTAAAATAGTATTATGCTTTTGTACAAATAAAAACATTGAAAAATTTATCGGGACATGCTCTCATAAATTCCGATGGCATCGACGTTTCGCTATTAGCATCAAACAGTATCCAATTTGATGCTGCGCTCTCAGTGGATATAAAGTTGATGACCACAAATGTTATTTATTTGTTTAGTAATTTATATAAGGTTAGTTACTGTTTTATTGGCCGTATTAAATCAAGCCCCAATAAGGCAGCCATTCATGTTTATTTTTACGAAGTTTCTGCTCGGTATGCCCAATAAATTATCGACTTGGTCACTTTTATCACGGGCTCATGGCAACATTTATCGGACGTTAATAGATGTATGGATTGACTCGTAGCCGACTTTATATCTTTTTGAATTTTTAGGATTGCTATAAATCCGCTTTATAATATAAGATTACTTTATTTTATATTAGAAATAAATACTTTTATGTTAAATAATAAAAAAAAAGGATATTTTTCTCGTCTGTATGGTTTTTCTAATACGATACTTTTGTTTTAAACCTCCAAAATTTTTATTAAAAATAAATAAATAAATAAAAAAACATTAAATTAACAGTATAGACAGAAATGTTTAGGATGTGACTAGACTTACCTGGCGATTTCGCCTGCGGTAAGTGTCAACTGATACACGTCTCTCTTTAACTTAATTAATGGATTTTCGTTGGAATGCATTATTTAAAATCCATTAATTAAGTTTCTTACATGACATAGTTATACTTAAAATATAGTACCTGGATGACCGAGCTTTGCTCGGTTAAATTATGTATATCTAGATACATTACATACTGATGAAACATAAATAATATTATCGATCTTACCGACATAATAGTAAAATAATAGGAATTGGTTATTTAAATAAAAAATAAAAAGTAAAAAGAGCTCTTAATTTAAAAGAAAAAAATAGGAAAAAAAAATGGTCTGTAGACAGCTGGATTCGAACCCAGGTTTTCTGATTTCGAATCCGCCCGATTCCCATCCGAGCTATTAGAAGCTTGTCAATGACAGCGAAATTTACCTTCGCATTCTAATGATATTTTTTAATTGCGTAAAAAAAAGGGATAAAACGAAATTTTATAAAAATAATTCCAAGCTAGATCGATTTATCGCCCCCGAAACCCCCTGCATACTAAATTTCATGAAAATCGTTGGAGCCGTTTCCGAGATTCCGAGTATATATATATATACAAGAATTGCTCGTTTAAAGATATAAGATATTAACAACAATAACATATTATATTTAAAACACAATTAAATAAATAAATATAAACGCGCATACAAACACAGTTAGTAAATTGTAATAAAATTACACAATGTAAATCTATTTCTGCATATCTTCTCGTACACAAAGAGATCGTATTTTAATATCCTGTAATGTGTTTGATTGTGATTACAAAGAAAATTGAATTGTCGAGATTCGTTGAAATCAGTCGGTATCTCAGAAGCATATCGCTACTTGCATCGCATCGCGTGCGTGTCAGAGTGTCGTCAAACTACAATGAGCATCCATTCGTAAGGTTTCGTGAACTGCAACATCATCATTACGAATAGGTTGGCATGCCACCATCTACTTTCATGTATATTTTTAATACAATATTCAGTGATTTTTTTTTCAAAAACGTGCTATTAATCGTGTATTTTATCATTCATATAATTCTATTTTAACTGCTATTAAAAACGTTGATTTTATTAAAAATTACGATTTTTAATAAATATATGCAAATACTATAATTAACACCTTTTTAAGATCGCCACGTCCACATTATGTTTATCCAAAGAACAAAGTGGTCCGTCTCGCTCGGTTTTATTGATTGACAAACGCAGATTTCGATTAAGTTCTCGCGACTCGGCACAGGCATTAGCTGTACATGGATTATAGAACGATATTTCTTATAAAAATATATATTTGTTTTCATTTGCTTCGATAGGTATCAATTAATGTGTTCAATATATCTCTGCTCATGAGCCTAATGAAGGCTCGCCATATCTGATTTTTATTTCTATATAAATCCATAATATAAAGTTTTATTTATGTTTAATGATAAAATGTTAACTACCTTAGCCTTTAACGAGGATCGTCACAGCTAAGTACAAAAATAGTTTTAATTTACCCAGAGATAAAATCTGACAAGCGATCAGCATACCCGCGGAAGAGAATAATTTTATTTTCTGTGTGTGCTACAGCTCATTAATTAGTTTAGAATTTATTATCAGGTTGCAACGCTAATAAGATGAATTAGAATATGGTTGTCGGCCTCCTAGCGGGGAATAAATCTCATCGTAAGTTTTTATTAGGGCCCAAAAAATTTCTGAACATGACGAACCATTCATGTGTAATTGGGTTCAGCGGCTTCACATAAAATATGAGTTCGTGGCTTCGAAGATTTTATAGAGAACATAAATACTTTATTGTGTTTTTGTACGTATCTCTTTATACTAATTCGTGCCTGTAACTTCGTTTTAACTAGGCTTCGTATACGTCACGCTTTTCGTTAGTTAATATTTGAAAATATGTGTTATTATTACCCTTTTTTACGTTTGTTTATACGTAAAAAAGGCTTGAAATTAAGTTTAAAAAATCCGCATATACATCTATACATTTAAAATTATGAAATATACAAGACATACATATATAATTTAGATTTTTTTCAACATGTAATTCGGTTCAGTCTTGATAATGCGCATATTTCGTAATGCTTTCACGGAACCCGCGTTTGAGACATCTTTTTGAAGAAAATATACCATTGGAAAGTTGTAACGCTTCTGTTGTTATATAAAGCATAATGACAATTTAGGACGAAAACAAAGGTGCGAGACACAGAGGCAAGTAATATTACCATTCAAAATTTTCCGAGTGAGTTCCACTTCAGGTGAGGCTCATTTAAGCATAAAATTACATTGTCTTCCCGACATTGTCGTGTGGCAATGAACTGCACTTTGACATAAAATCACCGTGGACGATATAAATCTATTTCATTGCCTTAATAAAGGTGATTGAGGTATTCGATAGGAAAGTCATCATTTTCTACTCCTATCTTTAAACTTGCAGTCGTTAACGTCTTTATGTTTAGCGAGAACATATTAAAAAGAACATTTACTCGCTCCGAAGAATCTGACTGACCCGTTGGCGCAGTTTGCAGTGACCCTGTTTTCTGCTCCAAGGGTTGTGGGTTCGATTCCCACCTCGAGTCTGGGTGTAATATATGTTTATTTATACATGTATTATTTATATGTATATTTATTTTAAAAAAAAAAGTATATCAGTCAGCTGTTACCTAAAACACAGGCATTAAGTTGCCTACCTTAGGAACAGACGACCGTGTGTGTGTGTTAAGCATATTTAAAAAAAAAATCGCACATAAGAGAAAAAATTAAAGAAGGTATGAGTCGAGTACTTACGTGCTAAAATTCTTCTGAGGGTGTGTTCGCTTATTTTAAATTGACGCTAACAATCGCTAACAAGGTGAAAATAATTATGTAAACGATACATTAAAAACTTCCTTTACATAACCCTTTATTGTGTTGCGTACCTTTGTCAATCAGAACCAGTTAAGTCTACATTTTGTGGTTGAAATAATAACCCTCGTTAGCTTTAACAAAGAACTGGGAGATATGTAAATTCGTGAAAGGATCGGACACAAAAAATCCAGGCTCATACGAACAACAGGTGTGTTCCTGATTTCTAATAGTGGCATTCGTACTGTAATTACTAAACGAAATCTGGTATTAAAGTTTTTTCATATAACTTTTACCATCGAAAACTTTCAATTTTATCTACGTATAAAAATAATACCATATCAGAAAATAAAAGTAGCAACAGATGCCAATTTATTTATATGTTTTCTACATCTGATGAGCACAATACGTTTTGTGTGTAAAATTATAACAAATGGAAAAACTTAAAGAATAACGACATAAAGGAATTGTTTTAATAACGAAAAATATAACAATTTTTATACGATTTCCCTAAAAGGATTTTCGGTAATAAACTGTGAATATATTACTGTATCAGCCTGTAAACCTCCCAATGCTGAGCGAAGGCTTCTTCTCTATATAGAAGAAGGGTTAGAGTTTAATCCACCATGCTGCCCCATTGCGGTTTGGCGGATAATTTCCCTATGCAATGATGATAATGATGATTTGGCGCAATGATCTCTCCAACTGGTTACTGCGTTAGAGATCCCGCACACTTAGTTAGGACGTATATGTTTGTGGTGTATGTGTTTACGTGTGTCCTGTTACAGAACCCACGGAGCTTTATTGACGGCCGTGAGAGTAAGGCCCGGACTTCGCCAGAGTGTAGATGTGCGGAGATGTGTTTAAACAACCAATAGAATTTCGGTATTCACACACCTCGTCTCCCCTTCGCTTCAGTTGATACCACTGAACGAAATTCTATTGGTTGTTTAAAACACATCTCCGCACATCTCCGTTCTGGTGGAGCCCTTAGGCGTTAGAAAAAAGACTGCAAAAGGTATTTATTGGAAATTATATGAGATAATTTTATAGTCATTCAATGTAAATAAAACGAGGTAATTGATATAATTTACTCTATATTTATAAAATACAGTAATTCGAAGGTGTACTCTGTGGCATTTAGAATAGTCAAATAATTTAAAGATGTAATAAAAAACTTACGTGCATTGTGGCTAAGTACCTAATCGCTATATTCTTTTTGCCAAAAAACTAGTAATATAAATATTACTTAACGTTATTTTATAACCTAATAACGTAATGTATGATGTAATCTCGTCCAGTTCTGTGTAAGTATTATGCGTAAATATCAACAATGTTTATCTCGGGCTCCTGAGATGCGCGGCGTGGGCGCAAACCTCACGTTAGATTTACGACGTTACGAGCCTCCTCACTATTCCGCGCCTGCGCCGTGGACCTCGAGAGTTATACCTTATTACACTTTTATTGCCTTTATTACAACAACCAACTTACCTAAACAACCTTATTAGATTACACAGATATCACGCGCCTTTTATCAGAATAGCGTAGGCTTAACGGGCTGTATTTATTAAGAAAGCTCTTAGTTTTAGCACTCTTTTGAAAATAAAGAATAAAAAAATAAGTGTTTGTATATTCATATAGTAAATTTATAGTATTTTATTCGATGATTTATTTCGAAAAACTCGTGTCTGAAGCTCTTCATTCTGATAACGAGTAGATATGATTATTATTTATTTAATTAAAAACCAAAAAGTTCATTTTTAGTATACAAGGATCAATAAGAGCCAATAGCAGCATAAAAAATGGATTCACCAAACATTACTAGGCGACCGGCGCAATTTCACCCGCCTTGACGATAATGGTTACTGCTCTGCCTCTTTAGTCATCCGTCGTCATTTTTTAAAGTCTTCTTTGTATATATACATATAGTAAGAATCGATGAAAAATATTTTATGTCTAACCCATATTATATTATTTAAACAATGAGAATATATACGTGACATATAAATCTAGTCCTTTATAAAATATTAGACGCGTCGCTGATTACCGGCATTGTGTCCGGGCTGCGTACAGCGGTAGCCTTCGCGGGCGCTTTATTCACCGACGTTAGCGCTCTAAGCCGATTGCGAATTTTAAGGAGTCTACACATTACACCATTCCCTACAATTACCATATTTTAAACTGAAAGAAATGAAACTAATGAACTAGACTAAACTACACACTAAACTAATGAATGAACTAAAACCACGACATCGTGTTAACTAGAATGTATCAAAACCATATCCAAATATTCTTGTTGGGAATTCGTTGCAGGTTCGGTCATAGCACAGTACGGTTTTGGTCAATGAGAAAATTGTCTAGTAGATCTTGTTTTTTATTAAATAATACATATAACTGGCTTGTGTACTAGTACAGCTACTTTCGTATCACGGTCGTGGTGTAGTGGGTAAAGATCTTTATCCGAGAACCATAATATTATCTCCGGGGATATGATTTATTTCAATGCTGCAATTACACTACTTATACTTGTTCGACTATGGATTGGTTTTGTTATTTTATTATTATTATATTTATTTAATAAATTAAACTTTAAAAGGATTCGATCGATAGAACACTACATTAAAAATTCAATTATTTTATGTTAAAAAAAAGATTAAGTATTCAGATTAAAAAAAAAAACTTTATATATCATATGTCCTGTAATATATATAAAACTAGCACATTGTACAAGTATCGTATTTACTATAAGTGTATAAGATCTCCTTTTTTAATTTTTTCTCAAACAAACTTTTCAATAAAAGTCAAATTCTATTTAACAATGAATGAAATTATCGGCGTTGATACAATACAAAATAAAATAAATTGACGTCAATGATTCGTCTAGTTACGAAATTACCAAAACCAGAAGAATACAAAGATATATCACAAACAAAGTAATGGCAATATAGTTACTTAAATCATATCAAAAAGCTTAAACAAATCATCAATTCGCTAGTAAAATCACTTTAAAAATCATTACTTTCATTGCAGCGTATCTAATAATCATTTTATTCTTAAAGTTGATTAGATTTTAGGAATTCTTCTGGTAGAGTATTCAAATTAATTACGTACTATCTACTACTATAAACAACTGTAAATCTACGAAATTTTGCCATTATTTTAATGAGAAGTTTCTCTTGGTAGAATAATGAATTGTCGGTCTATATATTATAATGTGGTGTAATGTTTAATATTAAAATTATAATTTCGACTAGTAGGTTCGAACTTGAGCATGTTATGGCAAATGTAATGTATCACTCTAATATTTGTTGTACCTAATTATAATATTTATTCATTGAAATATTATTCTAAATCTAAGTTATTAGTGCTGTAATAAGTAAGATATTAGCTTGTGTGACAGGCGACCTTTGAGACCCATTAGCTAATAATTGGCAAAGGGTGCGGTGTGCGGTCGTGGTGACGACCGTCGAGCGACAATTGATGGATGGATGATTACGTCTTCATCCCGCTAAGTCCCGGCCGCGACGAATGTGCTTCTGCGACATGTACCACGCATCGACATCTTTGAGACTTTTTGTTTTTTTTAGAACTCATTTAAATAAAATAAATAAATAAAAACCTTAATTAATTCATTCATTTTTACAAAATAAATCTAGTTCTTTAAAAAATTAAGGAAAATAGTGCATATTGTTGAAAGTAATGTACTTATATTTTTTAACATAACTGTGTGGGTTTATTAATAATAATTCGTCTTTATTATTAACCTATCAAAAATGAGGACCATTTTGCTGTAGTGGTGCGAATAGTCGTCTCAACGCCGGCGGTCGCGGGTTCGATCCCCACTTAGCACAGATATTTGTATTTGTACAAATACCTGTTTCCGGTTTGGGTTTCGACAGTCTATTTTTTAGTTTATACGTTATCGTTATTATAAAAGACACACCCTCCCCCACCGTATTACCCGCTTTGAGTTTCGGTAGACTTAGATCAACTAAAAAGCGTTCTAGAAAACATAGCGTGACTGAAATCATTGCCTTTAATATTCCTTATTAAGCCTTATTAATAAATTTTGAAATCAGTCCCGGAGCAGTATCCTACAATTAGCGTGTCCAAGTAAACAAACGTATTATTTTGCTTTATTATCATTGATAATAAAAAAGTACAGAAATTATATAGTTAGCGAAATATCTTGTAATAAATGATCAAGATCGTTCGTTCCTTAGGTACGACCTACTACCTGTGTCATTCACCGTGTTGTTACAGGTCGCTTCGTTCAACACAAAAAAAAAACTCCTTTCAAATGTAAATTGGCCTAAACCGACAAAGCAAATTGTCACAAATAAACACTGATACATTTCGTTTTTTGTGAAAGTCTATAAAAACTCAGGCGCATCGGTAAAGGGTCAGACTGAACCAATCAATCTAAGATAAAAATTTCTTTTATTGATTTTTTTCCTGTCAATTTTTTTCAAGACTCTCTTGCTTTGTGACTTTGATTGTTATCCGTGAGAATTCTTATCATGTATAAGATATTTCCTGCCTGATCACTGTCAGGTAACGGATAATTTAATAGGTATGATATTTTATACAATGAAAAACCTCTAATTAAATAAACCCTTGTACAATATTATTCAAAGCAACTACATAACTTGCGGCTCTATCTGTATGTTTGTAGGTATTTATTAAAATGTCTGTTAAAAAATGAAGAAGAATATACGTTTACGAATTAACATATATGTAAACTATTTGGATTAACCATAAATTTTCGAAATTTAAATTCGCAACCTTAAGCTCTATCCATGGACAAAATATGGTAAAAAATTTGGTACGCGATGCTTTTTCACTTTCCGTTAATATGTAACACACACACATACACACACACACACACATCAGTCGTTGGATGACCACTGCTGAACGTAGGCCTCCACCATCATCTATGGCGGGGATTTGCTAATACTCACCACGCTTAGCACACGGGTTGCCGAGCGCAGTTTGTGGTGGCAGGATGTGATAATGCTGCTTCACATCACTGTCCTGCTTGGTGTACAGTTTGTTCGAACCACTATGGACTTAGTCGCCTTTTACGACACCTCGTCAAGAAAAAAGATAGTCGAGACTATTTTTCTCTGCTAGTCGCCGCACGGCTAGCCATTTGTAGGTAGAGAATTTTAGGTGGTTAGAGAGTTTGAGGTGGTGGAGAAATTTATGAGTTAATCAGTATTATATAATTATTAAGTCATAAAATTCGCTACCTCTTACTCTTCACAGGTATTGTAAATATAAAGTGACATTTGTATAGGTACTATATTGGTCGAATTTGGAATTATGTAGGTATATATGTCATTATTTTTATTGAAATATGTTTTTTTTTCATTACAAGTAAGTAAGTATGTGAATTATTATACTTAATACATTTTTTTCATTATAATTACATAAAACATATTTCAAAAAACTAATATAACTAATTTTACCTCTATTTTATAAAACAAAAGTCTTAAACTTATATTTTAAAACGATAAATCTTAAATAGACCAAAAAGACAAAAGATCAGAATACGTTAGCTTAAATATTGATTTAACCCTATCAGCGACGGAAGCAGGTGCCTTGCGCACGCGCCTCCCAGTCACAATCAATGAGCGTTTCCTAACTATGAAATTAAATGATAATCACCATTTTTTAATATTTGGATAAGATGTTTAATAAGTGCATTTCGACTACGATGTCAGATGTTCACAATCTTGAAATGTCTGTTGAATATATAATTTGAATTAAAATAAAATAGCGCATTTTTACAACAATAAAATTATTTATAACGACAACATTATAATATTTTAAAATTAAAATTATAGTTTATCCGTTATTTCCTTAATAAAGAGAAAAACTACTTTTTTCGAAAATCGACTGCCAAAAAAAAAGTTAAATGTCCAAGAAATACGATGATATTGATTATTATGACATTCTTCGTAGTTTTTATGTGATGGGTAGCGAGGTGTAACATTACATGTACAAAGATATGTCTTTCAAGTTTATATATTCTCATTACAGTTTTATTATTTGAATAGCTTTGTAATTTTAAACTCTTTTCTTAATATCAAAAAGCCATACGTATTAAAAAAAAGTAGTAGTAGTGTAGTAAATATAAAAGGCTATACAAGGGTTTAATGGTTGGCTTAAAAAACGATAATTAAACAAAATGTTGGCGATCTCTGATTTTAAATCATCATCACTCATTTTAACGGTTGGCGGCGAGAGGGTTAAACGTCACGCTGCTCTGATGTTACGGATAGATAGTACAAAGTTTTTTGGAGCAGATGTGTAAGACTTATAATAATTTGACGGTATCAAAACATTTGGTTCGTTCGGAAATTTGTATACCACCGTGTTAAGCCAATTAGGTAATTAATATTGATCTAGAAAATACATTTGTCTTATGGGTTGGGAAAAGGAGTAATTATAGCAGAGGTAAAGTAAAAAGGTTGTTATAACAACGTAAGTGACAGCTTAACATGCTCTCTGTTACACGGTGGAAATACACCAGCGATTGCATTGTTTTATTAAATTTTATTAAACAATAGTATTAAGTGTTAACATTTAGAAGTATTCTTCTTAGACGTTAGTCGTGGAATAATTTTTTATATCATAAAAAATTTACGAATCTGACCTGTAGGTATGTTTTTTATATCTTCACATTGAAATGAAAACTTTCAAACTTTTGTCTAGTTTTGAATGTTGAACATGTTTAGAATGTTTATACCTATGATTATTATCTATTTCTGTTTATATTTCGTAATAGTTTTTTCCTGTTTTATATTTACAATATCACAGTAGCACACATTAGTAATACAGTTACAGTGCCAACATTTCAAATATGGGCACATTGCATATCCTAACATAAGACACTTTTTTAAAGTTTTTATATCCAAATAAATAGCAAATGAACGTTATTATTATGCCTACAAGCCTTTAACAAATCGAGCACAATTTAGCAGCTCCGTTACAAAAGCCGCGATAAAGTCAAAATCCCTATCATTCCTCAGATCTTAAAATAATGGGGTAATTTATCAGAGCAAACATTTTGCATATGAAATCCCGTATTCAGCCGAGGGCGACTGATGACTCTTGAACATGGTGTATGCTTCTAGCTATTACTCCGTGATAAAGACTAATGCGCTCATGATACGACATTTGAATAGAAATCTGTATCAATATTATTGAAATACTGAGCTTGTTTTTATGTTTAGTTGAAAAAAGTAGAATAACATCGTTCAGTCGTCGGTTAAAAAACATTCGGTTTAGTCATTTTTCTTAGTTTTGAAGGCAAACCATAATATATTTATTTTTATATTTTAGACAGACCATAATTCAAAATTTTAAAATTTTTATATATTATTCTTATAAAGACTACACTTCGCTTAGAAATATTGCAAAAATTTATATGGATTGGTGAGAGGTACCTAAATCTACCAGATCATGAGAGTCATGCAAAACTTGCACATGATATTTATTGACCTAAGATTCTTCGACCGAGTCCCAAGACCTGCGATCTGCCGAATGTCGCACTTCCAAAAGATTCTTGAATGTTACAAATTTATTATACAGAATCAGGTCTGCAAATGTGACGAATAAGCAAAGGTCACGATGAATGTATTTTATTATTCAAATAAATTCAAAATAAAAACAGTACTTGTAAAAATACAACACAACCTGCAATTATGTGCGATACAGAGTTGTCCTAGTAAAATGGATAATTTTTGCAAAATTTAAATTCATAAAAATGTCATCAAAAATTGTCTTTTTTATTTTTCAAGGGCGTAATTTGTCACGAACTATGGCTAGTAAACATACTTGAAGACGAAGAAAATGAAAAAAAAAATGAATACTCGAACAGTTGTTTTTTTAAATGTTAATTAGAGAACACGTACCTACGCACAGACTGATATTTTCTATAAACTAATTATACAAAGAAAAAAATATATATCTAAGACATGCCTGGAAGGGGTTTTAATCACAACGAAATTATGTGACCATTGATAATATGAGCTCATAACGAGTGTATAGGTTTGTAGAATCGTTACGAATTGAACGATCTAAGGTAAGGTAAGTATTTCGCCTAATACCGGCTTGGATGCTCTTGATGCTCATTTTTTGAGTTTTGTTGTATATCATTTTCAAAAATCTCATCTCATCTGCTATCTTATCTGATGCCATTGGTGTATGCCAACGACAGTGTTGTCTTTCTGTCCTACCTAAAATCCGTAAATCATCCGTGTTTTTTACATGTTTTAACATTTTGAGTACCTACGCTCCAGTACGGTTTTTGATAGTTTGACCACAGCACTGTGACGGTAAACAAAAAAAAGAGAAGAAAGACAAAATTAAAGGTACAAAGGTTGGTCTTATCATTAAAAGATTGATCTTTTATAAATTAATTTTAGGTCAAGGACATGAAAAGAATAAAGTGGAAAGGTATATCAATGACAATCAATAAATACAATAATAGATAACTAGGGCCTCTTTCACAGGTTGCTGATAAAGTTATATGACATTTAAATTTATTTTTTCAGGTGCTTACCGCGTTTATAATTTTATTGAGTTCCCTATATTTCGACAATGTTTCAATCGCCATGATCACGGGGAGATTGTACTATGATGGTGGATGGTGGCAGATCAGAAAAATCTGTCTACCCTCTTTCTCCTACGTTTTTGTCGCGTAGTTTCGGCATAAAATTAAATATGAATAGTGATCGCGTTAGTTTAAAACGATATAAGCTATATGACGTGTAACGGTATCCAACAGATAAAAGTTTTTGACATTTTTTTTTTCACCATCAAACTCCACTTTATCTGTCCGAAATATCAAAACCTAAAATTGTAGTTTACCAGTTGAGGTGAAACAGGCCATAAGAATCTGTTTTACCGCTTGTTGATGAAGTCTATCAATAACTTATGTGCGAGTTTAATTTCATCAGGTGATATACGCCCTTAATAAATTTTATCAAATAAACTGTACTAATCTTTCAAACAACGAGCAATGGAGAGGGCTATGCTTGGAATTTCTAGAGAGAAATGAAGGTTGCCGATATAGCCCGATGGATTGAAAAGCTGAGGTGGCAGTGGGCAGGGCACATAGCTCGTAGAACTGACGGCCGATGAATCAGACAGGGTCTCGGGTGGATATCACGTAACCGGCAAGCGCAGCGTCAGACGGCCGTCTGCGAGATGGAGAGACGACTTCAGAACAGACGTCGGAAGCCGTTGGATGGAGGTGCTTCGAACCAGTCGCTCTGGAGGTCGATGAGGGAGAGACTTTCGTTCAGCAGTGGACATCCAATGACTGATATGATGATGATGATGATATACTTCTATTTGATATTATCCAATGTAAAAGATATTGCAAATTTTATTTTACCCTTACAGAGGTAACTAAATTAGCTTTCCTAAACTAATTTTCTTAAAGCACAAATAAAACATTCATTGTTATATTAAAAAATTGCAAAACTTCCTTTCAATCTGCCATTTCCCATCTGAACCCTGTAATTTTTGAAAAGGTAGAAACTCGTGTATTTATTTTTAAAATCACAAAATAAATAGGTATTTGTACTTATAATTCCGAAAAAATGTTGGTAAGCTTTCATATTATAGGAATTTTTTCATTATTATTTAATATCTACGGATTGGAATTTCGAAGGGTGCTTTTACTATATATAGTATATATACTTATTTATATTATATACTTATTTATTTATTTATAATTAAAATCCAAAAAATCTGATGTTATATTTATAATTTATTAAAAGCGGACTTTCAAAGAAATATTGTAAAGGAGCTCGACTGGAAAATTGTATGTTTTTTTATGTGTAACGCTCAGTCAGTAACTCAGTCAGTCAGACCATATTATTTTATATGTGTATGCCTAAAATATATGTAAATAATATTTAATTATTAATTCGTTTTGTCGAAAATCTTTACGATTTACTACAATAAATTATAACTTTGATATATTCTAGAACAAAATTACAGCATTTATATCTAAAGAGTCGTTTAAAAGAATAATTATTAGGAATAATTTATTACATTTTTCTTAAATAGTTGATTCATATAAAAATTATATAAAAATTTATTTGCATTTTAATGACATCTATATATACGGAAAAGACATTACTCCGAAATAATATGACGAAATAGTTTGATCACTTACTAATAGATGGCGCTCATCAGGTATAGTATTCTGCCATCTAGTAATACATATAATAACTACTTGGTGTTTAATATTTCCAAGCACTCTTTAAAGATACCTTTGTTTACCCTACAATTTTTGTAGATGGCGTAGATAGCTGAAACATTTTTTTTTTATATTTCCAGTTTAATGCTAAGCTTTACACCACTTTCACTTTGTACGATATATTGGATTCGATGAGTCCCAAGAACTTCTGTTAGCAGTACGTACAAAAGTGTTTTAAAAATAAATATGTTCAATTTTCTGCTTTGTATAATTCCGATTTTTTGTAAGCACTTGAGTTTTATTCATAATCATGGTCAGAAGTAAAAAATTACTGTAAGAAAAAATATTTATGTCGAATATAGTGATAGCGCATTTTGAAGATGAATATTTTACGGAAATACATTTCAGATTTAGGGTTGTCAAAATTGAAAAATATATATGTCATTACACGTTCGTGGCATTAAAAAAATTAGGAAAATTAAAAGCAAGAGTTTAGAAACGTTCAACAATTTTAAAACTGTATTTTTGTTACATTTTCAAAATGATACCTACTTACATTTATAAATAATTACATTACACTGACCTTATTGACATTATTTACATTTTGATGCGTAGATATTATTTTTACACGTCAAACTACTGATATTTTTTTAATAATTCAAAGTACCAATACAATCTATTGTGGACAGTAGGTTAGGTACTGAAAGTCCTAAGTTGCGATGCGAGCAAAGTTAGTAAGTAGGTACAATATTTTAGGACTTAAAATTAGAGGAAAAATAGCAGTGCTTGACTCTAATATTGAAGTATCTTTATTAATACTATTTATTTATGTTTATAGCACATCTGGATCACATAAGGTGGTAAATAGCAAATACAGGTTTAATAACAAACTAACAATAAGTTTTATAAGAAGTGACGGCCGGCTGGTCGAGTGGTCAGGCAACTGGCACTTTACGCAGAGCGGTCGCGGGTTCGAATCCCGCCAGGTGCAGATAATTTGTATGACGAATATAGATGTCTGCACCGGGTCATGGATGTATGGATTTATTTCCGTTCCTAGAACCCGTAACACAAGTTCTTACGAACTTAGCACGGGGCTAGGTTAACGTGGTGTGATTGTTGGTTAAAAAAAAAAAAAAGTTACACCAATCAGTGATGTAAGTACAAGATACCCTATACAAAGTATCTGGAATACTAAATACAAGATACTTTAAAATCAAGTATTTCAGATACCAGATACAAATTCTTTTGTAAGAAAATAACATTTTATTGAATGTAAGTTTAATTTTTTTCGTGAATTATTTACAAATACCTACATCGCGTTGATCGCGTAAAAGTGAGAAGATAAAATATTATATTATTAAGGTTTTAATTGAGACTTAAGTAAAACCAGTTCTTCAAACATTTTATTACTCATTTTTCTTTGATGAGGCCTAATAATCATACCTCCAAAAGAGAAGAGTCGCTCCACAGGAGCAGAACTTGGCAAACAGGTGTTATAATTGAAAAATATTTTTCTTATTGTAGAGTAAGCATTTAAATTCTTTAAGTTGGTATCTTTATTGTTAAGGTATTGCAGTGTTTTTAAGTCAGCGGTGTTGCCAGTAGACCCTGTGTTTTCGCCACTTGCAATAGAGGAATCAGAATCCTCTAAAAACATTTAAAATTAATGTCACCATAGAAACTTTAACCCAGTCATTTTAGGTTTTACCTGCGGAAAAATTCCTAGTGAGTTGATTTTTTTTATACCCCTTTATAACGGTGTTGTAATGAAGATGTAAAAAATCGACATTGATATCGTGCCAGCAAAAAAAAGTTATAAAGGTCAAAAGGTCACGAAAATCAGTTTTTCGCAAATATCACGCTACCTATTACTCGGAGGTCAATATAGATCATTATAAAAATTGTTTCTTGTTAAATTATCTACAAAAAATGCCCCTTGCATTTTTCTGTAAAATTAACCGTTTTTGGAGTAGAGCGCGGAGAAAGCGAGCGACTACATGCACTTTTCCTCACTACCTACCTCGAGAAGAATGCAAGATTCGTTTTTTTTTTACATGATTTTCCCCGAATGAATAATCCATGATATTTAATAATAGATTTTTTTTAAGAGTAAATAATTAAAAAAAATAATATATAGTATATATATATATACTATATATATATATATATATATATATATATATTATCAAAAATTGTCGATATCTTCAGTTTTTTATATCATTAACAGTTGCTGACAAAACGTCGAGTGGTCTTATTCCTATATTTAATTCGAAATCTTCATTATTTTCATCATTGGTTGATCAACTGTTGAAGAGCATGAAACTAATGAAATAAAGTCTTTAACCCTCAAGAAATATTTTTCAACTGACTCAGTATAATTGCCAGAGTTTCACAAATAGTTAATAAAAGTTTTTATGTTAAAACTCCAAATATAAATCAATAGAGTTTACGCCTTGGTGTATGGTATACAAAACCATATGTGAGTACATTCTAGTCGCTTTTTCAGCGCTCTACTCCAAAAACGGTTAATTTTACAGAAAAATGCATGAAACATTTTTTGTAGATAATTTTATGACGAATAACTTTTATAATGACCTCGATTGACCTCTGATCAATAGGTCGCGAGATATTTGCAACAAAACTGATTTTCGTGACCTTTTGACCTTTTTTGTAACTTTTTTAGCCGACACGATATCAATGTCGATTTTTCACATCTTCATTACAACGCCGTAATAAAAGTGTATACAACAATTCAGCTCACTTAGAATTTATCCGCAGATTGGGGCTTAAAATGCCTAAAATGACTGGATTATGTCATATTTTGTGAATGAATGCATAGAATAACTATTACTAAAAGCATTTTACCAAACATAGTATTTACAAAATACTAAGATACCAAACAAAAGGAATTTAGATACAAGATACAAAATACATTTTAAAAAAGTATTTTAGATACAAGATGAAAATACGTATTTTGTATCTTGTATCTGTATTTCAGATACTTGTATCTTAAATAAGTCACATCTCTGACACCAATGCACCAAGTGGGCCGAAACATTTTTAATTTTATTTTTTGCACAAGGTTAGTGGATTTTCCGGAAAAAAAAATAAGGTTTTTAACACATAAAACCATCGAATCGAAATCTAAAAGAGTAATAAGGTATAGGATTGCAATTATGAAAATGAAAAAAATGCTCTTTCTAATTACGTTCAAATTGTGTTTTTATATCCATTCCTATTTACACAATTAGAAAAATTAATAACAATAATAAAACTTGAATAAGCACCTAATCCCTAATAATATTATAAATGTGAAAAATAAGTTTGTTTGTTACACTTTCACGCGAAAACTACTTAACCGATCATCGTGAAACTTTGCACACATATTCTTGGAGGTATTAGAAGTAACATAAGATACTTTTTGTTTCGTTTCGATAACCGACACCCACGCGGGCGAAGACGCAGGCAGAAGCTAGTAAAATATGATATAAAATGTATTTCATTACTAAGTATAGAGTATAGAGCCGAGATGGTTCAGTGTATAAATAACTTGGACTGTGACCGTCGGTGATAGGGTTCAATATATTTAACATGATACCTATCGTACTTAATATCTACTTACTAATACTATAATTAAACTAATCGCTTTTTCTTTTTGTAAAAATATTTTTTAATTCACTTCATGCATAAGTTTTTGATAAATTATGATTAATTACTAACGTAGTATTAAACAATCATTCAAAATAATAAATGTGATAGTCAGTTTTACCATAAAGCAATTAAAAAGTATGTAGGTATGATGATTTCATTATTTTATTATTTGTTTCTTATTATTGTTTTTTTTTTTTTTTTTGAATATAATACGTACTGAAACGGCATTTATTTTATTACGTTTTGTATTACTGTCTCCAAGCTGTTAGGTCCTTCAACACAGACATTTTCCAGGTGATCTGGAACAAGTGTTACGAAGATCTTAAATTATTAAATGAAAGAATTATATCAAATTAGTTAACCATAGGATAATATAACAAAACATACAACAAAACAAACTAAATTACCCAATGGATAGAACTTGTGAATCTCAACTGAATGGTGTGGGATTAAATCCGGGCAGCTAATGATAAATTTTCAAATACTACTAACATCATGACGAAACCTACGTTTTTCTTTCAGTTTAAGAAAACTAAAATCCTTTCGTTTCCAACTTTAAGATACATTAAATTCTAAATACATGTTCTTTTTTTTTTAATTTAAACTAAAACGTTTTATCTGGATCAAGATGTCGCCACTTACGTATTCGATTAAAAGATGTCCTGAATACGTAATGGGAACAGAATGAGTCGAGTGCTCTTTCTCTCCATTCAGTGGGCGCATAAATTAGCGGTTGGAGTTCGCCGTAATTCTACAAAAACTCCAATCGTAGGGGAAAGTTTGGCGATTAAGCCGTGAGGCGTGGTGTGGCCAGGTCTGCTCGTGACAGTTAGTGCTGCCACTTGTTATAATCCGCTAAACTTTCGACCCTCGTCAAGGTACCCTGAATTAATGGAAACCACCTTTGAAAATTTATTACACTTATTTTTTTGATTTCTCGCTTGGTTTATAGACAGAGGCGTGAAATAATGCGTGAAAATGAACATCTGACTACGATTATTATTTAAATAAATACACACATTGTTTATATATATGTATTATAAGGCTACTTTCTTGACCGCTGTCTCCAGAACAAGGTATTGTAGCAATTCATTTATTGTAAGAACATGCAAAATTTATAATAACCGATATAATGACATTGACTTGTTCAGCAATGGTTTCAAGAAATTCGCTCGCCTGTTGAGAAATCATTAGGTAATTACTAACATTTGGTATACTTTATTTTTGATTTTTGATTTACTACTGTAATAATTTTGATTTCACTTAGTCTTTTAGTGGAAACTTTATTGGCTTGAAATTTTGTTTAGAAGCGTTTATCTATTTGTAGTGATTGTATGCTGTATGTTTCCCAAATATAAATAAATAAATCACTTTTTTATCTATACCTATATTTAATAAATCATTTAAATTGATTGCGCAGGGCACGGAGTCTCCTCCGGTTGTCGTCAGTCGGGTACGAGTCATGGGCTCTAGTCTGTGCGTTTTTACGCCTAATAAGATCTTTCAACTCCTCCGGAAGCTCCCAACGCTCACTCGGGCGTATCGGGACCTCCCTGGAGCAGTTGTCGATCTTTTCTTGAATAAATCTAGTTAGACATCCCGCGGCTGTTTTCGCTACATCTACTGAATCGATTGTGTCGGGTATTTAGCTAAGGGACGGTGAATCTACGGATTCTAACTCGATGTCGAGTTTCCTCCAATCTAATACAATTCTATTTGGATGTAGGAGATCTGTTTGGGGTCCTAGCTGGATTAGGACGGGGCGATAGTCAGAGTCTAGCTCGGATAGCGTCTCGATAGTTCGCAACTGTAACGTCACGTCCTTCAAGGCGGCTATATCGAGCGTGTCCGGTATGTGATTTGAGTTCCTAACGGGAAAACGAGAGGGCGCCTGATTGGCGATTATATCGAAGTTAAGGGATGGGAGTGACGTCAGTCTGTCTAGTTCCCTACCTCTGCGATTTGTATGACGGGAGTTCCAGCGTACGTGCTTACTGTTTAGGTCGCCGGCCAGAATGACCGCGCTACCTGTTGAGAGTAACGACCTAATGTCGCTCTCTAAGATTTGTTTAGAGGGGGATAAGTAAACGGAGACCAGCGTGATGGGCTGATGGCCCGTCAGACTGACCCGACACATCGAAGCCTCGATATTGCTCAGCGCGGGAGGATCGAGCGGTATGCAGTGCAGCGATCTTTTGTAATAAACGGCAGTGCCTCCGCGAGCGGAGACTCTGTCGTTCCTGATCAGGTGGTAGTTGGGAACTTTCGGACCCCGATTGCTCGGTTTCAGAAAGATCTCCTGCACTCCCTTAGGAATTCCCTTACGAGATCTATTTGTCGGACAAGGCCGTTTGCATTAAAAGTCACTAGACTGAGCGAACGCGGTTTTACTCTATCACTTTGTGCTGCCGTTTTTATTGTACAGTACAGAGTGTAAAATCTAACATAGCGGACATGTCTGCGAGTCTTTTCGTGACCCCATCGATGTAAGCCTTCATCCTGTAGATGTCGGCTCTCGAGAGGGGTTCCGAGATAGGTTGTGGTTGGTGTTGCTCCTGGGCCTTACGGACCATCGGCGGGGGCCTGCTCCAGGCGTTGACATGAGGGGCCCTAGGGGGAGCCTGGGAGATTGTTGGAGTGGCCTGAGGGGCCTTGGTTGTGGCCTGAGGGGCCTTGGTGGTGGCCTGAGGGGCGGCAGGGGCCTTAGGGGCCGTCTGCGAGGTGGTGTGGGCGGCCTGAGTGACCGGGGATGGGCGGCGTGCGGCGGTCGATTGATCGCGCATAGGGGCACGTCTGCGCGGAGCCTTAGTGCACCCGCGATAGTTCGCGGGGTGTCCCTGCGTCTTGCACAGTTAAAAACCTCCGTTTTATTAATACACTATATATCATCAAGAATAAATTTTAATAGCGCGTTTTTTTTTTGTATCAGCGCCATCTCTTATCGTTTTTTTCTGTGTTCACGTATCACGTAAAAAGTACAAAACCAATGTAAATAACTTTAATACATAAAAATTTAACATAACTCACAGTATAATTTAGTTTTTGTTTCATTGTAATTAAATTTAAAAATAAATATTTAAGAAAATAGAAATAGGTACCTACGCCGCCAACGCCATCTGTTCTAAGGAATCTTAAAAACTCACAAAACTTATTTTTGAGTTATTATTTTGTTAAACTTAAAAGTTTACTAAATATGTCGGATAGGAATAGAAATCGTTTTAATATTTTAGATAAACATCATTTTCAATTAATAAAGGTACTATTATGTTAAATGTCACTAAATATAAAAACGATATTCTACCATTATACGATAGATGGCGTATGTAGGTGATAAAAAATATAAATTTATAATTTTTAAAATTTTAGTTAAATACCCGTGCGAAGCCGGGGCGGGCCGCTAGTTTATAATAATTTACTAGCAATATGATGCTTAAAAACTATTACCTATAGTGAATTTTTTGGTGGAATATAACTTAAAGAAAATGTAAAATATTTACATTCAAAAATAAAATATAGAAAAGATACACTTGTAAAAAGTAAATATACTACAAATAAAACATAAGTTAATTACAAAAAAAAAAAATGTTAATTAAAAAAACAAAATTAATAAAAGTGTAATGGTCGTAATTGTAGGATTGCATAGTAATAAAAGAATAAATGAAAGAATGAATGAACAAATACACAAATAAATTAATAAATAAGTAACTGGGTGAAACTACTAACCTTTGCTATCTCTAAACCCAGTGACTGTTCCTTTGATGTGATGCCAGTGCAAAAGATATTCCTAGAACCGAAGACCCATTATATCAATAGTGACATCGAACCATTTCTCTCGCTAGTTATAGCTCAGTACCTCTGTTCGGTGACATAAATTTTAAAATTGAATTTTTGAAACTCTCTGTCTTTAATAAAGTTCGTAAAAGTCTTCCTCGTGATACCTTCATAAGTGTTATACTTAGAATACTTGAAATATATAACAAAATAAAAACAGTATTTTTAAACTTGGATGTAATAAGCCTCAAAGTACCTATTCTTTACAAACTTTGCATGTTAGGCTATTCATAGAATTACGAAGAAAGGTGAAAGGAGCAAAGCAGACATCTAGTTAAATATAAAAAACTAGAATAATATAGACAAACGTTCTGTACAAATATTTGTTTCTGGTGTAGGTGAATGAGTAAATAAACCGTATATTTACTCATGTGTTGTAGGTCTCACCACCGTGTCTCGGAGAGAATGTAAAGCCGTTGGTCCTGGTTGTCGTTACTCATGGTAGTGAAATTATCCGCTAGCCGGCAGTTATGCAGCGTGGTGGATTAAGCTGCAACCCTTTTTCTACACGAAAAAGAGGCTTTTGCCCAGCAGTGTGGCATTTATAGGCTGACAATTCAGTTCTGTACAGTATAAATGTATAAATAAAGACATCAAAACTATCGAATAAATTATTTGATTCGACAAAAAATGGTTTTGACTTCGTAGATTTATTTCGAACTAGATTTGAAGTTAATAAAAAGTAAACTTTAAACTTAGCTAATAATTTGTATTAAATGTATGCCATAGAAAATTGATACATTATTTTTTTTAATTTTGTCAACTTTAATAGAGGCCTTTTAAACAAAAGTATAGATAATATACCTAAATTTTTTCCAATCTTAAAAAGTTTCTTCATAAAAAACACATTATAAAATATTTTATTAATAAGTTATCATAATAGAAGCACACTTTAAATGAATTTCGACTAAAAAAATTTAAATTTCTCACGAAACGTAAAGCTTTGTGTCACATGTCCCAAAGGTAATAAAATGAAGCGTACTCGGTACTAGCTACGTACTTTTAAAACTAATAACGTTGGATGAAGATAGATTTAGCTAAGCAAAGACTGTGAAGTTGCTTGTCTAAGCTTACATTATATTAATATTTCATTGTGTTATCTTCAAATCGAAATTTAAAAAAAAAAGAAGGTAATGCCGTGTTTATTTTCGCTTATTAATTATATTACACATGAATTATTTAAAGGAATAAATATCTATATTTTTCTTTTTATTAAAATACAACGTCTGATATTAGTAAATAAAGTAATTAAATAAATAAATTAAACACATACAGACAGACAGACGAAAATTGTAAAATGAAATTAAGACTGATATATACCCATTCGTTTTTATTCAATATTTCTCATCGGCTTAAATTACAATTTTACTGTAGATATAGATTCTTCGAAAAAAGGGAGATTCACTGTAAGTAAAAATTATAAGGTGTTTCTCATCTACGTTTAATGTTAAATTAATTAGCAAAAGTAGATTATTCATATTTATTTACTCTAATCTAGAATTCTTTGACAACGCCTCTTTCCGAAGCGACGTAGCGCCCGTGTTATGTAATTATGTAAGTGCATACAACGCTCATCTTAATAGAATTAATTTGCATCCTCTTTTATGTACACCTTCTTAACAAGTTTGCATACAATTTGGCTGTTTTCGTTTTTAATTTTCATCACAGATTTTTCTAAAATTCCTTAAAATTAGCAGCATGATAAGAGTATGATAATAAATTTTAAATAATTAAATAATATTTATATTTTGTATTTTTGCTTACTATAAAAATAATTTAAATAAGCCTTAGCAGAATTATTTTTAAGGAAGAAAGCGGTGTTTGAAACGAATTCCACAAATTCTATGTCAAATACCCGACGTGAATTCCGAAATCAAATACTTGGAGCTGTTTGCGATCAGAATTTTGCAATATTAATTAATTATCATTTATTACGGTCTCTTTGAAAACTGAAATCTTACGACTAACTTATAACATGGAATGGTTTCTCGGTTTCTCTTAAGTTAAGCACGTAGGTACTTTGAAGTCTTAACTTATTTCACTTGTAGTAACTAAACATTGCATTAAATATAAAAAATAATATCCAGTTTGTCTTAATAATTGAAGCAAATATGAACAAAGTCTGAACCAGTTACCTGAACCTTAATCGAGTACCTACACTCTTATCATGATACAAAGACGATTCAAATGCATATAATTATATATACCTAATAACTAGTTATATATTTATATAATAGTAATAGTATAATAATAGTTATTATATATATATATATATATATATATATATATATATTACAAAATACAACAAAGAAAGATATCTATATTATAGTTCAGACAATCAGAGTTGCTGCAAACAGGCATTATCATAATCACATGTTCGAAAGAATCACAATAGGATCGGAAATAAGAAGCCGGAATTCCCAAAGACGATAACATGGTAGGAAAAACGGTTTCAAGCAAGAGCAATAAAGACAGGCAACAATTTATTTATATGATGCTTCAGGGAGAAGTTATCCGCCGATCCGGGAGGTATGGGGTAGAATAAAGTTGATGCGTGCCCGAACCGGCCCGGGCGGGAAATACCATGTTTTCATACAACGCAATCACTGTCTATTCTGTCGAGACGTATTCACATTGTTCATTTACATTTTGTTCTATATAGGCTAAACATTTTTTTAAAACAACTACTTGATATTTTTTTTAAGGAATTTGTTCAAAAAATAAAACGCAGAATTAAAAAATTACTTCTTTATGAAATGTTTAATTTTTATTCTAAAGTCTATATTTCAATCAAACAATACTTAACGTAAAATTCATTAGTGATAAACAAAAACGTGTCAAGAGGTATACAGATGTAATATTCGACAATACAGTAATTAGACTTATGTGACATTTTGCCGCTAACATTATTCGATATCTAATGAAAGATTAACAAAACACACACGAGTCGATGAAACGCACCACATAGGGATTAAACAGTCAAACTGGAAATTCCGCAAGCTTTACCACCGTGGATAGACATCAACATCTGTCAGCGTTAACATTCGGATTTGCGGGGATCGGATGGATATTAAACCAGCTGCACTCTGTAGAACTACCAACGGGCCAAGCAAAACAACCATTGAAAATGAAACTGCAATCGAAATTGCTTTTAAAATCTTTATAAAAAGTTTTGGTACGTGTGTTATGGGGACGTTCATTTATTTTTTGTTGCATATTATTGTAATTAAAATATTATCACCATTACTAGTAAACCTATATTAATGGTCATTTTATTCAGTGATTTATATACCAAACAATATACTATAATTACTACTATATGTAATAATAATACATACTATGTAATCTATTTTTTACTATCAATTATTCAATGTAAGTAAATTAATCAGTATGTTTTTAAACAGTAAACGAACTCATAGGTTTTATGTCAAAACATTTAAAAAATCTAATGTATATAATAGAAAATAAAATAAAGATTAGAAAATATTATTTAATTAACAATTTCCAATAACGTCACGAAACAAATTACATGTAATGTGTTCAAAGCTGCTATGCATACTCTGAATTACTGATGCCCGATTTGGGATATTGCTGCAGTAATAATTTAATATAATATACATAACCAGTTAACATGTTCAACACATTGACATAAGGAAGTATTATTTTGGTTGCAAAAAAACATTTTAGGATGCTTTAAAACTCCCAAAACTTCTACTATAAATCGGTGCTTTCTACTATAAATCGGTACATCTGAACGTCCATCACAGATAATAGCTATCTGTAAACCGTTACCATTTACAAACCAATTACTATTTCTAAACTTCTTAACTTCAAAATTACTGTTACTTAATTTTGGAAAAATGATAAAAACAGTGTTTTTATTTTATAAATTGCACGAGTCATAATAATATAATGTATTTTTTTAAAGTATGATAAACTATGGTATTTTTCAACAATATGAATAAAAATTTCATTTCTCATTATTAATGAGAAATGAAATTTTAAAACAAACTAAATAAGAAACAAAATTAAAAGAAAAAGCCAATTTTTCAATTAGTTGAGTTTCAAATATAAAATAGTAATGTCGTGTTGAAAACAAACCGAGCATGAAATTAAACATGCTTTAGAACGAGCAAGTAGCATGGGCATACGGCGAGAGACAGGAGGTAAATAGGAACCATTTGAGCTGGGATATCGGCTGGCGTACGTTGCGTTACACGAGACTGATTGAAATAACCACTCAATCCCATGTACCTCCATAGATATTTATACTGCGACATAAATTGTCGTGACATGCGTTGCATCTGATACAGGCCGTAACGAGTTGTGTGCATGTTAACAAGTGTCACAATGAAAAAAGAGGTAAAAGTTTCATTTTTCATTTTAAAGAAAAATTGAAAGCTAGTGTAGGAGCTCTTTATATTATTATTATATTGCATAAGTCTGATAATGTATTATTTAGAAATAATGTTAATGAAAAGAGTTAGGTATAGTGAACAAAACGTAATAAAAGAGACAATTTGATCTTTATCGCTTAGTGAATTAAATAAACTGTGAAAATTCTATTATTCATATCTAGATTGTTTTTCTTAAGAATATTGCAATTTTAGCTGTATTTTTTTCTAAATATAATTCAAGTTTATATTATATTAATAATTAAAGTATAGAAAGCGTACACGACTCGTAGTATAGATTATATGATATCTTAGAAGATTTTTTTATCTATACTTATAATAAAACTTTATTGGGTTCAAATCTGTACATTGAAGATATCATGAAAATTTTTATTGGAGGACACTCTATAATTGATAACGAAGGCAATTTTATTTTTATTTTTGTCTGTCTTTCTGTCTGTACCTTGGCCATGCATCACGACAGAGCAACTGAATGGATTTCAACAAAACTGAGCGGGATTTGAGCTCCGTACTACTACTACGGGTATTTTTTATTCCCAAACCCCTTGGGAGAAGAGAAGAAATACTAAGTGTGTACTTAGTTGTAATTCATTACGGATTGTCCGATTTCATTTATTCTTTTTTATTGTTTGAAAAAAAAAAATTAAAATTATCCGTTACAAGTTACAAGGTCTTTCGTTTGAAAGTTCAGAAATCACAGACATCAAAAACTTTCAGTATCAGATCCTAAATAGCTTGAAACCCGGAATGTACATAAATATTTAAACGTACGGATCATGTTAAGGCTGACGTATTTTATCTTATAGGCTAATGAACAGGATGGAAATCGAGAACGAAGTTGAGGACACAGCTAGTATAAAATAAAATTAAAAACATAGTTTGGTTAAAATATTTAATTTTATTGGAATGATCAAATAAGTTATAAAAGAAAATTATAAAAGACCAAAATTAAAATGTATCGTATATTCACGTAAATATTTATAAATTCATGAGATATAGCTACATATAAAGCTTTGAAGATTTATAATTAAGAATTAAAAATTGTCGTGTAATTACCATCAATACAATATAAAAATATTTAAATTAAAAGAGTACGTATTAGAGTAAGCACTTATGGAATGTATATTATAAACTTATATAATAGTAGACAATGTTAGCGATATGTTATACTAGTACGAGTATCTTATCGTTCTGAGATCTGACAGCCTGACAGCCAACGTGATAGTGACACGAATAATAGCCTCCATCTTCGAAAACCTGGCTTTTTATAGCTAAGAAGTTAAAATAATCAAACGATAGCCTGTTCAATTTAATGTAATTATACTCGTAGTTATATTAATATAACTATTAAGAAATATATATCTTTGCCTTTATACAAAAATCGTAGCTTTAACTCGTATCCCCTCACATTTCAGTATCGTTGTGTACATAGCGTGTTTAATTATAAATGAGAACGATTGACTTGTTTGTTTGTTCGTGATTTTAATTGCAAATAATTTTAGTAACCTAAATCATTATTTAATTTATTATTTCATATTTCAGTATTAAAAAAGTAATAGTGTTACTAGCTAGCCTATATACTACTTAGCCTATATTCAATTAAAGTAATATAATATAATTTGTACGTCATCCTTAATGTAGGTGTATGCTTTATTTGAGATAGAACTAATTATGAGATAAGACGGGTATTTCATTTATTAGTCTCGATTTCCCGATGGAAATATACAATTACGTTTCGCCGACGTAGCGGAAACTTCATTAACCTAACGTGAAAAATGTGGTAGATACTAATTATCAGGGTAAAATCAAATTATCGACTAACTTTACTCTCATATACCTAATCAGATTAAAATAAAAGTAAGATTTACTAAAAAACCCTAACATTAATCTTTATCTGGGTGTTGGACAGATTTTTATTATGTTCTAAAATAGAGTTTAATTTTACAAAAAATAAGTTAAATTAAAGTTGATATACCTAAATATGTGACAATAAATGACTAAGTTTTAATACATGAAAGAAATATGTAACTAACCAGCCGCTACTCGAAACGTCGCTCGTACGTTAATTTACTATGTAAAACACTGATCGTTGATTTGAATTTTGTTAAAAATTTCATAGCTTTTATTTTTTACCTTAATTTTTTCTTTTAATATAACCATTTACTCCTTGTAACACCAGCTTGAAAGACAGCTTGAAAGATAGACAAGCTAATTTAAAACATAAAGTTATATTTTTGGTGTAAGTAATAAAAATAAAAACCGTGTGGTTCCCGGCAGAGTAGATTAGGAACAACCCATCCTCTGCTTTAGTTGTCGTAAAAGGCGACTAAAGGTCAATCAAAGCTGCATAACACTGGCGCAGCCTCCTCGGGGAACTTGAACGACTCCCCGAGACCATACTGGTCAAAAAATTGATGATGGATACACACAATGAGAGGATCAGACTAGGGCCGCCACGTGGGGGACCTGAGGCCGGTCAGGGGCTGGCACTGGACGTGGGAGTATGCGGGCCGCCAGCAACCCTGCTGACCGGCACCACCACCAAGCCGGTCGGTGTGTTGTATCCCAATCCCCATCAGTTGGGTTGACGCCAACAGTCTTAAGGGACTCAGAATTCCGCAGTATTTCTGTAAAAATATTTTTTTTTTCTTTCGGGCGCTAGAATCACCAGGCTACTCTGAAACATGTCACATACAACTGGATGTGGGAGAAGCAGCTTTCCCTCAAGTATACTTCCGTTACCTTAAGAGTTTGACCTTAAGCTTTGGAGCTTAATCTACGACGCTACTCCACTGCGGGTTGGCGGATAATATCGTTACTTCTAAGCAAACCACCCCCAAAATAACTTTGTACCCCTTTTTAACCCTGTTAGGGGATGAATTTCAATATAATACGTAACACGTCTTCAATCAATTATGTTAAAGAATGTTTATGCAAAATTTGAACTAGATTGGACCAAGGAATCACATTGTCTCATACAAACTTTGCCCACCTTTTTACCCCCTTAGGGGTAGAATTTCGGAAAATCCGTTCCATCTCAAAGTTTCAGGTCTCTACGATCAGCGGCTTAAACTGTGCGTTGATCCGTGCGTAGATTTGATTTACAAAACAAAAACTCTTTATATATATTAACATGGCAATTGCATTTAACTAGTTGTAAATTTCATTAAAATTACAAAGTTAATAACTATGAAACTTTACCAGTTCTAAGGCTATTGTTGTCCATCGCTGTAGGTTAAATAACTTAACAGTGACTTTAACGTTAAGCGGTAGTCTAGTTACATTAGGGGAGCACTTTATTTTAACCGTTTTGAAAATTCTCCTATGTATGTTTTGTGTTTATTTTGTATTAGCGACCTATCCTGACTTCATATGGATGCAATTGAGGTACAAGAAAAATGATAATTGCGCTTTAAGCATTTTTAATAACAATGACATGTTATTATGAAAATATAACTTTATGTAACCACTAGCAAACCCGGCGAACTCCGTTTCGCCACCAACTTATTTTCGTGAGGGATACTCACACCACGTACTGCCGCCATGCAAAACCATATTGGTTTGTAGTACATGCTATGTATCAGAGATGGCGCTGTATGTGAAAAATGATTTTCCATGTTTTCCTGCTTTTCTGTTGAAACTTTTCCTGAATTTAGTTTGCTATAAAGCTCACGGAGACCGAGACCTTTCCAACGAATGCAAAACCATGGAAATCGGTTCGTACGTTCTGGAATTATAGCGTCAGGAAGGAAAACCCGACTTATTTTTATATTATAGACTAGCAAACCCGGCGAACTCCGTTTCGCCACCAACTTATCTTCGTGAGGGATACTCACAGCACGTACTGCCGCCATGCAAAACCATATTGGTTTGTAGTACATGCTATGTATCAGAGATGGCGCTGTATGTGAAAAATTGATTTTCCCTGTTTTCCTGCTTTTCTGTTGAAAATTTTCCTGAATTTAGTTTGCTATAAAGCTCACGGAGCCCGAGACCTTTCCAACGAATGCAAAAAAGTGGAAATCGGTTCGTGCGTTCTGGAATTATAGCGTCAGGAAGGAAAACCCGACTTATTTTTATATTATAGATTAAACTGGGCGTTACATTTTATTGAGATTCTTATAAAATATTACAATACCAACTAATAACTTTTCTACAAAATTATTGAAAATAGAAAGAATCATTTTAAATAACCTTTTTAGGCTTAGACACTCGCGGTTTTCATAGTTTATTTTTAAAGATAAAGAAAAAAAAAATTTTTTCAAATACGAAACACATAATAAACACAATTGATTGAGTGATTATAAATTGATGATCTTTTGTAAGGCGCAATTAACTTTTACTTACATATATAACTGTTACCTATTTATTATTAAGATATTTAATTTATATTTATTTAACAATTTGATCAAGGATACATATACTATGCTAATACCCGTTATATAGTTATGCGTAGTCATATGCTAACAATAAAATAAATGGATGTATAATAGTTTTTAACTGTCCATAGTAATAAATAACAAGCATGTGCATATGGATTTAGCAGAAATTTTTATAATAACGCTAACATTGCCAGTTGTAAGTTAACATTCGGTGAGTATGACGTTACATTTATTAAGTCTTTAAACACGAAACAGCGTTGCACATAAATAGAATATGAGATTTCCAAGGATACACAATAAAAAAATAGTATTGTAAATTCAAAGTTAGTTGTCAGGTGAAGCGGACACGCAAGCCGAAACTGCGGGCCGCGAGTCCCTCAGGAGTTGCGACTACGCGGTCACGTATAAATTACTGGTTTTCCCAGCAAACTTACTTTTTCTAAGGTTGAAATCCTGACTTGAATTACGAGGTCTGTAGCTTTGAACTCTTTAATAGAGAAACCTTACCGCTGAGACAAAGCTTAAACGAGTAAGGAACAGAACTTGGTAATTGGATATAAAATGCATTTAATATTTTTATTAGTTGTTTAAAAAAAAAATCTATTAAACTGTTTTTAGTAGATTTGATTAAAATATCCATTATACTTGTAAATTACTTAAGTTTAAAGTACAGTAAGTTCTGTATCTCTAAAATATTATCTCGTAAGCTTTATTAAGACGTTGGGGGTCTCTAATAAAGGTGGTTATGAGTTTGTGCACATTCATCAGAGCAGTTAATTTGTAAGCAGATAAGTCACAACATCATCGCTCATCTTGTAAGTTTCTGAACGTCGGTAACACATGGCGTTCAGAAACATACATGAACTAACTATCAGTAATTTAGATCAATTTAAATTAAATTATTTATGAATAAGTTAAATAAAGAGTTCAGTTCCTCTATGATTTAATAGTTATTTCATTTCTATAACGAATAGGACATGTTCTTTTTTGTATGAAAGAAAATTAACTAAAAAGGTGATTTTTATAATAACATTTTTATTAAAAAATGTCTGAAGTAAAATTGAAATCAAGAAGAAATAAATAGTACAATTTTCAAAGCATACTACACATGACGAACGCATAGATACATACGTTAGTATTATTTACTGTTTGTGCTGTTGTAAAATGTAAACAGGTATATAATTATATCAAATTAGCCATTGAAAACCATTAATTCAGATGAATGATGGAAAAATATAAGAGATCACAAATCAGACTTTATGGAACGTAAAGCACTAACATACGCTTATACATAATTATAAAATAATCAGTCTTCTTCACTCGTAGTAACATTTTCTTGGAATTTGGTTTCGTAGCATTTTGAGCATGAAATATATAAAGGACAAATTGAAGTTATAATAAACATTTTTTACTACAATTTTGAACAGTATATAGTACGTCTGTAAAAGTTTCTCTCCACGGTATTGTAAAAAAAGGTAGAAGCCGAGAAATCTGACATACATGTCTTTGAATTAGCCGGAATGTTAAAGTAAAACATCACTCTTGATTTACTAAATAAAAAATAATGAACTGGGCGGAATGACAATTGATAAACTTAATTAATATAATAATATATAAGTTTATTTCATTACTATGGCGTTACATATTTTATATTTTATTATTGTAAAATAAAAAAATATAAAATAACTTAGTTCTTAGGTAGCAACTATGCTGTGTTCTTTTATATGTCAATTTAGTTATTTTCAATTATATACGATAGATTGTAATATTTTTAGATAAATAACTCGAAGGAATTCACTTTATTATTATAAAATTTAATTAAAAATAGTATTTTCTACACTGTACTGTACTGTATCAGTCTGTAAACAACCCACTGCTGAGCGAAGGCTTCTTCTCCATATAGAAGAGATTTTCTGTAGGTATATAGATGTTATTCGAAATTTAATATTTATTCAAGTTATTATATACATAAAAATCTTATTTTAATTCCATATTATTTTTATTTTTAATATTTCCATAAATAAACCTTCTTTTCTGAATAGCGTGTAGTATTAAAAAAATACGCAGTGGTACAAAATGCGAAGTTGGTGCCATCGTAAACATTAGAAAACTTTTACGACGTTAGCCATCGTCGTCTGACCTTTGTTTTATTTCTAAAACCAAAATTTTGGCTTTCTATATATTAGTAGGAAGAAATAGTACACGAAATATTCAAGAAAAAAAAAAGAAAGAAATGGAATCTTAATTAACAATTAGTTCTGATTTCATTATTAATTTATTTGTTTTTATATAGCCTAGGTAATGTTAATTTAAGTCTTTTACATATAAATCAAAAAAAGAAAACTTATAAAATCAAGCTTACAAAGTACTTTATAATAGCAAATAATGAAGTTAACAACAAAATGAAGATTAGCCCTGCGGCGTCTCAAAGTTAGATGTTTACTGTCGGGTTAGGTCAGAAAGGGGAAGGTCAAATATTTATTGACATGTTTACTTAGAAATAATACAAACGTTTGAATTCAAGATGTTTTTAACTATGTTTATAACATTTTTAAAAAATAATGCAATTAAAGATACAGATATATCGTATTTATTATGCTTATTTGATTGCTAGCTTTTATTTTATATTATATTGAATTTATTAAAATTTATTTTAAAAAAAAATGAGGATTCAATACCAGTTTCATTACAAAATTTTAACAGGCATATCTGAAATCGAATCCACATCATTTAACTAGAATGAACAATAACCAAAAAATTCAAAAAAAAAAAAACAGGACGTTAGTTACAATTCTACGGCCAGAAATAAAAAATAAGTAAGAGGCAGTATTGAAGTTGTGCTACAATCCTCATTAATTTTAACTAACGTATTTCGTGACGGCCTTCGAGCCCTAACATAAATTTCAACATAACTTGGACAAACAAGTTGAAGTTGAAATAAGTAGGTACTGCCCTTAGAATGCGTCCCCAGTGACATGCTCATTTGTACTTGCCATAAATTACTAAACGGACGAAGTTAGAAGAAAGTATCCATTTTCAAGATGTATCAAGTTTGAAACAACAATTAAATATCTCTACAACGATATTTTATTTTCTCTAGTAAAAAGAGAAAATATTTAAAACTATATGTTGAAATGTAATAAAAATAAAATATAGTAATACCTCGACTTGCTACTCTGACTTTCGCTAATTCCGATTTAAGTAAATTTCAAATTTTATTTTTCTTATTCGATTACTTTTCGGTCCCACCTATTGTCTAACTTCGGGGTATAAAAATGGGTGACAAATAAGATCTTGATATTTTTATAGGCAAATAATTTACAATAAACTCCGGCTATATAAAATGAAAACATTTTTAAAAGAAACAAGTGATTAAAGCCCATGAAGACTTGTAGCTTTCAAAAATAGCGATATTTTCGGCATTTGATAGGTGCATATAGCTTGGTCGAGTTTCTGCTCAATGCCAACGTGAATGTTGGTTTCCAAGGCAGCAAACCGGTTTTCTAATTTAACTGGAACCTTTCAGATCCAACCACGGCTTGAAATTAGTTTGGCCTAAGTGTAGACCCCATCAGACGAACGCATTCGAGCCTGTAATTAATATCAAGAAAGCTTCTTACAAGTGGGTGATCACTTCTAGTATTGAACCTATTGATCAGATGAGTGAGCAGCAAATGAGAAGCCAAAATACCCATCTTTCTTATCGCTAATTTTATACTCCTTTTAGCCAGTTGTGACGGTCAAAATACAGAATCATCAGTCAGAATCTATTTACATGCATCAAGGAGTGAGACAAGGAGATTTAGTTTTCTCCAAATTGTTAACTAATGCCTTAGAGGATATGTTCACGTCGTTGCACCGAGAAGGGCGGATCATAAGCATAAACGATGAATAACTTTCATATTTGAGATTTGCAGAAGATATCATCATCACGACGTCTTTCGAGCAGACTGGCTAACTATTCTGCCCGAATTGGTCTCCGGAAGAACTTAGATAAAATCGAGACAATGTCCAATGAACACCTTAATCCCGAACTGATAGATCTCAGTGGAATTCGTCACAAGTAGAGCAAATCTTCAATAAAAGACTCTTTAACGTATAAGTCCTACCAGTTATGACCTACGAAGCCGAGACATGGATACTGACACTAATAAACGCAAGCTATGGAGATGCCAATGCTTAAAGTTTCTCTGAAAGAACAAATCCCAAGTTATCAACCAAAGTTTTTTTATATAGTTCAAAAGAATTGGTAAGCTTCAGCTAAGCTTCGTGGCAGTCGGCTGGTCACGTATATAGCAGAACCGACAACTGTTGGAGTAGACATGTTCTAGAGTGGAGAGGTAACGTATGTAGGATGCCCTCCTGCTAGGTAGTGACAATATACGCAGAGGCTGAAAGCGATTGCAAATATAGAGTCGAAAACCAAGCTTAGTGACGTGCCAATGTAGAGGTCTATGTCCAGCAATAGACGAAAGCAGTTTGATGATCATGATGCTCACACTCAACATATGAAACGCGAGGTAGTATTTACTCAACGTTAATGAAGAGTGTGTTCACACTATCCTCACAATAAAAATATATTGAGAAGAAATATTGTTTATCTAAATTATGTTTTTTTAACAGATTTAATTGGGAGAAATTCGATAGTGGGTTATTATCCAAATACTGAAATTACAATATGCATAATCATTTATACCTATGTGAATATATAGAAACAAAAATGCCAAAACACTATTTACGTAAATAAACTCGTTTTGTGAAGGCGATCTACATCAGCGCAGCTTCGTTTAAAGTTTTAATCGCTTTCGAGCCGTGATAAACAAATTTTAATTAAGTTTTAATATCACCGCGTAATTGCTGAGGCGAAATACTATCACAATATCTTTGTTTATGAATATTTTACTTTGTCGCGTTTGCAATTCCATTCGCTTCTATTAAAGGACCTTTTTATTTGGAAATGAAAATATTTTTAAATTTTTATAAAGTTTTTTAAATACATATTATCTCTGTCTGTATATTTAGCATTATTAATAATTACTAGAAACTAAATAAGTAAATGTCTATTTCGTGACATAGAAATATTCTCTATAAATTTTCTTTTCGTTTTAATGAAATTGAACTATACAGATTAAAAATGACAAGATTTCATCTCGAAGTGAATAGCACAATTTTTTTTACATGCTATATCGAAATAATGCATACGCTATATCGATATAAGAAAAAAAAAACTACTTAAATAACATGAACTATTCAGAGGCCTAGAAAAACCATCCTTGTGTTGGTTGACAAGAGGAATCGGGATAATGCTTCCATTTTTCATTCTCGAGCGTGAAGCGTAGACTGCTCCGTTATTCCGAACGAACTCCACCTCAGGGCATGAATTTAATCTCAGATTTCTGAGTGTCAGACTCATAAGAAATGTCACTTGGATATATTTCTGTTCTTTTTGATTACACGACTGTGATGTCACGTCTTTTATGGATACGCAAAGATTAATTTATCTGATTTATTTTATAATATTGTATTCAAATGTTTTTATTTTAGACTTTGTTTAATAAAACGTCACAATACAAATTTGAGTATTTTTTAAGAAGTGTAACCATTATTTAAAAAGTAGATATTAACAATGACGCATTAGCTTTACAGATCTCTTGGTAAAAAAGGAACATAAGTAAATAATTACAAGCTCCCAAAAAACAGTAGAGTTGGGATTTTCTTTATTTTGTAGTTATTCAATTTACTTTAATAAACAGCAAACGACAAAGTTATATTCCAGGTAAAAGGTATTAAAATCTTCTGTTGCAAGCGTCTGATGTAATAAATCATAAGTGCATTATAAAGTGGCGCGCTGAGACGCTTCGTTAAGAAAAACAAACCTTTTTATTAAAGGCTTCAGATCAATTTTATAAGCGAACTTTTAATCTTGTGAATTAAAGAAACATTTTCCATTTCTTTAACAATAAAAGTAACTTTTACAACAAAATAACCTCGGTACAATTTATTGGAATTTACATTTTTATATTTATAATAATTTATAAAGACAAATTATTTAGATTATTTTTAAATAAATTATTTACTTAACATGCGTGAGAACTTACAGTATCACTTATATTTAGGTGAAGTTTTGAATAGTTGAAGCGAAGTAATTAAAAGTTAAAAATAGATAACATGTTAAATGATTACATTACGTATCACCTTCGTCCACTCAGGAGATAATAAGTTGCAGTTACAACGGAACTAATGAATGCGAGCGGGATTACCGCCGGCCCGGACGCGCAGCCAATTACATAAAAGTTGTCGGACATCGGTAATCCCGCGCGATATGCTATCCCATATTACGAACATCTTTATTTACTGTTTAATTATGGTACTTTGATATTTTAGAAGTTTTTAGGCCTTTAATTAAATAAATATAAATATGTTTAACATACACACACGGTCATCCGTTTCTAAGGCAACTTAATGCCTGTGTTTTAGGTAACAGTTGACTGATATACATTTTTTTAATAAATATACATATAAATAATAGATATATAAATAAATACATATTACACCTAGAGTCGGGGTGGAAATCGAACCCACAACCCTGGAGCAGACAACAGAGCCACTGCCAACTGCGACACGGGCCATTAAATAATTAAAGAATAATTTTGTTATAAATGGAGGATAAGTTAAAGAATAAGGAAGGTAGGGTATGTATCGTTTCAGACGAAACCACAAAAATTGTCTGTCAGTAATGCGCCCGGTAGCCAAGACTTTTTTTAGACCCTTCCTACACTTTATTGCAATCCGACAAGTCAAGAACCAAAAAATACAATCGTTATTCATATTATATGTTTAAGAAAGTATATAAAAAACTGACATTTTATATTGTATTTTTTATATATTATTATTGTCATTAAGCTGAAATAGTTCAAAAATTCTTGAGACAATAAAAACATGTAACCGTATAATGAGAAACGAAACTATATATAACCAACAAGAAACAATATTTCTTATGTATTTTTAGGTTGAAAACTCCTTTGTATGGCAAAACATATTTAAATTTCCGTATTTCTTTGCACTCAATATACTGCACAATGTGTTCGTATTTAAACACTGCAGCAAATATTATATTCGACCTGATAGTACATGTACGGCTGCTTACAGTTCCCAGTAGAAATAACCGGCCGTAAAAGCTTTTTCCGTCGACATTTTTATATTACACACATCCGGGGCTACGTGTATTCTCCAACTTACATCAAATAAGAATTTTCCAATTTTACATTAATTAAAAAAAAACCTTTTTTTTTCAATCTGGATTCAGAATTGCAGTTATACTGTAGAAGGATTTCAGCTAATTAACATGACTTAATTTATTATAAATAGATTTTGATTGATTGATTCCGCCCGATGATGTAAATGTATTTAAGCCATTGGATGTCCGCTGCTGAGCGTAGGACTCCCTTATCATCTGTGTAGGTTTTGCCAATACTTGCCACGCTTGGCAGGAAGGTTAGCGAGCGCAGTGTTTTATGACAGCATATGGAGACGGTGCCGCCCATCACCATCCTGGTTGGTGTACAGTTGTTCGCACTAGTATGGCCTTAGTCGCCTTTTACGCCACCTTTACAAGGAAGAGGTCGGGACTATTCTTTTCTGCCGGTCACCGCACAGCAATATAAATAGAAACTTTAACTAAAACAATAATTGACTAAAATAGGTATTTGTTTTCTATATCATTATCATCTACCTTGTTTTTGTCAATTAATCGTTACCAAGTTCTCTACTCAAAACTCAGAAAGCTTAAGCATTTAATATTTACCTTACAAATCAGACAGACATAAGTCCTGGTAGACAGAATTCGGAATTTGATAAAAAGCGTACTCTATCAGTTTCTGTGATGATATAATTTATTTGATATAAAAATTAAATCTCAAATAATATATTTTAGTATCAAAAGTATTAACAATATTATCAAAACAACACAAATTCCTATCGAATATTGTTATTATGTTTAGTATATTAAATTTATATTACTGAAATAAACAATAAAAAATAAATTTAATCATTCGCTACAGAATCTTTTAGTTCCTCGACACTTGAAATTTATGGCGGTTGCTTTTACACAATAGAGATGAAAAGTAGTGGAGCGAGAAATATCTGAAATCTCGCGTTAACAAAAGTAAAACAAGAATTCGTGTTCAACTATTGGAATAAAAATGTAATTAAAAACTTTTTAAACGTTTTTTTCTTTATCATACTAAGGAATTACTTTTACATCTAAAATGCAATCTCAACGAAACTCTTATTGTTTTTTCTTTAGAGTCACATATTAAAAAAATATTTTTAAATAGAATAGTGATTAAAAATATACAAAAGTGAGGGTTGAATGATAGTTTTCGTAGAATGTACATCATAAGAAAAAACTTTTTATAAATTTTAGTAGTAGCTAAGTTTTATATCTGCCAACAAATCCCAACTACGTGCTTCCGTATAATCGCTTGGATAAAAGAGGCGTGCTCATCTCATTCTCTACCAGTTTACTTATTAAAAATTCATAATGTACATAAAATGTCGTTTGACGAATCAATTTCTATAAACATAAATATATAGGTATAATAAATGACAAATATTGTATTAAATTTAATCGATACTACAACTTTGTAAAGGTTTTTAGGATGCTATATTAAAGTTTTAAAAGAAAAAAATATATAATACAAGAAGCAATAGTTCGACAAGACCCAAAACGTTTCAATTTCACGGAACGTTAGTCGAGCGTCGAAGATGCCCTAAGGTGTCATTTTACGGAAGCCTCTATAAACTTCTATTATGTTCATGTTTTAAAAATCCCAAACAAAAGAAAATTCTGGATAGATAGAGGTAGGTGTATATGTACGAGTATATCGTAATAAAATTCGTTTAAAATTCTTTACAAAATCTTTATTTTATTAATTATTAAAAAAAAATTATATGCGGAAATGAAAAGAATGTGTTCTAAGTCGTAAAAAAAACAATATATATATATTTGAAGTATTTAAACCAAAGTGAAGCTATGAAACAAACAATATATAATACTAAAACTGTGCTTAATATAGCAAAGTCATACAATTTTTTTTGATAATTTTTCAAATTTAGTTTCACGCTGTCATATCCACAGCAACTTAAAAATATTTTAAACACATTTTCCGGCGCTACCTTTAGCACTTAGTGTTCGTTGTATGTACCTAAAATTGCACTTCGAGAACTTATGATAGGTAAGATAGGGTGCAATATGTCAAAGTTCATAACCCAAATAAAGTTTCAGTAATGCATGACACATGTTACATTATCCATTAAAAGGTTTTCGATGATTTCGTAACAATAGTGGGTAAAAGTGAAATAAAACAAATTTGAAATACTAATTGGTTTGTCTGAAGTGGTGTTAAGAATATGTTATCAACATTATTCTGTGCATTTGGTAAAATAAATTTGCCTTTAATCATTATCATTAAACGTACTATTTATATATATAACTCTCTAAAACTGTGTTGTATATTCAATAAGCAACAATAAGCTTATAATTTTTTTAGAACAAGGTTTTTAATATTGGATAGCTTTTGATAGTAATAATAATGTGATATAAAAACAATAAAAATGTATGGCACCAATAATAATGAAAGATACAATTAAAAAAAAGATCTACATCTCTAAATTTTTATAAGGCTTAACCGAAATAAAATTAACACTTTTAAAGAAGGCCGGAAACTTCACGGATCACGTCTTAAAGTAAAGAACTGTGTGGAAATATCGACGTTTAGATACTAGGGTACACAATTCCACTTCATCCTTAGCAAGTGTCTGAGTGCAAAGGCGTGTCGAGTTGCCGGACGAAGCCGGCCTCTGTGAAAATTTAGCCGGAAAATTCAGCGCCCACCGGAAAATATGGCCGTTGATGGAACCTTAATGTTTCCGACTTGGCCCGGCCACTTGCGGTCAGCCGCGACAGCCTTCGAAGTGTTACCCATAAAACTTGCCGTTTTGTCTAGAAAACTCTTTTAACGTTTAAAGTAGCGATTATAACAAAACAGAACTTGGCATCTTCTCTCATACGACATCTTGTTTTCATGATTTCATGGTAAACGGTGTAATTAATATTAGTATATTATATTGCAATTATAATAAATTCATTTGTTATATTCGTCGCTGTTTGATATACTCGTAAATGTGCCAACGATTGTGTTTCAACGTTTATTAGGTATTACATTTCATGACGTCAAAACTTATATTTTCATGTTTTGCAATGTTTACAAACTCATTAGTGTAGGTACGTACAACCGGTCAGCTCAGACGTGTGATTGACACCACGGAAATGATTTCGCTTGGTGTTCGCGTTATCTCAAAAAGGCACTCATTTACTGGGAATATTTGATACTGCGTACGGTATCGTAAACATTAACAGCTCCCTCAACTTTAAATACTTGGAATATTTTCGGGTGGTTATAATGACTTTAGCAGTCAATGTCGACATTTATATTTATATTTAATGAACTCGAATTAAAAAGTTATATTATTATATTTATATAAGCTATTTTTTACAATATGATTGTAATATTTATTATTATAAAAATAATATTACAGTGCAATGAGCTTTAATTACTTTTTTTTAATATAGGTTTAAATTTAGAAAATGAGAACTATAATTTTTTTCTATGTATCTATGAGATTTAACAATAACTAAATCTCTGTCACTGTTTCTAACAGAACAAAGAATATTTTTAAAATTTAAAATTTCATGTATTTTAGCTTTAAAAATGACAAACTTTTATATAAGATTTCATACCAAGTTTTACCCTATTAGATGTATAATTGGCAGAAAATTAATAATACATTCCTAATTCATGTATATAGTTACATAAAAAGTATATATGTATATATTTATTAAAGGCAATAACAATGCGTAATACGGAATTGTACAGAACAGACAGAGATTGACAGCCGGTGCATTGCATATTTTGGAATAGTTTTATTGATGTTTCGATTATGTTTATACTGAAGTATTGATATCTAAACTCTTTCCATTCGTTTCTTTTATTTTTGACAGTTAGACATTTGTGACGCCCTCACACGTTACCGATTCGATTTGAATTAATAATCGATTCTACTTAAGAAGAACTTTCAATCGATTTAATGAAATATTTCTAGTTTAAATATTAATTATTCGTTTATTAGTTTTTTTTTGACACGTGCATAGTTACATTTTAAGGCAGCCGTCAAAAAAAATAATATATATGAACAGAATAATTGTTCTTTAGTCTTCGTTTTAACTTAAATTCCAAGATTCGAGTTAATTCCTTGCTAATAATCAATCTTGGACTCATAGATACTATTTTTAGTTCCCTTTTTTAAAATTCATTTTACAGAAACAATACTTACATGAAGTCAAATTATTTTTATCATATGATCGATTTATCGATCGATATATTTCAAGAAACATTTTATAGTCTGTGGTTGTTTTTTTTTGCACAGGGCACTTCACTACCCGTCTATAAAATATGATATTACTGTAGTACATTATTACGAAAAAAAACCCAGTAATTTATAGACGTGAGGTGTCAAAAAGAAAATAAACGGTTGGACAAGGTTTAGTAATCAGGAAATTATACTTGCACTTAAAATATCTTATTGTGAACATAAAATAAAAATATAAATCCAACAATAATCTAAAATTAACCTGCTAATCCTGGAATTGAATGGTTGAACGGTTCGTTAGAATAAAAATATTACGATGCTTTTATTGTCTATTTTATTAGACAGCATATACGTTTTCGTTTTCATTAACAATAAAAGTAACCGAACAAACGAGAATTGGATTTGCTGCTCGAGGGCTGTCGAATTCATCATTTTATCCTTTTTACGACTTCAACTTGTGTGTATGATATAGTTTTATCGGTGCAGTTCACTTATTATATTAATAATAAAACGTAAAATAAATTTTAAGAAATCATTATTTAAAATTTTACTATGAATTTTAATTATTTAATCTCTGGCTGTACATTGAATGGATGAAAATTTCTGAAATATACTAAATCAACTAAGCATTGAATTTGGGTAAAAAAAAACTTTTTTTATACGAAGTAAATAAAAATGTAACTAAGCAAATATTCCTTTCAGAAAACATTTTCATAAAGTACAATAGGAACGGAAACAAAAATTACTCTCTGTGCCTCTTAAATATTGAAATCGACATAAAACAATGCTCGAGGTATACCAACGTACGGATTGGCAATTCACGGCTTTCCTTTTTTTAGCACACGAAAAATTCCGAGAAACAATTTCCTAGAGATGATACCGTCGGGTAAAATAAACTGTAACAGAAAGTGAGAAAACCGTAAAAACGATTCCTGAAAATTAACTCAATCGAATTTGTTTTATGGCGAAAAATAGGTAACGTACATGACAGTAACGTACATGTAAAAACTAGCTTTTAGTCCGCGACTTCATCCGCGTAGAAGTCGAAAGTTGTTCTAATTGGATTTTTAATTGTTTAATATAATTTAATAACATATAAATTGTTATATTAAAATGTTTGTATACTTGTAAAATGTATATGCCTAATAATAATATCTTCAAGAGTAGGGATATAAAGTTTAAATTAACATTAAAATAATTATTACAACATTAAAAAGAAAGGATTTGTTGCTTGAAATAGAAAATATTGATTTCCCGGAACTGGATAAATAATGTATGAGTGAGATATAATAATATAATGTATGAATTTATATGAGTGTGTATTTACCATAAACAAAGCTTAAGTATACTTGCGGAAAAGCTGCTTCTCCCACAGCCAGTTGTATGTGGCATGTTCCAGAGTAGGCTGGTGATTTTAGCACCCGAAGGAAAAAAAATGTAATGTTTATTTAACCTTTAAATCCCTACTCTATAATAAAGATTATTATATTTTATAAGTATTCAAACATTTTAACATAATAAGTTATGTTATAACAAAATTAATAACGTAAAAAACCAATTAAAAATCCTATTAGAACCATTTTTGACTTCTACGCGGACGAAGTCGCGGGCTAAAAGCTAGTGTATCGATAAATATGAAAACACATTACTCTTAGTTATAGTATACCTACTATATGTTTAACTAATGAAAATACTCATTTTGTAAAAGACTCAACCCACAAACGCGTAAATACAAATCCACACACACACACTAATACACAATTTTAAAATATCTTTTCATATAAAAGATTTCTATTCCTATCCGACATATTTAGTAAACTTTTAAGTTTAACAAAATAATAACTCAAAAATAAGTTTTGTGAGTTTTTAAAATTCCTTAGACCAGATGGCGTTGGCGGCGTAGGTACCTATTTCTATTTTCTTAAATATTTATTTTTAAATTTAATTACAATGAAATAAAAACTAAATTATACTGTGAGTTATGTTTAATTTTTATGTATTAAAGTTATTTACATTGGTTTTGTACTTTTTACGTGATACGTGAACACAGAAAAAAACGATAAGAGATGGCGCTGATACAAAAAAAAACACGCTATTTAAATTTATTCTTGATGATATATAATGTATTAATAAAACGGAGGTTTTAACAGATTTATTATTTGTATAGAAAAGTTAATTATGAACAGCACTGAGTTATAATTCACAAACAGTGATACGTAGTTAAGTCAGAAATTCAACTGTTAACAGCTTAATGAGATTCGCGAGACCACAACAAGACGAGCATCAACACTTATTAAAAGAAGATTAACTCGTTTAAAGTACGATTGAACTTCTACTTCAGGGCTTATAACCGAGTAGCGACCGCGCGGGAACTTCGAAACATCTAAGAATATAAACTTTCGCGCGATATTCGTCAAAGCTATTAAAAATTAATCATCGCAGTCGAATGATTTAGTTGCGCCCATATAATCTCGGACTCACCATAATTAAGTCGTTTGAAATATTTATAGTAGTACATTAGACGACATTTATTAATACGGGTATTATAAATAAATATAAATAAATATGTTTAACACACACACACACGATCGTCTGTTCCTAATGTAGGCAACTTAATGCCTGTGTTTTAGGTAACAGCCGACTGATATACTTTTTTTTAAATAAATATACATATAAATAATACTTATATAAATAAACATATATTACACCCAGACTCAGGGCGGGAATCGAACCCACAACCCTTGGAGCAGAAAACAGGGTCACTGCAAACTGCGCCAACGGGTCAGTCAAATTTAAAGATTATATTTTGTGTCTAGCTGCAGTTGCGATATCGTTCGCGATTGCCACTCCTTTCATTATGCCTATAAGTTCATACGCCAGCTTTAGATGTGCCGTACCATCAGGCTTCAGTCTTCTGTTCATTCCTAGTTTTAAGTTACTTGGGTGTCATATTTATATATGTATCTATATATTTAGATAAAAATATATCGATATTTATATCAGTCGGGTGTTACCTAAAACATAAACATTAAGTTACATACTTACTAATTATCATTAATTGACCGTGTGTGTACGCTAAGCAAAAACATATATATATATATATATATATATATATATATATATATATATATATATATATAATTCCCTCTAAAATTTTTTCAAAACATTTTCAATTTACATAAATAGACTTACCACCGTTATATTATAAACACAGATGTATATATATTAAAATTATAGATAACGTAATGTCTAACTAATAATTAGTATAGACATAGATAAGGTAAAATATAGTATAGATACGAAAACTCTTAAATTTTACATTGAGAATTTTAACACTATATATTCAACTCTTGTTTAGCTATGCCCTGTTTTAAATGGTAAGGATTTTTCACGAAAGTATTTCTTATGTTAAGGAACACAATATTTCTTTGGTCAAACAAATTGCGGTCGGGCGTCAGTTTGATTGGAGGTTATTTGTTGCCTCTACAATGAACATTAGTGGAAGCTTGAGCGTTCACCACCAGACCTTACGTAGAATACTCATATACAAGTTTACATTTTAGTGTATCTGACGGTTATGAAACTTAGTTCAATGTAATAGTGTTGCTTTTAGAATGACAATGTACGGTGTCCATACCTGCAGAACTCATTCACCTTAATGAATAGTAATGTTAGTGTGATGTAGAATGATTTAAAGAAGCGAAAATTCATGATAAGTTATGGTGTAATATACGTATTTTCTGATAAAAATTTCTCATAATATATATTATATAACTCACATTATTAATTAAATGAAATACTAATATTATATAGTTATATATTTACCAGTAAGTTATAGTTATGAAATAAGTAATAATCAATAGGTTTTCATTGTAGAAATGCCAAAAACATAAAAATTACTCAAAGTAGCATAAAATATTTTTCTTAGTTTTGATTAAACAAAACAAACGTGTATTAAATTAATCAACCTTTTTATAAAGAGAACAATTGTATTCTAGGGATTCTCATTGTTATTATAAAAAGGAGAACTATAAAATGTTTTCATTGTCATAGTTCCATTTGAGCATTGTGTTTTGTTTTGATGAGGGTGTGACGCTCATTATTTCAATTCATCTTATTACAAAACGTTTAAATGGAAATAATCAGAACGTATTTAATTAATATAATAAGAAAACAAAGCCATTTAAGAATAAAAATAGCAATTTTTCTAGCCAGAAACTATCCCTCTGAATGTTAACATTCAAATAAAGGATGCAGTTAATCTCAAACGGTCGAGAGTAATACAATTATAGGCTAGACGACATCATTTTGTACAAGTAGGGATCGACGCAAATTTCAGTGACGTTCAGATCTAATCGATAGGAGAGCAACAGTTGCCAGTGTCTGATCCAACTGATACGGAACGCGGCAATTTCCTTCACGCAAAACCGATACCTACGCTGTTGTCACACGAATATAACATATTTATCGAAAATACAAACAGAAAGTTTTTAGGTTTATAATTTTTAATAAATAATTTACGTTAAATTTTCAATATATTTTTTTATTAAACGTTTAACAATAGTGAATTCATTTACAAAACATGTAAACTCAATCATATTTATGCAAATTTCTATCTATATATCTAATTAATATGATATTAAAACAGTTTTTGCGTGTACAATCTTCTTCGATAGCTAGTGAACTTAGTTATTAAGTAGTATTAAGTATTTTGGGTGTTAAAATTATAATTAAAATTATATTTTATTATAGCGAACCTGTATAAATCGTAAAATTTTCATTATAATCAATTAAAGTCTACTAGGATTTATCTCTTTTTTATATGTTATTTTTATATTAGGATTACATCATCATCAACATCATGAGATGTAATCAAATGTTTTTTTGAATAATACATTTAAACAAAATACAGAGTCACATGTAATGAATACGTGTGATCTATCAGAATTAGAAGACCCTTCTCCCGTCGCCCATATGATCGATGTGCGGAAATGAAGACGATATTTTTCTGAGAGCATATGATGTGAGAAAGCATCGACACTTCATCACTAAGTGTCATGATGCTTTAGATATAATTGTGATAGGGCGTGGTGGAATCGTGATTTTTATAAAAGATAATAACACGTAATAAATATTATTATAATTAAAGATTATCACACATACCTGACGACCCTTCTGGTATAGTGGTGCGACTAGTTGCCTAAAAGCCGCGCGCCGGCGGTAACAGGTTCGATTCCCGCTCGGGACAGATATTTGTACAAATACTCGTATTTATTTCCGGTCTGGATGTATGTCCTTGTGGGTCACCCGACCGTGCCTCGGAGATCACGTAAATACGTCGGTCCCGGTTGTTATCATAAACAAAGCCGTCGGTCCCGGTTGTTATCATAGACACCTGATAACAATCGCTACCCATGGTAGGGAAATTATCCGTTAACCCGCAGTGGAGCAGCGTAGTGTATTAAGCTCCAACCCTTCTTCTATATGGAGAAGAGGCCTTCGCTCAGCAGCGGGCGCTTTACAGCCTGATACAGTACAGTACAGTACACCTACCTGTAATATCAATATTATTAATTAAAACAAGTAATTAAATAAGTACAATGAAAAAGGATAACACTAAAAAATATAATCAAGTCGGATTCGCTGTTACAATCTCACAAACAATATGCTAACATTGTACTTAATATCTTTAAACAGATTTAAGAATGTGATAAAAATTGGGTTTGGAATTTGAGTAATGTGGAAAGAAACGATTCTTCACATCTAAATCTTACTCTGTAACTTCTATTACAAAGAAAAACACACACATTCACAGATACTCTAAGACGCATACACACACGTAAAACACTTTTATATAAATACACACATACAAAACAACGCCTAAACACTCACTTCATCCAGTGCAGTTTCGGGGTCCGTTAAGTCTGGACTGATATGGCATGCCGCGCGCTGTTCTGAGGACTACGAGTATGTCGGAAGAAAGTGCCTTAAGTCTGTCTCTGGAACTAGTTCTCTCGGTCGATCAAGAAAGTGATGGCTGGACGTCGTGAAGCAGGACATGAAATCCAATTGAATAATAATGGTTGATTCTAAGGATAATATAAAGTAAATGAGATTCAGTCGGACAATATTATCATGACTAAATGGTTGTATTAATTTTTCGCTGTATAATTTTCAGTCCGATTTGTTCACTTTATAATACTAAAAGAATAGATCTACTGGTATGGCAAAGGTATTAAATGCTTTTATTATAATACGTGATTATTTGCCTTTTTATTAGGTTTGTATTTAGTTTTAAAGCGGCTGAAGGCTCCCGTAGGGGTTTAGTACGGTATTGCATCCCCAAATGCTAAGGCCGACATACGGCCTAGAACTGCCTATCCGGGCGTCCTGGATATCACCCGTAAATGAGTTTCCTCTACGATACAAAAAAAAAAAAAACAAGAAAAAAAAGGTTTGTATTTAGTCTATGTTGAAATTGTTGTGTCAGTCTGGTTTTAACATATTTCTAATTTTTTAAAAGATTGATCGTACCCTAAATATTTGTATTAAGTTTTGATGACCGACTGTAGTCTTCTTATCGATAGATGCCCACCTGTTCAACTCCTTATTGCCAATTGATCACATGCTTTAGCACCCAGCACCACCAGCTCCAGGTGCGTCAAATTATAAAATTGACTGTTCATTCTCCATAAAATATTTTTCGGAATCTTTAGTTAGGAAGGGCTAAATATATGTCAGGTGTTAGTGACTATGCTTTTAATACCTTCCTAATGGGGTATAGAGTACGATGACTGTGTGACCTTGATTTATTTATCTTCCTCACGTAAACCTCGCTACGACGACATGTTGATTCACCATGATATAATTATTGTTTGTATTATTAATAACTCTCAAACAAAGTCGTATAATGAGTCACACGGTCTTCAAATTACTTATATTATATTTTTCTTACTTTAAACTTGAATTAATAAGTCAATTAAATAAAATAAATAAATATTAACCAACAATCACACCACGTTAACCTAGCCTCGTGGTAAGTTCGTAAGAACTTGTGTTACAGGTACTAGGAACGGAAATAAATTTAAGATATAAATACATATATACATAAATACACATCCACGACCCGGTGCAGACATCTATATTCGTCATACAGATTATCTGCACCTGGCGGGATTCGAACCCGCGACCGCTGCGTAAAGTGTCCAGTTGTCTGACCACTCGACCAGCCGGCCGTCGAATTAGCCTATAAACGTCCCACTGTTGGGTAAATATACCCTCTTTTGGTTAGAGCTTAAGCCACTACGTTTTTCCAGTGCGGATTGTAGGATAATTTGTATAAGTGACGATCGTTATCAGATGTCTATGGTAACAACCGGGACCGACGGCTTTACTTCCTCTTCGAAGCACGGTAGGGAGAGTCATAAAGACATACATACAGATCAGAAACAAAAATTTATACAAATAGAGACATTGGCCCGAGCGGTAATCGAACCCACGACCGCCGGCGTTACTTGCACCGCTATATCAGAACGGTTCAACCTTACACTTAAAGTATTGTATTATGTCGCAGCGAGTCGGTTGAATAAGGTGTTCAATTGCTCGACTATCTCTTACATTGAACAACGCCGTATAACAAACTGTTTAGTCAAGTAACTAAAAACAATGTTCAACACTACAGCTACGACGAGAACTCGTTAAATAGTAATATTGAATCACATCTTCACCGTCATTTATGTAAAGACATATTTAATCACACGGTAAACTAAGGTATCTTCATAGTTATTAAATTCGCTATTCGCATTTTTTATTGTTCCATTAAATATTTGTAATATAACTCACGAACATTAGTAAATGATTTATACATATATATATACTATAAGATAATACTTTTTTTGTCCTCCATGCACTCATCCGTGTAGAATAATTTATTAGGGAGAGGATTTTAAAAACACACGTCGTGTATCGCGGTACGTAAAGCGAATAAGCCCTTGAGAGTGTGTGAGAATTTTTTCATATGATTTTGTTCTCACGGAATTCTTTATGTTTATGTAACACTAGACTACTCACGTGTTTTCACCCGCGTCTATGTTGCTACTACTATACTTGTATGAAGTATAGTTTGATGTTTGATACTTAGATCATAATATTTTTCGATAAAGATACTTTCGAACGATAAAGACAATTTAAATATCAAACGTAATACATAAGTCGTATATATATATAAGATTATTATAAGAAAAATTTAGACGCCTCTTGTAACTCTCTGCGAATTGAGGAGTGTGAGATTTTGCGTGTTTACAGTTTATATGAAAAAAAAATATGTAAATAACTAAAATTTTGTTGTGGTATGATTTAAAAATGCGCTAAAATAAATTAATCTGTGTATTAATTGTTTACCTGCGTACCTCCAATTTAAACCACATAAAAATAAACACCTAAAGCAAAATTCATATCATTAAGTTACTTCAACAATGATAAAAAAATTAATATCGAAATTATTTTTAACAAAATAACTTTTTCAGTACAAAAACAGAACCAGACATAAACAGAACAATCTGATTTACGCAACCCACATGAGCAAGTTGATAAGTTAGTTATTAAGCCATCCTTTTTTATTAGATGGATAACCCTTAAGATTTTAATAATTTCGCTGTCATAGCACGTTACGTTCAGTATAACACGTTTATTAATATTCACCAGATTTTTAAGTTAAGAAGCTTATTACGATTTTAGACATAAATCAATCAATGATGGTATGAAATCAATCTTTTCGGGCATGTGACATTTTGATAAATCATCATTTTATGTGTAAAACAAATAATGAGAAATGCAGAAACCAACTTTACCTGGTATGTCTACATGATTAGCGTTTGGTACGTTAACGCTAAAATCTAGACATTCAAATGTAACAAAAAAGTTTAACACTGCACTTACACTTTCACGTTCACTTTTTTCAACAAAATGTGTTAAAAAATATATTTTTGAAGTAAAACTTCTTCAGAATCGTTGTGATTTCAAACCGGATGCAACGGAAAAAAAATTAAACAAGTGCGAGTCGGACTCAACCATAAAGGGTTCCGTAGCAGCAAGTAACATCATATAAAAGTTCTTGTAGTTCGTTGTAACTTTGATTGATGTTTTATTAATAGTGTATTTTTTATATATAAAAAAATAAAAATAAACAACTTACTAGATCTCGTTCAAACTCATTTTCGGTGGAAGTTTGCATGGTAATGTACATCATATATATATTTTCTTAGTTTTATCATTCTCTTATTTTAGAAGTTACAGGGGGACACATTTTACCTCTTTGGAAGTGTCTCTCGCGCAAACCACTCAGTTTAGAAAAAATATATATTAGAAACCTCAATATCATTTTTGAAGACCTATTCATTGATACCCCACACGTGTGGGTTTGATAAAAAAAAAGTTTCAGTTTTAAGTATGGGGAACCCCTAAAATTTATTGTTTTTTTTTTTTCTATTTTTGTGTGAAAATCTTAATGCGGTTCACAGAATACATCTACTTACCAAGTTTCAACAGTATAGTTCTTATAGTTTCGGAAAAAAGTAGCTGTGACATACGGACGGACAGACAGACAGACAGACATGACGAATCCACAAGGGTTCCGTTTTTTGCCATTTGGCTACGGAACCCTAAAAACGACAGGTAAGAGACACAAATACAAAAATGTGTAAAAGAGAATGAGATAGTAAATAATTATAGACTTGATATTCTCGATGATGTCGAGTCGACGATCGACGATGTCGATCCTAGCAACGCGTAAGTAAGTAATAGAATGTTTAACTATTAATAATATAAATAAATTTTAAATTTTTGTTTGCTAAATATGTTTCACTTCTGACATGTGTAGGTACTCCGTACACACGAGATTTTTTTCTTTTTTCTTTTTGTTATTCATTAATTTAGGGAAACATTGGTCCGTCATTATATTTTGTTAATTTCTAATATTCACATTAACTCAATATACAATAAATTGTAATGTAATCGATATATCAGTATTCTCAAAAGATTTTATTTTTGATAATTTAAAGAAATAGATTCCATTCGGCGAGGCACATTCATGTGTATCGTTTTATTATTGCTCTACAACAATCCTCGGAATGATATAACGATATCGGAGTATTGAACCCGCTGAGGGATGTGTTATTATTTACCGTGCTCTCATCTTCGGCCGCGGTTCAATCGGTTTCATTGAGGCTCGATGCAACGCTATTGTGTTTACCGAAGGCTCTGCTGCTCATGTCGATTGCCAATCGAAAGGAATGTGAGCGCCAGTCATCTGCCAGGAATGAATGCTGTTGATAGCGGTTAATCATGCCCTGTGGAGTGCGGTTAAATTGAAAACAATTCCAACATATATGTTGAATATAGTGAATATTTTCATGTCAGCATTGACTATCTCTGTTAAACTATTTGTTTATATTGAGTTTTCTATTCAGCAGTATATTAAATAAAGTAGGCTTAGTGTTTTATCGAAATAAAACATTTCTAAATAAATAATAACATTAAGAAATGTGATTATAACAGCTGAAAACAATAAAGATTCAAAAATTTGTAGCAATTCAAATTAAAGTATTATTAACGATATACCATTAGTATACAAGCTTCAAGAGAAATTCTGAATTGAACTGCTTTTGAACGAAGAGCAAAGTCCGGTTCAGTCTACAGTCATTTCCACAACTCGAAACATTTACCAGTTCGTCGCTTTAATTAGGTGGTAGTGACCAGAAATTTTTACATTTAAGTACATACAACATGTTTTACATATTCAAATAACGTTATATGTTACTATATTTTTTAAACTAAAATTATTATGTAAATGTAAACAAAATTTAAAAAATATTCAAATCTAGACAAAATACGATTTGAAATTGATACAATACAAACATATAATATTATTGTAATCTTTCAATGAAGACGCCGAGACGAATGAAAACATCAACGAAACCTACGAGTGCTATTTAAGTAATTTTAATTAATTTTTCTTTTTATAAATGTGGTCGTTTGATTTCAGTATATTTATAAAATATTTAAATCTTTATGTGAAAATAATATCCGAACCGTAACTTTATTTGAATTATTTTTGGAATATTAATATTCGAGTATGAGGTTAATAATATCAGTCGTATCCTATAGGCTTATATACGGCTGGATAATTATTACTCCTTCATGCTTTAATTATTTAATCATTTATAATGATGATAGTTGAAGAATCGAATTAATACATAAGTATTACTTTTTAATTGCGAAATTATTACGGCATTCGGAATTTTGCGAAATAAACTGCGGGTATCAGCTAGCAATCAATAATTACTTTCTTAACTTGCATTTACCTTAAGTGTTAACACTTATAATCTTCTCTTCATTTTAATAATTTAAAGCTGCGTATTTTAAATTAAGTGAGAGTTAAACTTAGATATGAATGATTCCATGCCGCCATGTAAAGTAATTTTGACATAGACGTTTTAATTTTCAATTTTTTATTAACATTTGTTCTTACTTCTTACCTCTGTCTCTCTCTTTTTAGAATATGTGAGAGAGACGTACCACACGTGAAGTCGTATGGACAGATATACAGACAGGATGGACGGAAAGACAGTGGAGTCTATGACCAATATTTCCCTTTGGATATAGAACTTTAAAATATGTAAGTATACCTCTATAGATCCGTAACGTAAAATATAAAAATTTATGTTGAACCAAAGTTTTTAAAATTGTTTTTAAAGCGTATTTGATATTTGACCATTGATCCCATTTTTCCACAGTATGACAGCAACCGCGTGTAATCGAATTTGGGATTGAATGATATATATGTGAGTTACAATATATCCAATCAAAAAATAATTCTTGTGAATGTATTATTTTTTAACGTACACTACCATAAATTTATTTAAATCCTATCGACTTTTCTCTATTGTATCATTTATTAAACTACCTGGAGAGAGTTTTTTTTTCATGTGATTAGTTAAGTGATAATATAATATCACCAGTATGTTTTCTTTACATTCTTATTGAGTATTAATATATTATTATAATTTGTTTCTCATTTTACTGGTGTACGCAATTATTATATTTTAAACTTTATCTGTTTCAGTTTTGTATGCGTGTTAATTATTTCCTTAACGCATTTGTAATAGTAAATACAATTAAATAAGAGTAATATAATGTACTTATATAAAAATTATTCCAGTGTTCAGGTGAGCCGGAGAAGTAACCTATGTTCTGGTTCAAAACCGCCATCGACCATAAATCCCCTATACTGCCCTCTGCGGTACTCGGCTAACTACGCCATTTGTTTGCATCGTCTCTGATTACATGCGAGATAACTATAATACTAAATATTGACCTTTGAAACATTTACAATAAATAATTGAACTACTTTAATACTTAAATTTATAAACATAAAGTATACAAAGAATTTAAAAATAATATCTTTTACATAATTCATCTCTTAAAAGCATTTTACGCAAACAACAATTTAAAAGCGCTTATTTTTAAATTTTGCTATCGAAAATATATTGAACTATTGGATTTGAAATTTAAAAACGTTGAATTCGAGGTTTAAAATATCATAAAAATTAAGTAACTTAATGTTCTTTGATGGTTATTAAAATCTAATCACTGCACTGGAAGCAGGCCTGCGTTGCCACACGTGCCAAGTTGTACAGCGCATCACGGTACCATGGCACAGAGCATTTCAATTGTTTTCACTTACTGATTTACAATTTTTAATTCATCACATCTCTTTAAGCAAGCAACTGCTGATCCTGCGACCTTTTTAAAGTGATCACTCCAGTTTTAATTACATATTTATTATGAATTTACGATTTTACAACGTTATACATACTTATTTACACTTAGGAACTAATTGTTTGGAGATAGTTGTCGTATAAATCATATCATTTTCCCGTTGAACTGTAATTACTATTCTCTGAGCAAAAAAAGCACTAGCCCTCATGTCACCGGTGGAGACTATGAGACGTGGGATCAATTCTTTCGGATTTTTTTTGCGCTGCTACTCCAAGGTCCACATGATTCGACTGTAAATGGCACAGAGATATAATTTCGGATAAGTGACGAATATTTGTGCTACAATTTTAATGAAAGTTTAATAATAGTCCCGACGTCCTTTTTGCCGAGGTGTCGTAAAAGGCGACTAAGGCTATAGTGGTACGAACAACTGTCACTTATCAGAATGATAATGTACAGCAGCGTCACCATATCCTTGTTTTTGTATTGCAGGGGAACCTATTCACGTGTGATATCAAGGACGCCCGGGTAGGCAGTCCTAGACCGTAAATCGGACTCAGCACTTGGGGATGCAATACCGTACTAAGCCTACTAATCCTGAATCTGCAGACAACAGGATCCTTCCAGCAACCACCTGGCCTCGGCGAAAAAGCCAGACTCCTTCTCCATGGGGACTGTCTGGCTCACCACTGAGCAGTCCCGACGACGTCGTGTCTAGCAGGACCCGGTCCTATCCCGGCCCGATACGGGCACAGGGGCGTTACTGGGGGCGCATTAAGTAGCACCTTCTACGCAACCCCGTCCGTCGCCCGCAGAGGGAGGCCGCGTCGGTGGCCTCATCTCTACCCCGCTCGTCAGCCTCCTTCGGGGACATTACTGTCTCGCAGAAGGGTACCCTCACCTTCCAGGACTCGTCGTCGCTGAGCATCGCGGTGGTGAGCGTCACCATATTCTACCACAACACAATGCGCTCGCCAATCCACCTGCCAATCGTGGCGAGTATTGGCAAAGAAAGATTATGGGGGAGGCCTACTTTCAACAATGGAAATCCAACGGTTTATTAAGTTTTTTTTAAACGGCTCCCGCTCTTAAGGCTATCTCCATGACAGGAAACAGATCTCATAATATGTCGATGCAGTTTGCATTTCGTAGGTCCCGTTCCCTTTCCCAGGGAACCAGTGTTAATGCATAAATTTGCTAAAATTGCCAACATTCCGATTAATTCCAGTAGGTCCAATAAGAGTAGGAACATTGATGGTGGTAGGAGCTCTTTTCATGGCTCTTTTGATCATTCAGGGAACCGTGGTGGGAAAACCTAGTTGAACTCTTGGCGCAAGAAAAGCCGTACCTATAGTCCGAGAGAATCAACCACCGCAAGAACATTTGTGTTCAAAACACAGTGGTGCTCTAACTAGAGAACTCTGTAGTTCAAGAAAATTACTGTTGATTTGATAACTTTCCTTATCTAAAAGTATCCTAAGTCACCTCAATCTCCAGTTTTCGTTTACGTCTGTCATCTGTAATTTGAATTGAATTTGATTAGTTTCAGCACATAGGCCTTTGACACTATGCACAGAAATAAGAAAGGCATGAAGAAGGACCCTAGATTTTTTTTCTCACATCGATCATCTCTAATTGGTAAACTAGCTTGGGTCCAGAAATTTTGTTCATAAGATAAATTTAGAAATTTTGCCCAAGGCCTTTTAAAGTGGCCTCAGTTTTATCGACTAGGCCAGGCAATTTCCAAATTGGGTTTGCGCGAAATATTTACTTTAATTTTGGGACAGAAACTAAATATTACAAAATAGTATAGGCAATATGAGAGTGTAGAGTTAATTATTTTTTGACTGAATCAAAAATAGATAGTTATTTCCGACTTTTGTCTTTATTTGTTATCCATAATGCGATTCTATGTATCAATAAAACTTTAATGTATTCCAAATTTGTCACTTTAATTAAAAGCTATCTATTTTGCAAATTTATTTATTAGTTAGTTTTCCAGTAGTCCTGGAGACTTACCTAAAATAACCGCACATTTTTATTTACGCTAATTCTCGATTTGAATAAACATTAACACAGTAAAGCTAAATATATTATCCAGACAAATGTCCAGAGGTTGAAGTTTTAAGTTTGCTACTCTTATCTCTAGGACTTTATAAATTCATATATTTTTTTTAAATATTTTTGGGTAGTTTCTGTGTATAAAAGCTTAATATATATCTTATGCGATTACATATAAGAAAGAATGAAAAATAAAATTCTGAGAAAATGTCTTTCAGATCGTCAGACTCGTTCGTAACCTTTATTTATTATATCACTAAAAATATTTTATTATTTAAAGTAATAATAAAATAATTCAAATATTTATAAAAACTATGATTTTACCTTGTACCTTAAAACTATACTCTAAATTTATAATAATTAGCATTACAAAAAAAAACATGTAAATGTATAAATAGAACATAAATTAATATAAAAAGTACAAAAATATCTCGTTCTAAAATCGAGATAAAATATTTCAATAATAAAAGGCAATGAAAATATAAAAACAAATAAAAGCTTGATAGATAAATTGAACGTCTGTTACGGCAAAGTTGACCTTTCAGATTCATAGCGTGCAAATAGGGACCGGCGGCTGGTTGACTCAGCTCTTGATTCGCCATGTTTTGAAGGCGCGCCGCTCTCATGTGCCGTTTGTTGTCCTGCTACGAGTGCCTTCAGAGAATATAATGTGCGGAAAAATTAGAAAAATAAAATGATTTCACTTTAAATAAAATTTCATTGTGAGAATCACTGGTATATTACTTTTATTCTTTTACATTATAAAGATAATTAAATATTAAACCGTTGCGAGACTCCCTTCAAAAATTCAATTTAGCTGACGACAATCGAACGTCCTTTATCTATGCACAGAAGGTCCCTTTATTTGATGGGCTCTTCGAATGGATATTGTTATCCCTGTAAAATAAAGAGAATAATAGCAAAAGTATGGATAAGAATATTTATGTTTCTTAAAAACCTGACGAAGACAATTAATAACATTGTTTACAATGTAGTTAGAAACGCATCCCGTTTCTAACTTATTTTTCTCTATACAAAAAGGTCACTCACATATCACATACTACGGAAATATTTTCTCTTATGAAAACATCTCTTACTTGACCGAACATCTTATATAGCTTCTGTACGTGCATAATCGTATATCACTGGACTGTTTCCTATAGACCTGGTCCGATTTTGATGAAAATCTTTTTATAAACATATATATTCAAATGGGTCTCTGAATGGTTTAAATGAGTCGCTTTTATGGGTTTCTGGAATAGGTTGTAGGATATTTTTCAAATAGGGCCATACAAAAACAGGGCCATGTTCTCGGGTCCGATATTTTTATTTGTATTAATCAATAAAACGCCTATTAAAATCATTATTATTTTGTCAAACAATTAAAATTATCTAAAATTAATCGAATATAAACTCAGTTTCAACGCATCTGCCTAAAGCTAACGCGTTGAATATTCATCACATTTAGATAGAACGGAGCGATAGACCCACATCAGAAAAACATCAAAAATGCATCAAGCGGAAACATCCGTCTATATTGTATGAGCAATATTGTGTCTCGACTTTCGGCCGCTATGCTTAGCACATGATCTACATTCGTTGGAACAAGCGCACAGACGCGCACAGTGTCTTGGTTTTACGATATTATATTCCATTATAATTATGTATTTAAATTTCACAAAATATCAAATTAAAATGAAATAGGTTGTATTTATTTGAAAACAATTGAATTAATTATTTGCGTTAGTCATGCTCATGTCGAAAAAGTTTAATTGACGTGGATACATTTTTGAATTTATTTGATTACTAGCTGCCCGCCCCGGCTTCGCACGGGTATATAACTAAAATTTTAAAAATTATAAATTTATATTTTTATCACCTACAGGCGCCATCTATCGTATAATGATAATAATATCGTTTTTATATTTAGTGACATTTAACATAATAGTACCTATATTAATTGAAAATGATGTTTATCTAAAATATTAAAACGATTTCTATTCCTATCCGACATATTTAGTAAACTTTTAAGTTTAACAAAATAATAACTCAAAAATAAGTTTTGTGAGTTTTTAAGATTCCTTAGACCAGATGGCGTTGGCGGCGTAGGCACCTATTTCTATTTTCTTAAATCTTTATTTTTAAATTTAATTACAATAAAACAAAAACTAAATTATACTGTGAGTTATGTTTAATTTTTATGTATTAAAGTTATTTACATTGGTTTTGTACTTTTTACGTGATACGTGCACGAACAAAAAACGATAAGAGATGGCGCTGATTCAAAAAAAAAACACGCTATTAAAATTTATTCTTGATGATATATAGTGTATTAATAAAACGGAGGTTTTAACAGATTTATTATTTGTATAGATTATGTAAGAACATGTACACAGAGTTTATATCTTTTTCGGATCAAATGATTAATATTTTAATTCCCTATACAAATAATGAGCTAGTACACTTTTTGAAATATAGTTATTAAGAATGTCACAAATCATTCAAAATTTTACACTTTTCTTAGTCATGATTTAATACAATAAAATAATTTGAAGCAAACCGCCTTCGTCTCAGCAGAACAATGCAAAATAAAATTAATTTATGAAACACATTATTTTGGTGAATTCTTTAGGGGAGGCTGGACAAATTGCGGGGGCGACCCACGACGTGACAACGGACGCTCACTCACAGTTAATGAGAGATCACAACACTACTCCGCCTTTCAAATTTTTTGTGAGGTTCTGATACAAAATTATACAGAGCTTTTTCGCGATAAAATGTTTATTCTCATAGTGTACGGAAAATACATATGTGAATTATTGTAGTTTTTTATAATACGACATGTCACTGGCTTTCTAAAAAGAATATGAGTATATTGATTAGTAGTCATCATTAATAAATAGGATTTCTAAAGCAAAAAGAAAAAAAAAGTAATCTCACCGTGTATTATACCAATATCAACAGTATGTCGATTTCCAACATAAGCTTGTTCTTACAAACAAACTTTAACTTTGTGTTGTTATATCACTTTATGAATATTGTACATTCAATATTACAACCGTTCTGGCATAGTGGAATGAAACGTAATTTTAATACCGACAGTTATAGATAAACTTCTCGTTCGGAGAAAATATTGTTGTATTTTTAATAATATTTGTTTTTCATAAAGACTCCTGTAATTTATTTTACAAAAATATACCTCATGTACAGATATTTACCAGTTACAATTTTATTATATGTACAGATATAGAGCCTTTGTTGTTATTGCGATCGTAAGGTAATTATTTTAGTGTTCCAAATTTATTAGCTGGCCCTCAAGGGTTGCAGAGTTTGCTTGACAACCACTATCTATAAAATCAATAACCTGTCAGATACAGAATCTCGTATAGAAATTATGCAGATTTTGGTAAAAATCTCGGGAAAATAGATAGACTACTTTAGTTATAAAACTATTTTGTTTACTTATTAATTCTGTTACTTTTTTTTCCTTTGGTTTTCTTAGGAAGTTTGGAGCTTTCGACTGCTATTATATTTATACAGAAATAGTATTAAACTATTTTTATTGGAATAAAAAATTTGTTTTAATTTTTTTTTAAATTAAAACGTAAATTAAAAAGAAAACAAAATTTCTCTACATACGAGTATAATTTTATATAAGTCTAATTTACCTGCGACTTTGTTCGTGATCGCCACTCTTTTCATTAAAACTATAAGATAAACTATGGACACCAGTTTGAGATGAGCCGTACGTTTAAAGGTTTCGAAAAAATTAAACAAATAACATTTTTAGCTTCGGTGTAGATTAAAGTTCGCTCCAAAAAAAAAAATTCTAAATATCTTCAATGTATAGAATTGAATCTGTTACAGTTTTATTTTATTTTATTACACTTTTTAGAGGAATATGTATAGATACCGGTTCTGCTGATAGCGTTGATGCGATGGACTGATCAATTATATTTTTATATTTATACTGCATTCTAATATAATTTTATACAAAAATATTTTAAGTTAATATAAATTACATTTTAATTTTACATAAAAATATTTTAAGTTAATATAAATTATAATATTTTAATTTTATATAAAATTGTTTTAAGTTTTGAATTGTAAATATGTATAATATATTATTACTGGCGTATAGTTTAAGTACAGTGCACAATAAAACTAACTTTTTATGAGGGACTGCTTGTACATATATATTTTAATAAATAAATAAATATTATATGTGAAATGAACTGAATTAGCCTGTAAACGTTCTACTGCTGCGCAAACGAACATCTCCGCATATCGCCTCTTTGGTGGAGTTCGGGCCTTAACGTACGTAAAAAATTAGTGAGTAGGGACTTAAAACTATGAAATACGTAACGTTAGTTAATTCATAAAAATATCTATTGCAGAAGTGATTTTTTAAATATTTTACACATAAATGGAATGAATAATTATACTGAATCAGCCTGGAAACGTTTCACTGCTGGGCCAATGCCTCTTCTCTATATAGTAGAAGGGTTGAAGCTTAATCCACCACGCTGCTCCACTGAGAGTTGGCAGATAATTTCATTACCATGTGAGTAACGATCGTTATGAGATGTCTATGATAACAACCGGGACCGACGCGACGGCTTTACGTACTACCCGAGGCACGGTGGGGAGACCCAAAAGGACATACACCCAGACCGGAAACAAGTGCTCAAGCTTCGAGCGGGAATCGAACCCGCGACCGCCGGCGCTTAAGCCGCACCTAGACCGAAAACAAATATTTTTACAAATATAAATATCTGTTCCGAGCGAGAATCGAACCCGCGACCGTTACTTTTAAGGCAACTAAAAGAAACGGTCGCGTCGCCTAACCTACTCGCAACACTATATACACCAGAATTACGGTCGTCGTTATATGTATATGTATATTCGAAATTGCTAAATAAAAGAAACAGCAATATTTAATAATTCTAAAAAACAATATCACTACTCATGAAAATTCTGTTATCAGCAACAATTTTATACAGTATCTATTTTCTTTGCCCATTTGAATAAATATTTTGTTTCTCTCGATATTGTCTTGCGGGCTGCGATACAGAACATAATCTCGGAGTTTCATCTAGTGGCATTCAAGATATTCTTTCAAGAACATGTGTGCATGCTCCAATGATTATTACTAAGGTACAATTGGAATAAACATCGTAAAAATAAGAACGTTTAAAAGATTGTATAAAAATATTTATAAAGACTATTTTTAATTACTTCTATATAAACATAAACCAAAATTACATAAAAAAATTTTTAAAACAAATTGCATTACCATATCCGATGAAATGTTATAAAGTGTGTAAGATAATCTTATATCTTTAAACGAGCAATTCCTGTATATATATAAATATCTTATATCTTTAAACGAGCAATTCTTGTATATATATAAATATATAATCTGAATCTCCGAAACGGCTCCAACGATTTTCATAAAATTTAATATGCAGGGGGTTTTCGGGGCGATAAATCGATCTAGCTAGGATTTATTTTTAGAAAATGTCATTTTATCCATTTTTTCAGGCAATTAAAAAATGTCATTAGAATACGAAGGTAAATTTCACTGTCATCGATAAGTTTGTAATAGCTCGGATGGGAACGGGCGGATTCGATATCAGAAGACCCGGGTTCGAGTCTAGGTGTCTCCATACCAATATTTTTTCTTTTTCTTTTTCAAGTTTATTTTTTTGTGAAGAAAACTTTTATTGAGAACTCTTTTTTTTAATATTTTTTATATTTAAATAACCAGTTTCTATTTTTTTTATTATTATGTCGGTAAGATCGAAAATATTATTCATATTTCATTAGTATGTAATTAGTTTCTAAATATAATTTAACCGAGCAAAGCTCGGTCATCCAGGTACTATCCTCTTATTTGTCATACAATTTACACATTCTTAATATCATAATAAGTCATTAAAACGTACTTATCAAGGAAAAAAGAATCAGATCATTCTTCTTATGAGGCTTTACTTTATTTACACATATAATAAAATTATAAACAAGTTTCTTTTTTTTTTATTTGGATTTTTAAGAAAATTTCCGTAGGAACTACAATATACATTTCTATGATTTTTAGACATGTCTGTCTGTTTGTTTATTTGTTTCAACGCTCATTACTGCGTAGTAGAGTTTAGGTTTAAAAATTAGTATGAAAATGACGGCGTGAGAGGGAGAAGAGTAGGTAAGTTAATGTGATCCGAAAAATGATAATAACGTTGTGTACCTATATAATGTTTTATAGCATTTTAATAATAATAATTAATATTCATATGTAAAATTCAGTACAGCTCAGATTAATTTTACAACAGTTTGAAGTACGACATTATCATAATAAATGACACTGATGGTGTTTTCCGAATGGCAGTTAGTTAGGATATAGTTAGGATATTCAGTACTTTCAATCACTTACGCAATTACATACTATTTACAGTAAAACTTATGTACGGGCGACGCCGCAGGCACAGTTAGTTAAGAAATAAAAGTTAACTTTGATTTTACTGACACCTGTATATTACTCAATTTGACTTTAACCTTCAATAGGACGTATATATTTATGCTTTATTTCATTCGAATTATTTGTAAATAGCTTACACATATACATTTTCATACATTGATATGTACTGTGATCGCGTTGTCAAACATCAAAATCCCAAGTAAGCGCTACTTTTAAATCTGTAGGTACACGTTTTGCAGAGCTCAGTTTTGTTTCGGTGCCCAAACGATTTGGCGACTTCATCGTTGCCTCGCTGTCTACACAATGCTTTATATATTATGTCGTGGCCATATCGTAGAATTGGCCACATCATAAAATGCTTGAGAATTTCATGAACTGGTCGCATTAAATGTAAAGTTTCACTGACCAATGGCCACATGATAATGTGTCTTAGCAAGATCAATGATAAAAAAAGTCTAAACTAACCTAACCTAACATATTAGGGGCCATTCATTTATTACGTAAGATGATTTAGAGGGGAGGAGGGTCGACCATTTCCTATTTTCTCTTACAAGAGGGTAGGAGGGAGTCTCGATAGTTCTTACGTAAGATCACAGAAATGCGCAAAGTTAAAATTAAAAGTTTTTACTTTTTGTTATTACTCCCAAAAACTAAAAACTATTAGTAGGTACCTTTGTAAGTACAGATAAACACTTCTAAAAATTGTTACTTTGAAAAATAAACTTTAAAACAAACCAAACATATTTTATTCATTTTTTCTTTTTAATTCATTAATAAGAGAGGTGGTCAACCCATTCATATTTTTTCTTATAATAGGCGGGGAGGGGGTCGAAAACTAGCAAAATTTGTCTTACATAATAAATGAATGGCCCCTTAACATAACATATTCTTGGGCAATTCATGATGTGGCCAATTCTACGATATGGCCACGGCATATATAAGGGGATATACGAGTAAGTCTAATGTAGACAGATGGCTATTAGGCTTAGCAACTTAAATTATTGAATTATTTCAACAAATACTATTGAGAAGTATAACCTATCATAGATGACGTTCATTAATGCGAAGCTGTATTGCTTTTAATTTTTTAGTATTTATTACAACAATATAGGTTTCTAGACGCTTAAAATACCGTCTCTTGAATTATCTTCGTAACCGAGTGTTAACTATTGAACCTGGACATATGAATTTAGAAAATAAGTTTCTCTTGCTTCCATAGCATAATATTCTACTATATGATAAAGAATTTTTGATTAATAAATTGCATTTTTATAATACATTTTTTTTAAATATAATTTAATTATTTAATTATAAACGCTATTTGACCATTAATATGTTTATTGGGGAGATGGAAGTTAGTATAGACATGCTATCATATTTTATGACAAAATAGTTTAAGTGTATTTGTGGTCTTATTTTACTCGTAGGTACATTAGCATAGATGCGGGCAACAGTCTGTTTAATTTGGTATAAAATAATGGATTTAACTTGATTACGTGTGTATGTTGATAAGAAATTTGTAAGTCTTGTATACAATGCGGTAAGAGGGTTATAAACTAATATTAACAAGCTAGTATCACAAACCGCAAGATCATGAAAATAGACCCGATCCCCGGCAGCAGGATAACTTCCATGTTTGGCCTTCATACATTATTTATCACATTAGTTGTACCTTGTTTACGTTGGCCTCCGCTTAGTAAACTATCCATATACAGTTGACTCATACACAATCATATTTTTAATTTAAATAAGTATTCGTATTATAAATGAAAAGTTTGTTTTTGTATGTTTGAGCATGCCTTTTTACCCGACTGCGACATAAGGAGGGTTATGTTTTTCGAGTGTATGTATGTATGTCCATTTCTTTGACACGCTCTACAGCCCAAACGGCTGGACGGTTTTTGACATATGAGGTGTCGTTGGATTTCTCTAAATTGTAGTAGTGACATAGGCTATTAAATTTCAAAACGGCGCCCGCAAATGGCGGAATGAGGGGGGGGAGTTGAATTTTTTTTCTTACTGTAGCAATATGGGTATCAGATGAAAGCTAGTAAATTGTTTTATTCTTTTTACTTTATAATAAGAGTATTTTACTCAGTCGGGTTTTTTGATTTTTTTAATTAAGCATACTAGTTAATATATAAACTACTAGCCCAATATGAATTATTATAGCGAATATTTTAAATAATAATAGCGAGAACATTAACAAATCTGATAAAATATAGAAAAGTACGTAATGTAGGCAGTCGAAACCAGTAGGACAGCGATGTGAATTATTATACGTATGACAACATTAAACACTTAACAAAATGGAGTGCATTTTGACGTATTTATCAATTCACTTAAAGTATTTGGCAGATCAAAAGTTTGAGGGATACAAAGGTTATCAAAATGTTTACCTTTATTAACTATTATAATACAAAAATATGTCGTTACTGAATTAGCTTGTAAGCGTCTCACTGCCGGGAAAAGGCCTCTGCCTCATAAAGGAGAAGGGTTGATCTTTAATAGACCACGCTGTTCTCCTACGGGTTGGTGGCTAATTTTCCTACCATTTGTAACGATCGCTAACAGTGGTTTATGATAATAAGCGGAACAACCGACTTTACGTGCTCTTCGAAGGACGATGGACCACCCACCCACCCACAAGACCACAGACCATAAAGATACAGAGCTCAGACCCACAAGGACATACACCCAGACCAAAAAAATATTCGTATAAATACAAATATATGCCTCGAGCGGGAATCGCACCCGTGGCCGCCGATATCAAGGCAACTACTTACACCACTACACCATAACGGTTTTCTATACATATATATTGTTAGAAAATTTTAAATGTGTCGTACCGATCTTCTATTTTATTTGAAAATTTGTTAAAATATTGTAATATAAAATAGAAGTTAACTTATGAACTAATATATTTTTAGTATTATAATATATTTTTAGCATAGAGATTTAATTATACAATTAGTCAAGTCTTAGGTTAATTACCACAAACTTATATACTAAGAATTTAGAAATTTGCTGTGTAAATCAAACTATACTGGAAATCCCAGACCCTAATAGACCAATACAAACGCGAGTGTCGTATAAAGTTATTAAAGTAACATTATATAGGGTTTGTTGTTGTTTGAGAGAATTATAACACTATTATCAGTCACCACAAAACTAACTCAATATATTATTATGAGTTGTAGTCTATTTGTAAAAGGTTCATCGCTTCTTTAATGTGACCATCACTAAAAAGTAATCTTGAACTTATAGCTTTTAAATTGATTTAGAATTTTCTTTTTAAATAATTTTATTATTTAAACTTCTAAGTTTACCGATACGGAATGGACAGTTTATGTGTATTATCCCGATATCTAGTTCTACCAAGAGCTTTAAAAATAATTTCTGTAAGCCAAATCGATGCATAATTTGTATAATGTTATAAAATTTTTGACAAACAAAAAAAGTATTATTTTTATATACGAACTGATTTGAATAGGAGAATATCAGTTATTTTGTGTTGAGAAGAAAGACGATAACAGAAACTTAGAACAGTGAGCGCCGTAGAAATCGTAAAAATGACTCGTACGTCAATACCTTTTGAAATACGATAATGGAAATACGAAATAAAACAGAAAGCAAAGTATGATTAGTGTATGCCATACATTCCATTGTCAGGTTTTACGGCCGCCCGCCTCTGCAATATCCATTTCAACTTGAAATATATTTAAATGTTTCGCAGTACCGTTATTTTTTGTTATTATATTAACGTATCAACTTCTATTTTCGAAGATTATGAAATATAAAGAAAATCCGGAGATATACTTATTGTTTTAACTGTAGCGTCGAGTTATTATCGACAACATTGCTAATTTACGTTCGCAATTATTGCTCCGACATAAATCCTGTTCTTTCTTATTCATTTAGAAAAAACCTCTAAACTTGTAACTATAAAATACACTCGAGACTAAAACATAGCATAAGAATATTTATATAATATGCATATTTATGAAGAGAGAACTGTATCTCACTATTACAAAGACTTTGATGATTACATTGTCTGACTTCCTAATAATATTTTCAACTTCAACTTACTTAAAAATATATTAAAACATACAAAAAAGAAATCTTTTTTGGAATAATTACTCTGCCACGCCGACCACCTTTTTGAATAAAATGCGAGTATTTCACATAGCCACTCCCACTTAAAGATAAATTTTAAAAAATCAGTTCCTGAAATCATGCAATCCTTTGATGAATATGACCTACGTACTATAGTTCAGACGTAGTCAATATATTTTAAAAATTTTCTTTCTTAAACTTACTAATTCTTTAATTCTAATTGTCATTGCAAAAATTAACAATGTTGATTTTATGTGCTTTTGATATACGAGTTGTATCGATTCTAAAAATACCGTTTTTTAATAATACTCGTAGTATTCTCAAAGTAAACAATTCATTTTGCGGCAACTTTTAATTAACGTCGTCGTAGTACTTGAAACAAGATGCAGGGATCTGTAGATAGCATAACGGCCACAAATGCAATCAGACGGTTAATAGGAGATGTCTGGTTAGCCTATTCACGTTTTATCTTCATCTCGACATGGATGAACGAATATGTTAGATTAATAATACAAGTATGCTTAATTAAAAAAATCAAAACACCCGACTGCGTAAAATACTCTTATTATAAACTAAAAAGAATAAAACAATTTACTAGGTTTCATTTGATACCCATATTGCTACAGTAAAAAAAAATTCAACTCCCCCCCTCATTCCGCCATTTGCGGGCGCTATTTTGAAAATTGATATAGCCTATGTCACTACTACAATTTAGACAAATCCAACGACACCTCATATGTCGAAAACCGTCCAGCCGTTTGGGCTGTAGGGCGTGCCAAAGAAATGGACATACATACATACATACATACATACATACATACATACATACATACATACATACATACATACATACATACATACATACATACATACATACATACATACATACATATACTCGAAAAACATAACCCTCCTTCTGTCGCAGTCGGGTAATAAACCATGTTACTATGTGTATTTTATTATAAACTAGCTTCTGCTCGCGGCTTTACCAGCGTGGATGTCGATTATTGCGATAAAAAAAGTATGCTATGTTTCTTCTAATACCTGAAAGAATTTGTGTACAAAGTTTCATGATGATAGGTTAAGTAGTTTTCTCGTAAAAGTCTTACAAACAAACTTTCTTTCGTATTTATAATATTAGTATAATGGCTATTATTATTGAATTAGCAAATGATAATTTTTTTGAATAAAAAAAAATTGGAAAAAAATATTGGATAAGCTTCCTAACAAAACTAATGCGTCTCAAATGGGTGAGTACCTACTTACATAGGTTTTTAAGCATCCTTTTGTGTACTAAATTTCAGACTAATTAAGCAATAAATATCCTCCTTCTAACTAGATAGTTTAACACGAGTTCAATTCAAAATATACACAAGGGATGCTTAAAGCCATTATCGAAAACAAACGCACATCCACAACACATAACTCTAGGCAGTATTTTAACGAAAATATGTATCTAAATGCATCGTAATGTTTTTAATAGAAGCCATAAAAAGAATCAGCACAGGTATTACAAGCGAGTGATCAATTGATGTTACCTATCTGCGAGGCGCCTCATTCGGTGCTGGGGAGATTAAAAGACCAGCGCAGGCTGCAGTTGTTTGCGGTGGCACACGGGATCGTCGTGTCTGAATGCACACGCACTGGTACAGTAACGCTGCCTCCCTTCGTTATGATTAATGTGCGCCGCATTTACCTACAAATAAAATGTATCGCGCTGGGGATGGATTGCGCAGTAATTTCAGTTTTCATATCCATTTGTCTATTTTGTATGAGATCAAAGCGCGGAAAGGCTTTTACGGCTATCGCGCGTTGCATCGGTTAGTTAGAAAGTTTTGTTTTAAGCCAAAATGAATTTGATTGAACTTAAAGCACTTATGTCTTTATAGAATATTCCTCGATCATACAAGAATAATTATCTATAATAGAAAAAATGAATTTGGATATGGATGGATCAGGTTTGGAATTTTTATTAGGTAGGGACTCAGTAGGCTCACATTTTACATCAGTTTTTACATTAGCTGGTCAATATATTTTTTTTAACCGTGATTGATTGTAAAGAAGTATAAAAGTTTTTAAAAAGAAAAAAAATTAACTCAATTTTCTGCGTAATTAACTGTGTGCTCAATATTACTTATAAAACTACTGAGTAAAATAATTCAATAAATATAATATTTAATTATCCGGGAATATTAATGAGGGCATAAATAGTTTAGAACTCAGCCGATCAGGAATTGTTTTATAGCCTCTGTCCTCAAGGCGGCCCAAAGATTTATCGTAGTCGGCGTCAACCACTAACGACGGCCGGCTGCCCACCGGCCGGGCCTGACTGATGTTCCACATTTGTTTCAACTGATTTACTTTCCCATTCGCACACGTTTCCCCTTCTTACACAAATATATTGATTTTATAATAATGTTTAGCTGTTGTATTGTTTATTTTGTTTCAAATGGTCTTTGTTTAGGATACCGTAACCCAAAGAAAAAAAAATCCAAGGGTACCTACTAACCGTTTAAGATTCCATTATCTATCTGTTATTGAGATATACCAAGATATACCCTTGGAACTATAATAGGCAGGCACGCCTAAAAATTTTCAAAGAATATTTGTTACCACTCTGGTGTAGTCGTGCGTATGGTCGCTTTAACGCCAGCGGACGCGGGTTTCATTCCCGCTCGGGGCAGATATTTGTATTTGTTTGTTGACCAGACCAGAAGGTCTGGGTATGTCCTTGTGGGTCTCCCCTCCATGTCTAGGAGAGCACGTAAAGCTGTCGGTCCCGGTTGTTATCAAAGACATCTAACAGCAACCGTTACTCATGGTAGAAATTATCCGCCAACCCGCAACGGAGCAGCGTGGTGGATTAAGCTCCAACCCGTCTTCTATGTGGAGAAGAGGCCTTTGCCCAGCAGTGGGTTGTTTACTGACTCAGTTGAGTTCAATTTATTACTATGGCAGATATGAAAACAAGATATAAAAATAAAATAAAGTTAAAATTTAAAGTCAAAGGTTTCTTAGAAAAAAGTAATTTAACATTTTGCTCTTTTAAAAATCTGAGAAAAAATAGTTAGGAATATCCTAACTATTTTTTCTCAGATTTTCTGTGTAGGCATCGTTCCTTATTTCTATTAGTACGTAGTACGTACGTACATATTTACGTTCTTTTGTACGTTTTGATATTGAGATATTCATTTCTAAAGTACCTCAACTCACTTAACGTAATAATCTTATAAAGTTAGCAACTGGTGCAGTCAAACATTCGATACTTTATCTGTTTCGAAACATACCCATTTATTTATATGTTATTAATAGATTGAAATCAAAAAGTCTGGCTCGTTTACCTCGAAAAGTTTTCATTAGAAACGAGTAAGTTTGCGGCGAATGTGCGAGTGCGAACGTTTGGCACAACACTGATAACACAACAAACAACTTGTTACAAACGTGTTTAGTTTTAGTTATTGCTTCGAGTTCGACGCTTCAACTCATTGGTCTAATAGTGAAGTGGGTACAACCGCAGTAATTAAACATTTGTCCATTAGTCTTAACTGTCCGATTGTTACTTAAATATGTTTTTTTATGAAATCAGATTCGTTACAAAACATTTTTTTTTTTCCGTGAAAAACAAGAATTCCTTTTTTTCGATACCATTTCCAACAATGAAACTATAAACTATGATATAACTCGATATGTTAGAGTCGATTTTTATGCCGAACAATGAAAGATACAGTCAGAAAGCAGTATAAAACTATAGTCGGCATGAATGCTCGTTTACATAATAAATAACCGATATTGATTGTACTCTCACATTTTTTGGTTCTACTATCGAAACTAATATCACATGATCTAAGTTACATGAATAGAGTTCTTTTTTTCTATTCGACAAGATCAGGTCCCGTATAATGTATTTTAATTAAATTTTAAAATTAAATCGTTTATATTTTACTGCATAATAAAAAAACGACTTTTATGGATTACTTTTTATACTGGGGTTAGTCAAAGTGATGCAAGATTAAATTACGTGAGGGCTCGCGGACGCCATCCTGGCCCGAGTAACCATTTTTTTTTTTTGTTTTTTTTTCCTACATTCGTTTGCTGGATGTCAAACAGATCTGTAAACCGAACGTAAATTGGGAATTTACGTGGATCGGAATTTGCGTTTGCTAAAAGGTATTGGTGTTGTACACATGCTTTATAACTATAATTTAACTTTATTTTACGACACACGTTGTTTCAATGATGAACGCTTCGTTTGCTTAAAATTTGTTAGTGTAATGTTTATAACGGATCAGCTTATTGAATAAACCTTAGCACTAACCCTTATAACTTTAATATTTGAAAAAAAAAATCATTACTTTTACCAATATAAAAAAAATAATGTTCTTTGTGTGTGACGTATAGTATTATTTTTCTTTTATTGCATGTGAGGTGAAAAGTGGCACATCAGGCATACTGGTACTTTGTCTTTTCTTCGTTACACGGTGTTGGGCAAGGGGCAGGAAGGGGAAGCGGTTTATCTGCGCTCCGGAACACAGGAAGACGTACGCTCCGTCCTGAGCCGCTGAATTCCTTTAGGCTTCACATTCATTCAGAATTCCAATTATAATATGTGTATTCTCGTTTTTACAAAATGCACAGCAATACTACTATTCCTTATCTTGTAGATTCGGTTCTGTTTTACATGTTTGAATAATTTAGGTTGTATTCTGATAGAATTGAAGACTCGAGTATGACTAAATTATGTTTTAATTTAAAAATGAAATGAATAAAAATTGTAACAATAACTTATTAGGAAGTGGAGTTGTAAAATCAGAACTAGTTTCAAGTTTTTTTTTCTTTGTATAAATACAAATTTAATAAAAAGTTAATAATGGAAAAGGAGCTGCATTAATGGTTTTACAAGGAACTCCATGCACCTCACGTGGATAGTAAGACCTCCGTGCAGTGGCTGCGATTCGGGGATCTCTTTGGGGAAACCGAAGGTTTTATTAGTGCAATACACGATCAGATGGTTAAGACGAACAACTACTAAAAGCACATTCTGAAGGATGGCACTCCCGACTTCTGCCAAGCTTGTCGCCATCCCGACGAGTCAATCAGACATGTGCTTTCGGGCTGTTCAGCGCATGCCAACACTAAGTACTTGCACAGGCATACCCAAGCGGCCAAGATTCTTCATCAAGAGCTTGGTCTAATGTACGATCTCCTGTAGGAGAGGATGCCGTATTATCAGTTTACACCGGTGATAGTACTCGAATACAACGGAGTACGACTCTACTGGGAGCTGCCTATCGCCTCGGCCAGGACGATATTGGCAGACAACCCTGATATCTGGTGATGGGTAAGACACGGTCGAGAGTGTTTTTAGTGGACATTACCATCCCGCATGACGATAACCTCGTGAAAGCCGACACAGAAAAAAACGTAAGTATCTGGATCTGGCGCACGAGATTGTCGACATGTGGGGTGTGGAGTCCGCTGAAATCATCCCTATCGTGATATCTGCCAACGGTTTGATCGCGGTTAGCCTCGCTCATTATCTGAGGCAGTTGGGTGTCCGTGGCGGTTCGCTTGCAACCAGGATGAAGAAGGCGGTATTGCTTGACTCGGCGAAGATTGTCCGCCGATTCCTCAGCTTACAGCCCTAATCCCCGGCTGTTTGATCTCCCTGCCAGGGTATAATCCTCGACCTGCTTATATTTATCTATATAATTTTATGTAAATGTGTTATAAAAGTATTGTCCTTCAAATATTTAAGTAGTATATTTCTGTACTGTACTGTATCTGCCTATAAACAACCCACTGCTGAGTGAAGGCCTCTTCTCCATATAGAAAAAGGGTTGAAACTTAATCCACCACGCTGCTCCACTGCGGGTTGGCGAATAATATCCTCCCATGAGTAACGATCATTACTAGGTGTCCATGATAACAACCGGAACCGACGACTTTACGTGCTCTCCGAGGCACCCACAAGGAAATACACCCTGACCGGAAACAAATATTTGCACAAATACAAATATCGTGCGTGACGTTGTGGCGATATATTGAACGGGTGGAGTGAAACAATTAGATAATGATAATAATATTCTTTATTGTACACCATGATACAAAATTACACAAAAAAGATGTACAAAAGCGATCTTCGATATCGAAGCGATCGCTAAAAGAGCGATTTCTTCAAGACAACCTTTTGGCAAAAGGACTCGATATAGTAGCAGCGGTTAGGTAGTATACAAATAGTTAATAATAAAATAATAAAAACTATGTCTTATAAAACTCACCATTTGAACGAATATAATAATATCACACATAGTATACTTCATCACCCTCTTTGTGCGATAGTTGAGCAAAAATAATATATTATACCCATTGAAATTATAAAAATATGTGTTCTTTTAGTTCTATAAATTTTCTTTACATATAAATTTCAATATTATTTAGTATCCATCCCGAGCTCTCTGGCGCCGTCCAAGAATATTACGTTGATAAAATTATTTGTCTCTTGGAACGTTTTATTTTCTTATCAAGGAACGTACGGTCGGTTCTTCCTGCTTTGCACTACAAAGCGTCTTGCACTGATCGATTTCAAGAGACCGCTTAGCACAAAATTCAAGCGTTACTTTCTCATATGCGATTTATTTTGTAAAAACTAGTCCATATAAATATACAATAAAATTATATCATAGTTAAATTTACAGAAATTTAAATTACTCGTTTTTATATTCTTTATTGTTAAAAATAATTAAAACACAAATAAAAAATCTTACGATTGTGTTTATAGTTAACGTTTTAAATAAAAAAAAAGATTATATCGCATAAACTTAAGCATTCAAAGCTAAATGGCCTTAGCGTTGCATAAAATGGTGTCCTGTTACTACCATGAACTCAAGGTAACTTATTAATATGCAAAATAAAAATACGCGACATTTTTCAAAGTCACAAGTAAGCATTAAATGTATTAAAAATAGTAAAAGAATTATTTTGCAGCTAATTCTGGGCGAAGTCCAGGGTCAGGGAAAACAAAACGACTTGAAAATCGTTTAAGCAAATACACCAAGCGCAAGACTTTCATTTAATATAATATTTATTTAGTAAAATTCTACTCATGATGGTATGACGAGTTTGTAAATATGAAAATGGTTATTATTTCACACATATCATTCGTTTCATATTCGTGCACGGAAATGTTAAAGTAAATTGTATAAATTCGTTTCTTCGACATATTTTATATTTACAAATGTGTCTAGACAGGCTATTTTTACACATAACTTAAAATATTTCTTATTTTTTATATGTACTAAGCGACAAATAAATATAGACTCAGAAACTTGAGACATACATGACATTGATGCCGGCCGGCTGGTCGAGTGGTCAGGCAACTGGACACTTTACGCAGCGGTCGTGGGTTCGAATCCCGCCAGGTGCAGATAATTTGTATGACGAATATAGATGTCTGCACCGGTCATGGATGTGTATTTATGTATATATGTATTTATCTAAATTTCTTAAATTTATTTCAGTTCCTAGTACCTGTAACGCAAGTTCTTACGAACTTAGCACGGGGCTAGGTTAACGTGGTTTGATTGTTGGTTAATATTAATATTTATTTATACATCATCTGAAATCGAAAAAAAAATAAAGAAGAAATGGTTTTCGTATTTCTTTCACTGATCACTAAAAAAAGTAAAATAGTGTATTGCAGCAACTCTTTAAAGGTGCGCGTAAATGTCTACCCGCAAGAAATACGAGAAAAGCTAATGACGCCATTTCCTTTAACCCAACTAACCTAACCGCACTGCAGCTACTCCAAATATAATTTTCAAAGGTGTTCACTAACGATAGGTAACACATAAATTTAAACTGCGATAGTAATAGGCTACTGGTTCTCGAGTTTGATTTAGGGTCCGACCGAGCTGAAAATGCAGACGATAATAATTTAAACCTTCAAAACTTTTTAATAAATAATACAGTGCATAATAAAATAAGATTTATTATTGCTTGCAAGTTTCTTTATATACATATTTTTTTCTCTACATTTATATCTCATAATTTTTTTTTTATCTGCTCGTTGCATTTTATTTTATCACTCTTTATTACTAATTCATTTCGAAACGGATTAGATAGTGAACAGATAAAATATATAAATACTTAAACTAAATTTAAATGTATTTACATTTATTTGTGAACATTTTTGCTTCGAAGTAAAAAATTTCAAAATTAAAATTTCAAGCAGTCCCCCGGAAACCCTTTTGTTTCCAGGAATAAAAAGTATCTTTAAAATAACGTTGAACTGAAATAAGTATTCAAATATTAATTTTGTTTTAAATTTAGATAAAGCTAAAAAAGTTGAATATTATTTTTTATCTTCAAAAGTAGATTATGCAGCATTCTTATAAAAATACTAATGACAACTTTTTACGATTAACAATTTTAATATCTATTTTTATATTTTTAGTCAATACCTAAAATTAGTTGACGATGTTTGTCTAGACACTAACTATTCGCATTTATCATAAAAATATTTTACTTAAACTTTTAACCACCTGGTTACTTAAGCGAATTTACTTGCGCATTTTTTATTATTGCTCCATTTTTGTGAGTCACAGCGTGATTTTTATATTATGTTACCTACCTAAATAAACATGTTTTCTAACACAAAATGAACTGTACAATTTGGGCAAGTTGGTCTTGAGTACGTTGAAATAAACAAAACCAACTCTGAATCTTTATTACTTATTGTATAGATATAAATTCATTTTATTAATCATAATATTATATATAAGAATTTTTGTACTTAAACAAACGTCGGAAGTTGTAAGAAATGTATTAAAAGCAAACAAATACTATGTGAAATTAGCTCCGCCACTCAGCTTGGACCGGTACGAACGCTCTCATCTCGATTGATATAAAAAACCTGAAAGTGGCATGTGGTTTGAAAATCTTGAATAAAAAGTAGTGTATGTAGTATGTTTTATATAAATTAATTAACTCTTTAAAAAGGCTTTTTGACTTTTTTTAATAAGAGGTATGTTACATGAAAAATAAAAAATAAAATCAGTTAAGAAAGAAGAAGTAAAGACAGTTTATTTATTTATTTAAATAAATCATAAACCATATCCGTCAATCTGTAATATTGTCAATTTTAAAACCGACCAATTTCGGATAAATTATTTTGTTTATTATAGCCCATTGGTTGATAAATTTATAAACTATTAAACGTAACGTTAAAACTCACAGACGTAAAGCAGTTACAATTAATGTTAAATATCCTTTGACATGTATAAAACACAACGTGGTCGAAAGCACGGTATTCGTTTAGTAAGTAAATTGCTATAATAATAATTCAATACAATCAAATATAAATAATGTGTTATAGAATTACATATTTTATTAATATATTTTGTAAATAATCGGGTGGAATATTGAATATCTATATAAGTTTTGATGTAAATAGATATTTTACACGTTAATTGTATTAATTTTTTTTTTATGATCGTAACTGTAACGTTCGTAACACAAAGGTAGAGAATAATCAGCTTTAGTTTTTTTTTTTTCATTGTAAATCTCATAATACTAAGCTGAACTAATCTGAAACAAAGTTTAAATACCCAACAACTGGGTAAAGGCCTTTTCTCCATGTAGTAGGAGAAGGCGCTTAGTTCGCCACGCTCTGTTCCAATGCGTACAAATTTCCCTATCTAGATGAACTTTCGTAATCTATAATAATAACCAGAACCAACAGCTTTGCATGTTCTTTGAAACACTGAAGGAACTAATACCCAGATTAAAAAAACATAATCTGTATAAATATTTGCTACGAGTGGCAATCAAAGCCACAACCGTTGTCTTTAATGGAACACTACACCAGAAAGGTGCACAAAATATTTAACTTTGACTTAAAAAAATATTCTCAAATAATATTACATGACAGTAAGTCACATCTATAAAGTATGTATATCTATGCAAATTTGGGAAAATTGTGTATAGGAGTTGGTAGTGTGTGTAACAAGTCGAGTCTGAACAAAGGAAACTAACGGGCGTAGAGCCGGACTGCTTAAGAATAGTTTGCTAACATGCTACTTACTCTTGTTTGTAATTTTAACTATCGCTTAAAGACCTAATATATTGGCTGCAGTTAACATGCTCTTTGTAACTGATCGTAATAAAATCTTAATTAAAAAATTCCTTTTATTCAAAATTTAGGTGAATTGGTTCTCTTCTTTTATTAATTGTAACTATGTTTATTATCTGGGAATGCGTAAGTCGTTCATAGATTTTTTAAATGAATTATCTTATTTATGTAAAAATTGTTGCTGAAATAAAATTGTCATTTCCTACATTTGTGTAGAGATTAATCCAAGGAATAGTAAGAACCATGAACCTATATTATTAATACGACGTATATTTATCAAGTGTTTTTATTATTTCTGATAATTATGATATTGTCATAAATTTATAAAGTCATAAAATAATAATTATTATTGAATAGTAATTTGCAATAATAGTGCGAATTTCAATTTATAAAGAAATATAAATGATTTCCAATATTTACGAGTTAAAAATAACAATAAAACAAAAATGTAGACGGCAATAAATTAAACCACCCTGGGATTAAACCGTCTACAATTTTAATTAACTTTTTAACCAGTGTACTCGCGATAGTTAAGTGGACTATATAAAAAAGGAAAAGGATATACCTACCTTAGTAAATCAGGTTCTTAATTGTCAATTCTTCGGAGTGCTTTCTAGTGCTTTTTCGGTGACGAGAAAAACACAAGGCTAAGGATACGAGTTAATGGTAATCGACAGCATAATCTGATATGCATGACATACAAATCGCCGGACATACTCATGAGAAGAAGGATTATATAACCTTTGTTCTCACGTCAAAGACACTTCATTGTGGAAATAAGGCGTTCCAATAAACTTTTTGAAGTGAAACTTCTTTAGAATCGTTGTGATGTACCGTATCCTAGTAACGCGTAAACAACGCGTAAATAAGTAATAGAATGTTTAACTATTAATACTAATAAATTTTAAATTGAGTTTTCCAAAAGTGTTTCACTTCTGACATGTGTACCTACTCCGTACTCACATTTTTTTTTTTGATTATACATTTATGCAATTACAAAACCAGCTATTACAAAACGTTAAAGTAAGATATATAACGTGCGTCGTCTAAAATACCATACATTTTTTGTTAATAAATTGCTTGTTAGTATCGTCACGTGATCTACGCAAATTATCTGATCCATTTGAAACTGCTGAAGGGCAAAGTTGGGTTATATCGCAAAAATGTTGGTAATATTGCACCTGCCCGTTAAACTTGACATGGGACGACTTGTATGTATCATCTTGACAGTATGAGTAAATTTCTGTCGCTTGAATAAATAATCTCGACTCTTTGTCACACAAGTTTGAATACTAAGGGCGGCGACAATCTTTAGTTTCTTAGCTAAACAAAAAAACTCGATGTGTTTATACCTACCAGGTAGGCAGATGACATAAATAGTGTCGTGTCGAAGAGTGATAAGGTGTCTGAAGACAAAGAAACGTGTTCTTTGGAAATCTGAGCAGATAGCCTATGTCCGACAGTGGACAACACATTAGTTATAGCTGTTGGCAATATCAACTACAATATAGTACCAAAAAATATAAAAATATAAATGAATATCATATGCAATAAAAAGTGTCGTTTTTCTTAAATATCTATTTAAAATTAACTAGTAGGAAAGAACTCCTTGACATTCTGAGAAATGTGTTATGGTTAATGTTATACTCCGAAGTGCGATAAAATTGAGATTACCTCGAGGCTTACCGTAATAGGTACTGTGACGTAAATGTGTGAAGACTACTTTACATATTTTTAGATATCATCTCAAACTTCGCGATGTAATAATAAATGTAGCGACCCTTCGTGTATAAATCTCCTTAAGGAGAGCATTACTAACATGTAAAAATGTATGGATCACGGTCGAAAAAAAAAACTCATATTACTCGTTATATAAATATATATTTTTAATATATAATTTATATAAACTTAGGTACATATGATCAACATGTGACACTAGTAATTTGAATGAGGATGTATGTGATTTTTGTATGATAATAGAACACTAAATTATTAACAAAATGTTTCAATTATATTATTTGATATATAATAACGTTTAGTAAGCATAACTAAAATATTACGATAAGCATTAAGTTGCAAAAACTAGAATGTATTGAAATTAAATATCGTTTATTACATAATTTTATAGAACTTAAATAATAAGTCTTATTAGATTGGTGAGACATTTTATTGCATTTTTACTTTTATACAATATCCTGTCTTTGGCAATTGATACTCATATTAGTTATTTGTGTTAATTAAATACTTGTAATAGCATTTTAGACTCTCTCTCCCTCTCTCTGTATTAAGCATTGATACACATACCGACACATGTTAGAGTCTCTGTCTAATACTTCTTTATTTATAAATATTAGAACAGTAATCACAAAGTAACACGAGCACCGAGCGACCGACTTTCTGAGAGTTAAGGTGCACGTATACTAGACTACGATCCTACTCTTTTTTAAAGCAATATTTTATATAAACTCATCTTGAGAAACGAAAAACAAAGCATCGTAGCGGTAGACGGAGACGTTTAGGCCTAGACGTCGTAATATATGAGATAATATCACGCGACTCCATAATAGGTTTGCCCCACCTTAGATTGATAATAATAATTATAAATCTTACAAACTTACTTTTAACTGTCTACGTATTGAGTTATTTATTGATGTAATTATTTAATTTAAAAGTCATATACGTACATAAAAGCGGCGTCTAATATATATTTTGTTAGTTATAAATAATTATATCAATACATACAAAAAATTGGTATTAAAGAAGCTTAGTATTTAAATTTTTTTACAGTAAATGACACTCTTTATTTACTAGGAAACTAAAACCCGTCTTTCAGTAACGTGAATGCAACGGAAGTATGTTGCGATGACTCTGCCCCTCTCGAGACTCACATTTCCAACGTTTCTCGCTACGATGTTTATATCAGTTTAAGAGGCGACTTCACCGATCGGAACATTTCCGTTGCGACAGTATAAAAGAATTTCGAGGAAACAACGGCTGTTTTGAATACAAGTACCACATATTTGAAAACGCTTTTCTGAGCTTAAAGCGGCGTCATCATATCGCATTTTTTGTACTATATTTATTGACGATAGTTTAAAAATATCTAATTAGCATATAAGTCTACTTTTTATGTTTTGTGTAAAGAGAGTATTCATTATAATATATTATTAATTTAACTGATTTTTTTTTATTAATAGTCTGTAACAGTAACATGATATATATATATTGTTAATAAAATTTTGTTAATCAATGAAATTTATTGTTCTCTCATAGCTTTCTCATTATATACATGTATAATGAGAAAATTATGTTATATACATATATATACATTATATATGTATATATGTATTTATATAAGCTGTATTATGACGGCCAGCTGGTCGAGTGGTCAAGTAACTGGACACTTTACGCAGCGGTCGCGGGTTCGAATCCCGCCAGGTGCAGATAATTTGTATGACGAATATAGATGTCTGCACCGGGTCATGGATGTGTATTTATGTATTTATATAAATTTCTTAAATTTATTTCCGTTCCTAGTACCTGTAACACAAGTTCTTACGAACTTAGCACGGGGCTAGGTTAACGTGGTGTGATTGTTGGTTAATATTTATTTATTTATTTATTATATACATGTATAATAACAAAGCTATGAGACATATTAGTATAACTTCCAATGAAAGCGTATAGTCTTCCGATTATAACTAACGAAATGTAAATGTAACTATTATTATTAGTTTTTAAAACTAAAATTTAAATTTCTAATGCGTTCAAATAAAATAAAATAAAAAGTATTAAATAATCCGGTAAGTACTAAAGTAACAACTGAGTTAATTATAAAACTTTTGAATAGCGTCAGTTACTTTTTGGGGTTTTACGAGTGGGTTGTCTGACAAGATTAAGATCTCAAAAAATTATTATTATTGTGATATTTATTTATTTATATATTATTTAATGTAAGTAACTAGTAAAAATAATAGCTAGGGAGATATAAATATTCAACATTATTCGGACACCCACCACCTCAGTCCGCCGAGATCATGGACGCTGTAAAGGGTCCGAAACGTCGGGAAATAATTTAATTTAATTAAAAATCGTTAAACTGTAAAGTTTTAAAACAAATAAACGCGATAAAATCCGATTTAGACTTTTAATTAAATAAGTAATATTCGCGTAAATATAAGAGAACAGTAGGTATATGATTTCATCGTCGTTAATACCGAGACGTAATGTAGTCTGGACGTATGGTAACTAGAAAAAATAAATGGCGAGTTAGCCAGCTCTGATTTTTTAAATAAATAACTTAATAATAATTGTAAAAAAAAACTATCAAAAATTATACTATCGTTTCTGTTATCAATTATATCTTATTAAATACATTTTATATATAGTGAAATCAAAGCTGGCAGAAGTAAGGATGGTGGGAGTTTTTATAAAAATAATAATTATAAACTGTAAAAAATAATTATTATATAACTACCTATATTATTCCATCGCCTTTTCAAGAATTATTTTTATGTTTTGTAAATTATATGCAAATATAAGAAAAAGGTGGCAGACATCAACAAAACTATTTTCAAAATAACAACTCTAATTTCAGATGTAATATAAAAAACAAATATGACATATATTTTATTTATCTTTGTTTTGATTTTTAATGTATTATAAAAATATATATATAATATTATCATTTAATATTATTATTATTTATACTTTTTATTAATTTTATAATTACACTTATTATCAGAATGTATATTAATGATATAAACTATTCATTGCTTTCTTCATCACTTTCATCCAGAATTCTGTTGTTAGTGGCGAGATCTGCACTTTCATCCATTATCTCTCCTTCATCTGAGAATAAACATACTTTAAAATCTGAATCTTCATTTAACATAATATAAGTAAATTAAAATTACACAAAAAATTACCTGTTTTTCATTCATCAAATGATTGCTCATCTACTATTAGCTCATGAATTATGTCGCCGTATGACGATGGTAATTTTATTGCTTCAACCAGTTGAAATTTAAATTATCATTTTCTTGTGACTCTCATTCCCGGTTTTAAACCACCTATTCTTTCTAACTTTCTTTTCCATGTGAACCAATATAATATAAACAAAGAATTAGTTAATTAGTGAGTGTGTATTTGTACTGCCTTGCAGCTGTCCTCAGGTAGTAAAATAATTCTGCTTTCGAAAAGACAGTATCCATTTTTTCTGCCTTTTTAATTTTTATGCTTCTACTAATTAATAGAAATATTAGACTTAAAGGCAGAAACGATGTTATAATTATTTTGATTTTTTTTTAAACATTCTTTCTACAATACAGATTATTATTCATGCAACATCATTATAGTGGCAGAAGTAATTTTTTTTTCTTTTAATATTTTTTCAATCTTTCTAATCTGCCTGCCGATGAAGTATTTATTTTTCTATATATCATAAAATTTAGAAAAAAAAATTACTCTTAAACACAACAGGAAAAAGTTCTGCCTTCTACTTATATATATATATATATATATATATATATATATATATATATATATATATATATATATATATATATATATATATATATATAAGTATATTAAATACAATTTATTAAGACAATCGATAGAAGCGATAATATCGTTTTAATTTTTGCTTCAAACTCCTATTTGATATTGCAGTAATTAATGAATGGCAGAATTTGTTTAAAATGATTATTATACTTAGTACTCTAAAATTATCAACCTTTGTCAGACGATGAAATCATACAAAAATTACTGCCACTAGCTCCCTAGCTATAAAAGAACAAAAAAAAAAAACAGAGAATTATTTAACATTATTTATAGGTGAGGTCTATACGTTACATTATTCTAGATTCGTGCATTTCCTTAGAACGTTGAGAAATGAAATATTGAAAGGAACACCTAAACAAAGTCCTAGACGCTTACAATAGATACTTTTCGTGTAAAAGAAACACCCAAGAACCTTTTTGCAGAGTTGTAAATCTTATAAGAAAAATTGGCGCTTTTGTTTGCTGCGCTCGGATTATTGGAGTTGTTAATGGAAGCAACGACCAGTAGTCCTAGAAAAATATATGAGAGTAAAATATCAAAATATATATAATATATAAGTATATAAATTATAATAAAAATCTATTAATATAATTATCTACCATATTATTTAAATCCGTCTCCGATTAAAACATTGAGTATACTTGAAATAATTTTGAAGTGTTTGCTTATTAATTTTTAATGATATGACCGAAATATAGCTGAACACGCCTCTTATCATAAGTGGTCTTCTTAAAAAGGTCTAGGGTGTACAAAGTTCACCTCTTACGATTATACCTTAGTGGACCCCACTTCAAAACCAACGCAAGATAAACGGAGGTTGCTCTTATTTTAATAAAGGCATTTATTATCATATAAAACAATATAGTTTGATTTTATAAGCATTTAAATTTATTAGATTTAAAATTAATTATGAAATAAATTTAATTGCTCATTATAGGATTAAGTTTTTCAGTCCAGTGAGAAAATATTATTTTTCAAATATTTTTTTTTAAATATAATTATACAAAAATAAATATATTAATTATAAAATACATTTTTATAAATATAAGGTTATTATAAAAAGGTAATTGGACTGTTATATATCTGCTATGTGACAACAAACTAAACAACTTACATAGAGCTTAGTTTTATTTTTGATGTCTAAAACTATTTTTAGAAAACACGTTTTAATTTGCCAAAACTTTAGTTAAACTGTATTTTAATAGTTTTTTGTTTGTAGACCTAAGTATATACATCAACTTGCGAGAATCGAATTGAGTGGTGTGAGAGAACGTCAATTTAAGTGAAGATTAAACATGGGTTTAATCTCGAGTAAATATCGCTTACCAATTGCGAATCTTGCCTAATGGTCTCTTTCCAAAGCTGCCAAAGGTAATTCGTGTCAGTCATTACCGTCATTGCGCAAATCAGAGGGTGCCCTGGCCATTTCGCACGAGAGAAACCCAATCTCCTTTGCACTCTCTTTGCTTCGGATTCAACGCTTGACGATGAGGGAAAAACAAAGCCGATCATCCCATGGTGCGAGGACTCGATACGTGAAGTACGCTTTAATCAAAGTACTGTTTGTCGTGTTCTTCGTTCCCTTGATGTCAAGAAGTCCAGTGATCTGATGATATCGTGTTTAAGACGTGCACTACTGATTTTAATTCGGTATTATCGCGTTTGTTCTCACTCTCCTAAACCAGTATAGTGCCATCTTCGTGATGAAGTAGCAATTTTTCGTGAAAGCCTTTGATCGGGACTGGCATAAAGTTCTTTTAACGTAGTTACCATAGATTATGCACTCTGGCAACCAGTTTTCTTAATGGGCGCAGCATAAAGATCGCTATCGACGGAATTTGCTCCAAAACTATACCCTTTAATGCTGGAGCTCTGTAAGGCTTAGTGCTTTCACTTCCACTGCTTATACTGCATATTAACGATATGTTGCCAACCAACAATATTCGTTGCTATGCGGACGACAGTATGGGTGATGTCTTTTATACTAGCTGGGCTAATATATCTCTTGTGGAAGTGGAGGAGAAGACATTACTTGTTACTTGTAACTGAAAACGAGACCTCCTTGGAGCAGGGCTCTGATTGGGGCAGTCGTAACCTTGTCCAATTTAAGAGAGATTCATTCCTCGTCCAATTTTTGAGGGGTCAAAGACATAACGTTGCTCGTTTACCACTAAGAGAACCCCTATACTGTAGCGCCGGGTGTTAAGAATGTTTCCCTAAACATCAGTAAGAGTATTGGAATCCTTGGTGTCGACATAATGCACGAGGTACAATTACAAGGTTACTTGGAGAGCAAAACCAAAATGGCTACAAAACAGCTCGGGGTTCTAAACAGGGCTGGACGGCACTTCACATCGGGATATCAGCTTCTGCTTTACAAAGCTGAGATTTGTCACCATGTGGAGTACTTTTTGTACCTTTGGACAGATACCCAATACAATATCCAACCCCTTGACTCTATCTAACGCCGGGTAGTTCACATTGTCGATGATTCCAAACTCACAAATGGCTTAGAAACTTTAGGTGTAAGAAGGACGTAAGATGGGTCTATGTGCGTTTTTCCCGCTAATACAATAGGGAGTGTTCTGAAGAACTCTTTGACATGGTGCCATCGTAACATTTTTACAATCGCACACTTCGCCATAGAGCTCGTTATCATCCACATCACTTGAATACCTGGTTTGCATTAAATGTGCAAGCTTCACGTTCATTTTTTCCGCGTACGTGCAAACTGCGAAATGATTTTTCTCCTAAGGCTTTCTCTGAGCACTATGATTTAGAGGTTTTCATGCATCGAGCGTACAGTCATGTCTTCCCTAAAGGCCGGCAACTCACCCACAGGTCCTATTAACACCAAAATTATTTAACATTAAGTGGTTTATATATACAGGTACCTAATTGGTGAATAAGGATTATTTAAGGAGAATACTCGGTACATGATTGTCGAATTATGTAAAAAAAAAAAATAGGTACTTAATTTTTGACCAAATTTCCATAAATTTCAATTTGAATAGACGAAGTGTGGACACATTTCCAGTCATGCCGGCGACGCGTGCGGCGTGGTGTTGTACTGTGCCGCTTGCCAAATGCACATGGCTAATGATTGACAATCCTTGTAAATAAGTATGATTCCATTTTTAAATAGACGGAAATACCAAGATAGGTAAACAGTTCATATTAAGTTTTGTCCAAAGCTTAGATCATTTACCTAGTCAACAAAGTTGCTTAAACGAGTGAAATATCTTGGTATTTTTGGTGGCGGTGTCCGGACATAGATAAACTACCGCGCGATAACTAAATGTACGTACCTACATAATATCTGTTTTGAGTCGACAGCGCATCTAGCTGCTAGGGTGTCCAGACGACGCGTAAATAATTAGATAACTGTTGGGTAACTTTACTTAGAAGTTTATTAATTTTTACCTATTTTTTTACATAATTCGAACGACAACCATGTACCGAGTATTCTCTTTAAATATTGATCCTAATTCACCAGTCGCCTGTGTATTAAAAAACAACGACGTGACGACCGTTCTGGTGTAGTGGCGCGAGTTGCCTCTACGGCACGCGCCGGCGATCGCGGGTTCGATTCCCGCTCGGGACAGATAAAATACAATTTTTTTTAATGTTTGTTGGATAGGCAAACTGGCAGACGTGCCACCTGATGGTAAGTGGTCGACGTTGCTCATGAACATAAACTAGTTTACCTGGAACTAGCCCAGCCAACTCATCTATATTTTGCCTATCCTGAGACATATGATGTTAAGTCTCGGTGCCAAAAATTACACTGCCTATCTTGCCCTTCTCTCCGAAACACAGCAAAGCTGTTTCACGGAAGAAACAATCAAGATGGTGGTCATACTCATGGTAGGGATATTATCCGTCAACCCGCAATGGAGCAGCGTGGTGAATTAAGCTCCAACCCTCCTTCTATGTGGAGAAGTGGCCTTCGCTCAACAGTGGGCAGGCTACATACAGGCTAATACAGGCATAAAACCAATATTTTTATACAAAGTATTGTAAATTTCATTTTAATGGAAAACACACCACAAAAAGCTTTATTATATCGTCAGAATAACAACAATATAAGAAATTTGAAATTGAATTATTTATGATCGGAACGCTGAGAACCATTATTGAATCATAAGCAGACGAATTCAATAGAATAAGAACTGTTTTGACACCAGCTATTGACTGCACATCGCAACTTCTGAGCGATGGTTCCGTATTGTGAGTTTTTGTTATTTTTCTTTTCTCTTCTTTTCAGCTTTCAAGTTTGAGAGTAAATATATTTTATTGTTCTGATACTTACTAAAATGATTTTCAATTTATGTAACTTTTGGGTATTTTAGATTATTATTTGAATTTTTCCATACAATGACAAATGCACTATAAAGATAGTTACCAATTGTAAAATATCGTAAAATCGGAACTATTTAAAATTATACAGTGATGATAAAGTTACTATTACGAAGTAGCAAAGGTCGCAACTACGAAATATATTCCCGAGCCAATGACTTCGAACCCGGGTTTTCGAGAGAGATCGATGCTGGAATAGCTGGACTAATCTCGGGTTAAGAAAAAATATTAAGCTTTAATATACCTAAGCAATATTAAAAAGTAGGTAAACAAAAATTATATTGTTTTAATTTTAAATTTGTCTTATTTTTTTGTTTATCGACTAACTTAGGCTAGTAGTTACTGATTTGTCTCTTTTAAATATATATATATATATATATATATATATATATATATATATATATATATATATATATATATATATATATATAACAATTTGACTGTATATATATATATATATATATATACAGTCAAATTGTTTATATGTAATATGAAATATTTGTTACTTGTACCTAAATCTTCCTCATAGTGAAAACCGCATGAAAAATCGTTCAGTGGTTTTTGAGTTTATCGCAAACAGACAGACGCGGTGGAGGACTTTGTTTTATAATATGTAGTAATAATTTGTAGTTTACAACGAAAATAAAAATTAAAAATTAAAAAAATTAAAATTAAAAAACCAGTACCTATCAGCGAACTCCTTGCGCTAATGCAACTCATAATAAGATAAGATCAAAACGTGAAATAGAAAATACTTTTTTTTAAAGCGAAAAACGAATGGATTAGAATACGAAAGTTATCTGGCAACCCGTGCGAACGGACCAGGTGTGAACTCACATTTTTATTTTGCCCGCGGGCTATACTTGTATTGCTAGTAAGCACTACTGTAGATCAGCCCTTTGAATAGTAAGATTTTAGATGTCGTGGGAGTTTTTGCGACATCCCTATTAGTAATAAAATAACCCAATATCATTGCGTTAAATTTTATTCAATTATATCTACTTTTGCATAATACTTGAATAAATATGCTGATATATATAAATATATATTTAATACTTGGTCTAATAAAATTTTACTGTATACTTGTTCTTTCTTTCTTTCATCTCTTTCACACTCTGGGTAGTGGTCCTATACCTACATATATCTATTTTTATATTACCTATTATTACTAAACTATATAGGTAAAGTAGGATAGGACAGGAACAAGGGCGAAAATAAAAGGGGAGACAATTTTAAATTTTTATTACCTTTTTTTTTTTAATTATATACTTATTATTCTATTTGAATCTTCTTATTTTCTACGACTTAATTCTATATGTTAAACTTCTAATTATTAATACTAAATATTTACTAATTATAATGATTAAACATATTATAGACAACTATTTTTTTTTTCTTTTATTTACAATTCTACTTTTTTTTTTTGCATAATTCAAGATGTTCTTATTGCTGCTCTCCACTATTTCCGCTAAGTTACTATGCACCAGCCTTATTCCCAATCTCGACTCTAAGTCGTGTCGGTAAGACTGATGCACCGGGCACTCCAATAGAAGGTGGAGGACAATTTCAAGCCTCCCAGGCTCGCAGACGCACGACGGGCTCTCCTTGCACTTGAACGTGACCCCCACGTCCATCGAGATCTTTCTCACAATCCTGTATACCTCCATCGCGTCAGGAAAGAAAAGTTTGGTGATGCCGACTGTTTCGCCATTTCTATACATGAGATTCCACTCGTTAAGCGACTGCAATCTAATGCATCGCTTGATCAATGTATTATAGATAGATATCGACATTGATCGTACACGTCCTACAAAAAGACAATTTTTTTTTTATGGAAATAAAACTTTCGGTAACTCAAAACTTTTTTTTTTGTCTGACTACAACGAAGCCAAAGCAAGAGGGTTTATTTTTTTACCTGTATGCATGTATATAATGTACATATATTGTAACGATGTCGTTAATGAGTAAAAGTTGCTCTAAACTCAATCATTAGTTAACCTAAATGCCTTGATTTGGATGAAGCGTAAATTGTAAATGTAGCCTAGAGAGGAGAGCAAGTAAAGCCGTCGGTCCCGGTTGTCATCATAGACATCTGATAACGATCGTTACTTATGATAGAGAAATTATCCGCCAATCCGCAGTAGAGCAGCGTGGTGGATTTAGCTTCAACCCTTCTTCTATACGGAGAAGAGGCCTTCGGTCAGCAGTGGGTTATTTACAGGCCGATACAGTACAGTACAGAACAGTTTAACAAAGTAACATATGGAATTTAGATAATTTCTGATTATAATTGATTATATAATATATTTATAAGACCTTTTAAATGCGTCTATAAATATTATAACTAAACCCAAAGTAGGAGGTAAGTAAGAATACTTCCTGGTTTTTAATAGTAACCTTAACTTCGGAACGAATATCATTACATATTTAAGCGTTTTATTTCTTATTTATTCAATAAAGAGAGAGTTAAATTGTTAGTCAATATTTAAATTAAATAATTATTTTTTATAACCCTTCACACTGATCGGATTTGAGTAGTATGAGAACCCTGTTTCGAGCGTCTGAAAATACGTATAATACGAGATTAGTGCCCAGACCACGATTAACTTGTATATAGCCTTTCAAAATCAAAATCAAAATCAAAATCAACTTTATTCAAATAGGCCCCAAGAGCACCTTCAAATCGTCATTTTACAAATTAACACTTTCAAGTGATTATTATTTTGTAATAGTAAAGTTACCACCGATTCGGAATGTAGATTCTGCAGAGAAGAATCGACAAGACACTACGCAAATTTATAAACATTACCATGAAAATTTAATCGAACTTGCAACCATTAGAGCTACAGCCAGTTTCTGTGACCATTGCGCCAGTTTGGCTAGTTAATAAATGAATATATAGGTAATGTAGAAATATCAATGAATCAATTCCGGCTAATCTAAATGCACTCAATAGTAACGAAATATTTAATCTATGTTCTTAAATATACTTTATAGCAATACAGACGTTTGATATTGAAAACATTTGCATGCCGCATACAAATACATTTCAGTAAATAACCAGTCCGCGGGTCGGTCTATGATCGAACGAACCACAAAATTCAATTACGTTGCAGCAAAATAAAAACGTATCCAGACTACACCGTATCGTTGATTTGTTTCAACGGTTTTTGTATCATGTCATATTCGGATCTGATTAATCTATGCCATCCCATTCTATATGCTATCTAAACTGTTACTGGGTATAATGTTGTTAATGCAATTTTTTTAGAATTTATGACATTACAACTTTATAAAAAAAAATCAAACAATACTCCCAAAATAGAAGCTTGCTGCAAGTAAATTTCGATATGATATATAATAATTCTTTTTAACAAAAGATTAATCGAGATCAATAAAATTTATATAATTATTGTTTAAATTCATAATTATTGCAATTAAAGCTATGCTTAGAAATATAACAACTAGTACGACATTCGATGTACCTATTACTATTTTCACAATTCTGAATACGATTGTGATTGCAAATATGCTTAAAAACCTTTCGCTCTTTGCTCAAAGAAAAGTTCAATTGATTGAATTTATATGTTGATTCTATATTTGATAGACTTGAGGAAATTAAATCCTTGACATTACTTTTTACATGACTTATACAGTTGGTTAGCAGTTTTATACGAATCGATAAAATAATATTATTAGTTGTATAAATAGGTACCTATTCGTATCTAGGGTTGCCACCTTTCAAAAACAGTAGACCCGGAGATTTTAAAAATAAAGTTAATTTCTTTAGTAAAAGTTTTTTTTTTATATATATAAAATAAAACATTTTTAAGTGTGATTTAATTAATTAAAGTAAAAAGTAATGGTAAATTATCACTGGTAATGTATTTAATAAATATAAAAGACCTTTTTTTATACGTGGGGAAAATCCATTATGGATACCACTCCGGCGCGGGGGCACCGAAATGGATATGCCCGACTCCCACGGGCTAAAAACCCCACGTGTGATCAGTCATCTGCCTGGGTGGGGCGAGATGGGATCGCCGTAGCATTCTCCACCTCGCCCCGGTGGTAGGCCCGGACGAACATCCGGGGCTCTGAGACAAAGGTAAAGGCCTTGCTCACAACACAGGCCACCCCTCAGACATGTGGGGTCGCGCTATTAAGTTGGCTGAAGTCCCCCGACTATCGGCCAGCGACCCCATTATTACGAGGGGGGAGGAGGTGGGCAAACCGTCTCCTCCTTACCCCCGTGCGTCTGCGTCGGAGCGGGTCAGCAGAAAAGACGCGCTCTACAAAAGCATTGCTTATAAGGATTAGTGTAAAAAATACGATTATTTTTGGCAGTTCGGTGAAGGAAAGTCACCTCGACTTTGAATAACTGAACCCATTTTAAATCAACAGGTGATGTTGAATTACTAGATTGTACGAACTCTCATACTTGGTTTAAGTCTCGCCCCGCGCCGTGATGGTCGGCTATCGCTTCACTGCCACTGCCCGGTCTGACCCGGAGATTTCGATGTTAAACCCGGAGCCCGGAGATGCACCATGCAAACCCGGAGACTCCGGGTCAAACCCGGAGAGGTGGCAACCCTATTCGTATCAGTATTTTCTCTGCCTTAACAAATATTTTATTTTAATAGTTCTTAAGAGCAGATACATTTTTAAGTGTAAGAAGAAAATAGGTAACTTATATAAAGTACATAGATATAGAATAACACTATTTCTCTTATGAAAAATTATTTCTGAAGATATTTTACATATAGTCAATATCGTTATAAATATATTTTGATTTTTATAAATACCGTCTTCGCGTAATATTTTATATGTGACACCATTTCATTATGCCTGTATTATAAATTATCGCGACAATACTTCCCGAATAGAATAGATATAAAACACAGTTAGTGTATATCTTGAAGCGAATAAAATGTTTCTAGAGCGAAATATGTCAGGAAAATAATAGCGTACGTGAATGTCGCCTGCTCAGATAATTTCAGAGACCAACAGAAGAATTGTTTGGCGGATGATGTGACGGACATTGTTTTCCCTTTGGATCATTGCCTTAATATCCTTTTTTGTACTTTAGACAGCGTCGAGAGATTTCTTATTTTACCGCTTCATCTTTATTTTAACATAAAGTTGAATTGAAGTCCATATAACGTGAAGTTGACATGCCAGAAATGTGTTCAAAAAATAATAAATTAACATTTTGAAAAAAGCCAAACATTATTCCATTCTAGCCGATAAATAAAATAACATATTGACGAGAATTAGGTATATATTAAATATTTAAATATTGATTTTGTATTACACAGTATAAAATTACTAAGTATGAAGTATAGGTACATCATTTTGTAAAATGGATACAAAATTATCGCATTTCGTTTCGCGCCGACAAGCACAATCTTGCGCTGGTAGACAGTCTCGCGCTGTCTCGCGCTGCCTCGACATTCATGGTCTCGCGCCACCTTAATTAAATTAGCGCTAACGATGTTCACAGTATGAACATCACATCAAACTACACTCCAATACAGACACTATGTTTTTTTTTATAAGGTTCACAAATTGAATGATAAAACATAAAAAATGGTTTATGTATGTAAACAATTTTGAAAAGCGTAGAACAATATTCATTCTTATTACAGTGAACACAGCATGCAAATTTCATGTTATGTTTTTAACGTGATTTATTATTTCACTTAGGTTATAGAAAATTATTAATGTTAATGGAGTAACTGTTCGTTTAGTTTAGGATATCAAAGCGCTATGTATAAAAATAATTTAAACTAAGTATCGTGAGACACTTATTCAGCCTCATTGACATCTTCATGAATATTCTTGGATTAAAAATCCTTAAAATCGGAAAAGATCAATCGCCGGACGTACAATACGCGTACAAGAACAGCGCTAATTTTCATTTTATAAGCCGTTAGAGACGTGCAAGATAATCGCAAACTCGCTTCGATCGGCGCGATATCGCGATACACGTTGTACATCTTCGAGTGAAGAAGTGAGAACCACTCTTCTCATTACGGTGCGAAAGCGTCTTGCAATTCACGATTATATTTACGCCTATTATGCCTATTTACGCCACTTCTTGCCAGTGAGAAACCATCTTAATACTGGAAAGAGGTAACCTTGCTCAAACTCGGTATCTTTTAAAGTTTACCCCATCATAATATTGTCTGACTGAGACAGTCGGATCTGCTTGTACATTTAAAGTAGCTGAGTAAAGTAATAGAAAGCTAAGGAGTCTCTTAAGACTACTTTATTATCTTAGGGATTGTCACTAAAAGATTTGAAAGTATAACTTAAATGTAACTTTGAATATATATAAATAAGAAAATAGAAGAAAATATCGATACGATATATTTCATTAAATGTTTGTTAAAATCATAATACCATTTAAACTTTGCTACGTAATTATTTTGGCTTTATATGTATGTATTTGTTACTATTGCTTATTAGTAATCATATGTATTTAATACAATTTAAGAGTTAAATTATTTCGTACAAATAATAAGTATATAAACACATATATCAAAAATATTTTCATATATTCATTTATAAGTAAAGGTATTAAAAAAAGGTGGTATAATTCAGTTGTAATGAATAGAAAGAAAAAAATTAATTCTATTTTACACAAGAGCGCTTTAAAATAAGAAGGCGCCGCGACGCCGTGCTACGGTGGGAGAAATACTCCGTGAAATTAACTTCTGGATTCAGTTCACACTGGACACTTCAGGTAGAAAGATAAACGACTACAATGTACCTAATTATACTTACAATAAATATTGGAGATCGCTTTCATAGATATTTTATAGATAATTATATGGAAACGCTCACTTTAAAGCATATTAATGTGTTACATCTAAATATGTTTAAAGTTTTGTTATTAAAATGACAAATTTTAATTATACATCTATTAATAAAATTATGAAAATACATAAGCTGAAATTTACACCTATTTTTTATAACTAGAAGCCTGAATAATAAATAACATTTCTATTTTTTAACTTAAAATATTACAGGGCGTCATTGAGGCATAAAAGTTCACTCCCTTCCCTTAGTGAGGAATAACTTATTTATTTATTTTATTCCTTTATTTATACTTTTTGCACACCGATACATAAAGAGATAATACATAGAAATCACATAAATCACATTGCATCAGTTGCATCAGGCGGCTTTATTGCTAACACAGCGATCTCTTCCAGTCAACCTTTTGGCAGAGGACTATCGTAGAAGGTGTGGGAAGGAGCGCAAAACTATATATATGAACAGATATTAAAATAAAGATGAAAAGGAAAAAAATATATAAAACGAAATGTAGTGATATTGCTACATAAATACATACATACATACACACACACACACATATATATATATATATATATATATATATATATATATATATATATATATATATATATATATATAATAAGTGTAGTGATATTGCTACATATAGACATACACCTAAGATACATACAAATACCTAGATATACCTATACATAATAAACAATTTGATAAACTTAACAAATGACGTACCAACATAATTAAATATGAGTAATAAAATACAATTAACATTAAAATTTAAGATGATAAATACATTTCTTTGACAAGTTTTTTAAATGTCATTATTGAGTGAGCGTGTTTTATAAATAGTGGCAAGGAGTTCCAAAGACGTCGTTGACAGGCTTCAACAGTAAAGGATTTAGAATAAAAGGATGTAGACTGAGCGGGAATCTTTAAAATTAGATTATTTATCATTCGATTGGAGGGGTCGTTCGTGAATATCACAAAGGAACTCAAATCTGTTCTTAAGATATACCGGAGTGGCGGTGTAGCTTGATTGAAAAGGATAGAATAAAGGAGAGATAATATGTGAGTATTCCTCCGAAGTCGTATCGGAAGCCACTTGAGTTTTTCGCGAAATTCAGAAACGTGGTCATATTTGCGAAATTCAGAAACGTGGTCATATTTGCGAAGACCAAATATAAACCGAATACAAGATATTTTGTAAGCGCTAAAGTTTATTTAGTTGTTCCTCATTTAAATTAACATAACACTGTCAGCATAGTCAAGAATTGGTAAGAGGATAGTATGTGCTAGCATACTAGCATAATAGCTACTTTAGTACGAATAGGCAGAAAGTTACTAAGCCTTCTTAGCGATCTCGTTGTAGCAAATAATTTCCTACCCACTTCATTAACGTGCGGTACCCAAAAAGGTGTTTATCAAGAGTAATGCCCAAATTTTTAACTCTCTCACTTATTAGTATGCACGTACCATCAAGTATTACTGACGGAAGTTGTGACCAATCAATACGCGAAATTACCTCTGATTACCGATGATAATAATAACCTGCGTTTTCGTAGGATTTACTCTTAAACTATAGGAAATACTCCAACGTAGTATAGATGAAAGATCATTTCAATTATGTTTTTTTTTACATTCTGAAAGTTCACTGAGATGGGATTGTGAGTAGATTTAGAGATCATCTTCATACAAGTGGTAGAGAGAAGAAATATGATTAGTGACAGCTGAAATAAAAATAGAAAATAAGAGAGGAGACAATACGCCACCTTGCGGCACACCAGCATTGATCATAAACCAGTTAGAAGAATGATCTTCAAGAAGTATTCGTTGTCGGCGATCGATCAAGTAACTAGGAAACCAGTCAGTCACCCTAGGAGATATGTTAAGAGAATCAAGTACGGCAAGTAGTATGTCGAAATCAACGGTATTAAGCATTACTGAAATAAAGTAATATCAAAACCGTGGACAACCAACTTGGTTGTCCATACTTAATCTAATATCGTCCGTAATTTTGACTAAAGTAGTAGCCGTACTATGACCATGTCGGAAACCAGACTGGAAAGGATTGAAGAGAAACTTATAGACCAATTGACTGACGAACGAAAACTGAATGACGACCGTTCTGGTATAGTGGTGCGAGTAGTTGCCTCAAAGCCGCGGGCCGGGGCGGTCGCGGATTCGATTCCCGTTCGGGACAGATATTTGTTCAAATATTTGTTTCTGGTCTGGGTGTATGTCCTTGTGGGTCTCCCCACCGTGCCTCGGAGAGCACGTAAAGCCGTCGGTCCCGGTTATTATCATAGACACCTGATAACGATAGTTACCCATTATAAGGACCGCCAACCCGCAGTAGAATAGCGTGGTGGATTAAGCTCCAACCGTTCTTCTATATGGAGAAGAGGCCTTCGCTCAGCAGCTTGGCCTATAGCCAATTTATTTCTAATCAATAGTCCAAAAACTTTTATCTTTCTACCTTCCTAAATTTACCATCTGCATCAGTCCTATACAAACTTTCATTCCCTATTTCTCCTTAATAGTAGAACTTCTAAAAATACCTCAATATCTATTTATTTATTTTTAATTAAACTCCAAAAATAAAGTTTCGTACTTCTAACTTCAAAAGTGACAAATTTTCGTTGTATCTGTATATTGTAGAAGAGCCCTCTAGGCTAAATTTAATGAGTCGAGTTCAAATTTTAGTTAATAAAAAAATGTATATAATAAAGTGTTAAATTTCTAAACGATTTAAAAATTACCTCATTTAGGTAAAGCATTATATTTAATTATGAAAAAATAACTCATCCGGAAAAACAAAATAATGTCTATTTTAAAAACAAAGCAGTAAAAGGAAGCTCCTATTACAAAGACATTTAAGTTAAAGACGAAAGCGATCAGACGTAAGTGTCAGATTGTTCCTGACGTTACTCCACGTCGGCTGGCGTTCATAAAAAAGACAATTTCCCTTATTGCCGCAATCTGTTACACATGTTCCCAGCACGGTTATGTCTACAGCAGCTCTCATAAACGACAAAGTAAACCATAATTTATTACGCGAATTTAGGGTCAAACATTGGGCTCGTAAATTCCTTTAGTTGGTTTATTATTGCTATCGTCCGTAATATTGGTAGACTTAGGAGTTGTTAGATGTATTTGAGTAATGCTTGTTTAATTTACTGAATTTTTGTATAGTGTTATTCTTTTCCCGGTTTTGTGACTTATGGCGCAAATTTCGTAATGTTTATATGCTAACATTGAAAATAGTATTTTTAGAGATTAATAGAAAACATATGTTTACTTATTAACAAAAAATGCATATTTTCTGCTAAGAACTTGATTTAAATGTTTTCTTACCAAGAGCGATTGACCTTACAACAAAATTTTAAATACACACTACACGACACATGTATACCTATATTTTATTTTTTCTTAGGTGTCTTAAATGGTAAAGAAACACTACCTTGAAAGAAAATCACTTGTTTTCGGACAATCACACATTTTTGATTTGGTTTTATCGTTTATAACTATTTCAGAAATACACACGCTATGAATTACCCGAATAAAAGCTGTTAGTTAATAGAGTAAGATCCCAGTGCCCCCAGACCTACGTCATTTTAGCAAAGCTGAAATTTTGAGGATTTCTAGTCTACTATGTAGTTAAGACAGTATGCGTATTTGCTACCTCGAAAGCGGGGCCCTTTCACAGGTAGCGCGAACTAAAGGTGTATAAAAACTTTACTCACCTACGTTAAAGTAGAAACGCTCATATTTAAATATGTGTTTAAGAATATTATCAAAAACTGATATTTATTATTGCCAGACCATTTCCGTGGGCCATTACTTCCGCCAGACGTTATAAAGGTTCTTTAAAAATTAGGCAAACTACGTTATAGTAGCAAGCCTACATTTTACATATATCACTCATGGTACTATTTCAAGATCCTTTGTAAGCAGCCAGACCAATCCGATGGGCCAATCCTTCTCCCAGACGCCTTAAAGAGTTAAAGCTTAAACATATACGAACACCTCTATACTCATAAACTGCACAATTATTTATGTGTCTGTAGCGTGTTTTCTATTTAGTCTATAATCGTGCAGCTGATGTAACATTGACAACGCGAGTTATTAGTTTAAGAATTACAATATTTGAAGTGTTTGGGAAGATATAATGGCTACTTTATTAAATTGTGTTTTTTTTCGTAAGTCTGATAAAAATTTAATATTGTTTACTGAAGATACATTAAAAAAGTGTCAAAATATTTTAATTATTAAAAAAAAAAAAAAAAAAAGGATAGAAAAAATTACAATAATAAATAATAATAAATAGAAATTACAAAGGATCTTGAAATAGTACCATGAGTGATATATGTAAAATGTAGGCTTGCTACTATAACGTAGTTTACTATTAAATAATAAATATATTGAATATTAGTTTTTGATAATATTCTTAAAAACATATTTAAATATGAGCGTTTCTACTTTAACGTAGATGAGTAAAGTTTTTATACACCTTTAGTTCGCGCTACCTGTGAAAGGGCCCCGCTTTCGAGGTAGCAAATACGCATACTGTCTTAACTACATAGTAGACTAGAAATCCTCAAAATTTCAGCTTTGCTAAAATGACGTAGGTCTGGGGGCACTGGGATCTTGGACCATAATGATTTATGCACATTATTTTTGCTAAAATTGAAATGTTAACAGAACCAACTTCCACAGATAACATAATATATACACAACATTTTGACGTTTCGATACGCTACTTTGTCTTTGAATCATAGAGATGTGACATTTAGAATGAATTAGCGAGAATGCAAGCTGAATTAAAAAAAAAATACAATATTATTAAATTACAAAGTACGACATTTTGTTAAAATTTTATTCGGTTTTAAAATAGTAGTGTCTTCTGTAGAATATAGAATTTTTTTTAATTGCTTTTAATCAACTTATACTTATTATTTATTTTTTATTATAACTATTAATTTTTCGTATCTTATTGCTCTGTTTATTAAAATGGAGTGAGGGATTTCGCTCCTGACGGAGATTTCTCGACCATTTATTTTCTTTTTTAAGTTTAAAGTTTTAAAAATGAGTTTATAATATAGCGAAAAAGAATTTTTTTTTTTAACTTTGCATCATCGATTAAAGACTTATACGGCGAGTTGCACGAAACCGTCGCTAACTTTCCGTTAGTTAAGTTGCAATTAATCTTAAAATTTGTTGATCTTATGATTAATTTAAAGCTGTTGGAATTAATCATCCGTTAGATAGGTCTTTAATTAAACTAAATTTTTTTTGTTAACCTTATCAGATGTAGGTTTCGTGCAACAGATAATCACGATTCTTGTGATTAAATTAGTTTAATAAACACTTAAATTAAAAATTTGTTTCGTGCAACTCGGCGATAGTCTGTTTTTTAATCTCAGAGACTAAATTGACATTAGGTACGTGGGTTGTCAGTTTTGCAATTTCTTAAATAATCATGTTTCACATGTTTTTTTATAATAAGTTAACCTGAAATAATGTGTATAATAGGTACTTATTTAAAACGTAATAAAACAAAATTAATATTTGACATTTGACATTTTCATATATCAATTTAGTCTTTTTTTTTTGTCGCTGTGAAATGCGTTTACGCATCCCGCCACCCGCAGGCGACGGGTATGTGGGACTCGCTGACTGCGAAGTCAGAATACCCACTAAAACACAGCGGTGCCCTCGTCGTCGTACAAGGACGCCACGGGATCGCGGTTGCATGCCACCGTGACGCCCCGACATATCAATTTAGTCTAGTGAGAGTGAGATGTTGACAGTTGTTTATCCATACAACAATTATATCCAAAAATTAAAAAAAAAAATTTGATACGGATATGAGTTTGAAAATATTCACATTTAAGAATAATCCAAAAACGTATGTATGTATTAAAAAATACTTTATGTACAATTTTTGATTAAAAAAAAATTATTACTTAAGAATTTATTTTGCCCCACAGCCTTCAGCACAAATAATGCAATTCGAAAAAAAAATTACAAGCAAATAATTGAAAATAGTTTGGAAAATCCAAAAGTGCATGCCTCATAATCTCATTTTGCACAATTGATTAGTTATTTGTAATATTTGTAAAAGTGTATATAAATAAGTACCTACATAGATGCACTCGTTCGCATGTGCCAATTATTGCCACATCGAATTAGACCGTGAAATTAAATAGGGTTCTTTTCCTAACTATACTGAAAGGTAAAAAAAAAAAGAACTCGATTAGTGAAGTCTTTCTGTCGTAATTGTGACCACATACAGGATCCGCACATACACACACACGAACGTCAAAAACAGAACTTTTTAAACAGCTTTTTAATTAGTTTAAATAACAAGAATGGTAGTAAAAGTATCATGAGTGTTAAAAATAGTGTTTATGTGTGTATATGATAAATAGAGACATTTTAAGTTCGAAAAATCACTCGTTTTGCGTGAAGTGACAGTAGAACCCACCTCAATGCTTCGCTTATGAGGCGTGCAATTATTGAAAATTACGAGTATTTGAGAAATTAGGATAATCCAGTATTTTAGACAGTTTTCCAAAAATTATTTTTGTAATAAGAATTTTTAAAAAATGAAAAAAGGTTTTAAATTTTTTTATAGATATAGATATTTTCGCGTCAAGTAATCTAATATACGGCCATTTGCCGGAACTCTATTCTCACTCGAGATATCTTTAGTCAGAATTTTTTATCTAAATGAAATCTAAATGCTAGCTTCAATCTCATTCTAGATGGTGTATTGAAATGAAAATTATATGACGGTTAGGCCTTCGGCATCACAACTGTGAAAACTGCATCCAACTTTCGTGATACGTGAATAAGTATACAAAAAGACTGACAAAAATTATAAAAATAATTGTTTTGGTTTCTATGTCTTTTATAACGAGCCCTGTAATTCGTTTTTCCTAAATATCTCTCATGTACAGATATCCGCCGGTTACAAATTGATTTGTATATGATATTTGTATTTAAAATACAATTGAAGATTTAAAATACCTTTTTAAAAATAACGAGTTACGTACAGAGAAACTTTAAACGCGAGATGGCTGTAACGACCGACACACAACATGAGAAATGTAAGTATCTCTCTGAAAAATACTACCTAAACTTTTGAAAGTCTGAAACATAGCTCTTCTTTTATTCATGCTCTGACATGTGGCGTTTTCTTCGTTGTGTACAGGCTTTCTTTCGTAACAAAATAAACAACATTTTGCTTTGAGTTGAGGTCCTTTGAAACTGTTTACATGAAACATGTAAAAAAATTTAAAGAGTTCTTATAGTTCTTGCTGCTTAATGAAATATACTATTATTAATTTAAAACTCGACTTATATTGTATCTACCAATAATGAAGAATCAATATTTTTGTCTAGACTAAAATGTAAAAGAGTTTACCTCCACACATCTTAGAACATTTTAAGATCATCCCCACCACTACGATTTGTGTAGGCCGTACCCTTTTGTCACTAAAACTATATCTATCTCTGTCTGATGTGGAAAAATTCAAGCATTTGGCAGCATTTCGTATCATGTTCATTTTTTAACCAATGTTCTAATTCCTACCCTATCGACAGCGTTTTAAAGTTGAATTTGCCTTAATGTAATTCATAACTTACAATCTTTTAATTTTCAACTAAGTAAAGCGCTATCTAAAGCAACTACAAACGGTACAAGAAAGATTTATGCCAAATGAATTTGAATGCTAAATATATAGTATCACGGAGGAGTTTCGATTGTGAATAAAGTTTAATGTGACGTTTTAAATGATAGCTTTATGAGTAGAAAACTTGAAAGGTAGGCCAGCGGGATTATGTTGACTATGGTTTCCAGTGAAACATGCCTTCAGGCTTCAGTCGCGCCGCGCTCGTTCTACTGCATAGACAGGATTTAAGACCTGCTTTTCGGGAAATGGCGGGAACTTTACGACAATGTTAAAACTTTTAACTAAAATAAAACTATTCTTATAAAAATAAAATATATTTTTGAGTTTCAGAGAATAGTATTGTTAATACTTCAGTTAGTTTATAGGCTCGTAACAGTGATTTTAAATTAATGAAAAATGAGAACTCTAATATATTTTAAATAGGTACGTACGTATTTTTATTAATGATTATATTTTATATTTTTATTAATTTGCAAAATAGTATATTATATTTTATATACAGACAAACTACAACTTATTTCCCCTTCTTTAAAAAAAAAATAATAATAATATATCAAAATGTTATTTATAGATATAACTATAATTTACACGATTTATTAAGGGTAGTTTACTGTCTTATTTTTTAAACATTTCAGTCTTTGGTAAGGCCTTAAAAGACTAATCATTTTTTTTTAATTTTAATAAAAAATATCTTATCGTTTTCGGCCAGTTTTACGTATAAGAATCTTTTAGTGTTAACAATTAACAAAAGTTTAACTTTTGAAGTGATTCGTATAGGTTAAATTTTATATGTTTAAAATTATAAACATATATTTTTAACGTCATTTTAATAGCCGGAGATTTTAGATAATATTGCTGCTGGTGTATTTGGTTTTATTATTTCTTTAATTCAATTTAACTATCATTATAATCTTCAATATGACAACTTGATACATTCGTTACGTTATAAAAAAATATCAAATATCAAGATACAAACAAAAATAATAACCACAATACAATCGTAAATAAAATTTGCATTTTGTCACAATTAGATAACTATATTTATGATTTTTAAATTTTGCCATTTTTAGAAAAGAATATAAATATTTAACAGTGCTTAGTTTTAAAATAAATATACGTCTCACACTAAATGAGAACCGTTGGACCGAGGAGCAGGATAAAATCCCGTGATAATTAAATTATATAGACAAATATAAAATGTAACAAATATACGAGTATAACAATTTGTAAATGTACCTGTCAGTGAAAGATATTTGTTTGCTATACTGGCAACTAAATCAAAATTAATCAAACGTTGCTATAATTATAAATAGGCAGATGCCAAATCCCCGTGGAAATAATATTCGGCCGAATGAAAATTCCAGCCGATGCATTTGGTATCGTGAACGCCGCTCAGAGGATTTAATTCCCTAGACTGTTACGAATCGGCGCATGTTTTTTCATTAAAACGCATTCAATACAACGACGACGTGGCTTTGAAAAAGCAAACCTTTTCAAAAAATATTTTCCTGACATTCCACTCCGCTCTGCTTCCATTCTATTCATGCCTTTTATCATAATGTTATTGACATTTTTTTGTAGGCCTATTGCATTATTTAATTCTAATGAATATACGTTTATGTTACGATTTCTATGAGATATAACTTTAACTTGGTTGTGAAAATTGTATTATTATTGCAACATTGTGACAAATACTTTTATTTCACTTGTAGTCTTCGTATATTGGTATGTTGGTCGTTTCAAAATTTGCAAACCATTTTCAACCATTTGCTTACTTCGAATAAGTTGAAATTTGGCATACGTATGAAGTTTGACTCCCACTGTTATGGTATTATAAAGCTGGTCTGTTGGTGGAGACGGAAGTGGCGTACTTCTAATTTTTACATAACAAGGTGATCATCTTTAAACTTGTTTGTCAGACTTTTTTTTTACTTCTTAGTTATGTTTTAATAAGAATTTGTTATTAAAATATTTTTAAAACAAGTTATTTTATGTGCATAGTTAATGGTTGTTTAAAAAAAATCACACTATCTTTAAGTTATCACATTGAGTTATAAACGCAACGAATAAATAAAATAAAATATCGGTTCACATAATACCGGAATTCAAAAAAATAGCATTACACTATAATAATTAATATTTTCAAATTTGATGACACATCAAGAAATTTGACCTCAAAGTATGTAAAAAAATATGTCCGAACAGTCAAAAAATCAAGGACACGTATGATGCCTTACATCATAAAAGTTGACATAAATCTCTACTATAAAGAGCACGAGTCACGCGAATTTATCATAGATTTAATTTTTATTCACCATAATATATACATCAAAAATATTCATTATAATAAAGTCATGCTGCAATTTTATGTTATAAATGTCCGATATTAACATACACATTACATGTAAAATTCAGTAGATTTGAATTCATACTATCTTGCATCCAATTACGTGTAATTACGAATAAATGCGACAGTCGCGATAAACTTTTATGTGCACATAGAACTGAGCAATGTGTATGGTTTTCATTGAAACCTGGCCGTCGACCACGGCTTTTGTAATGTATAAAATCATTTAAAAACAAAACAATGAATAATAATTTTAGTTTATAGAAGAAGACTAGAAGTTTACATTGTTCAAATATTAATATATTTTGATATAAATTACGGTATAAGCACTGTTATATCCTCTATACTATATAGTACAAAATAATATTTTCGTTCGAGTCTCAAATTGTGCAATTCGGTCCAAAAACCTCAAAGATATACAACGCATTACTTATACAAATCATCAAACAAATCACATCACAATCACAAACGAAGTATCTCTTTTTGATGTGAAACATCTATAGCCGCACGTAAAACCGATTTCTGGCGTGGCAACGCATGCCGTGGCGACGCGTCGCTACGCTATACGATGGTATAATATATATACAGTCTATATGCAGTAGTGTGTGCGGTGTGGCGACGCGTCGCCATGCGCAATCGAAGTCACTGATTAAACGAATTAAGTAGTCACGTTTTGAAATAAATTCGTAAATTTTTGTATTTAATGAAAATAAATGTTTATTCAATAAATAGTCATCGTTATCTGGAAAAAAATCGTAATATTTTATTTTATCATTATGACATATTTAGTTCCTATCACAATATGTTCTTTTCTGCATATTACTTTTACAAAATAATGTCGATGTTTCACATCTGCCAGGCGTCCCGTGACGGCTCATTTTTTTTTTAAATCGCTTAAATTTTTTTTTTTTTTAAATATTTGTGCAGAAACATATGAAATAATAAAAAGTTTATTTGTTACAGTAGTGAGATATTACGAGTACTACCACATTTAAGTTAGTTTAATTTGTTAATATAATAAATCAAATGACAAAATGTAGGTAGGTCGGCAAAGAAAGTTTTTTCAAAGGTAAATAAATACGATATTATATCATATTATTTTTACTTATATTTATATTAAATATCAAAAATAATGCATAGCATATTATTTTTGAAATAAAAATAACACGCTTATATACATTCAAATTTTATTTAAAGTATACGATATGCAACAATATCTTAATTTTATCAAATCCATTTAAAGAGATAGTTGAGTACAAGATAAACAAGGATAACTCTAATAATATATTAATAAGAATTAGAATCTTAACCGTGCAAGGTTTTAAGTTGGCGGTTTCATTTCGGTCGTTTTGACACCCTCGGCTCCCATTAGTAAACCGTGAAGCAGGGTTAATGACCGGTTCGCGTGATACCACACAACTTCACGCTTATTTATACGATGAAGCGAACCAACGCAGGACCTTATATCCAAGTGTTACAACACCGCTACCTATCAAATTTCCATTATCAGCAAGTTTCAAGCGGTTACTTATGTAGACACAAATCTCTGCTTTTAGAAAATTATTATGACTTTTGAAGTAGCAATTTTTTAAAGAATTCTTTACAAATATACTTTACCGTTGTTTGTTTTACATATTTTTGACGATTTTGTATAACGTTATTAATTATTCTTTTTTTAATTATTATTTTTATTTTTTGTAGGTTTTAATACTACAAGTACCCCTAAAACTTGATTGAAAAAATATACTAAAATAAAACAATAATTAAAACTTTACTCATGCACATGCAATCTGCACTAAACTGCTCTCTTGATATCGAAACAAAAAAAAAACAAATTCTGTAATTGAAGATAATTTGATAAAATAAATAAATAAATAAAAAAATTGGAGGCCACATTATAATCGATAATGAAGCTTAAAATGTATTTTATTTTTGTCTGTCTATCTGTATCTTGGCCGAGCATAAAAAGTACCTGAATGAAACTGGACGTGATTTACAACGAGCTACTAGAGTACTAAATATTTTTTATGCCAAAATTCAGCACGGTTCCTTTGGGAGAGGTTATTAACTCTTGGTGAAAACCCTACGTTGGACGGGATCCTACGGGTGCGTCGGATAGGGCAAGAAGCGCTTATGCGGAGGTGGGGGGAGGATCTGGCGGGGCAGCCGTACGGTACACGCGTAACGGCTGCCATTCGCCCGGTCCTTGAGCGGTGGATGCGTCGAAAACGCAAGCCCTTCACCTTCCGTCTGACGCAGGTTCTCACCAGGCTCAGAGGGAGCCGACGACTGAATGTCACGATTGTGGCGCGGCAGTGGACTCCGCCCAGCACACCCTCGAGGTGTGCCTGAGATGGGCGGCGCTGCGTCAAAGTCTGACGTCGGTCCTCGGAGGGGACTTGTCGCTCCCGAGCATTATCATCGCGATGCTCGGCGACGACGAGTCCTGGAAGGCGATGAACTCCTTCTGCGAGACAGTAATGTCCCAGAAGGAGGCCGACGAGCGGGTGAGAGAGGAGGCCGCCGACGTGGCCTCCATCCGCGGGCGATGAATGGGGGTGCGTAGGAGGCGCTACTTAACGCGCCTCCAGTAACACCCCTGTGCTCGTGTCGGGCCGGGATGGGAACCCGGTCCTGCTAGATACGGCGTCGTCGGGACTGTTCAGAGGTGAGCCGGACAGTCCCCATGGAGGAGAAGTCTGGCCTTTTCGCCGAGGCCAGCCTGTCGCTGGAGGGATTCTGTTGCCTGCAGATCCGGGACCCTCCAATTAAAGCGGCTGAAGGCTCCCGCAGGGGTTTAGTACGGTATTGCACTCCCAAAGTGCCGAGTCCGACATAGGTCTAGGACTGACGACCCGGACATCGTGGATATCATCCGTAAATGGATTCCCCTGCGACAAAAAAATGGCAGAGGTTATTAAAGTCAAAATATTAACCTTTTAGCAATTCAATGACGCGTAGTCCAATTTCATTTATTCTTTTTTCTTATAAAGGAAATGTTCAAAGATTGTCCCATAAATATTTCAAGATTTTTAATGTTAATTCAGAAAGTGGAGAAACCATATCCCTTAATATCAAAATAATTTGAAACCTAGAATTTACATAAAACTTTAAAAGTACGGCTCTTATTAAGCTGGCGTACATATCTTATAAGTTCAATGAAAGTGATGGGAATATTAAACGAAGTTGCGGGTACAACTATCACTATTAAAATTATAAAAAAATATTAAATCTTGTAAAGTATTGGATGCATTATAATCTGCCACAGCGTATGTTTGTGGTATATAGTGCTATATCCTTTTCGGAAACCGGTTTGATCGGGAGGCTAGAAGTCATCAAACTTGGTCAATCGATTTGTAATGACCCTACAGAACAGTTAAAAACGTGGTTCACAAGCGAAATGGGCCTGTAAATCTTCAACAATGTGTTATCACCCTTTTTGGAGAAGAGCACTACCACGCTTCTGTTCTAGGATTTCGGCGTTACGTACTCAGGCAAAATGGCATTAAAGCATTAAGCTTCTGAATGACTTTATCTAACGGTGTTCCACCCGCTTCCAGAAGCTCTGATGTAATACGGTCCTCGCCCGGTGCCTTATTATTTTTAACCTGTCCCAGAGCCATATTAATCTCTTGCAAGCTGATGTCCGGGATATCTTCGGAATAATGTCCTGCTCTTGGATATTCCGAGCCGAGCCGAGCTGCGAACAGGTTGGTTGACCGAGGTATACAACTGACCCTTAATATCTCGGCTGTGGTCGACGCCGTACCTCCACCCTCTGTTTTCAGCGTCGAAAACTGGCTTTGACACAAACGCTTTGAAACAGATGAATCCCTTGAATCACTTTGGAGCCCTGATTCCGCATTATTGTATGTTTGATAAGTTTTGTAATAAAGACACGTATATCGTATCTCAGAAATTTCTATTCTATATCGTCTATTGATACGCATGTATGCTTCAACGTCACCATAGGACTGCAGGAAAATTAAGGAAATCAATTCAAGTCAATCAATCAAAATCTAGCATACCACCGATTAATTAATATTTCTCTTTTGTTTCCCATATTTAAACAATAGCTAAATGTCTGGTTTTTATAGACTAAGCCAAATTTAATACATTCAAACATTTGCAGAAAAATATGCAATAACAAACACCGTGCAAACCAGATAGAGATACAAAATATTAATACTTATATACACACTAGCCCAAATGAATAAATACATGAGCTTTAATAGATTACTACTCTTGTAATTTTTTTTCAAATTCTTACAGTTTCCATTCTGAATATCAGTAAAATTACTTCAACTATTTAGCCAAAAACATGGAATAAACAGATAAGCATATAAATATATATAATAAAACAACGTATATTTAATCGAATTTGTCCTACTTAGTAAACTCGTTATAAAATACGTACAAAAACTAATTTATTTATAAATAAAATAACTAATTATAAACTGGTTGTACAGGTAATAAAATTGAAACATAAAAAATGCACAATCGTATATTAATCCCATAAAGCAACTCTTCGAATCGTAACGTAACGCGTTGGAATCGCGCCTGCATTAATTTATAAAGGCTATGAAGGATTTATGAACGCTGCACCAATTTTGTAGACAGACGTAGGCGAGTGCAAAAATATTTCTATTTATTCAATAAATTTAACAACCATTCTGGTGTAGTGGTTCGAATAGTCACTAATCGAACCGGTAGGCACGGGTTCGATTCCCACTCGGGCAGATATTTTAAAGAAGAGTTCTTTGCTCAGCAGTGGGATATTTACAAGTTGATTTAGTTCAGTCTCAGTTCAGAATAGATTCAGTAAAGCACGATCAAACATACGGCTTCGTATTCAATTAAATTAATCCAGCATAGTTATATACATGTGTCACATGTGTGCTGGACTGCACTCCCTTTTTCAACTCTTTTTGTAATAATCTGCAAGAATTAATTTGAAGTGGATGTTTATATCATTGATTAAATATCTTACCAGCTTCAATGGTTTATATTTCAATCAGAAGACTTTTCTGATTAAGTAACTGCCGTTTTCCGAGTCTGACTGACTAGTAATATATTAATTTTAAATTTGTCACAACACAACAAAATGATTATGTTTTTAATAATAATATCTTGTTATTGAATTTTCTTGAATTTTATCCGCGTTGATATAACTAAATAAAGTACCAATTTTAAGAGATCGTAGCGTAATGTTTAAAGCATTTTCCTTCTGGGTAATGTAAAATCGTCGTGTCGTGAAAAATTGTTAAATCTATTTCATACCGATTTTAAACTTTTATCGATTATTTATTTGTTCATCGTGTTGTTTCAGGTAAAAGTCTGGAAAATGGAGCGACGAGTCAATCTTCAGACGTTATCAATTATAAATATATATTTATGTTAAAAATTTGACAATGAAAAAAAAATCATGAGGTTATGATGAGATCATAGATAATTTCAAATGCCGGAGCCTAAAGATATGAGACAATGAAAAACCTCCTTGGTGCGGCAATAGCGTCGGCCTTACTTCAAATACTTCTCTCCTACACAGGTAAGGAAATATTCAATGACCATTAAAAGTTTTAAAAAATATTGGTTAATTTTATATTTGTTATTTTAAATATAAACTTATCTATATATATATATATATATATATATATATATATATATATATACATATGTATAAAATATATACCTAATTTTTAAAATATTAAATGATGATAAAAAATAATTTACTTTAAGCATTAAATAAAAAAATATGTAAGTCTAAAAACTGGTAGTAAATGGGACCATTCATCGGTATAGATTTTTATAAATGTAAAAATTACACTTACTAGAATATACACTAAACAAAGCCATAAAACAAGATAATATTTTTAATGAAGCTAGAGATTGTGCACGTCTCGCTTTATTGTACTGTCGTAATAGGTTAAGAGTTCCATAAATGAACCAATTGGATGGTAACAGATATACGTCATATATCTGTATATATAATGATGACGAATGGGGAAGAATTTTTAAAGTTGCTGTTCTGATCGAAGATTATGATTATGCGAAAACGCTTAAAACTGGAAACCATCCATAAAAGAAGGAGGATCTGATGGATTGAAAAGAATACAGAGAAAAATAGATGTTTATTAAGTAATTCTTCTTTTAAGTAAAATAAAATGTATTTATATAATCATAAATCGGTGTTAAGAGTGATTGTGCCAATATATTTTTTGTAAAAAAAAATTACGTTATGCAAAAATTTTTCAATTACTTCACAGCATATATTCAATATTTAAGCCATAAACTTAGTTTGAGAAGCTAGATCAGATTATGTATGTAATAGCTTGTAAATATCTTACTGCGGAGAATGTCCCGTTTCCATATAGATGAGAATATTTCTTAAGTCACCATGCTGTTCTAACGTGGATCAACGCCGTAAAGGAAGTCTCACGGCGTTTTTCTTATATATAAAAACAACTTTAAGCAAATTGAAAACTTGAAAATTCATCGCTACTAGTTCGCATTTGTATAAACTAGAAACGATATTTTTTTATTAAGATACAAGTTTCTATTTATTAAGTTGTCCACATGGATCATATTGAGTTTTAATTTACGAGTATCCTTGTGTATTACCCTGACTTATTCATTATTTTAGCGGAAAAAAAATGAAATTTTCATATTTTACTACATGAAAAATATATTTATGTCGTCTAAAAGCTTCGCTTTATGGGAATCTGAAAAGTACAGTTTTATATTTGCTTCGTGCCCTGTCTGTATTTGTCACTAAAATTTAATTTTTATTTTCTACCCCAAAAAAATGCAGCATCGAAAAAATAAAAAGCTATTTATATATATGATAAAAATATATGGATAAACAACTAACAGCAGTGTGTGAAAACAAAGTTCTATGAATTTTATGTGAAATAATAAAATTCAACATAGCCCTCAGTGGTACAGGTCAATATTGTTCGGTGCCTAAGATATCTGTCGGTATAAGGATACACTACACTAGTACGACAATCGGAATTGCAACAAATATGTGTTTATTTATTTTCATCACAAAAATTAAAGGCCAGTGAAAAACCAGGGAAAAACTAGGTTTGAAATTTGTACTAATTGCTAAATCTATTTTATTGATTGATTGATTCAGTCTGCTGATGTAAATATATTTAAACCTTCGAGAGTAGAATGGAAATATCCACCACCAAATCAACCTTTTGATTTCTACTGCTGAGCTCAAGCCTCCACCGTCATCTCTGAGGGGGATTTGCCAATACTAGCCACATTTGGCAGGCGGATTGGGGAGCGCAGTGTGTTCTGGCAGGACATGGTGATACTGCTAACCGTCACCATCCTGGGAGTCATCATCGTACATTTGTTTGCACCACTATGGCCTTGGTCACCTTATACGACAAGAGATCGGCAAAATCTATGGTTACTAGCTTCCTATTCTAATATTATCATATAATCTATAATTAACAACTATAACTAAAATCGGTATTATAACTAAGCCTACGAATTATAAAATAAATTACAAAAAAATTTGATCAGATAAATCATTATATGCAATAAACAAATATATAATTATGTTAATAAAAAATATACATAAAATAAGCTTTCAAAGTTTTTAACTTTGTGTGTTTATTTATACTAAATTGAAAGTATTGATAAGAGCTGCATAACGTACACTCAGACGTCTTTTTATTTGAAAAGCCTTATTTCAATGTAGAGAAGGAGTCATTAATAGTAAATTAAGTCATTACGAGTATGAAATAACTAGCAATACTTTGTTTAGTCGAGAAATCGAAGTCTCGGTGTAACGACGTTGATATACACGGCTGGACAGAAATAGTCTGTAACCGCAGATATTTTAAATTATGCTATGTCTGTAACCATCTTACGGTAAAGGCCTCCTCTTCATATAGAAGCAGGGTTACGACTACTACTTGCACTACTAAGTCAGTGTGGAGTTGTATATCCTATGAAACTTAAATACTGTAACTTCCTACTGGAGAGAGAATTATTAGAATCGGTTATAAGTTTTAGTGTTTGTCGTATACAAATAAAACATAACTATCTTTATAATTTTCTAAATATGTTTTAGTATGTGGTGATTTTAATATAGATATGTTAAAGGACACAATAATTAGAAGTAGATTAATTAATTTGTTTAACTCATTTAATTTAACACACAGATATTGTGAACCAACTCGAGTCACTAAAACATCTTCTACTTGTATAGATAACGTATTTAGTAATATTGAAATTTACAATAAATCTGTTATAACTGTTTTAACTTCCGATCACTGTGGTCAAAAATTCTCTCTTAATGAGAAAATTAATATAAATTCTCGAAGAATTACATGTAGACCAATAACGGTAAAGAAAACAAATTGTTTTAGGGATATTGTAGCACAAAAAATATGTAAAGTAGATGTGATGGCACAGGATCCAGATGTAATCTATAATTCAGTTTTCAAATTAATCTTAGAGGAATTCTATAAAATTTTTAAACTGAAAACTTTAGACATAAATGTAAACTTAAAATTTAGTGAATGGGCTTCTGAAGGTATTTATAAGAGTAGAAATAGGTTGTACGAACTGTACAGTATGAAGCAATGGAATCAGGAGACTAGATTTCTGGATTATGTAAAACAATATTCTAAAACTTTTAAAGCTGTTTGTATGGCTGCTAAATCAAAATATATTAAAGATAAAATTGTTAATTCTGATAATAAAATTAAGTGCACATGGAATATAATTAATAGTATTTTTGGGAAACGTAATAAAGAAACTATACCAATTGAATTAAATATAAATGGTGCTGTTGTAAGCTCAGATGACGAGTTGGCAAACGTATTTGAAACCTTTTTCGATAAAATACCCATTGAATTAACCTCTCAACTGAATTTATCTTCAACTAATTCTACCCAACTTCTTAAAAATAACGTTAGCAAATGTAATATTGATTTTTCATTCTCACAGGTTAATTCTTTAGATATTCTTAAAGCATTTAAGAGTCTAAATATAAAAAAAACCAATGATCTGTGGGACATTTCAGTTAAATTAATTAGTTCTATCATTGATGTCCTGGCTCCGTATTTAGCGTTAACTTTTAACAATGCTATTAAAGTGGGTTCTTTTCCAGATTTGCTAAAATATAGTAAAGTTTTACCAATTTTTAAAAAAGGACATCGTAGTGATCCCAGCAATTATAGACCGATTTCAGTCTTACCGTCATTAAGTAAAATTTTTGAAAAAATTATACTAAATCAACTTCTTTTCCATTTTAATGTTAATCGAATTTTTCACAGTGAACAATATGGTTTCACTAGAGGTCGCTCTACGACAGATGCCGGTGTAGCACTTCTCAAACATATATATGATGCTTGGGAGAGGTCACAAAATGCTATTGGTGTATTTTGTGACTTATCAAAGGCATTTGATTGCGTGGACCACGAGATTTTATTAAGTAAACTAGAATATTACGGTGTTAATGGTAAAGCTCTTGATCTCATTGCTTCATATCTATCTAATAGAATTCAACATGTATCAATAAGCGGAACGATGTCTTCTGGATCTGTGCTAAAAATGGGCGTTCCACAAGGATCGATTCTAGGTCCTTTTCTTTTTTTAATATACATAAATGATCTGCCATTTTACGTTAAAGATATTTGTGATATAGTGCTGTTTGCAGATGACACATCACTTATATTTAAAGTTGATAGGAAAAAAGTAAATTATGATGACGTGAACAGCTCTTTATCTCGAATTCAGGATTGGTTTAAAACAAACAACCTCGTCTTGAACGCCAAAAAAACTAAGTGCGTTGTATTTTCATTGCCTAATGTTAAACATCCAAATTATAATTTAAAAATAAATAACGAGAGGCTTATTGTCAATGATACTACAGTATTCTTAGGGATAAATTTGGACTCAAAACTTCAGTGGAATTCCCATTTGTCATCCTTGAATGGTAGACTCAGCTCCGCAGCTTTCGCTGTTAGAAAAGTACGACAGCTGACCGACGTTGCTACTGCGCGTTTAATATATTTTAGCTATTTCCATAGTATAATGTCTTACCGTCTGTTACTGTGGGGTAATGCTACAGATATTGAGACTGTATTTATTTTACAAAAAAGGGCTATTCGCGGCATTTACGATCTTGGAGCTCGAGTCTCCCTACGGGATGTTTTTCCAAAGGTAGACATATTAACGGTTGCGTCGCAGTATATTTATAACAATATTATATATATTCACCAGAATATTCGTTGTTTTGAAATAAATAGTATTAATCGCGCTGTAAACACTAGAAGGAATAACAAAATTGTAACTCCAAGCTTCCGACTGCGCAAAGTAAACGTCTCCTTTCTGGGTTATGGTATTCGCATGTATAATAAAATCCCACAAACAATTCTGGAATTGTCTCATAATAAATTTAAAGAATTTATTAAGAAAAAGTTAATAGATAAAGCTTATTATTCGGTCCAGGATTATTTAGCTGATAAAGACGTGTGGACTTAGTGGCGCTGTATTTCATGCAAGCTGTTACTAATTTTGTACTAAAACACAGTTTATATATTATTTTCAAAAGAGTAACTGCGGAGTTTCTTGCCGATTCTTCTCTGCAGAATCTACATTCCGAATCGGTGGTAGCTTTACTTTTACAAAAAATAATAATAATCACTACAATATTAATTTTGTAAAATGACGATTCGAAAGTGCTCGTAGGGCCTATTTGAATAAAGTTATTTTTGATTTTGAATTAAATTTATTAGCTCTGTTGCAAAAAATCACTACTATTTTTTTTTTCTTAATTTATAATATAAACTACTAGCTTTCCGCCCGCGGCTTCGCCCGCGTGGTATTCGGTTATATCGCGCGACATGGTAAGCCTACTGCCCGATACGCCCCCCCCCTTTCCCCGTGCACGCTTTTTTGTCTTTGTCTTAAACAATTGAACAATCTTACATGATTTATTTTTATGTTTGACAATAAGGAACTTCTATACAAATTTTCGTCCCCTATTTCAACCCCTTCTACCCTTATTTTCGCGATAAAAAGTATCCTATGTCCTTCCCGCACGCGCACCCCAGCCTTGGTGACGCCCACTTCGCAACGGCCCGTGCAGCAGAAATCGTAATATTTTAATTTCGCCATAACTTCAAAACCAAACGTCAAATTTTAATCATTCAAAGACCAAATATTATCTACATAAACTGTACTTAGTGATGAAATAATTTATTTTGATAAGGATTAATAGCATGAGTAAAATAAACGCGTTTAAATGTAGTCCAAAAAATTCAATTTTTTTAAATAAAAAAATGATTGTTGTGCCTCACTCGACATAGATAGGTATAGTGTGTCGCGGACTTTATTGTAGATGTTTATAAGATCTACAATTAATTGGAACATTTTATGGATCTATCTTTTATAGTTTAGGCAGCGTACGCAAAATAAGTAACTTTTCTGGTTAATTTTTTACACCTTGTGTCCGAAAAACCCAAATATCTTACGGAACCCTATTTTTTTCCAAAATAAAATATATCCTATGTTACTCGTGGATAATGTAGCTTTCAAATGGTGAAAGAATTTTTAAAATCGGTCTAGTAGTTTTTGAGCCTATTCATTACAACCAAACAAACAAACAAAGTTTTCCCCTTTATAATATTAGTATAGATGTCAAAACAAACGCTTATATGTAAAAGAAAAATAAAATATCCATAAATCTATTTGAAATGAAATAAAAAAGTTGTAGTAAAACAGTTACATAAAAAATATTTCTGCCACCTAATTTTATATTTTCTACACTACCTTATACTGTTTTGCATACAAATGATAAAAGATAAAGAAAAATATACATACATAATCATATATATATATATAATTTTGTTGTTGTGATTTGGTTTACTTTGAGAAAGTAATTAACCCATTTGAAGCCAAATGAAAATTACAAGAGATATTTTTAAAATTCTTTTATTAGTGGACATTTTAGAAGTTAACATATAAAGAAAACATGAAAAAAATACAATTTAAAAAAAAACCTGAAATTTACAGGGATGTTCCCAAACTGGTACAATGGCTTCTTATGAGTGAAAATTTGCAAAGCACAACTTTTCAATGCAAATTGTTTTTTTGCATTTTTTACAGCCCCAGCGACCTCTAATGTGACTTATAAAACACCTCACTTGTGTGGGTAGCTTTTCTGGTACATGTTCAACACCATCTAATCGCAATCCTTCTATATTAGATGGTGATGGGCGTGCTATATTTCTTTGAGGTGATTGTCTAAGATAATATCTGGCGACGCTTCTTCGAAATAGCAGTTGATCCATTGGTTCTTCTTTGGCGATCACTTGCATACTCCATGCATTTGCCATAGCCATATCAATCATATATGTGACTAGTAACCACCGCCATTTCTTACCGTGGATCCTAATCCTATAAAGGGATATGGATTGATCTAACTCATCCACGCCGCCCATACTTTTATTATAATTTTGAAATGCATGCGAAGTATGGACATCAACCTTTTCTTTTTTTTGTGCACCATCTTTTTACAATTCCTAAAGGTTCATGAGAGTCATGGTCATGGAACATTGAAAGAGCGTTGGCAAGCAGAGGAAGTAGACAGCATTGATTGAGAGCAATTGATTCGTCGTCTTTTGACAGCCAAAGGTTCATCATCGCTGTTGTCTTCGGGTAATGAGAGTACCAATATTACGAACAAATACCTCAATATTGCCAGGGACGTCGTTAAGTAAACAGCGAAGCGTCATATCAATGTCACCCTCTTCTTCATCCGTAACAACGCTTGGCTCGGGGGGAATTATGGCCAAATCATATTCTAAATCATCGTCACTATCTTTAGCCAAGTTGTTTATAGCTTCTTATAAGCCCCTAAAGTTATTACTACCACTAAAATATTGCTTTCGACTCATTTTGATTCTGTAAAAAAGAAAATATAATTAGTACACTTGTAGCCAGTGTGCCAATATTGGTACACCTATGTTTAGGTAACTATTATTTTTTATATAAATAAAATATCAGCATCAGAATACTTTTATATATTAGGTAATTTGTTTATCTTATACTAAAGATTGCAATAATAAAAGAATTTATCACCAATATTAATAAATAAAAAAATGAATACACTTACTTCCTCTGTCGTAACAATAACAAACTTCAACACTTAAAAAAACTAATATTTATAAACAAATAGTCAGTCACTGATTATTATACGAAACTAGTACAATCTTAACTGCACAATGAAATAATAAGTGGGTGGCAACAAAACTAATATGAGGGTATATTAAAAAAAATATAACTGTTCCCAAATTGGAACAGAGGTAAAGAATGGGTTAAAAAAGATAAACAGAAATAATATCGGCGGTAGTAGGTATACTTTTGCAAACATTTTGCGGTTTTATTTTCGTTACTAAAAGTATATTATATATTTTCAAGACTTTTTTATCGTAACAGCATTTGTCGCACTTTTGTCTCTGTCGCAGTGGCGTTGCATTAGCTCGAGGTCGGCGAGCTATGAAGAAGACAAGCGTGAGGGTAGAACGGAAGCAGCTGTGTCGTTCGCGTGCTATTTACCAATTTATCACTAAGCTGATTATATATAGGCTCGTTCCTGTGACATGTTTTATGACCTTGTTTGAGCTCCTTTAGCTTCACACTTTATTTGTTTTCATTATTATCTCCTGAAAAACGTTAAAATTGTGTATATTTTAACTTTTTAACATAATTATAAAACTTATTTTTAGTGTAATTTTATAATTTACATATTAACAATATATGTATATATTTTTTGATTTATTGTCGTTGCAAAAAAAAAAAAAGATGTAACGCATTTATTTAAACTTTTTTAAGCCGATCTAGATATAGATAATAAATCAGATTCTTTCTCATTTAATATATTAGAAATGTAAAACTACTAGAAATCATAACAATATAATTGTAATATTGATGCATCGATTATTGCATTCGATAATTTAGCTAGCAAAGAAATGAACATACTCGTAGCAGCTAGCGCTAATACGTACTTTTAAATATCTTTTGACTACCGTTCTGGTGTTTTGTATTTCATTTGTATTTGTACAAATATTTGTTTCTGGTCCGGGTGTATGTCCTTGTGGGTCCCCACCATGTCTCAGAGAGAATTTAAGGCAGTTGGTCCCGGTTGTTATAACAGACACCTGATAGAATGCTTTAAGTAATATATGTATAACTAGATAAAATAATAATAAAACTTAAACTGGTTGGTCGGTCTATAGGCAGACAGCGTTGAACTGACTAGTGAATGATAATTAATTAATATATGTTATCCCTACCTAATATATTTAATATTTTTACAATCTTATCTTCCTATCATATTATTTTTAGTACTAAGTTATCTAATAATATATACTTACTAGATATTAACGAAACTGATGTCCGGTAAAACTCGAATGAGTTTATGTGACATCTTACTGATGATTGTAATTTATATCCTTCTTTAATTCAATAAATAAATAAATAAATAATAATTACTCGTGGTTGGAAAATTATACGCCTTGAGAAGATGCCTTTGCCTAGTAGTAGGAATGTTTACAGACTGATTCTGTTTAGTACAGTTCATATCTTTTTAGATACTGGTCAGTTTTACTATCTATTTTATTCCGTTCGATTTAGTAGCATCCATTATTCCATTTTTCTTTTTTTAATATTATTTGCTTAAATGTGTATTGTACATATTTCTTAAAAAGTTACACATAAGTAGGTGGCGATTGTAACAAGCCGCTTGGAATTTTCTGCGATACGTTCATATATATATTTTTTTTTTTGCGTAAAATGATTCGAATTACGTTAATATATTTGGCAGTTATTAATATAATGACTCTTTGACAAATAAAAAGATAAATATATTTGGGATTTACGTCGACGTCGTATACAAATAAAATAAAAAAGTATGGGTTTATTTCTAAAAAAAATCTAATAGCGGCGAGCAGCTGGCGAATTAGAGGAAAGCCTGAATGAATGCTCGTGCAACGTACATAAACAAGAAAAATAAATTGCATAAAAGTAAACAGGAGTCACAAAAGGCGCACCGCAAATTGTGTTTTCACTGGTAGGTCGGGACCAGGACGCAGGTGCCTGGCCTTAAGCTCAGGCGGACCGACGTCAAATCCGCATACGACTTTAATTTAACTTTGCTCCACTGAATATTGTTCTTACGCTAAAATTTATAATAATTTTCAGTTATTAAAACACTAACTCCATAACCTAAATTTACATTTTAATTTTAAGCTGGTATAGGATCGGTTCAGTTTCTAATAAAGATGTATTGGATTGGTTTTATTATAATATTAAGATCAAGCATGTAAAAATAATTGAAATTAATTATTTTAGACTTAAATGGTAAAATAATATTTCTAAAAAATATTTAATAGACCAATGACAAATATTACCAATTTTTCTCTGAAAATTTTTTCTCTGAGAAAAAAATCGCAAACACAAAAAAGATTATCATTACATTTGGATTTTCCAAGCAAAGATTATCATTACATAGCCAATTATCCCATTTTAATAACTTTAAGTTACTAGTTAGTTAAAATCCCTAGCATTGTGATGTGTTTTACGAAAACAAAAAATATATCATACTGTTCAACGAATTAAGAAGCAACATTTAAATTATATAATTATGGCAATACGCGTAAAATAACATGAGTAGAAAATGTTATATAGGTATATGTGATTTGTAGTAGATCACTACAGATCACCAATTTATGTCTGAAAGTGAAAAGAAAGACTACCCAATATGTACTCGTATTTTAAGTTTTCATCTGATTTGACGTATCACAAACAGTAATTAAATTTTAAAATGTTAATTTAGAAATATGTTTTCGAATCACTTGACCGTCTTGGCTAATAAATGTAGCTGAAATTAAATAGTCAATATATGGTACCGTAGGAAAAGGATGTCAATAGGATATATTCGTAAATAAATAAAAATGCTAAACTTACACACGAGGTCGTCTGTTTCTAAGGTAAGCTGGAACTTAATACCTGTTTATATAACCCAATTTTTAAGTGTTTTAATTTTTTTTTTTAATTTTTAAGTACGTAAGATAGAGTTATTTATAGAATAACACATCGACCAATCGCCTTCACATCTTTACTGTCATTTACGCATTCGTTTGTCGCAATTTTCCATAACCATTTTGCATAAATGTGGTCGAATTTCGTTGATTCAGCGTTGAAGTTCCTCTTTTAATGCACGGTGGATGTAAACTTGTGGACATACAACTTTGACTTCAAATAACCCCATAAATGAAAAATCAACATTTAAGAAGCCAATTCTAATCAACGCAACGAAAGAGTAGGTACACGTCCTGGATGGTAGAGCGGCCGCGAAGACCCCGGCCGCTCCCCAAAGTTCAATTCTCCAGATCACGGAGGAGACTGCGGCGATGTCGTCATGACCTGCCGCAGTTTCCCCCGTTCGCCGGTCCCTGGAGCAGCGGAGATAGAGCGCTCACGGTGCCCGCGAGTGCTCTATGACCGAAGGCGGCCCGCGTAGGCGAGCCAACCGTTGGGGCGTCACGGTGGCATACGACCGTGATCCCGTGGCGTCCTTGTACGACGACGAGGGCACCGCTGTGTTTTAGTGGGTATTCTGACTTAGCAGTCAGCGAGTCCCACATACCCGTCGCCTGCGGGTGGCGGGATGCGTAAACGCATTTCACAGCGTCAAAAAAAAAAAAATAAAAAAAAAAGGTACACGTCCTGGAAATGTCTCATGCACTAATTAAATTGTTTCACGAGCTGTATACCATATGTCAACATCTTGTTGATATCAGATATTGACCACATCAATATCATCTAATTTTAGCACTCTGTTGTTATGTCGCGGTGTCGAGCACTAGTATCATTCACTGTTTTACTCCTCACTTTCAAAAAGTATGGTCCAATGATGCCTCCATCCCAAAATCCACACCAAACAATGACAATTTGTGGATGCATTTGTTTTTCAAAATCCCATGTATCGAACAATTTTCATCTTGTTAGCTTAGCGATTATCCAATATCCAATGGAGATATCCAAGCGATGAATCGCTTAGGATAATTTTGCTCAAAAAAATCCGCATCTACTTGTTGATTTTTAATAATCCATTCAACGAACTCTCTTCGCTGTGTATAGTCATTATGATTTAATTGTTGCGTTGACTAAATTTTGTAAGCATGGAGATCCAGATCTTTAGTAATATACGCTGTAGAGAGCTTTTTGAAATCTGCAATGTCCTTGTGCTTGTCCACGACGCCAAATAGATATTGCTGGAATTTCAACAAGACTCTCACGCACTGCTTCAATATCGGCACTTAAATGGCTTGTTTTTGGACGACCAGTGTGGTTAGTGTCTCCAACTGATTCAGTCTCCCTGAATTTTTCAATCAATCTCTTCACAGTTGATGAAGTCAGAACACTATTCCGACCATACTTTGTTTGAAATTTTTAAACTGCGGTCGCCAAACGTTAATTATTTTTGACATAATGTTTGACATTAAAAACACGTTGTTCTATCGTGTAACGCTCAATTTGTTCCAATCTTACAGCTGTCAGCGGTCAAACTGTTTTACTTTAAACTTTACCAAAAATTCAAATCTTGTAGTAAGTTTGGAACAGCTTTTACATTTTATATACATATATAAATATTACGCCACGTACTTGAATCTTTCGAATAGTAATAGATGGTTCAAATTATAACACATTGCGTATTACTATGGTTACAAAGCGAAACAAAATGAAAAACAACTGATAATCATACTAATATGATAAATGCGAAAGTATGTTTGTTTGTTACACTTTCACGCAAAAACTACTTAACCCGATCATCATGAAACTTTGTACACATATTCTTGGAGACATCAAAAGTAACATAGGACACTTTTTTTTGGTCGTGATAACCGACTTTCACGCGGGCGAAACCACGGGCAGAAGCTAATAAAAATATAATAAGGTCAAAAATTTATAGTTATTGAAGGATTTCCTCATACAACAAAGTTGTTTTATTGGCGATATAAGAGGCGAATAAAAACTTTGGATTGGGTGGATTTAAAAGAGTGTTTAATTCTTAATATTAAATGATGATATAGAACCCTATTTACGCTTCTTTGACTAGCATTTGATCAGTTAGTTTTATTTATTGATTATATCTCTCAATTTTCCTTTACTATTGACTAGCTTTTCCTGAGACTAGTATTAATTCAGATAATTTTTCAGAAAGTTTTTCTACTAAATTATTATGTATTAATATATATAATATGGTGTTTTAATATTATACCTACCCATTTTTTGTATTAAACCATTGACGCACCGCTTTATTGCATAAGAGGTGATGTTGGTAGATAAGACTGATTGACTGATTCGTTATTGCCGAACCTAAATTATTGGAGCTATAATTTGCAATTAAAAAGTAAGGTTTTTTTAAGTGTATACAACCAATATAGAAAATAAAATTTTTATTTATTTATTTTCCTATTGACTTATTTATTTATTTATATTTGAAAACTATCAAATATATCGTAAACAATACAATTTATAAAATTTTATCATATGATTTAAAGGCGTAAAATTCCCTATTTTAGTTTCGAATAAAAAGATTGTGCGATAAATATATGTTTACATTATAAGAAAAAGTGATGTTAACAAACTGGAAGCGTTTACATACGATTAGATGATTTTTTTAAATGTAAATTAGCTAATGCTCGTTGTCGTTGCTCTAGAAATAACATTTTAAATTGACTAAAACAAGCCATTGTCTTTGTAAGATTAGTTTATTTAGCTATAGATCGAATTTGCAAAATATGCTTATAGTGCATAACAAATCCTAACTGTAGTCTTGCTCTGGTTAAATTCTGCGTTACTAGGTCTCAAAAACCTAATAATCTTTCGAGATTTGAATCCAATATAACTTGTTTGATTTTTGGATGTTATTGATCGATCTTTATACCTAAGTTGCGCATCACAAAGACCTCAGTAATCTTTAGTCTTTTATTTAGTATGATTGTAAAGAGAAGAAACTATGTATTGTTTGCGAGAAAAAATCGATTTATAATATTTCAAGAAGAAAAGAATTATATCATTTTTATTTCAACATTCCTGAATATGAATTTAGATGTTCTAAGAGAAAAAAATTCCATCCCGTCCACAGTTCAATACACTTATGTTGGAATACAGGTGAAATAATGACAATTTACCGTTAATGAAATTTTTCGTGACATCATTAATATAAAGAGAAAGCAAGATTGGTCCGGTATGGAACCCCTTAAGGACACCTTAAATGGATCGGAAATATAACTTTTGCTTATTACTCCTTGGAGTCTATGTACATTGTAATATTTTAATTAAACATGAGTAATCAAATATACCGTAATACTAAAGTTACGAAATACTATATATCTTACAATACTTTATACTATAATCAACTTGTTTGTTATTATCATCATAGTAGAATAATTAAAATATGTAACTAATTACATTTTGTAACATCTAACTTATTACGAGTACGACGGAAATCATGCTTGTTGACACAAATTATAGACTTTGAATAATACGACAAAATGGGACATATGATAAATTCGATATTGTTTGAATAAACAATTAAAATTAACATTGGTCGGTAATTGTGAATACTCTAGCTAACTTAAAAATATTATTTAGCATTTTTTTTTTTTGTATTTTATCTATTTTTCAAGAATTTGGAAAGGTTTTGGATTAGAGCAATTTATATTATATATAATTTTTGGCGGTAGAGTGGACGAGTCGAGGAGATGGAGGGTTGGTCAACTGAACTAAGTATCTGATTGAAAATTCGTAGTACAGACTGAGCTTATCATGAAACTTCAATAAATAAAAACAAATTGAAATAAACTATTATAACAGCTTTTCCATTACGTATATTTACAAAATGTTACACGTAATAAGACGTTTTATATTATGGATGTTTTTAACGAAATTACGTTATTATAATAGCGTGAAATTATTAAAATGCTTCGGATCCTGTTGCCTTTTTTTTTTGACGCTGTGAAATGCGTTTACGCATCCCGCCATCCGGAGGTGACGGGTATGTAGGATTCGCTGACTGCGAAGTCAGAATACCCACTACAACACAGCGGTGCCCTCATCGTCGTACAAGGACGCCACGGGATCGCTGGCGCATGCCGCCGTGACCGGATCCTGTTGCAGGGGTTTAGTACGGTATTGCACTCCCAAAGTGCCGAGTCCGACATAGGCCTAGGACTGCCTACCCAGTCGTCCTGGATATCATCCGTAAATTGATTCGCCTGCGACACAAAAAAATGTTTCTGTAGCTTCTACCATATACTTATTTGTTTGAAATCTTCCTTAGCGAATATCTACGAGATTAATTCTCATTCTTTGGAAATGTTGTTAGTAAATACTAAGGCATTATTTTCACGTTCGTGGATATGTACAGCAATAATCGACTAAATATTATCCAGTGATTTATCACCATTTATTCATATGGCGACTAATTGGTTATTTTATCCATTGAATATGCATCCACTTCGTATCCAACATAGCTAATTCCTTTCTCCCTAGTTAATAGATTAGTTTTATTCAGCTATGAGTGTGTTTTTTGAATGAAGGGCTTATTATTAAGCTGAATAAAGCTCATTTCACAGATTTTCAATTTTTTTTAAATAATTGTAGATAGAGATTAAGGGTTTAGATAGCAGTTAATAAATCTATCATCACATAATTTTTGTTTGAATTTGTAATAAATTTACCACTATATTATTTGTAAATAATAATCAATGTTATTTTGCATTAAATGGTATCGCTTAGATTACAAAATATTACATAAAATTATATAACATACAACGTCCCAAGATTATAATATTCGATAAAATGTGTTTTGTCCGTAAAAGAAAATCCTATTCAGGTGATCGTCGTTACAGATATTGGAAGCACAAATGCAATAGCGCGGAATTTGCATGGACAGGTCAACCGCGATACGGTTTGAATATGAAATACTATGTCAGTTCGGACTTCCAAAAATACTGTTTAGCAAAAGGGACAACGTAAAACTCGTTAATATTTGTATAAACGACTCGAGTATGTTTTTGTAATACATATAAGACTTTTTAAATTTAGTGTTTTTGACCAATAATAATCAATTCGTTATTTAAGACAACAAAATTATCTATGCGTGTGATAATTAATAGATATGTTATATTTTTCTAATGTTCTCATACATAGTTATCGTACCGACGCTGATTATAATATCAAACGCTTTCATTCCTAATTAATTAATATTAGAAAATACGAGTTGAATTGAAAATTTTTGCGGTAACGGAATCTTTGCGAGAAAGCTTGAACAATATGAATTCACCGCAGACTGCACTCTCTACGCATAGAACATTCAATGCACCGTGAAATTGCCTATTTTCCACGTGATTTTATTTATTTCTATCGTCGATGAAATTTTTCCTTCCGTTGCGGTTCACTGTTTCGTAAAGTCTCCGTTAACTTAACTTCTTCGCTATAAACTTAAACCTCTTCAGAAAAAAGCGCTTTAATATGCACCCCATAGCACAAAAAGCAAGTGCAAAACTAAATTAAATTACTTTTAATTCTCGAATGTTCACGAACTACACTATGAATTTAAAATGCACGAGTAAGTACGTTCGATGTGTCCCCGAACCATTCTTGTTTCCGTTTTTCAAAGATTTCTAGTTCGAACATTTTTGCATATAGTTTAGGGTCTACATTAGATTGCACTTTGTTGGTGAGATATATCATATACCCCACTCAAAACGGAAACTGATTCATTTCCGATGCATGGTTGAAGCTCTTTGTGGAGTTCGTCGGCTGCGAATTGCTCACGTTTTCAACATTTGATTGCGACATCAATGCTATTGAAATATTGTTGCTCGTTGCTTGATCGTTTTTGGCGCTTATATCTTATATTGTATTTGATTCCTTTTAAAGGTATGGTATATTGTCAATTTCCGAACGAAATCTAATTCTTTCATAGAAAATAATTTCGTATTCCCTTAGGTAGAACCGACGCTCTGTCTTTCAGACTCGGTCGAGAGTTGAGACAACAAAACAGACGCTGACTGGCATCTCCCAGGCGGGCACTTCCCTCCGTCACGTAGCAATCGCGTCTGCAAAATGCAACAATGCATAAAAATTCAATCTTATGTTTGTTTCAGAGCATTTGCAGTGCTAAACGAGTCGAAATACGGAATAATTTGAATGCATTTCTTTTTAGTCTAAACAAATATCCTAAGAATGAATTAAATTATTAGTAAATCGAACGAGACGTGTAAGTTTCAATGAAAATATAAGTTTTAACTGCAGTCTGTTTATATTAAGCACAGATACCGTTTATTCTAATTGAAGTAAATTCAAGTAATTCATAGATTTGCTTCAGTGTACCGGTTGTCCCAGGTGTTGTTTTCGGCGGTAAAGTTACTTTAAGCCGCTGTGAGTTGTATTCACTGGCCTAGTAGGCTCGTAAGCTTAGTTAATGTTATCCATGCTCTTGTATAACAAAGTAATAAAAAAGTCATTAGCTGTCGTTACTGACCATATTTAACTAACAGTGACGTCAACACTACTTCGATAAGGTTAAAGTAATTTACCAAATCGTTCCAATCACAAACTTTAAGTCGTTGCGAAAACAGTTACTCGAAACATATTATTAACTGAAATAAACGTGAGCGTATTACGTGAGGCAAAAGTTTGTTGAGTAGCATTAAAAGATTAAAAGTCGACAGTTCGCTCAAGCTGTATCGAATCGAAACTGGAAACGATCTCTCGAGTCGACTGCGACATATATTTGCAATGCAGGCGGCGCGTCCGTGGCGAACTTCGCCTGGCGAATGCAAAAATTTAAATTAAAAGCATAAATCAGGCGTGTATCGAGTAAGTTCGAGATTGGTATACATTTCAACTGTACGCTTTGAGATATGTACTGAGATGGATATCGTTTATATGTTTGGAAAACTATTCCTGCTATAATTTCGTTTAGCTGGTTGAGTTTATGCATTAAATGAACTATGATCAAATTAAACATAAATTACAGCTTTGTTAAAGTAATAATTATCCACCATTCCGTAAGTGAGAATATCTTGTTACAAGAAAAGCTACTTCTTAAATAATTACGGCATAAGAATTTGATTTTAAGTATTTTTGAATTAATTGCTTCGAAATATTATGAGTATCATAATTCTATAATCTTAATTAAGAGAACTTCAGAACACTCAAATTAGAAATTTTAATCTCCTGAAAATCCGTCTCTCGTGAGTTGGTGAAGTTGAAATATTTACGTTTTTAAGGTAAAAATTATTCGTGTTTTAATATTATCTCTGCTTTGAAGTGGTGAGTCGCGGAAAGTTGGCACAATCATAATAAAATTAAATAAAATTACGAGTACGTACCTTAGAATTATACTTAGGTATACTTCATTATTATGAGGGTAAATAAGTAGCACGTGTTTAAAGAAAACGAATATTTTTATTTGATTCACATTGTTTATGTTCAAAAAGACGGCGAAATAATCGACATTATAACGATTTGTGAACAATTGAAGTGTTCAACAACGCCCTGTCAATAGAAACGTTTTGTTTTAAATGAAAACCGCTTTTCCGCTACAGTGGCTTATTTATTTCGTTTCATTAGAATGAAATGATGAAAAAGAAAAAAAAAATGTAGCGATTTTACAATACCATTGAGACTCTTTCGTATAGTATAAATGTATATTAAAAAAGATAAATTCCTTTTTTAATTATTGTTGATATATATTTTTTTACTTTATTTAATAGTCGGACTAACGGTTTAATAGGCTCAATAATTTTAAAGATTTTAGTATAAGTAAATTTCTAAACTGAATCACAATTCAGAATAACAGATTTTATATTTAAAAAAAAAACCGTATTTAAAATAAAATAGGCTTCAATAAACTTGTGATGTTGTTAAAATTTTTAACTTTCTTAAGTCGGAAAATGTAAATTGTATTAAGACAAAGGTTATTCAAGAAATGTTAAGAGCAATGTTCATAATGAGAGTGCACTTAATTAGACTTGGTTTGATTGTAGCCGTGAGCGGCGTCAGCTGGGAGGAATGGTGGACCTACGACGGCATTTCAGGTGAGTGCGGCATTTTCATAATATATTACATTATAAATTAACTATTACTTTTGATATAACGTATAAAATCGTAAATCATAATTGCTTAAATGAAACAATAAGTCGCAGATAGCGGGTTCCTATAGCCATACAGTTGAACAGATTTTTGAACCATTTTATTGATTCAATCACTAGTTTAGTTTTGTAGCCGCTCCAGTGTCCGGGCAATGACCTTTTAGTTTACCAATTGCACAAAGCTGCCCAAGGCCTCTCACGTTTTGTTACGTAATTTCCCACCGGTCATAGTGTAATATACGTTATTCAACCTGTAGTTGACAGGTGCACTTCACGTACTAAAGCCCGTATCGAAAAAAAGTTGACACGAGCAATATAGCCATAGCGACCATTACAAGGACACGGGCACTTGCGGTTATTGCTGTTAGTTTATAAGCTCTTGTCGATTAGTAGTTGACACAGACAGTGGACGGGTAGTTGAATTATTATCGCAGGTTAAACGTGATGGAACTTAAAATTCACTGTACACGTATCACATTGAATTAATATGTTGCACTTCACTGCCAGGCTGGAACCTTTTTTTTTATTATTATACGTCTTCAACCGGTGGATCCAATCTTATTAAGATTAAAAAAATAAGTCTGATAATAATCTAAAGAAACATGTGTATTGTTTGACAGTTGATACTATGTGAAATATTTGTCTGTATTGATACCGGACTAACAATAATTATCGATCGATTCGATCTGAGATCCCTTAAAGTATTTAAACAAATAATTAAATTATGTTGTTACGTAAAATTTACATTAATTTTCTTTCTTGCTTGTAATTCTCTTATAATTATATTATTTAATAATTAGAGTAAAAAATTATGAAAATTTTGTTACATATTTCAGAGTCAAGATAGAACTTTAGGCAAAATACATAATAACTATAAAAAATATATAAATATAACCTTGCGAACGAAATCATTATGTAATTCTGTTTCTTTATATCTATAGATATTCGCCAGGATTATCGTCTAGAGAGTTTGCATTAATAACACAGAAACTTGCAACAGAGTAACAATATGAACCCCACAACAGATAGAGTTCTATATTTATCAAAGCTAACTTACATACGTTTATAACAAATTAAACAATCCATTCCATGTTACGTATATAATACTGTAACAGCCTGTAAATCTCCCACAGCTAGACAAATTTATCTGATATATACAAACAGAAGGATTGTGAATGTGATTGTGAGGTAATATGAATTAGGTACCTACTATAGATAGGTACTAAATGAGTCTGCTGACTGCTCCATTGTGAATTAACGGATGTACATATCGCCGTATTTCTACTGATATGTGCAATTTTTCTTCATTATGGTTCCCTTGACCACCAATTATGACATAAATTTAGCACTTGAAAAATTCAACAGTATGAGCTCAATTTTGAACCGCAACCTTTTGGTTAAGATACATTTTACTTCTATCTACTAGGCTATCTCAGAGCTAAAATTCACGTTAAATGTCTTTTCAATTCAATACGGTCGCTTACAAATTGGTGGTAATATTTGTACGTAGGTATATTTACAAATTCATATTTTTTGCTTCGACATGTCTTCCCTTTAAGACGATTAACTTGCGCTCGAAAAATTTAAGGTACGGAAATTATGGTCCATTTCACGTATGTTGATTTTGGGTAATGTGGTCACAGTGAAAATCTCAATCGAATGACCTACCCCAAACCCGCAAATATTTCGTTTGTGAACCGTATCAATTTCTCTGCGCCGATAACATTTTTGCCAGTTTACGTGACATGAAATTTATACGGGCGATTTATCTTGCATTCATATTGCGTTACTCGCAAAATTGTGAGGTGTGTTATCATATCATTCTGCTACAGATATTTCATATTATGGCCTTACTTGAATTTTATCATTCGAATTTTTCTGTAAAATTTTTAAATCCAGTATCGTACCTTTCGGTCTGTTTGCCAATTGTTAGTGTTTAAAATATTTAACACGTACACTTGCATTATACGGTACGTTGTTACTCTGGCGTTCCACTTGAATGGAATTAGTTATTCGTCTCGTAGGAAATATAAGCTTTATCATGAAAATTATCTTATTTATTTAACTCGTCTTCTAACACGTGATGCATTATTACTTTGAATGTATTTTGTTGTGTTATTTAAACAGGTAGTTAATTTTTTATTTATTTATAGTTCTGGGTCTCTACTGGGTCTGTATTCAATATCTTAAATCTTTCGGTCTTAATAGTAACTATCAACAACAATATCAACAAAACTATCTTCTACACATACAGGATGACTGGTGAATTCGGATCAATATTTAAGGAGAATACTCGGTACATGATTCTCATTCGAATTATGTTAAAAAATAGGTACTTAATTTTTGACCAAATTTCCATAAATTTCAATTTAAATAAATGATTGTTGTAAATAAATATGATTTCATTTTTAAATTGCCGGAAATACCATGATAGGTTCATTTTAAGTTTTGTCCAAAGTTCACATCATTACCTAGTCAACAAATTTGTTGCTTAAACGAGTGAAATATCTTGGTATTTTTGGTGGCGGCGTTTGGACGTAGGTAAACTACCGCACGATAATTAAATGTACTACGAGTACCTACATACCTGTTTTGAGTCGACAGCGCAGCTAGCTGCTAGGCTGTCCAGGCAACGCGTAAATAATTAGATAACTGTGGGGTAACTTTACTTAGAAGTTTATTAATATTTAACTTTTTTTTTACATAATTCGAACGCGAATCATGTACCGAGTATTCTCCTTAAATATTGATCCTAATTCACCAGTCATTCTGTATATTAAAATTTTAAATTAGACGTGTCAGTTTTTTTCCGGAATCTATGTATTTGTTGAAAATTTCTGCAGGGGTCTAAAACACTAAATATATACATTTATATCAGTTTTAGAGATGTGTGTCTGTGTATATATATTTCTGTTTATTTGAACACGCATTACTGCTAAAGTACTAAATGTAGGTTAAAATATCAACATGAGACTTGTAGAACATATCTTGATGTAACCTTTAATCTTTATTTCTTCAAAATCGCTTCACTACATCAAAAGTTATTGTAACTTGAATTTTATATTTTGAATGACGCCGTTAAACAAAAGTAGGTAAGTTAATACATTACGACATTACGATGCGACATAGCAAATTTTGTGACAATTTTAAAAATATGTCTTTTACGATTCCAAGGAAACAGCACTCTCATAAACACTATTGAAATTTAATTTCATATGGTACGCTGTTTAGACATCATGAGATTAAAACATTGTACATCACATTTACATTAGAAAAGCTACACTTCTCGCCGTAGTAAAATAAATAGCCTTAAGTGTCATCACAGGTGATCCTGAGATGGAAGTCTGATATTATTGTATAATTTACTTGAACCATACGAAAACATCTTGATTAGCTGGTACACGTTAAAAATGTATTGAGCAAACATTTTATGTGGCTTTCGAAGTCCTGAATCGATGTTGCGTGCGCCCAGGCCCCATCCCTTCTAATATTCAAGCCCATTAGTAATCGTGCTTACGATACTTTGCCTCACTCCTTTTTTGATAACATTTGTTAAGGCAATTACAGAGTTATATTATTCTTTTCGTTATTTGATATCATTTCTTGATTTTTGTTTTTTTTTATGTTTTATTACGGTATATTTATTTATAAACAGAAAAATTACATAGAGTTTCTTTTAAAATTATAATACACTAGACTTCTTGCATAGTTTCGCCCGACGTTTTCGTTATTTATAAGATTGGTTGACATTTTTTGCTTACTGCTCTCATATTATGAGTCCCGGTACAATATTTATAGATTACAAGGCTACAGCCTTCTTTAATAGATAAACTGTTTGGCGCAAAGATTATTTAATCCGCTGGCATAGGACCGCGGTTAAATAAATAAACAAATTCTTGCAATTCATTGTAATGATATTTATAAAATATCAGAAGTGCTGTATATACCAAGTAACAACAAACAATGTGTAAAGATATATCAATATATTATCAATGTTGTATAGTCTTCACAGTTCTTCTTTAAAATCTTAATCGTTATTAGTAACAAAAATAAAACATTACAGTGAACAAAAACTTTGAGAGATCAGTACCAAGCAATATAGAAGAATTTTTACTCGGTCATTTTTTATTATTATTTATTTCTTATTTTTATAAGCCATACAATCATATGATTTTAAGCCGGCTTAATGTTAACGGTTATAAACTTACCTAATAGATAGAAACCAAAAATAAATTATACATTATTGATGAAATCAGAACTTACAGCTAGAGAGTGTATTACAAAACTCAATAATCTGTCGCTGTGTTCTTCTATAAAGTTGGAACCCAGTATACTATGGAACTTAAACATTAAATTTTCTCTAGAACACTGAGTATCCTGTAAAAACGACAAAAACGTCATTAAATTTTTTAGTTTTGTACAAATTATATAAAATATAATATTTACGTAAATCGTTGTAATTAGTTTTTAAAAATATAGGGAAGTAGTAAGCGGATTGTGGCCACATTTCCTCTAACAGTGTAGTGAGAACACTGTCGCTGACGTAATTACAGTTTTTATCCACAGCTACGTGAACCTTGCCAAAAACTCTAGTATAGGGTTAAAGGTTATAAAGTAAAAATGTTTTCACGACTTTTTCTATTTGTAAAATACTCAACGGTGGCTATATCAATAGAAAAATTTAACTAATCAAAGGAAAATATTGTTTAATCTTTTCGTAATGCAATGCAACCTAATTAATATTCTGAGTAATAAATAAAAGTTAACTTTTTGTCTAATTAATAGTAAAAAAATCTCTAAATAATAATATCAATAAGCACTTAAATTTCAATAAAAACAAAACTACAACTGAAGCTAATACAAAACTGCAACTGGAAATTTTTTAATAAAATACTTTATTTTTGTAAGCGTTTGTTCATGCCTCGAGGTTACCTATTGCGAAACCTATCAGGGGTTTTTTTTTTTTAATATTGTAAAAAATTATTTCTCAAGCCAGATATATTAATTAATTTTGGTTTTCATAAAATCAAATGAATTTGTACAGTAAAGTAAGGAAATAGTACGTGTATTTGTTTAATAATTACTAAAGGAATATTGAAAAGATATTTTCGTAGAATTCAATTAAAAGATTCCTTGGCTCATTTTTATCTTTTATGAAAGCAATGCCAAAAAATCACACTTAACGCGAGCCATAAAGTAGGCGTGACCGCAACCACTGCGCCGGCTTACTCGTGCAATTTTCAAGGTCATAAATAATAAAAACGTGAACGCTCTCCAAAGCAATTTGGCCAATTTCGTGCAGTTTTCTCCATATTGAAATACCAAATATTACAACGTTAACTTGATTTTTATGGCCAACATTGGATAAGCCAATTTTAAAATTAAAAAAAAAATGATAATTTTATAATTTCCAATAAAAATGTCAAATTATAAGAATGTAATCAACGTCATTCATTATACATCATCATCAATCCCCTTACCTTAACTCATGTTTACTACTGAACGTAGGCCTTCCCCCACAGATCTCCAGAATGACCGGTTCAAAGCAGCCTCCAACCAACGGCTTCCGGCGATTTTCCTCAAGTTGTCTGTCCATCCCGCAGACGACCGTCTGACGACGCGCTTGCCGGTACGTGGTCTCCATTCGAGAACCTTTCTGTTCTGTCGGCCGTCAGTTCTACGAGCTATGTGCCCTGCCTACTGCCACTTCAGCTTATAAATCCGTTGGACTGTGTCGGTAATCTTCGTTCGTCTGCGGATCTCATCATTTCTGATTTAATCTAGCAGAGAGATAGCATGGATAATTCTCTCCATTGCACGCTCTACGACTTGAATTTTGTTTAAAAGGCCCATAATCAGAAATCACGTCTCAGATCCGTATGTCATCACTGGTAACACATATTTGTCGAAAACTTTCGACAGGCACTGAGGTATGACGTTTATCCGTCAAGACTAGACTTTCTGATCGAAAAAAGAAAAACGAGAAAAGACTTTCTGAACGCTGCCTATCCTAGCGACGATTGTAATACATATATTTATAAAAACTTTTATATAAAATTTCTTTCCATCTGGACGTGTCTTTATCTATCCATTGCCTTTATTTCATTTTCATACAAATCGAACGCTTTATTCATTCATTTTTTAATTACTTGCGGTTACCAATGCGAGTGTGCATTTATGAGGCTTTGTCGGTATAATAATTAAGTGAACATTTTGGTTTCAACTGATTACAACGACCTGCGTATGCATGAAACACGCCGGGTACACCAAATATGTCATGTCGAACACCAACAATTTGATGACATAATTTATAATAATTACTACCTTTAAATTTGTGTCGATATTGAACAATCCAGTGTTTATATTACACGGGACAATCAAGTACATGTTATCAAATCAAACAATTTATAAAACCGAATAAATAGGAACCGTTTCTTATCTTACGTTGCTTACGATGCATGCTTTTGTTTAATCTGTATAACAGAGTCTTGTGATTATAGGCTCTTGTGTATTTTAAATAATAAATTAATATATATATATATATATATATATATATATATATATATATATATATATATATATATATTCATATTTTATTTAATAAATGCATATATACATCATGCACATACAAATATTATATTCATTTATATATGTATTATTTATATGTATATGGTAGAAAAAAAAAGTATATCAGTCGGCTGTTATCTAAAACATAGGCATTAATTTGCCTACATTAGGAATTGACGACCGTGGAGAATACTCGGTACATGATTCTCATTCGAATTATAAAAAAAAATAGGTACTTTATTTTTGACAAAATTCCCATAAATTTCAATTCAAATAAATGAAGCGTAGACACTTTTCCAGTCATGCCGGCAGCGTGTGCACAGGTGTTGTACTGTGTCGATTGTTCACATCTAAAAATTGCCAAAGTTCACCTTATTTACCTAGTCAACAAATTTGTTCCTTAAACGAGTAAAAAAACTTAGTATTTTTGCCTATCCTAAGCCAGGATTAAAGTATTAAGGGGGATTAGATCATGCTTGTTTATCAAACCTGCCCTGCTAACACGTGACGGCGTTTGGACGTAGGTAAACTACCTGTTTTGTGTCAAAAGTGCAGCTAGCTGCTAGAGTGTCCAGACGACACGTAAATAATTAGATAACTGTTGAGTAACTTTACTTACAATTAGAAGTTTATTAATATTTACCTTTTTTTTTGCATAATTCGAATGACAATGTACCGAGCATTCTCCTTAAATATTGATAGTAACTCACCATTCATTCTGTATATGTTAAGCATATTTATATTTATTTATTTATATATTTTTTTCTTCAAATATTTAAAACGCCTCACGTAAATCGAATCAAAATTCATCTCATTTTTGTAAGACGTTAATTGAATTTTTTAGGAAACCGTGTCCAAAAGGTGCCAATGGAACTCTAATACCATCTGATTCAGGATTATTTCCTTGGAATTGTAACAGATAGGCGCAAGACCTTTTTAAAATATATTACCTACCTACTATGGCCGCTAAAATTACAAATAATAAAAAATAAATTTAAAAATTAACGGAGATGATAATAAGTTAAATGGGTATTTTAGTCGTTTTAAAGTTAATTTTAAAGGCAAAGTAGTGTTAAATATTGTAGGGTAGTGCGAAGCTCTTTGAGTGCGACTCGGCTCGTACTTAGGCAGTATATTTTTTCCTGATTGCCGTTGATTTTTCAATATTCTTAAGCTCGTTTGTTGTAGCAAATAAGTTAGATTTTAAGAGTACCTACAAAACGAATGAATAACACTAATTTTTTACATCTCTAAATGTAAGTAGTAGGACAAAATTTTATTAAAGAATACTTCAAAATAATTCATAATACTACACATCAAAATAAGTTGAAAAAATCTTGAGATTAGCGATAGGACTTGTTATAATTAACAAATTTGAGAGTATTAAATTTCTTAAATCCCACAGGTCCGGCGTTTTGGGGTCTTATCAACCCCGAGTGGTCGCTATGCAACAAAGGACGCAGGCAGTCTCCGGTTAACCTCGAACCGGAAAAGCTGCTCTTCGATCCCAATCTTCGATTTTTGCATATAGATAAACATAGAGTGAGACTTTAGTAATCTACCTTAAACAACCCGTAATCTTTAAATATCTAAACTATCCTAACCAATTTAATTTTTAAATTATTATTTAACGGAACTGAACTGAATCATCCTGTAAATATCCCACTACTGGCAAAGGCCTCTTCTCTATAAGGAAGGGAACAAGAAGAAGAGAAGAAAGGTTGAAGCTGAATCCACCACGCTGCTCCAAAGCGGGTTGGCAGATAATTTCTCTATCATGAGCAACAATCGTTATCAGGCGTATATGATAACAACCGGGACGAACAGACGTTTACGTACTCTTCTAGTCAAGGTGGGGAGACACTCAGGCTACACCTAAACCGGAAACAAATATTTATATAAATACAAATATCTGCCCCGAGCGGGAATCTGACGTGCGACCGTCAGCCTTCAGGCGACTACTTGCACCATTACACCAAAACAGTTGGTGTAAATTATTATTACCTATTTTTATTCATTAGTTAAACCTTATAACTTGTATAGCTCGCCTAGAGCTTAGTCATTATCTCTGTACTAATAAACTTCTTTCATACCGAAATTAATACTGATTATATACCGTATAATAGTATATACCGTATAATAAAATTTATATTTCAAAAATTATATCTATTTATTTATTAGAATAGATTTTTTTTAAACTAAAATAAAATTGTAAGTGTCAATAACTGGGTCTTTTACCTTAATTACACTGAATAAGCGCGCGAAATTAACAATTTAAAAAAAGATATAAACAATGAATTTTTTTTTAAATCTCTATTAACCCTTTCCTTTCCTCCTGGACTAAATTGCAACTAAGATAGATATGGCATAATCTAAAACCAGGGGAAATCGTCTTAGAAAACCTCACCCATACCTTTACAATAATTTAAAACAATTTTTGTATTCGTCTTTTTTTTTGTTGTAATTCATGAGTTGCATAAAGAAGTTCAGTTTCGGAACCCTGACTCTAACTTAACGCCTGTTAAATATGGCGTGTTTATTTATTAGCGAATAAATTCTTCAGATTTGTTAAAATTATAAATTTTATGTCAAAGTATACTATTTTTTTTCAACAGATAAACGGCTTAATCAGTAACACAGGTCATTCAGTCATCTTCACCGTAGAGAATGAGACTCGTCACCATATCAACATCACCGGCGGACCACTCTCCTATAAATATCAATTTCATGAAATCCACATACACTATGGGCTGCATGATCAATTTGGTTCCGAGCATGCAATCAATGGATACTCATTTCCTGCTGAGGTCAGTTATAATATAAATTATAAATTTTTATACTAAGTAAAACATACGTTTGATAGTCACCACTTTTTTTTTATTTTAAGTATGTAAACATCTGTTTGTGAGACCGCCATCAACACCTTTGCTCTCTGTGCGTTTGTTATCTGTTATATATTGTTTTTTGTTTTTTTTTTCTTCTTCTTGTGCAATAAACTACAAATAAAAATAAAAATAAATAGAGTTACGTATGTACTTAGGTACGTGTATTTTTATTCATAACGTTAACATAATATTAACAATAGCTTTAAGGGTCTACCAGCTACGTCAAAAGAAACACTATTAAAAAGTAATAAATTAATTGCAGCATGATTTTTTTTTTTTACTTTTTTACTTCCTTATACCAAACAAGAGAATTTTGTAATTGTACCAAATGTTTTAGATATTTCAGAATTTAATGAAATATCGATTTAATTATCTCCGAATGATTTTTAACTAGAACCTGCAAATATTTACGCAAATCTTTTATAAGCAAAAGCTTTTGAAATCCAAATAAGTATTCGTGTAAGTAGCGAGAAAATGAATGGTTATACTACATAATGATTGTATACCCGTATTTATATAAATATAATATTACACATAACTTGAATATACTTAACGTCTACGTATATGTATATTGTGTTAAAGATTTATATTTAGTATTTTTACTTCTTTTTGACACATTTATTAAATTTATTTAACCATATTATAATGATTGTACACTTTCTAACTGCTGCTACTATATTTAGTTCAATACCCAAGTAATCGTCATTGATTTGTTTATATTTCTAAATCACTTCATCATTTCTGTGTTTTATATTAATAAAATAAGTAAGTACAACTGAACACATATATTTCAACATAATGCTTAGAATGTCACTGTTTATTGTATAGATGTATTTGTCCTGGCTCAGTTGGTTAAAATTAAACGTAGGCTGGTCGAACACGATATACCCTGCGATACAGTTAGTCGATATCCATGGCAACATTGTAGTCACGTCTAAGTTTCAGCAAGTAAACAGGGAGAAGATGCGCACTAATTGATTGCAGTACACGTATGCAAACATTTACACCTTTAATAAATACGCCTCTAAACTATGTGCTACGCTAACACACAATGGACTCACGCAACTCGCTATACAAACATATTAACCATATATAATTTCTTAATAACCTATTTTATAGTGACAGGCTAATTTCACATAGTTTTCACAGTTGCAGTTTACTCTTAGCAACGATTAATAAAGGTGATGCGTGCTACGACGGAGTAGAAAAGCAAAATCAACACATATTAAAGTCTTACGTGCTAACTACTCATAAATAACCTAAGCTAACGAAATAATACAACGTTTCATTGTGTACGTCTTAGCTAATTTATTTGTAAAAACGTTAAATGGATTCATTCGATAATACGGAGGAATTTTTGTATAAAGTTAACAAAGAATGCGTAACAGATGTTTTCACACATAGGCCGTGAGTTACCCTCGAGGCATCTAAATCCCTAATGTAATCCCGAAGAACGACTACGAGTCAATTCAAGCGTGCCTCCTGTTTATTTATGTGACAAATTCTTACACAGCCACGTTAAATCCAAAATCATGTGCTTATTCTTGAAAGGATTTATACTTTTTATCTTACATCTTTTTTTTATTTAAGAAATTACTTACTGAACTTGTTTTATATATGATTTTATTAAAAAGTACAATTATAATTTGAACATGCAGTTTTATTTTAATTCAAAATATATGTAACTATAATTTTTTTTAAAACGTCATATATGTCAGAAGTTTTTATATCGTTAACATGGAATATAGATACTAGTTAAAAAAGTTTTCCCGTGCCTGTAACATAGTTTTAAGAAAATATGGTTTCATTATATTTCAACTTTTTTTCAGATTCAAATATTTGGTTTCAATTCACAACTCTATTCAAACTTCTCGGAAGCTCTACACAAAGCTCAAGGAATCGTTTCTATATCTCTACTTTTGCAGGTAAAATGCTATACAACCTTATACCTAAAAGTTAATACGATCTTAAACAAAAGTGTCTTTATAAAGATCAATATATCTTGTTTTATAATATGTAGTATTTCTGTTAGTGTATTTATTTAGTGACATTTGATTGTATATTATAACAGTCACATATAAATACACACGCGAAGAATTTTATAGCGGTTTAGTTAATAAGCAGTGTCAGACCAGATAACTTTCGTATTCGTTATATTAGTTATACTTATGGACTATTTTCGGTGTTGGTTTAAATTAATTTAGCAAGAAAATATATAAAAATATATTATTAATAATTTATCGATTATCTATAAATAGTGGAATGCGGTTTAGCGCTGTTATCGATGAGCTGTTATCAACGAGGCCGCACCTATCCACGGCTTCCACCCAAACTGGGGTAGTTAATTAAGTAAATTGGAATTTTCTGCGCGATATTGGATTAACCGCTGGAGCTATTAGTTCAAATTAAGAACTGTCTGAACTATAATACAAAAATATGAATCGTTTTACGACACTGTTTATTTCGATAATTAGTAATTAATTGGTAAATACATTATGTATTTCATCTATATTTATTTATACTACATTAAAAATATGCTATTACTACTACAAGTATTTCCTAAAGCATCCATCTTACTGCCAAGAAAGAAAATATTTCAAAATTTTCTTTTATAAATTTTGCTTAAAAGCAAAATAAGAATTTTCATAGTCCTAAACTTAATCAATGAAGAGATTCATTTATACAGACATAAGACGTTGGCTGAATACTAAACTCCGTGGTATTATTGCCTAGTGTATACTTTAAAAGGTACTTAACTTTGTTTCAAAATCTTACAGACCTATAAAATTACGTTTTTTATATCACTTTCCTAAAATTATTCTTCTTTTGATATCAGAAATATATTTTTAATATCTAAATACTCGAAATGTTAATTAAAAATGAAAGAAGCCTTATGAGTTCAAAGGTTAAAGCATCTAAATCATAACTCGGACTTACAATTACGAGTATTTTGTAACTATTAATAAAATGAAAAGGTAACGTTTAGACATACATTTATTAAAAATAATATAATACTTTGTACGAAATTTTTAATTTTGTTATGTTACTCTAAATCTATTCTGCTAATAAAATACTTGTCTTCTCCTTATTACTAATAAAACATGGGTGATAGTTCCACGCCTAATGATTACGGTTTTACTAAAAATAAAGATACTAACCTACTCCAAATTTCAGTGTTTAATTTTAAAAGTAGTTCGAGGAAAGAATAAAATAAAACTAACTATATACTCGTTTTTGTTATATTTATGTTTTATACTAATTTATACCAAATATGTTATAGGAGTGCACAGTAATTTTATTCCTTATAAGCTAAGGCCTAGTTATTTTTATTGATAGATAGGCAGAGTATACCATCATTTCTTGGACACGCTTGCGTAAATCTAGATCAATTAGAGACGTAAATTTTATGCTGTTTGCGAGACAGTTTTCTGATAGCAAAGAAGTTATTCGAACGTTTACGATTCTTTAATGAGGGGTGACTGTTGTCCTAGGGGTGTTTGCGAGCACGCTCATATCTCCACAAGCTTGCACGCTATACGAAACATGCAAGACTAAAGCGATTTTCACATAACTATCCAGTGAAATATCTATGTACCTTTCTCTAAACTTGATTCTCTAGTAATGGAATCCACTTTAGTTTATTTACAAGACAAGTTCATGATACTTTGTTTGTTTTCTGTAAATTCAACATTAACACTAATAGCGATGATTGCGTTTGCTTTGATGTAATTAGTGCGATCTAATATCATATTGAATATGCAATTAGTGATGTAAATTGTATCAATAATCACTTCTAATCTAAATTGTCTAATTATAATAAAACTAAAAATTATTTTCTGTTAATTATAAGATTTTAACGTACCATTATATTTACAGCTTGGGGATTTATCTAATCCAGAACTCAGAATATTAACGGAAGAATTAGAAAATATAAAATATGGAGGTATATTAAAAGTTTTAAATATCATTCGTATTGCTATTATTATTAATTTAATTTAATTTAATAAATATTTAAGTAGTGTTATATCTAAGTTGGATATTTTATTTTCTAAAAGCATTTTCGAAACATATTATTTTTGTAAGATGTTGAAGCTTAAACTGGAATGTAACTCAATAATATTATATCTTTAGGGGCCGAGATGCCAGTCAACCGTCTGTCTGTCCGAGGTCTGTTGCCCGACACGGACTATTATATGACATACGATGGTTCCACGACTGCACCCGCCTGCTACGAGACTGTTACGTGGATCATTATTAACAAGCCTATTTACATCACTAAGCAGCAGGTTAGTTATTCCTCTGAAAGTAATAATGGGTATGCCAATGGAATAATATTCTTTTAATTCAGTATTATTCCGAACTTTGCATTATTTTTACATTGACTATTACACTTCCAAAGGGCGACCTTTTGCGGTTTCAGTCACTTTGAATTTCGATTATTAGAAAAATACATAAACATTGAGAGTGTGTGACTATTGGATAGCGTATGTTTATTACGGCGAAATAACTCTTGACATCGGTACCACTGTTTCAGACTTTATCTATTACAATTAAACTAACTTTTCATTTTCAAAAACTTGATGTAAAAAAAATTTTAATGATATAATAACTTTTACAATTATATAATACCTTAACAATAACATTGAATTTTTCATCGTCCATTAATATATAATTATTTATAAAGGTCACTGCAATTATTTTAATTACGCGCGGATAGTTTTGTTATAGCAGCACACAGTCGAACCCCTAATACTTGAAGCGGTAACTCAAAATTTACACTCAACGCTACGTTTATACGAGCGGGTACTTGTAAATAAAACTGAAAACCTGTTCAGTGCTCATGTTTGCATACATCTAGTATAACGGTAATAATATTCATAAGCCACCCGACTGCAGCTCATGCTTAATTTAAAGTTAAGAATAGCATATACACCATAATTAGTTTACTCACATTTTCGACATAATTATCTATATAATGTGTCCTAAAAGTATAATACAAAATCCTTAATATTAATTTCTGTTTATGACAATATTTTAGAACAAATTGAAATTTCATATAATAAACAGATTATACATATTCATTTACATTAAATTTCTATTTTATAAATTTTAAAATAATATCAGAGTCATCTAATTTAAATTTTTTAAATTTTTAAAGCTATATCATCTAATTTAAATTTTTTAAATTTTTAAAGCTATCTTACTTTTGTAGCGGCCATAGTTGTATAAGCTGTCAAAATTCAATGACTTAACAGGGTACAGGATCCTAAGAAATATATATACATTTCTTAGGACCCTGTACCCTGTTACTGACAGACTGATGGCAGCGGACCCTCAATATTGCAATATTTCGTATTAAATTATACTTCTTAGTACTAGTTGGTAAAAGTTTTGAAAGTAGGAGCAGCTTAAATAGCATTAATGAAAATATTTAATCAGATAAAGTATGAGTGGATATACATAGCCACCCACTGACACATCTAGCATGTGCCGCGTCCGTGAACTGGCCCGCAGTCGAGGCAGTTGAGGCCAGCGTAATAACATTTTCATTTGTGCTCACGCTACAATAAACAACTCACGTCCCTCGCCTTTAGACAAAGACTCCGCCGTGAATTATGTACGTGTTAAAAGTAAACTGAAAGTGCCGCGTTGTATGGCCGTTATTATAAATCATTGTTTATGTTTTCCGTTTGTTGGTGGGGAAATTATGTACTAGTTAAAACTTTGCAACCATGCAGTCAATTCGACGAATGTCTTATTAATCTACGAATTTATTACTTTTCAATTTGAAAATGGTTTATGTCTCTAAAATAAACCGAGATAAAACTTTCAGATTACAAACCTAAGAAACATAAAATGAAATGTATTCAATGTAATAAAGCAATAATAGAGTTATAGAAAATTTATTGTTAAAGTCATTTCAGCAGTCTACAATTCTTAGCTTTTAGACGCTGTCTATAATCACAATCAAATGGTTTAATACGGCGTAAACAGCGATGAGAATGATAGCGGCTCGCGTGCGCCGAGCCCGTTAATCCCGCCGCGTCTGATATACCAACACTACTACGTATAAAAGAAGTTTCAATTTACCTGAAATCGTTTTATTTCTGAAGTAAAAATGAGTTTTAAAACAATAGCGCATATGCTCAAAGTATTTTTATATTTAATATGTATTGATGCTTTCAAATGTACCTATAGCGATTTACTTATTTACAAGCTCTTATCAAAGGTACTCGTAATAGGTATCATTGTTAGTTTATTTTACTTTGGTCGGTTTTTGCATTTAGTCAAAAAATATACACTCTATTATGCTAAGCTGATTTACACAGCGAAAATTTATACTTCTATGAACAACTGATTAACATTTAACACAAATAGAGTTGTGGAAAGCGTTTTAGTAAATTTGAAAAGTTACCCAGTGTTCCACTAACTATGTGGTTAATTAAATTTATTTGTAACTTTAGCTGCACGCCCTAAGGCGATTGATGCAAGGCGACGCGAGGCACCCAAAGGCCCCTCTCGGAAACAACTTCAGACCTCCGCAACCGCTTCACCACAGGGCAGTACGGACTAACATCGACTTTGATTTAAGCAAGGTACTTAAAACATATTTTATATACAAGATGTACATTTTCTTAAATTTTTATTATTCATATTATTTAATATAATACTTTTTCAGTATCCCGGTAAGACTTGTCCCAGCATGCATCGAGACATGCATTACAAAGGTATGTTCACACATATATGAATTTAAAATGTAAAATTGAAATATAGTTATAATTATTTTAACTTAAAGAGAAACATTTTACACATATACACGAACGTATATTAATAAAAAGTTGTATCATAGCTTATTTCACTCAACGTAAATCGATAAACAACATGTTGCATACGGTACGTGTATATTCAAAAGACTATTACAGGAGAACTCAAATATAGACTACCTTTATATGCAAGCGAGTCTGCAAAATCCGTCGTATTAATTTTCCTATTTCCATTTCAGCAAAAAGCTGGACACAGTATTGAAGAAATATTCTGTAACCGTAGGCATTCATATATATATAAGCCATTTGTGTAGACATGTTGTACTAAAATAGGATTTTTAAGTCTTTGTATATAATATTTGTACAGTCTTGTTAACGCTTATGAAAAAGAGCTAAAATGTGTATTTTACGTAGGTTATTGTATTGTAAATTATACTGCTTAAATGACATTATGATATATTAGATAAACTATTATAGAAATTTTATAGGCTGGTGTGTATTACTGTTGTTAAGATTGTAATTTAGAACAGATATTTTCGGATAGATTATTCAGAACAAGCATCTCGCTCTCTATCCATAGTACTCTAGTACCTTATAGAGTTAGACTAGTGATAAAATTTAAAATGATGTTAACAGTTTTGTATCTTTCATGAATATAGAATATAGAACGCTTACAATAATAATTTATTTGTGAGATTATGCGTAATTTATTTATTTATTTTTTAAAACGTAAATAAAATTCATGAGTTATTTCTGTATCTAGAATTCTTATATAATCATATTAAATATATACGTAAACCAAGTGTATAGATAAATGTATATCTATACATGTATCAAAATTGAAAGTAAGTCATATCATTTTAATATATGAAATGTAAATGAGTTTGAAACTTATCAATGAATTTTGAGAATTTAAACTTATTGTGCTATAAAGCACCTATAGCTTTAATAATTTAGATTATATTATATGTATATGTAAAATAAATTGGTATAGCTATAAAAACCTAATGAGTTACAATTGGCTTTTGTGAAAAAAATACATAGATATTGTCGTATTATTTGATTAAATGATACTTCTTGACGCCTTTATTTATTGGCCTTTAAATTCAAAGACTCCCTCAAAGTAAGTAAGCGTTGGTAAATTATGAGAGCAATGGAAGGTCGTTCCAGTTCCATTTGGAAGCATTTTCAAGAGTCAAATTCTACAATTGCGAGTTAAAAAATATACCTTTACGTTTTTCTAACGCAATGGAGCGGCAACGTCTGTTTTAGTGTTTCCTCAACTCCTATGTTTGAATAAAAAGCTCATTTGAATTCTATGAGAATCGAAATTGGCTCTCCTTTTCGCTGTAGTAACTTAATTTAATCGAGTTCCATCCTTCCATCACAACGTCCTTTAGATTGCATACATGAAAATTAGTTTCTGACAGAGATAATATTATAATATAATGATCCATTTAAAACATATTAATTAATATAAGAAAGTAAACACATAAAATATTAAATTGGTGACATACACACATACATAAACATCATTTAATTTTAAAAAATGTATATTAATTATTAATAATTATTAATTAATAAAAAATATTATATCTGCATCTTATATTCGTTTCCATCGCAAAACTACATACTATAGATAAAAATTACAAAATTCTCCGTTCTACAATAAATCGATTATTATTAATACAATTACATAACTGTTAAAATGAATATTAAATTTCAAACCAGCTTCTCTCTAAAGTTTGCCCCTCACACTCGTCGAATAGAGGAGTCCAGTTATAGGCAATGAGTAGCTACATCAATCTTTAAGAAGTAGAAGTAATCAATAATTAGTGCTTTTATTAATATAATTAATTCTTGTAAGTTATACCACTTTCTTATATGGTGTCTTGTTACCAACGTTTGTAAATACTTTTTGTGTTGTCAGTTACTAGTATATATATTGTTTCTCATATCAGTATTATAAAAACAAAATCTGAAAAAACAGATGCGGTAACTATGACACAAAGTCAAACGGACTTAAAAACACGCTGGTTATACGAGTATTAAAGACGATAATTGTCTCAGTTGTTCCAACACTGTCTGCTGCGTTAGTGGTCGCGGATTCGATTCCCGCTACGTAAAGTTATATTAATAGGCCAAACAGAGGTTTGTTGTGACTTTTTACTCATTGAGGGTAAAACATTTATTTATTATGTTTAAATATTTATATATTTCAATTATTTTTTTTTTTTTTTGAGAAACAAACAGTATTATATAAAATAAAAAACAATCGATAATACGTAACAGAAATTAATTAATACTTTTAAAATAAATAATGACAATCAATAGTGAGAGTAAGAGGAAGACTAGTAGATTACAATAAAATTGAAATTAATTAAAGTATTATCAATTGAAAAATCAATTACGGTTATAATCCATCAACGAATTGATAATATTCGATTTAAATTGTCGTCAGAACATCTATAAAGAATTTATTCTAATGGGCAAAACGTCTATTAATAAATGTGTTTTAGCAAATTTAGTTCTTGTTGCTTAGACGTCAAATGTGATTACGATCTAGAGATATTATTACGTAGATAATTAAAATTTAACTTGGAGACGAAATATAGTAAGTCGATTTCAAGGTTTACGACCCTATACAACAGAACATGATTTCATTGATCTCGTCAGTCAAAAGAAAACGTAGTTTTAATTAAATAACTCATATTTACAGAAGAAATTGCTATAATATTATGTTGGTACCTACTTGTCCTGTATACCTACTGTCGATTTAATAATTATTTAATAACGAACTAAAACTAAAAACCATTTCGTATTAAAGTTTAAATTAAGTGCTTTTTAGGTTGGACATATAATACAATTTTACTATAATTATATTTTAATAGTGCACTAGAAAAGTTGAATTAATTTTAACATAAATTATTCACCATTACGAAGTTGAATTTCTTCTTGTGCTAGGAACGCATTTACACACAGGAAGAACTTTTATTTATTAAAAAAAACAACAAGAATACCCCTTGTATTAATAAGCTTTTATATTTATAATATAAGAACGAGAAAAATACATTATTATTATTTAAAAAATAAAACATTTATATGAATCATTTCGTGATAAAACTGCTAAATATTCAGGCTTTAAATTGAACATCGGAGCTCATACTGTAATTTGAATATTTATACATGGATATGATGTTTTCTTTTTTGAACAATATCGTTTTAAAAATTATTTTCTAACTTTATTCAAGATACATATAAAATCTTCGCTAAATTAATATAATTACATATTTTTAATAAGATAAACTTATATCATAAGCCAAACACGATCGCAATGAACAACTAATTAAGACATATAAGTCGGTTTTCCGATGGAACGTGGTGCCGCGTTATTGGAAAAGTTTCCATTCGATCTACCTTAATAGACTTACACAAATTGAGTTCATTAAAAATAATATTGTCTAGACCAATCAACGCTCGGTATTTAAAACGTTGCCTGAGATAAGTAGCTGCATCTAGAATTAGGTGCTTTAATAGGATTTTATATATGTAAGTATGCATTTCAACATTGTCTCCTTCAAGGAAAATCTTCAAAAAAATATTTTTTTCTACTTCTTATATCTATTTACATAATCATAATAACTTCTACTATTTTACGAATTTATTTACCTATATAAAATTCAATGGAAGTTTCAATACTCGTGTACTAAGCATACGACGGAGTGTAAACAATTTATTTAGATAGCTCAAATTACTGTTGGAAAATTTTATTGACTCGAATAAATTATTATCAAATAAAATGTATTTTTATGAAAACTAATTCACGTATCACAGAATCATAAGAGCGAGGGTGTTTACAAAGCCAGCTAAACACTTCACGAGTGGGGCGCGTCGAGTGTTCACTCGAAGACGAGTGTAAGCTTGCACTCGACTCAAGTTTATTTGCTTTATATTCATTGAGTGATAGAGATTTCGCAAAGCCTTCGTGTATAATGTACATTGCTCTTTATGACGAATTGCAGCAAAGATATTCCTGACGCATAAATATTAAGAAGCTAGTAATATTGAAATAAAGGCCACTTATAATTTATAGCCTTTTTTTTGTATAATCTATAATTTAAAAATGCAAAGCCCAACAAATTAAATAACATCTGAACTGAATCAATCTGTAAATGTTCCATTGCTGGGCACGTTGCTTCACGGTGGGTTGGTGGATATTTTTGCATACCATGAGTAATCGCTATCAGATTCTATGGTACTGACCGGGATCGACGACTTTCCGTGCTCTTCGATGCTCAGTGGGGAGATCCACAAGAATCCTGACCAGAAACAAATATTTGTTCAAATATAAATTGATAATAACACGACCGCCAGCGTTGAGGTAACTAGTCGCAACTCTCACCAGAATGTCCACTATCAATAAAATTTATCAATATTAAATATTATAAGATTCGGTTTATCGGAAAATTGTTATCAATTTCTTGAAATTAATATTGAACTATTTGAAATAGTTGTAGTATCATTAAGGAATAGATACTATTTCGTAAACATTTTACTTTGTATTAGTGAAGTCCCAAATACACGTATTTTATAAATGAGTCAAGAGTTATTAATACAGAACTTCTACTTAAAGTTTCATAGCAGGTCGCATACGGTTTGTTAAAGCCAATTTGTCTTTATTTAAATGCATTCCCTGTTCGAGCGAGCTTACGCGGCCACTAAGACTGTTAGCAAAAACAATGATTGTTGAGAAATTAATTCAAAATGGACTCCTTGTTTTACCGTCAACACTATAAGGAAATAATTTATTTGTATCTTGGGACAATGTTTCTAGTTTATGAATACTAGTAGTTATAAATAAAATTCTATTATCCATAACATTTCATTGAAGATCGTTTTAAAAATTTCTCATTTGAAATCTTGGCAAGTTAAACTTAACGACTTTATATAGTACACAAAGAGTATTGAAAATTTTATACATTAAACATGTAGAATGAAATCGTAATAAGAAACCTCAAGAAAGTTATTTATGATCAACAAAAATTCCTTATAGAAAGAAACTACAACTTTAAAAAATCATTTTCATAAGTTGAAAGAAGTTTTCGGTGGCAAGGGGGATAAGAAGTTTTTTACCTCAACTAACTCTTTATTTGTAAGGCTGATCCCGAAGGAAAGAAGTTAAAAACAGCTTTCACCGGCCGACGCGTTTGAATAAGTTTTACACAAGTTTTATTGAAGTTGTAACATCGGGTCGCTTTGATATATGTACTTCGACATCTGTAGCTGGCCGAAGTTAGTGCATCGTAAATTATTCAACCTCTCTCTATACATACTCTCACTTGTCGTATTCAGCTGTTCAGCGTCTATGTGATTTTTGAAATCCCGCAGGTCATTGCCCCCTCAAATTATTGTTCTCATCTTGGTCTGTATCATATTGAAATTAAAACACAAATATTTAATGTATCTTTTTTGTTAATTCATTTATAATACTTCTAATTAAATTTCAATTTTTAAATATAAAACCACAACGGGGTACTGTATATTTTTTGAATTAAAAACTTATGCTACTTCTAATATTACGATTCTTTTCTTTTTAATTTAGAATTAAATCCATTATCAAAAATAAATAATAAATTCGACAATAACATTGAAATAAAACCCTTTTAGGAATTAACATACAGTTTAAACATACAGTTTGCAATTCTATTTATTAAGACTGCAAGATATAGTACTCCTACAGCTTATAAATTTCCAAAACATGGAATGAATGAAGGATTGGAGCTTAATCCATCCATGTTCTACTGCGGATTGGTGGATGATTTTCCTTGCCACGAGTAACCATTGATACCAGGTGTCTATGATAACAAAGCTTATATCTAGATGGTGTGGTTTTAGAATGTTAATTGTGTATTGATTGACACGAATTATTTATTTACGAATCAGTTCCGATTTCACTTCGTAGATACCAAAATAAGTAATATTTCAAGAGTGTTTGTAAGTCATAGCACAAAAAGCGCGCTGACGACCAGAAAACGAAATGCCTGAGTGCTCTACATTTCTATTGTCAATTATTTTCTAAATCTTAATACTAATATCTGCGTTCAAACGGCATCTTTGACTTTGTGGACAGACGTCTGTGTGTTGTGGTGCCTTCTTTGTTTCCGGTTGCGACGATTGCAACAGTTTATCAAATGTTCCCCTCAAAATATATTTGAAATAAAAAACATAGTACAATGCCTTTTTATGCCAAGGATAAGAAATTGCTCACCCCGCAGCGCTGGAATCGTTCAATCTTCAAACGGATAAATAATAATATTAAGTCACTTTTTAAAAGTACATTTACCAGTAATAACAAAATTAAAAAAGAATAAAAAACATTAATAATTAAATCAAGTTAAATGAGCGTAAAATGCTTAAATTCAAAAAGTATACCAGGTATCGTGGAAACTGAAACTAGTAATTATTTTTAGCTTATTCTGAGAACTCACGTAATTCTTCGATAAACGAGCAGAAAATAAATAAAATAATCATTTTATTTTTCACTGTTATGTACGTCTTATTTTAATTTTTGATTTATCTAATTTAAATTACAATACTAAAGTAACAAGTATACTTAATTAAAAAAATCGAAAAAACCCGACTGCGTAAAATACTCTTATTATAAACTAAAAAGACTAAAACAATTTACTAGCTTTCATTTGATACCCATATTGCTACAGTAAGAAAAAAAATTCAACTTCCCCCCCTCATTCCGCCATTTGCGGGCGCCATTTTGAAAATTTATATAGCCTGTGTCACTACTACAATTTAGACAAATCCAACGACACCTCATATGTCAAAAACTGTTCAGCTGTTTGGGCTGTAGGGCGTGCCAAAGAAATGGACATACATACATACATACTACATACATACATACATACATACATACATACATACATACATACATACATACATACATACATACATACATACATACATACATACATACATACACTCGAAAAACATAACCCTCCTTCTGTCGCAGTCGGGTAAAAACGTAGTGTATACTATCAAAAGTTTCTAAATTTTAAATTATATACTCGTATCGCACACTATAGCAGTATTATACTTACACTTTCTACGTACTAAGTACTACACTTTCTACGGCATGAGGCGACGCGAACCGCTACAACGTTACGGCGGTCCGTAACCTTTCGTAGCGTGAGAATACGCCCATATGCCTTTAAAATTGACTATACTTGTTATAACCTGCGGTGTTGCTTAAATTAAATTTCGATGTATTGAACCAAATGGGAAAACTGTTTTTATTGACGCCTCATAAGCGAAGCGTTGAAGTGGGTTCTACTCTCACTTCACGCAAAACGAGTGATTTTTCGAACTTAAAATGTCTCTATTTATCATATATTGTATTTATAAGATAATGTATACACACAAATGTAAGAAAAATCACTATTCTTAACACTCATGATGTCTTTTTATTTAAACTAATTAAAAAACTGTTTAAAAAAGTTCTGTCTTGGACGTCCGTGTGTCTGTATGTGCGTATCTGTATGTGGTCACGATAACGACTGAAAGACTTCACTAATCGAGTTCTTTTTTTTTCATACGCTTCAGTATAGTTAACCTTACTTAATTAAACCCTATTTAATTTTACGGTCTAATTCAAGCTGGTTTAATTATTTTTCACAATGTTATTGTGCAAAATGAAATTATGAGGCGTGCACTTTTGGATTTTCCAAACTATTTTTTTTTATTTTGACGAGCCTGTTTATCGAGAAAGACTAAAGACTATAAGATAGTCGTATCACGCTACGACTCTAAGGAAGAAAACTTGGTATAAGCCGCTTAAATAATATACAAAAGTTTATAAATTATAATCACAACATATCTCTTCCAGGCAACCTTTTTGCAGAGGACTAGCGTAAAGTGTATGGACAGTCGCGAAAAACTATATGTATATATGAACAGATATTAAAAATAAATAAACACACACACACACACACACACACACACACACACACACACAAATACCTACATATATAGATAATAAACAATTTGATAAATTTTACAAATGACATACTAACATTATTAAATACTGTACTGTATCAGCCTGTAAACAACCCACTGCTGAGCGAAGGCCTCTTTTCCATATAGAAGAAGGGTTGGAGTTTAATCCACCACGCTGCTCCAATGTGGGTTGGCGTATAATTTCCCAACCATAAGTAACGTTGTTATTAGGTGTCTATGATAACAACCGGGACCGATGGCTTTACGTGCTCTCCGAGGCACGGTGGGGAAACCCGCAAAGACATACACCCAGACCAGAAACAAATATTTGTACAAATAGAAATATCTGTCCCGAGTGGGAATCGAACCCGCGACTGCCGGCACGCGGTATGAGGCGACTACTCGCACCACTACACCAGAACGGTCGTCAACATAACTAAACATGAGTAATAAAATACAATAAATTTCAGAAAATCCTGCTTCTTTAGAAAGTCTTTAGAAGTGTAATGAAGAAGATTAAATAAAATAATAACTACAAATTGTAGGAGCGGAATAGTAACCATAATATAAATCAAAGCGGATACAGGTCGTGTAATACTATAAAAAACAAGTATGCTTAATTAAAAAAATCAAAAAACCCGACTGCGTAAAATACTCTTATTATAAACTAAAAAGAATAAAACAATTTACTAGCTTTCATCTGATACCCATATTGCTACAGTAAGAAAAAAAAATTCAATTCCCCCCTCATTCTGCCATTTGCGGGCGCCATTTTGAAAATTTATTTAGCCTATGTTACTACTACAATTTAGACAAATCCAACAACACCTCATATGTCAAAAACCGTCCAGTCGTTTGGGCTGTTGGGCGTGCCAAAGAAATGGGCATACATACATACATACACTCGAAAAACATAACCCTCCTTCTGTCGCAGTCGGGTAAAAAAATGTAATAAGAATAAAATATGTAGTAAAAATAAACCTTAAAACCCTTTAAATTTTTTATTCATATTTCAAATTTTTTAATATTATATCTGATACAATTAGAATATACATTCACCTGAAACGAAAACCATTTGATTCAGTAACGTATTCATATCAATTCACTCGTACATTTGAAAAAGTTACAAAGTCGTATGTCAACAGCGTGAACAAAAATGGCATCGCTATTTATACATGAATACAATAAAATTTATGTGCTATGACGCGCTTGTTTACGCAGAACTGAAGCCTTCCCTCTGTATTCATCGCGAGTTAGAGGGTTCATTAAAATTCGACGAACAATAAAAGCTGCCTCATGGGATTTGCGAGTTTAAACCACATTACAATCTGTTATTCGATATAATTTCTGAAACCATATGACACCACGACGCCGATGATGACATGACAAAATCGAAAAAAAAAACACATTTAAAAAATATCAATTTTGAAAGTTTTTCTGTTATAATAAATATAAATAATAAATATTAACCAACAATCACACCACGTTAACCTAGCCCCGTGGTAAGTTCGTAAGAACTTGTGTTACAGGTACTAGGAACGGAAATAAATTTAAGATATAAATACATATATACATAAATACACATCCATGACCCGGTGCAGACATCTATATTCGTCATACAGATTATCTGCACCTGGCGGGATTCGAACCCGCGACCGCTGCGTAGAGTGTCCAGTTGCCTGACCACTCGACCAGCCGGCCGTCGAATGAATGAGATGTGTTATGAATTACATACATACATTTTAATCTCTGACAATTTAATACATTAATTTTTCTTGACTAAGGCTGTTCTATATTTATACGGCCTATAAATTTCGGCTACTTCGTATACCTACCAAATTACAGTTATCGATATAAAGTTATCAAAATTACGAGAACCACATACACTTTCAATATAATTTTATGATATTACTCTTATGAAATTACGATATATAACAAGAGAAAAATGCAATGCTCGTATCCACATTTAAATATAAAACAACTTTTTCTAAAATACTTGCCAAATTTGAATTTTAAGACTTGATCTCAGTCACGGCTCATTCAAAAGGCGCTCTCTACGGAAGGACACGAGCCGTTAAATAGGATTTCACGCATGCGTTGGTCTCTGTGAACAAATATCTACGGTTGACAACGCACGACATTTGCCGATCGCCTTCTTGCTGAAAAAAAAAATCATTTTCATGCATCAGGTGCGAACTTGTATAGTTAGAATAATGTATGTACCTAAACCCGTGGAAGAAAAATATAATCTGATGTATAATAAAATGTGGTGTATTAAAAAAAGATAAAAGTAAATAGTACTATAACTAAAAAGTACAACTTTCAACTATAATCATAAATATTTAATACCTTTTATAAGTTTCAAGGTGATCTATTATAGTATTTTTTTTCAGTGTACATATGGGAAAAGCATATTTCTAACTAGGTGCTACAAGTGATTTCTTGCGCGTGAATTTTAATAAATTAATCCTTGAACCAAATTTGCCATTGATTTGCTATGAATGAAATTATTTAGTGCAGAACTAAAAAAAAACTCTTACAGAAAATAAAACTCTTTACAGATGTAGATGTAGCGTATATAACTTATAATATCAGCTGTCTATCAATGAAAGTCCCGTCAAACAACTGATCGGCACGATTCTGACACCCAACGACTATTTTTTTTTTTTTTAATATTTGTGTTTTATTTAAAACAGGGTAAATATTCGTATAAATGTAATATAAAGAATTTTCATTCGATATTACATATTTTAAAAAAAAATCACTTATTTTTATACATTAAATAAAGTTCATACTAAAGATTAATTTATCTAAGTTTTACTAGGTGTCACTAAGTTTCAGTTACAGACATATAAAAGAGTATCCTGTCCGTATTTTTATCAATTATATAATTGTATTATACAATATTATACATATTTACAATTCAAAACTTAAAATAATTATTTACAAACAGTTTTGGTATACGTAAATCATGTCCGCGTGGAATGGTGCCAAGAATACTAGCAGCATTTCCCCGTTGAATCGCAATTCCGATTCTTTGGGCAAAAAATGCACCAGCCCTCCTGTCACCAGTGGAGGCTATGAGACGTGGGGTTAATTCTTTTAGAATTTTTTTTGCTAATTAAATTCACTGCTACTCCAATATCCAAGTTTTTCGACTGCAAACGGCACAAAAACACTTATACTTATTATAACTTATAATTGTATTGATTTATTTACAGCTTATCTTCTTTTATAAAGTCACAAAAATGTTATCACTACACTCGTTTATAACAGTTATTATTATACTTTTCTGAGACAGAACAAGAGTCCCGTGTCGGTATTCACCGCAAGTTACAGGGGTTCATTAAAATGTGTCGAACAATAAACGCCATCCCACGGGACATTTCGCGTTTAGTTTTCTAAGTTCTCCCAGCTGTTCAATATCAAGGCATTATCGCGGTATAAACTTATATAAACTTTTGTGAAACATTAAAAATGAAATATCATCTAACTTATACGTTTTATGTTATTATTTTCATTATCTTTAAAAGATGAGATGATTTTTAGGATCTTAAATTTGGACTACTAATTTAAATTCATAACACAGATTTCAAAAGTCAATCTATAGTAGTAATAACTTTTGCGAATTATTATTTTTCACTAAAATAATTGCTACAAAAAAAAAAAAACATTATCCCATATATATTATGATATTTAGGCTGCATGTAGTCAGATCTTCGTATCGATGTTTATAACCTGCATGCAGAATACAAGAGGCAACGCCTTAACCGTGTTCCTAATAAATATGAGTTAATATCGTGTCTAAAATTTGCATACACTTCATAAGAAAATGAAGCACATGCCTTAAACGGGGCGCGACGTCATGCCGCGAAAGGTAATTATATTTTAACACTGAAATAATCACAGAGAGAATTCACTAAATTTTACAATATGAAAGCGTTAAGCTTTTATGTATTTAAATCGTAACAAATATTCGTAAATCGAAAATTGTTTGGTTGAGATTTCTAATATAAGGTATAAGAATATATCGGAACTGATTTTCAAAATTGGTTTAGTAACGAAAGTCGTATTACAACTCAAAGGAATGGAGCAGTGACCATAAACGTTAACGTATAAAACACGTAAGTATTTTGGTAATTCAATACAACAAAAGTTACACGAGATAGTTTTACATGAGTATTATACTTAGATTATAATATAAGTGCATCTAAGAGGCTCTCGAAATTATTAGACAATTTCAAAAATAAAATAAAAATTAATGCCTTATATTATGATACGACATTTTTACCATGTTTTAATTAAAAATGTGATAGTGTGATTATAACAATTATTTGATGAATTGTAAAATGATCGAATTTAATATTTTATAGACTTGTTTAACTAAGTTGCAAGTAATTTAGATCATAAAAACAAAAACAAAAAACATATTTAAAACAATAGGTGCTTAATTTACAAATTTGGTTAGATTAAGGAGTAAAAATGAAATTTTTAGGTAATTAAAATTCAATTAAGCCACTGTGGTCATAGTAACCTCTTGCAGCCGTGTTTCCCACGCCCGGCCGCAGACATGCGACGTTCATTGAAGCGTTTTGTTGCTGCTGAGAGATTTATTACTTTTAATTACATCTCATTGTCCGCGCTGTTCTTTTAGGTGCCTTAAATTAGATTCTTACGAGGTAGTGATTCACGACGACGAGGCGTAATATATGACTCGATGGGTAGAAAACGATTTTCCTTAGTAGTTTATTTTGAGTTAAATATTTACCACAACGACCATCTTTCTTTACTAGCATAAAGAAAATTGACGCTTTCTTACCTTTGAAAAATTAAAAGTCTCATAGTCATCTGTTATACTAATTGTTATCTATAATATAAAAATAAGTCGGGTTTTCCTTCCTGACGCTATAATTCCAGAACGCACGAACCGATTTCCACGGTTTTGCATTCGTTGGAAAGGTCTCGGGCTCTATGAGCTTTATAGCAAACTAAATTCAGGAAAATTTTTAACAGAAAACAGGAAAACATGGAAAATCATTTTTCACATACAGCGCCATCTCTGGCACATAGCATGTACTACAAACCAATATAGTTTTGCATGGTGGTGGAGCAGATGGCGCCAGTACGTGGTGTGAGTATCCCTCACGAAAATAAGTTGGTGGCGAAAGGGGTTCGCCGGGTTTGCTAGTTTTCTATATAATTCGAACGATTTCGTTCGATCCCCACTGAAGACAAATGGTTGTATAGGCCATCATTATTGGTCTGTTGTCTGTTATATCTGTTGTGTTTGTTCCTATATATGTATATTCCTTATATCCCAGTAAACGTTGTTGAGTATGAGGCGTTTATTTCACCCGGGTTTACGTTTTAAGTGACTGCTCTGTATTTACAAAGCGTAGACATACAATGAACATAATATGGTCTAACGGAAAAATAATAAAATCTACAAAACAAACCATTAAACTTTAACAAGTCCTTTATAAATATAGAAGATATTTTTAAAAAAAATTAGGGGCAATAAATAAATAATAAATAAATAAATATGTTAATAAATAAATAATTATGTTGTATATTTATATATGTTGTATATGTATATAATATATGTTGTATATTGTATATAACGATCGACTGTCCCTAAGGTAGGCAACTTAATGCCTGTGTTTTAGGTAGCAGCCGACAGATATACTTTTTTTTTAAATAAATATACATATAATGCATATATAAATAAACATATATTACACCCAGACTCGGGGCGGGAATCGAATCCACATCCCTTGAAGCAGAAAACAGGGTCACTGCAAACTGCGCCAACGGGCCAGTCCAGTACTTGTTACCAACACGTTAGCTGTCACAAACTCTATTCATCCAACGATAAAATAATACTCTTATTTCTGAACATTATCTAATTATCATGATTAGCTATCATTCGATATCATTAAAATTATTATTGAATAAAGTTATTTCTGCATAAGATCCGCTAAAGATTTGCTATGTAAATTCTTAACGATTTATTATATTCATATTAATTAATTTTGGTTGAATCATATTAAATTTTATATTTGTTCGGGTTCTTACCGCCTTTATAATTTTATTGAGGTCCCTATATTTCAGCAATGTTTCAATCGCCATCATCACGGGGAGACTGACATACGGTGATGGTGGATGTTGGCAGATCAGAAAAATCTGTCTACCCTCTTTCTCCTTCGTTTAGGTCGACTAGTTACGGCACACGGACGCACACGAATCGTTAAAAGTTAAACACGAATCAAAAAACTCGAACTTCTTTGTGTTTAAGAACCACATGTAAAAATCTACTCAAAAAATATTATTTTGTAAAGATATTTTAACTGAAATATTTCACAAATGTTTGGTTGAACTACTCTGAACACATTTTGTAATTGTTTTGTGAACCAAATTCTTTGAAATGCGTTACCGATCTCATGAGTATTGTGTTTGTTAATAAAGTACTGAATATTGTTAATTTTTATTATACATTTGGGGCTCATTCTATGTAGGTTATAAATTAGCAAAACGGTTTACACATTATATTAGATAGAACAACGGAATTTTTATTTGCTACCATTTTATCGTTTCTTATCGTTTATAATATTAAGATTTTTTTTATATATTATATTATTTACTTATTAATAACTGTTACCTTAAAATAAAAAGTCATATTGTCCCCATAATACCTATCTTTAAAGATAAAGCAAGATGCCTTTGTTCGGAGAAAGTCTCTGTCTATTCAAAGAAGCTCGCAAAGGAAGTATACGACTATAAAATAGAATTCCATGCATGTATTCGTCCCTAAAGCAATTCTTGAAGAGTAAAATGCTATGCGATTATCCAATGAAATATTTAAATTCGTTAATAAAATACTTTACACTAGCACTATTACAATACATTACCTATACCTACCTTACCTATCTGAGAAGACGTTCTATCATACGAAAACAATAAAGTTTTTGGGTTTTTCTTAAAATACAACTAGTGTCAAAATTAAATAAATAAATCTGTTTAACATACACACACGGTCATCTGTTCCTAAGGTAGGCAACTTAATGCCTGTGTTTTAGGTAACAGTTGACTGATATATATATATATATATATATCGCTGCTTGAATACAAAAGGGACATAAATGGAAAAAAAGTGAAATCGATTTTATTTAAAAAATGCGATGTTAATAGGTCATATTTTTGTATTTAAAAGAGACTCCCATTGATTTCTCATTGTAATATAAGAAAACAATACTTTCGCCTTTTTAGTATTTTCGAGTTTCGGGGACCAAATATGAGCAAAACTGCCATTTTCTCAGTTGCGACCCGATAATCGAAGCGAACGCATTTTTCTTTTATGATAAAGTGCCATATTTCAAAAAATCCTTAACTTGCGTTAGTAATTTTATAAACAAAAGCGCCATATAGTGAAATATGTCCGTTTTGATCTTAAGAAATCACGTAAGTTTATTCCTCTTTCTTTAACAAAAGTGCCATATTTCAAAATTGCCCATTTTGTATTACAGATTTAGAAAAGTATAAAATCACTTTTAAATGAAAAGGGCCTTACTAAGCATAGCGGCCGCTTTGCTTATAATATTTTAGAGGTTGTAATATTATTTGATAAACGTTAGTGCCATATTTTGGAATGCGCTACTTTTGTATTTCTTTAGATGGAAGTAAATTAATTATAATTATAAATTTAATATAAAACTTAAAAGAAAATTAAATATTTTAGTGAATTATTTTTATTTTTTAATGTATATTGTTATTTGATATACGTAATTTATTATAATTAATCACCGTTTTTTGATAATATAATTAGTAGTAGAGTACAAAGAATATTTGAAATGCTAAAATCCAACAAAAACACGAATAAGGATTAGGAAATTGAACACCACACACCAAGTGAGACAGAAAGATGAGTGCTATAAATTATAACTTTACCGATGACAGTTAATCTCCGATTTGAGGCACAAATTGAAAACCCAACATGGAATGAACCAGCTGCTCTGTTAGATAACTCCTCCAACAGTAATTCCATACCTGATAGTCAACACAATCTGAGTTTATCCCTGTTAGATAATAAAGAATCATGGTTTGAACTACAAAGATCAAAGACCAGACTAAACGTGATTGTTCAGGAAACTGATTATGATAGTGACACTTCTGTGTCTACATGTTTGAAAAATTCTAGCTCAGTTTTTTCTTCACACGACAACGTTGCAGATCTAAACTTTATAACTAAAAATGACCTAGAGATGACGGACACAGATTCCGATGAAGATAATTATATAAATTTAATTTTTTCACTAACAGTCAGCTATTACCTTCTGAACCTGAACCTTCAGGTTTTAATAAAAATAATAAAGAGTTTAAAGAACAAAATAACAAATTGATAGCATAAGGTACTGTCTCCTGTGGAAATCCAGTCTGAAAAGATTAATTTTCTCGATTTTTCATCTATCCTTGATTCTCGGTGTGACAGTGTTAACACTTAGGTCAGCGTTAGCATTAGTCACATAATTATCGTACAAATCACATAATTTAGCACTTGGTACGATCGAACATAGAGGTGTCGAAATTGTATGATAATCCAACATGCATAACTAATGAATGTCATCGAAATGGAAATTTTAACTACTTAACTGTAGCTTTTTAGATTAGATGTAGTGGACATGTACAGGTGATGACTTTTTTTTTATTTCGTCTCCACTTCAGAGGCAGGATATATGTATTATTACTGTCGAAAAGTATCTGTGTAAAAATTTTGTATTTGTACGATACATTGGAACGAAACTTTACGGCCGAAAATACATAATACTGTCAGCAAATAATGCTAACACTGACTCAGGTGCCCAGTGTAGTTACGTCGAGTGTTGATACGGCATCTCCGTGTGATGAAAATGAAAGCTATGAAAGAATAGGTCGCAATAGGAAAGCAAATCCTAATTTATAGAAAAGGAACCTTACAAAATTATTAAAGAACAGTGGTAAGGCATACACATCTTTGTCAAAAACTAAGAAAAATATAGAAGAAAAGAAAATAGGGCCAGTTTGTTCTAAAAAATGCGAGATTCAATGCTGTAAAAAAATTACAACTGAAAAAAGATTACATATTTTTATCACGAGGAGTTTTTTTCTAGCTTATAAACCTGTTATTTAAATAGAAATATGCAGACTAGTTGTTATTGATATATGTATTTATATTCAAAATTTAGCTTTGAAAATATAATTTCTATAGTGTTGTTAGCTCAAGAATGGTTGTGATTTGTTACTGTTTCTAATGACATTTATGTTGTACAATTACATTTTTACATTAGAATATTCTAATTAATTTTTGTTTAGTTAGTAGAATTCATATTATATCTATTTCGAGACTGATATTAAGCTATAAGTCTAGTTTGGTATATTTTTTTATGATGGATAGTTCAATTTTGTAATTAATAAATTAACAAAACCTTATTATTGATGTAAAATGTTTGTAGTAATGAGCCAATTAGTTAAATTTTTTATAAAAATAATTGCTTTTAAGCTTTTAATGATTTTTGAATATTTTTTTTTCAATTCTTTATTAAGAGGAAGATTTTAATTCTAGTTTTTTTGAAGCAGATTTTTTTATTTTCACTTAAAGAAGTTATTTCATTTATTTTTATAAACTAGAATTACCATTTTAATTTTTATGTCATAATTTTTCTAGATTACCTAAGTCAGTGGAAAAATATTTTGATTAAAACATCAAGTTTTTTGAATTGTGACTAATTATTCTATTTTTTACCATAAAACGAGGGATTTTTTTTTAAACAAAAGGGACTTATGTGCTAATATATCTTTCAAGGCAACACTTGTACTACAATACTACTTACCATTAAATGCAGCTTTGAAATACGCTTTTAGCGGTATATAACATGCATGTAATTAATGAAAGAATAATAAGTTACAGACAAATATAAATTTTCTAAACTTTAAATGGCTCTCCTGTAAAATAGTGTCTGTTTGATTTGTGTCCCTTTTGTATTCAAGCAGCGATATATATATATATATATATATATATATATATATATATATATATATTTTTATAAATATACATATAAATAATACATATATAAATAAATACTTATTACACCCACACTCGGGGCGGGAATCCAACCCACAACCCTGGAGCAGAAAACAGGGCCACTGCCAACTGCGCCACGGGCCAGTCAAATTGCTTCTGAAATTCCGTTACTAAAGTACAAAAAATATAATTAGAGATTATAATTAATTACATAATTATTTTTATTCAGAAAGCTTCACATGTCTGTATACTGATTTTTTATAACTCTTACATAAGATTTTTTTACAACATAAAGGTAAAAACTGTGTTTTTGTTGCGCAGACAGCGGACTCAGTGCAATCAGCAATGTATACGTGTGGTCTGTCCCGAGTGACCCATCGCAACTGGTTTAAATATTGCATCTAGAATTTCTATTTCTGTACCGACTTCTTGAAACTGCCTTTTGATGTCATCTGAAGCGTTATTGTAATAATTTACGCTAGCCTTTTACATGTTACAGTTTATTTTTACAATAACGTGTAGCGTTTAATAAGTTTAGTTTAAAAAACATTTCGTGAAATGCTGCATAAATGTTGAAATAAAAAAATTATTACATTAGAATCAATCTGATTCTTACTAGGAAAAAACCTTTTAAAACTAAATATTATAGAGTGTCATCTAATTATAATTATAATTTGTAATAATATATTATATAATCTGTTATAAATTGTTACTTATTTGTAACGAAAATTTAATATTGACGAAAACCATTCCATTCAACACAATGGCACAGTTTATTATTTCATTCAATAATCATCAATTAATTGAATTAAATAAAGCATCGGATATTGTTCGCGCAATACTGCTGTCAGAAGTGCGACATTAGCATCGAAGTAGGAACGTTTCATTTCGCAGTAGATATTGTTTGTTTTAGGATTGCAAAACAGCAGTGATCTACGAGTAAGTTACTGTTCGGATTGTAGAGTAACTTAGACAGAGCTATAGGACTTAGCGCACCCATTTAATTAATGACTTGTCCGAGTATTGGTCTTAGAGCCAACGAGCTACTTTGTTCCGCTGAGTAACGTATCAACGTCATAAACGCGAACTTAGCGATTCCGGTCTTTACTCAACGTAAAGTAACAAATGTCGATTAAAGTTGAGATAAAATAGATAATACGCCTTCTCATGGTCATTTATATGTTATATTTTTAAATTATAAATAATGTTTTTATAAAATTTTATATTCATTTTAATCGTTAAGTAAAGTTCTAGTCTCACTTTCAGCTGTGGTTAGTAATAGAATTCAGGTGTGGATAAAAAGTAAAATGTTTTTTCTTACAAATATTCTTACTTGTTGTATGCATATACCTATATTATTAATTATATTTAGTTTATTCAATTATGTATTATTTATATACATTACAAAGAAACATAAATGCAACAGCCGACTGATATAGTCGGATGTTACCTAAAATACAGCCAAACATTGTTCAAAACTTTACTACAAAAAATATTTATGAACTACGATTTATATGGGCTACATAAAGCTATATAATGAAATAACGTATAGCCTTTAATATTACATAGTCAAAACGCTGAACCCAGCTGAATGTTACGTTTCGAAATTGTTATTTTAGATTGAAAGTGCCAGCTATGCCGCGAAATAATTTCATTATTTTGTGTTTATAAACAGTTTATGCTTGCATAGAGAATAGGGCAGCAACGCTATTAACTTCAATTAACATAGCAACCTCAGCACATATGGTCAATTAAATGGAGTGATACCTTTCCTTCCATTATATCCCCCTTTGTTTACATCAATTAAGCGATGTTAACTTTAAAAGTGGTACACCATGCTTGATTTTGTAACAAGATAGTTATTGATAACTGGTTACCTTATTGATTAATAAGTTGTCAATTAAAAATACGTATATGAGTCAATCAAAACAGTAATTTTCTTGTTATATTTATAATATATGACAGCAAAAATTTTGATTTCGTAAAAGCGTAATATTTAAATACTACAACAATAACAACATAAGCGCAACAGTTTACTAACTGAATTACTTACTACAAAATCTTTAACATTTTGCGATCCATGGAATTTAAATTTAGCATATTTAACTACTCATGATCTACACATACATCATGAAGAAGTAGTATAAGTAATATTTCAATGCTCACTAAAAACATATTTTACGCAAAACCTATCCGGAATGAAGTAATAACGTATTTGCAGTAAAACCGAGCGGTTCAGTTATTAGGTGGAATAGTTTCGAAGAATTCAACCTAAATTTTTATTAAAATCCAGTTTTTCATCATGCACAAATTTTAATATATCTATAACTCTTCTTTAAAAAGGAGGCATTGCTATAACAGCATGCTAAAATGAAAGTTAAACGTTGTATGAACGTTAAGACAGGAATGCAATGTCATAGGTCGTCTTTTTTATGTTCCCCTTTAATGTTATTTCCTCGTTTATGACACTATAAAGACGATACCGGCCACTACGCGTAATGAAATCTTCTGTTCAATACCTGGGATAGCGTTTTCGCTATTAACGAATAGCAAATACTCTATTACTGAAAATCTATTTTAAATTACCTACGATATTTTTCATTGCACCAAACTAAACGATTGATTGATGAAATAATTGAAGCGCTTAAAAAAATGTTATAATTAGGTTTTTGATAATTACTGATATATACATATTTACTGATACATTCTGATTTTAAGGTTTACATTACATAACTAGCTGTACCCGCGATTTTGTTCGCGCTTGCCATCCCCTTGATTAAGCATACAAGATAAAGATTATAGACATCCGCATAAAATGAGCTGGATGTTCAAAGGTATCTTGTACATTTCGGGTTCCAAGTTATGTTGGAAATAACACTAAGGGTTATGATGTTCATAATTTCTGAACTAATAAACCAAAGTCCGTAAAATATTTACACAATATTTTTTTAAATAACTAAATTTAAAAAAAAATTATTTTGGACAACGTGTCAATGAAATAAAACTAACAATAAGTAAAAATAATGACTTAAATCCTCTCTCTAATGCTGAATTTTGGGATAAGTAGTTAATCGTACTTTCGTAGTATGAAATCAGATCATGCCATCTCATTTAAAACTTTAAGTTGCTTTATCGTATTGCTCGGCCAAGATACAGACAGACCGACGAATTTTTGCTTTCCTGCTCTATTTCAGGAGTGTCCTCCAAAAAAAAATTTTTTTAATATTTTCGATTCACTAAATTTGACCTTTTACAATTGTAATATAGGTAAGTATAGGTAGTTAAAAATACATATATGATTCGAAAAATAAAAACATCTATTGTAAAATATAATAAAAATGTAAATTTCGTGTGTCTATACATTTCAAATTTTGTAGATTTACACAAATAGTTTGATTACATCAATAAGCCCGCATCAAACGGCAATCTATATGTATATTTAGTTTCAAATTATATTACGAGCTAACTCAAACTATTATTGAATACCTCTATACACTGTTACTACTGACGAAAATTAATATAAGTCGGCAGTGTTAATCAGTAATAGTCCTTGTGGGTCTCTCCACCGTGTCTCGGAGAGCACGTAAAGCCGTCCGTCCCGGTTGTTATCACAGACTGTTAACGATCATTACTCATGGTAGGGAAATTATCCGCCAGACGGAGCAGCGTGGTGGATTAAGCTCCAACTCTTCTTATATATGGAGAAGAGGCCTTCGTTCAGCAGTGGGTTGTTTACAGGCTGATACAGTACAGTATACAGTGTTAATCATAGTTAAAAAATAAAACACAGAAATTTTAGGTCATTGCAAAAGATTAAATAATTAAATTACAGCAAACCTGTGTATTATGATAATAACGTTTTGACGGTTACAACACTCGTACCTTTTGTCTCGATTTAACTAATACTAACAAAAAGAAAATTTTACTGTACCTATATAAAAGTGAGGTTGTCGTCCCCGAGGGTAATTTAGTCTGCAAAATTATCATAAGAGACAAAGTATTTTATAAAATGTTTTTACTTGTTAGATTTCATATTATTTCGAGAGGGCATTTAAATGATCTGCGATTAAGATTATTTAAATTATTTATGTATGTAACAGCCTACGTTCAACAGTGGATATCCTGTGGCTGATGTGATGATGATGATGATGATGGTGATGATGATGATGATGATGATGATGATGGTGATGATGATAATGTAAATTATTGTAACTTCTCAAATGATGTCGTATATTACATAAGACAACAAATGTAACATATTTGTAAATAATGACAGGTTTTAAAAAAGCTATTTTAATATAAAAATTCCTTCAATTTATAAATGTATAATATTCGGTTGGATAATCTGTTCATTGAGGAAGTTTGTAACCTGTAGGTTCCAAACATCGTGCCACACTCATACAAGCGGAGCATTATGAATATACATCAATAACTTAAATTTCACTAGTAGGTACAACCGCAAGGTACATTTATTTTTATTTTTCTAATATATATTATAGATAAAGAAATAAATAGTAAGTATATTTCCATATACATGAATCACATATTAATAAAACGTATGTTTAATTTTGAATCACTACTATTAAATTGTACTTGTGTATAAATAGAAAATTATTCCGAGCCTGTAAATCTTAAGTTCGAACGAAGTTTATTCTCGTGTCAAGGTATCAGTATAAAGTCGGAGGTGACATTGTCGAACGTCGCGCTCTAATCCTTTAGTCGCTCCGGACAGCTTCCAACTTTCCGTGACAATTCACACTAGCTGCTTGAGATATTTCTAAGTCGACTTCCCTCTTTTATACAGACGTTTACGCTTGTTATACAAAGTAGAAACGATAAATACGTGGAAGGAATACGAAACTCGATAGAATTGTGATAAACATATTCGTGAAGACTGGAATAAATATACTTTTATCGGGTTAGATGAGAGAACATGTTATACGTTAAATAATATTTATATGTTACCGTCAAAACCCGTATTGAGTCATTACGTATTACTACTAAATGACTAGTTTACATTGGAAACCTTGGAAACCTTTATTACATCTAAAATTCACTACTAGTAAAAATAAATTGAATTAAAACGTAGTAGAGTAAATACTACGCGTATTCACAAAGTGACTTTAAAACTGTAACATTTGTAAGTAAAATTCATTTTTAAGTCGTAACGAAAAAATCCCTTGTGCGTGTTATTCAACTCAATCGGTTTTCCTTAAATTGATAGTCTATACCAGCTATTCTTGACAATGACAAACATGTCACGGGTACCTTAAGTCAAAAACGTTTCCTTATATCAATTTATGAATCTAATTGGTAAGATTCATTACTTTTGTTTTCTTTTTTTAATGTACATATATAACGAAAATTCTCTTTAGCATTATAACTAAAAGTTGCGCACATTAATTATTCTATGATATTTCTTGAGTTAGATTCACGAACTCGATCATTATTTTGATTTAATATGAATAGCAGAATTATAACAATATTTTAAATAAACATCTTTACTAATCTTAGTAGAATACTTTTATCTAAAACGCAACACATACACAACTTAATTTGGAACTAATTAATCATAGCTGCAACAAAGAAATTCTGTAAAAACTACTTTTATTTTGTAAAAACACATTAAAACTAAGTACGGTAATTTTATTTTTGGTCCATAAATTAACTATACAAGATATTTAAATTTTTAATCTATATATATAAAAGAGATTTCCACGTATACATTGACTCATCACGATATCTCTGAAACTATAAGTCGCAGAGACTTGAAATTTGGTAGGAATATTCCTTTTACCGAGTAGAGGTCAGCTAAGAACGGATTTTACGAAATTCTACCTCTAAGGGGGTGAAAAAGGGGGGCAAAGTTTGTATGGGACAACATGATTCCTTGGTCCAATCTACTTCAAATTTCGCATAAATATTCTTTAACAGAATTGGTTGAAGACGTGTTTCGTATTTTATCGAAATTCATCCTCTAACGATGTTAAAGGGGGGAGAAAATTATTTTGATATAAATACTCCATAGTGATTTTGATTTAAATTAAAATTTATTTTGACACATGTTTGACAACCAATCCGTCTGTTATAAAATATTTTCCAGTATTGACGCAGGTGTAGGTAATATCTTTTTTTGGGTGCTCCTGGTGGAACAGGCAAGACTTTATAATAAACGTAACAAAATTGAGTTGTAAATTAACGTGTGATCGCTTTATTGTAAAATCGGTGCGGAGGTGGGTGTCAACAATTAAATTTTTAAATTTTCGAGCTGTAGCTCCTATAAGCTCCAAATTTGAAAAGAATCTGCTATATGCGATAAGCTGAAACTAAGGAAACGACCCAAAGTCCACGAAAATATTTACTAGCGTTATAGATTGAAATATAGATAAACTATCAAGTTGAAATACTAAAATAAAATAATAAATTATAAAATTAGTGTAAGAAAAGTAGATTTAAGCGAAAGATGTATCAGAGTTTGTTAGACAAGCTGTACATCTCCTGCCAATAAATAATAAATAAAATTCTCTTATGAGTATTAAAATCAATAATAAAATTTAATGAATCATAAATAATTATGAATTATTTTTTTTTCTCTATTCAAATTTTAATTGTTCTTGATTGGCCAATCTTTTTAATTTTTCTCGATATCTCTGGAACTATAAGACCTAGAGACTTGAAATTTGGTAGGAATATTCCTTTTGCCGAGGAGAGGTCAGCTAAGAACGGATTTAAGAAATTCTACCCCTAAGGGGGCAAAAAAGGGGGGCAAAGTTTGTATGGGACAACGTAGTTCCTTGGTCCAATCTACTTCAAATTTTGCATAAAATATTCTTTAACAGAATTGATTGAAGACGTGTTTTGTATTTTATCAAAATTCATTCGAAGGTGATTTGACAACTCAATCCGTCTATTATAAAATATTTTACAGCATCGACGCAGGTGTAGGTGATAAAAAATATAAATTTATAATTTTTAAAATTTTAGTTAAATACCCGTGCGAAGCCGGGGCGGGCCGCTAGTATATGAATAAAATTCAATAAATATTATGTAAATATTGACTCATTTTATTTATATATATTTTTTGAAATAATAAAAAAATACTATGGAAAAGGGTAATGAACTATAAAAGTAAAATGAAATACGTTCTTAATATTCCATATGAGGTAAAACACACTGCCTCAAACACATGGCAGAAATACACAAAGTTTTGGGCGGTTAACTTTTCTGGTCTCTTACCCGCACCGGGGATTAAATTTTAAACTTCCCCGACTAGCCTCATAAAGTTGATGAGTTTAATTTATATTCGTAGGACTTGAGGTATGATTTTTTTTCCATTTTATTATGTTTTCGCTACTTTTATTTATTGTTTTCGTAATTCTAGTAAATTATTTTACTATTTTAAGTATATTAAATTTAAATTTTCACGAGACACGACATAAATAAATGCATTTTCAATAATTCTAGTATCATAACATTTTAAGGTACAAAGCCATCGATCAACAACAGAGTATTTTTTCCGATAACTTGTGCGTAACATATTATAAGCATTGAATTATTGAAGCTATAATTTTCACATCTACTTAAACACAGCTTTATTGAATTTTAACACTTATATATTAAAGTGTGTAATTTGTTATTAGTTTGCCTTTGTTAGTAAAATAAACTTTGTAACACAAAAATAATAAAATATTAGCGCTTTAAAGAAAACCAACAAAAGTCTTGAGCTTCTTTTATTTATATATAAACAATTAATACGTTTGTCAAGCAATGACACAAAAAAATATTATAATAGATATTAAGTAAAAGTAATTGGATAACTTTTGTAATTTTGTTAATATCGCCGATACTCATAATGCTTATTATTATGAAGAAAACAAGAGAAGGCCAGTCGGATAACAATATCTTTTGAGTAATTTATTGCTGTATGGCACAAGTTTCCAACTATATTGATAGAGTTGGCGAACTAATTCAGAAAGACATCAATGTTTATTTTTATTAAAAACCTTACATTAACATTTACATGAAATAAAATAATAAGGTATGTTATATAAAAATTGACATACTCGTATGCTTTTCATATTATATTGATATCAAGATGATACACAAATACGAAGAAATTTTACCCCATTTGTTGTCCTTGGATTTGGTAGCGTAGAAAAATGTCATCCTCTATTCAATTCTCTTAAGAGTAAATATTAATTAAGAAAAATATATACTTCTAATAAAAAGACAAACTAAAGTTCACACTACTAGTTTTACATATATAATTTAAACTTTCATATAAATTATCATCATCTTATTATATAACTTACGAAAATATTTCGTTAGTGGTTGGCTGTTGTTATACTACGTTACACTATAACAGCTTACCCGTGGGATGGTAAATCAGTCAGAGACTCATAATATTTTTTTATTGCGTAATAGGCGTACATTTTAATATACAATTTACTAAAGATTTACAAAAGTGTCAAACAGTTGTTGTATGAAAAGCTCGTCGAAAGGCGATAAAATGAAACACGTGCACGTACAGAGGCGCGAAATCAGTGCCACCTTTAATCGTCTCGAAGAAAATGGCTTCGATGCATTTCATCGGTCGCTCTAAAGAATTTTCTCTTTTTAATATGAGCATCGATTCCAATTACAAAAGATCAAAGAATCGCCGCGCGGCCCACTTCGTCTTTGTTCAAACGAAAGATGAATTATTCAGAGAGCTGGAAACGTTTCAATTGGCCAGCTATAAAAAAAAAGAAACGGTTCGTTGCTTTTTCCACTAAATTAAAATTTTTCTTTATTTTCGATCAAGAAATATATTTGTTAATTTTAATTGCCTATAGATGAATGAGATTTAAGCTAACATGATTTTGATAAGTTAAAATAAAATATATTCTATTCAAGCTTAGTCTTCGTAATAATATGTTAAACTCGCTTCTATCTGCGACTTTTTCAGTAACTGAATAATGATTACACTATAATTCTAACTAAATACATTAATACAGACAGCGTTGCAGTTCAAGTTACAGGAACGTACAACGCACGGAAGGTACAAGGAAAGAAAAGCCTTGGAGCCTTCAAAATGATCAAAAATAAGAAGACCGAATAGCGCAAAACTTCAACTAACCAACCAACAACCTAAATAATTATAATAATGTGTATGGCAAACAATGGTTAAATTACGTAATATCCAATAAACCAGCTTCCAAATACTACCAGAGAAATCTATATCTATACATATAATAAAATGGTAGAAAAGTCAAAACTGTACATTGAATATTTTTTTAAAAGAATACTTGGGGTGTGATCTACAATCGATACCGAAGCCAAAAATATAGTTTTTAGAATTTTTGTCTGTTTGTCTGTCTGTTTGTCTGTTTGTCTGTATGTATGTCCGGGATAAACTCAAAAATTACTGCATGGATTTATTTCAAATTTGGCACGAATATTATTAAGAAGTCGGGTCATAACATAGGCTATATATTATCACGCTATCACCTACGGGGAACGAGCAGTGAACCTTTATTTCTTCAACACATTCTGTAACAGCGTGTAATCTAACGACGCATATTTAAATGTTGTTATTATGTTAATAACCATGCTATAAGCTATCTTCACACTATAAAAATATAAGTAACTTAGGCTGATAAACATAATTAATGTAATATAAGAAATGAATATAAGTAGTATCAAGACAATTTTAGAGCAGCGCCATCTATGAGATTTTAAAAACATCAAGTCGAATTACATGTGTAAACCCTTTTTGGATATAAATAATTTAAATTTGATCATGTTGGCGAGGTTAATAGTTGTTTGTAAAAGTCATAGATGGAGTTGTGCATTTTAATAAAAATTGTATCGTTGATTCGTTTCAGAGATGAGCAAGACAATTTAAAAAAATGTGTTTATATAAGTTTTAAGCTGCTTCATCTATGTCTTATAAAATTCATCGAGTTTTTCTGTATGTAATAACAAACAGAACTCAAAAAGAACTGCATAGATGTATAACAAAATTTAAACTCGGAAACGGCACGCTATTGCTGTAAGCAATTTGAGCTAAATAACGAAGAATGAGGAAAATTAAGCATGCCATATATGTATATCATAAAAATAAGAAATGCTTATGCTTCTCCGGAACCTATTTCCTCCAAAGTTGTGTAACGGGACCCGCCTTAAAGTCATCTCGCTCCACAGACACACCATTGAGGCGGAAATTCTTACGGGTTGTGACGTCGGCGAAGCTGTATTTATACCACGCATTCCCCTCATACCTCATAACTTCCCGTTCCAGTTCAAGCGCGTACAGTTCCCCGTGAGTGTTTGCTTCGCGATGACCATCAATAAGTCGCAGGGGCAGACACTGAGTGTGGCTGGTGTCGACCTCAGGACGAGTTGCTTCACACGGGCAGCTGTACGTCGCTTGCTCCCGCGTCACCAGTCCTGACTCTCTTTTATATTTTGGCTGCGGAGAGCCAAACTACTAATGTTGTTTATCGAGAAGTCCTGTAAATATGTATTCTTACCCTATTGTGTATTCCTTATTTATTATTTTCTCCATCCGTTTCAGTCACAACTTATGACTTAATTCAGCAGAATCACCATAAAGTCATTTATTCAAAGCAGGCTAAAAATAAGCACTTTTTGAAAGTCAATTTTACAAAAGACAGTCTCCCTCTATTACTGTACTTTCTGTCGATATTAAATGTAAAGAAGAAACGGGTAAATGAATGTTATTTTAAAAGGTATAATCGTAGGTATTTTTGGTGCTGTATAGCGTTCACGCAGACGACGTCGCGGGCAGCAGCTAGTTATAAATAATAAAAATATTAAATATAAGCTAAAACACTATTACCTATAGTTAACAATAAATAAATGCATATAAACCACTAATATACATGACGTATAATATACATTCGATTTAATAAAATTTTATTGTACATTATAAGTACACTGGTACAGTGAGTACAAGTTTGTATCTATGCCGTGCTCTGTCACAAATGGTTTTTATTGTATTGCCCTATTTTGAGTGTAACATTTTTGTCTCTTTTTTATGCTTGTAAATAATACTAATACCTACTAACAATAATGAAATAAATAATCTTCTGTTTTATTTCGTTACCGTCGAAGTCATGTCTACGGAAAAACTTCTTGAGTGCTTTATTATGCTTTCAACAGTAGATGTAAGAGTGAAATGTAAAACGCTATTTTATAATTAATTAATTTAAAAAAAAAAAAAACAACAACAACAACTCCAAAATTAAAATGTACACATTCAGGTTTCACGTTATTCAGAAAAACAAACAAAAAAAGAAGAAAATATATATATATATATATATATATATATATATATATATATATATATATATATATATATATATATATATATATATATATATTGCTTATTGATGCTTTCATATAAAATTTTAATATTCGTTTTTTTATATGCCTAATGTGCAGAAATCATCTAGTTACAATTTTATAATATTTAGTTACTATTCTGGATTATGCTGAATTGGCTCTTTATAATATTGTACATTACTGCACACTTCAAATAAAGTGGTAAAAAATATATTTTAAATTTCATACAAACATTCATTAAAAAAATAAGTAACAATAGGTACACGAAAATGTGCAATTTATAATTTTTTTTTATCGCAACGTAACCTTATAAAACAAGTAACTTCTAAAAGGTGACAAGGTGGTGTAATTTTTAACAAGTCCGGATTTATGTTGGCGACACCTGGCCGCCATACTTCGCTGATTGAGAGACGTACGCGAAATTATTAAAACATAATTTATGCTCGCAATTTGTACGCTACTTGAATTCGTTCTTGCGTCATTCATCACGGCTGCCAAGCGAAACGATTAATTTCGACAATCATCAGTAAAAACCGTCGAGTTACCGAGTGGTTGCACACGGATATTGTTTTTAAACGGCTATGAGTTTACGCTCCACGATGTAACATACGCAGTTCGTGTTTACAACTTTACCCTTTTAATATGCAAAGGTACTTTATTGCTTTCGCTTGTAAAACGAGTTTTAAGTGTTTAATAAAATAAATAATTAATCGCCGGAGAGATTTAATTTAATCGCTTGCAATTTTTCATATTCCGACATTTTAAGCTGATTACTTGAATGACATTTATAAAACGATATATCGAATAGATAGATTTCGAAATAAACCACTGTAACGAAGTACAAAAACGGTGTGTTAAATATTCAAATTCTGTTACCTTGCCTAAGACGTCGACCCTATTCTAATCCCATAAGCTCTTAAAGATCACCACAAATTTTATCTTTCACTTGCAAGTTACTACCCTAAGCTTCCTATAGAAGACACGGAGAAATTAATTTATATTCTGACTCTAAAAGTAGTGGTATCCCTTATTCATTCCAATTACGGTATTCAATATTTTTTGATAACATAACTGCAAAACATAAGAAATTAAACACAGTTAATGTCGTTTCATGTAATTAATAGTAGCATAATTTAAAAAACGAAGTTGTTATTTATTTTCAAATAAATGTAAAGTAAAGCGTCCTAATTTCGCGAAGTTTATTAAGATTTGGTCGTAGATATAGATAAATTCCTGACGGCACGTCCGCTTCCTGCATTGCTTTCCGCCGGGGAGCCCCCTCGTTAATTTTATTTTTGGCGTCACTACGCCTACGTTAATTCAATAACGGTTTTGGGAAGACATGTTATATATTGTATTTACACAATTATTTTAATCAATTACATATACATTTACATTACAGCATTACATTTCTTCAACTTTAGAAAACCAGATATTTTTGTGCAAAAAGTGAGAACTAAGTATTCATATATCGGTACAATAATTTTTTTATTTTTCAAATACAGGCAGAAAACAGTTCCTAAAAATAGTCACTAAGCTAGTATGTAAAACTATAGGTGGTTTTATATATATATTTCTATTTTTTTTGTTTGTTAAATGTGACTCCAGGGTAATAGTTACGTAACATCATATTCTAAGTGTCACTAGGGGAGTGTAGGTACATTACAAGTAATCTTATGGTGAACGTTAATATTTATAAATCCAACTGGAATAATTTAATTAAATAATTCGCTTTATTGCAGCCTAATTTAATTTTTTAGAAAAGATCGTACAAAAACTCAACCAACGATAGAAAGGTACCTGGACGTTTGAACGCATATAAAACTTTTCCAATTTACAGAGGCTGATTGGAAAATTTTCGCCAGTTTGGGTGTTAATCGAAGCTTGACTTCACTTGGACTCGATTGAAGTAAGTGTTAATTCTAAAGAGAAGAATTCATTTGCTTCCCCTTTTTAATAATATTAAATAATTACTTTACTTTTTCTGTAAGTATTACACATTTGAATTTGTTGTGATATAGATCACTTATTTGCAACTAGCTGATAGACATGACTTCGTCTGCTTTGATATCAACAACGTATTCTATATGCAGAAGAAAAAAATATTTAAAAAATCGGAAGCAAGAACATTACAAAGAAGTAAAATACTAAGTGGATATTAAGTACGTTGTTTTTTTAAATATAATTACTTTATGTACTTATTATATATCACAATTAATTATTTTATATAGGAGTCAAATGGCTAAGAAATAACACTAAGAAATAAGTAAACTAAGAACTTAATTGAAATCTAACCAATAGTTTTTCGTTATATAAGCACATAGACAGACCTCTATGATTTTAATTATATAAATGATTCAAATTATTCCTATCTAAATTAACTTTTTAAATTTATCTCACTCTCACTCACTCTCATATATGACAATTTATTTTCAACTTTTTGTAATCCTTTTTATTCTATATTTTTTATAATTCTATCGTATATCTCAAAAGTTCATGATCACATCATAAACTTTATATACTTTCAAAGAAAAAAGAATTACGCAATCAACTAAAATCAGCCCAGGAGCATCGAAGTAATCGATGAACATGTGTTACTATTTATATATTTTTTAATTAATTTTAAAAATCAAACTAGTGATAATTGCATATATTAAAATAAATCAGTTTTAAGTCAATAAGCGAGTAATATAACAATGTTGTTGTTAGTGTTGCAAATTGGTTTTTGGCTCGATAGCGTGCGCGACCGCACGCCGTTTTCGCGGTCATTAGCAATTTTGGCAGGGCTTCATCAGCTCGCTACTAACTTATGAGATTTCGACCTCGCTAAATTGCTTTTTAGACCCTTGTGAAAATATTTTTAGCAATTAACATTTTTTTTTATTGTTTTCGCTTTCATATTATTTCATATTCGTAAAAGGTATTTTGTTTATCTTCGTATGACTTAAAACTGATACAAACTAGTAAACCGGCTTTGTATAGATTAAACAAAGAACAAAACAACAAAAGCATAATTAAGGACAAAATATTAAAATGAATGTTAAAACTAAATTATATTTCAGTTCGCAGTAGCAAGTTTTCACAGTACACTCAGTGTTTGGGTATTTATTTATTTATTTATTTTTTATTGTCCAAAAATAGTTTGCACGGTAAAAAAGATTGACGCTCATAAAATGTATTTGAAGTGATTTAAAGTATTGTTAGCTTTACGCTAACACTGATGCTGATATTTTTAAATCGACGTAGATACTTGGTTTATCAAATGCATCCAATACACTAATTTAATTTAATAATGAATTAAATAAATAAGAATTATAAATTTTATCTAACATAGAATTAAACTAACAGCACTTACCTGTATCGTCTTAAACAATACAATCTAACGAAGTGGTGTCTACCCAACGCCTGCGGTTCTCATATACATAATATTGCTTCCTGCGATTTTTAACTGCTAATTAGTATTCTAGTCTGCGACGCGCTGCTCTCATTAACACACCTTTGTCTCTACCTCTTATTAGCAGTACGCGACTCAAACGATATTAAAGCACAAATAATTTTATTCAGTCAACCATTCATTCATCATTCGTATAATATCTAAATGTAATTTTTCAAATAGGATTATTATTGGTGTTCATATTTTTCAATGGGTACTTAAAATAAATAAATCTACTCCAATCTACTGTAGGTACTTGTTTTCACTGTTCACTGTTGCATTTAAATTAAAACTGTAATGTGTTATACTTTATTACTGGAATGACTATGAAACTCAAATAAAAAGTACCTCTGAATGTAATGACAGAAGTATCGAATGAGTAGCAATAGTAATTAAAACCGGTAGATACTGAATTGAACTGTAGTGCATTCGTCGGCTTGCTAACTAGCTGCAGTATAGAACAACCTTTCATATACCTTTTTCTGTTCTGGGCTCATCAATAAAGTCGCAATCCGAAATCGTTATCTATTCAAATGCCATAGATGAATTTTAAAATACTGTCGATTTTGACGATAGCGTTAATTTGAAATTTTTAATTAAAACTAAATTTCAAATTAAAATAAAAAATATAAAGTAGTCAATTAAAAATCCTTTCCGTATAATTTATTGTATCTCCACCTTACATGAGAGCCAGGAAGATTTAGAGCAGTAATATTATAAATTCGGAATATAAGTGCTCTCGTTCAATTTAGAGGACGTACTCGAGAAAATTAAGGAAAGGTGGTCTTATCCACTTCAACTGCCACTCCCAAAGGCTCAAATATACCTAAATTATAATCTACATGACAGTTCAAGAAAATCAGACCTCCTGTAATGCCTCTAATTTACCTTATGTTTCCGTTTTTCTTTGCCTTTATAAAAATGTATCTGTAATTACGTCAGAAACAACCCAAGTTCAGGATGCTTGTAACAATTATTATTAATTATAAACTTAATTTAAACACTACCTATTCATAAACTTAGTAACCATTTTTAAAGATTTTTAATTTTTTCCAAACAACCGATTTTCCGATGAATAGAGATTCTGATAATTTTTGTGAATGATCAATTCGAGAAAAAACTGTGTATAGAATACAGCGTCCTAAAAACAAATATATATATGTAGATAGACATATTTATAATATAGAAAAAGAACTAAAGTATACAAAGATATCGATAGAAAGGTACTTAAGATTAGAAATGTTGTTCGTTAAATACTATTCTTAAATCCACTTTTAAAAATGTACCTATTTTTATAATATGTAAGTGTAACATTTTTTATCTTAACTCAAATGAAAACCTTGCAGTGATTTTTTTTTTTTTTTGATAATCGAAATTAAAATATGGAACCTCAGCTAAAACAAAACAGAAAAGGATCTTTGATAATTATTCAAATTGCTCTTTTATATTTTTACTCAGATGTTATAATAAAAAAATTAATTTCACGTAATTTAAGTCTTATCTACTGCGGCAAGACCATATCTAAGAATAAATTTCGTAAATTATTCATGAAGAAAGTTTTTACGACGACATGATTTTAAAACCGACATTTGTAAGCCTCGCTACAAAATAATTTTATGAACTTAAAGGGTCAAGTCCGTACATTATAAAATATAATTTTGGTACTATATTATTAATTATATTATTTATATTATTAATTTTTCTTTTTTTTCAGTAAAATTGTATTCTCGTTACAATTTTTATATTGCAGGAAAAAAAATACGAATATCCTAAATAAACGTTGATTCAAAACTGTAGATGGCTAACAGAGCTTCGAAAAATATTTTAAATATTTAGTAGCTTGCTGTGTCTGCGACGTCGCGCCCGCGCATAAGCGCCATAAAAAAATATATTTTACTTTATTGTCTGATTGTGTAAGTTTCTGATGATACTACTATGTCATGCATTCTAATTTTTTATATTACCTATATAATATTTTAATTCAGGTTTTTTTTTAAATATTTATTAATGATTATATGCTATAAAACATTATCTTATACCTTTGAACGAGCAATTCTTGTATATATACTTATACGTTTTATCCGTCTTTTCAGGCAATTAAAATACAAAGGTAAATTTCGCTAATATTTATAATGTTATAATAGCACACGTGGGAAATCGGGCGGTCCCGAATCAAAGTGACTCGGGCGACCCCGGTTCGATTCCAGATGTCTCCAGTCAGATTATATCTTTACCTTTTTTTTTCAAATTCCTTCTTTTGTGAAAAAAACTATTATTGGGAGCCCTTTTTACTTTTAAAATTTAAATAATCAATATGAACAATATATGAATATTGTTAATATTATGTCGTTAAGATCGAAATATATAAAACAAATCTCGGAAACGGCTCCAACGATTTTCTTGAAATTTAGTATGCAGGGCGATAATTCTAGCTAGGATTCATTTTTAGAAAATGTCGTTTTATCCATGTTTTTAAGGCAATGAACAACTGCTACAATTATTAGAATACGAAGGAAATTTCGCCACCATCTACAAGTTTATAATAGCTCAGGTGGGAAATCGGGAGGTCCCGAAACTAGAAGACCCGGGTTCGAGTCCAGATGTCTCCAGTCTAATTATTTTTTTATTTTTCCTTTTCTTCAAGTTCCTTTTTTTGTGAGAAAAACTATTATTGGGATGGGAGACCCTTTACTACCTGGATTACCGAGCCTTGCTCGGTATTTTTTATTTAGATACGAATTATTATCACCGGCACATTGGTCGAAGACTTTCGACTTCAGGCACTGAGGTATGGCGGATGAAAATACGTTTTTTATTTTCCCAAACACTGCTAATCCTAGCTAGATTCAACGATTGACCTCTCTCTTGAAGTAGAATATACTAAGTTGGAACTTTTGTCCTAGATAGATGTGCTCGAAAACTTCGAGAGCAGATTTTTAAACTGGTATCAGGGTGGGCACGACATGGACACCCATCTATTGGGAAACTCCATCAAGGTCACTGAACATAATGTTGAGGTCTTCCAGGAATTATTCCATAACCATGATATCGTCGAAAAATCGAATAATTTCCATTCCGAAAAGCTAAAAAGCGTCTTTCAGTGTTGCAGTTAACAGTTTCGGAGAGATGACATCTCCCTGTCTCACACCTCGCTGTATTGAAGTAATGAAAAAATATAAATACATACAACCATACATATACACATATACATACATACAAATATTCGTACACAAATCGATATAATATACCTATATAAAATGAATATACATATATAAAATGAAACTATTGAATATACATATATAAAATGAAATCAATTATAAATTTTTATAACACACGTGTAGAGTATAAAGAATCTATAAATCCAGAGCCTTAAGTAAATGTTCCCGGAGATACTTTCATATTCTATCAAACACAAGTTATTGGAGTTTGTGTTGAAATATACTTATCTTATATCACATAAAAACAATTTATAGAAAATGGTTGCAAATTACTATACACTTTCTATGATATCCTACAACAAAACAGGTAGATAGATGAAGGTCATTCAAAAGAACTTGTACGTAAGTTTAAATATGGTCGACCCTTTGTTGATTGTATAGCCTTTAACTTAAATATACAACCAACTTCAATCGAACCGTTGCTCGCAGTTGATTTTTTTCGTTGAGTCGTTAGTTATCACGACTTAAGTTTATAAAGTATACGTAGTAACTTAAATTCGCGTTTCAAAGTCACTACAGTACAATAAAAGTAATGACGTCGGTAATGACGTCAGCATCAAGTTCGGGTAAGATTCATTGTGGTTTACCGCAGCATGCACATGCCAGCAACAGACAATTCCTGCGAAGATATTCTCATTAGATATTGTATATGTCTAAGCCAGATAAATCTAGTGTGGTTAAGCTTATTAACTACTATACATAAGTAAATAGTTATTATTTTATATTTTAACGTCAACAACGAAAACATCAGTCATATTGGGCTTGCTTATGATATAGGCGTATTAGCCAGGACTCTTGTGTATATATAAAAAAATTATCTCAACAGAGAATTTCAAATTGGCAGAACTAGGTAGCATTACGACTTAAGAGAAGTAAGGTGTCATTAGTTACAATCAGTGCATGACCGTGGGCGTCTTACAGTCATGCACGCAACCTATAACGTCTGTAACAAACTGTAACGAAAATAAAAGTTTCATTTAAAATTATTTGTAATTTCCTATAAAATAAGGAAAGTAAGAAAAACGAAATAGCAATCTATGACAGTAAAAAATAACTGAAATTGAATGTAATTTTGATGATCGTCAATTTATAATGCGTTTTTTTTTTTGAGATGATAACATCTCGCAAATCGATGAATAGCAGCTGCACGCACGAAAAAGCATGAGGCATTGTCACGTTCCGCGAGCGGGAGCGCGGAACAAACGATAGAGAGGCACGATCGGCCACCGAAATGGAAATTTTAATTATGCTGCTCTCTCGTATTCATTTTCTGGGTTTCTAAGCACCTACTTTCACTTGATAATATAGCGGTCAATACATTGTAGGAATTAAGACTATGATATACGATGTACAGGCACTTCATAGGCAGGATATAATATAGGTATATAATTACAGTCGACAACTATCTGTTCGAAAATTTTGTATTTGTACGATCAAGTGGAATGAAAAACGATAATTTTATGGCCCTGGAACACATAACGCTGTCAGCCAATAATGCCAACACTGGATCGGCCTAAGCGTTCGGCATTAGTGACGCATCTATCTCTAATCCACTCCATCGGCAGATGCGTCCGAGTAGAGAAGAAAATATTAAATAATTATTAATATTTGAATTAACGAGTGCAAATAAATATTAATTTATCGAAAAATAAAAAGAATTTTCTACTATTTCTTTGTATCATACAAAATAATGTAAATTCAGTGATAATAATTCAATTCAATTAATAAAAGTATGCAAATTTTTATCAGTTTTCTTATAACGTTATCACGTAAAATTATCGTACGTAAACCGACTTTACAAACAACCGTTTTTTTTAATGAGAATTTATGCACATTTTTCCGAAGGACCTTCAATAAAACGGTCATATGTAATGAATTTTATAAAATTGGGTTAATCCTGAGATAAACTTATTCATACTGACATTCCCATCATTTTTTTAATATCAATACTATATAAATTTATTCCGTGTAAAAACGCAATAATATTTGTGTCCTAATACCCAAACGACTATTGAATTTGGTATATTGAGAATTATTAATCAACATATCATGCCGTTATAATGATGATCCTTACTCCTACTTCTATAGATATAGTTAGAGAATCTACGAAGCAACATAGTGATCGGCCGATTGGATTTGAAACAAAGCTAACGAACCGTTGAATCATGTAAACAGAAGCAAGACGGCCGTCGTGTTTACCTAAAGAGCCTTTGCTTCATTAGGATCCAATTTACTGACAACAAATTAATCCCCTTTCACCAGTATTGTAGTTGTTTTATCGAAAAGATATCTAATCGCTTCGTGATACTTTGTTTATCTGAAATGAAAACAATAAATGTTTTTTTTTTTTTTGTTACACTAGAAGTTAACAATAATACAACTATGTATACAATATTTTAAGCCGTTTCAATTGTGTTCATCAAAACTTCTTGAACATTAACTGTGCGAGCATTCGTTATATTCAGCAGTTTCGTAAACAATTTAACTTTTCCTTGTTAATATGAAACAACACAACTGATTATTGCTTACCGACTTATTAAGCAAAAAGTTTGCAAAGACAACAGAGGGTAAATAATAGTTAATTATTTGAGATACTTCCTATTATTAAAATATTTACACAAACAAAAAAAAAACGATTTAATATGGAATTAATTACGCAAATCACAACATAAACGAGGCGTACTATTCAATTCAATACGAGGCTAATAAAGGCAATCATTTAATAAAGCAGTTCAGGAAAGCAAACGGCTAAGCGAAATACAATGCGTCAAAACGAAGAACTTTTCTATTGTACACTTTAAATTAATTGCTTTCTTACTAAATAAATTATAGGTCTTTGAATACACCCTCCAGCACGAGCAACGCGACATCGTATTTATCCTACGAATTCAAATAAAACAATACTAACTGTACTCTTTATAACTCCGAAACAAATATAGTTCTCGTCAGAACTTCGTTGTAGACTTTATTCAAATACAGAAAAGTCTATAAGAGAACACAACAGAACTACGCTAAATCAGAATCTTAAAAACAAAATTAAAAAGTATTACGTTTGTCTCAGCAAATATTTAATGTGTTATTATATGCTACTGCCTTAAATAATACCATCAATATAATATACTTAACATAAATATCTCTAACATATATATAATTTAAACGCGATGATTTGTCCGATTTTAAAAATTATTTTCATATTAGGAAGCCTGTTAACGGAAAAGGCTATCACTACATATTACAAAACAAAGTCCCCCCGCAATGTCTGTCTGTCTATCTGTTCACGATAAACCAAATACTAAACGGATTTTCTTGCAGTTGCTATCAATAGAAAAAGAGATTAATGAGGAAGGTTTAGATAGGTATATAATTTATTCAGGTCTTGTGTAAATTGGTTGAAATATGACGATAATTTTGAATATGTCAAAATAAGTCAATCTGCCTCAGCGCTTTTATCGAAAACGCTGCCTAGTCCCTTTGAGATAAGTATAATAAAACGTATGGTGGGTTATTACGGGTATATATAGGTTAGTTAAATGTTTGGTGAGATATTATATAGGTTAGGTATTTAGTTAGTTTATTTTATTACCTCTTTCATAGGTTTACAGAAAAGTCTGCGATGGCTTATTACTAAATATTTATTTTTTAAGGATAGCTTACCAATTCTAAATTCAAACAAAACAATCAAATCTGCAAAAACAATGCGGAATTTTAAAAAAAAATTAGACGGATACAGTAATAATCCTAATAGACTTAAATACGTTAGATGCGTCAAACATTTCATACACTTTAGGATAATTTACACTATATAATTTAAATGAATTCTTATGAGTTATTTATCGCAAAATAACTGACGCGCGAGAAAATATATTCAAACGCGGGTCTTACATCGATGACAGGCCTCGCTTTATCCGCGCCGCGTCCCGCGCTGTCCGTGCGAAGCCGGGGCGTGTCGCTAGTAAGTTATAAAACTTTATGCTAAGACATCAATACAGTGCAGTACATAACCATAAATGGGTGACATCTTTATTTTATATTAACTATTATTATTAATAATTACTTTATACGAATATATTATGTACAAAAGCGATTCAGACAGCAGACATCGTTAAAAAACAATGTAGTATTTAATAAATATTCTTCTAATATTTATTTACAACACAAGTGCTGTAAGATATCAAATCAATCATACTGATATATGCAACAATATTGTATAGTTGAAGTACGTGTGGGTAAAAGTGATCGTAACACGTCGTTCTATCCTAATTCCAACCATTCACAGCACAGGTTCTAATTGCTTGTCGAAATTTACAAATTAATTTAAAATACGTGAGCGTCGGGTGAAACAGACTTGTTTGTAGTACCTGCAATAAATTGCAATTAGGAAAGCTGCTGTTGTGTCTTGTTATCGAGTTAGCAGTCTTCAAGCCTCTTTGCGCTGCAACACTTCAATATACCGGATCTCGGATAAATTAATAATACTGAAAACTGGCTTTCAGTTATTATTTTAAATAATATGTACATACGTAAATGGCGGTAGCTACTTTTTAAACTACGAAAGTTTCAATAAATAAACTGCGTTAATCTTAAAGATAATTTAAAACAGATTACCATATTCAGGATTTCTTTCTTAAAAAATTACGTTTTCAGTTAAAATAAACGTTGAATATTTTGTCGTAAATCTGTCAGCAAAACAATTCCTACCCTTTCACGAGCAATAAAAGGCTGCCATGAAAAAAGGCAACGAAGAAAAGTATCATAAATATAATATTCATTTATATTCGTTTAGTCGTGACCCTTGAGGCAAAACTTAACCGAGAGCTTTACAATACAAAAAATTTAATGCTAACTGGGTCAAATAAACGTCAAAAGCGACACTGCCATTTAATTTTTAACAGTTATTTCATGTATAAGTCAAAGCATTCAAATTTCAAATTAAAATTCGGCAAACCCCAAACCCTTTCATTCATTCATTGAATGTTTCCGGCTCTTTACGTTATTGATTTTCGAGTCTTTGATCTACTCCAATTTCAATAGCGTACAAACGGAACCTATAAATGTATTGGATTAAAAATCTAGGTATATAATGCCGTCCTTTAACTTATTTTAATTTTTAAATATATTTTTTTCTTCGTTATTTTTAAAAATCGGTCTGGTTGTTTTGTTGCAAACAGTTAACCTGTACTGATACATGAGTACTAGGTATATTTTTAAAGTAATTTATGAATAGACTTATAATGTTAAGATATGCATCTCATCTCATCAAGAGGACTAAATACTGAATCAATTTTTTGAAAATGTTATAACTTTTACATAATGTCATAGCTGTTCGAGTTCATAACAAAAAATTATCCTTACCTTGATCCTTAAAATAATTACTACTAATATGATTTAAATTATCTAAATATTTTACCAACCTTTACTTCCTGATCTCAAATATATCCTGAGTCTTATTAATTTTCTGATTGAGTCTTCATTAAATCTAAAAATAGAGTACTAAGTCGACAACGTTGACAAAATTTATGCACGTTATTAGAAGGGCATTATCTTGGATAAGCTTTGCCGGAGAAAACAAAATATTTCAGGAAAATATATGCAGCACACGTGAGTAATAAAGTTATTACTCTCCAGGATTTATCCCGACGAGACAGTGTAACAGACGGGGGAACAAATCCGATGCTAATTATCCATTTGTATCATCATTTTTTAGCACTAAGCACTCTTTTTCGCGCCAATGACAGCGATCTTAAACATCAAAACTGTTTATCGAGGTTTATATTTTTATATAGGTAATCGTTAAATACAATGATTTTTATATTACATAAAGTATGTTTTTATTTTATTTTGCCCTGAATGATCTAAAATTTAAAAATAACCTGACACTCATTTAACGGAAAGGGACTTATTACTCGTATTTTCTATCAAATTATAATTTATGCTTTTTAAAGACAATTAACTTGAAAAAATTTAAGAATACCTATATAAATTTTAATATAATTTTTCAACCATCTTCATTATTGGGTTAGCTTTTCCAAAACGAAGAAATACCTGGTAATTTAAATGAAAAGCCCTAAGATAATTTCACGCTTCTTCTAGCTTTAAAAACTAAGCTCAAAATAAACTTTCTGGCCCATTTCACCTATTTAATGATATAATTTGTATGTATATAAATATAACCGTCCTTGTTTAGTGTTACTAGTAGTCGCCTTAATGGAGGTCGCGGGTTCGATTCCCGTTCGGGACAAATATTTGTATTTGTAAATACATATATTTTACTGGTCTGGGTGTAAGTCGCATGCAAGTATGCAGTTAAAGCAGTCGATTGTTATCTTAGACACCTGATAGCGATCTGTTACTCATAGAATGGAAATTATCCGCCAAACAGCAATGGAACAGCTAAAATCCTTCTCCTGTATGATAAAGAGACTTCAGCCCAGCAGTAGGTCGTTTACAGACTGATACAGTTCAGTTCGTATATATATGTACAATTGTACATAAATTACAAAATAATCTTTATAAGTAAAATTTATTTAAGTCATCACGATTTAAAAAAAAAACTTTTATTCTTATTAATTTAGATGATGGATCGTAAATGAAATGATATTTTACCAAATACATTTTTAATAATTAATTTTCTTTATATTCTTTTAGTTTTTAGCAAATGTATTTTTATTCAAAGTTTATATAAAACTATCAACTGTTCAAGTTATCAATAGTCTTGCAGGTATATTATATTTAATTATATTTATGAACAACGTGACACAGAGAATATTAACGAAGGCTGATGTAATTATGCATTTCACAGTACAGAGCTATAGTGCAAGAGTTTGCTTTAATGCGGGCTAATGGGACCGAACAATACGAGTAGTGGAGATACAAAGAGAATCCACATGTCACGCTTAGCGTCAGGTGCGCCCAACAGATTCGTGCGATAGGCCTCGCTCATTGTCTGCCATCTAAGTGCATAATTGACGTAGACATGAGGCAGTACTAGCCCGGATAATTTATCCCACATCCATTTCATTATTATGTAACCCGACATATTATTACCCATATTTACTTTAACAATCAAAGAGATTATTATATTTAAGTTATAAACGTTTCTAGTAATTAAAAAGTTAGAATAATTTTAAAATGTAATCAATTGAAAGCAAAGTTACCTTATACTATTTTCTTGAGAGATTGGTACAAGACTGGTAGAAGGTATTTTAAATATAATCATAAAACCGAATAAAATAAACAATACCAAAATTTGAATAGCTCATCGAATAGAATAAGATCTTACAAAAAATACGATATTACCATAACGGTTCCCGACGGTCACTGAAATGTGATGGTTTTGACCTAAGTGACCTATGAATGGCGATGCGAATGAACTTATAAAAACAACTTCTTTTTTGTGATACCCTAAAGAACGATTTCTATTCTTGATGTTTATAATTTTACCAAAGAAATATATGTATTATAGACTATTTTTCAGATATTCAAACAAAAAGTAAAACCTTTGCATTATCCAATTAATAAAAATCTTACTAAGAAAAATCGAACTGAAAAGATTTGCTCCATTTACTTAAATAAAACGAAGTAAATTGGATAAAATAAAAAGTTGAATGTTCAATTGGCCGGTAGCGCAAAGGAAATGGAACCGCCGATGTCTTTTTTTATTTTTATTTCCTTAACTTTTAAATCCTTGAAAACAATTTACCTTCAATTTATTAATCTTGGCTCACGATTATATATAACCTTAAACATAAAAAATAGTTGTTATTACTTTATAGAAAAATAAAATAAATACTACAAGATAGTTACGAAGAGATAAAGTATTTGTGTGAGAAATGGAATTAATAGAAGATTACTGTTGGCTTGATTTTTTATCAGTACTGATCAAAAACATATTAATATAAAAACATACATATACCGGACTCAGGTCGGGAATCGAACCCACAATCCTGAATCAGAAATCAGGGTCAGTGTCAACTGCGCCAACGGGTCAGTATGAAGTACATTATTTTATTAATTACATTAGTTTCGGGAATTGAATTGCACTAGACGGTAAAAAAACTGTTTTCACATATCTACTATCACATTAATTTAATTGTTTTTTTTTTAATTTTTTATTAGAATTATATTTTCAAACTGCAACGCAAGTTCTGAATGTTAGTTGCACAGGATTGTCTGAGAACATAACGTTTTTGTTGCAGACAGAACCAAGATAACGCCACATTTAGTTCCTGCGTGCTATATACAAAACATATTGAAGCTTATATTGAAACGTCATAAAGTGTAAAAAAGATTATACTAAAATTATCGGAAAACATTTATCGCTATTATTTATGGTAATGAACTAAAAGGATGCACTTAAGTTAGCAGCAAGGTGTTAGAAGCTGCTTTAAACTTACAACCCTAAAGCGCTTTCTTGAGTTAGAGCAAAAAAGCAACGGACTTTTAAAAACAGGAAGCTAACAGTTCAGAAAAGTTAAGTGGAAAGTTAGCGGTCTTAGTTTTATTTTTATTTATGAACCGAGTACCGATGTAAGTAACGCTCACTTTAACGCTTAAACTTTTCATCGTATTTAGTTGCTGTGATTTATTTACGATTAATTCAATTTTTTGATGATAATAACGCAAGAAATTGAAAATATTACACATTTTATAGGCTGTTTGAACTCTGGCGAACGGCTATTAAAAGTAGGGGAAGCACGTTTTATCGGAAAACGCAAAAGTGATGATAATGGAGGCTCATAAAGAAGCAGAGCGGTTGCCGATAGATTCGCAAGTTACCAACTTTTCGGGAGGTCCCGTCGCCATTAGATGGGTCACTAGTGGCCCGTCAACCGTCACTAATGTTACAGGAAAGTGCGCTTTATAAACTTATTTCTTAACCTTATTTTCTTCACATATTTTGAAATTACTTGTCAGAAGTGACTTTTAAATAAAATAAAAGTAATCTTTATGCAATCGGTTTACGAAAGTAAGACGATTTTATTGCTGAGCTTAAATTTTCTTTTTCGGCGATGCAAAGAACATTGGTCCGCTTTGATTCTGTGAACGTATTAGCATTGGATTTGAATAGAACAAACAAAGGGATTGTTCAAGACAGTGTGCTTTCGTAGGCGATTGTAAATTCAGCGTATCGTAAAAATCCAAGCTCAGGACTACTACATAAGTATTATCTTTTTGGATTTATTTCAGATTCATGCTTATGTCCCCTTTGAATACTAAATTATTGCTATTCGTACATTTATAGCCACTAATAGTATTCAATACTTAGATACTATTTTATTTTGTCATTGTACACAAACAATCGTTGTTTCTCGTATGTGTTAAGGTAAGCTAGTTGAAAATGCGGTAGCGTTAAATCCATATGTTGTTCATAGTTTAAATTGAATAGTAAAATAAAGCAGTTTAAAAATTATATAAATATGAAATAATTTTAAAAATAACAAAAAACCGATTTTAGTTAATTCGTATATTTCATTTACATTAGGTACTTAATAAAAACCTTTGGATTACTTATATTCTTAAATATATTATAGGTACATCTTTATTGAAATTTAATTTAAAAAAAACCTAAATAAAGTAAGCATTAAATATCACACAAATCTTTTATGATCTAGTTGTAGTTCAACTTGATAATATAATTTAGCAGGCATAACGTAAGCACATTTATAAAATGGAAACCAACGTTCGTAATCCGAAACCACGGAAAGAATACTAGGCGCACCGAAAGCAAATCTCCCTACGTATATTGATAAATCCTCACGATCGTTGCGGCTTTGCGAATTGCACTTTGCCGATGCAACTTGTGCCTTGTATTACATTCCCTTTCACGAGATTACTGTTTGAAATGCAGTGTTGAGTTCAGAAAACATAGTAATTTATACTCACTTTTTTGTTTTAAAAACATAAAAGATACTTTAAAGTGTTTATTTTTTAAGTCTCGTGAATAATGTGTTTTAATCAATTTTAAATCTCTTCTATTGGTCTACTATTCAATGCCAGCATTTATCAGTTCTTAAAATATTTTTAATTTATATAAATCCTAATAAAAACTAAACTTAAATTAAAATTGAATCATATTTTAATTAGTTATTAAAACATTGAAGACACAACAACAAACATAATTTTATACTTTTAAAATTGGTTTGTCGTCCAAATTAAGTATAGTGTGATATAATAATCATTTCAAACGTCATAGAAAATGAAATAATATTGTGTAATTGTCTCGTAAAATAAATTATTTTCCTGAACTTAATTAAAAGTTCTTTTAAAATAGGAAAGGCGCACAGAAGTTAATAGCGTAATTACTATTGCTATAAAGTACCTAATTGAGATATTGAAGTCACGTACTCCATTCGGTGAAGACATAAAGCTTTCTAATGTCGGTCGAACTGTCCAACTCCAACCATTCGAGGCATACGAATTCTCCTAACTACTATTTCTTAAATGGTGTAGAAATTACACTATTTCAGATTTACTATTTTAAATATATCCTCACGTTTTTTAAAACAAAATTTTTCTCATATATCATGTAAACAGCGGGCACAGCTAGTACTAAATTAACTAGTTAGTAAATATATTATAATAAAGCCCTCAGCGTCGCTCGCACATAAGCTTTACCGTTGTGTATATTTGTGTAAACGGTTGATGGTACAAACTAACCGCGATTTAGTAAGCGCCATCAGCGCCATCTATTATGATATTCTTGTACTTTGCTAAAAATTAATCGCAATGATATCGGATTGATTTGACATTGTTTACTTAATTTTAAATATTAATTATTATTTCTGAAATGCTATTAAATATGTTATATACAACGTTATTACCATTTTTGAATTGCATTTATATATACTTACATACTCTTCTGTACCACGCGCCGTCATTTTTGAATGACAAAATTCCAATTACAATAACTTCTGATACTATTTTGATGAAAGAAACACTAAATGTTGCCTCAGAACATGTTTCATCATTTTCATCCGGTTTTTTTTTTTTAAATCTACACTTAGTATTTTAGGCGTGATGGATGTTCAATCAATCAGATAAACATTTCCAAAAATTAAGTAAGTTTATATATAATTAGTGTTTTTACACCACTACAAAAAATGTAATTAAAAAAAACTGAAAAATAAGATACGTAAAATTTGCATTTTTATTTATTTATTTATTCACTATGATACACAATACAGAATACAATTAGGGCTCATCATTCATCATCAAGTCATTAGAGCTGATCATTTAGGGCTGGATTATATTCCTAAAGTATGTGCACACTTCAAGATTTTAAGCAATTTAACAAAGGAGTGGTTAATAAAAGTTATTAAATATTATATTACATTGCACAAGTTTATTTATTACTCTATGCTATTGACTGATCAGTCTTTCTAAGAATAGCTATGACCTTTCTATTAAATTTAAACTTACTTTTATTAAAAATATCAATAACTACTTTCTTTATTTTCGGTGACAATATCATACATTATAAAAGCGACACATTCTAACGATTATTATACGAGATTTATTCTATTTAGATCATTTATTTTACGAATAGGTAGCGATTTTAACAATATGAGTACATCTCTTAGATTCTTGGAGCATATCTACGAGATTCGTAACATAGTGATGAAGTTAGGCTGGTGTTCAACCGCGGCGTAGAAGGTATCAAATTTACATTGCACGCATATTTGTGGCGTTCTGAGTAAACCGACTTAGCTCAGGTAATGTCAGAACATTCCATACATTTAGGCAGTATTTATAGGGCATTAGACAATATTTATAATTATATAAGCTACCTTTATGCTAATTAAGATTTTGTATAGATGGCTTGATATGTAAAAAAAAAATGTAAACGAAATTCTAAAACATAGAAAAGGTATAAATGAACAAAAGATTATTATTATTATTTTGTATTTAATGAAACAAAATCATTAAATATAATCTTTATACAACTATCCATTTTTTTCTATTAATATAAATATATTCTATGAGAATTCGATTAATAATTTTATTATTAAATGGAATGGCTATATATATTCTGTCTTGAAAATAAACTGCATCTTACAACAGAAGATTTCCAGGTCAATCACTAACGATTTTGTCAAAGCAATTTAAAATTAATTTCTTTTTTAATAACACATAATCCGTTTTTATTTACTTTAGTTAGTAGTTATATTACTTTAGGTACTTTAGCAAATAAATACCATAGCAAGAAATTAATTAATACAGCTGTACGCGTGGTACCAAGTGCGCATAAGTTCGCTTCCGTCATTCAAAATACAATAACTTTTAATAGAGTAATTGTATGTTGGATTTTAATGAAATAACGACAAAAACTTAAGAACGTTGCTCATGAGGCGTGCTCGTAACGACAGAAATTTCTAAAATTGATGACATTATATTCAACTATTTTTTGTCCATTGTCTCCAATTCTAATATGTACATAAACGACAATTTATCATTTTTGTTAAATAAAATGAAGTAATGAAAAATATATTATCTTTGTCACTTTCCAAAAAACTATAAAACATACCTCAATTAACTTAACCATAACTATGCATATAAAATTAATGTAACATATAAATTAAGGTATTGTCGAAATCAAATAATTTTCAATTCATACAATATAATGTGTAAATATTTAATGAAAAATGTTCTACTGTCATATCATGCGATATTTATACAACAAACACGCGCATATCCAGTCTCGCAGGAAGGCAATGTTAATGGAGTTGCTAATTTGCATAAACACATTTGCTCAGATTTTGACACCCTCACTATGCTTGACATTTGAAATCTCTGACACGTATATTATGATGAAATCCCTGTTAACATGTGTTCAGTTGTGAATTTTTAATACAATTTATACAATTTAGATTATTTTTGTAGCAATAAATTGTTCTCAAGGGTATTAAACGATTGTGTTTTATTTTTTCGCTTAATGTAATTACTATTATCTATCGTATTTTGTCGTAAAATGTTGTAGGAATTTGTTCGAATCAGCCTGTAAAAGTAAATGAAATGTAATTGCACTAAAAATAGTTCCATAATAGGGTTGTTTTACTTTCTTTGAAGCTTTTATAGTGACCGTTACAAACTCTTGAATAATTATTTTTATTTGGTAGTATCACATGAATGTGGCGCAACACTAAAAAAAAATTGAGGGACAGTTTTTACGTTCTTATTATACCTTGTAGTTATCGTTAGTAGTTATAAAACTGAAATTATTTGATGATTATGGGAAGTGCATATCAACAAACTTCGAACCAAATGCCAACAAATAAGACCATAATTCTTAAATAACTGTATATATATTTATATTTTATACTGTATAAATAATTTATATATATTTTTTTCATAATATATTTATTAATATTACAATTACAAATGAAAGACACAACTAATCATTATTTACGTAAAGGCAACCTTTGATATAAGTCGACAAAATCTGGTAACTTTTGATTTCTTCTTTGTAAAATAAACAAATTAAAAGTGGTTATTCCACGGGGCGACTTCATTAGGAAAGTTTGTTTCTCAAAGCCTAAGCCGCGCGGTATTAATAAAGTTTTGTCGGGACGAAAAGAAACGTGTTAATTATCTTGCTCCGGCGCCGGCCATCTATCACGAGAACGGTTACCGAACTCGGGATACGGTGCGCTCTTTATATTACATAAAAACTAATTTAAGCATTACTACTATAATTTTACCTGACTCTAGATGTTGAAAAAAATATGGATAAAAAATATCTAATTCGGAACTAACTGAAGCTAATTAAATAAATAAAAAAATAAAAAAAAACTTTAAATATTCAAAAACTAAATTAATATTAATAATGAATTTTACTTGATTCTTCTGAACAAGTTACCTACACAAATACTTTATTTTATATATTTATTGGGAAACATACAGTGTAAAAAATACATTTGAAAGAATAGCTGTTAATTTCGCATAAGTCAAAAAAATTTCCACTCTTACATTAAAACATTTGGTAAACTTCAAAACAAGAGAGAAAAAAAAAGTTAGAACATTAATGTGAAATAAATATTTAAAAAGATTTCTGAAAACTTAAACAGATAATCATTTAAGATATAAGTATGATTTTAAAATTTTGTATAACTTCCACGAGGTCTGTCTTAACAAAAAAAAAAATTTTTTTGGTATAATACGTTCTACAAATTGGGACATAAAAGGTATGCTTCGAACGGAAAAAGGAAAAAATAGACATTATATATTATAACATATACAGCTGGTGTTTGAATAGAATATCACGAATATCAGAGTTAGGAGCTAGAAGTAGTCGAACAACATAACTGGTAAAATACAACCAGTATATAAACAATAATAGTACCTTTGTTTCACGAAAAACGCCAGAAAGAAAGAATTCGCTCCTAAATAAACTACCTACTTTAAACTTTTACTAATTCCTACTTTTAAAAAGTCGCGGTGTATTGCTGGCTTCTGGTGGCGCACGATCATAATTATTGGGCATCTAATCTAATCTTGTACTTAGGAACGAAGCCTTTATCCAACAGACGATAACTAAGCGATGATGACGAATTTAATTTCATCCTCGTTGAGGACTGAAATGTTATATCCACTAAAATAATAATTCCAAATTAATTCCAAATTATTCGGACACCCACCACCTCAGTCCCTCGAGACCTTGGACGCTGTAAAGGGTCCAAAACGTCGGGAAATAATTTTAAATATTCCAAATTAATTCAATATTTAAGAGTATGAGTTCTTTACTAAACTAATAAAAATCAAAACATCGAAAGAGTCAATTCGTAATAAATAATAATATAATTTTATTCGTACATAACTTTCAACGACAATTTGTATTAAATATGTAGATAACCGAGGGGGGTTATCTTTAGGGGGGTGAAGTTACTCGCGTCCGTAGGATTTACCATCTTTTCCTAGACTCACCCTACACGTGCCCCCTGGGTGGTGCCAAACGAGTGACAACGGGTGTGCCTTGCTCGAGCTACCTTGGGCAGTGCTTGCGCAGGTACTCTCGTAAAATCTACACTTACATTCGAACAGACTCACTCAAGTACACCACAATAACACTACACAAGATTACTCTCACAGGCCCACACACGTGCAAGAGCGTACATACTGAACATACACCAACACAAATCCACACACAGTTACACTCACGACAAGGACCACACACAACACTTCTGCAGGGATGGTGTGGTCAAGTTCCTGCGGACCTTTCCTCGCAGCAAAGAAAGCGAGGATTGGCCTTAATTGACCACCTGCGTGTTTGTGCCGTGCGCGGGGACCCGTAAGGGGGGATGAAGGAATCCTGGTGGCTGAGCCGAAAGAGCGTCAGCAGTAGTGCGTCTCCAAGGCAACACTCCACTTTGGTCCGGATTTCTCCTGACACGGGAGGCCGGAGGCTAGCCACCTTCGGTCAATCGGCTGCGATGTCCCGTCAGAGGGCCGTCAGGCGAGAGCTCTGTCCTGCCGGGGACGGACGACGGGTGGGACGGAGTAAACCGTCTTGCCTGATCGGCCTGCTTCCTAGCAGGATGGGGCTCTATATCCCGGGGTGACTTCTGGCGCTGTGTGCCTACTGCCGCTGCGTCCCCACTTGAGGGCTCGAAGGAGGGTGGAAGCACTCTCGGGATGAATTTTCAAACATTTATATGGATACCAAAAAAAATAAAAATCACGACACCAAGGCTGCACCTCAGGCTCATAACCCGAGTGTCGCGCCGACCACTAAACCGGCTGCACCTCAGGCTCATAACCCGAGTGTCGCGCCGACCACTAAACCGGCTGCACCTCAGGGCCAAAACCTGAGAGTTGCGCCAAACCAACAAACGGCTGCACCTCAGGCTCACAACCTGGGTGATGCGCCAACCCAGCAACCTGCCGCACCTCAAGTGAGTAGTGCGACAGGTATCTTGGACCTCACCTCGCTGAAAGCAGCAATGCCGACAGCCGCCCAGCCCTGGCAGGTCGAACCCTGCTGGAACTTGGTGACGGTGAAAAAAAGGGAGGCCAAGAAACATAAGACCAAAGTGGCGCAACCGGCACCAGTTCGCAAGGTGAAGCGGGCTAAGGCTCGTGCGGTGGCGCGGCAAATGCGGGGCCCGACCGATGACGGGAGTAGGCCGCTTGAAGCTGCCGAAGGGACTGCCCCTGTCAGTGTTGCGCAGGCCCCTGGCGTAGCCGGGCCTGCTGCACCTGTCGGGGTCAGTACACCGTCAGAGGTTGGGGCTACCGCTGCTGCCTGCGCCTCCAAATCCAAGCGGGCTAGGCGCGGTAAAAAGCGCACAAACGAAAAGAACCACGAGGAGCGTCCGACCCAGACGAAACCCGTAAAAAGGGATCGACCGGATGACTCCTTCACACCTCAAGGCAACGGCAAACGTCGGAAGCCTACCAACACCACTGGCCCCATCAAATACGCGGACGCGTTAAAGATGAAGGAATACTGCGTCGCAATTATGATGGAGCCTTACCACGATCTCACGAAAGAGCAAGCAGAGGCCATTGAGAAGCAGTTGCAGAGGGTGATGGATGAGGAAATCTTCTCGCCCAGCACCTCTGCAACTCCCGTCGTTGCACCATCATTTAGGGGCAAAGCCTTCCACAGTGAGGGCATCCTTAAGATGTGGTGCGAAGACGATTTCGCTCTACAGTGGCTTCAACGTAACGTAGTGAAAGTCACATCACCACGCGCGGGTACCAGACTGGTCGTTAGGAAACAGTCCGAGATCCCTAAGCGTGTAAAAGCGGGGCTCTTGATCCCGCAGGTGGAGCCGGAGGACGACCTCGACAGGATCCGCTTGCGCATCACGTGCCAAAACCCTAAATACCGTGTCTCCAACTGGGCGCTCTACAGCGCGGTGCCAATGGAAGACAAATCAGCGATTTATCTTATCCTTGGCATCCCTGAGGACGATGCACAAAAACTCAAGGCAAGCGAGCGTAGAATACACTACAAGTTTGGAAATATCTACGCTCGCTTCCAAGAGGACCGCATCACCGCACTGCCAAATCTCGATGCGACCGAGGAAGTCCCTACTGACTCAGGCAACGCAGTAACTAAGATGGAGGAGAGCCAGCCAGGCCCCAGTAAGGAGCCTGTCGTCGACATCGGTTCATCCGAGGTAGGTCCCCAATCTGACCTGGGTGATCTTTCCGAGAGTGAGCTGGTGGATATAGACGAGTCTGGGTTAAGCAGTGATGATGGCGCTGCCAACTCCTCTTGAAACGCACCTGTCCATCACTCAGATCAACCTCCAACACAGCCAGACTGCAACGGCTAACCTACGCAGATTGCTGGAGGGTAAAACCAAGACCGTAGCCCTGATCCAGGAGCCGTGGATCAGAAAGGGAAGGATATGCGGTCTAAGCAACATTGGAGGTAAGCTACTTCTAAATAACAACATACAACACCCACGCACCTGTATCTATGCACACAGGGACGTGAACATTACCTTAATAACCGAGTTCTGTAACAGAGATCTTACAACCGTTAGACTCCGGAAAGAACCCTCTGCAGGCTTGTCCGACGTGGTGTTAGCGTCCGCCTATCTGCCGGGCGATGCCGACATCCCCACTCCCGAACTGGCCGCGCTTGTGGAGCACTGCGAGCGCCAGGGGCTGGAGCTCATCATCTCCGTAGACTCCAACGCGCACCATGCGCTGTGGGGCAGCAAGGACAACAACCAGCGAGGTGAGGACTTTGTTTCATTTCTACTCGCAACGAACCTTAATGTCATGAATAAGGGGTCTGAACCGACTTTTGTAACTTCGAGATCCCAAACAATCATAGATATAACCCTGGCGACCGAGCATGCGTCCGAATATATTTCAGAATGGCATGTGTCTGACGACGTGTCGTGCTCGGATCACCGGTGGATCAAATATAACCTGATGGTTACGCTTACGCCACCTGAACCTCGCCGCAACCCACGGAAGATGGACCGCGGCAGGTACGAGATTCAGACAGCGCAGAAGCTCAAAAGCGTCCAACTACCTGACAACCACGAACACACGACCGCCATTGACAACCACATCAACCAGGTAACCAATTGCCTAATCACTAGCTTTGAACAAACATGCCCACTCTCCACACCTAAAGCGCGACACTTCCATAAAAAACATTGGTGGGGACCGGAGCTTGAAAAGCTACGACGCAAGGTGAGGAAGTTGTTCAACAGAGCAAGGAACACTCGTGCAGAACATCATTGGGATGCCTATAAACAAGCCCAATATCACTACAAGAAGCGCATCAGATTCAGGAAGAGAGAGTGCTGGAGGCGCTTCTGTACTAATATTGAAACGAACAGCCAGGCTAACAGAGTCAAAAGTATACTGTGCAGCGAACCGATGCACACCCTGGGATGCCTGAAGAAACCTGACGGAACCTATACCAAAACAGACCTGGAAACTTCAGAACTGTTAATAACAACACACTTCCCAGGATGTCAAATCAAAGAAACAGTGACGTGGGAAGAAGAACTAAGGACGTCGCCGGAAACGGTTGACTGGAACACCGCTAAGGAAATCATCACCCATGACAAAGTAATATGGGCCATAAACAGTTTCCTACCATATAAATCTGCGGGACTGGATGGGATTTTTCCAGGCCTGCTTAGATGGAGTGATAAGAAACTAATAGACCACCTTGTCTCCATATACAGGAGTTGCTTAGCATATCGCTACACTCCCAAAGTATGGAGAGAAGTCAAAGTAGTCTTCATACCCAAACCTGGCAAAGGAGACTACTCGCAACCAAAATCATTCAGACCTATTAGCCTTACCTCCTTTCTATTGAAAGTGTTGGAAAGGTTAATAGACAGGGAACTGAGGAGTACAACTCTAGTTGAACAACCTCTGAATCCCAACCAGCACGCCTACTCAACAGGCAAATCAACGGACTCTGCCCTGCACAAGGTTATATCCTACATAGAGGGCAATCTCCACCACAAAATATCAACCTTAGGCGCCTTTATCGATATAGAAGGGGCCTTTGACAAAACTAAGTTCACCAGCATAAGCCGGGCCCTGTACAAGCATGGAGTCAATAACACTGTTGCCGGTTGGATTGACAACATGCTAAAGTACAGGGCCATTCAAATCACTGTGAATGAAACGACAAGAGGTGTCGTAGCGAGAGGATGTCCGCAGGGAGGGGTCTTATCCCCACTCTTATGGAACATAGTGATCGATGAACTGATCACCTTGCTCAACGACCGCAAATTTCTCACAGTGGGCTATGCAGACGACTTGACGATACTCATTAGCGGACCCTTTGAAAGCGCAGTTTGCGACCGAATGAGGGCAGCATTAAGAGTTGTCGAACAGTGGTGCACGGACCACGAGCTAACAGTGAACCCTGCAAAGACAGAGCTTGTGATGTTCACTAACAAACGGAATTTAGGGAACCTTAGACTCCCTAAATTATTTGGTACCAGTCTTGCCCTCACCAAGGAGGTCAAATATCTCGGCGTTATACTGGATAACAAACTTCTTTGGAACAGGCACTTAGACTCAAAAATCAACAAAGCCAGCATAATTCTCTGCCAATGCAAACGGCTGCTCGGCAAAAGCTGGGGCTTATCACCTAAAATTACTTCATGGCTTTACAAAACCATCGTCAGGCCTATAATCACCTACGGTGCGGTAACCTGGTGGCAGAGGACAGAACTCACCACCGTCAAAAACAAGCTACAACGGTTCCAGAGAATAGCATGCTCTGCGATCACTGGATGTATGCGTACTGCCCCCACAGCTGCTCTTGAGGTTATGCTTGGTCTGGCACCGCTCGATCTGTTTATACAGCAGGAAGCGGCCATGTCAGCTATCAGGCTTAAACACTTGGGCCTGTGGTGTAGCCAGGAAGGTCCACACAATGAACTTTGGAGCAGCCTTTTGTGCTATGAACCGCTAATTGCTGCTCCGTGTGATAGGACTCCCAAACAACACATTTTCGAAAGGAAATACCACATACAACTTTGTGAGACCGAAAGAGATCAGTCCGGCACAGGGGAAGTCCGCATTTATACGGATGGCTCCAAAATGGGGTCTGGCACTGGTGCCGGAGTGTACTCACAAGACCTTAACATTAAATTGTCAATAACGTTAGGCCAACACAGCTCCATATTTCAATGTGAGTGTGTTGCAATTACCCATGCAGCTACCGCCGTCCTGTCAAAAGACATTAAGGATTATAATATCCGTATTCTGTCGGACAGCATGGCCGTACTTAAAGCACTAGGGAGTTCTTCGACTAACTCTAGTCTTATCTACGAATGCCACCAAACATTGGAAAGATTAGCCTCATTTAATAGGGTAATCCTCCAATGGATTAAAGGGCATAGCGAATCACACGGGAACGATGCCGCCGATGAGCTAGCGAGACAGGGGTCTAATACAAAGGTGGCTGGCCCAACTATCTTACTGCCGCTACCATTTGGACAACTGCGCTCATGGGTAAGACAACGTACACGTGAAGCTCACAATGCCCGTTGGGCAAACCAAACTGGCTGCAGACAGTCTAAAATGGTACTTACTGAAGTATCACCAAACCTGTCGAGCCGACTACTCAGTCTGAACCGTATAGACATCAGAATAGTTGTTGGTACGATTACCGGTCACATGGCACTCAACCACCAACTCTTCATTATGAATGCAACGGACAGTCCCCTTTGCCGGGGATGTCTAGTTGCAGAAGAAACAGCCGCCCACGTAATCCTGGAGTGCGAGGGAGTGGCCACACACCGGGCAAACATCCTTAAAGAAGTAAGGACACTCCGAGAAGCCTGTGAACGCCCCAGGAGGCTTCTGAGCTTCTGGAAGGAGCTTGGCTGGCTAAATTAGTCAGACCTCTTTCACGCATAATGGACCAGAAGCGAGTCTAAATGCGGAAAATTGAGCCCACTACCACTACCACTACCACTACCACTGTAGATAACCGAAAATACCAACACATTGATACACACACATAAAAAGTAACTTAACTAAAATATTTTTACATTTTTTTATATGCGCATAAAGTAAGCTCTGTATGAATAATAATTAATTAATTTAATAAAACCAACGAAAAAGCGAAAAGTAGAATAATTTACAAACGACAGCAACAAGCCCATACACAGGTGATAAATTTCATTGTTAATGTCCTCGCGCCAAAAATGAAGCAATTTGTTCTGTCGACAAGAGGAGATGAAAAACATTATTTAGCAAAAGTTTATTAAAGTAATAAGGAATCGAGCAATTTATACAATACCAGATCTCTGTGAGTTATGGCTTAAATATAAATACATTGTTGTCATTGTAACGCTACTTTAATTGTAAAGATATTTTTACTGTTCTTTGACTTTCAAATTTAAATAAAACATTGAAAAATTTGATGCAGCCAAATTAGACTTTTCCAACGAAAAGAATTGTCACTTATGATTTTAATTAAAATACTGTTAGATTTGAACATTAAATTAATTTTATTCACTATTCCAAAAAAATAACAATTAAATTATATAATATTTTTCAATAAAAGCAGACATTACGCAGTAACTACTTTGTGACCTACTCTGTGATTTTCGTTTCAAATAATTTAAAGATATATTTTCATTGATTAGAAAAATTTTAAGCAAAAATCTTTTATACTCACGGTATCTCTTTTCGATTATGGAAAATGTTTTATAAGACCATCACTGGAACATTTATTACAGTAATTTCATATTTTTCTATGCTCATAAATAAAATGCGCACTTTTAACCTGCGCTACTTTTTTATAGCTCTTATAACAGATCGCATTTCTGAGAGAAAGCTATGTAATTTACTTATAACGCAGAGTCACCTGAACTGAGCAGTTTCACGCACCCGGTGCATGATTGCTGTAATCAAAGAAAACACGCTAATTAAGATTTTGCCTGAATATTTTCTTTCCCATTTACCTTACAAGTCTTTGTCGAAATTATTTTTTCTTAAGTAAGTTGTACCTAAAACTATAATTATCTTTACAAAGAATATTCACGGTATAAAATATATAGATGTAATGATAAAACATATGAGAGAATATGTTATGGTAACGAAATTGTTAGATCATCGCATATAGAATATAGCATTCGATTCTCTATATTGAGATGCGGGCTGCTCCTTCCAGTCTACAGTGGATGTTTGCTCTCAAATCAGTCGTTTAAATAAAACTGTTTCGTTTTTTTTTCCTGTCTCTGAAAATTCAATTCTCGCCGCTCCTGGAAATACGTTTAGTGACGTTTACTTTCCTGATTGTACAGGTTGTTTACAGGCGGGCACGTAATCGCAATCTGTAAAAACGATTGTGTATTGTTAATATTTTTTTCTCGAAATCAATTTTACTAATGACTCTTTTTGTTTTTGTCTATTCATGCAATATATTTTTAATGTAATCGTGACATTCTATAAATACACACAGCTACGCAAAGGCTTTCTCTTTTTATAAGGAAAGCATTTGAGCTTAATTCATCACGTTCTTCAATTGTTGGTCTCCTTTGTCCCCGACCACGAGATTAATTTTATGGTCAAAGATAATTTACATACAGAGTTTTTCTAATAAGCACTTGAAAAGACACAATTACGAAAAGTATAACAGTTTTCACTCTATTGGGCATCAAAGATACAATTTTATAGTAATGTTATTGCGGTTAAGGACTTAAGCATATTATTTATAACAAAATGATAAAATTAAAAATAAAATACGAATAGTAAAGGTGCGGTCGTTTTTAAAAATAAATTAATTTGTCGCTCCCTTTTGTAATTCACATGTCTTGTATTAAAAGTCTGTCGTATTGCCGTTACAAAAATGAACATGGACAAAGTGTTTTTCGAGCGTGCATATGATTCTGTCGTGACACCAAAGAGCTCGATATCAAAGAGTAACATAACAAGCATTTTTAAAATCTGCTTGTGTCCTTTTAACATGTCCACGAGTAAAGGCTTTGCTAGAGACGGGAAACATGTGAAATGTCTCTTTGTAAAATAGCACTTAAAAAGCCAAGTGCTACTTTAAATTTAATTAGCCACTTTCAGATCCACAGTAGCAAGTAGCCCCGTACTCATATCTTTGTTTCTATACGTTATTTTCAAATGTTTTACAGAGAGTCGATAATATGCATACACATGAGAGAAAATGACCTTTATTTTTAAATATAAATTAAAGAATTATACATAATTATTTGCAATGCAAAACGTAGACAAGTATTATTTACGGATAATATGGCAGCATATTCCCGTTGAACCAGCCTTCCTATCACCAGCAGAAGCTATGACTTTTGAGCATTTTTTGCTGTTTCTCAAAGTTTCAAGTGCTTGGAACTAAAATGTCACACAACATATAGCTAAGTGACAAATATTAGAACCGTTTAGGCTGGCTCTTTAATTAATTGGTAAAAGCCTAACACGGTTTTCACGCTCACGGTCACTTATTATAAACTTTTGCATTAAGATTTTATGTGTAATGTAAACTAATAGCGTATCGATCATGGGGCGACAATATCGTCATTAGGACAACCTACCTTTCCATTTTCTATTACTTAATAGATTAGAAAGATCTTTAAAAAGATCGACTGCAATGGTCATATTTCAGGTAATTACATATTATGTGACTGTGAGAAATATCACTCGTACGAGCGAATTTAAATTTAGATACTTGTATGTCAATAAATTAATATAAATCAAATTTACACACATGTTGAGTATTTTGACTCATTGTATGCTTGTAACTGGAAGTTTGTTGCGGATTCACCCGCAATGTCACAAAATACACGTAGTGCCATTTAAACCCTAGACACCGTAATTAATTCTGAAATAAATTTGTTTAGATTTATTAATCTATAACCTTTTGGTTAGAATATATAGAACATTAGGTTAATTCATATAGAAAAAATAGCTTCGCAAATCTATCATTTTCAGGTCCGTATATATATATATATATATATATATATATATATATATATATATATATATATATATATATATATATATATATATATATATATATATATATATATATATATTTGTGCTACTTGCTCCTCTATGGACATTGCTCCGTTCTTCAACATCTGAAGCACCGAAGTATTGTGTTTATGTATGGACATCTTAACGCTGTGCTTCAGTATGATTCGTTGAGGTATCCATCACTCGATCAATGAACCTGCCAAATGTGTCGTCATCGTCATCGGCGTAGTAAACAATGGTGTTTGTGATCCTAGTAACCGCCATACCGCATAAGTATCGTGTATAGGCTTGTTCTGGGTAATGATGACCTCGCTGTAGGTCTGTCTTTACGTTTCGTGGATGGTCATGACGTGTGACTCTTCCCGGGTTCTGTAGCCTTAGTTCAACAGGAGTTTCTTCTCCTGCTGCGTATAGACCAAATGCAGGGTTTCCCGTTTAGTCATCAGTATAAAATATGTGCACGCCACTGTACCCATCCTTGCTCACGGAGTGGACGATGGGATTGGACGAATATATGTTTTTATATACTTCGCTGATTGAATATGGAATATCCATAAGGCTCCGGTATGTGCAAGATAACTCCCGCGTGATATTTGTTGTCAGGTAAGGTCTGCAGTACTTCATTTCGAACAAATTTTCTCTGTCCATTTAAGGCAACTGGTTGACGTCTCCGAAGAGATTAATTTCGGCTACCCCTGCAGCCTTGCCGCCATTACTACGGCTGTAAAGTGGTTCATCAGGGCTTCGTCTACCGTTATCCGGTTACATTTCGTGCCCTCTTTGAAACCATTTACTAGGATTGAGGCTACAGCGCGCACTGTATACCTGGCTTTTTCGCCAAAGCGGTAGTTTTTCCTTTAGATCTTTGGCGGCTTCGCCTGTGGTGGTAACTATTATCTTTTAATTTTCTTCGAAGTTCCCGGCGATGTGGGATTTTTTTTATCCAAGATTCTTCGAAATTTTAGCCACACTGGAGAATGCGGGGATATTGATTATGATAAAATTCACTTTTTAAAGCCATAGCTTCTATAAATTCGAACCTATGCAGGAATATTCCTTTAGTCGACTTTTTTAGTTCATTTTACGATATTTGCGAAAGGAAAGTTATTAGGTCCTTAAAATATGACATTGAAATTGTTTCCAATTTTATAGATTTTTTTTATAATTAGAGATTGGCTAAGATCAGATTTGGCGAAAATCGACTGTATACGCAGGTTGCGTAAGAGTGGTGAGTACTATAAAGATGATTTTTAAGAAAGGATATCTCTATTTATCCGTAGAATAATTTGGTTGATCTTTTAATCTAGATTGCGTGAGTGTAAGTTCTTTATATTTACACGTCGTCGATTTATCAGGACTTTTTTTTATGCATATTTACATATCTTAATCTCATTCTTATATATCTTTATATATTTATTTATCTTAAGAAGACTGGCGGGAATGTTACCACTTGTGAACGTTTGAGTTTACGAAGAATATTAGCCATAATCAACAAATGTACAGAAAATATAATACATTCAATTACATATATTTTGTGAATTTTAATAGTGTTGAAGACAAAAATGTTTCAATCAAGTTTCAAGTCTAGATTCTATCAAAACTTGGGCCATATATCGAAGTGTTACAGCGTTTGAACAATAATCCTAGTATGTCGTTTCGAGTACAGGAGCATAGCACGAAAGCGATTCCAATGCAGCGAGCAGTAAGACAGGGAGATAATATCTCTCCGAAACTGCTTACCACTGCATTGGAAGACGCTTTTAAGCTCCTGGAATGAAAACGGTTCGGTATCAGTTTAAACGGCAAATACATCACTCATCTTCAATTTGCCGATGATATCGTGCTCATGGTGAAGTCCCTGAAAGACCTCAGTATTATGCTCAGTAACCTCGATGAAGTTTCCCAATAGTCTTAAAATGAATATGGACAAGACGAAAATCTTGCCGAATGTCCATGTCGCGCTCACTCTAATATCAGTTAGGAATTCTACTCTCAGAGTTGTTGATGAGTATATCTACCTATAACCAAAGGTTCAACATCGTAGATCCAGCTTCGAGAGAGAGGTCAATCATCTAATCTAGTTAGAATGGCCAGCGTTCCGTAAGTAAAAAACGTCTTTTCATCCGTCATACCTCAGTGCCTCAGTCGAATGTCTTTGACCAATGTGTATTACTAGTGATGGCATACGAAACTGAGACGTAGTCTCTGACTATGGATATTTTTTTTTTGTGGTTTACAATAAAGTGTTGTGTGATTATTATTATTTGTTGGTACCTACAATTGTTTTTTTTTTCTATTTTGTCGGAAGGGTGACTGAGAGATAATACCACCATGCATTGTGTCGGCTTATTTTTCCAAGGTGAAAATAACAACAACAACAACAAGTACTCTTTATTGTACACCAAAAAAAAGTTTTTTTTTTTACAAATACACAGTAAAATTATAAGAGAAATGTACAAGAGGCGGCCTTATTGCTAAAGCAGCAATCTCTTCCAGGCAAAGGCTTCTTCAAAATATATAAATAAATTATCCAAGAATCATAAAATTAAGAGATATTCCTACCTCATAAACTACATACGTAAAACACTTTCTAATGAACACGTTATCCATGAATACCACTATTTAACTCAAACTAAGTATAGTAATAAATATTCGGTATTTGAAAAGTAATTTTCATTGCAAACTACCGCAAAACTGCCAAACACAAATAAAAAAAACTATCAATCGTGAAACTAATTTCGTCTTAATAATCGTGATGAAGCAACAAAATAGCAATTTGCCCGACCATAAAAATAATTGAGTTCAAACTGTGTTCAGGCAATAAAAAGCGTGAAAGAAGGCCCAATAACCTTTAGCGGGGGAGACGTGGGAAAAGTGGCACCTGTTAAATAGTGAGGAATAGCGAGTACTATAGTAATAGTCCTACTATTAGGTGCCCGCGCCGCGTGAGCCAATGTACTTTCTACGCCATTTTGAACGTTTTATTTTTATTGCAAATGATTATTTATATCCTGTAGTTTCTTGAATAAAATAGATTTTTTTTCTTAATCTGAACTTATAATAAAATTGTAAGTCCAGTTCTGTACATTAAAGAAATTTCACATTTCTGGAGGGTACTCTACAATCGATATTGAAGCGAAAAATGCATTTTAGTTAATTTTTATCTGTCTGTCTGTCTGTCTGTATCTTAGACGCAAATCAAATGCATTTAAACTAAGCCAGTGTTCAAAATTCATCCTATAAACTTAATGAGCTGTACTCGCGAACGAAGTCACCGGTACAGCTAGTTTAATATAAAATTGAAAAGCAATTATTTGTATAAATACTTAAAAAAAATACTACTACGTTTCTTTTACATCGATTCATTTTCTTTAGAAAAATATGTTACAAAAATGAATTCAATAAAACTGAATAATTTAAAACGTTTAATTTAAATACTTTATGAAACCCTAGCCTTCTCTCAAGTAGTCTAAGAGTAAGACTCGGATAAAAACACTATACCTTCGAAATGAAGACTAGTGTTAAGGGCATCTTTACAACACACCAGGGAACTGAGTAACCGTGAATTATGACGGTATTTTCTCCTCCCTTATGAGGAAATACGACAGTTTCAGCTCGGCGACGTTGAGAGTCGAGACAATGATTGTGCTAAGTCGATAAAGTATAGACTTATTAAAAGTTACGTTTAGTCTTAATATCGTAAAAAATTGTTTAATTACGTCAGTGATTGACTTTTGCCAGTGTAATAATTTATAAACAAAAATGAGAACACAACCCGAAATTATAATTTTGTAAAATGTTTTATTTGTTTTCTTTCTTGTCTTCTCTCTCACAAATAATTATAGAATTTTGTCAATAGTATTACAGAAATTATAATTTAATACAAGACTTTTTACTGACATTTACTTCGTCAATAAAGATGTAAATTCTTGTAATAGACCATGGAGTATAGTTAACTCTATACTCCGTGTTAACTATACCCCATGGTCAATTTGTATATTAAAAAAAAAACATTTTTGCGTCATAAATTCGTCACATCAATTTTCTCGGAAAAATGATATGTAGAAATGGTTCGAAATAGATGTTTTTGTCCTAAATAAAGCTGTCAAGGTTGTTTATTATCATAACGCCTCTTCCGATCATTCCTCATTTTAGAAACGCCCATTATTAGGTCATAGTAGCAGAGTTCTTGTTAAGAAAACCCATCTGAGATGTTTCGATAATTATACGAAATTCGATAACTTAAGAATTAATTATGTATTTAATATAAACATGCGAAATGTTATGCCATATATTGTTACATAAGTAGAGTGTAAGAACACAAATATTTGTAAGGGTTAAAAATATAGTCCTTCGTTTGATAAAAATATGCTACTGAAAAGATACTAGCTAAGTCGACAAAAATAAAGAAACTTTTAGTCTTTCACAACAATTTTTTGATTTTTTGAATAATCTTATTAATTCTTTTTATCCCTGTGAATCAATTTTTTCACTACGAAGATTTTTAAATATAAATTAGCTAAATCAGAATAAAATCAAGTCAAGTCAGAATAAAATCAAAGTCAAGCCGTTCTCGAGTATTACGCCTACTAACGTATAATTTATTTTTTTTAATTATACAAAGCTACACATGTAGAAATTATTCGGTATTTTTTGGATTGCTATAATCGAAAGATACGCAAATAATTATTACAGTGGAAGAAAATCCTAGATAGCAAGCGTTATAATTTTTAAGTGGAAAAAAAAGTATATTCACTTAAGTACAAATTCATATATTACAAAAAAATATTGGCTTCAGACTTTAGATTATACAACTAAATTTATTTCATTCAATCGGTTCATTAAATTTAATGAATTTGTTTAAAAAAAATAATAAATTAATAAAATTAAATAATATGCCTAAAAATAAAAAATAAAGTATGTACCACCAACCAAGTATCAGATGGACTCCATGAAAATCGTTTCTGTTCAGATCCTATCTGAGAAACCGTGTAAATACGATTATCACTGACGTGTGAATATACAGAATGACTCTTATTCCCTTACTTTAAAGATAGTTATTGTAATAAACAAGATATGTCTTCATTGCTAAGCCAGTCACCATTGAACAAAGCAATTACCGACAGAGCATCGGTAGCAATATCGAGTCTAGCATTGTAGGTTGGACTATGATCTAATATTCATCATCGGTAGACGTGCCTGTCTACATGGCAAAGCATAATGCGTAATTAGATACGGCAAATGTTCCCTCGGCCCGTGCTTATCCGCCCTATGCATTATGCACGATTCTAAATTGAATGTGCAGTTAGTTGCGTGGATTATATCTAGGCACATACGATGGACATTTCGGTTTCAAGCGAAATGTCGTCGTATTTATAAAATAGTCCGTTTTACGTGAGCTATTTTAGAACTTAATGTTTTTATTTTGAAGTAACAGATTTGTACTCTCTTGTATATTGTTTATAACCGTTATACATATTTTTAAATTAGGCTGAAGAGATGTGGAAGTGTCTAGAATCGGGATTGTTTATCACAATTAATAAAAAGTAAACAGATAAAGCAACTGTAGTAAAATTGTTTACTAGTAAGTAGTTTTTTTCTGAGATCTTTAAAAAGCATTTTAAAGCAACGAGTTTTGGAACATTATAAGGTTCTTCTCGAGTATGCAGAATGAAGCAAAATACCAAAGGATAACCTAAAGTCATTACTGATTTTCGTACAAAATAAAGTGGGCCCATATCGAAATCGATTAGACGGTAGTATAAAAATTCAATAATATGTAAATTTCCGTTACTGGGTGTCTAAGCGTAAACTTTTAAAGGAAGTTCTTGACACGGTAAATTGGGTGTGGAGCTCAAGCGGCTTAATGTTGATGTTACAATGCTTTATCTTTGCATGATACCTCTTCTACGCCATATTTTTTCAGACTTTGATATGTCGACAACTCACACTCGATTTATGATAAGTATTATTTTATAAATATATAGGTTTTTAATTATTATTATTATATATATTTTATATAATAAATAAAATTAAAAGTAATCATAAAATTGATATTCTAGAAACACTTTCATTCACGCTAAATGGCAATTTCGTTGCTTGACATAGAGGATGCGATGAGAATAATCACACACATATGAAATTAACTTGTTATCGACGATACGTGACTATGCGTTGCCACTTTTGCTCAGAAGCTTTCTCTGATGCCTGCCTGTCATGTATTATCAGAAAATTCTGTTACTTGTGTACAATGATGATGCTGGACATAATATTCTGCAAAACTTCCAGTTGTGGTCGATTATCTCTTATAATGTAAATAGTACTGAAGTGGTCCAGTGGATTGCTTGACCGTGTAATAATATTATTATTGTTGTCTTCTGATTCTTTTTTCTTTGACATGTGATGTAAATATTTTTATAGAAACTAAAAAGATTAACATTAGAATTTTCTTTTAATGTAACCAAATATTTATTTCGTTAAGTTTACAATAATTTAAAAAGAGGTTCATAATGTCGAGTGCTATATATATATATATTAGGTATTTATTAAGTAGATCTTATTTATTACACTTCAACACCCACAATTCTCTATTGATAAATAATATATCTATTGAAACCAATATGAACGTGTATTATATTATATTTATTATATAATACTAATCCTACTATAATAATAATAATATTAGGTATAAATGCTAAATTATGTCTGGATGTTTGTTACTCTTTAACGAAAAAACTACTGAACCAATTTAAATTAAACTTTACAGTAATATAGCTTGTACATCAGAATAACATAATTATAGACTACAATTTATAAAGATTTTGTGTAATTTGGCCATAATATAACATATTTTCAAAATTATCACAGACTTCATAGACGGTTGTGTTCATTTTGAGTTTTTTTCTAATAGCTAATTCGATTCTCGTAGCAATTTATTATAATACTTACGATTAGTACACCAGGCATAATTATTTATTTTAGTTAGTATATTTTAGGTAAAAATAATAGTTTTTTTTTTATCTAGGTCTCGGGATGAGCAACAAATTCGCGATTAGAGCAACTAATTAGCACATAAATAGCACTAAATCCACACATATGTTTTATTGGATTGGGCTGGGTGACAAGGCTAGCTGCTAAAAAAAGTTGGCCTTGTCAGCAATATTTCGGTCTCGCGATGAGCAACAAATTCGCGATTAGAGCAACTAATTAGCACATAAATAGCACTAAATCCACACATATGTTTTATTCGATTGGGCTGGGTGACAAGGCTAGCTTCCAAAAAAAGTTGGCCTTGTCAGCAATATTTCGGTCTCGGGATGAGCAACAAATTCGCGATTAGAGCAACTAATTAGCACATAAATAGCACTAAATCCACACATATGTTTTATTCGATTGGGCTGGTTGACAAGGCTAGCTGCCAAAAAAAGTTGGCCTTGAAGCAATATTTCGGTCCCGGGATGAACAACAAATTCGCGATTAAAGCAACTAATTAGCACATAAATAGCACTAAATCCACACATGAAGCTGTATAAGATTGATACAGCTTTGTGTTCTTTTCTAGGCTCGTGTATGGAGCATTGGACCACGTATCTGCAGTATCTTGGCGGCATCAATGTTCCTGGATCGACCGAACCGATAAGGATCAAGCGGGGTATTTTTCAAGGCGATAGTTTGAGTCCATTGTGGTTTTGTCTGGCCATGAATCCTTTAAGTACTTTATTAGAGGATTCAGGGTTAGGCTTTCACCTTCGTAAAGAAGGCAAAGCAATATCTCACCTTTTTTACATGGATGATCTGAAGCTGTTCGCATCCAAACGACCAGAGTTATACAAGTTGCTAAAATTAACAGAAAAATTTTAACACTTCTATAAAAATGGAATTTGGTGTGGATAAATGCGCTTTCATCCATGTAGAAAGAGGTAGAATTATCTCATCAGAAAATTTGCAACTTACCAACTCTTTGTCTCTTAGATCTCTCAACGAAGGTGAAACCTACAAATATCTCGGAATGTCAGAGGCATTGGGCATTGATGACGGAGCCATGAAACAACTGATTAGGGAACGATTCTTTGGCCGGCTGAAGAAAGTGCTTAACAGCTTTTTATCGGGCGGTAACAAGGTACGTGCCTTTAACAGTTGGGTTATGCCCTTAATCGTCTATACCTTCGGCATTCTGAGATGGACTCAAACGGAGTTAGATTCCCTTGATCTAAAAGTCCGTAAAATGTTAACAATATACCGAATGCATCACCCTCGTTCATCTTTGATGAGATTATACATCCCACGAACATGTGGCGGTCGAGGCTTTTCAAACGTAAAAGACTTCCACAATCGTGTGGTGTATAATCTCCGAGAATATATTTTAAACATCAAAAACGATATGCACAAGGATGTTGTTGCCGTTGATAAGGGCTTTACTCCGCTGTCCTTAGGCAAAGAGAAATGGCGTAAACCTATAGTAATGAGTACCATTGACCGCGTGGCCATATGGAGAAACAAAGAACTACATGGTCGGTTCTACAAAGCTCTGACAGATATAGATGTAGACCAATCCAGTTCTGTTTCCTACTACAACACGGGAATCTGTTTGGGGAGACTGAAGGTTTTGTCTGTGCAATTATGGATGAAGTTATCAAGACGAACAATTACCGGAAACATATCATGAAAGATGGAACTCCAGACATATGCCGAGCATGTCGTAAGCCTGGCGAATCGATCAGACATATTGTTTCCGGTAATGGTCGTCTTGCTAACGGTGAGTATTTGCACAGACATAACCAAGTAGCCAGGATTATCCACCAACAACTTGCTCTTCAATATGGCCTCGTTGAAAATGAGTTACCGTACTATAGATACAATCCAACGCCATTTCTTGAAAATAGTCATGCGTTGCTCTACTGAGATCGGTCTATTATCACTGACAGATTTATTGCAGCTAATAAACCTGATATAGTGCTAGTAGACCGATCAACGCGCCGAGCTATTATTGTTGATATTACAATCCCGCATGACGATAATCTCGTAAAGGCGGAAAAATAAAAATTAAGTAAATATTTAGACCTTGCCCACGAGATTACCGCCATGTGGAATGTGGACTCAACAAAAATTGTTCCTATTGTTGTGTCGGTCAATGGCCTATTAGCGAAGAGTTTCGACCAACACCTTAAGAAACTCTCGCTCGACTGTTGGATCAAGGGTCGGATTCAAAAGACAGTGTTGCTTGAAATGGCCCGCATTGTGAGGAGGTTCCTCAGCCTGGAGCCTTAACCACCGATGGCCTGGGACTCAACCTGCCACCGGAGGAATACCTTTTTTATATTTTTAAATATTTTTATTTGTATTTTTTATAAATATATTTAAAAATGTAATTATAGAGAAAGATGTTGAATAAATGGAATATTAATAACTAGCGGCCCGCCCCGGCTTCGCACGGGTATTTAACTAAAATTTCAAAAATTATAAATATACATATATATATTTTATACCTACACCTGCGTCGATACTGGAAAATATTTTACAATAGACAATGTCAAAAAAATGTAATTTAAATCAAAAGCACTAAGGAGTATTTATATCAAAATAACTTTCTACCCCCTTTTAACCTCGTTAGGGGATGAATTTCGATAAAATACGAAACTCGTCTTCAATCAATTCTGTTAAAGAATATTTATGCAAAATTTGAAGTAGATTGGACCAAGGAATCACGTTGTCCCATACAAGTTTTGCCTCCCTTTTTCATCCCCTTAGAGGTATAATTTGGATAGTAAAGCATTCGACAAATATATTTCCTTTATTGTAAATGAGTCTTTGTAAAATTTTGAATTGTTGTTGTGAGCATGCGCAGAATAAGATCGTTAGATGAGCTAAGGTTCTTACTCAATGTTCCAAGGTATTCAAAATTTTGTTTTAAGTTAATTGGAGAAGATGAGTAGAATAACACAGTACAGATGTGAGACAATACGAGTATGTAGATTCCGGCGAAGTCAAATATGTTACCTATTTGACTTCGCGTCGTAGTCGAACAGGTAACCACTTGACGTTAACGTCGAAACTGAGATACATGGTCATACAAGTAGGTACGTAAAAACAAATATGAATCGGAGAGCAACATATTGAAGTCTCTCGAGCTTATTCAGTTGGTTTTCAGTTAAATCAGGATAGCTAGTAACGGCGTAATCAAAAATAGAAAGAAGGAGAGATTGCGCTAACATAATTTATATAGAATTGCTAAAAAAATAAACAATGTCAATAGTGTGAGTTCCTTATAGTCCATACCTAAACGAATGTCGTCGGTAACTTTTATCAATGCAGTAGTCATGCTATGACCACTCCAAAATCCAGATTGAAATGAATTTAAAAGATTTTTTTTTATTAAGGGACCTGAGTAAATTTTTCATAAATTCGTTTTTTTTTTTTCTCCTATAGTTTATAGTTCAAAGAGTACAAGTTAGGAGAAATGCTGACAGACATTGCGAGATCGACGGATCGACGATCGAGGATTCAATTGGGCTGAGCGACATTTGGCAGGCTTTGTCGAGTCTTCACTTTGAAGATTCCGCAATGCTTGAAGATAAGAGCAATCTTCGAGCAATGCATTCTGTCTAGGTGCATATGGCGAGACGTGGATACTGCCGATGGAACTACACCACAAATTTATAGTCAATCAACGTGCTATCGAACGGGCTATGCTTATAGTCCCTCTCTAGCACAAAATCAAGTGAAGTGAGATTATTCGCGAGAGAATCAAAGTAACATAATCACAACACATAGTCCGTCGAATCAGTAAATTGTATTGGACTGGTCACATGTGTCTCAGAATCGATTGCCGCTGGAGCAGAAGTGCCCTGGAGTGGAGACCGCATGTGTGTAAACGCAGTGTAAGGCCTCCTGCCCGCTGCACTAACGATTTATGCAAGACTGCTGGAGGAGACTGGATGCGGATTGCGGAGGACCGGATTGCGACCGGAAAAGCGGTCCGGATATTGACACGAAGTTGACGACCAACCCAAAGCTTGATCTGTGGTAGACGGACGTATGTATATGTGGGTGTATTTTTATTAATGGTCTTATAATAATAATTCTAATTTGTTCTAATCCATTATAATTTAGTTTTTGTTTGCATATGTTATCAAAATCACAAATTACACAAATATTTTCAAGAAAACGTTTGTATTATTATTATATTTAGTTGTAGAATTGTAATAACAATTAGTAAAGTACAAATTTAAACTTCCTTTCAAGCGAATTGTGACTTATAGCTCATACAAAACGAATGTTTTTTTGTTTTTTTGTAATGCGCTACGTAAATCTAAATTAAAGTTATTTCAAAAGATCAGAAAATATTTTATAATTAATTATCTAAAGTCTAAGATGTACGTGTTATTAATACTTAGCATTTACTATACAACAAAATGACGCTAATTTAAAAAAAGTGTATGTTCATGTTTATAACACTGTACCTCTTATTATTATATTATGTTATCTAATATAAGTCGTCGTCCATACACAATATACTCAGATAAATTAGCTTTTTATTAGTAAAATTGTCACGAAACTTTAATTAACAAACAGTAATGAATGTAATTGAATAAACTATATGTAAGGATGGAAATAATAAAATATTTGACATAAAAATTTAAAGTTCGATTTCAAAATTCGAATTGAGGGCATTTTGATTTTATGAAAAAATATGCATAAGTAAATGTGAATACTTTCCATAAATTAATATAATTTAATAGCACAATTTCTATGTCTTGCAAAAATAAAAATAAAACAATCTGATTTATAACACGCTAATGTAGTTTCTAAGAATTATACATTGTAGTAAATCCTCGTTTCTGTCATATCTGGTCACGAAAAGGTTATAGAGAATAATGGTACAAAAGTATAAGGCTTAGTTGATAGAATGGACGGTTGGGATTATTGCGTATCCACGCCGAGATTACACCTCGGGCTCTATTTAAGTGTGAGTTATGATCGCCTTACTCCTGTTCAATCTCGGTGGCGTCTATGAGAAAATACTACTGCTGCGACGCTGCAAGCGTACTAAGATGAGAATATTTAGTGTCAGTGCATGAAACTAACCTAGCTCTAGCCAAGTTTCAAAAATTATAAGGTATTGTGACTAAACATGACACTGAACAAGTTGTTCTCCTTTTTTTTCAAAGTTGTACACATGTGTAGTAATAAAATCTATGTTTAGTATTATCCAGACATATTAAATTCTCTTACAGTAGAATAAAAAATATATCGGTACTCGAAAATTATTTTCAAGTTGATTCAGAATTAAGTTTTCACCGTGAGAGCAACCGCCCTGAAGCCAAATGAAATGGCTTTAACTCTTTCACCTCAGACTTAAAATCCTTCCGAGTGGTTATCGGATTACTTCATTATATTGTTTATTCTCTGAATTCAATAAACCTACCGTTGCTTATTTTCATTTTGAACTTATTGTGTTGTTAAATCGAATGTTGTCTTTGTTTGGAGCAGACTGTATGTTCTTACTTCAGGCTCCTAAAAAATAAAATTAATAAAATAATATTATAACATCTTCAGAATTATTATTGATTAAGTTGACCGTCTAATTAAGAATTTTTTAATTTACCATTAATCATTACACATTCTTCGATCATTACAGAAAAGTTTCATGTATCTTCAACTAGTTTATAAATTAATTATGTACGTAGTTCATGTGCGACGTTAACTATTCGCGATGCAAACAATCTTGTCCGGTCCCCCAGATACAAACATTATCTGCTCGCTACTACACTATCATCTGCTCGCTATGCTATCAATTTATTAGGTGAACAATGTTCACTTACTAATGTGTTAGGATTTTATGAGAATTATAAATCACTGTCATCTTAAACAAAATGTAAATTATAAGAATAGCAAATCATACAGTTTAAATGTTTTGATTACTTTTTTATTGTTTCTTTTTTTTGTGTTTGTTATTTTTTGGCTACAAGGGTTTCGTTAGTGATGGATATATATGGATCAATTTTGCTCTTTACTTTTTGATAATAAAAGAATGAGAATGTAAATTTCAAATACCTTCATCTACAAAAAATATATATGAACGTATAGATATTAGAAAATATAATGTAATGAGTACGACATTTGATTTCCCTGCACACCTCGTTAGTGCAGTTTAATGCGCCGCCCGTAGCGATGTTCGTTTTATTATGCTAACGGGCGAACGTTGTAATATTTCGAGTACGTCACCGGTGGTGACATGCTGCATATTTAAACAAAGTTGTCGCGACGTGAGATTCGCTCAAAATTGTTGCACCATTAAGCGTCACTCTAGATAAAAGTGCACGTCGCAGCTGCGCTGTCCATGCGTGAAGACACATTCCTTTTAAAATAATTAGTAAAATGTATACGAGTTGAAACTCACTGTTGTAAGAGATATGTTCAAATGCAGACATTATTATTTTTTTTTTCTATATCTCATATACTACCTCAATTTTATAACGTAAAATAGTAATGTAAATGTTGCTTTATAAATTATTACGGACTTGTGATTATTAGCTTGCAGTTAAATTACATTAACTTTGAATCTATAAATAGATTAATTAATTTCATGAGCTCGTGTACTTCTGTATTCACTGACCTAATTAACGTTCAGATTTTTAACCAACTGAATATTATATCGTATAATTCTAATACTCAATTAGTTAAATTTATTTTTAAATAATAATATATGTATATTGTAAGATTCTAAATCTGTCAAAAACATTTACTGTTGCAATTATAATGATGGATACCTACGAATGTGTACATTGAAAAAGCTTTTTGTTATACATTGTTGAAGCATTTTGTATCTTAAAAAGTGAAGTCATCATAGAGAAAAAATCGTTCCAAGATCTATACGACGCCGGATGCTTTTGACAGTCGGGACACATCGCGATCTAAACGATTTACATATTACGTGACACTTTTGTAAAGCCCGCCATTGACTCCGGCAGATAGACTGAGACATCGAAGAAGATATTGTTTTTCAAATGCTACTCACCATTCAGGACCCTTCAAGGGAAAAGTGTTTTTTTATTGCGCCTACTCGGAATTCTAGAAGCAATTACGAATCTATCTAAAGATATGTCTAATAAAACTCTTTGTACCTATTGTATTGTTCTAATTGTTCTAAATGTTCTTTTGTTTATTTTTTTTTTTTTATTAAAAGATATTACTGTACAGCTTGACAAAATTTTCTTGCCTTTTATTTGTGTCGTTATAACGCTGTGTGAAGCTTATAGAGTTTTTTTTTAGAGTAATTTAACGAAAGGATAAGAAGAAGTTTCCTTGTATTATACATAAAAGAAGCGTTTGACCTGCTATGAAACATTTATAGACCGCGTTGAGGTTTAGATTCAGGTTCATATCCAAAGATCCAGACCGAACACGGTTGTGTCTCTTTTAAGGCATCAAAATTCTTACATATATGTATTACTTTGGCCACTTGATATATATTTATATAATAAGTTTAAAAATAAAATTACTAAGCGAGTCCTCATACAAAAAAAATACTTTTTGTTTCGGCATCTTGTTTTTAATCAAAATCGGATTATTGTTTTATTTTTATAGTATAATCTATTTTATAATGATATAAATATCTTGTCACACGATGTATTTATTATAAGCATGTACAAATTTAGGTAACAAAGCTTTTTTCAAGCCACTTCTATGTGGTAATTATTCTGTTCTATAAATTAATTATAACATATTATTATGATATAGGGTTTCCTAGCTATGATTCCGAGATAATAACAATCTGTGGGTGTAACATCCAACACCTGACAATACTTCTTTGTACAAAGTATATTATTTTATTGTAAACAAACCTATCGTCAGATAAAACATCCTCTCCTATACGTCATATTCACGTGTTAAGAATGCTTTTAGCATAAAACCCAACCTTTGTACAATAAATACAAAGTATTTACCAGTTTATTCATGTAAAACCCTAATTATATCACAAGATTAGTGTTGAGAAATAAGTATGGTAGTTAATTAGCAGTACCGGAACTATACTCGTAACATTCGATTAAAAGTCTATACCGGATTTTATCGCGTTTATTAAAAACTTTACAGTTTAACAATATTTTAAATTATATTATTTCCCGACGTTTCGGACCCTTTACAGCGTCCATGATCTCGGGGGACTGAGATGGTGGGTATCCGAATAATTATTCGGAACGTTAACTCTTCTTCTTACAACACTTCTTCTTACCTATGTTTAATAGAATAGGCTTTATTATATAGCCTCTCGTAAAACTTGCACAATACGATTCAGAGGCTCCATCACAGAAGCTGACGAAATTGTCTTCGATGATAATCAGAGAAGAAGTTGCGTGACTTTTCTCTTCGAGCAATGAAATAATTTACTGCTTTTAGGAAAGCTTTTTTCTCCTTTGATCGCTAAGCATACAAAGACACAAAACTTTTAAATAGTCTACAGCTCCAGCTTTTACGGTCAACTACAAGTATCATGATATGATGATAAGACTCGTATAATCTATCCCCATATGTAAGAAAGGGTCTAAATAAAGACGATGTATCAGTAGTAGCTTTCATCAGACAATATTTGATACGTTGATGTAAAAAAAATACAAGAACCTTCCACTGAAGTGACACCGTCTTAAAGAAGTTAAGGAGGCCTACAGATTTAATATAATTATATAGTAGAGGACGTTACCTGATTACATATCGAATTATTCGTGTTCTGTATATTATTGTTTGAGCTCATGCGCTAACGTTTTAAGTCATTCTGTAATCCAAATATTGTTTATTTATCATTAAGCTTTCAGAAATATTGAGTCGATATTTGGTTTCAACTACGAGTATTTCTAACTTGTATAATTTTTTACAAGAGTTGGAAAAGTTTACTTTGGATGCAAACTAAGTAAACTAAGTTTCAATTACAGATTTTTAATAATAAATAAGCAAAAAGGCAAAAAATGCCATATTTTTTTTTTTTTTAAAGAAATAAGAATAACTTCTGCTGTCACTCTGTCTTCATCGTCATTATTGCTATAAATTTTTATAAGGCACATAAATTATTGATTAGAATGTATTCAATGATGCTATTAAATATAAATAATAGGGGATCGGACAAATTTTCAGAAAGTGTTTTAAATTAATCTTTATGAATACTTATTCTCATAAAAAATAAAAATTTATTTTTTTATAGCCGTTTAAGTACTCACCTCGTACTTTTAATATTGTCTGTTTCAAAATCCCGCCAAAACGCCACGCTATATCATCTGAGAGTGCGTGACGTCATCTAGGGCTATTACAAAACAGCTGCATGAGCATAAGTTCACGAGAAGTTTTGTTTCGTGGAGTAGATTTTTTATTTGTTCTTATGGAACTCAAAAAATATCGTTGGTGTGCAGTACCTCAATGTACGAACACATCAAAAAGTACTCCAAATAAAATATTCATTTGATGTGCCAAGAAAAGCAGATAAACGAAAAAAATGGTTAGACTTAGCGAGTAGAAAATGCAACGAAATGAATTCACCAATTTTAATTACTTAATAATAATTACTTTTGTGAAGATTATTTTCATGTAAATATACATTAATTACTACAAATAAATAGAATGAAATTTGCTTAAATTAATTTTTAGGAAATATATTATATTGTTTCCTCTCTACGGTCTACTACTATTGTAGATTTTTTCTTTTTGTATTTTTTTTTGTAACACTAACGAATGTGCTATAGTAAAAAAAAAATATGTTTAACATACACACAAGGTCGTCTGTTCCTAAGGTAGGCAACTTAATGCCTGTGTTTTAGGTAACAGCCGACTGATATACATTTTTTTAAATAAATATACCTATACCTACATATAAATAATACATATATAAATAAATATATATTACACCCAGAATCGGGGCGGGAATCGAACCCACAACCCTTGGAGCAGAAAACAGGGTCACTGCAAACTGCGCCAACGGGTCAGTCGAAGTGACAGTGACAATAGATAGTGTTGACAGTTTTCTACTTGCGACGACCGTTCTTGTGTAGTGGTGCGAGTAGTCGCCTCAACACCCCGCGCCGGCGATCACGGGTTCGATTCCCGCTCGGGACAGATAAAATTTGTTTCCTGTCTGGGTGTATGTTCTTGTGGTTCTCCCCACCGTGTCTCGGAGAGCACGTAAAGCCCGGTTGTTATCATATACACCTGATAGCGATCGTTACTCATAGTAGTATATTATTCGCCAGTCTACAATGGAGCGGCGTGGTGGATTAAGCTCCAACCCTTTGTCTATATGGAGAAGAGGCCTTCGCTCAGCAGTGGGTGGTTTACAGGCTAGTACAGTACAGTAGGTACAATACATACATATATTGTGTAATATTAGAGGTTATTTTTCAAGGAGGTATTTTTTCAAGTACTTAGGTATTTATGGCAAATAATATATTATTATATATTTATAATAGTAATACAGAAGTTTTCACATTTCAAAACACAAATTTTGTCACAAAAGTCTGAATTACTTGCAAAGAAATTGCAAATCAGAAACGTATTCACTCTGGGAAGATTTCGATTGTCGGCTTTCGTAAATCCTGTTTTCATTATAAAAAAACTGGTTAAATATCACGTGACAGCTTTTAAATCGATTACCGTATCCTAATTTATCAATAATCTTTTAGCAACTTTTATAATTTCAACAAAATTATGGAAATAACTGAGTAAACTAAGTAGATAGTACCCATGCAGTCAATGATTGTCCACAGATGACGTCACGCACTGTGATTGGTGTTTCAGTACTGTTTAAAAATATTGAAAATAACAACATTTTATTTCTTCATTTAAAAATATTTAAATGAATTATATTAAATTATTATTAGGTAAATAATCGTAAAACAGTATATTTATTTTATCTAACCACATTTTACATTTTAATCTGATTACTGTCCGATCCCCTATTATAACCATCATCGTCATATCAGCCATCAGGAGTCGAGAGGAGAGGAGGATATGATATGATATCCTGTATGTATGCCACGGCATCAACGAGTACTAAATTGCACAAGAACGGCTTAGTCCGTTCTTGTTTAATATAGTATGAGCCTTGATTAACTCCAACAGCGATTGGGAAGGGATCGGTATCACCACCAGCTGCCCTTACTACGGAAGCGGAATTGCGGTACATGTCTCTGACAATGTCAATATGGGTTTCAGACACGCCTTTGAATCGCAACGCTCACCAGACACATTGACAAGGCACATGCAGCCAAAGATCTTCTGCAGATTCAAGATTGCCAAATGCAGCTTTCCATTTGTCCCTGTAAGACTCTAAATTTATGAGAGCAAAACTGGCGTCAATGGTGCCCGATTCCAACTGGAACCTATAATGACAATCACTGCTGGTCGAGCTTGAAGTCGATCACACATTTGAAGAGCTTCATGGTCTGACACATAATCTTAATTGACTGTAACCTTGTCTATCTTTAAGAGAGTTAGTTTTATATCACTGTTTAAACGCAGTCATAACCTGTTTGCTCTAATCGCTACCTTCACCTGATCATTACGCCACCACATCTCCTTATCAATAACTCGTCCTGCCTTAGAAATGCCAAGAACTAGCCTTGCCACTACGATAATTGCTGACCGAACTCGAAGCCTCCTGGGTGTTTTCGGTGGGAGTTGATAAATTTTGACGCTCAAGCTCAGCCAGTGAGTTCATCAGCCTTGGTCCACTCATCAACCACCGGTTGATTCTGGGTTTGCGTTTCTCGGTTTAGTTTCTTTTTTGTGGTGACTATATAGTCATACACGTCGATGTTGGGCCGTCAAGCTTTCACCTGGTATGACTTTGAACTTATTATCTTGCCGATAGGACACCGTCTATTCAGCAGATAGTCAATTTGAGTTCAGTGGGACGCGCTTTTATTAGTGATAAGGTGATGATTATTCTTTTGAAATTTCGTATTCACGATGACCAGACAAGACAGACAGACCAAGACAAACGGACAGACAAAAATGAAAAAAAAAACAGTTTTTGGTTTCTGAACTTCATTTGATAGAAGAAGGGATAAAATTATAAATGTGGACTTTTACAAAACATCAATTTTCAGTCCGATTACATTCATTATTTTATTTTTGTTAGAAAGAACATATTTTAAAAGTTTCCCCGTAAATATTTCAAAATTTTTGGTTCCTTAGGTCAGAAATTACAAACATTATACATAACCCTGAGTAATAAATCCAACTTTGAATGTACATAAACTTTTGAACGTACGGCTCATCTTAATCTGGTGCATTCAATCGCAAACGAAATCGCGGGCACAGCTAGTAATTAATAAAGCTTTTTTTTATAAATTTTCCGGCATTACAAAGATATTTAGGTACATTTGACCATCTGACATAAGTGATGAACGTTGTATAGTATTAAAACTATTGTGATAACGGAAATTGCGCTTATCAGTTATTTTGGATATTTGGACTTTCAAAAACATTTAAAAAATCCGTAGTTGTTGACTGTCGCTAATAACTATAAACAGTTCACACTTAACGGATAAAATCCTACAACAAAGCTTCAGAACACACAATATACTACGTCACCATGACCAATTTTTGTCCAAAAAACATTTTTCATGAACGGGTGTCGAAGCCGCGACCGTCAATGCAACTGATGGTTTTTCCCAATACCAACTTATTGTCCATATATGGTTTATATATTTGTTTGAAAGATTTAGTGACTTACCAATGATTCATGTCAAATTAAATAGCTAACACAACATAACATTATCGCGTTATAAATATAATTTATCAAAACAGAATAAACCATATAATATTTTATGATTTATAACGTTCGTATGACGCACTTGGGTACTCGCAAGTACAATCCAGTTCTGTAACACAATCATGTAACATTATTGATTAAATTAAGCAAAGACATATTGTGCTAGGCGTCGCTTTATTAAATTGCTTAACATAAAACGCCCTAAAGACTTTGATATTACAAAATACCCTTGGAAGTTACATACCTGCTCGTGGCGCCTTGATATTTGAATATTGCTTTACACTTTGATGTCTTAAACGATACTATCTAAATATTCGAAAATTATAAGCATTGTGTTTAATTTAGCAACAAGTCACAAATAGTCACAGTAGTATAGAACTGATACATTCTTATTGTTAAATTTCTGTCAACTAGCTGTATATTAAATATATCCCGGATTTTGAAAATAACGATTTTAAGTCAAAACGCAAGACATGGGTGCGTAAGAGTAAAAAAAAATGCTTATAGAGAGTCTAAAGTTTTTTAGAACGCCATATCTATTAAAATGTATATAAATGTTATATTTTTCATTATATATTTTGATAATACCTATAGAAAAAAATAAGATAACAGGTTTAATAAATAGTATTTACTGAAAAATTAAACGCAGCTTGCATTATTACTATTTTCAACGATATATTTACTCCCACACATAATACGAGTACTATGCCTATTAAAAATACTTGTGATGCTAAATTTTCTTGAATGTGATAAAAAGCCCATGTTAATTGCTTTTGTATAATTAATACGTGCTTTGTATACTTTAGTTTTTTAAATTTTCATAATCTGTGTAACTTAAAAATAAAAATAAAATACATGGAACGATGCATGTCTGGTTTCATGCTAAATCCAATAAAAATTCGACAAGAAAACGTAGCTTAAGCTTAAAGCAGTGTATTACGCCGTACTCTCGAATGCATTTCAACTGCATTTGCTTAAAACTTGTAAATATTAAGCGAAAACTCTAGCCAATTAAGCAGGCGGCCGTATTGCCTCGAAGGAACTTTCTCAAGAGTTGTGCTTGTGCTAGTTGTTCCGCGAACAGAACCGAGAACTTATTGCTTTCTGATTAATACCACTAAGCTTTAAAAAAATACTTAAACAGAAAAACAATCTCTGATAATTATTCATATATAGCCCTTTTACATACCAAAGAAGATATGACTAAAGTAAAATTTTAGGCATTGAATTTTAAAGTCATGCAGATCTGCGTGTACGAAAATAAATGGCACTGTTACAGCACGGCAGTAAATATTCGTTCGAAACGGACTTGATTGATTGCATTGGTTAATTCGAAACTTGCAAAAAAAGCGTGGCACGCAACCAATTTAGAATGCGACGTGGTACGTGAACAGATGACTCGTCCATTTGTTGTCGGGGCGATGTTCTGGATACAGCAGTCCTGTTTAATTGAGCTATTTGTGTTAGTCCGCCGTGACAACACCACAAAATAACTTTATAACCCCGTTGTTTACGTGCAGCTCCCTGTGCGGTTATCAATACACCCATCCGACACCCAAGTCCTACACGATATAAATTGTTTTTATACTAAAAGAGTTTTTAGTATATTGTTATTAATATTTTTAGGTTTTATTTAAAATTAAATCATACTTATAACGTTTTTGCGAGTGATTGTTACAATTTGACGAAGATTTCTTTATAGAATTAACAAACTAGTTACTAGATATAAAATCATAAAATGCAATTTTTATATGTCGCGACAAATAAAACGTTTAGTAGCAAAGGTAGTTTTAATCACCACTGTTGCTAAGTAAACCTTTAATCTCAATTAATTTTTTGAACACAAAATTAAATGTTATACAATCCTTATAAAAACTAAAACAATTCTACTAAATTGCTGCTTGTATTAAAGGAGACTATTATTTACCAACACCCAGGCAGGTAGAAAATAAATTTCTAAGCAAAAAAAGTAAAATTTGTTTTGTGTTACTCCCTGAAGAGCTCCCTCGGGCACCACATAATTCGAGAGCTTAACAAACGGCCGGGATAACGCATGGGTTTCCTGAGAAAATCATCGCGTTTACATATTAAAGTGACTTATCTACTAACCTGGAGCTAAACAACAAAGTCTATTTTAAAAATACCTTACAATTAAACACGTGCCTTGAAAAGGCATAAATAAACGGCTAATTTACTTATTCTTCACTCACATCAAAAGTCAAGAATATACAATAATAACTTGAAGCTATTTCAATAAAACATGTTATTAAATGTAATATTTTAATAAATTATATTGTAGGTATATTGTTTATAATATAATATTGAAGACATGAGTATTATAACCGGAATTTGCATTACCTAATCATGTTGCCAACGCACGAACGATTGCTCTATAATCATAATAAATAAGATATTATTTAAAATAGAGCCTAAAAGATTTAAGTAATTATTGACTTCTTACTACAATTTTAGTTTTTTGATTGCTTGCTAAAATAACTACACAATTCTAGCGATGACCGGCTATTGCAAGTTACGTTATTACGTAACGGCAGGCGACGCAGACTCGGCAGAACACTTTAATATTAATATTAAAACGCTGATTAATACAACAAACCTTAGAATATAGATGATACTAAGCGTTGTATCTAATATGAGCCTCACTGACTACAATTTACACAAAATGTTAAATATACTGTTTTTGCATAACGTTTCTAAACTAAATAGTTTTTGTACGAATTTCTCTAATAGAAGACAGGTGTCTCAGCGTACGCCACAATAAATAGCTATTTACCAGCGAGCGGCCGGTTTGTCTGCGGCGTCGGCCGCCGGAAGGTGTTCTCAATTTGTCGTCCCGAATGAGATTGCCGCTGCTTTCAACATTAGGTAAGTGGCTTTTACATTTCACTTTACGTGAGCCAGACTTAATTTGTGTCGTACTGCGATAAGACAATTCAGACGATCAATTCATCTAAGATTGATAAAAAAACACGTTTAGTATGATAATTTTAACAAACTAACCTTTTCTTGCTTGCTTGCCTTAGCTTCAATATAGACTTATATTATCATAGCTGATTAGTGTTTTTTTTTTCTTTTGTTTGTAGGTGCGTCTGCGTAAGATGATACGTACGTTCAAAGAATTCTGTACTTTTCGGGTTCTAAGTTATTTGGACTTTTTACTGATCGTTATGGAATCTGAGATTTGACGGGACGTTTTTCAAAATGAACTTTCTATTGAAAAAAGAATGAATGAAACCGGATTCGCGCTAATGTGTTACAGCAAAGTACACATTTTAAGTTTCTACTCTTTCTTTGGAAACCTAGTCCTAGCCCGTGGACTGAAATCAATGAACTCAAACCGTACTCATTTTCATTTAGATTTATCCAGTAAGTTTGGCGTGATTTGCGGTCATAATACGACAGACAGGCAGACAAACAGGCAAAAATTTATTAAAATGATATTTATATCTTCAATATCAATTATAGTGTCCCTCAAGTTAGTATCGGTTATAAGTATTGATTCATCTTGTGCCCAGCGGTGAAGGAAACAATAGTGACACTGAAAATACGAATTAGAAAAACGTGGCGGGTTTCATTCGATTCCTTTCTTTCTTCACAGGTAGTTACAACACACCGGTGACACTTTGGTTCTCATTCTCGACAGTATTCTCAGTAAGAAATTAAATTCTCTACGTCATCTTTCTCAAAAAATCTTCCACTACCCAATTGACTGTAATAAATCTTACTTCGAGAGAAAAGATTAAAATTATGTTTATAGTAACAGAATTATAATTATATTTTTTATTGTGTTGAAAATATTTTTTCCAGGATGCTCGTTTATAATTTTTGGAGTTCTTGTCATGTTTATTCATTTATACAATATTAAAGTAGGCCTGTATACTATATATAACAGGTATTTTGCTTATTTTGATTTTTCCTTCGGCGAACAACATAATTTTAATATTTTTTTTTGCTGTGCTGTAACAGGACTGAGACTTTTTTGTAGAAGAAATGAAGATAAAAGCTTTCGGAGATTGACGTGCTATTCGAAACAAATAGACAGACAAATAAATACAAAATAGTTTTTGGGTATAATAATATATAAATTTTCAGTTAAATTTAATAAATTTTGAACTTACAACCAAACACTTCAATTTAATTTACATAAATAAAATATAAAATGTCTTTGACCCTCTAACCAGTACTTTGTAAGTACATATTTGTAGGTTACTAAGTAAAATAAAATAAAAATCCTTATTTAATTATTGACCTTTGATGAACGAATCGAACTAAGAATTATATAAATGTCTTGTTGACGTAAAAAGAACAACCGGTTTTAACACACGTTGAAACAATGACAAGAATCAGTCATGTGTAGAGAGGTAGAGGATACACTGTTTAAAACATTAAAATGTGTGTTTTAAAATCAAAAACTTAAAAATGAACATCAAAATGTTATCTTTTAGTTGTTTCATAGTTTTATTTGCATATTTACTAAACTGTATTGTGACTTTCAATATTATAAACAAAGGTAAAGTAAAAGTAACTTTGTGTATAACTATAATGTAACTTTTTGTAAACTTTATGTATATTGCTACTTATATAGTAAATTTTACTAGTAATGGAAGGAGTTGTTTACGTGATATTTTAATAACCGTGATGCATTTGTAAAAGTTTTTATAGGTATTATCTCCAGTATACGCATTTTAATATTATGATAATGATATGATTATTTAGGGGGATTTTCCGTAGCGTTTAATGACAATAAGTAAATTGTATTTTAAATAAAACAATTTTGCTTCATATCAAATTCATACTCGAATGCGTTATTAGCCAATTTGGTTTTTCCAGTACATCAGTGTTGACCTGTAAGCAACTCGCTGAGAATACAAAAGATTTGATAACAGTATAATTTTATATGAATGAATATATGTACGTACATGTATATTTGTGACTTATATATTTGTAAGAATAAAAGAATAAATAATAATGTAATCTTTTTTCTCTATTTTAGACTCAAAAACCGCTTTTTTTTGTCGTCGACCTTTTAATAATGAAGCAAGTTTACCAAGAAATAACGAACGCCGTGACATAAAAACATATTTCAATATAGAAGACAGATTTAATCATACTCGTATATTGCACTCCATATATTTATCTAATCTAATAGATCAAAAAGGGAACTATAACTCAGAAAAAATACAAATAGATGGCAAACCTGTCTCTTCACGTGACAATATAGTCATTCCTCTTACACAAGATCATTATGAAAGACGTTTCAATAATGGTAAATATGATACTGAAACTCTACAGTACGTTTATATCTCACAACAGAAAACGTTCCAGCCCCACTCTGATCAAAGACGACCTAAAACAGAGTCGTCTTCCCATGAAGTTCCTGTCATACATACAAGAACTACACCTCAAACAAGAATAAAACGTGCTCCTAAGCCACCATCTGGTTTTGTTCCTCCCGGTCTTGCGAAACGGCAACCTGGTTATGGCTCTACAGAAAACGATGGACCTCACAGGGGGCCTCCTCCACACGCAGGACCTCCTCCTAATAGAGGGCCTCCTCCTCACGCAGGACCTCCACCTAATAGAGGGCCACCACAAAATATTGGAAATCCTTCGCCTGGGGAGATTCCCTTTATTGCGGGATCAAACCAACGTCCACAGAATGCCAACAATGGTCCTATTGACAACAGTTACATGTATGTCGATCAAAATCAACAAAATATCCATTATTTTACTACAACTACCCAGACAAATATGTATGTTAATGGTAATAATAATGGAATCTCAAATCCACAAACAACAAAACCACCGTTATACTGGTTTCAAGCCCAAGCTGTTACGCCTGAGGAATAGGAGTAATATTTTTTTATTATATTAAAATATGTTTCTAGTCTACAAAAATGTTGTTAGCATACATCTTTCTATAAAAACATAAGGTGAAATATATATATATATATATATATATATATATATATATATATATATATATATATATATATATATATATATATATATATATAAATTGAATAATGTATAAAAAGAAAGGTTATCATCTTAAAGGCTAACTATTCCTTTATCATGTGACCTGTAACTTTATATAGAGATTATGTACAATATATAAAGTAAAATATTATAAATTACGCTAGTGTCCAGGACGTTTTGAATGATACAAGTCAAGTTAATTTAATAAAGTTTATAATTATGTATGTGTTTATTTTTGTATCAACGTTTATGATTAACTTCTCGCTATATCAAGCAGGACCACAAAACTATGCAAATCAGGGGTATGTTTTTCTTATCTTACTTTATTATTTTACTAATTATTATGTGTCTTTAGTCAAACCCTTTTATTGCTTTTAATCTCACTTTTCCATGCACGCGTCTGAGGTTTAACATAATATAAAATATGCTTGTGAATTCCGTTTTCAAATAAAGATTTTCTATCAGAAAAATAAAAGTTTTTTTTATTTTAAAAAATAAAGGCTAGTTTTCAAACATGTAGATAAAAGTTGTAACTGACTTTCCAAATGTATGGTTAACATGACATTTATCTTATAAAGGGCACCGTGAACGGCCCCTCCATTTGCGGCTTGGAAAAATTTGATTGTTTGTAAACAATCGTGTATATGTAGCATAATTGGTCTAAACCTGATAATTGCCTCACTTATACGGATTATTGAGCTATAAAGTCCCAATTATAGAAGTAAATATTCAAAAAATCTATTGAATTAAATCTCAGTTAACAAAGTTTTTAGAATTCCCAGTAACAGAGACATTTGTAATGCAAAAGTATCGGGGTCTCGGAGGTTGTTTGGTTGGTTTATTATTAGAATTCTTAAAAAAGCACCAAAATTAAACAATTGAAAACCGCAAATACAAGTATGATACCGGTTTACATTTTAATGCTAGATTTTGAACTAAAAACGTTCTCCATATTGTAACAATACCAACAATACCTAATGACGATTATTATATACCTTACAATGTATTTTTCAATCATTCTATTCTGAATATCTAGTTCGTATGATTAGTTAGCTTAACATGCTTAGCATTATCCTAAAGTAAATTAAATAAAATGAGAATAATATTTTTTTATGTGTGTTATTGATACAAATACTTTTACAGATTTGAAGAAAAGGGTCCACCATTCCCAGTTAAAATTGACGAAACTGCGGTAAGTAACCAGCTACAACGAGCTAGTTATAAGCCTATTATTGAACTACCTAACAATAGTAATTATAATAATAAGCATACCTCCTAGTAAGTATGAAAGTACCTGTGTTCGAACACCTCGTTCTTCCACATCAACAACACGCAGCTCCCAAACATAATTAAAAACGACGTAATGATAACAAAATAAAATAATAATAATGAATGTGTAAACGTGTAGGAAGTAGTTCGTGTGCTTGTGTGTTTGTGTATGTGTGCGAGTTGTGTATGAGTTTTTTAATGATCTTTTTATTAAATTATATAGTTGGATCTTTTCATATAATGATGACTAGCAAATACTGTTCTGTGACTACTGGTACGAACAATGGAAGCAGTTAATTTCTTCTTTTGTTTAAGATGATTGAAAAACATTGAAAATTTTGGAGCATTAATAGTACTATGTAAATAATATATAAATAACGAACTGTTAAAACATTACTGATTTTGCACAGCTGCTCGAAAATCTATTTGGGTAACTTCATTACTTTTAGAAAATACATGAGCCAAGTTTATATACATTTTACAGAGTATATGAACTAATTCAACATCCCTAAAGATATTAAAAATATATTAAAGATCAGCTTTCTTACTCTTTCTCAGAAAAATTCTTTCCATCTCTTTTTGTCAGAAATTATTAAATTATTTCAAGTATTTTACTTTTAAGTTTGCTACTTTCAAAATTACAGACAACATAATCATCATTACGCATCAACCTTCGAACCTCAACTTAAGCTGGCTCATCTTATACTTATAGGCTTTGTGAAAGTGATGGCCAAGAAGTTATGGTACAGCTAGTAAAAAAGAACGTAGAAAATTAAATAAGTGGATACATTAATCAATTTAATATTATTCAATCATTGTTAAAAAAAATTGATTCGTTTTTTTTTTTTGTTTTCTTAATTGATCATGAAAATTTACTTGTCTTCTCTGTCTGGTCTGAGTTTTTTTTTCTATTTCTGTATTTTATTACCTCACCGTATGAATAGTAATCAACCATACTTTATAAATGCGAAAGTGTAAAGCAGTATGCATGGATAGATGTATGAATTGTTATATTTTCAGGAAAAAACTACTGAACCAACCAGTACTAATAATAATACATAAGCTATTATTAAGTCGAAATACCGATAAAATCTCTAATTATATAGGCAAAGTTGAAAACAGCTATTACTTTTTCTATGTATACAAAAATGCGAATCAAATGTGCCAACTAATCAAAGATAAAATTACTATTATTATTTAGAATTTTATTGATTATTCGTTGAACTGATATGATCTGAAATTCGTTCATTAATGGAGTAAAGATAAGTTAATTTGCTGAACTCATTTGTTACCGAGCATTATTACCTGGCCAGCTAGCTCTTATACTATAACTACCATTTTATTTTTATAATTTTCATCAACACTTATTGTTTATTTGATATAAAAATATTTTTATTTTCAGCCAACCAATGGTAATCGAAATGGATACACAGGTCAAAGCATCTACACCAGATATTTTGATGGAGAAAAAGAAGTTTTAAATGTTGGAAATGGAAATTATAAAAATAATGTCTTTTTTATTGGTGAAAGTCCCCCTAGTAATTCAAGAACTTATTCATACACAGACAGCAATGCTAGAAAAATGCCAAATAACGTTAATCAGCCCCCAACAACTTTTTATCGCAATCCTCAAGGAGAGTCCGATTTAGGTAATCGGTTTGGTAGTGACGCACCACAAGGCTTTGATAAATCCTTACCAAGGACACATAATACTCAAAATACAAGAGAAATAACTCGTATTAATAATTTCGGTAACGGAGCTCGCAACCACAATACATTTTTCATAAGTGATCTTGATGGAGATGATAGTACTGTAATATTTTATCCATCTAGTGATAATAATAATAATAATAAACGGCGTACAAATATACAAAAACCTGACTATCATCTGAGTACTAACTATGATAACACAAATGGACAAAGAAATTTTAATGAAGGTCCCACTGAAACATATAACAGATTTGGCCGTGGACCAGATAACACTAATGTGGTTATTACTAATGGTAAACCTATACGCACAGATTTCGATCCAAGTGTAAATAAATATGATAAACCAAATACACGAAGAAATTTTAATGAAAGTCCCACTGAAATATATAACAGATTTGGCCGTGGACATGATAACACTAATTTAGTTATTATTAACGGTAAACCTCTACACACAAATTTCGATGCAAATGTAAATAACTATGATAACATAAATACACGAAGAAATTTTAATGACGATGCTAATTGGGAACCAACTAAGACTTACGTGTATAATAAAATTGGCAATGGAATAGGTAACACTAACGTTTTTGTTACTAATGATAAACCTATATTATCAGATACAGACCCAAGTGTTGGTTACCATGATAATATAAATATACGAAGATATTTAAATAAAGAATCAAATTTTAATAATAAAGCCACAACAGATATTTATACGTACAATAGAATTGGTCATGGTCCATATAACAAGAATGTGTTTATAAACAATGACAAGTCGGGCCACATTGTAACAATTAGAGAACGAGAACATGGTGAGAAAAACAGTTTTAATATAAATGATCGAAATTTTAAACCACAAGATAAATTATGTGTAATACCAATCAGTAAAATATAATTTTAAAAGCAGTATAGCATAGCAATACAACAAATCGAAGAACAGATATCTAATATTTTTTAAGGATTCATGTTAAAATCATTTTCGCAGGTAGATTTTACAAATCAAAAATATTTAAAACTTATTTAGCGTTATAAGTTGCCTAAAAATGACATCAGAATTATCCTTTTTTATCATTTCTAAGTTCTATATTTTATTTTAAATATAACTTAAGATATCTATATATAATATATCTATCTAGATTGAAGGCTCGAATTGCGATCAAAGTATTTATAGAAATTGCTCTCTATTTGTTTCTAGATCTTGGTCCTTTTGAGGTAGACAGACCGCACCTCAAAGTGCTAGTCAAGTAGATTTTCTATCTACTTGACTAGCACTTTTAGGTGCGGTCTGTTCTTCTTTTTGGTCTATTTGACTCTAATTATCTATTATTCTTAAATATAAATAAGAGAAGAGTTTCATGTTAGAAGGACAGATATCAGATTTCAAACGTTCTATGTAAACAATTAGTCTCTGATCCTTTCAGTTTAGCGAGACGTTAGCAGATTGGTAGAAAAAAGAAATAGAAAAATAGGAAATGGGTAGAGTGACAAAAATTTATTTTATTACCAGCTATGCCCGCGACATCGCCCGGACAAAAAAGATTTACTATAGTATGTAACTTACTTTAGTACTGTAAACATATTTCAGAAAGCACATATACTCGTATACATGTACACTATAGTTTACATACACTATAATAACAGTTGCGTACTTCAAAAAATCACAATCCGACATTTTGACAATTTCGTTTTTTTTTTACCGAGTTTTTAATATGAAAATTAATTATTAATATTAAATTTTTTTTAAAAATATTTTATAGAACGTTATATCTATTTTTATATTAGGTACATTTAAATTTATTAATTTATCTACTTTTCTATAACGCCGTCATTCAAAATAGAAAATTCATGTTTCAAAAACTGCTACTAGAATGAAGTGATTTGGATGAAATAAATACTGAACGTAACCTCAAGATAGTACAATCAATTATGCGTGTTCAAATAAAAAGACAGATGGACAGACTTATCTTAAAATAATAGAAATTTAGAATAGTTTAGTTTGACCCCTACAGAAATATTCGTCAAAAAATTGTGAAAAAAAATCATTAAAATCAAAATCATTGGAATTTACAAATTTAATATATGTATATATTTAAATTTCGCAATTTTACGTTGCAAAATGTCAATCACAAAGAACCGTTGATTGTAACAAATTCACTATCGTTGAATATCACTCACATTGATAACAAAACGTAATTGTTTTGTTTAATTATTTTTTATCAAATTTTGTATCCTTTTATTTTACAATTTCTTTAATTATTAATTAATGACTGTATTTTATTGCTTAAAATAATAATTTTATTGCTTGTAATTATATTTATTTCCTGTGTATTTGATATAAATTTACCAAAATTCTCCTTGCAGACGATTCTAACAGCTGTCATCTAAAAGGTACATGTCTTAAGCCCTTATTGGAATTTCACCATTTTGATACTTTTTATAAATTTTTGGGAAAAGTAATTAAGAAGTATTTCTAAATATCTCAGACAATTACTTTTTACTTTTTTTCTTCTTACATACTCCTCCGTTCCTATATCATAGTGTACTTATTAATCGAAAAAATATACTGATGAATATAAATATTCTATATATAATACATATTTTATTTTATTTATAGTTTAATTTTATATTTATAAAATAACTAAATCACAACTGGATTAAAAGACTACAACAAAATTAGAACTTATATGGCTATAATACCTAGTATACTGTACAGGTTAGTTGTACTAAAGTATCTCATGCATTGATCTATATATAAATCAATGAGCTCATTCTTTGAATTAATATCATGGTTATTAAGGATGATCGATCATTCAAGAAGGATGCATTACCACCGTCTGCCTTCCTCAGCCACGTAGTACAGCACAGGTTATAACGGCACCGACCACAACAGCTAACACCAAGGACTCCAATTATTTTATTATATGTGGCCTGCACCGCGGCTGAATGCGAAAAAAAAGATCCTCGCTTAAGCGGTTGGTCGCTAGCAGTCCTCCACACACCTCCCCCTCACCTCGTGACCACATTCTAGAACTTTCGAGTATAATGCGTGCCATACTTAATTATACTCAGCGCCTAACCTTTTCACAATAGCAATTTTCGATGACCGATCCTTTGTAACATTTTATACATGTTACAGCATATTATTACTAACGTGATCACCACAGTCGTCGATACTTGGCACAGTAAAGTACAATTTAAAAAAATTAGGTAAGTAAAAAGAAAACAACCTCGTGTCATTCAATGTATTAAGTCATTAGATAATGTTTGCAATAAAGAAATATTTACTATATTTTTTTATAATAAAACTGTAACAGGTCCAATTCTGTACATAGAGGATATTTTAATAATTTTTTTAGAGGACTCTGTAATTGACACTCAAGAAAAAAAAATTTTTTTTGTCTGTTTGCCTGTATCATAGCCACCGATCACGCTAAAACTACGGAACGGGACACTGGATTCGTTTCATCCTGAAATTCGGCACGGTTGGGAGAAGTGATGAAATTCAAAATGTGTACTCAGTTATAATTCATTAATGCGTAGTCCGATTTCTTTTTTTTATATATAGAAAAGAGGTATTTTGAATATCACGTGGTAAAAATAACAAGTTTAATAAGTAGTTTGTGTTTGTAGTATTGTATTTAGTCCAAATAACTTCAAACTCTGAATGTACAGGAATTTTTAAACGTCTCTTATCATCGATATTACGCCGGCTTTGGTACTTTATCTCATGTAGGCTGATGAAAATGATAGCAACAGCGAAAGAAATTGTGAGTACATCTAGTAATTAATTAAATAAATAATAAAAATAATAAATTCATTATAAAAATTGTTGAAATCATGTTTTGTTAGAGATTTGATATCACATAAATCTCCAACTCCAAAAACGGAAAAACCACAGAGAGCAAACTCTTAAATGAAAGATGATAATAAATGATTGGTAATGATGCTAACCTTTATACAAACTGTACTCTACTGTATCAGCCTGTAAATAACTCACTGCTGAGCGTAGGCCTCTTCTCCATCTACGAGTAGAAGAAGAGTTGGAGCTTAATCCACCACGCTGCTACACTGCGGGTTGGTGGATAATTTGCCTATCATGAGTAACGATCGTTATCAGGCGCCTATGATAAAAATCGGGACCGACGGTTTTACGTACTCTCCGAGGCACGGTGGAGAGACCCACAAGGAAATACACCCAGACCGGAAACAAATATGTGTACAAATACAAATATCTGTCCCGAGCGGGAATCGAATCCGCAATCGCCGGCGCGCGGTGTTAAGGACTACTCGCATCACTACACGATCGTCATACAAACATTCATTAAACATTAACAACGTCGCTATACAAAAATTCTATAAAAATATAGATATCTCAAAAATTCGTTGCAATCGTTGTCTTGATAAAATTTCCACCTATTAGTTCTCTTATCAGTTTCTAGACAACTTAAAAAAAAAGGTTATTTTACATTAGAAATTAGTATGCCTTAAGTTTTGTATTAGCTTAGGTAAATAATTGTAAAAGATACATATTTTATATTTTTTTCTTTCAATTGAAAAAATACATTTTAGTCTAGCATTGTCATTAATAAAATATCAATTATCACTGATTGAAACTAAGCGTATTTTTTCCGTTTGGGTTCGGCAGATTCAGCAGACATATAGAATGAATGGTAAGTTACTATCAATATTTAAGGAGAATACTCGGTACATGATTCTCATTCGAATTATGTAAAAAAAATAGGTAAATATTAATAAACTTTTAAATAAAGTTACTCAACAGTTATTTAATTATTTACGCGTCGTCTGGACACCCTAGCAGCTAACTGCACTTTCGACACAAAACAGGTAGTTTACCCACGTCCAAACGCCGCCACGTGTTAACAGGATAGCAGGATAAACAAGCATGATCCAGTCCCCCTTAATACTTTAATCTTGGCTTAGGATAGGCAAAAATACTGAGATATTTTACTCGTTTAAGCAACAAATCGCTGCTTGAATACAAAAGGGACACAAATTAAACAGACACTATTTTACAGGAGAGCCATTCAAAGTTTAGAAAATTTATATTTGTCTGTAACTTATTATTCTTTCATTAATTACATGCATGTTATATACCGCTAAAAGCGTATTTCAAAGCTGCATTTAATGGTAGGTAGTATTGTAGTACAAGTGTTGCCTTGAAAGATATATAAGCACATAAGTCCCTTTTGTTTAAAAAAAAATCCCTCGTTTTATGGTAAAAAATAGAATAATTAGACACAATTCAAAAAAATTGATGTTTTAATCAAAATATTTTTCCACTGACTCAGGTAATCTAGAAAAATTATGACATAAAAATTAAAATGGCAATGCTAGTTTATAAAAATAAATGAAATAACTTCTTTAAGTGAAAATAAAAAAATCTGCTTCAAAAAAACTAGAATTAAAATCTTCCTCTTAATAAAGAATTGAAAAAAAAATATTCAAAAATCATTAAAAGCTTAAAAGCAATTATTTTTATAAAAAATTTAATTAATTGGCTCATTACTACAAGCATTTTACATCAATAATAAGGTTTTTTTAATTTATTAATTACAAAATTGAACTATCCATCATAAAAAAATATACCAAACTAGACTTATAGCTTAATATCAGTCTCGAAATAGATATAATATGAATTCTACTAACTAAACAAAAATTAAGTAGGATATTCTAATGTAAAAATGTAATTGTACAACATAAATGTCATTAGAAACAGTAAGAAATCACAACCATTCTTGAGCTAACAACACTATAGAAATTATATTTTCAAACCTAAATTTTGAATGTGAATATATCAATAACAACTAGTCTGCATATTTCTATTTAAATAACAGGTTTATAAGCTAGAAAAAAACTCCTCGTAATAAAAATATGTAATCTTTCTTCAGTTGTAATTTTTTTACAGCATTGAATCTCGCATTTTTTAGAACAAACTGGCCCTATTTTTTTTCTTCTATATTTTTCTTAGTTTTTGACAAAGATGTGTATGCGTTACCACTGTTCTTTAATAATTTTGTAAGGTTCCTTTTCTATAAATCTCATTCGAATTATGTAAAAAAAATAGGTAAATATTAATAAACTTTTAAATAAAGTTACTCAACAGTTATTTAATTATTTACGCGTCGTCTGGACACCCTAGCAGCTAACTGCACTTTCGACACAAAACAGGTAGTTTACCCACGTCCAAACGCCGCCACGTGTTAACAGGATAGCAGGATAAACAAGCATGATCCAGTCCCCCTTAATACTTTAATCTTGGCTTAGGATAGGCAAAAATACTGAGATATTTTACTCGTTTAAGCAACAAATCGCTGCTTGAATACAAAAGGGACACAAATTAAACAGACACTATTTTACAGGAGAGCCATTCAAAGTTTAGAAAATTTATATTTGTCTGTAACTTATTATTCTTTCATTAATTACATGCATGTTATATACCGCTAAAAGCGTATTTCAAAGCTGCATTTAATGGTAGGTAGTATTGTAGTACAAGTGTTGCCTTGAAAGATATATAAGCACATAAGTCCCTTTTGTTTAAAAAAAAATCCCTCGTTTTATGGTAAAAAATAGAATAATTAGACACAATTCAAAAAAATTGATGTTTTAATCAAAATATTTTTCCACTGACTCAGGTAATCTAGAAAAATTATGACATAAAAATTAAAATGGCAATGCTAGTTTATAAAAATAAATGAAATAACTTCTTTGAGTGAAAATAAAAAAATCTGCTTCAAAAAAACTAGAATTAAAATCTTCCTCTTAATAAAGAATTGAAAAAAAAATATTCAAAAATCATTAAAAGCTTAAAAGCAATTATTTTTATAAAAAATTTAATTAATTGGCTCATTACTACAAGCATTTTACATCAATAATAAGGTTTTTTTAATTTATTAATTACAAAATTGAACTATCCATCATAAAAAAATATACCAAACTAGACTTATAGCTTAATATCAGTCTCGAAATAGATATAATATGAATTCTACTAACTAAACAAAAATTAAGTAGGATATTCTAATGTAAAAATGTAATTGTACAACATAAATGTCATTAGAAACAGTAAGAAATCACAACCATTCTTGAGCTAACAACACTATAGAAATTATATTTTCAAACCTAAATTTTGAATGTGAATATATCAATAACAACTAGTCTGCATATTTCTATTTAAATAACAGGTTTATAAGCTAGAAAAAAACTCCTCGTAATAAAAATATGTAATCTTTCTTCAGTTGTAATTTTTTTACAGCATTGAATCTCGCATTTTTTAGAACAAACTGGCCCTATTTTTTTTCTTCTATATTTTTCTTAGTTTTTGACAAAGATGTGTATGCGTTACCACTGTTCTTTAATAATTTTGTAAGGTTCCTTTTCTATAAATTAGGATTTGCTTTCCTATTGCGACCTTTTCTTTCATAGCTTTCATTTTCATCACACGGAGATGCCGTATCAACACTCGACGTAACTACACTGGTCACCTGAGTCAGTGTTAGCATTATTTGCTGACAGTATTATGTATTTTCGGCTGTAAAATTATCGTTTTTCGTTCCAATGTATCGTACAAATACAAAATTTTTACACAGATACTTTTCGACAGTAATAATACATATTATATCCTGTCTCTGAAGTGGAGACGAAATAAAAAAAAGTCATCACCTGTACATATCCACTACATCGAATCTAAAAAGCTACAGTTAAGTAGTTAAAATTTCCATTTCGATGACATTTGAACGGAATAAAAATGTTCGCAAAATTATGTTATGCTCGTTGGATTATCGCACAATTTCGACACCTCTATGTTCGATCGTACCAAGTGATAAATTATGTGATTTGTACGATAATTATGTGACGAATACTAACGCTAACCTGAGTGTTAACACTGTCACAAACTGAGTGTTAACACTGTCACTGTCTGAAAAATCGAGAAAATTAATCTTTTCAGACTGGATTTCAACAGGAGACAGTACCTAATGCTATCAATTTGTTATTTTGTTCTTTAAACTCTTTATTATTTTTATTGAAACCTGAAGGTTCAGGATCAGAAGGTAACAGCTGACTGTTAGTGAAAAAATTGAATTTATATAATTATCTTCATCGGAATCTGTGTCCGTCATCTCTAGGTCATTTTTAGTTATAAAGTTTAGATCTGCAACGTTGTCGTGTGAAGAAAAAACTAAGTTAGAATTTGTCAAACATGTAGACACAGAAGTGTCACTATCATAATCAGTTTCCTGAACAATCACGTTTAGTCTGGTCTTTGATCTTTGTAGTTCAAACCATGATTCTTTATTATCTAACAGGGATAAACTCAGATTGTGTTGACTATCAGGTATGGAATTACTGTTGGAGGAGTTATCTAACAGAGCAGCTGGTTCATTCCATGTTGGGTTTTCAATTTGTGCCTCAAATCGGAGATTAAGTGTCATCGGTAAAGGTATAATTTATAGCACTCATCTTTCTGCCTCATTTGTTGTGTGGTGTTCAATTTCCTAATCCTTATTCGTGTTTTTGTTGGATTTTAGCATTTCAAATATTCTTTGTACTCTACTACTCATTCTATTATCAAAAAACGGTGATTAATTATAATAAATTACGTATATCAAATAACAATATACATTAAAAAATAATAATAATTTACTAAAATATTTAATTTTAAGTTTTATATTAAATTTATAATTATAATGAATTTACTCCCATCTAAAGAAATACAAAAGTAGCGCATTCCAAAATATGGCACTAACGTTTATCAAATAATATTACAACCTCTAAAATATTATAAGCAAAGCGGACGCTATGCTTAGTAAGGCCCTTTTCATTTAAAAGTGATTTTATACTTCTCTAAATCTGTAATACAAAATGGGCAATTTTGAAATATGGCACTTTTGTTAAAGAAAGAGGAATAAACTTACGTGATTTCTTAAGATCGAAACGGACATATTTCACTATATGGCGCTTTTGTTTATAAAATTACTAACGCAAGTTAAGGTTTTTTTGAAATATGGCACTTTATCATAAAATAAAAATGCGTTCGCTTCGATTATAGGGTCGCAACTGAGAAAATGGCAGTTTTGCTCATATTTGGTCCCCGAAACTCGAAAATACTAAAAAGGCGCTAGTATTGTTTTCATATATTATAATGAGAAATCAATGGGAGTCTCTTTTAAATACAAAAATATGACCTATTAACATCGCATTTTTTAAATAAAAACGATTTCACTTTTTTTCGATTTATGTCCCTTTTGTATTCAAGCAGCGAAATTTGTTGCAACAAAAGGTAAATGGTGTGAACTTTGGCAATTTTTAGATGTGAACAAGCGGCACAGTACAACACCTGTGCAAGTGCCGCCGCGCGCCGGCATGACTGGAGAAGTGTCAACGCTTCATTTATTTGAATTGAAATTTATGAAAATTAGGTTAAAAATCAAGTACCAATTTTTTTTTACATAATTCGAATGAGAATCATGTACCGAGTACTCTCCTTAAATATTGATAGTGACTCACCAGTCATCCTGTATATTATACAAAGTGAATGATTATTGTATTATTATAGTAAAAGAAGAAAAAATAAATGATTAAATTGTTTGCAATTAGAATATTTTTATCTTGTGTGGAACGATAAAGCCAGATTTAAAATAAACTTGGATTTTTTTTTTATTTCATATTTTTTGAAATAGTAATGCTTGAATGCTGTGCCCAAGTTATACATTCTCCAATGTTTTATACATAAGCTATATTGTACTTTGACAGGTAGTCAATAGATGCCGCTGGCCTTATTCACCCACCTCTTCATAGACCGAGCTTGCTTAAAATTGTACCGAATAATTATACATAACTCATCTTAAGAACTCTCGGATTTTTTAATTTTATAAAAACAAGACGAATAGGCTTTCACAATCTCGAGATTGGTTGACATTTATGACTACTGCTGCGATCATATGAGTAGTGGCGTGATGCTTTTTGCTATACTGATGCTTGATGCTTTTGATATATAGGTCGCTAAAAAAAAAACAATTGAATTCCCACAAAGCTGATCAAACAGGTAGAAATAAACAAAAAAATAAAGCTTACCTCTTTATTATTAGTACAGAAGATGCAACGTTAGCAGATTACATAATTGTAATTGTTGATTACATAGTTGCGTTACATAGTTACATAGTTGTCGGTTACATAGTTTTGACTCTTTTGAGCCATAACGTGATGTTTTATACCCTCGCTCAATAGGATTTTTTATACTAAAGAATAGAAATTTAAAAATCAGACGGATCGATCCTGAGATAAGTAGCTTCAAACAAAGATGTACTATATTGTACTGTATCAGCCTGTAAACAACCCGCTGCTGAGCGAAGGCCTCTTCTCCATATAAGATAGAAAGAAGAAGGGTCATCAAACAAAGATACTTCCTCTTTTATATTTAAGTATATGACTGTATATGTCATAGAGCGAGCGTACTTTAATTACATTTAAAATTCCGTTGATAAACTAAAAGGTGACCCATTAAAATAATAAAACAAAACTAAACTTTATTTAAAACACATTTACACCATACTCAAGGTTTTTGTAATATAAATCACTTAAGTTTACTATGTGTACTATATGTAAAATGTAAATATATTAAAAAATGTTACAAAAATAATTAGCGATCAATCAATTTATACAAGGTTTCCTGGTTTAATAAAAATGTTTAACATTTTATTAATACTGACAATAATGATACATATTTGGTGTACAGTTCTTCTAAGTATTGGTGCTTATAATATCAGACGTAGAATTCTTCTGTAGAGGAGGAGGGATGATTTAGAATTCTTTTAATTATTCCTCAGTTGTGGGCTGTAAAAGATACAATTTTAAGATAATTATTATGCTTTTGAAATTCATATTTTGTTTAATTTCATACAAATACGTGGTCAAATAATAATTTAAGGAAACTTAACCCGGAATAATAAGTTATGTGACCTTGACATATTATGATTACAAATAACTGATAAGCAAATTTATTTTATTTAGATCACTAACACATACGAACAATAAACTATTCAGTATAAAGTATAGTACATATTTTTAAACATACGCTTGATAAGATTTATTTATACATATATTTATCTCATATTAAGAAATTCTTATGTACAAAATAAAAATTATAACATGTGTTTATTAACTTAATAGTTACCTACTTATAACATACAAAACGTACCTCTATAATCTTTGACGGCAATTGCCTAATTTGTCCATTCGATAGCCTTCAGCACATTCTAGATCTGGCACTCTAATGACTTGGCTAGACTGAACATTTTTCACAGTAGTAGCGGCCATGCGAAGTTTGTCGTGAAAATTAAAGACAACTCCACCCTCCCCTACTCTGATCACACACACTATAAATAAAGTGATAAACACAATTTTTACGTCCATTTCAACGTAATGCGTTAATTTAACTGCGTCAACTCGATAACAATGTTTGTCTACGATATCCTGTCACCACGGAGTTCTACACACTCCGTTTATGTCCTGCACCGTTCCATCTTTACACTCAATATTACTATTTGGAGGCACCTCTATCATTTTCTCATGAGCTTTAATTTCAGTTTTTGACTCCTGTTTTCGACTTTCATTTCCTGTATCCACTTGCCTAAATAATTTTATAAAATCTTTAACAGGATTAGCAAACAAACTCTTAAAATCTTGAACTGAATATGGTGATCCGTTCACTTGTACCAACAAATAAAGAATAATGTGGAACACAACTATTTGCGTGAGCGGACGCGCCATTTTATAATAATAGATTCACTGGGTACCAAGACCAACCACACGCTTATCGTCCACAACTTCCAGCTAACAAGCTAGTGTTATCACAACATTTGTTAATATCTTCATAACAGTGTCCACATTGTAATTATTTGTAAATCCGTAATGTTTGTGATTACAAAAATAATTAAACTTTTACGTTCTTAAGTTATAATATTAAATATTAAAATAAAATAACAACCATCTAAAATTCTTGCAACACTAATAAAATTATTATTTTAATAGGTTTATATATTTAAAAAAAGTTGTTATATATACATATGTGTGTACGAGTATTGCGTAGGTTCACAGCTGATAAAATTAGTTTTACGTAATGTATACACTATACAGTGATACATTACGTAAAGCTTTAATAATAAAAATCATTTTAATGTAACAGTTTACTTATATACTCTAGTTTTACGTCAACCACTCCTACATATTTAAAAACTTTAATTTCTTTAGCTTTGATTTTAATGGCACATATCTATTAAATAATTAAAAAATAATAAGCGTATATATACAGTCCAGTTGCATAGGTTTATAATAACCGACACACCTCTTTTTATTACGACTACTGAGTGCTCTCTGTTCATCATTGTAAAATTCTCGTTAGTAAAGCCCGCAATACAGGCTCGCTTCAGCGATTTCATTCGGTCGGGAGGAAGGCGGCTAATTTTCTCGAAATAACTGACCAATTTGATATTTCAAAAGCACTTTTTAATTTAAGCATCGCTGTAGACGAATATATACGGCTTTAGTATCTATCGATTGCCGATAGCTTATTGTAAGTAAAATAATTTTGATATATTAATATGTTTATAGTAAAATTCGAAGCATCCTTTGACGTTAATGTTGTTCTCGAATGAAAAATTCGGAAAACGCAATACAAGCATAAAAGGTATTTTGTAATTAAAACGCTCATCCCTCAGTAACATGATGATATTGTTGACCAGAATTCTAGTCAAATATACAAATATGATTAAAATTATATATGATACTGTATAAATTAAAAGATACTGTATATATTATATACATAGTATATTTACACATATAAGGTCGTTCCTTCGTATCTGTACTCTTAATGCAAGATTCAGAATATCTATCAATGCGACTATAACTTTTTTTTTAAATCAATTGTCATTTCAAAATTAACTATTTAAAATCTGCCGTAAAAACGGACATTCAACACGTACCTACTCTTAAACAGAAACAAATAATTCCATGACACTAAAGATATCAACTAGGGGCATAAAATAATAAACAATTATATTGATTGCAATAACATTTATTGATCTAAATTATTACATAAACTTTGACATAAGCAATAAGTACCACTAATTACTAACAAAACGCTTTAAAAATTATTGATTGCTATCGGGACTTCCATTTTACCAGATCTAATTGTTACAGTTTTTGTTGCTTAAATGACACCCCTTCTTGTGCTGTGAAAAAAAAAATATTACGTTATTTATTTAATTTAAAATTTTAAACAATATATTTTATCTGGATATATTTTGAGGATTTAAGTACGTATTATAGTAAACCAGAACGCTGTATAAGATATTTCGAATTAAAATAAAATATTATTGAATTATATTAACGAGACTAAAAACATAGCTAGCATCACATATATGCTTTATGTGTACCGCATATGTACCGTGACCGAAATATATGTAACTGCAATCTAAACGTTCAAGCAGCTTGCACGCAATTAAATGCCAATGCACCTGTAAATAGCATGCAAATAGATTGCATAAGAATTCATTTTGCAAGTCGCAGACGGTGGCGGTATAGAGACGGTGCAAGTGGGATATCAAAATACATGTAAGAGCGCGGGAAACAATTACAAAATAAGTCAATTTGTATGTTATTTATGTGCATGCAAGCCAGGCTAGGCAAGTCAGGTCTGTCTAGACCAGCAGGCAGGTTTGAATGACGTGCGTTTGCCCATGTTTTTTACGCACTTTTATTTGGTACTGTACTGTAGTGTGACAGCCTATAAATGCTATAATTCTGGCTAAGCGCATCATATCCTTGAGAAGCCTAAGACACCAAGCCGCTTTACAGCGCATTGTCGATTATACATATCACTGAATTTTATTCAGGTCTTACAAGCTCACTGACAATGTTTTTTTTTGCCCAGTAGGTACAACACGAAATTAACTATAAAACCGAAGTCTGGACCAGAAGAGATTAGCCCAAATTTGAACCGACAACCTTTCAATTATATATTCTATGCACTTGTCCACCAATATAAATATAAAGTAGGTATATAGAATGGAAAATAATATATTCCTTTGTTTGAAACATTTTATACAGAGTAATAATATTAGCATACCTTAAACGCATACAAATAAATAATGTTTGGCTACAAACAAAAATATGCAATAAATATTTAATTACGAATACTCACGTGATGATTTTTTTCATGTCTAGAGTCATTACTTTCCTTGGAATTTTTTTCAACGTCCTCTGAATCTGATGATGATGACGATGACGACTTACGGTCATTATTGTTTATCTTATTCCGACTCTGAAATAAAAAAATACTTTATATAATCTTGATTTATATTTAAGAAAACATTATTAAATATAAAATGTTTGTTTTTATAACTGACACTTTTAAAATAAATTTAAATAACAAACAATATTTAGTAGTTATAAGTATAATATTTAATAGTAATAATGGTAAGTTGATAAAAATGATCTTACTCCATTACAATTGTCCTTATCTTCTTCTGATGATGATGATGATGATGATGATGACGAAGAAGATGAATCGTTGCACTCCTTTGTCCTCTTACAAGTTTTCTATTACGTACAAAATAAAAACTTTTACTATTTTTCCAAGCTTATTTACGTAAACAAAAACAATTTGGTATGTTACTTTCTCCCTTTATTTCAATGCAAAAAAAAATCATATGTAAACTTTTTTATTGTATTTAAGTTAACTAAATTTAGTCTACTAATTTTTTCTTCTTAACTGATGTCCCTTTCCTTTTTCTTATGATCATTGTATGTATATACTATTTCAATCATCATTAATAGTCATCTAACTAACTCTGCTAAGTTTAAAGATTTCAGTTAGTAAAAATATATCCAGACTTCAATGATGCTACGTACAACGAGCTGTACCTAGTTAATGTCCTACCTAAGTCGCAGTTTAACATGCGTTTATTTTATCACTGTTTTTTTTTTTACATTTAAGCTTACGTCTCTTCTTCTGTAAGTAGTAGCATGATGTAATACGGCCATAACATAAAAAAAAATTAAATTTGAAATTAGACTTGTAAATACTAAGCTCAGACCTGACATAAACAAACACATGTACTTTTAGTCTCATTATTATATGAAACGTAGAAAATAATAAGTAAGATTGTAATAATATGAAATAAATAATAATGTAAATGTAAAAAAAAAACTACTTAATATAGGTATTCGTACACCATGACAATCTTTGTCCTCTTCCTCAGACGAAGAAGATGATGATGACGATGATGAAGATGAACTATCGCATTTCTTTGTGTTGCTGTTAACCTGATAACAAATTGATATATCATTAATACACTTAGATAGTATAGTTTAATTTAAGCGAATTTGCTTAAAACATTAATATAGATATTTAAAACGTCTTATATTTATAACATCATTAACGTATATTATGGTTATTATAAATAAACAGTAAGGAAATAAAATCATTTACCCCCCTAATAGTACCTACCCCTTTAGAAGCGGTGAATAAATAGTTCCGTGTGCGCCAGTAACCGCGATTGTTAGTGAAGTTGTCAACGTTAGTTAGTTCCTCAAGGTTATGTACATCCTAAGAGTATATGTAGGATCACTGTAACCTTTTTTTTTATTAATTAATAAAATATGAGATCCTTTGTTGAGACTAGATTCTAATAAACACATCACAAAGGGCTTGCCTGTAATATTCTGACATTATAAATTTTTGCATTTTGAAATTTGTATTATGAATTTCTTGTGTTATTGTTGAGAAATAATTCCATTAAATAAATTATTATTCACCTTTGAACTAGGTTTGTATTTCTAATACACAATGATTTAGGTCTCTGAGATAATCATAAATAGGCCAGAGATAAGTGTTTTCAAAACAATATTAGCCGTTCTACAAAACTGTCAACAGTAAAGTAAATTTATAATTCACTAGATTCTGCCCGCGGCTTCTCCATGTGAATTACGGTTACGACCAAAAAAATTATTCTAGGTTACTTCTAACACCTCCAAGAATATGTGTACAAAATTTCATGGTGATCGGATAAGTAGTTTTCGAGTTAAAGCGTAACAAACATTGGTAAAGAACTTTTATGTATCTAACTTTGATCTAACTTGTTCTATATCTCTCTTATCTGAATTTGTATCTTGTTATTTCACTTATTTTTTTACCCGTTAGTGTATTCAACAGATCAAATGTCTTACATGTCGCAGCCAACTCACTTGGCTCGCCTTTCAAATAACAGTCTACCCTTCTACGTTTTAAAGATAACGCATTTTTGGTAAATAAAAATTCTGTCCATATAACCAAAAAAAAACTATATGTGCCTTTTGTATCAGCGTAATTTTAAAACAATAAAATTTTATAATTATTTAAATTAAATTTTATCGTACAACTGAAAAATCTCGTCACATTGACTATTACTGTAAAGTAAATAAAATTACAGGTAAATTATAGGAATTTAGTAGTAGTTACCAACTGCATTTAATAATTATTATATTGAGATGTTTATTAACTAAAGTATTTGTTGATTATAATGTTAATGTCACCTAAGTCACTGTAGCTGATATGTGACTAACATTTCTCAGTCCTTCCAGACCTTCAACAGAACCTCCTCAATCACATTTCAGTTTCTTCGCTTAACTGTTATAGGTATTCGTAACTGCATCATCCTGGCTCCTGCCCTTCCGAATAGTAAATGCAGCTTACGCCGTGACGCAAAACCATGATTACTGCGTAAGAAAATACTGTAGTTCTGGCTATAATTTGCGCTGTTACCACGGTTTTAGATGTTTGACCTGTAGCTCTATTATGGTGAAAGTTGCTGAGTTCATGTATTTAGAAAATTGATTTAGTTCTCGTCATAACTTTTAACAAGTTGCGTAGTCTAGGCATCAAACAACTAAAAACAATTATTTCATCGAAGTACCTTAACTAATGCGCAAACCGGCGGCTAACAAATGGCATTCATGCAATGTTGGAACGGCAGTTTTAGTGACAGACTAGGCTAATTTTTGGAAGACGAATTAAAGTAGTTTTCTTCGACACATATTTTTAATCTGTTAGTATAGGCGTAAGTTATAAATTCAAATTATGAATGAATTATCATAAAAAAAATGTCATATCTGTTCCGGTATCTAATCGAACATGAGTATGTACTTACCTCGTTGCTATCACTTCCGTTGCTATAATGATGTTTCCTGGAATAGTTATGTTCTTTAGTGACAAGTAAATATACACATATTTTCAAATATTATAGTGTATAGTTCTTACGTTTCTCTAGTGTTCTGGTTTTGATAACTGAATTTAGTTATTAATTTAATTATTTGTACGATATATACTTTAAAAATATATTTGTTGGTTTGATCCATTGGCGCAGTTAGCAGTGATCCTGCTTTCTGCTCCAGGGTTGTGGGTTTGATTCTCGCACCGAGTCTAGGTGTAATATATAATTATTTATGTACTATTTACATATATAACGCCTTTAAAAACATATAAAAATGAGATTAAAATATAGTTTGAAACGTTTTATTACGTTATATTTTATTTACGATTTTTTTATAAATATACAGTTAAAGAAAAATAAATCAACATGCTTTATTTTATTTACAAAGTTTCTTTCTTTGAAGAAACTACAAATAATTCTACTAATTAGAGCAATATTAGATCATATCCCTTTAATTCCAGAATTGAATCAGCCTGTAGACATCCCACTGCTGGGCAAATGCCTCTTCTACATATAAGAGAAGTTAATGCACTACGCTGCTCCATTGCAGGTTAGCGAATAATTTCTCTAGCATGAGTAACGAACACTATCTGGTGTCTATGACAAATGATGTGCTCTCTGAGGCACGATATGGAGACCCACAAGGACATTTACCCAGACCGAAAACAAATATTTTCGCAAATACAAATATTTGCTCTGGACGGAAATCAAACCCGTGATCGTCGTCATTCAGGCGACTATTCACACCGCTACACCAAATCGGTTGCCCTTTAATTCCAATGTAACAAAATATTACTTTATAAGAAATTATTTTTACTTTAAAAAGTTAAAAGAAATTAATAAACTCATAATTTGACATTATTTCGTAAATTAATTTTAATCAAGTTTTTAAATCCATTATTTTAATAAACTTACCTTGAATTAGATGGTTTTCCCCGAACTAAAGCGATAACTGCTATGAGAGCGATAAGGATAATTATCGATTTATTCATTTTTTTTTATGTCACCGAAAATAAAATAATCAATATATATCTTGTTAGCTTCTTTGTACAATGAGATGAAGATTTGTTGTAAGTTGTGTTTTGTTATTATAATAATAACAGATAACCTATGTAACTGAATATTCGATTTGAAAACATAACAGATAAAATAATGATTTATTATCACTTGAACTAAATATTTAATTAATATTTATATATATATATATATATATATATATATATATATATATATATATATATATATATATATATATATATATATATATTTGAATAAAATAAAGTTCAACTTTGCTGAGGAAGAAACCTATTGAATTTCAAAGCAGCGGCTTTTAAGGTCAATATTGAGAACATAACGAAAGTAATTTTATCTTGTAATAACCATTTGAGTATTACTAATTTATTTTTGCCTCAAGCGAATGTAATCAACCGTCCTATTACACAAAATAAAATTATCTTTATGACGATTTTTGTATTTCCCCAGCTCTATTTTTAAAAAAATTATCAAGACAAATTATGTACGGTAATTCAGAATTAAGATACACGTGCAAGGAATTAATAAAAATGGATCAATAAAATTATTTTCATAGGCATAGTAATATCGGAAAATCGACGTCGGAGATTGCACTGATATGTTATTTTACTCTATCTCTCGCTATCTTCGTCATTTTATTTATGAAACTATAAGTATGTAAAGAAATATATTTTTTTGAATTTTTACTTTAAGTTAAAATAAATAAATCCACATTCCTTAAAATCAGCCCTGAATTCCTTCCGGCCATACTGGATAAAATACAGTCTAATTTTAGCTAATTTAATTAGAGAAACAACAACAATTAGAGAAAATCGGAGAAAAATAACTATAATAGCTTCAATTCATACGGTAAGAGAGTCGAATGCCAAGAGAATTGAAAAAGGAGAAAGGACGCCGTAAATTGCTTTATAAATAACTTTATTTTAAGTGACTAAGAATACTTATATTTTAATATTTTATAATATTATTTGAAAGTTTTTCTGAAAAACTGTAAAAATGCTTATGGTAATTAATAAAATAGCAATAAAATAAAAATACTCGTACGTGTACGTGAAATAAAAACCATAAACCTACCTACACAGTCAATTCCCGCTTCATCGGGATTATTCGGTAAATGCTTCGCCGTTAAGAAAACAAGCTTCTTACACGAATAGAAGGGATTTTAATATCCTTAAGTAGTGATGATACTGGTATTCTCTCCTATAAAAGACTTGCAAAGTAATCCACAGACGGCGGCAAGATATCGCGAATCTGCTTGAGTCATCGCATCTCTCCAAATAAATAGGGTCCGAGGATATTTTCAAAGGAACGTTTTTATCGAATACCGAATAATTATTTAGGAGAAAGGATAGGAATCAATTTATTTTATTATAAATTTTTTATACAATCCTTCAGCAACAAATTATTTGAAAAAGAATAACAAGAATAATATTTATTATAATAATATCCAATAAAGTAATTTATATTCAAAATTTCCACAACAAATTATAGGACATAAGTTTTCTTATATAATATATTTCACTCAAGGTAAAATACATGGACTTATACATACTTAAAATTTAAATTACTTTTCTACATTCTATTATCATCAAAAGTTTTATTTGCTGACAAATAATTGTAAGCTTAAATCATGGTACAACTTTTTAACATCATGCCACCTAATTCTTCAAAATGAATATTTATCGGAAAATTCAAATATATCAAAATATAACTTATTTTAAAATCTCCCCAAACAAGTGGGTCGAGTGAGAAAATCACCGAAGCTGAGCAATGAAATGTTAAGGATGAATAAGTTAATTGGCCTCTGGAGCGAAGCGGCGGGCCCTCCTGTGGCACAGAGGAATGCATTTAAATTGGATTTTAAGAGTAGAAATCACCCGCGCTCTCTCTGCTATGCGAGCCTTGTTAGAGTCAACCTCGAAGTTTACGTAAACGAATGAAGCTCCTCAAATTGACTTTATCGCTATCAGTCGAATGTAATCGCCAGTGTATTATCTTTACCGAGTAAATAAACGCGATTACTTGGAAAAATAATTGCACTAATATGTATCGATAATCTGTTTATATTGATAATAATTTAATATGCAGAAAATATATGAAAAATACATTTAATGTAACAAATAAATAATACATTAACGATACGTTAATGATACATTAACGTAGTTTTATATTGAGGAAACTTATTAATGATAACAGCCATATATGATGAATAAATAGAATATTTTATTTTTCGATAGCTTTTTTCGTATCCGCAATTGTATAATTATGTATATAAAATTTCATATCTTTTATTGTTATTTTAAAAACATTAAAACAATAAATAAATATAATAATTTATATGAAAAATATTGCTTGGTAAGTTATTCATTGAATATATTTTACTGAACTTACTGAAAACGTCCACTTAAGTTGAATAATGATGTGCGTAGAAAAAGGGATCCGACAAGTGAAACGGAAAAACGCTGGCAAACGCACACTTAAATAAGCCTTCTTTTATAATTTTATTCATATTATTACTATTACTACAGATAAGACACTTATAAAAAAATTAAAACATAAACTGTTACAAAGACAGAGTAGCTGAAGCTATATGATAGAATATTAATCAGAAAAATATTAATTCAATTGATTTACTATTTCAAAATTATAAAATAGTCATATACACTTACTTGATCAAGGCACTAGATCTTCACTTAATAATCGGGTTATTTATACACATTGACACAAGGAACATAACTTAATAAAATATTAAAAATGTGTACACAACACAATGTGTAGAATATTCAAAAAGTGCTTTTCCATATTTATCTAGTTTGATATACATATATACAAAAAAAATTCATATTATATACAACAATGTTATATTATCTAACATTAACAAAATTTAGTGTTAGAAAAAAAACCTACTTCAAGATTATACCTACATGTACAAACTTGAACTAAAATGTAGAAAATAATATTTTAATTACTTCAAAATAAACAGCATTAAAGGACGATCAACGAAACAAAATTTCAAGCCAATAAAGTTTCCACTAAAAGACTAAGTGAAATCAAATTTAGTACAGTAGTAAATCAAAAAGAAAGAATCCCAAAAGTTAGTAATTAATGGTTTCTCAACAGGCGAGCTAATTCCTTGAACCCATTGCTGAACAAGTCAATGTCATTATAGCTATTATTATAAATTTTGCATGTTCTTACAATAAATGAATTGCTACAATACGTTGTTCTGGAGACAGCGGTCGAGAAAGTAGCCTGAGATCGAGTGGAATGGCTAGGGCATTTAAGCAATATTCGACTTAGTAAGTATGGAGAGTCAACTAAATTATTAATAATTTTGTATAGAAAAAGCTGATCTCTGAGTTGTTTGCGATTTTCTAGCGAAGCATCACTGTCAAAGGAATCAGAGCCAAATTTATTTTTAAATCTTTAAAAAAAATTATTTTGTATACTTTCAAGTAAGTCTTGTAAGTATTTTTTATATTAAGAATTCCAAGCCGTAGATGCGTATTCAATATTTGACCTAACATATGCGTTTTATAGCAAATTATATGTATAAGGGTATTTAAAATCTGCTCCTTACCTAAATATAAAACCTAGTATCTGATACGATTTAGTTGTTATATTATTTATATGATGATCAAACATGAGCTTACTATCTAGCTAGACTCCAAGGTCTCTCACGTCCGTTACTCTTTTTAAATGAACGTTCGACATTGAATAATTATACAAAAATTTGATTTGTTTTTTCCTAAAAAAAGTAATTGTATAGCATTTTTCTAAATTTAAATGTAAACTGTTAAGTCTAAAATATTGTTCAAGTCTATTTAGATCATCTTGCAAGTCGGAGCAATCTGGTTTACTCTCTATAATTTTAAAAATTTTGGTATCGTCCGCATATAGCAGTATATTTGAGTTCAAAAATCATCTATTAATACTGTTCTCTTATATTTATGCGAATATTACTCATTTAATTAAAAGTCTAAATCGGATTTTATCGCGTTTATTTGTTTTAAAACTTTACAGTTTAACTATTTTTAATTTAATTAAATTATTTCCTTGTAAAGGTATTTGACACTTGACAGATGGTAATAATTGACTTATCTTCGTTGGTGGCTTGTAGTAAGTTTTTATTGAAGCTCGCTTCAAGATGTAGCCAATCTTGTCAGTGACTCCTTTGACATATGGTAGTACGGCAGGCTGGCGCTCAACTGTGGCTGTCTTCTTTCTCTGGGATCTGTGATGATTCGCGAGGCTATTGAAATCAAAAAACATCCTAATTTCCTAAGAGAGGATGGTTGGAACGTACCACCAGCTTGGGAGCCAGTACTAAAATTAATTGAACCCAAGGAAAATAAGAACACAGCACGACTTCCAGACACAATAAGCTCATTCTGCATGAATAGGAACGGTTAAAAGTAATAATTTATAATTGTATAAAAAGCGGGGTATATAACAATTGATTCATTATTCGGACACCCTCCACCGGACCACCTCAGTCCCCCGAGATCATGGACGCTGTAACGGGTCCGAAACTTTTACTACATTGCCTCAAAAATATTGGGTGTATAGCATCTGGTCCACTCCCCTTACTTGTATATAATTTAGTTAACTATGATTGTACTTTGTTTATGATGATATAATTGTATCAAAGTTATTATTAAATTATGAATGTTATAATTAAATGATGTATTCGTCTCAAATACAGAATGAAAAAAGTTTTTGAACATATTAGCGACTGTTTGTCCATCTGAGCTAGTCTGTAATCTAGATACATTGTATCCGGTATACCAATGTGTACTTTTTTACACTAAATGAAAGACCAAAAACGCTATATATATATATATATATATATATATATGTGTGTGTGTGTGTGTGTGTGTTTAAAATAGGCAATCTTGAAATAAAGGTTAATGGAAACCTGATTTTATCTCGCACTCAGTATACATCACTCATATTCACTTCAGTATCATTTAATAATATTTAATAAATAACGTAAATTTTTTAAGTCGTATTTATTTTCTTTTCCCTCGTATAGCGCTATTCGCCCTCGCGCTAATGGCGACAAAAAACTAACAAAACAATTTATACGGCCAAAAAAAGTACTCTTAACTTTTAATCTCATTTGGTTAAATAATCATTAAAAAATATTTGTAATGCAAATATTATTTATAAATAATAAAACAACAGACAAAACTAAATATCAAACAAGTACCTACTTCTTAAAACTAAGTGTTTTGTTTATACTATAAACCCAATTGAATGTACGAAAATCGCTACCTATTTTATTTATTTTATTAATTAAATATTATTATAATTATAATACTCGTCAGCTCAAGAGTTGATGGGTAAATTTTGATTTAGCTGATATCTAGAGGCGACCGTTCTGTTGTAGTGGTGACGAAAGTTCTACGCCGACGATTACAGGATCGATTCCCGCTCGGAGCGTATATTAGCATTTGTTTTTAATTTTTGTTTGTTGTGCTTTGGAGAACATGTAAAACCGACGGTATCTATTGTTATAATAAATACCTAAAAACGATCGTTAGGTAGGGAAATTTCATTTTCTCACCAACCCACAGTGGAACAGTGCAGTGGACTAATCATCAACTCTTTTTTCTTAACAGGAAAAGAATTCTTTGTCCAGCAGGATAACGGCAGTTTTAGTTCAATCCAGTATATCAGTAAACACTTATGAAAATAATTACAAGAAATTTAGTATTTGAACTGCAATGGATTAGCTATGTTATGCAACTTTATTTTATTAAAATTTCAGAACTTTCCTCCGATATAGGATCTCTTTTTCAATGCAATTATTATGTAATGTACGAAACCGCCGTACAATTATTGTGCTTTGTTTTGTAAAGCTAGTTTTACTATTTATTTAAAATTTACTGAATAATTTTCTACCACTACCACAGACTTCCCGTTCGTTTTGATTATATACAATAAAGTGAAACACTTTATTTATTGTTTTGGGAAAAGGCTAGTTACATTGTTTAAGTGAATGTATAATTAATAAAAAAAAATGACAATTATTATTAATACAAAAACCATGTTTTGAATTATACACTAAATTATTTTATTTGGATACCTAATCTATACAAATATTATAAAGTTGAAGAGTTTGTTTGTTTGAACAAATTGAATCTTTTTGTGTTGGACAGTCCATTTACTGAGGAAGGCTATAGGCTATATAACATCACGCTACGACCCATAGGAGCTGAACATTAATAAGAAATGTTACGAAAACGGAATAAATAAAATATTCTTTTTTTGAGAGCTTGCGTTGCGTGCGCTGCGTAAACGGTTAAAGTTAAGCAAAAATCATGTATGACGGAATGGATCAGCATTAAAAGTTCTAAAAGAAAAGTCTGCGACAGCATATATCTATCTTTTAAGGTTGATTCATTTTTATGGTAAACCTTGATGACCTTTTTTATGGTAATCAAGTTTGTTCTAAATTAATGCATTATTTGCTAAGGTGGTTTTATAAACATGATGTAAATCCTTATCCAAATTAATACGTTATTCATCACAAGTATTTCTTTATGAACGAATTTGTTTTCGACATCATTTGATTTCAATGAATATTATCTTTGACAGTATCATAGTTTTAAAATAACTCCGCAACGAAATAATGATCACAAAAATTAAAAGGTTATTTTATGGCACTATTATAGGCATATGAATCTTTACGAATGAAAAATACTTCATCAACAAGGCAACTTTATGAAGATAAACTTTGTCTTTTATAGCATTTAATTTGGATGCATAATTTAATGTAAAATCAAATGAAACGATGTCGTGTTGCGCCACGCGCTTGCAGTAGGTAAGTAGAACCGCCAAAACTAAAAAACATTTCCATAAATTACCTATGTGCTTTATTGCAATCATTTTAGTTTTTATTTTTTTCTGTTGCCGTACGACAAGTGAAACCGTTATATTAAGTAATCCTCTTCAATAGATTCAATAATAATCATACAAATCCTTACCTGACAATATAAAAACGAAAGTAATTTCTAACTGTCTGTATGTCCGTTTGCTTATCTGTGTAAATGTATGTTTTATGTTAATCTGTTGAGCCGTTTGTTATGAAATTCGCTTTTTAAAAATAATTATATTATACAAATGCGTTCCATTTTTAAATTACGAGCATATCAAAACTTATCGAGTGACCTAGGTATAACATTATAAAAATAATAATTATTATTCGTAAAATATTTTAAATTACAAGAAAACTGATTATTTTAGTAACAAACCTTAAGTAATAATATAAAAAAACTACTGGCGAAAAAATTCTATCATTTATTAATTTTTTTTTTAAATTAAAATATCATAACTTTTATTATTTATTAAAGAAATTTTACAATATTATACATATTTACAATTCAAAAACTGGCGAAATAATTATAATATAAAGTCTTTAATTTAAATATTGTCCATGCTTTCAGTATCAAACTAAAATTGGAAATATAAATATAAAATAAAAAAACATGTATAAAAAGATCTCACAAATTATAATTTAATTAAGTCAAAAATTTAATTTTCTGTAGCTTAAAATAATTCATTTTAGGCAGAACATGATATTTATAAACGCTTTTATTGCTGCAATGAAATCTGTATTACTTTGAAGTTAAATTACTAACCAGTTTAAACTTTCAGATGAAGTGGAGTTCGAAAATGCTATTATAAATTCAGCAGTTTACAATCACAGCCCTACTTGGCGATGGCAAAAAACCTTGGCGGGGAACTCATTCTAACTTTTCCTATTTTTCTGCGTTAATTTCACCTGAACCCATTACAGTTTGCAACAATTCTTAGTGCGAACGTTTCTATTAGGATGTTTAAATTGCATTTTAAATGACTTTTTCTTTGCTAAGTTAGTAATGAAGGCATTAGGTAGACTCTAATTTCATTATGTCTTATAATAACGGAGATTATTTTTTCAATATATGTATATATTGGGTTGGCACAAAAGTAATGAGACACTCTAAAAAAATTATACATTTCCTCTTTCAACTTAATTGCTTTCGATAATATTCTAGAATGTTGTAAAACATTCTAGGTACTTCTGATGTGGGCGTATATAAAACCACTCTCACGATCGGTTTAGTCAGTTTGAAGAAAAATGAACAAGCGACAAGTTCGAACACTATACTTATACGAGTACTTGTTAGGCCACAGTGCGCGGGCTGCAGCTGATAATATCAACACTGCATTGGGCACTGGAAGTACAAGCCATGCGACGGTGTCGCGATGGTTTGACCGTTTTAAATCAGGAGACAGGAATCTTTATTGTCAGCCACGCTCAGGACCACCATTCGCAGTGAATGATGACGATTTACGCCGCGAGCTGTAGTTGAATCCGGATGCTACCACTCGTGAATTAGCGGAAGCACTTAAATGTAGTCACCACGCCGTGGAATATCATCCGCATGAGCTTGGGTATCGAAAAATTTTGGCTCGGTGAGTACCGTACATCCTTACAGATACCAGTCGTGCAGTTCGTGTCGCTATCTGCCAATCACTTTTGGATCTGGTTACTGGACATGAATCATGGATTCATTACGATAACGATACACATCATGCTTTTTGGCTGCCTCAAGGAGAAACGCCACCAACTCAACCGAAGCCGAGCCCGCTAAAACGAAAGAACCGCTTAAAAATTCTGCTTTGCTGTTTCTGAGACACACAAGGCATACTGTTTTGTGAACTATTACACAATGGAAGTATAAAGGGTGACAAATATTCAACCCAGCTCACTAAACTATCTGCTGCTATCAAGAAAAAACGACGAAGACGAGTCAATGTATTTTTACAACATGATAACGCTCGACCTCACGTCACATCTACCGTTTACCAAAGGTTGGAGAACTTGGGCTGGGAGAAGATACCCCGCCCACCTTATTCCCCAGACCTCGCCTCATCAGACTATTATTTGTTTAGAGCCATGAAACAACACTTGCGGGGTAAACAATTTAATGATTTATCTGATGTAGAGGCGGAGTTGAACAATTTTTTCGAGGCACAGCCATCAGAGTTCTGGGCGAAAGGCATCCAAATTTTGCTGGATCGTTGGCAAGAAGTCTTAGATACGTGCTATGTAATAATATGTGTACTAATATGTGTGAACTTCGGTTTTTTTTATTGAAATTCACTCGATATATGTTAGGTTTTACATTAGACATAATATCAAATTTGGACTCGACTTGGTACTTATCTATTATGACAGTCAAGCACCAGTTGGTTAACATTTGTTATGTCCATACACCTGAAGTGTATTTATAAGCTCGGAGCGTAAACGACCATTCTCCATTACGTCATCAATATTTTCACAATGACATAAAAATAACCGTCTTACTAAAACTTACCATGTACCCAATTCGAATGTAAACGTTCCAAAAAATATATTTATTATTATAAATTAATATACATTATAATTAGTGATAAATTTTAATAAATCAAAGGATTTGTAAATAAAACTTAGGATTTACTTATATTGGCTTTCACAGTAAAATATAATTATTACGGGTAGTACGTGAATTACCAATGTAAAATAATGGCAATATAACAAACTAACAATGAACAAAACTGAACCGATTCAGCATGTAAACGTCCTACCGCTGGACAAAGGCCTCTTCTCGATATAGGCGAAGGGTTTGAGTTTAATCTACCACGCTACTCCAATGTTTGCTTGTGGACAATATTAATAATAATGGACAATGATATACAATGTAATGATATCCCTACCATGAGTAATTATCGTTATTTATATAATTATATAGTTGTCTATTATAACAACCAGGACAAATAGTTTTACATGCTCTCCGTGGCACTACAGAGAGACCCTCAAGGACATACAGCCAGACCAGAAAAAAATGTTAGTACAAATACAAATATCTGCCACGAGAGGGAATGGACCGTCGGCGTTAAGTTATAATTTATTATGTAATAATTAGATTACTTGTAGGGTATATTATTTCTTTTTAACTTTCCTGCAAAATAAGTAATAAGAAACCTAAACAGTTATTTGATTTATTTATTCACTCTTTTTGCATACCAATACAATAGTAACAATAAATGGAATTTAACTTTCGTTACGTATTTTTTCAACATGCATCAGTTATCGCTAATACAATGATCTGAATGATAATACAAAAGGTTGCCTGTAAAAACAGGCAACCTTTTTTAAATACACACACACACACATAGCCAAACATAGCCCAGCGGATCTGCAAGCTGAAGTGGCAGTGGGCAGGGCTCATAGCTCGTAGAACCGACGGCCGATGGAGCAGATAGGTTCTCGAGTGGAGACCATGTAAGTATACGTATCAATATATATCTTTTTTATCAATATATATATGTATGTATGTATATATAGATAAAAATTCTTAAGAGATCAAGTGTTGAAATGCAAGTTTCTACACAAGCAAAGCCTTAGGCAACCGCTAGCAAAATAAAAATTAACTAAAACTTTTAATTTATTCGTTTTAATAGCAGTCAGTATTTATAAGTTAAACCAGTAAGTAATATTGCTTAGCATAACTTAATTATTACTTCTATAATACATAAAATCATTGCCGGAAAATAAATCCTAACTAATAATAAATGTAAGTATAAGACGGGCTGGTAGTTGCGGTGTGTAGCCCCGTGGAAAGAAAACAGTTTTCTTTACGAGCTATTCCGCCGAGCCAATATTTCTTCGCGACAGTACGCGCCGCCATAAAATAAAACGAAAAATTCCAACGTAATGCCTTCAGCCGCTATGAAAATCATAAGAGGCGAGATTTTATGAGTATCGCTACGGACAATACGCTTCCGCAGGTGATTAATAACAAAAACAATATATAGATATTTTTTGTTATGCATTACATTTCATATTTCTACAATATATTTCTTGATTCAAAGTTTATATATTAACTTTTTATTTATTTATTTATATTATCTTCTTGTTTTCTAGTTTGATCAGACCAGGCTCAAGTGTTATTCGAGACAACCAGACCGACTGCTCGCTCTTTAAAACATAACCTGACTGATCGCTCTTTATAAGTTATAACAGAGCGATTACTGTCTGATCTCTATCTATTTTATCTCTATTTATTTATTTTTATATAAATAAGCAATCATTAACCAATCAGATTTTTTTTTTAAATTAAAGTAACGATAATAAATTACAATTAGGAATTCTTCCCATATCACCAGTGCGAATGGCATTGTGTAATAATAATAATTAGGCCCATTTAATTTTAACAATAAATCTTTCTTGTACCTACTTCATATAAATCAGCAATGATTTTCTTAAATAACTTATAATATAATTATAAGTAACTTAAGAAAATATTTTACATGAATATCACAATGCATAATGTGACCTCAATCAAAGTATGTATACAGAACCCGGTATTGCCTGTAAATGGAAACGAAAGAATTCCTGAAACTAGTAATTATGTACCAGTGCGGAAATATGAAGTGCACTTATAATGTCGTATACTCGAGTCTCGCTCGTACGACAAATGCTTGACAAAATACTCTGCCAATTGTGTCGGAGCACCGCCCTCAATTGTTCGAGATGAAAAATGGCCTATTCGGATTGTTCGCGAACAAATGCGTGCCGTGCGGGTCATTACGCTTTGTTTTAGAAGTAAGTACGACAAAAAATTCATAGGGAAAGCTCAAAATTTTCGCTTCCGCTCTCTTGGACTACGAGCCCGGCGCTGTTTAAAGTACGCTCAATTGTTCACTCAGTAAATCTAATTTTTTTATTTAACTTTCAAGGATGCCTTATTCAAAAACATTTTTTTTTTGCATCTAGAAACTTTGCCGACCGTGAAATCAGGCTTTAAAAAAGAACGGATAAATCAAAAGATATGAGTGGATGTCGGAGATCATAGTCAACGAGGTTTCTCTGTGCAATTCTCTGTGCAACATCCAATTGAAGTGAAAAGATTGTTTCAGAGCTCGAACGTCTGTCGAACGGAACAGTGTCGAAACGATAATAACAATGTCGTCGCTTCCTCAATCTAACTTCTTCAATATTTCTTGTCGAATCGCCTCCCAATAAAAAGTTGTTCTTGCAGTGTGCATTGTCTGGAGCTTTGCATTGTCTAGTCAGCTTTCATAACAAAACCACAATAAATTATTAATATTAAGAAAGTTTTAACCTATATTTTAATTTAAAAAAAATGATTATGTAGTGTAAAATATTAAAATAACTTACGAATTTATTAGTTAAATAAAAATTTATACATTGACGTTTTTTTACAGTTACTTTTCATTCGGTAATTTAAATACTATTAAACATCATTTCTAATAAAAATAATCTAAGTTAAAGAGCTGATGTTAATATCATCACATTAAAGTTAGCAGGAGATGAATGGCCATTAATTAATTAAGCCAAGCCCTTCGCGATTACTCCCTGAGGATCCATTACTTAATTAACATGCAATGATTTGAAACAACTTTTCAATAACATATATAGATTCTAACGGTATAGAATATTTTTAAATAAGCCATATCATACTGAAAGATGTAGAAAAGTTATTAAGATGTATATTTAACGTAATGTTACTGAAAAAATATTTTACGTGATCAACTTCAAATATGTAACACATTTCCAAGTAACGGTAATTAATGGATTACATTTTTTCTAAACTCTATTTACTATTCAAAAATTAGTCATTGAAGCTTCACGTAGATCCATTGCCTGTTGACATCCAAGCCTTGAAGAACAGACAAAATAACATAAAATAATTTTCCTAGCTAATATTAATTTATTAATTATGATCAAGTTTCCGATATCTTAATATACACTTTATGAGTTACAAAATATACAGAAATAAATGACTATGATTACGAGCAGAAATCGAAATTTCGGTATTAAAACGTTTCCTAACAGAGTAATTAAGAAATCTATAACGCATAAACTAAAAATATAAATTGTATATAAAAAAAAATTAAAAACACGGAAATGCTAACTTAAAAATATATATAATGACGCAAGAATCACACTCAACGAATCTAACTTAAATATATTGTTCTAAAAACTAAATAGAACACAAATCGCACTAAAACCACACCAGAAGACTTTATAGCTAATACAAATATTTGTGACGAGTGGCTGAACATTAGGTAAATGATATCATATACTTACCAACTGCATAAACCCCTAGAGTAATAAGTCATTTTATAAAAAGTTGTTTTGAATTTTATTAAAAATATGATCACACCACATTAAGGTAAACAATAGAGCAACATGTGCCCTAGAAATATATTTACATATTAGATATTATTAAATCAAATATACTTTGCGCAGAATTGAAAAGTACGAATATTACATGAAATAACATTTTTACAGTTACTACCAGTTGCATGAAGCAGGATAACGATCCGATACATCAGTAAATTTAGTAAAACTAATAAGACCTTAGTGCATTAGTTGTATTTGAAATACAATTTTTCAGCTATTATAGGCCTTATTAGCCGACTGGTTTTACTACCCATAGTAGCTTTATTTTGTACGCTGAAATCGTTAAGCAAGTTAAGGAATAAAATCGTGGTGAATAATTTTGATTTAATATTAAATCATAAATATATATATATATATATATATATATATATATATATATATATATATATACTAGCGGCCCGGCCCGGCTTCGCACGGGTATTTAACTAAAATTTTAAAAATTATAAATTTATATTTTTTATCACCTACATGCGCCATCTCTCGTATAATGGTAGAATATCGTTTTTATATTTAGTGACATTTAACATAATAGTACCTATATTAATTGAAAATGATGTTTATCTAAAATATTAAAACGATTTCTATTCCTATCCGACATATTTAGTAAACTTTTAACTTTAACAAAATAATAACTCAAAAATAAGTTTTGTGAGTTTTTAGCGTTGGCGGTGTAGGTACCTATTTCTATTTTCTTAAATATTTATTTTTAAATTTAATTACAATGAAACAAAAACTAAATTATACTGCGAGTTATGTTTAATTTTTATGTATTAAATTTATTTACATTGGTTTTGTACTTTTTACGTGATACGTGAACACAGAAAAAAACGATAAGAGATGGCGCTGATACAAAAAAAAAAACGCGCTATCTGGAGGCACGGCAGTGCCTCCGCCAAGTCGAGCAAAAAAAAAAGTGGCACGGCCGTACTATCCTTTTCTCGAAGCAACTCAGGCCATTTTCGACCCCCTATAACTTCGTTGCGGATAAAACTAGAAGTTTGAATTTTCAATACCCAAGCAGGCATTATATAAACACGGTATATTTCAAATTTCATTCAATTTGAACCAGTAGTTTAAGAATTATAATTAGTCAAAGTTTCTAATTTTGTCACTCACTGACTGACCGATCATCAAAACTCTAAGGCACTTCTAGCAGACATAGAAGCTTCAAATTTAGAATACCATTAGTGTTTAGTATATAAACCAAGGAAAAATTCAAATATTGTGCAATTTCGGTCCAGTTTTCTAGATACACCAACTGCATAAATAACTTTGTAATCTCATATAAATATATAGGACTACAAAGTTACATATGCAGTGGATGAATCAATGTAAATAAAAGTAAATAATTTTTAAAATGGTCAACGGAATGAAAAAGCATGAATGGTACATGTCTTATGAAATTGTACCAAAATCTCGAAAAGAATTAAAGTAGACAAAATTGAAAAAAAGAAAGAAATAATAGGTATTAATAATAAATAAGTACTACTCAAAATAACTTTTGTATTTTGAAGTTATACTTCTTGATGAGAGACGAGTACTTTTTTTAGTGGGTTATCAGGGTCTTATTATACATGGCGCGCACTAACCGTTAACTCGGAGCATCGATTTATTGTAAGTATAACTTCTTACGTGCGTATATACTGTATACACTTTTTTAAATATTTTTTTAAAGTTTATTTTTGAGGAGAATTAGGTGTAAAAAATCGACAGCAATCTGATAAAACTGTTTCTGGCTAAACATACTTCATTTATCTCTCTTGTCAAGTATCTTAAATTGTCAACTTGACATCACAATATGTATGACATGACGATCAAATAAAAGATTTTTTATTTTTAAATTTTATTAATCGTATTTATATCTGTTAATTGCATTCCTGCAAGAAACAAAAAACTCTTGCGCATGAAAACACAATGTATCTCACAAGTAATGCATACGAGTATTGTATTAAATTAGATTGTTTAGTGCGATTGCCAAGTCAATCTATCTATTTAAAACATTAAACATTTTTAATATTGATATGGTCACTATAATATGTTTTTAGGTTAGCTAATTACGTAATAGATTAAGACAGAAGAACCCTTAAGTAGGGATTGAATAAATTAGCCGACTTGGTAATACATGGATCTCACAACTTTTTACGGTAGAAGAACTGAGTTGCGAGACTTGGATTTTTTACAAGTTATGTTTTTGATGGCATTAAAATTTATTCTTGATGATATATAGTGTATTAATAAAACGGAGGTTTTAACAGATTTATTATTTGTATATATATATATATATATATATATATATATATATATATATATATATATATATATATATATATATATATATTTATACTTATTTCGTACACCACAAATATACAACAAGATAAATCGATAATTACAAAATGTGAAGTACAAAGGGCGGTCTTATGGCTAGTTAGACATTTCTTCCAGACAACCCGAGATATGTTGGAGCAATTTAATAACAGAAAAACGAGTAGGTGCTGCACTTATATTATAATAAACTTACATACAAACATCTACACAAAAATACTTAAACACTATACATATGTATATACGAACATAGCGCAATACACTTAAAGTATGTTATAGAATTTATAGTCAAGAATAACAAAATAAGAAAAAACCATATAAAAAAAACTTAATTTGAATCGTCCCCATTATTAAGGTAATGTCTCTTAACGGATTTTTAAAAAAATTGTAAGTGATTTCGCTTCTTTTATATTCAAGGGTAAATCATTCCATAGCTTTATTGCCTGAACAGTGAAAGACTGACTTAAAAATCTAGTTTTATAAACAGGCAATTTTAGATATATATATATATATATATATATATATATATATATATATATATATATATATATATATATATATATATATATATATATATATTAAAGTGTTTTTTTTTTGTTGCCTGTTGTCTCAGTGGTCACTCTAATGGTGGACACATTAATATAGGTAAGGATTTAGGTAAGGTAAAAGAATTTGGGAAAAGGAAGTGGAGTGTCGAATAAAAATGGCACCATCAGCATATCTGTCATAATTCAAACAGAAGAAACCTGGCATCCAAAACTAGGAACATGGAACCAACCATGTTTCAGAGATGGCAATAATGACGTGTAATATAGAGATTAATTAGAGTGAGGAGTCCATGTTTTTATGACGTAGGCTTTGATAATTCCATTGAAGGAAACTGTTTAGGGCCATTTTTTTAATTTCTAACAGTTGAAAAATATTTTGATAAAAGGTTCATCATCAGTTGATAAAAGGTTATCAATGTTGGTCGATAGAGTTATTATATGTAGTTATGATGTTAAAAAGTGCTTGAATTAGATTTTCTGAATATTTATATTAGTAGAAGTATAGTGGGATTGTTACTATTATTGAAAACACAGGCATTAGGCTGAGAAAAGAGGCAATTCTTTGCCTTCAGGAGCACGGGGACAAGGAGTTCGGACTACCGTTCCTCTATAGGAGCGATTAGGTGAAAAAAATAGGAATAGTTGGAGAGGTTGAACTGGACCTTGAGTGGTTAGAGGGAAAGTATGTGATAGTTGAAAACATTTTTTCGCTATTTCTGTATAAGATATAACAGCAGGGGGATACGGGAATTTCTTTTTAGGTATGAATGCTTTCTTTTGACATGATAACCTTGATAGACTTTTCAGGAAAGAACTCTAGACTGACCTTTATAATTGTAAAATGCTTTCCTGAGCAACAGAAGTATATAGCATCATGTGACCATATCGACAGCAATTAAGGCATTGTATTCTTGGGAACTTGTAAGTTTAAACAGGAAGGGATGTATGACATGAATATATTTTTTCAGGTAGCCCCCTGCAGGTCAAGACAACAAATTGAGTCGTTACCCAAAAAATGTTCCATCATTTGATGTCTTACTGTTTAAACATCCAGCCTCGAAGACCTGACCATAGCCAGAGGGAAGCTTCAGAGACTCCACCAGTTACTACATGTTCTTAACGCCATCGTTAATTATAAATTATATTTTATTTGTATGAGTTGATGGGTCATCAACTGGTAGGGGTTTTCGAGAACTATAATCATCGGGAAAAAGATTAAGATTTCTGTTATTTGACTTACTGGCTAAAGTATAATTATAATTACAACTAGAAAACAACTATCCCATATACATATATAGATAAAATCCATATGATTGTGATAATATAAGTTTTATATGTATGTTATATGATATGTAAGTTTGCTGTAAAATATAAATAAATATCGTTTTTAATAGGTTATGTAATATATGTTGCTGCTGCTCTATACGATTAGAACAATATATTATTTGCCTTAACTTTATAAAAAATGTATCACTAAAAGTATATGGTATACTTACCTAAATGTTTTTTTTTTAATTTTTTTATTAATTTTGTAATTGGCTACATAGAATGAATGAAGTATGCAAAGGAGAAAAGTAAGGAAAATAAAATAAAGAAAATAAGACAGAAAATGTAAGACTGTTTAGCGCTAGAAAATTTTCAATGTCTGCAATAGCATATAATTTTTACTGTAGCATATTATCTTCTATTATTGACTTATAATAAATACTTAGACTTTAAAATATTTTTATTAAGAAAATAAGTTGCTTGCTTAAGGGTTTTTTTTACAAAAAATACTTCTTATTACAAACTACAGTAAAAAGAAAACATTCAAGAACCATCTACGCACATTTACAATTTTATTTTGTTCCTGAAAGCTCACTCTGGGTTAGCATTATTCAAAGCAGACTTTACTAATGCATTTTATGGACCTGTGTGATATTTACGAGGCCCAGGTGAACGCGTACAAACTAAAGCAACTCATCGAAACTAAATTTATTTTAATCTCCAATAAAGAATGTTATCTGTAAGAAATAATTATTAATTAATAAACAGCTTAAATTCTTAAGTATCTAAATATGTACATAAATTGAATTATAATTTTGAAATATATGCCAATTCTCGAAAGAAAACTACATAAAGTTCTAGTTTGTCACTTGTTAATCGTAGAACATCCATTCGTATATTATTTAATTAATAAATACTATTATACCATACACTACTGACTAAACATTATTAAATTTTATTGTCAAGACATAATCAATTAAGGTTACAGTTATACAAAATACACGCAGACAAAGAGACATAAACAAAAACAAAATTAATTACTCTTACACTAAAATTATGTAAAATTTACTTTGTCATATACCTATATGTAAAGAGACAAATTAACGTTACGTTTGGTACATAGAACTTGTTATTCATATTGTGCGCTGAATCCGCCGAATGAAGGTGATACAAATCTACTATAATTTATCAAATAAGAATATTTTGAAGAACATTCAAAAAAATTAATAACTTAATTCATAATTATTCCGTGAAGGTCGCAATAAGGAGCTATAAAATATATTTAGAGATAGTAAACTTAAAAAAAATTGTCTCTTAGATGTGAAGCTAAAATAGCTGCACACTTACAACATAGCGCAAAGCTTCCGCATGGATTATTTTTATAATAAGTATGAAATTTACGGTTATCGTTCTACACATAACATAAATTATTTAATACCAAGTTTACCATATTTAAAATCATATTTTTGGTAAATATGATTTTAAATTGTATTGATAACTTATTCGATAAAACAAAATAACTAAATTATCCATATAAAATTGGAGTCTATATAATAATTAATTCTATTAGCGTGTCAACTATTTTGCACGGCTAAATAATTAATTTATAAATTGCTATACGCCAACAAAATAATATTGAGAACTAGTGACATTATTTGATGGTAATTATGGTAATTTAAGAAAATTTTTACTATGTTGGGACAATTTAATTCAAATTAATTATTTTAAATAGACCCACCTAGTGCGAGTTCGCACACTTATGATTACGTTCTTTCTTCTAAGTTTTAAATTAATTTAAAAGTTAAAAAAAAAATCAAAAAAAAATACTGAAATTAGTTTAAATTAGTTTTTAAGTTTTTTTAATTGATAATAACTACACAGTCGTCCATAGTTAGCTACTTTTTAGCACATACTAATTGCTTGTTATTTTTCTTTTGGCACCCAAGCATTAAGAAGCCGTTCTATAATCCCAGTATTAAGAATTATGCGTGGCGAGGGATTTGTATCCTGTTTTCTCCCATTTTCAGACGGCACTCGGTCGCAGCCGCTTTCCTTTAGGGATTCCATTGCGAAAAACCTCCATAAATATTTCTTACAGTATTTGTATCTTCCTTGGAGGATCGTTAGCAATGTTTTCTTTTTTTCTCGAAACCGGTATACATCTGCTCCAATGAACATAATGCTTATATATACATGAGATAATCTGTATACTTTTATGTTTGATAATTTTGTGTCGCACATAGTTAACTATAATATTGTTTTTAACGTCGATGAAATCAAACTACTAGCTGGTATTTATTATGCGTAATAGATATATTGATTATCACTATCCTTAGAATATTAAGCTGATAAAATACAAATCAAACAAAAAGACACCAATAATACTTGTTTTTTACCCGACTGTGCCAGAAAGAGAGTATGTATGTATGTATAATTGTTTGGCACAATCTGCGGCCTGAACGGCTCGATGGATTTCAGCTTCAGAGGTGTCGTTAGATTCGTATTTACTGTGAAAGTGACAGTGGTTATATCAAAATAAAAAAAATCGCAGATTTTTGGTGCCAAATTCATTCATTTTTTCACAATTATACAGAAATGCAGTCAGATTTTTTAGTTTTTTAATTAACTTACTTGTTTAGTTCTTAAAAATACTGTTGATAAAATATATACGTTTAGAAATAGCTATAATAACTTGATCAAGAATTTTGACCTGATTAAGATCTTTATAGAAATACCGAACCTTAACACATTCCATTAGCTGATTACCTCTATATCGTCCACGTAACATTTTAAAAGTCTGAAAAATGTAACAAATTTTCCAGATAAAAAATATACAACCAGGTATTTGAAATACAAAAAAATAAATATTCAAAATCTTTTATCTCAATAAATATTTGTCCAGCGTACGATTGTCTCAGCACTGTGGTAGAAGTGTAACAAATTTATCGAATAATGGATATATAAAAGCAGATTCGTGTCAGACGGTCCTTAAGGGATTTTATATAACCGCATCCCAGAGGTCAGCCAAAAGGCCTGACCATAAAGAGAACTTTGATGTATGTCACGGTGTATCACAATACTACCCGAACGTTTATTTATTATTTTCTTTCCATTTATTGTAATTTTGACCATATAAACCGTCGTAACAACCAATTACGAATTCATTAATTTTATTTACATGTAAAATATCGATTTAATACTCAATTGAATGCTTCAAATAAACGTGAAAATGATACGTTAATGTTAGTGAAACGGGTATTTGGGTTTGTTACGGTAGGACGGAGTTTGAATGGTCCTATGTTAGTTATTCAGCGCGTGACTCAGGCGGCCACCCGCTCCCTCGTAAATCAAACTCGCCACTCGCTATTCGCTTATGCATTATACAATTTTATTTGTGCGAGTCTGTTGAATAGGTAATAAACTATGGCAGGTGAAACGTTTTGCGTCCGAATGCGAGCAGAATTTGAATCGTACGCAAATACTTATTTAACACGGATTTGCTATATCAATGATGTTATTTTAAGCCCGTATGAATATTTGTTTTTAACATCAATTATACGAGTAACGTAAGTAAGCTCTACATTAGGTACAATGAGCTAGAGCTTAATTATATTAAATGAGACAAGTGTTTTTATTAGCTTTCAGGTTCATATAACTATAATACTACTACTAGATAACTACTTACTTTATTTGGAAATAAAAATCTTTTAAGCAACACTATATCATTTTTTGTTGATTTATTTTTGACGTGATAACATCTAGTAAAATGATGAAAGCTACTGGGTGCCAGTTCGAAGAAGATGACGTTATTGTCACAATTAGTGAGTGAGAGCGCGGAACAAGCGTTAGAGAAGCACGATAGGCTCGGCCTAAGAGTTCGCCTTACGATCGGCGGTCGGCCTTTTTTTTTTTTTTTTTTTTTGTCGCAGGGGAATCCATTTACGGATGATATCCAGGATGCCCGGGTCGGCAGTCCTAGACCTATGTCGGACTCGGCACTTTGGGAGTGCAATACCGTACTAAACCCCTGCGGGAGCCTTCAGCCGCTTTAATTGGAGGGTCCCGGATCTGCAGGCAACAGGATCCCTCCAGCGACAGGCTGGCCTCGGCGAAAAGGCCAGACTTCTCCTCCATGGGGACTGTCCGGCTCACCTCTGAACAGTCCCGACGACGCCGTATCTAGCAGGACCGGGTTCCCATCCCGGCCCGATACGGGCACAGGGGCGTTACTGGAGGCGCATTAAGTAGCGCCTCCTACGCACCCCCATTCGTCGCCCGCGGATGGAGGCCACGTCGGCGGCCTCCTCTCTCACCCGCTCGTCGGCCTCCTTCTGGGACATTACTGTCTCGCAGAAGGAGACCATCGCCTTCCAGGACTCGTCGTCGCCGAGCATCGCGATGATAATGCTCGGGAGCGACAAGTCCCCTCCGAGGACCGACGTCAGACTCTGACGCAGCGCCGCCCATCTCGGGCACACCTCGAGGGTGTGCTGGGCGGAGTCCACCGCCGCGCCACAATCGTGACATTCAGTCGTCGGCTCCCTCTGGGCCGTCCGGCACAGGTAGTCACCAAAGCAACCGTGCCCGGTGAGAACCTGCGTCAGACGGAAGGTGAGGGGCTTGCGTTTTCGACGCATCCACCGCTCAAGGACCGGGCGAATGGCAGCCGTTACGCGTGTGCCGTACGGCTGCCCCGCCAGGTCCTCCCCCCACCTCCGCATAAGCGCTTCCTGCCCCATCCGACGCACCCGCAGGATCCCGTCCAACGTAGGGTTCTCACCAAGAGCCCTCCTACCCGAGACGTATGAGTAGATCTCGGCAAGAATCTCCGCCACGAGCTCCCACGGGGGGTCGCCGGCTAGAGCAGTAGCTGCAGCCCACGATACCGTACGGTACCCCCGAATCACCCTCACCGCGATTGTTCGCTGCGCAGCACGAAGCGCCGCTTTATTTTTCGCGGTGAGGCGATCCGCCCAAACCGGTGCACCGTACGTCGCCATACTCCGGCAGACTCCGGAGTACAGCTGCCTGCAGGCGGCGCTGGGTCCTCCGAGGTTCGGGAGGAGTCTGCCCAGCGCACTCGCCGCCTTGACGACCTTCGGTCCCACAATCGCGAAATGTGGGCCGAAAGTCCACCCTCCGTCCAGGATGAGCCCGAGATATTTCATGTGGGGGCTCATCCTGACTCTCCCCTCTCCGATCTGAAGGGTAGCCCCCGGTGGAGGTCCCTTACGGCCGGTCCCGCGGAAGAGCAGGGCTTCGGTCTTGTCAATCCTGACACGAAGCCCTAAACTCTCTATGCGGCTGATCACGAGGTCGAGTCCGACCTCGGCCAGCCGCGCCGCCTCCTTGTAATTTCGTCCCCGGGAATAAACGAGGGTGTCATCCGCATAGCAGATGACACCCATCCCGGGGAGAAGACGGCCTCGCAGGACCCAGTCGTACCCGATGTCCCACAGGATCGGACCCAGAACTGATCCCTGCGGGACACCGCAGCCGACTCGCCGCCACTCCACGGACCCCGACCGGTTCTCGAGGCCTACCCTCCGATCAGAGAGGTACGCCTCCAACAGCCTCCTTAGATACGGGGGCACTCCGAAGTATTTTAGTGCCTCCCGTATCACCACGTGCGGGAGACTGTTGAAGGCGTTCGCGATGTCTAACGACACCGCGACCACCACCTCCCTTCCATGTTCCGCCTCACCCGTCACCGCCCGTAGGCGTTTGAGGGCGTCGACAGTCGACCGGCGTGCTCGAAACCCGAACTGGAATTCCGACAGTCCAGGTCCCGAGCCCTCCTCCAGGTGCTGAACGAGCCGGGAGGCCACTATCTTCTCCAAGGCCTTCCCAGCTTCGTTCAGCAGCACCACCGGTCGCACTGCCGAAGCTGAGTCCGGGGTCCGCCCTGCCTTAGGAAGTAGGCAGAGCCGACCCTCTTTCCAGGCCCCCAAGAACTGGCCAGACCGCATGCAGCGATCAAACCGCTCCCGGAGGCTGTCGCCGAGGTGCCCGAGAGCAATCGCGAGGACTCTCCCGTGCACCCCGTCTGGACCCGGCGCCCTCTTCTTACCCTGGAGGCGGGTAATCACCACCTCCATTTCAGCCTCTGATCGGCGGTCGGCCTAACTTATAACGCGTCCGAACTCCGAGTAGAATTTACAGCGGCAAATGGCGGCAAACGCACGCAATCTCTGTTTAGTCAATATTGAAGTAATGTCAAATACTGAAAAGTTAATAATATAATGTAATAATATAAGTTAATAACATATAAGTAAATAAATGTAAGTTAATAATATAAAAGTTAATAAAATAATAAAATGGTTACCATAGTTTATTACAACAACAATTGCAGCAAAAAAGGTAATTAATTATTGCATTTTAAGAATTCGATTAGCGATATAATCTCATATATTTGTTCTTTGATTATTAAAAAAGTAGCATCGGTGGGCGAGTGCAGTAATAATAGGTTATAATTATTACAATTTCGACTTAAAAGTTATTAGGAGTCATATAATTATGATCGTATAAAAAGTAAACTGCTTTTATTTAGTATATTTTTACAATTTTCATAAGTGGTTAATGATAATCTAATTTGTTTTGCTAACTTTAAGTTATTAAACTTAACTTCTTTATTAAACTTGATTATTTCTTGTATTACATATTTTCATTGTATTTAACTTTATTTCGCTTTTATATTAAATACAATTAATTACCTGTAGCTTATATACATAGATATATATATATATATATATATATATATATATATATATATATATATATATATATATATATATATATATATATATATATATATATATATTATACAAAATAATGATAATTTAGTAATAATAATTCAATTCCATTCATGTTTTCTTATGACGTTATCACGTAAAAATTATCGTCCGTAAACAGACTTTACAGATAGGCAATTTTTTTAATTGTAATTTAGTTTAAGTTACAGAAAAGTTTTCACAAATAACAATGCTAAAAAATACCTACATCGTATTTTAGAATGGAGCGCAAAGAATGAACATTTTCTTCGGACTTTATATCTGCAGCTTTTAGTGGTTAGTTATCTAGAGGTCTCTTCATCTCGCCGCGCGACAGAGCAGAAAATTCACTCCAACCCTCGTTCCACACGTGGGTACCCACCCGCCCCTGTCTGACAAGCAATCCTTTTAGTTATTTAATTGTTTTAATAACGGTAAATTAAAAAAATAAAACAATATTTTTTTCACGACCTATAAAAACTAATATTTGTATCGATTGATGTTTCGGATAAACTTCCGAAAAGCGGATACCGAATTTCGTCATGAAATTTGGCACGGACATTCTATTTGACTATTTATGAGTCCCCTTAAAGGGATTTTTGGCGGCACGCAATATTTTTCGAAATATTGAATTTTTTAAGTACGCTGCTTAGCACACTCTATATAAGAAAGCGAGTCGATCAAAATAAGAAGGAAACAAAAACCTAACCTGACCTATCCTAGAGTGCGTAAATGCATTTCACAGCGATTAAAAAAATTAAAAAAAAAAAGACCTAACAACCTAACCTAACCTGACGATTTAAAAAAAATCTTAACCTAACTTAACCTTTAAAAAAACCCTAACTATTAAAAAAAAAGACCTAACAACCTAACCTAACCTAACGATTTAAAAAAAATCTTAATCTAACCTAACCTTAAAAAAAACCCTAACTGCGGAATGAATTTCTCAGCCTTCAAGAAAAAAAAAAAAAAAAAGTGGTGGAATACGTAGTGAAACAATGGCCGATCATCTATGCGAGTTTTTATGGCGTCGTCGCGTTAAAAAATTGAACAAAAATACGTTCAATGAATTATTACAAAATATAAAAAGTGTATCCGGGAAAATAAAAAAGTGGATTGATAATATATATGTGTATAAATAACACCTGTAGTGTGTGTGTGTAACGTGGCGATAAATAAGCGTGCTGAGCAGCATACTCAAAAAATTCAATATTTCGAAAAATATTGCGAGTCGCCAAAAACCCTTTTAAGGGGATTTTTAGATAGTCAAATGTAATGTCTGTGCCAAGTTTTATGAGAAAATTCGGTATCTACTTTTCGCTTTCTTATATAGAGCGTACTAAATAGCGTACTCAAAAAATTCAATATTTCGATTAACCGGATAATCTTTACAATATGTCTTTTCTATAAAAAGAATGAATGAAATCGGACAATGCGCTAATTAATTACAACAAAGTACCCCGCCTCCCAAGGATGCACAGGTTCAATAAAATTAATTCAGTACAAATCGTGCACAGGTTCATTAAATATAATTCAGTACTTTTGGCGTGATTCGCGGTCAAGGTACAGGATGACAGAATGACAGCTTAACAAGAAAAAGAAATGTTTTTGGCTTCAGTATCAATTACAAAATGCAGTTCAAAAAAAAATTCAAAATATGTTCAATGTACAGAATCAGACCTGTGATGGTTTTAATACAGTTTTATTATAAGTAAGATTATATTACGACAGTTAATTAATTTTAAGTCAAGTATATTATATAAAAATAATAACTCATAACTTAAGATCAATAAAATAATATTTATTAACAATATTATTTATTAATGTCACAATTTAAATAAATTGTGACATTAAAATTGCCTTTTTTACTTTTAATTAAGCTATTGATTTAATCGGACACAATGTGAAACGCTTATGCGCGTTCATGTTAATGAAATGGCTAGCGAGTAACGGAATGATCATAATTACGAGGAACGTTTTTACTGTATTGTTGCCAGACCTCGGATACGGAATCACCTGACATTACCATTGCGAAAATATTTCCAACAAATGATACCATTTGTTCGATGACTATAACTTTTGTAATTATTAATACCGAAAACTCATAATTATAATGGCCGATGAGATTCATTGAAATAGATCGGTGGAAATCGTAATTTGCTTAATAGCAAAGCGATAAGACGTCGGATATTATCTTTTTATTATGTATGTGTGTGTTATATATATATATATATATCTTAAATATTCTTGAATATATAAACAAAAAAAACTTTAAAGTTAAAAAATATTTCGTGAAAATTTCGTTTTTGTTTTACGTAGGAACATTTAAAAAGCAGATGCATTAGTTACTTTTCCTGCATTAGAAAGTTTTGAATTTAATAAAAAATATTTAAGTCATTCAAAAGTGGTTCGCAACCCTGCCAGTAGCAGCTGGTGCACAACTTTCAACTCAAAATACTGTCCAAACGTGACTTGACGTTATTGCATCATTTATGCCCTATCTCAGCTAAATGCATATTATTGGATTTTACAACAGTCATATGTTTTCTACCCAAATAATTTTATTGCATTATTTCTAATTGAAAACCTCCTTTATTGTTTTTCTACAAATGTTCCTATGACGTTTTTATTACGAATACTTTTGAATTGTACATAGTTTCGATTTTATTCATCATTTACATTCCGTTTTAGAAAGAATTCTCATCAAATGATAAGCATCTTAAAAGTCTGATTAAAGGAAACACAAATGTGGTGTAAAATTTTTGAAATGCAAAGGTCTCTTCGAAAACTCTCTCGTGTAATGGAAATCGTGCCTGTGGCCCCAGGGGCATCGCGGATTCTCTGCACAAAGGACCCAACAAAAAGGTTCCGCCGTCACATGAACATTGTAAAACTCGCCGTCGCACTCACGTTGCTACTTACGAACCAATACCAACTTTACTTCCATATACCAAGTTACATTTTCCTACTTCCATAAATGTTTTGTAACATTTTTTTCAATCCGATAATGCGACCTTAGTGCCGGGATCATGGTTTACTACAAATTGTATTAGAGTAGTACATTCAACTATTTATTTCCACTATGCCTGGAATAAAAAGGATCTTTGTTTCTTAAAAGAATTGATCTCAATTTAAATAACATTATATTTTTAGGCTGTTTTTAATATTATATTTTCATGTCAATGATTTAATAAAACTAGTGGTCGCCCAGTGGTCGTAATTCGACCTTATCTATAATTGACAGCGTTATCAACATCATAAAAATATGATTGCGCATAACATGGCGAGCATATGTAATAGTCATTGAATTTGATCCCTGATAGAAAATTCGTTGCAAGACCTGTATTTAAGACCGTGTTAGTAACAGACTTTGACAATAAACAAAATTTGTTCATGTATGTACATTGTACGTATATTATGTATATGTGTATTTTTTTTAAATTAATTTAATGTATTTTTTGAGCATTATTATAAAAAATATTAGCATTCTGCACTTCTTCTCCATATAAACTTTACTGTTCTAACTGTTTTAACTGTTCCAAATTTTATACTTCTCCGTCCTCGTAATTTTCGTAAAAAGGGGTATAAAGTTTTTGCTTCACGTATTAATATTTAATATTATATAGATACTTCGACTATTTGTTTGTAGAAGTAATCCTAAAAGTTATCCTAATAAATATTGTTAACGTATACATTTACTTTCTATTGGTTGTCTGTCAATGTATAGATGATATATATTAGATGTCATCAACCAGAACAGCAAGACGACATTTACAGTTAATTTTCCTTACTTGTCCTTAAGCAAAAAATAGAACGCATTTATTTAATAATATAAAATCGTTTTAGAATTTACCAACATTTTGTTTTTCTCGGACTTAAAAAACATTAATATAAAAAACACAAACATAAAACGTTGACCACTGCATTGTAAATCTTTTAAACGTGAATTAATTTTTTTACCTTGATAATGAAAATATATAACTAGCTCTATACCTACAAATTTAAGAATTAAATAAGTCTTACTAAGTTAACAAACAAGTTTTTCATAGTTTCTTAAATAACATATTATTGTATATTAGGTGGGATACCTTGAAGTTCGTCTCGAGTTCATCTCTCACGGTGCATAGGATTTTGCTCCTAGAATCGATTATCTACACGGCACACATTCCGCGGATACCGCCGTGATCTCGATTCCAGTATGATGGCGTGTATTAAATATCTTATACAGGAACGATGCTATTTTAATACATTCCTAACGCAATGCCATATGAATAAATAAAAATATCGAATAAAAAATATAGTATTCTGGACGATGATACTAAAACTAAAATATTGTTATTTTTTATTATGTACTCTATGATTTCAAATAATAATAATGATGAGATTTTGAAAGAAAGAAAGAAAGAAAAAACGTTTATTTAGGTAAAAGTATTACAAAAAAAAAGAACAGAATAATTAGAGGCTTAGATACAAGATATTTTTTCCTTAAACGGTCTGTACGCAGCATGTGTTGCATCTGATTAGATACAACATACAATGCTGATCTTCCGTAAAGCCGTTCTACAAAAGTTTTTTTTTACTATGACGGCGCTAACAAATATTTTTAAACAATTTAACAAAAACTATATTAATACATTATATATAAAAAAATATAATAAAAATAAATAAATAAAATATTTTCGATTCTTTAATTGCCGGTCCAAAAGTTTGTGTAATGCGTTGCTTGGAAAATGAATAAGGCAGCATGGGCAAAGAGAAGTCACTAACCGCTAGCCAATGATATTCCAATGTCTCATCGATGGCTATACATATAGGCGTTAGTCTGTATACTCCAAATAAGCAATTTACAAGTCATAAAGTACCTAAAAAGGAATAGATTAAGTTAATATATTTTTATATAAAAAGTTTTGTTTTATATAGAAGTAAAAAAAAGAAAGTTTGTAATTAGATAGTAGATGTAATTGTTTTGTAAGTTTATGATAAATGTTGAGCCTCCGTAGTATAAGTGTTAAAATACTATAGTGTATACGTTAAGTTTGAAATTGTAGTAGTATTTAAGATAATGTAAAAATGAAATAAGAAAAATTTAGTCAAAAGAAAACAGTTTTATAAAGTTTAGTCTAGTCTAAGTCTAGTTTTATAAATATAATGTAGCATTTAATAGACTCCGAATATTTGAACTCGATGTGTAGCAGTAAAAAAAAAAAAAAAAAGTTACTAAAAATTATTAAAACAAAAGCTTTTGTACCTAATCGTTGTTAAGTGTTACTAAAGCACGTAATATAGCTTTCCGGAAGGAAGCTACATTCTCAAAGCTTCTTGACGACCGTTCTGGTGTAATGATACGAGTAGTCGCCAGCGGTCGCGGGTTCGATTCCCGCTCGGCGCAAATATTTATATTTGTGCAAATATTTGTTTCCAGTCTAGGTGTATGTCTTTGTGGGTTTCTCCATCGTGGCTCTGAGAACACGTAAAGCCGTCGGTCCCGGTTGTTATCATAAACATCTGGTAACAGTCGTTACTCATGGTAGGGAAATTATCCGCCAACCCGCAGTGGAGCAGCTTAGTGGATTAAGCTCTAACCCTTCTCCTACATGGATAAGAGACCTTTGCCCAGCATTGGGACGTTACCAGGCTGATTCAGTCGGTTCAATGCCTGGTGTTGGAACATGCATCTTAAGAGGCAGCCACGTAACACGAATACAACAGTGATTATATAAGTATATATTTATATTTTTTTGTAATATTACTGTTAACTATGTAAAGTCGTAGCCTATTTTTTATTAGTGAAGGCATTGATTGTCCTTGGCATATAAATAAGGTTAGTACTAACATTTTTTTAATTAGTCAGCCTATACTTAACATACTTAATTTTTTATTTTTTTTGACCTTTTTTTGGACCTGTAGAAAGGAAGACACTAAGTAGAAAGGGGGATACAAGAGTTTTAGCAATATTGAAAATGATTTTGAAGCGACTGATTTAAATTAATAACTTAACCTACTTATTGATTGCTCAGCAGTTTAAAGCAAAAAAAAACGACAATAACAATTAGATATATTGGAATTTACAGACAAACTCGAATAAAGAAAGAACCAACAGTTATTTTTTAATTATTAGAAATACGCTGATAGAAAAGGGAGAAACCTGCGAAGCTAAACATTATTACCAATCATATGTCAGTTAATCTTGAATACAGTTATAACTGTCATGCTTATTAAGAAAACAAAATAAATAGGGTCTTAAGCTGTTTCTGAAAACTTTATATCAATAATAAAATCATATGAAAACTGACAGTGATAATAGTTATTAGCAGCAATTTAAATGTACCCACTGAAAGTGAAATTGGGGAAAAACTTATATTAAAATTATTTAAATTTATAATTCTATTATACCAACATCATTCCATGTATATATAGAATGGTAGATTTCAATTTATTATCAGATCTTTTGAATTTTGCCATAATCGAAAAGATTATTCATTATAAAATAAATACCCTACAGTCACGAAAACTAAAAAGTATTCCAAAAAGACAAAAATAATTGCATACGATTTCTAAACACTACTATAAATAAGTGTTAAAATTGTGTTATGATGTCACGCTAAGTAGGTAGTATGCGTAAATGATCACGTGATCATAATTACTATCATCATTTTATCATACTTAATTTTTTTCTGTATTAAGGACTTATACACAACTAGCTTTTGCCCGCGGCTTCGCTCGCATTAAGAAGTATTATTATTAATTAGGTATAGTTTTTGCAGCTTTACTTTTGTTTAGCGTGTGTAAAAATTTTGGGCCTACGAAACTTCTTTGTACACAATATTCTTAATTAATCTGTCATTAGGCGCTTAAACTATCAAGCTATTGGGTGAACTTACTCGTGAGCAAGTAACATAAAACTGTCCATGAGAGAAGCAATGTTCTCTCAAGTCAATACCCGCAAATTTGAGAGTTTGCTCTGAGACTTGTTTATTGTCATGGCAAAGCAGACTTTTAGGGGAAACTGTAATCGCTTAAATTCGAACGGGATATCATTAGGTATTAACTTACGCCATCTATTTTCAACATTTAAAACTAAAAATTATTTTGTTCGTCTGAATTTATTCGTTCCATTATATAGGTACTGATAGGTTAAAACTAATACATTTACATCCTCCATCATCTCTTATTTTATCCCCATGGGGGTTGAATTTATCAAAATCCTTTCTTAGGGGATGCCTACGTCATAGTAGCTTTATGCATGCAAAGTCTCAGCCCGATCGGTTTACAATTGACAAAGTTTCATACAAACTTTCAACCCCTATTTTATACCCTTTGGGGTAGAATTGATCTAAATCCTTTCTTAGCGGATGCCTACGTCATAACATCTACCTGCATGCCAAATTTCAGCCCGATTCGTCCAATAGTTTGGGCTGTGCGTTGACAGATCACTATTTCAGTCAGTCAGTCTTTCACCTTTGAGTTATATATATTTAGATTCTGTCTTTTCACTTTGCAATTAATTTTTGCGAATTTAGGAACTTTTTGTAAAATATATAACGTCGTCATTGATACCTGATAAAAACATATCTAAGTCAAATTATAAAAACCAATCGGTAAGAAATTAAATTATGAAAAGATATCATACCTTATTTACTTAAGATTTGCGTAGATATCACGCAGCGCAATATTATCTTAACAAAATCCTTGTATCAAATCTTAAAATCGCTTCGTATTGTTGTCTTTTGTGTTCGGGTTCGCATTCGTTTTCCATCGCACACCATTATTCACATTAAGTGGACAGATCTCGGGTCAGATCCAGGCACAAGAAAAGCACAAAAAGTGCTCGCTTTATCCGAGCATGATAAATCTACTTCAAATCCGAGAATGGCGTCTTTTATGAAGGAAATTGAAATAAACCGACCGTGCGGATAACAGCTAAGTAAGAAGATCGGGATCCTTTAAGGATATATTGGTGAATCATTTTCATTCATCAAGCCATCACACTCTACTGATGTAGCATTTATAACTCCCGCATTAATTTTTTTCCCAAAACCATATCATGATATTTAATTCGATCTATTGAAACAGTTAATATAATTATATGCATAAAGAGCATTTAAAATTCAAATATAAACAATTGTAAGCCAACCATTGCTTTACGTTGATTATTTTTTGTTAATTTCATTTTTAGAAAATTCTCTGTATAACATAATATAGTTACGTCTATTTTAGTGTTAGGGATGAAATCGAGCATGAAATGGTTACCACACGAGCGGTTGTCTCGCGAACAAACGTAATAGCAGATCGCTAGGCGGCGTTTGGCGGAAAATTGGCTTGCAACCGAATACAGCTTGGGTATAAGTTTGGCAAATTGCATTCGAGCCGTCTGTTACATTTAAATTCAGTGACTAATGGATACAATATTTCGCCAATAATTTGTGAAACAACAATTCTGGCCGTAAATGTATAACTGATTTAAAAACTGGTCAATAATAATAAATAATAATAAATAAATAAATATTAACTAACAATCACACCACGTTAACCTAGCCCCGTGCTAAGTTCGTAAGAACTTGTGTTACAGGTACTTGGAACGGAAATAAATTTAAGATATAAATACTTATATACATAAATACACACGCATGACCCGGTGCAGACATCTATATTTATCATACAGATTATCTGCACCTGGCGGGATTCGAACCCGCGACCGCTGCGTAAAGTGTCCAGTTGCCTGACCACTCGACCAGCCGGCCGTCTGCCGGCCGAATGACTGTGTCGGACTCGAATTACGTACTACATAAAAGTAAATATTTGACTTATCTTATAATACTAAATATTTTATAAATATTAAGCTATATGTGTCAAATCACAAAGATGATACTGATACACTGAATAATATTGTTATTGTGGACAGTTTTCAAAAAATTACGCTAGGGATATTAAAACTTAATAATATTATCGTTAGGAGACCAAAAATTAATTGCCAAGGGCTAGTATTAAGCGTACTGATACAATCTATCATATACATATAGATACATAAATTAATATTAAAATAATAGGACCATTTCACATTTTACAGTAAACTTAAATTTTTTTCTGCTATCGAAACATATACCTACATAGTTTATACTTTAAAACTATATAAAATTATATTAAAGTCAGAAATTATGTCAAGAATTTAAAAAATAATAATCAATCAAAAAAGTGACATTATAAGCTTTTCGTATTATCCATTGATCTATTTTTATAGATCAATGGTATTGTCCTTAAATTTATTTTTAAAATTATTAAAGTCAAATGGAGTTAAAAACTTTTAAAAGTAACATTGAAAGGAAGAAAATGTATGATACTCTTACAGCAATAGCTAAAGAAATTCAAAGGTAAGCACTTAAAGTATTTATCCGTAGCTACGAGTATATGAGGTAATAAATGTAAAGAAAATATTTATGCATTCGCTGGTTAACCGTAGTGACTTTATTTTGCCACAAAATAAATGCAGTAACTTTTTTTAAATTGTGTTAAATATTTTTAAACATAATATAAGGAGGATATTTATTTTATACTAGCTGCTGCCCGCGACTTCGTCTGCGTGAACGCTATTAGATTACACGTTATTACAGAATGCGTTGAAGAAATAAATGTTCACAGCTCGTTCCCCGTAGGTGATAGCGTGATAATATGTAGCCTATATGTTGACCCGACTTCTTAATAATATTCGTGCCAAATTTGAAGTAAATCCATGCAGTACTTTTTGAGTTTACCCCGGACATACATACAGACAAACAGACAAAAATTCTAAAAACTATATTTTTGGCTTCGGTATCGATTGTAGATCACACCCCAAGTATTCTTTTAAAAAATATTCAATGTACAGTTTTCCTACCATTTTATTATATGTACCTATAGAAAATTCGACAATTGGACCGATTTTAATTTTTTCACAATTATAAGACTACATTATCAAGTGGTAACAAAAGTTATAAAACATTACTCCTAGATCAACGAAACAGCAGACAAAATTGGGAAACTGCGACAACCTGTTATCAAAAATCTTAACAACTTTATTAGAAAGTATAACATCTTCGTGTTCTAGCGTTTTGTAATTATTTTAATTAACTCTTATATCATTTAGTATCAATATTCCTCTAAACAATGGCGAAGATTTATCGAAAGAATGCATATTTAATAATGACATAATTACACAAAAGAAGAATTTAAACATAAGAAGACTTGTAATAACGTATCGTAAGAATATTTTTTCATATAACATTTATTTATATTGTAAACGAACGAAAGTATGCTTTTTATTAAAATATAAATCATACTTTCGTTTATTCGTTACGTCATGAAGAAATTCATCAAAATTGAAAAAATAAATATAATTTATAGTTACAGCTATCATTTATATATCGGCAAAGAAAAGAAACAAATGGTTCATAAAGAAAAAAAAGGTCATATTTCATAATTTAACTTTACCTGGAATATTGAGAAAATTTTTTAAAGTTGTTACGAAAATAAAGCTAACGGGAAGTACAGAGTCAATTAAATCGAAGAAAACACGTAGATTAAATTGCTTAAAGAACAAGCCAATACAAAATGAAAATAAAGAGGTAGCCTGTGACAAACATACGCAGAAAGAATTGAATAGATTCTTAAATTATTCTGAACAACTTCTTACGAAGTTCTACGATGAACATAAGAAAAACAAATTATTAAAAGAAAAAAATCGATTTTTAAAAAATAAAATCAAAATTTTAGAATATAATTTAAAATCGCTGGAAGATGAAACAAAAAATTTACGTTTTCAAATTAAAAATCTTCAAAAAGATATTTCGGTGCATACATATTCAAGCAAAACAACGATTAACCCTTCTTTCAATAACACTAGAAATTATTCAAATCAAAATACGAACAATATTTCTCAAATTAATGTCAAATCTCATTTGTCTGTAGTCAAAAAAATGCTTTTTGATCAAAAAACAATGTTACAGGAGCTGCAAAAAATTGCGCAAGAAATTAATAGTACATAATAAAATTTTATCAATCATCACAAGCATTTTATTGTCATATCATCATAATACTAGTATAATATTACCAAAATCTAAATTTCTTTTCATCATTTCGTCACCATCATCATCAAATATCCAATTATCATTAATTTTGGATCACCCCTTCACACTGTATCAGCCTGTAAACCACCCACTGCTGAGGGAAGGCCTCTTGTCCTTATAGAAGAAGGGTTGGAGTTTAATGTACGCTGGTTGGTGGATAGTTTCCCTACCATGGGGTAACGATTCTTATCAGGTGTCTATGATAACAACCGGGGCCAGATGGCTTTACGTGCTCTCCGAGACACGGTGGGGAAACCCACAAGGACATACACCCAGACCGGAAACAAATATTTATACAAATACAAATATCTGTCTCGAGCGGGAATCGAACCCGCGACCGCCGGCGCGCAGTGTTGAGGCAACTACTCGCACCACTACACAGTAACGGTCGTCACCCCCTCATATTTTCCGTTCTTGGTCTACACATTTAAAAAATTTTAATGATAAAAATGAATTAATAAATCTATTTCTAATACTTTTTAAATGAAAATTAAAGTCAAATTAAATCATTTAGGAACAAAATATAATCAAAAATAGGTAATAATAACATTTTTATATATCCGCAGATATATTTTATTTACTTAAATTGAAATTATCATTTAATAATGTAGAAACGTAGCAAAACAAAAAATACAAGACTTGATGTCTGTTGAATTTAATTGACTAACGGCCTATCTTCGTAATTTATTTATCACTAATTTTGTTCACTACAGGTAGAATTTTGACATAAATTCAAGTAATTCACTCATTGGGTTTAATGGATTTCAATGTTGTCAAAACTACACAGTTGGTTTCTTTAGTGAATTAATTAAAAAAATCAAAAAACCCGACTGCGTAAAATACTCTTATTATAAACTAAAAAGAATTAAACAATTTACTAGCTTTCATTTGATACCCATATTGCTACAGTAAGAAAAAAAATTCAACTCTCCTCCCCTCAATCCGCCATTTGCGGGCGCCATTTTGAAAATTTATATAGCCTATGTCACTACAACAATTTAGACAAATCCAACGACACCTCATATGTCAAAAACCGTCCAGCCGTTTAGGCTGTAGGGCGTGCCAAAGAAATGGGCATACATACATACATACCTACATACACTCGAAAAACATAACCCTCCTTCTGTCGCAGTCGGGTAAAAACCCCTTAACCTAGAACAATACAAACATTGAAGTTAGAAATATGTATATACAACTACGTTTATCTAAGACGCCCATAAAATTTATTTACAACAATACAAAAAATATTTACAATTCAATTTTATTACGTGTAATATATTTAAAAAGTCATTAGTAGTTGCTGGGGAGCACAAATCCAAGGATTTCAATGGTCAATTTTGGGTCCACAATTCTTTAACATCTTCACCAACGATATCGGGAAATACTTTCATCAATCTAATTTCTTAATCTTCTTTGATGATTTAAAATTCTACTGAACTGTTAATTCCCCTGAGGATGCTCTCTGATAGTGTTGTGTAATACAAACGGTACGAGCTTGAATTCGGATGAATGTCACGATTCAGCAGGAGAGGGTATTCAGTAACCCGAAACTTATTTATAACGGAGCGATTAGCTCCGATTAAGAAAGTCAACTACATTAAAAATTTAGGAGTGATTTTGGATGTGTGTTTTAACTTACACATCAATGATATCTATACAAATAATAAATCTGTTAAAACCTCCGTTTTATTAATACACTACATATCATCAAGAATAAATTTCAATAGCGCGTTTTTTTTTTGTATCAGCGCCATCTCTTATCGTGTTTTTCTCTGTTCACGTATCACGTAAAAAGTACAAAACCAATGTAAATAACTTTAATACATAAAAATTAAACATAACTCACAGTATAATTTAGTTTTTGTTTCATTGTAATTAAATTTAAAAATTAATATTTAAGAAAATAGAAATAGGTACCTACGCCGCCAACGCCATCTGGTCTAAGGAATCTTAAAAACTCACAAAACTTTTGAGTTATTATTTTGCTAAACTTAAAAGTTTACTAAATATGTCGGATAGGAATAGAAATCGTTTTAATATTTTAGATAAACATCATTTTCAATTAATTATTAATATATGGGTCAGATCACGTCAACTGGACCCCCCATTTTCCACTTGATCATAAAAATTAGTTTATATATTTTTTTTATAAGTACATACCATCATAAATTGACCCCCAAACGATTTTTAAAAATTTCGATTTTAACAACATTTTTTTTTACAATGAAAATTTTAGGTACTTTTAATTAAAAAATGGATTGTAAATCAACCGTTAAAGTTAAATTAATGGGGTTTGAAGGATTTTTTTTAATATGTTTATATTTTAAGAAAATATTGATGACTAAAAATTATTTGTTTATTATTATATTGTTAATTAACTTTTAAGTTTACAAATGCAAATTTCATTGACTTCTCGGTGGAAAAATGAAGTTTTTTTTATCGGTTACATGCTTTATTTATTAAAATTTAAGATTTCAGAAAAAAAAATCACTGCTCGCGATTAGTTTAAACAATATGAATTTGTTTATCATAGCGCGCCGAGCGCCAGGCGCTGTCAGAATAGTGATGCGACTCGAGTCACTTTTACTCGAGTGACTCGAGTTGACTACGGAAAAAATCATACTCGAGTGAAAAAAATATTGAATCGAGTTCACTTGGACTCGAGTTATCCCTCGTCGAGACAAACAAGTTTAAACATGTACGAGTGTGAGAAGTCCTTAGAAGGGGTGTGCGATAATGATCGATAATTCGTAAGTACTCGATAATTTTTAATTCGATAGTTATCGACAAGTGTAATTCGATAATTTTGATTCGATAATTATGGATAATTTTGTGCGATCCAATAATTATCGATAATGTCGTGTTATTCGATAATAATCGATAATTGTTTTTGGATCCGATAAGTATTGATAATTGTGATTAGTTTTTTTTTTTTTTTTTTTATTCGGATAGGTTAAGGTCGTCGATACAGGACGGCGGATGATCTTTTTTTTTTTTTAGGTATTCGGATAGGGCTAACTACGATATAAAATAAAAATATATTTGAGATATAAATATTTTGTTAATAAATGCTCATAGATCAACAATAAACTTTTAATGGCTCTATAAACTTTTCTTAAGCTTATAGAGTTAATAGCTTATAAATTTAATTGTTACTTTGAAACAAGATTTTAAGTAAAGTAATAATAAATTATACACAAATCAAACTGCCTTACAGCTTCACTTATTTAAATAACAATAATTTTTAGATTAGTTGATATTTATAATTACTGCACCACTCGAATCATAGCATAGCATATACTTTTAGATTTTAGTTTTATCCTATATGCAAACATTTTCATATAAAAAAAGAAAAACTTAAAGGATTTGGAAATGATTCCATATATTCTTGGGCCAGAATGTAATGAAATGAAAATGGTATCAATTAATACATTTAGACTTAACCCTAACTGAAATTCCCTATTTTTTGGCTATCTGAGAGCGGAGTTATTAGACGTTTTGTAAAAGTAAGGTTACGTTACAATATCTATTAAAAAAAACCTGATTACTAAGTTTTTGAAGCACTAATGTTTATTATATATTTAGTGAAGAATGTTTTAAAACTCATCACAAATATCAATAATCAAGTTATATATATAATTATAAGTAACCATTATTAAATATCATCAAGAATAAAAAACCTTTGAATGTATTTCGTACTTTATTCTTCTTCTATTATTTAAACCAATTTATAAACCATATCTTTACTTATTACATTTTGGCCCAAAAATCCCCATCTCCTTTAACATGTATAAACAAAAAAAAAACTTTTCAAAATTATTATTACAGTTAATTTAGTAACGTAAACGTCGGTACTGAAGGCCGGATGACCTTTTTTTTCTTTGTTTTTTTTTTTTTTTTCGTCGTTCGATAATTTTAGCGATTCTTATCGATAACTAAAAATATCGATATACATCAATAACAATTTTCCGATGAACATCCCTAACATCCATATACATTACTTTTTTTTAATTACGCCTCATTTAATGCATGTTTTTTCCAAGCATTGTGACAGATTACTCGAGTGATTTCAGTACTCGAGTGACTCCAAAACCACTCGAGTGACCCGACCACTCGAGTGGTACTCGAGTGAAATTACAAAATGACTCGAATGACTCGAGTGGTCAAATTGGACTCGAGTCGCATCACTATGTCAGAATACCGCGCTGTCGAGCGTCAGACTACGTTGCAGCTTCGATTAATTATAATTAAAAATAACAATTAAAAATATAATTATCAAATAAAGTTTATTATTATTACTATAATTATTATCATCATATTATTGTTATTATTAAACAAATTTTATTCTTGTAAAAATTTTATGAACAATGCAATGAAATCATTTTTTATTTATTCATTAAATAGGGAAAATTAATAAATAATCAATTAAAAATGTTACAAAACCGTGTATTTTATATTTATTTTTGCTTTGTATTTTAGTAAGCTATTATTTTTAAATTTACGAGTAAGTACTCCACTTTTAGTTTTTAAAAAAAATTGGTTGTCTGTAAAGTCGGTTTGCGGGCGATAATTTTTACGTGATAACGTCAGTGCCGGATTAGCCTATAAGCTATTTAAGCAATTGCTTAGGGCATCCCGTCTTGGGGGGCACCAGAGACGACATGACAGAGACGAAATCATGTTGTGTCGACCCCACCTAGCATGGGATAGGGGTGTGCGATAATTATCGATAATTCGTAAGTACTCGATAATTTTTCATTCGATAAATATCGATAACTATCGATAAGTTTTCATTCGATGATTATTGATAATTTTTTGCGATCCGATAACTATCGATAATTTTGTGCCATCCGATAATCATCGATAATATTGTGGTATTAGATAATTATCGAAAATTGTTTTTGGATCCGATAAGTATCGATAATTATGGTACGGCGGAGGACCTTTTTTTTTTTTTTTTAGGTATTCGGTTAGAGTATGGAGGATAATGTCGATATTGGACGGCGGATGACCTTTTTTTTTTTAGGTATTCGTATAGGGTACGGAGGAAAATGTCCATACTGAAGGCCGGATGACCTCTTTTTTTTTTTTTTTTTTTTTCGTCGTCCGAAAATTGAACCGATAACTATCGTCAACTATCGATAATTTTTATCCGGCAAAACAACAACACATACATATTCTACCTACGATATGTATTCACATTTTTTTTCAATTAATTCTTTGTAGTTCACTTAAGGATAGGGGGGCCCACAGGGGAAAATTGCTTAGGGCATCAAGTTACTTTAATCAGGCACTGGATAACGTCATAAGAAAACATGAATGGAATTAAATTATTATCAATGAATTATCATTATTTTGTATAATATATATATAAGCTACAGGTAATTAATTGTATTTAATATAAAACCGAAATAAAGTTAAATACTTTGATGTGTAATACAAGAAATAATCAAGTTTAATAAAGAAGCTAAGTTTAATATTAAACGTCCGCACATTACGATATTTATATCAAACTTTTAAAGAGTGGACAAAAACGATTTTTATGGCACTTTTCCTATTGTTGTAATATGGTCAAAAATCTTTCTAATTGTAACAATCACCTACTATATTTTAACATTAAATAACTTTGACATCGTAGAGAGCTGTATGATATTATATTATGTTTCTATACTATAATCTAATCATAATCCAGTCATTTTAGGAATTTTAAATCCCAATCTGTATTGGGCGAGCGGGATATACCCCTTTATTACGGCGTTGTAATGAAGATGTGAAAAATGTACATTAATATCGTGCCGGCTAAAAAAGTTATAAAAGTCAAAAGATCACGAAAATCAGGTTTTCGCGAATATCTCGTGACCTATTGCTCGAAGTTCAATAGGGGTCATTATAAAAATTGTTCGTCTTGGAATTATCTACAAAAAATATCTCTTGCTTTTTTCTGTAAATTTAACGAGGGGGAGGGGACATCCATCTCACTATATGTAGATGCTGGCGTGGTGTTATTTTTTTTTTTTTTTTGTTGAAATTATAATCAGCAGATGAGATCATTGAATTATAAAAAAATCTTACCAAAAAATAACATTCCCATCACCTATACAATCAAGTAGGAAATCCAACATGTTATCAACATATCCTATAAGCATGCCAGTTTGCATTTTTTACTTATATTTAAGGAGAGGTCTTGGTTTATTTTTCTTTATTTTACTTTATTTTATTTAAAAAAATTTAAGATAACTTACAGCTAGGTGTACAGTATTGTCTTAGAATAACACATAATTGGCCTTTTAGTTTAGTAGTTTTCACTTTTAGCGTTTTTAGGGTTTTCGAAGTTTTTACTTTTCACTTCTGTTTGATGAAATAGACCTGTAGCATAAGGAGAGGAGGAAAGGAATGTGATCACTACTAAAAGATAGTAGGATTGTAGGATTTTACAGTAAATAAAGGAAGAGAGGAAAGCAGAAGAAAGAGAGCGATCATTAGCAGATTTAGGATTCTGATGAGGATAAAGTCTACGTGTTGGTAATCCATCATTGAGCATTTAAGCATCTAAATATAAAAAAACCAATGATCTGTGGGACATTTCAGTTAAATTAATTAGTACTATCATTGATGTCCTGGCTCCGTACTTAGCGTTAACTTTTAACAATGCTATTAAAGTGGGTTCTTTTCCAGATTTGCTAAAATATAGTAAAGTTTTACCAATTTTAAAAAAAGGACATCGTAGTGATCCCAGCAATTATAGAACCATTTCAGTCTTACCGTCCTTAAGTAAAATTTTTGAAAAAATTATACTAAATCAACTACTTTTCCATTTTAAAGTTAATGGAATTTTTCACAGTGAACAATATGGTTTCACTAGAGATCGCTCTACGACAGATGCTGGTGTGGCACTTCTCAAACATATATATGATGCTTGGGAGAAGTCACAAAATGCTGTTGGTGTATTTTGTGACTTATTAAAGGCATTTGATTGCGTGGACCACGGAATTTTATTAAGTAAACTAGAATATTACGGTGTTAATGGTAAAGCTCTTGATCTCATTGCTTCATATCTATCTAATAGAATTCAACATGTATCAATAAACGGAACGAAGTCTTCTGGATCTGTGCTAAAAATGGGCGTTCCACAAGGATCGATTCTAGGTCCTTTTCTTTTTTTAATATACATAAATGATCTGCCATTTTACGTTAAAGATATTTGTGATATAGTGCTGTTTGCAGATGACACATCACTTATATTTAAAGTCAAGAACAGCTCTTTGTCTCGAATTCAGGATTGGTTTAAAACAAACAACCTCGTCTTGAACGCCAAAAAAACTAAGTGCGTTGTATTTTCGTTGTCTAATGTTAAACATCCAAATTATAATTTAGAAATACATAACGAGAGGCTTATTGTCAATGATACTACAGTATTCTTAGGGATAAATTTGGACTCAAAACTCCAGTGGAATTCCCATTCCAAAAGTAACTTGGACTTTAACAATCATTTCGACTCCATAATATCGAAAACATGGAAAATATCAAGTTTTGTTAAACGTATATGCAAAGATTTTAAAAATATGCCTACTATTCTTTGTATAATATACTATTCTCTTGTGCGATTTTGTTTGAAATTTTGAATTAGCTCCTCAAATTTGGAACCCTTTTTACAAAATTTATGTTGACAGATTAGAAGGCATACAACGAAATTTAACACTTTACTACTAACTAGAGTACAAGGCTTAAACACTTCAAAATGAAGTCGCTTGAAAGTCGCCCTAAAATCATTGATATCTTGACCTTACATAAATTAATTCATGGAGAATTGTAATCATTAGATTTACTTCGACATACTCGTATTAACATACCTAGCAGTTCCTCGATCGAGTTCCAGACATCCATTAAAAAATCTTTTTGGACTTCAATTACAAAAACAAACTAAGGTAAATCCGCACTTTTAAATAAACTCATGAATACGTTTAACGAGTTATCATCAATCAGCGATATTGATATCTTTAACCTAGCAGTTCCTTGATCGATTCCCAGACATCCATTAAAAAAATCTTATTGGACTCCAATTTCAAGAACAAACATAGGTAAATATGCACCTATTCATATATGTACTCAAAAATACGTTTAACGAGTTTATATATTATCGTAATAGAAAACTGTTAACTACTGCAAAGAGCTCATGTACCGTACTCGTAGAATAATAATTTCTAATTAATGTATTGTTAATTATAATATTAATTTGTTTCTTTCTTATAATTAAATCTTTATTGTTGTTTCTTTTCAACTATTTAGATATTCAATTTTGTTTTTTTGTTTTTTCTTCAAGTCTTCTTGGCTTAGTTTCTCTCATTTATTTAAAATCAATGATAAGAATAAAATACACCTCTAAAGACGTATCACTTCGAATAATACCTATGTTAGATAATATTTTATAAATGTTTAAGAAATGAATAGGACCGATGTGTGAACCTTGAGGTACATCTGAAAAAGCCACGTAATCATTGGACCTATACCCATGTACCACAACACTTTGTAATCTATTGTTAAAGTAAGAATCTAGCCAACGAAGCAAATTCCCATGTACACCATAAGATTTCAACTTAGAAATTAGTAACTGGTGATCGACAATATCGAACCCACTTGAAAAGTCAGTGTATACGGAGTGACTGGTGAGTCACTTTCAATTTTTAAGGAGAATACTCGGTAAATGATTCTCATTCGAATTATGTAAAAAAAAATTGGTACTTAATTTTTGACCAAATTTCCATAAATTTCAATTTAAAAAAAAATGAAGCATGGACATTTTTCCAGTCATGCCGGCGGCGCGTGCACAAGTATTGTACTTTGCCTTTGTTCACATCTAAAAATTGTCAAAGTTCAAATCATTTACCTAGTAACAAATTTGTTGCTTAAACGAGTAAAATATCTTAGTATATTTTTCCTATCCTAAGCCAGGATTAAAATATTAAGGGGGATTGGAACATGCTTGTTTATCCTGCTACCCTGTTAACACTTGGCGGCGCTTGGACGTAAGTAAACCACCTGTTTTGTGTCGAAATGCAACTAGCTGCTAGGGTGTCTAGACGACGCGTAAATAATTAGATAACTGTTAAGTTATTTTTCTTAGAAGCTTATTAATATTTACCTCTTTTTTTACATAATTCGAATGAGAATCATGTACCGAGTATTCTCCTTTAATATTGATAGTGACTCTCCATTTAACCTGTATAGAATCCACCTGTGTTTGACTATCCATTGCGCTCGCGATCCCCACAACGTAGTCCATCAGATTGCTAACAGTAGATTTATTCTTATAAAAGCCATGTTTACTGATAAGTTGATGGTGTAAGTATTCAAATAAATAGATAAATAAACAATGTAACAAACCTATGCGCTGTAATTTTTTTTACACAAATACATTTATTTTAAAAAAATGCATTTATAATTATGTTCTCGGGCTGTAATTAGCACAATCTCATATGGCTCTTATCTGGGCGGTGGTGTAGTGGAGGGTATGATCTGAACTTAACTGTTTCAGATGACTTGAAGTTTGCCGAGTGTGTAAACAAAACTTTTAAGCAAATGTCTACAGGCCTACATGATACCTACATCACAACCACAAAGGCCGTGTTTCGATATACACTGCGAGCACTGTGAGGTGTTACGTCAATTCAGTATACTGCGAAGCCGTTACTTTTTAGTTTCCTATACTTTGCTATACTTGTTACTATTTATAACAGAACACAGTCCAGTATACTATCATCCTCATTTTTTTAAATTGTTTTCAAATGAAAATATTTATTATGTACACGTTTTCTATTCAACAAGAAAAATTATTATTTGAATGTTGTTGACATTTTTGAATTCAGGAATTATCTCGAATTCAGGATTGGTTTAAAACAAACAACCTCGTCTTGAACGCCAAAAAAACTAAGGGCGTTGTATTTTCGTTGCCTAATGTTAAACATCCAAATTGTAATTTAAAAATAAATAACGAGAGGCTTATTGTCAATGATACTACAGTATTCTTAGGGATAAATTTGGACTCAAAACTTCAGTGGAATTCCCATTTATCATCCTTGAATGGTAGACTCAGCTCCGCAGCTTTCGCTGTTAGAAAAGTACGACAACTGACCGACGTTGCTACTGCGCGTTTAATATATTTTAGCTATTTCCATAGTATAATGTCTTACGGTCTATTACTGTGAGGTAATGCTACACAAATGGGCTATTCGCGGCATTTACGATCTTGGAGCTCGAGTCTCCCTACGGGATGTTTTTCCAAAGGTAGACATATTAACAGTTGCGTCGCAGTATATTTGTAACAATATTATATATATTCACCAGAATATTCGTTGTTTTGAAATAAATAGTATTAATCGCGCTGTAAACACTAGAAGGAATAACAAAATTGTAACTCCAAGCTTCCGACTACGCAAAGTAAACGTCTCCTTTCTGGGTTATGGTATTCGCATGTATAATAAAATCCCACAAACAATTCTGGAATTGTCTCATAATAAATTTAAAGAATTTATTAAGAAAAAGTTAATAGATAAAGCTTATTATTCGGTCCAGGATTATTTAGCTGATAAAGACGTGTGGACTTAGTGGCGCTGTATTTCATGCAAGATATTACTAATTTTGTACTAAAACACAGTTTATATATTATTTTCAAAAGAGTAACTGCGGAGTTTCTTGCCGATTCTTCTCTGCAGAATCTACATTCCGAATCGGTGGTAGCTTTACTTTTACAAAAAATAATAATAATCACTACAATATTAATTTTGTAAAATGACGATTCGAAAGTACTCGTAGGGCCTATTTGAATAAAGTTGTTTTTTATTTTGATTTTAATTTTGATTTTGAATAACAATATTAATTAATAATATATAAATAAATAAATAAAAGTGTTAGTAACATTTTAAAACTTAAAAATTAATGTTAGTATGAAACACAATTTGGACTCTTGTGTAGTTGCACCCACCGATACATCAATGGCGAGTCCCACCTGTCAACAAATACATTCAGCATTCCGTTGGAGGAGCCACGGAGGCGGGCTAACATGGTGGCGCACCGTTTTCTCATCATAAACGGCATAACGGCATAAAAGTCATCCGTGTGCGTCTCCGCAAAAATGCCTGAGGCACTACACTGCCACGGCAGCTCCATCAGAACCCTGAACGCGTTGTTGTAAAGGACCCGTAGATCGCTGTATGCCCGCCACGTGTAGCCAACACAAAGACTGCAAGTGTAGAAAGACTGACAGTAGGCTTTAAAAAGCGTTATTTTTACTAGATTCGTACACCTTGCAAATCTCCGACCCAGCATGTTGCATCGGACAGACAGCGACCTACGTTCCCTCTCAATATCACAATCATCCCTTAAATTGTCAGTGAACCAGTGGCCAAGGTATTTAATCTTATTTACCCGGCACAGCGGTGTGCCATAGAGCAAGACTACCGGTATCTCTATGTAGGTTTTAGAACCAGACTTAAACACCATAAGCTCACTTTTAAAGCGTTATACCTCAGCCCATGAGCCATTGCATATGATTCACAAAATATTAACAGATGGCGAAGAGCGCCAACGGATGGGCTCAGCAGCACCATGTCCACCAGCACAGTCCAGGCCTGAAACCAAACTGAGCGTCATGGAGTTCAAAGTGTGCCAGCTGTTCGTCAAGCAAACCGTCCAGCACCTCAGCAACAACAGTAGCCAAAGATATGGGCCTGTAATTGGACATGTCAGAGGCATCCCCAGTCTTGTTTTTAATAATAGGGACAACTACAGTATGCATCAAATCCTGCGTTAGGTATCCGTGACCAAAACATAAAGTAAAATGACGACATGGACGACTTGCCCGTGTATGCAAAGTTGTTATCCAGGCTTCCCAAATATGGTAATTCATAGGGCCAGAGCCACGTTTCCTGTAGAACGATGACGTCAGATGTTGTACATAATGTCCGTACACACTCCGTAGATCTTATAATCGATTTACAGTTTAAAGTCGATACAATAAATTTTCTTTTGTCCAGTTTATCCATTATGATTGTGAAATATCATTCATAATCTCACGGCTACTTTCCTTCCGTGGTTTCTTAAAGAAGATGAACCGTCGAAACGTAATACCTTCTGGCCATAAATTGTCATTAAGATAGATATTCAACTTATTTTTAGAAATAAATAGTTTAAAAGCGTTGTAAGGCTAGGTCTACATATTCCTGTGTTTTACTTTTAATATATTCACAGATATCATGCTCAGTTGATTGCTTATTTACATTCGACATTAACAATGGGATTTTCATCTCCGCCGCTTTAAACTTTCCTGAGGGAGACGCCACTGCCTTTCCTGTTTTGGCAGTAAAACGATTTAATGACTTGCGTCGCTGAACTAAAGTCCAGCCGTCATTATAACTCTTCTCGATACGCAAATCTTTCTTTAATGTCGAAATTTTCGACATGCACTGCAGCTGGAACAAGTGTCATGAATGATGTTATTTGTTCGAGAGGCAAAGAGAGAACGATACGCTGGCGTGTTCATCGCTTCATTGTTTGCAACGTTAGTGTGCGCACTCTTAACTGCGGCTGAGTCATTGCCCTTAGCATGCGCCGTGACGTCCGCATCAGCTGTTAACTCCGATTTTACGTGCGGTAGGCCTATCGGTCCACTGTCTCTAATATACCCTCCTCTTCGTGTATTAATATTATCATCGTTAAAAAACGATAACGGCTCCTTAAAAGCTTGAAAATTTTGTTTCATTTCCTCTAATAAATCTGTAGTAACATAGTTGCTTTTGATCTGCTTAACTTCAGCTTGCAAAATTAACAAATCATTCAGTATTTTTGTGACATCTACATGATCGATTCTGTTGATCTTAATCCACAAACACTGGCATCTGTTCAGGAACGACTGTTTTGAATACGGTAATGATAACGTCTTTCTGCTGCTTTTGTTTGCGACTGGACACACACTTTTAGGGAGTTGGTGGTCGCGGTGTCGTTAAACATCGCGAACGCCTTCAACAGTCTCCCGCACGTGGTGATACGGGAGGCACTAAAATACTTCGGAGTGCCCCCGTATCTAAGAAGGCTGTTGGAGGCGTACCTCTCCGATCGGAGGGGATTCCTCGAGAACCGGTCGGGGTCCGTGGAGTGGCGGCGAGTCGGCTGTGGTGTCCCGCAGGGATCAGTTCTGGGTCCAATCCTGTGGCACATCGGGTACGACTGGGTCCTGCAAGGCCGTCTTCTCCCCGAGATGGGTGTCATCTGCTACGCGGATGACACCCTCGTTTATTCCCGGGGACGAAACTACAAGGAGGCGGCGCGGCTGGTCGAGGTCGGACTCGACCTCATGATCAGCCGCATAGAGAGTTAAGGGCTTTGTGTCAGGATTGACAAGACCGAAGCCCTGCTCTTCCGTGGGACCGGCCGTAAGGGACCTCCACCGGGGGCTACCCTCCAGATTGGAGAGGTGAGAGTCAGGATGAGCCCCCAAATGAAATATCTCGGGCTCATCCTTGACGGAGGATGGACCTTCGGTCCACATTTCGTGATGGTGGGACCGAAGGTAGTGAAGGTGGCGAGTGCACTGGGCAGACTTCTCCCAAACCTCGGAGGACCCAGCGCCGCCTGCAGGCAGCTGTACTCCGGAGTCTGCCAGAGTATGGCGACGTACGGTGCCCCGGTTTGGGCGGATCGCCTCACCGCGAAAAATAAGGCGGCGCTGAGCGCTGCGCAACGAACAATTGCGGTGAGGGTGATTCGGGGGTACCGTACGGTATCGTGGGCTGCAGCTACTGCTCTAGCCGGCGACCCCCGGTGGGAGCTCGTGGCGGAGGTTCTTGCCGAGACCTACTCATACGTCTCGGGTAGGAGGGCTCTTGGTGAGAACCCTACGTTGGACGGGATTCTACGGTTGCGTCGCATAGGGCAGGAAGCGCTTATGCGGAGGTGGGGGGAGAACCTGGCGGGGCAGCCATACGGCACACGCGTAACGGCTGCTATTCGCGCGGTCCTTGAGCGGTGGATGCGTTGAAAACGCAAGCCCCTCACCTTCGGTCCGACGCAGGTTCTCATCGGGCACGGTTGCTTTGGTGACTACTACTAATGGCGGTGGACTCTGCCCAACATACCCTCGAGGTGTGCCCAAGATGGGCGGCGCTGCTTCAAAGTCTGACGTCGGTCTTCGGAGAGGACTTGTCGCTCCCGAGCATTATCATCGCGATGCTCGGCGACGACGAGTCCTGAAAGGCGATGGTCTCCTTCTGCGAGACAGTAATGTCCCAGAAGGAGGCCGCCGACGTGGCCTCCATCTGCGGACGATGAATGGGGGTGCGTAGGAGGCGCTACTTAATGCGCCTCCAGTAACGCCCCTGTGCCCGTGTCGGGCCGGAATGGGAACCCGGTCCTGCTAGACACGGCGTCGTCGGGACTGTTCAGAGGTGAGCCGGACAGTCCCCATGGAGGAGAAGTCTGGTCTTTTCGCCGAGGCCAGCCTGTCGCTGGAGGGATCCTGTTGCCTGCAGATCCGGGACCTTCCAATTAAAGCGGTCGAAGTCTCCCGCAGGGGTTTAGTACGGTATTGCACTCCCAAAGTGCCGAGTCCGACATAGGTCTAGGACTGCCGACCCGGGCATCCCGGATATCATCCGTAAACGGATTCCCTTGCGACAAAAAAAAAATTGACACACACTTTTGTTTTGTCTTAACGGACGCAAACAACAACTTCTTCGCCTTATCAACCTCCTCTTCAGAAAAGGCAGACTCACAGATCCTTATTAGACTCTCATTGTCCATTACATCACGTTTATTGCGTATAAACGCCAACACTTCCGAAATAACTACATTACAGCACAGTATATTAGTGATTACAGAGTACACATTTAACAGTATTTGCAGACATTTTGACAGACACGACGAAACATCGACCAACAATTATGACGTCATATGTTTCTCTATGGTACTGCGGCAGTGTACTGACAGTCTATAACGGAACAAATTTTTCACCAGTGTCAGGCTGTCAGCACTGAGTACTTGAGTAGTGCTCGCAGTGTATATCGGAACACGGCCATAAATAATGCAGATATTTGACGTTTCGTCTGGCTGTTGACCAGTTGACAGCCCTATATTACATTTAATTGGTCTGTGGTTGACATCTGTTCACAGTACATATAAAAAAAACAATAAAAAATAATAACAATCATTCGCACTGTTATATTTTTTGATTACGTGATCACAATTCACTGATTCACAGTACGGAGAGCAACTTACTTCGAAAAGTCGAAAGCGCCAGTGCTCAGTTGCTCACAGTTATCTATACTCCATGGTATCTATATAACCTATAAGAATATAGCCGAGCGTCTAAAAATAAACAGATAAACTATCATCTGCATTACATGCTGTGCACAAACTTAGTACCAAAACTGTTACGACTGCAATTAATTGTTACTTTTAATATTTGCCGGCGACTAACTTTATCGATTAGAAATATGTCTTTGGAACAAGCTAAGCAAGTTGCAGCATATCGAGCAGTTGACGAATATGTGCAAAATAACAGCATTTTCGGAGTGGGCAGTGGATCAACAGTAGTGTATGCAGTGCAACGTCTTGCAGAACGTATAGAACTCGAAAAACTCAATGTGATTTGTATTCCTACATCTTTTCAAGCTAAACAGTTAATAATCAAACATAAGTTAATATTGGGAGAACTTGAAACAAATCCTGAGATAGATGTTACTATAGACGGTGCAGATGAAGTTGATTCAAATTTGACCTTAATCAAAGGAGGTGGTGGTTGTTTATTACAGGAAAAAATTGTAGCATCATGTTCTAAAAAACTAATTGTAATAGCTGACTATACAAAAGACTCCAAAAAATTAGGTGATAGATACAAAAAAGGAATACCTATTGAAGTGATTCCTATGGCTTATGTCCCTATTAAAAATAAAATTATATCAATGTTTGGAGGAGAAATTAAATTAAGAAGTGCTGTTGCAAAAGCAGGGCCCGTTGTCACAGATAATGGAAACTTTATCTTGGACTGGATTTTTCCTTATCAAGATTTGGATTGGGAAAAAGTAAACAATGCAATGAAAATGATTCCAGGAGTTGTAGAAACTGGATTATTTGTCAAAATGTGTAGCAAAGCTTACTTTGGGCAGCCAGATGGTACAGTTGTAGAATCACCTTAATCATAATGTTAAAAGCTGAAATTGTTATCTGCAATTCATAGTTTAAGCATAATTATTATATATTAGTGTTTTTTTTTTTTTTGGCTATTAAAATATGTAAGTGTTATTTTTTTTTTCTTAGAAGTTTTTTTTTAATTTTTTTATGTTGGCCTTAACAGTAATTTAAACAATTGTATATGTACAGCTAAGTACAGTAACATTTATATTTTCAAATTCTCTATTACTTACCATATCTTGCAGTTTTACCTAATTAACTTCCAGTTTTGAAAATTTCATGACATAGACAGTTTTGTCCTATAAGTTATTCTAGATTTTCAGCTATCTTCGTCACAATCAGTACTGTAATATTTACATTTAATTGAAACAAACATCTATTACCACAAACTCATATTTATAATATAATTAGAAAACTTTGATTTGCATAAAATCACTTTTTTTTGTCTTCTAATAAAAATAATATCTTCGTATAACTTTTTGTACTCAATGTAACTTTAATAATCACAGAAATGTATTATGAAACTGCCAAATATATCTGTTGAAATTTTTATATTACACTTATTATATTAGTTTTATAATATATAATATTTACATATATCCTAATTATCATTGTAAAAAATAAAATATTTTTTTATAAAGTTGTTGCTACTATAAATCAAGGCATTTGGTAAGATTTTACAACAGACAGGGCCAGTAATAAACTACTAAACACAAGAAGGTTATCAAATGAAAAATAACTGCTAAGTTATATGTAAAATTTTATATTTAGTTAAACATTAATTTGATGTTCCTTCTTTAATTTACCAGTAAAGACAAATATGTGTAAAATCCTTATCCAAGATAAATAAAACTACTGTTTATCATGCACAAAGTCATATTTAACGTTAAGGTACAGTAAGTTTACTAACACTTTTACATAAACAGGAATGTAATCATAGATATTAAGATCACACAATTGTTTTAGATAGATTTTTTTTTCTTTTTTGTTATATCTAAATATATTATATTCTTAAATATGATTTGTAATTTATGACCAAGACTACTTAAAAATCAACATTGTGTCCTTGTTGGTTCACATGTTAATATACACATGTTCATTTTGAAAAATTCATCAATACCAAAATAAAATAAAAAACTTAATTATTTGTCTTTAATATTTTATTAAAACTTGTTATAATTTATTAGGCTTTTATTATATAATAATAAATAGTAAAATATTTCGAAAATCAGATTACAGTGTGTGTCATAAAATTAAGAGAAAATAGACAATCTGGTAAAGAGGCAGTGTTTCTCAGAGCACAGCTCTTATAGAATAAGAAGTAGCACCTAAAAATATAAGGGAAATTATATGACAAAGATTACCTTGATATTAACCTTAGGGGCATCCATTAATTACGTGAGATAATTTTGGCGATTTTTCGATTCCCCTTCCCCCCTTGGTAAGATGTCATGACATTTTGCTCGACCCCCTCCAATCCCTAATCTCACGTGAGATTTTTTTAATGAGTTAATCTGTGCTCGATTACATAAAATTTTAAGAAAACAATTGTCTTATTTTTTTTTTCTTTAATACTAGTAGGTATTTAAGACACTTAGGCAATAGACGTGAGATTGAGTGAGATTTCGCTCGACCCCCTCCTAAACGCTTCACGTAATTAATAGTTGCCCTCTTAGAGATAACAAGAACAGAATGTGATATTTTGGTTTGTTTGATCAATACTGGTGTACATGTTACACAAAACAAAATAGTGGCCATTTTCTTTTCTGTAATGTCTATAAAGTGTTTTTTATGCATTTGTTTGCATTTGTTGTAAGATGCCTGTCATGTAAACAAGGTGCTTTTTAGATATATTTTTAATGGAAATTCATTAATTATTACTTTTATATACCTATATCTACTAAAAGGATAAGGTAGAGTAATTCTGCTATGGCAATCATGTTACAATGGTATTCTACTAATCCAGTTATTTTCAGTCATAATATCACCGGAAAAATAAAACTAAAATTTAAAAAAAAATTAAATTATCAATAAAATTTTTGTAACAATATAAGATAACCTTTATTACCACTAATGTTAATATCAGTTGTGATTCCACTACATATACACCGTTTTTCATTTATATTTCTACAGACCATTGTGATCATTTGAATTTAATAACACACCTTTTGAAACATCGATATCAGATTTTTCTTACTGCAATAGCAGAATTGTGTCCCAAATTGGCTCCTATTTTGGATTGAGTAGTTCAATATATTCTTGTTTACTTTGTTCCTGAACCAAATTTAAATTTAAAACATACACAATTATTGAAACACTTAGATAAATAACTTGCATTTAAAATTAAATTAAGACACTACATAAAATATATTATTACACTATAAAAGTTGTGCGAGACAATAAAGCATTTTATATTGATACGTGCTTTTAAAATATTTAAAAAATTAGTAAAGACTTGTTTTTTTCATTATTCGTAAGAATTCTTCTTGGTTAATCTCCCCATCACCATCTCTATCAGCTTCATCAATCATTTCATGCAATTCTTCATCAGTTAAGTTTTCACCTAATTCTCGTGCAACTCGTTTAAGATTTTTAAATGAAATTTTTCCTGAAAATCATTTAAAATACTTAATTAGTTTGCAAATATATAAAATATATTTTAAATAAAATATATATACATATGCACATAATTATTATTAAATAATCCATTTAACAACCTCTACTAGGATATCCCATGTCAAGATTTCTGAAATCTGAATTGGAACACCTGTAAATGACCCACTGCTAGATAAATGCATCCTATGTAAGAGAATGGTTTTAGCTAAATTCGTCACACTGCTCTACTGCAATTGTGTAGTTTGAATAACAATTGTTATTCAATGTTAATGACAACAACTGGTAACTGTGGCCTTCTGTACTCACGCAACAATATCACTTACACCAGAAAGGTAATTTTTTTGCAAAAGAAAAAACAACACCATCTTAACACTTTTTTGGTTTGTTTATACATATATTAATAGGATCTACAACTGTAGGCTTTGTTTGAATTTACAAAGAAACTTTTGACTACTTATTATTTAAACACAATTGACCAGCAATGTAAAAAAAAAACAGTTTAAACAAAAGTGCAGACTTAATGCCTAGTCGCATTCTTTCCCAGTCAACCTTTAGGGTGCCTGTCCATTGGAACGGAGCGAGGCTTCTGAGTGGAGAAATGGAGGAATATTAACCAATAGCCCTTGTCCACTGGAGCGAAGGGGAGATTTTTGCAATCCTATTGGTTAATATTTCTCTGTTTCTCTGCTCCGCAGCCTCGCTCCGCTTCAATGAACAGGCACCTTTAAAAATATTGTAGAAAATACAAAAAGTAATAAAAAATATATACATACACACACACACACACACACATATATATATATATATAACATCAATTAGAATTCTTTATAACACACACAGAGTTGAAAAGACTACAAATACAGATCTTTAAGCAAATGTTCTCCGCGATGCTTTTTAAGGAAACAGTCTTTTGACTTTAGGAGCTAGTAGTAGTGGTGATCACTGCACTAAACAAATGCACTTTTTTTAATAATACAAGAATAAGTTATGTTGCATTTACCTGTTTCATCGTCATCAAATAACTTAAAAGCTTTCATTATCTCTTCTTTTGTGTCTTTTTCTGCCATTTTTACAGTCATCAACTCTAAAAAATCTTCAAATGACACTTTACCATCACCTTTATCAATTTCTGCTATCATTTTTTTTATCTCTTCTTTTTTAGGTTCAAAACCAAGAGCCCTAATGGCGACCTTTAATTCTTTTGTGTCAATTTTGCCCGTGTTCTCTGTATCAAATAAATCAAACGCTTCCTTTATATCTCTTCGTTGCTCATCAGACAATTCGAATTTAGGCCCCGATTTCTTACGTACACCACCCGTTGGAGCATTGCTGGTATTCACATTCTTCTTTTGAGAATTATTTACAGCGGTTGTCTGCATTTAAAAACACATTTAAACACGATATGTGGCTGTTATTGTAATTAAAAGAAATATATCAATCAAATCGATATGTCTGAACTAATTTTACTTACCATTATAATACTTGTATAATTTTGAGATAAATAATACTTATTTTTTAATAGCGTTGCAAATACAGTTGAAATTGTTTTAATAAAATTCACTTAGATTGCTATTAAACAATAGGCAAATAAAAACAATAATAATTCGAAATCTCGCGCAAATGTCAAATTGACATTATAAATCGATCACACTACAGTTAAAATTTTGTAATTATCTCGACAAATAATGTTGTAAATGATATAGAAAGTAAAATATGAGGAGTATACATTTTTTTAGATTAAAGGTACATTTTCATATGTACGTAAATACTTCATTGAAATTATTTAAATACAGTATAAAATTAATAATAAAATCACCATCAAAATAACATTTTATAGTATCCATCTCAGACATATCACGATAATTTTTAATACCATTGATCATGGCATTAGACATTAATCAAGTTTCGATGGCAGTCTTGTATTGTTTGACACATCAAAGAAATTTATCGCGATATCTCATATGTGCAGTGGCCACACTAAAGTGGCCCCAAGACATATACTCTTTGCCCAAGACAATCAACATTCAACAATCAATTACACTTCCTAAGTTCACTAAGTTGCATTCACAGAGTACTATGTCTATAAGTTGCATTAATGAATTAGTATTGTTATTTTCAGTTGATACTAATTGGTAGTTAGCTAATCTTAGAGTATACATTACAGTAGTACAATAAGTATATACTCTAAGCAGCTAATCATAATCAGTGCACAGCCAAATGCACAGCCTGACTACAATACAATCTCATACGTGTTTTGGATGACGTTTCTTACAAGATTGATTGGACAATAGCAAGTATTATTGAAAATAATTATAATTGTAATTTGTATTGTATCATCCGAATTATCATGTCGTATATTAACAACATAGTCATATATAATCAATTGCCGCATGTTTGAAATAGCATCACTTAAGGACAAGTCGACCGATTTGTCCGATTTGTTTTTTGGTAAGTTCATAGATGTTAGGATTTTTTTTGGTTTGTATTAAAGATTTTTTTATTGATATTTTTACAGTTCGCTTATGTTTATTTTATTTTTATTTTATGTTTTACTTTGAATACTTTGGAAGTTATTAAAAAAATATATTTTCATCATCGTCAGTTTACAATCCATCCATTGGGCACTATCCCGAATTGGTAAACAAAAGACATATTATTTAATTAGGTTAGGATAATATTGTTCAATAAATACTCTTTGGTTCACTTTTAAAAACGCGCGAGCCGAGTTGCGATCGTGCAGCGACGGTAGCGTCCGGCTCGCGCTAGAAGAAAATAATTAAATTTAACAGATGAAGTTTTGTAGCAATTCACAAAATACGGTACTGCGGTAAAAATTATATATGAAACATGATTTCAAAAATGTTATTTAAGTATGTTTCATTATATTATCTAATCTGTATAACATTATATCTCTTTTTGAGTAAATTGCTTTTTTATAAGTTATAGTTAGTAAAGTTGGTTAAATAATATTAAATATTATTTTATTCATTCTTCAAAGGTGTAGTATGCAATGGTCTCAAGAAAAAGTGCTCGAATTTCTCGAATTATTTCAAACAGAACCTTGTTTATGGAATCCGCAGCTAAAAGGATATAAAAATCGTGGTACACAAAATGATGCTTGGTACCGAATTAAAGAAAATTTACAGTTTCCTACAACTATTGAAGACTTAAAGAAAAAAAAAGAATCTCTCATGGGGTACTACCGTTTCCATTTACACAAATTAAAAAAATCATTGAAATCTGGTGGAGGAGGCAATGAAATTTATAACACAACATGGTTTGCATTTGATCTTATGGACAGTTTCCTGAGGCCTGTGTATGAAAAGAGTGGTTTATTGAATAAGGTGATTAGTTGGTAATCTATAGATATTAATATTTTGTGGAAAAAGCTTAACATCAATAAATTAATTAAATAAAATAATATAAAAATAATAAAAATAGTTACACAATAATAAAAGTATAACTTGTACTGTACTGTATCAGCCTGTAAACGACCCACTGCTGAGTGAAGTCCTGTTCTCCATGTAGATAAAGGGTTGGAGCTTAATCCACCACGCTGCTACACTGCCTTATAATGGGTAACGATCGTTATCGGGTGTCTGTGATAACAACCGGGAACGACGGCTTTACGTGCTCTTCGAGGCACGGTGGGAAGACCCACAAAGACATACAGCCAGACCGGAAACAAATATTTGTACAAATACAAATAACTGTCCCGAGCGGGAATCGAACCCGCGACCGCCGCGGCGCGCAGCAACTACCACTACACGGTCATTACAGAACGGTCGTCGTAAGTAAGTAAAGAACCAAACGTTAAATTATTTCGACTGTTTCGATCTGCGATACACATATTATGTAAACACTAAAAATAGGTAGTAAGAATTATATTTACGACTTAATTTGTGCGAACATTTATTACTACTTTAACGTATTTATATTAATTTATATTTATTTCCCACTGAGTTTATATTCAATGGATAAATAAAATATGATTTAGCACAAAAATATTTTAGGATACAGCATCGGACGCTACGCGATCGGAAACTTCAGAAATTCACCAAATCGATTTTTATACAGATCACTCTTCGTCAAGTACATTACATGATGAGAAACCTCTAGGCCAAGTAATAAAACATGATAGTACCCCGCAATCGAGAAGCCAGTTCACAGGCCAGCATAGTTTTAAAAAGAGAAAAGTACAACCAGAAATAATTGCAGTACAAAGGCAGATGGACGATACATTTGATTGCATGAATTCCTTACAAAGAAAGGAATATGATGAATACGATCATTTCGGTTTAATGATCGCAGCCAAAATAAGAAAAATTAATGATCCCGTGGACAGAGAGACTTTAATGAATACAATACAAAATGTTGTATTTCAAACTATTACAAAACACAAAAAATAATAGAAATATATCATCTTGTTGCGAAAAAAAGATCTTAAAGCACACAATAAATACTGTGACAGAATATACGTTTGAATCGACGTCCTTAAATCTATAGATAGTAGAATTCCCTAAAATAGTTATCTCGAGACTCAGAAGTCGCATTTTACAATAAAATTGTGAAAATGTTGGTAACTATCTAAGAAATCTACATTGATTAAATCAGATATTATATTTTCTAGAAGATTTTTTATACGTGCAATATTTCAATAAAGTTAAATAAAAGACAAATTAAAACGGTTTTTTTTTTCATTCCACATCACACTACTAATACAAGTCTTCGAAATTTTTTTTAATATTTTTTTTATACTTTTAATATTTGTAGTAATGTTTTAAAACTAATATAAATCGATATTTGTATGATAGTATGTATTTAAAGATTCACGAAATTCAAAAATTATATTAGTTTGGATGCACTAATATACCTACAAGATAAATAAAAAACAAAAGTTATATAAAATGAATGAGAATCAGTTGCAAACATTTTCAAGTTTTATCAAAATCAAAATCAAAAACAACTTTATTCAAATAGGCCCCACGAGCACCTTCAAATCGTCATTTTACAAATTAACACTTTAAAGTGATTATCGATTCGGAATGTAGATTCTGCAGAGAAGAATCGGCAAAAAACTCCACAGTTACTCTTTTGAAAAAAAATAATCAAAAAACCCGACTGCGTAAAATACTCTTATTATAAACTAAAAAGAATAAAACAATTTACTAGCTTTCATTTGATACCCATATTGCTACAGTAAGAAAAAAAATTCAACACCCCCCCCCCCTCATTCCGCTATTTGCGGGCGCCATTTTGAAAATTTATATAGCCTATGTCACTACTACAATTTAGACAAATCCAACGACACCTCATATGTCAAAAACCGTCCAGCCGTTTGGGCTGTAGGGCGTGCCAAAGAAATGGACTTACATACATACATACATACATACACTCGAAAAACATAACCCTCCTTCTGTCGCAGTCGGGTAATAATATGTATACGGTGTTATTATGGGAGTCTAAACTTTTAAAATAAAACACAAATAGTAGGCATATACCGCATAATGAAAAATAAAATGCTTACATTTAATTGGTTTTTCCCTTATTGTAACACAACTTCACACGCTAATTCATCTCTATGTACCAATCATACAACAATAGTTCGTTTATTATATTAACGTCCTAACGGCCTTGATACCTTGTTTCTATCTCTTCTAGATCTTGACGAAGTCGTTTCTAGTAGTCGGCTGAATTTTTTGGGACACATGCTTCTTGCTGTCGACGCCTGGAGTTCTTGGGAAAATTTGTGATTGGTGTATTTTATTTTCTCACTCAAAACACTTCTCAAGTTTCTGTAAGTTTCTTTAGGATATGATCTACAGGTATTGATGCAAATTTATTGTCGATATGCAAGAGGATATAATATATATTATATTATATATTATAGAGATATTATTTGTAAAAAATATATGAAAGGTCACCATTCTTGTGAATTGTATTCAATGTTGCATTTCTGTATTGAGCCGCAATGCCACAGCAAAATATTAAATTGTCCTCATACTTGGAGTACTTTACAAACTCTTTTTATCTGGTTCGATATCATTAAAATATAGTCTCAGCATCTAATAAATCATTTTCTTTTAGACGAAAATCGAGAAATTCTGTAATATGTATGACTGTATGTATTGTTTAAGTAATCAAAGCTCTCCTAGCAAATAATTAAGTTCTTGCTGGTCGAAAGGTCGAGTATCATTGGTGGGTTTTCAACTGGTTGTAATCTAACATCGCTGTATCTGAATTTTGTATTAAAGAACACTAAGGTTAGTAGGAACAGGAATGATTAATTCGGGTCCCTGTGGTTAGAGACGAAACATCACCGATGTGATGATATAATATGGTGCAGATACAATGAAAAAAATTTTTTTAGCTACTCTCGTGTAAAAAAATGTGACGTACCTAATATAAAAAAAACCCTGCCGACCTGGTATTTGCATTTGTATTGCTGTTTTCATTACTCCATATAAAATATTTAGTGAATTTGTTACAATTTGTTGCATTGTGTTGCCGACGACCGTAGTAGTCGCCTCAAGCCGCGCGCCGGCGGCTGTGGGTTCGATTCCGCTCTGGACAGATATTTGTATTTGTACAAATATTTGTTTCCGGTCTGGGTGTATGTCCTTGTGGGTCTCTCCATCATGCCTCGGAGAGCACGTAAAGCCGTCGGTTTCGGTTGTTATCATAGACACCTAATAACGATCGTTACTCATGTTAGGGAAAATATCCGCCAGCCCGTTGTATGTGAAACTACCATTAAGTAAGAGTCAAAAATAAACTTTTACAAGTTTATTAATAGGCTTCACCTCTATCTTGAATAACAATTTCAATTCTTAATTGTATGGCTTTTAGTTAAAATATACTGTATTCTATTGTATCAACCTGTAAACAACTCATTGCTGAGCGAAGGTCTCTTCTCCATATAGAAGGGTTGGAGCCACGCTGCTCCACTGCGGGTTGGCGGATAATATCCCTACCATGACTAAGTCACACAAATTATTTCGAATTTTTTTATTTAGTAACACAATTATTTGACAGAAATTATTTCGCTGTCATGTGAATGAAGAAGACACTTTTTGAATAACAGTATAACGCCTTTTTAACTGTAATAAGACACGGTATTAGCACGTGTCAAATTGACACAGCTAACAGCCATTCAACGAAGAATTGATATGAATCAGAATTAGTGTATCCTCAGCATTATATCATAATTTTATAGCCACAACATTTCGATCCGAATGTAAAAATGCACTTTATATTTTACGCCTCTATTATTGATAATGAGCATGTTGCTATAGTGTGAGGAATCATTATAATAATAATATTAATAAATATTATATTTTTCAGTATAAACAATTAAGCCGTGTGTCAAGCTACGAGTTTGACACCCTTGATGGAAAATTCAATTCAACAGCGTATAAGACGTCAACCTATTGACAGAAGCCATAAATATAAACATTGAATTGAATTGAACAAAAATGAAAAAATCCGAAATATAAAAAATGTTTTTGTTATAATACACATATATCGCAAACATGATTTAAGTTATATTAAAACAATTTTTGGGGGTTTCATCACTTCGCTTCGCGGTACACACGGGCTAAATTACGATAAACAATATTAAAGGTGAGAAGGTGATCTTAAGGTATGAAAAGTCATGTGCCATCATTTATGGATAGTCCCGTTAAACAAAATAAACGGCAATTATCGTAATTAAATTTATTTTATTGTAAAAAAAAAAATCTCAAATAGTTATGAAAATTGTCATTGAATATAATATGTTTCACGCTATACATGAGAGATAATAATTTAATCACGGTTGCAGACGGTAGAGTTCCGACAGACTTCATTAGGTGAGAACAATGTGGGAGTTGACTCCTGTGGCCTATCTTCTGCAGCTTAGCTGCGGCTTGCGCGAGCAAGCCCGCTCGCCGGACAAAATAAACTCCAATTATCGTAATTACATTTATTTCATTGTAAAAAAAAACTCAAATAATTATGAAAATTTTCATAGAATATACGAGTATATTTCACGCTATGCATGAGAGATAGCAATAACTAAATCACGGTGCAGACGGCAGAGTTCCGACGGTCTTCATTAGGTGATAGCAATGTGGGAGTCGACTCCTGTGGCCAATCTTCTGCAGCGTGGCAGCAGCCTGAGCGAGCATGCCCGCTCGCTCACCCGGGGCGGCGAGAACTGCGGCCGGCAAGTGTTTGCACGCCATATATAAGGCCACCGCCCGTTCACCTTCACCCCCTCCGCCTTCTAGGGCTCGCTCTTTGAAGAATATAGAGACATATATTAATTGTTTTTTTAAACTTTATCTCCAATAGGGAAAGGCAAAGGACTATAGTCCATACAGCCTAGTCTTAATTTGTAAATTTCATTCCCGTATAACAAAAGGCCAGAGCCAAGTCTGAAGTAGACATAAATATTAAATATTAATGAATACCTTTCTGGTGTAGTGATGCGAGTAACTTAATGGCGGTCGCGGATTCGTTTCCCGCTAGGGACAGATATTTGTATTTGTACAAAGATATTTTGTTTCTGGTCTGAGTGTACGTCCTTGTGGGTCTCTCTACCGTACCTGGGAGAACACGTAAAGCCATCGGTCTCGGTTGTTATTATAGACACCTGATAGTGATGTTTACTCATGATAGGGATACTATCCACCATCCCGCAATGGAGCCGCGTGGTGAATTAAGCTCTAACCTTCTTCTATTTGGAGAAGAGATCATTATCCAAGAGTGGGATGTTTACAGGCTAATTCAGTTCAGTTAAGTTCATTTAATATTATGCGTTGTAGCAACAATAATAATCTTTATTATATTATAAATAACAACAAATTTATTTTTATTATGCACTGTTAGCAATAATGATCTCCAAAACCTAGTTAGATTTAGGAACTACTCGGACAAGGACTTACACGAGTAAAATCTCAGGACACAGCTAGTATAAAATTGGGGACGTTCAAGTATTACGTAACGCAATTTAGTAGTTTTGTAAAACATTACAAGTGCGGGAAGGGGTTCACACAACGCGTTATGTATCATCATATATATCATCGTTTTTTTTTAAATTTATTTATTTATATTAAAAAATAAAATAAACTAGAAAATTAAAGTCTCCCAAGTTGACAACCTTTTTCGTTTATGTTTTATGGTGAGTCCCTCGATTGTATTGTACATCATTGTTATTTTGTTCTCCATGTATTACGAGTTAGAAATCTCTTGTTTTATTATTATAGCAAACGCGATTAAAATAACAATGGTATTTTAGCGACTTTCCGATACCTTGCGCTACATAATTGTGTATTTTAGGTAAAATTGGTAACTCGGGTATTATGTAACGTTTAGGGACGTGTATACAGATAAATATTACGGCGCGTTAAATGGGGGGGGGGGTTCAAAAATTGCGTTACATAGTACTTGAACGCCCCCATTTTTTAAAAAAAAATAAATGTCTCACCTTTTCCACATATAATCGAAGAACGATTCAATCGTGGACGTAGACTGCCGTCCAGCAACTGCTGCGTTCGACGAGGAGCTGCGCCCGCCATCATACGGCAAACCGCCGAATGCAAGAACACTCGCGATGTCACCCACTGAAATAAATATTAAATTATTAACTTAAAATCTATCAATAAAAAAAGTAATAAGTAAAATCAATCAGACTAAAATAGTTAAGTGAATGGCACAGTAAATTAAGTGAACTCTGAGAGATAAATTGATGTTTCATGATTCATTTGCAGTGCGAGGTCACATCGTAAGCTTTCTCACGGATGCTAAAAAAGTGTTACATGTAAAAGTGAAGGTGCCTGCTTTGGCTACATGCAACAGTGACAAAATCAAGTGGTAATTGTGGTATCGCTGATTGAAATAACAACATGAAAACATAAAGAATTTTTTATAACTTTCAAATTCAAATACCTAATTTTGCTTAAATAACACGTAGAATTAAGTTATTAATTATATTCAAGGCTAGTTACAGTCATTTTGTCGATAGATGGTGCTTCTATACTTGAGCCAAATTCGATGTGGAATTTATGTAAACAAACCAAATGTCATCGTGTATAGGGTTGTCACACTTTTAGTAATGAAAAACTATAATTTATCACCAATTTCCTAGTTATACATTAATAATTTTACCGTTAACATTGTTTCCTAGAACTTAACTTAATCGCCAAATACGTAATATACAAGAAAATTTGCTTATAACAAAAATTAACAAATTTGTAATTACTAATATACATCTAACAACCCTAAATTTTTGCACTGACAGGAAAATTTCGCAGATAAGCAACATTTAAACTTTTTTTGATCAGTCGTTATATTGTTAAAGGTAAATTGTTATCGATTTTTATGCACAATTTCAAATATTATAATTATTATGTTTATTTAACGTAAGTAAAGTAAAATAAATAATAAAAGAGAATGAGTGTCTGAACATAGATTTTTAATCATATTAAATCCATTTTAAAATAATGTTGTTTTATTTTGAATTCTATTGAGGGATAGTGTAGCTATTTTTAATATAGGCATATACATATTTATGAAAATATTTAGAAATCATTTTGTGGGAAATTAGTATACCCATGTTAACAAGTAAATTTTACACATAATTATAGATAATATATAAATATATCTAACTTTCTGACTTCTTTATTTCAAGTTTTATGTAGCTTGTACTACTATGTATAAATATTAAAAAAAATAATTATTATAATTATTTTCCAATAGGCTGTAAACATCTGCCTATGGTTGGTTGCTAAGCAACGATTTGTTGGTAAACATTCCATATCGAATTTGGCTTAAGTATAATGACCTATGTCACTCGTTTTAGTACCATAAAATGGGGTGAATAGGGATCGCATAAAACGAGAAATGAAATTTACTAATGATTTTGAATACATTTAGGAACTTCCAAATTTGTTTGGTTCACCCCGTTTTACGGTAATTATTTCTTCCTCGACAGATTAGGTTGCTAATACTGGTGTGTATGGTAGTTGAATATGAATCCTATCTCTTAGTGCAATTATCAATGACTGGCAAGCTGGTTACATGTAAGTAGAGTAAGTAAGCTTACAGGTAGAGTCTGTGACAGTCGCCGCAGCGAGTGCAGGTCGCGCTGGAAGGCGAGCAGGTGGCGCGGAGCGGCGGGCGGCGTGGCGGGGGCGGGGGTGCGGTCGGGGTCGGCGGGGGCGGGGCCGGGGGCGGGCCCGCGCGCCGCGCCCGCCTCCCACACGCCCGCGCGCACCTCCAGCACCCAGTCGCAGCACAACACTTGCATCAGCTGCAATGTACAATACGGCATACATATCACTTGTATTAATTTACTAGATTACACGTGTTTGTTGTTTTACATGTGTTGGTTTTAAATTTTTTATCAAGTTATTAGGTGTATGCTAAGTTTCAATTAATCAGTTCTGTACCTTTTGATTAGCGCATTGATACAAACGGACAAAAATAGTGAAAAAAAATGTTTTTCGTGTATAAGTAGCATGAGTAGCATAGTAGTAGGAAATCATAACTATTATTTTAAAAAATATTTACAGTATTGGTTTAGGCACAATTTTATATTTGAAGTCATATAATAAATATAACATTTACAAACATATTCATTAAAATAATCGAATTATAAATATTTATATTAACAAAAAAAAATTTAAATAAAAATAATCTTACCAAATCCAATAAAAAACAAAAACAACACAGCCAAACGAAAAGTGTTGCGTATGATGATTGCAACTAAAGCGAGATTTGCCTTGTAGTAATATTGCACAATATTTATAGAAGTGCAATGCAACTACAATGCACTCCCGCAATAGTTAATCTTCAAACTATTTCCCAATCGCAACAATAAACAATTGTTATAAAAAAGGACAAAAATGGAAAACACGACGAGAAAAATACATTTTACAAAGTTTTCATGCATCTGAAATAGTCATATATTTTAAAAATATTAGATTATAATTTAAAATAAAATATCATACTAATACAAGTAAAATGAAACATTAAAATGATGTTAACATACCATCATTAGTTGAGTTGGTTTCCCGCAACAGTAATAGGCCAATGAATCTGCTAGCCTGGTTCCAGCAATATCGCACACCTTTGAAACACCAAGAAATATAAATTTAATCTAATACTGTGAAATTCTAGTTTTTCCTAGAACAATGTCTACGACCAATACTTTGAACCACTTTGAACTCGACCACGATCGGAACAGATCGAAACTACAAATGACACGAGATACATTGCTGCATATTCCTAACATCGGTCTACTAGGATATTGTTGTCTAAAACCTTGTAAAACAGTAATGTAAATCATCTGTCAAAATGTAATTTTTACAGTAGACCTATGAATCTCGTAGTACAGATGTGGCTTAATTTAATTATTACATCGCATTAATAAAACCACAAATATGAAAAGCCTTGGTATTTTCTTTATCGCAGTGCGCGTCATTTTCCCACAATACTTTCCTTACGGTTGTTTTACAAATTCCTGTTGTATCACTGACTCTCTGGAGAACCCTTTGAAAATAATTGTTTTTAGATTTTTTTTTAATTTGTTGCCTTCCTTACAAAAATATCTATATACAATTTGACTATCAAGCTTTTTACCTTGTTTAATATACAAAGTCGGATTAGACGTCGTCGTGGCCATGACCAAATTTATTTTCAATATAAAATCATACAAATAAACGTCTCACACTCAACGGGCGTCGTGTGTCGGGGGCCGGAAATACACACAATACACAAGCACAAACAACCAGACCACGACAAATATCCGTATGGCCTATACAGATATTTGTCATGTACGAGGATCGAACCCACAACCGCTAGCGCATAAGCCAGTTGGTGCGACCACTGCGCCAACGCGTTATCAAATAAAATATAAATTACAGATAATTTCATTAAAAGGAAATTCTTTTGATTTTGAAAGCTAGCCCGTCACATATGTCATAAAGTCTATTAGATATTTGAATATTCAGAATATTAAACAAATTACTTAGATTGAGCTTTTATTATTAATTATTTATAATTAATTTAATAATTAATGTAAGGTATTTTATTAGAAAATACAGAAACGCAAACTACAAATGAAATATTATATTACATGGATTTAAATATTTTATGTGAGTAAATTCTAGGATTTTATATACTCTATGTGAAAACATGAAACTTTTCGATTTAAACAGAGACATCCCGAATATCAAAGTGGAGATACAATCGTATTATATCTCCAGCGACAGCGACAACGCAATAATTTCACCGGCTTATTATTTTTATTTCGCGTTATGTTCTAACTCCATCAATTAACATGCTGTAAAAAGTAAACTTTATCGCAATGAAATTTCCCTTTTGATTTAACTATTTGTTTTTATAAAAAAATGTAAAGTATACGTGAAAAAACCTGTAACCAAACTTAATCTTGTAAAATTTATTTTACTTTTAACATAAAAACCATATTTTTGTCTGAGATATTAAACTTATTGTTAGATATAATATAGCGTCGCGCAGTTTTTTGTAAAATTAAAAGTAATGGATATATTTTATTCCTTTATTTCGAACCGTTCAGACAGCGCACGCCATATTATAGATTTTTTGACGACTTCAATTGCATTTATTGTGATTAATTATTGAAAATATATATTAACCAAAATAAAAAGTAGTCTATAGCACTCTGGGATAATATACCTTTCTATCAGTGAAATAATTTTCAAAATGGAATTAGTAGTCCCGGAGATTAACCCGAACATCCAAATTTACAAACTTTACATCTTTATAATATTAGTATAGATAATGTATTTATATTTATCTCTATATTTTAAATATTATGTGTTTATATTTCAACAATATTCATTGTTAACAATATTCAATTTTATAGTCTTAACGGGCAATAGCCTTTTACGGGCAGTGTATAGTGTAAAACCGCGCGTGACGTCTAGTCGATACCATAAATCCAAAAGTAAGGTCGTTTGTTTAACATTAAGTTCAGTTAAGACAAATTTCCAATCACCATTAAATGTACGTAGGTAACTGTAAGTTACACAACCACGAATAAGATTATTTTAAGCCAAAAAGTGCATATTTCGTTACTTATAAATAAATTGTTAGAAGCGGAACCGTACTTAGGCGTATTACCGAAAGAATCATCAAAATATTTAAAAAAAATTTACAAAGATAGTCTGATAACGTTTCTAGATATAAAACATACCTTGAGTATTGTCTCCGATGTCCTTTCGATGGAGTGTTCATCTCTGCAATGAGCGAGGCTCAGCAGACCGCGTCTACTTTTGTACGCCGCATGAAGAGCCCTGAAATAATACCACAATAGAGGTATTTTCATGTTTACATTACGACGGACAATAGTTATTAATATCAAATGTATAAACTATACGATGTTTTATAAACATAGCCGTCATTAGAACTCCTAAGTCGCCAATAGTGGAATCGTTGGAGCCGGACAAACGGGGTGTTATAGTAATAATAGAGAAAATATCTTCGTTCTTTTTATTTGATTTTTTAAAGAAAAATGTCTTTTTTTTCTGTAGACATTATTATGCAACTTTTAGAGATTTTAATTTTGCGGTAACATTAAAATTATTTTTATTATCATTTTAGCCGTGATGCCTCAGTGAATAGAAGACATGGCTAGATAGTGACGGTCACGACTTCAAGTTAGAGTTAACACTGGTGAGTTTTTAAGTGCGCAATTTTTACGAGACAAATGAATAAAGCCAGCATGTACCATCGAAAGAAATTCGAATATTTTCATATATATTTGCCATATCAGACTTAAAATGCATAGCGGATACACGCTCCAATCATTCTTCATAATCGGCTGAGGAACATCTACAGGCTACTTATAAACACTCTCTCATGTACGACCTAATGTTGGCTAAAATTGAATTTACATATATAATGGAACCTCGCTTAATAGAGTTTATTCGATCCTGACACTCACACTCGTAAAATGAAACAATTATTCTCATATACATTATTTAAAATACAATATTGTTTGTTTCACGTCGAAAAAAAAACCTCACTAATTGTTATGATGTCAAACAAAATTATATTTATAACATATTACTAGCGAGTGTGAGTCATCTTCATCTTTTCTTCCGTCACGAACGAATCTATTTGGAATTTTTGATTCTTCAATAATTCAAACAATAAACACATCAAAATTTGGAGAAAATGCGCCAGAACATTATCGTTCAATAAATTTGCACCGCGCATAGCCACTTCCTCATTAGGGATAGAGATAGATACCTCTCAATGTAAGACGTAAAAGTTTTCATTGCTGCATGAAAAACATTTTCCTGTGAAACATAATGCAACTTCATAAACTAATCTGTGGTCAATTCTTGACTGTGCTCTCCCGTAAGTTCTTCGATATTGATATCTATTATCCATCTCCAATCCCATGACAGTTGTATACGAGTATAATAGTAAATATAGATTAGATAGCTAATTTAGTTAGAATCCTAACCAGTTTTATAGTGTGAATGTGGATGAATGAAAGAAGAAAATTTGTATTAAGCACGAAAGTACGAGAGGCATGAAAGCGAGAGCTGAGTATGAAAGAGTAAATAATAATTAAACCGGAAAAACAGTCTCCCTATCATGTCGGAGGTAGATGTAAAAAAAAATCCCATAACAATGGCCAAAGACGTTGACTACAGGTTCCACAGTTACTATCTCGAATCCCTCCAAGCACATTCGACAATGCTGTCAGGCCAAAGCTTCCTCTAAGCAGATGTCATCATTCTCCTGGTAACCGAACGAGTACTAAACAAAACGCAGTCTTCCCCTCTTCTCGTCACTCGTTATGCGAAACGTCACTCGCAAAGCGAGTCATTTTTTTACAATTTCTATTGCTCGTTATGCGAATTATTCGTTATGAGAGGAGCTCGTTAAGCGAGATCTTACTGTATTACCTGAACAAACCATCATAAGTATACAAAAGCTGTTTGCCTGTTATCACTAAGTAGCAATTTTTTTCAGATAAGCTTTATATTGAGAAGAATAATTTAATTATACCTTTATAATATAACCTCGCAAAACTTATTATTGACATTGTAAACAACGAGTACCGGTGGGAGGGTCGCGTTGTGCCGCGCTCCCGGCTGCATGGGTACCACCATATTGCTTGTTTCTCCCGTGAAACAGCTTTGCTGTGTTTCGGAGAGAAGGGCAAGACAGGCAGTGTAATTACTGGCACCGAGACTTTAACACCTTATGTCTCTGGATAGGCAACATATAAATGAGTTGCCTGGGCTAGTTCTAGGTAAACTAGTTTATGTTCATGGGCGACGTTAACCACTTACCATCAGGTGGAACGTCTGCAAGTTTGCCTATTCACTTAACATAAAAAAAACAACTACTTTGTTTTTATCTTTTAATAATTCATCAGAATTCATATTAAGAAAAAAAAATTAAATTGCCCGTTTAAAGTTTAGTTACTCTACGCGGCAGCAAAAATACATAAAGAAAGAAAAAAAGAATTTGTTTCAAAATCCAGTGGTGGGGATGCGGGCGGAAGGACACTATAACTTATCTATTTAGTATTTACTAGTAAATGACTGGACATTAATCGTTCGGTTTGAAGATCCCGCGCTGTGTTTTCCCTGTTAGTCAATTTTGACGACAGTTCTGGGGTAGTGATACGAATAGTCGCCTCAACTTCGATTCCCACTTGGGACAGATATTTATATTTGTACAAATATTTGTTTCCGGTCTGGGTGTATGTCATTGTGGGTCTCCCCACCGTGCCTCGGAGAGCACGTAAAGCAATCGTTTTTGGTTGGTTATCATAGGAACCTACTTACTCATGGTATGGAAATTATTCGCCAACCCGCAGTGGAGCAGCATGGTGGATTAAGCTCCAACCCTTCTTCTATATGGAGAAGAGGCCTTCGCTCAGTAGTGGGTGGTTTGCAGGCTGATACAGTACAGTAAAAAAATATATAGAGGTAAATACCCAGGTAAAGGATCTTCGCAGTTGGTAAGTTCCTCTGGTAACAGGTTCAGTTTGTCGCCAATCTCGGCAGCATTTTTCGAATCTGCCAACAACCAAGTGGCCGCAACACCTACGATGTTCGCCCACCACTCCATCACTGGGTCCCAGCAACCTTCAACAAGTCATTCCAATTTTTAAAGTTCGATATTATATAATTTACTAGAAGTCCCACACTATTTTACTCGTAGTAAATTTCCTTGCTACGAGTCATAGCTTAATGTTTTAAAGCTTTTAAGTTCCTTCAATAAACATGCTTTTTGAAATCAAAAAATTAATTTAGACTTGCACCAGTAAATCCTGTGATTGTGTTAATCACAGAATTTCTAAAATCAAGAATTCTTATTAGAGACCTTCAGCTTTATTACATTAGTATAGATTTACCAAAAAAATAAATAAATAAATAAATAAAAAATTATACCAAAATAAACATTATGTGGGTATATTTTGGATTATACATATAATTTAGAAAAAATATTGAAAAGTTTATTGAAGTCATGAAAATGGGAAAAATAATTTGGCTATACTAATATAATTGATTAATTAAATTGATTAATAACTAAAACTGAAGATAATTTTAATAATTATTCAAATTATTAATAAAATTAAACCACTAGCAACAATATTCAGAAATAAATGTTTATATAGTAATAAATCTATAAAATATTATTTTTAGAGTATTTCTATAGTTTCTTTTAAAACAAATGGCAACTAAATCTGGCAAAACTTTAGAGAGAAGCTAATTTTAAACAACTTGGAAAGGAGAAAATTATAAATCTATAAGAGTATATATTCATATATATAAAATAATAAGCATAACTTGAACATCGTTCTGATTTCATAAAATTGACTAGCCCGTTGGCGCAGTTTGCAGTGATCCTGCTTTCTGCTCCTGGGTTGTGGGTTCGATTCTCGCCCTGAGTCTGGATGTAATATATATTTATTTACATATATTATTAATATGTTAATGTATTCATTTAAAAAAATATGTGTATCAGTTGGCTGTTACCTAAAACACAACCATTAACTTGCCTATCATAGGAACAAACGACGGTGTGTGTATGTTTATTTATTTATTTATTTATTTATTTATTTATTTATAAAAAGATACACCATCGACAATATCAGTAAACATTTTTTTTTTTAGTAGTACATGTAGAGTTAATGATAACAGATACGTGTTATAGGTGTATACAACATTTGCAATAAAACTAAACAACAAATAAAACTTTTAAACATAAATTAGGGATAAAGACATAGAATACAATAAAAATAAAGCAAGGAAAAAAATTAAAAATTAAAAGTGAGACAAAATTTGAAATCTTAAACACTAATCGTTGGGGAAGTCGGGCAAAACAAGTAGTTTCTTACATTTTCTTCTGAAAAGTTGTTCGGAGTCGCTAAAGATGTCGATGTCATGATTGTTTATATCGTTATACGTTCGCATACATCTGTTTAACGGGGAAAATTTTCCTAGATTGGTTCTGCTAAAGGGAATGTTGAAAATATTAGTTAAAGGTTGCCTAGGGATATGGTAAGGAATCGTTAGGCATACCCGCTGTAGTAAACTGTGGGAAACTAACCTACCGTGGAAAATCTTGTGCAGTGACATTAAGTCTAAAAGTCTGCGGCGGTCGGCTAGTGAATGTATTTTAAGATAAGAAAGCCTTGACTCATAACTCGATCGTGGACAGGCCTGAACTCGGTATGCTAGGAAACGGGTGAGACTTTTTTGAATGCGCTCAATTCTGAGTACATGAACTTTGTAAGAGGGATTCCATATAACTGAGGCATATTCTAGGCAACTGCGAATCAAGGAATTGTATACAGCTATTAGGGTCCGTACATTTTTAAAGTCCTTACATGTACGCCTAACAAAACCTAACATTTTCCAGGCACGCGTTACAATGGTATCGATATGTATATCAAAGCTAAGTTTCTTATCAAAAATTACCCCAAGATCACAAGTGGACGATGATTCATTTAAATTAACTTTGTTAATGGTGTAAGATGACGCAATAAATGATCTGTTTTTTGTAAATCTGATAAATGTGCATTTTTGAGGATTAAGTCTCATTCTGTTATTTTTACACCATTCATAGACTTCATCAAGATCTTTCTGCAAAGACCGTACATCATTTGAACTTTTAATAGAGCTGTACAATTTTAAATCGTCAGCAAAAACGGAATATTGACTGTTTTTTATGACTTTTGAAATATCGTTTATAAAGGCCAAGAAAAGAATAGGACCGATGTGTGAACCTTGAGGTACACCTGAAAAAGCCACGTAATCATTGGACCTATATCCATGTACCACAACACTTTGTAATCTATTTTTAAGGTAAGAATCAAGCCAACGAAGCAAATTCCCATGTACACCATAAGATTTCAACTTGGAAATCAGTAACTGGTGATCGACAATATCGAACGCACTTGAAAAGTCAGTGTATATAGAATCCACCTGTGTTTGACTATCCATTGCGCTCGCGATTCCCACAACGTAGTCCATCAGATTGCTAACAGTAGATTTATTCTTACAAAATCCATGCTGTACGTCTGTGATAATATTCTTCAAATAATTTGTTAAAACAGGATAAATTAATCGTTCAAATATCTTGGGAAATAAACTTATAATGGAAACGGGTCTATAATTTTTTATGTTATCCTTGTCTCCTTTTTTATGTATTGGTACTACATTAGAACGTTTCCAGTATGATGGAAAGAACCCGGAAGACAAGGATTTACAAAATATTAGCTTCAAAGGAAGTGTTAGGTTTTTTGATGTCATTTTAATAAAAAGAGGAGGTATGCCATCAGGGCCCGCTCCTTTACAGATATCTAGAGACTTTAGTTCATTTAGTATTTTAAGTTCTGTTATTTCTATATCATGTAGGGAATCTTGAGGGTGTATGTCTGGTAAAACAGTAGTTGTAGTATAATCAGATCGAGAGAATACGGAAGCAAAATGTTGAGCGAAGAGATTACATATCCCTTCTCCACTATTAGCCGAATTATTATCGAGGTACATTTCCTCTGGGATGACAGAAGTACAAGCTTTATGCTGACGGACGAAGGACCAGAACTTTTTTGGATTAGATTGAATAGATTTTTCAATTTCTTGCACGTAGTTTGAATAACATATAGAGGACATTGACCTAACCCGATAATTACAAATTTTAAGCTCTAGTGCATCTCTCGGGTTCTTATAAAGTTTGAATCTAAATCGTATCTTTTCCCTCTCTTTTATCAATTTAATTAAGTTTGTCGTAAACCAAATAGGGTATTTCGAACTCCGTGGTTTCGTTTTGGGTATAAAGTCATTAATTAACGTATTAAGAATTTCGTAAAACTTAGAAACCATGACATCGACCTCCTGACAATCACCAAGTTCCGAAACCCAATCAATTTTACATAACATTGAATTTACCTTAAAATAATCTGCCTTTTTAAAGTTATGGGTAGCAAAAGGTTTGTTTTTCAGCATATGAGGTACAGACATATTAACATTTATTTCTAGAGCTGGGTGATTATTGTCAATTTTAGTTAACGGATACAAACATTCAGCAATATTAATATCATTGAGATTACTTAGAACGAGGTCGAGGGTTCGATTATTGCAGTTTTTTATCATATTAAATTGTGATAGATTATTTAGAAATAAGAAATCTATTATGTTATACCCCAAATTACAATTATAATTAGTAGGAACTAACCTATTTTCGGAAGTATTTACATCCGGAACCCAATCTATAAAATTTAGATTAAAATCACCCAAAAGAATTACGTTACCATTATAAGATTGCATGACAATATTACAATTATCAAGAAAACCATCCAAAGAATCGGTAGTCACCGGAGGAGGTAAATATATTACACAAATCAAACAGTCCACAACTTTACTATTTATGTTCACTTTCACTGAAATCCATAAGTCTTCAAAGCTACTCTCAAAATTTTGCATTCTTTTTGAGCATATATTCTTTGATATTGCTACCAGAACACCTCCGCCACGCTTGCCAGCATGAGACGTCGAATTACGATCTCGTCTGTAAATGTTGTAATTTGTGCCAAATAGCTCCCCGTCAGATATTGTGTCGTCGAGCCACGTTTCAGTTCCTACTATTATATCGTAGTTATCAACCGATGAAGTAAGTTTAATGTTAAGCATATTTATAAATATATATACCTGTATGGTGTGGTGCATCGGTGGAAACGTCGTCGGTGATCAATTTGATCATCTCCAGTACATCCCGAGTGTTGCTGCGTTCATCGGCGCAGAGAAGCATCTGGAGACTCTTCTGGAGCAGTTCTAGGTGATAGGCCTGATGACATTTATATTAAAGTAATATATAATAAATAAATAAATAAATAAACGTCTCACACTCAACGTTTGTTTATAATATCAGTTAGATTAAAAATGAAAAAAAAAATTCCCGGGTACCCAGTCAACACATGACTGTAAAATGACATCATGTATAGGTCACACAAAGGTCCAAAAAATTTCAAGTATGACATTTGTGGAATCTATATATAGGTCTCCATACAAAATTAATTTACTTATGGATTTTAATAAATCAGTCATTTCACCTCGTAACGGCGTATTTATTTTAAGTCCCTTAGTGCAGCTGTGGTTTTCAATATTTTTTCAGGCTATGTTTCAAGTCTGGGCCTCAGCATTAATATGGGCACAGCATTAATATGCAATATTGGCCTAACACTTAGATGTAAAAAATATGACTTCATTTTTATATCAGCTTTACATCAGTTAAATCACATTGAAGTCACATGAAGGTAAGATATACGGAAAATACACAACTTCATTGTGATTTCATTATTATATCAGACCAATGTCAGATAAATCATAACGATCACAAATGGACGTCATAGTTACGTCATATATTTTAAGGAACAGTTTTACTTCAGGATGTATGAACTAGTACTGAGTCATATATGACTTACATCACACTTAAAAAATGACACAACATGATGTCATCCTGACGTAAATTTTACGTAAATGTGTGTACTGGGATTGGCTCAGCAGTCAGCACTCACCCTCATGGCGTAGGCGAGCGGGTCGGGCGCGGCGGGCGTGCGCGAGAAGAGCGCGTGCGCGGCGTGCGGCGCGTAGTCCCAGCGGCGCGCGCGCAGGAAGCGCACGCCGCGCGCGCTCGTCGCCCAGCGCACGCGCGCGCCCTCCCAGCGCCGCGTGCCCACGCACGCGCTCCGCCGCAGGTAGTAGCTGCGGTGCAACACGCCACGTAAGATAACACCCCAGAGTTATAGTAATATAGTAAGGAATATACCCAGATAATTAATGTGGATGAATTATAGAAGAAAATTAGTATGAGAATGAAAGTGCGACAAGAATAAATACGAGAGAGCTAGCTTAATAAGGACTCCGAACCATCTGTCTCGGAGGTCTTACTATTAAATAACAATAATAATAAAAACGTAAGATAACGTATACGAAGCCGCGGCCGTAGCTAGGGGGAAAGGACGGCAACAGTCGACAGTAGTCAGTGGTAAAATCGATGAGGTCAACATTTCGTTTAAAAAAATACGAGTGTGCTTTAGACCACACGGCTTAAGTAAAACTTCATTCGATCCATCTATATTATCAATTCATAAAATTGTTCAAGAACGAAATGAAATTACGGAAAAAAGTCACTTCTTAAAATATATCTTGTCAATTTAAGTTGACAAGATGTATCAAATTGTTCAAGAACGAAATTAAATTACGAAATAATCAAGAAATCACCGTTTGCGTAACGCTAGCAAACTCGCAAACAAACTACTGATTAAGATATATATATATTTCATGCACTGGCTATTAGAAGAAGTGAGAAAGAAAATGTGCTCGCGCTGCTCTCTCTTGCTCCTACAGTGTTATAAAGACAATAGGCCTGCACTGTGTCTTAGATATACGAAACATAACTAGCTATGAGAGAGAGAGAGAGAGAGAGAGAAAGAAAATTTGCCCCTACAGTAATATACAAAACGTAACTCTCCCTCTTTCTATCTTCACTGACTTAATTTTTATATTACATTACAAATCAATGTTACCAGTTTTATATTATAGATCCACCACTAGTTCACTGATAAAACCAAAATAATTTATATCAATAGTAATGACGTTACTTTTTAAGTACAAAACAAAATAGCACAAAGATATAATTATATATAAGACAATAATCAATAGCAAATTGGGAAAATTCAACTAACCCACACAACCAATTTCCTATCTTTGGCATATAGTCTTTGAATACCAAAGCAGCAGTGACGTAGGTTTCAGCGAGCAGTTGCTTATTGGTTGTAACTTCAGCTAAGTTCACAGCTTGTAATGCTAGAAGCACTCGTTCACTACGTCCGCTGTGGCTCGACAGAATCTCCAGTTGAGCGAGACGATGGGAGACTGTTGACACTTCAGCTGCCCAGTGTTGGGTTGCTCTTCTTGCAGGACTGTGTAAATATCATATGTATGTCATGATTAGGGTTTGGGTCCTGGGACGTCTCGTGTCTCGAAGTCCCGGGAATTTTCGTAATTTTAGTTGTCTTGAGTCCCGGGACTTTCGGGTCGAGACTCGAGACGAGACAAGATTGTCGAAATTGTTACGTAATCATTTTTATTTTCAAATAATTGAAGGAGCCTAGCGCCATCTGTTAGTTTTATGAATAATTACTTGGTTTACTATGTAACTACTGACTACACAACACACTAAATGCGTTGCCCAAACGTAATGAAAACCCTAGCGAGATGATTTTATACACGAACCACGCAATTCATCTAGGAATGGTAAATACATTTTATAAAAAGAAAGAGGCTCCTACCACATACACAGTCTCTAGCTGTGAAGATAGGATGAATTCATGGAGAACTCTACCGATGACGAAACGGACAACGAAACAAACTACCAACAAATAGATGAAATTAAAAGAGTGCTTGATGAAACAAGGTTTTTAGTGAAATTATTTCGAAAATGTCCACTGAAAAACAGTCAATTACAGAATTATTTGAAATCAGAATTTGGGAAAGAACTCAGTTTACTACTGGATGTTAAGAAAAGATGGAATACCATCATTTTGATGACGGAAAGGGTTCTGAATCTCAAAAATTGCATGAAAAAAGCGTTGATTGATTTAAATATGTCAGACAAGTGGAATGAAGACAATCTTCTTCTTTTGCAGTCAATTGTTGATTTTTTGTAGCCAGTCAAGATAGTTGTAGAAGCTTTAGAAGCTGACTGAACAATTGACGTGTTGCTCAAAAATATTCAATCAACAACAACTAATAATCATTTGGCGATTTTATTAAGATTTTCTGTTAAAAAATTTTGATTTTTACAAAAAAAAAGGTTTTTTAATACATTTCACCAGAAATTAACTGAATTAAAATTCTTCAAAAAAGGCTTACCCTCTATAAAAAAGGGATTTTTTTTCTTAAAAGTCTCGGAAGTCCCGGGAATTCCCGGGACTTTGATTGGAGGCTGTCTCGTGTCCCGGGACTTTGAAATTGTCGGGAATTCCCAAACCATAGTCATGATATACTCAACTGATAACACGCGCACTTAGGCCCGATCCATATTACAGTGTTCATCTCAGTTCATTCTCGGTCTGATCTCGATCCGGTAAAATATTGTTATACAAGAAACAATTAGTGTATTCATACTATCCCTAACATTCAAGTTTCGATCAAATCACACTCCAGTAATGATCCATCTCAAAGAATATTTGACTGAACAAGATCAAACTTGTAGCGTCATGACATAAAGAATCCAATGAAATATCGACCGTAAATATTACATACAATAAGCACTCAAATACATGAATTACGTTAAATTTATTAGTAATTACCAACAAAATATACACGACTTTGCTGAAAACTGAATCGTGAATAGAGACAGATTGTATAATGTGAACACAAAAACATTTTATCAGATCGAGATCGGTCTTATTAGCTTTTGATTTTTGTAATTTTAAGATAGATACACAAAATGTAGATTTTTAAAATTTTACTAAAATAACAAGGCAGAAGAGTAGGTTTGTTTAGTTGATTGAGTGCACTACTCTAAAGATTAGAATATATTTCGTAAAAAATATACTTTTTCTAAAAAAAAAAAAAACTAATTATTGAGAGTAAGGACAAAGTGCTCATAAGTCATTATTTTAAAATGAAATAAATTATAATTTAACTATAGTAATTACCTGTCACTCCATAAATCACCAGCTCTTCTCGCAAGGAAACCACCAAGAGGCATACGTTGTAACACCTGTCGTAACACTGCAGCTGCCAATGCGGAATACTTAGCATGACCCTGCCCGCCACTTGCTTGAACACTTTTACCACACACGGATAATGCTTGATGTAGTTCTAAACGTGCATTTGTCAAATCTTTCTGAAAACAAATATAGTTAAAAGTTAAAATATTGCAAAAACTTAACTATCACAAAGCAGTGGATATATTAAATCTATAGATAAGTCATTTTCATCATCTTAAGCCCATGATGGTCGTCAACTGCTGATCATAGGTCTCCTTCATGGACTTCCAGCATTCGCGGTCCAATGCTACCAAAAACCGGTGACTCCCCACGACCTGTATAAAATCCAACTGGTGGAATCTAATTACAGTGCAGGGTTGCCATTCCAGCCCCTTTGACCATGACGACGATCGGCTTTTCTAACTATATTCCTATATATACACTTGGCGTCAAAGAAATCGCACCTTTCGAAAAATCTACTTCAAATAAACGTTATTTGGCATCAATAATTTATTAATTTCATTTCGTTCTTGAACAATTTTATAAATTAATAATATAGATGGAGCTAAAGAAGTTTTACTTCAGTCGTGTGGTCTAAAGCATTTTTAGACCACGTTTTTTACATTTATGTCCATAATACTCAATAATATAAATCATGTTATCATTTTCAGAATAGATCAGAGTTAAACTAAATAATAAAAAATTAGTTCACCTTTTTTAAGTAATTGTCAGCTAGACGTTTATGCTTGTAAAAAAGTCCTGCCTCTTTAGATTGTGATTTAGGGACGGAATCACCATAAACCAAGAGTTTAATCAGACATCCTCCAAGGATGACGAAATTGACGAGATAAATTAAAAAAGTGTTGAATAACCAAGTTCCCCAGGACAAGCCACTTGAACCTGATAATATTTGAACATATTTATGTTTGCATGCATAGTAAAAGCTACTTAATATATATAGTAAGAGCTGACGACCGTTCTTCGGGTTCGATTCCAGCTCGGGACTTGTATTTGTACAAATATTTGTTTCCGGTCTGGGTGTATGTCCTTGTGAATTTGCCCATCGTGTCTCAGAGAGCACATAAAGCCGTCGGTCCTGGTTGTTATCATAGACACCTGATAACGATCGTTACCCATGGTAGGGAATTTATCCGCCAACCCACAGTGGACCAGTGTGGTAGATTAAGCTCCAACCATTCTTCTATATAGAGAAGAGGCCTTCGCTCAGCAGTAGGTTATTTACAGGTTGATACAGTTACAGTTATAGTATGAGCAAAGATAAGATGATATCTAGAGATATCGACTATTGAGACCCAAATTGTGAGTGAATAGAACATGAATCTTGAGAATACTTGTATATTTCTGAAGAAATTCTGATATATGAAATTTTTTTTTTAGAAAACTTACAGCAGAATAGGGTGGGGAATTACGCTCCAAACCCTGTTCATGTTAATAAAAAAAGGTCTTTTGTCCTGCATCAGAACATTTGCAAGCTATTACAATATACATAGAATGACTATAGTCAGATCGCGGAGCAGAAAGAATTCCGTACAATGACCTCTTTGCTTACTGACAGTGATCACAAACATTTTTGTGTTAAGTGTGGTTTATATGAAATAGTTGAAGAGAAAAATAAATTTACTAACTTATTAAATAAATTATTGTAATATATAAATTATCACTAATAATCACTATCACTAACGCATCCCAAGATGGAATGTCGTTCTAAATTACAAATAAAACCTAAAGGTTTCTTTAAGAAAACTCAGACAAGCTGTTAAATGTTTTACTTCTGGACTTTAAATGTGTTTTTCGGAATCGATGTCTGATATACCCGGGGCTTCGAGTCTATTTTAAAAATGAAATAAACAATGAGTATAACCGCTTGAGTGTCCGGACAATGACCTTTTAGTTTACCAACTGCACAAGACTGCCCAAGGCCTCTCACGTTTTGTTACGTAATTTCCCGTCGGTGATAATGTAATATAAGTCAACCTGTAGTTGACAGGTGCACTTCGCGTACTAATGCCCGTGTCGAAAAGCAGTTGACATAGGCAATATAGCCATGGCGACCATTACTTGACACGGGCGCTTGCGTTTATTTTGTAAACTCTTGTCAACTAGTAGTTGACACGGGCAGTTGGGCGGATAAAAAGAAATTCAAAAGGGTTAAATGAAGAAATATACTGCGTATTTTATAAATATTTAGAAATCTAGTTATAAATTAAGTAATAAATTATGTTGGAAAAAAGGGATATATCAGTTCGTTATTTAAAAAGGTTTACAATCCCTTGGGGCAGCAGATGTTGCATCTGTACGAGCAAGACGAAATATATTTACGCGGGAGAGACACAGACAGGTAATAAAAGGTTAATGTACGAAATTCGAAAAAAATGTAATGTAAATGTAAAAAGTACGAAATTCCGGCTATAACTGAATCAGCCTGTAAGAGTTCCATTGTGGGGCAAAGGCCTTTTCTCCATATTATAAACCTCTTCTGCATAGAGTAAGGAACAGGTTGACTAATTGTTGAACATTGTGACTATTAATGGAAATCTAAACGTTCAGTCTTCGCTTATATTTTATCTGACATTTTAAACAAAATACTTTCAATGAAAACAAAATATGCAATACTTTGCTAACAATTGTAAAATTCTTAGGAAGGTTTTTTTTTCTTTAAAAGCAAAATAAATATTACTACTACAATAGCAATTAAAACGCTTTCTTACCACTGTCATCATCAGATAAAATTCTTCTTTGATCAACTCTTGTTGAGTAATCATTAGACAAAGATTCAGACATAAAGCCACCGAAAAATGAACTAAATGGATTGAAGGCAATTAATCCAACCATGAAGGCACATAAGGCTAATCTTGAATGATCTCCCATACCCATAACAATTTTTGAGTACTTTTCTTCAACCTGCAAGAACAATTAAAGATATATAAGATATGGTAACATTTTGCTTAAAATCATCTTATTCATTAAATAGATAAATTTGTGACTGCCAATAATATACATATTCCAAGTTTCCTTTTTTTTACTCTCCTCGATCCTCGATCCTTGATCCTCGGTGTAGAAACAGGTCATGCTTATCATAAGAATGCATTGTCATCAAAACTGAACCAACATGTAATATAATAATAAAAAGAAGTGCTTCTAATTCAGCTTGCAAAATTTGACTGAAGTTGCACTATGCACTGTTTGCCATATTGGCTTTACTATGACGTCACTTTATTAATATCATATTAAGCTCATTTTAAGTCACAATACCCTTTCATTTGATACCCATTTTTCATTTTATTGGGTGGGTTGTACAAAAATATGTAATTCGTCATTAGATTGTGGTGGCCATTAACAACAATATTAATTATTATTTATAATTGCATTGTCATCAGAACTTAAGGTTTATTTCAAATTTCATCTCAATCGGACACTGAGAAGTGAGTAAAATTCAGCTTGCAAGATTTGACCTAAACATACAAACATTGCAAGTTAAATAAAAACTTTTAAAATATCAAAAGGTAATACCTTATATTCAGGTGATGATGGAGAATCACTATCAATACCATGAGGAGAATGATATGGAGATGAGATGTCACTGTGTGGTGGAGTGTATGCACCATCAAACACAAGATCCTTGACTCCTGATTTCTGACAGGCAAGTTTGAGAGCCATATTTTCTTGTTTCAATCTGGTATTTTGATTTTGCAGGTACTTTATATAATCTATTGTTTTTCTTAATATTGCAGACTTATTTAACTATAATCAAAAAGTCAAAATTAAAGTGTATACAGAATTTTTTTTTTTTTTTTATGAACAAAATAATTTAAAAATCTGTAACAGAATTTTGTCTTATTTACTTTATATTTTACCAACTTCAAAAAATTAGGTTCTATGTTAATTTGTATTTTATAATTGGTTGCTGATATATTTGTCAATTTTTGACCAATTTTGATAATTCTTTTTTTTTGTTTAAAAGGGCTTACACCAAAGGTGTTTCCAGATCCACCATATCTTCAGTATTAGAGAATGGAGATCTAACAGAAAACTCTGGAAAATTATAGCTTTTGAAGTGTTTGCAAACTTTTCATAAATTATTCAATTGTTTATATCTGAGAGTCATCATCATCTATTGCCACTGAGCAACAGCTCAGTGCAATAGGAGTTCTATGGTTTCCATAACAAATGAAAGCCATAGAACTCCTTAACCGTTAGGAGATAGGGGATAACATAACGATTTGTGAAGAAAAACTACTTAGAAAAATATATATTTTAGCAATAACTTATTAAATAATTACATGTTTTTTTTTTTCATCAGTTAATTTTTTTTAAATAAACATAAAATATTTAGTACTGAAATTTTTACCTTAGCTTCTTCACCAACTAACATATTCTTGAGTTCTATGATTCTATCATTAATACTTGTTCTATATCGTCTTTCAATTGCATTATGGGCACTTCTCTTTACTTCTTTCACTTTAGGCGGTGATATATTTGGTGCTTGGTTCAAGGCAATATTGTCACCATCGAGTACAACAGGTATACCAGTTGTGAGTAGTGTGGGTCCATTATTACTTGTAAAGAAGGTATGTATGGATTGACCCTCACTACCAGATTTTGCACTTGTAATAACACCTTGAGTCGTCCCTAAAATATTTTATATTATTTATTTATATATTATATGTTATTATGAACAAACAAATTAAAAAATAAACTTATCATATTTAAATAAAATAAAATAAATAAATAAATAAATAATATTATTGTAATGAAGACGATAATTTTATTTATTTTGTAATCAATAAACTCAACCTACTGAAGTAATTTTAATTTTAATTTTTTGATCAGTAGAAAGCTATACTATACAACATTACTTTATGTGCCTTATAATAGTGGAGTAGATATTATAAATGAAACCATGAGGAAAGTCTAGTTAAATATAAATAGAAGGTATTTAAAAACTGACCTTGTACTGGAGCGCTGGTATACATTAATGTCTGTGTTTCAGGATTAATAATATTTGATTGCAATATCACAGGAGAAAAATTAGAATCACTTTTTAATATAAGAGGTGTCACACCTTTTGCATTATTTGGTATAAGCAAGGGTTGGGAAGGCTGTTGAGGTTTTAATGCTTGATTTATCTGGGATACACCATCTAACTGTACAAGTGATGTCCCTCCATTAGGTAACTTTTGTAAGCTTCCATGAGCTAAGTTCACATAAAGAGGGCTTTGGATTACTTGCTGCACAATCATTGATGTTTGTTGTGGTTGCTTAGGGCTATTTTGTGTTACGTCGGGCAATGGAGTGCTTCCATTTTTGACGTTCAAATTATACCCTTCCTCTCTTCCATACACACCCAGAACTGGACTGCTTTTTGGTTGAGGTACTTGTACTTGTGATTTTCGATTGCGAGGATGCTGCGATACTAAAGGATTTCCTGGTGCATTATAATAGGGCGATAGCTGGGGTGATGAAATATTTTGACTGTATTTCGTGTCTATATTCAGAAGTCCAGGGTCGGGATCAACATAAGCAAGCTCTTCTTCTAGTTTTTTCATAAAATCTCCATCGCAACCATTAAGAAAATCTATAAAAATATATTTAAATCTTAGTCATAGTTTTTTTTTAATAATAAATGCCAATTAAATCACACTACTTGCCTTCTATTTCAGTGATATCGTGAATATTAAATACGTCATTATTTAAAAACGGTTCTTCAGGCTCCATACTGTCCAGTTACCCAAAACAAGTTTAAATTTATTTGTAAACCAGAAGACGTAATACTTTTATTTATTACGAACTATTACGAATTCTCATAATACTTGTTTACACTTAACTAGAACAATAATTTACTTTTGGTATATTTTGACATGTGATTCAGATCGTCCAATCAAAACATAGGGATTTGGTGGTTCGATTTTACGTCATACGTAGACTCGTTCAAAAATATAATTATATCACATTCACAATATACATATTTAAAAAAAAACTTTCTATTAATTTATTTATATATATAAATAGAAAGTGTACAGTAGTTGTAATAATGGCTATGTTGTGTGTATAGCGAACTCCTTCTAAGTGAAGATTTTCTTCTCTTTGACAGAAGCGCATGCGCACGTCATACATTCAATATGCACGCAAATAGAACAACATGACGTGCGCATGCGCTCCTAACAAAGTGAAGAAAATTTTCACTAAGAAGAGGGCCGTGAATATAGCCAATAATTAGTTTATTGATTAACACTGCATTTAAATAATTGGGTTAGGCCACGGCCTAGTTTATTTTTTTTTAAACCGTGGGTTAGGCTAACCAGAATTGTACCATCACACACGTGAATTCGTAACATAAGATATAATTCACTAAAAATTTATAACACTCTAAAGTATTATAAAGATAAGTTTATAACAGAAAATAAAATGTGGTGTATAATTTATTATTTAAAAACAAAACGGTTTGGAAGAAACTATTACAGGCTAGAAGTTATAAGTTTCAGTATGTTCACTTCGTAACACAACAAACACACGTGAAAAATTTAGCGTTAAAGTTATGTACTTTAAATATGATACAATTAAATGAAAATCAACATAATTATGTAAATAATACTTACATATATTTAAAAAAAGAATGCATTGTTAACACTTATTTATTTCCTTACCTTGCGAGATCACTCTTAAAATTTGATTATAATCCAACTGTAAAACATTACGGTTAACTTTATTGTTTACGAATTTTTTAACAAAACTACGAAAGTTATCTGCTAAATGACGTTTATTATTTTGAAATAAAAAGCAGTGGCGTAGCGAGCTTATCTCGCGCCCGGGGCACAATACCTTTTTGGCGCCCCCCACTCCTCATGCAAAAGACCATTTGGCGCCCCTTGGTGAGTAGCGCCCGGGGCATGATGCACCCCCTTACTCCCCCCCCTCTCGCTACGCCACTGATAAAAAGATGTTACATACAAAAAATAACTAAAGATGTTGTTACTGTTTCAAAAGAGTAAACCACTTTAAAATAAACTAAACCGTAACACACGTGAAATAAATCCGTAATTTTTTTTTAATACTTTATTTTATATTTCTTTCAATAATTAAGTTATGTTTTTGGTACAAATAATAAATTTGGTTCCATATGTATCCCTTATTATCATTAAAAATACTATACCTACACGCGATGAAAAAAATAAAAATAAAAACATAAAGTAGGGTAGGACCATATTTCTTTTGTATGAGACTGGAATGTCGTTAGATTTTAAAACGTATTCTATAATTTTTGACGTGATAACGTCTAGTAAATTGATAAAGGGGTGCCCGTTCGAAGAAGATGACGTCATCATTGTCACAATTAGTGAGCGAGAGCGCAGAACAAGCGATAGAGAGGCACGATTAGCCTAAGCGTTCTGTCTTACACTCCATCGGACCGCGTTCGAGTAAAAGAGACAGTGGCGCCACGCAATCTACACGCGAACAGTTTTGTAGGGATGTTCATCGGAAAAAATATCGATAGTTTTACTATCGATAATTATCGTATCGTTTTATCGTTAATTATGGAATGAATAGTTATCGGTAATTATCGGAGGAAAAGTTATCGACAGTTGGCGACAGTTATCGATAATTATCGGATAAAAATTGTCGATAGTTGACGAAAGTTATCGATAATTATCGGTCTATGGTTATCGATAATTATCAAATTAAAAATATCGATAATTATCGGATCAAAATTATCGAATAACACTTATCGATAATTATCGAATAGAAAATTATCGAGTAGTTACGAATTATCGATAATTATCGCACACCCCTACTGTTTTGTGATTTGTCAATTGTTTGGTAGAAGAGAGTAACGTAGGGATGTTCATCGATAAAAAATATCGATAATTTTACTATTGATGATTATCGAATCGTTTTAATCGATAATTATCGTAGGAAAAGTTATCGATAATTATCGGTCGATGGTTATCGATATTTATCGAATGAAAAATTATCGATAATTATCGGATCAAAATCATCGAATAACACTTACCTATCGATAATTATCAAATGGAAAATTATGGAGTATTTACGAATTATCGATAATTATCGCACACCCCTACTGTTTTGTGTTTTGTCAATTGTTTGGTAGAAGTAGGGATGTTCATCGATAAAAAAAATTGATAATTTTACTATCGATGATTATCGAATCGTTTTATCGATAGTTATCGATAATTATCGAAGAAAAAGTTATCGATAGTTGGCGACAGTTATCGATAATATACGGATAAAAATTATCGATAGTTGACGAAAGTTATCGATAATTATCGGTCGACAGTTATCGATATTTATCGAATGAAAAATTATTGATAATTATCGGATCAAAATTATCGAATAACACCTATCGATAATTATCGAATAGAAAATTATCGAGTATTTACGAATTATCGATATTTATCGCACACCCCTACTGTTTGTGATTTGTCAATTGTTTGGTAGAAGTAGGGATGTTCATCGATAAAAAATATAGATAATTTTACTATCGATGATTATCGAATCGTTTTATCGATAGTTATCGATAATTATCGTATGAACAGTTATCGATAATTATCGAAGAAAAAGTTATCGATAGTTGGCGACAGTTATCGATAATTATCGGATAAAAATTATCGATAGTTGACGAAAGTTATCGATAATTATCAGTCGATAGTTATCGATATTTATCGAATGAAAAATTATCGATAATTATCGGATCAAAATTATCGAATAACACTTATCGATAATTATCGATAATTATCGAATTGCAAATTATCGAATTACTGTTTTGTGATTTGTCAATTGTTTGGTAGAGAGTACCACTTGAAACACTCCCCTTGATTTCCTACTTTTCCTATCATCTTCCTATCCTTAACAAAAAAACTCAGATTGGAAAATCTTGAATATCACACTATCATATATATATAAAAAAGTACTACACTATCATATATATGTAAAGTAATACACACTATCATATTATATATGTGATAATAATTCAATTCGATTCATAAAAGTATACAATTCTACATCTATATTTTCTTATGACGTTATCACGTAAAAATTATCGTCTGTAAACCGACTTTACAGACAACCATTTTTTTTTTTGGTTAAACCAACTACTTCGGCATTGTAATTATTTTTAAACATAATTTTTATAACTAACGATTAACAAAAATCTTTTAAAAAGTTTGAAATAATTTCATAATGTCATATTTATCATTATATGAAAATTGTGCCACGCGTTTGGGAAAGGTATGAAATATTTTCGATTTACTGCCATCCATAATATTAATTTCGAACTGTTCTGAACTGTTAGTAAGTATAATTAAGGGTAGTATAGTATTAAGTCCGTAAATTATCAATAGATGGCATTGTTAGCAACTATTACAATACAAATTTCTAATTTCTTCAAAATTAGCATTTTTGTTTGATATTGTATTATGTACTTACTATTTGAAAGTTATAATACACAAGTTATATATGAGGCCCGATTTCGATATGCATATTATTAAAAGGTATCGTTACAAAACTCGTCCCGTTTCAATTTTATATCGACTTTGTTAGAAGTATTTTTTGTTGGATTTTTAAAAAACGATTATTACCAAGTAATAAAGAATCTTTAGATTAAATACAATATAGAAGTAAGAAGATAATGAATGAGATATAGAGAAGAATGCAGGTTCCGGTGAGAACATAAGTATAGGAAACAACTAGAGTTTTAAATTCAACAAATAACGAATGTAATGAAATAAAACTGGTAAATATCCTCTTTGCTAAATCAGTTTAACTAATTGTAAAACAATTTTAACTTTTTAAGCAATTATTTAAAAATGGCAATTTATTATTACTTACTCGTATTTAATTTTCTATTTTTTCGTAGCTTGTTCTAGACGGACGCAATACTTATTAACTATTGGCATTTCGTAATTTTATTATTTGCACTTGCATTTTTTTCCTAAACGTTAATTTTGTATTTGTCCTTGTTAAAAATTTTTCGCACTACTTACACACATAGGTATACATCCATAAGATTAGTTTTTTTATATGTTTTATACGTTGGTGTTCGAAACTAATAATAAAATGAAATTTTAATTAATTTGCTTTGATCTATTTGTATTTTATTTAAATTAGGTAATAGTAGCCGCTAAATTAGTGACAACTGGCAACCGTTCTGATGTACGTGTAGTGGTGCGAGTAGTCGCCTTAACGCCGGCGATTGGGAATCGATTCCTGCTCAGTGTAGATATTTGTATTTGTACAAATATTTCTTTCTGGTCTGAGTGTATGTCCTTGTGGTTCTTCTCTCTATGCTCGGGACAGTACGTAAAGTCGTCAGTCCCGGTTGTTAGCACAGACACTTAATAGCGATTGTTACTCATGGTATTGAAATTACTAAGTAGTCGCCAATCGGCAGTGGAGCAGCGTGGTGTATTAAGCTTCAACCTTGCTACCATATAGAGAAAAGTCCTTTGTTCAGTATTGGGACGTGGACGTTTACAGGCTGAGGCTCAGTTCAGTTACGTAATAGTCGATATAAGGTTTGACTATTGAGTACCTATTAAATCGCGTATCGTACTTTTTGAGGTAGGCATTTAGGAATACTTCGAAGAGTTCCTCTAAGTAACGTCAATTTATTTTTTGTATGTTTGGTATCCATTTTAAGTTATCTCAAGCCCAAATAATGACTTGAAATTTGTTGATTCAACATAAGTTGAATATTATCGTCTCCTTTTATATTTTTGCAGAAAAATTACGTATTTTGTATTTATTACAATAACTCAGTCAGTTATAATTAAACTCAGTTAAGAAATTAAAATAATTTTAAACTTTGAGTTCTATAAACTATTATTAATTAAACTACTAAAATAAAAGAGACTTGTATCGTCTGCGTTCAAAGCTATTTCTACGTTCAAACCAATTTGCAAAATATCATTATAAGTATATATTATTTCTAAAAAATGTTTTTTTTTGGAGAGCCTAGATTTTTTTAAAAACTTGACCAAAATTAATAATTCATATACCATTTTAAAGCTTATGTTCCTGCTTTTGACGAATTATGATTTTTTTTTAAATTAATAATGAGATGAGCGCCATCTGTAGAATATCTACACTACAACTTACAAGTAAGGGGCGCGATATATGAATAGTTTTTGTAATTAATATTTATGACAGCTATAACATTATCTTTTATATCTTTAAACGAGCAATTCTTGTATATATATAATCGGAATCTCGGAAACGGCTCCAACGATTTTCATGAAATTTAGTATGCAGGGGGTTTCGGGGGCGATAAATCGATCTAGCTTAGATTTATTTTTAGAAAATGTTGTTTTATCCCTTTTTTTACGCAATTAAAAAATACCATTAGAATACAAAGGTAAATTTCGCTGTCATTGACAAGCTTCTAATAGCTCAGATAGGAATCGGGCGGATTCGAAATTAGAAAACCTGGGTTCGAATCCAGGTTTCTACAGGCCACCAATCTTTTTCCTTTTTTTTTTAATTAAGAGCTCTTTTTATTTTTTATTTTTTATTTAAATAACCAGTTCCTATTATTTTACTATTATGTCGGTAAGATTGAAAATATTATTTATGTTTCATCTGTATGTAATGTATCTAAATATAATTTAACCGAGCAAAGCTCGGTCATCCAGGTACTTTACACTTTATGCGAGTGTTTTTGATCTATCGCGCAAATTAATAAATATCAACGTAGATACATAATTCTATAAAGGGTTAAGGTTTAGAATTACTAAGAATTATATAAATTATTACTGATAATTAATTTAATTAATTAATAATAATAATAATAACCCCCCCAGGGGACCACCTTGGCGTGGTGGGGGGGCTTACGGGATAGGCGTGAACTTATTTTAATACATTATGTCACAAAAACCAGACAACACCTTGACTTAACCTACGTATACACATGTTCGGATGTGTGTATGTAAAAACAAGTAGAACTATGAGCCCATTACATCTAGGCTACCCTATCCTCAACTAACGGTCCCAAACCAAACGAAACAAAACAAATATGATGAATACACGACGTAAATTCCGGCCCCTAGTTCCCGGCAATGAGCTCAGTAGCCATACTGACACTGACGGAAGTCATGATGGCGCTGGGTTTCGGGGCGCATACAATCTCCGGGTGAGAAAGATTTCCCGTCAAACGACTCATGCATGTTCAATGGACACCGATACTCTTAACGAAACTGACAATTTGTGTACCCCCAAGAATCTTGTACAGGAGGCATTAGTCGATAATCCTGCACCCATCATGGGAGGAAAGCGCCGTAAATGGACCTATGAGATGAATGAATCCATAGTGCGCAACTACCTTATAATAACCAAGCTGGAAACGAATATAGTAGGGTATTTGGATTCACTATACACAATATTTCATGAGCAATATCCGAATATGACAGTATCTAAACAAAGAGTAGGCGATCAATTGCGAGCTATATTAAGAAATAAAATGATTCCTGACGATGTTTTACATACAATTAAATCAGAAGTTAGACATAATATTACCAACAACAGCAAAAACAACGACCAAAACTCTAATACTCACGACGCGAACGCCACACAACAACTATGCCAACAAGAATCTCAAAGAATGCGATGGACTTCAGAACATAATGAGCATATCATGAGGTCATATTTTAAAATTACTCAGCTAGGCAATAATTTAACGTCTTATAGAAAAACACTACACGAAGCCTTCATAACACGTTTTCCTCAACTCACACATGTTACAGAACAAAGGATAGCAGATCAAAGGAGATTAATAATTGCCAATAAATACATTAGTGATAACAGACTTAATCAAATAAAAGATGAAGTTGTAAATGGACTAAACGAAACTGAACCGCAAAATGAGATTACTGAACCGACAGAATCTGCACGTAGATCGTCTTTTACAACAGCTACTCCCGAAAGTTTCCCTATTAACATTTTAGATACTGATGCTATTACACAATCACCCCTAAGCACTCATAACCATGCCACATATACAGACAATACCTTCGACAAGCAAGGAGAGATAGAAGCTATATTTAACGCAGCAATAGAATACTTTAAGGACACAAATCCTATTAACCGTTTGTATATTCCCAAACAAAAAAGCTCGAGGAAATTAGCCATGATAGTTAACTATTTAAACAACAAGCTGTTACCATTGCATATTAATGACAACACTGATTACAACTCTTTACAGACTACTTTATACTGCGCTGCCTGGACTGCTGCTAAAGCAAACGGAGCTAAAATAGATCTCGAACCACCAAAAAAGAAACATCTTCGTCAACAAAACAACAAACCAAAATGGCAAAGTAGACTAGAACAACGGGTATTAACTTTAAGAGCAAACATAGGTAGACTGACTCAGTATATAAATGGAAATAGAAGTACTAACTTAAGCAGACATGTAAAAAATATTCTCAACAACTTCAAAATTCACACAGTCCACGAAGCACCAAACACTGAACTTACTCATTTTTTAGATACTCTCCGACAAAAACTCTCACTAACTAATAGCCGACTTAAAAGATATAAAACTTGTACACTGCGAAAAACTCAAAATAATCAATTCACATCGAATGAAAAACAATTTTATAGAAATCTCAAATTATCAACAAATAGACAAGTACCTAATCAAAATAATATATCCATGCCGCAATCAGACAGTTTACACACATTTTGGTCAAATATATGGGAAAATCCAAAGGCACACAAATCGGACGCAGAATGGATTAAATTTGAAGAAAATAATAACCTTAACAAACAACAAATGACATTTCAGTCCATATCGCTGGAAGAATTACAAAGCGTAATTAACAAATCACACAATTGGAAGGCTCCAGGAAGTGACAACATCCATAATTATTGGTACAAAAAGTTTACATATCTTCACCCATTTATTCAAAATTATATCAATAAATTCATTCAAGAACCACAATTAATGCCTACCTATATTACTTCTGGAATAACCTATTTGCTCCCAAAAGATCAGAATGATCTCACAAATCCATCAAAATACAGACCCATAACTTGTCTTCAAACTATTTATAAAATTATTACAGGATGCATTGCCAACTGTATTTACAAGCACATAGACGAAAACAATATTCTAACTGAACAACAGAAAGGTTGTCGCAAATTTAGTCAGGGATGCAAGGAGCAACTTCTAATAGATTCCGTTATATTAAAGCAAGTACAAAAATCAAAAAAAGATCTATTTACTATGTACATTGATTATCAGAAAGCTTTTGATTCCGTACCTCACTCATGGCTTTTAAAAATCTTAGAGATATATCATATAAACCCAGTTATAGTATCCTTTTTAAGAAGCGCTATGAACAATTGGACAACGAGATTACAACTCAATACAAGCAGTGAAAACATAGATATGGAAACTATAAATATTAAAAGAGGAATATTTCAAGGAGATTCCCTAAGTCCCTTATGGTTCTGTCTTGCTTTGAATCCATTATCAAATAAATTAAATACATCAGGTATAGGTTACATATTAAAATATAAAAACAGCACCGACTTATCATCTGGCAAATATTGTATAAACCACTTATTATACATGGACGATATCAAGCTATACGCACAAAACCAGGAAGACATTAATAAACTAGCAGAAATTACTGAAAACGTATCATCGGATATAGGAATGGAGTTCGGCATCGATAAATGTAAAATAAATTCAGTTAGGTCAGGTAAACTACACAAACACTCGTACGAAACTCAAACAGGTCAGACAATAGACTCATTGGATGAATCAGAGACATACAAATACTTAGGATACAATCAATCAAAACTAATTCAACACAAAACAATTAAAACAACACTTAAACAGCAATTTAAACATAGACTTAACTCCATCTTAAAAACACAACTCAACTCTAAAAATACAGTCAAAGCGATAAACACGTATGCAATTTCTATATTAACGTACTCTTTTGGCATTATAGATTGGACAAAGTCAGACCTTAAATATCTACAACGTCTTATAAATACAACTATGACTAAAAACAGAAAACACCACCCGCGATCCTGTATACAAAGACTGACCCTACCAAGAAAGGATGGGGGCCGTGGACTTATCCATATAGTCAACTTACATAACGCCCAGATTGCTAATCTTAGATCCTACTTTCATAACAAAAACACATCATTACATATTGCAATAGTCCAAAATGACCAAAAATTCACACCACTAAACTTACTAGACAAAACAACGAAAGAAAGTAACGAAATAACAATAAGTAATCAAAATAAAATAGAAGAATGGGCTAAGAAGCCACTGCATGGAAGGCATTATCGAGACCTGAACCTACCGTACGTCGACAAGAAAGCGTCGAACGAATGGCTCAGGCGTGGAGAGCTCTTTCCTGAAACAGAAGGCTTTATTTTTGCTATTCAAGATCAAGTTATAGAAACAAGAAACTACAGAAAACATATTATGAAGACACAAAATGCAATAGATGTATGTCGCAAATGTAATAATCCTTTAGAAAATATACAACATATTACTGGATCATGTAAAGCAATAGTTCAAACAGAATACAAACATAGACACGACCAGGTTGCCAACATCATCCATCAAGAGCTAGCTTTGAAATATAACCTTATTAAAATCCCACGCACACCATACTACAAATACAAACCAGAACTCATGCTAGAAAACAGTACACACATACTATATTTTGATAGGACCATATTAACAGACAAAACAACTCATTTTAACAGACCAGATATAACATTAGTAAATAAAATAGAAAAAACAGCACTTCTGATCGATATAGCGGTCCCAAACACTCATAACATACAATCAACCGTAGCAGAAAAGATCACTAAATACACAGATCTTAAAATAGAAGTAAAAAGGATGTGGAATCTAAATACTGTAACAATAGTTCCGATAGTTATCTCTACCACTGGGGTTATACCTACAATGATACATGATTCAATCAAAACAATAGGCCTACATAAGAATATTTATATAATTTTACAGAAAGCAGTTATCTTAAACACTTGCAGAATTGTAAGAAAGTTTCTGCAAATAGACTAATAAGTTAAAAATAATTAAAAAAAAATAGTAAGGGATGTACACTTGGCTTCGGCCCGTGAACACCTATATTATCCGGTAGATATGCCGAGGGTTTAAAATTCACCAAGATAATAATAATAATAATAACTCTTTATTGTACAAAAAAGCAACATAACATACAAAAATAAAAAATAAAAAATAGGAAATAAGTACAAAAGGCGGCCTTATCGCAAAAGAGCGATCTCTTCCAGGCAACCTTAGGGCAGAGGAAATGGTATGCAAATGGTATAGGTGTACAGTTTTATTAATAACATATACAATACATATAGACAATAGAAAAAATTTAATAAATATATAAAAAATTAATAAATTAATAAATATATATTTAATTTATTAATGTGAATTGATTTATTTTCTTCATTAGATAAAATCAACGTTCTAAAATAGGTAAGTATTTCTAATTTCAATAATATTAACTTGCATCATCTGTGGTGATGAAACGAATATTTATATTTATATATTCAATATTTAAATATATTTATTGTTGGAAATTTAAAACCTGAAAATCTGTGATGATCATGTTAAAGCTATTCTTAATAAATCTGTCAAAGACAGTAGGTATTTAAATAAAGGTAATTACTATGTCATGTTAGCTCCCGTAGAGATAAATACTAGATACCTAACGAGAAGAGTATCACGTGCACGCATGTTAGCTACTGAGATAATACAAGAAAAGGGGTAGACTAAAATTTAAAGTAAAATTTTGTCGTGCGCGTATGCTACCCGGGCTGAAATATTTGTTTCTGTGTAGGATAACTTTGCGGGTAATGCATTCGTGAATCTCTTCATATATGCGAAGTTGGGTGAGGAATTGATTTTGTTCGAGCTGTAAAATGTTTACATTTCGAGAAGCCCTGCATTGCACAACATTCTGTTGGTCTTCATTATTGTCCAATTTCTTTCTTTTCCTGCAAAAAAAACCAAAGAAATCATAAAATAATAACAATATGAATCATATATAAGTATAGTACAATATTTAAAATATTAAATTAAATTAAATTTGCAAATCATTTTTTTCTTTTGGAACAATTTTTCTACGTTTTTGTCATTTTCAATATGAAACTTACACCCATTGACATATTTTTTCTATGCTGACAGCCTGACACCGGATGACATCTTGACTTTTGCAGTTTTAATTTCGACGCACATTAGCGCAAGCGCCCTGCACTGCCTACTTATCTACTGACCACGGTCGAGGTAGTGCTACTGACCATATACATAATATACTACTTATACTTATGCATATACTAAAAAATATCTAGAAATAATTAATTTTCTTATAATAATTATTAAGATGTTTGTCTTGTTTGGGCTGTTTAGCCCGGATTGAAATTAGATAAATTATTGAAGTAGTTCAATGATTGATTCCATAAAAGACATTAACATTATGAAATAAAAAATTGATTTATGTTTCGCAAAACGTTTATTATAATAATTGTTTAATTTTAATTTATTATAAAAATTCCACCAATGATCTTAATATAGCTGTAACTTAAAGTATAAGCAGATCATGTTACAGTAGTTCAATTCCTCCTTGAAGGCTAAAAGGCTTTCAATTCTCATATGATTAATTTCTGATAAGAATACCCACAGATCACCAAACTAAAACATAATCACAATATCGAATTTACGTTCCAGATATCTGATAGTAAATCATGATAAAGCGCCTGAAGTCGTACAAAGTGAAATAAATAAACCATTATATTTGATACTAATATTTACTAGTCATAGTCGTGTTTTTTAGAAGACAAAAAACAATTGTAGAACTGAACTGAACTGAACTGAATCAGAATGTAAGCGTCCCACTGCTGGGCAAAGGCCTCTCCTCCATATTGGAGAAGGGTTGGCCACCACGCTACTCCACTGCGGGTTAGCAAATAATTTCCCTACCATGAGTAACGATCGTTATCAAATGTCAATGATAACAACTGGAACCGCCGGCTTTACGTGCTCTGCGAGGCACGGTGAGGAGACCCACAACGACATACACCCAGACTGAAAACAAATATTTATACAAATACAAATATCTGCTACGAGCGGAAATCGAAACCGCCACCGCCGGCGTTGAGGAAACTACTCGCACCACTACAACAGAACGTTTGTCAATTGTAGAAAATCAAATAAAAACATTTATAGGTACAGCACAACTTATTTCTTTAAAAAAATTGTCGTATATTTAAAAACAGAAAAGAAAAGGCATTTCCGTAAATATGAGGGGTCAGTGGATTGTAGGGGATATTGTACAGGGAGCACAACACACGAGTGTTCCTACAAAGTCTGACACAGAGCCACTTAAGACCGGAAATAAAACGAAAAAACATATTTTGCAAGCGCTCAAGCTGATTTAGAAACTATCTTGTGTCAACTGTCATCTGGATAGCAGGCATCGGCGTATCAAGAAAAGGTGGAAGTAATGTTAGAGCAAGATAGATTTTAGTTTTTCATGATAAAACATTTTGAGGTAGTTTTCAGGAATGCAAGGTATAATGGAATCTTCGGGAGACGTCCGCATCGTGTAGGTTCCACGAAAGATATCAATTATAATACCTAGATTCTAAGCTACATCAGTAAAAGCGATTGGGGATCCCTCCTAACTCACAAGGGGTAAGATAGCAATGTCAAGTTGATTCTGAATCCTGAATAATTTTCTACCTATTATTATTAAAGCCAGAGTAGGTATTATACGTATTATTATTCTTAATATAAATAATAATATAAATATAAATATATATTCCGTACACAACATCTTACCGTCAATATACAAAGCGTGGTATTTTTTTTTACTTTTAGGCATGCTACTAGTGCATTTTAAAATTTATCTTGTTTATCCATTGGATATTATTTAGTCTATTTATGATAATTTCGAACATATAAACGTTATTGTTATCATACACTACGGTGGTGATAAAGACGCCAGATACTTAGGTAAAAGCTTTTGTTCCCGCAACAGTCCTTTAATAATGTCTTATTAATAGGTCTGAGAAAAAGTCTTTTCGAATTTTGTATGTATAAAATTCAAGAATCTCTTTGCTTGTACCGTTTTACCTGGCTGGTTTTAATATGAATAAATATAATTATGACATTAAGAAAAAGATAAATAAAAACTAAAAATATACTTTCCCGTCATTTTTCAATTGTTTTTCTGTCCGTCAAAACGAGTGAATAACGAAGAAATTCGATAGTAGTAGATAGTAGAAGTTTTATTACAAAAAGAGAAAAATGCTACTCAGGCGCAAAAAAAATTGTTTCTTATATGGAGCTAATGTAATGTCATAAAGAGTAGCTTAAAGTTGGTTCAAGCGTTTTCAGTCTGGGGGTTTAGATGTCAAAGATGCATTTCGCTCTGGTTGCCCTAACATTGAAGCGATTTTTGAAAAAGTGGAGCAAGATCGGCATATTAGTAGTTACGACATAGCCGAGAAACTGAGAATTGACCACAAAAGAATATACAACAAGCTTGACATTCGGGTGCCAAACGAGCTCACTGAAAGAAATCTAATGAATCATGTACATATGCCATTTTCTATTGAAACGTAATGAAACTGAAGCTTTTACCGTCGGGCAAAACTATTGATTCGGCTTCCTACTGCCAATAACTAATGAGACTCAAGCAAGAATTTGAGAAAAAAACGGCTGCAATCGATTAACAGAAAAGGAGTAATCTTTCATTATGATTACGCCAGACCACATACATCTTTGGCCACAAATCTAAAATTGAGAGAGCTTGGTTGGGAAGTGTTAATGCATCCACCATATTATAGTCATAACCTTGCACCCTCAGATTTTCACCTATTTCAGTCTTCAATATTCTTTGGGTTGAGTTAAAAAAAAAGGTTAACATCAAGATGACTGTGAAAATTACACTTAAAAAAGGCTTTAGTAAATAACGAAGAAACTTTTTCCCGGCCTAATAAGATTTACTTTGAGGGATGTTACCTACCATGGTAGCCAAAGTATGGCTATTTCTAGATTTACTCCAACAAACTTTTCTAGTTTCAAATATTTACAGTCACATTAATATTATATTTCCACGGTTCTATCACAGTGTACAAAATAATCTTCTGCTTTATAATCACACAAAATGCATATTTCCGAGAATAGCGCTAACACAGGCGACACGCGCAGAGCAAGGGAAAAAATATGTATAACTATCTATATGCTATACAATAATGGCAGGCGTTTTTCACTTACAAATCCGCGCTTGTCACTATATTACATATAAAATAATGGGTAAACTTGTATCTTTAAGGTTGAAACAGAAATATACCATTACCTTGGTAACTATAAACAACTTTTCTCTTTTCAATATGATATTTTTCGTATTTTACATAATAAGAAAATATATAAATTTATTATGGTAGAGTCTAGCAGCATATCAGCTCGTATACGACTTGCTTGACCAGGGTTAGTACTATACATTCATTTAAAAAAAAATCGGTGCGAAGCTCAAAAGATGAAAAGTTAGAGCAGCATTTCGTAAAATAGGGAAATAACCAGAAGCCATCTCTATATTTTTTTTCTTTTTTAATCCCCCCGAACTCCCCTTTATTCTTTTGAACATCAACGCATTAGCGACTCATTTAGTCTTCTAGTGTTTACGTGCGGCTTTGATCATCTTGATATCTGGTAAACCGCCCAGATCATATTATATTGGCTATACGCTTCAAATATATAATTATTAGATTTCCTATTATTGTAATTTACTTAATCGATTTTGCAATTAAGTCATTTATTTTACTCCACATAAGATTATATTACAGCAGGGACAATGAAAAATATAAATTCGAATATTAAACGTTTAATTTGTATTTATAACATTATATTATCTGTAAATATAGTTCTTATTATAATATCTAAGGGCTTGATAAAACAAACTCAATTTAATTTAATCTATTAATATAGGTACATACATAGCCAAATATAGATATTAATAAAACTTACGACTCGCATTGACAACTACATGATCTCCAGTGCATAACATCATACTTAACATTATTTATAGGCACGAACATAGGTATTAATGATATAATCACATAACATCTTGTTTAACTAAACAAATTGTGAGGTATATTATTAGGCTTATTATTAATAATTCACATTTATAATAATTGTGTTCCTGACACAAAAAAAAAATCTTTTACAACCACTAAGCTATCTATTGAAAAAAATTAAATAAGACTTTATGTTGTGTTCATAAATTACCAAAAAACACAAAGTAACTACTGGAATGTCCGTAAAACTTTTCTATTTCCACAAACAAGGCACAATATAGTGACACTTCAGTAGTGCAACACATAAACTAACCTGCATTTAACTTAACAAAATATAGTATGCAAATACTATCACTTGATAGTAGATACTTATCTATGGCATTTTCAAACTAGACTAAAGTAACAAATCAGTCTTCAGAAATATAAAAAATATAAGCATTAATATAATTAACTTAAAACAATACGATAAAATTAGGGTTCTCTTTTATAGTAATTAAAATATTAGTCGGCGTGCAGTACATTTTCCTATACTCAGTAAATAAATTGATTTTCTAACACGAATTTTTTATTTTGTCAGAATTTAGGTGCTTGTTTTAGAGAAAATACTCAATTTTCAGTTACAAAAAAAATTACAAAATTTTTTAGTAATATTAATAAAAATGTTACATTTAATTTATTTATTATCATGTAGTACATAGTTATTACGTAATTACAAAGAAACGCGACATTTTTTTTCTTTTTTTTTTGCTATATTTATCGAATATGACTATGATTGAGCATCCACACCTATACAGTGTATATGAACTTTTTACTTATTACCTAAAAAACGATAGTGCTTGTGCAAATCAATCAATTTTCAGAAAAAGTGAATACAACTAGGTATCAACAATGAACAATTATGGCAAATTGCAAACAATGACATTAATCTAATCTGTAACATAAGGTAGATACTCGTAGAATACTAATACGTCGCTATATACATAGTTTTATGAGCTTTATGCATCGCACAAGTTCTAAAGATTATAATTTCATCTGAATATAAAGAACCTTCGTGCGATGCTGCGGACTAGAATTAAACTGTAGCGAGCGTGAGGTAATGGCGGCGTTTCAGTCTATAAACATCACAGTCGCGGACAACAAATTGCACAATAACACGTCTAGACGGACCTATTAGGGGTATAAGATGTGGCTTGCGAAGCCTTCCTACCATAGAGTCCTATATGATAAAAACTATAAGTTACACATTATATACTAATTAAAGTTAACCCTATACATTAACAAAGACGTAAAAGTTATCAAACATAAAAAAACTACAGAAGATAATAAACAAACATAAATCACAAAAAGACACTGCCCTACCATCAAACGGAAATTTTATTTCGTTGTCAGGTATAAATAGCGTTTGGAAATAAATAGAGAAGAAGAGAGGTAGAAGATATGTGGCCGCGGGGCCCATTGCAATCGCCCGGCCGGAGCGCCCCGGTCAGCGTGGCATGCGCGCGCGGCGCGTCCTACCAGTAACCTACCCATAAGTGCCTTAATTCTAACTTTGTACGCCTATGTCAGTCTTTTCGAATATTCTGCATTATTTCATGAAAGTTTTCAATCTCTTTCGCTGCCGCAGTCGAGCGCGAAATTTCGAGGAGGAACAATTACTCCGGAAGGCGGGTCAGGATCACGTCGACGTGCTACTGATAAATCCTCAACGTGATCATCATCATGAGGAGCCGGAGATCGAGGTGATTGTGGCGACGAACGTGGTGGAGTTCTAGGAGTTAATGCTGCGTGTGCAGCTGCCGCTAAAGCCATCGCATGTAAAGCTTCTCGCCCGCCATCTCGAGTTGCTCCTTCTAACGCTTGTTGTAAGAATGATGGATCAATGAGCGGCGTTGTTGGCGTTCCATCATCGCTTCCACTAGTCCCGCTTAGACCATAAGGAAAAGCAGCTCCGTTTGATTCCCTTTTAACCCCACGGCTCATAGGTCGACTTGTGGTAATTCCTAATTTTTTCACCTTGTCGTATAACGTACGTGAGGGAACGCCATATTTACGGGAGGCTTGTAATGCGCTCATTCCATTACGCACACATTCAATAGCAGACATAATATCGGAACGCGTGTATTGTTTGTATCGTTTCCATTCGGGCTTTTGTTGGGGCGGTACATAAGGAGCTAATCCGGCTCTAACATCCTGCTGAAAGTTTGCGGGAGGTGGAGAAGAATGAAACGATCGTTGATTATCATCTTCAAATGATCTCTCTGTGTAAGGTGAATGAGCATCTTCAGAACGATCTGAACGATTATAGTGTGGAGAAGACGCTCTCGATGATAATCGACGAGGTCGATAATCAAAGGGTCGTTGTGGACTCACAGGTCGCTCAGATTCATGCGCTGATCCGTTTGAGTGTAAGCGTGTTGATTCTTGGTTGACTGGGTGACATACAAGTGACATTGGTTGAGATGAATCTATAGGAGTAGCCTGAGCGAGGACATTTCTTAAGATTGGAGTATCACGTGTAGCCAACATACTTGACAGTTTTTTGCGTTTCAGTGGATTCATATCGGCTGAGTCATACGCGGCTGAGAGGACTGGAGCTGTGAGCGGGGGTGGCCAGCGACTATTCGATACGGGTGGTGATACACTAGAAGGTGCAGCGGGTACCACGCGGGGTGGGGAGGCCGCAGGAGTACGTTCGCTGCTTCCTGGTCGCCGACGGAGCTCTGTCATGTCGAACAAGCCCTTAACTTCAAGTTGTTCCGCAACTTTCATAATACGCGGTATATGTGCTTGTGTTACATTAACTTCACCCGTATACATGTATTCAAGAAGTGCGCGCATTTCAAAATCTTTAACTCCTGGAAACAAAATGCTACAGTGATCCATGGGCACGTCTGCTAGTATTGATTGAAAGTACGGTGAATTTGCTGCAAGTACAACCCGGTGTGCTTTAAAGGTAACCTGGTCATCTACGACCAAAGTACAATCAACGTATGTTTCGACTTTAATTAAAGCCTCCAAAATTTCGACTAAATTGGTCTTATGGTGATTCCATTTCAAACAAAAAGTCTGTTGACCTTCACTACTCCCCATTTTTCTTAGTTGTGATTCTGTAAACAAAACGAAAAACATAAATATCAAAAAAGAAAACCTTATTATTTTTTAAGACTTTTTTAATTTAATTTAATGTTTATATATATATAAACTTATATAATCTTGACAAAATATCAAATCATAAATGAACATTAACGACATCAATAAAATTAATTATAATTTAATATTAATTCACCGCAAGTTTCACAACTACATTTACTGAAAAATAATATTTTCGTCAACTTCTTTTAGTCGCACATGAAATTGCCAAACATAACAAGTAGTTGTAAATAAAATAGTGCAAAATTAAGTACGAATAACAACGTTCATTTTTATTTTAAAATTATAAGCACTGTGAACGTTTATTATATTTTGAACACGTACCTGGCAATACGCCTTCAAATGTGGAACCAGGATACATGATAGAAACCAAAAAAAACAGAAAACAACTAATATAACAGCGATAACGAAGGGAAAATCTATGTACGACTTGCGTGCACGTCTCGAGTAAAACGCACTGTGACTGACTGTCAAGTGCGTGTTACGCACGTATGTCATGAAGGAGCGCGACTGCCCGACTGCATCGCCCTTCCCCATTTACATACATCGGTTTACAGCCCTTCCTTACTGCTAAATTGACTTTTACCTTTTATTCGGCAGGTATGCCGAATATAGGGGAACGCCAAAAAGCTACCTATCTATCGTCTCAATAAAAAACACGTTCAGGAAAATACTTTTTTTTTACCTAATTTGAATAAAAGTACAAGTCAAAAGAACCTATACTTCAATTTTCTGTGCTAAAATTTTATTTTTCTGACAGCTGACTGTTTTTTTTTTTTTTTAATGTAAATATTTTCGATACGTGCAATATAATTCATCTATTTAGAAAAAATCAACTCACCTTTTTAAATAAGTAAATTAAGATCCACTTTCAACTAAGCCGAAAGAATAATGTTTTCTGAAAAGCTTTACAAAAGTTCTTATTAGCACTGAAGACCGAAGTTCGTAGAACGATTGGGGGTGGTTTCGCGCGAGAGAGTCAGTTGTTCGCCCTGTGGGGGCGGTGTGCTCTTTCGAGCGTCTGGCGGTGACTGTTGGTTGCAGGCGAACGCTCGCGGTCCTCTCCGCCGCGTACCCCGCACCTCTGCGTGCGCTTTTTACGCACGCACCGCGTCGGAGTGCAGTGCAATTGCGTGCGGGCGGAGGCGCGGGGCGCAGCGCGACGACGAATTGCAGCCCGCTGAGGAGGGCACTTTAATGTGTGTGCGTGAGTGCGCACGAGCATTGTACGCCCGCGCTGTGCTCGTGTGCGCTATCCACTATAGATTAAAGCCGAAATCGGCTCATAAAAAGTTGTAGCCTCGCCCCGGCCCTTTGTATGCTGACGTTGAACTTCGCGTCCTGCTATCGAAATCGTGTATTCTTTTGAGTTGGTCTTGCTAATTAACATTAAAATCAAATTACTATGCAATCTTGCATTTACATTAGATAAGTATATAGTTACTTAAATAAATATTTTTAAATAAACTAATATAACCAAAATCAAAATTTCAAGTGATATGAAAACAAAAAATAAAAAATTACATATAATGTGTCAATTATGTATGAATATTGCATATAATCTATCATGTGCATATAATTTATAATTTGTATAAAAGATAAAAAGTTTAAAATTTAATAATACTTTTTAAAATTTGGTTTGAAAACAAAAATACTCCAAGACAAGTATATATAAATGAAATCATTAAAACCCAAAAACAAATACGTAATATTCATTTATATAACCCACCTCTGAATACTACGTTATTCGTCTCAACGTAAATCGTCCCAAAACTTCCCAAAAGTACGTGAACAAACGCCGCGAAACGGGGTCATTGACACATTGGCTGCGTAGGGAACGCTAAAATAGCGCGAAATGCACTCAAAAATAGATCAAGCTGTGTGCAATATTTTTTGTCAAACAGTACTCTAGCATCCGCTTAATGGGGATACACAAATCTTGATACGAAACAAACTATAATAATAATAAAATAAAATAAAAACAAGAAATGCCTACTTATGTAACAATACACATGTAACATACAAAATGATTTACATACTTATTACTTATTTTAATTATTAAGAAAACTTAGTAAAATATCTAGCAAAAATGGATAAATCAGACAAAAAGACAAATACGTGTTATTAATAACTTACATTAAATTTAAAAATAATAATAATAAATCATCAACCCGTGTGACAAATCGATGCGAATAAGGCTCTACTTTCCTCTTTCATGAGAGAATAGAGTTTGTAAACGTACCAACTATGAGTATGAAAATTCACAAGCTGTTAAGTTACCACACTTAAAACTCACAGACTAATTATCTTAAAATCATCAAAAACCGAATATTTTACAGGCAACAAAAGGGGTGTTTTTATTAAATTGATGACGGAAAGAACATTAAATTGTCTCTAAATATAGCACACTAATAGTACGTAGTGTCAATCTTAATCTAATAATAATTATACGGGACACGCGGATTGCCGATGTACGAGCAATGGAGGAATGGCCGTTCATTCAATTGAATCTATTTGATAAATGCCTACTCACTTCTGAATCCATAAAATTTTCTATCTATTATATATTTTAAATAGAAATTAATATGAATAAATACTACAATAATGATGATAAACAACATTAATAATATTTATTCCCATTCTGATTTGCATGGATTAATATTTTCTACCTACTTGTATTGATTCAAATATTAACTGAATTTCAGACTTGAAATATACGATTTATAATACGTTAATGTATTATTTAGAAAAGAAGCTAATGCTTCTTATGTAAATAATATTACTTTATGCCTTTTAGTAATCCAAAGGGCATAAAATAATATTATTTACACACAGTTTGTTCTCCCATGAAATAATTTATTTAGGTATAAATTCCTAAACTTAAACAATGGCAGCGAATGTCGGCGCTACTCTACTCGACAGAATTTCGTCAAGAGCTCTCAACGCAATCATTTGCATATCGATGACGTTTTCATTCATTGTACTCGTATGCCAATCGGAATTTTTATTTATTACTTAGAGATGTGGGAAATTCTGGTAACGGTATACGTGATAATGAAATAACTAACTGACGTATATAAACGATGACTATGATGTAATATATATGAAGTAAATAAATAAATAAATATATTGTCAAATATTGTTTATAAATCAAAGTAATTTTATAAAATACTTCTTAAAACACATATTTGTATTTGTTAAAATATAGCACTTTAAATTATGATATTTACAAACAATTATTATCAATATAATAGCTTCATTTGCAATAATTGAGGTAGGTATTTTACTTATTACAAGATAAGTAAATAGTAGAAACAGCGGTCAACCGCATGACCGTTAAATTTGATGTTAATTTGGTTATTGCCCCGGAAACACAAATGCAGAAATGCAAATGTGCCTTTGTTAATACTTCTAACAGTTCTGACCTTTGGCTCGAACAAGCGTAATCGTTTGTTTTTGCGGTATCGATAGTCTTATGAAACATTATGATATTCTTTAAATAGAAATATTTTAATTTGCAATACAGTGACAACGAGTAAACAAAACAATGCACAAAAGAGCAATATGCTAATACCAGCATATATCTACAGTGACTCGTCGCGACCTATCCCACGGCGCACGCCAGCAAAAACTTATGCGAAGCGGGGGTTAACGAAAAAACTAATAAAAAAGCAATAATGCGATCCCGCATGGTGGCTTGTTGAGTTCGGAAATTGACGCGGCTGATGAACCGAAAATAAGGGATCAAGTGATCGTAACAATATAAGCTGTAATCAGTAACAATGGTCATAAAAAACCATAAATAAAAATAAAATTCGTACAATGTTTACAAATTTTTAATTTTTTTTTAATTTTCGTTTTTCATAAAAGTAAATTTATACGAATACAATATAATATATCTGTCTGAGTGTATGTCCTTGTGAGGTCTCCCCACCGTGCCCCGGAGAGCACGTATAGCCGGCGGTGCCGGTTGTTATCATAGACATCTGATAACGATCGGTACTCATGGTGGGGAAATTATCTTCCAACCCGCAGTGGAGAAGCTTGGTGGATTAATTTCCAACCCTTCTTCTATATGCAGGCCTTTGTCCAGCAGTGGGACATTTACAGGCTGATTCAGTATCACTTCAGTTCAATGTATATCTTGATAATTCTAATATAAAATACGCATCACCTAGATCGTACTTAAATAAAATGTATAAAGGTTCTTAGGAAATACGCGGTAACATTTTTTTATTTTTGCTATGAACTTGTTTCTATTATTTAATCATCAAGGTTTACCTTTCATTTAAATATATTTAATAATTCATCAGCATCATTTAGAAAAATTAACTTTGCATAATGAAGGAAGGGGTGGTGGCCAGCATAAAGAGATAATTGTGATTTCACGCGTACCGACCGCTTCGTCATTTGTCACCAGCTTCCCGCCACGCGCCCTTAGTGAATTTATTATTTTATATTATCTGTATCAACTGGGGTTTTAAGCCCTCTCATCCCGCATATTAACTAAGAGTCAATTAAATAATGTAAACCTTACTAAACCTTTAATATTAATTGTTTTAAAGAAGGAAAAAAAGAATTTCTAACATTACACCTGTTTATAAACAGTTATATTTCACTATATTGATTACTAAAATTGTTATTAATTATTGTACACAAAACAATAATAATTATTATTATTATGTAAATCGTTTAATCACAATTGATTAAATACGAGTAGATGGGTAAGTGAATTAAACTATAAATACAATTGACAATGCTTAATTCAGAAATTCGTAATCAACGTCTAGCCGCGGGTGAGTCCGGATGCGAGTCATTGTAGCGAAACTCCCCGAGAACCGAAACCGAGGTGAAACAATATACTCTTTCCTGTCATTGTCTATTGCTATCCCCAAAACATGGTTGGACATTATTTTGTTAGTTTATTATAATACTGGGGGTAGAGACTCAGACAGTAAGAGCCGGTGGCAAATAGTAATTAATTTAATAACAAAGTCATTGTATGCACTAACAATAAATCTAATACAAATTTATATATTTACAATGCAAAACTTAAAGTACCAACAGTTTATAATTATTGTACCTAATCTTATTAAGGAGGGAAAAGTTAATTTCAAAATTTTATGTAATGAGAATAAGGTTACTAGTCAACAATAATTACCATTTTTTCCGTAATATTTTTATCCATATGTGTATATCAAATTTATTATAGATAACATCTTCTACTAGTTCCGACTTGGAAATGGGTCAAGAGGGTAAAGAAAAAAGTATCTATTAAATTAAACAAGGGCGGTTCTGCTAAGTATTATTGTCAAAATATCAGCGAGCACCTGCCTTGCAGACCGGGAGGCGCTCAACGAACTTTTTTTATCTTCAAAATCCCAAAGTCAAGAGCGTTTTATAATAATACTAAATAATTTGTTTGAAAATTAGTCAATACTAGCGCAATGAGCTAGTTCGGTAAACATATAATTTTTATTTTTAGATTCAATTATTAAATAGGTTCTTTAGTACAAATTATATATGTATATGAGTGACTTGATTTAAAAAGACGAACAAAACTTCGTCTAGTTCAATATTCGATATGTACGTATATATTCAATTAATTCGCTTCTGAAGTCGCGGCCATGTTGTCTTCACTCGAAGCTTTACAAAATAAAACGACCGCGAGCTCTCTACTTTTTTACATTTTTTATACAGGATCATTTTTCTTACTGGCTGGGTCGGCGGATTAAAGCTATTGCTTGCTAAACGAATATAAGCCTTTTGTGTATGTAATAGAGTCGTTATGTGTTGTATATGGTAATTACGAAGTGGACGTCCTTGGACGGACTCGATCTGCTAGTCGCGAGAGATCGTCCCATCGCAGCATGGTCGTTGCACTGATACGGTGCGTTTAAGATGCATTGGAAAGTAGAAAATGTGACCGACGAATACTTAGATGGTATTTTAAGTTATACTATTATATTTTAATACATAAAAGTAAACATTGAATAACTTTAGCAGTTAGGTATGAATTCAACAAAATAATATTTGGTTGAATCTATAGAGCACTTGAAAATGACTATTCTTAAAAAATAATACAAAAAATAGTACTGTGTCTATGTTACGCAAATGACATTGTTATTCACTTATTATGGCATTAAGTAAAATAGTGGGTTTATACTTGTTTACCGCACCCATCACTAATGAGATAGACGTAAAACTGTTTAATAATTTACGACTCGTGTCGCCAAATGTTAAAAAAAACAGCCTCGCTTTCGTAATATCTATGAAAATTCCATACCAACACAAGCCTACTTTAAAATCACTTCAAACTTTCGAAATCTACAAAACACCCATTTTAAAACAATATAAATTATAAAATTTGTTTCATATAAACATTCGCAAAGTAGAGTTTAGAAAAAAATACGATGACCTAATTTCTATTGTTATTTCAATTTATAATGAGGTATATATATATATATATATATTGCTTTAGGCAACAGGCAATATGATAAAAAAATGTAATATAAGTATATGTAATACATATAAATAAAAAAAGCAGGGTCATTGATAGCTACGCCAACGGGTCCATCAATTATAATTGAATATAAATAATGTAAACACAGTTACTTAAACATTATTAACTAGCGGCCCGCCCCGGCTTCGCACGGGTATTTAACTAAAATTTAAAAAAATATAAAATTATATTTTTTATCACCTACACCTGCGTCAATACTGGAAAATATTTTATAACAGACGGATTGGTTGTCAAACATGTGTCAAAATAAATTTGAATTTAAATCAAAATCACTATGGAGTATTTATATCAAAATAATTTTCTCCCCCCTTTTAACATCGTTAGAGGATGAATTTCGATAAAATACGAAACACGTCTTCTACCAATTCTGTTAAAGAATATTTATGCGAAATTTGAAGTAGATTGGACCAAGGAATCATGTTGTCCCATACAAACTTTGCCCCCCTTTTTCACCTCCTTAGAGGTAGAATTTCGTAAAATCCGTTCTTAGCTGACCTCTACTCGGTAAAAGGAATATTCCTACTAAATTTCAAGTCTCTGCGCCTTATAGTTTCAGAGATATCGTGATGAGTCAATGTATACGTGGAAATCTCTTTTATATATATAGATAAGATTACTTATTGAACTAGCTAAAGTTACCTAATGAAATTGAATTAGACATATCTAGTTCGCATTTTTTTTACAGAATTAATCACAAAATGTACTAAAACAACCTAATTACCCGTTACCCTAAATTATTTCACTAATTAAACATAATTAAAAAATGGTTCATATTACCTTATTAAAATTTAAGAATAATTACCCTTACCGTATTACGTTAACTCTGAATCAAGTTTTTTAGAAAACATTTTTTTCAACTAAGTATAACGATATACTGTTCTCTTAAACTCGTATTTACGCGAATTTTACTCATTTAATTAAAAGTCTATACCGGATTTTTTCACGTTTATTTAAAAACTTATAATATTATTTAAAAAAAAAAAAAAAAATTGTTAAACTAAAGTTTTTAAAAATCCGGTGTAGACTTTTAATTAAATGTATAAACGATATTTTTTTATAAATTTCTACAACTCATTGATTGTATTTATCAGTTTAATTATACTAAAAATACTGGTGCTATAACCATAATGTATCAAAAGTACCATGTCTACTATCACAGTTCATTTCATGTTTTATTAACGATTTCATTTTAACATGTTTAAACTTATTAGTTTGCTAGGTGTAGATAACTACTTTAACTATAGTAGGTATATCTATATTATTAACTATATTTATTAATTAATAAAAATGAAAAAATAATGTATGTAAAGCTTTAGACATTATGACTATCTTAACTGCTTTTGTTACATTATGTAAAATTAAAAAAAAAAAAAAAAAACTAGATATTGATAACTTTTTTTGTTTGTATTACTTTAGATATTCAATTGCTTGTCAGTCCCTCACTATGAAATAACGAATCGACCAGCTTTAGCAAACATGAAAACTTATAAACGAAGGCCAGTGCGCTTTTTATACAAAATCAATAAAACATGGTCATATGTTATTTCCGTCGCGCGTGCACAATACCGCAGTGGTGCGAATAGATGACACCGCGATAGCCGGATAGTCCCTAATTACAGGTATCATTCGCAACAAACTTGTACTCATTCAGCTAAATATAAGGTTCATATAACAACCACCGATAACGGTCAAACTGACTTACATTTTGTACTCAAACTAATGACCAATATTGATTGACTTTGAAACGTAAATTGTGGAGCATTAAATACGAGTAGGTATATGAGCTTGTAATTCCTTATTCGATAGCCGAGATTAGGAATTCTATTAAATACGAGTAAGTTAGTCATTTTTGCATTTAAGTAGACTTAATCAGAATTCGGTAAAATAAAAATATTTCAACAAATCATTGATAACATTTTTAATAGAATTTGAATATTTAACAACAGTAACCTAAGTGTTATTTTTCGTTGAAAATTACTAAGTTATAATATACATAGTTTAATATCAAGGAGTTTAATGAAAGGCGAAATAGTTTACGAGCGGTTTATTCGCAAACACCAAGTATTAATGTTGACATGGGGTTGTGGCCAAAATTGTATTTTTATTATAATAGCCCCGTTTTATTGAGACCATGTCCGCTAGGGTAAATATTGTAGGGTTGTTTTTCACTACAATAGACAACTCATGATTGTATCATGTAATTACTTATGAATATTAAACATTCATATTTAATATTAAGATAGCTAGTAATTTAAGGTGTATTTTTATTTTTACTAATTTAAGGACGATGTTTTATAACTCGTTAATATAAAATTGATTTGATAATAAACATAAACCTTGATATTGTAAATTAACTCGATCTGATTATTTTTTACAATACAAATAACAATTTGGATAATTGTAGTCGGTTTATTTAAAACACAAAACACTGGTAGCAAATATCACTTAAGCATGAAATATGCTGACAGTTTTATTATCCAAATAATAGCAAAAAGCAGGCGAATGTGTCTTTCTGTCCATATCCAATTCGACCCGTTTCAAAAGGCTTAGTGTAAAACCCCTTTTCTCGTTTTTGTATCAAAAAAGATTGCTCACGGCTATAATATTGTTGGCAAATATAACCTGATCCTATAATGCTTTAGTGTACCTTGTAACATTAATAAGAAAAATACATCTATATACTGATTTTAATGTGTTAAAATGTCTTACTTAGACTTAGTTCAAGAAGCTTATCGTTTAATAAATTATGCCAGGTAAAGTCTAAATAAAAATAAAGACAGTCTTAATTAACATCATCACACCGTGCAGTTTAAGTACTTTAGTATTAATATTTTATGTTGGAAAGTACCTACCTATTACTAATAAATAAAATTCAAAATAAACATAATGAATATATTTTATTTTTAAAATTTCTTTACCGAAAATTAGTAATATAGAATGAACTGGCTTACGAATAATTAATAATTTCATTATTCAGTAGAAAAATGAGTAAAAGTCATCAAACATTGGTGAAAGGCTTTTCATATGGAACGAACGGTTTAAAATCAACTTCAATAATAACGTTGAACACCCATCAACGACAGTTGCATGCATTTTTGGTTTACTTTCGTTGCTGATATTGCAATTTGTCATTCCGTTATCGTACGTTATCGCGTGCATTAGTTCTCAGTACCGATAGTACTATCTGTTGCTATACTCACTGGTGAATTATCAAGCCCGAACATGTATTCATACACTGCCAAACCATATATTATAATAGAAAACTTTTCAAAGTTGAATAAATTTAAAGTAGGTACCTACATTTTTTTACGAAAAAAAAAACTTTATGTATTTTATACGCATGAATTTTTATGTGTTTAATCCTATAAAGAAAATAAACCAACCACATTATATTTTTTTTTTCGTAGAAGTAGTAAAAAGTGCTCTTGATATTTAGGAACAAGTTTTTTTTTCTTTTTGTTTTATCATCGAAATAAAAACAGTTTATTAACATATATCAAATTTAATTTAATAACAATAAATAACTATCTGCCTGTTGTATTTTTAAAAAACGTAATATTGATAAGAAAAATAATTTTCTTATACATGACTTTTTTAATATATTTCACAGTTAACATAGATAAAACTTCTTTTACTTAGAACAAATTTTACATAATAATGTTACAAAGTTAAAATAGATTTTAGATTCATTGTAAATCTCTATATTTCATAATTCATAAATGCGTAACGCATATACGCTTTCTTAATAAATATCACGTATAATAGTTAAATTCGTTGGAAATTTGTTTGCGAAAGTAACAATTTTTCTATGCAACATTATTATAAACGTGCGAGAAGACAGAGTGCGTATCGCGCGAAATGCAATACGCACGCACGATACGATGCGTAACTACGTGCAGATAAAGTGCTTTCGTCCGATAGCAGCGACGTTATTTAATGATAACACAATGTCCGTGTTTAATTATTGATAGTGATTATATTAACTCTGGAATCATTTAAAAATATAAACAGTGTTAGTAAATCTAACCTTCCTTTTTTTTGTAGCATCTCATTATAAATATTATTCACTCACACGCGTGAGTCGCCAATCCTAAAAAATCTATAATATGTTTATCACGCACACACATACACACACACATTCATTCATCTATCTATAAGGACAAAGACCTGACGGAAAAAATTCGCACAGTCGAACTCAGTCATACTGGGGTATCCCCGACCTACAAAAGAAATGCACCGTCGAGTAAATACTTCACCGTCCACTTTTGTTGTGCAGTGAGCATAATGATGACATGACAATGACGAATGGTTTGTAAAGCGGCGCGTGCCGACTCCGAAATATGCAAAAAAACAGATGTTGTTTGTAATGTTTCGAAATTACGTCAAATTCGCACAATCGTACTAGGATACTATAAATTTAAAGAGATGTTTCTGTTTATTTCTGGCATAAACTAGTGCGAATATAGTACCTATTATAAAAATTTTTGAGAAACCATCGTTTCGAGTGTATAAATATAAATTAGCTTAGTAAGTAACTTAGCTTCTCAAAAGAAAAATGGTTAAAAAAATATAGGTACATATTAATAATATCATAATCATATAATATCCTTCATGTTTTTAATTTTATCTACATGTATAGCATAACTATCAGAATGTCTTTAGTGCCTTATCAATTCTATTTATTATTTTTTATACTATTGTTTTTTTTTAATGCTGGCAAAGAAATACATACTCTTTAGTTTTCTAATAATATAATTTATCTGTATAAATTATATTAGTAAACCAGTTACCAGGAAAACATATTACTATCGGAGTTTGCGTTATTTTATTTATCTAACGTGATTATTTTGGGGTTCCTTTTATATACTTACATGTATGTACATATGTGGGACGTAACTGTAAAACTAAATGATGAAAATAATGACTACAGTCTACAATATCTGAATTAAGAATATTTATTAAAGATTTTTTTTAATTTTTTTTATTATGTTTATATATTAAGTATCATTATTTTTTTCAATATACGTATTTACACTATAGTTGTAAACATCAATATTAAAACCACGTTATTTAAATAGATAATTTTGTAATACATACCGTATTAGTATTTTTTTCTGTATTTTTAATGTCAGCTAATTTACCTTGATGAATTCATACTTTAATGTTATCAAATATTATGTATGCCTTCAAAATTGAAAAAAAAATTTTTTTTCGTTTATTACAATATTCTATAATATAAATATTGTTCATACTGTCACGGAACCAAATTTATTAAATATATTTCTTATCTGACCAAATATATGGTGTATATAATCTTGAATCATTTTGGCAACGATTGGCAAGGGGCGTTAACTTTTCGCAACATACAGTTATCACACACACACACACACATAGACTTTGCACACGTACTCAATTCCACCGATAACATTTATGATTGCCTAGTAGAATAAATACCTAATAATAGATACCTACATACATTTAAAAAAAAAACAAAAATATGAATTTAAAATAGACAAATTCATTGAGGAACATCCATTTGTAACGCGCTACCTTTATTGTAGAGTCGGAAGGAAATAATACTTGAAATATTAAAGTTAAATATTTATCTAAACAGTTGCGATATTTGACCAATGGATTGTTCAACAACACGACTTACGGGTTGTCGAGGTTACGTCGTTTTTGAGGCCAAGGTTTCAACGCTAATATGTTGATATTTTTAGTGAGATAAAATTGTAGATGTGTGTAAAGAAAATACAAAAAACTGGTTTCATGCATTAAATAAAATAAAAACTACATAAACGGGTTTAACATATTCAAGTATGAGAATTAATATGTAAATAAAAGTTAATAAATACATTAATTGATTAATTAAAATAAAACTTATGTTAAAATAGACATCTAAATGTTTACAAGAAAAATAATTTGAATTAATAAACCCTTTTCAACGATAGACCATCGTATCATATCTACTCTATAGCAAAATATAGAAAGGTAGCGACGATCGTCCTCGTGACCAAAATACGTGCATTGAATTATTGAAACCTATAGCTTCACCACCACCCCGTTTGACAGACTTTTAATTTGTTAGATACTCGATAAGATAGCTATAACAGATATAGCGAAACATATCTGTAATTATTAATTATCAACAAAAAAAAAACAAAGTATAGTTATCAAGATTAGTTTATATACCTATGTATAAAATAGAAAATTTAATGAACATATAAAATATCATCAATTGTGAAATACTACTTACTATTTTATATTACCTACGATTGTATACATTAACGATTTTTATAATAATGATTAGGTAAGTAATTGAATCCATCCATTTAAGATTATTATACTATCTTGAAGTACTGTAGTAAAATGCTGATCTGTTAAAACATATGTATATGTACTCTACACGCAAATGTAGTGGGGAAATTTGTGTGAATAATTGATAGGAACGTGTCATTTGGCAACTACCTCCCTGTTCCACCCTAGCCTTTCGCCCAGCGACCTCGTGTCATTTAATTTTTTTTTTTTTTTTGGAAATTATTTAAGTACACAATTTTCATTACCATATGAATATGTTAAATCTATAGAATTCATATGATTATATTTTTATATGTATTTCAAAAGACATAAAAAATATTGATTGCCTATTAAAGATTTAATTAAGTTAAAATAATTTAAAATTTTCGGAGTACCCGCTTTGTGTTCAAAAAAGTGTTTATTATGTGTTTATTTACTCTAAATTACAATAATTAAAATCATCATAATAAGTTAACTCCTTAGAAATTATTTAAAAATTAGAAGAAAAAAAAACAAAATGTAAACAGTATTATCATATTGATCTTTATTTAGAACATAATTATGATTTATAATAACTTTGATGGCTTTTTTAAATCATAACAGTGACTTAATTGAAAAAAATAGAGATAGAGTAATGCGAGAACATTTTTAAAAGCACTTGAAAGTGTGGAACTTATCGTCAGTGGGGGCATGGATAAGTCATTAGTTTCCGACTTTCCGGTTTAAAGCAACATTTGGCCAGGGATGTGTCCGCGGCCACGCATGTGGTGGCGATGCCCCACATCGATATTTCGTACATTATTGAGTAGTCGCGTGTTGCCTCCAAAATTTTCTATGTTTGGCGATTGATGTGTAGATTGACTTTTGTCATTTACCTCGGCCATGTCAAACAGTAAAAATGTTTTTTCTATACCATCTCCTCAATTAAGGTGGCTCGGGTAATGGACGAAGGCGATTTAAATGTGTACCTTTTTATTTCTTCGTATATCTGATTGGACAAGTGATGGATGAAACTTGTACGTTATTTTCTCTTAAACCCTTTTTATAAGCTACCATAATCGATTATCATTTTGAGGGAAACATTTATTTATTTTGTGATGAATTATTAACGTTGCCACCGCTTGTCAATGACATAAAACTTTTATCGTTTTCCGTACAGACCATTTATTTTTTATTATTTTGTAAGGCATGTGATAGGAAACTCTACCTTTAATTACAAATAAAGTATATTCACATTTGCCGCTTAACGATTAATAAAATTAGTAAAAAGTAAATTATTTAAGATCTAAGTCTTTATCTTGATCTAAGATTATCTAAGTCTTTACGATTTGTTGAAGCTTAAAAAGATTTTTTTTTGCAAGGACCACCTAGCGTCCTTAACGGTATACGCTATAGTCTACCTATTGTACTGTTAATGTCCGCAAAACTCTTCCTTATCTTAAAATTGTTTAAAAACAGATCTTTACAAATGTTTTTAACTACAAAGATAATTTCACCGCAAGCCAAAGAAAAGAAGGATAAGAAATAGTTATTTGTGCAGTTGTGATGGGTCGCCGAAGAAAGTTTCATTCGCACGTCATAAACCAACTCCTTTCCTAAGGGATCATATAAAATGTCGGTTCTTTTGAAAAAGCGCCGGATAATTTCTTCCTTTAAAAAAAAAATCACAAAAAAATCTCTCTTTATAATGACACTAGAAACAAATTTCCTAAATATTTTGAGTAGGTATATTTTTTGATTAACAAATAATTATTTAAGCACAATTTACTTAAAATTGTCAAAATCTAGATAAAAAATGTATTAAAGCTTTTTAAACATTTTATTATATTAATATATTATAACAATAACTATAAGCTATATTTTTAATTATAAGTCTCATCAAAATATAAAACATTTTTTAATATAGCTTTTCGGAATTTGTGTAATCAGACAAAAATACAAACAGACTAAAAGAGAAAAATTCTGACAATTCTTATGTACTCATAGTAGCATATAAGTACCTACATAAAACACATAACAATTATTAGGTATTAAAAAAATATTCAAATATATAGATTTATTCATTCTCTATGAAAACCAGAAAAGGATATTTTCTAGTAAAATATTTATATGCGAAAGCTTAGATTTTCTACTGGCCCGTGGAGCAGTTGGCAGTGGCCCTGTTTTCTGCTCCAGGGTTGTGGGTTCGATACCCGCTCCGTGTCTGGGTGTATTATGTATTTATTTATATATGTATTATTTATATGTAAATTTATTTTTAAAAAATGTATATCAGTCGGCTGTTACCTAAAACACAGGCATTAAGTTGCCTACCTTAGGGACCTTGTGTGTGTGTTAAATATAGTTATATATATAAAAAAACAGACTCTGTTTGAAAGGTATATCTCTAATTTAATACCATATGTAACTTGAAATAGTAATTAACGTAAAAAGTTTCTAAATGCGTTAGTTTATGTCAATGTTCTTGATAAATAATAGCCGTCCACATGTCACATTTTAGTTATCTTAAAATATATGTTATTTCGAGCCTTCCATTAGATTCTTATTACTAAAATCATCCATTACAATGAATGTACCGTTACGGTCCTTAAAAGGACGATGTCGCCAAATAAAAGAGAAACTCTCGGCCGCAATAATTAAAATCAACCCTTTCTTACATTGCGTAAGTTTCTGCAGAGAATAGCACGAACTTTATTGTTTTACGATGCGCTTTTAACATTAGTGATCTCCGCAAAGATGCCGACTATACATTTACAGAGTTAAATAAAGGGGTAAAATAGAAACAAACGGAAAGGGTTTACACAATTCAGAGAAATTACGCAATGACTAGTTTTATGATTGCGTCAAAAGCACGAGTAAAAAAGACTTCGCAGGTATGAAACAATCCCATTTAGGGCACAAAGGCCCTCTATAAAAAAATTTGGTCGCCTAAGCTTGTTGCATTTGAATGAGCGCTTGCAAATAGATGCCAATGTTTTGCAATATTTTTTTTATATGAGTAACAATGAATCCTTTGTGTAAGATACTTAAACGGCTCCTGAACTCGATTATGTGTGTTGTTAAACTAATTATAGAATCATTATACCTTAAAAAATCGCGCTACTGGGTTGATTTTTTTGGTACGTATTTAGTGTGTGTATTATCTTTATTTTGAATATACATTATTAGGATGTTTTATGAATCTGATACTAAGGTGTTTTTTATTCCTCTATTAATAGAAGTATGGATATTAGAAAAAACTAGTTCTCTTCAAAATTATATCTTTACCGAGACAATTAGCCCTTTGAACTTGATCTTTTTATCTACTGTGACTGTAACCAAAATTATATCAGTGTCGTTGCATTCCACGCTCACACATTAATTCTTAATGTTGTTATTCAAACAATATTCTGATACATGTCTCAAATTTATCGGACAAATTTTAAATTCCTTCATAACATTGTTTACATCTGTGCTGTTATTATGCTTATATTATATACAAACCGCATACTTCACAATCTATTTCGCGTGTATCTATTGCGTTGAGAATGTGAGATTTAAATTGATTCTTAATTACCATATTCTTGCATATTAAAGCAATTAATATCATTTTTTAATTTGTTGAAATTTTAACACGGCTTTGTTAGCCTATTCTATCTCATATTCACGTTTATATGTACGACTAATCTTCAACTGCATACATGAGACACGGATCTGCTTTGCGACTAGGGCGCGCGGGCGCAGCACGCACACAGGCATCTAACGCACACCAGTACATTCCTTGACAAGAATATTGCTTGCTATGCTAATGCAGCGGAGATTGGGCAGGTCGTTGGCCGCGCTCCCGGACGCTACAAAGTTATTCGGCAGAACAAGTTGCGGTCCACCCTCGCTGCGCCCTTACTTCTCAAACCAATAAAATTTTGTTCTCAATTTTAACGATTTACCTACTTGAAAGCAATGTCTTATAATACTAGCAGTACTTTATCTGTAATAACTACCTATACATTTTTTACATGGAAAATGAATTTGATTAAATGAAATATACGAGTAACTTTGAAACATGTATAGATCTCTACAACTCTACATATTGAGTTTTTGTTTTTGTTTTTTTTTTCAGAATAAGATATTATTTAGACTATGTATACTTTAATAAAATAAGTATTAGGTACTACCTACTTATTATAAATTATAACTTTTTAAACCATTCGTTGTTTCAGTATCACATTTTTAGTATATGATTGCACTTTGATTATGTACATAATAAATGAAGTGTTAATGAAACACTGATGTGTGTTATCATTAAATTTCATTTTGAAGCAATGTGGCAGACAATTTAAACTTGGTCGCTGGGCCGCGTCAACGATGGCCAGTGACCTTGAGTGTAGCGCGGGCGCAATAGATTAAACATCACACACATATGCATATGTAGTGTATCCAAATGCAATTCATGTGTGTGCGTTAAGGAAGGGCTGATTGTCGTATCGAGGAGTACGAACTGGCTCTTCTTGTTTATGTATTATATTACGTCTATAACACGAAAAAAGAAACATTTTCACGGAAGGAAATATTAAATTACTAATTTTTGTAATTATTAACAAATAACTACTTGACTACTGCAGATTTGTAGTCAATTTTCATTTTCGTCTTCTAATTTCATCAATTATAAAACACACATGGACTGCTAACTAAAATTTATATTCTGAATCTCTTATAATGTCGCTAGAAGATAATAAATTGTCGAGTTTCTAATATTAATATCAACGCATTATAGTTTAAAAATGGGTATATATTTTAAGGTGACAACTTATCTATATAATGACTTTGAAGTATAATGAATGCATCCGAAGGCACTGTGCTACTTTTCTAGAAAGTGCATCGACTACAGCCTTGAACGGACCCTTTCCATCGTCGCTCAAATAAGCGGTCGCTCTCACAATTTTTCTTAACCGTACATTAGGTGTACGATCAAGCGGACACTTATCTAATACTGAATTAGATTACGCTTTATATTTTTTATACAGTATCTAAAGCAAAGTAAAGCCAAATGGACGGTTCTGTGACTTGATTCGTTAGTGTCTGGAAGATCACGACAAGGGGTTATTGTATGTAGCTAAAGGCTCAAGTATGTATCCGTCATTTACGGTAATGGGCGTGTATGAGTGCGAGGCAGCGCTTGCGCATCCTGGAATAGTGGCGGACGAAGGCGGACGCCTGCGTGGGCGCGGGCGGGGCGCTCGGCCAAGCGGTTATTTCGGTATGCACATTGCATGCAGCGCGGCATCGCTGCACTTGCCACTCGAAATAGTCAGGTCAGGGACCGCGACGAACGTCTCGATCCTTCCCCAAGGTCAAGACTCTGCAGCCCCTCCACCCGCCGCTCTGTGTCATATTACTTCACCGGACACGCCTGTTTACTTACTACATAAAGTCGGTTAATAGATCTGGTTAAAAATATAATAGGTATCTATTAAAATACTTTTACAAAACCACATACAAAAATTCACAATAAAATAAAATTATCAACCTATATTTTCTCTAAAATTATCGTCATTGGGGCCTATTGTATTAACATTAGTTCTTATGAATTTCGTTATCGTAAGTAACGTTGGCAAACGTGACCCTTCCAAAATTAATCGATTATTAATGGCGAATATTTCATTAGGCATACGAGATAACACTGCGAAGTGCGCATCGGCAATTAACTCACGAAATTTTGCGATAACGTTTTCACTTTTAAGTTGGAGAAAATAAAGTAATGTTTATTTACTTCTAAATATGTTTATCTTTTCAATGAATAATATGTGCTGATGTTATCTTCTTAATTATATGAGAACACGTTTAATTATATAACTTTATCAGTGTTTCATACTAAAACAATTAAAATTTTCCTAATGTAAAGCAGAATACTTGCGTTATATAAAATTTGTGTACATTATTAGGACTTTATATAAGAACATACTCATCATCAGAATCATATCAGCCATTGGATGTCCACTGCTGAACGTAGGACTCCCCCATCGACCTCCAGAGTGACCGGTTCAAAGCATCGTCCATCCAACCACTTCCGGCGACTCTCCTCAACTCGTCTGTCCTTCTCACAGACGGGCCTCGAGAACCTTTCTGTTCCATGGGCCGTCAGTTCTAAGAGCTATGTGCCCTGCCCACTGCCACTTCAGCTTGCAAATTCGTTGGGCTATATCGACAACTTTCGTCCGTCTGCGGACCTCATCATTTCTGATTCGGTTCCGCAGAGAAATACCAACTCCATTGCTCTGTGAGTTGGAACTTGTTTAAAAGGTCCATAGTCAGAGACCACGTCTTATATCACACATATTTCATCATAGTATATTTTAGTCATTATCGTTAGTTCGAAAGTCGACATCTATATCTACTCGTATATAGACAATTTTCTTACATACTAGGTATGTAGAAAATTTCTGAGAAAAATCTCTACAGATAGAGAGTACAGAATACTGATCACTCCTTAAATCTATTGGCATAAGTAATCTTTCAAATACGGCAATAAGTATTGATGTAGATATAATAAATATAAAATACCTATAGTTTTTGCTCCACTGCAACTGAACCTATAACACACATAGCATTGTGAGCGATAGTTTGCTAAAAATCTGTCGTATTTTTATTTACAGGTTTAGAGAGAAAGGGTAAAAAAATTAACTATTTTGTTTTTTTACGACACCATATATTTCTTCTAAAAATATACTTATATATTCTATATACCTAACCAGCTGTTACCCGCAGCCTCACTCGCTTAGGATGTGATCACATTGTACACATTTCTTATAAGGGGATTGCTATAGTTAGAGTACCTTGAAGGACTTAAGGGTACATACAAAAATAGTAAATTTATTACTAAACAATCTATATAGATTGTTTAGTAATAAATTATATCTCTATATATATAATTATATCTCTATATACAAATATTTGTATTATAACTTTTAATTAAGCTCCTAAAGGTTAAAACATATTATTTCAAAAAAAATGAAAAGTAAAACTATTCCTTTTTTGTGACCTTACCTTTAGGGTATGGAAGTTATCAAACAATTAAATCAGTGTATACTCATTTTTAAACAATGGTTTAAATACGTATGTAATTAATGGTAATTTCTGAACTATTCTACTTAAAAAATAAATAAAAGGAAAAGTCCCTTATTTTAAAAGATGGTTTTAAAAAAGATCCAAAAGTAGCTTTATTTGATAGTTGACATTTTATAGAATCACAGTCATCTAAGTATAATTATGTGTATATTTTAATGCGCGAACGAATCCGCGGATAGTAGCTAGTGTATATGTGCTTTAAGTTAAATAATAACAGGTTTCACCCTACTGGTATGTACTAATTTTTATGGCTTCAGCTTCCCTTAGGTTTGGTCATCGACACCGCTACAGTAGGGATACTCGTGTTCGAATATCACTAATTAAGGATAGTTTCGTACTTTTATTTACTTCCTGATCATTACATATTTATTTACCCGTTTATATTCGACAGGTTTCTTTTGTTACAAATCATTAAAATTTATTAAAAATAACATGTAGAGTAAGTGCGCCAATTATGGACTAGTTCTGTAATATGGACTACCTACATTTCTCAAAAACCATCGGTCGTATTTAGCTATCGGTCTCTGCACACTAAGTTCCACCCCTCCCGCGGCTCGTTAGTCGCTTGTCGGTCGGCAGAGAGTGCTCACGCATTCACGGCAGCCATTTTTCGTTTTTATCATCGTGCGATGTAATTTTTTACTTAAATTCGTAAGGTCATAATTTCAGCAAATATTACTGTTTGGGAAAGTGGATTAAACTAGAGGAAAGGTGAGTTATTTTACAATTATTCATAATAAGTTGATATATCCAATAGTTTTAATAATTTTCTTAGCGACCATATTAACCTAGAAATGTATGTGTATTATAATATGGACCACCGGCATGTTTTAAATATGGACTAGTGGTCCATATTACAAACAGTCACTTATATTTTAATTTGATTGTTTTAGGATGGCATCTACAAATTCTACAACCAAAGAAAAGACCAGACAAACATGGGATAAAGATGTGATGGCTAATGCAATTAAAGCTATACGAGATAAGCAAATGGGTTTTTTAAAAGCATCTAAAACATATGGAGTACCCAAAACTACGCTTATACGCTTATCGAAAATGGAAGACCAATCACTTAGCGACGTTACGAACCATAAACTTGGAAGAAAATAGACTTTGCCGAGTGAATTGGAAGCTGAATTATGTGATTATATTCTAGAAATTGAAAAATATGGATTTGGTCTTACGCGCAGTGACATCAGATCTTTGGCTTACCAGCTAGCGGAAAAGAATAATTTAAAGCACACCTTTTCAAAAGATAACGAATCTGCGGGAAGAACATGGTTGAGGTTATTCCTCAAGCGCCATCCTAACCTATCCTTTCGCCGTCCAACGAGCACATCAATCACTAGAATGAAAGGATTCAACAAAGAAATTGTAAACGAATTTTTTGACTTGTTGGAGAGCTCTTTTGATAAAATCCAGTATCCTGCAACCAATGTTTATAACGTGGATGAAACTGGGATTTCAGTGGTGCCATCAAAAATGCCGGAGATACTAGCTCTCAAGGGCAAAAAACAAATAGGAACCGTAACGTCAGCAGAACGTGGATCAACGATCACTTGTGTGATATGTATGAGTGCAGGTGGCACATTTGTCCCGCCGATGATGATATTTCCGAGGAAACGGGACAATCCACTACTGATGAAAGGTGCTCCACTTGGTGCCATCCATGCTTGTCATCCATCCGGATGGATACAGCTTGATCTATTTACTCAGTGGTTCGAGCATTTTTTACAGCATGTGAAACCAAGTGCTACATCACCGGTTCTACTGATTTTAGACGGCCATGCAAGCCACACCAGAAATATCAAAGTTGTGGATTTAGCCAGAAAAAACCATGTTCGCTTGCTGTCTCTGCCTCCACATTCTAGTCACAAAATGCAGCCACTTGATAAAACATTCATGGGTCCATTAAAAAAATACTTGACTGAAGAAACTCGCAAACGACTACGAATGCAACCTCGAGCAATAACACATTTTGACATCGCGGAATTATTTGGTCTAGCCTACATACGAGCTCAGCGTGCAGAATTGGCCATTAGCGGTTTTCGTGCAACAGGGATATATCCCGTTAATAGACACGTCTTTGAAGATCATGACTTTATTGACGAAGACCTTCCAGCAGTAGAGGGTCCTTCTAATGACCCAGCTCGCGATATAACGACACTAGTTGATAAAATTCCTGATAAGCCGATACGTGAGCAAAAGGCTGTTGTATCTGAACCCGATAACTGCTTACCTGAGACAAGGGCTGTTGCAACTCAGGAACCTCAATCTGTAAACGAACCATTACCCCAGAGCGTTGATGGACATCATGAAGCAAACGTACAACCAAGAGCGTCAACACCGGCTATGAATGATTCAATAGTTAGTCCATCTACATCATCTAGATCATATTTTTCGCCGAAAGAATTGCAGCCTATACCGCGTTTAAGGAAAACTGTCAGCAACAGAGGAAGAAAAACCACCAAGCCTACAATTTTGACATCTTCTCCTTATAAACAAGATTTAGAAACGTCGATACAGAGGAACATAAAAAAGAATTCACCAAAGAAACCGCCAAAGAAAATACCAAAAAAAACAGCCCAAAAGAAGAGAAAGATCACAACAGAAAGAAAATCATCGTCTGAAAGTTCTGATGAAAGTGATTATTCAGTCAATGATAGTACTGATGAAAGTCCTGATCGTTCCCAAAACCAAAATTGTAAATGTTTGTATTGTAATGGGCTTTTTTCTGAAGACGTTCATGGAGAGAAATGGATCCAATGTGCATCATGTAGGGAGTGGGCTCATGAAGAGTGTGCTGGCATAGAAGATGTGGTTGATTTTTTTGTATGTGATATGTGTACCAGCAATTAGTTTAATCTTAATAATTGACTGATTTAATTTTAGGAAACACGTACTTTTTTCTCAATAATTTTGAACCAAATTGACTATGGTCCATATTTAAAACCATGTGGTCCATATTTTGTACACTTTTTGCTAATGCACAATAATGACATATTTTAGAAAATGTTGATTTTTTATAAGATTTTTATGTTCCTTAAGAATTCTAACAATCGTTTTTGATACCAAATAATTATCGAACCGTTCAAAATATATAAGACTGATTAATCTTTATAATTCTGAGTTTTATTACACAAAATCCTTATGGTGGTCCATAATTGGCGCACTTACTCTACTTATTTATTGTTTAAATGAATCTCTTGTTACTTTATTTAAATATTATTTCTGCCAACGACTCACGTGATTGTAAAATATATGTTATTGTAAATAAATAACGCTAATAATGTATAAACTATTCCTAAAATCAAGCGCTAGTCACGTACACAAAGCCCTCGAGTGTTTCCTTATAAAATTCGACGCTTAGATAAGCGACTAGGAGTCAAGGAAGGCATCTCTGGCGATGTTGCGAGGACATTGCACTTCTGTCCCCCCGCGGCCGTTTCGTCCTTCCCCCTTCGCCTGCCGAAACTTGCTAGGCAATGCACCCGACCGGATTTTACTATTTAGGCAGACTCACTCGACGCTGGCTTATGACGTTTATTTGTCACGCGATATTCTATATTATTCTTATAAAATGCTAGTCAAGCAGGTTTATGCACAATATCTATGCCTATGATGTATATTTCAGCAGAATAACACGTATCGTCTCATTTCTAAGTTTTTTTTTAACAATAAATAGTTTTATCACACGAATTGCATTTTATGCCTATTTTAATAATAAATTATTACATTATTTTTTCCAGTAATGATATCATACGCCATATGTATTGCACAATCTTTCAATAAAACGTAAAAGACGTATTAATTATTTCGTCAGAATGTATATTTTTAATCGTCTGAATGATACGATTACTATTGAAATATTATTGAAAAGTAATAACATGAAAATATTTTTAATTATAAGAAATAATCAGTGGTCGAGTGTTGAATGAAGGATTGCATCTGTGGTGCCCATCGGCGGAGGCGAACAATCCCGTTATTTATTATGTACCGTACTCACTCTATGTAGTGGCTTCATTTATCTAGTAGGTACCGTCAACCTGAGCATTTGTCTTGTTTCTGTTTAAAAATAATTTTATATATCTGTATATAATTTATTATATAAAGTAAATATAAGTCACAATTAAGACGTGTTTCCACGAGTATTAAAGCCCACCAAATACTACCAAATCGCCACTTCACAAATATTACATTTTATAATAGGTAGGTACATTACATAGGTATAGATAGATATGCAAAATACCAACATTTTTGATTAACCATAAAAGGACTGTATGAAAATGTCTGTCTATGAATTTCACGATTTTCATACATATTCTGTTTGTTATTTGAGATAATAAAACGACAAGACATTTTTGTATCCAGTCAGTACCCAGTAAAAAAAGACGAGCTTGGTTTGGCCTGCCTCAACACGCGGCGCGTTCGCCTCGGACAGTGCCCCGAATCGTGACGTCGCTTCCTGACTCCGACATTTACCATATAATATAAATAGCAAACATAAAGAATCATTTGTAAGAACTATTTTGTTCTATCTACCGTGAATATTTGTAAGATATTTAAGATGAATTTTATTTCAAATTCACAATTATAAAATTCAATGTAATAATAATAATAGAAGTAATTAATATTTTAGTAATATGTGTAATGACATAATATTGATCAATGATATTTGAAAACTCTGAATTCATCACAAGTGCGAGTAAACAGGTGAAATTATATTTAAATATTTAGGTTAATAGTGTATCTATATATGAAGAGCGATTATTATATGGATCATATGTGAATATTTTGATAGTGTGTAATTTATTTAAGATTACTACAAGAGAACAAAAGGAATTGTAGTGTAAAGTAAATATATATTTTCTTAGTAATTATCATCGACGAATTAAGTCCTAAATACATAATATAGTGCTCACGTAATAAACGACGTTTAACCTATCTTATATACATATATTATATATAGATATAGTCTATTAGAAATAGCACAACTAATGATCGATAGATGTATATTATAAAGTTACCTCCGAACTCATTTGTATTGAATCGATTTTTTATTACTATTCACATAAAGAAATGCGTATAATTTACAAAGCCATGAATCACATCTAATGCTAACATTAGATTTGAGTAATTTATAATAAAAAATGTAAACATTCATTGATATAAATAATGAAAAAATAAACACAATTAAATGGTCAGGGTAATATAGTGTATATAGTGTACCTACAGTTCTAATTAATACTTAATACGAACAGAAAACCTACGGCAACACAGTCTGACTTATGTTATTGACAGTAGCCGAGGTGATAATGTTATCGGACTATGCAAATTGCCCTTTAAATGGCTAAATGGCTAATTAATGTAAATATTTACAATAATATTTAAGTAAATGAAGATAAATGCATTTCTTCGAAACAATGCGTTAAATATAGGTAATCATTGAATATGTAAAGAACGCTAACATTTTATACATATTTCCGAAATATGTAATATATTCAGTTACTGTTGATTTGACACTACTTAAGTACCTATTCATATACGGGAAATATTGGAAGTTTAAATTTATTTTGTGGTAGGTACCTATACTAAATTGATAGGTTACTTCCAAATATGTCTCATTAAAAGGATTAAAAAGAGTTCAATTAAATATAGCAGCCACCCCTGTAATTACAGCGAAGGTTTCCTTAATTACAGCTCCAATAAAAAGATCCAAGCTTCCTACTTCCCACGTAAGGGCGGCAATGCGCATGCGCAACATGTGCGCGATCGGGCTTATTATTACTCACCGGTAAATACTATGAAAATACATATTACATTCCAAATGCATAGAGTTAGTAATAGTATAGAAAATCCGAAATCAGAAAATACAGAAATGTTACAGTTTCTAAAATTATCATAATTCAAATTTTGAAAACAAAAATAAAGTAAGTAGGTAAGTATCTGTAATACGTGTGCATTGTGCAAAGTCAAATTTACTTTCTAATTGTTTAACATACACACACGGTCGTCTGATCCTCAGGTAGGCAACTTATTGCCTGTGTTTTAGGTAACAGCCGACTGATATACAAATATTTTTTTAATAAATACACATGTAAATAATACTTGTAGAAATAAATACATATTACACCCAGACTCGGGGCGGGAATCGTACCCAGAACCCTGGAGCAGAAAGCAGGGTCACTGCCAACTGCGCCAACGTGTCAGACAAATTGTGTATATAATAAATTACATCGCTTACAAGTAGGTACACATGTTTAATATTCTTAGTTACAAGGACATACACTACAAGAAAATAGTAAGTAAAAAAAATAAAATAAAAGATACCTATATATTAAAGTTAATTAAAAAATACAAATGTTATTAAGAGCTTAGAGACTTTTCTATAGGTAATTCTACCTACATTATATGTCTATGTACAATCACGTTGCCCAATAAAATAATACAAAAAGTATCCTATGATGTTCCGGCGTCGTTTAAGACCTGTGACAAGCGGAGTTATTTCAGGCGACACCTAGCGGGCTTTCCGGATTAATTGATCGCATCTAGGGTTACAGAATTTAATTCTATTAATAAAATTTTCGATTAAAATAATCGCTTCCTAAAAATATCGTTATAATACTTATAATAATAGTATAACTAAATATTTATTTCGACAAAACAAAAGGTTACGTTCCTACATACATGTTACTCTATTGTATGAAGTTAATGCGTTTTGATAACTTTGTTAAAAATATGTAATTAAAATAGAAAAATCATCTTCAATCGTGACTTTTTTAATTTTTGAGATATACTCGAAACATAGTCAACAACGTATAAACATGCAAGTAATTGTATGAATTTAATAAAAACGACATTAACTTTAAAGAAACGTTTAAAGTAAATCATGTCATGTCGATCATTGAACTTCATTGTTACAAATTGCGAAACAGGTAATTACTAGTGTTTTAAGCGTACGCTTGTTTGTTGCATATAAATCGCGATATTATTACAAACACTGAAATCATTTTTTGTTATGTTAATTGTAACATTCAACCCTGAATACATTAATATTTATTATTTCGCTGTTAGAAAAAATAACAGTTCAATGATGTTCCGAAGAGAATATGCAATGAACAATTTTCTTTTTGACGACCGAATGGAAAAGAATAGGTAGACAAAAAAAGTCAATATAATATTTTTTGTCTATTCATTTACTATAATGAAACGCTGCCCTATCCCTGAATAACAGTTTTATTGCTTGTTCCTAGAGTGGTGTATGATATCAAAGAGTATTTTTTGAACATCAATAGTGATAATAGTGATGCACAAGGATATTATAGCAGTTGATAAAGGCTTTACTCCGTTATTCTTAGGCAAAGAGAAATGGCGTATTATAGTTACTGAGTAGGTAATGTTGGCCGCTAACCGTATGGAAGAGCAAATAGCTTAGCAAACCCCGATGTAGATCAGTCCAGCTTCATATCCTGGTTACAATATGGTAACTTACTCTTACTTTAACTCTTTGGCCTCTCTCTTGAAACCGAAGGTTTTGTCTGCGTAATTATGGACGAAGTTATTAAGTCGAATAACTACAGGAAACATGAAAGACGGAACTCGCGACTTATACCTAGTGTGTCATTGCCCAGGAAAATCCATAAGACATGTTGCTACTGGATGTAGTCGTCTTGCTAACGGTGAGTATTTGCACAGACATAACCAAGTAGCCAGGATTATCCACCAACAACTTACGCTTCGATACGGCCTCGTGGAAAATGAGTTTCCTTAGTCATGCTGTGCTCTACTGGGATCGGTCTATTGTCACTGACAGGTTTATAACAGCCAATAAACCTGATATAATGGTAGTAGACCGATCAGCGTGCCAAGCAATTATAATTTTTGTAAATTTCTGAAAAAAGTTGACAAAAATGGCACATATACAACTAAACTAAACTAGAAAACCAACCGTGCGTGTAAAAAATTTAACGCACTGCAAAAGGACGAACAAAAGTTAACGTTAAGTTAGTTACTTTATTTATTTATTTATATTTTATACCTACCTTGAAATATGTATATATGCAGAGCCTCATAAACAGAAGTTAGTTTTACCATGTAGGTACTGTACTTAAACTATACGTAGGTAGGTAATAATATATTAAAAATTATAGTATAATGTAGGCTACCTATAAAGGTAGAATTGACAGATGACGGAGAACTGACATCTACAGATTACTCTAAAAATTGTTTTTGAGCTTATGTTTATTATTTTTTTCATTAATTTCATCTTTTAAGGTTTTCAGGAGTGAATTCATAGCAGGATATTCAAAGCAGGAATAACATATTTAAGTGAATGTTTGCCATAATTCTTAAGGAGTTTTGGGATTTCTAATTTTGGACTTAGTACTTCTCAATCTTTTACAATAAGTACGTACGACAAAGTAAACATCGGCTCCATAATAAAAAAAAATGAAAAATCGTTTTTTTTTTGAGCCGCGTGTAAACAAAAAGTGGTGACCGTTATAGAGTGCTGTGTGTACCTACTACCCGGGAGTGTGTTCGCAAATCTGAAGGAGTCCTGGTTTCTGAACAGGAAGATCTGGATTTTGGACAGGCGCCAATTAAAGGAACGAATTACTTTGACTTACCTACAGTGAATCGAATGTATACTTCGCGTAAACATTGTGAATCCACAATAATCAGTGATACAAAATCATTCAAAATTACAAAACCTAGTTTATAATTAAAATTAACAAAAATAGTTCATCATCATCATTATCATCATATGGACCCCCCATCGACTTCCAGAGCGACCAATTCAAAATAGTTCAAATTACAAGCAATGAGTCATTATACGAAAATTTTATATAGGTATACATATATACTGAAATGAATAAAAAATGCTATATATTATAGGTACATTTAGGTAAAACTACAATAAATTTTTGGTAAACCTTCGTTCTTTTAAAAATATGTCAAAATGAAGATTATTTTTATACCTTTAAAGTGATATTTTTGTTTAAATATATTTATTTTATTTTTTTATTTATTTAAAAAGTAAATAAATAGTAATTATTAGTAACAATAGTAATTATTAGTAATTATTAATAGTAACAGTAATTAGTAGTAATCATAGTAATTATTAGTATTTTATTTATTTAAAAGGTAAATAATAGTTAGTAAATAGATTTGCTATTATTAAAATATTAAACAAGTTCCATGCTTTAAAAATAATAAATAGACACTTGGAAATGGACTGACTTACCAACCCACGTCAATATTCAAATAACAATAACTTTTAATAAAGTATACTGATTTAAATAAAATAAAATCCCCTATATATTTTAGCTAAATGAGATATGCATTATGATATCATAAATTCATAACCTTACCCGGCCCAACTTCAAAACAGTAGCTACGTGAACACAAATATAAATAGGTACTTACCTATTAATTTTTACTTTGTTACAAACTATTTTTTTTAATCACTTAACAGCGACTTTTACAAAGGATAGTGTGTATAAAGTGCCCACATACAAAGTAGTTTGTGTGTGTTCATCGTATGAAATCATATTATATCAGTCTATCTCAGTCCACTGCTGGACATATTCCTCCCCATGTTCCCGCCAAATACCCTGATCCACCGTGCGTTTTCTCCATATGGACTCTCAAAAACAGCTTATAAACGAGACTCATAAATGAGATAGGCCCGTAGTTTGTTCAAGAAGGAATTATCATTTTTCTAGAAGAAAAATACAACCACACTCCTGGACCACGCTTTCGGCGAGGTACGTATACTGCTGGATGATGTTAAAGACCGCACCGCACCGCTAAGGCTTTTAGGACAGGCCGTCCAGCGGCCTAAGGAGCTCAGTTGTACCTAATTCCGTTATTCCTCGTGGCCCTCCCGTTTTTAAGCTGCCCAAGCACCGCACTAATCTCGTTTACAAATATAAATAAATAATAAAATGAATATTTTCAACACGCAGAAAGGTCGGCTCTTCCTAGTTAGGCAACTTATTGTCTGTTTTTAGGTAACATCGGACTAACATAAATTTTTTATGTAATAAATGTACGTATAAATAATACATACATTAAAAAAATATACCTATATTACACGAAGACTCGGGTGGTAATCGAACCCACAATCCTGTATCAGAAAGCAAGAGCAGAAGCACGACAGCTAACTTCGCCCACGGGCCAGTTAGAAAGAAAAAACATTCTAGTATTACCAACCTAATACAAAATAGTCAAAATCTAGGAAGTAATTAATATCTTTAGAGTCGACAAAGTCCAAATTGTATTCAAAAATAAACGAAATTTTTAAAATGTTCCTGAATAAATTCTTTTAAAATATTAAACATACAATACAAGACAAACGGTAAGAATAGAAAAACAATTTTTATGTAAGATTTATCTTATGATTTAGGGTATACTCGTCTACTTATTATGCTAATATGACTGCAATAGATGGGTCACAGGTGACCAACGGCCAGTAGGTACAACCCTTTCGCAACCAATTCTATATTGATTTAAAGCGAGGAATAATGCATTAATACTATTTTAAGACACGACAACAAAGAAACCGCTCACAATGCTTATCGCATCGAATACAATATTATATAGGTAGGTATATTCATGTAAATGAATTAATTTTATAATTCGGATAGGATCGATCACATATTTTATAAATATATTAAATTGGTATTTCTTAAAAACAAATATTCACTAGCAAAGATAATTTTGTTTAACTTTTAGTATAGATTTCTTTTGTAAATCTGGTTTAAGAATCTTTATTTCCTATTTTAATTACTTCACTTGATTATATGAGAAATGCTTCAAAATATATCACACAAGAGAAACAAAAATTGAGAGTAAAACTAAAATATACACCTCACAAAGTATGTTCAAGAAGGCAAATTCTAAAAAAACAATTTTATTGACGTGAAGTTAATAACTAGAAGTTGCAGAACGTAATGCTCGTAAATGAAAGTTTTATATGAAAAACACTGGAGTGCATTATAATATAATAATAGTGTATCAAAATAAAATTATACGAATAAGATATTTAACAGATCTTCAGAAAAAAGAAGAAAAATTAAAATTATAAATTCATAGTTACACATACAATATTATCGAATCGCCATATCGAATCTATGTAATAAAATGCACTCATGGAAGGTCAAATTACAATCGATTTTCAAAAAATAACTGAAATTTAAGATTTGTAAATTTAACTTTTTGCAACTACAAATACTGTCACATAGGTACGTACCTACTTTAAAATGTCATGTTAATTTTACGTTAAAAAATATAAGAATTACAAAGTTCAATGTCAGAACTTGATAGCGCAGATAGAACAAGTTGTAGATCCCATGAGGTCAGCGGTCATCGGTCAGAGGTGGTCAACGGCTGGACTCAAGCCGAGGGGTTGCGAATCACATGACGGGAAATTAATCAATGGTCAGTATTATCTTATTATTAACGTTTTGATATTATAACTAGGAAAATATGTATTTTGAACGGAAAAATTTATACATCTAGTACCTACCTGGATAATACAAGTATTACATAAAATTGAAACAAAAAAAAAATTTTATTTCAGATTTTGTATTTATCAGTTAATTTTAAAAAAGAATGAATGAAAGATGAAATATAATAACCGTTGTTCGATTTCAGTACACGTTATAAAATACTTATAAAATTACTTACAATTATTTTTACTTTATTAAAATTAATATTATTTATTTTAATAATAAAATAGAACCAAAAATTATTATAATCTTTCAATGTCATGATTAAGTTCAAGTTCTCAGTCCCATGGTCAGCGGTCAGAGGTGACCAACGGTTAACAATCCTTTAGCGAATTCCGTGCACTCACCCCACACCTGTACCTATACCATTTGTTATGCCAAACAATGTCTTAATTTATTTGCATTATTTATCGATAACATTTCGCGAAACCTCAGAATTTTGTTTTTTAAACAAGTCCATTTCATTAACTTTATAATGCAAAATAACATTTAAACATAAACATTTTCTTATTTACCTACTTTTTATTCTTTATTTCAAACAATTCAGTTAAAAACAATAACAAAATATCTTTTGAGAAATTTTACAAGAAATATTACAAATTTTTGAACATACCGTGATAGGGCATGATATTGACTATTTTATTGGGGAGTCTCAAGGGTGTATTTAAAATAGTCTCTAAACGGCGTATTTCTGTCCGTTCGTCACCTCTGACCCATGCTTGACAAGTGATGTCCACTACAAGGTCTGCGAAAGTACCTTTAGCCTTGATAGTGAATATTTTATTAGCGAGGTAGCTCGTTTTGGAACCATACAATACGATATCTTTAAAGTTGTTTCTGTTAATAATATTCAACGTGTGAATATTTCTCAAAAAAATTTGGTTCTTATTTGCGTGAAATCTTAACTTATAAATTCGTAATAAGTGATGATATAATAAAATTATATTACAACAAATACCTAACTAATGATATTTATTTTGTATATCAATTTCTAATCCCTTAGTGATGATGGACCAATATGCCTTTGTATATTTTATATCGTCCAAAATCTGCAAATTTTTTCTAATTTGTAATTTTTATAACATGTTAAATTAATCAAGATGTGATTAATATCCACGCACCTTCGAGGAAATGATGGTACGGCTGAGCTTTTGTGATCTCGATAGACTTCTTTAGTATGATAATTTTTTTTAATACGTATCTTTATGTAAAGTAGGTAAAATACGTACAATTATCATTACTTTTTAGCTCAAAAATTTAAAAATGTTATTAATATACTTAATGGTTGTCTGAATCCCTTGTAAAAAAAATTCTTAAATATATACATATAATAAAATGGTAGGAAAGTCAAAACTGTACATTGAATATTTTTTTAAAGAATACTTGGGGTGTGATCTACAATCGATACCGAAGCCAAAAATATAGTTTTTAAAATTTTTGTCTGTTTGTCTGTTTTTTTGTTTGTCTGTATGCATGTCCAGGATAAACTCAAAAAGTACTGCATGGATTTACTTCAAATTTGGCACGAATATTATTAAGAAGTCGGGTCAACATATGGGCTACATATTATCACGCTATCACCTACAGGGAACGAGCAGTGAACATTTATTTCTTCAACGCATTCTATAACAACGTGTAATATAATAGCGTTCACGCAGACGACGTCGCGGGCAGCAGCTAGTTTATAATAAACGTCAAATCAAATTTCATAAACGTTAAACATACAGCGGTCAGTGGACAGCGGTCAGTTCCCCGATTTACGGCTGTTTTATTTACTGTAAGCTTATTAAACCCTTTTCTTTGTGGAATAGTCTTGAGAAGGGTAATTAATATGGTCGGGTATTGTATGAAATCTGCACCTTTGTTCCTTGTTGTTTCGTGCCATTGTTGGAATTGCGGGTCGGTTTTTTTTTGTTTGGCGTTTTATTTAGGTGATCATTAGCCCAGTGGGCAGTTTTGCACTGACCGCTTCGATGTGTTTTCTCACAGTTATAATAGCACGGTGACCGTTAGTCAGCAATTAATTCGAGTTAAATAATGATATAGGACTATTTATCAGATTTTGCTTACCTACAAATATACCTAATGTTTTATTTTTACACATTCGTTTCAATTTAGAATATAATTAGGTATATCTAATTCTGTTTTGTATAATAATTTCATCATTTTATATTGTAATCGACATGCTTATTATTGTTAGTTACATGTTAATATATTATTTTCAAATTTAATATTAAAAACAAACAATGTTTTAATCCTACAATACAGAAGTTATATTTAATTTCCTATTATCAGTGAGTCCCACGACGCACATCACTATTATATTATAGGTAATAAATAATTATTCGAAAATGTTAACTATTATTTTTTATTAAACTTATTAGTAAGACATTGTAAGGTAATGTAGGTAACGCATTTTTTAAGTAGGTACCTAACTAAGGCAAAAATCATATATAAATGTTTTTCTTTGTAACTGATATATTCTTGTAACGAATTTCGCAGATATATAAATAATGTATCCTTGTTCGCGATAATCATTGCGCGTCTGAAAGTAGCCACTAGGTACAGAATTATGCAGTCTGCAGACTGGTCTCATTACGATATACAAGTGTGAAGTGAGTCTATCGATTACAATACAATTTATTCTATTATTATCTATTTCTAAATATTAATCACATTTTAACGAAATAGCTTACAAAAATCTTGATACTACGATGAAAATATTCCAAATACTTATAGTCTGTTAAATTATATATAATAAAAAAAATATATAGACACTATGTTAAGAAATTTCAAGTTTATGAGCGCCTGGTACTCTTGTTGTATATAGATATGTCAGTAAACGTGTTTCCAATTGTGGGTATAGAAGTAAAGATATAAATAATATATGTGTGTGTACAGTACTATGTCGTTTTCGCAGGACGCGATTCGCCATAGCTTTATATGTAGTGGTTCGCGAATCGCATCATGCGAGAGGAAGGAGGATCGCCCTCCCGTAGCGCCAGCCAATCAGAAGAGTTCTAGACCGTGAGCACATTGCGTATCGGACTCAATGGTATTGCGAATAAATTAGCACACTCGTTTTCCTTATCTTATATACTACATAGATACTAATATAACATTATGTACATAACATATGTTTTTACGTTCTATCATTAAATATATACCCGTTCTCCTTTATCATTGGTCTGTCAGTCTTGTTTATTTATTTTTTTACAGAAGTATATAAATATTGAAAATATAATTTATTTACCACTAAGACGATGTATTATTTTACGATTACCGTCTACGAGTCATGCGGCCTTGGTACATGAAAACGACCACTAAGTTCCACAAATTGCTTCGTTTCTTTTTTCTATATATACATTTTATTATTAATTAAAAAAGCCGCGCATTTATAAAAGCGTAAGAACAATTGAGCTTGTCAAAATGTCAAAAATCTCATTCACAACACAAAAGCAAAGCTAACCTAAAACGATTGCTTAAAAGGATTACATACAATAAAGTTAGAAATGCGTGTTATATTGAGGAGGGTCCAGTCTATGTATAGCATATGCAAAGTACGGGAAACCCTTCACTGTAAAATATCTCCATTAAAGTTCTTTAAAACACGTGTTTACTGAGTTTAATCCTCAGAGACTCCACGAATAACATATCGTTTGCATTTGCAATTAATCATTGTTTAAGTAACAAAAATAAGACAAATTGTTGATAGTTTTTAGTGCACAAGTTTCTAAACACAAATATATCTAAAAACAGCAAATTATAATGAATTGGTATGTCCTGTATCTTGTACTATTTTGTTGAAGTTAGTAGGTACCTATTAAATAAAAGAAAGTGATTGCTCTTATTATATTATATTATTATATATTTATTAATTTCATGACGATTTTAAATTTATCTATTACTAGCTTCTGCCCGCGGCTACGCCCGTGTGGATGTTGATTATCACGACCAAAAAAAAGTATCCTATTATTCCTATGTTACTTCTATGTGTAGTTTCATGATAATCGATTAAATAGTTTTTGCGTGAAAGCGTAACAAACAAACTTACATTTCACATTTATAATATTAGAAATTATATTGAAATAATTGCTTTACAACCTGATTGTAAAATAATAATCGTGGTAGGTATATATACAAAATACTAAACATATAAAAAAGTTATTCACGTAAATAAAGCTTTTAAGTAGAAGGTATCCTGTGATACAAATGACACTTTAAAAAAAACTTAATAAGATTTTATATATATAAAGGTATACATAAAAATGTTTTGAAACGTAAAAACTAACAACCCTTTTGAAAACACAAACTAAAGGGGATGTCGCGATTAGCCCTCTACTCATACGTGGCAAAAACACTGCAGATGCCTGTATTCCAATTAGCTGTCAGTATGTCAACTTTTTTAAAGTTACTTTAGCTTTTCCTTCGAAGACGAATTCAAACGCATATTATATTTTTTTATTATTTTAGTATGATATTCTCCATAATTTATTTATTTATTTATTTATTTTTATTTCTTTGGAAAACAAACAGTGATATAATACAAAAAGAACATAACTAAATTAAAACTATACACCAATTACATGTTTTCACAATTAAATTACAAAATAATAGCTTGCTCAGTTGATACAGTTACATTAAAATGGTAACAAATGCCACCTAAGGATCTGTTTGAGAGCCATTAAAGTGTTCGTTAAATTATTTTTGAAACAAAGTGTTGAAGAAGTAAAAAAATCAAGCTGTGGAGATACCACCACATTGTTTACACTTTTTGTTGCACGAATAAAGAAAGAATTCTGTCTATAATTGGTTGAAGTCTGCGGAATATCCAAACATACGGGTTGCCTTACTGTTTTATAAGGCACCCTCAAATTAATCTTCGAGAGTAAGTGCGGAGAATCTACACGATTTTGGGCAATTTTAACTAGGAAGGCAACGTCGGCAATTTGTCTCAGTTCCTGTAAGGGTAGTAAATGGTGTCTCCGGCACCTAGCCTCATAATTGCAGTCGTTGATTCCCAGCCTATACTGCAGATATCTCAAAAATCTGCGCTGAATGGACTCAATCCTATCAATGTAAACAATATAACGTGGATTCCATACCTGCGAGCAATACTCGAGAATACTACGCACCAAGGAACAATAAAGGATCTTAATTACTTTTATACTATTAAATTGGGAGCTTGACCGAAAGACAAAGCCCATAGTTTTATTGGCCTTTTTACAGATCTGGTCTATATGTCTTCATCTTCGTGATCACGGATCTCATTTACCCTGTGTAACACCTGATCTGTAAATTTGTATACAGTTTATAGGAATTCAAATTTGCGAGTGAAAGTCATACAGTAACATTTCCGAATGTTCAGTTGTAAATTATTACGAAGGCAGTATTGGTCGAAACGTTCCAAATCCTCCTGTAACAGCTTAGAATCGCATATTGAATCAATCTTTTTAAATATCTTCATGTCATCGGCGTACAGAAGGAAGTTAGAGTGTTGGAAACAAGAGTCTACATCGTTTATAAAAATATTAAAAAGTAAGGGCCCCAGTAATGACCCCTGGGGAACTCCAGAAGGGACATTATTCCAGTTTGATGAGAATCCATTCACTACTACTGCTTGTGATCTATTTTCAATGTAAGATGTAAACCATCGGTATAAATTACCATGAATTCCAGCAAAGAGGAGCTTTTGTAGCAATATTTGATGGTCAATACAATCAAAAGCTTTGCTATAATCTGTAAAAATAGCGTCAACTTGGCCCCCAGAATCCATGCTAGCTGTAACAAAATCTGTGAAAGATAAGAGATTAGATGCAGTAGAACGCATCGCTAAAAATCCATGCTGTTCTGGAATAAAAGATGATGATAATGATTGATAAACCTGAGAATACACTATGCGTTCAAATACTTTAGAGAACAGGCATAACTTAGATATAGGTCTGTAGTTCTTGATATCATTTTTACTACCGCTTTTGTGTATCGGGGAAATAAATGCGGATTTCCAAATACGAGGTACGAGTCCCTCAGTGATTGAGCGCTTGAATATAATAGATAATGGTACTGAAAGAGATTTATTAATATAAATATTATTCTAATAATAGTTAGGATTATTGTTCAATGACGCGTATTTTATATTTATAACTTTTTAAGGATTACGTATCGTGAAATTGCATCCTTCATTAAAAAAATATCGTAATAGTAGTGTTCGAAAACAAACAAAGCTATATAGTTCTTTTTTTCTTCAATCAATGCGGATATTCTATTAACAGTTTAATGCAAAGGAAGTGTATAACTGGGTCAGACGATTGTGCATTGCACATGTTGTGAAAGCAACGCAAAAAATACCCCTCTTTAGTGCTTTGTTTTGAGACGTGAAAAAAAACTGATTATTGGCTGCAATTTGTACCTACCCTTGAAGTCGTATAGCGTGGATGTGGAGAATTGGTTCCTGGAGGGTTTCTTACTACAAATAAAATATAGATTGGAAACTAGACAAATCTCATAATAAATACATACTATCTACTAACGTGATTAGGCTAAAATAAAATAAAAAATAAAAAACAGTTTTTTTGGCTCATCAAAAAATATTATAATAGTAAATTTTCAACAACCAATACTCTACGTCTGTCTTATAAGAAACAAATTTTTTTGCTTTCTTAAATTCGTTTTATCCTTAACCCTTCCCGCGGTCTCGCCAGCCATTCTTTGCCTAGCAATCGCATTTTTTACAATCTTTTTAAATGGCACATACAGAGAAAGCGAGTTTTTTTCAAATCGACCCATTTGATAAAATGCAGTATCATCCGCTTACCTGAATAACCTTTAGAATCTATTCTTTTAATAGGTCGGCTCTAATCAATTTAGGTGTGATATGGGAATATGCATAAATTTAGAGCTTCAACGCCATGAATATCCCAATTTTACAATTCCTATTTTTCAAAAATAATAGTTTGTTATTATTTAGTGTTAATAAAATTAAAAAAAAGGAAACGTTTTTAATTTTTATTAACTACTAAAAACTTATATAGGTACTCTTTTAGCAATTATTAAAAAAAATCACGTTTTTCTCAAAAACTAAAAATGTCTTTCGCTTCGCTTCAGCCTATCGCAGTCCACTGCTGGACATAGGCCTCTCCAAGCTCGTGCCTAACATCCCGGTTTTCCGCAAGCCTCATCCAGACTTCTCCGGAAACCTTGGTCCTCGAACCTCGTCGTCGGTCCAGTGGGCCGAAGGACGCCCTATACTACGTTCGCCGATACGCGGTTTCCACTCCAAGACACGTCTACTCCAGTCGCCATCGGTCCTGCGACATACGACCAGCCCACTGCCACTTTAACTAGCTGATTCTAAAAAAAGACTTTAATGATAATTCAGTAAAATTACTTTATTAATCAAAATTATTTTTTCATTGTAATTACGTATAGGTATAATATATAATATGATATACTGCAATTTAAAAAGATATTTAAAATAGATGTATAATTATTGTATATACATTATTAAATTTAATATTACGTAGTCGTCTAAGATTTTTTATTTGAGCTACCTTAGCGGTAGACTGACATCGAACGTTCTTCACCAAAACAAACTAACGTGCGAAACGCTAAAATATCGTATACGAAAAAAACGATCGCAGGTAAAAAGTCATATACCGGTATAATTGTCACAAATTAATACAAAAAATCGTTCACAAAAGATATCAAATCTGCAAGCCACACGAGCAGGTATAGAAAATGTTATAAAATTCCAGTTTTTTGTAAAAAGAAGTGTGCAAAACCGTGGGTGGAGACGAATAACTGTACTCTGCAGCTGAGATATTAACAGTATTATGAAGACATTTGTTTTTTATTACATAAAAAGTTTGATTATGAAAACTGTAAGTTTCTGACTTAGTTAAAATGAAAAAAAATTAAAATATTTATAAGAATAATGTTTACTCATTCATATAACTATATTTTCTAATACGAGTAGTTATTTATAATGTCTTATTGGACAAATGGAAATAAAACAGTAATGTATACAAAAATAATTTTATTAGTTTTGAAAACTTTTTCCTATTTATATTCAGGTTTTTTTTTTTCTTTTTTTGCGGGCCCAAAACTTTTCTCAAAGAAAAAACTTTGAGAAGATTAAGATATTCTCCGCGTAACGTTTGCTTTGTCACTAAGCAAACATTCAGCATATTCGTTTTTGTAGAAAGAATTCTGTGCAAAAGGAGAATAAAAAAAACAAGAAACGCGTTCAGATTTTGAATGCAACATGATAAGTAAGTTTATTTTGAAATAGAAACCGATATTAGTAAAAACGCAAGTCTTAAATCGATTTTATCATCACTAAGTTACAGAATTATTTCAACTAAATTATATAGGAGTCACTTTTCTTTAATCGATCAAATTATGTATATACTATATATACCTATATTAACGTTGAATTTGAGTAATACAATAGATTACTTAGTAGATATAAGATACATGTAGAATTATATGAACTTAGAAGAATGCAAAATTCGGTTTTTAAGTCAATTGCATAGTTCAATGAACCTTCCTGAAAAAAAAAACTCCCCTGCAAGTTTCAGCGGTGTCAGTCGACGCACCGCGTTCTCACGCCGCGTAACGCCACGTCACGTTGAACTCTGACACCGGTAAAAAGTCTTGAAAAACTTTGCTTTAGAACAGTTTTAAACTAAATTTTGAATAAGTTTTAAGCGTTTGAACGTCTTTTTCAAACATTTTCTATTTGTCAAACAACTACTTAGTAGTAGAAGTCTTGTAGTTGTAACCTTCTACAAGATGTCAATTTAAAACAGCTAAACTTATAATTTGCTACTACTCCAAAATAATTTGCTATTTGAGTTTTAATTGGTAGGTACTACGAGCAGTTTTTATCAATCATGAACATGACTTTTATGTGAATTTATTTTTTCTAAATATAAAGTATTCGGCGATAAGATGTGTCTTTAAAAAAATTAACATAATTATGATTTAATATTTTTATGAGTTTCATTTCATTAAGTTTTTTATGATATAATTAACACAAATCTTTATAGTTTTTACGGGCGCAATCATGTCACACACATGACGGAACGGAAGTGAAGTTGCTGCGAATGTACGATTTCCGGTTGCCCCGCCGCGTACTATCATTATTCTTTCAGCAAATACGTTTTGACTACAACCATTATCCCCTCTATCGAGCCCTCATGTTTATCCTTAACGGTCTCCATGTCTACATCATTAATTTATTTTAAACAACTTATCGCTAAAAAAAATCATTCTATAAGTCATCAGCTGATATTTCTTGAGGATTATAAAACTTAAAAATATACAATTTATGTAAAAGATATAAAATAATTATAATACTCGTAATTGTTTAATGAAATATGCGTTATATAAAATATTCAATGAATTATGAATATGAAAACAGTGAAGTCAGCTGTTGTTTCAATGTTTAAATTATGTATTAGTTTTACACATATTATTAAGGAAAAAAAGTTTTGCAAAAACGGAGAGTAGGTACCTATAACGGTTATTAAAAGACTGTAATCTATATAACTGTCATCACTTCCTAAAAGCCTTTGAAAATTGTGAGAACAAATTATCGCAAACACTTTGCTTTTGTTGATAAATGTACAAAAAACGTAATGCACAATTCACAACATCGAATATTTTGTTAGCAAAAAGTACAACTCCCACGCTATGAAAGGGTTGAATATACACCTGACCTAGATTGCATTCGTATAAAAAAAGTTTTTTATTAAATTTTTTACGTTTCAATTCCTTTAGTACTTTTCAATTCAAACTAAGTAGGGTGTCCATTATTTGCAATAAGATATACGCACCAGGTTTTCTAGACAAAATCATTAAGCGGTTAGTGCTTTTATTAATAGATGTATCAACATAAAATATCCCGAATATTATCGAACACTTGCGTCCCTTTACGAACATTATAACTTGTCGTAAAATGAATTTTTTGATCGCAATATAATGTAATCGTCGGACAGTTACATTAACAATAGATAATAAATTTAGAATATTTTTTTATAAAAATTTGCTTTTTATTCATCCTTTTATTCCAATATAAATTATTTCGATCGTTAACTTTTAAGTTTTTGTTATCATGTATTTAATCATATTTTTTTTTTTAAATATTATAAGCAAAAAATTGGTGTAATAAATATGTAATCAGATATATGTAATATAATAAAATATTGAATCGAGTAAAATCATTAAGCAGAAATATATATATATATATATATATATATATATATATATATATATATATATATATATATATATATATATATATATCGCATATAAATATTTAAAAGTAAATCTATTGTCACTCTACTTGCGTAACCCGGCTTGCACACAATACGCAAGTTCATTGTCGAGGCACAGGCGCAGGTAGCAGCGAAAGGGTTATCCGCTTATGCAAAAACACAATACCATCCGATTAACACTCAACAATCATTTAAACTGCCGTTTAAATGTAAACTGCTGTATTAAGAGCTTACGCCCTTATCCCTAGCGTGTGCTGATTAGCATTTTAGCGATTAATAAAATAATGAATGATAAATAATATATATATATATATATATATATATATATATATATATATATATATATATATATATATATATATATATATATATATATATATATATATAATTTTTAATTTTCTGTTGCTATCGACTTAAGCGTTAAAGTGTAACTGTAACAAATATTAGGTACATAAACTAGTGGTCGCCCAGTGGTCGAAATTCGACCTAATCTATAATTGACAGCATTGTCAACATCATAAAAATATGATTGCGCATAGCATAAACAGCAGTCATTGGACCTGATCTATGATAATAAATTTCGATTTCAAATTCGTTGCAAGACCTGTATTTAAGACCGTGTTGACAACAGAGTTTGACAATAAACAAAATTTGTGTATATATGTACATGTGTCTGTGCCGTAGTTCGTGTAATGTTTTTTTTTTTTTTACTTTAATGTATTTTTTAAAATTCTTTTTAATTTAATGTATTTTTTGAGCATTATTAGTATTCTGCACTTCTTCTCCATATAAACTTTAACTATGCCAAATTTTATTCTTCTCCGTCCGCGTAATTTTCGTAAAAAGGGGTAAAAAGTTTTTGCTTGACGTAGAAATATTGAAGTTATCCCTTTTAGAATTGTCTTAAATTCTAACTTAACTAATTTAATAAGATAATTAAAATTTTAAATAGTAGTAATAAAATAATTTAACTACTTTTATCATTTATCTCGTATTCGACGATAAAGGAAAATAACATGAGAAATCAGTTTAACTGCTAAGTAGAGCAGTGTGTTGAATTAAACACCTCTCCTCCATAAAGCAAAGGCATAAGACAGGCTAAATAGCTGATTCATTATATATTCATTACATTACTATTATAGAAATATATTTATAATTTATAAATAAATAGCTAAACCTGAACCATAGACTATGGGACGGAAAATACAAATTATTTCCTTAAAAAGCTTTAATAGATAAATCAGTAAAGGTAGCGTGCGTGCTTTGTTTTCGTTAGCACGTTACAACACGACTAGGTGAATTTCGCGGCCTTTAACGAACTAGCTTCATTAACAATTCATTGGCGGCAACGCGTGAGCGGAGGGTGAATAGGCTGACAGGTAATGTGTTGCAAAATGAATAAATTGTGGCGAGAAATAAGGGCAGTTCGCTTAATAACGACCATCGAGCCTCAATAATGCAAGCGATACTGTTATTTCCTATTCAATGATCCACGGGCTTTAGTATTTGCTATGGTAAAGTAGTTCTTTTAAAACTAGTCACAGTTCCTATAACGCGAAACATAGCATTAGTAATGAGTTTGTTCGCCGATACGATAATACCATAGCAAACAGTTGCGATCGACAGTTCGCAACCACCCCTTTCTAGCAAGTTAGCAACACAGTTAATAGAATTATAAATAGACATAATTTACGATTAATTTGGCAATGATTTTTTTTTATATTACATCATGAAGTTACTTGTATTTTTTTGTTTATGTTTAATATTTCTTCTATTTTCTCTTTCAGTTTTTATATCGCACACGAAAGTCTTTGTTTTATATTTAACAACAGATGGATAAAAATATTGCATCAGTCTGATCTGCCTGCACAAATGCATAAAAAAGTAACTGGCGAGCACCATGTGCAGACGCAGGTGCCCTCCGTTCCCACACAACCCTTTCAGCGAGCGACCTCTTGCGCCTCGCCGCCCCCTCATCCCTACAAAATCTCGTAAAAAGTAAAAGATGTATACAAATCTCGTTTATTCCAAACTAAAGCTTATATGTTAGATATAAAATATACATTTATAAATCACAATGAAGTTACTTCTTCCCTTCTTTATTTACCTCGATCATTAGTTTAGAATTCTACCTGTCTCGATTATATTTATAGACAGCTTCGTGTCATTAGATTTATTTTAGATTTAATGCAATATTTCCATCTTCTAATATATTTTTTGCTCACTATATCTTATTCCGTCGTATGTAGGTATTGTATTTTTATTTCTAATTACAACTGAAACGAAACCATCAGGTTCATAGTTACTAATGTAACTTTTTGTATTAAATACAAATAATAAGAGATAAACAAGATAAACAAGACTAATAGATAAACAAGTATTTTGCTTGATAAAAAATCTTAACTTTAAGATAATTAATTTCATTTAAAACGAAATCCTTCGTTCTTTGCTATCGTTGGTAATTTTTTGTAGCGAGTCTTTTGTAGCCAATTAAAGAAGAAGGGTCACCGGCTGGTGAAGTCCGCAGCGGTCCGCAATAAATCGCAATCCTACAAAATGTTTCCGCTCCGCACATGATGTAGGTCAACCATAATTAAAAAGATTTATACATACACTATTTGCATAAAAAAATAAAATGAAAAGAACTCTTTCCGCTTTAAATGTATAAATTTTGAATAAATATAACAATGAATGTAAATACGATTTTTTGTTGTGGGCTTTATATCTAGAGCAAATTATATAACACTGTGACACTTTAATAAGTTCGTTAAAGATTTTTATCTTCTATTGACAATATTTATAAGATATTAATATGTAGTCAATTTTTTATACAATAAATATATTTATTTTTTTAAATAATTATAATATGGTAAAAAAAAATTCTAAACAGAAACATCTAAAATATTCTACAATTCAACGTATCTCCTTATCTTCGGATATTTTTTGTAATATTCAAATTGTCATTCCCCAAGTCAATTTATCAGTCGCAAAGCATTTGAATGCTTATTAATAGGGCTTCCTCAAATTTGCCTTGTGGTGAATTAATTTGATGCGTTTGAGTCGAAGCCGCCATTGGTCAGCGCACTCAAGCTGCACCGACGCATACAGTTGCAGATCATGCCTGATATCATGTTCATTTTACATTTACCTAGCAGTTTTAACCATCTGCCCCTTCTAATCGTATATTATCTACTTCTGAACACGTAATCGTACGTTAACTTAATTACTTAATGCTTATGTTCCGACAGGCAAATTCGACAACTTATTTTTCCAAGTAATAAAATCTACACATACAAAAATAAAATTAAAAATTCTTTAGGAATTTCGAAACAATTTTCTTGTATATAAATTTATGCGAGATACCAAAATTTAAAATTCTGGTCAAAAGTTTTATCTACTTATTTATCCAAGCTTCAAACATTTTATTCAAAATGGCTAAACAGATTTTTCTTTATAAGTCGAATAATAATTGGAATGTTTGAACATTATACGAAAAGTATATAAGCCCTAGATATTCATGATTCTGACTTTATTTTCGTAAACAATAATAAATTTAAAAATTAAGTTTGACTTTTCATAGTTAACGCGAAATTAACTTTTTCTACATAAACCAATTTAAAAAATACTAAAGATATTTTCTGATATTCAAATGAATGAAATAGTCTAATTAGAATAACAAGCTGCAGAAAAAAAACACTAATAAAACCTAACTAAGTATTTACAAATTATAAGTATATATTAGGTCGATAAAAAAGATTCTTTATATTTTATATACAAATTCAAGATTTTTTTCAGACTTTAATGACATTTTATGAGGTGTATATATAATATATATGTGCAATAACTTGTTACCATCTTCTAGGTAGTAACCCATTATCCCATACATGATCCAATTACTGTAGAAAAATAGAAAAAAAAGTTTTTTTTTTATCAAAAAAATGCAACAAGTAGTTTTTACAGTCCTCTCTTGATGTTTACCTAACACTACCCAAAGAATTTTGAAGAGACCGTAGCCGGTGAAAATCTGAGGGTGCAAGGTCAGGACTATATGGATGCATTAAAATTTCTCAAGCTCTCTCAATTTTTGATTTGTGGCCAAAGATGTGTGTGGTCTGGCGTTATCATGCTGAAAGGCTACTCCTTTTCTGTTGATCAATTCCAGAAGTTTTTTCTCAATTTCTTGCTTGACTCTCATTAGTTGGTAGAAGTAGAAATCCGAATCGATGGTTTTGCCCAGCGGTTAAAGCTTATAATGAACGATGCTCTTCCAATCCCACTATATGCAACAATACACCTTATTGCGTGTTATTCCGGCTTTCGCTAGTCTATGGAGATTTATCTGGACCATGATTTTTTCACTTTTTTCACTCGTCATCACCGTCCATCAATATTTTCAAAAAATCGTTTTCATTACGTTTCAATAGAAAATCGCAAATGAGTACACGATTCCTTAGGTTTCTTTCAGTGAGCTCGTCTGGCACCCGAATTGTTGAGTCTTTTTGTATAGCCAGATTTTTTTCAAACGGGTCAAAAGTGTTTTGTGGTCAATCCTCAGTTCCTCGGCTATGTTGTAACTATTAATATGCTGATCTCAATTCACTTTTTAAAAAAGTTCATCAACTTTATCCCTATGAGGGCGATCAGAACGAGCTGCTTTTTTATCATCAAAATTCCCAGACTGAAAACGCTTTAACCAACTTTGTGCTACTCTTTCTTACTGACACTGCATTAGGTCCATAAAAAACACAGTTTTTTTGCGGCTTGAGTAGCATTCTTTGTAATTAAACTTCAGAATATATCGAATTTTTTCATTAGATTTACTCATTCTGACGGACAGATAAACAATTGAAAAATGGCTGAAAAGTGTTTTTTACTTTTTCTTAATGTCCTATAGTTATTGATATTAAAATTAGCTAGATGCAAACAGTACAACCAAAGAGATTTTCCTTCAATTTTATACATACAAAATACGAAAAGAGTTTTTCAAAGACCTACTATACAATTACAGATGATCAATTATTTTCCCATTAAGTCCCTACTTGAAAAATAGGCGTGTATTAAGTAACTGAAGAACGCAATTAAATATTTGACAATCTGATATGTTCAGTGAAGTGTTTCCGTAACTGATATTTCTCATTAAGCAGTTTATTTAGAGTCCGATAAAAAATCTAAGGGTGGCCGGTGTCCGCGGAAGGGTTGTTCATTTTTCCCCGAGGGAACTGAGACAGTGACGCAAACAAGCAGATGGTCGAAGCTACAATTACACAATCAACAGTTATCGTATTCAAATGAGTGCATCAATATTGGACTCATCTCTATACCTATATAAATAATAAAAGCATTGAATGCTTTTATTAGCCTATTTTGACTTCAAAATGTAAAATAAAGCATTTCACTTATTTAACGAAAACGTGTTAATACTTTTGAATTATCTACAACACTACAACAGCACAATCACTTAAAATATTAAGTTTTCTTTTATTATACCAGTATACTATATAAATCTATACAAAATAGCCTAAGTTTTGATAACAATCGACAACTGAAAACGAAAGTATTAAGCGTAGACACAGGAAGGTATATTTTGTTAAGTCACTGGAGCAGTAGGTAATGATAATTGTCTGTTAAGACTACAACCTTCTAGTCGTTTCTATAGAAAATCTTTACCAAAAAAAGAAACAGCTCATCGTTAATATATAATTATCAGTATCCATTGCTTTTTCGGTTCAACGTTTGTATTTATATGTGGTTCTACAGCACTGATCGATGTTGATCTAAGAAACTCCCAACTCTACGATTTACTACGATAATAAAAGTGAAGATCACGATGCGCTATGTACGTAACGGTGCATTAGTGATTGAGTCACAGGGAACTGACCTAGCATGCTGCAGAGTGCATTGACGCCGCCTCCGACGCATTTATCGCCAGCATGCCTCTTGAGATAATGCATAATATGTTTTTTTTTGTGTGATGAATAACACATCTGTTTACATGTTAATGCTGTATAACTTTAAAGTTCAAATACCTCGAACTATCAATCGCAGACAGTTTCATCATTTATTCAATTTCAGTGTCCTCCTTGCGGAATAATGTAGACGAGATTTTAATATTGATATGAACGAATCAATAAAGTGTAATTATTATTTTGTCTATCATTTCCAATCATTTCTAAAAGAAATATCATTTCAACTTTTCATTTGTGACATACTCGTAGTCATTTCGTGGAGTAAAATTTCGCAATAACAATTTAGTTATTTTTGAAACTGGAGGAGGGTATACTAACTTACCTTTTTCCATACTAACATTCGTGATGTTTTTTTATTTCTCTTACAGATTAGTATGTAGTATGCAATTGTAAGATATATTTGTATACTATTATCACTACATTATTACGAAATTAATAAATAGTAAAACTTCGACCAATCTTTGAAACGATATATACCTAATATCTAATTGATGTCTAAATATTTTAATGACGTAGACCATACTGTAAGAATGCGTTATTTTTATATTGCTGTTCATAATAATTAAATTCAAAAATTTGTATATTCAAAAATAATTTACGTAATATGGTTACGTAATTTGCCGTACAACTGTACACTAAACAGGATGGTGATGAGCAGGAGCGTCGCCATATCCTGCCACACTGCACTTGCTAACCCGCCTGCCAATCGTAGCGAGTTTTGGCAAATCCCCTAAAGAAAATTGGGACGCCTACGTTCAGCAGTGGACATCCAACGGCTGGTAGAATGATTGTAGTTACCACCTAATATATTTGAATCTTAACTGTTTTGCTAGCTATATTCATTTTCTGTTATTGTTTTTATTTTTATTTTAAGATGGAGTTTATTAGTGTTAATTTTAAGTGGAAACTTGATTATGTTTTTCTTATAAATATTTTTTATTTCATGACTGTAACAATTGTTTGTGTCTTAAATAAATAAATATCATGTGTTTTGATTTATATACAATGAACAAGAAAATAAAAATAAATAAATCAAAATCTCTGTTAATGAGTGTAACCAATCAGTACCTATCTGTAATGTGTAGAAACGGTAAGAATAATAATTATATAAATAAAAATAGTAAAACAAACAAATACTCCACCCGGCAATTTTGTTTAATAACGAAAAAATAAGTCTAATTAGATCTACACGTTCATATATTGGTCCTATACTCTAGATAATAGACCAGAAATAAATAAGAAATTTTTATATCATTATATTTAAGATCAAAAGTAGAGACAGTAATTTTTCAAAATAAAATCGAATATAGTTTACGCGATAAAATATAGGTAGACTAAAAATTAAACGAATCAACTTCATGTTGAACATTTAGTTTCATATTTTTACTAACACATAAAACCAAAAAAATATATATTTATTATCTTTACAAAAATAATCTTGAAATCGTCAACTTGACCGTAATTCGTATGATCCGAGCAAGGTTCGTAGCGGTGGCGGTGATAAGACAGTTGTTTCACAATAGCAGAATTATTTGCGGCGGAGGGCCTGTTGCCTTGAGATGCGCGCTACAAACAACCGCGAGGTCCGCTAAAACTTACACTCGCGCACGCAAGTGAAATACTTATATATGCCATTATTATTTTACTAAACAACCCTCGCTCTATCTACTTTGATATGGGCACTCGTCCGATTTCTTTTAAGTTTATGATTATTATGATGTTTTGTAACAATCCTCAGAAAAGTAGGTATATAAACAAAAAAAAAAATTTGAATTGAGCTCGTTATTCAAGAATAAGATAGTTTTAACCATTCGTGTTTTTTTTTAATTATATAGATAAGAGTGAAAAACTAAAAAATAGCCTAGTACCTTATCTCGGCTAAATCGTCTGCCTAAAAATCGATGAAAGTGCATGCAATAAAATACTGTATAATATAACAGATCCGATTTAGTTTTAAAGTAGGTAAACTTGGAAGCCATCAAATTTATTTATTGACACCCGGTTGCTACTTGTAGGTAGGTAATATTTTGTAGGTATATATATATTTTTTTTATGTATACTAATATTTTCGAGTAATTCTTCATATTATGGCTATCAAATATATTTTGTATTACTTTTCTATAAGAAACAACCTGTATAATAATAAATAGCAGAACGTAGATAAAATATAACGTAAATTTGACTCGTTTCCATTCACAATTATTTACATCATTAACTAATCATTCAAAAAAGCTACTTTTTATTTCAGATAAAAAAGATTTTTATAAATTATTTTAATAAAAAGTATAAAAATAAAGATAGTATGTGCATACGTGACACGATGCTCTGTGAAGGGTTTTCAGCCGTGAGTATACCTCGCAGTGCGCACACGCCGGTTAGGTATGCGTAAGTGGGTCAATGGCAATGCGTGACGCTGACGCGGCCCTTTGCGCAGGGTTTTCCTTGAACCGGTGCCGGTAGCAATACAGAATTAATTTGCTCCCGTTTCACTGCTAAATTCTTAGTTATTTGTACTCGAACATTCTGTATTTTAAGATGCAAATAATGAAAAAACTCGTTTTTATACAGTAATAAGAAAAAGACAGTCTCTACTAAAAATTAAAAAAATCATTTTTTTTTTAATATGCTAATTCATTTAAGTAAATATTTTATTACATTAACGTGCAAAAATATACTTTAAAAAAAAAAACTTAGTACCTACTTTAGTAACTTCCCTTTATTATATTATTATGTAAACATTACAATTAGAAATATCCGCTTCCTATTAGACAGAACCTTGTAAGCCATTGTGTTCAACAATACGGAGTTCTTTTATCTTTACAATATGTATAATTATATATATAATACTATATTATAAAGATATATTTTGGTGTAGTTATTTCAAGTAGGTAAGAATGGCGAAGAAATCATAATAAAACTATAAAAAGTGTGATCATCTTGCTTTGATAAATCTTTCATTGGACCATTTGAACTAAACTGAATCAGCCTGTGATCGTCCTACTGCTACGCAAAGGCCTCATCTCCATATAGGGGAAGGGTTAGAACTTTATACACCACGTTGCTCCACTGCTGGTTAACGGATAAATTTCCTACCATGCCATACCATCTTTCAATTTGCCCATTTAAAACTATATATCTATAGCTTACAGCTTTATGTTTACTTCCATTAGGTAAGCATATTTTGCGTTTTTTTTTTTTTTTATAAATTGTTAACCTTGTAATATCTTCACAAAGATATTTTAAAAATAAACTAAAGTACCTACCAGGAACAGACGACAAAAACTAGATAATATGAAATATACTGACGAAAATTATCAGAATTGCGATATTAACCAAGGTGAATTATTAAAATAAATAATTTAAGTAATACGACGGAATAAACAAGAACAATCTTCACTTGACCGTTTTAAAATATAATATGTTAACTTGCGTTTCAATGATAAACAATAAATTGGCTATTATATACTTATATGTACCTATATACTTATATTTGAAAGCAACTTACAAAAGATTTGAAGTCAAAAAATTTAAATTTATTTTTTAAACTACAAATCTGAAGTAAAATTATGTATTTTTTGCCTCAAAACAAGGATAGCATTAAGATAAGATAATTATACTAACGCTACCTTGACTGTAAAAAAATTTTTGTTAAAATTTAATTCGTTATTTAATGTATTTATAATACTGGTATAAAATATTCAACTGATTCAAATAGAAGTTACTGGAATTTGCTTAATAGAAAAATTTATTCATTTTCAATCATTTTGTGTTGTTGTCTTCCGTGTTAAAAAACCTGATATTCAGAGGTGCATTCAAATCGAAGTTCAGTTGAAATAATTGTACGTATTCACAACCTTCAACCTTCCGTTGAAGATTACGAGTACTAGTCTCAAGGATTTCGTTAATTACTTATTAACTTAAATGGTATGTACATTTTTAAAAGTTTGTAGTAATTTAAATGCGTGCATTCGATGAGCGTATGGCGATGATTTGCATACGTGACGTTATCAATTATCAGTACTTACCATAATGGTAGGCTTTTTGAAGGTTCGAACGACCTACTAGGCTCGATTGCTATCAAAACAATCTCAAGACGAAAAAAGGTTTTTATATAGTAACAAAACTAGTTTTTAAGTACTAAGCATTCCTAAACATAGTGAAATACAAAAAAAGTTTTCATACAGATTGTACCTATGATAACAAACTATTTTTTTTCAAAACTATTCAAAACAAAAATTATTTAAAATATATCTACAAAATGTTCGTGGTGTACAGCGAACCAAGAGTGGAAGTTAAATCGTATAAGTATATTATAAGTTCTGTGTAAATAGAAATAAGGGCTACACGACTACGTAGAGCAGTGCGTAGCTTCGTTCATATTATTCGCGAGCGTAAGGTTAAATTGCGCAAGTCTTACACGTGTCGCTCAGCTCGACCTTTTCCGAACACTTCCGATTCGCATGCACAACAAGTTTTGAATATTTGAAAGGCATAAAGTATAGAAAAAACCTTAAGATATACTCGATGTTAACCTTTTTATGTTTTAAATTTAAAACTTTTTCTGGTATCACCAGTATTGGAAATTGATCTCTTTAAAAGCTATCGGTTTATTTTTTTATAACCTTTAGTTCGGTTAATTTTATTTTTCTGAAGTTTTATTAAATATAGCAATGAAAATTGTAAACCAAGATAAAAAACTTTGCTTTAATATTCGATAGACGAAACACATGCAAACTGACGCTGACCTAAATAATAATCGCCAGCCGTTCGTAGTCCACCGTAGCGTCACGTAGCGTAAAGGCGTAACCGCCTTACATTCTGAATGCGACGACATAAACAAGTAAATACAGATACGAAAATTTTTATTTTCTCAAATGTAAAAAAAAAAGATATATTTTATTTTTAAGCAGGCACGTTTATATATAACGTTGTTATGATTCACAATAAATAATTTTTTTTTTAAATTATTTTTAAACATTATAAAAATTGCTAGTGAGTCTTGCTCTGTCGTAATAAATGTAAAAAAATCTGAATTTGTTTACTACGAAATTTTGAATATTGCAAAAATACCTGCTCATAATCATTCATGAACATTTTATTATTGTTACAAACGTAAATAAAATTATAAATCAAATGTGTATTAAATAAACAATAAGATATTTACGTGACAGAGTAAGAAATTGAAAAAACAATCCAAGGCTATCACTATGAGAAGTTCACCATGAGTCCACGGCCATTCGCTTAAATATTGCTTGTATCTTCTGGATCACATATACCTACATGCATACGTCACGTGACAAATCACCATCATCGATGGCAATGATACTAACATTTAATAAGCCATACCTACTTGACATTGCAATAATCTCGTGATTATGGGCATAATTATCCGACCTACTTATTTAAAACATTGTTATCCCAATCATATTTTTAATATATTTTATGCTACCATGTATATCGTAGATAATAAACTGAAAAAATAAAAATAGTACCTCGGACATTTAAATGTTTATTTTTGAAACCAATTGTATGATTCATATTATACTCGTATAAACATTACGATCATTTCTAATTTATTTTGAAATCGTAGTGGTATGAAAACTATTAAAATATAAACAGATTCAACGTCTCGTTATCTTGTATTTATGCAAGTACAGGAAAACCTTCAACGTTATAATGTGACTTTAATATTAAATTAATCAGTAGGACAGGTCAACTACTTCTAGCCGAAGCCCTTCACTAACACAGGCGCAATGTCACTAATACGAGCGCAGAAATTAAACTATAAACGTCAATGATTGTTACGTGTAGACATAGCACACATACAACGTCAAGACTTTGTTTTGCTGTTGAGATTCGCGCGTGGTGTTGCGCAAGCGCATAGTGGAGGCCATTGACTCGGTGGACGTACGTGGCCGCCATGTTGACGGCGCGGCGGCAGTAGTGGAACGCGAATCTAGCCGCTTCTGTTCTGCGTGCTTTCGTAACTAACGTGTTTACGTTAAGCCGTCGCCATTTTGAACTCATAGAGCTCTACATCAAAAACTACACACCACTTACTTTGATAATGTCTTTATATGACATTTTATTATGAAAAAACATAAGCTGCCAGAATGTCAACGCCAATTAAAGCATATTATAATATATATTAGATTCTCTCTCAATTAATTAATATTATATTTCGTTCTAATCCAGTCCTAAAAATTAAAAACACTTTACGCATTAGTTAAAGTAACTTACACCAAACTAATATATATATATAATGTTTTAACCTACTACATTAGGTATTTAAATGAATAAAGTGTAGGTATAGTTTATTATCCTAAAAAAGAAATTTAAACGAAATTATTTAGTAATTATCATGTCTTGTCTCTTAGCATAAAATAAACAACAATAAAATGTTATATAATAACTCTGTATTTCTTAAAATATAACAATTAATCCCGCGACATACAGTACAGCTATTAACTCTACAATATATGTGGCATCTTAGATACGAAAAAGAGCTATATTTTCTTTAAAAGACTATTCAACAGATGCAAATATTAAATGAGCTATTTTCGTCGAAGATGTTAGTATGTGAAATAGTGTCATTATATCGCACTATTCAACACGTTTTTTGTTTTAATAGAAACCTTTTTTCCTCGCTGTACATTGCTCAAGAATATTCGCGAACAGATAACGAAGTATCAAATAGGTACTGTGCCCCTCCGTCCTCTTGTGAAGTCCGGTCTCCATCTCACGTCTCCGTCTCTCGCTAGCTAGCGCTCTATCGTCGTCGCGCTCCCACTCTATGACATAGATACCAGTATGTACAGTTGCGAAACAGCGCGGATTATATAGCAGGTGGAATGTATCATAAACTAGTTTAAATAAGTGCTTTCACATAGTAACAAATACATAAGGCTTATAATGTATTCTAAACTATATACAAATTTTCGTGCGATACGAATACATTAATTGAGCGAAGCTACTTTCTTCGACACAGATTAGTTTAAATGATACGCTAATACGAGTTATACTAAAATTTGAAATGCAAATACTTAAGATATTTAAAAATCGTAAATTATCATAATTAGTTAAATATATAGGAAAATCCTGGGAAACATTTCACACCAGTTAATTAAATAGCTTATCTAATATTAAATTGTTGTTAAGAAGTCGTTTGCAAACTTAGATATATTTATTCGGAGGCGGAGCTGGCGATATCCAATACAGTCGGGCAGAGGACGCATGCGCTGTGATCCTAGTACACAGATTACCGCTAGATTCGTGCGTGAGTTTGATTCCCATTTTATGTGAGCGACCGCGCGACACGCTAACGATACCGATAAGATAAGAATAATCGATATTTTCGCGCGATTTCCTCGCCGGACACACGAAAGGTCATTCCGCAAAATAAACTACAGATTTTTTCGTATCACTGCTACTGCTAAAAATTCAATACCTACTGAATAAAATAGTTTATAAGAAAGAATTAAAAACCTGATTCCATTAAAAAGTACCAACATTAAAAAATACCAGCATACAAACTTAAAAGCATTGACTAACAATAAGTATATGTAGGTGACACTCAAAATGTTTATTTATATAAATAAATATGGTTAAAAAAAAATATTTTCGGCGTGCTACGCAAATAGTCGGGTCGGAATAATAATAATAATTTATTAATACAACGCCATTTAAAACTGTTATTAAAGTAATTTGATTTACTAATTAAACAGTATTAAATAAGTAAATGTAGGTAATACACAAAATTATGCATTCATATAGGTAAACATGCGCAAGAAATCGAATTTTCGGCATGCTACGCTGCCAGACGATAAAATCGAATATGGGTATGTAAACATAATATATTCCAGAAGAGACTTAGCTAGCTGCAATTAGGTAGGTACAGCAAGCTAAATTGTCTTTATTATTCTAGATAAATATTGCAAAACCGAATGTATCTACTAACATACGTGGGTTTGTAGTACGCCTTACTGTACTGTACTGTATCAGCTTGTAAACAAACCACTGCTGAGCGAAGGCCTCTTCTCCATATAGAAGGGTTGAAGCTTAATCCACCACGCTGCTCCACTGCGGGTTGGCGGATAATTTCCCCCTACCATAAGTAACGATCGTCATCAAGTGGCTATGATAACAACCGGGACCGACGGCTTTACGTGGTCTCCAAGGCACGGTGGGGAGACCCACAAGAACTTACACCCAGACCGGAAACAAATATTTGTACAAATACAAATATCTGTCCCGAGCGGGAATCGAACCCGCGACCGCCGGCGCACTGCGTTGAGGCGGCTACTCGCACGACTACACCAGAACGGTCATCGGTACGCCTTACTTTTAGGGAAAGTATTGTCAATATAAAATTTCTTTCACATGCTGTTAAGTTAGTACCACAATGAAAAGTTGTTACTTGATTGATATAATATTTCAATTCTCGCTGCAAGTAATCGTTCAGGCTGTGTCATTTTAATGCAATAATTGTTGTTTTTTTTTTAACTTATAAATTACATTACTTTTATAGCTACAGAAATATTAATGAATTTAGTAACTTTTGACATATTAAAATAATTAGGTACTACTAGCTTTCACCCGCGGCTTCACCCGCGTGGATGTCGTTTATCGCGACCAAAAAAAAAAACATTCTATGTTTCTTCTAATACCTCCAAGAATATGTGTACAAAGTTTCATGATGATCGGTTAAGTAGTTTTCGCGTGAAAGCGTAACAAACAAACTTACATTTCACATTTATAATATAAAAAGGCAGGGATTTTGTATGAAATACGAAACTTGTTCGACATGTGTAATTTTGCCAGAAGCTTCTGTCATTAATAAACATAAGCAACACCATTAGCAGATAAGATGTAGGTATTTGAGTTTCGATTGCCAAATGAAATAGCAGTGACTCCGAACATGTGTTGAAAATCCTGAATTCTTTCATCACCTTCATAATAAGCCGTGTCAATAATAACTGCTGCGGGTTCATAAATCACTCAATTATGTATTTGGTCCCTAAACATACTTAGCAAATCTTGATGCGCTTAGCGATCATTAATCACTTAATTGCCTGAAACTTAAGTTTATTATTTCGATCTCCTAATATTTCGGAACTCCGCAGAAAGTAAATAATTAACCTTATTGACATTGACGCGTTTCATTAAGTTTTTCTTGGTAATCGTTTCGTTTCTATTTTTTATTTTATTACATAACTAATAAACCATTTTTTTTTCACCATTCTTTTTCAACACCGTTCTGGTGTAGTAGTGCGAGTAGTCACCTCAACGCCGCGTGCCGACGGTCGCGGGTTCGATTCCCGCTCGGGACAGAATTTTGTATTTGTACTAATATTTGTTTCCGGTCTGGGTGTATGTCCTTTAGGGTCTCCCCACCGTGCCTCGGAGGTCACGTAAAACAGTCGGTCCCGGTTGTTATCGTAGACACCTGATAACGATCATTACTCATGGTTGGAAATTATTCGCGAACTCACAGTAGAGCAGCGTGGTGGATTAAGCTCCAACCTTTCTTCTATATGGAGAAGAGGCTTTCGCTCAGCAGTGGGTTGTTTACAGGCTGATACAGTACAGTACCTACCTACATTGTTTTTTATTACCTACATTGTTTTATATTACAAGAAAGTACCTACTTGTAAAAAATGGGTAATGGCTAGTCGGGCTATTACATGAACGGATTTTATTCGACTGTATAAAATAAATTGAGTATGAAACAACGAAAACATCAAAATGCAGCCAAAACGATCTCCATCTGAAAATCGTACCCTTTCAGCAGTACCTAAGTACTCAACCCTAAAAAGTCAATTATTAAATTTATATAATGGTTCCATTAAGTGAAGACGAAGATTTTCGTAAAGTTTATAATATAGATAGATATATAATAAATTTCGAAATTTTACCAATTTGTTAAACCTTTTTAATCCTGACTTCAAGCAAGCAAATATGTATATCCAATACTGTATCTTATAACTAATGATCATAGAATATAAAATGCCAATACTTTTGGCCTGTTTTAAAAAAAAAATTAATTCGAATTCACTTTAGTTTAAGAAATAAACCAAGGTGACAAAATATTATCAGTAGATTTACATTACATTACAAGTGATTAGATATTTGAATCAACGCCAAAGCAATTTTTGATGTTTACAGAACAATATAGGTACCTACTTAATTGCACAGAAAAATTTTTAGGTAGAGGAAATAATAATAATAATAGTCGAAGAGTGTGGTTTGATATGTTAATATCAATTAATCGTCGATTTTTTTCATTTAAGTCATTAGTTTCAGTAATTTATATTATTGTTACATTTAAATATTAATGTCGGACTCCATACCTACAAGGTTTTATTTGTTTAATTTTATAATCCATTACATGCTACTTAAATCAAACAAGACCTACCTAAACGTAAAACCAATAGAAGTGCAATGGTACTTAACGGGCTTAAATCAACTTTTATGTTATACTTATTACCTAAATATAGTATCATAACTTTAATGATTATACTAACCCGCTGTACAAACACTGTAAACTTTGATGCCGATTTGTATTTGTTTCGAGCCATGTGCTACCAATAAAAGTTTGAGTAATTAGTGGCAATAGTAGTGTGGCAAAGAATATTGATCTTTTCAAAACTTCTTCCGTAGGTATATTTAGCCACGTATATTGTAACAAATTAAATTTAATAAACTTCATATTTTTTATTTAGTTACATTTTTAAATTTTTGTACACAATTTTGATAATAATACATTTAAGTACGTGTCATCGTTTGTTATAATAATCATTTTAATAACTCTATTTATTGCTTTATACATGATTTTTAATCGTAATAATAAAAAAAACAAGAATAGAAATTCATAGGCGATATAATAACCTAGATTTGCATACTCATTGCTAGGTAGATAAATGATTTTTTTCAAATTAGGAAAGCAAATCACAGCTTTGGAGTTAGCGGGAAATCTTGCTATTCTGACTGTGGCGAGTTTTTTTATCACATTTTTTCGATGCTAGAGCAGGTTGAGCAGAGTCGAACTCTATCTACTCCGTTATACGTACATTGTATGAATTTGTATACGGACTTTTATAAACAAACCTTAACAATGGTTTACGTTTTGTTTATCACTGATGTTACTGCATATATAGTTCAAGTTAAATTGACATAGATACATGTGTGGTATACAATCGACGAATTATTGGAACCTTTCTATTCGGGTTTTATAAAGAGTCTACTGTAAATAAGTAATCTTATTATGGATTAAATCTTCGGAACGCACGCTAACAAAAACAGTGTAGAAATACTCGAGTTAAACTAGCTCAGGCATTGTCGCCGGCGTTAATTCGGTCGGATCACGATCACGCACAATCCGCCCCGCGGTTCTGTTGAGTTATTTAATAGTATTTTTTGTTCGGTGGCGGGCGATTGCGCTCCGCCACCCTTGGGCTTCGCGCAAAAAACCCTCTACTCACAAATACTTAGAATGTTGTTTTGGAGGCAAGAGGGGGGCAGGCCTCGTTGGGCTGCGGAGATCGCTATCGCACGCACCTACTGCACGCACTATCCTAGTGCCCACTTAATTGTTATGTATGCCGCAAGGCACAAATTCATTTTACCTTTACGATGAAACTGAAAGTTAATTGACTCTAAGTAAACTGTAGTACTTTATATACTTTTTATATTAGTTTCATCTCAACAAACCTAAGTACGCCTTCTACGTACGATTCATTCAAGAAAAATTAGTACCTAACACCTTTAAATGTTTTTAATATGAAGTGGTGAGATATATGCAATTATGAAAAAGCATTTTTCCTAATTAATAAATCAACTTTGATTCACTTGTTTTTACTTGTTCACCTTTTAAATATAACAATGCGAAAAGTTTCCACTTTTCCATAACATTCTTGTATTTAAATTTTCACTCTCTTGAAATCTCATACAGATTTCAAGTTCAAAATTGCAATAAACTCTTTTATAGTTATAGATTATTATTATAGACAAAATAAACTACAACCCACAACTTCTTTTATTTAAAAATATCTAACTAAATAATAATACAAAAGAAAAAAATAAACTAATGTGAAAAACATGATGCTGAAACATGTAACACATTGTTGTTGTAACAACAACGCTATGATTATTTTGACAAAATTTGTCAAAATAATCATAACTATTCATAGGTATAAAACTTAATAAGCTATTCATTCTTACAAAAGTATTTTTGTTGATAACATAGACAAGTAAATTTAAACTTAGCCCATTCAAGATTTAGAAAGAAACAAAGTACATAGAATGGTTTTAATATTTCAAGAGATTTTCGGAAGTTTTTAAAATACACGTATATCTAACATGCTAAACATAAGAAAGTTTATTTTGAATTTATGGTTTTATTTTTTCGAGGATTACTGCACAAAAATATGTATACCTATTCGTCGCGTGTGCGTGGCACGAAAAAGTAACGGGGAAAGCTCATTAAGGTAAAACGCCGAATGCAAACGCCGACTAATGGCGAATTACACGAAGGGGAGCTGGTCGACACTGGCCTGACTTCAAGCTTCAAGTATCATAACGCTCTTCCTAATTATTAAAGTCACCTCCGACGTTGAAAAAACTTCAATTAAGTACTTAATATGTATTGACTACAATTCTCCCAACGTCCGAAACACAAGTTTGAAATTATCTATTAAGAAGTAATTTTCAATGTGGAAGCACTTATCCACGAGTGCAAATTCAAAATCAAAAATTGAACTTTTTCTCAAGTAACCATTGTAAAAGCTATATAATATCAATATTTACGCATAGAGCCGCGTATTCAGTTCAAAAGTATAAGTCATCGCAAACCGCATGTTAAACTTGCATCGGGGCACGGCGGAGGGTCTGAGGCGCAGGGACGGAGGCTATCAGCATTTCGGCGCGTCCGCGTACCCCGCCCCACTCCGCTCCGAATTCGCCCTGCACACAACCCGCGACGCTCCCCTCCTTGCGACGTACTAACCTTGAAAATAGTTTTTACTGACACGAGGGTATTCACCCCGAACCCGAATTCCGAGTTTCGATGCACACTGCCGGTTTCCTTACGATGCAACAAAATTTCGAATAAGACTTCTTGATTTATCGGAAAATCATGTTGTGTGGTGCGGCATGTAAGTTTACGCGGACAGCATCAGGCAAAGGATATTTGATTATGTTGTTTTTTTTAGTAAAGTCGTGGACTCGGTTCGCTTTATGTGCAGGAACAGAAAAAGTGAATCATCTTGTGAAATTATTTATAGGTGTAAACATAACTCAATGAGATTATTTAAAAAGTTATAGCCACGCTCTAGTCAGTCTAGACTCGGTCTGAGTCATAAAAATGCTATAAATATTATTATTTTTATTAATATGTATTGATAAATGTTTTTTTGTTCAATGCAAATATTAATTGCATCTTCGCCAATCAAGTCAGGAAATATTGGAGGCATTAAGAATTACTTTAGAATGACGATATCTATCTATCTATTTATATAGTAGGTAATTTTTTTGCACAATACTACATATAAGGTATACACAGTATTGAGTAAATGTAAACTAGTAATGCGTATCAACATTAATTAACTTTTATTTGCATAAATCCTTTACCGTAAAGTAAGTAAATTGCTATTATAACTCGATTAACGATTACTAATACGATAATTACGAATTGACGATCAAACGAAAAAATTATTTAATATCTGCATTTTTATATAATCTATTAGGCATACTATAAATCAAGCTTCCACAGAAATAAAACAGAAATGTTATCATTCAGTGGCTTGCATTGATGGTCCACTGGAGTATATTTTTTGTAAGATAATACATAATGCAGCATATCATTGCTAAGCAAGAAAGGCGCGTACAAAATTCCACCCGTAGCGAAACAAATAAGAAAAAGTAGAATCATTATTTACCTGCAAGCCGTGTTAGGGAGAGAAAATAAAGTATGGCGATCGCCATACATACATATAAGGAAGGCAAGGGTAAAGCGGCAAAAAAGGTAAAAAGATGCGCCCGCGCAACTGGTCGCGCTGCGATGCGCCTACGCGAAGACACGCCGCCTTGTTATTGTTCCGAATAAATAAAGGTCTTCTAGAATATGACACATTCCTTATAAAACATTTTTTTTTAGTAATATTTATTTATATGATACGTAATACGTTATAAGAGCTATAGGTAAAAAATGACAGTCATTCAATGGGTACATGAAAAACTAATGACTGCAAATATAAAAATATTACTTATGCAACCTACGAAAACTACTTAAAATCGTGATTGTTAAGTAATATTCTTAGGCTGTATAGGTTAAAATTTTATATTTAAAATACACGATATTTTAATATAAGTATAGCAATATATATTAAAATCGGTCCGTCAGCTTACAGAACCACTTTTTGGAAATTGGAAATTGTAACTTGTTCCTGAATGGTTCCCATTCAGGGACACATAAACATGTCACAATATTATTAAAATAAGGTTGCTATGTAAAAAAAAAAAGTTTTATGAAATTCTTATAAGAAACAGTATTAGAATAATATTGTAATAAAATATGCATTGGTAATAAATCGTAAATAATCAAAACGTTAATTACAAATCACAGTGAACTATTATTTATTTAACAACCTATTACACACATCACAAGAACCATTATACTAAAAAAGGTATTTTTTAAAAGACATTCATTGATCGGTTCCTATTCTAGTTTTGACCAAAACAGTCGAAACCAGCGCATGACTTGTCGAATTACACGAAGCAACCCCAACTGCAAATGCGCTTTGATTGGTGGGCAGCTGTCCGTGGAAACAAAAAAAACTGCTTTCTAAATTACCGCCTATATCAACAATGATAGTTTATCTACTATGAACACCTTTCTCGTAATCGTGTAATAAAATAAAGATTTACAGAACTTTACAAAATTTCATTCAATTTCGGCAAATAATTTCAATTTTTAATTTGCAAATAAAGCTCAAATTCTCTGCTTTGAACACTACTCTACGTACAAAATATAATAGGGTACTTATGATTTTGAAACACTTACTTCTCCACATACTTTTATATATGCCAAAATAATACTCGCTATATTTCGTCGTGTCTAAGTAATATTAAGGAAAATTGTATTTTTTTATACAAAACACTACTTATGAGACTCTACATACAAAACTCGTTAAAGATGTAATAATTTCATTCAAAATTTAATTACCACTTTTATTCATATCTCCTAGAGAGAATGAACTTGAACGCAGATGTATTTTTTTAAGTAGACATATAACAAGCAACATTTTTCTATTAGATAAAAGCTGCGAGCGAGTCATCAAACGGCAACGACGACGACGCAGCGAACCAAGCTTGAGATAAGGAACTGTTTACAATGCTTGAGTCAATGTCCTCCTCGTGCGTGCCGACAGGGAAAACCTTGGAGTGGCTTACCTTAACTCTTCCGTCTCGTTTATAACCTTCATAGAGAACCCTCCAGGATGATCCGACAAATATAAACGCTAAGCCACGTACTCGCTAATGTATCTATTGTTCTATAATAAATCGTTAATTAAACAAATATGTACCTAGTTATTTTTATTCAGATTTAAAATTATAATTAGATTGTGCTGATTTTCGTCATTGTTTTTTTTTTAATCTCTTCAGAATTTATTGATGTATGAAATATTCTCACAGCCGCTTCACAAAATATTTATATTAATTATATGTGTATACTTATTAAAATAGGCATAGCTTTTCTATAAACAAAAACAGGTTTTGCATAAATGAAAAAAATTGAATAAACTTGTCACTTCACATTTTCGTCTTAATAATAATTAAAATTTAATTTAAACCGCCTTTTAAACTAAAAGTCACCATGATTTTATTTAAAAAAAAACAATGAATAAAGTTTATAAAAAATAAAGATTAATATATATTTTAAGATTATTTTTATGACAAAAATGCGTGAGACTAAATGTTCGCTCATTTTCTAAGAGGGTTTCATACCCAAACGAAATTCATTAAATACAATTGATAAGTTTTTTTATAAGACTTATTTGAATTTCTTGTCGGATATTTTTATATAGAAACAATAATACAAATTGAGTAACTGAATAATTTTATACTAAAATATTTTATCAAGGACGATTCAAACGTGCTTAAATAAAACTACTAGTTTCCTTTTGATAGCTATTCCACTATTAGTAGACTACTGTGTCCTTGTTCGCCCCTAGCCACTGTCTCGTAAATAAATTGAGTCCTACATTAGTGACAATTGTTCGCTATTACTAACATGCACCTTTCTAACTACATATATACATTACCACTAGTTATTAATTTCTTGAAAAATCAAAAACATTTAAGAGTATCTAATTTTTCATAAAAACTTTAATTTAGTAGCGTAGCCAATAAAAGTAAATATAAATAATAGGTACATATTCGCATCTTGGTCATAAGCGAAATGGTTGATAGTGAAGATTCAATCATTAGCATCGCATATTATTGTTGCAAAAAGAAAAATATATAGAGCAGGAAAACTGATTATATAAATTACCAGTTAAATTAAGTGAAATTAATAAATATCAATGTTATTATTTACATATTCATACATTGTTGTGTTATTAATTGCATAAATTATAATTTCAAGATCACAAGAGAATGAAATAAAACTCGTAAATGAGAATTATCATGGACACGAACTTTAGAAATAATTAAACAATGCCGTGAAAATGTTTTGCACTACTATATGGTTTGTCATTTATTTATAGGAAAGTGTCCATTCATACGATTATCGATCGAAGATAATTTTATATTAGTACGATCTATTTTATATTATTGTTAGGTTGTAGAAGATTTTGAATTAATACATTTATTTATTTTTAACTTACTTAATAATTATTTTTTATTCATGCTATTATCGTATAAATATATTTTTTTTAATATTCGTACGAATAAATATTTTCTTACTCATACTATTGTCGACATATATTGGTACAAAAAAAAAAAACATAAAACGTAATATGTATCTACATATCCATCTTTTATATGGTCTGAAAATTATGGGCGGTGTCATTTTCATACTAACCAGTAGATTGATTGATTCAACCCGATATACTTATATGTAACCGCTGCTGTACACAACTATTACGATGTATTTAACTATCTGCTAGAAACGTTTTAATTTCTTGTAAAATATATTTACATATATGTTAATCGTAATCAACATACCATTAATATAAGTCGCATTCATGTATTTGTGTTTCTACTACGCACTATATCGTATGAATTCCACAAAATGTTAAAAAACCATTGGAAACTTTCCATTTGTAGAGTAGACCGAGGCTTAAAGGTCCACGGGTAAAAAGGACCACCATAAGTATATAAAAAACTAGTGATGTATCGTTGTTTCTTACTATACGAGTAGTAAGAAGGGGGCCCGAGAAACATTACGAAGAATGCAAATCCCGTGACGCTCTTAACTGGAGATACGCGACGGCATCCCAAAATTGGAACATTTAAATGTAAATTTTCTACTTAGTTTCGAGTAGCAATATTTCATTTATCAGGCCTCAATATAATTTAATAGTGATTTAGTTGTTTTTCACGATTTCTGGTTAGTTTTTAGCTACTTTTAATGTATTTTTTTATTTTATAAACTGTAAATACCTTTACATATGAATGGGGTGAAAAGGCCCGCATTGAGCAATTATTTATTTAAATCTGACCGTGGCAGTAAATTTATAGAATTGATGAAAGGTGCAGCAAATTTTGTTATGAATGAAAATAAATCATTCAGTCAGCTAGCCAGAACCACATATCGTACTAAATATAGCAAATAATTCAATAAAAAAAACTCTGAAATAAAAATATGTACCTCATATAAAATGTTCGTGTTTCAGTTGATAAAGCTTTTAAGCACAGTTCGCAGGTCGCAGACCAAATTATCTCACGAAATATATCAGGGGTCAATGAGTTTTCGTATAGTTTTCGCACACCATTTTGGATTGTTGACCTGAATGACTGAACCTGAATCTTAACCGTTACACGATTGTAGCAATCTTATATATTTCATAAGCATGTGAAGACAAGTTATATAAATATTTTTATGTATTTATAGTATTTTTTTTAATTGTTTTTATGAGTACTGAATAATTATGTCACTCCCACATTTGTGATATTGATAGTGATAGAAGTCATTTTTAGGGGTGGAAGCCAAGGCCTTTGTTCTTGTTTTGAAATTATAAAGGCCCGTTCATAATGAGTACTTTTTAAATATAAATAATTTCAAAAATAACTAACAATAAAACAATTTGGATATAGTTTAAATATATTATGCACAAGAACTTATAAATAAAATAATTATGATATAATCTTAAAAACTATCGTCATCAGTTTCTTCTCTGCAGACACCTGCATAATAAATTGCTCTAACATATTTTCTAAATAATTTTCGACTTTGTACATTTTTGTTTCGATATTGGTTATCACATGATTGACACATGACGACCATTTTTGGCTATGCACTTTAGCTTAGTTCTTTGGAACAAAAGAGTTCGAACTTCATCAGTTTTATAACTTTTGTTATTTGCTGCCATGTAGCTCTTTACTTGAGCCCAAACAAGCTCATTTGGATTAAACTCACAGTGATACGGTGGCAAACGTATAACGCGACGATTTGTGGACTTAGCCATCACGTCTACGACAAATTTTTCAAAGAAATCATTGTTTTGCTTAACTAAATCCTAAAGTTGCAACTTTAACATTGATACGTCACAGGCAAGGAATTTATATCATAACTGGAACGCTCACTTCATAAAATTGTATATTCAAATATGCACCTTGGTTCACCTTAAAGTAAAAAATCGTTCCGAGCATTTCGTTGACTACTGGTATTTTGTCTCTTTCTTACGAGAGTCGCCTTGAATCCATAGTAGAAAGAGATGCAATCCCGGCCGTAGGAACGTTTTTTGAGAGCACGTGAGCATTCCAGTTTGTATATAAATTCCTTGGTCACAAGCAATGCTTATTTTTCAACCGTAGCCATTTAATAATGTCTTGTTTGTAAAATGAAGTTACGGATGCTTTGTCAAGTTTTCGAAAATGATACGATGCATTATCTAAAACAATAACTGCATTTATTGCATTATTTATTGGCGACCATATCTTGGTAGTAGTCATTTTTTAGATTTTTCAATCCTGTTGTTGATAGTTTATCTAAGAATCCAGATCTCCATGTAGTCACTGTATTGTCAACTCAAACTTTTGATTATGTATGACCGACATTTAACCACGTCTCACCTAAATAATAAACGTAGGTATAGTATTTCTGTTTTGTCTGGCTACCTTTACCTTGTCTAAATATTTTCGTCGCCATAAAACTATATCCGGCCATTCTATTAAAATAGTTTCTACCTCTTTTATTATAGGAAAAACCCAAATTTTTTAGTGTTTTGTAGAATGTCAATCTTGACATAGACGGAAAATCAGAATCTTCCTCTATGATGTTCAGTATTTTATCTAATGTAGGCATTTCGTTTTGAAAATATTTGTCCACCACATTTCGACGAGCGCGTTTCGTAAAATCATCATTATTAACAAAATAACACTCAAGCGATTTCTTTTTCCACTGATTTAATGTCTCCAATAACCTTAAAAAAAAACTAAACACATCTAATAATATCTATAATATAATATAATTAGTGTATTTAATTATTTATCTATTTATTATACATAATGTATAAATATAATATTATTTTCAATTAAGTACAAATGTTTACCTTGTACGCCGTAGAGACATGAATTCGTATTGAACTTGATATTGTCTAGGCAATTTCATTAATCTAATTGAATCAGAATCTTTAAATGATTTAAACAAATTGTATATAATTTGTTTTTATTTAGATTGAAAAGGGCGCTTAGTTAGCTTAACTACAGGAAACATGTCTGCCTTGACTTACGCACAAATAATATCGTCTGGTTCATTCGCTAAAACACATGCGACCCGCAGGTAGTCGCTGAGTCAACTGAGTCATGAGTGTGCATTGTGCAACTGTGCATGTAACTATAAAGCGTTTGTGTGAAACGGGCTCTATGTTGATTACGTGGACCAATAACAACGCAGTCAAAATTTCGATACTCGTTTGTTAAAAAAAAAAAACAGGCTATAATTTTACTTCATATTTTCATTTGAAATCAGCGTGAAAATTTTACTACTAATAAATAAATTTCTGAATATTATCAATAGAAATATAAGGCGGTAAATATAATTTTTTGTGTAAACCTCCTCCACAAATCATCTTTAAAAATTTGAAATAACCAAAGTAAAAGCTAAAGTTGTATCGTTACCTCCGTAACTCTGTAACTAACTGCGTAGCTTATGACAGTATTTGGATCAATACAATTAACCTTATAATCAATATTGCCTATTTATGGCTAAAATCGAACTTATCGTATTGTGGAACAGTCATCGAGTCTGCAATAAGTGTCGTTAACATCTGTTACATAAAATAAAACTGCAATAGGTCCAATTTTGTGCATTGAATATATTTTGAAAGTTTTTTTTAGGGCACTCTATAATCGATACTGAAGCAAAAAAAAATTTTTAATTTTTGTCTGTCATCAATCAGTCTATCTGTCTGTATCTTGGTCGCGTGATCGATAAATATACATAGGTATATAGGGGAGAGTTGGATATTACCGAGCCTCTAAGAACTTGGACCTATAATTTGGAGAAGGTTCGATATAATATATTCAAAAATGCAGTAAATAGTACAGAATTTATTTAGCTACGCATACATCACGGCAAAATATTTCAAAAAATAAACAAAAATTTATTATTGCAAAATAATAAAAAAACGGGAAAACGTGGTATTATCAGACTGGTCTGATAATATCGTGCCCATAATAATTTCGTGAATTTCTATCAGTAAACTTAGATTTAAAAAAAAAATTGCAACGTTTAATAAACTCGTTCGTAGAAAAAGAAGCATAGACTCCTTTCTATACCTAGATATAATTATTATTTTACGACTAGATTAATTATCATAACCATATCGGCCATTGGATGTCCACTGCTGAACGTAGGCCTCCCCCCGTCGACTCCGGTTCAAAGCAGCCTCCATCCAACGACTTCCGGCGACTCTCTTCAAGTCGTCTGTTCATCTCGTGGATGGCCGTCTGACACTGTGCTTGCCGGTACGTGGTCTTCACTCGTACACGCCCTGGGCGCGGAATTGACAAACTCTGTTATTTCATTTTATAACCTCAAAATAATACAGTCAAGTTAATTGTGTATTCAAATCAATCTAGTCATTAATTCTATAATATGTTAGGATTAAAATAAAAGTAATCAATGTGTTACAATACAAATATAGAATAGCTTACCTCTTGTCAAAAATGCCGCGAAATTATAAGAAACGCTCCGAGTAAATTAGCGTCGTGTATGGGGAGGGGTAGACGACTCGGGCTGTGATCTTTAAGGACTGGATAGCGCAATTAGCGTTTAGTTTTTGAAATATGCTAGGGCGTGGAATTATCAAACGCGCGGTATTATCCAACTCTCCCCTACCTATTATTAACCCAGCATTAACTGAGCACGATTTAAGCTCATACTACGAGTAGTGAAGGCCGGGGATGGTTGACTACTTTTTAACTAAATCATACATACTTTTTGTGTTTTAATATAAATACAAAATAAAAACGGATTAATCGATAGAGAAACTATTAAACTAATACAAAATATAATATTATAATTGCTCGACAAATGTCACGTGATATTTTTTAAAATGCGTATTTGTAATGTAAATGAGTCAATCCGTGCTCTATTACATTAGATTTACAAAAAAAAAATAATAATAATAAATAAAAATAAACAATTTTCTTATAATTTTTTTCCTGGCGTCTTGACTTGTTGTACCTACCTATGTGTAACGTTGTGTGTGTAAACCACTTAGGTTCCATAATGTTTCTGACGTATGTTACCATTCAAACACCGTGTTTCCACAGTAGTTTCTTCGCAGAACCCACGGTAGGTATACAACACCAAATCATAGTTTACATTCGAGCTGGCGTTGTAGGTCATTGAATCGCTCAATGGTTTCGTTAACAGAAAACAATATAAGGCAGATGAATTACTTAATTTCCTTTCGCCGACAGCGCGAAAGCCCGTCACACGCTCTCCTAACCTCCGACCGAGGCCTGGCAACCTGGCAACCCTACTCAAGGGGATGCCCTTGAGTAAGGTTGCCAGGTCGCCAACCCAATAGCCGGACAAACCAGCCAGTTTGGCTGGACATTTGGGTAAAAAGGTCGGACACTCTACATTATTGAGGATTTTGTCTCAGTGATAATAGGTAAGACAAAAAATTGTATGTAAAATCAACCCTTTTTGATTATTACCATAAATCTAATAAAATGTAAATAAAATCGAATGCCAAATCAGTTTATTAATCAGTCTAATCAACATTTTCAAATTCTCGCTCGCTCTTTTGCTTTAATCAGTCTAATAAAAATTTTCAAATTCTCGCTCGCTCTTTTGCTAAATGTAAAAAGCCTAACAAAAGCTGGACAAGCCGGACACCGCTTATTTTGGCAGGACACGCAATCATAAAGCCTATCTCCGGCTTTATCCGGACGCCTGGCAACGCTACCCTTGAGTGTAGTCACTATGATAATTCTATGGGAACACTGTGGAAATACTATGTACCGATGGAACAAATACACAGTGATACCGATAGAACAAATACACAATGAAGTCAAGACCGCGAGAGTTATTTAAGACTAGTTAAGACTAATATTTAAGATTTTTAATGACGGAAAAAAATTACGTGATATTGTGGGATTGATTAAGTTTTCGCTCGACCCCCCTCAATAAACGCCTCACGTAATTAGGTACGTGGATTACGTGGAATTAATGAATGCTCCCTTACAGACTTCATGAAAAAGATGACAATCACAAATGAAGTGGCAGGTACAGCTAATATATTGATAAAATTATATTCATTTAATCTCAAAATACATAGAATAGTATCACCAAATAGAGGAAAAATTTTTCATATCAAAGTCACAGTTCAAAATATAACAATAAAAATAATAATCCATTTTCAATAGTCTTAGAAATTTCGCACAAAGGTCAACTGATGTCGGTATTATTTAACAATAAATAAAAACGAAACTCGGTTGCTTTGGCACAGAGGCTTTTTGATATAAATATATTTGAAAAGATTTTAATTTAACAAAAAAAAAAAATACTTGTGAAAGATATGTTCTCTCTGTGAAGATTATGTTCCGATACATTCACTCTTCATTCTAGATTGAGTGTAATTATTAAGTATATATTAATAAATATATATAAAAGAATTTTCTTTTATATATTTTTATGTTGTATTTTTTGCATTTATTCCGCGAAATATAACATATAAAAACTTATATCAAAATTCGTATAGAAAGATCGTGATTTGCAAAAATTCCTTACATGGGTGTGTAGGTAAAAAAATTGCTTAATCTCATTTCATGTCTAAATCACCCCTACTGGGCTCACCGAACTTTGATAACGGTCCTAAAAATATTGTATAAAAAAAGGAATCGCAGATATCCCAACCATTATCGAGAATCCCTTAAAAAAAAGTTTACGTTTTTTTTGCGAACATAACGGAGCTGTCCAAATTATAGCGTATAATATATTGTTTCTTATCTAATTTGTAACAAAAGAAAAATTCCCACACTTCTGTTACAGCAATTAAAATGAAATGAAGATTATTTATTTACAGACGAATCAGTATGTACCGAGTTGCAAATCACAGTTATATTTAGGTAAATGATAGGTTTTTTGCCGTTTTGGCCGTTATCCATACTTACATATTTTACACCTTAGTAACTTAAGTTTGAACTCATGTAAAGTAAAACTTTGTAATTTTGCCCGTAAATAAAGGTAGTTACTTTCTAAGTGTTTCAAAATTAATTTTCATTTTTTCTCGCAATGCAGATTAGAGAATATACCTACCTATATGTACATTTTGTTTTGCTGTTATATACATGCCAGTTTTCTTATGGTGTTATCATTCTCTAGCATCGCTACATTGTACTGATGTTATATAACAGAATTTTCATAGTACCTATTTATAGATAGTAAAATTAATAATAATATAATAAATATAATAATAATAAAAATTTTGTACTTACAATATAAAAAAAAAGGAAAACATACTTTAACTGACGAGTAAAAACAGAAAAGTGAAGTTAAAATAAAATCCGTTTTAATAACCTAATCAAGCTCAGGTATTCGTGAAACGTCAACCCAATCAGAATTTGTATTATAGTAAGTTTAGTAAGTTTTGAAGCAAAAACCAACCGAGTTTTTTTTTCCTAGCTTATATTTTTAATACTTATAATCAAAATCTTACACATTTAAATAAAAGTAAAAAAACGTTATGTGTATTTAACATTAATTTTTTTTTATTAACAAGAAATAAATAAAAAAGTATGGTTATGGATATTAAATGTATCATAGTAGATATGCCTTGATATCATAACAAAATACTACTTAAATCTTTGGACTCCCGCCGCAACTGAAGAATGCACAAGTCACAGCGGCACCTGTGTCCTTATGTGTTGCTATTCACTTGTATACGCAATCCTCAGTTCAGAGTAACACGTATCTAACTTTATTTTGCTGAAATAAGGTCGAATTGAAATGTGTGTGGTAATTTTTTTTATTCTAAGATCGTAGTTTTCTTTTCTTTATTTTTTTATTTTTTATTTATTTATTAAAATCTGTCAAATATAAGTAATAAAATTTTACGCTATTTTATTTTGTATAGCCAATTTATATGTTTTCTTTCTATGATATATATAATTTTCTTCAGGTTTTTACGATGTCAGTAGAATCGTACAAATACATATATATAATAAACCTTAATAAATATAATATTCCTTATCATACTTAAACAAGTTACAACATCATATTTATACGAGCTACAACTCTTTTCCTATAAAGCGAATAAACTTTATTAGGAAACTGGGATAAAGATTTGACACAAAAAAAATGTATATAGTAGTAGGTCTCAGTGTGTCGCTCGAATAACAAAAACTATAGTGGACCCCTCTCATTTGTGTTTTTTTACATTTTGATAGAAATGTGACGGCAGGTAGACGACTCATCTCGCAAAACTTTGTATATTTAAAGTCCCTATCTCATTTTTTATCCTTTTATTGGATTAACTTTCCACTCAAACGTTATATGTATATCTTGAATAGTATTCAATCAAACCGTTCAACAACTAAGATTGGGATAAGTAGTTAAGTTACATTTGTTTATTTAAATTCTATATACTTAATTAATATGTATAACTCAAAGCGTGCTTATAATAATAAAAACTATTTGGTTAAGGGTGAATAAAGATTTTTTTTCTACACGCAAAAAAGCAAAAAGGCCGGTATTTGCAACGTTGCATAACAACGCAACAGCGCAACGCAACGTTGTCTGTATTCTTTGATAGTCTATTCAGAGTTTAATAATTTTATTACTTATAAAAATTATTATCGAAAAAATAACAGATGATATTATATTATGCAATCCTTTTTATCCTTATTTTCCGATACAGCCCAACAGATTTGCAAGCTGAAGTGGCAGGTTGCAGGACATATGGCTCTTAAAACTGACGGCCGATGGAACAGAAAGGTTCTCGTGTGGAGACTAAGTACCAGCAAGCGCAGCGTCGGACGACCATTCGCGAGATGGACAGACAACTTGAGTAAAGTTGCCGGAAGCCGTAGAATGGAGGCTGCTTTGAACCGGTTGCTCTGGAGGTCGATGGGAAAGGCCTACGTTCAGCAGTGGACATCCAATGGCTGATATAATGATGATGAATCCTTTCGACCTAGAACTTATTAGATGACCACAGTAAAAGTCATCTTGTTACAAGACCATTCAACCAGCCGCCGAAATAATATTAAACCCCGTGCATTTAATACAAACAAATAAATAAATATGTACATACCTAGTTGTATCATTTGAGTGTGAAGAGTAAATGAATTGGCTGATGTTTTAGTAAAAATATCTTCATTCTATTTATTACATTTATTCTATTTATTACATGTAGTTTATTTTAATAATTTATTTAATTCATGATTATTGAGATAATAATCTTTAACTTGTCAAAATTATACCTAAGACAATTGGGGTGTACTTCCGAAAAGTGGATACCGAATTTTCTCATGAAATTTGGTACGGACATTCCATTTGACTATCTAAGAGCCCCCTTAAAAGGATTTTTGGCGGTTCGCTATATTTTTCGAAATATTCAATTTTTTGAGTTCGTTGCTTAAGAGGCGTTCAAGTATTAGGTACGTAACGCAATTTTTAAAGATATTTGAACCTAAATGTAACGCGCCGTAACATTTTCCTGTACTCCCTAAGCGTTACGTAATACCCGAGTTACAATTTTTACCTAAAAGACACAATTATGTTGAGAAAAGTAACAAAAATCGCTAAAATACCTTTGTTAATTTCCTAGTTTTTTATTGAAATAAAAAAAAATACGTAACGCGTTGTATGAAAACCCCCCTCCCGCCCTTGTAACGCATCGTAACGTTTTACAAGACCCCCCACCCCCCTAAATAGCGTTACGTAATACTTGGACGCCCCCTTAGCACGCTCTATATAAGAAAGCGAGTCGATCAAAAGGAGGAGGTTGGAGTGTCTTCAAAGCAAGCTTTAAAGTGCATGTTTAGATTAGGTTGTTAGGTTTTTTTTTATCTATATATTCTTTTTTTTGCATGTTTAGGATAGGTTAGGCTATAAATATTTTTTTTTTGTTTCTTTTTTTGCATGTTTAGATTAGGTTGGGTTTTTTTTTCTTTATGTTTTGTCGCTGAGAAATGCATTTACGCATTCTAGAATAGAAAAGTTTTTTTTTTTAAAGATTAGGTTGGGTTTTTTTTTCACTTCGCCAAAAATCCCGTTAAGGGGACTCTTAGATAATCAAATGGAATGTTTGTGCCAAATTTCGTGACGAAATTCAGTATCCACTTTTCACTTTCTTATATAGAGCGTACTAAGCAGCGTACTCAAAAATTCAATATTTCGAAAAATATTACGAGCCGCCATAAATCCTTTTAAAGGAACTCTTAGATAGTCAAATGGAATGTCCGTGCCAAATTTCATGACGAAATTCGGTATCTACTTTTCGGAAGTTTATCTGACAATTGTTATTGTTTAAAAACATTAGTAGTTGTAATTTAATAGGTTTCCTCAGTAGGTTCAGTTATAATCAGTTATGGATAAAACAGAAAATTATATTACCAGTTACGTTATATAGTTAACTAGTTTATTGAAAGCTAAAAAACATCACGCTACATCTTGTAAAATTAGAGCTGTAATCATTATTATATTAGTATTATAAATTTTATTATCACCTTTTTAAATAATATTGAATCAAAATATTGATGAATGATGAGACTGGACAAGAATGGCAAATTTCAAAAAAATATGCAGGAGAAGAGTTTGAACTTTATTCACGACGCTGCTCCACTTTGGGTTGGTGGATAATTTCCATACCATAAGTAACGATTGCTATCAGATGCTTATGATAGCAACCGGGACCGACAACTTTACGTGTTCTCCGGCACGGTGCCCGGTGGGTACACGCAGACCAGAAATACTTGTGTACCCAGAGTGCGAATCGAAGCTTCAACAGCTGGCGATAAGACTACTCGGTCAGGTACTCTTTGCTCGGTACTCGCAGCAATACACTAGAACGGTTGTCATTGTCATACATTACATAATTGACAATGACAAAAAAGACAAAAGTTTCACGGCTATAATAGCCGTAGCAATAATTGTGGAGTGTTGAGGTAAGACCGTAAGGAGCACACTCTTATACGATTGCTTAACTCAAAATGTGTTCACCAAATAGCATTAAATAAAGGGCTCAGAATGGCGCTAGTGTAGTGAAGGGTACGATTTGAATTTAACCGTCCCTGATAGCCGTGTTAGCCGTAAGTTTATATCAAATTGTATTTCAACTAGTCGCAATCTGTTGCCGAAACTGATCATCAAATTTCCAGTATAAGCTGTAGTACAAGTCTTGATGTAAACTTGCCGTAAATTGGCCGTAAAGTTGCAGTTTATAATTGAAGATGCGACAGATAATTAAAAAAAACCTAAGTTATAAATAAAACAACTTAGTTGCTTGTTGCTTTAGTTGATGGCGCTACCGAAGAGTATTTTTAAATAACTTGAAGTTTGCTGATACAAGTAAATATAATTTCAAATATTCTCATAGACTAGAGTGTTTAGTAAATGTGTTGTAATTGAAAGTTAAACGGTTCGCGAGTTTTATAAATTATGTCATCTAAAACGGTCCTTTGGTACAGCAACGCCATCTTTATTGACCTCTTACCTCCATGCATAATAGAACCTCTGATAGTAGAGAGAATTGGAAACAATATTACAATGTTTTAGTTACCTTGGCAGTTTCAAATCAGAAAAGTTAAATTTCAATAAAGTTATATTTATTCAGCAAAATGCAATGAACAACTTTCGTCTAAATAATTACAAATTGCTTTACACGCTGATTAAAATTATTTTAATAATTTAATCTTTATGGTGTTTTTAAATTGTTTTAAAAGTCACAAAAGTGTAAGTGATTTGTCAATTTCAATTTGACAATTACATTTGTGCTTTGCGTAGAGATGTTAGATGTTACAAAACTGTCGATATCAAAATTAGAAGGTCAACATTGATTCTAGATATTTATCGCACAAAATCGATTAATATAGATGTAGCCGAACATCGATTTTTTACACGATTTTTAAATAACTAAAACAAAAAGTAATATTGTTTTAGCTTTATTAAGAAATTATTATAAATTATTGTATAAATATCAAATCTTTAAACATCAAATACCTAAATATTTTATAATATTTGTTTATTTAATTATTTTAATACAGAAAAACATTTCAGTTCATTTATTTATTACTACAAATCTACAAATCAATGTTATCACCTACTGGCAAATTCAAGAATATATTTTTATTTCATTGTCTTTCTGAAGTACAATTAAATAATGACTTTGCTTTTAAAAATTTTCATTATTGAATATAAACAAATAAGTTATTTTACTTGATAATATCGATTTTGATAATATCGTTTAAAAGCATAAAGTTAAAAATTATATCGACAACATAAATCGTTTTGTAACTTCTACTTTGAAAGATGATCATCGGACATCCCTACAGTCCAGGAAACCGGCATAAAATTGCAGGTAATTGCATTAAAAACTTCATGTTGATTGAGAAACATATTTTTATACTCTTTGAACACTATAAAAACATTACTATACTAATTACCATTTTATTACTTTGTGAGTATTTACGAAACTTTACGTGTACGAAAATGGAGTACAATAACAAGGTTTGTGATTAATTTGTAAGGATTATTTAAAAAAAAAAAAATTTATTTTATTTTAATGGTACACGGATTTATTTTTTAGAACTTTCCACCTTTAAAAAATGATAGATTGCTGAAAGCGGCTTGTGGTAAGGAAGTTGATAAAGTGCCTGTGTGGGTTATGCGACAAGCTGGACGATATTTGCCAGAGTTTCAAGCTGTAAGAGCAAAACATGACTTTTTCACTGTTTGCCGGACTCCTGAACTTGCCTGTGAAGTTACTCTTCAACCTTTAAGACGTTATGATCACTTAGATGCTTCAATTATATTTAGTGATATACTTGTTATACCGCAAGCATTAGGTATGACTGTTGAAATGCATCCTGGAGTGGTATGTAGCATAAATGTTTTAATAATAATTTCTGCATGATGTTAATTTGTACACACAACTAATTATTAATTTTTACACTTTCCTATTACTTAACTCATTAATTACAGTTCATACATCAAAAGAATTATACTTTTGTTAATCATGACTTGCCCATATTGCTTTCTGATAATGACTTTAAATTGAATAAAAAAAAATCTTTTAATATTTTATAAAAAAAAAATCGCATCAAATAAATTCAAGGATTTTTGTCATCATTTTATAGGGCCCTGTTTTTCCTAACCCGCTTCAAGATGTCTCTGAAATAGATGAACTCAAAGAAGAAGGTGCTGTTTCAAGATTAACATATGTTGGTGATGCAATTACACTGACTCGGCACAAAATCGAAGGAAAAGTACCACTAATTGGGTTTACAGGAGCACCTGTAAGATATTATGACATGTTTAAATAAAAACAATTGTAAAAATAATAATAATTTGAAGCATATAAAGCATAGTAGAAAAAGATTATATAAGATTCTTTTTTATTTAACATTTTTAATGAATATAATTTAAGAGTTCAATAGTTTGAATAAAAATCTCAGGATATTTGAAAGCAAATTTGTTTGTTAGTAAAACATTATGATTTGCTTTTTTTTTATATTCTATATTGATTATTATTTTTTAAAACTTTTAAATAATATAACAAATATAATTTTAAAAAAGTGCAAAATTTTCAGTTTACTTTGATGGGATATATGATTGAAGGCGGTGGCAGTAAAACTATGTCTAAAACAAAAGAGTGGTTACAAAAATATTCAAAAGAGGTCCACAGGCTACTTAGTTTATTAACTAGAGTCATTATTGACTATTTAGTCATGCAGGTAATTTTTTTGTTCACTTATTCAATAGCTTTTTTATAGCTTATTTTAATCATAGTATCACTTTCGGCCTGTCACCACTTTCGGCCTGTAAGCATATTGTTAATAGATATTATTAATTATAATCATTTAATAATATCTATTAACAATATGCTTACAGGCCGAAAGTGGTGCACAACTGCTTCAAGTTTTTGAATCAAGTGCAGATCACCTCACAAGGGAACAATTTACCGAGTTTTCAGCACCTTACTTAAAAGATATAAGAGCTGGTGTTCAAAATAAATTACAGGAAAAAACCTTAGATCAAGTTCCAATGGTAGGTGACATTTTTTAATATTTTAATGAATTAAATCAACAAATAGAGACTATCAATTTTAAAATCTATTACAGACAATATTTGCTAAGGGAGGTGGACATTCATTAGATATACAAGCACAGATGGGCTATGAGACTATTGGATTAGATTGGACTGTAGATCCCATTGAAGCAAGAAAAATTGTAGGAGACAATATTACATTACAGGGCAATCTCGATCCTCAAGATTTATACAAAACTCCAGTAAGTATATTTACTTTTACCTTTATATTTTACTATTATCTAAAAGAGATTTTTTATGAGTTTATTTTTATTTATCATCTTGCTAACAATCTGTAAATTTCCCTTTGGGATTTGGCCTTATCTGCTTTGAAAGTAGAAAGATGGAATTGAAGCTTTTTCCACTATTTTGCCACACTGCAGTTTGATATATATATAATATCCTTAGATTCCTTCTGAATATGCAGGTTTCCTCATTTCAAATTCAGCTAGCCGATTTGAATTTGCAACCATTTATAATTGACTTGATAATAATACAATAAAAAGACCAAAAAATAATAATTATACAAACATTGCTTAATTTCAGGAGGAAATCAAGAAATTAACTATAGAAATGGTAAAAAAATTCGGAAAACATAGATATATTGCAAATTTAGGCCATGGCATAACACCACAAACACCATTAGAAAGTATGACAGCTTTTACAGAAGCTGTGCATGAAGCTGTATAATTTTGTATGAAATTTTTTATTATAGTTGTTGTGCTGTATTTATAAGGGAATTAAAAGAGGTTTACTTTTACGTTAATTATGTTTAATGGATTGTTACAATTATAAACTTACAATTATGTGGTTACAGTTAAAATTAATATATGTTTACATTGAATACGTGTTTTTTGAGTTTTGACTTGTTGCTGGAATATCTTCATCGTGGCTGCCAATAGATTTTTTCACATACTAAAAAAAATAAAAAATATAATATAATTTTAAGTAAATAACATAATAAGCATTACACATATTTTTTTGTAAATAAAATAATGAAGACTAGTAGTGGTACAGTTTGATTATTTCCACTTTGACACTCGGGATGTCTCGGGTTTAAATTATAAAGGTTGGTGTTTTTACTTAGGAGTATATAAAATTCTAGAATTTACTTACACAAAATATTTAAATCTATGTAATATAATATTTTATTTGAAGTTTGTGTTTCTGTTCATCATTTAATGTAGTAAATTAGTAATAAAATCTCAACCTAAGTATAGAAACTTCTTTAATATTCTAAATATTCCAATAGACTCTAACCAACTTATTAACTCATTATGAATTATACAATTAGTACTTATTATAAATAACGCTTTTAAAGAGATAAATTCCCTGGTATGAATTTCATATTTGTGTTTTTACTAATGCAATGTAATAATTCTACTCTCTGCTCAAAAAAATGACATTTTGGCAGGTGATTTGCATTACTGTTTTAGAAGGTTTTAGACAATATCCTAGCAGGCCGATGTTAGGAATATGCAGCAATGTATCTCGTGTCATTTGTAGTTCCGATCTCACCCGATAATTGTGGAGAATTGCCGAGTGTCAAAGTGGAAATAATCGTAGTGTATTCCACTAATAGTCCATTATACAAATTTAAATTTTTTACAAAAAAATTATAACTTTATTCTAAAAGCTTTAGTGCAGTGTTAAAATATAAGTAATTATGAGGCTTAAAATAAGGTCATATCACAAACCTCAAAAAAAAAATTACAACATCAAGCAAATTTTCAAAATTATTAACATTTACAATAGACTATATTCTCAAATACTATTTATAAAGTACAAGCACATTGTATATATGTTCAGATCGGACATCAAAATGAAATCAAGCACAACATACACTTATGTAATGTTTTAATGAAGAAAGCATTGTTTTGAATTAATAAAATGGAACTACTGAATAGGTTTTAATCATCCTTTTGTGATCAAAAAGGTAAATTATCAATTAATTAGATTGTAACAAAGATTTGCCAAGCTAGTTGCCATAAATGTCAACATAGATGGAACAAACAGGGACATCTAATTTATTTTAAAACAAAACTTAGTTTTTAGATTTTTTAAATATTTAAATTATCGTGAAGAAGATATTTTAATGTTAGCAATACTTACTAGAGGATTGACTTGAATCTGTTCATCCATTTCTTGAATGTATTGATGGAGCTTAGTGCAGGCAGCCATTTGTTGTTCCAATACACATAAGGTTTCTGGTGAAGCATACTTCTCAGGACTATCAAGGAACACAACCATACCGTCTTTTTGATTTATCATAGCATATATTTCCCCCTCTTCAATCTGTAATGTTAAATAACTCAAAATCAGATGAACAAATATGAAAACAAAAAATATCTATATTTTTCATTATTTAAATTTAAAACATTATTTTTTAATCATAAGACTCCCATCCTTCCTCTATATGGAGAAGAGGCCATCATTCAGTAGTAGGTTGTTTATTAGTCTAGTCAACAAGTTCAAAAACGTGTTAAATAGAAATAAAGCTCCTAAAAATAATATTTTTAGTACATATTATGTGCCATAGCTCATTTGATTCGGAATGACGTCTAGAAAAATGTTTTTTAAGGGTATACTAGCATATAAAAAATTGCGATTGTTATTATTATTATTAAGATTTAAAAAAAAGGTATTTAGTTTTTCGTTAATAACTTTTAAAATAATGATATTTAAGGAATTTTGAAAAAAGATCCTGAAAGAGGAGAAAATTTCCAATAAAAAAGTCCTAACTCCCGGAACTCTATCTATATTATTTATAATTTTTTTTAACGCTGGAAATAGGGCTCCACGAGGGCGTTACGGCATAGGCGCGCCGCCTAAAAAGCCGGTATATCACCTAAAATATTTTTTTTTAAATATTAAATAACAATTTAAAAATTTGAATAAATTACAGTGTAATCTAGACACTTGAACGAAAACAACCTCGGTGAAAAAAATTTTTTTTGTCGATTTTTCAAAAAGTTACACCATTGTTAATTAACTAATTTTTTTCCAATCTCTGTTTTTATAAATTACGGTATAAAAGTTTAAATAATTGGTCTATAAATTTTTCGCTTCGTGGAGCTCTTTTTGTTTAGGTACTTAATAATGTTATGCAAAAAAAAATTATTAAAGTTAATTATTTTGTTAATTATAATTTTTTTAAACTAACTAAAAATTAAATTTCTAAAAAATGTTATCAAAAAAATTTTTTTTGGTAATATATTATTATTGCTGTTTTCGCACCTGATATAGGTATTAATCAAAATTGGAAAAAAAAATTTTACGTCATTTGTTAAGAAATTTTTTATAAACAAATAGACTATTTTGGGATTTTAAAAAAAAAATTTTTACTATCTTATAGCATAGGTAAAATGATGATTTTTTAAAAAAAAAAATTTTCTTAAATAAATTTTTTTATTGTTTATAATTGTTTTTTTTATATTTCAATTGTTTAAATAATTAGTTAAGAAATTATTTTATTCTAAAAAATCATCATTTACCCTTTTCAATGGAATAACAGAGAAATAATTTTTTTTTATAAATAATTTAATTGTTTATTAACTTAACAATTTGTTATAAACAAATAATATTAACCGTTATATTTTTTTTCGAAAACTTCAAAAAATTACAAAAACAAATATATACAGAAATTTTTTTTTGTATTTTTTACAATTTTTTGTAAAAAAAATACAAAAAAAAATTTTTTCTTAACTCTGTGCCAATAATAAATTACTGCTTGTTCATGAGCATGCTAATTGAGAATAGATGCAGCTACTTTATACTATAGGATATAAATATTTTTATATTAAAAATTGGTAATTAATACAAAACAAAGTCACTTCAAATTCTTTTTTAACATTCTATTGAGTTAGCCATATTATAATACCAATACAAACATACCATGTTAAGAATGTAACTTTCAGCTTGTGCTGGACCAGACAATTGTACACGGGAAGCAACATCACTAAGTGATAAAGTTAAAAAAGTCTTAGTAAGCCTCTGAATGTTCTTTTTATACATAGAACTCAAAACCTGAAAAGATAGAAATGTTTTTTTTTTTTTTTTAGAATTTAGTAAAATAGTTCAGTGAATTATTTTTATTTGAATCTTTTTTTTAAACTCAATTACAATTGTACTGTACTATTAAACTATTGAAATTTTATAATTGTCAAAAAACAGCTGTGATTGAAACAGTACTGAGCTATATTGCATTTCAGCCTGAGGTGGAGCAACTATTCGTTCTTTTGTAGTGATGCGAGTAGTCGCCTCAACGCCGGCGGTTACGGGTTCGATTCCCGCTCGGGGTAGATATTTGTATTTGTGCAAATATTTGTTTCCGGTCTGGGTGTATGTTGTTGTGGGTTCCCCACCGTGCCTCGGAGAGCACGTAAAGCCGTCGATCCCGGTTGTTATCATGCACATCTGGTAATGATCATTACTCATGGTACGGATACTTTCGCCAGCCCACATTGGAGCAGTGTAGTGGATTAAGCTCCAACCCTTCTATATGGAAGAGGTTTTCGTTCAGCAGTGGGTTGTTTACAGGCAGATACAGTATAGAAAAAAAATATATACCCTACGCAAAAAAATAACAGAATTCCAAACATAACTAAATATCAATATAGGAAATTCGCTTACCAGTTAGCATTACATTATAATGTAATAAAGAGTAAGTTTTAATTCTTTCTATTATCATTATAAATAATTTGTTATTCATTATTGTGAATTAAATTTTGTCTTGATTGCACAGAGAACCCAACAACATTGTTTTGATTGTAAACCTACTATATAAATCCCGAGAACTTCTCATAATGAATTTTAAATTATTATTATTATTTTTTTAATTTGAATTACTATATAACATAAACCATCATTAAATTTGCTGTTTATTAACAGCAAACATGGCATAAGCAGGCAAAAAATATGTCTTACCTGATTTACTAAGCCCATATTCTTATCTCTTACAAAGATTTCTCTATGTCTCATTGCTGCATGTTGAGACGTAGCTAACTCGTGATAGGCAACAGACAGTGGCTTGAGGAAACGACAAACAACTTGGGGTGTGTACTTGGGCACTGGTTGAATCTGAAGTAAATAAAACACTCATATAATTTATAAAATTAAATACATAAATTTTAAATATATTCTGTAACTATTATGAATAACAAATATGTGATACTATAGTATGTTTTCGACGACCATTCTGGTGTGGTGGTGTGAGTAGTCGACTCAGAATGCACGTCGGCGGTCGCGGGTTTGATTCCTGCTCAGAACATATTTGTATTTGTACAAATATTTGTTTCCAGTCTGGGTGTATGTCTTTTTGGGTTTCCCCACCGTGCCTCAGAGAGCATGTAAAGCCATCTTTCATCATCATCACTTCCGTTAGACTAATAATTAATAGACAACTGATATTAGTTAGTTAATAGACAACTGATAACAATCGTTACTCATGTTAGGGAAAATATCCGCCAACCCATAGTGGAGCAGTGTGATAGATTAAGATTAAGCTCCAACCCTTCTATAGAGAGAAGAGGCCTTCTCTCAGCAGTGGATTGTTTACAGGCTGATACAGTACAGTACAGTAAGTTTTAATAAAAATATATAAGATCTTATACTATTTTACCTTTCCATGTAATATTAACGAGACTAGAATATATTTCTTGTATGCTTCTAACATTATATGTGAAACTACCATTGCAGGAACTGTAACCACAACTTCAAAGAAATACAATGCTCTATCATAATTCTTCATAGCTGTGTATATCATTCCACCATAATAGTAGTATAGAAGGAAGTGCTTAGAATCATTAGAACCTCCAAGCTGAAACCAAAATCAAATAAAGATTGTTAGAATTATATAATACTATAAACTTTTTTAAATCAAGTACAATGACATGTTATTCTACCTCGGTTCCAATGCTCGTTACATCAGTATCTAAAAATTCTAATGCAGGTTTCATACATTTAGAGAGTAGGCATAATTGACATAAATCAGCATGGATGGATGTTAGCTGAGAGTCAAATAATTGAATTTTTCTAATTGCTTTTTTTAAGATCTCTATTCCTCTAATTGGTTGCTTCAATTCTACTAAGTGATCTGTTAATAAATGGCATAAATCGGCATCTGCAAAATAAATATGATAGAAAAATAAATAAAAGTGGGGAACACTATATAGACATATTTACAATAATATATTTCAAGTTTTTATAAATATCAATTTGGCCTTATATGAAAATGATACAGAAGAAAAAAAAAATAGACAACTTACAAAGCTCTGGACTAAAACGAACTTGTTCACCATTACAATTGTTAATAAAATCATGAATTTGTTGAAACATCATTGTTCTATCAACATCAGGGTTGCCCTAGAATTTATAAACAATAAATTATAGAAAAGAAAAGGAAGATAAAAAATATGTAAATGTAATTACTTTTTTAAACTTTCGTAGTCACTAACACTATGATTCATTTGTAAAACGGAATAAATATCATTTTTGACTCTGACCAGTACAATTTCTGTACAGTGTACCCATGATTATAGTGCTTACAATAGTGCCAAAATAAAGTGAATATCACGTTTTACATATAAATCGTAATATATGCATTGTCTTGTAACAGTTATGGTATTATCAGTAGTTACCTGAGGTAAAGAAAATTTAGCAACGAGTACTGCTAGAACACCAAGAGAATGTTGCTGTATATCTAAGGTCTCTAGTACAGTGTTTAGATGTGCACTGTTTCGCTGCAACACTTCATCTGATTTTCCAATCATTTCACATAATTCACGAAAGTTACCTACAAAACAAAACATAAGTATTAACCCATTAACTGCTTTAATTTATAAAATAAACGGCACGAATGTTATTTACCTGAAGATGAATGTGTTCTCACATTATTAACAAATTGTTCCAAAGGAGAAGCCATTGTATTTATATTAAATCTGTCTATAAATTTTTACAGTATTCAAAGAAAAGTAAAAAACCAGTCGCAAAAATGAATTAGACATTTACAATATGACATTGGCACTTTGTCAGTTAACCTGTATTGAATGCACCAGTACCGTAAAATGGGGTGACATTGATTAATTTCAAACATTAATGTACGTAATGTACGCTGTTATCTTATATCCTAAAAAATAAAATAAATTTTCAGAAAAGGTGCACATAAGGAAGATTACATGATAAAAAAAAAGACAAATTTCGATAGTTTTCGAGAAAAAAAATCAAAACAGCGTTATCAAAGTTATATTGCGTATGGGGCTACTTTGGAAACACCTGTTATTTTCACGCATTTTATAAGATATTCTGACAAGGAATACAAACTATAAAGCAAAAATTGTTTGATATCTTCTGTTTTTTTAATATTGTGGGGGTCACTTTGATCCCAGGGGTGACATTGATAATGAATAAAATGATTATTAATGATAGAAAAGAAAATAAACACAATTCAAAAACTATATTTTTATTTAATGTATATTAGTGGTTAACATCAGTCTTAATTCATTTAGTCAGAAATCAACACAATCTGAGTCAGCTTAAGCTTCATAATTTATACCAAACTTAAGAAAATAACACTTAAAAAATCTTAAACGTATAGCGTCACTTCTGAGACCTTTTACTCTTAGTTCTAACTAAGAGGTAATTAACAACATCAGTCTTATGTGCACGGGAGAGTTCTCGCAATCGCTCTCGGGCACCTCGGCGACAGCCTCCGGGAGCTGTTTGACCGCTGCCTGCGGTCTGGCCAGTTCCCGGGGGCATGGAACGAGGGTCGGCTCTGCCTACTTCCTAAGGCAGGGCGGACCCCGGACTCGGCTTCAGCAGTGTGACCGGTGGTGCTGCTGAACGAAGCCGGGAAGGCCTTGGAGAAGATAGTGGCGTCACGGCTTGTTCAGCACCTGGAGGAGGGACCCGGACTTTTAGAATCTCAGTTCGGGTTCCGAGCACGTCGGTCGACCGTCGACGCCCTCAAACGCCTGCGGGCGGTGACGGGTGAGGCGGAACACGGAAGGGAAGCGGTGGTCGCAGTGTCGTTGGACATCGCAATCGCCTTCAATAGCCTCCCGCACGCGGTGATACGGGAGGCACTAAAATACTTCGGAGAGCCCCCGTATCTAAGGAGGCTGTTGGAGGCGTACCTCTCCGATCGGAGGGTAGGCCTCGAGAACCGGTCGGGGTCCGTAGAGTGGCGGCGAGTCGGCTGCGGTGTCCCGCAGGGATCCGTTCTGGGTCCGATCTTGTGGGACATCGGGTACGACTGGGTCCTGTGAGGCCGTCTTCTCCCCGGCTGGGTGTTATCTGCTACGTGGATGAGACCCTCGTTTATTCCCGGGGACGAAACTACAAGGATGCGGCGCGGCTGGCCGAGGTCGGACTCGACCTCGTGATCAGCCGCATAGAGAGTTTAGGGCTTCGTGTCAGGATTGACAAGACCGAAGCCCTGCTCTTCCACGGGACCGGCCGCAAGGGACCTCCACCGGGGGCTACCTTTCAGGTCGGAGAGGGGAGAGTCAGGATGAGCCCCCAAATGAAATATCTCGGGCTCATCCTGGACGGAGGGTGGACCTTCGGCCTTCATTTCGCGATGGTGGGACCGAAGGTCATGAAGGCGGCGAGTGCGCTGGGCAGACTCCTTCCGAACCTCGGAGGACCCAGCGCCGCCTGCAGGCAGCTGTACTCCCGAGTCTGCCGGAGTATGGTGACGTACGGTTCCCCGGTTTGGGCGGATCGCCTCACCGCGAAAAATAAGGCCGAATAATCGCGGTGAGGGTGATTCGGGGCTACAGTACGGTATCGTGGGCTGCAGCTACTGCTCTAGCCGGCGACCCCCCGTGGGAGCTCGTGGCCGAGGTTCTTGCCGAGACCTACTCATATGTCTCGGGTAGGAGGGCTCTTGGTGAGAACCCAACGTTGGACGGGATCCTACGGGTGCGTCGGATAGGACAGAAAGCGCTAATGCGGAGGTGGAGGGTGGACTTGGCGGTGCAGCCGTATGGCACACGCGTTACGGCTGCTTTGCGCCCGGTCCTTGAGCGGTGGATGCGCCGAAAACGCGAGCCCCTCACCTTCCGTCTGACACAGGTTCTCACCGGGCACGGTTGCTTTGGTAACTACCTGTGTCGGACGGCCCAAAGGGAGCCGACGAGTGAATGCCACGATTCTGGCGCGGCGGTGGACTCTGCCCAGCACACCCTCGAGGTGTGCCCGAGATGGGCGGCGCTGCGTCGGGGTCTGACGTCAGTCCTCGGAGGGGACTTGTCGCTTCCGAGCATCATCACCGCAATGCTCGGCGACGACGAGTCCTGGAAGGCGATGGTCTCCTTCTGCGAGACAGTAATGTCCCACAAGGAGGCCGACGAGCGGAGGAGAGAGGAGGCCGCCGACGTGGCCTCCATCCGCGGGCGACGAATGGGGATGCGTAGGAGGCGCTACTTAATGCGCCTCCAGTAACGCCCCTGTGCCCATGTCGGGCCGGGATGGGAACCCGATCCTGCTAGACACAGCGTCGTTGGGACTGTTCAGAGGTGAGCCGGACAGTCCCCATGGAGGAGAAGTCTGGACTTTTCGCCGAGGCCAGCCTGTCGCTGGAGGGATCCTGTTGCCTGGAGATCCGGGACCCTCCAATTAAAGCGGCTGAAGGCTCCCGCAGGGGTTTAGTACGGTATTGCACTCCCAAAGTGCCGAGTCCGACATAGGTCTAGGACTGCCAGTCCTAGTCCAGGATGATATCCAGTCCAGCTGTCCTGGATATCATCCGTAAATGGATTCACCCTGCGACAATAAAAAATCAGTCTTATAATATAGATCGTAATATCTGACGTAGACCACCGGTAAGCAGAGCGGTCATCTTCCCAACATTGAGGGTCATCCTGCACTTATCCAGACATTCGGGGAAAAGATACAGCAGACATAGCATCTAATAGCGGCGATGATTTGGTCATATTACGACAACATAAAGCGCCAATAAGACGTCTCTTTCTCCCTTATGCAGATGCTCGTGGAGAGTGGGGATGTCGCTATATATCATATAATTATATTAAATATGAACTAGACATCGGGTATGTCACTCCTTGGTGTAACAGTATGTCCAGAACGTCTGGCTGATGTTAGGGATTAGTCGGTATATGTATGCGTCAGCACTCTGGGAACCATAACACCGCCCAGTGAACACATGTGTGACTTTGACTTTAAAATGACGTCATATATAGGACACACAGAAGTTAAAATATTTCACGTAAGTATGACATAATAGTGACTATGTTTGATGACTTACATTTCAGTTTGTTTTGGATTACATCACTATGACCTCATATCGACTTGAAAAATACAATGACGTCATATCAGCTAGACCTGTGTCAATCGCGATCGATCGAATCACTTTGATTCGATCACAACCCGCGAGCGAGTGACTCGATCACGACCGTAGAAACGACTCGATCATTTGTGATCGACGGGTCGCCCAGCGGCTTGGCACTTAGTGAAAATTGCACTAAGAGATACGATTCATATACGATAAATAATACTCCAATATTACCAACCTAATCTGTCGAGGAAGAAATAATTTCCGTAAAACGGGGTGAATAGGTACGAATACTATATTGGTAAAATAATTTATACAAATTTGGAAGTTCTTATATAATTAGCCTTGAATGGTCTTGAATATAATTATAACTTAAATAAATTCTACGTGTTATTTAAGCAAAAGTATTTGAATTTCAAAGTTATAAAAAATTCTTTAATGTTGTTATGTTGTTATTTCAATCAGTGATACCACGATTACCATTTGATTTAAATTTAAATTTTTATGTTTGTTGTTGTGGTGAACGGTATTATTAGGTATTTTATAAGAAAGTAGAAGGGGTAAGAAGTGACAAGCCGCTGGGTCGCCCGCCGCCGCCGCGCGCCGCACTGGTTCGCGGTAGGTCGTGGGTCGTGGGTCACGAAGACGTGTCGCTCACGCGTAATTTACCGAATGTATAATATTTTTGTGTTGTTTTTCTTTAAATTTGGAGGCGGTTTAAGTAATATCATTTAATGCCTTTAAGTACAATTATAAAATAATAACGTGTGTGTATATAAATTATTTTTGTGGTTATTGGATATAAATTAGTTTTTAAGTTTTATAAATATGTCGGAACTTTCTTCCTTAAAAAAAAAATTGTGTGTGTCAGCTCCGACGCACGACTGGAGTTTACTCCTTAAGTACGATTGTCTAAACATACGCAAAAAGAGTTTATCCAACTGAAAATAAGATTAATACCATATGAAAGGGTAAATTAACAAATTAATGAAAATAATATACATATATAAATATATATTTATTCATTTTATATACATTTATTATAACTAATCGGCGAAATATTTTACATGAAACTTTTCACAATAGTCAATTTCAGATGTGCACAAATATTTCATTAGGAATGTTGATAAATTATGTAATTATTATTATCTGACATTTATCATTTACTTTTTAAATATTATTTTTCAATATTAATTAGAGCAACATTACTTTCGCACCGCACCATAGGTGCGCGCGCACCGAAAAAGTAACGAGGTCATTCAATAGTAGATTTTACCTCTCATATTTTTCTCATACCGGGCGCCTTATATATGAAAATCGATTCTTAAGGAGTAAACTCCAAAAGTTATTTGTCCTACATCTAACCATAACTACGTATCAGATATGTCTACTGTAGATTCTAGGTACCTACCTAACCCTATATATATATATATATATATATATATATATATATATATATATATATATATATATATATATATATATAGGGTTAGGTACTTCACGAATATATATATATATATATATATTCGTGAAGTACCTAAGCAATATTGAGTCTCGAACTTGACCCGTGCGTGAATGAATAAATGATCGAGTGATCGAAGTGATCGAGTCTTTGTGACTCGATCACTATGCCTATGGGTCGCGATCGACTCGGGTCGCCACGAATGATCGATCGACGCAGCTCTAATATCAGCCTCTATCATCATTTCATGAAAGTAAGATTTACGGAAAATAACTCGACATCACTATGATATCATTATTATACTAGAAGTACTTTATTTATTTATTTACTTATGCTTTATTGTACACCATTTTTATACACACAGCTTAAATAGTCTTAGTAATTAGATAAATGTACAAAGGCGGTCTTATCGCTAAGTAGCGATTTCTTCCAGACAACCCGGACTACACGGAATATGTATAGAAAAGGCAGGTGGTGTACTATTACTATAAACTTAATATATATATGAAATAAACAAATATAAACAAATATAAACAAATATATATATATATATATATATATATATATATATATATATATATATATATATATATATATATATACATACATACACACACACACATACATACACACACACATACACACACACACACACACACACACACATAAATATATGTATACACATACACAAATACCCACATTTACACATATAATTATATATAAATCTATAATACATACCACATGTACATAATATACATAAGTCGTCATAATTCATCAGAATTTATAAGTTGCAAATTTATAAATAATAAGAAGGGGAGAAAAATACGTAAATACACGATTAGAAAGTAGTGCAAAATATTAATAAATACGACTAATTAACCATAGCGAGATAGTGTTCTTTGACAAGATTTTTAAAAGATGTTAGTGTCTGTGCTTGTCTGATCTTGAGTGGTAAGGCATTCCACAATTGAACTGCCTGTACAGCAAATGACATTTTATAAAATTTGGTGTTGTGCACAGGTACCCTCAATGTGAGATTCTCTGCTGATCTTAAAACTTTGTTGTGTGTTCCAAGAAATTCAATTTTTTCTTTAAGGTATGTTGGAGTTTTTGCATGAAATAACACACAATAAAGCAACGAGAGAACATGCAGATTCCGGCGAAAGCGGATAGGTAACCACTTGAGTTTTGATCGGAATGCTGAGACATGATCATATTTGCGCAAGCCAAATATGAAACGTATGGCAATATTTTGGAGACGCTCAAGTTTATTAATTTGTTCTTCGGTTAAATTGAGATAGCTTGCGTCGGCATAGTCGAAAATAGATAGAATTAAAGATTGGGCTAACATAATTTTGGTGGGAATTGGTAAGAAATAACGAAGTCGCTGAAGAGATTTTAGTGATGCAATGGTTTTTCGACTCAGCTCCTTTATATGACTGTTCCACGATAAAGTACAATCTAAATATATACCCAGGTTTTTTACTACTGTACTATATGGTATAACGGTGTCCTTAAATTTGACCTTAGGTAGCTCGGTCCAGTTAACTCTAGAAATCATGCTCTGACTGCCAACAATAATGGCCTGACACTTAGAGGGATTAATTTTAAGACCATGTTTCTTACTCCAGTTACAAATAACATTCAGATCATTATTGATGACAGAAACTGCTGTGGGTAAGCTTTCAAGAGTAGACTGGAAGTAAATTTGAATATCATCTGCATACATGTGATAGAGAGAAGTTATATTGGACGTTATTGAATTAATGAACAATGAAAAGAGGAGAGGAGACAAGACGCCGCCTTGAGGTACACCGGCATTCACATCACTCCAAGACGAAACAGCCTCTTCAATGCGAATGCGTTGCCGGCGCCCTGTAAGGTAACTTTGAAACCAGTCAATTACTGATGGAGATATGTTGAGAGAGCGCAGTAGACCCAACAGTATGTCGAAGTCCACAGTATTAAATGCATTACTGAAATCTAATAAGGTGAGTACTGTTAAATGCTTGTTGTCCATACCCATTCTAATGTCATCGGTAACCTTAACCAGAGCTGTGACTGTACTGTGACCAGGACGGAATCCGGACTGTAACGGGTTAAGGATATTAAATTTGTAAAGGAATCGACTGAGCTGCTGATGCACTAACTTCTCCAAAACTTTTGAGAGGAATGGTAATATGGAGATAGGCCGGAAGTCAGTAATATTGGAGGTATTAGCTTTTTTTGGAATTGGGGTAATTTGTGCAGCCTTCCAGGCCTCAGGGAACTCACAGTTTGTAATGGAGTAGTTTAGGATATGTGTTAATATAGGTATAACAATGTCGATTATGGGTACAATCATACTCCGGCTAATACTATCAATACCGACGGCATTAGATGTGATTGACAAAATGCTCTCCCTAACATCACATTCAGAAAACTGACTAAACGTAAACGGGGGATAGTCTGGAGTTGGACATGAAGAAAGAGCTTCAAGTGTTGACTTTTTATCGGCGCTATCCATTACATTGGCAGCAGAAAAGTGTTTACTTTATATATATCACGTTAGTTTTACGTCAGGAGATTCGAAATACTGATATGATTCATATGTGACTTACACCTTACGTAAATCCGGGTTCACCAATCACCGGGTTGCGGGTACGCCATACCCAAAATAGAACACAAGGGTTAACTCGCGATGCCGTGGTGGTCTGAGGAGTTAAGCGCCAGGTGAACACCAGAAGGAAAAGGGTCTGTTGCGTGGCACCGACCTGACGTCAGATGGTGGTTGAGGAATACCTGGAGACTAAAGCTAGCTATGAGACTGGAGTAAACGAGGCACAGACCAGAAGCTGGAAGAACTTCTGCCAAAAACAGGATCAGGAGTCCCTTTGGGAGGCATCTATAGGATGCTGGGCAGGACAGTAAAACGAGAGGAAGATCCACCGCTGGTGGTAAACAATATGGAGCTCGACGCCAAGAGCTCGACGCGACTTATGGCCGAGACCTTTTACCCCGAGGACTCTGAGGGGCATGACTCTAACGAGCACCGACGGGTGAGGGTTGAGTTGAAGTTGGCGAGCCGTTCCTTTGACCCGAAGAAAGCTCCAGGTGCGGACGGTTTTACTGCTGATATATGCCTGCACGTGATTGAACTGGACCCGGATTTCGTTTTGTGCATCCTCAATAAGTGCCTCGATATCCACTATTCTTCCACTCGACATAAACCAAAGCCCTAGAAAGAGGCCACGGTGGTCTTCCTTCGCAAGCCGGGGAAGGCTACCTATACGACTCCTAAGTCGTATTGACCGGTTGGGATCCTTCTGGTGCTGAGGAAGATTTTGGAGAAGATATCGCATCGCAGTACCATCTTGCGCCCAAGCTTAGTACTCGTCAGTTTGGCTTTATGCCCCAGCGTAGCACCGAGGACGCCCTCTTTATCCTAGTGAAACATATCAGACACAATTTGGAGAGAAGGAGAATTGATGTTCTGGTTTTACTAGATATAGAAAGTGCCTTCGACAATACTTGGTGGCCTAAAATTAGAGTCAGACTGGCTGAGAAAAAGTGCCCCATCAACATCCGACGGCTCTTGGGCAGCTACCTGAGCCACAGGCATGCTAGAGTGGTGTGCCTAGGTGAGGAGCCCATAAGAGACACCGGGAAGGGCTGCGTGCAGCGGTATATCGGCAGGCCATTCTATGGAATCTGCTCTTGGATCCATTGCTCCGTGAGTTGAAGATCAGAGGAGACTACGCGCAGGCATTCGCCGACGATGTGGTATTGATGTTTGAGGGTGAGACGGCCCTCGAAATCGAACGATTGCTGCCCTCAAACATGTGAGGGCGTGGGGTGCATCTAATAAACATCGATTTGCGCCCCATAAGACCAATGCGATGATTATGACGCGTAAATTGAAGTATGACATCCACGTCTTCACATGGGCGGAGTCGACATTGTCAACACCCACGTCGCGGTATCGTTTCTGTAGGCGCTCGGTCGCATCATCATTATAACCAGTTACCACCACCACCTGGGGAAGCTGAATCTATCTTCTATCTCCTCCTAGACTGTCACAGGACAGTCACAGTTACGACCGGCTTAGGTTGAAATGTGAGTTGGGTGTTAGAGTGCAAGCGGAGAATGTCAGCGGGATAATAAAGGACCATAAAAACAGAGCCATCTTCCTCAAATTTTATAAAACCATTTAAATCACAAATATTAATTGTGTTTAATATTAAAATAGAACAAAATGTTAGGCTAACAATTATTTAGATTTAGTTCTTGATGGAGGAGGAACTCTTATAGAGTTTGTAAATAATAGGAAAATAAGTAAAAATGTCCTGTAAAAGATTAAACTAAAGTAAGTTCATACTTTGTAAGCCGAATCGTATTAAGCATCCTGTAAAATAGGAAAATAACAAAATAAATATAATATAAATAAATAAATATTAACCAACAATCACACCACGTTAACCTAGCCCCGTGGTAAGTTCGTATGAACTTGTGTTACAGGTACTAGGAACGGAAATAAATTTAAGATATAAATACATAAATACACATCCATGACCCGGTGCAGACATCTATATTCGTCATACAGATTATCTGCACCTGGCGGGATTCGAACCCGCGACCGCTGCGTAAAGTGTCCAGTTGCCTGACCACTCGACCAGTCGGCCGTCATGTAATGAACGTAAAAATATAATATAATAATTGATAATGATACTGAATGAAAAAAGGAAATTTGTATAGAGAACGAAAGTGCGAGAAGCATGAATGCGAGAACTAGTATAAAAGAGTCGAAACTAAATTGAATGTAAATAAAGTCGACGGCCGGCTGGTCGAGTGGTCAGGAAACTGGACATTTTACGCAGCGGTCGCGGGTTCGAATCCCGCCAGGTGCAGATAATTTGTATGACGAATATAGATGTCTGCACCGGGTCATGGATGTGTATTTATGTATATATGTATTTATATCTTAAATTTATTTCCGTTCCTAGTACCCGTAACACAAGTTCTTACGAACTTACCACGGGCTAGGTTAACGTGGTGTGATTGTTGGTTAATATTTATTTATTTATTTATTTATAAAGTCTCTGCCAATGGTAGAGGATAGCATAAAAAAAAAGAAAATATCACCCTCAGCTTTTGTAAGCGTTTTTGTAAGCGAGCTAAAGAGCGTCTAGATATCCGAGCTACAAACTGTCTATTTGGGTGTCTATCGGTTTTCATCCGCTTCATCAGCTCTTCATCTTCGGCATATACAAGTTTTCATACACTATGTCTTTCCACTCCAGTGCCCCGGGGAGAGACTGCGTCACGCCAGTACACGAAGAAAGACCTCTTCCGAGAGACTAGTCTGACCCAGGAGAGTCACATGTACATTCTGCGACTGGGCAAGTACTCGTAATAATTATAAGCTCTTGGATGTGTCTCCTGATTCTACTTAACACCCGGATTATTATATTGGTATCCGGGTCTGTTGTTCCACGCTTCTAACCACATGGTGCCCTAAAAGAAACTTAGTATTAAATCCGCTGCTTGTACCGAGAGAGTTGGTCTCGCTGCTCTTCTTTTGGCGTTTCTTGTCTTTTTCTTAAGAGGCTGACGTCTCTCAGTGTGTGCATTGGCAGGAGGGGGGAAAGTGATTGGTTATCTTCGAAGTTTATTTTACCCCTTTTAAATTCACTAAACTATTAAACAGTTGCTCCAGATGGGGAAGACTCCACTAACACTGGTTGTAATCGTTAAAGGCAAAAATTTTCAGGTAAATCAAAATTAAAATCATAAAATATCATAATGCGAGAAAGTTCGTGATTAAGCTCCATTGTTGCAAAAAAAAAAACACGGGAATCGTCGCGTCGTGTTTAAATGACTGGAACATCATATATAAATAAATTTACTTTTTAAAAATATATAATACAGATGCGTTCCATTTTTAAATTACGAACTTCTCAAAACTTATCGAGTAACCTAAGTATAAATAATATACTATAACTAGCTGACCCGGCAAACGTTGTTTTGCCATTATAAATTATTTCTATAGTCTATTCACGTTAAGAAAATAGTGACTCATCAAAGTAAAGGCGTATTCATACTGGGGTAAAAATTAAACCATTAACACAGTATAGTATATATTACTATACTGTGCCATTAATATTAAAGCAAACTTTTTATGACAGTATTTTAAAATATTAAAATTAAGTAGTTATTACATTAAAAAAATGATTAGAATCTTCAGAACAGTATTTTCAGAAACACCGCATGCACTAGCCTTTTTCACTACTATACTCTCCATAGTCACGTTTTGGTCACCACACTGTTTAAAGTCCTTAAAAACATTGTAAATCACTCGTCTTTCTCCGCTATGAAATATTGCTCCACAATTATTTTTAAGAATAGGTGAGGTATTCATTTTTAAAATTGGCAAAGAACACGTCCGTACTGTCTGAAGGGCTTCAACTGTTCAAAGTGAACACGACTTTATAATTTACTGTGATCTTATTGGTCAAGAGGCGTGGCTAAGCTGAGTAACAACGATGAGTCACTATATTTTCTTAACGCGAATAAAATATTTTGGTAGTCAAATAAAAAAATAACTAACTTATTGTAAATGTGTGTGGATGTGGTATATGACAGAAGAGCGCTTTGAACGATGACGGCCTATAAACAAATCACCAAATATTCATTTTTTTAATTCATTTTCAAATTACACATCATCGTCATCTCATCATCATAATCATTTCTCACAAATTATGCCAAATAAAAAAAATACATTATCAGCCATAATGCATTCATCCCAGATGATAATTTATACTGTGTCAGCACTGTGGCCATGAGCGATTGTTTTTTTATGTTGCAAACTGCGTCTGAATTTTAAATATTTAGTGGCAGCTTAAGTGCTAAATAAGCTGTTCTGCCTCCTTCCAATAAAGTTGCTTCTATGCCAGATGATGCAACCGCCAATGCGATGCAATTAATTGATCGTATTTCGGCAAGAATTAGCGAAATAAGAAATGTTTTGCCAGTTCCACCTGGTGCATCCAAAAAAAAAAGAATCTGCCTTGTCCTGCCGACAGGGCCGGCCTAAGGCAAAAATGGCGAGTGTGCAAGACTTATATTAAGGATGTTCATGGATGCCCCTAGGATAAAATTATGCCTCTTTTTATGCCCCAATTGTATGCCCTTCCAAAAAGCTCGAGTGTGCGGCTGCATACTTCGCACAATCCTTAGGTCGGACTTGCCTGCCGAAACTGTGAGCAAAATGCGGTCGTAAATGGTTCTTTGTTCCTCAGTCAGTAAAGGGACATTGCGAGTAAAAATCGCTGCCATTTCTACAGTATTGTACTGTAGTTCACGATTCACTTCTATGTTCATTAAATCAGATGCACTTCGATTTGACGAATGCATACAGAAATGACTCAGTGGTAAATTGGCAATGTTAATGTAAAGATCCTCGATAACAATCAATGCTTCATTGTACATAGCGTTGCTGAATGTTATCGTTAGATCGTTGCACCATGTACTGTCTCTTTCGTGAAAATACGCGTTAGCCGTTTTCAAAAAGGACGACTAAATGAATAACTACTGGATCTCGTTCATGAATCTAGAAACCAAGGATACGCCACACAACTTTATTGGAACTGATCTACAGGCCAATTTGGTACATGCAACAAAAATAGTAAGGGTAGGAGAGTGTTACCATTGATGGAAGGATCAATTATTATCGACCGCCGATCGACCTATTAAAAATAGGGGTTGGTTGTAGAAGGGTGAAAATTTAGGGTTGTATAGTTTTTGATACCAAATCATATAAAAATAAAAAAATAAAAAATGTTGTCCAAAATTTTTTTTTAGTGTGAACCACCCTTATCACTTAGAGGTATAAAAATAGTTTGCGTCCTATTCTCAGACCTACTGAATATACACACAAAATTTCATAAGAATCAGTCAAGCCGTTTCGGAAGGGTTTTGTTACAAACACTGTGACACGACATCTTGCAACAAAAATAAAAATCGGGATGGAAAAATAGGGTTGATCGTATAAGAGTGAAAATTGAGAGTAATATGCAATATTTATTCTAAGTCAACACAAAATAAAAATAAAAAATTCTTTCCAAAAAATTAGAGTTTATAATTATAATAAATAATAAATAAATATTAACCAACAATCACACCACGTTAACCTAGCCCAGCTAAGTTCGTAAGAACTTGTGTTACAGGTACTAGGAACGGAAATAAATTGAAGAAATTTATATAAACCATGACCCGGTGCAGACATCTATATTCGTCATACAAATTATCTGCACCTGGCGGGATTCAAACCCGTGACAGTTGCGTAAAGTGTCCAATTGCCTGGCCACTCAACCAGCCGGCCGTCAAATAAAAAGAGGGGTTGATCGTAGAAGGGTGAAAATTAAGAATAATATGAATTTTTTTATTCTAAGTCATGACAAAATAAAAATAAAAATCTTGCCAACAATATTAAATTTTTAAATTAATAAATAAAAATAGGGGTTGGTCGTAGAGGGGTGAAAATTTAGGGTTGTATGTTTTTTTGTTTGCTGTATCATAAAAAAATAAAAACAAAACATTTTGTCCAAAAAAAAAATTTAAAAAAAAAATTTAACCACCCTTATCACTTAGAGGTATAGTTTACGTCCTATTCTCAGACCTACTTCTACACTAAATTTCATAAGAATCGGTCGAGCCGTTTCAGAGTAGTTCAATTAGTGTACACCGTGACAAGAGAATTTTACATGTTAGATATAATAGCTTTTTAAAAGTACATATATTATTCTATAATATATTTGATTTTAGTTAATAGTATAGATACCATGATAACTCTCCTTTTGGTCTAACAAAATAAGTAGCCATTGTATTACGAATATTCACAGTATTTATTTATGTATGATTATTATTATTGCGTTGTATGTTATGTTAATCGAATTTGCGAACGAAGAATAAGATAAGTTAAAGATTATTTTTTTATATGTCGTAATTTTTCAGATTCAACTAGGTTGAGTCGAAATAAATTTGAATCGACGTAAGGGCATTTTTTTAGCGTTTATTAGATTTTCAGAAACGTTTTGGTTAAAGAGGGGGGAGGGGGGGGGGAATGGGGGGGGGGGTGATTAATGCTTGGATTAATGCCCCATCCCCTTGTCTGTACTGTGTAATAGGGATGTTTATCGGAAAAAATATGGATAATTTTATTATTGATATTTATTGTATTGTGTTATCGATAGTTATCGATAATTACCGAATGAACAATAATTGATAATTATCGAATGAAAAATTATCGAGTAGTTACGAATTATCGACAATTATCGCACACCCCTACTCTGTAAGTTCCAGAGACATGATACTTACAACGTTGTTGTTGTAAGTATCATGTCTCTGGTAAGTTCAAATCAGTTCAAATGTCAATAGCCAATATTATATACTCTTTGATAGCCAAGACAGACAAAGAGTACCACAAAGAGTAGAATAACTTGCCTATACAGGAAGAGTACCATTAGAATATCAAATTATCAATAGCTATATATATTATATACTCTTTGGCTATATACTCTTTGTCAATAGCCATTAGCCGTATATTACTTTTCTCTATGCATTAGCCATACTTATTAATAATCTAGGATCAAGTATACTCTGGATTTGACAAGCGTGCCACACCCGAAAGGGACAAACATAAAGTACATAAGATAACCAGTGTTGCCAGCCCCTACTAAAATTACCCCTTTTTTAATTAATTTATTTTATTGCTTTTGAGTTTTGATACTCGAATGAAATACGACAGTAATATTTTGTAGGGTGTAACCTGAAAAAATGTTCTCCCAGGTTCGACTAGGAGTTGTCCAACTCCTAGTCGAACCTGGAAGTTTAACGGAACTTCTTCAGCATGATTTTATGACATAAAACATAATGAAACAAGTTACTTCAAATTTAAATTTTTATTGTCCTTTGAATATAATTATTTTTGTGTACATATTTCTTATGTTGTCAATTTTGTTTGTAAAAGATTTTGTTGCATACTGAATACGTACATTCAAATATTTTTTACTTATTGACTTAAAAGAGAGTAATGGTTCTCAAAAATAGGTCGATCTGTATAATCGTGTTCATCTTGAGGTACCTGCATCTGAAATTTAAAAAATAAGTATTATTAATGAACTGGGATGGAGTAAAAAGTAGATGGACATCCTATAGATAATTAATTTTGTATATGTATTCATTTCAACAGTACAACAAAATTATCTATATAAGATACAGTAATATCAATACAGTTTAGTAGACACTACTCGGACTCTGAATCTAATATTATAACATAATGATCACTCTTGGAGTACATACATTAATACAATAAAAGTAACTAACCTGTTCAACGATATGAAGTTTCGAGCAGTTTTTCTAAAACATCTCTGTTCAAAATGTCTAGAGCATATTCTAGCATTTTTGGTTGGTTGCCAGTTTTGTCGCCCAGTGGCATGAATCCATAATTTGCGAATCGCAGAGTCTTTTGGAAATCTGTAACAACAGTTTTATTATGTAATATGAAATTTAAGATTGAATAAAGAAATACCCCACTTTTAGGGTAATTTATCAGTAACCTAAGCTGGTATCATTAAAAAATCTATAACCTGATCAAATTATAAAGTAGTTAAAAATGGCGTATCAGCGTGACGTTTGTTTCGAGGATGACAAATTAACATTACCACTTAATTTGGTTGGTTAATATATTTAATATTATTGATAATAAATACCGTTTTCATACATTATTTCTATTCATAATAGCTTGTTAATATGATAAGACTCTCATTCTGTTAATATTTTTGCCTAACAAGGGATATTTTTATCAAAAAAATTGTACTTACGTATGAAAGGTTATGTCTTGTAATTTCTGCTCCGAACGGCTTTTACAGCCGATTATACAACATATAACCATTATGTCATATAAAATACTCAACTACGTCTTAGTTTTACAACTTCAATTACACTAAATCACTTCAATAACATAAATTTACGAAGTAAATAACGGTCTCAACTGATTTGTTGGGCACAACTTAGGGGTGTGCGATAATTATCGATAATTCGTAACTACTCGATAATTTTTCATTCGATAATTATCGATAATTATCGATAAGTGTTATTCGATAATTTTGATTCGATAATTATCGATAATTGTTCATTCGATAATTATCGATAATTATCGATAAGTTTTCATTCGATAATTATCGATAATTTTTTGCGATCCGATAATTATCGATAATTTTTTCCGATCCGATAATGATCGATATTTTTGTGTGATCCGATAATTATCGATAGATTATTTCGATACTGGACGGCGGATGACCTTTTTTTTTTTTAGGTATTCTGATAGGGAACGGGGGATTATAGCAATACGGGACGGCGGATTACCTTTTTTTTTTTTAGGTATTCTGATAGGGAACGGAGGATTATAGCAATACGGGACGGCGGATGGCCTTTTTTTTTTTTTTTTTTTAGGTATTCTGATAGGGAACGGAGGATTATAGCAATACGGGACGGCGGATGGCCTTTTTTTTTTTTTTTTTTTTTTAGGTATTCTGATAGGGAACGGAGGATTATATCAATACGGGATGGCGGATGACCCTTTTTTGTTTTTTTTTTTTTTTTTTTTTTTTTTTTTTTTTTTTTTTTTTTTTTTTTTTTTTTCGTCGTCCGAAAATTGTGTCGATAACTTTCGTGAACTATCGATAACTTTTATCAGATAATTATCGATTACTTTCGCCACTATCGATAATTTTTATTCGATAATTATCGATAAATTTCGCTACTATCGATTATTTTTTATCCGATAATTATCGATAACTGTTCATTCGATAATTATCGATAACTATCGATAACTCAATACGATAATTATCGATAATAAAATTATCGATAATTTTTTCCGATCAACACCCCTAGCACAACTTCAGTTGTGCCCAACAGAAACTCTGACAAAGACAAAAAATGTTGTTTTCGTCTTTTTCATTCCTTACAGTTTTCGTATGTTGTGGTTTCGTTCACACATGGTAATAATAATTGCGTAGCATATCCAGAGTATACTTCATCCTAGTTAATAATTTATTTTAAATATTTCGCAGACAATAATTTAAGTGCTAAAGCATCTAAAAATTATTACTATTTAAAAAAATAGAAATAGGTGTATACAATATAATTACAGATAAAACTATAAAGTCTGTATAAATTCAGTGCATCAACAATATTTACTTTTTTTTTGGTTAGTTAAAACTAATTAATGAATATTAAGAAAAAAAAAGTTAAACAAAGATATCATTGTAAAGGTAAATATTATGCAATCTGAAGAAAATTTTAAATCCAAATTAATTAATTGCCTCACACAACAAATTAGCGAAATTGAAGTTTTAACTTCTATCTTTAATGAAGCTGTTACTATGTCTGATACCAAAATACTTGAAAAAGTAAAAGACTTTGTAGAAAATAAAACTCTATATACTCCAAACCATTTAGATTTTACAATAAATCTCTTAGTAGACAATTTAAAACTCGAAATATCTGTTAATTTACCAAGCCTCTACCCAGAAGAGGAACCAGACATTTATGTAAGATGTAATCAATTAAATAGACAAGAAGAAACAGCTCTTAACTCAGACCTAACAAAATATATTAAAGATAATCATCTCGGTGAGGAATGCTTGTATACCGCTATCTCATGGGTTCAAGAAAATATAGAAAAGTATAAAAATGAAATAGAGAAACTAAAAACTCCTACTATTACCAAAAACAATAGCGCATGTAATTTTTCAAGATTATGGGTATATTCACATCACATTTATAACAAGAAGAAGAGAGAGGAAATAGTGAAAATGGCAAAGGAATATAGCTTAACGGGATTTTGTTTATCAGGAAAGCCTGGTGTTATTTGTGTTGAAGGAATTGAAAATGATTGCCAGGAATGGTGGAAAATTATAAAGTCCATGAATTGGAAGAAAATTGTTATAAGAAAAACTGAGAATTTAAAATTATCTGAAAAAAATACTGTTAAAAAATTTCATAATTTTGAGGAAATACATAGTGATATGAGCAGCTTCTCAAAATATTTGGATGCATTTGGCTTATCTGATATTTTTAATGAATTGTTTGGTTTATGTAATACCTAACACTGTCGACATATTTAATGAAATAATATATAATATTGTAATATAAATAATTATTATGTTCAAAGAATGTATGTGATTAGTTTCTTTACATTTTAAAACTAATTACTCAGTAATTCAAGTTAATATATACATACTGTTTTGGATCATATATACTAAAACTTGTGTTTCTATAGTACCCCATTAATAATTAGAATGTAACAAATCAAACAATACAAAACTTGCATATCTAAAATACCATACATATCTATGTATGTGTTAAAAGTAACAAAATTTTAATAATAGTTTAATTACAATAATATAACAAAATACAAAATAAATTAAGAACAGTAATTTAATAAATTAAAAATATCTGGTGTTCAATTGACCGAATTTAAAAGTATTTTACATAGCAACATTAATGTTAGTTGGGTCACTTAATTACGTTTATGGAGGGTAGAGTTACCTCCGTAATCACATTAAGGTAGTTCCAGCATGGTATAGTGTAGTTCTTAATACCTCCTGCCTTATTTAGTTAGTTATAGTGATCTGGCAACGTTACTCAGGATCAAACCCACGACCGCTAGCACAATAATCAGTTGTTGTGACCATGGAGTCAGCGTTGTAAATACGCCAACAGTAGACCTAAATAGGTACAATATACGATAACCTAATGTGTTTATTATTCTTATTTGTAAGCACGATCTAGCTATTAGTTTGTAAGGCTTTTAAAAGTTGTGTTAGTCTAGCACAGATTATTTCGCCAATTTCACGTAGAATGAAAAAGCCCAATGTGACATTGACATATAAATTCTGAAATCTGTCAGAATCAGTCTGAGTCAGTTGTTGAAGTCATTTTCAATTTTTCACGAGAATTTCAAAATACCAAATACAATAAAGTTTATATTCTTTATTGACAGCAGAATGTTTCATTGTGGAATGCGACAAATGGAAGAGAAACATGTGGCAAACCAAGTTGATCTTATGGTTTGGAGTAATCGTCTTGATTTATTAGCCCTTAGCAATTTTAAAGGTAAAAATTATTTTTATGTTGTTTAGTTTACTACTGTAGAATTGTATTACTATGTAGGTGTGTACTAGATTTTTTTTCCTTTACTTATAGGAGAAGTCCAAGTACACAGACTTCATTGGCAAAAAGTTTGGAATTTACCTCCTCCAAAAGATAATGTAGTAGTCGATGCAATGGCATGGAGGCCTGATGGAAAGGTATAATAAAAATCTTTTTTCTTGGATTAGTTTACTACTGTATTTCATTAGGGTAATACAATTGATACTCTTATTTCAAACATGGTATCTTGGAACTGAGAAAGCTGTGAAGAAAAATGTTGAATTGTATCATAAAAATTAATTTTAAAAAATCATGAATTGAACAGAAATTATAATAGTTACTTAAAAATAATCTTTTGTCTATTTTTTTGCTTATAATGTATTGTTGGATTGTGCTATGAATTGCCATGAGATATATGTATGACAATATGGTCCTTTTGAAGAGTCTTTCATAAGACAGATAATAAAGTTAACTTTAATAAACTTTCACTTTCTCTAAACTCCTTCTCTTCGACTTTGATCTTATCATCTGTTATTCTTTTCTTTTTTTAATTTCTCTCATTTTACATGCTAGTATAGCTTGACCATTAGATTAGAATAATTACCCCATTCTAGGATCCTGGTATTATAGGTTAATGGTTTTAACTAAGTAAAAATGCCTAATGAAAGACCCTTTATATATATATATATATATGGGCCAAAATTCTTTTTGATGCCTAAAAATCGGTCCCTTTCGATGTATTTCATTTTTCATGAGCAAACAGTACAAATTTGTGAAAAAAATAAATTAATTGATAATTGTAACAGTATTTTCCCACTCAGCAATATAAAATATATTCATAATTTTATATTTTTTATTCGTAATTTACGGTAACAACATTGTCTTTGTTAGTAACGCTGTTGTATCTCATACAAAATATTTCTGTCCTAGAGCATGTGTCTCATGTTATGAACAGAAATTTCTCATAATATTTCCTAGGTGGCGTTGTACATGAATATCGTCGTTAAAATCTTGTATTTTGAACTTTATTACAATTCCAATAGATATTTATTACCTAAAATATTAAGTAAAATAAAAAATATTTCACAGTGTCCCTAACAAGGATTAAAATTGTAACTACCTTGCGTTCTTACATGAAAATAAACCTTAAAGCCGGTGTATTATAATTGAATGTACCTCATTTTGTTCGACTTGTTGTAACTCATAAAAAAAATGACAGCCGCCGCGCGGGAGAAACAAGCTAGACGAATTAGTTGCCTCACAGTCATTTGGAGAGGTGCGTGTGTTTATTGCGTGTCTGCTGAGTTACCGCAATAGAAAGGTAAGTACTGTCGATATTTGCATTATTATTATTCTTATACACAACTGTTTAGGTGTTGGTTTTGACAGTAACAAAATGTTTTCGTTTTGTTTTCCATTTAGTTCACATTTACGATATAATGAAATATTTACTACTGCGTTACTGCTACACTGCGTTACTATAAAAAAGTAACGCAGTTTTTGTACAGGTAACACAGTTGTTTTATGTGTATTTTTTAGTATCAATGCATATTCAAAACCAAAATTTTACTTCTTTTTGTTTCTTCAGAAAGAAGCTTCTATAGTAAATGGCTCTGACACCCGCAGAAAAGCAACGAGGCATTAGGCTGAAGTTGAAGCTGGACCCCGTAAAAAGGCAGAAGCCAAAAGGAAACACCTGGAAAGATGCCACGTGAAAAAAAAACTTGTGAAAGATATGACAGAGCTAGAACATAAAGCTACTAAGCGTAAATGGAAGACTGCAAAAAAAATACACTATTATTAAAACATCGATTAAAGTTACAACGAACTACAAGAACTTTTATATGATGTTACTTGCTGCTACGGAACCCTTCATGGGCGAGTCCGACTCGCACTTGTTTAATTTTTTTATTTAGTTTTCTAATCTATTTTATGAAAGTATAGTATCCTACATCGCGATATCAAAGTTTTCAACAAGATTGAGTATATATACAAGATCCCGACAACAAACGTTAAGTGGCGCGTAGCCCACCAGACACACATCCGTCTGGTCGAAGGATCCTTCCTTTTCAATGGCAGCCTCTTCACGCCAAACTGGTGGCCCCGACGTGATTTTCAATGGTGGATGAGGAACTTCACACCCTTGTTCCTCATCACTTACTAAACTGGTGACCCCGAGCATGAACGTCAGCCCAGCTTTCGCAAATGACGCACGATGACGTATCATCGTAATGTCATCCTCACTTCCTCAAGCTTTTGAGCACCGAGTCGTACAGCCAGCCAGCATCCACGGCTACTAAGGGTATCCTGACCACAAGCATGCAGCGGACGCACTTTCCTGGTCATCGCCCACAGCCTTCTCAGCGACCTTGGCACAGCACACTGCACTTCGGCCGGTCAGCAAGCAGAGACGCACTTCTCTCCTGGTCGACGCAGCAGACAGCCACTACGGGGCATCACCGCAGACAGTTCCGACTCACTGTGAACTACGCGGCATCTGGTTCCAACTCACTGGAACATTCCACTGGCCCGGCAAGCATCACAAGATGTATGGACGACTCAACCTGCTATCGACCTCCGGTCTCGGAGGGGGAGTGATGTAGCGACATCTATCTCGCTATATACGAACTAGAAGAAACTAACGTATCCTACATCGCGCTATCAAAGTTTTCAACAAGATTGAGTATATATACAAGATCCCGACAACAAACGTTAAGTGGCGCGTAGCCCACCAGACACACATCCGTCTGGTCGATGGATCCTTCCTTTTCAATGGTAGCCTCTTCACGCCAAACTGGTGACCCCGACGTGATTTTCAATGGTGGATGAGGAACTTCACACCCTTGTTCCTCATCACTTACCAAAAAAGTATACAAGTGTTTGTAAGAAACTACTGTGTTATAAATATTACTACTGCGTTACTTTTTGTCCCCAGTTTCTTATAGCATTTACTGTAATATTTAGGCTTCTGATTAGTTAAAAATGTGTTAATTTCATATTTACATATTGTTTATCATAAGTCGAAGTTTCTGTCACCAGTTTGTAATATTTTTTGTTATTTTTTTGTCTTTTTTAGAAAAGTTACAATTTTTAAGTATGTCTTTGGTAACGCAGTGACCTAAGCTATTAAGAATATTTTATTGGACTGATTATTTCTGTGATTCAACTTTATGGAAAATTAATATTAGTACAACAGTTTAAATTGGCACATTATTGGGTTCAATTGTACGATTATATATATGGAACTTAAATTTGTATTAAAGTAACGCTGTTGTTTAATTTATCTACCACTTAGTGAACAAATTGCCATAAATATAGTGATATCATTCAAAACATCGCTGCAAATGCAATTATATTATAGATTATACTATAACTCTTTTATATCAACAATAGAAAATAAAAAAATATTAATTTGAATTTCAAATTTTTTTTAAAAAACTTCGCCTCAAAATAGGCATAAAAAAGAATTTTGGCCCATATATATATATAATACTTTAACCACTTTTTAATACAATTACAAGAGAATATAAAGGGTCTTTCATTAGGCATTTTTACTTAGTTCTTAGTATATTCATAGTAAATTGACTTGCTACATGTTTACATTGTTATTTTAGGCATTAGCTATTGGTTACAGTTCTGGAACAGTTTGCATTATTGATATTGAAGATAAAGAAATTATTGATAAATATGATTTTGCTTATGAAACATCTGAAGAGATTTATATGTCAAATAATTATGGAATTCCATGTATAACTTGGGCAGTCAAAGCAGGAAATTTAGATAGTGCCGTAGAATATAATGTTTATGTAGGTATCAGATTAATAATTTCTAAAGTTATAAATAATGTACTTAAAATAATATTTAGTGTATAGCAGTTGTATCTTAAACATTTATTTATAACAATTTTCAGGATGACCCTTCAATATTTCTGCCAAACCCTCCTTCACCTAGTAATTCATACAAAAGTCAGGGTATTGAGGATAATATAAAAAGTAATCATGACACCATAGATCAGACTCAATTAAGTATGTTAATGATTGCATATGGCAGTGGAAATATCTACATGAGTGTATTTGGTAGATATCCATACGGAACTCTACATCTTTCTAATATTACTAAAGATGATTATGGTGAATATAAAATACTTGATATAAATTTATCTGATGACTTTAGTGTAATGCAAGTATTGTACTTGGACAAAACTACTAATAATATAAGCTTGTCTCTTGTGAATACAAGTGTGTTATCAGCTTATGCTGAAGAATTATTTATGGTTGCAACGAAACATGGTCAAATTGTAACATTATTAACACAACTAGATAGAACAATGATTTCAATAACAGAAGCATGGGAACACATATTATTGGAGATGGATACAAAAATGGCATATTATGCATCATCTGTAGCAGAGGGTGGAGTATCGGCAGATTTGCTAGAATTATTGATGTTGGGTAATTATGGCAATATGAATTTTTATAGACACTATACTATAACTTTTTCAATTAAAATCAATAATTTATATGCCAAATATATATTTTTTGCCATTAAAAGTGTTTGTTGTGGATAATTTGTGGATAAGTGGTACCCAATTTTGTATTTTAAAATGATACTGTTCTCTTATATTTACGCGAATTTTACTCATTTAATTAAAAGTCTAAATCGGATTTTATCGCGTTTATTTGTTTTAAAACTTTACAGTTTAACGATTTTTAATTAAATTAAATTATTTCCGGACGTTTCGTTCCCTTTACAGCGTCCATGATCTCGGGGGACTGAGGTGGTGGGTGTCCGAATAACTCGAAATATTCGGGAAGATATCGTCGGGAAATAATTTAATTTAATTAAAAATCGTTAAACTGTAACGTTTTAAAACAAATAAACGCGATAAAATCCGATTTAGACTTTTAATTAAATTTTAAATCATTTTCTAGAGTCTCTTTTTGTACGACATTAATTTGATTAAATTAAATAAATATTTCAGGAGTTCCATCCGATGAATTGGAAGTATTTCTGCTTAAAGAATTAACAGCTAAAGGTTTAAAGAAATTTGGCAACTCAGTTGAGCTTAGTTATTCAACTATACAGAAGTTAGTATTAAGACAACTCAATATTATTGGACAAAGTGTTACATATCATCTATCAGAATTGAGAGGTTTGACAAGAATACCAGATAGATATAAGGTAAATAATTATTTAATTTGGTTTTTTATATAATAAACTGTATGGCTATATTAAGATTGTTATAGAACTCTATACCCGTAACTGATCTGTTATGAAGGTTCAAACAATTTTGGATAGGGGTGGAGTCTTAATAAGAGATACTATGACATGTATTTATATTTGTCTGGTCAAACAGCTAGCTAGAAGATATCCAAATAATAAATTCAAATAATTACCTATTTATATTTTACTTTGACACTTCCTAAAAACTCTGATATCTGTAACCGAAACTATCTGAAACTAACATATAATTCAAACTAATTTCATATCTGGTACATTATTATACAAGTATCGATATCCATATTCAGATCTGAAATTTTATATTCATAACATCCTGATTTAAGACTGTAAATGTGCTTGACTTGCACAGTTTATTAATTTACATATCACTATTTATATTATACGAAAACTTATTTATTTTCCAGGTTTTGTGCTTGGAAGAGAAAATGGTGACTGAAGCAATAAGAGCTTCGTGCGCCTTTTTAAATAAATGTCTTGAGCTACAGCAAGTTATTGATGTTTCAATGCGCAATTACAAAGCCTTTTTTAGATGGCTTTTTGTTGTAATTGTTCGACTCTTAGATGAGCAAACGTCCAGCGAAATTGTAAAAATAACACAGCAAGAACTTACTCATATTGCTGAGTTTTTGTATAATTTTGACAATGTTCATGAAGAAAATAATGATAGTCCTACAGAAAGACCTGTCAAATTTAACCTAGAAAGGTTGGGTCAATATTTATTAGATGAAGATTTAACGATTCTCCCGGATGATGAAGACAATCCATGGCACAAATTTTTAAGAGAGAATTCGTGTTTATTGAAGGAAAATGATACTATATTTTGTATGATGGAATTTAGGAAGTATTCATTAGTACAACAGCAAAATCATTTGAAAATATCTATTGGTAAAATATTTGATGTAAGAATAAAAAATGTAGCTCAATACTTTTCTGTGCTATATAACATAAAAGTATATGAAAATCTTAACAAATTGCCTAAAGAAAATTTAAGAATTTCACAGATTTTTGATGCCAATGATGAAAAATTTATGATGGCTTTCACAGACAATGAAAATATGACAGAAGGAATTAACTTTGTATCTATCAATATTAAGGATAGAATATGTACAGCTACAGCTTCTAAATTTTCTTTTTCGTCATGCTTACTTCGAGAAAATCAAGACGCTTCTGAACGAGATCTTTCAATTCTTGATCTACAATTTTATTCATCAGAATATTTATCGGTGCTAGTTAAACATGAAAGTAATGAGGATAGTACAATATTTATTCAAGTTCCACTAAAAATTATTTTAGAAAATTCCAACGAATTTAATATGAAATCTAAGTCATCAGTTTTTAATGAAAAAATTGTAAGAAAGAATATATCACCATTATTAGATGCGAGTGTTTATAAAGTTCTCGATAAAATGGATGGTTTTCGTATTGCTGTATCGGGCGGTCGAAAAGTAGCTGTTGTTTTGTCAAATAGTCACAGGAAGGTGAGAGTGTTTGAAATGGAAATTAATGGAGAAGATGAGGATGATGAAACTCTCGACACAACACCTCTCTCACAAACTACAAATGCCAGTGAAAATCAAAGTACACCTGATAAGCACAATGTTCAAGATGTTACATTTTAATGTAATAAAACAAAAAAAAATCATTTAATACTTTTATTTTATACGAAATTTAACAAAATAAATAAATAAACGAATCAATAACACCTAGCCTATTAGTATTCAAATGTTCCTAGATCTTAATTATATTAATTGGAAACAACACCCATTAATAAATATACTTATCCATATAATCGATTATAATTATTTTGTTAAGAAAAGCTTAATCGTATTTATTTATAATTTTTACAATAAAATTATTTACAAAATATGTAGATTTAACCTACAAATGTTATTTAAATTAAACTAGCACTTGGAGTTTTTATTTGAATATTTTCGAAGACAGAATTAAAATCAGTATCTAGGCCTTGATTATCTATGCCATATAAGAGATGTTCGGCGGATTGATTCCTGCTTGGACCTGGAACCGGTGCTGGTGGACTGATAGTAGTAGTGGTGCGGTTATAGATTTCATCGCCATCTTCTTCCTCATCTTCGGCTAAAAAAATAAATAAATATAGTTACACGTTTTCTTGACTATCAAATATATAAAAATTAAGTAAATAAAATTTATATTAAATATAGTTACACGTTTTCTTGACTATCAAATATATAAAAATTAAGTACATAAAATTTATATCGCCTGCTTACAGGTAAGGATTAACAAATACAAAATTTACAAAAAATACACCTTTTTTATATTTATAAGGTTCACTAGCGAGTGCATAGATCATCATATACATATATCATTTACTACATAACAATTTAAATACCTACATGCAGATCATTTAAAAGCCCTACATGCAACATTAAAGTGTTAAATAAAATTATTACAGGTTACTGAAATCTGATATTCGCCTATTTGTCTTATCTGTCCTAACGGATATCCAATACATACCTTCAGCGAAGTGCCGAAGTGTAACGATTATTTAAAGATTTACGTACTGATTGAGAAACATTACTACATATTTTATAAATTGAGAATTTATTAGAAATTCCATGGAAGTTCAGAATTACCAGTAACAGGTATAACATATTACTTGCCTGATATAATGAAATGAAAAATCATCAAAAAGTATGCTTATTTCTTGAAATTAAATTAAAGCTGCAGTTAAATCATTTAGTTAAGAACAGTTAAGAAGATAATAATTATACTAAAGTTAACTATACGTATGCTAAATTGCTAATAAAGTCTATCTCGCACATGATACTGATATATATCGCAGACTACCTATATCAGCAGAAGGTAAAAGAGGACCTATGGACTTATGGTTTTACAGGTTGCGAACAAAAATATTTGATAGAAAAGTGGAGTTTAATGGTGAAACAGAAAAAACATATCAGATAATTATATGTTTGGATATTGCAAGATAACTATCTTAAACTTTATCGGAACCAGTGAAGCAGGCCTTAATTGCCATATACAATTTAATGCGCCCTATTAGTGATATCAAGAATAACGAAAACAATGCTATTTCGTATAGCCTAGCCCTACGCATAATATTCGTGACTGAAAGCCACCTTTTTACTTTTAGTACCCCATCGTGATCTAGTTCACTCTTTTAGTTCGTCCGCTGCCATATTCACAATTCCAGAAATATAGAAGCGGAAACGGATTTCGTTATAATATAGATAATAGAGACAGAGAATAGATATGCCTGTCGTATAAATCATGTGCAAGGTAATTAGACTAGATTGGATTAAATTTACGAAAACGGTGATTGGGAAAAAAGTTCTCTCTCTTTCTCTTATTTATCGTTTCAATGTTGTTTTTACAGCAGCCCGGGAAAACATGATCAGGTGTGATCATAAATGAAAAATGACCGGGCCTGAACAGGTCTGATCAGACATAAACAGGCATGATCATGTCTAATTTCAGGCCTGCTTATACATGAACAGGCATGATCATGTCTGACATCAGGCATGAGTGGGCATGACCATGTATGATCAGGCCTGAACGTATTTTTACTCTTCAGATATGATCATGCATGAACAGACCTGACCAGACATGATGTTGTCTAATTTCAGGCCTGCTCATACATGAACAGGCCTGATAATTTTTTCCCGGGAGGTTACAGTTTTTACATACATAGTACTCAAGTAATTTAAAGGAGGATGGGCATTTTGGGCCACGAGCGAACAAAGATGACACCTATAGTAAAGTGTAGGTCTTATCAAGTTATGCATGCCGCTATAAGACATTTTCCTAAAAAAACACTCTTTGACTTAGTTATGGTATAATTATATAGTACCATAAAATCTGCTTGAAAATGTGAAGTTTCTTGACGTTTTAGAGTACTCATAAGGATCAATAGGTGGCGCCAAAAATTTTATTTATGATTATTTATTATTTTTGAATTATAACCAAGGTGTCGCTCGTGTTCTTTCATTCTACTTTAAACACTTCTAGGCTAGGATAGCTCTGGCATATCCTTGTTTGTCACGAAAAATCCTAATCATGTACATAACTTTCATTTGTGTTTGCTCATGGTCCAGATATCTATATAAAATGCGCATGGTCCTTTCGCGCTCATTCATTACGTCTATAGATTCTTGCTCTGAAGACCGATTATGCACTTTTCATTTTGCTTTCTACGAAGTTACTCACTCTCGTTGTCACAGAGAGTGAGACCGCGTAACTGCTATGTATGTTGTTTAGGTGTTGATGCAACACCTTAATAACAACACTAACACTTTTAAGCTTTAACATAAGATTTCACTTATTGTTAGTAAATTCATTTACAATAAATTATAAGTAATATTTCATAAATGTATTAAAAATATTTTAAGGGACCATGCGCATTTTATATGGATATCTGTGCCATGAGCGAACACAAATGAAAGTTATGTACATGATTAGGATTTTTCGTGACAAACAAGGATATGCCAGAGCTATTGTTTAAAGTAGAATGAAAGAACACGAGCGACACCTTGGTTATAATTTAAAAATAAGAAATAATCATAAATAAAATTTTTGGCGCCACCTATTGATCCTTATGAGTACTCTAAAACGTCAAGAAACTTCACATTTTCAATTTTTCAAGCAGATTTTATGGTACTATATAATTGTACCATAACTAAGTCAAAGAGTGGTTTTTTAGGAAAATGTCTTATAGCGGCATGCATAACTTGATAAGACCTACACTTTACTATAGATGTCATCTTTGTTCGCTCGTGGCCCAAAATGCCCATCCTCCTTTGGATACTATTTCGTTTCAAAACTAAAATAGACTATTACACCTATTTAAAAAAAAATATGGCCAAATTTTGAAGGTTGTAAAATCAAAAGAAAATTTAAGATAGTTTTGATAAACTAACAAATATTTTAAAATATGTAATTTAAAGCAATATAAACTATTACTTATCTTACTAATATAATTAATTTTGTTACACATTTTACTGGAATAATCTTAAAAATACTTAGAAAATTAGGAGTACAATGTAAACATACTATATTGATAATTTATAATTTTCACAGTTAAAACTTGCTCAAAGAAAGTTTCTAAATTAAAAATGACAATTACTCAAAATGATAACGATTGCATTAATACCTTTACATCTGCAAGCAGACAATGTTTTGTATAGTTTTCTTTATGTTTACCTGGAACAACTGTACGCCCATATTTATTCCATTCTTTTCTAAGTCTGTAGTATATAACAGCACACACAATCAGCACAAGTATAGATATGATAATAGCACCCAGTTTTATTCCATCAACTGCAGAGAATGTAGATCCTTGAACAATCATCTCGACTTCGCCTACTGTGATACCAGCTCCATCAAGCTTCTTTGAAAAGCATTTGTAATAGCCAGATTCCGTAGGTGTGACACTCTAAAAATATAAAATACGTTAATAATGAATTTCTAATGCATTGGTTTTAAATGCTCAGTTTCTTAATATTTTTAAATTTCTTTCGATTATTCATCATCATCATTATCATATAAGCAACTATATGTCTACTGCTGAACGCCGACCTCCAGAGCGACCGATTAGAAGTAGCTTCTATCCAACGGCTTCGGAGACTTTTTAAGTCGACTGTCAATCTCGTCATCTTGGTGCTGCGCTTGCCAGTAGGTGGTCTCCACTCGGGAACCTTTCTCATCCATCGGTCGTCAGTTGTACGAGCTATGTGGCCTGCCTACTGCCACTTCAGCTTACAATGCTGGGCTATATCGGCAACTTTCGTCTGTCTGCGGATCTCATCAGTTCTGATTCGATCTCGCAGATAAATACCAAGTCTAGCCCTCTCCGTTGCTCGCTGTACGACTTGGAACTTACTTAAAAGGCTCAAAGTTAGACAACATGTCTCCTATCCTTACGTCATCGCTCGGATTTGACGATTGATCTCTGACTAAAAGTTTGATCTACCAAGTTGGACCTTTAGCCTTTTTTAACCATCACGATTTCTTTCCAGTCCTTCCGGCATTACACCTTTAAGTAAGTCGGTATTAAACAGTATCTGATCGGCATTAAGTACAGGTGTTCCACCCGTTTTCAGAAGCTCTGACGTAATGCTGTCTCCATCTGGTACCTTGTTGTTTTCAAACTCATCCAGAGGCATACTAATCTCGTGCAAGCTGATGTCCGAGATGTCGAGTTCCCGGAAAAGAGAAGCTTGGTTCTCGAATTTTCAACCGAGCTACGAATAGGTTGGCTGACTAAAATATATATTGTCACAAAACTTTTCGATTCTCAATGTCTTGGCTTTGTAGAACGCTGTACCTCCATCCTCTGTTTTCAACTTCAACATTGGGATTTGAACAAAAGGCGAATCCCTTGAGAACACTTAGGAGCCTTGATTCCGCTCTATTGTATCTTTAATACTCTCAATAGTCTCAAGGATTTCCATAACCGTCTATTGATCTGCCTATATGCTTCAATGTCTCCAGAGGACTGCAGGTTTAATGAGCGTCGTTTTGTGTAAATGTACTGTGTAGCGAACCGATGCACACTCTGGGGTGCCTGAAGAAACCAGATGGAACATAAACCAAAACAGATCTGGAAACCTCAGAACTGTTGATAACAACGCACTTCCCAGGATGCCAAATAGAAGAAAGAGCGACGTGGGAAGAAGAGCAAAGGGAGCCGCCGGAAACGGTGGACTTGAACACCGCCAAGGAAATCATCACCCATGAGAAAGTAATATGGGCCATCAACAGTTTCCTCCCATATAAATCTGCAGGACTGGATGGGGTTTTTCCAGGCCTGCTTAGATGGAGTGATAGGAAACTAATAGACCACCTTGTCTCCATATACAGGAGTTGCTTAGCATTCCGCTACACTCCCAAAGTATGGAGGGAAGTCAAAGTAGTCTTCATACCCAAAACAGGCAAAGGAGACTACTCGCAACCTAAATCATTCAGACCTATAAGCCTTACCTCCTTTTTATTGAAAGTTTTGGAAAGGATTATAGATAGGGAACTGAGGAGTACAACCTTAGTTGAACAACCTCTGAATCCCAACCAGCACGCCTACTCAACAGGCAAATCAACAGACTCTGCCCTGCACAAGGTTATATCCTACATAGAGGGCAATCTCCACCACAAAATATCAACCTTAGGCGCCTTTATCGATATAGAAGGGGCCTTTGACAAAACTAAGTTTACCAGCATAAGCCGGGCCCTGTCTAAACATGGAGTCAATAACACTATTGCCGGGTGGATTGACAACATGCTAAGGTGCAGGGCCATCCAATTCACTGTGAATGAAACGACAAGAGGGATCGTAGCGAGAGGATGTCCACAGGGAGGGGTTTTATCCCCACTCTTATGGAACATAGTGATCGATGAGCTGATCACCTTGCTCAACGACCGGAAATTTCTCACAGTGGGCTATGCAGATGACCTAACGATACTTATTAGCGGACCCTCTGAGAGCGTAGTCTGCGACCGAATGAGGGCCGCATTGATAGTGGTCGAACAGTGGTGCACGGACCATGACCTAACAGTGAACCCTGCAAAGACAGAACTTGTGATGTTCACTAACAAACGGAATTTAGGGAACCTAAAACTCCCTAAATTATTCGGTACCAGTCTTGCCCTTACCAGGGAAGTCAAATATCTCGGTGTTATACTGGATAGCAAACTTCTTTGGAACAGGCACTTAGACTCAAAAATCAACAAAGCCAGCATAATGCCAATGCCAATGCCTGCCAATGCAAACGGCTGCTCGGCAAAAGCTGGGGCATATCACCTAAAATTACCTTATGGCTCTACAAAACCATCGTCAGGCCTATAATCACCTACGGCAGGGGTCGGCAACCTTTTTCAGCAAAGGGCCAAATTTCACTAAAGGTCCACAAATTTTATGTAAAAGAGCCGCACCATAAAACATAGTCCTCGTGAAGAGCCAACAAAAATCTTTAAGTAAATAATTTTGATCGTATTTTTCTGCACTTTTCATGTGTTTAATTAGCAATCATAGCATAGAACCCCAATTTTTTTTTTGCAAAGAGCCTCAAAAAAATGAAAAAGAGCCACAAGCGGCTCGCGAGCCACCGATTGCCGACCCCTGACCTACGGTGCGGTAATCTGGTGGCAGAAAACAGAACTCACCACCGTTAAAAACAAGCTACAGCGGTTCCAGAGAATAGCATGCTCTGCGATCACTGGCTGTATGCGTACTACCCCCACAGCAGCCCTTGAGGTTATGCTTGATCTGGCACCGCTCGATCTGTTTATACAACAGGAAGCAGCCATGTCAGCTATCAGGCTGAAACACTTGGGCCTGTGGTGCAACCAGGAAGGTCCACACAATAAACTATGGAATAGCCTTACCAGCTATGAGCCACTAATTGCTGCTCCGTGTGACAGGATTCCCAAACAACATATTTTCGAAAGGAAATACTACATACAACTATGTGAGACCGAAAGAGATCAGTCCGGCACACGGGAAGTCCGCATTTATACGGATGGCTCCAAAATGGGGTCTGGCACCGGTGCCGGTGTGTACTCACAAGATCTCAACATCAAACTGTCAATAACGCTAGGTCAACACAGTTCCATATTTCAATGTGAATGTGTTGCTATAACTTATGCAGCTACCGCCGTCCTGTCGAAAGACATTAAGGATTATAATATCCGTATTCTGTCGGACAGCATGGCCGTACTTAAAGCACTAGAGAGTTCCTCGACTAACTCTAGTCTTATTTACGAATGTCACCAAACATTGGAAAGATTAGCCTCATTTAATGGGGTAATCCTCCAATGGATTAAAGGACATAGCGAATCACACGGCAACGATGCCGCCGATGAGCTAGCTAGACAAGGGTCTAATACAAAGGTGGCTGGCCCAACTATTTTACTGCCGCTACCATTTAGACAACTGTGCTCGTGGGTAAGACAACGCACACGTGAAACTCACAATGCCCGTTGGGCAGACCAAACCGGCTGCAGACAGTCCAAAATGGTACTCGCGGAAGTATCACCACACCTGTCGAGTCGACTACTCAATCTGAACCGTATGGACATCAGAATAGTTGTTGGTACGATTACCGGCCACATGGCACTCAACCACCAACTTTTCATTATAAATGCAACGGACAGTCCTCTCTGCCGGGGATGTCTAGTTACTGAAGAAACAGCCGCCCACGTGATCCTGGAATGCGAGGGAGTGGCCACACACCGGGCAAATATCCTTAAAGAAATAAGGACGCTCCGAGACGCCTGCGAACGCCCCAGGAGGCTTCTGTGCTTCTGGAAGGAGCTTGGCTGGCTGAATTAGCCAGCCTTCTTTCACACATAATGGACCAGAAGCGAGTCTAAATGCGGAAAATTGAGCCCACAACCAATACCAATACCAAATGAGCCAAATGAGCGTCGTTTTACCATGAGATTTTGAGTTTGATCAGTTTTCGGGGGCATTCTTAGGGTAGGGTCTTTAAAACTTGTCATCAACTTATGGCTCGTATTCATTAATCTGTTGTTTGTATCGCCCACAGAGACACAATCATCAAGGCAATGGAAATAATTAAATAATTTGAGCTGAAAGCTTTTGGAGTTTTGTATATGTCCATAGTCGGTCGGAGTGCAGACTTCATCAGGCGAGACCGTTCCAGTTTGACATTAATATTCAATGTGCCCCTAACCAATAAGTGATCAATCCTGGATTTCACTCTTATCGGTCACGGAGACATCATTGAATATTTATCGCCTGAAGATCATGATGAAGTCTATTTTACTTCTAGTGGATCCATCATAGCTCATTCAGGTCCATTTTCTGTGGGTAACTTCTGGAAGGAGTTCATCATAAAGACTGACTGATTTTTGACTGGCCTGTTGGAGCAGTTGGCAGAGACCCTGTTTTCTGCTCAAAGGTTGTGTTTGATTCCCAATCCGAGTCTGGGTGTAATATATATTTATTTATATGTATATGTATTATTTATATATGTATAATTAAAAAAAAATTATTTAAGTTGGCTGTTAGCTAACACAGGCATTAAGTTGGCTATCTTGTATGTATGTTTAAAAAAAATTTTTTTTCGTTATCCAGGAAATTGGCCAGCCTCTGTCCTCTTAGGTTTCACTAGCCATATCCAAATTAATCCACCTTCAGCTCAGCATCTAATCTTTCCCAGTATTACATAATAATAATGAATATGATCTTGGATGTTATAAAATTGTTAAATTACTTTTATTAATTTTATTGTTAGCTATTATTTTATAATGACTCAAAAGTGTAAATAGTTAAAGTAATTATGTTTTAAATAAAATACTGACAAATAAAATCTATATTTAAATTACTTTGTTACTTACGTTTATATACAACTTTCCTGATAAAACTTCATATTTATATTTCCTTTCATCAAAAGTAGTCTCAGGGCCGATTATTTGCAAAGGATGGGAATCCATTAGCCAAAACATAAAGTTATGATCAAAGTCATTACTATCACAGTTTAAAACCACAGTTGAACCTGCTGGAACCTCGGTAACTACAGTACTTTTAATATCAGCAATATTTTCTATAGATGGCATTTTCAAGGTTAAATTTTTCCTTCTCTAGACGTTTCTGTTATATCACTACAGTTTCTAGTAAAGCCAATAGTTTATCATGACTATGCAAACGCAATGTTGATGTCAGTGGATAAGTGCCAAGTTTAAAATTATCTCAAAGTCACATGTTCCCACTAAATATTTATAATAATACTTTACAAATAAAATCAGTGGACTTATGCCAGAATGCAGTTTTTGTTGTTTAATATCTACTACTCCTACTGGAAACTTTAATTAGATGCATGAATACTTCAACACAAATCACTGGCAGTAGCATCCAAATAGGTGTCATTACTACGTATATTGGTAAATTTAGTTTCGTATATTCCAGTTTTATACATATGATTATTTGCGCAGCCATTTTCAGGCCTATAGCTGCTATATACCAAATATTTTTATTAAATGATCCTCTAAATCTATCAACGCAGTTCCGGCAATGAGATATCATATGGAACAAAACATATATTAATAAAATACTGTCATAAACCCACATAGGAATAAATACAATAAACCAGTTCCAGTGAGTTCTGGATTCTAATCTCAGACATAAGAGTATTAAGAATACTAAAAATATAAACCATGTAAACAAAGCTCTGTGAAGTATCGCCATTCTTTTACCAAAATTATACTGCTATCTTAAATATTACTAGAAAATAAAAACAAAAAATAAATGATTTTTTTAGCTTAGAAATTATGCCTCTTTATATTACAGAATTACATCTAGAGGAAAAAAGAGTAAATAAATTTAATAATATATAACCTACAACAACTGTTATGTTTGACAATGACAACAAAAAGTTCTTGATTTAACATTTATCACCAATAGAAAAAGGCAAAGAGCTATAATCCATACAGTCTAGTCTAATTGCTCGTTGATGCTAAGTTTGTTCCAGTTAAGTTTTGAAGACGTCTCCTGGAGCACTGGTAACAATTTCGGAGAAATAACATCAGGGTCATCAATAGATACCTAGCAAGTCTTACTTAGCGATGTATTTGGATAGACAGCGATACCTAAAAAAATAATAATATTTATTACTAGAAAAAACATTTTCAATAACAAGGTTGGCGCTACTTTTAAGCAAAAATGTACTTGTGTTCTACTTGCAGTTTTATACAAATATTTTAAAAATTTATTTTTATTTAAGAACTTGTCATAAATCTATATTAAGCTACATGATAACTATAATAGCTATGTTTGCAACCCCCTTCTAAGTGAAGATTTTCTTCACTTTGATAGTCATGTTTGATATCATGACGTCATGTTGTCCTATAAGGTAGGGACAAGGAACTTTTGGATATAACTTCCTTGGGTAGGGATGATCGATTTTGAAAAAACATCGATGTTGACATCGATATCATAATTGCAAGCCCAACATCGATGTTCGATATTTATCGAAAACCGAACATCGATGTTGGATAACATCGATGTTCGGTTTGTGATGTAACATCGATGTTTTTGGTAGGGATGTTTATCGGAAAAAATAGTATCGCGTTATCGATATCAAAAGTAATCTCTACCAAACTTTTAACTCTGATGCATTCATAGAAGACATAATTTGTTTCATAAGTTGCATTTGGTCGTGCATGAGGCCGCGAGTTAACATCGATGATCGATTCTGTTAACATCGATGTTACGATGTTTTTCGTATTGCAACATCGATGTTAAAACATCGATGTTTTTGCTCTCAACATCGATAATCATCGACCATCGATGTTCTTCTTAACTTTATACTCCATGCTCTAGGAAAAGAGATGAAAGGCTGTCAATAGTCAATGTCAACCACATGTCAACAATTGTAACTTAAAACTTAATGTCAAAAGTGTATATGCCGGATGGAGATCTTGTTTTAATAGTTTTAAATAAGCTTATAAAATGATTACTGAATTAAAATGTAATTTATAATTCATGTGCCAAAGAAGTTTAAACAATTGTCCTACGAAGATTATAGTTTATACAACTTCATTTACTATACAGTTTTAATTTTAAAAGGATACAATGATTGTTGAAATATCACTGATAGTAACAGCAGTAAAATTCTTTTTTATGCCACTTTAGTAAGTTATTAAATTTGTGTTATTAGCATAATTAAATTTTCAAATAATTATAGGCACAATTTTTGGTTTTGCAGTCGGTCTACAGATTTTGAGGTCCACAGAAATTGGCTTGCTGTTACACATAATCTTACAATTGATAAGTGGTACTATGATGAAACTTCTGAGTGGACACTTGATTATCCACCATTTTTCGCTTGGTTGGAATATAGTTTGTCTCATATAGCGAAGCTTTTTGATCCAGAAATTGTAAAGATAGAAAATTTAAATTATGATTCGGATATGACAATTTTGTTTCAGAGGTTGTCTGTTATAGTTTTAGATTTTCTTTATATATATGGTGCTAAAAGGTAAGTTGAATTTCAAAAAGAGAGTATGTTTTTCGAAGTGTTAAGGTAATATTTATATATTATATCTATCTTGTTTTAGTTGTTCAGATCTTGTAAGTGATGGGAACCTTTTAGTTTTTATTCTTCTTGTTGCTAATCCGGGTCTTCTGATGGTTGACCACATCCATTTCCAATACAACGGATTCTTATTTGGAATTTTATTGTTATCCATATCAAATATGATAACAGTAAGTTTAATTATAATATTTTGAAATATAATAGATTTTAATTTTAAAAGTATATGATTATGTATAAGCAAGATTAAGAAGTTTTGTTATACATTTAGAATATATACTTATATTAAAATGAAAAGAAAAAAAACCTCAAACGCTTAATGATCTTGTATTTTTTTTTCCAGAGTAACTTCATATATTCAGCATTTTGGTTTGCAGTGTTACTTAACTTTAAGCACATATTTTTGTATGTTGCACCAGTTTATGTAGTCTATATGTTAAGAGCGTATTGTTTCACAGTATCATCAAATGATGGTGTGCATACACCCTGGTATTCATTTTCTCTGACAAACCTCATAAAATTAGGTCTAACTGTTGTATCAGTGTTTTGCCTTTCATTTGGACCTTTCATAGATCAGCTACCACAGGTATTTACATACTTCTGCTGTAAAAATTTATATAAAATATACAATAAGAACAAAATAATATAATTACTTATTATTACTTGCTTATTGTGAGTACTTTTAGTGTGGGCTTTAAAAAAAAAAAAATAATATGAATGCCGCTTATAAATAATTTGATGTTATTTTTAGGTTTTTTCAAGACTTTTTCCATTTAAAAGAGGATTGTCTCATGCCTACTGGGCTCCCAATTTTTGGGCACTATATAACATTACTGATAAAATTTTACAAAAGCTATGTAAGTACTGTTTATTTGTAGTTAATAATAAGTCAAATATTAACGACATAACTATATCTGATATAATTTAATTATTTATAGGTCTTAGATTAGGTTTTCATGTTGCAACAACTGAGGCTTCAATGACGGGTGGATTAGTACAAGAATATGAACATGCTGTCTTGCCGTCAATAACACCTACAGTGACTTTTCTGCTCACTGCAGCATCTATGATACCTGCTCTTATAAAGTTATGGCATCTAGGAGCTGATAGAGGATACAGATGCCTAAGCTTTGTCAGGTATATTTTGTTATTTAAATGTAGCAGTATACAATTTTTTTTAAGTCAAAGTAAAAACTTGTAAAAAACTTTGAAGCATATATTTTTCAAATAATTTCAGGTGTTTAACATTATGTGCAACATGTGCATTTATGTTTGGGTGGCATGTACACGAAAAAGCTATACTGATGATCCTTATTCCCCTCAGGTATGGAATAATCATTAGTAATTACTATTACCTTATACAAGTTTCATAATAACAAACTTACTTTCTTGGTTATTAATCTGTTTTACATATTAAAATTTATATTTGTTTCAGTTTTCTTTCTGTGCTGGGTGAAATAGATGGCAAATTGTTTGTTTTTATCACTACAATTGGTCATTACTCATTATTTCCTTTACTATATCCAAAAAATTTATTGTCAATTAAAATTTTTATGCTCTTAACTCATATTGCGATAGCATTTTGTTATATTCCATCATTATATGATGTGTCCAAAAGTAAGTCTAACAAAAAACGGGGCTTTTTACTTTTACCTGGCTTGAAAAGATTTGAGTCTCTTTATTTGTATGGATTAATGATGGTATGTATTTATGAAAATGCTTTACATACGTTATTGGGATTAGATAAAATATTGCCGTTCCTGCCTCTAATGATTACTTCAGTATATTGTGCCCTAGGTGTTTGTTATTTTTGGATTTATTTATATCACTATTTTCTTACATTTAATTTAAGTAGAGTTCCTACTTTAATGACAAGAAGGACAGCGCGATACGAAAAAAAAGTAACTTAAGGTTTGTGTATTATTATTATTATTATATTATGTTAAAGGTTAAAAATATTAAAATTAATATAAATAAATATTTTAATTTTACTTGTTTCATTTTATATACAAATATAATATATATTGTTTTAGATTTTAAGATATAGGTATACACTGAAAAAAAAAAAAAAAAATAGTGGAAGAACATATCAATAAAACTGCTTACTGCTTAATGTGTCTGGGCTCATCCTGACTGACTGAAGTCACTCACAGTGGGGTACGGATCTATAGGATTATGCCTCTCTACCCGGGCTTTTCCTCGCCCCGGCGACGATCTTAAATCTCTGGGGTCATTTCATTTTGGCCCAATGAGCCAGAGTCATGTAGATTTTATGGATGTATACTGTTCAAATAGATTCATGGGTTTGGTTTGCATTTACGATCATGGATGGCGCCACCAGTCGGTTAGTAGATTGCATTAACGTTGAAAAATATTGGGGTAGATAATATGGTTTATTATTTTCTCGCGGAGAATGCCGAAACCTGTACCAATTGCATGTTAATAAAATATATCCCGTAATTATTTTGATGTTTTTTGACTACCATTAGCAAATTATGAATCATTATAAAACCCGGGTTTACGAAATGTAATATAAAAGTTCGGAATGTATTTCCGGTTCTCAAGAATTTGATAGATTGCCAGCATAAGAAAATCGATTTCAACCAACAAAAAAATCGATAATAGAAATCAATGGCTGCAATAGATCGGAGCCAAAATCGGCTGGGCATGTGACCGATTACCATTTTCGATGCGTTCCGCTGAACGCACTTTTTTTTTTGAGTAGATCACTGCCAAGGAATTTATATACAAACTGGAATGCTCACGTGCACTCAAAAAACGTTCCTACGGCCGGAATTGCATCTCTTTCTACCATGGATTCAAGGCAACTCTCGTAAGAAAGAGACAAAATACCAGTAGTCAACGAAATGCTTGGAATGATTTTTCACTTTACATGTTATAAGCCAATGTCAACCTTATGTCAAATATTTCAACGTGCATATTTGAATATACAATTTTATTAAGTGAGCGTTCCAGTTATGATATAAATTCCTTGATCACTGCTCAGTTGTTTTGACGTTTTTGTGACAACGACACTGACAGAAGTACAGTATGTAATCGCTGTTTGTAATCGAAAATCGGAAATGAAATCCGATGGATAAAATGGCGTCCGATTGCGATAAATCGCTGACAATCATCGCAATTAAGTGTGCGTTAAGCAGATAATTCGTAATCGATGACCGTTTGATGTGTTCGACTGAATGCAGCCATTAACAAAACGATTGCATAATACCTCGTTTCCACGGACACTTTTTCACCGGGCTTTAAAAAAGCGTTCAAATGACACAAATGGATACTCATGTACTCATTTACACGAAAGCGCTTTTAAAACGCGGCGCCTTTTTTTATCGCAGATCTTCGACGGTCTGATTGGACGTCAACAAATTGAGCATAAGGAACTACGTGTTTCTGTTCAGAAGGGCGTTAAAAAAGCGCCGGTGGCGGTAGGTTCCGGGACATGGGGCGCTGTAGCCGTTGCATGTATTACTATTATGATGAATAGAAATACATCGTTTTGATTAATTGACTTGATTTCAGACTTTCATCGAACAATTTATTCATTATTCGATTGTACATTAAATGATATCGATTTAAATCTAGATAGCAACACTCATGGGCTGTCAAGTTGTCAGTTATGAGCTGAGCAACTGTCAAATGTCACATTTTCGTTCGGTTCGTTTCGTCGCTTACGCATCGTTCGTTTTTGTGTTATTATTTTATTCTGCTGTCGGCTGTTTTTATTCGTTGAGTTGAGCTTTGTTTCTCCGAATCAAAACTTCGTTACTTGTAACTTGCTATAAGCTGGTTTCAGGTTTGCAGTGACTTTCGAGATAGTGACTCTGGTTATGATAAAAAATCTCAGAACTGCGGGTTCGTAAACAAAAACGCTACATGCCATCGGTAATATTATGGGATAAGCTGGTACAGGCTCCCATACAAAAATCGGCATTCTCCAGGTATACTTTATTGCACACCAAAACAAAGAACAAAATTAAAGATACAAGCTATCATAATTTTAAGTTGTACAACCAGGCGCTCTTATTGCTAAAAAGCAATTTCAATCAAATCAAATCAAAAGCAATTTCTGCCAGATGACTTGAGGGTGAAAGAAATATTGCATAATATAATAATAACAGTAATAATAAATAAATAAATGCCTGTAAATAATATATAAAATACATATTAATGACATGTAATTAAATAAATAAATATGTTTAACATACACACACGGTCGACTGTCCCTAAGGTAGGCAACTTAATGCCTGTGTTTTAGGTAACAGTTGACTGATATACATTTTTTTAAATAAATAATACATATATAAATAAATACATATTACACCCAGACTCGGGGCGGGAACTGAACCCACAACCCTGGAGCAGAAAAATAGGGCCACTGCTAACTGCGCCACGGGATTACCTAAATATTATAACTAAATAAATAAACAATGTATTTACTAATGTAGGTAGTATTGTTTTAGATGCTTTTTGACCCTAGATCACTAACCATTCGTAAATTTTACGACGGATTAAAACCTCCATATTTATTAAATCAACTTTATTTATAATACAAAATGACCTTAATTAGCAATCTTTGTATTGTCTTAATCAAATAATATAATCCGTTTTGCAAAAAGCTTACGTCTAACACGACCGGCCGGCTGGTCTAGTGGTCAGGCAACTGGACACTCTACGCAGCGGTCGCGGGTTCGAATCCCGCCAGGTGCAGATAATCTGTATGACGAATATAGATGTCTGCACCGGGTCATGGATGTGTATTTATGTATATATGTATTTATATCTTAAATTTATTTCCGTTCCTAGTACCTGTAACACAAGTTCTTACGAACTTACCACGGGGCTAGGTTAACGTGGTGTGATTGTTGGTTAATATTTATTTATTATTTATTATTTATAACAATCATTGCACATAAAAACAGTATGTTCCCAGCAAATCGCTGTTTTGCACCGCTTGCAGAAGTTTGTTATCATACGGCTTTTTTAGGGTTCCATAGCCAAATGGCAAAAAACGGAACCCTTATTGATTCGTCATGTCTGTCTGTCTGTCTGTTCGTCCGTCCGTATGTCACAGTCACTTTTTTACGAAACATTAAGAACTATACTGTTGAAACTTGGTAAGTAGATGTATTCTGTGAACCGCATTAAGATTTTCATACAAAACTAAAAAAAAGAAAAAATACTTTGGGGGTTCCCCATACTTAGAACTGAAACTCAAATTATTTTTTTATCAAACCCATACGTGTGGGTAGGTCTTCAAAAATGATATCGAGGTTTCTAACATAATTTTTTCTAAACTGAATAGTTTGCGCGATAGACACTTCCAAAGTGGTAAAATGTGTGGAAAATTGGTTAGAACGAGATCTAGCAAGAAGTTTTTTTTTAAATATAAAAAAATACACTATTAATAAAACATCGATCAAAGCTACAACGAACTACAAGAAATTTATATGATGTTACTTGCTGCTACGGAACCCTTCATGGGCGAGTCCGACTCGCACTTGTTTAATATTTTTTAATCTTTTTATCATATGATTTTGCCATGGTACTTTTCCTTTGTTCACAATATAATTATTAATTAGTAAATTGAGTTCTTTTTTCCCAAGCATCTATTGTTGAGTTGTTACTACCCTGCTGTATGATAGTATCTAAAGAACTTATTTCAGATCTTCGATTTTTCGTAACCAATTGTGTAGAGAGCAAGCTGAATACACAATGTGATCCACAGTATCAAACTTAGTTGAAATAGCCTTTTCAAAAATTCTAAATCGACTTACTAAAATTCCAAAAGCGTTTTCGACAATGTGTCTAGCACGCGACAGCCTGTAATTATATATTTTTGTTCAAAACTTAAACTGGCCCCAGGATATGGTTTCATTAAGTATGTTTTTAGAGGAAATGCTTCATCAGCCACAATCACTCCATCTTGTGGAATAAAAGAGCCATTTTCTAATTCACTATAGATTGAACAGTTTTTGAATATGCCATCATCTAAAGCGCTTCCATTTGCTTCCACATTGATGTATGTATAACAGTAATAATGGTCAACAAGAGCCATTAATACTAGACTGTTTTCTTTTCTATAGTAAAAATTTGAACTTCCACATTCATAGGAGCCCGCAATTTTTATGTTTTCCCTTTTAGGCTCCGTAGCACAAAGGAAAGTTCCACTTCTTCCGAAAGCCTTCCTCGACTTGTTCCCATTGTTGCGTAGTGGGTATCTGTAAAAATTAAAGTTGAAATATTTTATTTTCAGGAAAATAAAGAAAATACTGACAATGCTCAAAATAAAGAAAATAATGATAATGCTAAACCTAGTGACCAATCTGGGAACCCCACCAATACAAACCCAAACAAATTTATCAGAACCGCGGAAAAAAAGGAGTGAAATTTCACAGTTGTTTACAATAGTCAATAGCATGAAAGAGATGTAACACGATTTATCCAAACCAGAAACAGGGGAAGATGAATACGACGTTTTCGGGAAACACGTTGCAAAGCAATTAAGGACTCTTTCTACAGAACAGGCTATCCTAGGCCAAAATGAAATTCAGAGTATGATAAAATGTCGTCTGTGCGATTTGAATGCATACTCTGTAGATACACAAGCCAGTGACGATTATACGGCAAGACGAAGTACGAGTACTAGTACTTGTATGCCAATGAATAGTCCAGCATCTAGTGTAGACACACAATCCACTGATGATTCATTAAATGTAATAAGCAATGACCCAGGCTACATAAATATAATTATGATTAATGCTTTCAATAATGCGTGATTGTCATAGATATAATAATAAATATTTTTTTTACCTTGACGTGGTCTTTTAATGCCCTTTTAATTTCTTGACAGACTTCTGGTATAATTTTTTTAAATAGTTGACTTTGGCAATCGAAACATATGATTGAGGCTTCTATAACTATCTCCAGTACTTAAAAAAGAAAGAGTGACTTCTAATAACAACAATATGGTTTTCAGAAAAACAGAAGCACAACTGATTTATTAAGAGAATTCACTGAGGAAGTATACTACTATCTAAATGAAAAATATCATGTAATTGCTTTATTCATAGACTTTTCAAAAGCCTTTGATATGCTAGATTTTAATACGTTATATCGTAAATTATCACAAAATGGAATTCAAGGACCTCTATTAAATTTAATAAAAGATTATCATACAAATCGCTTTACCACCGTTAAAGTTGCCAATTGCTATAGCAATATGTATCAAACCACAAAAGGCACAGCACAGGGATCTGTAATTGGGCCAATTGAATATCTCCTCTATGTTAATGAAATGTGTAATTTGATAAAACAAGGCTCCATTTATCAATTTGCCGACGATACTTGCTTGATCGCGGCACATAAATCAGTATCTGTAGCTGAAACTATTATTCAAAACAACTATAATCTTATTTGCAAATGGGCCCATGATGTTGGGCTGGTGATTAACGCTCACAAAACCAAATTTATACATATACATACTTCCCATAACGTACCTATCATCTCCCCGGCTATCATGGCCCATACTCATGAATGTTTCCATGATAATCGTGTTAGTATAAATTGTCAATGTCCTCTGTTAGAAAAAGTAAATCAACATACTTATCTCGGAATCATAATTGATGACAGGTTTAGCTGGAAGCCTCACATAGACCTGGTCTGCTCTAAATTAAGATCCATACTGAGTAAATTATATATATTGAAACATAAGCTCCCATATAAAATCTGTAGAATACTATATCTAGCCCTAGCTCAATCTGTTATCAATTATGGACTAAGTAGCTACGGTAGGACCTATAAAACTCATTTAAATAATATTTATGCAATTACGTCTATTAAAAGCTATTATCCTAAAATGTAACGATAACTTGAATTAAAATGATATTTTTAAATATTGCAATGTTATGGATGTATTTGCGCTGGTTAAATTCAATGTCCTAAATGAAGTTAATGATCCGTCTTTATTAATCGAAAAATGTAGACCCAATACCTTAAGAAATATTCAACATTCAAAAAAATTTGTGATACCGAATGCTAGAAATTTGTACGGAGCTAGAATGTTAAATACCATAATACCCGCATTAGTTAATGAACTTCCCGAAGACCTACAGGAGTTATACCGGGACAAACGCAAATATAGAAGATCGCTAAAAGAACACCTATTAAAATCGTTAAACGTTTAATATTCTTTATGAAATAATATGGTACGGTACCTACGGTATAAATATCTGTTAATATGGTATGCGACGCGGCGGCTTGTCCAGATAAGCTCTTGTGAGTTTTCGCGGCAGGCTTATGAACTAATTTTATGTATGTGTTTCTTTATATTTTGAACAAATAAAGAAAAAAAAAAAAATTATTTTCGCAGGTATAGCATCTCTGAACAATGTATTGTTACGTTGAATATTAATTGAAACTAATGATAACAGTTTCTCAAAGATTTTTGTTGTTATTCTCAATGCCCGTCTATATTCAGTGGGATCTTCTAACTTCAGTTGTTGCAAAAGCATTACTGACCCTCCTTTTTGATCTCTTTCGCTGATCTAATTTCTCACCCAAATTCGTTCCTTTTTTCTTAGTTCCTTATCAACCTAATATATACATTAATATCAACAATAGCATCTTTTAGCAAGTGTAATTGAGCACGTTAGAAATATTTTCGAAACTGATCTCGTCTTGAAATTATTGTCACTGTAGTGTTCACACTTCTACGACTTCTAAATAACTGGAATAATGTAGACGTTACAGATTCAGTTCAGCACTGGATTGGATTCTCGCTGGATCACTGGATCACACTGTCTGCATCACCGACTTTATGAAGTGTGATAGATTATTTTCATTCTCGCCTAATCTAAGTGCAATAATTAAATTATTTTATAAAAAGCGTAATACCAACTCGTTTAGCAAACAATTTTTTTTAACTTTTCTTTAATATTAGAAAAAACTTAAAACGTATAAATTTTTGACGCATACGCATACCACATAATATATACCTAAATAATAATTATGTATAAGTAAATAAATTGTACTAATAAATAAACTGTTATTTGAGTGTTGAATTTGAAGGGAATTTATCTATGTTACTTTGATTTCAATTAAATTTTACAAAGTCGTCGTCAGTATAATTATATCGGAGACTAAATATTTACGTAATACAAGACAAGCTTGGAAAGACACGTACACGTGTTTACAGTGAATAAAGAGAAGCGAACATCGATCACGATATGAATATTCATTGGAGTATGAGACAATAGACAAAGGTAATAGTCTATGTGGTCGTAAGTAAATATATATGTTTCGTGCTCTGCCCCGAGGATGTGTTATGGTAAAGGAATAACCAGGAATAACACTACACCAATGTCCATAACAACATCAAGTTTGGAAATACAATTGTGACGGCTCGTCACCAGAAGAACGATCGCTGTATACTCTTGTCCGGTTGCCGTCAAATTAGCGTTTTTATAGCTACTTTTTTAGATATACAAGTTTTGTTGGCGTCTATCAATAGTTGCTTATTAGCATTTTAAAGCGTATTTTTTTTAATTTAAATTAGCTCATCAGTACAAGTTTTGTAGCGCACCTTTAAGCAGTGCCGGATTAAGGTAACTTGATGCCCTAAGCAATCTTCCCCTGTGGGCCCCCCTATCCTTAAGTAAACTACAAAGAATTAAGTGAAAAAAATGTGAATACGTATCGTAGATAAAATATGTATGTGTTGTTCCTTTTGCCCTTATCCCATGCTAGGTGGGGTCGACACAACATGATTTCACATGTTGTCCTAAAATTAGGCTATATTTCTAGACCGGCCGCCGACTTGACGTCAACTCACCTCAGGAACATTTTACACAGCCAACATATGTTTTCGTTACATTTGACCGTTGATGGAAATCGAACACACGACCCCCGGCAGGGTCACTACAAACTACGCCAACGGGCTCCCCATAATATGTATATAATAGTATATAAATGAAGGACGAAAAAGATATGTAGGTAGAGTAGCAATAGAGTAATTCATCATTATCATCATCACCAATATCGGCCATTGGATGTCCACTGCTGAACGTAGGCCTCACCTTCGCTATCACTTCCAGCGACTTTTTTCAAGTCGTCTGTCCATCTCGCGGACGGCCGTCCGACGCTGCGTTTGCCTGTAAGTGGTCTCCACTTGAGAACCTTTCTGCTCCATCGGCCGTCAGTTCTACGAGCAATGTGCCCTGCCCACTGCCAGTTCAGCTTTCAAATCCGTTGGTCTATGTCGGCAATCTTCATTCGGCTGCGGATCTCATCAGTTCTGGTTCAATCTCGCAGAGAAATACCAAGCATAGCCCTCCCCATTGCACGCTGTGCGACTTGGAGCTTGTTTAAAATGTCCAAAGTCAGTGACCACGTCTCAGATCTGTATGTCATCTCTGGTAACACACATTGGTCGAAGACTTTAGACTTCAGGCACTGAGGTATGACGAATAAAAAGACGTTTTTTAACATCCCGAACGCTGCCCATCCGAGCTGGAATTGACGATTGATCTCTCTCTCGAAGTTGGACCTACCAAGTTGGACATTTTGTCCTAGGTAGATGTACTTGTCAACAACTTCGAGAGTAGAATCTTCAACCGATATCAGAGTGGGCACGACATGGACATTCGACATGATTTTTGTCAATTGGACAAGATATCCATATTCATTTTAAGGCCCACCCGTCGGGATCAATGAGTATAATGTCGAGGTCTCCCAGGGATTCCACCATAAGCACGTTATCGTCAGCAAATCGAAGGTGAGTGATCCATAAACGCCAAGCACAATGGCCAATTATACTCATCGGTTTTCTCTATAATCTGCCACAGCGTCTGTATGTAATCTATGGTACTATAGCCTTTTCGGAAACCGGCTTGTTCGGAAGGTCCAGTCTTCCGAAGTCATCAAACTTGCCCGTCAGACGATTCGTAATCATCCTAGAGAACAGCTTATAAACGTGGCTCAGAATCGAAATGGACCTGTATTTCTTCAACAAGGTGTTATCACCCTTCTTGAAGAAGAGCATTTAAATGCGTCCGTTCCAGGCCCGCGGGGTTACACCCTCGAGCAAGATGGCATTAAAGAGCCTCTAAAACTTTAAGTATCGGTGTTCCATACGCTTTCAGAAGCTCAGACGTAATACCGTCCTCACCCGGTGCCTTATTGTTTTTAAGCTCTCCCAGAGCCATACTAGTCTCATGCATGCTGATGTCCGAGACATCTTCGGAATAATGTCGGGTAATCTCTGCTCTTGCATCTTCAGCCGAACTGCAAACAGGTTGGTTGACCGAGGTATACAACTGTCCGAAAAACTTCTCGACCTTCCTCAATATCTCAGCTCCGGTCAACGCTGTACCTCCATCCTCAGTTTTCAGCGTCGACAACCAGCTTTGACCAACAGATGAATCCCTTGAGAACACTGGAGCCCCGATTCCGCTCTATCGTATCTTTAATACGTTTTATATTAAAACACACGTATATTATGCCTCATAGATTTCCAAATCTGTCTGTTGATCCGCTTATATGCTATAGAGTAATTAATTAATTATTATTATTAGAAACAAAAACATTTTTATTGATTTATTAAATGCGAATTGCGATTTTTTCGGACATTAAATTCGTGGTAAATATTTTTTCAGTCTAACGTTTTAAGCATATTGGATTCGATATATGTATAATAAAGACAATGCATCTAATCTTTTTTGACCCATGGTCGTTCTTTTTTCATTTTTTATAATTTTTAGTTTTGAAAAAGATCTTTCTGAGAATTTTGAAATTGCTTTATCTTTAGTGTGCTTGTTTTTTTTTTCTCGGTCGTCTCTGGTGCCCCCCAAGACGGGATGCCCTAAGCAATTGCTTAAATAGCTTATAGGCTAATCCGGCACTGCCTTTAAGATGAAAACGCGGTGATCGTAGTGTCTTTCAGGTTGAACTAAATGTAGTATAACCTTGTATTTCTATGTATATCTAATTAGTATAAAATACTACAGTAGTTTAAAAAAAACGATAGGGGATCGGACAGTAATCAGATTAAAATCTAAAATGTGCTTAGATAAAATTAATATATTGTTTTTCGATTATTTATCTAATAATAATTTAATATAATTTACATTTAAATATTTTTAAATGAAGAAATAAAATGTTGTTATTTTCAATATTTTTAAACTGTACTGAAACGCCAATCACAGTGCGTGACGTCATCTGTGGCCAATCATTGACTGCATGGGTACTATCTACTTAGTTTACTCAGTTATTTCCATAATTTTGTTGAAATTATAAGAGTTCCTAAAAGATTACTGATAAATTAGGATACGGTAATCGATTTAAAAGCTGTCACGCGGTGTTTAACCAGTTTTTTATAATGAAAACAGGATTTACGAAAGCCGACAATCGAAATCTTCCCAGAGTGAATACGTTTCTGATTTGCAATTTCTTTGCAAGTAATTCAGACTTTTGTGACACTGAATTTCGAAATGTGAAAACTTCTGTATTACTATTATAACTATATAATAATATATTATTTGCCATAAATACCAAGGTACTTGAAAAAATTATCTCTTATATTACACAATATATGTATTAATTGTACCTACTGTACTGTACTAGCCTGTAAACCACCCACTGCTGAGCGAAGGCCTCTTCTCCATATAGACGAAGGGTTGGAGCTTAATCCACCACGCCGCTCTATTGTAGGTTGGCGAATAATATACTGCTATGAGTAACGATCGCTATCAGGTGTATATGATAACAACCGGGACCGACGGCTTTACGTGCTCTCCGAGACACGGTGGGGAGAACCACAAGGACATACACCCAGACCGGAAACAAATATTTGTACAAATACAAATATCTGTCTCGAGCGGGAATCGACCCCGCGACCGCCGGCGCGGGGTGTTGAGGCTACTACTCGCACCACTACACCAGAACGGTCGTCGCAAGTAAAATACTGTCAACAACATATCACATTCTTTAGTTACAAAAAAAAAAAATACAAAAAGAAAAAATCTATAATAGTAGTTGACCGTAGGGAGAAAACAATATATATTTACTAAAAAATAATTTTAGCACATTTCATTCTATTTATTTGTAGTAATTAATGTATATTTACGTCAAAATGATCTTCACAAAAGTAAATTGGTGAAATTCATTCCGTTGCATTTTCTACTCGCTAAGTCTAACAATTTTTTTCGTTTATCTGCTTTTCTTGTCAAATCAAATGAATATTTTATTTGGAGTACTTTTTGATGTGTTCGTACATTGAGGTACTGCACACCAACGATTTTTTTTGCGTTCCATAAGATCAAATAAAAAATCTACTCCACGAAACAAAACTTCTCGTGAACTTATGCTCATGCAGCTGTTTTGTTATAGCCCCAGATGACGTCACGCGCTCTCAGATGACATAGCGTGGCGTTTTGGCGGGATTCTTAAACAGACAATATTAAAACATGATTTTGAGTACCTAAACGGCTATAAAAAATAAAGTTTTATTTTTTATGGGAATAAGTATCTATAAAGATTAATTTAAAACACTTTCTGAAAATTTGTCCGATCCCCTATTATTATTTTTGTCACCCTGACTCGTTTCCTTAATTTGTTTTTATTTATCTTTTGTCCAACTTTTATTGGATTGTACCCACAATAGACGATGAAACTTTAATTCCATCCCATACGTGTTTTTCTTATGTTACATAAGTAGAAAAATTATTCCTAATAGGTTCAATCGCTCGACTCAACGGTCTGGAAGTTTGAAAATAAAAGTGAAACGTAGTGGAAAGAGTTGCTCATTCCGTTTCGTGATTCAGCATTTTATTAACTGCGTGATGAAAATAAATGTTGTGTGGTCCGTAATTGTGTGTTTATTTATTAGTATATAAAAATCAAGTGTATAGTGCTTACACAGCAATGGATATTATAAAGTACCTGCGTTAGAAGAGGTTATCTGTGATATATACAATAGGTACTAAATTCTGTCCGCAACTCCAGCCGCGTGGATGTCGTTTATCGCGACCAAAAAAGTATCCTATATAATAATACCTCCAAGAATATGTGTACAAAGTTTCATGATGATAGGTTAAGTAGTTTTCGCGTGGAAGCGTAACAAACAAACTTACTTTCGTATTTGTAATAGTATGGTGTAAATACATACAAATAGATTAGACAAGGTAAGAAGTAACTGTTATGTATGATTTTAAATGTTACTCTAATCAAAAATATCTTATTTATAATAACACATTTCACCCTTAGGTATATTAAACGACGTAGCGTTAGATAAAAGCCCATGATGATCACATGGCAGAGCGCACATGATCAAAGCTTCGCATCGTAGACTTGTGTGCAATCGTCTGTGAACTTGAATTCAATGAATTAGCACCTGACACACTTGTCCCTTTTCAATGTTATCCTTTAATAAAGTATGCTCGAGTGAACAATATTGTATGTGTATTAGCAAAAGTGAAATACCTACATCAAATCTATTTGAGCGTTAGCGTTTATCTTGGATTGATAATAAAACATTTTGTAAGTTACAAGGGTTAGAGTTGAATGCAGTTGCATTACCATAACTTTATATTCAGCGCCGCCGGGAGCAAGTTACTAGTGACATCGTAAATTCTTCCAAACTTACAAATGCTGAGAAAAATTTGATTCACAAGTTATAGCCGTCTATGAATTAAATTATGATATTTTATAGAAACGTATGAGTTCGCTATTCTTTAAAATTCCGATAAATTTTGAGATAATAATGCGCAGCTATATTTAGTTCTTTTTAATTTAATATAATTTCAGTCTAACGAAATGCTTGGTAATTAAAAATGATCTGATAAGAATATTTAATTTTATTTACGTTCTTTTTTGGAATAATAGTATCAGGAAAGCTGAGATTAATGCTAATGAGTAATTTTTTGTACATGACAAAATTATATTATACATTACAATGTTTAACTAAAATAAATTTTCCAATATAAGTCGCTGCTAAAAATGATAGATCAATTTCTAAACCTAAAAATCAAAAAATGTTATGACTTAGTGTACGAGTATGTACGAGTATTTATAATTATCTAAGTATTATTACGTGTATATAATTTGGAAACCCAGTCTATCGCTTAATGTAACCTCTTTAGAGTCAAATAAATTTTGTTATCTGACATGTAAAAACATATTGTTGTGATCCTTGGTTGTGATCGATAATGTCAGCAATGCATGAGCAATAATTGTAATAAATATAACACGTAACTATTGATAAACAACAAAAATGGCGGATGATGAAGAAGAAGGTGGGTTTGGTGGATTGTATGAAGATGGACATTGGATGTGGGACGAGAGTACAGAAGCGTTAATATTTATAAGGTATGTTAAAATGAAACTAGTTTCTGCTGGTTTGTTTAGATTTATTAGTCTTTATTGTTTGCTAATACACCCATTCCTACATTAATGGGATAATGTCGCTAAATTGCATTTTGCGCGATGCTTATAGAAAGAAATCTTTGTTCTTTTATAACGGTATTTAAATATAGACAGACTTTATTTTATATATAAAAAGCTAATTAGACAAGGAGTTTTATTATTAAAAAAAGGATCTCTTCTTGTACTTTCTTCTCTGGATAATGCATATCTGACCAAATTAAATTAAACTTTAGTCTTTTAAAAAATAATATGTTTCATTTATGAAACTCTTTTTATAAACAGAGTGATTAATTTTTGTTTGATTGAATTTGAATTAAAGAAAGGTTAATGTAAATGTTTTTGATTAACAATAAACAACAAGAGACATTTACTTCATTTCAGTTTGTGATTTTCTTTTTTGTTAGAAAACTATTACATCTAGGCATATTTTACAAGTTGACGTGCAACAGTCGAGAAAATGTATAAAAGCAACTTAGAAAACTAGAAAGTAAAATTTCGTAAACATATTATTCATTCCTAAAGGTTTCATTCGTTTAGTTAGGTATATTGAACCTTGATATAATTATACTATGAACTCAATATGTTCATAGTATTAAACGGGAAGGCTTCTAATGTAAGTCCTTACCTATATTGTGGCAACTACGCAACTTTCAGTGTCACCTAATTCACCGTTTAGCCGTACATGTAATTAAGTTGTTGTTATAGACAGCTTGTCATCTTGGCGCATCTCATCGCGGTTCTATGTGTGCGTTCACTAACAAATATGTGGCTTTGATTTTGTTTAACAGTGACGCGGCAGTCATGCGAGCAATATGTATATAATATATAAGTTATGTTGCTATGCTTTTTGCTTTATTGTGCAATTTGATGCAGAGTTATTGTATTATTTCATTCAGTTGTGTTAGTGGCTTTCATTAGTGTCAAAATAGCATGGATGATTACGCCAATGTAACGTAGAATGGAGAAGACAGGACCAGTTTCACCATTTGCTATTAAGTTCCGGATAACCTAACTGACACTTATTTTGAGGAAGGCACTTATTTGTAGGAAACCTCTAAAATTATTATCAGTGTTTCTCTACTATATTATGCATATTACATACATATAAACTTTCCTCTTGAATCACTCCATCTATTAAAAAACACGCATCAAAATCCGTTGGGTAATTTTAAAGATCTAAGCAAACATAGGGACAGACAGAGCGGGAAGCGACTTTGTTTTATACTATGTAGTCAAGATGGATAAGTTTTGTGCTAGTTAAAAATTTGACGGTTTACAATAGACAAATTAAAAATACCTTAATACGGTCACATATACAAGTTTGACGCACACATGGACTGCAGACAAGGATGATTTAAACTTTTAAAGCATCCACAGCGAACTTTTCTAGAAATTCGCCAATGAGAGTTAGAAGGAGAACGATTAATCGTTCAAATGTAATGTAATTTACATTTCAATTATTAATATCCCTTCAATTCCCATGTAATCTATATATAATATATATAATATCCCATAAATCTATTCTTTTTAAATAAAATAGCTTAGATACATTTGCTATGCTACAATAGTGGTAGAATTTTAACAATAACATTTTCGTCTGGTAGAAAATAAATATTAAGTTTCTGTCACCTACAATCGACACTGGGAATTATCCAGATATTAATTATTATAATTTTTACCCTAATTGATATTTATTACAAAAAATAAATACCCAACTGTTACAATAAAGTGACCTTCCACCAAAACCAGTAGAAGCAATCCAAATACCGATTAAAGCTCCAACTGGAACGGTTGAATTCAGAGACGATGTTGACCTTATAGAACAGGTATTTTGAGGCATTATATATTTGATATTATTAGATGTTATCAGCAATGTAGTTGGTATGTTATGAACGGTTGCGTTATGTCGTTTTCAGAGATTTTCAATAACTTGAATTTTTTTTGAATCTGTAACATGTATCGTATTTTAGTGATAGTAAATTACAATGGTAATGGTCGAAGTACATTTCAAGGGCTAATAATTTCTTAATTTTTTAAAAGGAAGATAGATTTTATAAATTTTATTGTTTAGAATTAGTAATAATATATTTATCATATTTTACTATCTTATGTTGAGTTATATAAGAATTAGCCCCAAAAAGATCTAAGTAGTATTAAGTTTATTTTTAAGCAGACGACTATTATAAGTCGTCTACTAGTAATTCTTTTGTGACCGAGTTTTGTAGATATAAGAGGTTGGTTTTTAATTTAATTACTGATTCTGAATATTATGTAAAAGAAATTAAGCTTTAATTTTAATTATTAGTGGGTTATAATCCTTTGTTGATAAATAATTAAATTATATCTTTTCTATATTTAATTAAGATTCGATTTCGACGACGCTATCAAAGAAAATTGAAACCAGGCCAAGCAGATGTTATTACTATTCAGGTAATAAAACGGAGTACTCGTTTACGATTTACTCTAGATCATAGATAGTTAATTATTATTTATTTACATTATTACTCCCTCGCGGTTTTATCTGAGTTTATATTTATGGTTACTGTTTTGCTAGGATGACTCGTAACATGGTATTGCTATGTTACTTCTATATTATGTAATTATTTTGATTTATAAACAAAAAAATCTCACCTCGGATTTTTTTAGATTAAATGTTTTATAGTAATTGGATAATAATTTTATTATAAAAAATAAATTTATACTGTTCTCTTATATTTACGCGAATTTTACTCATTTATTTAAAAAAAAAAATTATTCTTATAATCTAACATCTAAGAGGTAAAATATTTCATCTATACAATTAAATTTGTAGATGTGTCAGTAGAGCTTTTCTATCTCATCATCATCATTATCATTATCATCATCATATCAGCGATTGGATGTCCACTGCTGAACGTAGGCCTCCGCTCTCAAGTTCCAGAGCAAGCTTTCCCATCTACGCTTTTAAAATATCATTGATTGACTCATTCATCATAGCTCCGCCTAAACTATTCAAAATAGATACGTGAAATTTGGTTAGTAGGATTCTTTACAATGAACACATCCAATGAGTGAATTTTTGAGGGATTGAAATTTGATAAAAAGTTAGGACTAATAAGTTTATTTTTGTTTTTTTTTTTTTTTCTTAATAAGAAAATACATGTTTAAACGTTTTATGAAATTTCACTGTTAATTGTAAGACATGTTTAATGATTATGATGTTTAATGATTATAAATGATTTAAATTGAGGGACACAGAAATCGAACACAAACTTATATACCACTTTTGCTGTTTTTGAATACGGAAGGATAAAATTTTTGGTAATAGAAATAAATATACATAATAAAAGTGTAAAGGGAAGAAAATTTGTCAATTCAATCAATTTTACAGGATGTTAAAGACATAGCGATATATACAGCTCCAGTGAATATTTTAAGTCCAATGTTAATAAACATGTTACACCTTCCTACTACGGAGAGATTCATTAGAGCACTTGTACTCTGTTGCCAGTATAATTTACAGGTACACAATATTTAAACTGCCTAACTTGATCAATATATTATTCAGATACTTTATAATAGTAGTTACTTAGTAATAAATTAGTTTACTTGTATGTCTAGCCGAATATAATAGTTATCTTTTAAAAATAAATGTCTTTTATTTAAGATAGCGGATGAAATGGCAAATCGGATTCTCGAACTGGATACAAAAGTACGGACACCACAATGTGAAATAGTTGAAAACGAATTCCGAGACAATTTATCAGACTTGAGACTTTTAGTAGCTAAAGAATACAGTACCATGCTCATCGGTCTGTTGAAAAAATACATTTAAACGTATATCCGTTTTATCGATTGTTTATAAGTGACTATCATATTCTTTATCTTTTTTTCGTGTAGGTGGAAATGACACAAAAAAATTTCATCATATGGGACCTCAGAAAAAGCGTCGATCATTATCTGATAAAGATGCTCGATTTTTTGAGACATTGTTACGAGTTTGTGTTCAAATAGTATGGTTGGCTCTCGGCCGCAAGTCTTTCAATCAGATAGGTACATTATACATCAGTTTGATGATTTTTATCTTTGAAATTTAAATAAAATAAAAATTATGTTGACTATTTTTCATTTTAATTTTTATTTTACCGATGTTCGATGGTGCAACAAATATAATCTATTATATTATTATGCTGTTCAGTAAAAAATAAATAAATAATTTTATAATTTAATTTGTTTTTCTTAAAAAATATAACTTTAGCTGCTTGACTTTACTATAATAACGTGCAGCCAAAATAATTGAATTAAACAAAATATGGGACATGTACGTACCTACTTTCAAAAAGTGGTCTCTATATACTCGTAGTTGTTTATTTATGAAAATATTTTTTTTCTAAAAATAAATTTTATAGAATAATAATTGTTTCAAATTAGAACTAGAAGTTAATAGAGTATTTAAGTCTGAGATATTCAATGCCGTGGAGCACAATTTGCATACCGATTACGTCGCGAAGATGGCTAAGGAGGAGCGTGCGGTGTTGCTCGGCCACTGCGTGCGACGCGACAAGAAGCTCAACACTCGTTCACCTCTCATGAACGAGGTGTTCTGCCACAGGGAAATTGATTATCGCCTCATGGGACTCGGAGTTATCAAGTGTCTCCAGTAAGTTAATATAACAGTAAATATTAAAGTGATGTTTTTGATAGCTTTTTGAAATAATAATTAATTTAAATTTATTTAAGTTATTTAAAAATCTATGCTATTGATGTAAAACAAAATAATCTGTCCTTTTTTTAGACCGACCCCAAGACTACTATACATGATGCATGCAGTAGCGGGTCCGGAGGAGAAACTGTCCGAATTGGGCATCGTTCTTGGTATCATTGGAATGCCTCGATCAACTTTTGATACAATGTTACGACCTTTACCGACCGCTTCCGAAACTGGAAAATCGAAGGCTTCTGTGTACGTATTTGAGATGTATTCCTACAAACTTACAACTTAGAATCGGATCATTACATGCACTTAGATATTTTAACTATTCGAACATGAAGTAATTCTTTAACCACATATATTTTAAAAAGAAACAGCAAAAAAGAGTATAAAAGAACAGCATAAGAGTGAGAAATTGGAATATTTTTTTCTCCTACAGCTAATATTTTGATAGATTTTGTTTATGTTACAGATTTTATACTTTTAATTCTGAAAATTTCTTTAGGATCAGTTTTAAATTTTGCAGTATTTTTTAAAACATTTATCTAAAAGTAGATTAAATATACATATGTGATTTATAAAAGACTTAAGGATATGAGTTGTTTTACCGCTCTGTTCCTCTGAGAAGTAGGTTTTTTTATGTAAAAAGAATTTTAGGATCGCAACTAGAGTAGATTCTGAGTTGATTCCGTCTAAGACATGAGGTAAAAATATGTTATATGTATATTAGTTACCTACCATCAAACTCATCATTAAGAAATATAAAAGTTTAATAGTAATGTGTCGGTGTAGGTCTTCACAGAGTTATGGATCAAAGAGTAGTACGAGTAGCTCCATGAGGAAAAGTCAATTGGTTCCGCAGAAATTATATCCAGAAATAGTTTTACCACGAAAAGAGTCGCGAATGTAAGTTTTAAACTTTGTCGAGGAAGTACTTGTAGTATATACCTATACGTATAGTAAAATTGTAAATGGCAAATGTCTATACATGCGAGATATTTAGAAAAAGTAAATAGAGTTTTTGTCCGGCTGTCTGTTATGTTTGTTTTGTATCACGTAAAATCTGTTGCATGAAATTGGTGCCGTCATATTGTGATCCTGATTATGAAGGTCCAACCTAAAATTTGGTGTAGATTTCAAATTGATACATCGTCAAGAAGTGGAGTTATTACGCTATAGACAATTATAATGAAATCGTAACGAAGAAGTTTTGTACACACATAATTTTTTATATATCGGCTGTAGTTGTCTTGACTATGAATATAGAGACAATAACCACAGTTAAAAAAATGTTGATTGTTTACATCAACGCAAGTAAAATTGCGCGGGTTACCTAGTTTATTATACGACGCCGACGATGAAAACTTAGCGACTTCGTAAGATTTAAGCATTATAAATTAAATATTATTCTAGTTAATGACGATAGGTATACCCAAGGTCCTTAGTTTATTTCAATGTCATTTATATTTATAATATTTAATTGTTTTAATATGTACTACAGCGTGCACTTGTAATGAAAACTATTTAATTCAATAATGTCGTTATGTTTGTACAGCATAACATTTCCTTCCGAATTTCCGGACGAACCAGAAGTGATTCGAGCCTGCAGTGAGACTCAACGTCGGCGCTGGCAAAATAGACTCCAGAGACTTCTCCATCCACACTAGCTTAAAGTTTTACCTGTGTTTGTTTCAAATAGTATAGATATTAAAAAATTCTAAATTAAAACTGACTTCAAAGTAAATTATTATTAAAATCAGTTACTTCAAAGAAACGAAGTTATCACGTAACGCAAAAAATACAACGAAATGATATATTTATGCGTTTTCTAAATTCGGTTAAAAAATTATTTTTATTTGTTAAACCTAATTCTGTTTGAATAATAAAAAATGTATTTATAACCAACTCAAAACTGCCTCAATATATTTTATTAAGTATATATCTTAAGCGTTATTGGATCAAGATTAATATTATACGACTAATAAAAAAATAATAATTATATTCGACTGAATATAATTTAAAACTAGATTGGCTTATGTTTCATGAAAAAATAACAAGATATTTTCCGCTTACCTTGTACCGGGCTTACTACTGAATATTTCACTCGCAGCCAATTTGACAGGATAATCGCGCTGACGAATAATCGAGGGATACATGCCATTAATATGTTCGTGTCGGAGGCTAATATTCTATGAAAATTATTTTCTTGCTTTGACCTTTAAGGTGTTTATCGTCAGTGTTCAATCTTTCAAATACTGTGTATCAAGAAGGGATATTTATGATTAACAAAACGGTTATTTATTAAAATCGAATTTATATGTTGTTGTTTTGGAAGTTCAAGTAAACGTAATATTATCTTTTTATCACGTGAACTTAAAGTACTTACTTATTACTTACTTTATTTTACTTTTATATTACTAATTTAATTTACTTTTAATAACTACATTTTAAAAGTGTTATTACTAACTTGTCGTTATAATGATTGCCTATGTATTGAAATTTTTTCAATATGATAATATTTCAGTAGTACTAGTACAAAGCCATTTATTATTTCTTGGAAGAACTTACATTACGAACTTGTGGATTATTAAGGCCTATAAAATTATAACTGATTATATAACCCATAAAAATGTTTATGTGGCTTAAATATAAATTGGATTTGATTATATTTTTATTGTAAATAAAATGCCATGATATTAGTTCACTTAATAAGATAAGTTAGTCGACATTTATATTCTCTGAAAATTGCCTCAATTTATAACGGTTATGGCTTAATCCGTCGAACAGCGACGGTCCTCTGACGGCTTAAATTGAATTTAATAATTGGAGATTTTATTCATTCTTTATAAACGCTTTTAATAAATAATTCATATAAATATCTTTGTGATATTGATTTTGTAAATGCAGTTGTATCGATTCCAACGTTTGTAAAATAAAATTTATGTTTTTATGAATAGTGTAGTATTTTTTAGTATTCTTTGTCTTAACTTTTTCATATATTAAACATTGTGTAATAATAGGTCGGGGAAAAAGTCTTTTCGTATTTTGTGTGTATAAAATTGAAGAAAAATCTCTTTGGTTGTACTGTTTGTATCTGGCTGGTTTTAATATCAGTAAATATAGAACATTAAAAATACAATCCAAAGAAGTATTTCATACAGTCGTCCAAGGGTCACGTCTAGGTCGATCCTGCGGGATGTGCTTAGCGAAAAAAATCTTAAGTGGCGACATAATTACTTGGAACAAGTTAATTGGAGCTAACGCATTTCATTGTACAAAATACATTTATTTTTGACTAAATAAGCATAGAAAACAAAAATTAAGAAGTGTTTTTTTAGATATCTGTGGTATGTCAGTTGTTTTCTAATTTCTAAAATAAATTTTATTATTATTTCTATACTTTTGAATTACGAAGCACCGAGGAAAGAGAAGTCTTCCACAAAGCAAAGTTTTTTGTTCTAACAGCAAAGTTTTTTATTTTTATAACGTAAACTAAGCTTCACTCAGATATTGGCAAATCCTTCAGGGAACCAAAGTAAAAGAAGAAGAAGAGAAGAGTTATATTTATTTAAAATAATTTGGAAGTATTAATGTATCTTACAATTATATAATTCTCTATATTCTTGATAACCTAACACATGTATCTCAGAAAAGAAAATTTATATTAGTATATGTTATACGTCAATACAACTTTTCAGAATTGTTTTCAGCAATTGTTAGCAAAACGATGAAAATGAGCAGAATCAGTCGATAAAAACGTGTGAACCGATACCAGAAGTTTGCGGTTTAAAATCCAAGCTAACCAAATGTATTGTACGAGAAAATGATTTGATTTCAATAAAAAAAAATTATATATATATGTATTTACTAATATTAATAAAAACAAATAAAATTTTTTTTTTTCAAATTGCTTAAGCACGGCCTAAAAGATGAAAATAAGTTCAAGTCTATTTTATAAGACCTTTTCATTGATACAAAATATCGAGACAAAAAAGACTTGATACAATAAATAATTGCAAACTAAAGTTTTTATTTCCAAAAATTCAAGTAGATATTTATTTATATTAGTGTAGATATTTAGTTATTCAATACTAATAAAAATTATTAAATTGCAGGAAATGGTTAAAATGATAGCTTTTTTTTTTATAATTGATAAAAATAGGTTAAAATTACGGATGGCTTTAGTTTTGCTTAATTAAACCAACGCTACAAGTACAATAACTTTGTCTTAAGTGATGACTGGATGTTGTTTGCTTAGCGCGGATTTACTTTGATGTTATAATATTTATTATTCTTATTTTGAAACAAACTTTAAAAGCAACAAAACAACAAATAAAAACAACTACTTAACGGATCTTCATGAAGCTGACATGATGACATGTTCCTGGAGGTATTAGACAATGACATGTTCCTGGAGGTATTAGAAGTAACATATAGGATACTTTTTATTAATTTTTTTTTTAAATTATTTGATAAAAAATTCAAAATCTAGCTACTTCAACGCCATCTAGCATCCCAGTAATGAAGTTCCAACCCTGAGTACTGTAATACCATTGAACTGTATTACCGACGGTCACGTCAATATCCAATCAAATCATACTAATATTATAAATTCGAAAGCAAGTTTGTTTGTTAATGTTATGCTTTCACGCGAAAACTACTTAACTGATCATCATGAATCTTTGAACGCATATTCTTGGAGGTTGTATCCTATGTTACTTCTAATAGAAGTAACATAGAATATTTTTTTTTGTTGCGATATCCAACATCCACGCGGGCAAAGCAGCGGGCAGAAACTAGTAAAAAATAATAGTCTCACATTTTTGATTACTTCGTTTTCGTTAAATAGGTTATAAATTGAGTATTTTGTAAACGTTAAACCTACCTACGCGTTATATGGTAACAGATATTGATGATGAACCGATACACTTGACATGGAATCAGAGAACCTATTCCACTTCGTTAATTCAACAGAGACGTCGGCGCCGAGTCGTTTAAGTAATCATGATTGATTGAAGCAGACAGATGAGTTAACATCATTTTGAATGCATATGTATCCGAAATGTTTTGTCGTTAGATTTAATGACATGCAATGTTTATGTTAATCATAGCATGTTACAACATGATGGTATTAATTTATTATAATTAGTTTTCTTGTTCTTGTTTCTTATTTGTATCAACGTCGAACCTCAAGATAATTAAAAAGAAAAAGAATTAAAACCAAGACGAAAGGTTCCGTAGAATCGTATTAAGTACTAAATAAGCACCATATATTTTGTAAGGTTGGATTAAACACGCAGAAAAACGTGATACTTGTATACCTCGTTAATTATAAACTTTTTTTATTTTATCTATTCTGTTAAAATTTAAAATAGCCGGCAAGGCAGCTTTAATATTATCTATTCTGTTAAAATTTAAAATGTCTAGCTATTATGGTTCTAACAATACTTATCAGTCACAGAAGCACGCAGAGACGAGCTGACTGTAGAGTTTTAGTAATAAGGTTCCGTTGACACCGTTATGTACGTAATCTAAAAATCATAGTGCTGTCTTGTAGTAATCATTATAGCGATACAATATCTACACTAATTATTAGTATTTCTAATTTAACTTTAATTGATTTTATAGATTATATTTGTAACTTTTTATATATATTTTATCCAAAAACCTGTAACGCTACTTTAAATGACACATATCTCGACTTCTTAAATTTAAAATATTTTATAAAGTTTAGACTTACAACTATATGAATTATTGAGTTCATAAAAGATATGGCACCTGCATTAAATAATCTAAAGACAATATTACCGGTAAGTATCACTGGCGGTACAATATTAAAGCTCGTAAAAAGCGCTCTGTCGTGGGCAGGTGTAACATGTTTATCACTGCTGGAGACAATATTGAGCTCGGTATAGTAAATAACACCGCATCTCTCACATCCTACGGGGACGTTGCTATGAGTCAAATGAAATTTTTATTAAATTTATACCTGATCTATTGCAATTTAGCAAACAGTTTGTATAAACATAATAAAATATACCCACGTATCAGTCTGTAAACAAACCACTGCTGAGCGAAGGCCTCTTTTCCATATAGAAGAAGGGTTGGAGCTTAATCCAATACGCTGCTTCACTGCGGGTTGGCGGATACTTTCCTACCATGAGTAACGATTGTTATCAGGTGTTTATGATAACATCTAGGACCGACGGATATACAAGGACAAACACCCAGACCGGAAACAAATATTTGCAGAAATACAAATATCAGTCCCGATCGGGAATCGAACCCGCGACCGTCGGAGCGCGGCGTTGGGGCGACTACTCGCACTACTACACCAGAACGGTCGTTGTATTATCACATATGAAATTGTTATTATATCTGGGTAAATAAAAAGTTTTAAATTTATTTACGTAGATAATATTGTATCGGTACTGGTGATATTGGATTTGTGACTTGCGGTTTTGAGGTTTTGTCGCTTTTATATTACAAACTGGTTTTGTACTGACTGTAAGGCACCATTTACACTATATAATGAAAACTTTTCGAGGCTAATTCTATACATCTAATCTTTTTCAAAAGAATATTAATTGGTGCTCGTTTGTTAATATACCTACATGCGCATGTTACACATAAATTAACGGTTGCTTTGGTGACTACCTGTGCCGGACGGCCCAGAGGGAGCCGACGACTGAATGTCACGATTGTGGCGCGGCGGTGGACTTTGCCCAGCACACCCTCGAGGTGTGCCCGAGATGGGCGGCACTGCGTCAAGGTCTGACGTCGGTCCTCGGAGGGGACTTGTCGCTCCCGAGCATCATCACCGCGATGCTCGGCGACGACGAGTCCTGGAAGGCTATGGTCTCCTTCTGCGAGACAGTAATGTCCCAGAAGGAGGCCGACGAGCGGAGGAGAGAGGAGGCCGCTGACGTGGCCTCCATCCGCGGGCGACGAATGGGGGTGCGTAGGAGGCGCTACTTAATGCGCCTCCAGTAACGCCCTTGTGCCCGTGTCGGGCCGGGATGGGAACCCGGTCCTGCTAGACACGACGTCGTCGGGACTGTTCAGAGGTTAGCCGGACAGTCCCCATGGAGGAGAAGTCTGGCCTTTTCGCCGAGGCCAGCCTGTCGCTGGAGGGATCCTGTTGCCTGCAGATCCGGGACCCTCCAATTAAAGCGGCCGAAGGCTCCCGCAGGGGTTTAGTACGGTATTGCACTCCCAAAGTGTCGAGTCCGACATAGGTCTAGGACTGCCGAACCGGGCGTCCTGGATATCATCCGTAAATGGATTCCCCTGCGTCACAAAAAAAAACAAAAATGTTACACATAAATTAGGCTATCTTACGTGATCCTATGACTCATATAAACGGAGGAGTAACTATTGATATTTTTTTATTAACACAGGTAAATTGTTCAGGTACAGGTAAATTTTCTTAATAAGCAATGTGCAAATCACTATTTTGTTATTGTCCTCGAAAAACTTTTGCTCTTATTAATAAATTCTCAATATGATAAATGCAATTTGAAATTATATTTGATATTTGATTTATAAAAGAGTTCCCCAAGGTGGCGTACTTTCCCCTCTTCTTTTTTCTGTTTTTATTGACTCGATCACTAACGTCATATCTTCAAAATACCACTTATATGCTGACGATTTGCAAATATATCGCCATTTTAAGTTGCATGATGCCGAGTCTGCTATTATCTCCATCAATGATGATCTAAGGCGTATTACTGAATGGGCTGATAGTTTCGGTCTTACTGTTAACCCGGGAAAAACTAAAGCATTAATCATAGGCAGTAAACGCATTCGCTCTCAACTTAATATAGCAGAACTACCCCCTATCACCGTCGACAGCGTCCCTATTACTTTTTCCGACTCGGCTAAGAATTTAGGTGTAGTTTTTGATTCCAATCTTAACTGGAATGCTTATATCAATGAGATCAGTCGTAAGGTACACTTTTCGCTCCATTCTCTAAAATCATTGCAAAACTTTTTACCCTTCAAGACTAAAGTTTCTCTCGTGCAAACTCTTATACATCCGATCATTGATTACGCTGATGTCACTTGTTTAGATGTCACCGAAGAATCACTTAACAGACTTGAGCGACTACAAAATTTATGCTTGCGTTTCATTTTCGGCTTAAAAAAATATGATCATGTAAGTCACTTTCGTAAGCAACTCCAATGGCTACCTATCCGCCATCGTAGAAATTTTAGAATACTTTGTTTCCTTTTTAAGACTCTTTTTAATCCTTGTTCTCCTTCGTATCTACGGGACCGCTTTTCTTTTTCTCATGATGATGATTCTTCATGCAGATCTCATAAACGTTATCTTCTTCAGATACCCACCCACCGTACCGATTTTTATTCCTACTCCTTTACTGCACATTCCGTTAGACTTTGGAATTCCCTACCATATGAAATTCGCGTTTGCAAAACACTATCTCTATTTAAGAAAAGAGTGAGAAAATTCTACCTGAATCAATCCTAGTTTAAAACCAATTTGATTAAGTATCTTATGCGTGTTGGAATATATTATCGTATGTATTATACTATGTATCGTATATATGTATGCGTGTATGTATAAGTATAAGTATTATATTATTTGTATCTATGTGTGTATACATTATTATGTAGGTATATATTATGTATTTATATATCGTATAATTATGTATTTATTATTATATATTATATTTTTATTCACAATATGTTTACTTTGTACACACTAATTTTTGCGACTCTTTTACAATTTTCCTGTGGCAGGACTACTGGAAGAGATTCCATCATGGGATAAGTAGTGCCTTTGTACCAGCATTGTTTATAAGTGATTTTTCCTATTTGTATTCTAGTGTGCATAAATTGTTAAATAAATAAATAAATAAAATAAAACATACCTACACAAAAACTTAAACATATCTACATCATACGCGAATTTTAAGATGTTTGCTTATATTTTTTAAAGCGGAATAAAATTTTGCTCTGTTCTTTGTAAAATCTTACCTATTTAGTGAATCTTAGTAAAACTATAATCCTTATTCTGACTTTTAACCAATAATATACTTCTAAATAATATACTTCTAAATATAATATAATATACTTCTAAATATAAATGATATATTTAATATTTTCATTAATGCCTTTTATGGTATTTGGAATACTTTGAAATATTTTGAGTATGTTTTTGATTTAAAATGGTAATGCATTGTTGAATTAAAAAATTTTTGTACCAAAAACAGTATGCATTTTTAATATTTCTAATAAATTGTTTAAAATAAAACTTATAAGTATTTTCTATCGAAAATCTAAATTAAATATATTACTCTGTATGTATAATATAAAGCAGTGTTTATGTATGTGTATTTATCGTGATAGGGACGAAGTTTGAAAGTGGTTGGCGGACCGAATGAGTAACTCACTCAGCCGTCGATGAGTTCATAACGAGTTCATTCGCTGTCGATGTTCTGGAAACTCGGGCAAGGGCGCAAACATGATGCTCATACACCTATTAGATATCTGCTAATTCTAATCTTCACTTCACTAAGGACCAAACAATAGTAGAAACTTTTGAGTTTATCCGTTATATATACACACAAATCAATATAATTAAAGCCACTGTTTGTAATGCTAAAAGCAGCAAAACAGCCTTTGAATAAAATTATATATATATATATATATATATATATATATATATATATATATATATATATATATATATATATATATATACACTTATGCTGTATGTGCAATTAATGCAACAACTTCGTTCAATTACCTGAACGTATATAATTATGTCGATTAGTCGAATGGCTGAAAACAACGTTTAACGGTAGGTATATTTAGATAATGTAGAGCTAACTGGTTAAATGTTAATTTTGAATTATATTTTTACCTTTATATAAGTTAACTTAAGTATAGGCATTAAAAAAATCGTCTGATAAAATAAAAACATGCATGAGGTGACAAGACCTAATTTTTAGACTTCATGAAGCGGTAGAGTCACATTCTGGAATTAGGTTATGCATTTTTGACAAAATAACTCGTTGAAAACAAAAAAAAAAAACACATATTAACGCTATTTTATAACCCTAAGAATAGTTAACGAACTTATAATTACTAACATACATTATTGTGGCTTTTAAATCAGCCATGATGTTGAACGTTTTAAATGTCATAATGGCTTAAATATAAAATTAGGCGTGTACTTGAATGTAAGGCCGTACAGTTAAACCATTATTTAAACCAGTTGGCAGCGACGTCTACACGGTACTTATTAACAATTAAAATTAAAACAAAAACCGCCATAACTAAATCTACAAAAAGAAATTAAAAATATGCATTAGCTTTTTATGTTGAATGCAAATTGCAATTATTATGACTGGGCTGTTGGTGGAGTTGTCAGCGAACCTGCTTTCTGCTCCAAGGTTGTGGGTTCGAATCCCGCCCCGAGTCTGGATGTAATATATCTTATATTTATATTATTTATATGTAAAATGTATAAAAAAAAATGTATATCAGTCGGCTGTTACTTAAAAATGGCTGTGCCATTAAGTTGCCAATCTTAGGATCAGACGTCCGTGTGTATTTATTAAACTAAGACGACCCTGTGTATATATTAAACATATTTATTTATTATTTTAAGTGGCAGATAACTGATGTTCCAAAAAATTCTATTCTATTATAATGACTTTAAAACTTTCAATTTATTATTAATTTAAGATAATTATTATTTATTTATTTACTCTTTATTATACACCACAATATACAGATAAAAAATAATAATAATACATAATTATAATGTAAATCACATCCGCGTAAAATAGTGGCAAGAATGCTGGCAGGGCAGGTATAGCTGAACGGTAGCATTTTCTCACTGAATCGAAATTTTGATTATCTCAGCAAAGAATGAACTACCCGTCAACAGTGTAGGCTATGAGTCGTGAAGATAAATCTTTTATATTTTTTTAGTAACTACTGCTACTCTAACATTATACATATTTTATAATGGTATCTTATTTTAAATGTAACAGTTATATGCACGTTTCTGTATTATTATTATATTACAAGCTGTAACCGCGATCGTTCGTGAATACACATTTTAAATTTCATTGCCTCTCCTAATGGAAACGCATTGAATTTCGGGATATACAGTAGGTACCCAGTGTTCGAGTTCATAGTATTGAATTAATTTTAACAACTTTCAATTTTATCATACTATTAATAATATTATAAATGTGAAACCTAAGTTTGTTTGTTACGCTTTCACGCGAAAACTACTTTACCGATCATCATGAAACTTTGTACACATATTCTTGGAGGTATTAGAAGTAACATAGGATACTTTTTTTTTTGATCGCGATAACCGACATCCACGCGGGCGAAGCCGTGGGTGGATGCTATTAAGAAATAAAAAAAAATGCAGTTCTAGCTCCAGTATCAATTATAAAATACTCTCCAAATTATTTTTTTTAATTATCTTAGATGTACAGAATTAATACTGTAACAGTTTTATTATAAATATAGATATAAATATGACACAGATCATAAATATGTTACCACACTTTTTCTAACGTTATAAAGCGATGACGTTTTTGAAGGCGTGTGAAGTTATTGACAACCCTGCTCAGTGAGTTCGACCACCGGGCAGGTCTAGTCATCCATGTGAAACTTTAAACTGACTGCGCAGCTCTGGTAAATTTTTAATAGGTCACTAGATTCTTTCATCTCTATAGTTCGTTATGGAATTTGAAACAGCTTTTTTATTGAATTAACATAATAACTAATAAGGTACTTAATGATGTTGAATAGCTTCAGAAAATTATAAAATCAAAATAATTTAATTAAGACGACCCTGTTGGCGTAATGGTCACCATGCCGGACTGCCAACCAGAGGGTCCCGTGTTCGATTCCCGGCACGGCCAACATCTTTGTGATGAGCTAATTTGTTGGCTGTCGGTCTGAGTGTTCAATATGTATCAATGTGTCCTAATATTTATTTATAATTTTTTATTTATTTATTTATAAATTAATTAATTCACACTCATTGTAAGAGTGTAAATGCAAAAGTAGCTCTGTTCGTCTTTTTAATATTACGCGTTACTTATTACACTGCTGTTACAGCATATAAATTAATAAATACTTATGTAGTTGAGAAATTATTTAGCATTGAAAACTTTTATATCAAACATAGGGAAATTATTTATTAGATATTACACGGAGCTTGATCGTATATCGTACGAAACCAGGGCAAACGACTGTAGCTGTCGTAACGCTTCACATGTATCCAAGGATAAAAATCTGCCGGGAAAATGTTGTTTATGGGTCGATTTAAAGTCTTCCGTTTAACTGCACCGACCAGGAATATTAATGAAGTTATTTTCTGCAACGAGAAATAATTGGCATAATTATGACACCGTTGTAGCAAAATCCGCGACCTATTTGTAAAATGTTTCATTATAATATTATTGACATTATTTTCAGATTAAATATATTTATTACTCATTCATGTTTATACTTTACTAATAATTTATTTTATCGTCTTCGTGTAAATTATACAGTTCTGTTAGGTAATAGCATGGGTATATCTGCGCGTATTCTTGTAAAAAGTAAAATTTTCTTATTGCAATTCGTTTTTCCATTTGTCTGTTGCGATTCATTTTGCCACTTTTCCTTGAAGTTTCACTTCTACTATATGTCCCAGCACACTTTTAGTTTTTTTTTCGCAGGTTTGCTGCAAATTATGATTTGGTAGGTTAGGTACTTACATTTTAATGAGTGCCTTTTTTATTTAAATATATTTTATTTTATCAAACAAAAAAAAAAAAATTCAATCCGGAACCAAAAAATATCCATAGTATACCCTAACATTCCCTCTGTATAGTAGCTTCAAAAATACCAAGCAAAGCTCGGTCATTCAGGTACTGTTAATAATACTTGCAACAAGTGTGCTAAAGACACAATCCCCAAAATCGATGTATCACTGCTATATTTTACTGTTATTTTAACGTGTTCAGTGTTATTATATTTTACAATATTATGAAACAATGTTTAAGAAAGTAGACGATTGATATTACTAATGTTCAATAACGTACTCCATCTGAACTCACTATTCGATACAATAACTACTATGGTGCTTCAAAAAAGGTTTTAAAAAGACCGCCTCAAAGAAAATATGCTTCTACAAATTATACGAGAGTGATATATTTATAAAGTAACACGCATATTGTTTATTTATAATATAGTTTTTGTATGTGTTAATCAATAAATTTTCAGTATTTTTTTTTAAAACATAAAAATACTAGTAATTACATATTTATTATTCATCTCTACGTATTAATATGTAAAACGTAAAAATGAACTGGACGAAACTGATACAGACGCTTACAGTTTTCTCGTTTTCGAAAGAGCGCAACGCATATGCATCCTCTTATGCAGATGTTCATGGTCGGTAGTCATCAAAAGGCTCCAACTGCTCGTTTGTCCACTATATCATAAAAAAAATTCTATGTCCAAACAGCATGCTTTAATTGATCTTGTAGCCGTTTTGATTTTGATGTACCGCAACTGAGGCTCCATAGCTGAACTACTAAATGGTAAAATAAATTTTTTTTTTTATAAATTTTTCTTATAATTGTTTATAATTCGTATGAATGTGAAAATAAGAATGACAAGCAATATTACTGACGTCGATGTCGATGTCGAGGAAATAACTTACTCGCAGTTCATCCTATAAAGATAATCGAAAAAATATACAAAACATCTTGAAAAATTTGCTGTTCCTTTGAATAACGTAGTGGAAAATTATCCCTAAATTAAATGTTTTATTCATATCTTTAATATTAGCGGTAAGCATGTCAAATAGAAAAATATTTGACCGCTAAAAAAAAAAAAAAAATAAGCCGTTTGCTCGCAAAAATATGTTATAGCAAATTAAAGTAAAATTTAAACTGGTTTGAAAATAAAAATACGTCGCAGACATTTAGTTTGACATTTTCAAGTCTTTGCTTTGTGTGGATACAATTACTGGTCCGACAATGCCGTAATAGCAGAAAATAAAATATCTAAAGCAGGCCATCGCAATCGGAACACCATTGTCCATAAATACGATACAAAAGAAATTCCGAGTGAGCAAAAAGCGTGTGTGTTATTTATGTAAGAACGCGTTAACTTTATCCGGGCCGCTTTGAAATGGAATCTTTTAATTGGATTATCTGTCTCTATCGTGTTATCTTTTATTGGATGTTATCTAATGATACTTATTTAGGGAGAGATGTTCTTTTAAAAAAGATTAAAATGTGGATTTAACGTTTATGTAGGAAGTAAAGTTATATGTGGATTTGTATTTAAAGTACTTCTATTTATTTTATTCGACAAATTTCCTTTTTTGTCCTATGCATATCATTGCTATATCGGTATTGGTATATTGTATATTTTCCAGAGATCACTGTTTAGCGATGGGAGCGCTGATTTTATATAATTTTAGTACATATTGTTGATTTGGTTATTTCTGAAAATTAAGTTGATACAATTTTCCTCAATTCGATATGTACCTACAGTCCTACATAAAAGTATAAATATATAGTAAGTAGTAAGTATAAAGATAAAGTTTTAACAACAATTTTTTTTTACATACGAGTATAAATGCTAATAGTATTTCAATACTTTGTAAACACCTACAAATATCTAATAAATTTTTACATATAAAACATAGTAGTTGATTTAAAACAGATTGTAGCCAGATTAGCCAAGTCTTCCTTGAATATACTGAGATGTAATTATGATGGAGCAACGTTTGGGTTGTATATTTATGAAGAGGGAATATAGTTTCATCACATTTGCTATCCAACGCCCACCTTGAATATTGCCTCAGGTACAATGTGCGGCTATATATTATGCATGCTTATATCAAGCATGCATAATATATAAATAAGAATAATAATTTCTTTCTGAGTATAATCAACCAGGTTATATCGATTTCATCTTTATAATGGTCTCTTTAATTAAGAACATTAAAATTAATATGAATACACAAACAAAAATGTTTTAATTCAAATCCTATTATTTTAATAAAATCGTCGTAAAAAAGTACGACATAGCTATTTTCATTCGGTACTAGACCAGAACGTAAGAGTGTGAAGTGTGAAACTAATTTAGTATGGATTTAAATTGATTTTTTTAAGTTCATAAAGTATATAATAAGAACTTTAGTATAATTACATACAGCAATTAACATATTTACATGTTATTGCTTTATTTATTTAACACCAACAAAATTACCAGTAATAAATGGTCACTTATGAATAGATACAAAGGCTCTTTCTTATAAAGCTAAGCGTTATCTCAATTATAGGTGTTACACTCATTCAATAAAATAAAACACGTATTGAATTAATTATGTAACAAATAAAAATATATAAAAAAGTCTTAATCGTTACATTAAATTATTAAATCAATAAAATAACTACTACGAGTATTATAACATCAATAAAACTTAGATCACCGATATTAGTTACTTATTTATATTAGTAAAATTTATAAAAACAAAATACTATTGCAATTATTGAAATTAAACATTTAAGTTTTGATAATTTATTCGAAAAAAATATCAAAAGACAAATCAATCTCCAAATGTTGTGCTTAATTTTCATTATATAATTTTTTTTTTGCTTTAAATTGTAATACGAATTGCAACTCATCATCAATCTATTAATTGGCGAATAGCGTCCTTGCATGAATGTGCATGAAAATTTATTATGTTTGATAAGAATGGACTGTCTATAACACAATTCAGCAATCTATACAGGAACAGAAGATCATAGAGACATCTTCGATTTACAAGTGGTGTACAGTTAAAAAAACTTTAATTTGCCTTCGTAACAATTGAGCGACCACATTTTGGACTTTTAGAATGAATATCGTAATAGGGATTCCACATGATATTACCTTACTCTAATTTGTATCGAAAAAGGGCTCAATATATAATAATCTTGAAATATATAACAAATTTGAGTACGTCGATGACTCTCGCAGCTCACCGTTAAAGCGTGTCGAGAGGCCCAAGCTGGTATCCGGGTGCTCCTGCCCATGAAAGGACGGACTTGCAACTTACACAACTGTAGTCGTTTTGCTGGGGTGAAAAGTTAAAAATCTATAATATAACAATAAGCCGGGTTTTCCTTCCTGACGCTATAATTCCAGAACGCACGAATCGATTTTCACGGTTTTACATTCGTTGGAAAGGTCTCGGGCTTTGTGAGGTTTATAGCAAACAAAATTCAGGAAAAATTTCAACAGAAAAGCAGGTAAACAGGGAAAATCATTTTTCACATACAGCGCCATCTCTGATACATAGCATGTACTACTTCATCTTTTAATCCCCAAACGAAATGTTACAAAAAACGAAGCCATCTGGTGGCGGAACGGAGTTCGCCGGGTGTGCTAGTTTAAGATAAAATTGTAAGATATTAAAATTGATTTCCATAACCACCATCTGTCGCTAGTTGCTAACAATTACGTTACGCTACAAGCTTGTAAGTGAAAATTACAGATGGCGCGCACTAACTCAAAGCATTGTTAAGTATAAACTTCTTACGTACGTACACATCTACACATATTAAGTGCTTTTTTCCTAAATGACTGACTGACTGACGAATCAACGCATAGCCTAAACCGCTGATCATAGAGTCCTGAAACTTGGAGGGTGTATTCTTAGTATGACTTAGGCATCCAATAAGTAATAATCTACTCCTAAGGGGTGAAAAAGGGAGGCAAAGATTGTATGGGACATCGCAATTCATGGTCCAATCTACTTCAAATTTTGCATAAATATTCTTTAACAGAATTGATTGAAGATGTGTTTCGTATTTTATCGAAGTTTATCCCTTAACGGGGTTACAGAGGATAGAAAGTTATTTGCTTTGATGTTGGCATCTATACTCCTTAGTGATTTTTTTACAATTACATTTTATTTTGACACATGTTTGACAACTCAATCCGTCTATTATAGAATATTTTCCAGTATCAAAGCAGGTGCAGGTCATATCTTTTTTTGGATACTCCTGGTGGAACAGGCAAAACATTTATTAAATTTACTGTTGGCCAAAGTGATAAGCAATCGTGATATCGCCTTAGCGGTTGCATTGTCCGGAATTGCTGCCACGCTGCTGGAAGGAGCTAAAACTGCACACTCTGCCTTTAAGCTTCCTTTTCATTTGATACAAACCGAAACCCCTTTCTGGAATATACCCAAACAAACACAAAACGAAGTCCTAAATAGATCTTTACAAGATATTAGGAATAATAATTGTCAAATGGGTGGAGTTACTTGTTACTGTATTGTTAGCAGGCGATTTCCAGCTGACTTTATCAGTAGTGCCCAGAGGATAGCTAGCGGACCGCTCGGAGCAGATATTTGTATTTGTGCAATATTTGTTTCCGGTCTGGGTGTATGTCCTTGTGGGTTTCCCCATCGTACTTTGGAGAGAACGTAAAGCCGTCGGTCTTGGTTGTTATCATGGATACCTGGTAATGATCGTTGTATGTATGTATGTTATGTTTTTATGTATGTTAAACATACAACATGTATATTAATGATCGTTACTCATGGTAGGGACATTATCCGCCAACCCGCAGTGGAGCAGCGTGGTGGATTAAGCTCGAACCATTCTTCTATATGGAGAAGAGGCCTTCGCTCAGCAGTGGGTTGTTTACAGGCTGATACAATACAGTACAGTAAAGATTTGTGGCCTTCAGTGACAAAACTTAGCCTTACCGTTAATATTAGAGTCCATCTGAGGGGAGATGTTACTTCCAGACAGTTCTCAGACTTGTGGCTTGAAATAAAAAATGGTGCTTTCCCGGAACTGGATAGTAATATAATTTATGAGTGAATATAATAAAAATAAAAAATAAAAATAAAATATGAGTATGTATTTACCATAAACAAAGCTTAAGGTCAAATTCTTAAGGTAGCGGGAGTGTACTTGAGGGAAAGTTGTTTCTCCCACAGCTAGTTGTATGTGGCATGTTCCAGAGTAGCCTGGTGATTCTAACACTCAAAGGAAAAACAAAAAAATATTGTTCATAAAGAAATACCGCGGAAGGTGCAGTTTTTCGATTTTATTCCCGTCTAACTTTCTCCAGATCATAGGCCGAGCTTTGTGTTCATAAAATATAACAACATTTTATTTTATTTTAATGTTTATTTAAACTTTAGGTCCCTACTCTATAATAAATATTGTTATATTTTAAAAGTATTCAAATAATAACGTATAAAACCTAAAAAAATCCTAATAGAACCATTTTCGACTTCTACGCGGACGAAGTCGCGGGCTAAAATCTAGTAAGTATATATACACACACTTTTTTTTTTAAGATCAGCGCGTACAACAACTGATTTCTTCAGCTTACTGGTTATTTGTTTAGACATCAGAAACTGATTTGTGTATAATATATCCCCATGTAGGGGATAATAATGTAAAATGTTGTATGAACTAAAGTTTATTTCTTTTCGTTCTCAAATTCAGAAAATAAAATGCTCATGCTGTTACGCAGTAAATAATTCTAACGCGAGCTACAGTATTCAAACTTGCAATAAAAGTAACAATGCAATTTAGCAGAGTTGCATTGGGCCGATGGCTCCTCACTAAAAATTGTTTCACTCGTCCGCTGCCAACGATTACTGACACACACATATACTCGTATGAGGATAAAAATACCGGCAATCAGAATACTACGACCTATTACATTTACGATATTTTATAACAAAGGAGAGCTCAACTGAGCGTGAATAATGCTCTGTTTTATAACAGAGTTATTTGTTTAGTTAGGACTAAACTTTGACTGCGTAATTAATGGTATTCGCCTGCAGATAATTATTTAATAAACGCAATTAACAACTATTTCTCATAAATGTCATTTAGTGCGACAGGAATATGCTAATTGCCTATAATGGCAAACTTTGATTTTATGATCTTTTTATATAATATATAACTACTATTAATGTGATGTATTTTCATATTTCATTTCATAAAGAAATAACCAATAAAACCTTTGAAATAAATAACCCGTCTTTGCAAATATAGACAAAGCTCTACGGCTTACTTATTTACCAGGGATAGAATAAAAGGAAATTTAAAGCTGTATAACGTATAAAATGCAGCGATGTCCGATTTGTGGAAATAGCGTATAAAAATTTCAAAGAGCCTATACGAGCGCATAGTCCGTGGCCGCGGCCGCATCACTCGCCGCTGCATAAAACATGCAAATTGGACCACTTCGCTGGTGTGCCTAAGTACACTCGCTTTTGCACTTTTATGTAAAATTGAGGCCTATTAGTCATGTAAATATTGTTAAACGAAGCGCATTCCCGCCCGTACTAAAATCCTGTTATGCAGTCCAGTTTTGAATTAAACTCCTATGATGAGGAGCTCACAGCGTTCGGTATAATTAATTTTGTACTCGTAAAATGTACGACTACACGTGTAATATTTAGTAATTGACTAGCATTATTATATTTGATATAAGAATTAGACTTATCGTGAAATTCGCATTTAAGACTATTGGAACTATACTGTGCTGAAACTCTACATCACTATGTTCTACTACGGGTTCAGGGTGTTCTACTAGTGTATAATTTTCCCTATCAAGAGTTGGGATTGTTATCAGATGTTTATGATAACAATTGGGACCGATGGCTTTACATAATCTCTGAGGCCTGTTAAGGGAGACCGACAAGGATTAAAACCTGGACTTAAACTAATATTTATAAATAGAATTGTCCACTTCCAGCGGGAATTGATACCGCTATTCTCGGACTTAATAGAAGTCTTATCGCTACTACACCGTCGTCGCACCAGAACGTCTATAATATAAATAATTAATTAATAATACTTACTCTGTTATTTATTAATTTACAGGTAGGTTACTATGTTTTTCAAATATTTTCGATCATTTACAAGATATATTATAACGAATCTATTTTGGGTGTTCAAACACATAAATTCAATTAAAATTAAATAATATTGTTTTTCTGTTTTACAAATATAGAATTAAATTGATATCATTTAGTGTAAGCGTCAGAGGCAGATAGGATTCCTGTCAGAGGTGTCTAGGGAGGTTAACCGCGAGGTCTCACGTCCGCTTCATCAATTACCCGCGTCTCTCCGGTCTCGCTCTCTCTCTTTTTCCATGACGAGACTCACCGCGCAGGAAACAAATTTTCTTATTAAGTCTCATCTATAGCATTTTTTCTTAATTATGAAAAATTTATCAGATACTAACCAAAGCGGGTGCCAATAACCGAATTAATTAATGCCATATTGAATTGACAAGTTTGGTAGATTAAGAACATAGAAAGCATAAAATTAAATAAAGGTAATATAAAACAGCGCCTTTTTTGGAATATTGTCTTGTTTCATTCAGTATTTCACCATTGAAGCTTCATAAAATAGTCACAACCCAATTTTAGTCGACACTCTTTATAGCGGCATTTTATTACTTTCAGTAATTTCGAGACACTGACCGTATCTATTGTATTATTCTAAACAGTTCCATTTGAGCGTGACTACTTCGAGGCAATGAGGTTACAGATTCAAATGCAATTTTATCACAAGTCATTTGTTTACAGACATGCCCATCTAATCATAATAAACCTTGATAAAGCCATTGCTCCGGTATTTTAGCTATTTATTTGATTGCTATGTAAAACAATCTCAATATTTTTAAGCTTATTTATATCTTTACTTATTATAAAACTGTTAAAAGCGTAATCAGGTAAATGGCAAAGCAGCATTAAAAAAAAATTGGAAGTTTTAATCGATATGGAAGCCGAACCTGTAATTTATTGAATTTTTGTCTGTCTGTGTGTATCGTGGCCGGGCATCACAACAACAAATCAAATCATCAAAAGAAATAAGTTTAGATAAAACCTGATTATTGAAATCATACTACAAGCTAGACGCTGAATACTTTTAATTCAAAACTCAGCACGGTTAACTTGGGAGAAGCGACGAAAAATCTAAAAGTGTACCTACTTAGTTGTCATTTATTAACTGTACTGTATCAGCCTGTAAACCATACACTGCTGAACGAACGCCTCTTCTCCATACAGAAGGGTTGGAGCTTAATCCACCACGCTGCTCCACTTAGGGTTAGCGGATAATTTCCCTACCATGGGTAACGATCGTTATCAGTTGTCTATGATAACAACCGGGACCGACGGCTTTACGTGCTCTCCGAGGCACCGTGGTGAGACCCACAAGGACATACACCCAGATTGAAAACAAATATTTGTACAAAGACAAACATCTGTCCCGAACGGGAATGGAACCCGCGACCGCCGGCGCGCAGCTTTGAGGCAACTCGCACCACTACACCAGAACGGTCATCATTTATTAACGCATAATCCGATTTCATCCATTATTTTTTTTTATTAGAAAGGAGATATTTTAAAGATTCCTTAGTAAATATTAAAAGATCTTTTAGCTTCTGTAATAGGTCCAAAAAACTTGATACCGAGAATATACAGAGACCTTTGAATGAATGGCTCATCTTAAGCTGGCGTAGATACTTCACATTATAGGCTTAATGAAAGCGATGGTAATCGCAACCAAAGTCGCGTGCATAGCTAGTTTTGAATAATACTAACAACCCAAGAAAAGTAGACAAGTGTACAAATACGAGTTAACGTAGCTTCTTACAAATGATGGTTCTAGTCTAGTCAACAAGTGCCATTTTGGTCAACTTTTTTCAGTAGTCTCCGAAAATTATGATTTAGATGTCATTCAATTTGGAATCACATCTAGATGATTACTGAAGAAAAATGAATTTCTGCTTGCAAAAATTGCAAAAGTTATTAACAAATAACTAAACAAAAAAAAGGGTTTAGTTGTTTGCAAATATTTTAAAACCTAATTAAGATTTTTAAAATTTAAAAAAAAGATTCAAAAAGAGGAGGAAATCTCCTAAAAACTTTTAGTTTTTGGAACTGTAGAAACAATACTTATAATTTTCCCAGAGGGATGGTAATGTGGTCTAAAACGGGTGCTCTGGCTTGCGTAAGCCACGCCTACTATAAAAATTATTTTAACATATTATATATAAGTTTTAAGAAATGAAAAAAAATCAATGGCTTACTGGATAGATATATAAACTATAATCCGCTTGAATAAAATTTAAATCACAATTTTTTAATTAGTTATGCAATATTTAATTAATTTTTTTTTCTGCTTGAGCCCTGAACATGAATATTGCAAATGTGATAGTTGTTAAACTCTAATTTGAGTTTTTTTTCCCTTTTCTGAAGCAATTCTAAAATTGCTTCAGAATAAATCCCCGCAGAAAAAAAATATTTTTCAGTTTTTGATGTTTAAAGTATATAATTTTTAAAGTTTTTGCAAAATTAAAAAACTTCAATTGGTCATCGAAAAAAAATATTAATTTATAAGTTTTTATTTTTGTTAAAAATGATTGATATACAAAAATATCGATTTTTGAAATCCTTAACTCTACATTAAGCTGTTATAAATAGTAGAAATTTAATAAGGTATCTATTTTATATACAACCCTAAAATTTTTCTTAAGATTTCGTAAATATAAAAAATGCCAGAATTTATTTTAGAACACTACCGAAGCACTCATTAAAAAAAAAAGGTTATTCCGAACCTTATTAGAGACGCAAGCAATATAAATCAACGAGCGTTGGAGCCACCCAGTGCTGATTATCGTTGAATTGTTTATTGTTACACAGTTATGATGGGATTGCTGCTCAAATTGTAGCTGAAAACAAATTGAATGTATTAAGCGCCCAGCACAACTTTATATTCTGTTGATACTGCATGCTTTACGACTCGGCGTGCGTGTTATTTTGTTTTATGTTGGAATTATTGTTCTCCACTAGCACTAAAACGACTACGAGACTGCAACACGGAAAGAAAATTACAGTCGAATGCAGGTTACGAGTTATGTAAAGATGTGTGCGAAGAAAAAACGTAAAAAGATCCTACAATATTCAGTCACGAGCATCGAGGCCACTCAGTCATTCAATTTCAAACGATATTTTATCGATTCCCGAGAATTATTGCAGCCATATTATTTGTAAGCGATTTTCAAATATTTGTGTAATCTATCTTTATATATATATAGGAGACTTTCTATTGATATAGTCACTCATCACGATATCTCTGGAACTATGAGACCTAAAAACTTGAAATTTGGTAGGAATATCTCTTTTGCCGAGTAGAGGTCAGCTAAGAACGGATTTTACGAAATTCTACCTCTAAGGGGATGAAAAAGCGAGGCAAAGTTTGTATGGGACAACGTGATTCCTTGGTCCAATCTACTTCAAATTTTGCATAAATATTCTTTAACAGAATTTATTGAAGAAATGTTTCGTATTTTATCGAAATTCATCCCCTAACGGGGTTAAAAGAGGGTAGAAAGTTATTTTGATATAAATACTCCTTAGGATTTTTTTTAAATTACATTTTATTTTGACACATGTTTGACAATCCGTCTTTTATATAATATTTATATATTAGTATTGACGTAGGCGTAGGTGATATGTTTTTTTGGGTGCTCCTGGTGGAACAGGCAAGACTTTATATTAAATGTAACAAAATTGAGTTGTAAATATATCGTGTGATCGCTTTATTGTAAAATAGTGTTTTATATAATATTTTTTACTTCAATGTTGATGTTGTGTTAAGTCAAGGGTTTTAAACTGAATAACTCATCAGCAAGGCATCTGTAGTTCACAATGATACAGATATAGAAGACACCAATGTGAACTTGGAAACATTTTTGAATTATACGGCATTAACATCCCAATTAGTACAGATTGGCACCACGGACTAATGTTGGAAGAAGATCAGAAAAAATTATAAATCATATACCTAACTTTATCTTACACTAAAACTAAGAAGGAGGAGATAAAAGCTGTCTTGGACTATTATTAAATATAAATATATGTTTGACATACACACACGATCGTCTGTTCCTAAGGTAGGCAAGTTAATGCCTGTATTTTAGGTAACACCTGACTGATATACATTTTTTTATAAATATACATACAAATAATACATATAGAAATAAATACATATTACACCCAAACTCGAGGCGAGAATCGAACCTATGATCCTGGAGCAGTAAGCAGGGTCACTACCAACTGTGGCGAGTCAATCAAAATTTAAAAAATAATTACTTGCGGGTTTATTCAAATCTAAGAGGCAAAATCGTATTGACTTGTGGTGTAATTATACCAACGATACAACGAACGAAGCATTGATAACCGGTTCGAGATTCTGGTGTAGTGGTGCGAGTGGCTGGGTGTACTTCCGAAAAGCAGATACCGAATTTTCTCATGAAATTTGGCACAGACATTCCATTTGACTATCTAAGCATCCCCTTAAAAGGATTTTTGGCGGATCGTAATATTTTTCGAAATATTGAATTTTTTGAGTACGCTGTTTAGTACGCTCTTTGTTTTTTTTTCTCTCTTTTTTTTTTACGATTGTACTTAAAAAATTCAATATTTCGAAAAATATTGCGTGCCGCCAAAAATCCCTTTAAGGGGACTCATAAATAGTCAAATAGAATGTCCGTGCCAAATTTCATGACGAAATTCGGTATCCGCTTTTCGGAAGTTTATCCGAGTGGCTTAACGCCTCGCCTCAATGCCGGTGGTCGCGAGTTCGATTCCTGCTCGGGGCAGATATTTGTATTTATGCCAATATTTGTTTCAGGTCTGGGTGTATAGTGGGTTTCCCAACCGTGGCCCGGAGAGCACGTAAAGCCGTCGGTCCCGTTTGTTATCATGGATGCCTTATAATAATTGTTACTTATGGTAGGGATATTATCGGCCACCCGCGGATCAAAACCAGCAGCGGTGGGCGCGAAAGCACAGGAGGGAGATGACTCGCTCTCCCCCTCCATTCGGTGGCGCGAAAGCGCGGTAGTTTGGACGCAGAGGTGCACAAGCCACTGGAACCCCTGGACCAGCTGATGTGTGGACCCATCAGCGGGGTTTCGCCGTCTGAGGTAGCTGAAGTCCAGTGGTGAACGGAGCGCGAAAGCGCGGTGAGAGTGTTAGCACGGGAGTTGCGGCTGGTGTGGGAGTGGCGCCGAGAGGGCGCGGAGATTTTAGTGTTAGGGCCGCTCCTGGTACTTCTCTGAATTAGCAGAGTGGACCAGTCAAACGGCCCCAAACACATACGGAGGGGCCGCCGGGCCAAACGTCGGGGCGTCACGGTTGTATGCGCGAGCGATACCGTGGCTGTTCGGTCGATGAGTTTTAGTGGGTATTCTGGCTTCGCAGCCAGCGAGTCCCACATAACCGTCGCCTGCGGGCGGCGGGATGCGTAAATGTATTTCCCATCGTTAAAAAAAAGGGATATTATCCGCTAACCCGCATATGAGTGTATATGAGTATGTATTTACCATAAACAAAGCTTAAGGTCAAACTCTTACTGTAGCGGGAGTATACTTAAGCGAAAGCTGCTTCTCTCACAGCCAATTGTATGTGGCATATTCCAGAGTAGCCTGGTGATTCTAGCACCCCGAAAAAAAAACAAAAAATATTGTTTATAAAGAAATACTAAAGAAGGTGTAGTAGGTACTTCGATTTCGTTGTTAAATGATAATACCCCCGTCCCCCGTGTAACTTTCTCCAGACTTTGGTCTTTGGACCGAGCTTCGTTTTCATAAAATATTATAACAAAATTTTTTTTTAATGTTTATTTAAACTTTAAATCCCTAATCTATAATAAAGATTGTTATATTTTATAAGTATTCAAATATTTTAATATAATAATTTATATGTTATAACAAAATTAATAACGTAAAAAAAACAAATAAAAATCCTATTAGAACCATTTTCGATTTCTACGCGGACAAAGTCGCGGGCTAAAATATTGTTTGAGAACTCAATTCGTCTATTATGAAATATTTTCCAATATCGACGCAGGTGTGGGTGATAAAAAATATAAATTTATATTTTTTGAAATTTTAGTTAAATACCCGTGCGAAGCCGGGGCGGGCCGCTAGTATATGCATATAAGAATAGTGATGTTACTTCTAGCATATTTTTCATTTTATGCAAATTAGTTTTGTTTCAACTAGTAAAATGTTTTCGAAGATTAATTTATTTTATCCTCCTAGGCTGTTTCTATGAAATGAAGGTGTCAGACACAACGTGCCCAAAGTAATTCACCTTAAAAACAATTGAATTGGAAATATTGGAAATGGCTTTAACGGGAATAATTTGGTCTTATATTGGAAAAATTTAATAGTGACCTATTACCGAAGAACATCTTGCGATTCAACAAAACTGACGTTTAAAATATTGAAACTCAAGTGGTGGATGGTCCGATACCGAAGCGACGAGAGTGCTACGACCTTTTTTTCATTAATGGATACCGAAAACCTTCACCGTTTCACTCGAAAAATCTTTTGAAAAATAAATGAATCCATACCGTATGTAAATCGCATCGTCGAAAGTTTTTATTGAAAAACTTGAAGTACTGATGAAAACGGACCGCCACGGTAAAGATCTCACCTTTTATCTCATAATGTGATATGAAGTTTCGAAGGTCTTCATTACGTTCAGAAGCTTACCTAATTTATTTTCTTTTGAAATTAAGTTTTACTAAGTTATATTTATTTTCCTAAAGGTGGTGTAGCCTACGCCGTAACCTTGACGACCATTTTGGTAGAGTTCTGGTAGAGGTAATGAAAGTAGTTTTAACTTCGGTTATCATGGATTTGAATCTCGCTCAGAGCGGATTTTTATATTTGTCCTTTTATATATCGCCACCGTTTTATAAAAGGCATGTTGTTCGATATTAAACTAGGGTTACTAGCGACTTACCGATCTCCTATGCACACGTGTGAGGTGGCTCGGTCTGGACAGATCAGCGACTCGGTAGGTAACAGTAATAGTTCAAATTCATGTATCGAACACCATCATAGAATCTCCAGCGTAAGATGTATAGGTAATGTTAATTCTTAAAACGGGAGGTAGTACGTTTTGTATGCGCTTGCGGCAACGGTTCTCTAGGGACTAGCTATGCACCCCCACCGGAGGGCGCGTTTTGGTGCGCAATACGGTGCTATCGGATACAGTAATATATCGCTAAGCAACCCATTAATAGTTAAAGAAAAAAGGATAATAATATGTAATCGAAATTGTCCAATTTATGTTATCTTGTGAATGTACAAAAACACGAAATAAATCATGTTTTTAAATTCGAACAAAATGAATTTGTTCCAGTACGGGACACATGTTGTAGTCCCGGTGTCTTGGTTGGGGTCATTATTATTTTAAAACCTGAGCGGTAGGCATACCAGGATATGATACTGCAGGGAGTAGCACAGGAGAGGGACCGAGAAAGGTTACGTGCAAGGATCTATTGCTGGGCAAGGTAGGGGCCGCGCTATCCGTATGGAGCGGGGCGGTTGAAACCAAAGCCCTCAAGCTTGCATTGCCGTCCTTCTGTATCGTCTATCAGGCGAAGATTTTGGCGATATGCAAAGCGGCATGGATGGCCGCCGAGCACAGTCCCTTGGCCAGATCAGTTGGAATTTACTTCGACTCCTTGTTGGTACTGGAGACCATCAACAACTCGAGTGTTCTCCACCCCCTGGCGATTGAAGCTAGGGGTTACTGTGGAAAGCTTTAATCCAGAGCAAATGTATAATTTTGTTCTGGGTCAAAGTCTATGCAGGACTGGAGGGTAACGAGCATGCCGACCATCTGGTTAGGGAAGCTGCGACGGAATCCAAAAGGCGATTCGACTACGAGATCTGCTCGGTTTCATTCATCGTTCGGATGTGTTCGCCTGACAAATGGAATATCCGGTACCGAGAGGGTGAAACGGCTGGCATTATTAAGGTATTCTTTTCGGATGCAGTCTTTGTATACAGGATTATAAGCAAAATAGAAGTAGATAGATTCATCAGTCAGGTGTTGACAGCGTACGGTGAACAGAATACTTACACCATTTTAAAAGCAAGGAGAGGCCATCGTGCGCATGCGACCCCGCATGTTTGAAATCTGTCTTCTATCTCCTCCTCGATTGTTCAATCCACCTGCATGATCGCCTAGAATATGAGATCAGGCTGGGTATGTCAATCGATAGATCTAATATTGGTGTCATTTGAAGTAATAATGATAGAGTTATATATTTGTAGAGTTTTGACCAAAAATCTGTAAGATAGTTAACAAACGAAATAGCAATTAATTAAGTATACTATGTCTATATGTTGATATATATACTCGTAGTTTAATAGTGTAAGGGATTATAGGTTTTAAAATAAAATAGAAGTTTGTATAAATATTTCCTTTAGAAAATTTAGTGATATTTTTAAAATGATATTTGTGAAAACAGTTAAAAATATTATATACTTTTATGAAACCTTAAATTGAAGTAAGGAGCTTTTTGTAAGTTTTTTTATTCCAATTAAGTAGCTTCGTGGTCTGTAATCGTATAATTTATTACTATATAATATTAAGTATTTCTTTAAAGATTAATTAATTTATTAAACAAATTGAAATGGACGGATAAATATTTTGCTACTTTTGTTTAATGTACTGTACCTTTATAGGGATGCTTAATAGTTAAAAATAAGGTATAATTTTTACATTTCTTACGTTTTCGCAATGTTTACTAACGAAAGTATACACTTTCGCTACACCTAAAACCTCGTTTATTAAATAATGCAAAAGTAGTATCTCGTTATAATGAAGTTATTTAACATTAAGAGGAGTTAAGAGGGTTGGCCGCCAGGTTCAGAGGGCCGAGGGCTTGCTCCTGGGAGCTAAGAGCATGAGTAATTGATAATGCTTACCCTCATGTACTTAATCTCGGACAGCTTAATCCATATTATAATGACATTTGTTTTCTCGTTTAATTTGTAATAAAAAATATTGAGGCGGTTAAAATAATCTGTATAATCATCAATACAATTGTATTTTATTTGTACGACGATTTGAAGCCAGCCGTTCAGCGTTTCGGTGATGATTTTTATTCGTTCATTATGATCCATAATATCTGTGAAAATTTTAAGTAGTACATAAGTTATTTAGGCAAAATATATATTACTTTTTGCCAACATCATAAAATTACCAAACCTTTTTTCTTTTAAAGTTATTGTAATGTAGAGCTTTTAATTTTTTTAATTCTAAGCATTTGATTAACTTATCAACAAATATTTCGAATAAAAAAATAAAAGCTATGAAGAGTTATTTAGTGTTAATTATCTTGTCTTCGAAGTTAAATTTCATCGGTAAATAAATTAGGCGGCGTTATACCATTGATGACGTTGCAACGACATGTTTAGAATTCCCTGTGTAATTTATGACGCACATATGTCTACTCATGAGTCACACATACTAGGCTACTTATTAATAAACATATTATATAAAGAGTAATAAACTGTTAACTTCCTTTTGCGTGCTTACAAACATAAAAGTTTTTCGTGCGTATCCTAACGAAAACATAAATTAGGTAAATTTACTACGTTTTATAGAGAGATTCCCCTTCGTTACAATATGTTCGGAAGAATACCGAGGGTCACTGCATAGTCAATCCCCCTACGTAAATTCGGAGATTTCGTATCGGCAATATTATAAAAACTTTTTAACTTACAACTTTTCCTTAAACGAACAGTAAAGCAAACGAATTTTTTCATTCGCCGAAGATTTCTTATATTAGTACGATAGGATTTGGCATATTATGCTTTCCTTGTCTCACCCAAAGAATATACATTACAGGATGAAGCGAGGTTTGGTGTGACCGTTGTATTTTGTTTCGTGTCTCGAGCGGGCGGTGTAAAGCGTGCAATGTGCCGGCTGAGGCGGATTGTCCCGCGAGTCGTGGCGGCTTTCAGTTCTCGTCGTTGCGATGACGGTAGTGCACGTCACGACGCCGGCTTCGTGACAGGTTACGTATAGACGATCGCGGCGATACCACTCTCCGAACTTAATAAATCACGGAAACTAAACGAAGTCTACCCTCCCGAAGAGATTATTGCTCGATATGAGATAACAAGGCCGAGGCACGACACCGGTGATTAATTACAAAAAGTCTGTTCAACTCGAATGATTTGAACGGAAGCGTAATCTCGCCAAGACTAGATTTAGATGAGTAATGTAAATAGGCAAACATTGTTGGATATTTCCGGAAACGATTGTTGATATAACGTATAGGATTAATAGGTTGTATTAACTGTAGTTAGTGTAGCAGTGCAGGTGAATGTGCCCAGATAGGTAGGACTGGTCGGGATGGCCAGGCAGGGGCAATGGATCGTGGGGCTCCTGTGGGCTGTGTTGGCTTCGGTTTTAGCCGACTCTTGGACCGCTTACCAAGAGCAGCCCTGTTGCCGTCCGGTAACGCATCATCGTATCCGTCACCATCGAGGTAAGCCTATTATACATTTTAATTTAAATAATATAAATAAGTTTTTCTTTGTCTATTCAAGGTAATTAATATCCTATTAGTTTTCCTTTATGATTTGTTTTAAAAATTATAAATTTGTGAATATTAGCCATTAACAGTTCATGTACTTACTCAGAACCTATTTAATCTTCGATAAGAGTAAGCGCGTTGCATAGTTCGTTATCATATATAATATGTACCTTCATAAGACCACGCGGGAGAAGTGCTCGTTCGTTATCTACTAAACATTAGTCATAGTTAAATATTCAAACTACTTCAACTAATTTAACATACGAGAGTTTATTCACCTGTAATTATAATATCTATGTATTAATTAAAAATATATATTTAAAATAATACCTAAGCATAAAGATAATAAATATAATATGAACATATTCAGTTTTAATTTCAAAGTTTCAATTTAATTTTTTTATTTTATATATTTATTTATATTAATAAGTGTATTAAATATCAATATTGTGATAACAAAATTTTATATTTCTGATAAATTCAAAAAGGTTATTATTATCCTACTTTATTATTCTCGAATGTAAAAAATGTGTATTATGTCATTTCAACAGTAATTTTAACTAAAATTGGATACACATTATTTAAAAATATACAAAACAGCGGGTTGAATGTTGAAATCTGCCGCTATTATAAATTGAAAAACGGTAAACGATTCCGATACATTCAAATTTTGCAAGAACATTTGATGATGGTTAAGTTTTTTTATCGAATTGTTTTATCTTTTTTGTCAAAATAACATGTCTATTATATTGTCTCACGAAGTATTAGTCAATTAAAAAAATATTGTCTCACAATATTTTAAATTCTTTCAAGCAAATATTAATATTTTATAAGTAATAATGATAGAGCTATATTTCTAGAGTTTTGACCAAAAATCTGTAGGATAGTTAACAAACAAAATAATACACGTTATAAAAAATAGTTCCAGTAATAAATCGATAAAATATTGTAAAATTATCACCAAATTCTCATTTGAAATTCATTTACACTTAAAAATTTATTTGGTAATGTTTTAAAAATCATAATACTAAATCTAAACATTACTGAGTTAATAAATATGTACTAGCATGTGAAAGGGATTCGAAGATTAATTAATTAATTTTATAGATGAATTCACTGTACACAAATTTCGTAACTTGGTTAATTTTGTCCCCGATTAGATAAAAGTTATGAATTTGTTATATACTTTAATATTAGCTATATAACTGACAATGAGAATATCGAGAATGTATATACAAGGTTGTATGTATTAAAATGTACATTTATACAAAAATACTTTATATAAAATGTAGTCAGTGTATCAATTACACGATTATTATAGAAATAAGCACTGTAATTTATATTTATAAAATATAAATTATACAGTTCATTTATTTAATGAATGTTCTTGATTAGTACAAAAGTCATCGCTATATACTTTTACATTAGCGGTCGAGGTTTCATCCTATTTCTGGTTAATAGTTTTATTGACGACTGTGTTGTTTGGCATGGGCTGGGTGTTTACCTCAGTTTTTGAGTAACCGGATACTTTTCTCAGATTATGAGAAAATGTTATATATAGTTAGTTAGGTAAAACTTACCGTATTAATAGATATATTTAAGTATTATTACATAAATAACTTTTATTGAATTTTTTATTTGAGATTTACAAATTTATTTATTTAATTCTATGCCATATTATTTTTCATTTAAAATGGAACTTTTACTAATAGACTTTCGCAAGTGCTTTTGAATCGACAAGTGCTATTGGTACTCGGAATCTCGATTGAAAATCTAAAAAAACCGCCGAAATTTCTTCTTTATAAAAATACTTATTAAATTTTAAACATTTCATTAATTTACATGAAGTCTAGTTGGGGTTGTTAGATGTTTGTTATCTGTATTCTCCCGATATATCAGATAATGTCCAGCCTCCTGATAAAGTAGGGTGTGATAGAGCCAGGCTTTGAAGGAGCCGATGTTATTTTAACTAACTTACGGATATTTTACCATAGATTCATTTTAGTTTTTATATAGCAGCAATGGATAGCTGTTACACACAGAAATTTGACAGATCTATGAAAACAATGGCGTCATAGAACTGCAGTAAAGATTTGGATTCCAAAAAGTAAGTTTATTTGCATTTACTTATATATTTAAAAAAAATAAGAGTGTTGCACAAGTTACTAAAATGGATATGCTGTGATGTTGTGCATTTACATGGTTTTCTTATACACGAAAAATATTGGCAAGCAATAATTGCTTTAAAAGAGCCGGCTCTTTTATGACACAAATGATGGCTCTTTCAATACACAATAAGTTTTAGTTTAACATTCTTGTTTTTACAGAGTAGAAAAATGTCTTCACCAGGATCTACACCTACAACCAAAAAAGAGTGATTAAAGGCCACAAAAGAGTGATTAATTTCTTCTGCCAACAATGTTTTCAATTTTTTCTTTATAAGAGTATCAAAGTTTAATGTAATTATTTGAGACTGATTTTTATGAGGATATTATTATATGATTATTATTACTGATTTAGATTGTGTAAAATGATTATTGAGACTGAGAGAAGTGTAATTTTCATAGAATTATGTGAGTTTATTCTCGTTCTGGCTTTTAGAAGTTTATTAAGTGGACACGTATTCCTACCCTTCTTCTATATGGAGAAGAGGCCTTCGCTCAGCAGAAAGTTATTTCACTGATACAGTTAGTATTACGGCAACAATGGAATGATACATTTCTTCTGCCAAGAATTTTCTATTTTAAGTCAAAGGGTTATTTAATTTTTTGAGAGACTGATTTTTATGAGGCTAATGTTACTGATTAAGTAAATAATTATTGAGACTATTCAAAAATTGTGATGTTGAAAGAATTATGCAAGTTTAATTTCGATTAGATTTTTTGAAGTTTATCAATAGAATTTGGTTGTTGAAAAAACTGTTTTGTTTGTATAAAATAGATATCGGCTTTTTCATAACACCCCGTGGCTCTTTTATTGATATGCTGTCATGAAAGTGCCGATTTCTTATTTCTTTGAAGTAGATATATTTCAGATTATTAGAATTATTACCAATTTCATTCAAATTTGATGACATTCATTATTAAAGTGATTTTTTAAAGAAAAGTAATTTCTTTAAAAATAAAGTCGAAGTTGCTTTTTTTTACACTTTTTAAAACTTACAGCTAAAGCTCTTTTCTACATACTCTCCCATATGAAATGTCTTGAGCAACACCTTTTCGTAAAATACATTAAGAAATATACGTTATGCTTGATTCCGTAGAAGTTAATATTGCGTATGCTGATATAATATATAAACTGATTAAAAAATCAAAAAGTAAGTACTCTGTATTATAATCACATTTTTAATAATTTAGACAAACTTTTTAACAATTGTTTTTGCACATATGTATACCTTAACGCGTGAGTTTGACTTAAATCACAGCCTAAGTAATTTTTAAACTTTATATTAATTACGATTTATTTATTTTATTTTTTGTTATACTTTGTAGCTGAATAACGAATAATATGTAGAGCATGAAAACAAAAATTATTTTAATTTTTATGAATAGGTTTTTTCTTTGCATCCTTGTAAATTGACAATTTACATTATCAAACTGTACCACACAAAACTTGCAAGTAATCTCAATAATCTCTCAACGCACCTAATGTAGATTAGAAATAATACTACAAATTTAAAAGAATAAAGAATTACTATTTTTAATTGATTTCGTTAAGAAAAAATTACAAAAAATTGTATTCCTTTTTCAGTTTTCGTTATTTTAACTCATGTGCTCTTATTACCTGTCGTATATTGTTAATCTATATGGGATGTGAAGGATTAATTATTGAGTAAAAAGTTGATTTTTTTTTCATCTTGGAATTATCTTCATCTATTTGACCTTAGTGAACGATATGAGTATAGGGAATACGTACGTGAATTTCTACCTAGATGTGAGTGTGCATAATTAAAATTTATTTCTTATGTAGTTTCCAACCACTTATTTAATAATTACATACTTACAAAGGTCAGAGAACAACTGCTTGCTTTTTAGTATCTGGTTTAAGACATAGTGGATTTTAGTTATTCTATTTACAGCGAAAACATATAATACATATAATGGTACATAAGCAAAAATAGAAAAAGAAAATAACAAAAAAACATTCCTTAATTTTCTCTTTGTGATTTCATTCATTCAAAATAATAACATCTTTTTCCAATAATGTAGTTTATAGGATTATTAAATGGCTGCACTTACTCGTTTTTTAATAAGAATTTATAATTTTCAATAATAGAAAGTTTAAGACTATAATAAGTAAAATTCATTGACAGTTTTTATTAATGTTTGGTTTTTTGGCTTTTCTAATATTGTTCCTCTCTATTATGACATTGTCGAAACTAAGCGCTGTTGAAATCACGCGTAATAAACAAAGAAGTATTTTTTTCCCTATATAATGCATTATTAATATATTGTATTAATTCGATTCTTATTCAGCAATTACAATTCTTCGTCAGGACGCATTGAGTAATAATATGTTTAGGTACGTCTCACGCGAACTCGAGCCCACTTCGGTCTCAACTATTCGGCCAATTATCTGCGGGGGGCCCACGGAAATAACACAGTACCTATCGTTAAATATTTTTTAGTATATTATTAAGAATCTAATTTATTTAGGTTCCCAGTATTGTAAGAGAATAACTATAAGAATTTATGTTGATCACACAATCAGTTTACGATATTATAAATAAATAAAGAAATAAACGTCTCACACTCAACGGCCCCCAGTAGGATGTGAATCCTGTGTCGGGGGTCCGGAAACACATACAACACACAAACACAGACACCTAGACCACGATAAATATCCGTATGGCCTATACCGATATTTTTAATGTGCGGGAATCGAACCCACGACCGCTAGCGCATAAGCCAGTTGCTGTGCATTTATTTTGAAATATTTAATATATGTAACACGTCAGGTAAAATAAATAAAAAAATCTACATGTTTTTTTAGTATAGAAATGTAACTACTAGATCAGTGCCGATAATTTTTGAAACCAAAAAAATAATAGTAGGATGAAACCCATTGGTGAAGGAAGAGAATATAGGAAAAATGCAGGCAAATAAAAAATAACGGGTGATCTGAGGTCGGCAAGTGAAAGGGGAAAGAGTCGGTAGGTTTTTTGTTTGTTGAAATCTCCACTTTCTGATAGTGTAAAAAATATACATTAATATGGTAAATTTTCTCAAAAAATGCTACGAAATAATAGGTAGTATGGTCCAGACCCCCCTAGCCCCTTCCCCACTTCTCTATGAAATACCTTTTGATGGGCTAAAATGTTCCTGGACTGTAGAATGGACTTCTAGTTTTGCCGGAAATCGCGATAAACCGTTTTTTTACCCTTAAACCCTGGAACCTTAAACCTTGAACCTTGGACGATGAGCTAGTGGTTACGGGTACGATCCCCAAACATGACAAATATTTATAATTTTATACCATCTAACATCCGCATCGCCTATCGCCATCGCGGTACTTATGTTTGTCGTAGTCTGGGTGTTTATGCTATTTCCCTATCTACGTCACAGAATTTTCACCCTACTTAGGAGTTAGGGCCGCTGAGTATGAAGTGTTTATTTATCGACAATAAGAGGTAAGCTTGAAAATGTAATTTTATATAATTTAAAATAAATAAACACTTACACACGTTTTTGAATATTCCAAACTTAAAAGGACCGAAATGTGAGATGAAAGTTTGTATGGAATTTCTGTTATATCGATGCTGGAAAACTTTATTTGAGGCTAAACAAAACTTTAAAACTAAGCACTAAATAAAATTTTATTTTAGGCTTTTCATAGGAAATAAATAAAGTATGTTTTTTGGCGTTAAAAGTTCTACCCTTATTGAGTTAAATTGGGGGATGAAAGTTTGTATAGGAGTTTAGTTATTTTTCAAGCTAGTAAAAACGTATGATGATTTTTATATTTTTATTAGAAATAAATAAAAGTCTTTATCCCGTATTTCTTTTGATATTCGTCCAGGAATTGGTTAAAATGGGGCATAAAATTATAAGATTTTTGTCATTTATGACGCTATAAGTATGAAATTTATTAAATTTATATTTTTCATTAGAATTTAATAAAAGTTTTCCTGCAGTGCATTCAAATATTCCAGATTTTAAGGAGTGAAATTGAGCGATGAAAGCTTTTTTTAGTTGACTAAATTGAAGCACGAAACATTATTAGGAGTTTGAGCTTTTAATTACAAAACAATAACTACTCAAATCTGATTTTCTAAATATTTTTATCTTGTATGTATGATTTTTCTCTACATTAGCAAAAGGAAGTATGCAACAACTATTAGATGTCACAGGCAACAGTTTACTATACTTTTCTAATAAATAATCTTAGCTTAGTAATGTTTCTTGCTCATGTTTGGTTCACAAATGACTGTGTATTCAGCAGGCGATTGGTTGAAATGGCCGTTCATTTGGTCGACTAGAAATTTCATTGTATAAAGCCATTCAATTACACGTAGTTTTGTAGTTGAACCATTATGACGTATTACTTACATACTTGTTTATTTTTGCTACAAAAATGATATTTAATTAAATGTTTATTTTTTACTAGCTGTACCAGCAACTGAGTTCGCAATCGCCATCCCTCGCATTAGTCTAAAAGACAAAACACGTAAGGTAACTTAAAATAAGCCGTATATTCAAACATGAATATTTAGTATTTCAAGCTAATTAAACCTAATATTATGTCTGTTATTTATGAAAAATCTTTAAAATAACTCCTTCCGAACAATAAAAATAAAAGAATAAGTAAAATAGGACTACGCGTTAAAAATATCCAGTGTTCTAGCTCGTAGTATGAAATCAAATCGTGCGCAATTTTCTTTAAATTAATTTAGTAGTTTTAGTCTTATTCGCGGCCAAGATAATTATGTCTGTATCTTGGCCACGAATAAGACTAAAACTACTAAATGACAAACAGACAAAAAAAATTTTTTTAGCTCCATTATCCATTATAGAGTGTCTTTCAAAACAATTTTCAACATATCGTCATGTATAGAATTGGACCTATTACAGTTTTATTACAAAATATAGATTATACAAATGTTCTTCCGGTAATCAATCTCTCTAAAGGTGAACAAATGATTCTAAATTGACATTCAACTATGACGTCTACGTCGACTAGCTACAGTAGGTTAATCGACGTTTTGGCATTTAGTTGAGCACTTAGTTGCCACATACACAAAATTTTAACTAAATCGAAGAATTCGGAGCAAATTGATTGCAATAGACGGGCTGAGACATACGATTTCGATCGATGATATCGAAAACAGGACCCTAGTTTTTCGTTTAAGTGCACGGAACCTGATGAAACATTACTTAATATTTTTTCTATCAGTATCTAGTATAGTAATATTATAGTATATTTGAATAACATCCCATCATATGTAAAATTATTCCTAAAATTATTTTTATTTAACTCACGGTATTTTTAAGATTTTTCGAACGAATCTAGGGTTGATTTTCAAAGTATCGATAACAATGAGTATAATTTATGTTGTTTTATATATTATGAATTCGTGATATATATCAAGGATTTAACTTACGCAATTATTAAATTTAATATAAATATAAATTTAGGAGAGATGATGACAAAATATATACCTAAATATTTTTATTAATAGCTAAGTTAAATAAAAATGAAAACGATTTGTAATGTGGGTACCTATTATGTAGATTACTTTTGCAAATTACATTCATAGATTAAACTCATTTTTCTGACGACATTAAGTGCATTTTTTTGCCTGTGTAATATTTAATTTGAGGAGACGAATAGCCTGGGCCGAATTCTTTTCGGACATCTATAGGCGAGACGGGGACAATTTGCCATCATTAGCAAGTAACAAGCATTCTCCAAGCTTGGGCGTCCGCGTCGGCATAAAAAACGCACCATATTAAAAATATTTTCTGTAGACTCAGGCGTTTGATATAATATTTTGTGAATCAATTCTCTTTTCTTTATTACCTTGACTTAGGCAGTTTCCAATGACAATTTTCATTCAAAATGATAACGTTTGACTTTTGCGAATAAAGCAAAATTCTTTAATTTTCAACGTTCGTCGTTGATTTTAACTTATCTACTTTTATACCGATATAAAAAAAGAACCATTCAGTATATTTTGTTAAGTGGTTTATTCACCTTTTTTATTATAACAAGGATTCGTTAAGAAGTCGGTTTGTGAGAAGTCACGAGAAGCAAAAAAGTTATGAATGCCCGATTGGTTCCAGTTGTCAGGCTATGAAGCGCGGGGAGGATCACTAAAAACCGGCTCCGTGCGCTCGCGCAGGTAATTGACTCGGCGCGCGGTGTGCGCGCGGCTAAGCTAAATTGAGCCATAAACAAGATATTGTAATACAACTATAAATAATAATGCATACGTTCTATATTTAATATATTAGTAGCTGTGTTTGCAACTTATTTTACCTCTGTTAGTAACTTTCGTTGTTTTTTTTTTAAATAGTTTTAAACTTAATAAATGCTATAAGTAATGATTGTCAATTTTAAAAACAACTTTTATTCTCCATTTTTATTACAGTCGATCAAGTGGTTTTCGTGTTACGTATATTAAAAAAGAAAAAAAACATAAATATGTCAAATAGTGTGTGTATTTGTAGTGTGTAACATGAATAAACTTTTTGTTGTAAATTTAGTGTATATAACACATTGTACATACAGACTATATTACTTCAACGACTGCGTTACTCACAGTAATTTAAAATTCATGTAGTTATAGTAATTGATTAAGCTATATTCAAAAATGTTATGTATTAAATAGGAGGTACACTTGTTTAACTTTTCAATATAAAAGATAAATTAAGTGGGTAGAAAAATATAATACTCATGTCACTCGATTAATTTAATGCAACTTGGCTACCTAGCACAATAAAGCAAATCTCTATTAAATGTGTATTATTTAAACATAATAGTGGCGACGAAGTATAAATTTGGAGAAAATGGATCATAAATCAGTGAAATTCAGTGAATTTAATCCGAAAACAGACATATGGGACAATTATATTGATAGGTTAAAATTTTGTTTCGAAGCAAATGGCATACTTTTGGATGGTGCAAGAAGGGCAAACTTCTTTACTGTATGTGGAGCAGAAGTTTTCGAGACATTCTTAGCATTAATTACGCCAAGAAAAGCGAGTGAAGTGACTTTTACGGAAATTGAGAAAATTTTAACAAAACATTATAGCCCAAAACCAAATGAAATTTCTATGTCATATAAATTCTATACTCGTAATCAGAATACAAATGAGACAGCTGCAGAGTACATTGCACAGTTGCGTAAAATTAGTTCTTCATGTAATTTCAAAGAACTGGAGCGCATGTTGCGTGACAGACTCGTATGTGGTATGAAAGATCAACGCTTGCAATATGAACTTTTAAAACGGGATGGTTTGAGTTATCAAGATGTTATTGATGCTATGTTGTCATCTGAAAGTGCTGGAAAAGACTGTCGAATGATACAGTTGTTCATGGGTGATGAAATTAGATCAAATCTGAACAGGTCAACAGATGACAAAGTACAAGATTATAAACTTGAACCTATGGATGTTAATGCTGTGCAACCAAAGTTGAGCAAGCGCTTTTGCTACCGGTGTGGAGATAGACATGGGGGAGAATGTCGTTTCATTAATGCTCAATGTAGATATTGCAAGAAAACTGGTCATATTGAAAAAGTCTGTATTCTGAAGAAAAAATCTATGAGGAAAAATATTAATTTTACAGAAGATGAAAATGATTTTCATTTAAATGGTATATACAATTTTAAAAATGAAGGCAGAATACCATCATTTATAGTTCATCTTTTACTGGAAGGTATTCCAGTGGAGTTGCAGTTAGACACCAGAGCCAAAAAATGTACAAGAGCTACAAGCTTTCTTGGGATTATATAATTTCTACGAGAGATTTATACCTCACAAGGCGACAGTTCTTGAACCTTTACATAGATTGCTAGATAAGTCTCATAAGTGGAAATGGACTAAATGTGAACAAGATTCTTTCGATACTGCAAAACATTTGTTGACATTTGACACCACCTTAGTCCATTATGACCTGAACAGACCATTGATTCTAGTATGTGATAGTTCTGAATATGGTGTTGGGGCAGTATTGTCTCACATAATGGATGATGGACATGAGAGACCAGTTGCAATGAGTTCCAGAACATTACATACGCATGAACGTAGGTACTCACAGTTGGATAAGGAAGCGGCAGCAATTATGTTTGGTATACAGAAATTTCATAATTATTTAGCGGGAAGATATTTCACTGTTGTAACTGATCACAAACCTTTGCTTGGAATTTTTAATCCAAAAAAGCCTATGCCAGTAATTTTATCACCAAGGTTAACTCGTATTGCTATAGCATTGACATCACATGATTATGACATAGTATATCGGCCAGGTACACAGATTGGTAATGCAGACAGTTTAAGTCGTTGGCCTCTACCGGTCACAGATCAAGAAGAACAGCCTCTGTACGAGATACTGTTAATGGCAGATAAAATAGAGGATTTTCCTTATACTGCAAAAGAAATTGCTTTGGAAACTGAGAAGGATCAAATACTTTCACGTATTGTTCGCTATCTTAGATGTGGATGGCCAAATAAAGTGACTGATACGAATTTGCATACATATTGGTTACAAAGATCTAAGCTATCTCTACAGGATGGTTGCATATTACTAGGTTGTCGAGTCGTGATACCGCCGTCTTTAAGGCAAGCCATCCTAAACATGTTGCATACTACACACAATGGGATTGTTCATACAAAATCATTAGCTAGAAGTTATGTCTGGTGGCCACATTTAGATAATGACATAATTAATTTAGTCAATAATTGTAGAAAGTGTCTTGAAAATAGGCAGATGCCTGCTAAATCAAATCATGAATGGGTATTACCTTCAAGGCCATGGTCCAGAATCCACATGGATTTTGCTGGGCCATTCTTAAACAAAACCTTCTTAATTGTTGTTGATGCTTATTCAAGATGGCCTGAAGTATTTATAGTAAATAACACAACATCAAGCACAGTGATTCGTCATTTAAGAATGTTATTCGCTACACATGGCCTCTGTGAGACAATTGTTTCTTTTTTTTTTTTTTTTTTTTTTATGTTAGTTGGATAGGCAAACTGGTAGACGTGCCACCTGATGGTAAGTGGTCGACGTCGCCCATGAACATAAACTAGTTTACCTGGAACTAGCCCAGCCAACTCATTTATGTGTTGCCTATCCTGAGACATATGATGTTAAGTCTCTGTGCCAGTAATTACACTGCCTGTCTTGCCCTTCTTTCCGAAACACAGCAAAGCTGTTTCACGGAAGAAATAAGCAAGATGGTGGTACCCATGCAGCCGGGAGCGCGGCACAGCGCATCCCTCCCACCGGTAAGCTGGATTCTGATAATGGAACGGCATTTATGTCCAATGAAATGGGAATATTTTTGAATGCGAATAAGATAAGACATGTCACAACGGCACCATACCACCCTGCGACAAATGGGCTAGCTGAACGTATGGTGCAAACGGTTAAAAATAAATTAAAGAAAATTGAAGGATCTTGGGACGTAAGGATCCCGAATATGTTGCTTGGTCTAAGGGTCACACCATGCTCTAGTACAAATAAAAGCCCAGCTGAACTACTGTTAAATAGACGTCTTCGTACGGTTATTGACAATCTGCATCCGGATTATTTACAACACAAGAAAATTGAAAACCAAATAATTAATATGGGTCAAAGGAAAAATAGGGAAACTAATATAGGAGAAAAGGTGATGTATAGAAACTATAATCAAAATGGCTCTAAGTGGTTACCAGGTCAAATTATTAACAAGGAAGGTCCATCTAACTATAGAGTACAAACTGATAATGGAGCTATAGTTAGGCGTCATATTGATCAGATTGTAAAGTTAAAAAATAATGACAGTAAAGGCGAGAGTGAAGCAAATGCTAGAAATATACAGAACGACGTTACAGAGGAATTAGAAAATGAACCAATAGAACCAGCTGAGATAAGTAATGGAGCTGATCAGCAGGGAGAACACACAGAATATGATGATATTATTGAAATCCCAAATGCAGAACGTTGGGAACAGATGTTAGGAATACCAAGGTCAAGTGAAATAACTATGGCAGGAGGAAAGATCAGGAATAAGCTAAATGTACATGCCAAAGTCCCATATTCCAGACCTACGTTTTCCAAACAAGATACTAATTACATGTTTTAAAGTGTGCATGATTTCTTAATAACTTAATTTCTGAATTATAATTAATTATTTGAACTAGAGTTGATTATGATAGATGGTTAGTTGAATTGTTAATAAGAGGGGGGGAAGGTATGTTATGTATTAAATAGGAGGTACACTTGTTTAACTTTTCAATATAAAAGATAAATTAAGTGGGTAGAAAAATATAATACTCATGTCACTCGATTAATTTAATGCAACTTGGCTACCTAGCACAATAAAGCAAATCTCTATTAAATGTGTATTATTTAAACATAATAAATAATGAAGAACTTTCAAGTATTAACAACTCAATTTATTGAACAAGCTTATATTACGTTATTCGCTCGAGCCTATTAATTTTTACATCATCTTGTTGATAACTTTATAAAAGTAAAATTTATATATTTAGTGTTTGATTTAAAAATCTTGTTTTAAATTTTATATACTTTTACTTGGCATTTAGGTAATAATTTTTTTTTGATTACCTACTAGTCCGGTCATTTAATTTTATCGATATCAACATTTCAAATAACAAAAATTCCGACGGAACTTAATTTTGGTAGAGACCTTGGGTACACCAGTAGAAATAAAGTATCAAAAGTCGCCATAGATCATTTTTTCACTATTTTTATGTCTTTTTTGAGCATACATTTTTACGACGTGGTGCTTTATTATTGCAAAAATTGCTTCTGAATAACATAATATTATAATAACATGATTAAAAAAGTATGGAAAACAAACAAATGAGTATTTTGTAAAATTATGAATATGGTAGATGTTAGTAATAAAATATATAGCCAAGTTGCAAATCTAATCTGTTAATCTGCTAGGGTGAGGGCAAAGCGGCCATGTCTGAGCGGGTAATTTAGGTGATTAGCGCATGTCACCGCGGGCCGAGTGATGAGTTAATCGCGGCACCCAAACATTGATATCCCTTGTCTATCTGCTTCAGCACGTGTGCTAATAAGTAATTCTAAGGGTGGTTTTAGTTACACTGATTGTTGTAAACAGATTTATTATATGTAAATCTATGGAATTATTAACAATGTAAGAACGCTGTTCAATATTTAACGATAAAAATATTTAAAATACAATGCTATTATTTTATATGTTTGTAAAAAATCATCTCCAAAGCTCAAATGTATACGATGATGAAAATTATTTTTTTGATAGAATATAATATATCGATTCAAAAGATAATATATAGAATCAAACTTCATGGTAACGCTAAATTTTGCTTAATATGTAAACAATAATCATCATAAAACAAAACTTTTTTTTCTCTCTCTAAAGCTTATATAAGTAAATTTGAACTTAATAATAACCCGAAAAGTTTCAAGTTTCATACATATAAACACTTTATATTTTAAAAAAATCATGTTGTTAGTCAAAATATCTTATATATTTTTTCTCATTAAGAAAATGTAAAATGAGTTCGTATTAATACGAGGTAGCTGATGTAAACTATTGCAGAGTTTCCTGGAATGTCTCCATCGTCGTAATAAAGGGTTACATAACGCTGTAGTGTAATTAGAAGAAGGAGAGTATTATAAGTAAAATGTGTGAAATTTTCATTAAAGATGAAATTTACGCAACCGCTATAATGACCAAAAAAAAAGTTAAAAAAAAACGATTTTTCTACAAGAAACGTGTTCTTAGCTCTACATTAAGTTAGTATTTATTGTTGAAAATACAGTATTACGGTACCATTCGTATGATTGGAGCCAGACTCGCGCTTAGTTGGTTTATTTTTTCAAGGTATAAGCTTATAGAGTTGAAATGACATGCTTTAGAATAGGAAGTATAACTTTAAGATACACCATTAAGGTTTTACAGAATTATACAAGTTAGTAGAAATAAAAATCCAACGCTAAAAATAATAATCAACCTTAAAATGTTTTTGTGTTCATATGAATATTATATTTATAAAAGATGGTTTAACTTTCAATACTCTATCTAATAAAAAATGTTATAAAATGTTCAAAATTGTTATTACATCTACATTATTCATCGGATAAAAAAATCTAAATTTTATTTATGACTTCAGGTATGGTATACTTCATAATATGAAGTTTATTATTATGGTATACTTCCTATACAGGTACTTCAGAATATGGTATATTTAAATAAATGTTTTGAATATGTGAACATTTAAGAAACACTAATTTAACTTCCATAAATCATTCTTTTAAAGCTTTTAGAAATATTAAATATTCAAAGACAACGCAAGACTTAGCAACACTAATTATGTACCTACCATATCTTAACGAAAGACAAAGTTCTAAATTATTATTTTATTAATTTTCAATTTATGTCAAAACTATTTCTATTGGTTTAATGTACCTATATTATGTTACTGGTTTTATTTAATTGTATTGCTTTAAAATAAATTGTTGTTAAGAAAATTATTTCTTAAAACCTGTTTTAAGCTTTATTTTGCGTTTTTTTTTTTCAATTTTTATACAAAACCTAACACATCTGCAACTTTATTTATAAATGGCGGTGGACGAGGTGCTTTCCTACTCGCACAATATTTGCATCTCGGCTTTGCTCAGTACTGTGAAAAAATAAAAACTGACTGAAAACAAAAAAAAATGTATCATCGCGTTTAAAAAAAAGCACGTAATTATCTAACAAATTTCTTGTCCATTCTTTCAATATAGTTGTTGTCTACAACTTTTATTATTTTTAAATCACGCGTTTTAGATCATATCACAAACTACCAACCTACTATTAGGCCTAATTTTAGGTGTAAATATTTATTATTTTTATTCTTTTACGACAGGCTTTTGTTGCTATTGGAGAACCAGCTTCACTACTCGTAATGAATGAGCAAACGCTAAATATGTAATTAAATTTTTCTACTGACATCGAAATGGCATAGGTACCTATATGTTATGTATGAGGTCAGTGAGGCAACAATGACCGCATCATCGAGGCGTGTGGTCGGAGTTCGGACATTACGGGGGCCGAGAAATCGTTCTGACAGCCCTCACTTCTCTCGATCTTATCTCCCTAATTTGAAACTATTTTCTATGCAGTACTCGGTACCGCTATATATAATGTGAACTCGAGAAAAACGGAGTATTTAAATGATAATTAAATAAATAATATAATTTTTTTAATTAAAATTTTTTAATTTTTAATTTTTTTAAATTTAATATTAAACCGCTTTTATTAAGACATCGAATATAGCAATTATGTAATGTTTACTTATTTAAAGTTAACATGTTCACTGCCAACTACGAGATAACTTGTAGTTTGCGTTCTTTCCTAGGACGCCAACTCCCTATGAGTTATCTCATACTGTGTTTACATGTTATTTTTGTGCAGCTACGATTAAATTCGAAATATATCAGTGCTAATATCGATAGATAGCTTCTGGAAAATGAACAAAAAATCAATGCCGGCTTGCACAAACAGAAAATTTATTAAAAACGGACAAAAAATTTATGAATTAAAGTAATTTAAAGTAAAGTAATAACATAATGTGATTAAATCAAATTGTAATTTTAGGCCAGATTTCTGAAAATTGCCGTGAATTACTGACATTATTTTTACGATAAATAATGCATGTTTTACATTATTAAAAAGATAAAGTATAGATACTCAATCAAAAATATATGAAAGACTAATGTATTTTTAAGTTGTTATTATATTAGGTTGTTTCAAAATTTTTGTCCATTTTTATGAATCTACTCAGTTTAACTGTAATATCTCATCGAATACTTATTCAATTTAATCGAAATAAGCTCCATTCGAATCAGTGCACTTTTAATTCCGTTGGCATAAAAATTAGGTGCTCGGTATTCGATGAAGTCGACGAAAGCCGTTTTTACCTGATTGGCCTGATTGGCGAAGGTTCTACCGGTGAGAAAGTTATGGAAGAGCTTGAAAAGATGGTAGTCGGTTGGTAAGAAGTCTCGTACTGCCCAGTACGGTGGGTGAGGCAGAACTTCGACGCTTAATTCGTTTAATTTGCGAATGCTGATTTGTGAAAGGTGCGAAACGCAGCAGCGGGATCGGACCTCTATTGTTGACCAGTGCCGACTGCTGCTGACGCAATGTTCGGTACATTTCGTCGATTTCCTTACAATAGGACTTTGCTGTGATGGTTTGGCCTGGTTGCAGAAAGAGAAACAGCATAATACAAACATCTAATTTTACTTCAAATAACAGTAATAATTACCGAGTACCTACCCAATATGGGTAGAACGCAGCGAGATTTAATCTTTATTATTGTTGTTTCATCTATTCATTTGCATTTCAGTGCATTGTCATGATTAATCAAATTTTATCACGGCTTTAATATTGTCGAATATTTCAATACACGTTGATAGTTAACAATTAGTTTTTAAGATGTGAATGTATTTTGTAGAAAGTTAATAATGTTTTGAGCCCTGCTGAGATTTCCTGTGTAGGTACAGTTAAACGGGCTTTATTGGGCGTGTGGCGTCGCTACTCGCAAGCAGTCGCGCGGTTTGTGTAAATCGAACTGACAGACACTTTGGAGTGACTGACGTGGCTTGAACCCTTCTATCCGAGATAAATCACTCTACGTACAATGTAATTTGAAACACGTGCGTTTCAAGACAAGAATAATATTACACTGTATTTTCTAAAACTCATTAAGACGTGTTTAATGTATTTTAATTAGTGATGACTTTTTGATGTTTACAGAGAGTAATTTAATATTAGTTTCGTAGATGTTTCTGACAATAAAAGTGTCTTAAATTTACTGAAAGCACATGATTTAAAAATTTGAGAATATCGACAGATTAAATAAATATAGGTACTCATATTTAATTTGAAATATTTTACTTTAAAAACGAAATAATATTAAAAAGCAAATAAGCCATAGAACTTTTAAACTGGGTCCAGTCCAAAAAATTCTAAAAATTTATAGCTTTCTATTTGTCTATTTCAGTTTTTTTTGTCGTTTTTGGGTTTTTCACAGAGTATGTATGATTGTATATGTATATACACATATATATGTAGGTACTATGGCCTCTATAATGAAGAATAATAAAAATAAAGTGATCTCGTAAAATAAATTTTCTACGTTTTTTTTTATCGCTCTTAACAAACGTAACAATAAAGTGGTATGGAACCCTTCGTGTGTCAGTACGACTTACACTTGACCAATATTAATTTTCGATTATTACCAACATTTCATATATTTTCGATGGAACAGTTTTTATTCACAAATCAATACTTTTGTTTTACCTTTGCATTTTATAAAAAGTTTTGTTTTCCCAAATAATTATTATATGTATATTCTCGTATAAATTTCATGTAATATGTATTTGTACGTATTGGAACATACTCCATTATTGGTTATATCAAAGTCGGGTTATTGTCTTTGGTATTCGAACATTAACTGGCCTGTCTGTCGATAAGACCAGCAACATGACACTCATTCAGGAATACGACCTAGCTCGAGCGCTTGACACGAATATTACGCGACGACACTTGAGGATATGTCAGCCACTAGAATGCTCCTTTAGTTTTGATTCATAGAATCTTGTATGCTAAGTCTCTAAGAATACAATTATATTTAATAAAAGAAGATAAGATACCGACTAAAGAAAATCACATTTAAAGCTGAACGGTTAAGCGAAATATAAAAATTCAACAGAGAATTAAAAATGCATAGTAAATTAAAAGTTGGATATGAGGAAAAGCGAGTATAACAGCAGAACGGCAATTATTTCCAATTTTTTGTGCAATTTATACCTGCCGGCTTGTGTTTATGGCAACGCTTAGTTGAGTGGAATGATTGTGTAAAACTGTTGGACGGACTCCAACGAGTGCGCGAGTAACAAACGATACAAATAAAGTCAAATGAGTGAATCTGCCAGGATTTACTAAAGGGAAATCAAATTACATTTCTTGATTCTGTAATAGAGCTTATTTCGTAGCAGTGTTCACGATATTAGTTTCATTCACAATTTGTGATTGATCACCGCTTTAATTTCATTCGTGTTATACATGTAAAACTTCTATTCAATTATTATACAATCCTTCGTGGTAAATTAGTTGACATTATATGTCGTTAAATTTAGGGTTATTGTTCAGCTGCAATGAGTCACAACGTAATGGTTTTAGTCAATAACCTACGTCAATAAACAGCCTTGGTAACGCAAAATATTTTTTGAAATCAGACCTATCCCTGTTATAGCACGTTTTAACAAAAAATCTCCTTTAATTTATTATCTTTATAAATAATACTTTAATATTTTTAAAAATATTTTCGATGTTTCCTTAAATATACAAATGAGTAAATTATAATTCTATTTTTAAGACTTATATAAAACGACAGATTTTCTTAATTTTTACCGGTTATATAATGTAAGCTATCTATAAAAGTGTAAAAGCACGCTAGGCGCTTTTATACGACCTTTTCTAAGAATTATAGTCGAAATTTAACTTTATCAATTGTGTTTTCTGCGAAGAAACGTGTATGTAAATAACCTCGTTGTCTATTGTATTGCATTCGCGGATATTTTGTATTGGATTTCCTCGAGGCGCGATCGCGGTAATCTAACGGAAGTGATAAACTGAGCCGGTGAGTGTGGTGCAGAGATATCTTGTGTTTACCAAGCAAGTTGACTTGTTTCTTCAAAGTATATGTTTATAGAATTGTTCTTATAATAAATACATATAACAAAATGGTAGGAAAGTTAAAACTGCATATTGAATATTTGTTTTAAAAGAATACTTAGGGTGTGATTTACAATCGATACCGAAGCCAAAAATATAGTTTTTAGAATTTTTGTCTGTTTGTCTGTATGTATGTCCGAGATAAACTCAAACTACTGCATGGATTTACTTCAAATTTGGCACGAATATTATTAAGAAGTCGGGTCAACATATAGGCTACATATTATCACGCTATCACCTACGAGGAACGAGCAGTGAACGTTTATTTCTTCAACGCATTCTGTAACAACGAGTAATCTAATAGCATTCACGCAGACGATGTCGCAGGCAGCAGCTAGTAATGAATACATTGAAATATCATTCTATGTATATATATAATCTGCTTGTATTTCTATCTTAAATTTGTAATAAGTATTTCACAATTTTTTAAGTTATTATAATAATTATTTATTTATAACAAAAATTATTCTTATTTATTATTTCAATCTATTTGTTGTTTTATCCAAAGAGGTATTATTAAACAAAACATTTTTCATAAGTAGCTCGATAACTTATGGAATATTTATAGTGCGATTTCGCTACTTTTATAGTTCCTAATTTTACGCTTTAATAGAATACCGACAATAGTAAATTGCGTGTTGGATTTAGCTGGCATCGCTCCAGTCGTTTCAATTTTATACGGGACGCTGTTTGTAAACATACCTAAATGATAAACGCATAATTTAACGCGCCCGCGCCAGCGAAACACGAAAAATTGTGCATTTATTTTCTCGATCATAGAAGCGTGAAGACGTTCATTCTGGTAATTTATGAGTTAACATAGAGTTCGATATTCCCGCTATGAAAATGTATCGCTCTTAAATTTATGTTCATATAAAATTTATTGTGTGAAACGCCTTATTGCTTTTGCTCTTCAAGCCTTATTGAAGCGTTTCAAGTAGAAAGTCTGAGATTGGATGATATTTATCATAATTTCTTTTCAATTTATCTATTAAATTTTGGTAACATAAGTTTATTCGTATGAATAAATGATTTAAATAAGACTATTCAAAATTTTATCATATATACCTTTTCATGTGCTCTAATACTAAGCTTGCTACGCATATGACATATAATAATAATAATAATAATAATAATAATAATACTCTTTATTGTACACCATAATAAAAAACAAATACAGTATTTATGCAGTAAAAGATGTACAAAGGCGGTCTTATCGCTAAAAGAGCAATCTCTTCCAGACAACCTTTGGGCATAGGACACGATATAATAGCAGCGGTTAGGAAGTGCACAAAGATAAGAGAAATTAGACAAAACAATATACATAAGTAAACATACGAAATAAAGCAAATATCAAAATGTACATGTATACACAAACACTTAAATATACATAAATATATACATACATAAATAAATACATACATACATACATATATATATACATACGAATATACATACATATACATACATACATAATGACTAAGAAATTCATGGTGTATTTAGCGACAAATAGTGCTGCTTAAGACAGCTCTTAAAACAAGTAAGCGATTGAGCTTGTCTTATTGGAATCGGAAGAGAGTTCCACAGGCGGACAGCTTTGACGGTGAAGGAATTAGAGTAGAAGGAAGTTGAGTGGGAAGGAGTTTTTAAAAGTAAATTTAAATCTGACCGTAGGGAACGTTCGTGGGAATTACAAAGAAAGGTGAAACGTTCTTTAAGGTATTTAGGAGCATCAGGATTAAAAAGTATGTAGTAGAGAAGTGAAAGCACATGCGTATTCCTGCGAAGGCGAATTGGGAGCCACTTGAGTTTTTTGCGAAAGTCGGAGACATGGTCATATTTGCGCAAACCAAATATAAACCTTATACAAAGATTCTGAAGGCGCTCAAGCTTATTTAGTTGCTCCTCTTTGAGATCCAGAAAACATGTATCTGCATAGTCAAGGATTGGTAAAAGTAGCGATTGTGCTAACGCAATCTTAGTAGGCATAGGAAGAAAGTGTTGAAGTCGTCGGAGTGAACTTGCAGCTGCAAACAATCTCCGGCTAAGCTCAGTTAACTGAGTTGACCAAGAGAGATACCTATCAAATATTACACCTAAATTTTTCACACTGTCACTAAAGTTCAATACAGTATCATTGAAAACTACAGGTGGAACTAGTGACCAATCTATACAACTCACCAGTTTTGGACTACCCACAATAATAACTTGAGACTTTGAAGGATTCACTTTTAACCCGAATGAGCTGCTCCATTTAAAAATATTGTTCAAGTCTTTATTCAGTAGATTTATACTTGCAGATAGATCAGCCAGCTTAGAGTGTGTGTATATTTGAAGATCGTCTGCATACAGGTGGTAGAGAGAAGAAATATTTTTACTGATAGAGTTGATAAACAACGAAAATAGGAGAGGGGACAACACGCCACCTTGCGGTACGCCAGCAGTTACGTTAGCCCAGTCTGAAAAAGTGTCTTGGACTTGCAAACGCTGCCGACGCCCGTACAAGTAACTATGAAACCAGTCAATTACCGATGGAGATATGTTAAAGGAACCTAACACAGACAACAACATATCGAAGTCAACAGTATTAAAGGCATTACTAAAGTCTAGTAAAGCCAAAACCGTAAGCTTTCGATCATCCATCGCGTGTCTGATGTCATCTGAGATTTTGACGAGTGCTGTTACCGTACTATGACCCTTACGGAAACCGGATTGATACGGATTTAGGAGATTATTAGAGGAAAGGAACGATGATAGTTGTTTATGTACAAGACGCTCAAACACCTTGGACAAAAAAGGCAGGATTGAAATTGGACGAAATTCGGAAAAAGCAGATGGATTAGGTTTTTTCGGAAGGGGAATAATTTGGGCGTCTTTCCAACTGGAAGGAAAAGTACTGGATTCAAAGGAATGGTTAAAAATGTGAGTTATGACAGGAACAACGTAGTCTATGATAGGATGGATCATTTTACGGCTGATGGAATCGCAACCTACAGCATTCGAACAGATAGCAAGTATATTCCTTTTAACATCACATTCCGATAGTTGACACAATTCAAAATTTGGAAAATCGAAAGGAGTACTCGTGGCTGAAAGATTACTAAGCGTTTTCATCTTAGTAGCACTGTCAATTGTACTAGAAGTAGTAAAGTAATTGTTGAGTCCATTAAGATCAACAGAATTTGCAGAAACTTGTTGCTTGACTTTGCCTACTCCAAGTGACTTAAGGAATTTCCACACTTTAGCAGAATCTTTTTCTTCGATTACAGATTGATGGATATGGCGTCGTTGTGCGTCTCTACACGCCATGTTGCAGCGATTTCGAACCCTCCTGTACTTTTCCCAATTAATCGCACTAGGATTAAACTTGTATTTTGATTTAGCTTTATTTTTCTGCTCCTGCAATGTTTTAATTTCAGCTGTCAACCATGGAGCGGGTAGATGCTTAACACGCACCGGTCGGATAGGGGCGTGGCGGTCAAATAGTTCAGTAATGAGTGAGTTAAACATGGTTACTTTTTCATCCACCGCAGACGCGTCAAATACCATCGACCAGTCAATCCTAGCAGCGTCTCCACGTAGTCTTTCTAAGTCCATGCCACCAAAATTGCGCTGCAGAAGAATCCTTGACTTTGCTTTGGGAGGGCGTATTTTGTATGAGAGAAATATGAGATCGTGGTATGAGAATGCGTTGGCTGAGCATTGACCATGCTTTTCAACATGGTCGAGTGAAGAAACAAGAATTAAGTCAAGGAGAGAAGGAGTACAGTTAGGAAAAAAATGGGTAGCTTGTAAAGGTAGGATATGCATGTTAGTAGAACTTACGAGGGAGCATAAACGGGAAGACCCTCCGTCGCGTTTCAAAAGGCAAGTGTTAAAATCACCCATCACCACCGTGTGACTATACTGAGGTGTATACAACTCCAAAATACTTTCAAAGGAATCATAATAGTCAACAGTAAGCGAAGGATTATAATAAACACCCAGCAGTAACTTGCTATGTGAGAGACTGATTTCTATGAACAGATGATCTGGATGTTGACCATCATGGGACATAGACTTATGGACGATCGTATAGGGGATATAAGAGCGCAGGTAAATGGCAACGCCACCACCAGGCCGTTCTTCACGATCATTTCGGATAAGATGGAAACCAGGAAGGGAGTAGGAAGTTGAGAGAAGACATGGTTTAAGCCAAGATTCAGATACCAAGATCGCATGAATATTATTGTTTTGAAATGTCGCTAAGAGATCAGGATAGTGAGCAGGAATACTTTGTGCATTTATATGAACGATGTTAAAGTTCTTAGGAACATCAAGGAAGTGAGAGACAAGAGTGTCACTAAGTGAAGGCATGCTATGAAAAGACGAGTCATCACTGTACTCCTCAGCGGAGGAAGAAAAGGAATGAAATAAACTGTCGCCATCATTTGCCATTTAGCTGTAAAATAAATAAATAAATAAATGCAAAATAAAATAATATAATATAATTTTTAACAAATACTAATAAAAATATATAATATTAATTAAAACAAATATAATAGTAATAATAAAAATATTAATAATGATAATACAAATTAATATGAATAATATGAATATATTAATAATAATAATACAAATAAATAAATTAGCCTAAAATTGTCACAAAAACCGCGTGTACACACACCCGCCAGCCAGTCAGGAACAGTTAACTAACTATATGTATTACAAATATTACAACAATAATAGTTAAGGAAAGAAGAATAATATGTTTAAATGTTAAGCAACTAACTAAAAACAGTATCTTTAAATGATTGAAATTATTACATGCAATCGTATATCGCCAAAGCTTTCTGCCATTACTATATTTCTAAACGATTAACAACTGTCGAGTGACAGCTGTCAGGCTGTCATTGCTGAAGTCAGACTTGCAGATTTTTACAAATGTTTCATTCAAAATGATTAATAATTAATAACAAAGAAAAAATTTTAAATTTACCTTAATTTAATGTAGTAGCAAAGTATTGAATTAATTAATTTAAGTGTACCGACAAAAGAAAATAAATGAGACTAAGTATGTTTAAAGATATGCAAATGCAAATATGTGTTGAATGAAATTACTGAAGTCTGACTTGTAGATAGATATTTACAAATGTGTGATTCAAAATGATTAATAATTAATAACAAACAAAGAAATAATTTAAATTTACCTTAATGTAGTAGCAAAGTATTGAATTAATTAATTTAAGTGTACTGACAGAAGAAATTAAATAAGACTAAGTATGTTTAAAGATATACAAATGCAAATAAAAGTCCAATGAAATTACTTAATACAGTACAAATACGAAATATATTTAAATTATCACTTTTTTACTGCCCTCTTAGTGCGAGTTGTAGCCATCTGTTGCTTCTGGTCGACCGTTTTGGAAACTATGTTTTGTTCTTTTGCAGGAGATTTTGCAGAAGCCGTATTTGTTATACTCTCAAGGTCTGCGAGGGTCTCCGCCTTGTGGTGCACCCCATCCGAAGAGACTATATGGATAACGCCATCACGTGTCCAGCAGTTACTTATGCCATAGCGTTGTCTGGCCTCTAAAAACACTCGATGGCGAGTCTTAGTCAGAAACTCAGACTGTGTGATACCAGTTCCCTTGAGTTTTGTCTTCGCAAACCAGACCCTATCGCGAACAGTAGTGTCATTGAATTTTATGACTATAGGCCTAGGCCTTTTGTCATTTGAGCGACCAAGACGGTATGATGTTTTGATGCTACTACTCGAGAAGTTAGTGAGATTAAGGTGGTCTGCAACGACGGAGGTAACCTTTGCAGTAATATCCTCGGATTTTTCCTCGTGAATGCCGTGTAACAAAAGCATCTTGCGTCGCTTTTTCATTTCATTACGGTCCATCTCTCTGTCCAGAAAATCAACCTGACGTTGCAATAAATCAAGTGCAGTGATCATAAAGTTCTTGAAAGCATAGAATTCTGCTGCTAGTGATGATGAGGTAATTGGTGATTGTGGATTCCCTTTCTGCAAGTCCTTCTGGAATTCACTCATTTTGCAGTGTACCAACTCCGACAGAGCAGAAACTGAATCCTTTATTGATTCCATTGCAGACTGTGTGTTGACTTTATATGAATGTACTTATTAAAAAAGAAATTGTTGTTTCAGCAGGATAATATAATTACTGGCAGGTGGCAAGGCGCGGTCTTATGATAAACACATGTAAAATGTACAAAAAAACTTATTTAAATCAATTAAAAAGAAATAAAACAAAAGCACAACTTAAAGTTATGTGTTTACACTTTGGCTCCTACCCGCAAAAAAAAAAAAAAAAAAAAAAAAAAAAAAAAAAAAAAAAAAAAAAAAAAAAAAAAAAAAACGACATATATACGTTTTTTTAAATAAGTTTTTATTTATAAAACTTTTTTTTATATTTAGTGCTATTGTTTTTAAGGTACTTTAAATTAAGCTTGAAGTAACCATAGAATTTGACATGTCGGAGTACCGCGCAAACCTAATTCCCATGAAGCAACAATACAGTGGAAGCAAAGTTCGCGATACCATCGCAGCTTTCGTCGCCACAGCACATAAATCTGGCTTTGATACATTTTGGTAGAAAGCCAAGTGTGGTGTATTGAGCGCCGCCCAAAACATTCCGTCCCTCGTACCTACTGAAAAATAGCTAGTTTAAAACATCACTTTTAAGTAAGTTTTTCTAACTTGCAGTATACTAGTATACAATCAATATCTAAATAATAGTATACGATATCAGAATAAAAATATAAACTAAATTGATCATCAGTGTAAGTGTATTATTAGGAGGCTTAATTATTTTTTTTACTTTAACTTAATTAGTACAGCTCTAGTAGTAAAAAGGAAAAAAAACTAATTACAAAATGTTGGTTACTTTCCAAGTCAGTAATCATAATTTCCAAGACGCGTTGGCGCAGTGGTCACAGCAACTGGCTTATGCGCTAGCGGTCGCGGGTTCGATCTCCGCGAATGACAAATATCTGTATAGACCATACGGATATTTGTCTTGGTCTGGACGTTTGTGCGTGTGTGTTGTGTTTTCCGGATCCATTGTATCTCAAAATATATTTGGATTTACCGAAATTAATACAATGTAAATGGGAGATGTCTTATTGATGATGAGAAGGGTTTGAAAGCGCATAATGAATGGCTTGTATTACGTTGGTGCGGATACCATCGCTTGCCCGGCGTGACTAGCAATCACTAACATCAATCTAGACCTAGCTCACTCCGTTGTAGAAACTGAATGTTTCCTATACTTTAAATTAATTTGTTTTAGATGGCGGGTTTTATAACAATTAATTAATTTAAATAATTTTTATTGTTTAAAAATATATTTTATTTTAAAACCAATAATACGATTGAGAAGTACTTAAAGTTTTTAATAAAACTTATACATAGGCTAATAGTTTTATTTACTGAAAATTTAATCGTCCAATCTAAAGCTATCTAAATTTGAATAATTTTTTATATAATTTTTATTTATATTTTATATATATCTATATATTATATAGATTGAATCTAAATTTGAATAATTTTTAGTTTTATATATTTTTAAACTTCTACTGGATAGAACTGTTAAATTTAATATGGTGAAGGTGAATTGTAGTGGGATAGGCTATGTATAAGTTTCTTTGCATATGAAACATAAAGGACATAAAAAATAAAACTGTCCTTAAAATTTTAGTAAACAATGGGCCATTTATTTATATTGTATAATTGGAGTTTACTCCTTAAGAATCGATTTTCATATATAAGGCGCCCGGTATGAGAAAAATATGAGAGGTAAAATCTACTGATGAATGACCTCGTTACTTTTTCGGTGCGCGCGCACCTATGGTGCGGTGCGAAAGTAATGTTGCTCTAATTAATATTGAAAAATAATATTTAAAAAATAAATGATAATTGTCAGATAATAATAATTACATAATTTATCAACATTCCTAATGAAATATTTGTGCACATCTGAAATTGACTATTGTGAAAAGTTTAATGTAAAATATTTCGCCGATTAGTTATAATAAATGTATATAAAATGAATAAATATATATTTATATATGTATATTATTTTCATTAATTTGTTAATTTACCCTTTCATATGGTATTAATCTTATTTTCAGTTGGATAAACTCTTTTTGCGTATGTTTAGACAATCGTACTCCAATCGTGCGTCGGAGCTGACACACACCATTTTTTTTTTTTTTTGTTAATATTTTCTACACATTTTTTTGTCTTAAATTATAAAATCTTAAATAAAGAAAGACATTCTGTCTTTCTTTATTTAAGATTCAATGGAGTTGCTGGCATTATAATCTATATAGACACTTGACTTAGATATAAGCTAAGTTTTCTCACAGAGAGCATTTTATAAGCTCCTAAATATTTTGGAGAGCTAAAGTCGACAATTATATTCTTTTCTTGGCCGATAAGTTCGTTAAGTAATAGGTTTCTTTTTCAACTCGGTGAAGCCAGCTCATTAATCAGCGTTGGCGCTTCCGTCCTCGAGGCGTTTGACTGTTCCCGCCGGAAAAACAGTTTATTTTGATAGTTTTTGATATAATAAGCAAAGATAAATTAACCACATCATTTTTCATGTCCCCTGATAAAGGTTTACGGCCTGTTTTTTTTTTAAAATGATGTAGAATAATATTTAAGTTCATGTTAGTAAATTAATATGTCACGAACAATAACAATATTGCCTAACATTAAAAAAAGAGATAGTTTTGGTTTAATTGTCCTTCTAAAATACAATTTACATCTGTTATATATTTTATATTAATATTTTGAAATAATGTGTTAGAATTAAATATACGCTGTCATATTTGAAATAAATATAACTTAGAAATAAGTAATCGATTACGGATTAAGAAAATATCAGCTTTATTCAATTAAGCTCTATCGAATGTTAGAAATATATTTCGACATTGCTAAAATGATTTGTTAATCTTTCAGTTCACCGATCACAGGAAAATTAATTTAGGCTTAAGGCGGCGGATAGCGAGAGAACACGCTCTATATCAGGGTATTTCTAGCGCAGTTGCGATGCGGCAACTTGTATTCATAGGCAGATCGTGGTTGTCGACCCGATGAACACGGCTCCACCGGAATTGATCTGTAAAATTGATTTCCATTCGCCACTGACGAACAAAGGCTCGGGCGACAGCCTTCAGGCGTAGGTTGTTCGAAAGCTTTTCGATTGTGTTCCTCAATAAATTAGGTGACTATCGAAAAAATGCATTCATTCGTTTTATAACAATTATGTTTAAATCAGGATTGAATTTACTTTGATTAAATTCGTTTTCTAAATGTAAATGGTTAGTTAGTGTTAAGTAAAAGTGACATGTTCAGAAGCTTTTGGACACCTCTTATTTGTTAGTATCTTTTATAAAATGTATATACGTTTTCACAGAGCAATAGTTGAATAACAAATTGAATTTCATTGGAATATTTTTTGTCGATATGTATATGAAAGTTTCTGAAGCAAATGGTCATGGAAAAATTGGATGTGGAATAGAGTGCGACGCAATTTTAGAACAATGAACTGGGAAATTGCTTTTCAAGCAAAGTAAGGATAACCGCGGCGACTGCTTGCTAGCTTTCTTGGTCCTATTTTTGTAGTAAGTTAGATCAAAGTAACATATTTATTTATATTTCATAACTTTAAAATAACCTTAATTTAACTTGCAAATATTTTGTACATAGGAAGATTTTCATTTGACACGATCACCAATATGTGTGTTCAGTGATTTAGTCGATAACCACTTAACCAATAGCTGTAACTTTCGAATTATGTATAATATTGCTGTCGTTGCATAAACAAGCAATGCTCCTATTGACGCTGTGTCGACTATTTATATTTTGCCAGCGTGAATCTTTGAAATATTTATATTTATTTTAGATTGAATAAAAATGTTAGAATTTCCAAATTGAAACAGAAATATCAAATAATAAATATAATTTTAAGAAATATTTATAGCAATTTATTTCTATTTTATTTCTAAAATTTTAAAGGGAGCAATGAAAGTCAAATATATTTTGATAAAAATTATTATCAATATATGATATCTTTTTTATACACAATTGTGTTATGCTTTTGTTTATTACTTATTTGTTAAGTGTTCAGTCGTAGTAATTAGTAATTAGTAGTAATTAGCGTGATTTTTAAAATAATGTAAATATTTGATTTGTATATTACAAAAATTGTTTTGAAATACGTTTGCATAAATAATATTTCAAAGAATATTTTAACCGACATCGACAGCAACATTGCACGTGTGGTTTTAGTTTCCGAGTAATCAAAACGTTCTCTGTATTATTACGGAATAATGATTAGTTAAATGAGATCGCATGCAGTTATTAATATAATTACATTTTTAAAATTTATACCTTTTTCAAATGTATAGTCAACAAAGGTATTTACTTATCATGTAGGCATAACAATTACTGAGAGAGTAATAACAAAAAAAAATGTTGTTTTTATATTAGTAAAATATCTATTTTACTAATATAAAAACATTTATTTTAGAATTATTTTACACATTTATTTTAGAATTTATAATATTTGTTTCAATAACGTAAATATGTATGCTGTTATACCTGTGGTAAAGAATATATAAATTAATCAATTTCTATGGAACTCGTGTGTAAAGATTAGGCAACTGTTACACATTCTTATATCAATTTTAATTAATTTCTTTTAGTTGATGATATTCATACTTTTCTAAAACATAAATCGATAAGCCTTACTTATCAATTGGTTTATGACGATAGGTCGTTAATAAAAACATTTTAATTAGCCTTTTGTAAACACCACAGGGGTTATCTTGATAGATGAATGTGTTATTTTTTTTTTTTTAAGAATAAACTTAACGATGCAGATCGTTTTAAAATGAATAGTACGCATTACGTGCTTGGTTTTTGTTAGTTATTAGTTTATTACTAACAAGTACATTTTAATCGTGTAAGCCAATTTATTAATTAGGATCCAGCTAAATGGAGAAGTTAAGACATTGGGTAACATACATTACCCGATATCTCAGTTAGATTCTCGTAATATTTTTAATGTTTTATTTTATTTAAAAGTAATTTACATATTTTATTTTTTCTAATGACACTATACATTCTAAAAAGGGTAAGTTTTTCGTAAAGTCTATAATTCTTCAACTTACTGCAAATTTAATGTAACTCGTACCTTGTTTGTTTGTTACCACAAAGGTAATCGAATTCGAAAAGGATGCCATCGTAAATCTGCTGAGAGCGGAACGGGTTACAGGAGTGCCACCATAAATTGACCATCCATAGTTTACGATGCACATGGAAAGGAAACAGGGTCTCGTGTACCCATACAAAGATACTTGAACTTTGTCAGCTCTCTCATATTTATTGACCAGGTAGGTTGATAATTTGTGGGGGTCGTCGATTTCTATAGATGGTATAAATTGAAAAAGGGACTCAATTTTAAATTTTATTTGTAATTTCAAATAAGAATAGGTTCGTATATACTTTTATTACTCAACAATAAATGAAAGCTGCATTGATAAAATTTTACGATCGAATTTAGCAACTTAAAATAAGCGACAAAAATAAACAATTTTAGTATCCTATATTTTACGTTCGATACGTGTAAAAGTCAATGCGAGTCATGCTCTTGTTCTCGTGTGATATTTATTTTACCGTTCTTTATATTCCTTTGTTTAAAGTTTTGAATTTTATTCGTAAAATGTAACCAAAGTTATAAATTGCAACAACATTAGGTACCAAATGTTCCACTTTAGTTATTAGAGTAATTTGTAGAAACCCGCGGAGGCGCCTGCATGAATCCCGCTAATTAAAATACCAGGAGTTATGTTCATTTCGTAACAATAAATGTCAAGTTGATTACGCCAAGATGGCTCTGTTTCATTTACAATGCATTTATTTCTTGCATCAATTCAGCAGTATGATATCTTAGTTTGTGTTGAAAATATACACATATAATATATATACAAGTACCTATATATAAAACTAAAATAGATAGCTTGTTTAAAGTATCTTATCTAGAATACACTTAATAGATGAGGTATGTGGTTATATAGTAAGTACTACTTTTAACTTTGATGTATTTGAAACTAATGTTAGTATTTATATCCATTTCTGTAAAAATGTCCGTGTAGTCCGGGTTGTCTGGAAGAAATCGTTACTTAGCGATAAGACCGCCTTTGTACATTTATCTAAGACTAAGTATATTAAGGTTGTGTGTATAAAAAATGGTGTACAATAAAGCATAAATAAATAAAATAAAAAATTAAGAATAAATCTCATATAATATTTTATACATTTGGAAGGTAACTTTTAAGATGAAAACATAAAAACACTTGAACAATAAAAGCAGAATACGATGAAAAATCAAGGAACCCTTACTGAATCCCAAGCAGGTAGAAATTATTTCCGTGAGACTAAATCAATCACAGTTAGATGCGTCTTGAAGCCTCATTGAAATGCAAGGGATCCATTTATTACTTCGCATTCAATTTACGAACCCTCTGTTTTCTTTCAATGAATTGCTAATGAAAAGGCCTATTAGGCTTTCTATTATTACGTTTGCGGACATCTATATACTTGACAACAATTGGTAATTTTTAATATAAAATATTACTTTATTATAGCACAGCCTCGAATATAAAATTTTATAAATTCTGCAGCTGAGAAGGTGGTTTTTGAGATATGCTAGTCATGTGTATCCGAATGTACCGACATGACGTTGAAAATAGTCAAAATAGATGCAAGAATGTTAAAAAGGATATTTCCGTTGAAATCTGAAAACTGAATACGTTTACGATTGTTATACTATATTTATGTACATATAGTTTTGATATGTACTTTTAACCGCCTTTAGAAAAAGGAGATTATGTTTTTATATATATTTTTTTGTTTGTTTATAGCTATACCGACGCTATTTTAGTCATAACTAATACAATTATATTGTTTACATTCTTATAGCCTATATAAGTATGCGCCAGGATATTTAACATTTTAATGTGATATAAGCATTAAAATATGAAGTATACTCCTGATTAAAACAATTTCTATTTTTAATTATAACTTTCTTAGAAATATCTTACATTTTCAATTTAGTATTGTTTGTATACAGCGATAGAAACTCTATTTGAGCTAAAAGGAAGATCATAATGCGCCGAGTGGCTGGTTATAAATATACCTTGGTAGGCTTACAACTTCTGGCACTATGAAGCGAAATAAATTTTACATTTGCTTTCAGGATTTGTAGTGATACACGAAACGGGCTTTGTTTATTTATTTGGAGGGATTAAACATGGTTAGTCTAAATAGTAAAACGTGAATGGCGGTAGTGCCTACTTAAACTTTAATAAAACAACATTACTATTAAAAGCCTCTAAAATTTTACCCAACAATTTGCATTTTATCCAAATGTTACATTATTAGTAAGACTTTTTAACAATAACTGTTATTGTTTGGTAACTACACAGAAGCCAACATTGTTCAAAGTTTTTAATGGCTAAAGTAATACAATTTATTGTAACTCTAACATTTCAACAATTCAGTTCTATTATTCAGTTTAGAAATATGCTTATATTATATATATTTCAAAATGAGATTTATTGTTATAAATGGCAATAATTAATTATTAAATATTAGTATTAGTCATATTGTGCTGATTCAATTCGTAATATTATGTACAAGAAGCGTAAGAGACGCATTAAATTAGGAGCGTATTGGCTCTGGAGGCCTGTTAAAACAGTTTGCAGTTTCCGTGGCCTGTTTTCTCACATCGAGACTCGATTAGCGCGCCGTGGACTCTCTGTATCATTATAAGACAGGGACAGGCTATAAATTCTACCTACGATTTCTTACTCATTCAATAAAGATCGCTTGTGTAAGCCAAGCCGTAATAAATACTTGTCTCGAACCATCTTCGTGATACTAATAGTATTCTAGGTAATAATTCAATTATGAATAGCAATATTAATTGTTATACAATCAAATAAACATTTTAACAGTAAAAATAATTGAGTTATAACTTTTTTTGACTTTCTGAAAACGATGTTAAGTAATAGCTCCACAAGAGACAAACATAGTTAATACTAAACCTACAGAGCAGTCAAATGACCGCATTTGAGACTTTAATTAAAATTATTTTATTCTAGATTTAGATTTTTTTTTAACTTATGCATAACTTTTTCTATAATATATAGCTACCTAAGAAACCTATAAACCTAAAAGAGAAAAACGTAAACATAATTTAACAATTTTAATTAAAGCCTCAAAAGCGGTCATTTGACCGCTCTGGTAGGCTTAGTGTTAAAAAGATGAGGGAGAGTAGGAATGAAGTAAATATTTGTTTTTGAATTGAAAGAAAGAAGTGTTTGTTTTCTTACTCAACTTACGACTAAACGAAGCTATATGTTGACGTAACGTAGTTAACGCCACGTCTATTTTCTGTGACAGTGTGGAACTGTTCCAGTAGAGTCAATCTTCTATTCAGTCCAGTTCTTTATTCCAGCCAGTCTTTTAAAGGTTTCAACGAGGTGACTAAGTAATTGTAGAAAAGTCAGTTAGAACTACTAAATCCATATAAACTATACCTAAACTAGAAGTAACCTCGGAGTGTTTTGAAGTGTCTGTAAAAGCAATAAGAAAAGTCGAAAACAGAAACAGAAAATAGAGAAAACAGTCGACGTTGTTCGTCAAGTTTAAAAGAGTTGTAGCAGAAGTAAAACAACATAATTATTTTCATAGAATACAAAGAATAAAGTTTTCTTAATAAATAAAGTAGTAGATTTCGTGAGACTAATACAGAATCTATTGATATATCTAAGTTTTAATAATCTTAAACAAGTTTTGTTTTTAATATTTGAAAAATATTATTTGATAAGTTGTTTACTATTTTTATTAAAGATTTTAACATTTGAAAATTGAAAGGCGTAAATTCTTTCAAAGATTTAATCGACTAAAACGATGGAAGAAACGTAATCTTAAAACCTAAATGGCAATATTTCTCAATGGATAATCTGGAAAAATTGGAAAAATGCATGCTGCAAGATGTACCAAATTAAAATAAAATTTGAATGGGGTTATTAACCTCAAACTAATATTTAGTTAAGAAAAATCAAAAATTTGGATAATTTCATTTTTTAGTGGTTTAAATTTTATAGATTTCACCGAGCGTTTATGGAAAAAAATTGAATTGATAATTTAATGAACTCATTGGCGCAGTTATCACAGCAACTGACTGATGTGCCAGCGATCGCGGGTAGTGGTAGCTGAGGGGCTTCGTTTTGGAAGGGCTGCGTAGAACGGATTATAGTAAAAATGTATGGGAAGGCCGGACAATGTTTGCTATCATTATCAGCCTGTCAACCACCCACTGCTGAGCGAAGGCTTCTTCTCCATTTAAAAGTTAGGTTGGAGCCAAATCCACCACGCTGCTCCACTGCGGGTTGGCGGATAATTTCCCTATTATGGGTAACGATCATTATCAGGTGTCTATGATAACAACCGGGACCGACCGTTTTACGTGCTCTCCGAGGCACGGTGGGAAGACCCACAAGGACATACACCCAGACTGGAAACAAATATTTTTACACATACATATACATGTCCAGTGCGGGAATCGAACCTGCGACCGCCGGCGTGTGGCTTTTGAGGCAAGTACTCCCACAACTACACCAGAACGGTCGTCATGTTTGCTATAAGTATTTTTAGTCATGTTTGCTATAAATATTTTCAAATGTCAAATAGCTATCAAAAATGTACTTTTCAGAATTACTTTACCACTCCAAATCAGCCGATTGTGGATTATAAATATACGTTTTTTGTATGTGAATGTTTTAATACTATAATATCATACGTAGATACTGAGTTTCGATACAATAGGAAACGAATAGTTTTTTATAGGGAATATTTTGAGTCAAAAATCGCTTTAAATTGAACGGTTCGTAACTAAAGCAAATCGTTTTTACACGCTTTTTATTAGCTTCACCTGTATGTTTGTATGTTTGTATGTTTGTATGTTTGTATGTTTGTATGTTTGTATGTTTGTATGTTTGTATGTTTGTATGTTTGTATGTTTGTATGTTTGAATGTTTGTATGTTTGTATGTTTGTATGTTTGTATGTTTGTATGTTTGTATGTTTGTATGTTTGACTTCATTTTGACCCACTTCCTACTTCAGATTTCATTGAAACTTAGTAGCCTTATCGAGGACCGATGACAATGCAATAATTTAAACAGTAGGTCCTGTTATCCTTACCAGGATCTTCAGGATTAGCGATTAGTTTTTCATTACTCGATCACCTATTTCTCGCATATGCTACCGAATTCAGGACCGATAACATTGCAATAATTTAAATAGTAAGTCCTGTTAGCCATACCCAGATCTGAAGATGGTGAATGGTAACCAGGGTCTGATTATGGAGCTGGAAAGTGGTCATAGGAATTCTGTAATGAAACGACGCAATCTCATCGAGTTTCGGCTCCTTTCATTCGTCTTGACGAGTACTTTGTTCTTAGATGGTTAGCAGGGTCTGATCTGATGATGGAGCTGGAAGGTGGACATAGGAACTTCGCAATGAAACGACATAACCTCACCGAGTTTCGGCTCGTTTAATTCGTCTTGACGAGTACAATGTTTTTTGATGGTTAGCAGGGTCTGATCTAATGATGAAGCTGGAAGTTGGCCATAGGAACTTCGCAATTAAACGACATAACCTTATCGAGTTTCGGCTCGTTTGATTCGTCTTGACGAGTACTTTGTTTTTAGATGGTTAAAGGGTCTGATCTAATGATGGAGCTGGAAGGTGGCCATAGGAATTTTGCAATAAAACGACATAATCTCATCGAGTTTCAGCTCGTTTGATTCGTCTTGACGAGTACTTTGTTTTCAGATAGTTAGCAGGGTCTGATCTGATGATTAAGCTGGAAGGTGACAATAGGAACTTTACAATGAAATGAATAGTTTGTTTTTTAATGATAACCTGGGCCTGATGATGGAACACAAACCGGTAATCCTGAAGGATTTGCGGTTTGTTTTTCATTACCCGATCACCTATTTCTCGCATAAGTTACCGACTTCGGACGCTGTTTCGCGGATAAGTTACGACCTTGAAAACAAAAACATAATAGTTTAAAAAAACTAAAAAATCAAACACTTATAGAAACTTTAACTTAAAAAAAAATAGTTAAAAAAAACTAAAAAACACGCTTTTATAATTAAACCAAACTAAAAAGTAGAAAATAATTTTATTTAATAATTCAAATTAAGGATAGAGTGATAAATAAAAGAAATTATTTTAATGTTAAAAAGCTTGGGGTGCCTGATATTAACATTCCATTGATAGGATCATATGGGACAAGTGTGCGTCTACTACTACGTCACTGCTAGTGACGACATTGACGTGAGACCTCAGAGCACACTTATCGAGTCTTTTTTAATTTAAAAATATTAATTCATTTATTTATTTTTGACTTTATTTTTAAAGGCCTATAAGCATCAATTTACTAGCTAATATAGTAACGTTATCGTATCGTTAACTATTAATTAATAAATTTTGAATTGCGTTTGCCAATTAAGTTTCACTTCTGACATGTGTACTCCGTATACACAAGAAATTTTTTTTTCAACGGTAAAGTAACGTGAAAAAGTTTCCATTTGAAAGAATTAATTTTTTTTAATGAAATACAAGTCCTAATTAGTTTAGAAATTCAGCTAAATTGAATCTTACTGGCTGTGTTAAGTCAGTGGATTATTTAAGTGCTCTAAAAACGTAGGGAAGCATTTATGGAGCTTTTTTTTAATTTTATCCCTTATGATGGTGAATAAACTTGCTCTCCGACCATCTTTATTTATTCCGAGTCGTGTAATTCTTTTTTCATGTTAGAAGGCAGATCTATCTTAAAACGTAAACGCTTTTAAGGTAACTTCATTTCAGACTCGTGAGCAATTCGAGGCACGAGTCCTCCAGTCGTGCAAGGTTTTATTCCGCTAAGTTTATTTTTAAAGTCGTATTTAATTTAGTACTAAAAAACCCAAATGTGTATACAAATATATATATATATATATATATATATATATATATATATATATATATATATATATATATATATATATATATATATATATATATATATATATATATATATATATATATATATGTCTACAACATATAATATATGTTGTAGAAAAAGTACTGGTTGATCTTCGTCTAGTATTTTTATCGAAAAATTCTTGTAACTCTTGATCTTACTTCTTAGGTTGCCACAAAAAAGAGGCCAATGCCTACCATCCAGTGAAAGGAGTCAGTTAGGACGACTAGCCAAGTTAAGTTAAGCATAAAAATAAACATGGGTTAGTGATATTAAATCAATTAGTAATGCTAATAACACTTGCCTTAAAATTGACGCATCTTCGAAAACTTAGCGTAACAAAATTGTACGCGATTATACTCGTGCCTCAAATTGCATGCAAAAATAAAACAAAGTTAGCTTAAAACCGAGCACTCATTAAGACATCTTTACCTCCTCAATCGAAGTTTGAATTTTACTTTTTGCACTTTTGGGGACATTGACAGTTAACTTTTTAATCTTTTGCTACATTTTGCATTTAAGTTACATATGAATAAAAACTTAATTCTGTTATAAAAATAAATCATATCTTGAAATAGTTTACTGGTCAAATATCTTCTTAATTAGCTTGTCTAGATCATCTGTCACGTACGCCAGACCATCTCCAAAACATTCTGTATATTCGTTTGTAAATAAATCCTAATGGGAAATTATAAAAATCTTTTGAAGTAAGGTAATTGTAATGAAACTGTAAAAGCTTTTTATTATTTTATTGCAATGAATCATGTTTTCTGTCTGCTGTCGGATTGATAGATAATATATCAGATTACAATCAATAACAAATAAATACTTTTGCCGGCTCAGATAATATGACATTGCTAATGCGTTTTGTTTTTCAATTCTGTATACATTGTCGAAAATTTTTATCCAAGTCAATATTTTGACCTAAAAATATATTGAAATTCATTTTGTTTTCTCGTTTAACTGAAATATTCTACAGATTAAGTGGTATTTGGATTATCAAAAATCTAAATTGTATAATAGAATAATGCTTGTTTCATTTATTATGTTAAACATATTTTGGCATGAAAAGTAACGTACAAAATATTTACAAATCTATATATTAATATACGTGAAGCAAAAACTTTGTACCCCTTTTTACAAAAAATACGCGGACGGAGAAGTATGAAATTTGGCACAGCTAAAGTTTATATGGAGAAGAAGTGCAGAATGCTAATATTTTTTATAATAATGCTTAAAAAATACATTAAATTAATTTAAAAAAAAAACTACACACACTACAACACACGCACATATGTACAATGTACATATGTACAAAAATTCTGTAATCAACACGGTTTTAAATACAGGTCTTGCAACGAATTTTTTATCGATTTTTTTTTAAATCACAGATCAGGTTCAATGACTGCTGCATATGCTCACCATGTTATGCGCAATCATATTTTTATGATGCTGACAATGCTGTTAATTATAAATTAGGTCGAATTTCGACCACTGGGCGACCACTAGTATCTATAAATTACTAACTGACACTTTTATACATGACACGTACTGAAAAAATGCCAGTTATGCATCATTTCAGTCACTGTATATAAATAGAAAAATGAGAATTACGTCAAGTCGCAGTTATTGTGCGGACAGAGGTCGCGAAGGAGCCATTTCTTCACCGCTTTCATTAAAGATACATTACTCCTTTTATTCTTGTTTAGATTGCAAATTCTCCCGGAGTTCTTTGTCTCATTTAACATTTATTTACGGCGTATTCAATTTAAATACCGTTCCTTTTACATTTTATCGCTGGAGAAATTGCCTGACTTGGACCTCGTCTCTGTCCTATTTAAATTTGTCAATTTTGCTTTTATTGCTCTCGCCAAGATTTTGTTTTCTTATGGGATTCCTAAATGCCTGTGAACATAATTATTGTTACACGTTATTTAAGATAAAGTGTATAAAATACCTATATATATGCATACAATTTTGTTTTTAGATATGTCTTTTATTTTAGTAAATTATATTGCTATTATTTAGATTTAATAAGGCGTACAATTGTCGGGTACTAGTTTTTTTTTATCGTTACAAATATTAACGTTTTATATTATTTCTTTTTATTGAATCTTGCACTTGCTTTATTTTTTTATTATCTTGCATTCATACACGACTAGTTCACTAAAGAAAAATATATTTTCGAAAAATATACTTTCAATTTAAATAATACTCTTAAATAAAATTTTATATTTGAAAATATAAAACGTTGTTCCACAGAGACTAATAATAATCACTTTAAAGAATTTCCTTTATACGTACGAATACGACGTTAATGAGACGTAATTAAAAGTTAAAATTTCTATTATAGCAAAGTGTGGTGGGAATGTGAACAGTGCCAAGTGTCGGATTTCGGACGTGCCCCGAGTCCGCAATGCACTGTTTCTGTGACTCGACCCGGGCCTCGTTTTCACGCAAGCTACGGATTTACCTTCTTTTAGTGCTGTTTCAGAGCTTATAGAGAATTAATTTAAAGATGAATTTTGATTTTTTATTCCACAAGGGATTTTTAATTATCTAGCTCGTACAGCCATGAAAATATTAATATCTGAACAAACTAGTTAGGTATATACTGTAATTAGGAAGACTGTAAGCAACAAAGAATAAACTGTTTTATTTGCAGTACGTTAATACGTTATTTTCTTCGTTATATTTAAATGCTCTATTATCTAAAAATATCTTATTGATTTAACGCTAAGTTAAAATTAAATACGCTGTATTTGTAACGAATAAAAAGAGTATGGATACTTTTTATTTTAACAGTGTCTTTTGGAAAGTTAAAATCATTTGCATCTTAAGAGATAAAAAAGCGAGGTTCATGAAGGGCTAATTAAAGCCAGGCGGGCATGACACTCTTGTAACCGGAGCGACCTGGCTCGGGGCTGTTTACCCTCGTTGCCATTTATATTCTCTGTTAAAGATATCTCTGAAAACTAAAGTTTGCCGTTAAATATATGTCGAAATTTAAAAGAAGGATAATGGTTACGTCGGTGTAAGGAAATGGTAATTAAATATTATTTTTCATTAAAATGGATAAACTGAGCGTAATAAATTAATATAATTAATTAAGTGTCGTCATTTAAATCAGATAACACTAAAACAAAAATTGTATACAGTACGTTCATTTCTTTTAATTTAAGGATGATTATTTTAATAGAGTTAAAATTAATTAAGTATATACAGAGATTGTTGGAAAAACTTAGTATTTAAAAAAGACCATCATATAATCATATCATGTATCAAACCTTAGACCAATCATAAATTGTAAAACATGAAAACATTTGTAGCTTTAATGACAAAACGAGTGTCATATAAAGTTTGCTACAATAGGTGTCATGTGCATAAAATACACACCTTTGTTACCACCTTTGTTGTTTTTGTTTGTTACACCTTTGTTCTTGTTATGATTATCAGTTCATCGAAATAAGACATAATATTAATTAAAATGCCATAGCTTTTTGTCCGGAATATTTGATACAATACGAGTAGGTATGTAAGGAACGCAATAAAAATTACTCTGTAGGTATGCATTGTGCTAAACCTTCTATTTAACTTCAAATACATTCAGTTGAAATGTTAACATTCAACTAATTTTAATGAAATATTAAAAGCGTAAACATAATATTGAATAAATAAACAACACATTACAATGATAATTAAAAAATATTGTTAAAAATATATATTCGTACTAGTTGTATTGTTATCTTTTCTGTTTAAATTGTTTTATTGTGACTTTAAGTACTGGTAATTTATTTTAGTACGACTCTGATATATTTAAATTGGGAAATTAAAAGATGAATCGTTTTAATTGTTGTATTGGTCTAAAATCATCAATAAATACTGGATTGCAAACTAAGTCAATAGCAACATTTTCTATAATTCTGCTTTATATTATGTAAGCAACTCACGAGTGCTACTGATTTGAATCTAATTGAAGATCATTGAAAGGCGAGCGAGAAGATCCTAATTAACAAAGATCTTATTCTCAGGAGGACAGCTCGGTCGCCAGCGATTAAAGTCACGAACGCACCTCGGGATCGGTTCCCAACAAAATAAATATATTTTGCGGATTCCAGTCGAAATTTGCAAGTCTGCCAAGAATATTCGTACCAAATCGTTTTCCTATAATTGGAGTACATGTGAATTTTGTATTCAGTAGCGCATCCACGGCGGATGGAATTTCGCCATTTCGCGGGAACCCCGTCCTCCATCATGCGTACTTATTGAAGTAATTTATGTAACTCCGTCTCCATGTGGGCATATTTTGACATTGATTGTTCTAAGCCGTCCCAGTTATTATTGTGGGAGAAATCGGTTGGATTTAATTAGGCTTTTACAGCTTTGAAGTTGCGCTAAAGAACATTATCCTTATTGAAACTATGGAGACTTTAGCAACGCCGGTGTTCATAAAATTTAGAAAAGGCGTTCACTTTTCCGTGACTTCATAAATTATTAAGCCGACCCTCAGGAGAATTTGTCAGTCGCCGTCTTTTATAGACAGGTCCGCCTATAAAACAAATTGATCCACTGTGGCCGGTCGAGCTTTATCGATATTTTATAATAGGGAAATGTTAAATACGTTTAAAACTTAAAATATAATTACGCTTTAAAAAATACCCGTTTTAATTAAAATTCTATAATATTATGTTAAAAACATTCGTGTTACTGACATGTAATCTTAACTTAATCTCGACCTAACTACATTTTTAAACAATTCACGAGAGTGTATTAACAGAAAAGTTGAAATTCGCGTATGAACGACTACACTAAAAATTACCAATACACAGTACAAAGGTTAAAAGATTAACTCGTAAGAATTTTCTCCAGATAATGAGAAAAAATAAATCTAGCTTTATCAAACGCTAATTAGGTAATGTAGCTGCCGGTATTTAACTATAAGTACTATTATAATTAAAATATAAATAAAAATTTAAACAAGTTTAAAATTTTTACAAGGGTTGTAACAAAAATAAATAACAAATAACAATATCTAATTGACAATAGTTTATTGTAGTTTATTGTTAATAAGGTATTGTTAATTGTTATTTATTTTTGTAACAACCCTTGTTTAAAATTTTAACCTTGTTTAAAATTTTAATAAAATAATGTTAGTTTTTACAAAATAATGTTTTGTATATTCATACAATATTGTTGTACTAGTGTAGTACTAAAGTACTTTAATTTTACCCGCATTTAGTTATGAGTTCGCTCAATATTAAGACTTGTTACATATTATGACATTTCAATTATGAATTTAAATAAGAAAGTAAACGAGTGGAAAATATATTCTTGAGACGTGAAATTAAACGATAATTACATATTTTAAATACATACTACATACATTTCTATAAGATATATTTATTATGAAGGCTATATACATGTTGATTTTTTCGAGTGGGCCTGGTAAATCAGAAAGCAGGTCGATTTTGATAAAAACTAAAACTGAATTTATGGTTAGAATTCGTTAGTTTAAAATATGTTTACGCTCTCCATAATGTAAAGTTTTTGATATTAACAAAGAACAAATTCGAAGAAGTAGTGCCATATGCCTAAATTACTAATGCTTCTTGTCTTCTTATTTTACTAATGCTTCTTGTAGTTGATACTAATTTTCTTAATTTTTTTTAACGTGATAACGTCTTGGAAATCAATGAATGCCAGCTGCACGCAAGAAGAAGTGTCACGTGTCGCAAGCGAGCGAGAGCGCGGAACAAGCGATAGAGAGGCACGTTTCGGCTTGTGAATGAAAAATAACAACGCAGATTGGAGGATCTTAAATATCACACATGTATATAAGTTGTAAATAAATTGTTAATATCACATTGTTACTATGCAATTTTTTTTAATGCTTTCTTATGACGTTATCACGTAAAATTATTGTCCGTAAATCGACTTTACAGACAACCAATTTTTTTCTTGATATTTAGTGGTTAAACCATTAGAAAAATTAATTCTAGTAACACCTAAATGTTACTATATAGAATGGTTTAACAAGATAACTACTTCAACAGATTAATGAATACAAACTGAAACAGTACACTGTAGGCGTTGACAGGTGGTACATTAGATCGTATTAATAGCTGCAATTTCGCATCGCGCACGATTTGAATTGTGATACCTTAGGTAGGTATACATACATCTTGTCTAGACATCGTTATATTATGCTGAACCTGATAGCTAATTATTTTATATTTATTGCTCTCTCGACATTATTTTAGTCTGATATTATTAAAACTTGTTATATTTTCAACATTTCAATTATAACTTTAAGCAAGAAAGCAAACGAGTGGGAGTTGTAGATACTAGTGAGACGTGAAATTATATGGTAATTATACAAATTGAGTACAAAATATAAGAGCTTGAGGCTTATTTTATGTCTTATGTCTTGTAAGAATATCACAAATTAATAAAATAATGTTTCTATAACGTGGTGTAATTATTATATTTTGTCAATATATATTATCGTGTACAGTAAAATTTCTTAATCTACTTAATATCTTTCAAAAGCAATTACTGCTAATATTTCACTGCCAAAAAAGTTCGTAAAGGTAACGTAAAGTTGGTACCTCATAAAATTATTTTAATTGCTCTTGGTTTAAGATGAGAGAAGAGTTTTATTTGTTCCTAATATTATTTTGTTTTCTTGTTTTTTTTTTCATTATAAAATTAATTATTATTATTATTTTAATTCTTTTCCTTAGATGTGATTTATTATTTCGACGTGAATTAATACAACATTTTGATTACTGGACGACAAAGTTCGATTATTACTAACAAGTCAGTAGTTAGGCATTTAGCATAATCCATTTTTGTAAAATCGATACTAAATTACTAAAATAATGTTGTACAAGCCCTTCAGTAAAACAGTATATGATAATAACTATATCAAAGAAACGTTATATTCATATATTGTAATTGTTCTACAATTGTGATATATGAATGTGATATTGTAAAAACAGTAAAGTAGTCTCAATCAACTAATAGATAAGTATAGTTATTCCATGGTTTAGGGTGCGCGTGTACACAGCGCCTTGTACTGTATTTTCGAAGGCAGGTAATGTAGATGGAATGTTATTTGGGGAAGGCTCGGTGACAGCGCCCGGGGCTATCGGGATCACGCTTGGCTGCTCACGTACGAACGCCGCGATGCCGCTTGCCGCCCGCATGCACACTATTTCCTCATGTTTACACTACACTCGGAGAGATATAATTAACGATATTATATCTAAGGATAGATACCATATTTAATATCTTTTTATTGTAAATAAAGTCTTACAAAATATGATAAATTTGTCTGTTATCTTTGATCAAGTAGATTTGATATATATATATATATATATATAGATAATCTCTCATACTCTTTATTTATTAGGGTTACGTAGCCAAATGGCAAAAACGGAACCCTTATGGATTCGTCATGTCCGTCTGTCTGTCCGTCCGTATGTCACAGCCAGTTTTTTCCAAAACTATGTATAACAACTATACTGTTGAAACTTGGTAAGTAGATGTATTCTGTGAACCGCATTAAGATTTTCACACAAAAATAACAATAAATTTTGGGGGTTCCCCATACTTAAAAGTGAAACAAAAAAAAAAAAAAATTCATCAAACCCATACGTGTCGGGTATCTATGGATAGGTCTTCAAAAATGATATTGAGGTTTTTAATATCATTTTTCTCTAAACTGAGAAGTTTGCGCGAGAGACACTTCCAAAGCGGTAAAATGTATGTCCCTCCTGTAACTTCTAAAATAAGAGAATGATAAAACTAAAAAAAAATATATGATGTACATTACCATGCAAACTTCCACCGAAAATTAGTTTGAACGAGATCTAGTCAGTAAGTAGTATTTTTTTTTACAAAAAAAATACACTATTATTAAAACATCGATCAAAGTTACAACGAACGACAAGAACTTTTATATGATGTTACTTGCTGCTACGAAACCCTTCATGGGCAAGTCCGACTCGCACTTGTTTAATTATTTATTGCACACCACAAATACATTACAAAGCATAATTACAAGTTAGTTAAGATAATATTGTGTAGTACAACAGGCGGTCTTATGGCTAATTAGCCATTTCTTCCAGACAACCCAAATGAAAAAGGAGAGTTCAATAACGAAACCGGATCGGTTGTGCAGTTATATAATAAACTTACATAGTAATATCTAAATACTAATACATATACAAGATACATATGTAAATTAAAATATATAAAATTACTATGAAAAGGTATATCAACAATAAGTAACATTATAACTTAGCGAACTATAGTTAATTTAATGAAATAAATGTAGGTATATAATATATAGCTACATATAATCTTATTTCTTGCACATTTAACGCGGGTGGAACCACAAGCGACATATAACATTACGTAATTTATTAAATCTTCCTTAACCTTTGTAAAATTAAAATAAAAATGACACTTATTGAATTAAACTTAAACATCAAACCGAGTCGAAACATATTCATTGTCTTTGTATAATTAAAAAACCTCACGGCCGCAACAAAAGGTCGTTGCTCCCATTCTATCAGTAGATTTTTTGCTATTCGCAGTTAGACGGGTTAGATTTATAACGATATCCAGTCAATGAGTTGTGGGTTGGTCTTTATTGTGAACACTTTTATTATCATTTAAGAGTTATTAGCAAATAATGGACCAAGAATTGAATTTAAATTTTTTGCCATTTTTTTTTTGCTAAAATTTCTGTTTGTTGTTAACTATTTCTATATCTATATATACAATAAAAAATCTAATATACAATAAAAAACGCCATAAGATATTCAATTAATATCCACTTGTAGCGCGAAAACATAATAACATATAATTTTGGTAAACCGTTCGATAATGTTAACTCTTAAGGTATATTACAGGCGAGGTATAGTTGCGAGTAAAGAAGAATGCACCGCGGCTCAAGCTGACAGGAAGCCCGAAAGCTCATTTCACGGCAGCCGCACTCATATTTTACACTCTCAAAATACCCTTACTGCCAAGTTACTTTATAACTGTGAGCGTAAATATTCTTTACTGCGAGGTATTTGAGTACAATTTACCTACGTAACTAAATATAAAGCTAAAACTAGTTTTGCTATATTATATATGTATGCATGTATGATAGAACAAAGAATGAGGATCGTTATTTCTTATTATAAAAGTTACTCATCGCTGTCCCATTTACATACCGGCTTATGAGAATATAATTGCCTATGCTAGTTATGATAATAATATCCAAAACAAAGCATGTTTCTTTTATCAATACCACGGGCACATTATCGTTATTCGGGTAAACGTGTCCTACGTTTTTTCTTTATTGTGTGAAAACGTAATACGCATAAATTATTTTTCACAAAATAGTACAATAACATCTACTTGGCGTGTAAGGATTTGTAATTAATTTATTATTAAAATATTTTGTCTAATAATATATTTTGCACTTGCTATTAATACATTACGTTATAAGTTTCATAAGTTTCATTTCTACCGTAAAAACTCTTATGAAATACCGGTACTTCGATGAATTTATAACATGAAATAAATCCAGATTGGATGTTGGTAATATTCTTTGTAGACTGTGTGATTGAGAATATGTGATAAAGGAAATGACAGACAACCTCATCTCATTTGTCGATATCGCAAATGTTCAGTCAGAGTTCAATTGGATGCCAGATCATAAACTGTCTTTTACTGTATTTTTGGTGTTTTGTTTAGTAGGCTTTGGTTATACAAAATATATCTTAAATTTTTATTTATGAAAAAAATCGGTTTAACTTTCTTATTTAGATATTATGCACAGCTATCTATAATGAGAATATTTAAAATTATCTATTAAAAGTATAAAGTATAAGAGTTAATTAGTTCGAACATACCAATCTCAGAATCTTCCTGTCCGTTGAAAGAAAGAAATGTTAATGCGATCGAAACCTCATGTATCCTGTTATAGGTAGAGTTGATTAATGCATCATAAAAAGTAGTTATTGATGCAGTCGTATCAGGCGAATGGAAGGATGAATTGACAGAGAGTTGTTGTCTGAACGTCTACAAAGCAATGAATTCTAGACTTTTTTCACATTTGAATTTAAAGAGGAGACTGTTGCTTGGCTCATTGTAACATTTATGATAGCTAAATTTTATGTAGCTTTAGAAAAAAAAAAACATTATCGTTAACTGGAACAGTTAAGATACTTTTTTGTACTGATGAAGAGACAGTCTATATAATATAAGTTTTTCCAGAAATATATTTTTCATATATACAGAAAATAACACTACTTTTAAAAATATCTTAATTTATGCAAAACTTGTTATTTTATTAAAAAATATATTAGTTATACGCGTTTATTTTGTAAACTAGATTATGTAAAAGAGTTTAATATTTATCTAGACGATCTCATATCAGATTTATGTCATATCTGTTGGATATTTCTATATTGTGTTATCTCCCCCATTCGCTTATATAAATGGGACCCTTTGAAAATAACTAAATAATGTTTGCAAATAGAAGACCGTTACATCGATATGGAGAAACGAATTTCATATAATGTTTCTATACAAACATTAATTCTAATACAATTAATTCAAACAAATAAATATTGATAAATAAAATAAGAGTTAAATATCATTATATTTTAACATAGACGTAAATTTTGTTTCAAATAAAACCTCTTTCGCAAACATTACCTAATCAATTTTTTTTAAAGTATTTTATAATCGCATTACTTCTAAAACATTTAAAAATTATTTTGAAATATTTTAATCTATTAATCGTTTAAAAATATTATAATAATATTTTAAATCAATAAAGAATAATTAACTATATAGTAAAACAATCTAAGTTAAAATTTATTCTTATCAAGTTTCCTTTGATCTCTTAAAAGTTCCTTAGAGCCCGTTAAATGTCGGTTCGTATAAAAGTTATTTTGTTTTTAAATAAATTGGTCTTTTGTAATGGCAAAGCTTAAAATAGAGTTATTATTTAGTGCTACAGATTATCTATAGATTCGTGGTTGGTCATACTTTTCTTGAACTAGTTTGTCACAGAGACTGATGAAACTTAAACGTTTTTGGACGTTTTGTTTACTTAGTTTTTAATGTGTTCAGATTTTATTAGTAAACTTATTAATAGGAAATTTTATTTTCAACCAATCGACGAGAACAAAAAGCTAACTACAGACCAACTATCTCTTTTGGAAATGAATTCCTTAGAACAAACTTCTAATAATATTGAAAAACCAAAAATAACAAATATTTAAATCTTTTAATCATCAAAAAACTCTTGAAGGTATAATTATTAAATAATATATAATAAAAAACAGAATTTATTTTGTTAATATAAATTTTTCAAAATTTACATAAATTTATTATAGACGTTACTTTAAATTAAATAAAAAAGTATAACTAATTTATAGGGAGGAAATATTGTGTGCAGATGCAAAACATCACAGTTTCACTGTTAGCAGGTTTTACAATAAATACTTTTTACAACTTTAACTTGAAAACAAATTAACTTATATTATTAATTTGAGCATTGTATTTATTGTTATTTGACGGTAAGAGTAACTAATAGAGAATTGTACTAGGTAATAAATTAGTTAAATAAGAAAATTATTTTTAATAAATTTTTATAACCATTCTCTGATTGTTGTAGAGAGATCTTCATTGTGATACACATTGTGATAATTATTGAAATCGTTGCCAAGTGGACAGGGCGGATGCCGTCGGAACTGTTCCACGTCGGATCCAGCACCTCAGCGGTACGGATCCACTCGGCTTAGTGACCTAGATCCGCTTTGGCACCGTTCACAATCGCCGCTTCAACTTAATTGTCCGACACTTCGAGCTCTCCTAACGACTGTGCCGCAATCGGCCGATTTAAGAGGAAGCTCCGACGCTATGACAGGCACCACTCTCAAGTATCTTTTGGCCAGATATCCGTACCGAACGGGTCAATCGCGCCACAGAAAAGCAATGAAATTCAAAAGTGAATTCGTTATAAATTCTGAATTTCGTTAGATAGACGGTATTCACCAAAATGTGAAAAATAAAAAATAAGACACATTGTCTGGGCACGGTGTTACGGACATGTATAATGAAAGAGGGGATTACAATTTGCCTTTGTGACTGCGTCGTCCAATTACATTAATCTGACGTACTCGTACCGTGGCGCCGCCGCAAGCAACTTGATTAAAAATTCTATTAGTTGAAAGGCACAGACATCTTCTTAATAGATAAAGCTCACGTCGCTAAGTTGATATGATTTACGTGAAATGAAAAAGAACAATCATAATATTCGCAAGAGCTTTATAATATAATAGAAAGATACAACATCGTCCATTACTATTAAAAGATAATAAGAAACGAAATCAGAAATATTTCAAATTGTTAGATAGTTATATTTTATCGTAACATATTATGATAACTATTTTTATCTTAACTTCTAATCAATCATAAGTTACTTTATCATTTTATTTCTGTGGGCTAAACTAAAATTATTAATTTCATCTATTTTTACTTATAATTATAATCCAGACTTTTCTACACTAATTTATTATATTTCAATTATTTCAATCTTAATCTAGATAAATATAAACCCAAAATTACTACGACCAAGCGACCCAATTTTGTAAAAATAAGAGCATCAATTATTTATTACTATTGATGATCGTTCTGTTGTAGTGGTGCGAGTAGTCGCGTCAACCACGAAGGTCGCAGGTTCGATTCTCGCTAGGGGCAGATATTTTTATGTGCGCAAATATTTGTTTCCGGTGTTTATGTAAGTCCTTATGGGTTTCTCCGCCATCTCTCGGAGAGTTCATAAAGCCGTCGGTTCCGGTTGTTATCATAGACACCTGGTAACGATCGATACTCATGGTAGAGATATTATCCGTCAACCCGCAGTGGAGCAGCTTGGTGGATTAAGTTCCAACCCTTCTTCTAGATGGAGAAGAGGTCTATGCCCAGCAGTGTGACGCTTAACAGCTGTTTGAGTCAGTCAGTCAGTTAATTTATTAATGTGTGTTGATGTATAAATATTTGAAAATTCTTATTTTAAAATTTGAAGATGTATAGGTACTTGTACTATAATTATAATATATACACTTTTTTGTAGGGTCCATCATCACGACAATTATTGAACCTAAATAATTATTACTGTTTATATTCGACATATTTTTACTTTATAGATTTTTTTTTCGTTTAGTTTAATTTTATTTTTTATTTTAGTACACATTAAAGCGCTGTCGGTTTTTTAAATTTTGTAAATTTTTAATTATTTTTATTCTCTCTTTGGAGGAGTTATTTCGATTTAATATAAATTCCTAAGAACTTTTAACTTGTGTTATTACTTTTTATAATTATTTTCCACTATTTTAAAATAAACAATACGTAAAAATTTTTCTTTATCAAAACATAAAATATTATACTTTTTAATCTGTGACAGTATTTTTACGAAAGGAATGTAAACGTTATATATTGGAAGCACTTATACTAAATTTAAAATAAAGATACGCGTACTGAGCGACTCGTTAAAAAGACGCAAATGTCTGGTCGCAATAAATCAACGTGAGCGTTGTAAAAAGGAAAAACGTTCCGCAGAACAGTTCCGCTCGGCAGTCCGCAGTTTCTATCTATGGAGCAGCGTCCACTCGGTTAGATTTACGTGAAGACACTCCAGTATCTCCTGACCTATCTGCGGTTGCACGAAAACAAATAAAAGACCACTGAAAATATATTTCCACTGTGAAAAGCCAGTGACGGTAATTTCCGGGTTATCCTTTATTCAATGTTTTGTTTTGGAAATTTTTCAAAAAAAAAACTTGTATTCAAAAAGTACATTGTTCTAAATTATTGAGAGATTCGTAGCTATTGTTTATTTTTGACCAATTATTTTTAAAAGCGCAGTTCGGCCAGGTTTAGGTTGGGTAAGTATTAGGTACACACTCATCCGTTATTTGACTGCTACTAAATATACATCAGTTTATTTTTTGTAATATAAATTTACTAAATAGTAAAAAAAAAATCTTAATAACATACTTTGTCAGTTTCAAGTAGCTTGTGGTTAATTTATACGTATCTTATTATACTTTTATCTTAACTCCTAATTATATAAATAACTGAATAATATATGAAAGCGTTTACAAATGAAACACTTCAAATATAGTATTGAATAGAATAGAATAATCTTTAGACCAAACGCTGCTGGTTAAACGTTTGGCAGACATTATTCTTTTAAGTACACAGACAATTCCCTCTGTAAGTTGCCGACGCTAAGACCCATGCAAATACGACCGTTTACTTTTACTTTCTTTTATAAAAGAGAATCTTTAAATCAATTTTATTTAAAGTTCAGATAAGGTTCTTTTATATTAAAAAAATTGTGTTCGCATTGTTTTAAAAAAATATTTACCTAAGAAATAGACACATTCATTCATGTTATATTACAAAGTAAATCTGATCATATCTCTTTCACCACAACTTGACATAATGGGTAGCAATGAATAAATAAGTATTGGGTCCTCACATATATAGAGTAAATAATTACATAAATATATTATGTAAATTAATAAAACTATCAATTGCTTCGAATTCCGAATTGTGGTGAGGCAGTGAGACCGAACAAAATAAAACGAATAAGGCTTTAAAAACAGCTGCCGCATGTGCAGCAAGTATAACGTTGACTAACATTCACATTGTCGTTTTGGAATGTTCAGACATTCCAGTTGAACTGGAAAGCACTTGTCGCTATTGTTCACTGCTCCCATTCAAAAGATTCAAGTATTGTAAATAAAAACTATATACATTTATCGAATTGTTTAAATTATTTAATCTGTTACTTTCAAAATAGTTCCTGTTAATTTTTTTAAATGTAATAGAATAATATTATTTAATACATTATATTTTATCACGAATATCTATTGGAGTGTGTTCAGTGTCATATCTTGAATCAAAACATGTTACAACAATAACTATTTTGCCAGATAAAGGTTTTGGGGCTCGAGGCTTTTAATCTAAAAACACATTACAGTGATTTTTAGATCGGGATAAATTTTGCTATTTTCGAGATGTGAAACTATATGGTATATAACCTTTTGTTGAAAATTTTTTTAATTAAAGATAACCTATGTATATTGTTCTAAATGTCGTTTACACAATAATTTGTCTTTCGATTTGAAATCAATTTAAGTATTGAAAGTATGTTATAGAGCACGAATTCTCTTTTGATTTTGTATAAATATTTCTGGCAAAAGTAACCGTTTTATTTCTTAAAACAATCGTTGTAGTGGTTAACTAAATAAATATGTAAGTTGAGAAATAAAAAGAAAAGCCTTATAAATTCTAGAAACAGAAAAGCTTCTCAATAAATGTACGAATATTATTTTAAAACGGCGCAGTTTCCACACAAACATTCAGCTTCGGCAGACTTGTTGCGGTATTTAATCGGCCGATGTTATCTGCATAATGCGGTCGTCAGCTAGCGTCGCGCGTACTTCACATCATTATTATGGATTTACATTTTAACCGACATCATATTGCTTGTTTACTTCAAATTAATTTACATTGAAATTTACTTTATTTTCTATCGTTGGTTTTATGTACGTTAATTATTATTGTACGTATATAAATAAGTATGTAATAAAAGCCACGGAGCTAATTAGCTAGTACATACGTATACATATATACTAATTGAATACATTGGAGGACTGCTATTGTTTTTGTGGTACTAAAGACAACATTAGGGTCCCAGAACAAATAGCCGAAGCGGTACAGAAACGACAACCTTACCTGACATATTAGTAAGAACCTAAAGTTTTATTAGAAGTGTTGTGCACTACACATACGGACTTTTATTTACATACATCGTTATACACAGTTCGTTATATATGTTAATAATAACTTCATTAGCGAAATAATCGTTTCATATTTAAGCTGGTTGGATGCATTGGTACTATTGTCATAAAAACAGTAAAAATTTTGATGAGACTTAAAACCATAGTTTTCTTTAAAAAATATATTTCTATATATATGAGGTTGTATTTATTTTTTCCCGCAAAGTAAAACTATTTAGATAGTTGGGTGTACAAAGTTTCTAGTCTTTATATTCATAATACCATTTAGTTTATTGTATTTAGAAAAATACTGTACATTAATAACAAAAAGTATCAGGATTTAATGATGATTAGAAATACATTATTCCGTAAATTACCCAACCAAATACATTTTGATATAAACACTGATAATAAACGATGAAAGTTTTAAAAGGATACGATATTAGTCAGTTTAATATATTTGAGTATCGGTTTGTGTAAAACGTAACGAAGCCGCGCGGAGTCACGAGACGTTGCGTGTAGTCCTGCCAATAATCGGCTCCTATAGTAGCGAGCTTATAATTAGCTGTTGAAATTGCGACTACCCGGTATTTTAGTAGAGTTTCGTGCGAAATATTTATCGTATTATTATCATAAATGTATTGTATTATTGTAATACATTTGTGGTTTTTATGTAAACGACGTATCTAATTTAAATTGATAGCTAGTTACTTTTAAAGGTGTATGAAATCCGTAACGCTTTGTCTTTTATAATTGATCTTGTCATTAATGTCAGAGTAATAATAATTGTATACGACAATAATATTATTTGTAAAAATATGGATGGACATCTGCACCACAGGAAGTAAGATTGTTGCTGACTTAGGTTAGAGTAAAAGAGAGTAAAGGATAGGGAAAGGAGAGATGTAGACTGCTCTAGAATCAACTGTAATGTCAATTATCTAATAGTTTCTACTACAAATTTATAAAACTATTCATTCTGTTTTGGTTAAGGTATCTTAAAGGAGTTATGATAAACTCTCATTAATTAATCTTAATTCAATTATTATCGCCCAACTCACTGTCGAACAACGTAGAAGATTTGGCTTCTAATTAATAAAATAATTAAGGACTTGTATAAATTACAAACAAAATAATGTCAAGCGTAATAATTAAATGACAAATGAAATTTAAAAAAATCAAAGTCGATTCTTAGGTCAATTTTTTTTTGGTTTTGGTCAATTTAGGTCAGACGACGCGTTGGCGCAGTGGTCACAGCAACTGGCTGATGCGCTAGCGGTCGCGGGGTCGATCCCCGCACATGAAAAATATTTGTATAGGCCATACAGATGTTTGTCGTGGTCTGGGCGTTTGTGCTTGTGTATTGTGTGTGTTTCCGGACTCCCGACACAGGATTCACATCCTACTGGGGGCCGTTGAGTGTGAGACGTTTATTTATTTATTTATGTTTAATAAAGATTTTTTTCTCCCATATAAAACTAAAATTAATCAATTAAATTTAATTAATGAATTAATATTTGTAAAAGCTGTAATATTAACATCAAGTGTCATCCACTACAAGTTTGAAAAAATGTATTTGAACTTGAGTGGATGAATAAAATATATTTTATTAACGATTGAAAATTTGAGCAAGATATGTAAATATATGTAGGAAGAGTCTACTAATAGTAGGAATTGAAGAATATATCTCTATATTTTTTGAAGTAATAAATCTTATGATATATTTAGTAGTTTTATTAATAGTATTTCATTTAAAGTAATACGTAACTGATAATTCATTTTACAATTTGCTCATTCATTTTAATTTTTTTCTTTTCAGATCACATACGGGAGTTTTCCTGTGGCAATCTTTTTTATCGTACTCTATATTTAAATGAAGAAAGAAATACGCTTTACGTCGGTGCTATGTAAGTGCATCAATTTCACTGTATTAACATGACTGAGTAATTAGATATTTCGCCTTATAACTTGTAGCGTAGGTCATAAGTAATTATTTTTTACTGAAATCATCAAAATATAGACAATAATAATTACAAAAAGATTCAAAAATGGAATAAGGTTAGTTTTCAAGCTGCAAACGCTTCACATATTACACAAGACTGAAAATATTTATTACAGAAATTTTACAATATTATACATATTTACAATTATAATGCAATACTACATTATTATACAATACTATATTATATTACAATATTATATTATTTATTAATTATTACACAAGGGTTATTTAGTGCGAGATTGGAGATGCTTATGTCCTGCAGTGGCCTGCGATAAGTTGAAGCGAAACGCTTCACATAGTTTTGTGATACTTACATATCTATTATGTCACTATGAATTAAATACTTGTATAAAATATTTAAAACAAAGTATTTTAATTGAGTTGAATTCGTGATGGAGATTAAGTTTGACAATAATTTATTCTGTAAGTTTACTTTTCAATTGGATAAGTAATTAAAATAAATCGTCTGTTATTTTGTACATGTGCTTCATTATCTGAAGCATATATTTTTTAATATATTTTCGTGTAGTAGAAATTATATATTTATAATAATATCATTTTATGAATTTTCAGAACCATTTAATAAAAAAAGCATCCTGTTTACTTTTGTACGTTTATCGCTCTGTCAACCAGTTACTATTATAACACATTATGTTGTTACAAAATGTATTATTTTACTTCTATAACATGCGTTTTGCTGATAATATCGCTACAAACGTTTTATCAAAGACTTTTCGTTTAATTTAATTCGTCTATTGTATTTGACTCTTTACGAGTCAGCAATTTTTATCGATAGAAGTAACGCAAGGAGCTATGGCAATCAATTATACTCAATTTTGACATTATTAATTTCTTTCATTTTCCTTTCCTTATTCTTGTACGTATAATTTTAGTGTCAGTCACCTATAAATTACAATTGTATCGTATTACAGTTACATATTTCCATTTTTTGTTACAGGGATCGAATATTTAAACTAAATATGACTGATATTAGTCAGTCTCATTGTGAGGTTAGTACTTTTTATTGATTTTGAACGTAAAATAAACACAGTTTTTTAAATATTTTTATAGTATTATAAAAATGAATTGTTTTGTTCTATTTAACTATATTATTGTACACTTAGAGGATATAGCTCCGGATTACCAAGGCATCATGAAATCACCGAATATTCTATGATATTAATAATTGAAAAATAAAATGCAATTTACAAATCCAACCTTACTAAAGCTATGTTAATGCATCTTTTAGAATATTCTGTTTATTATGAAATAAACTGATTACCTTGCAGAGAGATGCGTTGCTGTTAGAAGCTAGTAATGTAGCTCGATGTGTAAGTAAAGGCAAATCAGAGCCGTTTGAGTGCAGAAACCACATCCGAGTTCTGCAGCCGCTCGGTGACAGTGAACGGCTCTATGTGTGCGGCACTAACGCACACAACCCCAAGGACTGGGTGGTTTACGTGAGTTAATCCCTAAAATCAACTCATACGAGTTTTATAGCAAACCCTCTTGCGTTCAGGATAATAGCTTATGTTCATTCTACTGCGTCGGCAATGCTATTTTAAAACACCTGTTCTTTACATAAATTATAGTTTTATGCGGTCCGCCCAAAACTTCGTCTAATAAAGTGATGAAAAATGCAGGCAATACTTTTTGATAAATTTTAGGAATAAAAACTTTATTTACTTAACATTTAAGCTTTATGTCATGTTTTTATCATGTACTATGTATGTATGTATGTACGTACGCATGTACGTATGTGTATATGAATACTGTAATATTAAAAAACTTATGAAAGTCAATAAGGAATTACATTATTTTTGTAACAATTTTAGAATTGTAAAATATAATATTAATTTATATATAATATTATTGTAAATTTTTAAGTTTGCCCACTTATTTTGGTATACGAAAATACTAATACTTTGTTTCAAGTAAATCCCTAATACAAAGTACGTTGTTTATGTTTACTTAACCTTTCATCCATAATTCTTGCGTACCAAAATAAATGTTTAAATGCTAGTAGGTATTGTTTCCTTCCATTTGTTTTACTTTGTTTAGTTAAACCTCACTCACCTCCCACGCCACGAGTACGTGCCAGGCGTGGGGCTCGGTGTGGCCAAATGTCCGTACGACCCGGCCGACAACAGCACGGCGGTGTGGGTCACGCGAGGCAACCCCGGCGGCCTGCCAGCTCTCTACGCGGGAACCAATGCCGAGTTCACAAAAGCGGACCCGGTCATATTCCGAAACGACCTATTTGATTTTCGTACAGGTCAAAAGAGGTTCAACTTCAAACGGACGTTGAAGTACGACTCCAAATGGTTGGATAGTGAGTGCTACGTCATTAAATTGATTTTGGGTCTAAAAATTGTTAGCGAATATTTATTTCTACTCTTAACGTACAATCATAAAATAAATGTAATTGAACGTATATTTGGCATCAATTAAATATTTACATTTGAATAATTCTTTTTTTGTATAAATAATTTCATGATTTGTTACAGAAACAAATTTTGTGGGGTCCTTTGACGTTGGAGAATATGTCCTATTTTTTTTTCGGGAAACTGCTGTGGAGTTCATGAACTGTGGCAAAGCAGTATATTCTCGAGTAGCTAGAGTATGTAAACAAGATACTGGCGGCAAGCATATATTGAGCCAAAATTGGGCTACTTATTTGAAAGCCAGGCTTAACTGCAGCATTCCAGGAGAATTCCCGTTCTATTTTGATGAAATACGTAAGTCAGTTGGATTTTATAAACGAATGATGGTGTACTGTCACATGGTGCTTGAAATTCCTTAAAAGTTGAAGCACACAGCTCCATTGTTTAAATTAGATTTCTTAACATAGCTGTAAAAGGTTTCTTAAAAGTACTTTATACGGAGCCTTAAATTTACGACTTTTTCATTGCTTTAAGTAAGAAAATTCCTTTTTAAAAGCTTTTAGTTTAATATGAAAAATGGCTTTAATTAAAGAACCAAATTAAATTTATTTTATTTCTGAAAACGGAGACTATAAAGTGAATAAGATTTTTATGTTTTTTGTTACAAAATAGAGAGTGTATATCAGATGCCGGGCGACCCGAGTCGGTTTTACGCTGCATTCACGACGGGCGCCAGTGACGGTTTAATCGGCTCTGCAATTTGTACCTACACTATGGATGACATTCAAGAAGCTTTTGCTGGCCGGTTCAAAGAACAAGTTCGTATATTAAGTGTTTTTATTTTAAGATATGATTTTTATTTAAAATAAAGTTTATAAAAATATCATTTTATTATATTATTTGTTATATCGTTTAGCTTTAACGTTATTTATAAAACATTAATTTTTCTATACAGGCAACGTCGAGTTCAGCATGGTTACCCGTTCTTAGAGCGCGAGTACCTGAACCAAGGCCTGGAACATGTGTTAATAGTACTGAAGCACTTCCAGACAATGTGTTGAATTTTATTAGGTAACTGAAATATATTACTACACCTTTTTAGTTTACTATTGCTTTATATATGTATGTCAGTTAAAGGCGCTAATTTATTTTACGATGAAACAAAAAAAACTGTATACATAATAACAACTAGTGATATATTGTTATATCGTAGCCGATATCTTCCAGTTCCAGTGATATTTATAATACATGAAACACGTTTTTTAAAAATAAGTTTTTCTTATTTTCTTCTGACAGAAAACTTACAAAAAATAAAAGCACCAACACAGATGTTGCGGAAATGTTGAAACCACTTTTAAATTTTTCTATAACAAGTATGACTATAATTAGTTTAGAAATAATACCGGAGTAAGAATAAAGATTCTTACGCCGAGTTGCACGAAACAAATTTTAAATTTAAGTGTTTATTAAACTAATTTAATCACAAGAATGGTGATTATCTGTTGCACGAAACCTACATCTGATTAAGTTAACAAAAAAAAAAATAATTTAATTAAAGACCTATCTAACGGATGATTAATTCCAACAGCTTTAAATTAATCATGAGATCAACTAATTTTAAGATTAATTGCAACTTAACTAACGGAAAGTTAGCGACGGTTTCGTGCAACTCGCCGTTAGTTGTTAAAAAAAAGTTTCATCTACCGTTGTCATGACATAATAACTCAACATTATCCAATGTACAGATAAGATATGATTGTCATAACATTGATGCATATGAATGCAATGCTTTTAAATATAATATGAAAAAAAATGACTCGATGAAAATGAAATCATAATATCCAAATATATTTTGATTAAATTAATATATTTGCTTTAATTACGTTTGAAGGACTTCCATCCTATTAATATTTTAACGTTACAATCAAACAAAGAAATAATAGCGAAAGCTTCATACAACCTAATATAAAGGGAATAAGGTTAATGGAAAATCAGATCGTTTCGCCTTGTTCCCTTAAGACTAATCTACACAAGGTTAGATCTGACATTAGTTTCGCGGCGCGTGTGTTCCCTTAATTGGGTCACACACCTCCTTACATCCTAATTGATCGTGAAGCGAAATTACATCTGATTTATTATTGCTTTTGTGCTATAATATATGTATAGTCGCTGAGCTTGTTAAGGGTTACTACTAATGATTCAATGTAACCTGACCCAGTTGCTTAATTAAACAAACGGATCAGGTCTTAATTGATTTCTAACAAATAGAGTACTTTATAATATATATAAAGGCAGATGATTTCATTTGTTTCATTTTAAAAGTTATGCGTGCTTTAAATTAAAATTTTTAATTTACTGTTATAACATTTTAAGTGTTTAAAATATAAAATTTGTTTAATTTCGTTAACCGTTCGGTTTAATATAATGTCTGGCCCGTGGCGCAGTTGGCAGTGGCCCTGTGTTCTGCTCCAGGGTTGTGGGTTCGATTTCCGCCCCGAGTCTGGGTGTATTATGTATTTGTTTATATATATATTATTTATATGTATATTTATTCAAAAAAAATATGTATATCAGTCAACTGTTACCTAAAACAGAGGCATTAAGTTACCTACCTTAGGAACAGACGACCGTGTGTTCCTAATATATTTAAAAAAAAAAGTTGTATTGTTTGCTGTAAGGAATTATGAAGCCGTTGTAACAAATTGCAGTGTTTCACAATTATAACAAGTTACTTTATAATTTCGCAATTATCGAATTATAAAAATACGAGCACTTTAACAATTAATAAATTGGTATATTCGTAATAAAATCCCAATTTATTAGCAGATGATACACTCAATAGTATGTCTACAATTATATAGCTTTACATAGGTGTTCATTAAAAAACTATATCCATCACTGAAAGGGTTTTTAAAAAAAATCTTAAGGGTGAAGTTAGTTGTAGGTTTGTGTAAAAGTTACTAATTGTTTTATTTTTGTAATCTAATAAAAACAAAATAAACTAAAATGTCAATGGACCGATATTCACAGTCATCATAGGTTGTGTAATTATATGAACTAAACAGAACTAAAACTATCTGTACAACAACGAACTATATCTTGCAGCTAGGCAAAGGTCCCTTTTATCTATACAGGATTATTTAAGCTTAAGAAGGAAGGATTGCCTTCTTTACAAAAAGTAACAATTATTATCAAGGTTTTTTGGTAACAACCAGTTGTGACGTCTTTACGTAGTCTCTGAGGTACAGTGGTGAACCCCACAAGGTTAAATTAACATCCACTTTAAAAATAATTATTGGTTCAAATATTTGAAGCTGTAAATATAATAACAAATGGATATCAATACTTATCATCCATCATCCAAGAAATTATGTAACTTTTTTTAGATCACATCCTTTAATGGATTCTGCTGTGAGACACGAAGGAGACACGCCCGCATTTTACAAACGAGACATAGTACTCACTACTCTTGTAGTAGACAGACAGTTTGTAGACATGTTAGGCGATGACATTACGTACACCGTCTTCTACGCAGGAACCAGTAAGTAGTCACTAGACTAAAATATTAAACTATTGATATCTGTAGTAAAGTTTTATTCGATTTATATCATTGATATAAATCTTAAATAAATTCACATGTCTTTTTTATTATATATTGATATTTTACGAGCTTTTGTTTGTGTAAGGTCAAGGGGAAGTATACAAAATAGTGCAATGGACTGGCGGTGGATCGCGCGTGGCTGATGTGTGGCGAGCTGCGGGTGATGAGCCGGTGCGAGCGCTGGCGCTGTCGCGACAAATGCACGCGCTCTACCTCGCGACCGACAACCGCTTGCGACAGCTGCCCTTGCACGCCTGTGCGCACCGGTGCGTAAATGTCGTTATACTTATCAACTTTATGATAACTTGCAAGGCCCACTTAATATATTATGATATAAAATAAAAGTTGCACATATAGACTGTAATATTAAATACAATGTGTAGTTATTATTCATTTTATAGGGAACTAGACAACCACTCTGGTGTAGTGGTGCAAGTAAGTTGCCTCAAACCGCGCGCCGGGCGGCGGTTGCGGGTTCGATTCCCGCACGGGACAGATATTTATATTTGTACAAATATTTGTTTCCGGTCCTTGTGGGTCACCCCACCGTGCCTCGAAGAGCACGTGAAACCGTCGGTCCCGGTCCATGGTAAGGAAATTATCCGCTAACACACAGTGAAGCAGCGTGGTGGATTAAGCCCCAACCCTTCATCTATATGGAGAAGAGGCCTTCAATCAGCAGTGGGTGGCTTACAGGCTGATACAGTATATAAGGAACTAAAAAACAATATAACTTTATCTTTCCAGACTCATATATCAAACAAATAATCAATGATACAATTTGGTACAATGGTACCTATTTAATGTTATCCAATTCAATTTCATGTTACAAAAATTATATATACATTATTTTGACGACTATCTAATATTTTATAAGACCACACTAACAAAATTCTAATTTGATAAAAATATTGTGTAAAAATTGGGTAAATGGTAAATGTATTTTGATACGAAAATATATAAACAAGTTAAAGTATTGATACTGAGTAGTTTTTTTTTAGTTTTATTATTGACTAGCATCCACCTACGGCTTCGCTCGCCTAGGAAAATTTTTTTTTTTTTAAAAAGTATCCTCTGTTACTACTTCTAATACATCCAAGAATATATTCACAAAATTTCATGATGATCGGTTAAGCAGTTTTCGCGTGAAAGAGTAACAAACAAACTTACATTTCACATTTTATAATATAAGGTAGAGATGTTAATTCATATTTGAGCAGTTTTTTTTCTAGAAACAGTATATCGCTCATAGATATTTCACAAAAATCTTTGAAGTAAAAGCTCGAAATATAACACAACAACAAGAATAGAAGAAAGTTTGAAAAACTCTATTTTTTTTTATTTTTATGAAACTAGTTACGACAGCTGCGTGCGTTGTGTCCTCGACCCATATTGCGGATGGGACAAAGAAGTGGGAGCGTGTCGTCCGTATACGCCTGGCCTCCTCCACGACGCGACTAATTCGACGCCATCAATCTGCGAAGCCAGCGCTCCTCTCAAAACCGTCCGAGCGGGATACGGACAAAGCGTACACCTGGCCGCCTTTGGAAAAACGCCAGAAGCGCTAAAAGATCAGAATGTCGCATGGTACCATCATTCCAGGGAACGAGGTCGTTACAAAATCAGTTATAAGTAAGTCGTTTTTGATGTCCATGATTTTAAATTAAAGTGACTTTTTAAATTTTTGGTCTTAGGGCCAGTTTCACCACTTGCTATTAAGTTCCCGATAACCTAACTGGCACTTATTTTGACAGATAACCCATACAATTACCTGTCAAAAAAGTGCCAGTTAGATTAGCTGAAACTTAATAGCAAGTGGTGAAACTGGGTCTTAATCGAATAATGTATGTAATATAGTCTTAAAATTTGGTTTCCGATATGCTTATAGTTGGGAGCGGGTCCTACAGACGTCGGAGCGAGGGTTAGTGTTATTGTCAGTGACTGAGTCGGATCGGGGTCGATATGAGTGTTATTATGGACCTACTCTTATCGCATCTTATAATTTGGATATTGATATTCATAGGTAATTTTATACATTTTTATATTAAGATTATTTTTTCATATTTCATTACAATAAAATTACATACGCCGCATTAAATACGCCCGATAGATTTCAATTACTACTTTTACCGGCAATATCTTTCAAGTGAAGAGTTCAAGTAATGTGATTTTATTTTCATTTCCTACATAAACATTTATCTTAATAAAATTTCCATACACAATCATTGACAGACAATATTACTCTGTTAAATTTAACAGAAATCCTTCTGTAAGTCACGCGTAAACAGATGACATTTTTTTCATGCTTCTGTCATATTCATAGTCATATATTAATACCTCGTCGGTTATAAACTAAAGTACCTGGATGACCGAGCTTTGCTCGGTTAAATTATATTTAGATACATTACATACAGATGAAACTGGATGAACTGGTTATTTAAATAAAAAATAAAAAATAAAAAGAACTCTTAATTAAAAAAAAGGAAAAAGATTGGTCTGTAGAGACCTGGATTCGAACCCAGGTTTTCTAATTTCGAATCCGCCCGATTCCTATCTGAGCTATTAGAAGCTTGTCAATGATAGCGAAATTTACCTTCGTATTCTAATGATATTTTTTAATTGCGTAAAAAAAGGGATAAAACAACATTTTCTAAAAATAAATCCTAGCTAGATCGATTTATCGCCCCCGAAACCCCCTGCATACTAAATTTCATGAAAATCGTTGGAGCCGTTTCCGAGATTCCGATTATATATATATATACAAGAATTGCTCGTTTAAAGATATAAGATGAAAAATTTTACTCATAATAGATGCACACAACCAAACAAATCCCAAGAGTACCGACAGGTATATTCAGATTGGTGCCACGAATTCGAAAAGTACAAGAGTGCTATGAAGGCGTGGGAATCACGACAAATGGTAAGAAATGAGAAATTTTTAATTTTTGTCGTAATTAATCATTAATTAAAGTTTCCAATAAAAAATAATAATTTATGGTCTTCAAGTTTTCGTTTAAAGAAATTTTATTCATTTCATTTTGATATTCGTTGAATTTCGTGGTAAGATAATTGTTGGTAATTAACATTAGCACCTATAATACTTAAATAGCAATATAATGTCGATTGAAATAAGATTGTCTATATTTATTGATTTAAAAATAACTTTTATGCTTTTATTTATATAATATATAATTACGATATATTGAGTCTAATCCAGTTCGCGATACAGGATTTTTTATCCAAAATATTTATTATGGTCAAATAAATAAAATGTTTCTACGTATTTAATAGTCACTGTTTACTTAAAGTAAAATATTTAAACACTTATATTTCATTAAAATTCAATCGAATATTATTTTACTCTATACAATTACAGCAATGCTCCAAAAACATGAATGCATCGAGCCAGCAAAACAGCATGAGCAACGAGATCGTGGCTTCACTGCGGTGATAGGGCACAGTTCGCTAGATTAATGAGTGATTACACTGAGCCGCGCCAACATCAGCTATCCGATATTATGCCGATCCAACTCTCTTTATCACGTTTCGATTACGAACTTATTACCTCCAATCATTGAGCGCTTGGTAAAATTTTTACTTGACATTCAGTGTTCTCATTTGCCACATTATTTATGCAACGTTGTACATACATACGAGTAAATTACGTTATTATACATACATTGCTCTAATTTTTAATATTTGATATGAATCTTTCACGAGTGTGACTTAAAAATAAAAATAGATATTATGTAAATTTTATATAATTGTCATTACTTTTGTTACAAGAATAAATTAAAACAGTTAACTATTGACATTTAAATAGGGTCAATAGCTATCTATCCTTTTTTTACAAAATATATAATACGATAAAAATAAAATCTCGAAAATGGAGTAGGTACACGTTGTTTGTTGTAAATAAAGGGAGATATAAAGGAATACGTTAGACGTAAAGTTCGATAAATGATTACTACAATACTTTTCGAGAAGTGATTGACAGCAGCATAAATAATGAAGCTAACATGAGTTGTATGTCGGTAACCTTATAGTAACAGATCGGGGGAAATATAATTCAGTAAAGGAATGATCTGCGAAAATAGATATGTCGGCCGTTACGCAGACTGCGCTCCTTGATGGATGGCCGACATTTGTTTGACTTGGGTTGCAACTATGTATTTCCTCTCCGAGATTAGGCATCATAATATTGGATAGTTTGCGTTTCAAATAAGAGATGATAATAATCAAATCTACTATTATTGATTAAAGTGACTGAGTAATAAATATAGGGACATAAGCTTTTTTATGTTATTCCTTCGTAATTAATTATTATTAAAATTCACCTTCATACTGGATTCTTTCTGTAAATATTAAAACTTGAGGGTGGAAATTATCCATGAAATACAAATGCTGTGATATCAGTTTGCGTTTACGTCTCCGTAAATGAAATATATAAGAAGTAATGTAATTGGTGTTTTTATCTTGTTTAATTTTATTCTTTGGTTACAATGCGATAAATATTTTAGTTTAAACTTGATTAAAAAAAAAAATTAAACCAGGAACTTTTACGTTTAAGATACAGTAAATTAATAAATTATCTTATTCTCACGTCCATTCAGAGTATTTCTGTAGTAAAAAGCAATACAAACGCCAATTTAGGTAAGAAAATAAATATATTGGTATTTATATTAAAAGCTTATTTATACAAATCCGAGAACGCCTTGGATTGCGACAGCATTTACGTAGTTATAGTTTTGTTAAGTGAAGTTTCCAGAGTTGCGTGTTAGATGTTGTTCTTAATTCGTAGTTACGTGTTTCGGTTTAATTCCTTGTATTCTAAACCAAGTGTTGATTTATTGTCATAAAATGTAATTTTAGGCCCATTTCGGAGTTTAAAACCGAATTTAATAGAAATTGTTCAACTTGTTTCGTTATTATAGGTAATCTCGCTAGAATAGTGCCTTGTGAAGCATGCTTATAGATTATTAAAAATTAAATACGATATTTAATAATATTTTTGTGCATCGTGTAAAGAAATTTTGCTTAGTTCATAAGTATGTACGTCACTTAGTATGTTAAAAATAAAGCAATAATGTCCCATTAATAGAAAAATCACCAGTCTTATTAAATAATAAATTATCAAGCAAATTGTTGAACCTTTATAGTTACTACAATTTCCTAATATTGTTGATGATGGTTAGTAGTTATCTGTCGGTTTAAATCAAAACGAAATCTAAATGGTTATGTAAAAGATATTATATAATGATTATATTTCAATTAATTTAAAGGTGAGCTTAAATGCAACATTCAAATGTATGTAGTTATAAATATCTTCTCTGTGTATATATACAATATTTTCTTATAATTAAATCATTTATATTGCTTTAACACACGCTGGTTAATTTTTTGGTTGCAGTCGAATGTAAAATAATGTTTGTAAGTAATGATGTAATGTTTTCAATACATGTAATAGGCATTGTTTTAACCTTTTTTATTTTTATTATCTTCAATATTGTTTATGTTTGTATTACGTATTAATATAACATTAATATGATCTGTTTCATTTTGCAATATGTGAATTGAAAATATTAAAATGTATTTTAAACTTATGTATCTATGTATATACATATAACATAATGATTCTGCCAATACGATAAAGACGCACAATAAATATATTTTTTTAAATAACAGATTTGAAAGTTTTAATATTTATTAATACGTTCCATTCATTCGTATTGAAATTAATTTGTAAATTATATAATGAAAACTAAGGTTTGGTTCTCATTTCATAAAAATGTTGAACTTTAACTGAACTGTTTGGTAACTGTTTGATAGGATTATTTTCACATTGCAATTCGCTCATCGTTTTTATCAATGCACACAATTATTAAATTTTCTTTTAAAGTCAATAAGTTGACCTTAACTAATGGTCAACAATTTATATTGTTCAATGTTCAGTTTACAACAGTGTATTCCAGTTATATTAGACATAAAAAAATAAAAGAAAGCTATATTTTGGTTTTCATCTTCTTTTTGATTTTTTAATAAAAAAAAATTAATCTGAAACTTTCAAGTCGTTCCGAGTGACGTTAATCTTTCATGAAAGAGAAAGTCGCATTTGTTTTTTATCTTAAATATAATATATAGAGATAAGTATTATGTTTTTTTTAAACACATCTTCCTTTTCCAAGTAAATTACTTTTTAAGTATTTTGTTTTACATGGTGCGCTCAATTTACCTAACGCAAATTTTTTAATAATACAAATAGAATGCTAAAGAGAAGTCTACCTAAAGCACACACTGCTCACATATATCTGTAATTTTGTAACATACATACAACCACGTCAAGGATATCTTCAAAGTTTTTATCAGAGTCGTACTTTGTTTTAATCAAGTTTAGAGGTATTTTAAATAAAATAAAAAAAACAACAACACAACAAACATTTAAAAAACTACGCCAATTTAAATACATGTCATTTTTGTTGCTCACAGTCAACGGGAGTAAATGTAGTACGAGTACCCTATTATTTTTACACTTTTATATTGAAAATGCTCTTCGAACATATTGCAATAAATCCGTCTCTGTTAAAAACTATTGTATTTATTGACGCGACTATCGATATTATTCTATGTTCAAAGAAGGTCAGCCTAGATGCAAAATACAATCGCCAAAAGTATATGTTGATTTACCTCTTTTCAGTAGACCCTTCTTTTCAATATTCATTTGTTTGCATTTTTTCTAACTAAACATCTATTTTCTCCAAAACAGTTATAAAGTCCTCAAAAATAATAATTATTTTTATGTTAAAGTTATTGATAGATAGGGAAAAAAATCTTTAAGAGCTTGTATAAAAATTATTAGCATCACTCAGAATATCCCGTACTGTCCACATTAAATCACTAAAAGAAACCTGTCTACAAAAATATAGCTTTCCCCCATTTATTATTACTTATTGTTTTATATCTATAACGACTGGACTAAGTTATGTAACAAATTTATTTAGCTATGAAATGGATATTATAAAAATAAAAAGTAAAATATTGTAAATAATATACGTTTTGGTAGACAGATCCCGACTATATAGGTATGTTTATTGTAAAATATATTATTAAGTTATATTATAAGCCATTGTTTTATAAAAAGAAACACAAAATAAATTATTTTAGATCTAAATGAATTTTATTTAACCATTGTGCTGGGAGACAAAATTATAATATCATATACTATGTGTTATAACTGTCTATAACTGTTTAGTTAAACAATAAAATTTAATTCACTCAATTTGAAAATTCATTACTCCACATTTCTATAACTTTTTACGGGTAATGAAATCGTAATTCAAGTATCGTAAACGGCGTCTGTCTTAGATTGGCGAACATCATAGGATTTAATTACCGAGGGGACTGAATAATTGGCGACTCGCCTCTAACGGCCACGCTTTACGGCCAAATTAATAGATTCCCACTGCAGCCCTCGCAGAACCTCATTTTCATATTACCTAACTAATATTAGAGCAGTGATTACAATTTATTTAATGAATTTTAGGATTGTATTAGTATTTCACGTTTCTGTGGCTATGTTTTAAGACAAAACTTGTTTGTTCGATAAGTGTTTTAACACTTTAATATTATGTATGCGAATAGATTGCAATGATACTAGTATCTGTATGTAGTTTGTTTGAGATGTAGATTACAACATAAACAACATCGCAAAAGACCTAAGTTCAGAAGTTTCGGTTAAAGTACTCGGCAATTAAGAGGGTAAAACTGCGGTGTATAGCTAGGTCTGTATAGAAATAAATGCATCTTCCCATGTTATGATAAAAGATGCGGGGCTTAATGCTCCTCGATATATAGGTACAGCACAATATTGACCATGTTTCAAAATATTACCCGAACATAGTATTTCATCTTCCTTTTGACTGTTAACTTTGTAGATCTCGAGGTGAATGTTAAAGCCTCGCTGGATACAATGGGTTGCAAATATTTATGGAAGGCGGTGAACAAGAGACATTACGTCACCCGCCTTGGTCGCTTATGTACTATTTACCAATATATTTTAAATATTTATAAGGAGACCCTCGATATGCGTTAATGTCGACGCGAGTCGGAACCAGAGAGAGCGATCTTCCTCTATGTCCACAGATACGAAAGACGCCGTTTGAGCGCAGATTATAAGAATGAGAAATCTAAATGGTGTCATTCGTAATATATAGAGCAGCTTATTCTATTTTAGATATTACCCAAGTACCATGCTTTTTATCGTGGTCGTTTCGATTGTTGTACTTAATTTTGCGGTTCAATACATAAATGGTGCAAATAAATGCAAGAGCGCTGTTGTTAAGCTTCCACTACCAGTGCCTGTTGTCTGCTTATCCGACAATCCATTTGTCCATCGGTGTAACTATATTTAGAGCCGTATCAGAGACGAATTTATTATTTCTCTCTCTCTTTCTCTCTCTATCTCTCTATCTCTGTTAAACTTATTTTCTAATTAATTAATTATTATATCCATTGGAATAAATAAATAAATAAATAGAAACTTTGAATCTTTACAGAGTAATATATTACTACGGTCGCTTAATACTTTTATATTAATACTAAAAATAAATAAAATTTTCCTCATACAAAAATTTGATTTTTATGGCGTTTTTAATATCGGTTATATTTTTAGGCTTCTATATTATCTTCTATTTGTACTGATATTTCAAGGGCCAATTTTCGTGATTGAAAGAATTACATATTGTATATTTATTTCATTCATAACTTTCTTGAAATATGGATATGATCTAATAATAAACTCGGAAGATATTAAAAAAAAATCTCCTTAATGGTCATTAATCAAAAGTATTGCTGTTTACAGTTCTTATTTTTTGTAAATATACTACTTACCTTATTAAACTAAATGCTTTAAAATAATAAATAATATCTTAAGAAATAACTTCAGAAAAAAGTCCACTACAAAGTAAAAACACCGAATGAGTAACTTTCCAAAAAGTTCATTTATAGAAAAGAAAATAAACTAAATTATTATTTTTTATTATTTCATTAACTATTTTAAAGTCATTTTTTTTATAATTAATTGGATCTTTAAGAATATTTAATGTATTATATACATTAAATAATCAATGATATTTATGAATATAATAATATTTAATGTATTTAAGAATATTTAATGTATTACTTATATACCATTCAAAACAAAATCCTTTCGTCCTTGTCCTTGAATCCTTATTTGACTCGCACTTGATGCGCTTCTTAAATTAGTCAACATAGAACTCTTTTTAAAAGAGAGGCGCCTTGGTTATGAACACCAATACTGCGCTTCCTTACATTTTTCAATTAAAATTATAATAAAATTAATATCCAAATATAGTTATCCATACATTACAAATTTTTATATTAAACTTCGTATATTATGTATGACTGTATGTGTATATTGTAATATTATCAAGGTATAACCGATATTACTTATATATTTATAATAAAGCTCACCCACGCGGTTTCATTTGCGTTGATATTTTATAGCCTATATTACTTTCGGGTGATGAATTAATGTTGATAAATGTCATTTTCTAATGTTAAAAAACAAACAAAGAAACCTCTTATATATTATTACATCCATAATACAAGAGGTTTAGTATTTTTCTTTCAATTTTAAAACTTTATTGTATAAGATAAACATGAAGACTCTTTATTCTTTCTTTTGTGTAGGTAAACGTTAAAGACGTTAAATACATTTTTTCTTATTTAATAGTGGAATTTAATTACGCATAATAATAACTCGTAATTTTGTTTTAAGGATCATACTCTATATATCAATAATCTTCCACATAGTTTTCATTCAGTTTTAATTTTCTTTCTTTTCTTATATTTATAAGACAAAAAAAAATATAACATGTTAAGTATGGAACCATACTATGAATCTTACGGTACCCTACAAGAATTGGCAAGCAAGCATTTAGGATGTTTGTTTCAAAACGAAGGAAAGCCGATGCAGCCCATGTCGCAACGTCCGCTACGAGCGTCAGCTACGAGTCGCCGACGCAGCGATTTCATCATTAGCCTAAATTAATTTTCATAATTAATTTTAAATAAAATATTGTCATTCCTAATTCCAACTTCGAATAGGTTTCACATATTTAGTTGTAATTTTTTTTTATTAATTAATTAAAGTAGTTTTTAAGTAAATTTGGTTTTTTTTCGATCCATCGGCTGCAGTAAACGTAATTAACATTAGATACAGAGTTACAGAGTTATTATATTGATTCTGTAAGTCAGATAAGTGTCGGGCAAATACTTTGTAGTGCGCTCCCACGCGGTCTTATAAAATGAAATGTATATATGTTTCATGGCCAGATTATTCTACTTAAACATTAGTATTTGTTTATTTATTTTTAAGGCATACCAAAATTAAAATACAAAGGTAAAAAAAAACTCTTGAACGTTCTCTACGCTTATTACGAACAAAGATTGTAAAAGTATTAACTTATTCATTACTCAGGAATTTTATTACATTTTTTATTAAATATTTGTGTTAGTGTACGACGGCTTTCAATATTACGTATTATAATAAAAAAAAACTTAATATTTTTTATTATAATATTGCATTTTATTATATATATTTATAAAATATATTTTTTTAATTATAATATTGGATTTGCAAGCTGAAGTGGCAGTGGGCACATAGTACGTAGAACTGACGGCCGATATAGCCAAAAGGTTCTCGAGTGGATACCACGTACCGGCAAGCGCAGTGACGGACGGCCGTCCGCGAGATGGACAGCATCTTGAGGAGAGTCGCTGGAAGCCGTCGGATGGAGGCTGCTTCGAACCGGTTGCTCTGGAGGTCGATGGGGGAGGCCTACGTTCAGCAGTGGATATCCAATGGCTGATGATGATGATGATGAAATAAAAAAGAGATCTATAAAAAGTAAGAATAAAATAAAACAATAATTATAGGTCCATAATATAAATAGTAACATTTTGATCCCAACGCCGTCAGTTCGGGGAACCATAAAACCCATTCCTATTTAATTTTTTCTAAGACTTCAGACGACAAGACGTTATTGAGCTAAATAATAAAATTTGAGTATATGGATACTAAAATTTTTGTGTATTAAGTATAAAAATAGATTATTTTAATCGGATATATCGATGTACTTTTCAATCCTGTTTCGGTGGATTATTTATTATACAAAATCAAAAATTTGATTAGTAATCAAGAGAAATAAATAGCATTTATACTGTAGGATGTTAAAATAAAAATGTTCTTCTAAGTATAAGTGTTATGGAAATATTTGTTTACATTTCAATTCATTTTCAATCATGAAGTATCACATATAATTATGTTATCGATGTAATAAAAGATTGATCTGTAATTTTATCAAATTGTCTTCTAAGTAAGTAAATTTGTAGTATCTATTTGATGACCGCAGCTATGTTATTACCAAATATAGAGGTTAACATAGGGTCTTAATTCGAGCCCTGACCCTGAGCCGCTAGATACAGAAAGATTGACGAACTGATGAGCCTTATCTTTATATACTATAACTTGTGACGTTTTATTGTAGTATGAAGTGAACCAATTGAAGAACTTGTATGTACTTGTTGCTCGATATCTCATTCGAGGTTACAAGTAAGAGTTCCTTATTTGTATTATTATATAACAAAACTAAACGGTCATTATTTATACTTTTGTTTAAACAGGACTTACCGCGATTAATGTTTTTAAATTTCCGATATTTCGACGACGTTGTAGATGCCATGGCTACGGGATAAACTGAGTTCATCCAGTCCTATTTAAATGAAAATACCATTTTCAATATCACTCAAAGCTCTTTAGTTTTATTATATTTGTATATATCTATAACGAACTCTACTAAGCATAATATTTTTAATCCAACTATATCACGATATAAAGTCAAAGTAGTTCTTGTATATGTCAACTAATTTTAAACTTTTCATTTTAATATATTATAATTAATTCATAAAGTTGAAGCGGCTGTTTACTGAAATGCAGCTCTTATAAAGTTCGTTGCGAGTTATGTTGAAAGGTTATCTACGGAATGCTAGTCTCAATTATGTCAGTATGACTGTATGAAATACATTATATGAAACTTTGCTTAAAATCGCTGCAGTTTTACTGTGACACAGTTATGAATAATTTTTCATGATTAAATTATAAGTTAAATCATAGGTACCGTTCAGTTTGCTTACTTAATTTCATTTATCGTGAATTCGTGTTATTGAATTGTACAAAGTAAATGAACATTATACAATAAATATTTTGGTCTAAAACCTAAGATGATTTTTTTGGAAAATTTAAAAATGAAAGTTAAGAGTGTGAAAGTTCAGAAAAGCGATTTTTTGTTTTGAAAATACGAAAGTTTTCGTATGACAATAAACAATAATAAACACTATCATAATAGATGGCGCTGATGGCGGTTTGTGGAAAGCAATTAGTTAGTACTTTTAACCATACAACCACATATATTTATGTGCGTGTGATGCCACTGGCACTTCTAGTTTGTAAATAAAATATCATCATCATCATTATCATCATCATCATCATCATATGATATAAAAATTGAAAACAGAAAAATATTTAAGTGTCGCATAATTTACATTTTAAATAAATTCTCACTAAATATGTTTATAATACCGTGTTTATGATAATAATATAACTAATAGCTGTATCATGTCTATAATAAGTTCTATCGGTAAATGTATGAGCGTCGGATCGCATTTGTCGCACGGATTATTAACAGTTATTGGACTCAGCGCTATAAGTCGGGATTAATTCTATGTCAATTTGCATTTTATTATAACGACAGCCCTTAAGCTTCAACTACTAACACGGCTTTGTAAAAGATTAACTCAAATTTGCGACCGTGGGAATCCCACAATGTTTCCAGTGTGAAATGGAATTGATGTAGTTTACGTTATATATATATATATATATATATATATATATATATATATATATATATATATATATATATATATTGTAGGTTTTTTCATTTTTGTGTATCTGTCTGTCTGACTATCGGCGAGTTGCAAGAAACCGTTGCTAACTTTCCGTTAGTTAAGTTGCAATTAATCTTAAAACTAGTTGATCTCATGATTAATTTAAAGCTGTTGGAATTAATCATCCGTTAAACACTTAAATTTAAAATTTGTTTCGTGCCACTCGGCGTATATCTTGGTCTCACATCACGCCAAAACTATTAAATGAATTTAAGCAAAACTGGGCACGATTTGAGTTATCCCGAAATTCGGCATAGTTCCCGTGTGAGAAAGAATGAAACTCAAAAAATATCTGTCAAATTCGGCTAAAGCTGGTAACGCAGTCTGATTTCATTTATATTTTTTTTTAGAAATGAGATATTTTTGAATATTGTCCGGCTAATTATTACAAGATCTTTGGTTTGAATGTTCAGAAATTAAACATATCATAATTCTCAATATTAGATCCAATAATGGTTCGTTTTAAGCTAGTTTACGTAATTTATCTTATATACTGATGTAAGAAATAGCAAACTAAAATAAAGTCATGGATACATGTAGTGTATCTAATTAAAATATAGTACTTAGATAAAGTTAATAGATGTCCTGCATAATAGCAAGCGCCAGCGCTACGAAACCTACGCAATAATATTATTTCTAAATACAAGAATATATAATAGGCTTTAGTTAATAAAATATAATTAATATAAACTATAACTTTATTTACTGAAAGCTGTAAAAGTAAAATGCAGAGTTTTATTTAATGACGTGTATATTCAAATAATTAAAAAGTAAGTAAAATAAAAAAAATATCAATTGAATTTCTAATTAAATATATTAATTGAATTTCTAACGAATTGTCGTTCGTTCGTTATTGTGAATGTCGGTTAAATGGCGAACTATTTTACCGTATATATTATGGAGGTGAAATTTCTAGCCAGTTATGACAAATGGGATTTTCAATGAACCTATGAATTTAAAGTGATTCATAAAAAAATGTTGTGTTATTAATAGTTTATAATATAATATTATACATACTTGTTGATATACACATAAGTTTATTATTAGGCACATGACATTTTTACACTTCAACAAAAACGCATCAGCAGGCTTTGATTATTTCGTCACACGATTTTCCACAATGTTCCCACGAATAGGCCTAGTAATACATACCCAATTTAACTCTGATTGTCTGAACAGCCTCGAATCAATTACAAATAGAATTTCCAATATCGCCAGAATTGGTTAGTAATTAAACAAATATTCTAATTGTTGTATTTCAACTTACATAACATAATCAATATAATTAAGCTTTAGGTAATCTGTCATACATTCTAATAATCGTAAAACTGTTTAAGACATATACATATTTTATACGTTATACTTTTATAGCAAACTAATCAATATGTAGATGTGTCTAAATCACAACTAATTATAAACTTGCGTGATTAGGACAAAGAATTTGAATGAATGAGTTGAAAAATTTGTTGACCACTCAAGATGGCCCAAACAGAGAAAGTGGATGGAGCATTTTTGGGGAAAATGTCAAATGTAATACATGTATGCACGCTCACCCGCACTGGGGCTGTTTAAGGAAATACGCTTTATATGCTTATATTTATATTCTGAACTGAACTGAAATGGAAAAGGCCTTTTATTTATTTAGGAGAATGGTTGGAACTTAATCCACCATGCTGCTTTACTGTCACTACACTACAGATAGTACTCCCTATCTATGTTGTCAGATGTCTTTGATACTAATCGGCTTTACGTGCTCTCCGAGGCATGGTAGGGACAAGGATATACACCCTGACTTGAAACGAATATTTGAACATTACAAATATGTGAATTATATAATACAATATCTGAATCAAACCCGCGACCGTCGGCGTTAATAATTCATATTCATTCGTATCTAGCGATAATCAATAGTGAAAAAATAACAAGTTATTTAACTCATTTTTAACAATACAATATTACATATATCTTTTATCTTTCTACATAAAACGTATGCACTTTGCGTTAAAAAAAATCATAATCAGATATTTTGACATTTTTACGTATTTTTTCGTTTACTGAGTTTTGAAAAAGGGATAATAGTTATTAATTATCTATACGATGAATATTTTTTTAAAGAATACTTGGGGAGTGATCTACAATCGTTACCGAAGCCAAAAATATAGTTTTTAGAATTTTTGTCTGTTTGTCTGTATGTACGTCCGGGATAAACTCAAAAAGTACTGCATTTAATTAAAATTTGCCACGAATATTATTAAGAAGTCGGGTCATGATATAGGCTACATATTATCACGCTATCACCTACGGGGAACGAGCAGTGAACCTTTATTTCTTCAACGCATTCTGTAACAACGTGTAATCTAATAGCGTTAACGCAGACGACGTCGCGGGCAGCAGCTAGTTGTTAATAAAACCATTTTTTGATCACATTTAAATGTATTAACTCACTCTTCTCGAACGTCATTATTCAAAATACATAATTTAAATCACAATAACTTTCGTTAGAGCGAGCAATTTCGATTCAAGTAAATTTTACCTCAGAATATGCTCTATGATTTTCAGTGTTTTTAGATCCTGACAAAATTTTTCGTCAGAACATTGTCTTTTTTCTTTTCTCAAATTTTATTTGTTTCGTCAAAAATATTAAATAGTCGGTTTTCACCAAAAATGCACGCGAAATTGATGAGGATGGCAGAACAATAAGGTTCTACTGGCTGTGATCCTACGTAGGAACGTCGGGCCACGAAAGAGCGGACAAACTTGCCAAAAACACGGTTCTCACAAAAAATACAGCCCCTGACTACGACTAAGTCCCGATATCGTACGATACACGAGAGACAGATACGCGAGGTGACTTTGTAGGGATAGTAGAAGTGCTATGATTCTTCCACAACCGGTTCGGTTTCAAAGACATTTTTACCATGGCTGAAAACACCCGGATAATTTTAAATAGCACCAAATATTGACCGGCGTACTTACATCACTTTGGACTAAAAAGTCCCTCATGTGTCTGTGACCCCGATCGTGAAGAAACGATATTTTATAAAATATTAGAATGCCCAAGGTTTAGTCTAGAAAGGTTGGAACTAGAAATCTAGTTACAGATAAAACTAAACCAGCCTTTACTCCATACAACCCCAGAAAAAGAGAACACAAGACCACCTTTTTGAAGTTTGCAAAGGCTCTTGTCCAACCGGCCAGTAAGGTAAATGACTCGTTGGTTTTGTAAAGGTCCCACTCTGCGCTCTATCTCTCTTCCTGGCGGTAAGAGGTCCATGCAGTACCCTTTTTTAATTTTGAATAAGGTTGCAAATATTAGTCCCAATGTCAGTGATACCATCCTATACGCCTTGCATATTTTTTTATGGAAAAGCCTCATTAAAGCGAACGTAACTGATTTCTGGTCATCAGTTTTTCGGCTGTCTAAGATCATGCGCTTGCCGCATAGAGAACGACAGGCTTTATCTCCGTCACATATGATTATGGTCCTTCCTATCTCTTTATTTAGACCCTATGTAACCCTCACTGCGTATGCTAGCTTTTTATATATATTCGCATCTTTTTTAAATATGGCAGATACATGCGTATTGAACGTCAGTTTGGAGTCTATGATTAGTCCAAGCAGTTTGATTTCGGTTATTATATTTAGCAGAGTGCCGGATATATAGATTACCGTGGTGTCATATTTGAGCTTTTGTTAGTAGCATCGCATTAGTTTTATGCGGAACGAAGCTCAACTTGTTTAGGAGTCTGAAACTGTTATTGCCGTTTGTATGGCTGCTAAATAAAAATGCATTAAAGAAAAAAATGTAATTCCGCTGATAAAATCCGGTGCACCCGGGATATTATTAGTAGTGTCTATGGGTAACATAATAAACAAAATTTGCCAATTAAGGTAAATATGGAAAATGCTATCTTAAATTCAGACAGAGACTTTTTTAATATCTTTGAAACATTTTTGGATAAAATAGCTGGTAACATAACTTCTTGACTTAAGTTAGATATAATAAAATTAAAATAAATTATCATTTAAAAGTTTTAGTAAAAATAACGATAACGATACTTTAGTTAAATTAATTAGTAACTAGTATCATTTATGATATCACTCTTTATTTAGCTTAATAAAATTAAAATTTGTTTTGCAGTTGTTTCTTTCCCAGTTTTGTTAAAATATACTAATATTTTTACCTTTCTTTAACTTAAAAGTAGTGAGTTCCCATTAATTATAGACCTGTTTCAATCCAGCCATCTGTCAGTAAGATTTTTTATGTTTTATTTTAATGTTAATGGTATTTTTCACAATAAAAATTACTATTTTACTAAAGGTCACTCTACAACAGACGCTGGAGTGGTACTTTTCAAGCATATATACAATGCTTGGCAAAGATCACAGAATTCTATTAGTGTATTTTATAACTTATCAAAGGCATTTATCAATTGCGTGGAAAATGAAACTCTATTACATAAACTTGAGTATCACAATGTAAATGGCAAAACTCTTGATGTCATTGCTTTATATTTTACTAATAAAATTCAACATGTTTCAATAAATGGAACAGTCTTCTAGATGTGTGTTAAAACGGGGCATTTCACAGGCATCGATTCCATGTCCTTTTCTAATTTTAAAACATATAAAAGATCTACCCTTTTATTTTAAAGATATATGTAATATTGTATTGTTTACTGATGAGACATTGCTTATTTTTAAAGTTGATAGGAAAAAGTTAATTTTCACGACGTTAACAGTGTTTTGTCATGACAACGAGACTAGTTGAGACAAACAACTTTGTTTTAAACGCGAAGAAAATCAATTTAGTTGTGTTTACTTTAACAAATATTAAGCATCATAATTGTAATTTGATAATAAATAACTAGACTCTTGTTGTTAGTGATACCACAGTTTTCAGACTCAGTTCCGCAGCATTCGAGGCTAGAAAACTTCGTCAACTGACCTTCTTTGACTCTGTTGAAATGTTTTAGTTATTTTCATAGTGTCTCTGAAGATTTGTTACTATAACGGGGTAACGTTTCTGATATTGAGAGTGTAGTTATCTGCAAAAAAAGGCTATTCGCGGTATTTGTGATATTGGAGCTCGAGTATCTCCTCGGGGTGTTTTTAATAAGCTGGAAATACCAACTATTGCATCACGATATATTTATAATAATATTATTTATATCCAAAAAATATCGATTAATTTGAAAAAAAAAACACAGTTACAAAGTGGTATTAAGACAAGAAGGAATGATAAAATTGTAACTAAAAGTTGCCAACTTCGCTAAATATACGTTCCCATTCTTGGCCAAGGTATTCGCATATATAATAACATCCCACAAACGATTTTACAATTGTCATTAAGTAAATTTAAAGTTTATGTTATAACGACTCTATTAGCAACGCATATTTTTCAGTACAGAAGTATATAATTATGTACGTGACAAAGATGTGTAGGTTCAGTGGCGCTGTCTTTCATACAGGACATATAACTGAATTTATAATGTTTGAGTAACGTATGGACAGTTTTTAAAAGAATAACTGCTGAGTCGGTGGTAGCTTCACATTAATTTTAATTATATTATTATATATGCTATTCAATAAAATTACGATTTCGTAATTCAGTAAAATTACGATTCAAAAGTTCTTTTGAAGCCCACTTGAATAAAGAAATTTTTGATTTTGATTTTATATTATAATACTACGTCAACACATAATTACTTGATTACAAACGCTAAAAAACTAAAAACTAAATTGCACAATTCTCCACAGTTTCGTAACTAACACCCACGGGTCTAATTCTCATCATTAGAACGGGATACAAGTATTGAAATGTAAATTAATGCGACATTTCAGATAAGAGGATTGCTTTCTTTATCTTATTACGGATACTTTGCCCTCTTGTTATTAAGGATAAAGTATTAAGCAAAATAGGCTTTTAAAAAAATCTTTCTACTTTATGTATTATATCCTTATTTAATTTGTTCAGTTTTTTCGAGATAAGATGTACTAAAAATATATAATAATACAACAAACTTAAGAGACGATATATATATATATATATATATATGTGTGTGTGTGTCTAGATATACTACCATGAATATGCGAAGCATTATTTGACTGATCGTAGACTGGTGTTTGTCAACAATCATATGATCATGTTTTCTTATGTAAATCGAACTTATTTTTTCGACTGATGAATTTTAATATACTTACTACAAGTACCTACTTACTTCTTCATCATTGATAGTCTAATGTAAAAAAATTACTTAGGAAAAATTCAACTCCATCGCGAAATCGCAACTTTTGATGATCATCTTCAGCAGTTGTGATTCCAGGTTATATACGATGTACTTACTGTTGCAGTGCCATAGATAATAAAAAAATGCAAGAGTACTCAATTTCACTAAAGTACTTTGCTTTTCGCTCATGTTCAATGGTATATGTACGATTGTAAAAAGGTTATAAATTAATTGCTTAAGGTAGTTCCAGCATGAAACCACTTTTCGACAGATTCGGCAAAAAAAATTTTCACGGGTTCTGAATAGCTTTATTTATGAATTCCTAAAATTTCATAATTTTTGACGGTTTAGATCACGAGATATTTAAAGACAAAGTTCGCGATTTTGAGAGTAATGTCCCATTTATGTATGTAAAATGTCCGATTTTTTACTATATTAAAAAACTCTCTCAACAGAATTGAAAAAAAAAACTAGGAGAGTGTTGAAAAATGTTTGTAGCTAGTATTTTTTAAGCTAAAAAAATAAAAGTAGCACTTCACGGTTTTGTTATCGAGATATAAAAATTGTAAATATTAATTTTAAATTTATAGTGATCTGGCAACACTGTGTACAATGCTCTCATCTTTTTAATTTAATAAAACTATTATTAGAAAGCGCAATACTATTTGTATATACTAAGATCATATAAACAAAAATATACAAAACACTCAGAGCAACGTTGCCAGATTACTATAACTAACGATATAAGGCAGAAGGTATTAAGGTAGGACTACACCACGATGGAACTACCTTAATCTGGCGTTTGGCGATATAAACTGGGTAATCTAAACGTTTTTCGATTTCCAATCTACATAGAAAGACGTGTATTATTTTCATTTCTGTCGGGACTGAGCCGTTATATAAATAATGTTTTAGTAATATATTAGTAAGCTTTCTTTACTTGCTTATCCGTCACATTTCATTTCGCGATTATCAAGGAGCAGTCTTGCATCGCTTCGTTGTAATAATTATAAGAGACTTCAATTCTAATAGATAACTTAATCTGGACTAATTAAACTTTTTTAATCTGAGCAGTCGTAGCAAGGTGTCGACTCCTCGAAGCCACTCGGTTTCATCGAGATAGCTCTTTCTCAATTTAAGGATCTCGGACGAGCCCTCTGATAAGCTCCAGATTTAGCGCTGAGCGAATTTGTTCGGGTAATTTACTTTCCGAGTTGTGAAGACAATAAAACTTGGCGAGGGTTTTACTTTTGAGTAGCTTTATTTTGTTTTGTGTAATGAAGACTTATTTTACAAGTCAAATGTTCGTTTGTGAATTTTATTTTTTTGTAAAACTTGAATAAGTTTATGCGGCCGTTTCGTTTTACCACATAATAGTGATTGATGGTTTGATAGTCAACATCACAAAAAATATTATTAATTAGTTTAAACAAAAATGTTTTGGAAAACGGATGATTAAATAATTTTGAACCAAATTAAGCGTTATTTAAATTATAAAAAAAAGAAGAATCACACGGTAGCGAAACAAAAATATGTATTAAGATATTAAGTAACAGATTGTCCATGCTCAACAAGCACTATAATATGTTTGCGTCAACATTAAGGATGCGTGTCATGGCGAGTTTGGGCTGTCACCGCCAGGCTCATCCATCAACCCTTTCCGACTGATCTACCCCGCATAAAACATACTACGATACCCTTAGAAAATTGATTATCTAACTCGCCTTTGTAGTAAGATTAAATTAGATATGCCAATAAAGATCACAAAAAAAAAAATGTTTGACTCAACTATTATACATCTATGTATACACATATTTGCTTGAACTAAATTAAGTCGAAAAACATCGTTTATGTTACGTGTTTGTACCGCCTTAGTACTTGAGTAAAGTGCATTCTGATTTCTTTACATTTGTCCGTTAGATTAAAATTCATTGAAACGAAATATACATTCATAAATCAAACACACAATAGTTTTCTTTTTCTTTTTGAAAAAAAAAATTAAAAAATATTAATAATTGATAGTTAATATAAGAAGTTTTTTGAATATAATTCGTTGGTACTCTGTATAAAAGCAGTAGTTTTATTTCAACTAGTAAAAAATATATAGGTACATGATGAATAAGTCTTAATATAAGAATGCTAGGCGTGTTTGGAAAAATTAAAGTACAACACGTAAAAAGTAAAAAAAAAATTAGGACTTAAGGTTAAGGCTTGGCTTAATTTTTTGCTACCATATTCAAATTATGATCTTAAATCATATTAAAAGTAAATGATGATACTAGAGAGATAGCATATTGTATCAGATCAAGGTTAAATCAGTCTGTCGATATTTCGGTGATGAAATGAATCAATTACGATCAAAGGAATCTTTATCAAAACTACTTGAAAATTTAATCCGTTTTTAGACGTAGGAGGGTATCGTCTGGGCGGCTTAATATTGCTTATCCAGTGTCATACTCTTTCATACAAAATTAATTGAATTGATTTATATAAGTACTGTTATAGAAGAAAAATACATTTTAATATTTAATTTTACTATGGTCTTCGTTTCTTTCCGATTAATGATATCATTATTTGGAATATGTATATACGATTCTATTCGTTCCTAAAATCTTTAAAAAACTATTATATAATCGACCTCTGTATCGGGTTGATCAGGCAAAAAAAATTTCTGTAGTATGAGAAAAGTAGGACAAAGCGTATCTTTGTTTTCTTATTTGTTTAGCTATAAAGGCGGAAGCGAGGCAGTCCATCTCGGAGTGGTGTTGTCACTCATGACCGACAGGTTTTTAATTGCCTGCGTCAATTTGTAGGTCATTAGTAGGTTTAACAAATTGTATCGGTGCCAACAATTATTCATTTTTATAATCAAGATTCAAAAACTGAAATATAAATGTTAAATTGTTTAGTCTTCAGCGCCCTACTTCAGTGGAGTGTGAAAGATATAAAATATGATCGAAAACTCTAAATATGAAAAGATTTTTTCAATCAGTTTTCACGTTTTAAAGAAATCTTTTGCAATTGCATTCTCTTGCATCCAAAACAAGATAGCTGTGTCTAATCATGAGTTCATTGTTACCACTACGCTCCGATCCTATTGATTCAAGTTTAGTGTAATTAATCCTAGATAATTTTTTACTCGACCGTTGACGACTGATACAATTGCTTTCACAGTAATTTTGCGTATTTTGGAAGCAAAAATATTTAAATCCGTCGTCGCAAGTTTCGAAACTGACAACGTAGTCCAACCCTTTCAAATCAAATTTCATCGTAATCATAAAAATGATAAACGTACTCTATTGAACTTATCAATGATAAGATGTTAACAGTGGAAGAACAATAAAACGATTGTTTGTCCGATTTCATGACTTTGTCATCTTTCGAAAATCTTATTGTTGATCGACATATTTAATTATCATCAATAGCGGTTACGATATTGCCTTTTTATTATTTCTATACAATAATCAACTATTAATATAAGGATTTTGTAGATCAATTTTCAAACGAATGATTATTATGCAGAAAGCACTCACCGTAGGCGGGTACGGTCACGGTATTTCTCGTGCACTTACTATGCGCAACTGCTGTTAAACCAGTTTGTATGTTTCACCCTACCATTAACTATAGCTTTACTAGGTTAACCCCCGACCGCACAAACTGGACTTGCATTTATATATCAAATAGATGTTTTTACCGCAATTATGATCACTACAGAAGTCGCTCGTAAAACATTTTTTTTATGTTTTATATTTATCGCTAATAGTTGTGTGTATCTAGTAGTGGTCATCTAATTTTTTAATATTAATCATATACCTACTGACCTGGCTACCGTTCTGGTATAGTGGTGCGAGTAGTTGCCTCAACGCCGCGTGCCGACCGACGGTCGCGGGTTCAATTCCCGCTCGGGACAGATATTTGTATTTGTGCAAATATTTGTTTCCGCACTGGGTTTATGTCCTTGTGTCCTTGTGTTGTTTATGTTGTTATCACAGACACCTGATAACGGTCGTTACCCATGATAGGGAAATTATCTGCCAACCTGCAGTGGAAGAGCGTGATGGATTAAGCTCCAGCCCTTATTCTATGTGGAGAAGAAGTCTTCGCTCAGTACAGTACCTATTGATCTAGCACATTAAAAAAAAAATTGAAAAAAAAACCGGGTTAGCACCACTAAGATTTTCAAGTAATTACATTTCTTTAATTTAATCTCATTCTACACTAGCATTGTGAAGAAACCTGCATGATGTGGGAGAAATCCCGAGAATACACATCTGCCAATTCGTAGTACTGAATGTAGTAAGATTCAATCCTTTTCTTTAATAAGATATCATTGGTTTGCCTTGTAGTAGGAAATTTACGGACTGTTCTAATACATTGCATGTTCTTTCTGCAATTCTTGAATTAAATAATATTCTTTAAAATTTTACTTATCTTACTTATTCGAATGGTTATAGCTTATAAAATATCTTTAAGATTTTCAAATATATCTATAAAAATTAAAGTAAGAACTCGTAAATTTTTCATTGTATGCTTGAATATATGTACATCATCTAATCGATACATCTAAGGCTTAGAATCTAAGCAAACTGGCAAATATATATAAATTTTGTTAAGGTGATTTCATACAAACTTCATCTCGTATTGTCAATAAGGAAATAAAATAGAATTATTTTTGTTCTATTCAGTTCCATTAAAATAATATTACAACAGTTACGAAAAACATCAAGACATTGTGTTACAACGAATACACGTAATAATAATACAAAGGTACATATGTATTCACATATGGTACGCAAAGTGACATTAGCAAAGATGTGTGATATTCTGAAGTTTTCGCCCATTACAGTGCTTGCTTTGTACAAGTAAGAAGACATTTAATAAAACGTTTATATATATATCTATACATTATCCTAATGTGTCTTCAATTTAAAACAATCAGATAAGAAATCCACTTATATATGTATATACATACATATATACAAGACGCTGAAATTAAAAATATTTACATCCCTAGCCATCCCCTCATATTTTTGCGAAAGAACTTTTCGAGTGTCTCTGCTTAGGCTGGGTATAAAAATGAATAATTATTCTGTCTCATGAAAAAATCACTTCGCCAAGTAATGAAAACTCGAGCTGATGTGCTCAAGAGGTGAAGTTCCGGTCCGACGGATATTACGGCAATATATTTCAATTACACATAAGAAAAAGAACAAGTCGTTTGAAGTAGCTGAAAGGCCAGATTACAGTCGTGGAGGAAATAATAAGGAAGACCCGCTAACGAGCGAGACGATAACTTTTAGAAAGGAAAACGTGTGCGTTGAATGGGCGATGTTCAGAAGTAATTAAATTCTATCTTATATTTTCAGGTATCTTTGTTTTTAAGTTCTTATAAAGCTATTACAAATATAACTAACTCGAAGCTAATATTATTGCTTATGGAAGTGTTTGGAACATATGACTTCTGTGTAATTTTCTCTATCTAGGCTGATGTTATTTATTTAGTTTTTAAGCTATGATAAACTATATTATTTACTAAAATTAAAATAATTAATATTCATCAAAATCAATGACTATTAAACTTGTTGTTTTTCTTTTACTTTTAATGAACTCACACATACTCATATAGTATTACAATTTATACAGAGGAAATGAAAAATTGATTTTCAATTTTCTGTTAAATTTCGGAAACGTAAGGAAGTATTTAAATAAAGATAAAAAATAATAATAAAAGTTACAAATAATAAATTATGTACACTTGTCACGATATTGTGATTAAATAAACAAAATAAAAAAAAAAATTAAAAAAATTTACAACCACTTCTACCAATCTCTTAAAAAAATGCAAGGACTTCCCACTTGACGTGAAGAGTTATGATTTTCATTCAAAAGCCAATGTAACGGTAGCAGAGATATAACGGGCTTGAGTAAGCATAGGGCGAAAATTTGTGCGATTCACTGGAATTTAATTACAGGATCAGCGTGCACCATAACGACGCAAAAATATTTATGTTTATTGTTGGCTAATGCCTCAATGAGACCACACTCGGGCGAGAGGTCCTACGAAATACAACCCGGTCGTATATTCACACTACATTTGTTCTTGATGACAAACATGATTATTACGTTTAGTGTATAAAGCGAAAATAGAAACGAAAAAGACTAATGTATAATAAAATCCATTATACCTGAAATAATCCTAATAAAAAATTCAATTAGCTTTTATATATAATTCATTACACTATCGCTAATTACGATTATATTTCGGATAAGCGAGTGTTGTACCGATACGGGTGTATCGAACGAACTTTCTTGTAAAAATCAAACGTCACAGTAGTCATATTTATGCCCAGCGTCGACAATTACGGTCATTCGAAGTCGAGCGTGATGTTTCCAGTCCATTTCTCGTAATAGCGCTGCTTTTATAACCGAAGCGTAATGAAACTCGTTTAAATATCACAAAAGTGGTTGGATTACGGCTGCCGACCACTTTATACTGCTTAATTACAGCTCTCGACAAAAATAATTGGGAACTTGGGGAATTATAACCAGACTTTACGGGTGATTTGAAGACTTATTTAAGAATTAGAAATATAAATGTTATTTTTTCACAAGACCTAAATAATATATATAACGATAAACGGCCCGTTATGAACAAAAAATCGTTATTGTAAATATTGAAATAATTAATCTAATTACCTAGATACAATTTTTAAGCCCATCTTACAAACATGACATTCGTTACGAAAATATTCTCTTCTTAACATTGCAAACAATTACATAAGATTGTAAACACAAACTTCAACTTGTTTTAGTTTACTTTTATAGTTTGGCGGGTTATATTTGTCATACAGTGTAGGTATATTTATAGATGACCCTCGCAACTGTACCTGCTTTTTGATTTGATAATTATTGATTGATTGACGTTTATACAACTGTATTTTCGTGAATCGTATCGTGTTTTATAGCCCATAGCCTCCATAAACAGTCTTTCTAAAGCATTTTTTTTAAATATGTAAATTAGACTGAAATTATTGTATGTAATAAAATTAGAATATATTCAAAATAATGAAACTAATAAGTCAAAATATCTCAATTCAACTTAGACAGATTTACCTTAAACAATAGGTAAGTCAAAATGTAGTGTCTGTAATCCGTCTCCATCGGTCCCGCTCTCGGCTGCGCCGCGCCATGCCGGCTCGTCACTGAACACTGTTCGTTAACTGAATGGCAATAAATGAGTTCATGATTTAGTGTCCAATGTGTTGCATCAGAATATCAGATCGCGTCGGGGCTCGTTTATGTCATGATCGATAACTCTGTTTACGTTCGGGATTAAGCTTCATTATAACATGTGCGAAATAACTTTTCGACCGTGTGACAACTACCGGCAACCTGCAGAAATTATTGTAACGAGCTGCCGGAGTTACTTAATGAACTCTGCTTGTTCGGGGAAAGTGGTTATGTGACCTATTTACTAGGAATACAAATTGATTTAACTAAATAGAGCTGAATAATATTATTATCATGATAATTTTTGTATCAGAAAGTTGAGGTATTAAGAGCGGAAGCTTATTTCGTATGATTGTTAACAAAAGACTTGTATTCATTTATTAAATTAAAGTAAAAAATTAAAAAAGACACAATTATATAAGAAAATCTCATATGAAAGTATTATGATTTGAAAACAATACGTTAGTTTAGAATATAATAAAAATTGATATGTTAAAGTCGTTAGTAGATATATCCATAGCTTCAGCTTAATTTTCAGCCATTCAGGCTTGTGTTATTTTTTAATCATTTCGAATTTGTTCTTGTTAAAGTACTTTGTTTTTTAAATAATTGTTATTTTATGTACGTCTTTAAATATTATCTAATCTATTCTTGACTGAAAAAATACAAAAGGAGCAACAAACCTATCTGCCAAATCGACATAGGGAGTACGACAACAAAGACGTGACAAGAATATAGATAACAAATGCCAATTATAAATTTAATATATTTTGGTATAATTATATGTGTGTAAATGTTAGTATAGTGAGATGAAAATCGAATAGAAGTTCATTTGGCGAGCAGGCTGTTGTACAAACTGATTAATTCTCGGGCACCGGCGTACACCAGAAATATTAGCTTCGCGGATATGAGATTGCTAATTCCACTAATGCACCGGACAAATATCGCAAGTTTCAACTAATCTGGATGAGTTGCACTAGAATAATGTAAAACAGTTTTATACTGCGGTACTGCTGTTTCAGTTGTAAGAAATTAGTTCTTACACATAAGGTATAGGTTTTCGTATTATATAGGATCGATAGGAAAATATTGACCGGGTGTAAAAATCATCAACCCTTACGCACAAGGCAGTTCATTCATTGCCGGATGGATTAATTTCCGCCGTGAGATCGCTCTAAAGGGAAATTCGATTGGAACAAAGTGGGGGGTCAGCCGATATTTCATTTTAAGTCCATTTATCCAGAAAAGTGATAAGATCGGCTTTACTAAGTTCAACACATATTTAAAAAACGTTAAGTGAGTAAATTATTGGCAGATATATGAATGTCATTACGAATCAGATTTTTACAATTTTAAGAAGTTACAACGTAAAACTTTCTCGTAAACGCTAGACACAACATTTTCCTTATAAAGTCGGTAGCAAGCTGTCATTTATCGCATTGGACCCGACCCGCTGAGATTTAACTTATTACACCGCCGGCACATTGCCAGAGCTAGATGATTATTACCTACAAAAGTTGTCTTCACCCTACCACTACATACATCTTCGTGATTCATCGACGTAGCGGTTAGACGTCCGCGTCGTACGCACCGACTCCACGGAGTTTCGATTCAATTTCAAAGTTACTTCGATTCTCTAAATTTATGAGCGTAACTTTATGATCCATTTTACGATGACTTTGGTCAAACACGCGACTCTTACGTTTGTACTCACGCAGCATTATAACGTAGACTTAAATGTTATTGATTTTGAAACGAGTATTTAGGACTTTACGCCGAAATAACATTTAAAAAATTTATATGCCCTTTTAATGGTTTTTTGTTCATTCTTCATTCAGTATATCGATTTAAAAAGTCGATCTGACAATGTCAAAACATAATAAATCATAAAAAGACACAAACAACAGTTTTTTTTTAATTATGGTAATATAAGTTCATGAAAGTTTATTTAATGGATTAAGTTAAAACAATGTTTATTTGAATGGTGTGAACGTAATTTGTGGGAAAACTTGTGCGTGTATTGCTTTGTGAGATGGCATTGCCAAAACAACAGCCTGGATTTAATTAAACCGACTATTTCGACCTCAATTCGTCGCTCAACTTCAAATTAAAATCATAATATCTATTCATAAAGATCACAAATTTAAATTTGCAGTTTTTTTTTTGTTATTATTTAATAATGTACCTACTCCAGTAAACATCGAAAGTTGAATGTATTGAATAATAATTGTTACATAATAAGTATCATTGTTATTTACTATAAATATAATATACACTTTGTATTTAACGATGGGGATTGATGAAGTCTGATCTGATGATTGGTGCCATGAATACTTACTATTTAAGAGTAGATATTTATCCAAGAAAGTAAAAAATAAATAAATAAGGGAGATTGAGATCTAATGTATTCAAAAAACAATAACGGCATCTTATTTTGTTTAGTGATTCGAAAAACAATTAGTCCCGAGAGTTGTATTAAAAATGGTAACCGTTACTGAAATTCGTAGTATGGCTGATAGATGGTACTTAGAGCAGATGAAGTCGTCCCCGAGAGTGTCTTTCGCCTCACGCCGTTGAACAAGTGCCAATAGGAGCTGAGCTGCGAGAAAATTTGTTAAAACAAAAAGGAAAAGGCCATCGATATTGATTGCCGACATATTGGATTCTCCATTTTTCAATATGGGATAGTCACATGAAACATGACTATGATAAAAACTTTCAGATTTTATATCGTAAGACGTGTTCTATATATACGTTTTTATTTTTTACTAGCGGCCCGCCCCGGCTTCGCACGGGTCTTTAACTAAAATTTTGAAAATTATACATTTATATTTTTTATCACCTACACCTGCGTCGATACTGGAAAATATTTTATAATAGATGGATTGAGTGACAGATTTATTATATCTATATATATACATACATACATACATACATACATATATATGTATATAGATAGTACGGATGAAACATTTGAACTGTTTTTTTTATTAATTATTTTCTCATTGATGAATACCATATTTTAATAAGTATTATTCCCGACGAAGACATATATATATATATAGATTACAACTTAAATAGCTATAACCATCCAACTTTGTACAATCAACAAACAAATAACGACCAAATATTTTAAATTTTAACAACGAACAAACAATCAAGACCGTAGTACCCTAAAGTATTTAATTATATACAAAAAAGAAAAACAGATTTTTAAATACGGGCGAGTGTCATTCTTTTGGCCGAAGTTTTGGTCAGCGCGATTCAGAAAATTATCTGCGCCATCTGTATAATTGTAGAATATCGTTTTTATATTTAGTGACATTTAACATAATTAATATTTAATATAATAGTATATTAATTGAAAATGATGTTTATCTAAAATATTAAAACGATTTCTATTCCTATCCGACATATTTAGTAAACTTTTAAGTTTAACAAAATAGTAACTCAAATATAAGTTTTGTGAGTTTTAAAGATTCCTTAGACCAGATGGCGTTGGAGGCGTAGGTACCTATTTCTATTTTCTTAAATATTTATTTTTAAATTTAATTACAATCAAACAAAAACTAAATTATACTGTGAGTTATTTCTAATTTTTATGTATTAAAGTTATTAACATTGGTTTTGTACTTTTTACGTGATACGTGATCAGAGAAAAACACGATAAGAGATGGCGCTGATACAAAAAAATACGCGCTATTGAAATTTATTCTTGATGATATATAGTGTATTAATAAAACGGAGGTTTTAACAGATTTATTATTTGTATAGATTGTCTTTTTATAGTTCAATATTCATACTTAAAATTATTAGAGACACGTGTAGTAATACGTAAGGCCACCATTGTATTCTGTAAAGAGAAAAACTGGTAACAAAAACTAATAAAATTATCATTTGAATGTTCCCATAAAGTATGTGTCTAAACTGAACTGAATCAGTCTGTAAACGACCCACTGCTGGGCAAAGGCCTCTTCTCCATAATATAGGAAAATGATTGGAGCTTACGCCGAGTTGCACGAAACAAATTTTAAATTTAAGTGTTTATTAAACTAATTTAATCACAAGAATCGTGATTATCTATTGCACGAAACCTACATCTGATTAAGTTAACAAAAAAATTTAGTTTAATTAACGACCTATCTAACGGATGATTAATTCCAACAGCTTTAAATTAATCATAAGATCAACTAATTTTAAGATTAATTGCAACTTAACTAACGGAAAGTTAGCGACGGTTTCGTGCAACTCGCCGTTAATCTACTAAGCTGTTGCACTGCGTGTTAGACGATAATATACCTATCATGAGTAACTATCGTTATTAGGTGTCTGTGATAACAACCGGGACTGACGGCTTTACGTACTCTCTGAAGCACGATGGGGAGACCTACAAGGACATACCAGAAATAAATATTTTTACTAATACAAATATATATGCCCTCAATGGGAATCGAACCCGCAACCGCCGGAATTAAAGTGACTACTCGTATCACTACACCAGTACGTTTCTCATAAAGTATATGTCACTTTATAGCAACCTCCGCTTTTATGGTCAGTGTCATTACGATTCCCAGCCAACACGTAATATTTTTATATATGTATAATTAAATTATTCGACACAGTGGGGGATAATTAAAGTGCATTAACTAATTATCGTAAATATAACCTAACATATATTCATTTTTAAAATAATAATAATAATACTTATACAACTTTCATATATGAGTATGAATTCATAGTGCGGGTAACTTTGTGGATTCTGACTTCAAGTGTAGATATTTATTACGCCTCACATACGAGATTAAATTGCGAACATTTCAAGGGAGGGTAAAATTATTGACCAATAGTGTGAGGTTATTAACACAATGATGCGGGCACTCTATGGGATTGTCAACCACTATTTTTTACGTACATGATAATACTGCGAGCTATCTTTAAGAGTGTTAAATAATTTTGGTGACCTTATAGCGTGATGTTTCAATAGTTTTTTTGCACACATGAGATTACACACGCGCATATTTTCTAGTAGGTTGACGAAAATGTCAGTATAGTTATCGGTCTGTTTACAAAACAACTAAAGTTTCTTTTACGTCCTAATTGAATTCTAAGACAGTAAATATATGAAGCGATAATACCTGCCATCTTTGAGACTATTAACTGAAACAACCATATATAAACAACTTTAGAAAGTCCGTGCTACGTCTCTCTTTGTCTAGGAAACATAGTTATTCTACATCAGATGATTAAATATAACGATACAATATCTCTTACGAACGATATTCACTTTGGTTGTAGGTTGAACATTTATTATTAAAAACAACAAAGAATAATTGACAGAACAAACTATTTCCTATATTTGACATATGTCTTTAAAACTGACTTTATTGGGATTGGTCAAAATAATTAATTTATATAAGTACAGAAATAGACATAAAATTTAGAGTCGTTTTAAGACATGGAGAATCTCACAAATCTACTTCTCCATCGAGCAATTGTACAAACAGAGGATGAGACTGTTTAGGGATAGCAGTTTTCTAACTCCTGGTCAACTGTCGCCAACAACCGTCAAAATGAATGTAAATGGAGTAAATAAGAAAGATATTACTATAAAAGTAGAAAGTGCTGAAATCATCACAGAGAAATGACGTCGATTTAAAAGGAATTTCGATATATTTCATCGAATTTTCTAATTTTGCAACACATATTTTACTTGCTTAAACTATTTTTAGAGACTGTAGTGTAAAAATGATCACTATATATTACTACAATACATAATTAATAAAAATGTATGTTAGTTTATAGATAATATAGTTTTTTCAGATATTAAAGTTCTTTTTTTAATAAATACTATACGGTTGCAATTTAAAAATTACTTTTTATGTAGCAATAACGTATTTGAAGCTCTCTACAATATGCTTTTTGAATTAGTTTTTTCATATGTTAACAATAAGATGTTTTCACAGATTCGAAGAATTCGCTTCGGCATTTGCCTCGATGTACTTTGACATTTCAAGAGACACCATAACATTCGATATACAAAAACTATTTCAGCAGCTCAAATAGAGGTTTATGTCTATGTCTATTATTTAGTAATAGAGTCCATCAGATGTGGGTATTAATGATAATGAAAAGACTGATCAATGAGCTAAATTACTGACGGAATTAATTATGTAGGCTATATTTATCGAATTAGGAGAACCATCTGAGATAGTCAAAGTAATCTGATAAAGCTGTTAAGAGAAAAATAAATAAATTTTAAGATAAAGATAACAGCAGTGTTAGAGCGAAACGGTTATATTGCGTACTACCTAAAATGAAGTAATAAACCAATAGTATGCAACATCTTTACAGAACTCACATCTGGTTGTGGAAATATATTTGATTAAAATTGGAATGAAAGAATTGAAGTTGTTTTGGAAATTATCTACTTTTAGAATAACAAATCTAGATATAAAAAATATTAAGAACATAACTACAGAAATATGGTAATAACGCTTAACTTTTCTATACAATCTCAATAACATTTCTATGGGGTAGTGTGGTGGAAATACTAAAAGTATTTTAAATTTTTATCATGTTACGTTTCAGTCCCAACATAAAGTACGTAGAAGCGACTTTAACTTAACCTGGTTGCCAGAATTTAGACAATAAAAAACCTTGGGAGTAGTTGGAAAAAAGAAACCTTTATTCTTCTGATGAAAGAATGCAGACTTCTTTTTTGAAATTCCTTTTATGTGCTTGGGTGGATTTTCTACTAATCTCTTCGGACGAAGTTCTCATATAATTGTGATTGAATTTTACGTAAAGGTAAGTTCAATGATTTATTTTATAAATATAAATAGATACATAAAAGTATAAATACTACAAACATATAAACACTACAATATAAAAGTACATAAAAATATAAATACTAGTGATGTATTATTTCAAAATTCACAGGTATGGTACAAAGGTATGACCTTCTATTTAATAAAAGATTATTGACGTAAGGATAAAATATCTTTGAGATATGCCATGTTTTAGTTCTGTAATATAGAACTTTTTCGATTTTAGCTAAGCGGAAATTAGTAAGTGCTATAAAATGGAAGCATGGTGGAAAAGGGTTCTCATGTTTTCATCTTACTCGTTTCACTTAGATATTTGCTGATATATAAAATAGGTCAATTCGATTTCTAACTTTTTATTAAAAAATAAAATATTATGATCTACTCTCACTTATGTTAATGAACTTTACTAATTTTATGATAGATTAAGGATGTTTGGGTTTGTCAATTATTACTCTTCTTTTTCTGAATGCATCTTTTATTTTTACTGTTAAGTTTATCCCTATTTTCATGTTTGACTGTATAAAAATTACCGGGTAGCTATGTAGAAGATAATGTATAAACACATTGCAGATTTCGTTATATATATCTTCTATGTGGATATATATTACATAAGTTAGTTTTTAGTGTTACGAGACTTTTTACAATGGCACATGAATTGTACTCTTTTACGAAATTAATTAAAACATGAATGATAAAATTTGCATCTTAATTTTAGATGTTTAGTATTTTATTTTTAATTCAATACGTGGTATTTGCTAATCTCTCTCCTAACATAGTCGGATTCTCTGTTTTCAAGTTACAGTTGAATTCAGCGACCAAAATGGTTTTCAAATACGTTGAGAGAAATTGTTACGCTCTACGTTGGACTCTGACGTTTAAATGTGCTTTTAGAAATGTCATGAATAAAATAAAATCATTTTTAAACAAAACATTTTCGAAATGCATTTTAATATTGTAAATCGGTATCGTTTTTATTTTAAAGTATTAATATACATAATATATATTTATGGATAACGGATCTTATGTTGGTAATATTAGATATGTTCCTTTTATATCGAATCGATGTTTGATAGTCACAAGCTTGCTGCAATCTGCAGCGAGTTGCAGGACATGTTTTTTTTTTGATATTTTTTTTAAACTTTTATCGTTCGTTCCATTAGGCAGTAGTGAATTTTATTCGTTGGGAGAACCTTTGGCCTACGATACGCCATTCAATGGCTTGTTCCTGAATTTGACAGGTCATCAGCTACTGTGAGTTTACTTAGCTGTTTGTATTTGCATGTCGCTATGTGTTCTTTAGCACTATCACGGTACGTTTGGTATTATTATATTATATTTTTTCAGATGTAATAATTTCTACAACCGTAGTTGATCTTATATACACCTGCTATCTGGTTTTTAAAGAGGAATAAAATTACTCGTACGTAAAAATATACAGACAAACGGATTAGTTACTCAATATTGTTTTGACCGAACGTACTACAGAACGAACAAATCTTTCTTGATATCAAAAAACTGTTCAACGGTAAGCCTCTGAAAGTTTTTTATGTGTTTGATTGATTGAACATATCCTATATTTACTGTGTTTATTAAGTACCATCTCATCAGATTCACACAGATATAAAGCCCGATTCGTTAAATAAATTCTTAGCGAGTCAAGATGACGAGGGTAAGTAGCGGGAAGCCTATCCACGTGTCGATCCTCGATGTACTTTATATGTAAACGAACCATTAGACCTAACTAAAATTAAATATTAACATATGTTAAGTTTTTTTTACTCTAATTTGTATGTGAATTTTATTTTGATATACACAAAATTAAGATGACTTATTATTTTACATTATGTTTATTTACTACAATACAGTAAACATCATTGACATATCTTTTGCATATTTTAATTATAATAAGATCAAATCACAAGACTTCCTCCTCACAATACACCATTTAAATGTTATTTATAATCTGTGCAATTAGATTAAAATCGTAGGCACTTTGGAATAATTTATAACAATTTTTTAAGAATAACTGAGCTCATAAGCCTGTTTTAGTCTGTACTAATCGTTTGCTTACACGAAGTATTCATATGTGTCGGTAATATTAGTTATATTGTGCGTTTTTCCTAGGAGTCGTCATTGATTTATGACCTTAACGTTTGCTTAGAGTGCCCAGTGGGTAAGATGGGCCTGAATGGGATTAGCTATAGCTGAATCAGCCTGTAAACGTCCCACTGCTTAGCAAAGGCCTCTTCTCTATGTAGAAGTGTTGGAGCTTAATCGACCACGCTACTCCACTGCGGGTTGGCTGATAATTTTCCTATCATCAGTAACAGTAACGATCTGCATCGCTATCGGGTGTCTATGATAATAACCGGAACTGACGGCTTTACGTGCTTTCCGAGGTACAGTGGGGAGACGCACAATGATGTTCTTCCAAACCAGAAATAAATATTTATACTAATACAAATATCAACCTTAAACGGGAATCGAACCTACAACCGCCGGCGTTAAGGCAAAACACTACACCAGAACATGGAACAATGATTTTATTGTTGATAAATAGTACGTTTAGCACCACGACACCAGAACGGTTGTCTAGTTTCCGTTCAGACTGTTTTCAAGTATAATTATAAATTTTTCGCATAAACCGTATACTTCTTATTCCTCATTTATAAATTATTAATTTATAAAGATATTTTAAATTACATATTAATTTAATAATTATAGGATATTTTTTTTTATATTCTGTAATTACCATAGTAATTTTAGTAGTTGAATATAAAGGAATAAAAACGACAAAGTACAAAAAAGAATTGATTACTTCTAATACAAGTACAATACAATAGCATATTATATATACCTAGCGATAAACACAAGCTTTCTGTATACTACAGTAAATTACATTCTAACCAGCCAATACTTAACCTATTAACTTTTGCCGCACGATTTTGTACCACCACATTAAAATAACTGAATTGTTAACAATTATTACTACAGAATTTTCGGTTTTGCTTAAACAGAGTAGGTACAAAGACGCTTATATTTCTTAAGTATTTAATTATATAGGCATATATTTTTACTTTAATCGTCAACAAAATTTGAAAAATGAAATGTTTTTTTTTAATTATATACGGTTGCATTTTTAATTATCTGTCGTTAAAAGTAGTCTTCTATTTTTTCATTAAGCAATTACCACATCCGGTATCAGCATATCATTTTCATAGATCTAAAATAATAACAATATATTTCAATCTATAAAACATACGAACAATCCAAACTTTAAACATATTCTTTCGTTAAACAGCTTCTATTTTAGGATACTATACTACTACTATATCAGCCTGTTAACAACCCACCGCTGAGCGAAGGCCTCTTCTCCACATAGAAGAAGGGTTGGAGCTTAATCCACCACACTGGTCCACTGCGGGTTGGCGGATAATTTCCCTACCATGAGTAACGATCGTTATCAGGTGTCTATGATAACAACCGGGACCGACGGGCCTATGTGCTCTCCGAGGCACGGAGAAGAGACCCACAAGGATATATTTTAGGATATCAACTACTATTAATAGATTAGAACTCAGAGGGCTGCTGTCTTTGGTTTGTCTATTTCCTGTCCTATTACGGTAAAGATACCCTAAAATAGTACAGGAGGAGATTAAGACAGATTTTCGCTATATTTAAGACTTGTGAAAATGGTTGTGAGTATGTATACTCTAACTCTACAATTGACTTAGATAGATTCACGCAAAAATTTTAAATCAGTGTAAGGTATTATTAAAAAATTATAATTAATTTAAATGATTAGCGAAATTTCGCTATTGAAAAACTTAACAATTTCGAAATTTCTAAAACTATATACCCAACCGACAAGAAATTATCGCATCCTGTCCGTCATGTAGTCATCTATTAATAATAAATCTTATAAAAAAACCACGAGGCCCAGCTAGCAACTTTATAAAAAAAAAAGTATTTAATAACGTACGTCCTTTGATTTAAAGCCGATCCTTCTTTGTACGACTTTGTTGTGAATATTTAATTCGTTGTTTTGTACTCCTACGGTTGTACCTTTTTCAGTGGGTTCGTGATTCGCTATTTTGAACTTGTCTTCGTAATAAGATACAAGTTTCATCATAAGAACCACGCTCGATGAAACATTTTGCATTTGCATGTTTTTATTCTGAAAAGAACAATGATAAGAATTTATATGTATTATATTAATAAACTAATACAGTAGATTAATAACTTACGGTTTCATTCTGGTCTATTATGCCTTTGTTCATTACTTCGGCATTTTTGTTGTTATCATATATATTTTCTATAAAATTTTTAATTGATTGCACAGAATTTCCGTTTGTTTCAATCTATTTAAAAAAATAATAATAATTAAAATTAAAAGTCAATAAAATAAACAAGACAAGTCCTGTCACATAATATCACCTTAAGTGATTTAGCAAAATTACATGCTAAAGTTACAGCAAGCACAATACAGTGTGACTTTTTTGTTAAAATGTTGAAATGAAACCACATTATTGATTGAATAAACACAGAGTTGATCGTAAAACAACATAACAAGCGATAATATTACGAAGTTTTGGAACGCTAACGATAACGTTGCATTTGAGAAATCGTTTTCTGTTATTTAACTCAACATTTTTTATTACGAAGTTTTAAAAGCAAAATTAAATAGTAAATCTCTGAGGAAAAACATCTAAACCAAAATTTAAATTATCGTTAAATTTAATGGATCTAGTTGTATCGTAATTGTAATTCTATATCGAAAAATAAAAATCATAAAACCGAAGTTAATTTTCCGTTGACCAAATGTAAGGCGAGTTGAAGAGAAATCTGAGCGAAGGTTTAATGGTTTCGCCTTGATCCTGAGCGAGTCGAGAGCGCAGCTACATGGCTAGATTTATTAGTTCAATTACCCTGCCCTGTTCCGAGCTACTATGCTTACTTGAGCGCAGACGCCAACAAGTAAATTTTGCGCAGGTTGCTAGCACATTTCCTCTTATGTCTTTTAATAGGTTTTGCTTACGAAGCTAATTTTAACAGACATTTGTTTTTAGGGAGAATAAACAAGACAAGAAGTTTGTTAACTATAGTATTTTAATTTAAAGCTAAATGACTCTTGTTTATATTTAACCTTTCGAATACTTTGTTTCTGTTACTATTTGTTTGATAAAAATTATTACTAATTTATCTTTGTTACTTTATTAAAAGTAAAACACTTAAAGTTACACTGCATTTAAAGTTTATATAATTATGCTTAGAGACTTTTTTTAACAAAGATGAAAATTTGAGTCCCATCGTTCCCTAACCACAATCAACACATAAAAGATTAGCTCTTATTCTAACGGTTTATTGAAAATTAAAACTATAAAGCATCTTGGGGTCGCCAATATGCTTTGAAAAATTCCTATAAAATTTAATAAATTTTTAATTAAGTTTATTACCTCCTATCTCTGTTCCGGATAAATTCTACCGAAAAATGTTGAATATCTTCTATACCACATGCCTTTTTTTTAATTGCAGTGGTCTAACGCTGAGTTGCACGAAACAAATTTTAAATTTAAGTGTTTATTAAACTAATTTAATCACAAGAATCGTGATTATCTGTTGCACGAAACCTACACCTGATTAAGTTAACAAAAAAATTTAGTTTAATTAAAGACCTATCTAACGGATGATTAATTCCAACAGCTTTAAATTAATCATGAGATCAACTAATTTTAAGATTAATTGCAACTTAACTAACGGAAAGTTAGCGACGGTTTCGTGCAACTCGCCGTAAGAACGTTAATTTTCTATCATTTTTTAAAATGTCTGTCTGTCTATCTATCAGTCTGTTTGAACTCGCATCACTGCTACTGAGTACTAAGTATTCATTAAAACCTAGCAAGAAAATTATGAAGCATATCCTTAGGTAACAGATAGTTTCTATTTAATCGAAATCGTTTCACTTTATCAAAAAATATTGTAATTTGAATGACGGCATGTTTTAGAAGACGACTTAAAAGGTAGTAGGAAAGTGATAATATAACGATACGACAAGTAACACTTAAGAGCTTATAGTTTATAACAATTTATTATCAATACTTTCACAAAAAATACAACAGATGGCGCTAATCACTGAATGGCGGTTCGATAGTTTCGTATCTACTACTTGTTTATATTTACAAAAAGAAAAAAGGTAGGTTAAATCCTTTAAATTTGTCTATCCAAAAAAGGTAATAACATATTTGTAAATAATTTTTTACGTAATATAATTACCAATTAATATTAAAATTTAAAACACTAAATGAAAATAGGAGTATTTATGAAATTAGAATATTTGACATAGTAATATCTTGAATCATTTACAGTTTACACGGCATTAAAAATATCATTTTTAGAATTTTTGTCGGTCTGTCATTCTGTAAGTCCTAATTTTGTATGGTTATTACACAAAAGTAATGCTCGAAAATGAGAGCAGTTTACATAATTGTATTTCTCGAGGTTTCACCTAAAATCTAGTGCATATTTTATCGTGATACGAGTATATTTTAGTTTAGAAGTAGTTTACATTAAGAGTAAACGTATTTCTTATAATAAAATCGTAAGGAAGTAGTTTCTGTACATACATTATTTTTTATATCGAGTGTTACAGTTTTTATTGTTATTACAGAAAAAAAATTCACAATAAAAAATAATATCAATAAATCGATCAGTCTATTTGTGCCTCCTTGATTGCATCATAGGAGAACTACTTACACGATTATTAAGACCAATACAAAATTAAGAATTTTTAACAAAGAACCTTATATCCCGAAAGATTAAATGGTTTCCTTCGAGAAGTCAAAAAATTCAAAATTTTAAGTTTAGTATATTGTGACAAATATTTTCATATTTTTGCCCTCACAATTATTACGTTTTTACATGCGTTCAATGTGTATACGTATTATAAAACTAAACTAAAAGTAGTCTTTTTATAATTTTAATTTATATGTGCAAATAAAATAATTAATTATTGTAAATTTTTTTTAATGATTCTTACAAGGAATAACATATAATTATACTACAAAAACCTAGACCTTTGGAATTGTAGCATGTTTGTATCATGTCCATTTGTGTGCTTAGAGTTGTAGCTAGAAAACATATTTTATTTTATTTTTTGTTTATTGGTTTACCAAAAACTGTTATACAAGTTCAACATTATAACTAAAACTAAAGGTAACAATTCCTTAAAGGTAAACACCACATGCAAGGCTAACAAAACTTATTCATAAATATTTTTACTAAACATAATAAATTTTGTAAAATCAAACAAACAAAAGTTGACCAGTTTATACAACAAACTGTAGCAATAATCCTAGTCAACATGTATGGAAGCTCGTAAATGCTTACGAAATACATCAATACTGACTTGAAAAATATCAGTAGACTTTTCAAAACTATTCAGTATACTATTCAATCTTGGAACGGGAGAACTCGACCCAAACGCTATGGATCTGAGTGGAGGAACAAGAGGCGCTATTTTAGAACTTGGTAATCTGCAAGGCACTCTAAAATTAAATGTTCGTAGCAACTGAGGACAATCTATTTCAGTATTAAACAATTTATATGAAAAGATAAGGTCGTTTATAATTCTACGTTTTTCGAGAGAAATATATTTAAAATATTTGAGTTTTGTTTCATAAGTATAATTCATATAATAGAACAGGAAGCAGTAACCGTTAACGTCAACGCGGAAAAAACTCCGAGAGTCAATTAGATACTTAAATAATAAAAAACTAATGTATGTAGTATGTGGTACATGTTAAAAGCAAACCAATGTTGCTTAGCATAGCGAATGGTGAAGCGCGTTGCTTGAGACCACAAAATAATGCTCTCTGTCGATATAACTTGGCCAACTTTCAAATTTGTGGGTTGGCGCTTTCAGAACTAATATACATTACCTACTTAACTCTATGTACATAACACAGGTCAGAAGATACCTACATAAAAGCACATTATGACCTCGATCCCATATTACCAATTTTTACGAACTGCTATAATATAAAATTTTACGAGTGAAAACCCGTTGTAAAAGTAAGGCATACAACTTGTATTAACGATCCGAACTTAAGACTTTAGTAAAATTAAATTTCAATTTATGTTATGCTAGAAATATAAATAAAACAACATTTTATATGAAAATCGGAAGATAAATTGTATTATATTGTTTGAATACGTCCGAATTAAAGATATCGGTCGCTTACTTGTTCTATTGCCTCCAAAGATATTTGAAATAATATTTCTATGATTGCCTCAAACGACAGTGCAGGCCCGTTCTCATGAATTTTATAGCAGGACGCACACGAGCAAGTCTCGAAATTCCTTATCAGCATCCGAACCTTTATAAGTACAATCACTGCTATTAATAATCAGCTACTCATCGGAATCGTTTTTCATCTCACAATAATGTGAATACCTAGTTAAAATGAACAATATATCGTACGTATTTTTTCGTTTTGGTAATAGTTTCTTTGTCGATGTTATAAATATAAATTAATATTATTAATGCATTGATCTATAGATCGATGTATGAAGTCATAAATAGTCGTAGCACACAAGTGAATAAGTACCCGGATGACCGAGCTTTGCTCGGTTAAATTATATTTAGATACATTACATATTGATAAAACATAAATAATATTTTCGATCTTACCGAGATAAAAGTAAAATAATAGGAACTGGTTATTAAAATAAAAAATAAAAAGAGGTCTTAATTTAAAAAAAAAAAATGAAAAAAAGGTCTGTAGAATCCTGGATTTGAACTCAGGTTTTCTGGTTTCGAATCCGCCCGATTCCTATCCGAGCTAATAGAAGCTTGTAAATGACAGCGAAATTTACCTTCGTATTCTAATGGTATTTTTTAATTGCGTAAAAAAAGGGATAAAACAACATTTTCTGAAAATAAATCCTAGCTAGATCGATTTATCGCCCCCGAAACCCCCTGCATACTAAATTTCATGAAAATCGTTGGAGCCGTTTCCGAGATTCCGATTATATATATATATACAAGAATTGCTCGTTTAAAGATATAAGATTCAAAGACGGGATAGTACCTCAATTTTAATTATTACTAGCGGCCCGCCCCGGCTTCGCACGTGTATTTAACTAAAATTTTAAAAATTATAAATTTATATTTTTTATCACCTACACCTGCGTCGATACTGGAAAATATTTTATAATAGACGGATTGAGTGACAGATTGATTATATCTATATATATATATATATATATATATATATATATATATATATATATATATATATATATATATATATATATATATATATATATATATATATATATATATATATATATATATTGATAGTACGGATAAAACATTTGAACTGTTTTGTTTATTAATTATTTTCTCATTGATGAATACCATATTTTAACAAGTATTATTCCCGACGAAGACAAATCCAAAAACACAAAAATCATAAAAATCGTTCCACTCGTTCTCGAGTTATAAACGGTGTAACTAACACGACTTTATATATATAGATTACAACTTAAATAGCTATAACCATCCAACTTTGTACAATCAACAAACAAATAACGACCAAATATTTTAAATTTTAACAACAAACAAACAATCAAGACCGTAGTACCCTAAAGTATTTAATTAAATGCAAAAAAGAAAAACAGCTTTCTAAATACGGGCGAGTGTCATTCTTTTGGCCGAAGTTTTGGTCAGCGCGATTCAGAAAATTATCTGCGCCATCTATCGTATAATTGTAGAATATCGTTTTTATATTTAGTGACATTTAACATAATTAATATTTAACATAATAGTATATTAATTGAAAATTATGTTTATCTAAAATATTAAAACGATTTCTATTCCTATCCGACATATTTAGTAAACTTTTAAGTTTAACAAAGTAATAACTCAAAAATAAGTTTTGTGAGTTTTTTAGATTCGTTAGACCAGATGGCGTCTATGTCGCGTCAAGGCGTATTTCTATTTTCTTAAATATTTATTTTTAAATTTAATTACAATGAAACAAAAACTAAATTATAAAAAACTAATTTATAACTCGAGAACGAGTGGACCGATTTTTATGATTTTTGTGTTTTTGGATTTGTCTTCGTCGGGAATAATACTTATTAAAAAGTGATATTCATCTATGAAAATATATTTAATAAAAAAAATCAGTTCAAATGTTTCATCTGTACTATCTATATCTACATATAATAAATCTGTTAACGAGTCCGCTTTATAATCTTTATCTTAATATATAAAAGCGAAAGGTCACTCATCACGATATCTCTGGAACTATAAGATCTAGAGACTTGAAATTTGGTAGGAATATTCCTTTTACCGAGGAGAGGTCAGCTAAGAACGGATCGGAACGGACTTTGGTATCTATAATCGACTCACATGTTCAATATATAGACATGGTTATCTTAGCAGTGAAAATAATCATGGTTACCTTAAACGTGAGTATCGCAAGCATTGGTGATGTGGTGTAGGATCGCGATCAGTTCGTGCATCTTCAATTTGCCACGTTCTCGAGACGAACGAACTGTCTACTTGAGATAAATGGCGCTTGAGGTTTGTGTTTACCAATTACGTTACACGATACATTTTTATCAGGTACCCCGGAATGATGTTCAAATATAAGACCGATGCTCATATTATATGAATTAACTTCAGGGGTATGGGTATGTGTATATATGTTCTTTTACATATATTATATTTGTTTATAATTTTCCATACTTATATATAATAAATCATCTTTCATATCTAAGATATACGCTTAAGGTACAATAAAAATACAAGTAAAATAGATTATATTAATGTTTATTCGTTATCATATTCATAAAATAATAATACATAGCGATAAATTATCTATTGCTGTTGTGATATAATACCTACGATACGTTGTTTAATTAAATTAATTAATTAATTAATTAAAAAGTAACAGCTATCCAAACAATCGTATTACTGTTTTTTTTTTCTATTAACATGGTGCAGAAACATAATATTGCAAATTTAACTTGAAGAGATATTTCAATAATTTGCTATTGTTTAACTTTCTAAATCCTATAAATTATATTGATATAATCTAAATATTCTACCCGTGAACGAATTATGCTTTATACTCGTATCTTATTTCAATTCGACGCTGAATGCGTATCTACTACCAAAGTTATTACGGCCGTCTGAACTTAACCCTTCTTACATATAGGAGAAGAGGTCTGTACCCAGCATTGGAGTGATTAGAGGCCTCTTCAGTTCAGATAAGTTCAGCAAATATTTTGAAACAACAACAAATTTATCGTAAATATTTCGAACACGGAGTAAGCAGACGTAGAAAACGTAATAAAACAAGACCCTTTCGGTTTATACTCGTAGTCGTATCTTATTTCAATTCGACGCTGAATGCATATCTACTACCAAAATTATTACGGCCGTCTGAACTTAACTTTGGACTTTAATATTAATTAATTATGACTGTACATAATTGAGTTTGACACTAAAATATACGGAATAGCAATAGCCCCGTGCACGTAATACAATGCTATTAATTTTAGGCGGACGAGGCGGTCAGACCACAGGCGGCGGTTTGACGTATTATCGCGCCGCACCACTTAGCACTGCCTCCCTTCTGTCAAACATGAGTCTCTGCGAACTACGAACGAACGCCCTACCTACTGAATATTATACTTGTTTCTCTCAATAAGTATACTATAGTAAGCATACTATACCGTAGGCTTAGTTTTATAAGTGGTTACTGAACGTTTCAAATGTTCTAAAATTTATATAATAAAAACATTTATTATTCATTTATTATTCACTACTATTTCACTATTCGGCCCGCTCCGGCTTCGCACGGGTATTTAACTAAAATTTTTAAAATTATAAATTTATGTTTTTTATCACCTACACCTGCGTCGATACTGGAAAATATTTTATAATAGACAGATTGAGTTGTCAAATCAACTTCGAAGCAAAAGCAACCCCCTTGAAACCCCGTTAGGAGATGAATTTTGATAAAATACGTAACACGTCTTCAATCAATTCTGTTAAAGAATATTTTATGCAAAATATGATGTAGATTGGACCAAGGAACTACGTTGTCCCATACAAACTTTGCCCCCCTGTTTTGCCCCCTTAGGGGTAGAATTTCGTAAAATCCGTTCTTAGCTGACCTCTCCTCGGTAAAAGGAATATTCCTACCAAATTTCAAGTCTCTAGATCTTATAGTTCCAGAGATATCGTGATGAGTGACCTTTCGCTTTTATATATTAAGATAAAGATTATAAAGCGGACTCGTTAACAGATTTATTATATGTAGATATAGATAGTACAGATGAAACATTTGAACTGATTTTTTTTATTAAATATATTTTCATAGATGAATATCACTTTTTAATAAGTATTATTCCCGACGAAGACAAATCCAAAAACACAAAAATCATAAAAATCGGTCCACTCGTTCTCGAGTTATAAATTAGTTTTTTATAATTATATTAATTTTATTATTTATTATTATTTATTATTAATTATATATTTATTAATTATTTTAATTTTTTATAATTATATTAATTTTTATAAATTAGTTTTTATTAATATATATATATATATATATATATATATATATATATATATATATATTGATAGTACGGATAAAACATTTGAACTGTTTTGTTTATTAATTATTTTCTCATTGATGAATACCATATTTTAACAAGTATTATTCCCGACGAAGACAAATCCAAAAACACAAAAATCATAAAAATCGTTCCACTCGTTCTCGAGTTATAAACGGTGTAACTAACACGACTTTATATATATAGATTACAACTTAAATAGCTATAACCATCCAACTTTGTACAATCAACAAACAAATAACGACCAAATATTTTAAATTTTAACAACAAACAAACAATCAAGACCGTAGTACCCTAAAGTATTTAATTAAATGCAAAAAAGAAAAACAGCTTTCTAAATACGGGCGAGTGTCATTCTTTTGGCCGAAGTTTTGGTCAGCGCGATTCAGAAAATTATCTGCGCCATCTATCGTATAATTGTAGAATATCGTTTTTATATTTAGTGACATTTAACATAATTAATATTTAACATAATAGTATATTAATTGAAAATTATGTTTATCTAAAATATTAAAACGATTTCTATTCCTATCCGACATATTTAGTAAACTTTTAAGTTTAACAAAGTAATAACTCAAAAATAAGTTTTGTGAGTTTTTTAGATTCGTTAGACCAGATGGCGTCTATGTCGCGTCAAGGCGTATTTCTATTTTCTTAAATATTTATTTTTAAATTTAATTACAATGAAACAAAAACTAAATTATAAAAAACTAATTTATAACTCGAGAACGAGTGGACCGATTTTTATGATTTTTGTGTTTTTGGATTTGTCTTCGTCGGGAATAATACTTATTAAAAAGTGATATTCATCTATGAAAATATATTTAATAAAAAAAATCAGTTCAAATGTTTCATCTGTACTATCTATATCTACATATAATAAATCTGTTAACGAGTCCGCTTTATAATCTTTATCTTAATATATAAAAGCGAAAGGTCACTCATCACGATATCTCTGGAACTATAAGATCTAGAGACTTGAAATTTGGTAGGAATATTCCTTTTACCGAGGAGAGGTCAGCTAAGAACGGATTTTACGAAATTCTACCCCTAAGGGGGCAAAACAGGGGGGCAAAGTTTGTATGGGACAACGTAGTTCCTTGGTCCAATCTACATCATATTTTGCATAAAATATTCTTTAACAGAATTGATTGAAGACGTGTTACGTATTTTATCAAAATTCATCTCCTAACGGGGTTTCAAGGGGGTTGCTTTTGCTTCGAAGTTGATTTGACAACTCAATCTGTCTATTATAAAATATTTTCCAGTATCGACGCAGGTGTAGGTGATAAAAAACATAAATTTATAATTTTAAAAATTTTAGTTAAATACCCGTGCGAAGCCGGAGCGGGCCGAATAGTGAAATAGTAGTGAATAATAAATGAATAATAAATGTTTTTATTATATAAATTTTAGAACATTTGAAACGTTCAGTAACCACTTATAAAACTAAGCCTACGGTATAGTATGCTTACTATAGTATACTTATTGAGAGAAACAAGTATAATATTCAGTAGGTAGGGCGTTCGTTCGTAGTTCGCAGAGACTCATGTTTGACAGAAGGGAGGCAGTGCTAAGTGGTGCGGCGCGATAATACGTCAAACCGCCGCCTGTGGTCTGACCGCCTCGTCCGCCTAAAATTAATAGCATTGTATTACGTGCACGGGGCTATTGCTATTCCGTATATTTTAGTGTCAAACTCAATTATGTACAGTCATAATTAATTAATATTAAAGTCCAAAGTTAAGTTCAGACGGCCGTAATAATTTTGGTAGTAGATATGCATTCAGCGTCGAATTGAAATAAGATACGACTACGAGTATAAACCGAAAGGGTCTTGTTTTATTACGTTTTCTACGTCTGCTTACTCCGTGTTCGAAATATTTACGATAAATTTGTTGTTGTTTCAAAATATTTGCTGAACTTATCTGAACTGAAGAGGCCTCTAATCACTCCAATGCTGGGTACAGACCTCTTCTCCTATATGTAAGAAGGGTTAAGTTCAGACGGCCGTAATAACTTTGGTAGTAGATACGCATTCAGCGTCGAATTGAAATAAGATACGAGTATAAAGCATAATTCGTTCACGGGTAGAATATTTAGATTATATCAATATAATTTATAGGATTTAGAAAGTTAAACAATAGCAAATTATTGAAATATCTCTTCAAGTTAAATTTGCAATATTATGTTTCTGCACCATGTTAATAGAAAAAAAAAACAGTAATACGATTGTTTGGATAGCTGTTACTTTTTAATTAATTAATTAATTAATTTAATTAAACAACGTATCGTAGGTATTATATCACAACAGCAATAGATAATTTATCGCTATGTATTATTATTTTATGAATATGATAACGAATAAACATTAATATAATCTATTTTACTTGTATTTTTATTGTACCTTAAGCGTATATCTTAGATATGAAAGATGATTTATTATATATAAGTATGGAAAATTATAAACAAATATAATATATGTAAAAGAACATATATACACATACCCATACCCCTGAAGTTAATTCATATAATATGAGCATCGGTCTTATATTTGAACATCATTCCGGGGTACCTGATAAAAATGTATCGTGTAACGTAATTGGTAAACACAAACCTCAAGCGCCATTTATCTCAAGTAGACAGTTCGTTCGTCTCGAGAACGTGGCAAATTGAAGATGCACGAACTGATCGCGATCCTACACCACATCACCAATGCTTGCGATACTCACGTTTAAGGTAACCATGATTATTTTCACTGCTAAGATAACCATGTCTATATATTGAACATGTGAGTCGATTATAGATACCAAAGGGCTTCAAGTCCAGGCTAGTACTATGAATTTTCAAAGTTCAATTTTGTCTCTGATAATTCATCTCATTTTTGGCGATGACTAAAGTCATTGTGATGAAACTTGGAGATTTGAAGATATGGAAACAGAAAATTTTCTTATTACAGCCGCAGTGTGCCTAATTCCACCAGTAACAATATATGTAATTGTTGTTATTAATTATTAATAAGTTTAGTAAGTTTTTAGTAATTTTAATAGTAATTTTAGTTTTTAGTAATTTTACTTACTCATTTTACACACTTTTAACGATTGTGGAGTTTCTGTAATTATAGAGTATAAGTACCTACGTTTCCTATTCTACGCATACAATACCACATAAATAATATAGGAAATAGTGTGTATGTAGACTTTTGTTTTTACTGTAAGCATAATCATTGTTTTTGTATTAACGACAACTATGAGAGTGTTATTATCCACAACACAGGGAATCCTATTGTGGGGAAAACGTTGCGTATTATTTTATTGTAAGCTGCTCTTGGCCAATAACCACCACCACTACATCAGCCGTTGTATGTCCAGCGCTGAACGTAGGTCTCCCCCATTATCTCTGGGGGGATTTACCAATACTCGCCATCACCACTGGTTGGTGTACAGTTATTCGCAACACTATGACCTTAGTCGCCTTGTACAACACATTGGCAAAGAGTATTAGTTAATAAGTATTTGTATTCGAAAAAAAATTTTTTTTGACACCTTTATATTCGCCAGCCCAAATATGTTGAAACACTATTCAAATATTAACGTAAACATTAAAAACAGAAAAACAACACTTATAATATATCTGATAAAATAAAACTTATCTTTTTATTTTTTTTATAAATATTTAATTATCCTGAATATTTTTTTAGAATAGTCTACCTATTTCGTCGATCGTCAACCTCGCGGGTAGCGTATTTGCACCCTTCCGTCGCTCTTGAAAGTGCCCTAACTTGTACAGAAAATCCGATTAACTTCGCGTCTAAGTCCCCTAGGCTACGAGAAATTAATGAAACACCGCTTACCTCAACTGTTCGCCAGATTATCTCCTGGATCCAATTTCAGGCGTAATAATGATGATGGAGACTCAATTAGAGCTTTCTTCCCTTGCGCTATAAAAACTCATATCGTTTCAATTAAAATACAAGCTTTATGAATCGGAAAAAGTTTTTATAAATAATATTTTATTTTATAAAAATATACTTATAGATTTTTGTTAGTATTTTGTTTTTTTATATTTAGGTAGATACACATAACATAATTATGACAAATTATAATGTTTTACAAAATATTTGTCACATAATAAAATATTTTTATTTACCGACCCTAACCGAAACTTTATTAAGAAATACAATATGGATCTGATGAATAATATCCATAAACGTAGTAGAGAGTAACTTTTAGTTACGTTGTTTTCCTTGGAGTAACGTAGCATAAATAAGATTGGCATAAATTATGAAGTAGGTGTATTAAATGATAAAGTTGACGTCACATCACATTAGTGAACTTTGCAATACGACACTTTATTTAATGAAAAATAAGACGGAAAGTATGCTAACAGTTTTAAAAGGTTCACTGGTTCTTTATTAAAGGAAACTCGGAAGGTAATATTTCATTTCGAAGAAAGCTCAATGTTTGTTTGAGAGAATAAAGCCTTCTACAGTGAATAAAATTCTTTCCTTGTAATATTAATTTTACATATATTTCAAAACTCATAATTCTATTATTTATCTACAGTAACTTTTTATTACTGAAAATTTAAAAAACCTGGAATATTGCAGGCATTCTTCTTTTGGTAATAAATTTTCATTTCTTAATTAACAATTCGAATCTTATAATAATTTATACTTTAAAAAAAAAACTTGATAATTTATATATAGACAGAAAAACAAAATAAAATATATTAATAAGACGACGTGAGTGACGTGGACAATATCGTAAATACAAATGTCACACATATCATTGTTGGGTTGTCAGAGATATTAGCGTTACAATCAATCACTGGTGTGCCCGTGACGTGGAGGTAATTAGGAGCGATCTTGCCAGACAGACAGACATTCTGGTAATTCTCTCGTATTTCCTTCCTTGTGAGATTATTTTTGCAAAACTTTCAGATAAATATTAGGAAAAAAGCATTTTTCCGTATTATTAAATAAGGAATTATATATTTTTATCAATAGTAAAATAAAATTAATAATGTATTTACAAATTTTAGTACAAAAAATAAATAAATTTGATAGTCTTAAATCCAATGTTGTCAGTAGGTATAGAACAAATCATATGAAATAAATGCCCAAATTATAAAAACTCAAAAAATAACGTGGGATCGTTGGGGATTAAATTGTATTTATACATTTCAAATTGTTTTTAAGAACATAATATGCTTTCAGTTATTACATTACATATTACAATCGTATAAAAACAAAACTAATAACCATTGTTCTAACATATTTTGTTTATATGCAATACCAAAAAATAATGACTCCACAAAATGCAATATTACACAGATATAAAAAATTAATAGTCAAGTTAAGCCAGGGGTTATTTTTTACAAGTATTTTATCACCGGTAGTTTCTATCTTCATAATTTGTGAAGTACTTTGGAAAGATAATAGCGTTTCGTAGATCGTGAATCTTCTTAATTACCAACAATGTTAAAATTAAGCTTTTAATGAGTTTTAATTAACAAGTTTCAAAATGCTCTTATATAATACCCGATGATCTCGTTGATAAAATAACGTTAACGTTTTTGTTTCGTTTCAATTAATTAAAAAAATGTTTAACAATTGTGAAAATAACTTATAGGAAATACATTTATTCTTAGTGCACTAAAATTTATTTTTTAATAATATTAGCAAACAAAATAAGGTCTATAACTTGTTATGATATAATATTTTTGTATAAAATAACTTACAATTCTTCTTTCTTTGACGACCGTTCTGGTGTAGTGGTGCGAGTAATCGCCTCAAACCGTGCGCCAGAGGTCGCGGGTTCGATTCCCGCCTTGGACAGATATTTGTATTTGTACAAATATTTGTATTTGTACAAATATTTGTATTTGTATAAATATTTGTTTTCGGTCTGAGTGTTTGTCCTTGTGGGTCTCCCCACCGTGCCTCGAAGAGCACGTAAAGCTGTCGGTCCCGGTTGTTATCATGGACACTTAATAACGATCGTTACTCATGGTAGGGACATTATCCGCTAACCCGCAGTGGAGCAGCGTGGTGGATTAAGCTCCAACCCTTGTTCTATATGGAGAAGAGGCTTTTGCTCAGCAGTGGGTAGTTTACAGGATGATACAGTACAGTACAGTACTTAAAATTCTATATATTCTTAACAATTCATTACGTTTATTAATTACCATTTCTTAACCTTTTTCCTTTTTTTTTTTTGTTAAAATTACCAGTAGTGGCCCGACCCGGTGAGCGAATAGTCAAGTCATTTCATATTATGTGGTCACCACATAACACAATAAAAGATCTGAAGACAACATTGCGATACTAGTTGGATATGGTATAACTATGATGATAATGATGAGCTAAGAAGTGTGAAAATAGGATGTAAGAAACGAACGGGAATTTAAGAATCAATATATTTAATATACAGTATGATTAAGAAATATCAATGTATACGAATATAATGATAAAAGCATTATTTTTCATTTACATTTCTATAGATTGCTAACACTGCAAGTGTTATGCTTTTTTGTTTCCTAAATAAACAAGTTATCTAACGCAATAAGTATTATTTAAATCGCAGTGATTAATGCTAAATAAGCATACTATTCAGCTGTAATAAATATAAAAATAGATTATCACTTCTATGTTCTGTCTCTGTTCCTATAATAAATATTTTAATAACATATAGAAATGAAGTGTTTGATATAACTTTTAAATATCTCTAGCAAACAAAAATGACTGCTGTTTTCTCCGACACCCTTGTATTTTCTGAAACAAAGAAAATCTCAGATGACAATGTACCTCGACTCTCCGGTTCTTACATTTTACATATTTTATATGAATACATGTTATTGTTTTTCTTTTTCAAGCGTTCTGAACGTTTCTAAAATAAATTAACTGACCCAAATTAAAACTTTCAATAAAACTTTTTTGTTGAGTTCGACTTCAAACGCTTTATATGTAAAAAAAACATACAACCAAAGTATGAAATAGTTTTATATATTTATGTTATTTCAATAAATATTTTTAGTGTTAGTTTTACATTGCAAAATAATCTTAATGTATTATTTATATAGACTTAAGCATGACTTGTATCATATTCATTTTACAATTAGCAATGTATCTTCAAAAGTGAAAACTTTTCTTGAAGTTTTATGTCAGTTAACTACATATTATTATTAATTAAGAAACACTTTAGTGTAAAGCAATACAATATCGGGTGGTATCAAAACGACTCACCCTCAATGTAGGTCACACAGCGTTCGCTAAAACCTGAGGCGCTGGTTGCGCTATTAAAAGTTGATCCAGGTCTAGGGTTACCATTATGTTCTTAGAAACTTTTGACAATATATGTATGTATTATAAATATTATTTTTAAACCAGTACAATAAAGGAAATACTATTGGTCGATATCATACGACGCAGTAAGCAAGAATATAGAATTGTTTTCGATTGCATGTCAAAATTTTCGTCTTTAAAAAAAAAAAATAAGATTTTTTTCTGATTATGTCTATGGGCTGTTTTTAATCGTTTTTATTTCAAAACAAGCTGACAAAATATTGTTATTATTTTTAAATAAATATATTACACCGTAACCCGGGGCGAGAATCGAACCCACAAAACTGGAGCAGAAAGGAGTAGGCCACCGCAAACTGCGCTAAAGGTCTAGATTAAAACATTTAGAAAATGCCCCGATTTGTAAGAGTGAAATGTCCAAAATAGTTTTAGTAGTTTATTGTTTTTTTTAAATAGATTATATTGACAGTGAAATATATATTTAACTATCAACGCTAATTAAATTCCCTAATAAAGCGTTCCCAAGAATCAATTGCAATAAACAACGGTGTTTTGTTATTGACAATTTATATGAAGTAAAACTGATTCAGTTTCAATTGCCGCAAAGTTTTTGGTTCCAGTTGCGATTTATTTCAATCGGTCGATTATAGACAATCAGTCAATGAATTCGTGTAAACGATTAATTTGCACCTTTAATCGCGCACACCAATGAGCGTCAATTAAAATTTTCATCAATGTCTTTCAACGACATAAACGCTTCAATCAACACTGGCTTCAATTGTACTCCTAAACGAACGATTGTAATCGTAAATCACGTAGTATTGTCGACTGCAATTAATCGTGTCGAGGGCGCTTAAGGAATCCTAAAAAAAACTATTCTATGGTAACCCTAACTAGGCTAGATATTTTGATGTACGCTCGCAAGTTTCATGTTAAACGGCTTATCTGAAACAACGTCACAGCCATACTTCTTATGATATTAGTTTGCATACACCTCTAATGGAACAACTTGATAAGCAAGCTAGTATACAGTTTTAATAATTCGTTGTTGTTAACCACTTAGCCTATTTTTAATTTCCTAAATCATAAAAATAAAAGCGTAATAGAATGAAAGTCTTAATTAATCTTGCTATTAAAATCTTAGATAGGCCTTAAGGCGACTTTTATCGAGTATAGGCAGTAAGTAGTACATTCACTATCCCCTATACCGGCTTCAACATGTATCCGTAGATAAACAAGTTCAATGAATAAAATACTCATTCATATCTATAAATGGTTTGTTTAATCACACTAAGAGAAAATACATATATATATATATATATATATATATATATATATATATATATATATATATATATATATATATATATATATATATATATATATATATATATATATGTATATGTATGTATGTATATTATAATATTCGATATAAAAAAAAGAAAAAATCCCCGAACGACTGAGTGGATTGATCACGTAAATGATTGTGGGTTCAATTCCTGGTTAGCACTACATTTTTTTTTTTTGGTTTTGAAAATGACCTCATGATCCGTGAGAAAAAACATATGTAGAAAGATACTGTATTAGTTGGGACATTTTTTTCACTGTAATGGGTAAAGGAACACTGTCGCAATCAGTAAAACATAACATGTATGCATGACAAAAGTAACACCAACACCGTCACAGTTAAAAGGCTGAATAAAAATAACAGGATGATCTAATTAATATAACTATATCAATAATACAAGATAAATAATCTGAAACGTAGACACGTATAAGATGGAATAAGCTTATATTGAGCTTTCCTTCTAATTTACAGAAGCTACCTGTAAACAGCAACGATACATTACTATTTACAGCGACATGACACATATTATTGCGAAAAAGTTATTTACAGGCTTTGAAATGTTTTATTTGATTTATAAGATATAATAAAAAAATACCTTATTGTATAAGAACAAAAACAAGAACAATTTAATATTACCAATTAAGCTTTAATGTGGTACATTTGGTGGTCTTATCGCAAAGCGGCGATCTCTACCAGGCAACCGTGTTACGCACAAACGTGTATACGTTGACCACTGACATGTTCTATATAATCGCCACAGAACAACAAAAATTTGATTTAAAAATAAATCAGTCAAAAGACTCATTGGTGGAAATAATACTAACATATTAAATACGATTAAATGAGTTGTAATTTTCGTTGCTTCATATGGCACATTTTGGAACAAATGTGAATATCAAATGAGTATTTAAGCCGCCCATTTGGATCACTCTCGGCTCATGCCAATCATTTCAAAATGGACGCTTGCGGTGTTCACTCGATGACTGTGAATTACTCGATCGCTTTATGGCAATTAATTTTCATACATTTCGAATTCTATCCTGGCGTTTATTTTGATAAAAACGGCTTATGAGTTTTATGATCGTTCATTTACTCATTAATTGATAGTCAATCGATATTAATAAACCTTGAAAACGTTATTTATGTGTAATTAATATACTCATAATATATTTATTTACTTTTATGATTATTCGAAATTCTAAAATAAATAATGTATTTAAATACTTTTGAGAATATTTACACTTATTCGCTTAATTACACACAATATAAGTTGAAAAATATACCAATTCAATAACATGAAGAAATGCCAACCACAATACTATGACTTTCGGCATATGGGGTATTTGGTCTTTTACTTTATCTTAAGACCGACATCGTTCTTTCCCATCATATGATTCAATTATTCGGATGGCATAATTTATTCTTAAAACGTTGTTCATATTTCTATCAAAACTAGCAGAATGTGATATTTATATTAATAAATACATTCAGGCTAAGGTTTGATTTTGCAGTTAAGAGAATTATCGAAAATTTTAGATTTGCACGAAACGTTGCGAAAACACAACTTCCATCTTATTTTGTATAAATGTAATTTATACTTCAGACTAGTTTTGTTTCTTTATTGAAAGCGTAGAAAAGTTTTGTAATTAAGATTTTATAAAGGATGTCGAAGCATTGAGATTCTCAATGCGTGGTGAGACAATTCAAGAGAGTTTGTTTTATGTAACAAGACGGGAACGGGAAAGATTTCAGGAAAAGTTGTGTCGTCACAAGTTAATACAACGTCTTGATCTCGCGCAGATTGAATACGTTCGAAGCGAGCCGGAACTAAAGGGTCTTATTGTTATTCACCCCAGTGTGACAAGCGACTAACCAGACCGTGCCCTCGCCCTAAATAGAGATACTTGATTGTTTTCACTCAAATAAAACGAAAGGCTTGTTTATTATTTTCATAATCTTTCTTAATCTTCTATTTTATTAAAAGGCTGTAAGCAAATAGGTTTACCTGATAAAATCTATATAATTACAAGTTTCCTTCGGCATTTTATTTAATCCATAAAGTTATTATTATTTGAACCGTAAACTCTAACTAGAAAAGTGTGCGTTTCTTTCGATTGTTAATATAACTTTATGATATTAATAATAAGCACAACATTATTTTAATTGTTTCTTTATGAGAAATGCTTTTATATTTTAAGTATTCTTCAATATTTTTCCATAAGAAATAAATTTAACATTAGTTTTAAACATTTTAAAAACCTTTTAAATCTACAATTCAAACATTTGTCAATGCAACTATTTCGGGAGCATGTCTATAAATGTAATTGATGTCACGAACAAAGACAGAAATAAAGGTCGAAAATATTTTTCTTGCAATGAATACCATCGAGATATCGAAGATGCTTTCACAATATATGTCATCTTAGATTTGTTGTCGCGAAATTGATTCTGTCCTAGGTGTTTTCGCTATACATTTTCATTGTATTATTAAATATCTCATGTGTCTGATCAGTTATGAAGATGAAATGGGAAAATCAGAAAACAATATGAAAAGGAAGTCGAGTTGAATGCCAAATTAAATTCTCCAAATGTTCTCGTTAATTTAATTTTATAGAACTCGATAAATTTCGAAGTCAAAAAAAGACTTCGTATAAAAGTAAAATTAATATTAAATAATACTTTTTAAAATATTAATAAAATTCCAAAACAATTTTTAATAATGAGTTTCGGTATTATTTTACACTTATGAGTTTTTAACTCCTACTGACTAAATTTAATTACTCCTTACTTTAGTTCCTTACTTTAGTTATGTCGAAATGCCCCTTGGATTGAATAGAAAATAAAAAAGGTAAAATTTCATACGAGAACATCAATGAAAAATACACAAAACGATGGACTTTCTTCTAGTAGTAACTAAAGACATTTTTTTTCTTAATTTTGCCAAAAATTAACGAAACATTTCTTAGACACACAGAAAATAAATATAACTAAAATTAAAGGAAAAATAACCAATGTACAGACACTGTCTCTAACATAATTTGAAAAGTCATGATATCGACAGAATTTGTTTAGAGCAATGACTGTATTCAAAAATTTCTCAAAAGTTGAGTTAATTAAATGAACCTACATCTTTTTTTTATTTTAATTTAAACGAATTCAATTATTAACAATGTAAACTAAATAAAACAATCTCTATGCGCAATAAAAAACAAATAAATAAATACACGCGCGTTATAAATAAAATATATTGCTTACGATTTATTTTATTAAAGTTATAAAACAAATATTTATTTTAATTTATATTCCTACATCTTATAAGTTTGAAAATGAACCAAAAACATTGACAAACTATAAATTTGATTACAGTATCGAAAGCAAGAACAAACAAGAGAAGAAAATAAAGGTAAAAGAAAAAGAAACTGTTTACACTCTTACTAAGTGAAGTAAACAAAATAAAATTTTCGTACAAGAACATTCGCGTACAGTTTCATTATTTTCTATCTTTAATGTTTAGTACGTTGCCTTTATGAATATTATTAATTACTAGCTGCTGCCCGCGACGTCGTCTGCATGAACGCTATTAGATTACACGTTGTTACAGAATGGGTTGAACAAATAAAGGTTCACTGCTCGTTCCCCGTAGGTGATAGCGTGAAAATGCGTAGCCTTTATGTTTACCCGACTTCTTAATAATATTCGTGCCAAATTTGAAGTAAATCCATGCAGTACTTTTTGAGTTTATCCCGGACATACATACAGACAAACAGAAAAACAGACAAACAGACAAAAATTCTAAAAACTATATTTTTGGCTTCGGTATCGATTGTAGATCACACCTCAAGTATTATTTAAAAAAAATATTCAATGTACAGTTTTGACTTTCCTACCATTTTATTATATGTATATAGATAAATTACATCGTTACATACAAATGAAAACAAAAGGAGAGTGTTTCAAATATGACAAAAAACAATACCGCGCAGTAATTGCATCACGGGGTTGTATGGTCGCAATAACTTATTTTCCTTTCTTGTTATTCCATTTTTTAGCATGTGACATCTTATTTAGCAACCGACACATTTCACGTCGTGTATTCCAAATAAAACCCTCCTATACTATACTAGAAAACTCGCGTTGTTTCACCAGATATTGTTTTTTTTATTCTTTTTTTTATTTTATTTTTAGAAACAAACAATATTACATTGAATTAAAATTGATTGAACAAATACATAAACCAATAAAGTTTTCAATAATAAACAATTTATAAAAGGACAAAAAAGCACACGTTAATAAAAAAAATTGCTAGAAAATACAAACAGAAATTAGAATATGTGAAGTTATTATAAAATTAGTAATCATGCATACGACAAATTTCATTCTATTATAAATATTTAATTTAATACTAAAATCAATTTTAAATACAACATTACTTCAAGTAAATCATGCGAACTATAGATTCAATATTATAATTATAAACAAATATTTAAAACTGAAATCAACTTAACTACAATTCACGAATAAAATTATGTATTAAATGTATTAATTACAATTTACAAAATTATTGCATTTCTTATTTCTTTCTTTACAGTTTGTTTTGTACATGTAGCAAAATCAATATTGAAAAAATATTAATTGTTGTAACCTTTACAAGCTCTAAGAATAAAGTAGTTTAGTGCATATTTAGTTTTAGTTTTAGGTATATAAAAAGGGACTGATTATGTGTATTTATTTTGGGACATCTAAATAATACATTGCTTAGTAGATAAGTGGAATCGACAAAATTAAGGAATAACTTAAATAAAAATATTTGATCTCTCTCCATTGGACAATTTCGACGACGGCTTTGTTTTTTACTCCACCCCTATTAGTCGTAGCGACATATATTACTCACTTAACCTGACCTAATCTTTATAGTACTAGCATACATTCTGTAACGAATTCAGTCCTGAAGTTTTGCAAAAAAAATACTTTTTGTCTATTCTTTCAAAACTTATATAACATACAAAGTAAAAGATTTATTTCTATTCAATTAAACGTATATGATATAAAGGATACAAGGTACTCACATTTATTACGAGGTATATGTATTATTAATTTGAAAAATAATTATAAAAAATAATTTCTATTGTGCCTTTAAAAATTTTAGATTTGTTTTTTTTTTTTTTGTAACTTTGTTTAATTTAAGGCCTTAAAAACGTATTTTTTCATGCCTTTATAATAAACACAAAATATAGGAATTTTATTGTTTGTTCAAGGCAAAATACAAAAGAACATAGCGTTGAACAAAAAGATTCCAATTGAACCACTTGAATGTGAACCAGGAGCGCGCGGCGGCACCGCGACGCCCCGCGTACTCGAACTTTGACAGTTTATATGACCCGTGTAATGGCGCCTTAAACTAAATAAAGCTTTGCATTTGGCTCGTGTATCGCGAATGCCGTCACGCCCCCCAGCTTTGTCTCGACGCCGAGATTAGAACTTTCCGGCTCTATCTGAGTAAATATAGTTGCCTTTTACAATACTTTATGAAAGAAAGAGCTAAAAAGTATTTGTATTGGTTGCACATAAAATGAAGTTGGGATCGCTATATGTTTTATATTTGTAACAATAGGCTTGAAAGAATTAGAAAATTTCTTGAAACATTGATATAGGAGTACAAAGTTAATTAGCTCAAAGGTAGAAATTGCTGAGGTTAATTCTGTAGAGATCTCTACACGCTTAGCATCAAAGAGTTGACTGATGCAGCTGTCATTGCTTCAGGCAGCTTGGACTTAGGCCAGTCGCAAATGCAAATTCATACGAATATTTGAATAGTTACGCTTTTCTCTCAATTGTCATGCAAATTCGATTTAAATAGATATCGGATTTCGAATACAATAAAAATTTAATATTCATTTTTGTAAATTGAACCAAACTGAAAAAATAATACAATTGTATAGGGAAATAGCAATGGTTTTGAAGATTAAAAAAAAAGTTTTTCTTTTAAATGAAAAATGATAATTTTATAATAACCAAAGTTAAGAATACCTATATTAATAAATAATTAAAAAAATAGGCGGTGGTTTCGTTGGACGTGCTAATTCGAGTCCTTATTTTAAACATTATTTTTACGTTAGAAATCTGGTCCGTTCTAAGTTCAATCGAGGGTTCACTTTTCACTACTGGGTCTCATTACCAGGCTCTACCAATTGTACCAACTTGTAATATATTTGTACCAACTTCTACTCGCTTGTGCCAATTTGTAAGTAACGTGCCTAATATAGCATAAAGCAAACTCGTTTTTAACAACAACCACCGATAAATGAGGTGGTCCAGGATAAGACACATGAACCGGACGGTTGAAATCCTTAAATTGAACTTGGGACAGATGAATTTTTTGAGAGCTTAATTTATTTTTTAAATTCACCTCGTACTTTAAAAGTGAAAATAATCCGAGGAAATCTAAATGTTTTGGAAGATATTTTGAGATATCTATATCCACTAATCCGTAGTAGAGTAGCGTGACGGATTAAGCTTCAACCCTTCTCCTTGTAGAAGAAACTTTTGACGAGCAATGGAAAGCTTACGGTCAAATAGAGAATGTCTAGGACTGCCTATCCGGGCGTCTGGAATATCGCTCGTAAATGGGGTACATTGCGATACAAAAAAAAAACGATCAAATAGAGAATAATACGTTTAACTGTTTTACAACAGATTAAGTGTAAGTTTCTAACTAAATACTTCACAAGGACTAAATGAGCAAATGAACTTTAATGTGAAATTGTATATATGTAATAAAAGTATTTTTTTAAAAATGAAGTTTATTTAATTTCGATTGTATGTGTGGTACAATATCTTGTTTAAATTGCCAATTAAATTTCTAAAAACAATATGATAGAACTCTCTTTTAACTAATTGATGATAAATTTAATGATTATAGTGGATATATATTACAAGCTATAATCTAATATTCTGTTTTTATCGTTTTAAAATAATATCGTAACATAAATTTTGTTTGATTTCTTTTAAATTTTCCAACTCACATATTTATGAATTTATGAACCGAACTAAACCATTTGTTTTGTATATTATCACTGACCCCTTTTCAGAGGATAATTTACGATTTATATATTTTTTAAATTATTTTAAGACAACGAATAAACCGTTTAATATTATGATAACGAAAACAAATAAGTAAAATTACTATACATATTACACATTATTAGAAGATATATCTAAGAAAGTTCTAAGTGAGTAAGACACGTACGCGGTGCAAGAAACAAAACGTAAAATGTGTTTGATCCCACTAGTGCCGCACGTTATGAACTAAAATTGTTTTAACGAAAAGTTAGTATCCAAATATATGTATATTGTTTTTTCAGATTATAGTGTAGCACCATTAACAATCTATTGTATTACCTGAAAGGTTCTAAAGGTTAATTTTTTTATTCTAATTATTAGGTTAAGTTCTAATTATTTAGATTCATCATGAAGAGTTCCATAGTAAGGTACATTTATCAAAAGTATGTACGAGTAAGTAATTATTAGGATGTACCAATTTCGAGTGGAAAAATCAAGAATTACTATTAGAATCAACTATTACAAGATTACTATTAAAATCTTGATATTTATCAATTTATGTTAAACAATAGGCCGTCCTATGAATCTTAAGCGTCTTAATACAGGCTGCCCTAAACTTTTTATTCCATTAATTCTACTATTTTTACTTTGTGTGTTCCAACTTACAAAGATAAAAGCGTGAGGTACAGTTAGTGGTATGAAAGTATACGGCTCATAATAAGAACGCTTATTTTGGACACATATTTGGGCAAAACAAAGAATTTTTCCCATATGGGATATGATACTATTTCTTACGGGAGTAAATTTTAGTGAGACGTTAACATCTCATATCCTTTGTCAGCAGCGGCAAAACAAAGTAATTTCGATTCGGCTTTAGCGGAAACTCGCCCTAGCAAACATTCATTACGATGTGTAAGGAAAACACGGATGTTTATTTCATAACATGTTTGCGCTGAGCTTTACACATTCGTGTAATTCTATAAATACGTATTATTGAAATTATATCGGTTGCTAATATGATAAAGAAAATTTACGCCGTATTAATATAACATGAAAAAAAAATTATACTTGAAAATTCGGCAGTCTAACTCGAATTTGACGTCAGGATCTACGTGATCTATTCTTTGAAATATTCATTTAAATTTCGTTTAAAAATTCATCTCGTGTTTTATGATGAAAGACCAAATTGTAAAAAAACCTGTATGTGTATGTGTGACCCATAGGTTATCTATGTATATATGTGTTTTATCTTTTTAAAGTATTCAGGACGGTTAAAAATGAAACTAAAATATTGTATTAATAATTTATCGAATTCAGGTAAACAGTATCAGCCAAGTAAAGTTAACCCAGGTTTAAATGTATACATATTCTTGTTTAAACATATAGTACTATGTTATGTAAATACTAATATATATATATATATATATATATATATATATATATATATATATATATAGGTCAAAGACCAATCTCAGATCCTATAATGAGACGTGATAAATTATGTAATCAGTTGTAACGTATGTTTGAGTCAATTACTCGTGCAATAATCAAGAAGATTCGCAAAAGGGTTCCGAGGCTCAATCAAACTTTAGCAATCATCACGTATATCAAATCCCCGGAGTAACAAAGCTACATTGGGTTCGCGATCACCTTAGCAGGTTTGTTTTACACCAGAAATAACAAATATATAATAAACCTTATGTTTCTAAGCAATACATCGTTATTATTCTACATGCAGATCCATTTACTATTAGTATTTAAAGTAAGACAAAATTATCGTAATAAATAAACACTTATGCCGTTCCTAAAGATATAACTATCGACAATATAATGTTTTTATAATTTGACGACGCGTTTGACGGTCGCGGGTTCGATCCCCGCACATGACAAATATTTGTATAGGCCATACATATGTTTGTCGTGGTCTGGGCGTTTGTGCTTGTGTATTGTGTGTGTTTCCGGATCCCCAACACAGGATTCACATCCTACTGGGGGCCGTTGAGTGTGAGATGTTTATTTATTTATTTATTTTTAATGTATTTAAAATAATAATGTAACGTTTACCATACTCGAACATAGAAATTTTATTGCAAATATATTTATCTCATATTGTTTATATATAATCGATTTTATAAAATATGCGTACGTCATGGAATCAAATATCATACTCGTTATAGTAGACATTTTTAATTTCCGGCGGCCCCGGTGCTTCCGTTACGAAAAAGTGTTAATTGAATGTGAGCGCGTTGCGGAGATAGAACTGATCTAAACTGATGTTGACTTTCAAGCAATAACCATGCAAGTTAAATAAAACAACTAAAATAGAAAGGTAGGAACAAATTTTGCCAGCATTCTCAATTTACAAGTTCAACCTCGACAAATTTTGCATGACGCTGACGCCGCTAGAAACTGAATCAAAAATATATTTTATAGAATATGATATATAATTTATTAGACATCAAATATTAGTTTTAAAAAAAATATATTAATTTTATAAATTAAAAAATTATTCGTATATCAATCCTATACAGAATAGGATTCAGATGGAATTGAAAATAGTAAATTTGATTGTGGATTGGTTCGCGTTTGACTGGCTAAATGTAGTCGATGTGGAAAAACACAGGAAAATAGACGGAAACAAAGAAATCTTAATTGAATTATTCAGGTTTTGGTATATAATTTTCAATCTATTTCAGTTTCAGAAAATATTTTTTTATTAAGCCGATAATAATAAGTAGTCTTCATATAGAAGATACTTAATATAATTTATTCTTAAAAATAAAATAACAATTTTGCAAGAAGATATTGTGGTTTTGATTTTCTTAATTGAATATAATCAAGATAAAATTTTGTTTGTTGATTGACTGTTTAAGGTTCTGAAAAGTTTGATTCAAAACAACAAATTTTAGTAACAAATTAATTGAGCCAAGTTGGTCCAGTAGAGAAAACACGTGTATCCTTACCGAAAAGTCGCACGTTTAATTTAGTCAAACGCCGCTTAATTTCAAACTTAACTTGTTTGAAAATTCATATCACGTTCGGGTGTGACGGAAAACATGGATGGAACATGTTTCGAGAGAAATTCTCAGACATTTTGATATGTATATCAATCTATATATATGAACAGCGTAGTGGATTAATTTCCAATATTTTTTCTCAGTCGAAGCTTAATATTAACTTTATTAATCCTTTTGACTTATTTTTAACCTGGAAAACCCTCCTAAACTCTTGTTTCAAGAAAGGCCCCGTAGGTCAAATGAATTAACTTCCTTTCCACCCGGAAATCTATGCTTAAAGCATAATGATTGGTGCTCCCAACCGGAGACCAACAGTAATTCGAAAAATTTCATTATTAAAAAGTGTCCCAATGTTTCATTTCAATTTTAACACTAACTTTATCGTTAAAAGGATAATTCACATTTTTAAAGACCTCTAACATCTCTAACCTTTTATAATGTTACAGTTTTCTCAATGTTCAAGGGGTTCAGGCGGCGTATTTAATTTCGATTACGTTCACATGTTATTATTTTATAAAATATATTCATAAACACTTTATCATTATCCTTATTTTTGTGCCTTGACCAGATCAATGACTTTAAAAAAAAAAAACCTAACCTAACATATTTTGAATTTTTATTATAAATTTCATAGACACCCAATTTTCATAATACAGCCAATCGTGGATGACAAAATTTCACGATTTAATGATTTGATCAAATTTAGTTGCCCACATCATGAAATTCTCGAAAAATTCATAGTTTGGGCAATTCTACAATATGGCCACGGCCCACGACCTATATATAGGTATATATACTACATATACTAGGTATACAAACTATAATTTTATCAGCTCTTGTGATGATAGATTAAGAGTAATAATTTATATCTAGTATTTACACTTTTTTTTATTATGAATAATTTTATTGTCAGTACTTCCGTCTATATTTTAATTTAAATACAATTTGTTATTTTTATAATGTTTAGAAATGACAAATTTATTTATTTATTTGTTTAATTATAATATTAGTAATAAGTAAATCAATTATTCATTCAGAGCAGAGAAGCAATGAACAATTGGAATATAGTGTTTTATTTTATCAAGGATCTACAGCTAAGCAAGGACCTCTTCTCTTGTTAAGGCGAAGGATTGGTTCCATTGTGAGTTGGTAAATATACAATGTGTCAGAATTTCCCACGATATTTTTATTCACTGCTTACTACGACATGAATTTCAAAACAAATTTTGCACTTTATTACTCACAAGTGGTAAACCGTAAACCTGCGACCGTCTGGTATCGATTTATGTGTTCTATCCACTGGACATTTTGACTCTTGCCTCTGAAACAATTACAAATAAACAAATACAATAATGGAACAAAAAATTAATTTCTTAAACTGCTTCTACAATACACATGACAAATTATCTAGTCTTTTGCTACATATTATTTATTCATTTCGTAAAACGTTTCCTTACTCCTTTTGTATAACAACGCAAGAAATGGAAAATATACTATGTGAATATCATGGGTAAAAATAACTTTCTGTATACAGATGGTTTATCTGCATCAGTATAAAATTTCTACATAATGGAAGCTGTCCAAGGCGAGACGGTGAAAAGACGTCACGAGAGAACACTCGGGACGCTGAGAAAATAGTTCCCGGAAAAATTAGCATTAGATATGAGATGGTGCTAATGTTGCTTTCAACCTTATTGCTTCACACACGACTTGCGGGACTATCGCATGTTTTTAAATTTTAATCCAAGTAGTAATATGTACAAGTTTCATTTTAAGTAACTGTACTATTTGTAACCTAAACAAAGGTGTAGCAGATTAAATATTGAGAATAGGCCCCCAGAACCATATGTAATGAATATCATACTGTTAAGTACGTTGCTTATTTACTAAGGTAAATACTATTTATGTAGTTTTTGACAGCCTATCTCTTACGGTCATTGAGTGACCTTGAAAAATGACCTGATAACAGTAGTGTGTAGATTTTACTGTTACAAGGTTCATCGAAATCGAAGACCCGCAACATATTAATAAGAAATTTTTTTACTGCTCAGGTTCCTATTTGTGACACTACACATTAAATAATATGTTTAATAAGTATACGTAGTTAATTAAGTACGCAAATCAAATTCAAAGTATGCAGGTCCAAGTGTATTTTTAGACTAGGCACTTTAAACAGACTGGGCCAGTACAGTGTTAAAAATGTAAGCATACTATAGATTTTTCATTCACTTATAACTGTCTACAAAACATGTATAATCTGTTTACGTGTTTGTTATTTCAAGTCCGACTAAAGAAGAACGGATAGAATACATGAAGTTGTTTTCCATAACATTTTTACAAGAAAAATGAACGGACTTTCATAGATCAAGCGAATCGCCTATTGAATAAAAAAATATCTATATCATAATATGTTTTAAGGTTGTTTGTCTTAGTGCTAAGGTTATTCTTCAAAACCTTCCAAAAAAAATCATACGAATAGCTATTTAGAGAATCATTACCGTACATATAAAGACCAACATTTATTAAATTTGTTTAAAATATATTATATACATTATATTTAATATTACAAAAAAAAATTATTTTCTTATACGTGTATACAATTATGGAATATTTCGACACATAGGGAACGAAATCCGAAACGTTGTCGCCAATTGGTACAGAAGTAAAGTGGGAGCCACCAGATTTATAGGGCGCCGAGTGCGTGCTTTAATAAAAAATACAAAGGTAATTCACGACAACTTATTGCCGGTCGCGTAATATTTATTTTACTCTTATATTCACATATGAAACTGAAACTATTTTAAGTGAACATTAAGTAGTCGGGACGTGATTTATTTTTACTTTTGTCTTCTTATTTTATTATTCTTGAAGTCTGACGTCCGGTAGTATGAACTGAATTGATACATTTATATTACGATTATTATCTATTTGCTGTTTATGGTATTTATTTAGGTTTATGACAAAACTTCTCACAAATATGTTACCCGTTTTAGTCATCGTGTAAATTGGACGCTTGTATAAAGAGCTGTGTTCGTGTTTCGGCACGGGAGGCAATGGGTCGAGAGGTTTGGGCAGTGTCTGTAACTCAAAACTGTCACGATCACGCGGGTCGGCTGTTGTATAACATCCGTACCCGTTTCCTGTACTTGAGCATCTGCTTTTTCACATAATATTAATAGATCTCCGCAACTTTTTATGCGGGTCTTATACAATAAATTTGCGACAAAACAAATAATAACTCTCGACATCATTAAAAATAATATGTAAACATAAATATAAATTATTTTATAACGCTGGTTTAATTTTTAGCTTCGCATATGCATTTTTAACTAGATTTTTCCTACGTAAATAGATTAATTAGGATAAGTCATTCTATCACAAATTTGACCCTAATGTCACTATTTGAATATATTAAATTAAGATATTATTATGACACCTTTATACGTCTTCATCTTGATTAAATCTCAAAATCTGGCATAAGGATTTCTATTAGAACAAAGCTCATAAAGACAAGCAGTTAAAAGTAGAGCGACAACGTCTTAAGTTTTGGCCGGATTCAGAGTTGGCAGAGGTCGACCAGTTTCAGATAATGTCACCATAACAGATTATATCTTGGCACCAAGTCAGATTCGCCGCAGATATTCAACGAATCACAGACGCATTTTATGTGATTCCATTGTGAGTGTAATGGCACCAAAATATTCTGAGATTGTCGCAGATTCGAGGCGGCTCTATTGTTACGCCTCCCGAATCAACACACGATCTCTTTTTGCTTCAAATCTTTTTAATCGAGAATTGAGTAAAATATGTAAATATTTACCTTTATAACATAATAATGTTAATATTATTATACTATTACTAATTACTAATCAGTTTTGCTTTCAATAAATGATGATGATAAATAATTATATAATTAAGTTAAGGAATTAACATATAAGTACAATGTAAACAAAAATATACGAGTATAAAGTTATTTTTCTGTCATATCTGTATCTGGAACTAAAATTCGATATATAATATACTTTTACATCTAAGAGGATGCATTATAATTATTGTTACTACTACTATAAGGGAAAAATATTGCAAATATGTTCCGATTTCTCGATTTTATAACATCATTGGTACGTAAAAATTATGCATAAACACATAAAAACAGCTTTTAAGAAAAATTTTAGGTACGAAATCAAGAACGAAGAGAATAGTACAAAGGAATACGTTAGGCTATGAATAATAATAATGTGAATTGTATTATGAAAGCACACGTGATCAATGTCACGAGATGGCAATAGTGCATGCAGAACATTACGTAAGTGCTGCATCACAAGTAATATAAGATGTAATGACCATTAGTCACGTCATGTTGATGCTGTTATCCGCATGAACTAGATCATGGTATGTAGATCGGTATGAAATAGTTATATCAATGTATGACACATAGATCGTATGTTGTCATTAGCGAGACGCACACAATTCAAAGGAATTGCAGTATTGTTGCAACTGTGCAAATTTTGATAATCTTTTCTGCTAACGGTTAGTTTTTTAGTTTTTTTTTTTTACGTTTCGTTTTACCATTCGTATTTCAATTTGGCGATAAATTAAGAAACTGTAAATTTACAAATACGAGTAAAAGACTTGTTAATTCGACATGAAGTAATATATATTTTTTTCAATGCTAAATAAAGTTAGTAAAATCTCATATAAAAATATTAAGTATTAGTAGATTATTATTATTACTTATTTCTAGTGTTATCTACGACTTTCTCGCCAAGGAATTTAGTAAACTGGACCAACGCTCGTTTTAAATTTAATAATTTGATTTACAATTTCATGGCTTCTTTTAAAGAGTTACTTACTACGTTTGAACCCTTACTACGTTTTTTTTTGTTCGAAGCAGCTTACGTCCAAAAGCTTCCAGTGACTCTCCTAAAGTTGTCTGTCCATCTCGTTAACGGCTGCCCGATGCTGCACTTGCCAAGACGTCGTCTCCACTTGAGAGCCATCCTGCTCCATCGGCCGTCAGTTCTACGAGCTATGTACCCTGCCCACTGCCACTTCAACTTGCAAATCAGTTGGGCTATTGCCGCAACCTTTTCGTCTGCGGATCTCATCATTTACTACCCACTAAAACTTATTGCTCATTCTTGCCACATTCACCAAAACTGTCAATGCCCTTCTATATCTGCTACTGAAAGTATAAGGTATCTCGGGGTCATAATCGATAAACACTTGAATTTTAAAGCACACATAGATGTCCTAACGAGCAGAGTCCGCAAACTTATATACATATTTAAGAATTTATGTGAAGTTGCCAATAAATTTGTAATTCGAAGCGTCTACTTTGCATTATGTCAATCTTTGATCTCCTATTGTATATCTTGCTGGGGTGGAGTTCCGAAAACAACCCTCAAACCGTTAGAAGTTGCTCAACGCGCTATTTTAAAAGTCAGTACCTTCAAAACTATTTTTTATCCAACCACACAACTTTACAAGGATTGTAAGCTACTTACAGTAAGACAACTGTTTATACTAGACACCATTCTTCAGCAACATCGAAAAACTCCCTATGTGTCTAATATACCTAAGCGTCGAAACAATATAATTTGTGATGTACCTTGCCCTAAATTTAAATTTATAAAGCACTTTTTTTATTATCTGGGTCCTTATTTATATAATAAAATTAATGGCGATGTTTTTATATATAACCTAACATACGTTAAATGTAAGAAATATATTGTTGATTACCTCCTTACTAAAAATTATGAAGAAACAGAGAAATTTTTAAACTCATGCTAGAAATCAAATCAGATTTTGAATCACAAACACACACACACACACACACACACACACACACACACACACACACACACACACATATATTTATATGTATATATATACTTGTCAAAGCGCGTAGTAAAATTAGATGAAAATAATATAAACTTCTATTGTTTTACTTTTGTACTAAGATTTGTTAAATCAATTTGTTAAATTTACTTATTTTAGGTATTCCCACACACATGTATTTTTGTATAGTTTTGTTGTTTATTTTAAATTGTACGGGAACGGGCTGATTATCCTAAGCACAGGTTATTAAAATAACCCAAATAGGATAAGAAGTCAATCAATTTTTTAGGCAATTAGAATAATATTAATGATATACATGTGATACCACTAATAAACTTGCCTTGTAACAAAAAAAAATTTTAAGTAAAATAAAGTTTTTATTTATTTATTTATTTATTTATGATTCAACTTCGCAGAGAAATACCAAACACACCCATCTAATGGAGACGGCTATGCTTGGTATTTCTCTCGCTGTGTAAAATTTAAATATAGATATATATTATACATGTATAATGTTACTTATATTTATACTTCTAACTTGTAACTACTACTACTGTACTATTAACTATCTCAATCGGATAGTGACGTCACAGGTAAAGCTCTGTCTGAAAATTAGCGTTACAGTAGTATGTACCTACTGTGGTATTATGCTGAGGTAGTAACTTTTGCAGACAACAAACAGATCATTATTTGATTTTTTGATTTTGATTTTGATTTATGAATTTACTTATAAAGAAATAAAACAAGTTGAAAGTTATGAGAATTTTACTGACCCGTGGGACAGTTGGCAGTGGCCCTGTCTTCTGCTCCAGGGTTGTGGGTTTGATTCCCGCCCAGAGTCTGAATGTAATATGTATTTATATAATTTATGTATATTTACTTCAAAAAAATGTATATCAGTCAACTGTTACCTAAAACACAGACATTAAGTTGCCTACCTTAGGAACAGCCGACCGTGTGTGTATGTTAAAAGAATAAATAATAATAAAAAATAATAAAAAAAATGTAAAAAAAAAATCGAACAATTTCTCTGATTTAAAAAGAGAATAAGTTTGTAAACCAAGCATAGCTCATTTTTTCATTGACCCTGAAAATGTTATTAAGTGACTTCGTTTAGAGTCTCTACTTCATTTAAAATCTTACAACCTTACCTTTTTTTACTTTTGATCTTTCAAAAGTGTAAAAGTATATAATAGGCTACCACAATAGTGCTTAAATAAATAAAGTAAAAAAAAGTTCTAAAAGAATGTAAATTGTAACAAATGTTCTCTATTTTATGCTAATTTTATCTTTTTACTTATTCTACACTTTTCTGGGAATTTATTAGGTCCTTCTTGTTAGTCTCTTAACTTCAATTTACCTACATATTAAGAGTAACTATTTTTTCAATTAGCTAAATCTAAATGTTTAATCATTTTGTCAGCATTAACTGCAGTGCAAAAAAAGTGGGTCAATTTTCAAAGTTAATACGTTGAACATTACATCATCTGAAGTTGTTCGCTAAAGTATAATCCTGTTAACGAAGATGGTTCCAGGTGTAGCCCGCAGCAGACCACGTATAATTGCCGCAATAAATCCCGCCGCGACGACTTGTACCCTGCGCCGCCCGCGTCTCGACCCGCGACAATTAAATCACGCTGAGTTATGGAATCCAGCTAATTACATTAAATACGGAAATATATGAATCCGTTTTACCTCTGTTGCATATCTGTATGTTAATTTTAGAAGATTGTATCATTTTTGAATTATTTGCGTGGTTTATATAAATAGATATGTAAACATTTTATTTTTATTAATAATAAAGAATAGCAATTTATTCTTAGCCAAGCTGGTTTATCAGTCGAATATAGTTAGGACCATTGAGTAAATTGATACATAAAACAAATTTTAAAATTTACTGGCTAAGTTTTGTTACGCGTTTGGCTGCCCATCTAGCAGTGCCAACGACTCTTATAAATTTAGTTACTTGATCAACTATTTTTTCCTAGTCCAAATTAAAAAAAAAAATTATCCAGCCAGATACATTAACGGCTAAATGCACATGGAATTTAATCCATAAGTAAATACATATAAATGTGCTAAATTCAAACGAGTACATGGAGTCATAGCATAAAACCATGCGTGTGTAATAAATTCACTTTATTTTCGGGTGCTGCTGTCATTAAGTCCGCGATGTCGTAACCCCTTGATGATGGTCGTAACTTGTTTATGGTACCATATCGCTTAAATTTATAAAGTCTAAGGTTTACACAAGTTATATAATGCCGAAAAGAAATCGTAACATTGAAAAGATAAGAAAATATAATCAATTTTATTAATTTATTCGTAATTTTGTTTCTGAATTCAGTAAAAATTCAGTGCAAAAAGACCTTAAAATAACGCGTGTTTGTTAATTTCATCTTAATTCTTGAAACCCTGGCCTTATCTTCGTTATTTCTTTCTCTTACAGAGATGGAAAAACAACGCTTTATTGGCTCTTCTTGTTGTCTACCTTCGTCAGTGTCAATTAACATAATATAAAAAGACAGACGATAAAACTCCAATAAAAGCTAAAATTTTTGATTAAATATACTTAAGTAATTGTCAAGGAGTATCCTGAGTTGAAATTTAGAGCCGATTTAGCGCCGCCTACGGTAGAACTTATGTTGGACCTCTGGGCTTAAAATCGGTCCTAATCCATGTTAAATTTGGTCCGATTTAGCACTTACTAGTAATAAGTTAAATACGAATATAATAATATGGGTGACTTAAAACTAAGTATCAATTACTAAATGCTTAACATTAGTAAAGTCCGATATTGTTAAAATGTACAATATTCAAATATTAAATGTATGTAATATTTTAATTACTTTGTAATGGTGTGTGATGTTTATTTAAATTTATTGTTTTTCAATGTACATATATATACTCGTAAGCATGGGCGTAGCCAGGATTATCTGAAGGGAGGGGGGAGGATGGTAGGTTTCTTTGTTGGGCGGGGGGGGGGGGGCAGGTAAAGAAAATCCAAGACTGTTCTGTTTTAATCGTGGTTTTTAACATATTATATGAGTATTTCACGTTAGTAGTTGAGGTGTTCTTTTATTCGTTTCACTTATCGTTATAAGTGACATTGCTTAGAGTAAGAAAAGATGTAAAAATTATTTTTATCAGTGACCAACCGCTCTTCTAGGGGGGGGGGGGGCAGCTGCAGAAAAAATGATTGACAATGACAAAAATTATTCGTACGATAATTTTTTTAATTTTTTTTTCAAGTCAGAAAAGGTCATGCGCCACCATAAAAACATTAGTTATGATGTTTTGAAGTCATAAAGCACCTTTAACAAAAAAATCAGCCCCATTATGGCCGGTGACGCGATACCGAATAAGTACGATAATTTTTAAAAAAAAATTTTTAGCTCAAAAAAGGTCATGCGCCACCATAGAAACATTAGTTATGATGTTTTGAAGTCATAAAGCACCTTTAAAAAAAAATCAGCCCCATTATGGCTGGTGACGCGATACCGAATAAGTACGATAATTTTTTTTAAACAATTTTTTAGGTCAAAAAAGTCATGCGCCATCATAACATCACTAGTTATGATGTTTTGAAGTCATAACGCACCTCTAAAAAAAAAACAGCCTCAAAATCGGTGGTGGCGCGATACCGAATATTTACCCAAAAAAAATTAAACTATGCGTTGCTCTGAATAAAACAAAGATTTTATTTTACAAGTTTACTTTATACATTTTTATACAAAAATAAAATCTCCATTGTAAGAAAAACTACCTGAAAAAACAAAGAAACGACATTCAAAGTTTATTGTCCGATTCCTTTAAATTAAATTAAAATAAAACATTTCTTTTATAATTGACTACAATTAAGTGTCAAAATATTTTTTTTAAATAATACATGCACTACTGCTATAAAAGAGGCTAGATTATAGTTTAAATAAAAATTCAAAGGAATCTCATTGTTTTTAAATTTTTATTTTTTAGTTTTACTTTATATTTAAAATGTCTCGTACTTCATTAAATTAATTTATCTCATCGATGGTTGTTTGCAAAACGACGGATAAACGCCAGTCACGACAAATTGCTCTAAGTGATCGCAGATTTGATCTACGCTTATGACAAAGTTTTTATAGGTCATATGGATGATTTTTTTAACATTATGTGTGTGTTTCACGGTATTAGAGGCCGTTGAGGAAGAGGCATTTCCTAATTTAAAGCAAAGCTTATTTATTATTATATTTTACGCAATAAAACCTGAATAAATAAATAATTTTCAAAATAATATTAGTTTCAAAACAATATTCAAAATAATAAGATTTTATGGAGGAGTTATCGTGTCGAAAAAGGGATATCCCGCAGGATAGACAATAATGGTACCTTCATTTATTATCTGTGTACCGTTTTAATGACCAAGGTGAGCGTGATAAAAGTAATAAAACCTGCAATACTAACATTTTACGATTCGAAGTTTCGTACTACGAGTAATAGTTATAAAATAGGATTTTCCAACCTATCGGGATAAGAAGTTAACTCGCGAGTTAAGAACTTTAACCTGTTGCCGAAGTTACTTGCCGGCATTCGATCTGCACCCATATAATTGCGCTACATGCTGTAAATGGTGTGGAAGTTATGACTAACTACTTCTAGACTAGTGTTATCTTTACTTCTATGGTCTACCATTTGAAACTATTATTACGTGATATGAATGCTATTTATTACTTTCACGTACCAAGTGATGTAAATAATAATAGAATAAATTGACAAACATTTTAAATTATTTTTTTATTATTATTATTTAAACGGAAATACCAATTTGATCTACTTGATTAAAAACATTGAGTATAGAATTTTAAACTGACTTAAGAATGTAGTTACATTTTATGTCCTTACGCTCAACATATTTAGCGTTTTATTAATAAATTATAGCTTTAGTGGTGTATTTGTAACTTATAGCATTGTCAATTTAAAAATAATCATTATTTCTTTATTTATATGTAGTTGTATCATGATCATCAAATAAAAGGCTGTTTGACAATGGTTAAAATTCAAAACTAATTTCGACAAACGTGTTAGTTGGATATTAAAATATCTTAAATACTATTTCGTTCTTATCATTTGAATTGTAATATAATAATGTATGACCATTTTTATTAAAATAACATTATTTAAACTTTCGCTTTTGCACGCCTCATAAGCGAAGCGTTGAGGTGGGATCTACTCTCATATCACGCAAAACAAGTGATTTTTCGAACTTAAAATGTCTCTATTTATCATATATTGTAGTTGTAAAATAATGTATACACACATATATTAAGAAAAAACACTTTTTTTAACACTCATGATACTTTAAATGCCATTTTCGTTATTTAAACTGATTAAAAAACTGTTTAAAGAGTTCTGTTTTGAACGTCCGTGTATCTGTATGTGCGGATCCTGTATGTGGTCACCATAACGACCGAAAGACTTCACTAATCGAGTTCTTTTTTTTTCTTACGCTTCAGTATGGTTAGGAATACAACCCTATTTACTTTCACGGTCTAATTCGATGTGGTTTAATTGTTTTTAACAATTTTATTCTTAAAATGAGATTATGAGCCGGGCACTTTTGGATTTTTCAAACTATTATAATACTTCGATGACTTAAAACATAGCTACTATTTTATTTTTATCTTTTAAAGTAACTTAGAATTCGATCGTGTTGTACGGTACTCAAAGATTCGCGAGGAGCGCGTCCGGTTTCCGGCGTCCCCGACGATTTAGTTTAGTCGGCCCGGGACAAACTCTTTTGATTGTTTCGATATTCCGGTCACAAATAGAACAAACTCTTGCGATTTTTTTTAAGTTAAATAAACCTAAAGTAGGTACTTTGACAGCTAGCCATTTTTTACTTAACTCCATAAATCAAAGCTTCAGCCTTATAATAAAACTGTAACAGGTTCAAAACTATATATTAATGATTTTTGAAAAAAAAAAATTTGATCACTCTATAATCGATATTGAAGGCATCGTCCATATCTCATCTGTCCGTCTGGTTGTGCATTGGCCGCTCATCACGCTAGAACTACTTAAAGAATTTGAACGAAACGGAACAGGGCAAGATTTGAGCTAGAAAACTTGGTTCTTTTATCCTGAAATTCGGCATGGTTGCTTTGGGAGAAGGTATTAAAATCCAAATGCATACTTTATTATAATTCATTAAAGTGTAGTCCATTTTAATTTATTTTTTTTTTTTATCAGAGAGAATATATCTTAGAGATTTTGCATCCAAATTATTTTAAACCTGGAATGGTACAGAAACCTTTAAATGTACGATTCATCTAAAGCAGCTTTTTATAAGTATTATTTAATCTTACAGGCTTCATAAAGGGGACAGCAATTTCGAAAGAAGTCGCAGGCACAGGTCACTTAAAATATGTATATCCCATAATTTTACGTGTTTTTATATAACTTTGCTTAGTCATATTGCGCCTTTTTAGATTTTTTTTTAAATTATTTACGATATTTATATTTATCTGTAAATAAAATATATTTAAAGTTAAATATTATGGAAAAATGATAAAATAAGTTGTCTTTTATATTATTAGTTGTTATATCAAACACAGCGTGGATACAAATAATTATCATCATCATCATGATCATGATTATGCCATAATACAAATAGTGTGGGAGTAATATTAATTATGACGAAAATTTAATTACGTAGCATTTTTTTGTCTCTTACGGTCTTAATTCTTTTAAATTCTATATTTGAATAGCATATAAAATTGTTTTAGACATACGAGTATAATAAATACATTACGTTAATATCAGCTAGACTTTGTAACTTCTTGGTATATTGTCCCCCTACATATGGCTGCTTTCCGCCGGCGTCGGAGAGGCACAATAGTAGCCTCTGTGATTTAGTTTTATTGTCATGCACCCCTATTCACCAGGCTTTTTCAAATAATATCATAACTGTTTGTACATATAATGTGTATGTATCCATATCATATTTACATATTATAATAAAAATCATTTGTTAGTTGTTATTATTATCTCAATATTCTGTCGCATTTTTTTTAATTTTTAAGATTTTATAAGAATTCGTTTTTGTCATATCTGTGTATGTGTTAGGGTAAAGAAAAGTGCGACTAGGTTTTCATAAAGAAGTTTCATGTGTCGAAAAACACTAAGTAAGAGAGCCTAGTATGAATTCAAAATCAATATTTTAACAAAAGAAAATATTAATATATAATATAATAATCTATATCTATATCTATACTAATAATAAATCTGTTAAAACCTCCGTTTCATTAATTATATATCATCAAGAATAAATTTTAATAGCGCGCTTTTATTTCAATCAGCGCCATCTCTTATCATGTTTTGGTTGTGCACGTATCACGTAAAAATTACAAAACCAATGTAAATAACTTTAATACACAAAAATTATACATAACTCACAGTATAATTTAGTTTTTGTTTCATTGTAATTAAATTTAAAAAATAAATATTTAAATAGAAATACGCCTACGCGACATAGACGCCATCTGGTCTAACGAATCTTAAAAACTCACTCGAAAGTTCACTCATCACGATATCTCTGGAACTATAAGACCTAGAGACTTGAAATTTGGTAGGAATATTCCTTTTGCCGAGGAGAGGTCAGCTAAGAATGGATTTTACGAAATTCTACCCCTAATGGGGCAAAACAGGGGGGCAAAGTTTGTATGGGACAACGTAGTTCCTTGGTCCAATCTACTTCAAATTTTGCATAAAATATTCTTTAACAGAATTGATTGAAGACGTGTTTCGTATTTTATAAAAATTCATCTCCTAACGGGGTTTAAAGTGGTTGCTTTTGCTTCGAAGTTGATTTGACAACTCAATCTGTCTATTATAAAATATTTTCCAGTATCGACGCAGGTGTAGGTGATAAAAAATATAAATTTATAATTTTTAAAATTTTAGTTAAATACCCGTGCGAAGCCGGGGCGGGCCGCTAGTACATAATAAGTCTAATAGCATGCTATTTACAAAAGCTTAATTTTTGCCAAAATAGTCAATTGGTAATCTATAAAATCAATTGTGTTTGTGTTTGCGAGGTTGAGGATCTTTAAAATATTATTTGTGCGACTCACCTTGCCCAGATAAACCCTATGAGGTTTTCGTGGCTGGATTTTTGTAAAAATATAATATGTACTTTTGTGTTTTGACAAATAAAAAAAAAAATAAAAAAATTATAATCCAAAAAAATTGTTTTGGTAATACTTAGAATTGATTTAAAACCTTGCAGTTGATTTATATTAAATTTCTAATATTATAAATGTCAAATGTAAGTTTGTTTGTTACGCTTTCACGCAAAAACTACTTAACCGATCATCATGAAACTTTGTACACATATTTTTGAAGGTATTAGAAGTAACATAGGATACTTTTTTTTTGGCCGCGATAACCGAAATTCACGCGGGTGAAGCTAGTTATACATACACATATGACAGTTTGGCGCAATGGCAGTGGTACCCATATTCAAAACCTATGATTACCATTACAATTCAGATCAACTTGCTCAGATCGAATTAGTCATACAGTCTCGGAGCTGTTCTTATTAACTTTACGAAGTTAAACGTTAACAAAACATTAACAAACGTTAACAAAACGTTAAAAAAGTACGAACTATAAGGTTGCGATTCAGACTGTAATAATAAATAACGAATGAGTACATCATATTACGAATTTATTATTTCATAAAACTACCATCGAATAATATTTTGTAAAAATATAAACCTTTTATTTAATTTAAATTAATATAGTTGTCAAGGTATACTCGTGTATTGGCCATTCATTCTGCAAATATCGCATGTTTCAAATTCTAGTCTATTTGTAATAAACATTCATTTGTTTAATAAGGCCCCTGTCTTTCGACCGTGACTGGGATACTTGGGTCGTGACCTAACCTTCACGCTATTATTACTGGTTACCTTGCACTGTTATGCGCCTAGGCCACCTTTGTATAGCAATTTTATACTCACCACCCCTGTTATTAGGGGTAGTAAAAACCCGACAGCGAGTCGCCATCTAGGGATTATCGGAAAATGCTAAAATTATACGCGTATAATTTTTACCATTGTAATCTTATTGCAGTCGTTGCAAGCGCAATTTGAAATATAGAACGTAAATATCGAATTACACAAATCATGCATTCCTGAGTAGAAGTAAAATAATTTATTTTTATGCAATGCTTATATTATTTATATAATATTTCATGTCTAATAAATATATTTTAAACATAAAAAATACAAATAACAAATTTGTTTTTCATTATTATAACGAATGAAATAAAAATATAACCGAGACAGCGCAAATTCGGTGCAAGAACGTAACAGTTTTTTCTCGTTGAATCACAATTCCAATTGCTTGGACGACCGACTCACGGCTCACCAGTGAATGCCTACACGGCAAAGGGATAGAGTCGTAAAATGTTTTAAATTTTTATAAGCATCCAAGTCGGAAAAGTATTTTAGGTTTTCTCGCTTTTATTACCCTAAGATAACAGAATCGTACTACATAGATTATTTTATTGAATGAAAAAATGTAAATATTAATTAGATTTAATAATAAATCGGTTCGCGATGCTATAACTATCTTTTGACTTCGTTTACAATGATTTTTATACTTAAATATTTAGTATACCATATTCATATGTATAGTAGTATAAGTAGTAGTAGGTAGTTTTAAAGGTACAAGTTCTTTCTTAAAGTACCTAACTTGGAGGTCTTACTTAGGAGATCATGTTAAAAGATAGGTATTTTACCTCAAAATTGTCATTCTCTTGCAGAAAACTTACTTGTGGATATTTTGAAAGGACGAGTAGTGTCTCTTTTATGTTGATACGGGTTCACGTATAATATCGAACCAAACAGAGTAAAATTACTAATTTTTTTCCCAATCTGTAGAAATTATTTTAGAATCAAGACACGGTAAATTGGTTCCAGATGGTGTTGTATGCAAACAAACTTGTGACAGATTATAATTTTTAGGGAAACAAAGAAAGTAGTAGATAGTGATTTCAAAATTATTCGTCCAATAGGACTTTCAGTATATAGGCTGAAAATTACTAATTTCTAGCTAAATGGAAACGCTGTTTCCATAAAAATAGATTTTGTGGATTGTCTTGACTATTACAATTAACATTTTTCTTTGCTTTCGAAGTTAATATGTTTGATTTATTGTTTAAATAATATTTTTTTGGAATCAGTCTGTAAATGTCCCACTGCTGGGCGAAGGCCTCTTCTCCATATAGGAAAAAATTAATCCACAACGCTCTTCCACTCCGGGTTGGCGGATAGTTTCCCCAGTATGAATAACTATCATTATCAGGTGTCTAAAATAACAACCAGAATTGAAGGCTTTACCTGCCTCGAGGTACGATGGGAAGACCCACAAGGGCATATAGTCGAACCAGTTTGCAGAAATATAAATATCTGCTCCGAACAGGATCAAACCCAAGATCGTCATCAGAACTTGGAACAAAAATTATTGTTAATTAATAGCACGTGTTTAAAAAAATATTGTATATGTTACTAGCTGTTTCCCGCCCGCTTCGCTATATATATATTTATACTGTTATTATATTGTCATAATCATGACATAAATATTACGGAAATCCATTTGGAAGCAATAAATAATTTTAACCGAAACTCTTAATATAGGTGGTATAAATACAAAATTGAATAAATTTACTCTAAAATTTTCAGTGTTTTGTTTGAGCTGCTTATTAATTATTCACTGTATATAGACTTCTACGGGAACGAAGCCATAGACAATATCTAATACAAGAGAATTTTAAAATCAACGCATTATAATATTACCAGCCGTGTGCGTAGATCATCATTATAATATGATACTAGACAAACTGCGATCATGTATCGGACCGTCATAAAAATTGTTCGCTGAAATCATAAAACGATCTGTTCCGGCGATGAATCGACGCTGTTAACCCATATCGCGTGAAACTGCCTCCAGTTCGCCAGGAGAGACGATCCTTTGCCGAGACGTGACCGAATGATCCAATAAAATCTTTCAGAAAATGTTCGTTGCTGTCCGACACCGTAAAAATTGTTGTACTTAAGAAGAACATCTTTTGTTTTGTATACCATTCCTTTGAATAAAACTTACAATTACGTATAATTTCATAATTTTATTATAACCTTATTTAAATAATAAATTGCACAAATATTATACTTCATTATAACCTATTCTAAACTATGATTACTATTATTTGAATCAGAATTTCAAATATCAAAATGACTGCGCACGTGAAACGGAACTAGCGACGCGACAGTTCGATTGCGGATAACAATAAAACTAAATCATCAGGAAGTTATCTATCTTCGTAGCCGACGAGCCCCGAAAGCGAACATGTGCACGAAAACGTATTACACGGGATAAGATGTTAAATGGTGCAGTGACAATGACTCCAGGTTTTTCTAATTTTATTCGATTTCCCTCGACCGTTTTTTTACACGCCTTATTGATTCCATGCCTAATTTACGAAGTTGTTTAATCTCCGTGAAAAAGGACCTATCAGTGTTTAACCTATTTATATCATGCAGAATTTTCGACAGCGTTTTAAAATACGATAAAACGAAGCTTAATGTCGCGAGCTGATATTATGTCAAGGGTGACATTTCACAAATTGCCGTTCACATCAATTTTCGATTAGCGATAATTGGGGTCGATTATATGAAAAATGCGTTTACGCTCACCTAGATACGACAGGTTTAAAAATTGTAATTGTAAAAAGTTAAAAACGTTATATTAGTCATAGGTATTCTGTTGATTATCGTACCTACACAAGAAATTTTAAGAATTAACTTTTAAAAATTTCTGATTTCTAATTTATAACTTGTAACTATAGATTTAACAACAAATGTCTTAAATATACATGTATTGAAGAATGTGTTCTTATATGAACATAGTTTTGAAGTAAAAAAATTAAAAGATAGGTTTAACAAAACTGCTAATCATAGAAATATTAAGAACAGAAATATCTGTGCTACTAATAAAAAGGTCAACGTGATAATTGCGGATGATTGAAATATTCAATTATTTTATATATAGATTACATATTAAATGATGCTGGGTTTTGTTTAATATACAAAAGATTTATCAAATATAGATATACCTCAATAATTGAAAGAAATTACTAAACTCCTATCGAACCCGGACTCTTAAAAAAGTAAAAGGAAATTTAATAAAATAAGCCATAGAAAGATCACTTTAAATATTTCAGACGTTAGAAACTCTGAAATATGTTTAAAAACTAGAATTAATACGTATTACATTAAATAGTTCTCATCTTAATACACATGAGTGAAAGGAACTATGTCTCAATCATTACCCAGTATAGACATTAATGAACTGATCGTGTTTAATCATTGCAGATATTAATACTGTTGATAAGAACTGATTACGTTTTTCCTCATAAATAAGGCGAGGTAGGTCGTTTCCTTCAATAACTTAATTCAATCTTAGTTCCCCTCTTCGTCCCCCAAAACAGTATGCTTTCGTATGAAGCAGGAAGATAATGGCAATCGATTCTCCTTACTCATTCTCTACTGCATAATTTTACGATATAAGAGTCTCGGTAAACAAAGCCTTTACGAAGGAAAAATCGTAAAATGAAATAACATTTCTGCTTGAAAAACAATTTATATTCATTTGTTGATATTCTATTAATATTTACATAACCAACTTTGGTTTATCGAACAATATTAACCCACAATTTCAAGCGATTTTTTTTTTTGGTTTTAAAAATATATCCAATTATTCATTCATTCCTTTATATAAAAGGCATTAATATTTATATTTAATGGTTACAAATAGCACAAATGATTTTAAGACTGTAAGAAATTTACAAATCATAATTATGTCAAAAGTAATTCTTACATCATATTTAATGTAGCGAAAAATAGAGAAAGTAAACAAAATAACTTTTCGCTTTTCCGGTAAAAATACAAAATAGAATTTCAATAATCCGGTTTCAATGTTTAGCAACCCATATCTTTGTCTAGACTGAAATAAAAATTTCCCGCAGCTAATATGAAATATGTGGCCAGCTTAGGTTGGATTGTGGCTATTGGCGAAGTTAGTCATTCAATATCTTGGCAGATTTATCTCTCACATGCAAAGGAAGCAGAATGCTGTCTAAAGTAGTAGGTACATCAAAACTTATTCTCATAATCGACTTATTATGTGCCTGTGGTTTTTAACGTTTGATATTTATATTCGATTATTAAACTAAATAAGATTAGACATAATGACGAGCTTTGATCATAAAAATACAATTTTGTTTTTATGATTTATTTCTTAATATTTTTATTTTCTCATGTGAAAAACAGAGATATTACTACAGATGACATGATAATATCTAGTACTTCAATTTTAGTTTAATAATATTTTAATTCAATATTTCATGATTATGTGAGTGATCTTATTCTAAAAATATTTTACTTTTAATTTATATTTTTTTACCATCATATTATACTTTATCAAAATATTATTAAACAAATATTAAAACACTTTTAAAAATTTTATAAGGGAGACCTTTTTTAACTTAGAAGTATAAATCTTTATTATAGGCTTTTTAAGATTAAAATCAACATGTTTCAGCTTGTTTGATAACTTTACCATCAAGGGGTTGAATTAGGGGATGACAACTTGTACATGGTTTTTCATTACGAGCGCTCGAACTTTGAAATGAAATAAAACAACCTGTTTTAGTGATATTGTCACAATTTTTATTTTACTTTAGAGAACATTTTATGACATTATTATGGAATATAATTTCAGGCATATGGCCGCCGCGACTTCACTGTAGGTAGTATATTCTGGAGGACCAATTTTGGATGACATTTTCGCATAAATGGAGCTGAACCTCATGAAGAACGCTAGTTATGTTGGCCTTCAGGGCAGTAATTGTCTGTGGTTTGTCAACTAGTCATCAAGTTTATACTTGAGATTTCACGTAGCCCCAAAGAAAGTAATCGAGCGGTGTTACATCACACCAATTCGGTGGCCAGTTAATGTTACCACCACACGAGATGATGAAGCTCTCGAACTTTACATCCAGTAAATTTAATGTTTCCCATGCAGTACGGTAAGTGGCGCTGTCCTATTGGAACCACATGTTCGTGAGATCCATACCATTAATTCTAGGCAACAAATAATTTTGGTATCATCGTCCAATATCGGTCGCCATTGACAGTGAGCGCGGTTTCTTGCGCATTTTCAAAGAAACAAGGGCCAATGATACCGCCGGATCTGATGGATCTCCCGTGGATTTTTCTTATTTTAAATCCGCCAAATTGATGTCGAAGCAAGACTCAGCTCTTGGCACGATGCGGAATGGACTGTCTGTTTGTTCTCGTACACTATCCCGAACGGCAACAACATTTTTCGACGATCTTGCGTTTCTTTGATGTACAGGCACTGCTTCAACCAAAAGCGACCCGGTTGTCGCTTCATTCACTAAACGACGGATTGTGGACTCTGCAGAATGACCATGAAGTCTATAAATTGGACGCAAAGTACGAAACGTTAGGCTAACAGAGCACTGATTTTAATAATAAATTTTACCAATTTTTACTCGTTATTGAAGCATGTAGCGTTCCATGGTGAAATGTGACAAATAAACTTGTATTCCAGCAAAATTTGACACCTATCGCTTTTCCAAGAAAAATCAGAATATTTGATTGAATACATAAGAAATTAAGTTTTAAGAGTAACATATCTTTAGTCTACATCTGTTTTTTACTTTTTATTACTTTGTATTATAGAAAAGAACAAAATAGAATATTGAGTATAAGTGTGAACACTCCTTGTTGGAATAAATACACAAGAAATGAAAATTTGTAAATCAATTTTTTTCTAATGAAGATGAATTTTTCGTCATTTTTACGGGTTTCAGCCGCTATATTGTAGGCGCCATTTTGAATTTTAAGGAAATTTGAAATAGAATTTTAGATATCTATAGTCAACTTATCAAACCGAATACATAAAAAATAACCTTTTTAAAAAAACTTTTCTTCGCCTTTGGTTGAATTTTTCATGATTTTTACGAGTTTTAGCCACCATATTGAATTTTGAATTTTAAAAATATCCAACTATCAAAAATCTAGAGTCATCTAGAGTCATAATTATATGTCCTGGAAGATCTTTTTTCCTACTTTTCTAAAAAGGTACGTATTTTTTTCAACTTTAAGTCGCCACATTATACCCTCCATTTTGTTATATAAAAGACCACACTGATTTTAAAAGTACATATCTGTACGAACATTTTAAGCCCAAAATAGATTATTTAAGTTGACTACAATTTTGTCCTCAGCCTTGATTCGTTTAACGTGAAACGGTTCATATACTTATATATAGAAAATTCTCAAAATAATCAGCTATTTCAATCCTCTTTTTGATAAGAAAAAAAGATCTTATAACATGATTTATTACTGACAAAATAAATAACTGAATTAGGTACCTACGTAAAGGAAATTAGTTTAAAAATGATCAGTGTGTATTTTTGTTTCCGAATTAATATTTAAGACTTTTAATTTAAAGCCTACAAAATATTTATTTATAAATAGAATAATTTAAATTATAAACTTACTAGCGGCCCGCCCCGGCTTCGGACGGGTATTTAACTAAAATTTCAAAAAATATAAATTTATATTTTTTATCACCTACACCTGCGTCGATACTGGAAAATATTTCATAATAGACTATCTAATAGAGTTGTCAAACATAATAATTTAGCCCGCGACTTCGCGTAGAAGTCGAAAATGATTATAATAGGATTTTTTTCTTTACGTTATTAATTTTGTTATAACATATAAATTATTATGTTAAAATATTTGAATACTTATAAAATATAACAATCTTTATTATAGAGTAGGGATTTAAAGTTTAAATAAACATTAAAATAAAAATTGTTATATTTTATGATCACGAAGCTCTGCCTTTGATCTGGAGAAAGTTACGTTAAAAGTTACTAGAATCACCAGGCTTCTCTGGAATATGCCACATATAACTGACTGTTAGAGAAGCAGAATTTCACTTAAGTATACTCGCGCTACAGTAAGAGTTTGACCTTAAGCTTTGTTTATGGTAAATATATTACATACTCATATACACTTATACATTATATTATTATAGTTCCCGGAAATCACCATTTCCTATTTAAAGCAACAGGTCTGAGAACTGTGCGGCAGTAACATCTCCCCTTAGGTGGACTCTCATATTTATGGTAAGGCTCAGTTTCGTCACTGCAGGACACAAATGCTCCTGTACTGTAGTGTATTGTATTAGCCTGTAAACAACCCACTGCTGAGCGAAGGCCTTTTTTCCACATAGAAAAAGGGTTGGAGCTTAATCCACCATGCTGCTCCACTGCGGGTTGGCGGATAATATCCCTACCATAAGTAACAATTATTATAAGGCATCCATGATAACAAACGGGACCGACGACTTTACGTGCTCTCCGGGGCTCGGTGGGGAAACCCACTATACACCCAGATATATACCCAGACCTGAAATAAATATTGGCACAAATACAAATATCTGCCCCGAGCGGGAATCGAACCCACGACCACCGCCATTGAGGCGAGGCGTTGAGGCTACTACTTACACCACTACACCAAAACGGTCATCAATGCTTCGTTCGTTGTATCGTAGGTATAATTACACCACAATTCAATACAATTTTGTCTCTTAGATTTGAATAAGCCCACAAGTAATTATTTTTTTAATTTTAATTGACTCGGCACAGTTGGTAGTAACCCTGCTTTCTGCTCCAGGATCGTGGGTTCGATTCTCGCCTCCAGTCTGGGTGTACTATGTATTTATTTCTATATGTATTATTTATATGTATATTTATAAAAAAATGTATATCAGTCGGCTGTTACCTAAAACACAGACCATCGTGTGTGTATGTCAAACATATATTTATCTTTAATAATAGTCCAAGACAGCATTTATCTCCTCCTTCTTAGTTTTAGTGTAAGATAAAGTTAAATGGGTACATGATTTATAATGTTTTATCTTGTTCCAACATTAGTCCGTGGTGCCAATCTGTACTAATTGGGGTGTTAAAGCCGTATAATTCAAAAATGTTTCCAAGTTCACTTCGGTGTCTTCTATATCTGTATCATTGTGAACTACAAATGCCTTGCTGATGAGTCATTTAGTTTAACACCCTTGACTTAACACAACACCAACATTTAAGTAAAAAATGTTATATAAAACACTATTTTGAAATAAAGCGGTCACACGGTATATTTACAACCTCAATTTTGTTACGTTTAATATAAAGTCTTGCCTGTTCCATCAGGAGCACCCAAAAAAAGATATCACCTACACCTGCGTCAATACTGAAAAATATTTTATAAAAGTCGGATTGAGTTGTCAAACATGTGTCAAAATAAAATGTAATTTAAATCAAAAGCACTGAGGAGTATTTATATCAAAATAACTTTCTACCCCCTTTTAACCCCGTTAGGGAATGAATTTCGATAAAATACGAAACACGTCTTCAATCAATTTTGTTAAAGAATATTTATGCAAAATTTGAAGTAGATTGGACCAAGGAATCACGTTGTCCCATACAAACTTTGCCTCCATTTTTCATCCCTTTAGACGTAGAATTTCGTAAAATCCGTTCATAGCTGACCTCTACTCGGCAAAAGCAATATTCCTACCAAATTTCAAGTGTCTAGGTCTCATAGTTCCAGAGATATCGTGATGAGTGACTATATCTATAGAAAGTCTCCTATATATAAATAAATTATATATATATATATATATATATATATATATATATATATATATATATATATATATATATATATATATATATATGTGTATATATATATATATATATATATATAGATTAAATATAAGAATATGTGTGAGAACAAACCCGAGAGTAACGAATAGTGTTATAATTTTCCTTTTAAATTCCAATCACGGCTACTTTTATAAGTTTTCGTTTTAAAATTAACATGTTAGTAAACTGTCGCCCTAAACCATACTTCGTAAAACTTTTTTAGTTATTCAGTGAGCATGATTGCCCCTCGATCACGTACCAGAATGCGAAATACAAAATAAAGCAATCACTCCCAGTGTACCTATAACAGGTAACAAATTGGGAACGGTTCGAAATATCACTCAGGGCAGACCAGAAAAACGAAAGCCTCTCAACTTTCTAGATTTGTTTCATATACGGATTTTTTTATTGTAATAAATGAAAAGAAACTATCCAGTTAATGAAACAATAAAATTATTGGTAGACTTTTTTGCCAAGATTTTAAGAACGGATTTTCATCGGATCTTAACGAAAATTGTATTAGATATATATATATATATATATATATATATATATATATATATATATACTATTACATACATATTACGAGGAGCCCATTGGCGTAGTTTGTAATGACCCTGCCGGGGGTCGTATGTTAGATTCCCATCTACGATCAAATGTGATGAAAACATAATATGTTGGCTGTGTAAAATTTTCCCGAGGTGAGTCAGGTCAGCGGCCGGTCTTAAAAATATAGTCTAATTTTAGGACAACATGTGAAATCATATTGTGTCGACCCTACTTAGCATGGGATAAGGGCAGAAGGAACAACAGATAGGTACACATTCTACCTACGATACGTATTCACATTTTTTTTTTCATATATATGTATATATATATATATATATATATATATATATATATATAGAAAGAAAGTAGTAAAATCTGATATAAACACCAAGAGTTAAAAAGACCACCATTTTTATTATTTATATATCCTTCAACCGAATTCATTTTACCCTGGTTTTATTTATTTTGTTTTAAATAAAAGTTACTATTCGAAAGTCAAATCAAGTAGTATTTTTTAATATTTCAATAATGTACAAGTTGACACTTGAATTAACTTGAGTTAAAATAACACTTAGTAGTTTGTTGTAATCTAATAGATTAATAATCCTCTACAATACTTGTAGGTATATGATTTTAGTTAAAATATAAATGAGGCTTAAAAAAATTACACCGCCTTAACTACTTAATACCTACTTCATATAAAAATCGGAAATACTTAGTAATACAAAGCAGAAGATTTTATTTGCTTGAACTTACTGATCTCGGGATCTACCGATTGTATCTTATTATTTTATTATTATTTTCGTTACAAAGCCTGTTTATCGCGAAAGTAAACACATAAAATAACACGCTACAACGCTAACTAGTGGAACCGTAAAAAAATACGGATGAAACCACACGTACCATATCGTTTTACATATATGTGTTTCTAGTAGTTAATCATAAAGTTTTTACGCTTTAATTGGTAGTTGAACTTAGTTTAGTTTAATAAAGTTGGCTTAGTAATTAGTAAATAATTTTTTCTATTTTAATTTCAATTAGCAGCAGTAGCTTATTGTGGAAAGATTATAATACAATGAAGACATTTTAAAAGTAAATGGTTAGTGAAATCGTAATGAATGTAAAAAATAATTTTCGGTACAAAAGAAAGAAGTTTCAATACTGAAACCTTTTCATTTAATTCAATTTCAACAGCAAGATGGCAGAGACACCCATATCTGAAAATCTAGGCTGAAAGTCTCCGGTAATCCGTCAAATCCAAATGAGATTTTCTTTCAACTATTCATAGGTTTCAGCGTTCTCGTCCCCGCGACACCATTTGCGACCTCCGTCGTGTTTAATTGGAAGAGACGAATACGGACGATTTATCACGCTTTTGCTAATTTGACAAAATTCTCTACTCACATTTCAGTTATAACGTATATGTTTTGACATAACGGACCAATGTTCAGTATAAGCTTTAAAAACCATAATTGAATCTGAATACGGCTAAGCTAAATCGTACAAGTTGCGTCTTCATATACCCCAAAAGTACGAATAATGTAAATATTATTCACTGGGATAGATATGAAATAATTGGTCGAATATAATATATTTTTTACATTGTTTATATAATTCTATTATAGTCCAATTATCAGATAACTACTAAAATACATTACTCGCATTTAATAGACTTCAAAGGAAATATATGTTTATTTTTTTTTTTTCAAGTAAAAATAATATATTTTATGCGCACTCAACAAATACTAATGGAGATTTTAAGATAGCAAATTTTTATAAAAATGCAATTGGCTATATTTTTAAATATAATGAAAATGTATCTTAAAATTGGTTGATATTTAAACCTACCTGTAATAAATCAACTCTAACAACAAAACAAAGCGTCCTATTAATGAATAAGCTTTACAAATATTGGGCAAGATTTAACAGGGTGTAAGTCGATTGGGCAACCACATGTAGGACAGGCAACTTTGCGTGCTCTATGGTAGTAAACGCGACTCACACGCACTCTCCGATTTAGACATCATATTCGAAAAACTTAAAGAAGTTCAAATCTCGTTCTTACCATAAGATTCGTTCTGGTAAATTTTATGTAATTATTATTTATTTCTATGTAAAAAAAAAATTGTCCTTAAGCTTTAAAAACCGTGGTCATTTGAAAAAAATGTCAAGTCATGCAAATAAAATACATGTAACGTAAGCGACCGAAAAATGATTGAATATTTTTAATAAAAGCGCCTAAAAAGAAACAATTTGATGGACGATCAGGGCACACATATTTATCATTGACGTACTAATTTTTTTTAAAATCTTATATATAATCTGACTTGTCTTAATATCAAGAAGGTAAAATTGAGATGAGAATTGAATACGTTACAGAGGAAATTAAGTTCGTATATATTGACGTGGGCTATTTCATCGAGTCCCTCTAAAAACAATGTCAAAACGGAAATTAAGCTTACATGTGAATAAATAACAGAGATTTATGAACGGTCGTACATTTGTTTTGTTATCCCCTAGTGTAAAATTAATAACACAAACCTTTTGATACTTTTTCCATCTATATAGCTAGCTACCTTTACAAATTGATTAAAATTTTCGTAATTTATCATAATAGAAATAGATTCTGATTAAAAATATACTTTGAGGGATTGAGATTTTTTTTTAATTTAATGTAATCCTTATAATTTGCTGAAGTTAAAATATCTCGAGGTGTTTGTCTACATGTTTACAAGGATATTCGGAAGCTAAGTGATTGTAAGAGAAGACTGGCGCCTTGCCGGAAGTCGTTTCCACGTGACGGCCAACGGAAGTGACTGGATCATGTTGCTTCGTTATGTCGCCATACTTTCACTCTCTAAAGCCTTTTATCCCAAACTTGCGAACATGACGTGATAATTATGTAAGTACACAAAATAATCACAAAAATAATTTGTGATATTGTACATATAATATCCGGTAATAAAGTTATAATTTTGTACTTTATTATTTTCTGTGTGGTGTACAATAAAGAATATATCTATAATAACAACAGTAGGGAGAAAAAGATATTTTATGTTTTTTTATTTATTTATTAAACGACAATCAAAAACGTTTTAAAAATTTAATTAGGTTCTTATACAATTAAATGTTTAATTTTAAATTTGCGTTTTTATTAAAATAATTGGTTTTAAGAATTTGCTGTATTTAAACATAGCGCATTTTTTGTGGTAAAAAGTTCTAAGTGACAACATTATTAAAAGTGCTCCATCAAAAAATATTATAAGAACAGCTTGTACCGAAGTAATTTGCAGAAACTTTTAACAAAGTCGCTATAAATTAAAACGGTTTCATAGACGAGACAAGAGCTCCGAAATTAGTTGGCTCTGACAAAATGTTGAGTAATATCGGTTAAAGTACGTCGTTGTTTTTGTAATGCTTTTTCATGACTGGCCCTAACGATTATTCCATCCATTGTGTGAACTGCGGGCGCTGCCAAGACCCCGCGTAGAAAGAGCTAAACTCACAAAAGTTTCCGACTTGTTCGAATGGCCCGGCTTTTGTTACAGAGCAACTTATTGTTCGAGACAGATTGCCGAGGATCAGCATCGCGTTGCCACGAATTTGCTCTGAATGTTTCACATGTAGGGTGTACGAGGAAATTGTTTCTTTGCTCGTATGATTTAAGATAATCTTGTGTATGTTTTGTATTAACTTTATGGTTTAAGTGGAGGTCATTAGTATTAATGTCACTGCGATAAGCTATAAAAATGATGAGCCTTAATGTATTTGGTTATATTGTTGTATATATGTATGTACAACGACGGATATTCGGAGTGGTCACGGCAACTGTCTGTTGCGCTAGCGGTCGTGTGTTCGATCTCCACTCATGAAACATGTTTGCATAACTCACACAAATATTTGTCGTGTTTTAGGCGTTTGTGCTGTGAATGATTCCAAACCTCCGACGCAGATGAATACTGAAGGGCGTTAAATAACAATAAAAATATATAATAATAATAATAATAATTTTAAGAATTTTTGCACATAAGAAATTAAAACATAATAAATATTATCTATTATATCTTATCTAGGCTCATCTATTTACTTACTCAGGACTGAAGACCTGACAAGCGATGTTTTTCACCCAGTCCATTCTCCCAAAGATATTGTGTGAGAGGTGCAACAGTATGTCTCTCAGCCGCCAGTTATTATAAGCAATTGTAACTATATACACTATGTAATTAAATTAATATGTGTGTGTGAGTGTGTGTGTATTCTTGGATTATAAATGATTGTACAAGAAAAAATTTATATGTGTGCAGTCAGAGACGGTACGAGAGCGGCTATTTGAATGTTACCAAAAAGTCTATAAATTACAAGAATTACCAGTGTTCGTTTCTTAAGTTTTCTGCACCAAAAAAGCAACGCTTTATATTTTATTTTAAAAAAATCGTGTTACAATTCACGCCGAGTGGTGGAGATAGATCGTACCATATTTTTGCTGCAGAAAACTTAAAATAGACCTTAAACATTTCTGAATCATGTTTTTAAAGTTTAAGTTGGTTCTGTGTGTGTGCACGACGGTTTCTTGAATGGTGATCAACGAATCAGTGTAATTTTTCAAAAAGTATAGTTTAGTTAAATATGTAGCGTTTATCTATACAAATAATAAATCTGTTAAAACCTCCGTTTTATTAATACACTATATATCATCAAGAATAAATTTCAATAGCGCGTTCTTTTTTGTATCATCGCCATCTCTTATCGTTTTTGGTCGTGCACGTATCACGTAAAAAGTACAAAACCAATGTAAATAACTTTAATACATAAAAATTATGCATAACTCACAGTATAATTTAGTTTTTGTTTCATTTTAATTAAATTTAAAAATAAATATTTAAGAAATTAGAAATAGGTACCTACGCCGCCAACGCCATCTGGTCTAAGGAATCTTAAAAACTCACAAAACTTATTTTTGAGTTATTATTTTGTTAAACTTAAAAGTTTACTAAATATGTCGGATAGGAATAGAAATCGTTTTAATATTTTAGATAAACATCATTTTCAATTAATATAGGTACTATTATGTTAAATGTCACTAAATATAAAAACGATATTCTACTATTATACGATAGATGGCGCATGTAGGTGATAAAAAATATAAATTTATAATTTTTTAAATTTTAGTTAAATACCCGTGCGAAGCCGGGGCGGGCCGCTAGTATTGATTATATCCTCAAAAGTATTATCTTTCTTTAATAAAATATTACTTATCTGAAGAAGGTAAAGAACCCAGAAATTAAACAATGTGCTTATCCATTTTATTTTTCGTAATAAGCAGAACTGCTGTACAATAGACCTTAGGCGTCGAGACGTCGCCGTCACGGGCCGGTGAAAACTTTGAAAGAGAAAAACACCACTCTTATTGGTAGATACTCAAACACCTAAAAGTTTGTCTACATCTTATGCAATTGTTATACGTAAAAGAAAAATATTCTCCAGTATTTAAAATGTATACTGAAAATTTACTGTCACGTTTTATTTTAAGAGAAAAAGCAATAAGTTCAAACACGTAACAATATATCCCGTAATAACGAAATAATAAGTTTCGTGAGATAGAATTCATATTTCATAAGCATTCAGTTGCGAGAGATATTGCTAAGAAAATGATACTTTTTCCTGTATTCATAGTAAAGATAAAGACCCCATCCGATAGAGGGGAGGAGCTGCGCCGATGTCAGCTTACTACAAATTCATTCCCTAACATTTACGTCACATAATGTAACAGAGCCTGTGCGAATGAGCTTTATATGCATGAACCCAATATTATTTTATTTGAACATATTGTATGTTCTTAATGTACTGCTACTTATACATGTACAAAATGTTTTAGACTAAAACGTACGAACGTTCAAACAATCATAAGTCGATAATAATACTTTAGGAAGTGCTTTCAACAGAAATGAAGAAATTTATAGATGTAGATTATAAATAATTTATAGAGTCGGGTTGAGCACTGTCGTTGTAACTACAGTAAAATAAGTATATTAAACGCTTTTATAAATTCAAATAGTTCATTTCAACATCTGTAAGTGTTACGATGTCTATAAAAAACTCATTTGCGCTTCGGTTTTATGATCATTTCGTCGACAAGTTTTATAATCGACCAACAGAATACCTAATTGATAAGAATCCAGATTTTTTTTAAAATAAACATAACTTTTAACCTTAATTCCTGGTTTTACCAACATGGTACACGCCTTCTATAACAAAAACTTTACTCCACTTAGAAAATTAGGAAATATTATATTAACATAACCGCTCTGTTAAATGGAGGCACGATAATTTGTGGACAAAGTTTGGTCTGTAATACCTCGCAAATTGCTGAATAAGACTGTGTGAGACAACTGTTAGTTTTAATTAAACTGCTGGTTACGTTCGCGGGAGGACCTCTGAACGAGAAAATTATTCTAATCTTATAAGCCTGTCGGTGTCTCGCAAAACCCGTGTAAATTTATATAATGCTACTCGGCCCATACAGACAAAAGCGAACATTTAAAATAAATTTGTTAACTATTACGAAACGGTGAAGTTTTATCATATTAAGTTAGAAAGTAATAAAAGGGTGAAGCTTTTATTCAATTTAAATCAAAAGTATAAAACGAACAAATTGGTGGAACAAGATTACCTCTTGTTTCAATTTGAAAAGCGAGGCGGCAGTGTCTTGGGACAAGTATTTCATTAGATCTGGAAGCTATCGGCGGACGGGTCAGGCGAGCACCTGTACCTACCGTGCTCGTTGTGGCCACAAAAATACTCGCCAGTTAACTAAATACAACCAAAAACTAAAATCCAGACTTCATGTCTGTTGTATACATTTAAAAACAAAATTAAACATTAACTTGCTTTTAAAAAAATTTCGATACCACTGTGCTTAGTTAGTGTATAAATTCCGCACTTAGTATTTTGTATTTGTAAAAATGCAAAATATAGATAAGCTAAATAAACTATTTATTATAATAGTTATATTTTTCGTTAATAGTTATATTTGAGTGCTATATTTGATTTTTTTAATGGATGAAATGGAATCAACGTACTATAGAGAAACAAAAAGTACCTTAGCGAAACAGCAATTACCTGCACCTATCCATGATATTGTCTTCCAGCCACGCTATGCAGAATTATTGCTAGCGTAGTTTAGTGAGTCGGACCGCTTGTCAAACTTTGGTAATTTAACTTCAAAACAGGTTCCTGTCGGTGTGCCACGACGAACATTTGTTCAACCGCATTCGAGTAAGTAACGTTATGACAATAACATGGCAATTTGGCAATTGAATTGAAATTACTGGGCCAATTACTTTCCCTTTTTAGAATTTTATTTTTATTTGTAGATACTGTTTCCATATAAAGATGAAATAATTGTGTTATTTTGCTTTCGTTATTTTTTGCACGTTTCTTTTATAATAGAATATATTGAATTATAAGTTTGATGTATATTATGAATATTAAAATTTCTTTTCGATATTCATTGTAAATAAAAATTCGTTTATTGCTGTGCTTAAAATTCAGTCCGCACGGGTGCTTCCCTACGTTATTGTGTTCTACGATTTATGATGGTGTTCACTTTAAAATAGAGCCATTTTATTTGAAATATTGTCATCTGTTTTAAATATTTTACTTAAAGCGTCCCCAAGGCGACCTTACAGAATTACATTTCGAGATCAAAACGAAAGGCTGAACTTTCGTGTATATCATCTTAATATCATTTCTAAATGGCAAACGTATTTGTAACGCATGCAAGCTTTTATTTCATTTCTTTTTAATATTCGTTTCAAATCTTATCGAGAATACATCACATACATATTACATAATATATTTTATACGTTTCAGTAAGATTAATACTATCATCTTGTAGGCTATCAAATTTTTTGATATTATAAATGTTTCACAGAGTGACTTGTATATCAATCTACATACTCTACAAAGTTAAAAACATTACAAGTTTTATAAGTACATTTAAGTATATCTTTCATATTACGTATGTATTTATTAGAGATACTTTGTCATATACATACACTTATGTATGTATAATTAAAGTATATCAAGAATCATACATGTTAATATTGTTTACTTATTTCGTTTATTTTGCTGTCTTTAATCTTTTCCATGTGTTGTTGTTCTCACGCAGCAATTAGCGTCTACCTATATCTTCAAGAGTTGTACTTAATGCTCGAGAGAGGACTAAGAAAAACCTTGATAAATTCCATACAATTCTTATCCGTTTAATGCTTTCCGTTCCAGTCATAGGAATAGATTATATTAAAATTACTTAAAAATTTAATAAAATCATTATTGATTTCGAGCCTCAAATAATTAGAAAATATTAGGTACTTATTTAGCTGTGTATTTATCAAAACATTTCTTATATAAAATATACAAAAAAAACTGTGTTAAGTAGTTGCGTAATAAAAATACGTAACTATAAATATATTTATATATTAATATTAACACTGCGTATCGAGGAATTCTCTAGAAGCACATGTAGCCGCCGCGGAGTTAGCGCATGCAGTTCAGAAACTGGGCCATAACTTTACACGCAACATTAACTTGGGACGTAGTCGCGACAAGGTCCACTGAGGTATAAAACTATCTAGATATGATTTATGATTTTTTTAAGTCAGCATAGTATTACAAGACTTTCAAAGACGGTGCTCACTTCAGTTGACATCTTACACATTACATTACATACTTTTATTACCTATATTTTTTTTAGGTTTTAGGTGTCAAATATGTAACATAACGTGTCTACCCCTACTCTCTCTTTCTCTATGATGATATATAGGAAATTCATGTCTTTATTGGTAAATACAATTATTGTTAATGTTTATATTATTATACATCATATATTATGTATCTTGGTACATGGTTGCATAACATTGCACAACTAGTATTTCGTATTATTAATTATTTTTGTTTCTATCTTCATTAGGTGAGTATACCTACCACCTTAGTTTATAATTTAAAAAAAAATACTTAAAAAATACGTACGAATTTTTATTTTGTTTATTGGAATGATTCTTAATGTCTCTGAAACCCATTTAACCCCTTATTCTAAAAGATATTTTGTGTGTGTTAATTCTACGTATGTTTTAGCATTAATTTTCTCTTAGATAAAACTGACTACATTTTTTCCTTTAGGGACTTTTTTCAAAGACCGATTTTGTGAGATAAAATATAAAGCTAATGAAGGTAGTAGAAAATTAGGGAAACGACTAATGTAATATTAAGTCCGAGAAAAGTAATGATGAATAAAAATAACTATAAGAATAATTTAATTTAAATATTCTGAAACATAGATTAGTAGTATTTAATTCAATTAATATTTATATGAATTTAGTATAATTTTTATCAAAAAGTTTAGATACATAAACAAAATGATTAACAAAATATACAAAATAGTTAATTATTTTTTAAAATTGATATTGTACGCTATCTATGTATGTATATAAAAATTGAAACTGGATCTTTAAAAAAAAATACTTTTTTCAGATTCAATAAATAATTCGTAAGATATTTGAATCTACCTTCAATTAAGATTATTAATTCTAAACAGAACTCTTTTGAAAAAGTGTTACATAATTTGACAATTACCATTGAAGCGGAGCGAAGCTGAGAAGCGGAGAAACATAACGTTAAAACATGACAATGCCTATTGGTTAATATTTTTCCTTTTCTCCGCTTCGCAGCCTCCCTCCGCTTCAATGGACAGGCACCCTTACATCTTATAAATTGACCTAGATCTAAGCAGACAGCTGACAGATAGAAGTCAAATTAATACCTCATTTGACTTAGAAACAAATCATCTTTATATACAGCGAATAAATCTGATCCGTTAAATTTAGTATGAATAATGATACTATACGATACTTTTACGAGTACCTATATAATAAAAAATCCAATTAATTTACCATTGATGTATATTTTATTTAATATTTGAATAATCATAGACGTCATAAATATTAGCTAGAGATCGAGTGAAGTACCTACATAACCAAGTGTAGGTATACATTTTACATTTTATACATAAATGTATTATTACCGTCACCGTAATATCCTCGAAATCGAGACGATGGGTTAGCTCAATGGTCACAGCAACAGACCGTTGTGTTAGCAGCCAAGTTTTTTATGGTCTGGCCGGTCATGTTTGAGTAGTGTGTATTTCCGGACCCCCGACATAGGATTTTAATTTAAAAAATTATTGTAAGCTACCATTAATTACAGACATTTGTTTCGAAAAATAGTGGTTACCTGGAAAGTTTTCCGGGAGTTTGGAAAATTGGTAATTTTATAGATTTTGATGTGTTCTTTCCGACTTTTGACTTTGCCGCCTCGTATTTTGCCGCTTGCACCACCATATTGGAAAAATGGCACTTAAAAGCAGTTTTTTGACAAAACCTTCTTTCCAACTCACTTTACGATTAAAACAGTTACATACAAAATGAAACTCGAGACAATTACCTAAAATTTATGTGTCGACTTTTTTTTTCATAAAGTCAATAGTTTAGGCGTACGAACGGCGCAAAGTGTACTCCAACGCGCGTTTTGGCCAAAAAAAAAAATATAACGATTGCTGCTGCTGTTTTTACAATATGCCGACCTTATTTTACCATATTTTCATTTTTTTGGTTGTACCAGGCTTCCGTAAATAACTTAAATCCTGTATTCCGAAAACAAACCTCAGGAGCTCTATTAGCAGTGACGGCAATTAAAAATCATCCCCATATTTTTTAAGCAGCTTTTACCGTTTTTATATGTGGTCGGTAATCACCTTCAATTTTGGTCATCAGTTCTTCCAGAGAAAACTGACGTTCTTCGGAATTTTGCTCGAGATAACCATAAATGTACTGCATCGAAGTATCGATCTCGTTTGCAAACGGGCCTCTTTTCTGAAAAAACTACCAAATGACTGTACTACTTAATGAAAAAATATATATCAGATGTACCTAATTTTTGTAATATTCATATCTATACTAATATTACAAAACTGAAGAGTTTGTTCGTTTGAACGCGCTAATCTCAGGAACTACTGATGCGAATTGAAAAATTATTTTTGTGTTGGATAGTCCATTTATCGAGGAGGGCTATAGGCTATATAACATTACTCTACAACCAATAGAAGCCGAGCATTAATAAGAAATACAAAAACGGAAAAAATACATTCTTTTTGAGAGCTTCCGTTGGGTAATCTGCGTAAACGGTTAAAGTTACGCAAAAGTCTTGTATGATGGAATTAATTGAAATTAAAAGTTCTAAAAAAATTCCGCAACAGCATATCTATCTCTTAAGTTTGACTTTTTATAACCTATTTAATGTTATTAGGTTTGTTCTAAAATTTATTAACTTAATATACATAAATGCTTATAAATAATTTGTGTAATATGTTTACTTTGTGTAATGTATTTCTTAACCTTAATATATTCGTATCACTGTTATGTGATTAAATCCTTTAATTACACCGTTCAGAACGGTTTTCATTTAAACAAGATATATTAGGTAAATTAACGCCGGAATTGATCTATTTAAACACGGAATGTCTTGATTGGGGTGATTACGTGAGTTATATTTAATTAACACATCAGGTGGAAACATGTTTCTAAATTTTAGTCTGCATTTTCTGTGAGTCGACTGTAACAAAATAGCAATCCCGTTGTGCAATCGTTTAAACTAAGTGCCTATAATTCGCAAGAGTTTACCCTCGCCCGCTCAGGGGAATCGCGCTTCGCCGGTTTGAAATATTTCTGACACACACAAACATAAAACTCACCAACGTGGTTTATAATTACGCCTAAATTATATCTATGATACGCTTCATAGCGCTTTAATTTTACCTGAGCTGTGAATTATTATGTTAGCTACAGTAAAACAATTTCAAATGAAAGGTACGACTACTCTTTTATGTGTGAAAATTAACATAAAATAGAAACTTTAATTTCGTAAAACATTCATATAAAGGTTTTTGCACATAACAGAGAGACTGAACTATAATAGGTACGGACTATGGAGCAAAGTCCAGCCTATATTGCAGAGGGGCATACATTAAGCGTAGCTGGCGGGTTGGTTAGCAGTGGGTTCGTTTTATTGGCGTCACTAATGAGTTGCTAATTCAATTTCACGGACGCAAAGCGACGCACGCGGCCGCCAGTCAGGGCTTGCCGCAGGCAGGTCATTTCTATTAACATAGATAACGTGTCTTTTGTTAGCCTTTTCTGTCGAAATAGATTGCTGTTCGCTAATATATATGTAGGGGAACCTGGGGATGGTTGATCCCCTTTTTGATTTTGGACTATATATTTTTTATTTTTTACAATATTAGAAAACTTTTTTGGTCAAAAGATTCAGAATTTATCTATTCAATGATAGTTTGAATAGAAACAAGATTGTGCTACAATTTAACTCATTATTTAATTAAATACCATACTGTAGACTTTTACCATGTGTCTCATTTGTAAGGGAGACTTGTTTACCCCTGATTGGGAGCCTTGATCCCAGGGGGATCAAATCTCCCAGGGACATGGGACACTTGGTAAACCAATTTTTACCGTGTCTCCCCAAACTTGATTCTCATCGAATAAATAACTTAATTTGCAGTCAACAATGTGTCTAGAAATAGGAAAACGTACCGCAAATAGATATTTACCGTATCTTTCATAAATAGAAGTTTGATTCCCACCGATCAGATAACTTTATTTGCACGAATCAAATCTCCCATAGTTGGGGACACATGGTAAACAGATTTTCAGCGCGAATAACATTCTCAGAGGGTTTATTCCACATTAATTATTTGACTTGAATTACAGAAATAGAACTAATCTGTCATAATTTTAAATAACTAACTGTATTATTTTCTAAATAATAACACACAACTGGTGATCAAAAAGTTTAAACATCATTTTCTTCTAACAATTGGAATTCGACTAACAAGCCGACTCTTTATAATCTCCAAAAACATTAAGTCTGATATAATCTTCCAAATTATTTAACAACAGACAGAACAGACCGTAACGAACTGTCCTCTTTCAGTAGATGTAACTTTAGATACATGTTTGAGGCTACGACAAGCAACAGTTTTCTTTGGTTTATGGACTGTTGTTAAACCCGTTTCATCAATTTTGTATATTTGCTGCGGCTCAAAGTAGTATCTATCCATGAGGCTTTTTAAGTTATCGAAGAATTTTTAATTTTTCTTTGGCTACTGGTGTTCTTTTTTTTAACATTCTCTTGATTTATATTTTTGCGGCATGATTTCCTAAGGAGAGAGCAAAAAGTTGAAAAAGTTTAACCCAACTAAGGAAAACTATTTCTATTTTTATATTTTTGTTTTTAAAATTTTATATTCTTTCATATGACATATCACTCGATGTGACGGCAATTTTTTTTTTTTTTTTTTTTTTTTAATGACAGATAGACAGGCATTTGACCGCTATCTCACCTGATGTTAAGTGACGATGCGGTCGAAGGTGGAGCATGCCTGCCTAATAACAGCCTATTCTTTCTGGCCTTGAAGGTACCCAGGTTGTATCGTTCGGGAAACACAGACGCGGGCAACGAGTTCCATTCCTTAGCCGTGCGCATCAAGAAAGTAGTGCCAAAGCGTTTTGTGCGCGTAGGTGGCATATCAATGACATAAGGATGGAACGATCGACCGCGCCTAGTGTCCCGATGGCGGAAGGTTGTTGGGGGAATTAGATCGTGCAATTCCTTCGCACACTCACCAAAATATATTCTGTAGAACACCGACAGACGAGCTACCCTACGCCGATGATCGAGACTCTGCAACTTGGTGTCTGTCAGAGTAGGGTCACCTATGAGTCTCTTAGCTCGTTTTTCCACCGAGTCCAAAGTTGCCAGTTGGTATTTGGCGGATCCATCCCAAAGGTGGCAGCAATACTCCATACAAGAACGAACTTGTGCTTTATACAGTTGAAGCAGCTGTTCTGGAGTGAAGCATCGCCTGACCTTAGAGAGGATACCTAGTTTTTTTGCTGCAGTTTTTGCTTTGGACTCGATGTGCTGCCCAAAGTTCAAATTGGACGATAGCTCTACACCGAGGAGCTGGAGGGAGTCGGTAATTTCTACAGAAACATTTCGGAAAGTCGGAGCCAGGTGTAAAGGGCTCCGTTTAGAGGAGAACACACACGCCTGTGTTTTTGTAGCGTTGAACGTGACCAGATTGGCATCGCCCCATTCGGAGACTGCCTGGAGGGCGACGTTCAAGCGGCTGACCATTTCCTCTCGACAAGACTGGATAACATCCTTACTAGCCCTTGCACTCGAAAGGTATCTGTCCGTCACTGTGCTGTCGTCAGCATACCCAAAGGTACCGGGGACGAGCAGATCATTAATATGGAGCAGGAAGAGGGTAGCGGACAAGACTGATCCCTGAGGAACACCGGCGTCGATAGCCTTTTGGTCCGACGAGTACCCGTCAAGGACAACTCGAATTGAACGTTCGTTCAGGAAATCAGAAATCCAAGCGCAAAGGCCAGGTGGAATACCATATGAAGGAAGCTTGCTTATAAGGCTCGCGTGCCAAACTCTGTCAAAGGCCTTCGAGATATCGAGGGACACGGCAAGAGCTTCACCGTGTTTATCAATGGCTTCACTCCAAATATGTGTGGCATACACTAGAAGGTCCCCAGTCTAACGGTTCTGGCGGAAACCGTATTGCCGGTCGCTGAGGAGATCGTTACCTTCCAAGTGGGCCAGGAGTTTGTTGTTCAGTGCACGTTCCATAGTCTTACAGAGTATGGACGTGACCGAGATGGGACGGTAATTGACAGGGTCTGCACGACTACCTTTTTTGGGCACAGGCTGCACGTTGGCAAGCTTCCAAGACTTCGGCACTTTGCCAGTCTTAAGTGACAGGCGGTACAGGCGTGTAAGAGGTGGAGACAACTCAGGGGCACATGTGCGCAGGACTATCGCTGGTATACCATCGGGTCCGCTGGCCTTGTTCACGTCTAGAGTTTGCAGGATTTTAAGGATCTCATTTTGGCGTATGCGTACTTCAGCCATAATGCAGTCAGCACGAGTTGAGATTGGTGGAGCTTTTCCTGCAGCATCCAGACGCGAGTTCTCAGCAAAAAGAGATGCAAACAAAACAGCAATGGTGGAAGTGACGGCCGACAAAAGTTAGATTCAGCGGCTTTTGCCAGGGACCAAAACGCTTTGCTCCCAGAAGGATATGAAGCTAGTTTGGCCCCAATGTGGCTGATATGGTTGAATTTAGCCCTGCGTAACGTCCTTTTACATGACTTGGCGGCTTGGTTAAAAGCTTTCTTCAAATTCCGAGAATTCGGAGACTTGCGCGCTCGAGCTTCAGCCCATGCAGTGTATGCCGTCCGTTTTTCGGCTTCTGCACGATAGCAGTCTGCATCAAACCATGGGCGAGCTTTTCCATTCGTCGCTACGTCAGAGTATGGTATAAAATATTCCATACCCTGGTGTATAACCGCGGTAATGGCTTCAGCGCAGCTCGACGGATCATCAGAAGAAAAGCATACCTCTCGCCAAGGATAGGACGAGAAAAAGTGACGCATCTCATCCCAATCTGCTGCCTTGTATCGCCACACCCGTCTTAAGCCACATGGGGCTTCTTCGGGTGGGGAACAAACGGATATAGACTTTTGGTGAAATGTATCCTTTATCACTTGACTATAATAACGAATCGATCGACACCTTGTTCGTCTAAATTGGTTCAATAGTTTTTCCGCTACAGCACACACATCGAGTACATACATGCATAGTGGATATATACATAGAGTGCTAAAATCATAACATTTCCTTTTGGCTATATATTTGGCTTATAATATATCATCTATAGCTTTATGAATCGTAGGTAAGACTTGATCCCTCATTGGGACACAAGATCCCGGGATCATCTCACCCTCAAATAAAAGGACTAAGTCTCCCCATACATAGTAAGGTTATTAAACATGCCATACTCAAAAGTAGTGATCACGTATTTTAATGTAATCAAGGCCAATCTACTTTATTTGATTATTATTTCATAAATAATTGCATACAGAAAAATCCTTAGAATATGTAAGTCGAACTGTAATTTATATCATACACCTTGTATACCATATTCTGGAAAATAAAGAATGATTTTTAATATTAATTATATAATTAACAATTTCCCTGAAAATAAATCTAGACAAATGAGTAAATATAGAATAAGGAAACGTAATAGATAGTAGTATGAAAACATGAAAGTAGTACAGTATTAGAACAACAATATAAAAAATGCACTAATAAAGCTTAATCCAACAACCCTACCATATATCTGATCGGTACCATTAAGTTAATGTGGCACATAAAACCTTTGTGTTTCGGTTTATGATGATGCGGTCGCCGCACGTTCAAAGAAAGTTCCCTGGTGGCAACAAATTTAGGAAACTTCTGATTCCCCACGCACTTCCAATCTCTATTCTGGAAGTTACGATGTACTTTGTCTAATTTGGCAATGTTTGGTGACCTTCAAAGACGGTACATTAATATTTATTATTAGTATTGACTAAAAATGTTGCCAGTCCTGCCTAAAAATAAGTGTTTAAAGTTGGCATAAATTTACATCAGTAATTGTAATATTTAATGAAGTGCGGATAATTATGCTACAGAATTTCTTTAAGGAAATATAAAAACGGACGCAGAAAAATACACACATTAAGCAAATTAGTCAAGACGGACGTCATTAAATATAAATTTTACGTATAAAAATGTTATTATCTTTTTTGTTTAAAAATGTAAAGCAATTAGAATCTAAGCCTAATTTTTTAAATGTTATCAACTATACATTATACTATATATTTCTATACACGCGCTACAGACCTCCTGACGGCTTGGCATTAGAAGCTTAGACCAAATTACTTAGAACGAAGAAACTAACTTAGAAGTTAGCGAACTCAATCACTAGAAAGGTAAACTTTGAGCAATTGTTTTCTTTTACAGCGAACTATAGAACGTACTTTGAAATACAAGAAACTGATAACTTTTTTTTTATTCCTTGGGTAGAAAAGCATCGCTAAAGTTACTAACTTTAATCTTATTTTCTTGCTTGTTTTAATATAAAAAAAGTTTGCCCACGAAATTAAAAGACTATATTTAATCAATGTTATAAGAGTATCGAGTTTAAAAAAGTTTATGTGAAAGATAATCCAAAGCAAGTCCTATCACATAACAAAGTCGGATGCAAAGTAGCTAAGTACACAATCGTATGACTGGGCGCCATGTTCTACTGCCAAGAAATAATCTCTTACGTGACAGTCACATACATCATACACAGAGCAGCTGCCAAAACCGTCTGCCAGAAGTCCCGCGTCGAACAACTTACAAACTAAAACAATATCAGGTACTTAGTAAACTTATCCTACTACAGAAATGTCAAACTTCATTTACAACTGAGTGTGCACGACGATAATAATTTATTGTATATTATATACTTTTTCATTTTAAGCTACGAATTTGAACATTACAGCGATGGTAAGTACAATTTCTTGTATACTTAAAAAGTAATTTACCTACAAGCAAGTAAATTACCGTCGTAAAAAAGTTTTCTCCAAAAATAATATATGAAGGTTCTCAAACAACTTGAGTAACGATATTGACCCATTTATGTAAAGGTATGCCAGTGTGATTCCACGGATCAACTTGGATTAGTTACGCGCAAATCTCTATTTAGTGGCACGATCTCTGCCCAACCAAACTGGGCCAATTAGAGCTTACACAAAGTAAGCTGAATATCGATACCTTCGTAACTATCGTTTGAAATTATATTAAGCACTTTCGTCACTGTAGAATCATTATTTAGTATCAACATTGTAACATACCAGGAAACTCTTATTGTTAGAATATTCCATTGAAATCATATTTATGCATAAGCGAAATTATTTAAAGTTTAAACTCTATCTTCCATTTATAATCAAATTTTTTTTTCAAAAAAGGAAAAAAAATTGTAGATAAGAAAAATATTTGTATTTTACTTCATTTTTCACGTTGTGTTGAGAGAGATGTATCCATAGGCCCATTTAAGACCAAGATCTTGCTATTCTTTGCCATTAAAATGAAGTACGTAAGCCATCTTAACATGAGCCGTACGAACGTAGCCGTCTGCAATTTCTGAACTCTCAAACCAAAGACCTTTCAAGATTTACCGGATAATATATAAAATATGTCTTTTCAAAAAATAATAATAAATGTAATTTGAATATACGTTAATGAATTATAACTCAGTACACGTTGACTTTCATCACTTCTCCCAAGCCTTGGGAACCAAGGGAACCGTGCTGAATGTCGAGATAAAAATGACTCAGTGTCCTAGCTTGTAGTAAGAACTCAAATCGTATCCAGTTTTATGTAAGTTTATGTATCCTTGTAACCTTGCTAAATTGTGTAATTCTAGTTTGTAAAGGTTTGATTCTTTAACTAACAAACACATTGGTAACTTTGTACAAAGAAAACAGATTTTATTTGTCTATTAATACATTAGGTACCGGTTGTTATTATTATATTTAATTAGTTACCAGAAATAATGACATATCTCAATTATAAAATAATAAATTAAATAAATGTAAAAATTGGGCAAAATATATATAACAAATGTGCTGGCATGATTTGATTTCTAAAAATAGAATATTTTATTAAATTATTTCGTGCTTATAAAATACGGCAATATTACTTCATTCTCCTCTTTATAGAATCAATGTGCCCGACAAATTTGTTGAAAAGGAGTAGCTAACAAACGTGACATTTCTCAGTTAAACAATTGTTTACAATTAAAACAAATGTGAAGAAAGTTTTCAAGAACTTCACGACCTTGACCAACCTACGCCTTTCTACTGCAGAACGGCGAGACACGGTGAACAGTGACATCCTTATGTGTACATCATCATTCACATTCATTCACATTTTTGATACAAACCGATAAAATGTGGACATGTCACCTATAATCTAGATAAATTTAAAAGAAAAATGGAGGCAAGAGTGCTCCAACCTAGACCATATCTTAGCTTTCATTAAGACAAGATAGCCTATTTTCAAGAACAAAAAAAAAAGAAAGTATTTTTCACATAAATATAAATAGATATAAAATTGTATTTTAATCTCGTATCTAGTCACAAAATAGTTGTTTTTACGTATTTCTATAAGAACATATTAGGAGAGTATGTTTATTTTAATACATAACAAACGTAAGCTAACTTTATTTCCGTATAAAAGCAGCAGTTTGGCAAAGTAATTATCCCCCAAATCCCAGGCCAATTCTAGTGCTTAAGAAAGATAAACGAGAGAAAAACGGATCCATTTCGTCGAACCTTGAAAGTTAGACTGATAAGTAATTATCGCAAGGAAGTTGATGATAACAGCTGAAAATAATTATTAGGTATACAATAATCTTTTATGTCGTTCATAAAAGTATTTTTAATATTGGAATAAAAATGTCTTTTTTTTTAATATCTATAACCTTTATTTTTTTTTTATATTAGGATTGTCATCTATTATAAGGTTGTAACTGAATACCTTTATTTAAGCATTGTAACACACCAGGAAATTTTTATTTAGCAGCAGACTTATACACATTTTTTTTTTAAATAAATGAAAATAATTAAAAATATCACACCCAGACTCGGAGCGAGAATCGAACTCATAATCCTGGAGCGGAACGCAAGGTCACAAGGTCAAGTGCAAACGGGCCAGTCAAATGTTATTACCGATATGAGAAATTTATTAATAAAAACAAATCTGGAGGCACGGCAGTGCCTCCGCCAAGTCGAGCAAAAAAAAAAGTGGCACGGCCGAACTATCTTTTCTCGAAGCAACTCAGGCCATTTTCGACCCCCTATAACTTCGTTGTGGATAAAACTAGAAGTCTGAATTTTCAATACCCAAGCAGGCATTGTATAAACACGGTATATTTCAAATTTCATTCAATTTGAACCAGTAGTTTAAGAATTATAATTAGTCAAAGTTTCGAATTTTGTCACTCACTGACTGACCGATCATCAAAACTCTAAGGCACTTCTAGCAGACATAAAAGCTTCAAATTTAGAATACCATTAGTGTTTAGTATATAAACCAAGGAAAAATTCAAAAATTTTGCAATTTCGGTCCAGTTTTCTAGATACACCAACTGCATAAATAACTTTGTAATCCCATATAAATATATAGGATTACAAAATTACATTTGCAGTGAATGAATCGATGTACCCGTACAAGTATAACATAGTGGAATAATAGGTGTAGATAGGTACCTAGATATAATTATCTTCAAAGGTAACCTGTAAAATGGTCAACGGAATGAAAAAGCAAGAATGGGACATGTCTTATGTAGCTGTAAAATCACGCAAAGTATTAAAAAACACTAATAAATCATAACCGCGACTGGCTGAGGTGATTTGCCCGCTCCACGGCTTCCACGCTTCCCGTACGTAAGTTATTTTATTTTATTCAGTTGGCAGCTATATTAAACCTATCCCTCTAATCGGTTTCTACACTGCATTGTAGCAAAACGCTCAATCGCTTGGCGGCACGTGTTTGCCGATAGGGTGGTAACTAGCCACTACCAAAGACTCCCACCAAAGCAGATCAGAGAAAGAAAATTTACTCTGCCGGGGATTGAACCCGGGATCTCCCGCTTAATATACAACAGCGCGCACCATTTCGCCAGCGTGATCATCATTTTTGAGTTCATATAATTATGTCATTATTAGAATGCACCTGATTGATTAAGTGAGTCATAACAGCAATAACTGTTAATTAATGTATATTAACATTAAATAAATAAAAATAAATATTGAAAATAAGGACTCAAAATAACTTTTGTATTTTAAAGCTATAACTTCTTGACGAGAGTAAATTTTTATACGATGCGCGTGTACTCTGTGACAAAAAACCGACAACATAAAGCTAAGTAGTAGGCGCCGCGCAATTGCGCTAACTTACTTCATAGCGCTGGATGTGTCAACTCACTTTTTACAAGCTTTTATTTTGTCTCACCTGTCTCGATATTTGTCATCAAATCTTGCAAATTAAATTTGATCCAAAATAATAGTAAATCATGTGACAATGCAATATTATGATTACATGGTGCTGATTTGATGGAGGAGCTAGAAGGTAGCCAAAGGAAGGATTTTGGGCCCGTTTGAGTCCTCTAGACGAGTAAGTTTGTCTTTCAATGGTAACCAGGGTCTGGTGATGAAGTTGGAATGTGGTCATAGGAACTCAGTAATGAAACGACGCAACCCCATCGAGTTTTGGCTCGTTTGGTTCGTCTTAACGAATACTTTGTTTTGAAATGGTTACCAGGGTCTGATCTGATAAGAATGTGGTAATAGGAACACCCTAATGAAAACTACGCAACCCCATCGAGTTTCAGCTCGTTTTATTCGCCTTGACGAGTACTTTGTTTTTAGATGGTTACCAGGGTTTGATCGGATGATGGAGCTGTAAGGTGGCCATAGGAACTTCGCAATGAAACTAAACAACCTCATCGAGTTCGGGCTCGTTTCAATCCTCTTGACCAGTAGTTTATCTTTCAATGGTAACCAGGGTCTGATGATGTAGCTAAAAGGTGGTCAAAGGAAGTCAGTAATGAAACGATGCAACCCCATCGAGTTTCAGCTCGTTTAATTCGGCTTGACAAGTATTTTGTTTCAAGACGGTTACCAGGGTCTGATCTGATGATGGAGCTGAGAGGTGGCAATAGGAACTTTGCAATAAAACGACACAACCTCATCGAGTTCGGGCTCGTTTGAATCGTCTTGACGAGTAATTTATCTTCCAATGCTAACCAGGGTCTGATGATGGAGCTGGAAGGTGGTCATAGGAACTCTATAATGAAACGACGCAACCACAACGAATTTAGGCTCGTTGATTCGTCTTGATGAGTACTTAATTTTTAGATGGCTACCGGGGTCTGATCTGTTGATGAACCTAGAAGGCAGGCAAAGGTACTTCGCAATGAAACAACAAAACATCATCGAGTTCGGGCTCGTTTGGATCATCTTGACGAGTAGTTTGTCTTTCATGGTAACCAGGGTCTGGTGATGGAGCTGAAAGGTGGTCATAGGAACTCTGTAATGAAACGACGCAACCCCATCGAGTTCGGGCTCAATAATATAATAATATTAATATTAAATTATAGTTTTAATATTGACATGATCACTATACGATGTTGTTAGGTTAGCTACTAACGTAATAACTTAAAACAGAAGAACCCTTAAGTAGGGTTTGAATAAATTAGCCGACTTGGTATTACATGGATCTCACAACTTTTTACGGAAGAAGAAGTGAGTTGCGAGACTTGGTTTCTTTTTACAAGTTATGTTTTTGATGGCATATATATATATATTTGCTACAAACAGTTTTTATTTACTTAACTGTATCTATCTATAACGCACGTACAAACCATTATTTTTATGACTTTGGCTCAATTGTTCTTTTTAATATTTAGAATTAATGAAAAATATATTAAAACAATATTCTTGAAAATAGAGATATGGTTGAGCAATATTATGTCAACATAAATAAATGTAAAACTATAGTAGACTACATTATATATCGTAAATTCATAATATACATATACTTATAATAAATAAATAAATAACTATAAATTTTTTGGAGGGTTCTCTCTGTCTGTATTTCTGGTGCAATTTTACGGCAAGTTCCAATAACGTCAACGGTGACGATTCGATTCCCGTTCGAAGAGGATGTTTAATTTATACAAATAACTTTTACTTAATGTCAATGTATAATTTTTTTTCGATACATCAGTATAGAAAAGAATATCGATATTTCGATATATCTGTTTTATTTTAAAATAATAATCGTAAAGCCCAAAATTATTTACACAGTTTATAATCCAGTATATTTACTAAAGAAATTAAATTATAAATACATTAAAAATTCAGGTTAGTATTTATTGTATAATTTATATAAGACAATCATGTGTGCCAATATTTTTCAGTAACAGTTTTTAAAAATACTGGTTGTTTTAGATGTTCATCTGTTTGAGCCTACTACGATTATTAGGCACTTAAAGATTGATTGTAGAAGCAACTTGTTCCAATGCTACTGGTGTAACAAAAGAAATTAAATATTTAACAGCTAATTCTGATAACATGGGAGCAAAATGTCTACTATAGATCCAAAATATTAGCGCATTTGATGACCTTGAAATATTTGGCCTAAACTAGGAAAAGAAGAAAAACATAATACCTATATGTACTGTAAATGAAGCACACATAGTAGATTAAGTAGATTATTTTCTAGATTAAAAATAAAATTTTGTTTAAAGAATTATCAAACATCGTAATCTACATTTCAAAATCAAACTGTCGACATATCGTCCAAAAAAAAAATTAGTAGTAAATATCTATAATTTTGATATACCTATATTCCATCAATAGTCTTACCTGGAAACAATCGTTACCTTTGGTAGGAAAATAATCCTCCAAGCCGCGTTAGAACAACATGGAGGATTAAGCCTTAGCTATATAAGATAGTCCTTCCTCTAAAATGGGAACAGATTTTTATCCAGATGTGGAACATTTAGGCTGGTTTAGTTCAGTCACAATTATTTAAAAATTGTATACTCTTATTTTTTTTTAGTGTAAAAATGTACCCACATTCTTGATATACAGCTATGTGTATTACATATAATAGAAATTGAATCACGAAAGATACCTAGAGAACCAAATTTATTTACCCCATAAGATTCTCAAGAACTGATAAAATAGAAAGTAGGATAATGAAAATGGAATGCTTTAACCTCGACCAATGGAAAAGAAGATCTAATGTGATTTATATTTTAATCAATATGCTTATGCTTTGTAAATCACATGTACAGGTGCTATCACCAACGAATACCTACCTATTTAAAAGCGACGCTACAGCCCATGCAAAAAAAAAAACTCAAACAAAACTGACATAATTTTGTGGCAACCTTGTCTTAAGTTGAACATAACAATGCAAAAAGCAAACACTAGAATGTAAATTATTCATTGTTTCGGTTGAACCGTACCGGATAACTTTTAGGTCACTGCATGAATCAGGTAAACGATAAAGTTTGGTGTCTGAAAAAATCTAAATTTGTATTTTTAGTACAGACGATTACTTGTGTACTAAATACACAATAGTTTACGAATTTTTAGTGTAAAATTGAATTTAAATAAAGTTGATATACTAATTTTATAAGATGGACTCATCTATTACAAATAAATTTTATGCTTTTCTCCCATATTTAACAGATATTTAATCATCTTAGAAGAAAATAAATAAATCATATATTAAACATAATAATCATAAATTATTTTAATGTGGTTTTAAGGTACCTACTTACCTCATTATGTTATATATATATATATATATATATATATATATATATATATATATACTTGCCAAATTTCTTACTTTGTGACCTAAGTTTAAGCTGTTTTGTCAGTCGCTCAATGAAGATTTTTACTAACTATATAATTATTTTATATAATATATGTGTATTGCTTATTAATTTAAATTATTTACAATAACACACAATGTTCTTCCGTGGTAGCTACCGATCTAGAATATTCACGGAGAGGCTTATAACTTCATTCCGCTTCGCAATTACGTTGCAGTTAGTTTTTTGTAGAGCGGACCGTGTGGCATTCGCGAACATTTCAACAACTGCAAACATTCGTCATTAGTTAACATTATTCACTTGAATGCCTTGTTTTTCTACGTCTGCCTTTTAATGAAATGCTTTTCAAGCAAAGTACCTACTTAAGTGCCTATTGTTTCGTGAGGCGTCGCTTTTCATTCGCAAATAGATAGTCTTCTTTTGTGATAATTATATTTTTTCTTATTTTAATTGTCTTCTTAAAAAAATATTAATTTCTGTTATAATGTTATGGTATAACTTTGACCCATCATACGACCCATTTACATGACGATTATGATCTATATGAGTAGAATTTGGATTTAAAAGATAAATGTGTCATAAATAAATAAAAAGTATCATTATCATAATTAAATCTATGAAATAAATAAAAAAAACTAGGTTGGAACAAAAAATTTGGTATTTTGGCTATACTCACTCTTACTCTTCAGAATAAAAAATTGTTATTATTCCAATTGTAAGTAGTGATATATTAAACAAGAAATATTTGAATTTTAAATGTGAATTTCTTGATAATTATAGTGGTTGAAGTTAAATCTCTCTGTCAAGTTTTCAACCTTATGACAAGAATAGAAATGTCTACCAGAACAGGGGTGGAGGATTGAGTGCGTATGTTGCGTACGTGATTACTCTCTAAATATTCCACTTTATCGCTCAAACCTCTCTTTGTCGTGTAAAGAAGCGATGCCAGAAGGTGAGCCTGAATAATTTATGCTAGTGGGGATGGGTGTACCATTTATCTAAATTGTCACTTTTATCATTGTCGAAGTGAGGTTAAAATTAGGGAAACTGTTTTGTACCGAAACTCGGATGTCGATTGAAGCCTTATTGGTCGCTCTACGACTCTCGTAACTACGAATCAATTTAAACTAAACCTAAACTAGAGTAAAATCATCACTTTAGACCATATTTATTTAACTAATAGTATCGAATTTCTAACTACATACCTACTAACTGCCATTCTTCGTTCAAGCATTAAGATTGGCCAAAATTAAAGTATTTTGAGCCCTATGAGCCGGAAGTCTTCTTCCGATAGGTAGACGGGAATTTAGGAAGAAAGGTTGCAGACTGGAGTAGCGATATACTTTACGAAAACGTTTAATCATGATTCATGACTTACATTTTGCACTGACCGCGGGTAAATAAACTGTGTGATACAGTTACCTACCACACCTACGTTGCTTTATTGATATTTTAGCTTTACTTTTATATATTAATATTAATTGTTTCCGGTCTGGGTGTATGTCCTTCTAGGTCTTCTCACTGTGCCTCGGAGAGCACGTAAAGCCGGCGGTCCCGGTTATCATAGACATCAGATAACGATCGTTACTCATGTTAGGGAAATTATCTGCCAACCCGCAGTGGAGCAGCGTGGTGGATTAAGCTCCAACCCTTCTCTTATAAGGAGGACAGGCCTTTACCCACCACTGAGACGTTTATAGGCTGATTCAGTTCATTAGTTAGCTTTTCAAGAAGACAAAGAAGAACCTTTTTATTTATAAAATAATAGAAATATATGTATTTAAAATAAAACATGCAATCGTTAAATTTTTTAATAATTTTCACGTATTATATTCAATTATAGATTTTTTTTTATATTTATTCATATATTAAAATAGCTATACATGAATAAATATGTATAGGAAGTTTCCCATACACATTCATTACATCAAGTTGAAGAACATATCAAATTAAGTTAGACAGTTTCCGCAAAACTCATTTATTTAAATTAGTTGCTGGCATTTAATTAAGAGATTAAAGGCCATTTAGGTCGCGTTATTTTTCTAGTACAACAGGTATTTTCGACAATTTAATTGAGCAAACTTTAACCAGATTTAATAATCTACTTAGTAATCTTGCATATTATACATGTAATATAATAAAACAACTAAACAACTGTAAGAACACAAATACTTTTTAAGCACAGCGATAACTGTTGACCGAGCATTGCTTTCTTTGATAATATCTAAATTTGAAATAGGTCGATAAATAGAATTATAATTACCCTAATTAGTAGTTTGCTAGATTGAGAAAACCTAGCAAGATTACGTACATAAGTAAACTTAATTAGCCTCGCTCGCGACCAAATACCTCGTAATTAAAGCAATGTTTGAGTGGCTATTTCCATCAATTATTGTCGCATGTTTTCTAACAATTGAAAATAAATGCAGTAAACTATTTTGTAAGCAAGTACTAATTTTTAAGCGAGCATGATTTCGCTCCGTGTAGTAAAAAATCTAATAATATTAAATATATATATATATATATATATATATATATATATATATATATATATATATATATATATATATATTATATATATATATATATATATATAATATTTGCCGAGGCCTCGTAAAAAGCGACACACGAGTAGCACATAGTAGTGGCGAACAATTATATAACAACCAGGATGGTCATTAGCAGCAACGTCACCATATCCTGCCACAACATAGGTACTGCGCTCGCCAACCTGCCTACCAAGCCAAGCGGGGTAAACGCCCCAGACATGACAGTGCAAGCATATGTTCAGCAGTGGAAATTACAATTGCCGATGTGGTGGTGAATTTTTCCATTACCTATATCCTCAAAGGCTTACAAAACATCAGTAGGCTGAATCAATCAAATATAAATTTAGTTAAATACTAAAAGTTACTACCTACTCATTTTAAACTTTTCGCCTTCAATTGTAGCTTTTTTCCGCTGGGAAATGCATTGACGCATCTCGCCGCGGAAAAGCGGCGGGTATGTGGGACTCGCTGGCACGCAGAACGTGCCAGAATACCCGCTAAAACATAGCGGTGCCCTCATCGTCGTAACGGAGCGCCACGGGATCGCTCGCGCATACAACCGTGACTTTCAATTGTACCTATCCTACCATACTTTAGGTATGTTAAACGTACAATTTAAAAATTGCGACCCCATCAACGATTTTTATACCGTTTATGTACGTTGTCATAATACGTTGCCATATTTCGCTGTCCATCTTTTAACCAAGAACTAGTGGCTAACTGGATTTTAATAAAACAAATCAAAGCGAATTTTGGGTAACTGGAAATCGAACTTGCAAATCACCGATTCCGTAAGTTACTGAGAGTTTGGAATAAAACATTTGGTTTTTAAGTATATCAAAAACACAGAGTTTACCCCTTTTATTACTATCAATTAGTTATTTATATATTTGACCATGTGATTGTGATTTATCAGTATGTTTTCTTCGCTGCGCAGTTTTCTCTATACTTTACCAATGTAAATATTATATAAATATAACATAGATATAATTTAATAAAAACTCTTATTTAATTTCGCATGATTCTTTTGATGCGAAAGAAGAATAAACTTTCAACATAAATAAAAATGATTCAGAAATGGCTAACACTATTTTTATACGGATATAAAACTACGAAGGGTAAATCAAATAACAAAGGTGAAATTGCGTTATCGTCCCAGATTCACATAACTAAATATGTGTCACTATTGAGAATTTTATTGGATTTCGACGAAATCACCTTTCTACAATATTTCTTACGAAAGCGTTAGGTATACTTGTTCAATTACTTGCTTGCAGGCATATTATTATTCTCTTTAGAATTATTAACACTAGAATTACCATTATTTTTATTTGTACTCGTTTTGCTATGAAGTAATTGGACTACATCTTAAAAATGACCTGTATTTTAATCCATTTCAAAATCTGGCGTTTGGTTGAGAGTTGCAAATTCCAAATGTATTTTAAATTTAATCTCGTGTTTGTGTTTCGTATTTAGTGTAGTGCAATATTCATTTGGTTTTTATTCCAACGTTTTCGTTCTGCAAATTTTGAACTACAGAACAAACTCCGGATATTGAAAAGAAAGTGATCGCGAAAACGGATCCATTTCAAAACCACCTGAAACGGAAAAATGAAAAAGCTTGAAGGGTACCGCATAATTGAGTGAAATACACGAACAAACACGCGTACATTACTGTTACATTACTTATCTATCAAATAACAAGGGCATTTTGAATCGTATCGTTACTTGTGATTAAAAATGTTTCCAATACGATAATCAAAAACGCTCATCACAATGACTGAACCCTGGACAACCAGCCAAATTAAATCCCAAGCGTAGACTCAGAAATTGGTAGATACTGTTGAGTGTCTGGTGGACCAGTGCTGGTGTCATCCACTACAGATTCCTAAGATCCGGTCAGACAATTACATCAGATCTGTTATGTCAACAATTTAAAACAATGATGAAAAAGCTAGCCGTTAAACAATTGAGATTGGTCAAATGCTACTACAGGACAACGCTAGACCACACACTGCAAAACGTAGCTAAACAGAAGCTGCGATTGAAATGTCTCCGACGACTTACCATACGTACCATACAGATTACTACTTTTTTTCGGAATTCGGACATCTTCTAGCAAATAAAAAAAAATCGCCTTAAGTTTTTATTAATTCTCGCTCCCGCAATTTTTCAGGGAGGAATGAAGGAAATCAATGAACTATCTAAGTTAATGAAAGTGCATAGGTAGAATAATTCCCACTATATGATTTATTAAATATATAATCAGTTAATCACGTTCTATTTATTTTTTGTTTTCATTTTTTTATGTATAACGCCAATATATAATTGTGTACGTAATATTTATTTAAATGGTCATGTGATATTTCTTATTGAGCCTACCAATTCAAACGATTTATTTGATAGATCATGCCTAAACGCATCATAAAGGATAGTCCTATTTAAATTGAATCAATTTCCGATTAAAACTTTCTCGCTAGGTAATAAGGACGGAACAAAGGAAGATGGACTTAAGGCGGGTTGATCAACATGCGGCTATAGTTAGGTTAAAGTTAAAAGATGACTTCTAGTCAAATACTCGCTGTACCCGCGATTTCGTAATCACCATCCTTAGTTATTAAGCCTATAAGTAGGTAATAATCTTATGCAAGATTTTTTTTTTTTTTTCGATGACGACAATCTCAGCTCTAGGTCGTATTGAGATCTATCCATAGGTCCATGTAAGACCAAGATCTTGCTCTGCTTTGCCTATAAAATGAAGCATGTACGTAAGATAAGCCGCACGTTCAAAATTTTCAAACAATTTTACTAGGTTGAATTTATGAAATATTTACAAAACTTTTTTTTTATACTTGTAAATAATAGTAAAGGTGCCTCGTAGCTGCGCGTGCCTAAATTTGTCCACACTACTATTATACATATTGAATTCGCGCACGTACAATCCTTATTTTTCATTGAAGGGCAAACCTCTGCACACTGTGGGACCTTAACTAATAACTAGATCAACTTCCTTATCATATGGCAAAGGAGAAATGAAATATTTAAATAATATTTAGTGAAGAATTTATTTTTTATTACATTATAAAATCAAGGCATCATTGGCCGCACTAAAATACATAAAAGTAAGTTACAGTTTTAATCATACATTTCTGCTAGCAGACTAAAAAATGACGTATTATTGTTATGTTGTAAGAAAAATAATTTATTTTTACCGCATACATATTTATGATCTTATAAAAATTATACACACGATATGTAAAGAACTATTTATAAGAAAAATAAACTGAACTATATATCGTAAGTATAGTTTTGATTAGTAAGACCATAACACAAACAAAACAGAAGTCATTTATTGTTGACAAATAAAATTATGTTGAGAACGACTCACTGTTAATATACTATTACATACTAGAAATTGTGCAACAGAAATGCACCTTGTTTAAATATTGCATTAATCAAAGCTATATTATGTTATATAAATTTTACCATAAAGCAAAACAACTCAATATCTTCAAGTGTGAAAGAGATTTTAAAAATATCAGGTTCCCACATAAAAATCTATAGCATGTGAATTTTTTTATGTTCGTTTCAAAGATAACGACCCCTTGATACTTTTAAGGTTCAATATTGTGACAAGCTACTTTAAGTAAAGTTATGTCTTTAGCAAGGGCGACGGTCTGGTCCACGTCTGCGGGGTGCTGATTTCAGAATGTTATCGACGCGGAGAATTACTTCAGCAGCCTCCGCAGCGGAAAGTAACACTTGACGTTTGACGACATAAGATTCAGTTATGCCTAGCTTCTTCATGTCTCCTACGCGACCATTTTCCATATCTGGAAATGAATTGACCAGTTATAAAATACTATTATCTATTTTTACTATTTACTATTATAACACACAATTTATTTTTAATATTAAGTTTCACTCAGTTTCATGAGCAATCAAGAAAAGTGGTATTATTTTATGTGAGGTACATACAATAGCTATAACAAAATACTAGTTTTTTTTTTTGTTATTTCGTTTTTTTTTTTCATTTCTTTTTTTGAAATCTTAATACATAAGTGACATGTACAAATCATCTTAGAAAATATTACCTCTTTTTTTGGGAAGATTTTGTTTGTCCACCAAACCAAAATCGTGTGCGACTAGAGAGATAGCATGTAGTCCGATATTTCTGTCTCTCTCTCTCTTTCTACAACCTCGTCTACACTTTCGACCTACGGGAAGCTGCGTCCAGTAGTGTATGGTGTATGCACTCACCGAGCCCCATGGTGATCTCGCCCTGCGCGTGGTGCGCGCGCAGACGGGCGACGAGCTCGGCGCTGTCGTAGCCCGCGTTGTCGGCGACGGCGGACGGCAGGCGGCGCAGCGCGACGGCGAACGCCTCCACGGCGGCCGCCTCCTTGCCGGCCGTGCGCGCCGCCGCGCGGGACACGGCCTCCGCCATCAGCATCTCACTTGCACCTGGATATGATAAGTCGAGTATTAATTAAACCGTGGACTCGAGTCCTACTTTAATAGAACCTATAACTACTATATTAATTATTACTCACAAATACAAAAATGTGAATATTAGGTTATCATTGTATCTCGTATTTAATGATTTAAAATTAGAATCATCATCATCATATATATTATTTCTAGGTTTTTTTTTTTCTGGAGAGCCTAGATCTTTTTAAATTCTTAATCAAAATTAATAACCCATATACCATTTTAAAGCTTATGTTCCTAGCTATGCTAAGCTTATGCTTTTGACGAAAACTATAAAAAACAATTTAAAAAAAAAATCGTTAAAAATTTCATTTTGTTTATTTTTATTAATAATACTACGTGCGCCATCTGTTGACTGTGTACTCAACTATATCTATACTACAAGTACATGGGGGCGCCATCTATGAATATTTTTTAACAAATATGACAGCTATGACATTTTATGATTTTATGGAAGTATTTTTGATCCATCACCCAAATTAATAAATATCGACATAGATACATAATTATATTAGGTCTTTACCTATGAAATTGCCGTTTCGTCGTACTGGCTATTTCAAAACTAAAAAAAAATCGCTAAGAACGAATTTCAAATTATTTTTATTTTAAAAATTTTTTTATAATTAGTCATTTGTTTAATTGTTAGCATTCTGTTTACATCGCATTTGTACGTTTTTCGTCATCATGGATATGTTAAAAATTCGAGTGATTATGGAGTATGAGTTCCGTCGTGGTAGCAAAGCGGCAGAAGTGGCACGCAACATCAACGACGTTTACGGTGCGAACACTGAATGAACAACGTGGTCGGCCGAAAACGTTGATCGACAATGACAAATTAAAGGCGACACTGATGATTCTCAAACTACAGCTGAATTAGCATCAGCTTTTGAAGTTAGCACTAAAACAATACTGGTCCATTTGCGTCAAATTGGCAAGGTAAAGAAGCTCGACAAATGCGTGCCTTACGAATTGAATGAACGCCAGCGCGAAATACACGTCGAGACGTGCCTTGCACTGCTCAACAGACACACAAACGAAGGTATATTGAATCGCATTGTTACTTGTGACGAAAAACGGATTCTATTCGACAATTGCAAGCGCTCAGCTAGTTGGTTTGATCCTGGTTCAGTACTTAAATAATGCCCTAAACGAAAAATGACCCCTAAGAACAAAAAGTGTGGTAACTGTTTGGTGATCTAGCGCCGGTGTAATTCATCACAGCTTCTTACCAAACGGCATGAGCATTACTGCAGATGTGTTCCGTGAAAAACAAAATACAATTATGGGGAATCTCGCACGTCTCCGACCAGCTTTGGTCAATCGCTCGACTCCGCTGCTCCTGCACGACAACGCGCGACCTCATACTGCACAGCAGACGGTCTCCAAGTTACAAGATCTGGGATTGGAAGTTCTCCGTCATCCACCGTACTCACCAGATCTTGTCCCTACAGACTTCCACTTTTTCCAGAATTTGGATAACTTTTTGGCGGAAAAAAATTCAATACCCGAGAGGCAGTACAAAATGCCTTTGAAGAGTTTGTTGCCTCCCGTCCAGCAGAGTTTTTCAAGAATGGCATCAATAAGTTACCACTAAGTTGGCAAAAATGCATTGATTCCATGGATAATTACTTTGAATAATAAAAATAAAATATATAGAAAAAAAGTGCGTTAACTTATTTAATAAAAAACGGCAATTTCTAAAGACCTATTATAAAGTGTTAAAGTTTTGAATTACTAAGAACGATCATATATTGATTTTCTAAAAGGTGTCTATATATTAATGCCGAATCCTTTCCATTTCAGGAACTTGAAAGCATCTTCCGATGCAACAGTTAACAGTTTCAAAGATAACATCTCCCTGTCTCACACCTCGCTGGAATAGCTCTCTTGTTATACTTTTGTACTCGAACTGACATACTAGCGTTATTGTATAAACACTGTAACACTTCGATACACCGGTAGTCAATGTGGCACCAGTGGGGAGGCTGCAGCACCGCCTAAGTTTCGATCGAATTCGATCGAAAGCGAGGCCTTCTCATAGTTTACAAACGCCAAGTACAATGGCCCATTATACTCCTCGGTTTTTTGCATAATCTGCCGCAGCGTATGTATGTAGTCTATGCTACTATAGTCAAAAGTCATCAAACTTGCCCGTTAGACGATTTGTAATGACCCTATAAAACAGCTTATAGACGTGACTCATAAGTAAAATGGGCCTGTAATTATTCAAGGTGCTATCGCCCTTCTTGAAAAATAGCAACATCACACTTCCGGTCAGGGCTTTCGGCGTTACCGCCTCAAGTAAGACGGTATTAAAGAGCTTCTGAAGGACGTTAAGCACCGGTGTTCTATCTGAATTTCAGAAGTTTATTTATTTATTTATTCTTATAAGGTACTTCAACGACTTATTTAATAATAAATAAATTTAAGTTCTGAATTAATACCGTCTTCGTGCCATAATAATCTCGTGCAAGTAGATGTCCGGAATGGCTTCGGAATAATGTCAGGTAAGCTCAAACTCAAGCTTATTTTAAGTTTGGTGAGCTTTTACGGCTGGATCTGTAAATCAGCTTCCGATTTTATGGACACTGGTCACTAACCTATCGTCCACATAAACGCAATCGTTATGGCAAAAGAAACAATTAGATAATTCGAGCTGAAAGCTCCCGGCATTAGGATATGTGCACTAGAGGGTCCGAGTGTAGACTTCATTAGGCGAGATCGTTCTAGTTTAACATTGTGCCCAATCCATCCCCATCAATGTTCCCCAAACTTTAAAAACCCCAGATTTTCACCCTATGCATCACGGAGACATCATTAAATATTTGTCGTCTGGTGATCATGATGAAGTCTATCTCATTCCTAGTGGAACTATCAGGACACAATATCTTGGTCCATTTCCTATGAGGCTGCTTCTGGTAGAAATTCATCGTAGAGTACCTCCTTCTCCAAAAAATCGGCCAGCCTCTGTCCTCTGGGGTTCCACAACACATATCTAAATTGCCTTACCCTAAGCTTATCATTTACTTTTTTAGGCACTATTTTTTGCCTAATGGCTTATTTTTTGCTTATATTGAAGTAGATTTTACGTATGGCCCTACTTATGTCCTTGTACATAGCCTCTATTTCTTCGTTTGGTGGTTCATCTTCATCATCGATGTCGATGCGTATACCTGTGTGACCTTTAGCGAGTATCTCTCAGAAATTGTGAGTACATATTATAAGGTAGGCAACCCTATTCAACATACTTCCGATGGTCAAAACTCAATGAGGGACTTGCGGACCATAAACCAGACACCTTTGGAACTTTTGGTCACCCTACCGGTAGTAGAACAGGTTACCGGATTTCAAGGTTATCGTATCCTCCCCCTCTCTTCGGAGTTCAGACAAACCTAATATATCCCGCTGTAGCCTATTTATTTCTTCTTTTAGCTCAATGATCTTTTCATCAGAACTTAAAAGTAGGATCATTAATAAAGTATACATTTCATAAAATAGGATAATTTTATTGACGATTTTTTTAAAAGTAATTTTTGATGAAGCAGCAAAAAATTGTATTTAATCCTATATAATCTGGAACAGTAAAATGCAGAAATACTGATGCAACTGTGGCAACGATTTTTAATATACTCTCATCTCACTCTGTGCATTTAAATCACAACATAATAACAATTCAAGTTAATAGTTATTAGTAGAAACGAAAAGTGTTTAGATACCTATTTTTTTTTTTATGTTAGTTGGATTGGCAAACTGGCAAATGTGCCACCTGATGGTAAGTGGTCGACGTCGCCCATGAACATAAACTAGTTTACCTGGAACTAGCCCAGTCAACTCATTTATGTGTTGCCTATCCTGAGACATGATGTTAAGTCTCGGTGCCAGTAATTACACTGCCTGTCTTGCCCTTCTTTCCGAAACACAGCAAAGCTGTTTCACGGAAAAACAAGCAAGATTATGATTTTTACTTAGATAACAATTTTTATTTTACTTACCACCACCATATACGACTTTCGGTTCTTTAACGGTGGCAGCAAGAACGCATAAGGCGTCGTGCAAAGAACGTTCAGCCTCATCAATCACTTGCTGCGTCGCACCACGTATGACTATTGTGCATGCAGATCCCAACTCTACTCCAGAGAAGCGAATCAAGCATTCATCACCAATGAGTACCTGTGAAAGATAAGTTTATTTTTAATTCATTATTAATATTATCTTGTATTTAACAAAGAATGGAGAAAAGATCAATTTTTCAAGATATAAACATTGATGAACTTGTTATTTTTAATTATAATTATTTATTTTAATCATTTTCTATACTCAATTATATGCTTTTCACAACAACCGAAAGAAGAATCATTTAAAGAATCAACAAATAATCTAAAATAAATAACAATAGGGTAATTTCGGTAGTGAAAAATAAATTATGAAATTAGATAAAAATTAAAATTTATGTAGAAATGTACTTAAATATTCTGATTTTGAGTCATAAAAGCAAATATTTTTTTTTTAATTGAAATTAAAAGTGGTAATTTTTAATCTGTCCATCACATGATCTAAAACACGAGCCGCCATGATGTGACGTCATAAAGGCAATGTTCCGATATACACTGGAAGCACTGCTCAGTGCTCTCACTGGTGAAAGATTGTTCCTTTATGGAGTGACAGTACACTACCCCAATACCAGAGAAATATATGACGTCATAAATAGCCGCCATTTTTGTACTGTGAGCACTGGCGCTTTCGAATTCACGTGATCAAAAAATATAACAGCGCGAATGATTGTTATTATTATTAATTAATATTGTTATTCAAAAATGTCAACAACATTCAAATAATATTTTTTGTTGTTGAACAGAAAACATTCCCTTATAGAAATATTCCCTTTTTTTTACTAAAAAGTCCGAAATTTCAGACAATATTTGATTTTTTCAGAATTTCTCAGCATTTTTCAGAGTTTTTTATCAATGATAAGACTTAGTCTTTTCAGATAAATCTCTAAAATACTCTGAAAGTCTTATCATTAATAAAAAAACTCAGAGAAATCTCTAAAAGACTCTTGCTCTCAAGACTATTGCTAGTCTTGGTGGGAAAAATATATTCTAACCTGCAATGTAGCAGCATGTAGAATTAAGCACCAATTCCCTTCTATATAAGAGGTTATCTAGGTGCTGTTTCAGTTCAGTTCTGTTCAGTAAAATTAGTTTTTTTTTTTTTTTAATTATAATACTTAATGAACACTACTTATAAAAAAAACATTTATACATACCTGTTCAATAACTTTGCAGTGACCTAGCTTGACTTTGTCAGGTGAATCAAAAGTGGACACAATCTCTCCTCCAGTCACAAGTGCTAGGCGCTCAATACCATCAAAATCTGCATGTTCAATAGCCATAACACCAGCATCAGCAAACAGTTGTTCAGGGTAATTGTATATAAGTTGCCTAAAAGCAAATAATAAATATTACTCACTCGTTCCATCTTACTGAAAATTCTTGTTTATTTCAGTTCTTTTAGTACTATATAAAGAGAACACACTGTCGGCGACAAATGTATGGCATATTTATTGATTTATTAAGTTAAGAAGCTACAATTTTTAATCCTTGTAAATGCTGTGCTTTTTTTTGTGATACTTAAACTGGGTCTAAAAAGCTTTTTTAAATTCATACAAGAAATTAAGTCAAAGTAGATATGTACGTTTATGGACTAAAACTTATCTATTAACTATATGTACTATATATTAAACTTGTATATTTGTAGACAAAACTTACCTATTAATAAACACATTGCATTTATGAGCAAGAATTTTGTTCACTTTATCCTTCATTTTTTCTTTCTCTGCAACCTCTAATTCGGCAATTTTGGCCATTGAATCTACTTTAATTGTTGAACCAAAAACTTTTATTTTATCAGTATCCATAGGGGTGTTTGCTATTAAAATGTTAGCATTTTCCACACGCTTTGGCTGGTGTACACCAACCTATAAAATATAAAGAATAATTCTAATTTCAGAAATTTCCAGTTATCATTATTTTTACATTAGATATAGAATCATAGAAGGAGGTGCAATGCTAAATAAAACCATCCTATAAATAATTGGAAAAAAACCCAATAACAATAGATGACGAACAAATCAAGTATGGCAACCAGTACTCATACTTGGGAAAACAAATAAGTTTCGACCCAAAACATAATGAAATTGAAAGACGAATCAAAAATACTTGGAATAAGTACTGGAGTCAAAAAGAAACACTGAAAAGCAACCTACCAATTCAGCTCAAAAAGAAAGTAATGGACATGTGTATACTCCCTACATTGACCTATGCATGCCAAACATGGAAGTTTTCAACAAAGGCGAAAAGATTAATAGTCACATGCCAAAGAGTAATGCAACGGAGTATGACGAAAATAAAAAAAAATACAAAAAATTAATAACTCCCAAATCAGAAAAAAAAAAACGAAAGTTATAGACGCACTCAGTCAGGCCCAGAAACTTAAATGGAAATGGGCTGGCCATGTCGCCAGACTGCAGGACGAGAGGTGGTCATCTCAAGTAACCACATGGAAAGGTCCAGAGGGCAAAAGGAGGAGAGGTCGGCCACTAGCACGCTGGGCAGACGACGTCGTGGAGGTTGCAGGGCAGTAACTGGATATGGAAGGCTCAACACAGAAACAAATGGCAATCTCTGGAAGAGGCCTTCACCTCATAAGAGGGTTCTGTTGCACAAATAACTACTTTTTATTAATAGATAATTGTTCTTTTTTCTTTTTTCTTTTTTTACCAACAGCAAATTCTCTTCCTAGCTATATATCCAAATTGGTGGTGGGGACAATTTTCTTTATTTTTCTCTTCCACTTTGCTCTGTCCTCGACATCGTCGTCAGTAACTTGCCACTCACGCATGTCCTTTGACACTACATCTTTCCACCATGTCTTGGATCTGCCTCTGGGTCTTCGACCAGAGGGATTATATTTTCTTCAAAAGTAGTAATTAGTAAAATATAGTTAACACTATGTACGCAGTAGGACTACTTGGCAATGTAAGCTATGTAAAGTGCCTTTACATTTTCCGAGGTGCTTCAAGCAGTATCACACACTTCAAGAATATTAATTAGAGGCAACTATTATACACAAAATAAGTCATTTTTAATAAAGAACAATGGCAGATCTCCATACATCAAATTGTCTGGAATCAAATTGAAGCGTCCCATAATAAAAAATATGTGTAAAGATTCGGCGTTAAACGTAGAGTCTCCAAGTGAGTTTATTTTTATTCGGGAAAGCCGGAAAACCGAAAAAAAAAAACATATCGGAGTTTGGATTTTTAGGTTATGAACGAACCGTGAACATTAGTTAAGTACCTATCTCGTTATTCATTGGGACTGAACATTTGGATAAAATGATTTGTATGTTATTATGCATGCCTATTTATTGATATAAAGTATAATACAACGTAAGTCGACAAAAATGTAGACAAGCGAAGACACATTATCTATACATATATTAAAATAGTAGGAAAGTCAAAACTGTACATTGCATATTTTTTTAAAAGAATACTTGGGGTGTGATCTACAATTAAAATCGAATTTTCGATGTTTTGTAATTGTTTCCATTATTTGATATCTATCTTCGTATATGGATCGAATCGATATATATCGTATCTATGGGTAACAAAAAAATACAATATATACTAGGTATAACAAAAAAACGAGACAAAATTCTCGATTTATTGTAAAATCGATACATTATTAAATCAATCTCATGATACAATTTTCTATTTTTTTTTTAATATGTTATTTCATTTATATATTTGTGTACATACGAAAGGTACAATTACAAGGAAAAACACTAAACCAAATGTCAGTTTATTTTATATTATTTATTTATATTATATTTTTTATTTTATTTTTTTATTTTTTTCTATTTTGTTTTGGAGTTAATAATATTCAGTATCATGTTGATTAAACATAAAATAATTTCATCAAATAATTATTTTCGAAACAAAGCACACCCTAGTAGGAAAGATTCTATCAATCGATTTTTAATCGATTCAAATTAATAGTATTCCATACTGTTTATTCGTGTCTCCTATCTAATATCTATGTTGGAATCTGTTGATGTACTTTTATTTTCATAAATTAACTCCGGCTCTTAAGAAAAGAGGTAAAATATTGAAAAATCATAGAAAATAATTCAATTTGTTTCCTTTATTTGATATCTATGGTCGTCAACAAAAAAACGAGACAAAATTTTGCCATTGTTCTTTATACATATGGTTTGTTAATTTTATTCCGAATACTTTCTATTTTGTCCAGGAATTTTCTTCCAAATTAAATCATAAGGGACACGGTTAAATAACTCTAGGAGTTCAAACGATAAATAGAAATGAGTTTTTACTTATTTTCTGTAAGAATCAATTAAAAATGTTATGTAAAGCTGAACCAAAGTATCCAGTATGCAATACAACAGTTTTCAAAAAGATAAAAAAGCAACAAAAAGAATATGTGGTATAAGGTGGAAACCTTTCTTTAGAACAATAATGTGGTAGGAAGCATGGATGCTGGGAAAATGTCCTACAACCTAAAGATTTGTATGAGAAAAATGAAAGTAAGAAATGATCAGAAGCTTTAAATTATAAAATATCTTATGATGGGCCAATTCTTGGAAGACGATTGAAGATTAACCATATAAGAATATCATTGCCCGTAGTGTTTCCATGGACTGTGGTAGAAAGGCAAAAGAAGAACAAGACTCTGAGCAGATAAGTATACAACATTGCAATATTTTTAAACAGAGCAATTTCAACTGTGTTACTGCTTCCATTCCAATCATTCATAAATTGGTGGAAATGTGGATCAATCAAGAGCACTGAGCTTATGTTTGGCAGATCCGTCCCATAGATGACAGCAGCCCTCCATGTTAATTCAAGTTAAAGTGATTTGTTTAAGATTATATCTATAAAATAAAAAAAATACCTTTTTATTTAGTAGGAAACCTTCATCTAAGAAGGATTCTTCTAAGAGACCTCCTGAGATTTTGATAATCTGTATAGCTTTAAGATTTCCCGAACCTTTTAGTCGTAGAACTGCATCTACAGCTAATTTTGTAAAGTGCCTGGAGAAAATAATTAATTAATTCTTATTTTTCATCATTTTATGTGTACGTTTGTGTTATATATTTTATGAACACAATTTTATTTTTTAAGTATTTATGTAATCACTAATAAATACACAATTAGATACACAATTACAAATTAAACATATAATTGTCTGAAATTGATCCTAAGCTTTTATATTTATATGCATATGTATTGTATTTTAGGATTTGTTCTTAAGATACAGAAGCTCTATATGATTATTCTACAGAGAAAAAACTGGTAAGTCTTAAATCTTTAAGTCTTAAGTTATGTTTCAAAACTAACAATTGTTTTGTGTAACATGTGAATTATTTTAATTTGAATATTACAGAAATACATGCTAAAAAATAATAATAATTAAGTAACAAACTTTATTAGTGTCATAGTGTTGTTGAAACTTTTAGTAAAATAAAGAAATAGAATATAGTATATTTATAATATAATACAACTTATTTTTTAATAATTCATTTTGTATCTATTTCTTAAAATGATTGTGTATGATGATTGTAGTGTTTTAGGATGAATTACTCATTCTAAATATATTGGCTAAAAATAATAAGACTCACTCCTTATGATTTGATAATATTTTTGAGCTCAATGTTGTTCGAGCAATATTTTCCAAGTCAGATCTCAGAGCAGCATCATTCATGTTTTTCTCATGATCAAAACTAGCTTCAGCCAGAGCCTGCCTGGCAGCTTCTACCGCTATGCGCCAACCAACAATTATTGTCTGTGGGTGAAGTTTCTGTTCAACTAATTTTTCTGCTTCCCGTAGTAATTCTGCAGCTGTATAAAAGTATAATAATTTAGTAAACATCAAATCATTCTTATATGTTTAATTATAACAAGTTAAATAACATAAATTATACCTAATACTGTAACTGATGTGGTACCATCACCAACCTCTTCATCCTGTACCTTCGACATATCAACCAAGATTTTAGCAGCTGGGTTGTCCACGCCTACTGATTTCAAAATAGTAGCACCATCATTCGTAACTTCAACCTGTAAAACAAAAAAAAAATTGAATAAAGAAAATAATTGAATTAGTCTGACTAAACTGAAATTAACTGACTGATGGAAGTATTTGACTATCAAAAACACATACCTGCCCTGCATTTCTTCCACAGGAAACCAAAATTTTATCCATGCCTTTAGGTCCTAAGGTACTTTTCACTAAATCACCAATAGCGATCGCTCCAATGAAACTAGACATTCGAGCTACCTCGGCTTTTTCTTCTTCAGCATCATTTTTCAATATTCTGATAGGATTTAGTGAAACCTGGACGTAAAATATCAGTAAATTATGAAAATGTGCACACGTGCGGCAGGTAATACTTCATATTGCATATACAATGTATTACATTAGATCCATTTCAAAGGTTTAAGCAAACCATTATGCTTACCATGATGATAGCTTGTGTAAATTCAAATCTTTCGCTAATAAGCACCTAATCAATATTTTTAAATATTAAATCTAAATAGTGCTTTTGTCACGAAAGAATCGAAAGATTGTAAAATTGTAAATTTATGACAACCCATAGATTAAAACAAAAGCATGATCACCATAGATTACACAATTCTAAAAAGTAAAAAGTAAAATATGTATAGGTAACGTATTTATGGTTCGCTTTCGATACAAAAAAATATTGGTTGTCTGTATAGTCGGCTTACGGACGATAGTTTTACGCACGATCTAGCTATTAGAGCTAGATTTATAGTTATTATAAAACGATGCGCCGAATTAATGGCGCGCGCCATCTGTAATTTTCACCTAATACAAGCTTGTAGCGTAATGTAATTACATTATTAACGTTATTGAAGTTATTAGCGACTAGCGACAGATGGCGGTTATGGAAATCAATTTTAATATCTTACAATTTTATCTTAAATTTTTAACTTTATTGTATCTAATATCGTTCAACTGATACCAACTACAAACTAGTTAGTTTTAATAAATAAAACTAACACATTGGAAAAAGAAACCAATTTCTGTATATAAGTTTTAATGACTTTATGATTCATAAATTTAAAATGACAAACAAAAATGGCTACTTACAATACATCATATTTTCTAATAATTTATTTTATAGGTAATAGGTAGATGAAATAATAAAAAAAATGTTGTGTGTACGGAATAATGTCAGAAATGAAACATCTTTGTCAAACTCAATTTAAAATTTATTAATATTAATATTTAAACGATTCTAAAGAGGTTTCACTTCAAAAACTGAAAAATAAAATGCAATACCAATATTATATATATACTAGTCATCTTTTATTAGTAAAAGCTTCTTTAAAAACAGTTCACGTGTATGTTGCGAGCGGTCGCTGTCTTTGACTCGGACGTATCGATAGATGCTTCACAAGCCTAACGCTTAGGCCGATCGTGTCTCTCTATCGCATGTTCCGCGCTCTCGCTCGCAGAACGTGACAATGAGTCATGCTTTTTCGTAAAGTACAGCCGGCTTTCATTGATTTATTAGGCGTTATCACGTCAGAAAATAATGATCAGTAATTAAATAAATTTACACTACTCTCATCTTAATTGTACCACACACGTATTATGATTAAATCAAATCGACTTGTTTTTATGTATTTATATTTAAAATGCGTGGAATTTAGTAAGACAAACCATGCAATGAAATTTTATTCCCAATTTTAAAGATTTTAATTGGAATTGTTATGTAATCTTACGATAAAATAAAAATAGCTTTAGGCACTTTCTGACATCTCGTCATCATTCTTTTTAACATGAACTACCTGTTAGTGATAGTTGTATCAAAATCGATCCACATATTTTTTTTCTATCCAACGACAATTATTATGTCGTTGTATCTATCCTTTTTCTTCAAATAAAAAAAAATTGTTGAGTTCAAGTTACATATATTTTTTTGAATTTTCCTTTATCAGAAATGTGTAAATTTAATTCTACGTCAAACATTCAATATAACTCGAATAGGTCGTGAGTCTTAACCTTTAATTAGGCGCGCCAATAAACTAACACTGTTAGTCGCGCGGGGTCTGCAGTTACCCCAAATTGATAGGTATGAAATAAGAAACATTTTAATTAGTAATCAACTTTAATTGTTTATATTCTATACTTATTTCTTATTAAACTTTTAGAAAAATACAAAAACAAATCTAGAGAGATATTTAGAACAATAGAAAAATATTTTTTTCGTAAGTACTATTAGAATTCAACAATTATCACAAATTTTCTTTGTATGATCGCCATAGATAAAATTGTTGCACTTATTGCACTTTGCGGTCGTTTTTCTGTCATCTTTTCGTGGACAGATGTAGCACCTTCCTCTTTTTGCTGGGTGCAATTCTGTGTTAGACGTTGAAGGAGTCGCAGCTTCAGTTTCTGACAATCGCTTTTTCAAAGCGCTAGTCAGGGACAGAACTATTGCTCGCGCTAATTTTTGTGCTTTTAATAATAACTTTAGAAAAATTCGTCTGTTTATGGCAGCCTCATTGTTATTGAAGTTATAAATAACGAATGCATTTATAGCAGGTACAAAGGTGCAGGAAAAAAGATAACCATAGGCCATCTCTTCGTCAGCCGAGCAACGTTATATGTGGAGCACAGCTTGTCATTAGTGTCTATGTCACCCTTTGTTTTATTTTAGTTGGAATGAGGTCGATGTGGGTGGTTCTTCAGTATCACTTAATTCTGAGTTCGATTCATGCTCTGGCTCCCAGAATGTATCTGCGTCTCCTTCTAGGCCCAACTCATCATCAGTCTCATCGAAAGCTTCTTCTTCATCTTCAAGAATCGCACTTATTCGTTCAATTCGAAGACTTTGCCAATTTTGGGCCATGTTGAAATAATTGTGTGAAAAATAAATAACTGTAAAAAAACTTGATAAACTAAAAAAAGTCAACGTAGTTTATACGATTAAAGAAAAAGCAAAACGTAATAGCATGTGTTTACCAAACAAAAATATAAAAAAAGCACAATTTTGTATTTTACATGAATATATAATTGTGTACAGAATGGTGATAAACAGGTAAATATTTTTGAAATTGACATGATAAGGTGAAAAAAATGTTTAAAATTATAATATATAAATATTTACTTACCTAAATTTGAACTACACTATTAGTCGCGCGGGGTCGACGCGACTCCAAGCCCCTCCGTGCAGTCCGTGCGATCAACTCCGCGGCGCGGGCGACACTGAATTGAGTCCAGACTAAACAGTTAGGAAGCTAACAAAAAATTCGGGTTGCCAGCTTCAATAGCTAAAAAAATAACTTAACTTGAAGATCACTTGGGGTCGCGGCGACCCCGCGCGCCTAGTTAAAGGTTAAACAGGCAAAATTTGCAGACCCTTTTGACTACATGATGATAAAGCCTATCCAAGGATTTTATATACGAACTGGAATGTGCACGTGCACTAAAAAACGTTCTTAAGAGAGGGATTTCATCTCTTTATACCATGGCTTCAAGGCAACCCGTAAGAAAGAGACAAAATACCAGTAGTCAACGAAATGCTCGGAATGATTTTTTCACTTTACATGTTGGAAACAAATGTCAACCTTATGTCAGTTATTTCAAGTTGTATATTTGAATATACAATTTTATTAAGTAAGCGTTCCAGTTATGATATAAATTCCTTGGGCCTATCTAATCTTGAAAACAATAGAAAAATTGAATTTGCTTCGGAAGGGGTTTTCTTTAAGGTAGTTCCAGCGTGGTATAGTATAGTCAATTTTTTTTTTCGCTGGGAAATGCGTTTACGCAACCCGCCGCGGAACGGCGGCGGGTATGTGGGACTCGCTGGCACACTGAACGTGCCAGAATACCTGCTAAAATCCAGCGGTGCCATCATCGTCGTAATAGGGCGCCGCAAGATCGCTCGCGCATACAACCATTTTTTTTTTTTTTTTTTTTTTTTTTTTTTTACGCAGGTTAATCTATTTACGGATGATATCCAGGACGCCCGGGTCGGCAGTCCTAGACCTATGTCGGACTCGGCACTTTGGGAGTGCAATACCGTACTAAACCCCTGCGGGAGCCTTCAGCCGCTTTAATTGGAGGGTCCCGGATCTGCAGGCAACAGGATCCCTCCAGCGACAGGCTGGCCTCGGCGAAAAGGCCAGACTTCTCCTCCATGGGGACTGTCCGGCTAACCTCTGAACAGTCCCGATGCACCGACGGTTGGCCAGCCTATGCAGGCTGCCTCCGCTTATAGAGCGCTCGTGGGCGCCGTGAGCGCTCTATTGCCTTGGTGGCGAGTGGGAGGATTATAGGTGCCCCCCTCAAGTGTGGAGGGTGAAGCAGCGCTTAGCGGCGTCTTCTTCCCCCCGGGTCGTCTCCTGCGGAGCGGGTCAGCGTAAGGATCTGCTTCACGCTCCCACTCCGCAGCCTCCTTCAAAGCCATGACTTCCTCGCAAAAAGGCCATGGTCAACCAGCACCTCTCGCTGCCGTATAGTATAGTCCTACCTTAACTTATAGTGACCTGTCAACGTTGCTCTGAGTATTTTATATGTATTTTTGTTTATAGTCTCAGTATATACAAATGGTTTTGCGCTTTCTAATAATAGTATTATTAAATTAAAAAAGATGCCCAAGCAATTACGGCACAAAGGATGAAGGAAAGGAGCAGTGAGAATTGTCGACGATCCAATACTGACGAGCGATATCGAGCCCTTAAGTCTAAGAAGAGATCTTGCATCCCTATGCGTGCTCTATCGCTTGTATAATGGGTTGTGTTCCGAAGAATTGTTCGAAATGATGCCAACGGCCACTTTTTATCATCGCACCGCTCGCCATCGACAGGGAATTCATGCTCACACATTGCAGCCCAAATGGTCCCGTACAGTTCGATATCAGAGGAACTTTCTCCCACGGACCATTCGGCTGTGGAATGAACTCCCTGCCGAGGTTTTCCCACAGGACTACAGTATGGGGTCCTTCAAGAGGGGAGTAAATAGGTTTTTGAAGGGTCGGCAACGCGCATGTGATGCCCCTGGTGTTGCAGGCGTCCATAGGCTACGGTAACCGCTTACCATCAGGCGGGCCGTATGCTTGATTGCCACCGTCGTGGTATACAAAGGATAATAATTTATATAAAAAATCAACAAAAAAAAATCTTTCTATTCTCAAAGGAAAAAAGTGCAGCTGAATTTTACTAAAACCGTTAAAATTCAGCTGCGTAACTAAAACTTTTTTTGATGTGCGAAGCGTTACTGTAGTTGAAACATTCAACGTTGAGCATTATGCCGCTAATGCGCTAGAGCGCTTTAATTTGAAAACTATCGATACCAACTCAGTAGCAGAAAATTTACAAGTGTTTTTGAAGTAATAAATTCTTATGGGAGGGTAAGCCGCTTCGTTACGTAACGCGTTACGGCACCAGTCTGCCTGACTTCCCTTTCTCTCACGCATACGGCAGCGGTCCATTCATCTCTCACTCTAACCCACAAACCGTATTTCGGACAGAGGCATCCCTCTCTCTCTACTACGTGTTTAGTGTGAGATTGACATATGCTGTTGACAAGGAGCATAAAACCTAAAACTATAACTGTTTTTGAAAGTTATTAATTGATATGAATATTAATTTCAATATTAAATATAGTTCAACTTAGATTAATTTAAGTTATCACTTCTGTCGGGCGTCCCGAGTAGCAGGCGTTTTTTAAGGATTATTAATTTACTTGTCCAATTTGAAAACCGGTTTCACTTGAAGTTTTACGGGCACGTAAAACTTGAAGTGAAACTTCCAAAAGTTTTTTCCTACCTAGGCCGAAAGTTCGGCTTTTGTCCTTGTAAAGGGCCTCCCCCCCTACGGGGAGAGTATACTTTTCCTACCTGGGCCCAAAGGTAGAATTTCGACCCTGTGAAGCAGGGAAAAAAGCTTCACTTTTGTCCCCCTTCACAGATACGAAAAACAAACTTTTGGCGGAGGTAGGAAAAAAATAAATATAAGTATATATGTATAGATGAAGGTTAAACATGGACTATTTTTTTTTATATTCTACATAATAAAATGTAAATACATTAATTAACGTTACAATTAAGCATTAGCATTTTTCGGCATTGTGCGCCACTGCGTCGCATTACCGATGTAATTGGAAAACTACTTACCGAGAATTACCTTCTATTGTATCCAAGATTGTGTCCAATAAAAATGGTATGTTTTATCTGTAGCTAGTCAAAAAACACGACTCGAGTTAACTCGAGTTTAAATTCAGCTAACTCGAATTGAACTCGAGTTACACAACTCGAGTTAGCAGGAAGAAACTGAGTGTATGATTTGTTACAAATTACTTTTTTACATATTGTAGGTGTTTTTATAGTTTACATATATAATTTAAACTTTTCTCATTAGAGTTATTACTCATTTATTTTTGGTTTAAGTCTTAATTTAGTCTCTCTCTCTCTTATAGTCGGTATCCTCAGTGCTGAGGGTCGTGACCGCCACTAAGCGCTTTCCTTGTTATATCCCTCCAACGTTTGCGGTTTTCAGCGCCTTTGAGAGCATCCTTGAAAGTAATGCCAAGAGATGTCCGGATCTGATCGGACCAACGTATTGGGCTTCGTCCTCTAGGCCTCTTTCCTTCGATCTTACCGGTAATCATAAGTTTTTCCAGATTATCATTGTCTTTCCTTGCGATATGACCGAAGTACTCTAGAACTCTCTTGAGACATGTGGTAGAAAGCCTCGTTTGTATGTGCAGTTGTTTAAGGATTGATACGTTGGTCCTATGTGCTGTCCACGGTATTTGGAGCATTTTCCTCCAACACCACATTTCGAAAGCATCTATGCGGTTTCGATCTGCTGATTTTATGGTCCATGTCTCAGCTTCATACAAAAAAATAGAGAATATCAGTGTCTGTACCAATTTTATCTTGGTTTTGATCGATATTTTCCTGTCCCTCCAAATTCTCTGAAGCTGTGGCATTGCGCTTTTGGCCATACCTATGCGTCGGCGTATTTCTCCCTCACAAGACCCGTTGTTGCAGATGTTAGAGCCCAGGTATGTAAAGTTCTCTACAATTTGTAGGTCAAGCAAACCACGAAGATCCAACTGGTTAGTGCGATCCACCACCATAAATTTAGTCTTCGACTTGTTAATGGACAGACCCAGGCCCGCACTAGCCACTTCCATTCTCCGCAGAAGCCTATGCATTTCCTCCTCACTTGAAGCTATCAGCGTCGTATCATCAGCGTAGCGGAGATTGGTAACTTTAATTCCCCCAATGCTTACCCCACCATTCCAGTCATTGCATGTAAGTCTCATGATGTATTCTCCATATACATTAAAAAGGATTGGCGAGAGTATACATCCCTGGCGCACGCCTTTCCCAAGGTTTAAAGGATTTGAAATTGTTCTGTCGATTTTTACTTTCGCTTGAGTGTGGATGTAAAGCATTTGGAGGAGAGCAATAAGATGGTACGGGACTCCAAGTTCTTGCAGCACGGTCCAATAGTAAGTACCCATATTTAACAACAAAACTAGTTAGGTATATAGAAGTCTTACAGTCTTCACAAAATAATATCAGCCTAACTTTACAATGTCGCTACATATGCTATTAAGAGTTTAATCACCACAATAAAAATATTCTTAAATAACGTTGTTATTTTAATTTTATTTTAAATAACAAATTTATAATAATCTACTAGATAATACTTTTTCTGACTTTGTTTGTTAGTTTCCTCAATCAATTGTTGCTAATAATAATAATAACTTTTATTTAATTATAATATTACTTGAATTAGAATAGTATTTATCTCATTAACAAGATATATTATATAAAAAGTGAAACATTCAGTAAAAATTATTTTCTCTTTATTATATTATTATAAAAGAAATACAATGCTAAAGTCAAGAAACTAAAATTCATATTTTCTTGTAAGTTAACATTCTTAAAAAGATTTTCAACAACAAATATTCTCACAAAAACAAATATCACATTATTGTGCACATAAGTTAAATTTTTTTTAAAAGTGTTAAAATATGCACTTTGAGTGCTAAAATATAAAAAAATAAATAAAAATAATTTTTTAATGTATTTTAACATAACTTCTTGTCATCGTCGGTGTTAGCGATGTGTCGTTATGGCTTTTTCAAATAACGAAACGTAACCGCTATTTCCTCGCGAACAACGTTGTAAAAACTATCTATTTTTGAAAACTATCTACATATTTTAAGAACGTCAATCAAATATGGCTCTTATCACGGTCGAGGTATCTCTCGGCCGTGGCTCTTATACATATTGACACAAGTGTTTTAATTGATTGACATCATTTGACGTTACAAAACGTTGTCTTTACAATGCAGAAGTTCCCTTCGTACAGCCGCCAATTCAACTCGAATTAACACAACTCGAGTTAACTCGAGTTTTATATACTCTTTGCTCGAGTTAGTAAATCGAGTTGACACATCTCTAAGTAAAATGTTAAATGTTGAACGCCATATTGATTCTGGCGGGAACCTTGAAAAAGCGCGGTTGACTTTAAACTTTAATTTTAAATATTTCTTATAAAAAGTGATTTTTTTATAATTAAAGTCAATTTCAATATTGTTATTAGCTGCTGAAAAGCACAATAGCAATGGAGGTAAACGAGGGGGGCGGGTCTCACCCGCCCGCCTCAAAAAAACGGTCACGGCCTACGGATGAAGGAGGCGTAGGCGTAGGCTCTGGACCATCGGGCTGCGGCGATGAGCGAGATGCTTATCGACCCTACTACAAACCGAACTATAAAAGACTTTACCCAGAAAACTCAACCAACACAGACTTTAAAGTGTATGTGGAATCCACAAACGACGATAGATTGGGCAACAAGAGCCCTATATACTTAAATCATATTTTCGCAATGGATGTAAAAGGTGTGACGGGTATTCAGAGGGTGAATGCAAATAAAATAGCAGTTATTTTCAAGCAATATAATACGGCCAATAACTTTATTAATAACACCACTTTCCTCACAAAATATAATATGAAGGCGTTCATACCGGCAGCGCAAATTGAAAAAACTGGCATCATTAGATTTGTTCCAGCGAATATATCTAACAAAGAACTTTACACAAGACTTTCTTCAATTTATGAAATAGTGGCAATAAGAAGGTTTTCAAAGAAAGTAGGACAAGAGCGCATTCCATTGCAGACTGTAAGCATCACCTTTTTATCTAATGTACTGCCTAATAATGTACAATATGATCTATTCTCGTACAGAGTTTTCGAATACATTCCACCATTACTACAGTGTTATAGGTGTTTTAAATTTAATCATTCAGCAAAAGTTTGTAATGGTAAACAAAGATGTAGTATTTGCGGAGGTGAGCACTTGTATAAGGAATGTGATAAACCAACAGAAATCAGCTGCATAAATTGCAGTGGACCTCATCTTGCGATATCTAGATTATGTCCTATTAAAACAAAGAAAATTATTGAAAAGAAAAACAACATATCTTATGCAAGTGTCGCCTTTACAAAACAAGTCACCACCAATGAAAAAGATTTCCCTCCACTCCCATCACCAAAATCACAACCTGTAAATAGTAATGTTAGTGTAAATAAGTCTATAAGTATCTCTGCAAATAAGTCTGTACAAGATGTAAATAAAGTTAAAATAGTCCATTCTAAAGACCTTAAAAGTCAAATAATTTCCGACAACGATGTACTTATGGCCCTAGTACAGACGTTGGTGGAATTAGCCAATAAAGATGACAGTACACCCACTAATCTTAAAACTATTAAAGATGCATTAATAAAAAACTTAACATAATGGATTGTGTAGGGCCTAGTTCTACACAATCCAAGTTACGTATTGCGCAGTATAACATTCAAAGTGCAAATAGTAAAAAACCTTTATTAATCCAATTTTTAAAACAAAAAAATATTGATATTTGCCTTCTTAATGAGACATGGTTCAAAGATAATAATTTTAAAATACCAGGATATAATATTTACAACAAAAATTCAAATAATGCACATAATGGAGTTGCAATACTGATAAAACCATACCTTAAGTATAATACATTAAATACCATATTTTATGAAGACATTCAAACAGTTGCTGTATCTGTATCAACAGGACATAGTAGTTTAACAATTCTCTGTGTATACTGTCCACCTTCAAGTGGGCGTTTTAGAATTAATAGACTCCGCTACATTATTAATGATCTACCAAAACCCATATTTATGAGTGGTGACTTTAATGCTCATCATATTGCATTTGGTTGTCAGTCAACGAAAGGTAGAGGTCAGGAGTTATTTAATTTAATTGATGACTTAGATTTGTGTATTTTAAATGATGGTAGACCTACAACTATAAATCGCCCTAAACAAACTGCTTCTGCCATTGATGTAAGCTTCATCAGTGGCAGCCTCGCACCACTATGTGATTGGTCTGTACATGATGATACAATGGGAAGTTACCATTATCCAACAATAACAGAGATTTCATTACATATAGATAAATATCATCTTAATTCCCCTGTAGATAGGTTTATATATAAAAAAGCTGACTGGGCAACATACACAGCTCTTTCAAAAACAATGTTTAATGATTTCATACTTCAATCACATGATCCTATTTCAACCTATAATAATTTCTGTTTTCATTTAGATACTCTTAAAGAAATGTCAATTCCAAAGCTCACTAAAACAAACACTTTCATAAGCAGGCCACCATCTCCCTGGTGGAATAGTATATGTGAACAAAGTGTTATTGCTTCATATAATGCACTAAAACTATATAGAAAAGAGCCTACTATTGAAAATTATATTAATTACAAAAGAAAAGATGCCCAGAAAAAAAGAACAATTTTAGAACAGAAAAAAATTGGATGGAATAATTTATGTAACACTTTTAATAGAAATACTCACATAAGTAAAATTTGGAATTTATTAAAAATGTTTAAAGGCATAAGACCTAAGAATAAATCATATACAAATGAGTTTATATCTCCACTCTTAGATAAATTATCAGATAATAGCAACTTAATTGAAGTAGATCAACTGAACATTCTTTTTGAAATCAACAATCATAACCCAAATTCTAAATTTTTACTGGATCCATTTTCATGGTCTGAATTTTTAACAAGCTTGCACTCTAGACAAAATACAACTCCTGGCTTAGATGATTATCCTTACATCGTAATTAAAAACTTAGATGTATCTGCCCAAAAGTTGTTTCTTAGCATCCTCAATTTGCTTTGGCGTAATAAATCTATTCCACAGTCATGGAAAACACAGTGTGTTGTCCCAATACTTAAGCCCGAAAAATCTCCTGAGCTTGCTAGTTCTTATAGACCAATTTCCTTGTCATCCTGTCTTGGTAAAATATTCGAAAATATGGTGAAAGTCCGTCTTGACTGGTATGTTGAATCCAAGTGTTTCATTCCACATATACAATATGGCTTCCGTAGAGGGCGTAGTAGTGCAGACAGTTTCACCTCTTTAATCTCTGACCTTAAAAATGCAAAACATAGAAAATTAAACACTGTTTGTGTATTTCTAGACGTTCAAAGTGCTTTTGACAGTGTTGATCCTGGTATACTAGTTCAAATCATGTCTAGGTTGGGTGTGCCCGGGCACTTATGTAAGTGGATTTTTAATTTTTTGAACAACAGAACAATCTATGCTAGGCATAACAATATTTTATATGGACCCAAATGTGCCTCAAAAGGCACAATGCAGGGTGCCACACTATCTCCATTACTATACAATATATACACAAGTGAAATTTGTAAATATGTAAATAATAGAAATGTAAATATTTTACAATTTGCTGATGACATTGTTTTTTACAGCAGTAATTACAACTTAGAGATTGCAATAGATAATATGAACAAATCCTTATTTCAACTATTACAATATTATAATGATCGTTTACATTTAAAAATTAACCCCTCTAAAAGTAGTGTTATGTTTTTTGGCAATGAAACCTCAAATTCAAATATTATTTACAACAATGAAATTATAAATAGAGTCACTTCAAAGAAGTTTTTAGGAATAATATTGGACCCAAAACTAACTTTTGAAGAACATATTAAGTACATATCCAAAAATGCTCACACAGGACTAAATGTTATCAGATCACTTTGTGGCGTAACATGGGGTGCAGACCCTAAAATATTGTCAATATTGTATAAAAGTATTGTTAGAAGTCATTTAGATTATAGCTCACTCGCTTATATGAATAGTTCTCATGTAAATAAATTAGACATATTGCAGAATAAGGCTTTAAGAATAATATCTGGTGCTATGTGCTCAACTCCCATAAGGGCCATGGAAGTTGAGACAAAAGTGATGCCTTTGATTTTGAGGCGAATCTTACTTGCTGAAAGATACTGTCTCAAACTAATAGCATCAAACAACACTCAAATAATAAGTAAAATTGTACCTTATATAGATAGAACACCAAGAAGATCATTAACAACAGCACAAGGTCTATTATGCGGTAATTCTCCAACACTGTCCGATATACTTCTGGAAATAGACAATAGCTTTTTTAAAATTAGAAAACAGTTTCCATGGCCATGTTACTCTTTCTCTTATCAGTGTATTTCACATCCAATTAATGTAGTCCAACAGACAATAAACAATAATTCGGAAATGCTTCAATTTTTGGAGGAAAATACAATGTACTATGTTATCTACACTGACGGGAGCAAAGCAAGTGATTATGTACATGCTGCTCTATATGATCCACAAGCAAAATTTTCTTCAAGTTTTATTCTGCATGAACCCTGCTCTATATTTACGGCAGAGGCATATGCGGTGTATCAGGCATTAATGCGTATTCGCGAAATCAATAACATCAAATATTTTTTAATAATTTCTGATTCCTTGAGTTTGATAACAGCTTTATCTACCCTCACAGTTAAATACAAGTCTAATTATATCCTTTATTTCATTAAACAAATAATTTACCAATACCACAATAAAAATATTCAAATTTTCTTTCTATGGGTGCCTTCCCACAAAGGTATCTCTGGCAATGAAATGGCTGATAAAACTGCATATGAAGGAGTTAATGCTGTTGATGTTAGAAATACAATGTATGTTCCTATGTCTGATTACTTGCAATGTATTGACCAGAATATTCAAAAGTTGTGGTTAGAAATGTGGAAGAAAGATCAAGATACGAAAGGAAAATGGTATGGAAGCATACAAGAAAGCTTACCTGCAAGACCTTGGTATCATCGTATACAAGATGCTACTCGAGACTTTATTACTATCATAAATAGACTGCGTTTTGGTCATAGTACTGTACCGTCACACCTTGCTCGACTCGGCATTATTGCGAATAAAACTTGTTCACATTGTAATTCAAGTGATGGAACTGTGGAGCACATTATTTTCGATTGTCAAAAATTTTTGATTGACAGACTAGTGTTGGCCAGTGAACTTAGTGATGTTGAAAATAAGTGTGATTTATTGTCCCGCCCGCCGCCATTAAAACAATTATTACAAGACGAACATACTTACAAGCACATCTACAAATACATAAAGAATACAATTAAAACAATTTAATGAAATATGCTCAGAGGCGTATTATTACGTATATATGAATAATAAGAGTTGACCTAAAGGTTGTAGATACCAGGTCATAAAATCCCAAAAAAAAAAAAAAAAAAAAATGAACGCCATATTTGTTTGTGACCATTTGTGACTATTACTGTTTTAAGTTATACCATTTTTAAGATATTGTTATACATAATACAAAAATGGAGAATCAAGGTGGAACTTCAGGACCTAGAGTAAGCGATAAACGCTTAGCACAAACTCAAGCAAAAGTCGATGAAGTCGTTGGAATTATGCGTGTCAATGTCGAAAAAGTATTGGAGAGAGATCAAAAATTGTCTGAATTGGATAACCGTGCTGATGCACTACAGCATGGAGCAGCACAATTCGAACAACAGGCTGGTAAGCTCAAAAGAAAGTACTGGTGGCAGAACTTAAAAATGATGTTGATAATTGGCGCTATTGGGGCTATCCTGCTTATCATCATAATTGTGTGGGCTACTTCCGGCTCCGGTGGCTCTTCTAACTCCGCGCCAGCGCCAGCTCCAGCTCCAGCTCCAACTCCTGCGCCACCTGCTCCAGAACCAGGACGATAATTGTCTAGAGCGATCGCAGTTTTTTTGATACACCTGTTCTACAACTATCTAACTAGTATGATTCATACGGAAACAATGCTTGACTGATTAAAAGAAAAAAAAATAATATTTTGTACTATATATATAAAAAACTATATTACCTTCAAAATTTTAAAGGATGTTAATATTTCATATTTCAATTTTTAAGACAGATTTTAAATGTAACTATACAATTTTTTTTTATATAAAATAACTATAAAATAACCAGTGCTATTTATAGCTTTGTGTAAATCTTAAATGTAATAATATTTTTGTATGTAAACATATTGCTCTTAAGAGCTCTTGGTAAATTTATGCATGTTTTATGCCAACTGTCAAAATGTACCCAAACAAGACTAAAATATCTATATGTAAATCATCTAACATGATTTACAGAGCTTATTAGCCCATTTGACTTAAGGAACTGATTGTAACTAATTATATTATAATTGGTGGTAATGTGTTGCTTCACTATCTAGTTATTTGTTGTAAAGTTATAGATATATTGTTAAATGATCAATGTTACTAATTTGTACTCTTGAAATTCCATTTAATAAGCACAATGTATAAACACCGGTAGCACAAACTTAGTTTAGTAATATTTAGTTTGTAACATGATATTCTTAACATATTTCCACTAATTTTAAAGAGGATTTTTTTTCATTTAATTTTTTTTTTTTGCATTTCTATTAGATTTTTATATACCTCCAGTGGGACCAAAAATTCTGTTTGTAATACAATTTTTAAGGTCCTTCAATTTTCAACGTCATCATAGTTAAATATGTAAGTTAATGTTGTATATTAAATTTATATTACTTATCTTTATCTAGTTGTTTTATATAAATGAAAATAAATGTATTTATTCTTCACTACTGTAATTTGAGTTAAAACAAACCTTATCAGCATTTTCTAGATCTTGATGTCCTATCAGTATAATATGAGATAAGATAACGGTAACAAAGTAATGTAAAATTTGAACAACTACATTCTGATTTATTGCATTTTAATTGTATTTGAAGACTTCATTAAAATTAAAACAAAAAACTAATTTTCGTGACCTTTTGACCTTTATAACTTTTTTAGCCGGCACAATATCAATGTCGATTTTTCACATCTTCATAACAACGCCGTAATAAAGGTGTATACAAACATTCAGCTCACTAGGAATTTTTCCGCATTTTGGGGCTTAAAATGCCTAAAATTACTGGATTATACACCAGTACCAATGTACTTATCAAAAAAATTTTTTTTCATGTAAGTAACTTACAATGCCTGAAAAGTTTCATTCAAATTAGGAGTAACATAAAAGTTTTTTTTTTATGATCTATTTTTTCTTATTAGAGACAATCAAATATGCATATTTTAAATACACATTAATCGAAAAAGTTAAATTAAATGATCTTAATATCTTTTTAATAGTTAAAATTAGTATGGAAATTTAGTCAATGTACCTACATTTTGGAACCATTCTTTATTTTATATTTTGTGGTTTAAAATAATCAGCAGTTGTACCTACAGACAAGTGATAATGTAATTTATCGAGGTATTTTTTTCTTTGGTTGGTTGAAGGCAAATGAAAAAAAAAAGATAAAAAAGTGTGATGTGTGTGTTTGAAACAAAATAATTGTTGGAGACATTTAATAATTTTTTGTGAACAATTATTGTAAAGAACCTAAATTAATTTGCATGTAGGTACTAGACAACAAAAAAAAAGAAAGATTTAAAGCCAAGTGTTAGTTGAAGATGTTTTATTTATTTTTTGTTGAATAAAAATCTACAATGTACCTAAGTACATAATATAGTTTAAGAAATTGTTTATTGACGAAAGTTATAAGCTATTAAACCTCACGATAAAAGAAACATATCGATATGTATAGACGTCAATAATATTATGACAAGGAACCAAAACCGAAACAATGCATTATTATTTTTTTAATCAAGAGAATTAGGTTAATACATGGAATAAGCGTTTGGGTACGTCATAGTTTAATTCACGCTTATGCTTAGTCGTATCGAATGTAAGAAAGAAACTTATTTGGACATGTAGGTACAACTTATTTTGCGTAATGATTACGATTGTACACCCACTTACAATAAGCATTGAATCGCGATATATGTACATAAATGGCAATAAAATCATCGAGATTGGTATATATATATATATATATATATATATATATATATATATATATATATATATATATATATATATATATATATAATCTTCAACTATTTAAAGAAATTGAAAATGTTAACAAAAGTTCATTGTACTTTTCTTACAGTAATAAAACAGGAAGCAACGCTTTATTCAATTCGGGAATCTTTAAGTAGGACTATTGTTTAGTTCATTGTTTTGTTTGACCGTTCTGGTGTAGTGGTGCGAGTAGTTGCCTCAACGTCGCGCGCCGACGATTACGGGTTCAATTCCCGCTCGGGACAGATATTTATATTTGTACAAATATTTGTTTCCGGTCTGGGTGTATGTCCTTGTGGGCCTCCCCACCGTGCTTCGGAGAGCACGTAAAGCCGTCGGTTCTGGTTATTATCAAAGACACATGATAATGATCGTTACTCATGGCAGGGAAATTATCTGCCAACTCGTAGTGGAATAGCGTGGTGGATTAAGCTTCAACCCTTCTTCTGTATAAAGAACAGGCCTTCGCTCAGCATTGGGTTGTTTACAGGCTGATACAGTACAGTACCTATATCAGTACAATTGTTTAGTTATATCTTACCTTTGATTACCGTTCGTACCGTTAATTTATGAATCCAAGCAAAACAATCACTACATAGTATAAAAAAGTCGCTTTCCGCTCCCTGTCCCTATGTATGCTTAGATCTTTAAAACTACGCAACGGATTTTGATGCAGGTTTTTTTTACTAGATAGAGTGATTCAAGAGGAAGGTTTATATGTTTATAACATGCATAATATAGTAGAGAAACACTGATAATTTTAGGGGTTTCTAATGTGATGTCGTAAATAAACACATTTTTTTGCGCTTACATTACAAACGCTGGCTGAACCCTACGAGATAGTTCAAAATAATGTACTACAGTATTGTATACCTTAAAAAGCTCTACAAAAAATGGTATACCTATGTCTATCTCTTAGGGATAACCCACAATAGCCATTTTTTATTATTTACTTTTTACGAGAAATAATGGCTTATTTACGAATCGATTTTAAACGATACAGAATTAATCCTTATTCAATTAAGTAGCTTAAATAATTTGTGTATTTAATAAGATCAATATGGAACTTTACAGCATGTAATTTAAATGCATATTTTTCAAGATATTACATATTTACAAGTATGCTTAGTTAAAAAAATCAAAAAACCCGACTGCGTAAAATACTCTTATTATAAACTAAAAAGAATAAAACAATTTACTACCTTTCATTTGATACCCATATTGATACAGTAAGAAAAAAAATTCAACTCCCCCCCCCCTCATTCCGCCATTTGCGAGCGCCATTTTGAAAATTTATATAGCCTATGTCACTACTACAATTTATACAAATCCAACGACACCTCATATGTCAAAAACCGTCCAGCCGTTTGGGCTTTAGGGCGTGCCAAAGAAATGGACATAGTGACATACATACATACACTCGAAAAACATAACCCTCCTTCTGTCGCAGTCGGGTAAAAATGCAGGGACATAGCTGTTGCGGCGGTACCGGCCAGGGCGCCGGTGGCGCGTGCCTATAAACTTTCATCAACCTCTAAAGAAAACAAGTTTGTATTGTCTTATGACAAAAAAGATGTGAACTTTATATATAAATACATTCTGAAGTATATTTAGTATCAGCATTGCACCCGTGCGGAGTCCGGGCGGGTAGCTAGTGTTATATATAATTATTATAATAGGTTGCCTAATGCGTTCGGCTAGGTTCGGATATGGGTTGGGGTGCTACTCGTATGTCGCTGAACTCCTCTTAGTGCACTCCGGGTAACGTAAACGGCAGCAGCTCCACAGTTGCAGAGCTGCTGCTGCCCACGGCTAACGACCGACTGCGGGGAAAGCCGGGTATGCGATTCTGTACTCCTAGGACTGCTCTGTTCATGCAGAGTCGACCTATTAAGAGGCCGCATGGCGTAGGGGAGTGCGTGAGCAAAGGATTTGCGGTCGGTGAGGGCGTGGCGCCGAGAAGGCGTGGAGAAATAAGAGGGAGAATTTTTCCCCCCATTCAGTGGCAGGAGCGAGCGGGATTTTTTTATATATGTTAGTATTACATCTACAGGCTTACATTCGCCTATACCCTTTTCTTTTCATATATTTGATTGTTACATACAGGCGTTTTTACACAGCAAAAGTACCTAAATAAGTACTTAAAACTAGACTTAGTATCTTTAGTCCCTGAGACGAGAGTCCAAACTGACCACTTTTATCCTAATATACCTAGGTATATACAATTTATTTATTTATTTTATACAATACAATATCTACATGCCTTTACTATATCTAGTTGTATTTCCTTAGTTTTGTAAGTGCTATAGAGTATTATTCCATTTATATAATATAACTATTAAATTATTTATAATTGTCCTATTTTGGTACTCTATAATTTCACACCCAAAAATATGCTTTATCGGTTTGTCTTAATCAGCACCAGCCCCCAGCTGTGCGAGCATATCCTCAATGACGGCTGTGTCTCTATGAAGAATTGCCATCTTGAGGGTGTGCTCGAGGATTTCTTTTGTAGTGGCCTCCGCCGCCCTCCCCACGAATCGGCCAATTGCATCATCCCTGTCGTCGGCGTAGTAGACACAGGTCTTGGTGTGCCTACTCACCGCGACCACCGCATGCGAGACGCTATTGTGTATTCGCAGCCTCTTAGCCCTCGTTTGGATTACAATGAACTCCTCGCTCGTCTGACCCTGCGCCTCGTGAATGGTTACGACGCTCGACCTTTCTCCGGTACCATATCACTGGATTATTAACTCCTTTTTCTCCTCTTGTGTGAAGACCAGGTACAGGGTACGCTTCTGTTTTTCGGGTATTCTAGCGCCAGTGAGCCTCTCCGCACGCAGGGAGTGGACGATGTGGTTCGAGCTGTAGACCCTGTCGTAAACCTCGCTGATGGCAAGAGCGACATCCTTGGGATTCCGATGCGTGCACCGCGTGCACGACAACTCGCATGATATTTTTACCGTCAGATTAGGCCTGCTGTATCGCACCTCGAACAGGTTTTCCCTGTCGATGTACGGCAGCTGATTAATGTCTCCGACAAGGACGATCTCTTTTGCTTCCGACAGTCGGGCGGCCATCACTATGGCACCAAAGTGATTCATGAGGGCCTCATCCACCGTTAAACGGCTTATTTTTGTGCCCTCACGAAAACCATTTACCAATATGGAAGCCATAGTGCGCACCTTGAATTTGGCTTTGTGGCCATAATGAAGCGAGTGGGTTAGCTCGTCCCCTCCGTGCAGGGGGCGCATGATGCGCGGGCCTCCTGGGTCGATCATGGCTCCCTGTAGTTCTCGCGAGTTGGGTCGCTCAATGTTGGTGCTCTTCTGCTTTGCAGAAGTGAGCCAGCGGCAGGTGGCCGCTTTAATCTGTATCTACTGAACTTACTGAACTAATTAAATTGAAATTTGGTACACACATTTTGGTAAACCTTGCAAAAATAGGCAATGTAAACAAATAAAGTTTAGTTCAGTTTAATAATAAACTTAGGAGAAATTCAACTCTACCAAGTATGTACTTGTCCGTCATAACCCTAGAGTATTTTTTAAATATCGAAGTGTGGTGGAAACGTTTTAGCCATTACCTGCCTTAACAATCGTTATCAGATCTCGTTGATAACAATCGGGACTGACGGCTTAACGTGATCTCCGAGATATGGTGGGGAGACCCACAAGGACATAAGAGTACACTTACAAGGAAACTATCTCCGGTGTCCCCCTCCGATTTTGATGAAACTGAGATATGTTATTCTCCGTCGAAATCTAAGAGACAAGTATTTTTTTTTATCTGCGGAAAAACATTTCTAGGGGGTGAAACTACCCCTCAAAGTTTAGCATTCAAAGGGATGTTTTTTAAGTTTCGCATACTTGCAGTTTAAATAATCGAATGGGACCAATTGCATAATTTTTAGGGTAGAAAATCATGAAAAATGCTTTTGGTTTTATAATAAAACAATGGAAAGAACAAAAGTTATAAGGGTTGAAAATCACAAAACTTTTATAAAAAAAAAACTATTCGATGGATTTCAAAGAAACCAGCGGCAATCGAAAGAGGAAAAAAAAGTAGAGAATACGTCTTTCGGGGTTTTCCCGAAAAATTAAGTTTAGGGGGTGAACATCCCTTAAGCATATCTACATTGACCACCAAGAAAATATCGTTTTTTATACTAATTTTGATATGAATTCACCAATAATAATTTTTTCGTACATTTCTAGCATTTGGAAAATAATAATAATATTATATTTCAATATTTTACTTACTTTTTTATTTCTCATCCCAAACTTTATTTTGTGTATCGGGACATCAAATATTATAAATGTCATGTAATGTGAATCTGCTTTGGAAAAAAAAAGAATTAATGCTTATAATATATGCTTTACTATAATCAATTTTAATTTAACCTTAGGAACAGACGACCGGGTGTGTATGTTAAACATATAAAAAAAATCACATCATAATATTGTAGTACTCTTATGGTTTGGGAATTCCCGACAATTTCAAAGTCCCGGGATGCGAGACAGCCTACAATCAAAGTCCCGGGAATTCCCGGGACTTCGAGACTTTTAATAAAAACTTTTTTCTCTTTTTTTTGAGAGGGTAAGCCTTTTTTGAAGAATTTTAATTCAGTTATTTTTCTGGTGAAACTTATTAAAAAAGACATTTTTTGCAAAAATCAATATTTTTTAAACAGAAAATCTTAATAACTTTTATCAATATATATATATAGCATTCAAAGTTTCGAAGGACCGCTTCTCCAAATGATTATTAGTTATTGTCGATTGAATATTTTTGAGCAACACGTCAATTGTTGCTTCGGCTGTAATTAAGCGTTTTGTCAGCTTCTAAAGCTTCTACAGCTATCTTGACTGGCTACAACAAAAAAACAATTGACTGCAAAAGAAGAAGATTTCATCATTCTTCATTGCACTTGTCTGACATGTTTAAATCAATCAATGCTTTTTTCATGCAATTTTTGAGCTTCAGAAACCTTTCCGACATCAAAATGATGGAATTCCATCTTTTCTTAACATCCAGTAGTAAACTGAGTTCTTTCCCAAATTCTGATTTCAAATAATTATGTAATTGACTGTTTTTAAGTGGAAATTTTCGAAATATTTTACTAAAAACCTTGTTTCATCAAGCACTCTTTTAATTTCATCTATTGGTTGGTAGTTTGTTTCGTTGTCCGTTTCTTCATCAGTAGAGTTCTCCATTAATTCATCCTCGCTATCTTCGCAGCTAGAGACTGTGTATATGGTAGAAGCCTCTTTCTTTTTATAAATTTGTATCTACCATTCCTAGATGGAATTGCGTGGTTCATGCATAAAATCATCTCGCTAGGGTTCTCATTAGGTTTGGGCAACGCATTTATTGTGTTGTGTAGTCAGTAGTTACATAGTAGACCAAGTAATTATTCATTAAACTAACAGATTGCGCTAGGCTCCTTCAATTATTTTAAAATAAAAATGATTACCTACATAACAATTTCGACAATCTTGTCTCGTCTCGAGTCTCGACCCGAAAGTCCCGGGACTCGAGACAACTAAAATTACGAAAATTCCCGGGACTTCGAGACACGAGACGTCCCGGGACCCAAACCCTAACTGTACTCTCTATTGAACGTACCTACTGTAGAGCGTATCATGTGTTGTGTGGAATTTCAGCGTTAGATTATAATTTGCGTACACTGGCTCACCTATAGGTGATTTTACAATATTTGAGACATTTGATTTCAATATACATATGGTAAAAGAGACAGCGATTAGAGATAGACTGAATGATTTGTTTGAGTCGTTTGGTTTGGCACACAGATATTTTGAGTCAACTCGGATCACTAAGATATATTCTACGGTTATAGATAACGTTTGTTGTATGGCCCCTTAAATATTTATCTTATTTTCATTTAATTATATATTTTTAAAGTGAATATTTCAACCGTCTACCTGTTGTCGTTATCAATATCGAGCAAAAGCGAACAACAAAATCACGTTTTTTTGTTATATGGGAGCCCTTAAATTTATTAAGGGCTTAATAATATATTAAGTAGCAACAGAAATACATCATCTGTTAAAATTTCAACTGTTTTATTATCACGATTTATGAGATACAGACTGGTGACAGACGGACCGTCCGTCCGTGGACGGACAGTGGAGTCTTAGTAATAGGATCCCATTTTACCTTTTAGGTACGGAACCTTAGAAAATTATGTAAACAAAAAACAAATAATTAAACTTGATGATACTGTAAGTAGAACTTAAATGTAATGACGGTTATTGAGATTAGTAAATATTACAAAATATTTATAGTAATCAGATATTCAAAGTTATTTTTGTTAGTTTTAAGTTAAAATTAGTACATCGGGTATGAATATGTAATATGAGTTGGTAGATAACAATATGTATGTCAATGGGGACTCAGTATATCCTCGGTATACACAAAACCTTACACTTTAATCCTAAAGTGCTCCGTAGATGGAGACATTGTCAGATAGTCCATGTGTTTAGAGTTCGCACCACCTACGCTACAAGACAGTTATCTTTCGTTCAGTTAGTTTCTTATCTGTATAATGTACTAAACAAAAAAAAAACTAATATATATTCCAAAAAACTCTCGAGAATGTAAAAAAAAATTGAAGGATTGGCTTAAGACAAAAAACTATAATGAAATTGAGTCATTAATAAAACCTGGTGAGTAAACTTAAAACTAATTTAAATAATTATTATATACACTTGTTTATTTATTACTTATTTTAATAACTGTTTTTATATTTATTTTACATTCGGAAAAAGTGAACATACACATACACACACACACACACACACACACACACATACATATACGCACGCAAGAGTAAATAATTTTTATTTTCTTTTTATTCTGTCTAATCTAATTAAATTTAAAGTTAGTTGAATTTAATATAGGTCTAGTAAAATGTATTTATTTTAATTTAAATTTCCAACTGTTAAAATAGTTATGTACCAGAATGAGCCGGGCTGCTGACACAAGTAGATACATTTTTGCTTAAAGTAGCTCCGACGTTTGCTATTGTAAATGTTTTCTCTAGTAATAAATATTCTTTTTTTTAAATGTAAATATTAGAATTAATGGGACTATGTTCCATTCTGCTCTTTGGTATACAATAAAGTGTATGTTATATTATTATAAGTAAATAAATAAATCTTTGCCGTTTATATTAGATTTTATTTATCCGGTTACATCATTACATTAGATGAATTGCGACGACACTTTTCGTAACAGAAGATGGTACTCCTTAGTCCTTAGTATCTACGAGGGAGCGTTTTTATGTTCGCCGAATGAAGGGTAAGGGGTTGAAATAAAAAAACCAAATTATTTTTCCTTTTCAATATATTCACCTGCAAGACGGACACATTTTTCAGATCTTTCAATTAATTTATTTATACCCTCATAAAAAAATGTTTTGTCTTTGTCCTCAAAATACGCTGAAACTGCCTCCTTAACTTCATCATCGGTGGTAAATTTTTTACCCCGCAGCTCTTTTTTCATTTTAGGAAAGAGGTTTCGACTTTTTGGATAAGTTCTGGCGTGGTCACCTCGATGCTCCTGCGCGGCCTCGAGTCGTATTCAAGGGATTCCCTTCCTTTTTTAAACAAACTGTGCCACTTGTACACCATTGTTTTTCTGGACAAGAGTCACCGTAAACTTGGTAAGGAACTTTATAACGGCACGATATTCGATTTTTTCCGTATTTCACTTTTCACTCCTGATTATGTTGCTTAGTTGGCGATAGCTCAGACTAATAGTCTAATAACAATGAAATCTCGTATTTATACTAATTATGAGTCACTAAACACGTTACGATTCTAATGAGCCTAATCACCCTCCTCCAACCCTCTCATTTTGCGAACTTAAAATCGCACCCTCTTATACTCCATGTTCCGGACCCCAATACCGATTGCCTTCTAATTGGTGGCCATTGAGTGTGATATTGATGAGTGATTTTTTTAGTTTTATTTCTAAAAAATACTGTGCATGAAATATGTAATATACTTATGTTATAAATATTAAGTCTTTTTGTATTGCTATTTTATATTGCTTGGCGAGAAGTATGTATCTATCTGCTATTAACACAAGGTCGCGTGTGAGTGCGATAGGTGCTATTGAAAAACAATGATATCTTGTTAATTAAGCTAAGTGGGCAAGATAACGAGACTATCAAAGCCTACTTGTTTATGCACTGGTAAGAAAAATATTTTAAATCCAATTCAGAGATGAAAAACTACATTTTACGAAAAGGTGAGGTCTAAAGATATTATTGTTATAGGAAAGGAATACGGGACCAGACGGGATTACCTGCACATATACACATATTGTCTATGTCAATACCTATTGCTGAAGTGCTCCGACGTCCGACGTTGGTGCACGCATATTCTTTTACGGTAAAAACGCTTATTCACTCACTTTTTTCTTTCTGGCTTTATGTAATGTAGGTTCTCCGGTTCAAGAGGTATGTTGTAACCAGAAAGGATATGATTATGCCTTTGCCAAAGATAATGTACTGATTTATTTTAACGGAACAAAGTGATAAAACTAGGAAAAACTATTAGCAAATAATAAAATACAGTCTTCATTTCAACCCCATATAAAAACGATCTTAGATAAATTAAGAAGTTAAGGAAACTTTAAACATTATTCTAAGAAGCAAAAACCACAGCAACCTGAATAAAAACAAGCATGCAATACGTTTTTGTTGATAACATTAACAACATCTCACTTATGTAAATCCTGTAGGTACAGTTTCGATTTTCTGGACCATATTGATCCGTGCATTCGTCGGGACCTAATGAAGCATTTATATTAATAAACATTTTTATTTTTATACTATAATTTAAAAAAAAAAGACTAAAATTTCTTTAAATTATGCACTATTAAGGAATAAAAATAGATATTATCATTAATAATAATAATTATATATTTTACAACGTTTTTTTGTTAAACTAGCTGGACTTGGAGTCGACTGCGTATAAGTTTCACTTACATATTTTGGGCAGACATAAATTTTACTATTATTATCTTATAAAATATAATAATTTTGTTAAAATATATATAAATAACTAACGCTGGTCCAAAACTTAATAACGAATAGTATCTTAAAATACCGATAATAACTTTTGTTTTCCATTATTTTCAAAAAAGAAAAAAAAACAGTCGACCCGCGGTTTTACCCACTTTGACTATAATTTTACTCTTTATTCAATAATAAAAACAAAAGAAGTCGATGATAATAATAATAATAAAGCCTTTTTATTTCCTATAAATCTTAAGGTGAGTAGTTACAATGTTTTTTATTTTTTCTTATTTCTATGTTTGTAATAATAAATTCTTAGTATGCTAATGTTAGTTTACACTTATGTTAATTAATATAGGAACCCCTTGCTAGGGTATAGGCCTCCTCCAGTTTCCTCCATTCTTCTCTATCCTGTGTTAATTGCATCCAGTTTTTTCCCGCTATCTGAACTATATCGTCAGCCCATCGTTTTTTTGGTCTGCCCACTTTTCTATTTCCTTGTGCGCCGATCCATTTCGTGCTCTTAATAGTCCATCGCTGGTCTGTGCATCTCGCTACATGGCCGGCCCAGTTCCATTTTAATTTTAGTGCTTGGTGTAGCACGTCTGTCAGTTTTGTCTTTTTTCTTATTTCTTGACTTCGTATCTTTTCGATTTTCCTAAGGCATAACATGCTTCTCTCCATTGCACGCTGACAAGTTCTGATTTTGTTACTTATGTTGTTAGTAAATATCCAAGTTTGGGCACCATAAGTTAAACAGGGCAGAATACAAGTGTCCATGATGGTCTTTCTCATATTTAGGTCGTAGTTGCCTTTTAGTATTTCCTTATGGGTCCAGTATTTGTTCCAGCTACACGTTATTCTTCTGTTGACCTCGTCTTCGTTATTTGTTTTGGAAAACGATACTTGCTTTCCTAAGTATACATATTGCTCCACATACTCAAGCTCAACATTGTCTAGCATTATTTTTCCTTTTCTGCCGTTTGTCATTAGTTTGGTTTTGCTAAGGTTACATATACAGGCCTACCTGTCGATGATAATAAAATATTTTTATTTACAAAACGACTTCGTTACGATTTTACTACAATTTATAATTATCATTTTAAATATTAAAAATTACTATGTGTTTTCAAACATCCCTCGCGGTCTTGACTTCACGGTAAAAACACTGTAGAAACACTGTGTTCGTGGTAACACTGCGTAAACCACGTAGGTTCCACAATTTTTCTACCGTGTGTTTGTTCCTTTCTAACACCGTGTTTCGACAGTAGTTTCTCGCAGAACCCAAAGCTCTCAACACCAAATTTTAGTATAAATTCGAGCTAAATAGATAGCATTGTAGATCGAATGAAACCTTAGTGGTATTATAGATGGAGCAGGGGGGCCAGGCCTCCAGCTGTCCCTCGGTTAAAAATAGAGTTGAAATTTGCCCGTTTTTGAGCTAATCCTACTGGGCTATAACTAAATAAAGCAACAAGTATGCTTAATTTAAGAAAATCAAAAAACCCGACTGCGTAAAATACTCTTATTATAAACTAAAAAGAATAAAACAATTTACTGGCTTTCATTTGACACCCATATTGCTACTAATAATTAATAATTAAATTAATTAATTTAATTTTTTTAAAGCTACGTTTATTTATTTATATTTAAAACATAAGAAAACGTACATAAACTTATGTGTGTAATTTAATTTAATTTATATAGTAATTTAATGTATAGATGTGTACATTAATTTAATACACTGTGACCATGTGTGAGAATGCATGTCAAAGATGTTATAATGCGGAGCAAACGTGGGACAGTGAGACAGTATCGAGTTTCAACGAAATATGAGGCCTGTGTAGTATAATGCGGAAGCCTCGAGGAACATCGTTCTGCTCTACTTGTTAATATGTGTTAACAATGAAAAATCGTCGTCGAACTTTGTCGCCTTGATCTTAGATTAGCTTTGCTTCATTATCTTGGTTATTAATTTATTAACTTTTGTAAAGTAACCATTGCATTGTATTATATGAAATGATTATTATTTTTTTTATTTAAGTAATTGATGTAATGAGAACCAACGTTGGTCTACTAAATAGAGCACGTGAAGCACGATCTTGAATTAAAATCTTGGCTAGCTCAACTACGTTTGCAAGTGTTAAAATTTATCTCATGCACGCTGGAAAAAATCATTAGGTATCCTGTATACTATAAGAGCGATTCTGAGACGTGTAAGTATGGATATAAATATATACTGCAAGTATATATTTATATACTACACCGTGGCGGAATAAGTTTAAAGAAGCTTTGCCTACAGAAGATTTATAAACTCTTCCAGTATTATTAAATTATACCGAAAAAATGAAAGTTTTTAAGTACACAAGACTTTTATTTATTCTAATTATTGTAAGGCTAGTATTTTCCTTTTCAGTCTGTTTTTATTAGGTATATGAAAAATGGGTAAAACTCATCATAATACCTCAGAATAATTATAATACTGAGAGGATACTGACCTAAGACGAATATAATGTCAACGAGGAGGCAATATGTATGGGTGGACAGTAGGTATCCGGCAGATATCCTAATAAAGGCTGTTATTAATAGATACCTCGTGTGTCGTGCACGATTATGAGTGTTCCTAATCTGTCGAGTCATTCACCTGCTCGATTTCTTATTAAAAGTATAAGCACGTACTTTTGTAGGTACTTATCTCGAATTTTATGTTAGGAACCACTACATACACTTAATGTAAATACAAAAAATATTTATTGGAAAACAAGTTAAGTATAAATTAATATCTAGTTGTCATATTTTCTGCGTTAATAAATCATTCAACAAATAAAATAGGTACCTATTAGTTGTAGAAAAATAACGATAATCTAAACAATAAATAATTAAAAATAAGTACGATATTGGGATGTGGTGAATGACGTAAGTTTAAAGCTTTTTAAATAAACAGCTGACAGTTTAATTTTTTACCTGTATTGCTATGTACGAGTATGACATAAAATAAGGTAATTGAACAACTATTGACTTACCCTATTTTACTTGAATTGATATTATGACAAGCCGTTGAACCATCAGAGAGAACAAATACTTACACACGTACCTATATACCGATATACGTACATACCTATGTATGTGCATACTATATAGATAAGTACATGCACTCGAAAAACATAGCCTGCCTTGGACAGTTGGATAAAAATAAATTAGTTGAGTAAATATTCATATAACCGCTTTAAAAGTAGATTAACAAGAACTCACGTCAAATTACGTCACATCCGATCAAGTCGTCACAAGATCCGTTAAATTATATGAGTTATTAAAATGAAGTGGATTAAACGAATAGAAGTTGTAGGTACTTTAAATTATTTTAACTAGTGCATTTTATTCCTACTCTATATTAGTGTCAGTAGAAATCCCAAAGGATATGCATTCCTTGACTTCACTTCGTAAATGGAGCTCGACTTAAAATTCGTGACACGACAATCACAGCAAAAATCCATACATCTCCATGCAGAGTTTTATGTTACTAACAAGATCTGTATAGGTAGGTACAGGCTGTGGTAGAACCGTACAGGTATTTGAAGATATGTAACTGTGTCTAGATATTGCACTAACTACTTTATTGTGAAGGTATTAAATATATTATTCGAGGTCAATTTACTGATCTGTAACGCTTATTTCTCGGCAATCATTAGTAATATCGGGACGTTTTATATTATAATATAGCCTAGCATAAACTGACTTTTTATGCATCAATAATAAAGTTTATATACAGACTGATTTTGATCTAATATCTTTCAAGCAAATACAAATCGCTCATACGAACAAACTCTTCTGCTTTATATCATAATGTGTAAATAGGTGGATATGTTAATGAAAAAAATGTATAATACAAAATTAAGTTATGTTCTCCAAAATTGATTTAATTAATTATGCAGAATGTTGCACGGATATCTTATAATGAAAATACAATATAATAGGTCTTTACCTATGAAATCGCCGTTTTTGATTAAATAAGTTAATGCACTTTTTATTCTATTTTTTTATTTTTATTATTCAAAGTAATTATCCATGGAATCAATGCATTTTCGCCAACGTAGTGATAACTTATTGATGCCATTCTTGAAAAACTCTGCTGAACGGGAGGTAACAAACTCTTCACAGGCACTACCTTTGTACTGCCTCTCGGGTACCTATTGAATTTTTTTCCCGCCAAAAAGTTATCTAAATTCTGGAAAAAGTGGAAGTCCGTAGGGACAAGATCTGGTGAGTACGGTGGATGACAGAGAACTTTCAACCCCAGCTCTTGTAACTTGGAGACCGTCTGCTGTGCAGTATGAGGTCGCGCGTTGTCGTGCAGGAGTAGCGAAGTCGAGCGATTGACCAAAGCTGGTTGGAGACGTGCGAGATTCCGCATCATTGTGTTTAGTTCTTCACGGTACACATCTGCAGTAATGCTCATGCCGTTTGGTAAGAAGCTGCGATGAATTACACTGTTACCATCACTTTCTTAGGGTTCATTTTTCGTTTAAGGCATTGTTTAGGTACTGAACCAGAATCTAACCAACTAGCTGAGCGCTTGCGATTGTCGAATGGGATCCAGTTTTCATCACAAGTAACAATTCGATTCAATATGTCTTCATATGTGTGTCTTTTGAGCAGTGTAAGGCACGTCTCGACGCGTATTTCGCGCCTGCATTCATTCAATTCATCAGACACCCATTTCGAGTCGAGCTTCTTTACCTTACCAATTTGAAGCAAATGGACCAATATTGTTTTAGTCTTCACTTCGAAAGCTGCTGCTAATTCAGCTGTAGTTTGAGAATTATCAGCCTCCCCAATCGCCTTTCATTTGTCATTGTCGACCAACATTTTCGGCCGATCACGTGATTCATTTCTTAGGTCAAAATTTCCGGAACGAAAGTGAGCAAACCAATAACGGGTGGTACGATCGTTAGTAGTATTCGCACCGTAAACATCGTTGATGTTGCGTGTCGCTTCTGCCGCTTTGCTACCACGACGGAACTCATACTCCATAATCACTCAAATTTTTTACATATCAATGATGACGAAAAACGTACAAATGCGATGTAAACAGAACGCTACTCATTAAACAAATGACTAATTATAAAAAAGAATTCTATATTTTGAAAATGAAAATATTTTGAAATTCGAAAGTTCTTAGGGATTTTTTTTTAGTTTTGAAATAGCCAGTACGACGAAACGGCAATTTCATAGGTAAAGACCTAATATTAGGTATATAAAATATTAACCAACAATCACACCACGTTAAACTAGCCCCGTGCTAAGTTTGTAAGAACTTGTGTTACAGGTACTAGGAACGGAAATAATTTTAAGAAATTTATATAAATACATAGATACATAAATACATATCCATGACCCGGTGCAGACATCTATATTCGTCATACAAATTATCTGCACCTGGCGGGATTCGAACCCGCGACCGCTGCGTAGTGTCCTGCGTGTCCTTTTAAAGCCTGACCACTCGACCAGCCGGCTGGCAATATGTTACTGTAGTATACTCAAAAATTGTCATTTTTTATAAATCGTCAAAATAACGTACAAGCTCAACTCATATATATATATATATATATATATATATATATATATATATATATATATATATATATATATATATATATATATATATTTATTTATTATCATTATAAAACCTAAATTTATCCCACAATTTTTATATGTAGTTTGTGGTTTTATACACATTTTTTCTTTATCATAAGGCAAGCAAATTTAAACATGGTAAAAATAACAAATTCAATTTTTACATTTATTAAGTATAATTTTTTTTTCACTCGTCTCATAGCCTATTAAGACATACATAATTATGTATATATATTTTTAAAGAAACCTATTTTCTATTTTTCTACGTATTAGATGATATTTTTTGTTAAGGATTTTTAAAGAAACCTATTTTCTGGAAAAAATAAAGTTGCTTAACAAGAGAATAAACATCGGTTTTTATCAAAATCGACCAATTTAAGCCAATCAAGACTGTGACTAAGCACGCGTTGTTAACAGTAACTAATGTGCATGCAGCTTTGAATATTCTAAAAATAGCGGCTTATATTTCCTGCGGATGAAAACACAGATGAATTTAACAAATGACGTACATATGACTATAGATGAGGGCAGAATACTTCTGAGGCAACTAGGTATAATGTTTACATTTGAAATGGAATATGTTTATGTAGAACGAGCTAATTTAAAAGTAATGATTAACTAGGCGTTCTATTTTTAAATTCATAAAAACAAAAAAACAGTGTATGCGGACTCACATGTCAATTCTATTTTTCTACGTATTAGATAATATTTTTTGTTAAGGACATTTTCGATATCAAATTTTTTACTCGGATTAATGAAATTGTTTATTAATGCACTTATTTTTAATACTGATGTAGATTTAAACACAATACTCGCACTTTGAATTGTTTTATGAAAAGATTATTGAGCTGGTATAAAAAATGAACAGGCTACAATGGGAAATATTGTGTTTATCTGAAGTTCGAAGAGAGGGGCAATTCGTGGGGGCAATACACGATAGCCTTGAAATGGAGGGTAACCAATATTTAGTTCTAAGGAGGTGTTGGGCTTATGGTCTTGGGTTCCTCGTTGGCAAAATTTTAACAATCGGAAAGGTGTCGAGGAGGGTTACGTACTTTGTCACGTACGTTGTTGTTTCTCAGAGAGTATGAGAGATACTCACTGAAGGTCATACAGGTATACAGGTCATACAGGTATATAAGCAGACCTCGGCACATCCTGATGAAGAAGTAGAGGTTATCTATGAAGACATCTGCTAAGCTGCCCGTGTCTGCTAAATAAACTAACTGCAAACGCTCTTGTCAAGTACGGGTTGACATGGACTTAGAATAGTTGACACGCGTTTTTAGACGCTAACTGTCCATGTCAACTACAACTTGACTAACGTATATTACGTTATCACCGACGGACAATTACGTAACAAAGCGAGAGTGGCCTTGGGCAGTTGGCAAACTAAAAGTCATCGCCCGTACATTCAAGCAGATAAAACATATTTCAATGTTGTTATGGAGGATGGGTAGCAGAACCCAAGAGCATAGAGGCTGGCCGACTTCCTGGAGAAAGAGGGTCTATTTATGATGATTTTTTTCCTCCAGAAGCCGCCTCATAGGAAATGGACCTGGATAAGTCCTGATGGTTTGAAAATCTTTAAGACACGATATCTGTGTATTTAATACAAACCAATTAAAGATACGATAGAGTGGAATTAAGGCTCCAAAGTGTTGTCAAGGGCTGTTAGTCGAAGCCAATTGTTGGAGCTAAAAACAGATGATAGAGGTACACACAACAGAGGACAGTAATTGTATACCTCGGTCACTCAACCTGTTCGTAGATCAGCTGAAGATCCGACTCCGAGAGACACTATTCCGCAGACATCCCGGACAGCTGATGCTTGAACGAGATTAGTTAGTAAATTAACGTCCTTCTTAACTTTCCTTTCGCCTTTGCGGACGACTAAGGTCTTTTCCCAACAGTATTCAAAATTGTTTACGAAATACCTCTGTGTTTGAGGTACTTAAATTCGAAGTGCAACTTAATAAATTAAATAGATAATCCATGAATGAATGAATGTCCATGACATTAAAATATCAACAACATTAAAATTCTACAACATTTTCTACATAGATTGACGTAAACCTTATTAGTTATTAGTGTCTATTAGTTTTAATAAAAAACGTGAAAAAGAGTTTCTTGCGGCTTACGTAGAACGTAATAAGTTTTAGTTTAAAAATCTATATCACAGTTCAATGACCTAAAGCTCCTTTATATCACAGTTCAATAACCTAAAGCCCCTTTAAGTTTCTTTGATTTACTTGGTCAATTAGAAAAAGTATTTGGGTTAAGGTTCGTAAATTTGTCACTTTATCTTATGTAGCATAGATGAAAAAAGCTATTTTTATCACCTAAGTGATACTCTAACAGCATTAACTAAATTTGAAATGATAATAAAATAAAATGAAATTAAAAAGGCTATGGCAAACCTGTAACGATCGAAAATATATGTAGATGAAAATGTCTATTCAATATATAACTTATTTTATGCTAGCGACCCACCCTGAATTCGCACGGGTAGTACCTATATAAAAATCTTAGCGACAGCGAGGAGGATAAGGATTATCGTAATGTGCATGATATGCTTCATAAATATTTTTTATTTTTTAAATTTATAAGGATTAATACTGTATCCGTCTAAATAGCCTACCAATTACCGCATTGTATGTGACCAGCTTTTAGAGGTTAGAATGTGTATATAAAGCTATCCTTAAAAGATATGCCATTGCCACAGACTTTTCTGTAGAACTATAAAAGAGGAATAATTCCAACATACATTGTTTTGTTATATCTCAAAGGGATTAGACAGCGTATTCGATGAAAAGTTACAGGTGGCATGACTTATTCCGACATTTACAATAATAATTATCATATTTCAACTAATTTACACAAAACCTTGGCACGTTGTATACCTAACCCTTCTTCTTGATATTATGATTATGATTAGATAAATATAGACTTAAAGAATGTATATAGGATAAGGTAGTAAGAATGTAAATAGGCTAGTATGTAAATAGAAAACAAGGTAAGTACCTATACATATACACAATAGAATCAAAAAATATGTAAATAAATATATTTAAGACTAAAAAAAGGATTATTAAGTTAAGTTTATTGTTTGCTTCGTGAAAACCGCATGGAAATCCGTTGAGTAGTTTTTGAGTTTATAGCAAACATACAGACTGACAGACCGACTGGCGGGGGACTTTTTTTATAATATTATGGAAACACATGTTCATCAGCGAAACTGAAAGTATTTTTATAAATACTGTGTAAGTTTAGTATGCAATGACCTATTTGTCTTGTTCTATGTGTTTAGTCGCTTGGACGACATCATGCACTATATAGGGGAGAGTTGGATATTACCGAGCCTCTCAGAACATGGACCTATAATTCGGAGAAGGTTCGATATATATATTTCAAAAATGCAGTAAATAGTACAGAATTTATTTAGCTACGCATACATCACGTCAAAATATTTCAAAAAATAAACAAAAATTAATTATTGCAAAATAATAAAAAAACGGGAAAGCGTGGTATTATCAGACTGGTCTGATAATATCGTGCCCATAATAATTTCGTGAATTTCTATCAGTAAACTTAGAATTTAAAAAAAAATGCAACGTTGAATAAACTCGTTCGTAGAAAAAGAAGCATAGACTCCTTTCTATACCTAGATATAATTATTATTTTACGACTAGATTAATTATCATAACCATATCGGCCATTGGATGTCCACTGCTGAACGTAGGCCTTCCCCCATCGACTCCGGTTCAAAGCAGCCTCCATCCAACGACTTCCGGCGACTCTCTTCAAGTCGTCTGTTCATCTCGTGGATGGCCGTCTGACACTGTGCTTGCCGGTACGTGGTCTTCACTCGTACACGCCCTGGGCGCGGAATTGACAAACTCTGTTATTTCCTCTTTTAACCTCAAAATAATACAGTCAAGTTAATTGTGTATTCAAATCAATCTAGTCATTAATTCTATAATATCTTAGGATTAAAATAAAAGTAATCAATGTGTTACAATACAAATATAGAATAGCTTACCTCTTGTCAAAAATGCCCGCGAAATTATAAGGAACGAGGGTAAAAACTTGTAAGACACGATGTGTCTTAATCACTGCTCCGAGTAAATTAACGTCGTGCACGGGGAGGGGTAGACGACTCGGGCTGTGATCTTTAAGGACTGGATAGCGCAATTAGCGTTTAGTTTTTGAAATATGCTAGGGCGCGGAATTATCAAACGCGCGGTATTATCCAACTCTCCCCTACCTCAAATAATTACCTCACCTAGACGTGGTTGTTAAACAATTTTATAAAGTAGTAGTTTAGTCTGAAAATGTACTTAAATCACTCCTGGTGATATGTGGTGAGGTTCTTGATTACCTCCCACCTCTATACCCAAAATCACGTGTATTTTATTATACTTTAAGAAATTTTCAGAATATATCTTTAAATACAGGTATAATCTGATAAAGTTTTGGAAAATTAAGCATTGTGATAAAAATGTCCAGACAGACATTAAGGTTGCAGATTGTTTATAACTTTTTTTTTTTTTGTTTTGGCGGGAAAAAATGTGCCTGACCGCACACCATGTCGTCCAGGGAGACAACAGGGTAGTGTGGGGCCCTCACCCACTAAAATAACCCGCCGTGCGCACTCACCCGAAACCAAAACTAAGTCAAGATTGTTTTTAACTGGCTTAAGGCATAAAAATAGTACAAGAAGGTGTAAAAAAATCCCCTAGCCGTAACATTCTACGGAATCAACCATCAATAAACTATATAGACAAATTTTCTGTTTATATAGTTTATGAGAATTTTTAGAATAACATCTCGAAATTGAACTGAATCCTCATATATGATTCAACTTATTTTTCAGAATGATAAATGAGAACATGTAGGTAGTCTATAGAAGGTCACGTCGCATTGTTCACAGGTTAGGTAACTTCCATGTCTACCTACACGTTGCCAGTAAACGACGTTAATGACGTAATATACGTCATAATCAAACAGCAGATCAACCGTAATATCTCCTTTTTGTTGCTTTATTTAACCTTGTCGAACTTTAAATACAGATGACATATTTACTGAACACCATTTTATTTTACAATAACTTCTTCAATACTACTAATAATAATTCTTGTTACCTTGTAAATATTTGTTTAACAAAAATATAAAACCTTAACAATTCTTATAATTTCGACAAACACTTGATACATTCTCACGAAAATGAATAACTTAAATCAGCTAAGCATTCAATCATCATGAATGCGTTGTTCTTTAAAAATATCGTAATGAATAATACGTATGCCTCAATAAATATGATGATTACCATATACAGCTAAGACAAATCCAGATACAATGATTCATCAATTAAATAACATAGTGGTAACCGGCAACTCCATCATGCGGCAGGCATCTCATATGCTTAAGATTGTTGGCTGTAAAGTTGATGTAGATTTGTAGAATGAGCGAGAAGCACAGTGTGGGCCGAATGACGCCGAGCGAGTCCGTAGCGGTGTTCGAACGTGAGGCTATTTAAAACTGTGCGCAAGCCCCCTGGCGCCGAGTCGACGACTAATGATCAGTCCTGCCTTGTCTACTAGCGTGTGCATAGCGTCACTGTGAATTGTGTTTACACAAAACGTTATCCCGCCTGTGTTTGTTTAGTTTCGACAGTTTTCACACTACACACACGTGAAGATGGCTGACAGTGGACTTAAGAGGAATATACCCATCAAACTTGGAGATTTTTCTGTAATTGACACTGAGTTTTCGAGCATACGGGAAAGATTCGACGCCGAAATGAGAAAGATGGAAGAAGAAATGAGCAAATTTCGATCGGAATTAATGAACAGAGAAAGTAACAACTTCTTCAAAAGTTCCACAAGGTATTTATTAATTTTTGTTGTTAGTGTAATGTATTAAATTTTATTGGAAAATTTTGTTATAACTAAGTATATGATAAATGTAAGTCGATTTATATTCTTGGCTAATAAATTATGCAAACTTTTAAGATTATTATAATTTTTATGTAGTGCGTACAATTTACATTATTATTCAGAATGTTTCTTAAACGTTGCCGGCCCTGTTTACCTAAAAGGGAATCTTGAATTAATAAGATTGGGAATTTCGCAAGAGTTGTCCACCTCGGTCGACCTCGACGGTGTTTCCACGAAAGTAGTTATATTCAAAAGGCATTATTCGGGATCATTCCGCGGAACGGCATCAACTGCAGACATCTTAGTCGGTTCCATTTAAAGCATGCAGCGATACCTAAGGCCGACGCGGGATGATGTCATAAATAGAAATAGCGCCGGCCGGCAGCTCTGAATAATTTGTACATAAAATTGAGAAAGCTAAAACGATTTCTATACTAATTTTTTTTAACAAATAATAATTTATATATAACTATTATGTACAAAATAAGCAGAAGAGCATCTTATTACTTATAAATAAATAAAAAAATAAACCTAGAGCCTAATATTTATCTAAGTCTTACGTTGTACCAAAAGTGCATTATGCTGATAACTACAGTGTTCACGCGAAAACCGGTTTATGATTATTTTATCGACGTGGATACATGTATACCTATAAATTTATACATGTATAGGTAATGCGCTAACATGACTGAATGTTAGTTTGATCGCACTGAAATACCATCTACTGCATGAAACCATACATGACCCAGTTGAAGCGAATCGGGCTCATCAGAAACAACGTGACGCAATACACGATCGTTACGAAGAAATGTAAATACTTGGCAGATCATATTGGTACTGTTGGTAAGGACGAGGTTAGGACGTCCTCTGTGTATCGATTTTCGTTGACTTCAAAATTATGTTTACGTCGTGGTTCGATGTTAACAATAGAATCAGTTTAAAATTTAATTTGGTCATCAGAAATGTATTTTAGTTTGTTACACGAACTAAGCAACGATTAACTAACTGGTCCGCCCATACTGACTACCTAAGTGTAACGGTGTGGGTAGATCATGTTCTTATTAAAACAATATCGATAAAAACTTTCATATAAAGCACGAGGTCACAATAATATCAAAATAAAATGCTAATATAAGAAATACATGCCTCAGTAAAAGGAAACGTGGTGATTAATTTCATTCTGTATAATATTACAAAAAAAAAATCTACGAAGTATGCTACAGATATAATACTAAGAAGTATATTAGTAGTGTTTGATTTTATTAATATAAAAAAACGAATTTCGTTTTTTATAATATATATATACACATATATGAACAAACTTAGCTTGATCCCAAACCAAGTTTAATAGGACGAGAATACAGTTTAACGACTACGACAACTAATCTTTAATCTGCAGTCATAAATTGAATGATGATGAAGGGTCAAGCAAGCTATCTATACTTTTAAAATAAAACTGTAACCGGTCCAATAATTGTGTTCATTGAAAATATATATATATATATATATATATATATATATATATATATATATATATATATATATTTTTTTTTTTTTTTTTTTGTATCGCTCTCTATGATTGATACTGAAGCCAAAAGTAATTAATACTTGTGTCTGTATCTTGTTCGCGCATCACGCCGAGACTACTGAATGGTTTCGAATAAAACTTGGCATGATTTGACAACAAAAAAACGAAATGTGTGCTGGGACACATAGTAGAAGTGAAACTTTAACGGATAAGTGGCAAAACGAATCGCAACGGACAAGTGGAAAAACGAATGGTAACGGACAAGTGAAAAAACGAATAGCAACGAAATTTATATTTGAAATTTTACGGGCAGGTTTACTGCAAATTATGATTTGGTTAGGTTAGGTACATTTTAATGAATGCATTTTTATTTTATCAAAGGAAAAAAAAAACAATTCAATCTGGAATCATTTAATGATAATTTATTAATTTAAATAGTATTTAATGTAATTTTAATAGTGTTTTAATATAAAAGTGTAAAAGTTTCCTAAAAATGTTTAGGAAAGAATCATTTTTTTTTTCTTTTTTAAATCACAATATCATCAAAAAAGATTAAATTTGATAGAAGAATTTTTTTAATACCTCGAAAAATTATAGTTACTTTTCAAAATATTTAAAAAAAAAATTCAACAAAAATAAACTTTGTCATCTTGTTGAACAACTAACTGTTGTTTATTAAATTTTATCCTCCTATGCCAACCCTACCAAAATAGGTATAAATTTTGCTCGTTCCTTAGAAGCTTTGTCACTGTACGGTTTCTTTACTCATGTGCTTTCACCACGCGATATATCGTGTACTAAGGCGGCCGTAAAAGTCCGGGAGCCTAACAGATTTGCATGACCAAGTTCCTCTCAAGCGATAATTAGTGGAATGCATCAGCAGTACATTAACAATCAACTTACGAATTTTCATCAAACGATCATAAAACAAAAGAGAGAAAAGATTAAATTACTATTTGCTAATTAATTCTAAAGATTTGATCAAAAAAGGCGCATAAAATTTATAATTAATTTCTTAAGAACCGCAGCTGACGTTCACGAGGCTTTATGATGCTTTTCCCTGTTGCGTCTCACGAATTATCGTTCGAGAGGAAATAACTAACCAAATTTTTACCTGGCTCCCGGACCATAACGCTTTTTCGTGACAGAAAAAATCCTAAGATCTCCGTCTATATAGAAGTTTCACTTCAACAAGCTAGGATACTGGATACTTTTTATCAGATTTTAGTACAGTTTGCTTGCAGAGCGGGGATGAAAGTCAATATGTGTAGTCGCGAACGAAGTCGTGGGTACAGCTTGTATGACATAAAAAGCTCAAACTTTTTATGCGGTTTTCTTTTTATTACAATGAAAGACAACAGTTTTTATTGCTTAACCTTTTTTAAAGCCTCTTGGTGAACTAATGATTTCGTATATTATGTAAAAATGTAATAAAATTTTCGTACTATAGTATAAATTTTCTATAAATGATTCAGGAATGAACTAAACATGACGTCCTTGTAATACATTACAACTGCACAATGAATATTCTAATGAAACTATTTATAAATTACAGTACAGAATTATTAAAATTTACCTTAAAACATATGAGTAGAATTTATTTTATATATTATACACAATATTTTGTATGTACATATATATGCTTATCAATATAACGCATTTATATATATGCATATTTTGTATTATATTTTTTATAATAAAATATAATGAATAACTATTGCTTATGAAATTAATAAATTTTTAAAATAAAAAAATAAAAATAGTAAAAAACTTAGCCCAACCAAAAAGTCCTAAGTCAGAAATATCAAGATTAATTTCAACTTGTTCCTAAAACTAACAAGAAATTGCCTTTTGCATGTCTTACAATTTCGAATCTGTTTCCTCCGGAGGAGTAACCAAGTCATCAGAGAGGTAAAATGTTTCAAATATATATTCTATATGGTATGTCTACAGTGTATGTGTTGTTAATAATTCACGCACATGTATCCACACTATCATGGTATATTAATGAAATAACACACGCATTTATTATATGGTTTTCCGCATTTCCACATGAATTATACCTATATGGATTTATGTAAACTTTATGATATGTTACACTTTTATTCATGTACATAATTGTACTCATAATAATAATATTTTATAAATAGTATGTAAATCATCGAACTGAAATATTTAACAACAAAGTAAAAAAAAAAACATTATAAATTTTAATATTGCTCGTGTATTTTTATATATGTAGGTAGATGATGCTGTTTACTATACAGCAGATAATGATTTTGTGATATATTGGGTAACATTGGTGAGATCATTTGTTGACAGTAACCTTGTATCTGCATTTGTAAGCGTGACATCAGCCTTGTAAAGTGTGATCACAATCAACACAAACGCGGAAAAATTACACTTGCATCCATCAAGCACACATTTTGTTACTTGTGGTTTAGATAATCAATTAAAAGATATTTGTCATTGAAAAATTTTGTATTAATTTTGTTAATTAAATTCCATTAACAGATGAACTAAAAAAAAATCTCTTAGAAAGTAATTTGCGCATTTTATTGATTTTTGGACGTTTTCGTTAATCGTATCAGATTGTAAAAAAATACATTTTTTTTATTAAAACCCTTCAGTAATATGAAACTAATGTAGTTCTCCGAACTTACGTGTAGTAAACAACCAACTATTTTCATGTCGACAAAATATTTATATTGTATTTCTTGTTCGCGTTTTCGTAAACGCTTTTGCTATAATTGCCTGTAAAACACGAAACATTTATATTTGAAATTACATATACGAGTATATGATCTGAATTTTATACTTACATGAGAAATAGTTTTTTGACCTTTGCTAAATCTTTCACGTCCTTAGATTAAATAATTTAAATTAATTCCTAATTATGATAACCTCAAAGGTCGTCATTTATGACTATATATCCTATACCTATACTTATTTTTAATTATTATCATACAGAGTATTCATAAAATAATCGTATAGTTCCCTAGAATGACTACGGGTACAAATAATTTTATAACTATTTAAGAAAAGTTTAAGTAAGAATATACTCATTGTACTGTAAAAAAGTAGTGATAATTTTATGCATATTTATGTATGTAAATTCTGACACGATTTCGAGCGGCTGAACGCATATATCCTGAAAATTACATATTTAGCAGTTGTTGACTTGTTATTTCTTTATCACAAAATAGAAGTGACTAATATAATTATAGAAAGTTATATTAATACACTCTAGCACATTATAGACTAAAATAACGTTTAGTTTAAGCAACTGGTAATAAATTAGTAGAACCTTTTGATGAATTAATTTTTATTTAGAATTTATTTTATAACATTCTGTTTTTCTGCGATATGACTCGATAAGTATCGATTAAATATTTAAATTTCAATAGAATGTTTAATTAATTAAGACGTAAACCGAAATCATTATTTTCAATATATAATTGTAGGTGTATTAACTGTAGCTAATACACTCAACTAATCATATTTTACAAATATTAAAGTTTTAATAAAGCGAAAGCTTTAAAATTTTAATTTAGAATCAAATCTAAAAAAAATATAATATTTTATACAAATTCTATTTAAATTGATAATAATAATACCGAACACAGTGTCAACACTATAATGAATCTAAAACTAGGTCATGAGACATTTTAACCTACCGAAAATATTATTGTTTCTCTTGAAATCAACATCAAATGCCATCGAACTAACATTATATTTTCTCCACAGTACTACCACATCATCACAGCATAGTGACAGCAGACAGTTGGCTGAACCCAGTCATTGGGACAGTCTTAATTCTCCCCTCATTCAAGATGAAGGCGACGGTAAATCACTCAAACTCCGATTTGACGTTAGCCAGTACACGCCTGAAGAAATCGTCGTGAAGACAGTTGATAATAAATTATTGGTGAGTTTTTATTAATTAATTGTAAGTATGCTAGTAGTGTAGTGTTTTGTTCAAAACCCCCAATGTATTTCCATGATACTCAGTCGCTATACTTTTTTATAATGTAATTAATGTAGTCAACGTTAGGTTTTGATATGGATTATAACACACCAATCAAATATCTTTTCAGGTTCACGCCAAACACGAAGAGAAGTCGGAGACCAAGTCGGTGTACAGAGAATACAACAGAGAATTCCTTCTGCCTAAAGGCACAAATCCCGAGGCAATTAAATCTTCTCTGTCCCGGGACGGAGTGCTGACAGTGGAGGCACCCTTGCCGCAGCTCGCCATCACTGACAGGAACATCCCTATTCAAAAGCATTGAGGCAAATTGTAGCGGTCTTCGACAGCAGCTATTCCATACTACCGTTAATAATAATTTATTATAATTTACAAATTTACTATTAAGGAGTATCGGAGATTTAGATATTTATTTTGAATCTTAAATATAATGAATCTCATCGTTTATTAACACGTATATCGTTATCGGTTTGATTTATTTAAAAATTATTCCAATTTTATCCCGCTGCTTAATGCGGAAACAGCCTCGAATCGCAGTCGTGATTTTGCTTTAGTCAATGCTTTCACTGTGAATATGTTAGAAGTTCATAAACATAAACATGTATTTGTGACAACACTTTTTATACTCAAGCGGCATGCTGATGCACCGTTTATAACTATAATTCACGTGATATATCGAAATTTCTAAAGATTCGATGGCCTACGACTGCTTGGAATGGAGCTTATAAAACGTGTTCAGTGATAATAGTGCACTTAGTACCTTCTGTACTTACAAACATATTAAAATAAGACACATTCTACGGCATTTAAATATTTAACATCTATTGATGAAAGTCCATTCATTCTAACATTATTATATAGGCAACAATAATAATAGTATTGTATCTATTCAGCACACATGTTAACAGCTTTTAACTGATAAACATTTATATTTTAGTACAAACAGTTGTTACGAAAGTTGTAGATGTCAATAAAATGCAAAAAATATTATGTGGTTTTATTTTTTGTACGGAAAGAAAAAAAAATCCATCACCGGAAAAATAATTTCAAAGGCTATCCGTTATCGTTCATACGAATTCGAAAGGTGAAAGTTTTTACGATTTATTTTAATGTGCACATTACCATGACACTTCCAGTACTATGATGTAATAATGTTTAACAAACTCGTTTTATTGTTCATTGTGCTGTATGTTAAAACAATGAACACTGACAAAAGGCAATTACGCAACGTCATACGCTATGAATCAAGTTATTCACAGTTTAATAAGACATAAAGTCTACGAAAATTTGGGCACTATTTAACTTTTATTTTAATATTGAAGTATTTTTTGTCTGTCATTTCTAAAAAGTATTTTAAGTATAAAACTTATCGATTTATTATTATTTCTGAATCACAATGAAATTTATTTGATTTGTAGGTCAAACCACATCCATTTAGTTATCGATCGAAATTTTTGAATAATTTATAAGTTACCCTCACACCCATAAACGTTTTAATGAAAGAAAGAAATAAAAGTTATTTATTGGCCTCATATAGTTAATAGGTAACAGTTACTGCTTGTGCAGAAAATACACAGTAATAAATAAAAAATTAGAAAAAAGAATACAGCAGCACGATTGAAAATTAAAACATAAAAACAAAATCTTAAATTGAAAAACAAAATCTTGAATTGAAAAACAAAATTTGAAATCTTGAAGTTCATTATTCTTTCTGGGTACTTTGAAAACTTTTTGGAGATCAGTAATTTGTGATTATTTTTACATAAAAATTATAATAATATACATATTGACATCATTTGATTCAGATTAGTATTATATTGTATTATCTATGATTCGGATGTTAACGACGCGCTCGGTTTTAAACGGCTGTAAATAACATTAAAGTTAGAAGAAGAAAGTACTTGAAAGACACTGATAGCGATGATAGATTTATTTTATATTACTATGTAGTGTTCTAATAATATCGTTAGTTTATTGGAATGTGAAATAACTTTCTGTGAATTGAGATATGCAACGGCTTATCTAGATAACTAAATAATATAAACAATTAATTAAATGGGTTTCAATATTTAACGACTGCAATTTGTTGTTATAATTGAGATATTAAAATACACACGTTAGAAATGTACTTGTGGCGAACTCATGTCTATGATAAAATTGACGCCACAATAATAAAATTATTTAATTTGTTAACTTGGACCAGCTCCTTATAATTATTCAACTTGGGCCACACGACGACGACGTGACGAATGATGGTGGTACTTGAGGAGCCGAACGACGCTGGCGAACTACACTAATGCACTTGCTTCGAAGCTAACCGCGCGCCTAAATTTTTATATAATTATAATATCTTTCCTTTTAACTTTTCGTATTGTAATCGTTTATTTTTGTGCATTAAATTCATCTCTATATTAAATCGTTTCAATCACATCTCATTCATATAATTTCATATCTCAAAACTAAGTACCTATATCTTTTACGTAAATTATATCCGTAAGTAAGAACTAAATAAATGTGAGGTTATCAAGATAACTAGACATCCTGGTGGCCCCACATTATTGGTGACCCTGACGAAGAAAGAAGTTTAAATTTTAAAACATCTAAGAAAGTGACTAAGGAATTTCGGTGGTGATTGGTGTGTGCCACAAGTGATAGCGGTAAGCGACAATTTTTTTTTTTCTTATAAAAATATGAATCAGGATGAATCCAGAGATGCCGATGCCGGCACGGAAGTATTACGTGTAGGTGTTAAAGTACCGCCATTTTGGCCAGAGGAACCCGCTTTATGGTTCGCTCAACTTGAAAGCCAGTTTACGTTATCTCGAATAACAACCGACGAGACAAAGTTCTGTTATTTAGTGGCTCAATTAGATCACCAATATGCAGCTGAAGTTAAAGATATTATTATTAATCCGCCAGTTGCAGATAAATACCTGAAACTCAAAACTGAACTTATTAAACGTCTATCTGCCTCAAAAGAGAAGCGCATAAAGCAACTTTTAATGCACGAGGAGCTAGGCGACCGAAAGCCCTCACAGTTCCTACGTCACCTAGAAGGACTGGCGGGTCCATCAGTACCTAAAGATTTTTTAGCCACTTTATGGTCTAGTCGATTGCCTCCGGCAATCCAAACAGTAATTGCTTCGCAGATAGATCTACCGTTAGAAAAGCTGGCAGAATTGGCCGACAAGGTGCATGAAATTGCTCCATCAATACCGCAGGTAGCAACTTCATATTCTAATGCTTCATCGTCTTCACATGATGACTTAACTAAGCAGGTATGCGACTTAACAAAGCAAGTAGCCCAACTTAAGGCGCAGTTAGAAAATAATAGTCGCTCACGCTATAATACCCGAAGGTACAATCGCTCACGAAGCCGCTCGCGTCCCAAACAACCACCACCAAATCATCCTCATTGCTTTTATCATTTTACCTACGGCGCAAAAGCAAGAAAATGCAAGAAACCGTGTAGTTATTCTTCGGAAAACTTCACGGGCAGTCAGAAGTAGCGGCCTATGACTGCCCAACAACAACGACTACAGGCCGTCTTTTTGTAACCGATCGTGTTAGTAAAATGCAGTTCCTTGTAGACACTGGTTCCGACCTGTGTGTTTTCCCACGGTCAGCATTAAAGACGCCCCGCAAGCAGACTACTTTTGAGTTGGTGGCTGCGAACAACACAGTCATTCATACTTACGGGCCGGTAAAACTGCATCTTGATTTCGGACTTCGTAGAGACTTTACATGGAACTTTACAGTTGCTGATGTCTACCGACCTATCATTGGTGTCGATTTCCTTACTTACTACGGTTTACTCGTAGACTGCAAACACCAACGCTTGATCGATGGTATTACTTCCCTCTCAGTAAGTGCTATCCATTCAGTTCCGTCTGACGACATCGCATCAGTGAAGGCTGTCACAGGTGAAACTGAATTCCACGAAATCTTGCGAGAATTCCCGGAGATCACAAGGCCAGCTGGTATATACTCTCCGGCAAAACATAATACTCTGCATTACATTAGAACCACTGCTGGACAACCAGTATCTTGTAAGCCACGTCGTTTAGATCCTGTCCGTAGTCAGGCTGCTAAAAAAGAATTTGAAGATATGTTGGCAAGTGGTACAGCCAGACGCTCAGAAAGTCCTTGGTCTTCTGCTCTTCACCTGGTTAAGAAGAAAGACGATGGTTGGAGACCCTGTGGTGACTACCGAGCACTCAATGCTAGGACGATACCTGATCGATACCCTATTCGTCATATACACGACTTTTCATACCAGTTGTCAGGATGTTCAATATTCTCCACCATTGATCTTGTTAAGGCATACAATCAAATTGCTGTAAATCCGGAGGATATACAAAAAACTGCCATCACGACACCCTTCGGACTATTTGAATTCCCTTACATGACCTTTGGACTTAGGAATGCAGCACAAACTTTTCAAAGATTTATTGATGAGGTATTATCCGGCTGGATTGCGCGCTTTGGTTGCCCAGCCCGGGTAACCACAGACCGCGGTCGGCAGTTTGAAAGTCAACTGTTCAAATCTCTCACAGCAACGGTTGGTGCTCGACACATTCGCACTACCGCCTACCATCCAGCAGCAAACGGCATAGTTGAGCGAATGCATCGACAACTTAAAGCAGCAATCATGTGCAACTGCAATAATAGTTCTACGCAGTGGACTGAATCACTCCCACTAGTGCTTCTTGGTATGCGCAGCTCCTGGAAGGATGATTTTCAAGCGTCACCTGCAGAGCTCGTTTATGGTGAGCCACTTATATTGCCTGGTCAATTCCTGTCGCCGAAAGATGATTGCACCACAACAGACGTAACTCTTTATGCCACACGCCTGCGATCACATATGGCTAAACTTACCCCAAGGCCAACTTCTTGGCATAAGCCTACCTCATCACCATTTTATATACCTAGAGACTTGACAAACTCATCTCATGTATTCCTGAGACAAGACCGATTGCGTGGTTCGTTAGAACCGCCGTACGCCGGACCCTTCAAGGTCATAGAAAAAACGCCTAAGTATTTCACTCTAGACGTTCAGAACAAAAAGGTCAATGTTTCCATTGACAGGCTGAAACCGGCGTATATGGCGAGAGAAGAAGCTGTAATCCTATCAGAAGCTGTCAAAACTTCAACAGAGAAGTACACACGAAGCGGGCGAAGAGTCCAATTTACCAATTTTTATCGACCGTAGTTACGGTCTAGCCAGGGGGAATATGTGGCGAACTCATGTCTATGATAAAATTGACGCCACAATAATAAAATTATTTAATTTGTTAACTTGGACCAGCTCCTTATAATTATTCAACTTGGGCCACACGACGACGACGTGACGAATGATGGTGGTACTTGAGGAGCCGAACGACGCTGGCGAACTACACTAATGCACTTGCTTCGAAGCTAACCGCGCGCCTAAATTTTTATATAATTATAATATCTTTCCTTTTAACTTTTCGTATTGTAATCGTTTATTTTTGTGCATTAAATTCATCTCTATATTAAATCGTTTCAATCACATCTCATTCATATAATTTCATATCTCAAAACTAAGTACCTATATCTTTTACGTAAATTATATCCGTAAGTAAGAACTAAATAAATGTGAGGTTATCAAGATAACTAGACATCCTGGTGGCCCCACATACTTAACGTATATACAGGTGACTGGTGAATTACTATTAATATTTAAGGAGACTACTCGGTACATGATTCTCATTCGAATTATGTAAAAAAAATAGGAACTTAATTTTTGACCAAATTTCCATAAATTTCAACTCAAATAAATGAAGCGTTGATACTTTTCCAGTCATGCCGGCGGCGCGTGCAAAGGTGTTGTACTGTGCCGCTTGTTCACATCTAAAAATTGCCAATGTTCACATCATTTACCTAGTCAACAAATTTGTTGCTTAAACGAGTAAAATATCTTAGTATTTTTGCCTATCCTAAGCCAGGATTAAAGTATCATGCTTGTTTATTATGCTACCCTGTTAACACGTGGCGGCGTTTGGTAAATTACCTGTTTTGTGTCGAAAGTGCAGCTAGCTGCTAGCGTGTCCAGACGATTCTGTATAATATTATAATAACCTCTTTAATGTAACAACAATAAGTATATCTAACGTGAAAATTTATGTATATATGTACCTATACATAAACATTACCTTCCTAAAAAATTGCAATTATTTAGCGATGTAAAAGCAGAGACTTAACTATGGCAATGGTAAGTTGTATTCCTGGACCTAGCACAATGAACCACGGGTTTGAAGTTGTCCAGAAGATGTGAATACTATACGCTGCGAATTGCACCGCGCGAATTATAGACCAAGTACTATCCGTGCGCAGATACTTTGTTGATGGCCTTGTGACGTCACGCGTCGATAGTCAGTAGGGTTGAAAAAAAAAGGTCACATAAAGGTAGATATTGTTGTATATATTTTACATCAAACATAAAAAATAGTCTCGGTCGAATTATAAATTTAATATAAAGTGTAATTATAAATAGTAAATAAAAAAAACGCTGTTGTTATTACGTAGATTATATATTTTTATGTATTTATATTTAGTAGTAATGTAATAGAGCGAATTGGGTTGGGAACGCGTTGGGCAGTTACTATTACTTGGCGGCATCATCTTGTAGTTTTACTAAATTCTTATAATCAAATACTTTTTTTTATTTATAGAAAAAATCAGTATGATTATGTTCTGACATAAATAACTGTGACGAAAAAAAAAGAAGAAAATGGCTATTAAAAAAAAAAAAATTAGAAAATTATACTGACTGAATACGTCTCAATAAACGTACGGAGTAGGTACTTACGCGCGTTGAATGTTCCCTTCTGAATGCAGTGAATCTACATACACGCGAATTTAGCAAAACGATTCGTTCGATTAATTCATTGCGTTAGATAGTTATTTGTTTTTTGGGCCTTTATAAACTTATACCGCATATTTTCTACTGTAGATAGACACACACATTATAAAATACGTAAGTAGTAGGTACCTATTGTATTTTGTTTTTCCTGACCTTTTCCAGTAGGTATGTCACTGGTCTGCTAATAATATCAGTTATGTTAGATTTAGTTAAATAAAGTTACTTCACTTTGAAGTCTGTACCGGCTATATGCTGACCAAATACTGCTGACCAAAGACTGCTACACGTAACAAGAAGCAAAATTCTATTGCTAAATTAATAATATTACATCGACTTTTTCACTGCCTTTTGCGAATTTGTCTTGGCTGCGTTGACACCGTGATCCACTACAACTGGTTGATGCTCTTGTGATCGTTGGTTCAATCCCTGTACATGACAAATGTTTGTTTATTAGACCATACAGATGTTTGTCTATGTCTGGGTGTTGGTGTTTTCGGACCTCCGACGCCGGATTCATACTCTACTGGGAGCCGCTGAGTATTAAGCGTTTATTATTTATTGAATTCTATTTATTTCTTTACATTTTAGGTATATGCAAATAAGTCTGGCCTGTTTCCGACTTTTTCTAGAGGTATCTAGGTACTATTTACTAACTAGTAAGTTAATATTTGTCTTGACGACCGTTCTTAGAAACAGTTCTGTCATGTTACAACGAGTCGGCAATGCAATGAAGGGAACCGTACTACCACCGTACAATATTTAACACTATGTATATTTTTTGGAGGGCTGGAGAAAAAACGTTTTTTTGTTTGTAATTTACCTCAATTTTTAACTTTATTGTTATTATTTGTCGAAATAGCGGCTCTAGTTCATACCTATTCTGTAAAAAGGTGTTTACCTATGACGATTACCAAGGTAAAAAACCCTGTGGCAGACAGAGGGAAGACAAATAGCGGAGTCTTGATAATTGCATTGTTTTGTTTCGGAACCCTAATAGCAGTAGTATTGATATGTATTTATATATAATATAGGTACTATTACCGTAAAGAAGCAAAATTTATTCATTTTTATGTAACCGATACAATAAAACAGATAACATAAAGCTACTTGTTCATGGAGAAACATAGGCTATAAGATGTCTGTTACTGGCTACATGGGAGCGATAACTATAAATTTTAACTGAGCTGGCGGATATCAACTTACGCAACGCGGGTAAAATCGCAAATGACGTCAAATCTGATAGTTTGTTTACAATTCTATTCACGATACATCTACTTTAAAATATTCATCTTCATTATTTAAAATATTTATTAAATTGCAGTTTATTTAATTTAATTATATTGTATTAGATATGCCATTGTCTTATTTATTTTAAGCAGTGTAAAATATATAGTTTTATCGTTGGTGCCTAAAATGCGACCTGCCTAAAACTCTTAATTGTAAATAATGTGACACGCTACGACGACTAGCAATTAATAATTACCACCGAGAGTGCATTAGTACAGCTGCCAAATGGATTTCAGCTCCGACGAATATATGACAAGGCCGACGCTTATATTTGTTAGCAGAAGCCGGTCATAATTTTCAATGTTGCAATGTAGGTTGGAGTCGCTTACATCATTGATAATAGTGATGCATCTCGTTGGAATGCCCCAAATAAAATTCAGTTTATGAGCCACAGACTAGAATAGAAATTAATGCCTTCACTGTTTTACATTGCTTGTCACATTACATTCATTCTTCCATTGTAACAAGTTGTTTTCTTGTGTTGCGATTAAATTTTATTTAAATCGTATACATAAAATGTTGAGTTTATATGAACGTCGCAGCCAGCTGGTTGAGGTTGCTTTTAATAAGATACCTAGCCCTATCTTTGAATAACACCACTCAACGATTCGTCTGAATGTCGACTAACCGAGGGTGAACCAGAAGCGTAGCTACTCTTTAAAGGGTCCTATATAACAATAAATAGGTTGACCCTCAATTTTACATTGCAATAAAACCCTTACATAAACGAATATATCTTTAAAAAAATATGTCATGAAATGCACTCACATTACTTTCAACAAAAAAGCTTATACAGATGACTGGTAAATTACTATCAATATTTAAGGAGAATACTCGGTACATGATTCTCTTTCGAATTATATAAAAAAATAGGTACTTAATTTTTGACCAAATTTTCATAAATTCCAATTCAAATAAATGAAGCGTTGACACTTTTCCAGTCATGCCGGAGACACGTGGACAGGTGTTGTACTGTGCCGCTTGTTCACAATTCACATCTAAAAATTGCCAAAGTTCACATCATTCACCCAGTCAACAAATTTGTTGCTTAAACGAGTAAAATGTCTAAGTAATTTTGCCTATCCTAAGCCAGGATTAAAGTATTAAGGGGGACTGGATCATGCTTGTTTATCCTGCTACCCTGTTAACACCTGGCGGCGTTTGGACGTAGGTAAACTACCTGTTTTGTGTTGAAAGTGCAGCTAGCTGCTAGGGTGTCCAGACGACGCGTAAATAATTAGATAATTGTTGAGCAACTTTACTTAAAAGTTTATTAATATTTACCTATTTTTTTTACATAATTCGAATGAGAATCATGTACCGAGTATTCTCCTTAAATATTGATAGTAATTTACCAGTCACCTGTATATACGTTAAGTAAATTTCTAACGTGTGTATTTAATATCTCAAATATAACAACAAATTGCAGTCGTTAAATATTCAAACCCATTTAATTAATTGCTTATATTATTTAGTTATCTAGACAAGCCGTTGCATGTCTCAATTCACAGAAAGTTATTTCACATTCCAATAAACTAACGATATTATTAGAACACTTCATAGTAATATAAAATAAATCTATCATCGCTATCAGTGTCTTTCAAGTACATTCTTCTTCTAACTTTAATTTTTACAGGATAAATTAGCCTTTGAAGAATAGACAAAGTGCTATCTTGTAATACGATACTTTATATCGAGTTACTAAAATTAAAGTATTTTTTACCAAGGACCACGCAAATGGATTGCAGCTTTGTGATTCTATAATATATTAGGTAGGCCAGCTACTAATATTGTACCTAAATGCGAAAGTTTTGATGAACCTTTAAATGTAGATTCGGAATAACACAGGCTACTTTTTATCCCGAAAAAAGTATAGAAAGTTATCTAGATAAAGCTGCGAGATGTAGCTAGTACCTAATTAATACAGCTAAAGCTACTCCTAGGCTAAAGACAGACAAAAGAACAACTAGACGACGTAGTTTTTTACTTTTTTGTAATATAACTTCAGAATATATCGAATTTCTTCGTTGGATTCACTCATTTTGACAGACAGAAAAGCAATTGAAAAATGGCGGGAAAGTGTCTTTTTACTTTTCTTTTTCTTAATGTTTTATATTTATTGATAGGTACTAATAAAACCTGATTTGAAAAAAAAATGTTTTTCTTCAATTTTATACATACAAAATAGGTACGAAAAGACTTTAGTATTCAGCCTGGCCTCACATTGATTCAATTTCTATATATTTTTTGTAATTCTTTTTAAATATTTAAAAAAAAATTGCGTGAAATTAATTCACAAAATAATTAAACACAAACACAAGCCACGCTTAGATCATGAAACTTTATAAATTTACATAGTTATCTCAACTACAAATCTATTAGTAATACAACAGGTATTTTTAATTTAGCAGTATTATAATCATGTAGTTCAAAATTTCAAGTCGATGGATTATCGCTGCGTAGGTTTTGAAGTCTTCACTAGATGGCACCAAGTCATTTTAAGAATATACCAGTTCAGAAATAAAACCACTAAATTGGTAACTTTTATAAAAAATAATTCTTAAATTAAATAATTATTAATTGGTTTTTAATACAATTGAGAATAAATATTTAAATAAAGTGAATATTGATTTTTAGTTTCGAATATTTCTTTTGTAGAATTCTATTTAAGAGGTTTTTTAACGATAAATTCTTACGAATTTTCGTTACGGACGTTTTTTTTTTGTCGGTTAGGGACCCCTTCGCGTCGTCCCATAAGGACTTCGTTCCAAAAAAACAAATGAAAATCTTCAATTAGGAATGTTGACTAAGTCGTCATTTTTACATTTTTGTATAAATAAGCGTTAGTATATTTCATTGAGGGTTAAAATAAAACAAGTTACCTATTGAAATGAAAAAGAAATGTTTATTTGTTTAACATGTGCGTTGAGGGTTTATTTGTAAAACATATTGGTAATTAAACCCTTAGCGCGATATAAAAGAAAACTTAAAGAACTAATAACAACAAGTTTAGTAAATATTTCTACAGCCATTTCTGAGCTCGTTTTTTCCGTAATGAGATCGACTGGTTTCAAGCTATCTTTACTTATCTGCAAACAAACAAAGATGTATGTTAAATACGTACTAAAATAATATGTATAAGCTATAGATCACTTCTCAGTTAGTTTCTGGTGCTTTCTTTAAGTTTTTACAGAGGGTACTTTACTGTATCAGCCTGTAAACAACCCACTGAAGAGTTAAGAGCTCTTAAGAGAGAGAGAGTCCACTACGCTGCTCCACTGCGGGTTGGCGGATAATTTCCCTACTATGAGTAACGATCGTTATCAGGTGTCTGATATATGATGATGATAACAACCGGGACCAACGGCTTTACGTGCTCTCGAGGCACGGTAGGGAGATCCACAAGGACATATACCTAGACCGGAAACAAATATTTGTATGAATACAAATGTCTGTCTCGAGCGGGAATCGAACCAACACCGCCCGGCAACGCGGCTTTGAGGCGACTACTCGCACCAACATACCAGAATGGTCGTTACAGAGGATGTCTCATAAATTATGTCGATTTCCAATGTTCATTTTGTTTATTAAATAATCATACAAAAAGAAAGTCTTAATATTCGAAGTAGCTCATCGTATTCTATGGTTTAACTCAACGTTCAGCAAGCTCTTTAAAACCTTGGTAAAACCATTCTTTGGGTTTAGATGCAAACATTTGTCGCACTGCATTTTCAACATCTCTTTTAGATTCAAATTTTTCCTCACGCAAGTATCTGAATAAATAGTAATCTGATGGTGCACGGTCCGGACTAAACGCTGGATGTGTTAAAGAGTTCAATACCCCCAAGTTCTTCGATCTTATTCCGCGTTACTTTCGCAGTATGTGGTTTAGCATTGTCTTGTTGTAAGCGGACCCGCTTTCGGGTAACTAAATCTGGATATTTTCCGATAAAACCTCATAGATTCGCATCAGATGTCCATTATATATCTCGGCATCGATAGCTCGACCATCTAGAATGATTTCGAAGTACACTAAACCTTCATAATTCCACCAGACACACAACAAGACTTTCCGCTCGAATCGACTTTACGACGGGTTTTGGTAATCGTTCTTTGTCTAACCACTGATTTTCCATGTTCAAGTTGTTCAGGTAAATCCATTTTTAATCGCAAGTAATAATGCGTCGAATAAAACGATCATCTTTCGGCAGCGCAAGGAGCTATTTACACACCTCTATTCGACGTTCCGCTTGAATCTCGATTAATTCGTGTGGCACTATTCAACAACTTTTATAGATCTTTCCTAATGATTTTAAATGGCGATGTATGGTATCTTTAGAAGGTCGAAAGGAGTCCGATAATCGGCGAGTGCTGGAGTACAGTACCTAGTAAGGTTGGTTTTCTACTGCTTCCCTTGTAACCTCAATATCCGACGCAGGTGGACGACCTGAGCGCAAACGATCTTCAAGCGTCAAATCACTACCTACTATTAAAACTATTATTATGTGTCTTAACTGATCCAATCTTACTTTTTTTTGGTGAAATATACTGACATGGCAATTTTCTCTTGTTGTCCTGGATTTGTACTTCTATTTTGCAAGTGCGTTTGAGCCGATTATATATTTTTTTATTTTTGACTGATGTGTCAGCAATTTCTAGTCGAAAATCAGCAGAACTTAGCACCCGATCCTTATTGTTGTTGTCAGCGTGAATTCTTGTATATAACAGCCGTGCATTACGCAGTCATATCAAGGAAATGATAATTATTATTGATGACTATTAAACTATTAAAACGATTAAACCAATGCTCTGCCGGTCGCTCATTAACTGTGTCTTCCCCTTCAATTTCACATATTTTCCTTGTTGCCACGGCTGCTTTAAACTTTTGTTTCCAATAATGTTGTAACAACACACGAATTTCTTATTTATCGCACTCCATACTATTATATTTTATTTATTTTTTTATTTATATTTATTATAAAAACGTACTGCGTCGTCAATAAACAAAGAAAGAATGATGAAAAGATAAAACAATAATTGTACTCTTCATAGAATTAGACTAGTTTAAACAAGTTACGACAAGTTAAAATTCAAGCGTAGGAATTTTCACATATGAAAATGGACATTACTTATGAGACACTTCTGTATAAATTGTACTCGTATTTTTTACAATAATAAATAATCACTATACGAACCTTCAGTCTTAAAATTTTTCATCATATTTTATATGTTTAGTAATGTTTAGTTGTTAACGATTAACAAGCAATTTCATTTGTTAATTTGTTAATATCAGTTCACACCAACATTAATAATCAATTGCAGTGCAGCATCAGTACAATATATTGTGGTTTTTTTGACGGCCGGCTGGTCTAGTGGTCAGGCAACTTACGCAGCGGTCGCGGGTTCGAATCCCGCCAGGTGCAGATAATCTGTATGACGAATATAGATGTCTGCACCGGGTCATGGATGTGTATTTATGTATATATGTATTTATATAAATCTATTAAATTTATTTCCGTTCCTAGTACCCGTAACACAAGTTCTTACGAACTTAGCACGGGGCTAGGTTAACGTGGTGTGATTGTTGGTTAATATTTATATTTATTATATTTATATGGTTTTGATGCCAATGTAAAAAAGACGATTCTTGATTTAATTTTAGTATCAATAAATATCAATTTGGTGTTAGTATACTTCTACATCAATACAATTTTTGCTAATCAATTGTTAAATATATTGAACTAACGAATTACGCAGTTTTACCCGTATTCACGTTTTTACACCGAGATTAATTTTGGATAATTTTATTTTCACACGTGATTTTGATACACCATTCCATCACATTAGTAGTCAAATTACGAAAAATCGCTACGTAGCGAATTACTTCGTCACATAAAGAAAAGTAAATCAAAATGTTATGTAATACTTTCAGCAATTATATAGGTATATCAATCTAAACTAAGACACATAAATATCTTTTTTTTTTTACCATATACATATCTCAGTATAATAAATTATTATGAGAACTCGTAATTGTGTTTTATTTCCACCGGGCGTATATTTCTAGTAGAATAAATCATTTTATTTAAAAAATTACATTAAAAAAGTCCATTTGATGAAATTTTTTGTTATTTAAATCTATAGTTAAATAAAATTTTACGAGTATTATCAATAAATATACATTGTCGATCAAAACATTATTAATATAATTTTTTATTTGTGACAAATTAAAAGTATTAGTCCTTTGGAATGAACGAATAAAAACTTACTCTAGTATGAATTTTTTTCATTATATTTATTTCCTTCCTTATGCTATTGATGTTAGATGTCATATTCTTTACCGCGTTTTCTAGTTTTCTTAAAGCCGGAGAGTCTGGAGGTTCATATTTAATTTTGTTTTGAATTCTTCCATAACCTCGTAGAAGATAGGTGAGTGTCGCCTCCAAGATGTACAGTTGTTGCAGGTGATTTCCCAATATGTTAACGCATTTTATCATACTATTAAAAAAAATGTATATTAATACTCATTTTTGCGCTACTTGAAACTAACTGTAAATTATATATGACTCAGTTTTAAAGTGTTTTAAGTACCAGCCTGTAAACAACACACCGCTGAGCGAAGGCCTCTTCTTCATATAGAAGGATTGGAGCTTAATCCACCACGTTACTCCACTGCGAGTTGTCGGATAATTTCCCTACCATGAGTAAAGATTGTTATCAGGTCTCTATGATAATAATCGGGACTGACGGCTTTACGTGCTCTCCGAGGCACGGCGGGGAGACCCAGAAGGGAATACACCCAGACCGGAAACAAATATTTGTACAAATACAAATCTCTCCAGAGCGGGAATCGAAACCGCGACCGCCGTGCATGGTTTGAGGCGACCACACGCACCACTACTCCAGAACGGTCAGTAACCAGTCCGGGTCAGGTCAGCGGAGACTGTTAACCGGGTAGTATTGAATCTAAAATGTTGTTAATATAGTAACAATAATTATTATCAAACATCGAGGGCTATACTTAAATTACTTCAGACTAATTTCATGACTTTTAGTCCCTACACCGGTTTGTTAACTGTACATTGTGTGAACACCGCTGTGATGTTACATATTATTGTTTTAAAAGAAGATACTAAATTAAAATAGCACAATAAATGTTGTTTATATATTTTTATATTAAATAATTTAAAATTTGGTGGTATAATGTTACTTGTCTCACAACATCTACAAAGTGTAATCATCAACCAGTCTCCTCTTTAAGTTACATTAACAATTATTTTTAAGATGGTTAAAAGTTTTTTTAGTTTCTTCATTTTCTTAAAGTAGGAAAGTTTGTTACTATAAAATATATTCTCTCATAATACCTGTAGGTACTCCCTCGTTCAGTTTGCAAGCCAGCAACCGAGCCCACTTTCCACCCATACATATGAAACTTATGCAAGCCTTGTTTTATTCTTTGCCTTTCGTATGGCATATCGATGCCAAGTTCAACCATATCTTCGTCTTCCAAAAGTAAAAATTTCCGTAAATCTATGGGTTTTTTATCAAATATTTTCTTCAAATGATCGCAATTCATACCATATAAGAGATGATTTATTTCGTAACAATATTTTGGTCTAAAAACATTTTAAAATAAAAATAATTTTGGGATTTTTAAGATAGTATTCGCAATATTGCCGTTTATGGAACCGGTATACATTATCCCTAAAGATCACAGGTTCAAATATGCATTAGCACAGTGGTGTTTTCAAGTGTATTTTATAATTTGTGTCGTGAATGAAAGCTATATGGGAATATAGCCAGGTTCATTTTATTTTTATTATTCTAAAAATATAAAATTATTCTTAAAACCAGAAAAACAACAAGGTAAGTTTATCTTTAAGTACATTAAATACATAAAACAGTTTTATTATTATCGTTATCTGCCCGGTATCTGTCAATTGGGAATTGATTATAATAATTTTTCTTTATATTAGCCTTATGGTAATGTGCCCTTTTTTACTGAAAATTCAAACATTGTGTGAAATTTTGGAATTGTCAGTAATAAGGGGAATATTTCGATAAGGGTGGTAGGTGAAGTTTGAATATGATGAAGATTGTCGGTTTCAATTACTTCTATAAATATGTATCAGAGTAATTGAAATCAAATTTATCCACCTACCCACCAATTGAACGTTTTAGTAGTGGTGACGAAAATTCCCACTAACGGTTGCGATTTACATTTTTCCTCGAAATGAAACTGACTATGTTTGATTTTCAATATACTAATAAATTTATATGTACAATAATTGTATAATTATTTTATCTTGTTTGGGCTTTAGTCCTTGTTGCTCTCGCATAAAGCTGTCTGTTCCCGGTGGGTATTATAAACACCTAATAAGTTTTGTAAAGATTGTCCTTTAGCGACTAGCTTGGTTCAAACTAGATTTTTTGGAGTTATCATAGAAGTATTTTGAATTAATCTTCACATTTTCACCTACATACTAACAGAGCCCGTTCCCCAGTAGTGAGACAAATAAAACAGTCTCTCATGCTTTGTGGAAAATTTGTAAATTTAAATATGGACTGGTGATTACAATTTAATATTTTTAGCATTACAGTTATTGGGTTCATATTTATATATGGGTCATTGTCAAATTTTAGGCAGGTAATCTTGTCCCTTAACGTTTTTTAATGTTTTTATTTTTTTTATTATTAATAACATCACAATCTCTTAACAAATTTTACATGAAATACAAAATGCATCGCATTAGTAAGCATCCATTACAAAATTAAGACAGTATCGATTTTTCCTAGTTTTTTTTTTAAAGTAACATCTTGGTAATCATTGGTAACAGAATGGTTTTTCGTACTAATTCTACCTGTCCCGGTAACACTTCTATATATAATAAAGATCAAATAACTTAAGTTTTTACTGTATCAAACCTACTTAAATGAAATTAATATCTTCAGATGGATATATTGCAATATATTTCGCCTATAACTATTAAAAATGTCGGATATAAAAACAAAATAACTTTAGAGGAGAGCGATGCAAAGTGTAAATTGCATGCGTCTTTTTACATATTTTTTTTTTTAAATACCGACATTTATACATTAATTAAAAAACTATGCATTGAATAACATTTTTCTTTTCTGCTGATGTTAGACTTGGTTATTTAGGAACGTTTTATGAAATCAATCAAAAAAATCGATTTTGCAGTTCCGACGATATTAATAGTCACTAGCGATTTGTGTCATTTCAACTTGCGTTTACCTGCCCAAAATTTGACAATGACCGATATAAGATATTAACATGGTAATCATTATTTATTACCTTTTGTTATTTCGCTACATTTCATTCGCATACATAATGGTCTCAAACTAATCCATCATATTTAAATATGTATAATATTTATTCATAGAATTTTGTAGTTAAAATTTTCTTACCTATTTTCATCTCTTAATCCGGGATAATAGTCATGCCAATTGGTCAGATTATTCGTGTCATTATTTATTTCCATATTATCAATCTCATCTCTGTCTTCCTCAGAATTCTTTGAGTGTCTTGATAGAATTTGGCGTATTTCATTACTATTGTGTGAGTCAGCGAGAAGTTGTGGAGTGCGATTCGATACATCAACTATATTCAATCTTGCTCCCTTACTTAATAAAATTTCAAGACATTCTGCTTGATTATGATGAATTGCCCAAAAAACTGCCTGAATATAAGAGACATAATTGACTTCTAAAGTTACTGTGTTAAATTTGAGAATGCATTCCAATTAGTTCCATCCAAACCATTTTCTGATTTTTCATTAAAAATGAAAAAAAGATATGTAAATGGATTTATAAGCTTAATACAAAACATGTAAAATAAACACTAATATGTTACATAATTCTATTTATGCAATATCTTTTTTAAAAATATAACTTTAAAACATGTATTTAGTAACACTAACTTACAAATTTTTCTATAAATTTCTTAAGATGAAGACAGAAACTGACTTATAAAACTCATTTAATTAAAGTATTTAACAAAAAAAAAAAAAAAAAAAATATATATATATATATATATATATATATATATATATATATATATAATTATAATAATTTTATAATGTAAACAGTTTTCTTAATAAAAAAAAAGAAACATTTTGCAATAACTTACTGTCCAGCCTAGGGAATCTCTCATCTCAATATTAGCGCCATTATCAATCATCAGTCGGACTACCGAAGGACGACCAGCAAGGATTGCTTTCATGAGAGGTGTTACTCCATACTTATTTCCAATATTCAATAAACATTCACGTTCTATCAAATTGGACACTATGTTGTATACTGTTGCTTCATTTGCAATAGTATTGGTACATACCAAAATGACGCACGTTGTGAAGTCTATTGAATATAAAATACAACTAAATTAGTTATACAAAGAGGATTTAGACCATAAAGGTTAAAAATTATGCATGGGGGCATAAAAAATTTAGAAATGTTAAGGTAGCCTAAAAAAGGTTGGGAAACACTGATTTAGACGATTTTAAAATATTTCTAGTCTAGTTTATTACTTACATGTTTTTTTTTTCTTTCAATAGTCCCTTGACTTTTCCATTCCATTTCCATTTGACTTTTTTATATAAATGTAATTAATGATTTTTTAAGTAATTTTTTTGTTAATCAGCAGGACATTATTTATTTTTGAATTTCGATGTACAATAATTTTAAATATACCTACCTACTTGCTTCAGTGACATTACGGTATTGTAGAATGTTGAGTACTATTTAATGGGATACATATTAGATATTAATTTAATAATGGCTCGATATAATGTGTTATATGTATTCTGTGGATGTACCTATTAAATAAATAAATAATTAAAATAGCCTTGGATTTTAATTAAGAATATTATCTATACTAATATTATAAAGCTGAAGAGTATGTTTGTTTGTTAGTTTGTTTGAACGCACTAATCACAGGAACTACTGGTTCGATTCTATACTAATATTATAAAGCTGAAGAGTTTGTTTGTTTGTTAGTTTGTTTGAACGCACTCATCTCAGGAACTACTGGTTGGAATTGAATTTTTTTTTTTTGTGTTGGATAGCCCATTTACCGAGGAAGGTTATAGGCAATAAAACATTACGCAACGACCAAAAGGGACTGAGCAATAATAAGAAATGTTACAAAAACGGGAAAAAATAATCTTTTTTAAGATCTTCCGTTGCGTCCTTCATGATTTCTCTTCTCGAGACATTTTTAACTATAGTTCCACTTTTAAAGTAAATACAACATCACTATTTTACTAAGAATTAAAAAAAAAAAAAAGAAAAATCTCAATAATCGGTTGAACGATCCATATATCAAACCTGAGACCACTTGCTCGGCAGTAACGGTTGCGAACACTCGACCAACGAGGCGGGTACCTACTCTTAGAGTAATTGTTTAAAAATATTTAATTACGTTTTTCCCTCAAATTAACCGGATGAAACCGTGGGGCACAGCTAGTGCAAAATAATTAAATTGTATACATTGACTAAGCAGTACATTATTTAAATAATTTGAGTATTATGAATCTATTTAACTACTACTTACTCATTTACTCAATAAACATTAAACCTGTAACTTACTATTAATGGAAGTTTAGTAACTACATATAAAAATTACATGGTATTAGGACATGTTTCACCATTTGCTGATAAAGTTTATCTCACACATAAGTTACTGATGAGCTTTATCTGAAGGAGGTAAAATAGGGCCTTGGACCTTTTTACTTAAACTAATAAACTAACTAATAAAGCGGTGACCGGCAGAGAAAAATAGTCCCGACCTCTTTCTTACAAGGTGTAGTAAAAGGCGACTAAGACAATAGCAGTACGAATAACCATGCACCGACCAGGGTGGTAATAGGCAGCAGCGTCACCATGCCTTGAAGAAAAAAAGAGCCCAGTCCCCGGTGGCCCTACTATTGCCAGCTACGGCAGCGGCTCGGGTAACGGGGTCTCTGGAACAGCTTAAAAACAATAAGGAACCGGGCAAGGACAGTATTACGATATTACGATTCTGAAAGCGGGTGGAACACCGGTACTTAAAGTCCTTTAGAGACTCTTAAATGCCATTTTGCTCGAAGGCGTAACAGAACAGAAGCGTAGTGGTGCTCTTCTTCAAAAAGGGCGATAACACCCTGTTGAGGAATTACAGGCCCATGTCATTAAGAACTGTCTGACGGGCAAGTTTGATGACTTCCAGCCTCCCAAACAAGCCATTTTCCGAAAAGGATATAGTATCATAGACCACATACATACGCTGCGGCAGATTAAACAAAAGATCGAGGAGTATAATCGGCCATTGTGCTTGGCGTTTGTGGACTATGAGAAAATCTTCGATTCGATCGAAACTTGGGCGGTTCTGCAGTCTCTCCAGCTGTACCATATTGACTACCGGTATATGGAAGTTTTGAAATGCTTGTACAATAACGCTAGTAGGTATGTCGATTCGAGTACAGGAGAATAACACAAGAGCGATTCCAATTCAGCAAGGTGTGAGACAGGAAGATGTCATCTCTCCGAAACTTTTTACTGTAGCACTGAAAGACGCTTTCAAGCTTTTAGAATGGAAAGGATTCCGTATCAACATAAACGGAGAGTACATCACTCATCTTCGATTTACCGACGATATTGTGCTTATGGCAGAATCCCTGGAGAGTCAGCATTATGCTTAGTGACCTCGATGGAGTTTCCCGATGAGTAAGCCTTAAAAAGAATATGGACAAAACAAAGATCATGTTGAATGTCCATCTCGGGCCAACCCCGATATCGGTTGGAGATTCTACTCTCGAGTTTGTTGACGAGTACATCTACCTAGGACAAAATGTCTAACTTCGAGAGAGAGATCAATCGTCGAATCCAGCTAAATGGGCAGTGTTCGGGAAGTAAAAAAAACATCTTTTCATCCGTCTTACCTCAGTGCCTGAAGTCATAAGTCTTCGACCAATGTGTGTTACCAGTGATGTGTATAATATGTAATATATATAAGTGATGACATACAGATCTGAGACGTGGTCTGACGAACGTGGTCTGAAGACGTGATCTCTGACTTTTGAACAAGCTCCGGGTTGCACAGCATGCAATAGAGAGGGCTATGCTTGGTATTTCCTGTGATATCGAATTAGAAATGATGAGATTCGCAGACGAACGAAGGTTGCCAACATAACCCAATAGATTTGCAAGCTGTAGTGGCAGCGGGCAGCGTACATAGCTCGTAGAACTGACTGCCGATGGAGCAGAAAGGTTCTTGAGTGGAGACCACATATGTAAAATTATTAAAAAAATATCATAACTTTTTAACTTGTAACATACTGCTATATGTCAGATAGCTTTATTAGGAACTGGTGAAACAGGCCCTTAACAAGTTATAATACGAAAGCTGTTTAAGAGTTGAGACTTTTGTATAATATTTTAAATGTCATAAATGGTGTTAGCATTGGAACAAAGTTATAAATATACAAACCTGTGCTGGTTATATTAGGATCTGCATCTATGTCTAATAAAAACTGGACAATTTCTTCTTGTGCATAAAAACATGCATGTAGTAAGGGAGTCCAGCCGCTTTCGAGTCTTTCATTGACTTCATTATGCAGGTCTGAAATAAGTAAAATATAAGTTTATACAACTGTATAAAATTATTTTATTCCAAAAACCATCATTAAAGAGCACATACAAATAGTAGGCTTTAATTTATAAATGATAAAAAAATGATAAAGGTCATCAGCATATGAATTCGTCAAAATAATTTATACAAAAGGCTTGAACTATGTTTTATGTATTTACTGTTTTAATGTTTTAAGTTTATATACCAATTTAAACATTTTTATCTTTACAATAAAATTTGCAAACATTGAATTTAATGCAGTTTTTTATGACAGAAAAGAGAAGGTAGCAAAAAGAAAAACAATCATATTTATTTACCAAGGTTAACAATTTTGGCAACTTCTTCAATATTTCCATTTTGTATAGCTACTTGCAAATTTCTTTCAGTATTCTTTCTAGCATTTTTCATTTCATCTTCATTGTTTAGTGTTCCAGACTGAAATGTTTAAATCACAAGTATCAAAAAGGGGTTTTATAAAGCATACTTTTCAAGATCTAAGAACATACTATTATATTGATTATATTTACTATGAAATATTAACTAAAAATTTGAAAAAAAATTAAAAATTTGTTGAACTCACAACTTTCGGGTATACCAAAGGGTCATATCCGTAGTCATCTTCATCAGTGTCTTCATCAGATAGGCCAGCTGGTCTTATATTTGCCATGTTATTAATATATATCCAGCAATGACTTACAGTATATTTAAAAAAGTAAAATACATAAATCTGTCCAAAGAATATAGTACTCTCTACCCAAAGAGTCTCCACCGAGACCGAGAGTGTCTAATCTAATATAATGTATAAAATTAAAAAAAATATTCCCGCCAGTGCCGCCCAGTGCGGCGACGGTCGTTCACGATACCACGGGTACCAACTATACTTATCACTTATTAGAGATGTGTCAACTCGATTTACTAACTCGAGTTAACTCGAGTTGTGCTTAACTCGAGTTGAATTGTTCCTAACTCGAGTTTGACCTGGCGGTAAATAAATCATGCGAAAGAGTGATAGCATGATTCATTCGTTGGGTGCGCGCTATACTCTCGCCATTGCATCAACCGAATGATACCGACGATGACAAGAAGTTATGTTAAAATACTTTATTTTAGCACTCAAAGTGCAATATTTTAACACTTTTAAGAACTTTAACTTATGTACACAATAATGTGATATTTATTTTTTTGAGAATATTAATTTGTTGTTGAAAATTATTTTTAAGAATGTTAACTTACAAGAAAATATTTTTAGATTCTTGACTTTAGCATTGTATTTCTTTTATTTATACAGAAAATGCTTTTTATCTAGTAGATTATTATATATTTGTTACTAGCGGCCCGCCCCGGCTTCGCACGGGTATTTAACTAAAATTTTAAAAATTATAAATTTATATTTTTTATCACCTACATGCGCCATCTATCGTATAATGGTAGAATATAGTTTTTATATTTAGTGACATTTAACATAATAGTACCAATATTAATTGAAAATGATGTTTATCTAAAATATTGAAACGATTTCTATTCCTATCCGACATATTTAGTAAACTTTTAAGTTTAACAAAATAATAACTCAAAAATAAGTTTTGTGAGTTTTTAAGATTCCTTAGACCAGATGGCGTTGGCGGCGTAGGTACCTATTTCTATTTTCTTAAATATTTATTTTTAAATTTAATTACAATGAAACAAAAACTAAATTATACTGTGAGTTATGTATAATTTTTATGTATTAAAGTTATTTACATTGGTTTTGTACTTTTTACGCGATACGTGCACACATAAAAAAACGATAAGAGATGGCGCTGATTGAAAAAAAACGCGCTATTAAAAATTATTCTTGATGATATATAGTGTATTAATAAAACGAAGGTTTGAACAGATTTATTATTTGTATAGATTAAAAATAAAATTAAAATAACAACGTTATTTAAGAATATTTTTATTGTGATGATTAAACTTTAATTGCATATGTACCGACATTGTAAACTTAGAATGATATTATTTTGTGAAGACTGAAAGACTGATATATACCTAACTAATTTTATTGTTAAATATGGGTACTTACTATAACTAAATTAAGACTTAAACCAAAAATAAATGAGTAATAACTCTAATGAGAAAAGTTTAAATTATATATGTAAACTATAAAAACCCCTACAATATGTTAAAAAGTTATTTATAACAAATCATACACTCAGTATCTTACTGCTAACTCGAGTTGTGAACTCGAGTTCAATTCGAGTTAACTGAATTTCAACTCGAGTTAACTCGAGTCGTATTTTTTCCGAGTTGGCACATCTCTAAATTACTTATCATAAAAAAATTGGTAGCATTGTTTGTCAAAATCAAAAACTGATACGTCAAAGAGTATGTAGGTATGTCGATTAGATAGGCCGTGTTCCGACATATACTGAGAGCACTGCCCCAGTGCTCTCAGTACCGAAAAATTCGTTCCGTTATAGACTGCCAGTACGCTGCCGCAGTATATGACGTCATGCATTGCCGCCATTTTTGAGAGCACTGGAGCTTTCGAGATAAAGGCCGTGTTCCGACATATACTGGAGCACTGCAAGATGTGACGTCATTTCAGTATACTGCGAAGCCGTTCCTTTTTAGTTTCCTATACTGCGCTATACTGGTTACTGTTTATAACGGAACGCAGTCCAGTATATGATACTAGACTACAATTATCATCCTCATTTTACGACTTTTTTTTCAAATGAAAATATTTATCATGTCCACGTTTTCTATTCAACAAGAAAAATTATTATTTGAATATTGTGGACATTTTTGAATAACAATATTAATTAATAATAATAACAATAATAATTAGATTATCATTAACCATTTATGAAAATTGTAAAAATATACTAAATAAAAACAGTTTACTTTTTATACGATCGTAATTAAATGAGTCCTAATAACTTTTTAGTCAAAATTGTAATATAACCTAATATTACTGCACTCGACCACCGATGCTACTTATTTTATAATCAAAGAACAAATATATGAGATTATATCGCTAATCGGATTCTTAAAATGCAAGAATTAGTTACCTTTTTTGCTGTAATTGTTGTTGTAATAAACTATGGTAACCATTTTATGATTTTATTAACTTTTATTATTAGCTTTTATATTATTAACTTATATTTATTTACTTATATATTATTAACTTATATTATTATAGTTCGCGTCATGTAAAAAGAACGCTCAAAGAAAGCGGAGGGGGTATGTTTGCGCATGAGTATACTCGGGCACGAAAGTACGAGGCTTATTGTATTATTTTTTAACTAGCGTTTCGCTTGCGGCTTTGTAAATGACTATTAATAGGTTAGACTGACCCGTGTTTTCTGCTCAAAGGGTTGTGAGTTCGATTCCCGCCCCGAGTCTGGGTGTAATATATGTTTATTTAATTATATGTAAATTTATTTAAAAAAAAATTTATATCAGTCGGCTGTTACCTAAAACACAGGCATTAAATTGCCTACCTTAGCAACAGACGACCTTGTGTGTGTGTTACAAAATAAAAAAAAAAGTTTTAAATTACCATTTCGTAATTTAAAACTTTTGTGCGCGATGGTATTTTAAGAACGAAAGTAACGTGGACACAGTGCGGAAAGCAAAGGCCGACTGACGAACCAATAGCGCACCGGTAAGCATGCAGCGCGTGACAATCCCGCCCCGCGCCCTACCTCATACTACCAAATAGATCGATAAATCGACTTTTGTGCAGCTTGACAGCCAGCGTTCTTTTTACATGACGCGACTTATACATTACATTATATTATCAACTTTTCACTATTTGACATTACTTCAATATTGACAAAACAGTTTGCCGCCATTTGCCGCTGTCATTTCTACTCGGACGCGTCGTAAGTTAGGCCGACCGCCGATCGTGAGCCGAACGCTTAGGCCGAGCCGATCGTACCTCTCTACCGCTTGTTCCGCGCTCTCGCTCACTAATTGTGACAATGATGACGTCATCTTCTTCGAACGGGCACCCTCTCATCAATTTACTAGACGTTATCGCGTCAAAAAAAAAAAAAAAAAACAAGTAAAACCTAAGAAAACAACAAATAATTTATTTGGAGCGAAAGCAAAAAAATAACACGCACGTATCGGCTGCGTTGCTAGCGGTACATATCAGACGAGCGAGGGACGCAGTCAACCCAGGTGCGAGGGGTGGTCATCGACAAAGTTTCTGCGTACGGATTGTATATTCCATGGATAAGACATGGGTAAGCAAATTTTCTTGCGCTAACTCAGTAACCACCGAGTGGCACCGAGTTCATTGAATATCCCCTATATTATCATCACAGTAGTATATCAGTAACTCACTAACTCAGGCGCAGCTGACTGCGGCGGCTCATTGTGTTGTGTAAACTCAAATTTGCAGCTACACAAATTAAATTTAATCTACGTATATAGTTCTGTATAGGTCCACCAATATTTTTGTTAGGTCGTCTACAGTTTTTTAATAAATATATATTTTTTTAATTTTGCAAAAAAATACATAGCACCCCATCGAAGGATTTTTGAAATCAAAATGACCTTATTCGATAGGTCTACGTTAGGTCTGTATAGGTCCACCAAAATTTTTGTTAATAAATAGAAAATATTTTTTTTAATTTTGCAAAAAAAAAAAAAGCATCATATAAAAGGGAACTCTGCTCTTTGGTTGAGTGAAAAGTGTTTTTGTTGTAGTATAAAGTTTTTCTTGTTTTTCTAAATTTTGTGTATAGTTTTATTGTGTGTATAGTCTTATTTGTTTGTTTTTGTCGTGTATATTGTAAGCGTAAGTATATTTAAGTAATTAATTATGGATTCCGAATCCCCTGACCCTGGTGGAGGTTCCTCTAATTTATCCCAAACAATGGAAATAGATCAAACAAATAATAGAAAAAGAAATAATACCGATGCTAATTTAATCCAATCTAAAAGACCCACTTATTCTCATCCAACACCATCCATACAATTAAATTATGTCACGCCGAATTTCAAAATGAAAAGCGGTTTTGGCGTTTAGGGAGGCTGCCATTGAAAAGAAAGGATCCTTCGACCAGACGGTGTTGTGTCTGGTGGGCTACGCGCCACTTAATGTTTGTTGTCGGGTTCTTGTATATATAATCAATCCCTTTGAAAACTTTGATAGCGCGATGTAGGATACGTCAGTTCGTATGTGGCAAGATTGATGTCGCTACATCACTCCCTCTCCGAGACCGGAGGTCGATAGCAGGTTGAGTCGTCCATACATCTTGTGATGCTTGCCGGGCCAGTGGAATTTTCCAGTGAATCGGAACCAAATGCAGCATAGTTCACGGTGAGTCGAAACTGTCTGCAGTGATGTCCCAGTGAGTCGGGGTGGTGCAGTGCTGCGTCGACCAGGAGAGAAGTGCGTCTCTGCTTGCTGACCGGCCGAAGTGCAGTGTGCTGTGCCAAGGTCGCTGAGAAGGCTGTAGGTGATGACCAGGAATGCACGTTCGCTGCATACTAGTGGTCAGGATACCCGTAGTAGCCGTGGATGCTGGCTGGCTGTATGACTCGCTGCTCAAAAGTTTGAGGAAGTGATGATGACGTTACGATGACGTAGATTTGCGAAGGCTGCGCTGACGATCACGCTCGGGGTCACCAGTTTGACGTTGAGGGAGGCTGCCATTGAAAAGAAAGGATCCTTCGACCAGACGGTGTTGTGTCTGGTGGGCTACGCGCCACTTAACGTTTGTTGTCGGGTTCTTGTATATATAATCAATCCCTTTGAAAACTTTGATAGCGCGGTGTAGGATACGTCAGTTCGTATGTGGCGAGATTGATGTCACTACAAGGTTATACTCGGCCGAAGACATTGCTCCTTTTACTGTTCATGTTTCCAAATCAGAAACCCATGTTAATAGTGGAACTATTCTACGTCCTATACAATTCGGACAGTTTTTACATAAAAATAATATAACGAATATTGTGATCGCCGGTATTAAGCGAATTGGGCGTAATCGCGTATCGATAGAATTTAAAACTTCACAGCAGGCCAATTCTTTTTTGGATCTATCAGTTCTTTTTAGTTCTGGTTACATTGCGTCTGTTCCTAGTTACAGCGTATCTCGCATGGGCATCATCCGTCAAGTACCAGTTGAATGGTCCATGGAAGAATTGGTAACTAATATAGAAGTTCCCTCTGGTTATGGTGGAGTTGTTAAGGCCCGGAGACTGAGTCGGAAATCCATGTTTAAATGCGCTCAGATGCATGAAGGAGAAACTTGTACGGTAGAAACACCAACCCGCCTATTCTGCTCTGGTACTCACAATGCGAACAATACATCTTGCCCAGAACATTCCAGACAAAAGGCAATCATATTAGTAATGTCTCAAAAGAGTATATCATATTTGGAAGCTTCAGCCAGATTTCCCCAAGTAAGGTGTCCATTTGCTGACACCGTTAGATCTTCCCCCAATAACAACATTATGTCAACATCTCCCAATTCAAACCATTCTAAAAGTATTTCCTACAAAAAAACAACATTTACAGCTCGCCGTCCAAACGCCACTGCTATCCCAGGATATGACCATCAAGCACATCGAGATATTGTGAGGGAACCTGACTTACAGACTCTTAACGGATGTGCCTTGACACAGGAAACTTTATCTCCAAATGATAACCTTATAGAACAACTCGCAGATATTCTCATTAATATTATCTCCCGGTTTAGTGACACGGGACTACCGAACAAAACTCTCACCAGCCTGACTCAGCTAACTACTTTATTGTCTAATAATGGAAAGCAAGCAGATCCAGTGGAATAGCCGCAGTATCAGAAATAAAAAACACGATCTTATTCAATTAATCATCTTAACCATCAATTCTAGCTGTCCAGGAAACACGGTTAAGGCCTGGCTCTCGCTTCAGAGTTCCCGGCTTTGCATGTTTCCGGGATGACAGAAATGATAACCATGATGGAGCTGCTTCATTTGTCTCCAGTAAATGTGTATATTGTCATGTCCCTCTACCTGTACATAGTGAATATATAAATGTTGTTGCTGTCCGCTCTTCTAATATTACTTTTGTGTCAGTATATGTCCCTAGTCCTACTTCTTCGGCATTATCAGAATTTTCATCTATTATATCTTCACTTCCTGCTCCCCTTATAATATTAGGTGATTTCAATGTTCACCATGCCTCATGGGGATCATATTTTAATGACAATATGTCTCCACTACTGTTGGACTTAATTGATAGCAATAATCTGGTAATATTTAATAACGGTTCTCCTACCCGACGTGTCTCCCCACTACAGAATCCGAAGAGTGCAGGTGATCTATCACTGTGTTCTCCTTCTATATCTCCTTCACTGTCTTGGACAGTATTACCCAGCGGTTTGGTAGTGATCATTTCCCAATAATTATTTCTATGACCAATTCCGCCAGATTAAAGGTACCAAAACCATTACCGGCCGTCCCAGATTTATATATAAAGTGGCAAAGGCAGATTGGTCTAAATTCGCACTAACCACTGATAACGAAGTTTGTCATATTCCGCCAATCAACTGTGATAATGTTCATTCCCAATATGTTAATTTTAAAAATGTGTTTCTACGTTCTGCAGATAATTCAATCCCTTTAAAATCGACTGAAAATTATAGACACTAATATGTGTAGACTCCGCAAGTCTGCTGAACGGTCATATTTGACATCCATGACTATGGAAAATTTTCTTACTTATAAAAAGGTGGCAGCTGATACGACTAGACTATTTGCCCAAGAAAAGAAACTTGCGTGGTCACGCTTCTGTAAAGTCTGTCTCCGGATTCCCATTCCTCTCTGGTTTGGAATAATATCAGAAAATTTAGAGGGCCCTACTTTGTATGTGATTCTCATCAGTCCAATCACACATCTGTGTGGATAAATGCGTTCGCACAAAAGTTAGCACCTTTAACTGCCCCGACCTTTGAGGAATTTTCTACTCATCCCTTCAACCATCAAACTACTTCGATTCGCCATTTTCTACGGAGGAATTTCAGTTGGTGCTACATGTTCTTCGAGACTCCTCTCCAGGATTAGATGAGATTCCCTATTCTTTTATTTCCAAAAGCGGTCCAGCAACCCAAAGAGTATGTCTAGATTTTATGAATGCTATTTACCAATCTGAGGTGCCTCCTGAAGAATGGCGTTCTCAAATTATTTTGCCCATTTTAAAACATGGAAAACATAGCTCTGGTCCCAATGGATACCGTCCAATTGCCCTCTCGGCTACCTTAGCAAAAATACTGGAGCACATGATTAAAAATGGATTTGAATGGTTAATGGAGAGTAAAGGCGTTATATCTAAAACTCAATTCGGATTTCGAAAAGGTTATAGCACTACCGATAGCTTAGGAACTTTTATAATAGTCATATGCATTGCCTTTTCGAAAAATGAATCAATGGTAGGACTGTTCCTTGATATATCATCTGCATATGATAGTGTACTTCTTCCGGTACTCAGGCAGAAAATGCTCCAGCTAAGTGTTCCAGTGAAGATGACTAATTTTATTTTCAACTATCTTTCTTCTCGCTGTCTTATTATCTGTTCCCAAAATTCTTTTCTTCCTCCTAGGTTAGTTTGGAAAGGATTACCCCAAGGCTCTGTCCTAAGCCCTCTTCTTTATAGTATTTATACATATGACTTACACCCGTATTTATAGAAAAGTAATTACTTTTTCTTAAGTACTTTCTTAGCTAAGTCATTGCTTACAGCTAGAATTCTCAAGCACAAAATTTTATTTTATAATTAAGTAAAGCACATTACTTAGCTAAGCAAATGCTAGAGTAATAGATAGTCCGGTCATTTTAGACAATTGAAATAAAGAAAATTCCGACAGAGCCAAATTTTCGTAGAGACCTTAGGTTTACCACAAGGAATAAAGTGTCAAAAGTCCCCATCAGTCCCATGTGAGCTTAGGGACTTATTCGGGGCCCAAGGTCAAAATTTTAGGTTTTTTGGATTTTTCTCGAAAACGGTAAGTTTTATCGAAAAAGTACTTCAGAGCAAAGTTGTAGATCTTAAAATTCTCTATAAAAATGGTTCCTATGATTTTTTCTCTAAGACCCACTATTTCCCAGATATTGCGCTTGTAAGAATCATGTTCTACATAGTATGCACACATATGCCACGTATATAAAAATATGATATCGTTGTTTTTAATTAAAATTATTTGAAAAAAATGATTTGGTTGAGTGCGCAAAAGTATTTACAGAAATTAATTCTTCACCTCAAATACTAATTACTAAAGGAATTCGGTTTCTTCTTGCGGTTTATGGAGCTCCAAAAAAAATTGATTGCATAGATACGTACAGATATTTAACATTTGTAAAAAATACACGAAACAAAAAGCAAGTACAGCTATCTTGTCTTCCTCCAACATCGGCATCTGCTAGTCAACATTTGTTTCGAGTATACTATCAAGTTCAGACATGGTAAGGCAATGAACTGAACCCTGAAGACTGGGGTTGGAAATTGATAAATAATACTTTGGAACCGATTCGAACTTTACTGCCCCCTGCTCCAGAAAAACTTCTTAATACTATTTTTTGCAATTGCAAGAAAGGTTGTAGTGCCAAATGTGGCTGTAAAAAAGTAGGGTTGCAGTGTTCTCCAGCGTGTACCAATTGCCAAGGTGTCTCTTGCTCAAATGTTCAATTAAATACAAGAGAGGAAGATTCATGTGATTTTGATGAAGAGACAACTGATTCATCTTCATTTGAACAATTTCTAAGCGTTCATCAACAGGAAGGAGAAGAAGAAATTGAAGAAAACATGATTGTTGAAGTTGAATATGAAGAGTATGAGTCAGATTAAAATAATAAAAAAAAGTTAGAACGACAGTTAAACTCAGTAACCCATATAAATAATCTTCATACTATTAAATAATTATTGTTCCTGAAAATAACGTCATAAAGGTTCGTGGAATAGGTCTACCTGGGATACCACGTTAAAAAAAACGCGCCGAGTACATCACCTCACAGGTGGTGTGGAAATGTGTGTATATTATGTAGAACGTGATTCTTACAAGCGCAATATCTGGGAAATAGTGGGTCTTAGAGAAAAAAATCATACAGACCATTTTTATAGAGAATTTTATGATCTACAACTTTGCTCTGAAGTACTTTTTCGATAAAACTTACCGTTTTCGAGAAAAATCCAAAAAACCTAAAATTTTGACCTTGGGCCCCGAATAAGTCCCTAAGCTCACATGGGACTGATGGGGACTTTGACACTTTATTCCTTGTGGTAAACCTAAGGTCTCTACGAAGATTTGGCTCTGTCGGAATTTTATTTATTTGATCACTATTTTTATGTCTAAAATGACCGGACTAAGACAACGGTTGACCATTGCTTGGAGAAATAAAACGTTTGACAGGTGAATATCCTACCAAATGTGAATGTGTACTTTTTACATTTCGAATAATGGCTGATGCGAGCTTTTTAACTTGCCAACATTCCTGTGTATGTAATGTCATTTTGTTTGCATTGTGTCACAATTTTTGCTGTCGGCGGCGAGTTGAATTTATTGAAGACTTTTAAATACGAACATAATATGTCCGAAACAGATAGAAAAAACTATTCTCGATATTAGTGAAAAATAACCTTTTCTGTTCCGGTACTGTTCTATATGAATAATACCTCTTGGCTTAGTGATTTTAATATGGCTCCGAAATGGCTCCGACTTTTTTTTTTCAGTCCAGGTGTTCTTCCTATGCAACCAAGCTTTTCAAAAGCATCTTTTGTTTTTCTCAAATTTTAAGGGAATTTGATTAAATCTAGTATTAGCGAAGCCAATGCTCTACTAATCTCTATCTCCTCACTATGTAGCACACCATCGATTGAGAGATATGCATGATGTCTCCGCAAACAATCTGGAAACTTCCAGTGGCATAAATACTTAATGCAGTTAGTAATTGACAAACTGGACTCACAGCAAGTCCTCTTTGAGTTTTTGATTGTAATGAGTCATTAATCTTTGGCAAAATCACATTAATCACAATATTTTTGGGGAAACGAAATCTCATTTTAAAACTGTCTTCCGAATAATCGCGAAATTGATCCACCTCACGAAAGTAAACGTTGGGATTTCTAGGCTCAGGAACTTCTATCTCCTCTAATATATTATTGTCCAGATCATCAAAAACAGCAAAAATCGCTTCAATTTCTTCCAAAGACTCCATTTTAGTATATACCCTTCCATACAAATGAATGACAACCACCAAACGCGAAATTTGCGTGTGGTAAACTATGCTTAAGTAAGGGAAATGGTGACTATTACTTGGCTGAGAATTCTAACTTTCGACAGTTCTAACTGCAAGCCATTTCTCAACTATAAAATAAAAACAGTTACTTATGTAACTACTTTTACTCAAGTAATTACTTTTACTTCACTATAAATATGGGTATTAGACCTATCTATTAATTGCTTTTGCAATGTTCTCCAATATGCAGATGATATAGCAATGTACATTTCTTCTAAGAATATCTCAGATTGTTCCACTCGCCTGAACTCTGCCGTTAATTATTTAAATGATTGGCTGGATAGACATGGCCTATCCATTTCAACGGAAAAAAGTACAGTAGTAGTTTTCTCGCGCTCTAGATCCATCCAGAATATAACTATTTACAACAATCTTCAGGTTTTTCAAATCAAGCATTGTGTTAAGTTTTTAGGGGTTTATCTTAACTCGAAGATGAACGGTACTCATCACATTAACCACATCATGCAAAAATGTGAGAAAAATATAAACATTCTTCGCGCCCTCTCTGGGGTATGGTGGGGCTCTCACCCATATACCCAGAAACTTCTATACAATTCTCTCGTTCGCAGTCACTTAGATTACGGATCATTTCTTCTTGAGCCATGCAGTAGAACTTATCTAAAATCACTAGTCAATCACATAAAATTCAAACGAAAGCTCTTCGTATTGTCGTAGGTACCTATAAATGCTCTTCAAGTTGAGTGTGTTGACCCACCACTTCAACTTAGAAGGCAATATTTATCTGATAGGTTTGTATATAAAATTTTTTAATCCTCTTCCCACCCACTTATTGACAAACTTTATTATCTGTCACAGTTAGTTTTTTCCTCAAATTATTGGTTGCACAAAAATCTTCCATGCCTTGTGATCAGCTATCAAAAAATTACTCGCCCACCCTATCCCATCTTTCAATGTCGACTTAATCCTCTATTTTAGACGCCTTTTAAATCTGTTGTTTTATCTCCGAATATAATATGAAACTTTCCAATAGATAAAGGTTCCATTCTTTCCAATTATCAGTTTCTACAAATTATTAATAAGCACTTTAGAGATTGGCTGCTTATTTTCACGGATGCTTCCAAATTGAATGAGCAAAGTTGCGTTGGTGTAGCAGTGTGGATTCCAAGGGTTAATGTGATTTTGAATTTCAAACTCCCAGCTATTTCATCTGTTTTTTCTGGAGAATCACTAGCTATCCTAGAAGCTCTTTCATTTATCGAATCCCATCAATTGGATAAATCTATTATTCTCTCGGGTTCCAGAAGCTCTCTAGAGGCAATTGCTTCTAACCAATTTCACTCGAGGAATAAGCTACCAATAATATTAAAAATAAGGCAGTTACTTTTTGATTGTCATTCTAAAAACATTCAAGTAGTGCTGGCATGGATCCCAGGCCATAGTGGAATCGCTGGTAATGAGAGTGCAGATGCTTATGCTAAAGAAGCTTCAACATCAGGTACACTAAGCCAGTATAAAGCACATTGCCATGATCTTTTACCCCTTGCTAGAAAAAATTTAATAACCGAATGGGATACCCTGTGAACTATATCTAGTAGGGACAGAGGCAAGCATTAAGTCTCCATCCAGGTTGGAATTCCAGTTAAACCTTGGTTTTTTAAATACAGGAAAGTAATCAAAACCGTCTGCTCAACAATTTGCCGCATGCGACTTGGACATTGTTGTTCCCCTGTATTTCTAGCAAAAATTAGAGTCCGGGATAGTTCTATCTATGAGTGTGGTTTGGATGAAGGCACTTTGGATCATATTTTCTTCTCTTGCCCAAATAACCGGTCTTTATTCGACTATCTCCCTCCGAAGAGAGAGCTCGCCTCCGCAGCTTCGGCTTTTTGGTCGCCTTCGGCGACCAGCCTCAGCCTCTCCGGCTCGCCCGGTGTCTTCCTTTTGTTACGCAAGGGCGAAGGGGCTGCACCTTCCGAAGCGCCGGAGCCGTCAAAGAACGAAAATCTACCGATAAACGTCAGACCGATAACAGTTTTACATGATTAATTTTTTTTTTACCGCTATTTATTTTTATTTTTTAATTCAATAAATAATAAGTTTGGGCATAAAACTTGGGTGCTGTTTGTGCATACAAAAATCTATCTATTTCCGCTTTGGTAGACATCAAATTAATTAAACAAAATATTTAACAACAAAATAAAGAGCACGCAGCACGCAGTAGAAATTTTTGATTTTCTCAAAAACTAATGTTCGCGCAAACCTTTCTTTTGAGATTTTTGATGCATTTTGCATGCGCAATAGCTAGAAAAAATTAGAAATATCAAATTTTTATTCTTGGTGCCACCTTCATGGAGCTTTTCTTAACATCTATTTTAACTTTTTAGATTAGATACAGTGGACATGTACAGGCGATGTCGTTTTTTTTTTTCTTTTTTTTTTTCGTCTCCACCAGTGTGACCGTTTGTGGCAGATTTCTGCCATTTTGGCAGATTTCGCACCTAAATTTGGTCGGTGGCAGATCATGCTGACGATTTACAAAATTGGCAGATTTTGGCAGATTTAAAAGATTTCGGGAAAATGCTCATCACCTACTTGAAATTTTCAATCAGTTATTTTTTTTTATGAATACATTTGGTTTATTATATACAATTATACATAATTAGATCAAAATTTATTTCACCATATCATTTATTTCAATATCTTATCTTATCTTATATCTTTAAACGAGCAATTCTTGTATATATATATATATAATCGGAATCTCGGAAACGGCTCCAACGATTTTCATGAAATTTAGTATGCAGGGGGTTTCGGGGGCGATAAATCGATCTAGCTAGGATTTATTTTTAGAAAATGTCGTTTTATCCCTTTTTTTACGCAATTAAAAAATATCATTACAATACGAAGGTAAATTTCGCTGTCGTTGACAAGCTTCTAATAGCTCGGATGGGAATCGGACGGATTCGAAATCAGAAAATCTGGGTTCGAATCTAGGTAATTACACACCATTTTTTTTCCTTTTTTTTTTCTTTTTAATTAAGAGCTTTTTTTACTTTTTATTTTTTATTTAAAGAACCAATTCCTATTATTTTACTATTATGTCGGTAAAGTCGAAAATATTATTTATGTTTCATCAGTATGTAATGTATCTAAATATAATTTAACCGAGCAAAGCTCGGTCATCCAGGTACTAGCTAGATTATACGGGGACTTATTCTGTCTTTAAGCAAGTACGTCATATGATTATGAACTGTAATTTAAAATGGAATAATGTTCATATTCATATGATAATAATATTAACACTATTCTCCTTTATTGATTTTATTTTACTTTACGTCATTCTCATTTGATGTGTAATGTGTGCGGTTCTGTGTAACGAATCAAATTATGAAGAGAAAATACGAGCGTGCTTATCGACCTAAGCGGGAGCAAGGCCCCTTGCTTTCTTCCTGGTTATCGAGTGCTAAGGATGACCAGGGCGTTATATTATGTAAGGCGTGCAATTGTAAACTGAGACTAATCCATTAAAAGCTATTCTATATTCTATCCAACTAATCCATTAAAAGCTATTTTGACGGAGCGCACAATCCTTGGCCTAGTGTTGCCCGACCTGAAGCTTTGCAGTCTGCCAATGAGGGCCCTGGCCAGGTTGATACGGCGTTCTATTTTCTTCTTCCAGGCTGGTACGTCACTACTTTTATTAGTAGTGCGTCCAGGTTCCTGAGTTTTGGCTCCAATGAAGCGGTGTACCGCTAGAGCGGCACCAAAGAGAATAGAAACCGTATCATCCAAGCCCAGACTGCCATCCAAATATGGAGGTAGCAGTCTGTTAGCTGCCTCAATGGCACCCCGCGTCGCAGCGTTAAGAGGAAGACGGGAGAGTCATGGCCTCTGTTCCGGAGGAGCGCTCCGGATCTCGGAAATCGCCTCCTCCAAAATCCCTCTCATCTGCTCTACTTTTTGGGAGACTGCTTCTTCAGCGATCGCATCCACAGGCACTTCGCCACGAACGCTTTCCTGTTGCGTTACAACTGCGTTATGCTCTGTAGATACGGGTTCGACTTCAGGAGCAGCCTCACGTCGCAATTGTTCGAGCTCGGCGGCGTTGAATACACCCTTTCGTTGGATCGATCTGCCAGGTTCTGTTCCGTGACAGTTAAATTTGGCTCGAGCAACAGGAACTCGCGGTGCATTACTGCTCAGTAGCCAGTCCGACCGGTTTCCCCCCCTACAGCCCTAAAATATGCACGCATGACATTTTCGTTCATTTCAAGAGTCCATATCATGCGGCGTACTCTACCAGCAGCGGGCACCGAATGCTGAGTCCCTTGAGACTCTGTCGGCGCCAAGCCAACTGATGGGGGTGGTGGATACACCGGCCGGCTAGGTGGTGGTGCCGGTCGGCGGGGGTTGCTGGCGGTCCGCATGCTGCCACGTCCAGCGCCAGCTCCAGACGTGCCCTGGCGTCCCCCAGACAGCGGCCCTATGCGCTTTTCCTTTGTTGTGTCTATCCATGAAGTTTTAGAGTGCTAGATTACTCCCTCGGAGAGGCACTCATACTCTCCGAGGAGGCTGCGTTGGTGTTATGCAGCTTGAGTTGCCTTTAGTCGCCTTTTACGACACCCTAGGCTGAGGATGGATTGGTCCTATTCTACTCTGCCGGGAACCACTCGTCGTTTATTATTATTAATATTAGAATATCACTGGTTTGTTCTTAATTGTTCATTAATTTTTTTTGTTCAACTATTGTTTATTTATAAAAAATCAAATAAATTTACTCTCTTAAGTTGGCGCAACATAACCCAAATCTTATTTTTCTTAATCGATAGCTTTTATTTTTTTATATTTTGTTCGATTAATTAAATTATTCGTTCGATCGTTTTTATATTTTTATTTAATTTTTGGTAAATATTCGGTATCGCGTCACCAGCCATAATGGGGCTGATTTTTTTTAGGTGCGTTATGACTTCAAAACATCATAACTATAGTCGTATTTTTAATTAAACGAAGTAAACTGACAGTGGCTACTGTCACTTTGAGAAATAATGTTGCCATGTTCAATGTAATTGTGATGCGTTCATACTGTTCTCGTATATTTACGCGAATTTTACTCATTTAATTAAAAGTCTATATCGGATTTTATCGCGTTTATTTAAAACTTTACAGTTTAACAATAATTTTAAATTATTTCCCGACGTTTCGGACCCTTTACAGCGCTCATGATCTCGGGGAACTGAGGTGGTGGGTGTCCGAATTATTAATTAATTGTTACATACCCCGCTTTTTATACAACTTTAAATCATTACTATTAACCGTTCCTATTCAAGTCGTGCTGTGTTCTTATTTTCCTTGGGTTCAATTAATTTCAGTACTGGCTCCCAAGCTGGTGATACGTTCCAACCATCCTCTCTATTGAAATTAGGATGTTTTTTGATTTCAATAGCCTCGTGAATCATTCTTGGTAGGAATCGGTGTTCTTTAGCGAGAATTTGTGGCTTATCAAATCTGATATAGTGGTTGGTACCTTGTTGAGTATGTTGATACACAGCAGACTTTGTCGACCGTTGGTGTTTAATGTCAGCTATGTGTTCTTTGACGCGTGTCTCTATACTCCTTTTAGTTTGTCCTATATATGAGTGACCACATTCACAGTCTAATTTGTAGACCCCTGCATCTTGTAAAGGTATTTAGCACTTAACAGATGGTAATAATTAACTTTTCTTCGTTGGCGGCTTGTAGTAAGTTTTGATTGAAGCTCGCTTCAAGAAGTAGCCAACCTTGTCAGTGACTCCTTTAACATATGGTAGTATGGCAGGCTGGCGCTCAACTGTGGCAGTCTTCTTCCTCCGGGATCCGTGACGCTGACGTGGTGCTCGGAGCTTGTTGTATCGCAGTACCTGCTTGATGTGCTGTAGCTCTGCGTCCAGGTGTTTCTCGGCACAGATCCCGCGAGCTCTCTGAAACAGAGACAAACCAACGAATTTAAAAATTCTCACCACCATCCTAGACAACTTTCTGAAGCCTATATCTCATTAGGGTCTACAGGTCTGAACTAAAATCACCTTTGCAAGCATTTACATTTTGCTTGAGCAACGATTCAGTGACTTCGGGCGAAGATATAAGCGTTTTAGCTATCGAAAGTGGAATGTTGGCAAAGTGATTTTCCAAAGCCTTTGCCACTTTTCATCTGATTTAGTAGAGTGATTGTCAATTATCAGTTTACTGACACAATTAAGATCTTTAATTCTTCCAGTTTCGGCATTTATGATGTTCTAAGTCATTTTAATTTAATTATTACTAAATTTAATCTTGTTTAAAATTAATATCGACTTAGCTGCGGCACAAACATTAAAAAAATATTTTTGAGTAATTTCTAACAAAGTCACAAAAAACAAAATTAGTATTATATGATTTTTCTGTAAGAGATCATATAACTTTTGACTACTTCTATGAATTCCCTGAGTGAGTTTCCCGCACAAACATTGAAAGACTTAAAATACTTAGAAGAGATATTTTTTTTGGGTGTAAATACATTTTTAAACACTTTATTTAGGTGACAAAATAAAATTTCATATTTCTCACTTACGCCACCAACCGGTGGTATATCCATTTGATTTTTAATAGTGTTTCTAAATCTCTCCATGCGTTTGATGTTCACTGGAACGACTAGTTTACTCTTACCAACCTGCTTTTTCTTATTATAATAATTAAAACCGACTAATTGGTTACAATGATCAGAGGATAATTTGTTTATTATAGTTGTATAGGATGGAGTCCCATCTGTAAAGATGTTTTCAATGCATATGGCAGTAGAGTTAGTTATGCGGGTAGGCTCAAGAAAGAGATTAGTAATATTACAACATTTGAACAAAGACAAGAATCTTTTACTAAGTAGAGTATTATCTCATAAATTAATATTGTCGTCTCCACACACTATAATGTCTTTGTTACATTCTAGAGTTAGCTTAGTTGTCACTTCTTCTAATACTGGCTCGAATTATTCATAACATGCGTCGGGTGGTCAATAGATGCTGACTACGATACAGTGCATGAACTCAACATAGGCTAACTCTATAGTTCGTTCAGTGGAAAGGTTCACAATATGTTTACAAACCTTTCATTTTAGGTCCCTGTTTAATATGATTAAGGAACCACCATGAATAGCTGTCCATACTGAACGAACTGGCAACTTGTGCTTTTAAAAATTAAAAAAAAAAAATTGTTTGTAGTCTTTAAGCTAGTCTTCGGTAATACAAATAACATCAACGTTATAGTTTAGTTAATTAAATTCCTTACTTAAAATACCTTGTATGTTTTGATGCGCCAAATTGAAATAATGTTTATTATATAATTGTTGACTACTTAAAGTCTGACTGCTCAAATATAATTCACAGCTAGAGACCTGTGCCTCTGTTGTCTGTGTATTTAATTTAAATTATTATTACTAGCAGTAGTACGTACAGTACTAGTACTGGATGTCAATATATTTAACTGCTCAATAGAAACAGCTGGTAAATTAATATTCATCCGAGGAGTATAATCGGCCATTGTGCTTGGCATTTGTGGACTATGAGAAAGACTTCGATTCGATCGAAACTTAGAAAGAAAGAAGAAAGAAAGAAACACATTTATTTGGGACATTACACAAAATCACAGACAATAACAATAAAATTATAAATAAAAACAAACTTTAAAAAAAAAACAAAAAAACAAAAATCACCAGGAAAAAAAACAAAAATATTAAAAGCAGAAGAAAAAAAATTATATGCATAATAAAAACACAATCAAAACATGAAAAAGTAAATAAAACAATAATACAAAATAATAAAAAAAAAACAAATCTGTAACTTCATGTTGTGCCCCAAAAAGGATTATCACTCAGCTTAATGCTGGGTTTGAAAAAGAAAACCCAACGCTGATTTTCAGTGATAACCTATTATGTTAAGCGCGACAAGTATCAATCCTTTTTACATAAAAAAATACATTATAAATAGTAATACTAAATACTAATAGGTACTAAATACTAAATATTACATATAACTATAGGATATACGAACCCATGCCAGTTCGTATATTCCACAATTACCACAACACAAAACGAAATAAACATAAATACTGTAAAAATATATATAATATAAAATTCACCTAATAAATAACTCAGCGAAAATAAAAATATTTAATAATACGAATAGTGAAGTAAAAATAACAAATGTATATATATATGTCCATAAACATACATAAAATACCTACTCTTATACATGTATCCACATATATATAAATTGTAATAATAACCATTTTATTTTAAGAAATATAAGTTGCTTGTAAAATAAATTAATAAACATAAAATAGAAGGTACACGCCACAGCAGCAAAAAGAATGATACCCACCTTCATCAATATTATTAATCTCGCATAATAGACATACGGGGTCGCAACACTGATATCTACACAACATAATACAAAATAAATAAATAAATAAACGTCTCGGACTCAACGTAATCTATGTATCTAATATGTGCAATCAAAATAAAACATTGTATTTAATGAAATCATGATCAGAAGTCCTTTAACCATTACAAAAACATATATTATTTTTAAATTATTCACAGTTATTATAATAAAGTATTCCTTTGATTTTTATTTACCATGCAATTTGTATACAAATTTAATTTAAGCAAAAAAATTTTTAATGTCTTTTTCAGTTCTTATCCGTTGCACCTCTGTTTCCATCCCCCTACGCACGTATATCCTTCCGTCCCGAGTCCAAATATATCGCCAACCCTGACGTTTACCCTCCTCCCTCACCTTATAAAATAAACGCCGGTTGACATGAGTTAAGTGTTCGTTAACATAGACTCGAGACGGGTTCCCGTCGGTCACGCCAGAGGTGTCCGTACCGCGCCGCAACCGCGCCGCCTTCATGATGTCGTCGCGCAGCGCTCGCCGCGCCAACCGAATCACAATCGGGCGCGAGCGACGTGGACCGTCACCCGCCGTCATCGGGTGACGCGGACCGGTGCGCTCGGCGCTAACTATGTCGCGGGTTTCAAGCGTGATGCCTAATTTGTCAGATATTGCTTGCGTCAGATGCATCACACTTTCACCACCACGTTCGGGTACGCCAGAAATTATTACATCATTAAGCAACATCGCCTGTTCCCGCTCGTTTATGTCGTCTCTTAATTGCTGAAGCGCCTCTTCGGTTACGGACCCGTCACGTCGCGCTTGAAACTCGGCGTCAATTTTCACTTCTAAAGATGTAACGCGTTCCTCTACTGTGTCAACCCTTTTATTAAATTCCATCATGCTTTTATTTAATCGACCTATTTCTAGTCTAAAAGAAGCCATCTCCCTCGCGACTGTCGCGAGTTCCAATCGTAGAAGTTTCATTTCCTCCGCCAAGGACGCAGCAGGGTTCTTCCCCAAATTCCCTGTCATACGCGTGTCCTCGTTTACATCTGCCGTGGTAGGTGACTCGGTGCCAGTAGCAGACTTGACCTTGCCATCTGGCACACGGCACGATCTACACGTCCAGCGCGCGGGGGGGCGGGAGTCAGGGCTTAGATTGACGCAAGTACGATGGAATATCGAGCTGCATTTATTGCATTTTGCGCCTTCCGTTGGTGACAGAAACTTGCCACAGTGATTGCATTTGCTGGCCATTTCAAATACGATAAAATACGTAATGTCCGAACAGATGTTACAACCAATATAAACACTTGTTTTTAATGTTTATTAAAAGTCAACTAATAACAACAAAAGGACAAAGAAATGTTAGTTTACGAGTAATTGTATTTTTTAATGTGGGTATGCAAACCTACACACAGCTGATCGATCGTTCTAAGAAGCACAAAAACAGTTTTTTTTAATAAGTTCATAACTTAACTATTCACTCACTAAATTGTATGTATCGTTTGCTATAAATAAACACTTCAATTAATGTTTTATTTTTACACTAACTCTGGTTTTTTATTTTATTTGAGAAACTATGCGGATAGACACTTGTCACGCTCAACGTCAACTATTCATACTTAGGTGGTGCTGCAGTCTCTCCAGCGATGCCACTTTGACTACCGATATATCGAAGTATTGCATTGCTTATACAATGACGCTAGTATGAGCATAGCACGAGTGCGATTCCAATGCAGCGAGGTTTGATACAGGAGATGTCATCTCTCCGAAAATGTTTACCGCAGCATTGGAAGACGCTTTCAAGCTTCTGGAATGGAAAGGATTCGGTATCAACATAAACGGCGAGTACATCACTCATCTTTGATTTGCCGACGATATAATGCTTATGGCTGAATCCCTGGAAGATCTTAGCATTATGGTCAGTGACCTCGATGCGATGGAGTTTCCCGACGGTCGGGCCTTAAAATGAATATGGACAAGACAAAAATCATGTCAAATGTCCATGTGGTGCCCACCCCGATATCGGTTGAAGATTCTACTCTCGAAGTTAATGACGAGTTTATCTACCTAGGCCAAATTATCCAATTTGGTAAGTCCAACTTCGAGAGAGAGGTCGATCTTCGAAACCAGCTAGGATGAGCAACGTTTAGGAAGTTAAAAAACGTCTTTTCATCTGTCATACCTCAGCGTCTGAAGTCGAAAGTCTTCGACCAATGTCTGTCACCAGTGATGACATACGAATCTGCGATATGGTCTCTGATTATGGGCCTTTTAAACAAGCTCAAAGACGCATAGCGTGCAATGGAAAGGGCTATGCTTGGTATTTCTGTGCGAGATCGAATCAGAAATTATGAGATCCGTAGACTAACGAAGGTTGCCGCCATAACCTAACGGATTTGCAAGCTGAAGTGGTAGTGGGCAGGGCACATAGCTTGTAGGACTGATGGCCGATGGAGCAGAAAGGTTCTCGAGTGGAGAACACGTACGGGCAAGCGCAGCGTCGGACGGCTGTCCATGAGATGGACAGACGAGTTGAGGAAAGTCGCCGGAAGCCATTGGATGGAGGCTGCTTTGAACCGGTCGCTCTGGAGGTCGGTGGGGAGGCCTACGTTTAACAGTGGACATCCAGTGGCTGATGTGATTGATGATACGTTCAAGTCTTTCTGTACATTCCAGATTCAAAGTTATTTGAACTTTTTACTAAGGATTATAACGTCTGATTTAACGAAACAAAGATTTTTTTTTTTTATATTTCCTTTCTATCAAAAAAAAAAGAATGAATGAAATCGAATAACGCGTCAATGAATTACAGCAAACAAACAAACAACAAGTACTAATTTTGACATTCATCCCCTCTCCCAAGGGAACCGTAATAACTTTCGAGATAAAAAGTACCAAGTGTCCTTGCTTGTGGTATGAACTCAAATTGTTCTCAGTATCAGTTAAATTCATCCAATACTTTAAGAGGTTTTCGCGGTCATGATACAGACTGACAAAAAATTACATTTTTGGCTCAGTACTGACAATATAAAACAATAATATATTTGGTATATTCCGCAACATCACAGGAATTTATAAGCTTATGATACTTACGATTGCAATTAACTGATCTTTCCTTCGATCGTTTAAAACAGAATTGTTCATTTTATTTAAAGAACTAATTCAAACTTGTTTTAAACAAGTCACTTAAATTGTTCATTTAGTAAAATAATAATTTCGGGTATTTACATCACTAAATCTCAGTTTAAATAATCTTATATCTTTAAACGAGCAATTCTTGTATATATATAATCTGAGTCACGGAAACGGCTCCAACGATTTTCATGAAATTTAGTAAGCAGGGGGTTTCGGGGGCGATAAATCGATCTAGCTAGGATTTATTTTTAGAAAATGTAATTTTATCCTTTTTTTCACGCAATTAAAAAATATCTTTAGAATATGAAGGTAAATTTCGCTGTCATTAACAAATTTGTAATAGCTCGGATGGGAATCGGGCCGATTCGAAGTCAGAAAACCCCTGGGTTCGAATCCAGGCGTCTACAGACCAATTTTTTTTCTTCCTTTTTTTTTCATTTCTTCTTTTGTGAGAAAAACTATTATTGAGATTTATTTTTTATTTTTTATTTAAATAATCAGTTTCTATTATTTTACTTTTATGTCGGTAAGATCGAAAATATTATTTATCTTTCATGAGTATGTAATGTATCTAAATATAATTTAACCGAGCAAAGCTCGGTCATCCAGGTACTAATATATAAACACTATGACTATTGAAGCTCTACACAATTGTAAAAATCTTTGAACAAAAGAGTCACTCATAATTTTAAGGAAGGTAGAGTAAAAACTGAAGTGTGGTTCTTAAGCTTAGAAGTCATTCTCCGCGACGGAAGGTAAGGATAATAGGCAGCAGTTCCAATTAAGCGACGACGAGGGCGTTTGTTAACATTTAATTAACGTCAGGGAGCTATTGTGTTGCCGTCGGGCTCCAGGGCCGCCGAGCTTCGTCTGTTGCGTCTTGATGAGCCCACAAGTCATAGTGTTTCGAATTACAACTGTACCACTTCTGAACATTTCTAAACAATTGTCTTGCACGTAATACATTGCTCTTATTATTCCACTCTTTATTTTTAAGCCTTTTGTAAAAGCAGCAATAGTAAATAAACAAAATATATTATGTATATGACAGACGGCAAGATCCGCACTCCTCAGGTGCCGCTTGCTAATGACGCGATGCCTTAGGGGCGACTTTGGCGTTGACATGGGGCGCACTTATTGGAACATCTATAAGCATGCTTTTTGTCAAGGTATGTTTTATTTACTACAGAATTCTTAAATTAAATTATAAAGTTTTAAATGTTACTTTAGATATTTAAATATTTAAATATTTGTATTATGATTTAATGAGCGAACGATGAACAAAGTTGAAAAATAATATTTGATATATTTGTAACTTGTAAGTATAATTTTTTTTATCACTGAAAAGTGGCAAATGAAAAAGGTAGACGAATAAAATATAATAGCTACTTTAATATTACTTTCTTCTGAGATAAGCAGACAGGTCTGCACAATTTTATTTTTAAAATAAGCATAGGTACCTACTAGTTATTCTAATTTTTCCTATATATCCTTTTATTCAAAATGCTAAGTTTTTATCAAAATAATTGTCAAGGCTACTATCCTCCTGGACGTAGGTACACAAGTGTCTTCAATACTAGTTACTTACAACGAATAACCAAATAGATATAAAGGTGATCAGTTTCTCACAGGGGCAGTTCTATGTGGTCTGCTCCACATTAGTTACGCAAGTTTTTTTGTTTTTTAAAATAAACGTCTCACATTCAACGGCCCCCAGTAGGATATGAATCCTGTGTCGGGGGTCCGGAAACACACACAATACACAAGCACAAACGCCCAGACCACAACAAACACCTGTATGGCCTATACAGATATTTGTTATGTGCGGGGATCGAACCCGCGACCGCCAGCGCATCAGCCAGTTGCTGTGACCACTGCGCCAACGCGTCGTCAAAGTTTTCCTTTTAAAGGCGTATATATAATGTTTAATAAATTTAAAAATCAAAAAATACTGTACCTTTATTAAAAATTTATATGTATCAGTCGGCTGGTATCTAAAACACATTAAATCGCCTTACCTTAGAAACAGACAATTGTGTGTATGCTAAGCATATTTATATTATACTAGCTTTTAGCCCGCGACTTCGGCCGCGTAGAGGTCGAAAATGGTTCTAATGGGATTTTTAATTGGTTTTTTACATTATTATTTTGTTATAACATATAAATTATGTTAAAATGTTTGAATACTTATAAAATATAACAATCTTTATTATAGAGTAGGGATTTAAAGTTTAAATAAACATTAAAATAAAAATAAAATTGTTATATTTTATGAACACGAAGCTCGGCCTTTGATCTGGAGAAAGTTACACGGTGGTGTTATCTTTTTAAAACGAAATCGAAATACTACACCTACCGCAGTATTTCATTGTAAACAATATTTTTTGTTTTTCCTTCGAGTGCTAGAATCACATACAACTGGCTGTTTGAGAAGCACCTTTCCCTCAAGTATACTCCCGCTACCTTAAGAGTTTGACCTTAAGCTTTGTTTATGGTAAATACATACTCATATACACTCATACATTATATTATTATCCATTTCCGGGAAATCAACATTTTAAGCAAGAGGTTTGAGACTGTCCGGCAGTAACATCTCCCCTCAGATGGACTCTCACATTTATGGTAAGGCTCAGTTTTGTCACTGAAGGCCACAAATGCTTCTGTACTGTAATGCACTGTATCAGCCTGTAAACAACAAACTGCTGAGCGAAGGCCTCTTCTCCATTTAGAAGGCTTTGAGCTTAATCAACCACGCTGCTCCACTGCGGGTTGGCGGATAATATCCCTACCATGAGTAACGATCATTACCAGATATCCATGATAACAACCGGGTTTACTTGCTCTCCGAGGCACGGTGGGGAAACCCACAAGGACATACACCCAGAACGGAAATAAATATTTGCACAAATTCAAATATCTGCTACGAGTGGGAATCAAACCCGCGACCACCGGCATTGAGGCGACTACTCGCACCACTACACCAGAAGAAAAGAAATAAATTATTTTATAATAGACGCATTGAGTTGTCAAACATGTGTCTAAAAAAGCACTAAGGAGTATTGATAGCAACTTCGAAGCAAATAACTTTCTATCTCCCTTTTAGCCCTGTTAGGGGATGAATTTCGATAAAATACGAAACACGTCTCCAATCAATTCTATTAAAGAATATTTATGCAAAATTTGAAGTAGATTGGACCAAGGAATCACGTTGTCCCATACAAACTTTGCCCCCCTTTTCCACCCCCTTAGGGGTGGAATTTCAAAAAATCTTTTCTTAGCGGATGCCTACGCCATTAAAAGAACATACTCTCCAAGTTTTAGGTCTCTACGATCAGCGGCTTAGGCTGTGCGTTGATCCATCAGTCAGTCAGTCAATCAGTCAGTCATTCAGGACAAAGCATTTTATACGTATAGATTTTATATACAGGTATATATATTAAATTGTGGTTTTTTTATCTAAAAACAAGCCAACACGTGTTTTGGCCGTATTGAGGTTATTAGTTACTGATCTTATGATGTGAGTTACAGCGTAATGTTCTATATCCTAAATAATGACTCAGTAATATATTATGTAAGTAACAATTGTACAAAATTTTAATATAATAGGTTCAGAACTTTGAAATTTGTATGTTCGCACAACAGACTAAAATTCTAAAAAATATTGTTATGGCCCCAGTAACAATAGTAGATATACCTATATATTAATACATTCACATATTTTTAGGTTCTCGTAAGAACATAAACCTTTTTTTTTATCTTTTGACTTTTGCTATCCTTTAAAATTTAACCACTCTGGGAACTTGCCCAAGTACCTCCAGTGCTAGTGTAATTCCAGCGTAAATTATAATAAAGGGTTGTTTGTTAAAACTACATAAAAGGTGACAAGTATTGAAGATTGTTAGTTTTGTAGAAAAATACCTTATAAGGAATAAATGTTAAACGTAATGGTACACTTTTTCGATCTACCCAAAGAAATATTTCCAAATGTAATAAGGATTTTTCTGTGCGGCGTTGAAGGTATGAGATTTGATTTATCGCAGCGGGCCGAGTAAGGCGCGCTGACCGCTCGGCCGCTCGGCTGCCCGCCGGACGCGTTATTAAACTTTTCCCCATATTAAACATTCCGGAGACGAATACATTTTATTGTTGCCTCGGACCGACGTCAGAGGCCCCTACAAAGCGAAACTCAAAGACGGCAATTGCGAAATAAATTGAAAGCAATTTGATATTGCGTTGTAAGTAATAGTCAACAGAAGCCCGCAACCCTATAGAAGACGAAAGATTTAGAAAAGTTTTTGTGGTCCACTTGTATCTGCCTCTTTGTTAAAACTTAGGGCTCTGGTATACTCATAATACAACTTTGTCAACAAATAATGATATAACAAGGTAAGCAATTTTTGAGATTATATATATATATATATATATATTTTTGCAGTAATAAATATATAATGCTATGGATATTATATATTATTGTTTATTATTTTTATTATATTTATACTATCTACATCTACATATATTATAATTCCAATATATTATAATATATCCATAAAACATAAATAAAAAAAGAACAACTAGTGTTTAATAAAATAATAAAATAGGGAAAAATTACAATTGCATCAGTTTAAATTAACGGCAAAAGAATAATCTCCGTTCTATTTCCGATAATTATAATCTCGGAAATGAGATATCGGATTAGACTGGTTAATGAAGAAGACGTTGAGATAGACGAAAAAGAAAACATAAATATAATAATACTAGCTTTTAGGCCGCGACTTCGTCCGCGTAGAAGACGAAAATGGTTCTAATATGATTTTAACAGGTTTTTTACGTTATTAGTTTTGTTGTAACATATACGTTATTATGTTAAAATGTTTTAATACTTATAAAATATAACAATCTGTATTATAGAGTAGGGATTTAAAGTTAAAAAAAAAACATTAAAATAAAATTTCCTTTGGGGTGCTAAAATCATCAGGCTACTCTGGAACATGCCACATACAACTGGCTGTGAGAGAACCAGCTTTCGCTCAAGTATACTCCCGCTACATTAAGAGTTTGACCTTAAGCTTTGTTTATGGTAAATACATACTCATATACACTCATACATTATATTATTATTCAGTTCCCGGAAATCACCATTTCGGATTTCCTATTTTAAGCAACAGGTCTGAGAACTGTCCGGCAGTAACATCTCCCCTCAGATAGACTCATATTTATGGTAAGGCTCAGTTTCGTCACTGAAGGCCACAAATGCTTCTGTACTGTACTGTATTGTATCAGCCTGTAAACAACCCACTGCTGAGCGAAGGTCTTTTTTCCATATAGAAGAAGGATTGGAGCTTGATCCACCACGCTGCTCCACTGCGGTTCGGCGGATAATATCCCTCTGCACAGTTGGTAGTGACCCTGCTTACTGCTCCAGGATCATGTGTTCAATTCCCGCCTCGAGTCTGGGTGTAATATGTATTTATTTCTATATGTATTATTTATATGTATATTTATAAAAAAATATATATCAGTCGGTTGTTACCTAAAACACAGGCATTAAGTTGCCTACCTTAGGAACAGACGATCGCTTGTGTATGCATATATTTATATTTAATAATAGTCCAAGACAGCTTGTATTTCCTCTTTTTTAGTTTTAGTGTAAGATAAAGTTAAATGGGTATATGATTTATAATGTTTTCTGATCTTGTTCCGTCATTAGTCCGTGGTGCCAATCTGTACTAATTGGGGTGTTAATGCCGTATAATTCAAAAATGATTCCAAGTTCACTTCGGTGTCTTCTATATCTATATCATTATGAGCTACAGATGCCTTGCTGATGAGTCATTTAGTTTAAAACCCTTGACTTAAAACAACACCAACATTGAAGTAAAAAATATGATATAAAACACTATTTTACGATAAAGCGATCATACGGTATATTTACAACTAAATTTTGTTACGTTTATTATAAAGTCTTGCCTGTTCCACCAGGAGCACCCAAAAAAAGATATCACTTACACCTGCGTCAATACTGGAAATTTTTTTATAATAGACTGATTGAGTTGTCAAACATGTGTCAAAATAAAATGTAATTTAAATCAAAACCACTAAGGAGTATTCATATCAAAATAATTTTCTTCCCCTTTTAACCCCGTTAGGGAATGAATTTCGATAAAATACGAAACACGTCTTCAATCAATTCTGTTAAAGAATATTTATGCAAAATTTGAAGTAGATTGGACCAAGGAATCACGTTGTCTCATACAAAATTTGCCTTCTCTTTTCATCCCCTTAGAGATAGAATTTCGTAAAATCCATTCTTAGCTGACCTCTACTCGGCAAAAAGAATATCCCTACCAAATTTCAAGTCTCTAGGTCTTATAGTTTCAGAGATATCGTGATGAGTGACTATATCTATAGAAAGTCTATATATATATATATATATATATATATATATTACTAACGTTATGGATTATAATTGTCTAATTAGATTCTATACATATAATATATTTTTATTAAAATTTCAAGATAAGTACGGACTCAAAAATAGTATGGAAGCGTAAAAATTAAAAAAAAAAAGTTTTTCTACTCCCATGCTTTAAATCCTCTATAAAAGATTCTGAAACAGTTAGCTTATTACCAACATTAAAACACCCAACGTCCTAATAACCATTATATCATCCAAACGGATGACATAATGTTATATGTATATGTGTGTATTCAGGATGAATGGTGAGTTACTATCAATATTTAAGGAGAATACTCGGTACATGATTCTCATTCGAATTATGTTAAAAAAAATAGGTAAACATTAATAAACTTTTAAGTAAAGTTACTCAACAATTATCTAAATATTTACACGTCGTCTGGACACCCTAGCAGCTAGCTGCACTATCGACACAAAACAGGTAGTTTACCTACGTCCAAACGCCGCCACGTGTTAACAGGGTAGCAGGATAAACAAGCATGATCGAGTACCCCTTAATACTGTCTAAATACTGTTACCCTTAATACTGTCTAATCTATCTCTATCTAAGATTATCCAGGCCATTCCATCCGCTCTGCGAAAATTGATCCAGAAGAGGACTGATCAGAACGCATCCTCACAACCCGGCCCCAGCGTTACAGTAGAATCTTTGCTTAGAGAGGGGAATGGGAGCGGGGAAGTGGGCATTAGAACCAGATGCGTGGCCCTCTTCATGGACAATGAAGCGGAGAGGATCGGAATAAGTTTCTGTCGCTCCGAAGGGCGGGATCGGCTGGTGGTCTCGCCGGGGTTCGCTCTGCTGATAAAGGGCAGCACACAGAAAACGAGCTTCAAGCGCATTAAGATCGACGCGCTTGCGCAGAAATCGGACAATGACTCGATCTACCGGACGGTGCGGTTGCAAAACAAGGTGATCGCTCTGTTCGAGTGGGGAGAAGAGTCTGCTTTTGCGCAGGCAAGCTCTTGGCTGCAGCGGCGGGGTGAAATTCCCGGGGCGACCCCCGGAAGAATAAGTGTGGACTCTATGAGAGTCGGCTATGAAAGAGGCAACGTGTTTGATAGATACGGCTGCCTAATGGCCTCGAAAACTCACGAGGTCATCGTTTACGAAGACAGGGGGGAGGATCTGGGATACTTAAAACCCCAGTCCAGAACATCTTCACCCCCTGCATGGCTGACTCTTGGAGAGACCGTACTCAGTGGTTCGGAGCGCCTACAGAAAAAGACCGAAGCCCAAAAAGCGGAATCAGTGTCGCCCACTCCGCATGAGACAATATCTAAATCAAAGCCCCGTCTGATGGCGATAGCGAAAATTATCCAAGCGACAACCTCCCCTAAACGAGGAAAACGACTGCCCCACCTTGCCCCAAGGTCATTGGTATTAAGAGATCGGCAATCGGAGGCACTTGAAAGGTTCATCAAAGAGGAAAATCCGAGGTACCCACAAACGCCACCGGCCACTCGGACAAAAGCCGACATGGGGCATGTTATACCACCAAAGCTACGACCAGCGTCCACGCCGCAACAACATGCGGAAAATGCGGATATCGAGTTCCTGGCCATCACAAAGGCGAACTGCGATGTATGCCTAGCCACCTGCAAGAAAATCATGCAGAGCTTCCAGTATGGCCACGAAAACTTACTGGGAGTGGAACTTGAAGAAGCCGAGGCAGCCATTTACAATAACGACACCCGCGAAATACTCAGGGGTAACATGTCGGGAAGGTATATGGCTGCTTATAATACCACAGTCGGCTTCGTGGGCGCGGTCGACGCCGAGGGCCAGAACGAAGAACCTCAAGCCTTCCATACACCTAAAGGGGATCCAGTGGTGGTGGTGGCCAGGTGCACGAGAGTGATGCTAGGCGACCGGATACTCGAGATGGCAAAAACCATTACGGGAGATCCGGAAGTCGGCAGCGTTTTCGGAGCCTGGCAGTTACCAGCACTGAAATGGATAAACGGGGTTCCTGGATGCGGCAAGACGACTTACATAGTTAGAAACTTCGACGAGGAAAACGAGGTCGTAGTTACGACCACAGTCGAGGCGGCCAATGATCTCAGGCAGAAGCTGACGCACCATTATGGCGACAAAGCCAAATCCAAGGTGCGCACTATGGCTTCCATATTGGTAAATGGTTTTCGTGAGGGCATAAAAATAAGCCGTTTAACGGTGGACGAGGCCCTCATGAATCACTTTGGTGCCATAGTGATGGCCGCCCGACTGTCGGAAGCAAAAGAGGTCATCCTTGTCGGAGACATTAATCAGCTGCCTTACATCGACAGGGAAAACCTGTTCGAGGTGCGATACAGCAGGCCTAATCTGACGGTAAATATATCATGTGAGTTGTCATGCACGCATCGGAATCCCAAGGATGTCGCTCTTGCCATCAGCGAGGTTTACGACAGGATCTACAGCTCGAACCCCATCGTCCACTCCCTGCGTGCGGAGAGGCTCACTGGCGCTAAAATACCCGAAAAACAGAACCGGACCCTGTACCTGGTCTTCACACAAGAGGCCGGGGATATAGTACCGGAGAAGGGTCGAGCGTCATGACCATTCACGAGGCGCAGGGTCGGACGAGCGAGGAGGTAATTGTCATCCAAACGAAGGCTAAGAGGCTGCGAATACACAATAGCGTTTCGCATGCGGTGGTCGCGGTGAGTAGGCACACCAAGACCTGTGTCTACTACGCCGACGACAGGGATGACGCAATCGGCCGATTCGTGGGGAGGGCGGCGGAGGCCACTACAAAAGAAATATTCGAGCACACCCTCAAGATGGCAATTCATTATAGAGACACAGCAGTCATTGAGGATGTGCTCGCACAGCTGGGGGCTGATGCTGATTTAGATAAACCGAAATTATAGAGTACCAAAATAGGAGAATTATAAATAATGTAATATTTATAAATATATATAAATGGAATAATATAATAAATGCATGTAGTTATAGTATTGTAAAAAAGAAAATATATATATATATATATATATATATATATATATATATATATATATATATAGGTATAGGTATAGTATTGTAAAAAAAAATGTATATATATTAGGATAAAAGTGGTCAGTTTGGACTCTCGTTTCAGGGACTAGAGATATTAAGTCTAGTTTTAAGTACTTATTTACTTTTGCTGAGTAAAAACGTCTGTATGTTACAATAAAATATATGAAAAGAAATAGACCAGGGTCGATAATTTTTGAAACCAAAAAAAATCACAGTAGGATGAAACCCATTAGAAAAGGAGGGGAATATGATCAAAATGAAAGGAAAAATAAATTACGGTCGATCCGAGTTCGGGAAGTGGGAGGGGGGAGTTTTTAAGGGTAAAAAATGGTTTATCTTGATTTCCGGCAAAACTACAAGTCCTATGGAAAAAAGTTAAATGGAAAAGTTGTAGGTAATAAAAAGATCTGCAACTTTTGTATTTGCAATTTTTTCACATAACCTCAAAATTTAGGTGAAAAATTCAAAAAACCAAGTTTTTGGTTTTTTATTTATATCTTTTTCAAAAACATTTTTTTTTTCTACGAAATTTGGTAAGAACTTACCTTATTATGTCCCAAACACACTGTAATTTATTTGATTTAAAATATTTATTTTTTCGCCTTATTTTAACTTAATATCAAAAAAGCACCCTAATTTTCAATCGAAAATTCTGACGTCAAAATATCAGTTTTTTTCAAAAGTTTTGGGGGCTTTTTATTCGTTGAAATATCTACTTTCTGATGGTGTAAAAAAAAATATACATTACTATAGGAAATTTTCTCAGAAAATGCTACGAAATTACAGGTAGTATAGTCCAGACCCTCCTAACCTCTTCCCCACTTCTCTATGAAATACCTTTTAATGGGCTAAAATTTTCCGTAGGTCACTCAGGTATATAAGTTATCTTAAAATATCAATAAACAGACATCTATACATATAATTTAAAGAAGTTTCCATAATTTTCTCAAAATATTGTATATATCTTATTAATTTTAATCTTATTTCGTAGCATTTTCTGAGAAAATTTCCTATAGTAATGTATATTTTTTTTTACACCATCAGAAAGTAGATATTTCAACGAACAAAAAGCCCCCAAAACTTTTGAAAAAAACTGATATTTTGATGTCAGAATTTTCGATTGAAAATTAGGGTGCTTTTTTGATATTAAGTTAAAATAAGGCGAAAAAATAAATATTTTAAATCAAATAAATTACAGTGTGTTTGGGACATAATAAGGTAAGTTTTTACCAAATTTCGTAGAAAAAAAAATGTTTTTGAAAAAGATATAAATAAAAAACCAAAAACTTGGTTTTTTGAATTTTTCACCTAAATTTTGAGGTTATGTGAAAAAATTGCAAATACAAAAGTTGTAGATCTTTTTATTACCTACAACTATTCCATTTAACTTTTTTCCATAGGACTTGTAGTTTTGCCGGAAATCAAGATAAACCATTTTTTACCCTTAAAAACTCCCCCCTCCCACTTCCCGAACTCGGATCGACCGTAATTTATTTTTCCTTTCATTTTGATCATATTCCCCTCCTTTTCTAATGGGTTTCATCCTACTGTGATTTTTTTTCATTTTTTACTATTTTTGAAGGCTTCGGCCCTGGTCTAAAAAGGGTATAGGCGCATGTAAGCCTGTAGATGTGAAAAAAAAAATACTGTCTAATCCTGGCTTAGGATAGGCAAAAATACTAAGATATTTTACTCGTTTAAGCAACAAATTTGTTGACTAGGTAAATGATGTGAACTTTGGCAATTTTTAGATGTGAACAAGCGGCACAGTAAAACACCTGTGCACGTGCCGCCGGCATGACTGGAGTAGTGTCAAGGCTTCATTTATTTGAATTGAAATTTATGAAAATTTCTATTCTCCTTAAATATTGATAGTGACTCACCAGTCACCTGTATATATATATAATATATTTCATAATAAAACTCCTTTTTTTTTCTTTTTCGATCCCTTCTGTGCAAAGGGTTTACAGAACAGACAGCCACATTCTTACTGCTCGATGCGTGGTATCTGTATAAATTCCAATAATTGCACTATACAAAATGTTAATTACTACTATAATAAATAATTCTTTCATTAATATTTAGTTTATTTGTATATATACTCAGTACTGGATGATATAAGTTGACTAGGACTTACTGTTTTAATGTTAGCAGTAAGCTAACTGTTTCAGAATCTTTTATAAAGGATTCATATTATGGGTGTAGATAAAGTCTTGTATGCAGCAACTGTTGATAATCAGGTATTAATTAGTAAGTCAAAAAGGACATGTTATTATAACAAGGGAATAGATGATACGATTAATCAATTTATTTTGAAAAGTACGAGTAATTTGAATAACAAAGAAATGTTTACAACGAGGGATACTCGATACAAAATAATATGATGAGATAACCCATCCATATATACTATAACGAGATATTGTGTCCTTTACTTTATTTGCGTTGTGGTCGTCTAAGAAAAAATCCTAAAATGGCTAAATATGATAAGAACTCGTAAATGGTTCTATTTCACTCATGATTTGTAAGAACGCCGAGGAAACACTCCATTTCATTATCAATTTCATTTTATTTTATGATACGTTTATATTGTAGCGGATATAATAATTATGTTAACGCTCATTCTAAGAAAATTTAATTCTTTATCTAGTACGGTACAATGGTAATTAAATGGTAAAAGGGTCCCGATGGCATCTTTTGTGTACAAAACTTTTATATTTTTATAAGTAATTACGAGTATCACGAGAAATTTAAATGCCTTTGAATTTTTATGATTAAATAATAATCGAATCAATCATAATAATTAAAAAAAATCACAATCCAATGTATTCTGAAGATAAACTCTCAACAATTCACCCGTTCGTAATGTGTGCGTTTATGTTTACTTAAATCATAATGATTGTGTTACTTCTGACAAGTTATAATATATTTAATAGTTGCAGTTATCATTCTAGTTTTAAAAATAATATAATATGTATGTACGATCTTTTGCAATATTTAGTTATTAAAAGTATAGTAGGTTACTAAATACAGTTTAAGTTTATAAATTACGATGCATATGTTTACTTTCACTAAATTTAGGCAACTTTAATGTTCGAATTAAATACGATTATATGACATGCTACTATTGCTGTAAAGCTCAGAAATATATTAGAGGAATAGCTTCTTCATTCTTGTAAATTATTGAGTTGGACTCACAAGCTAAGTGATTGGATTGGACCATTATCTTGTATCTGCTGATTTCTAATACATTTCGTCTCCTTTGTATTACTTAAACCAATGAATGTAAATGGGTCTTACTTATCGACAAATATCAACATTAGAAGTATTTACGGCATAAATTTATTTATAGGTAGATTTTATTAAATAGATAGATAGATAAAAACACTTTATAGTAAAGTATACACAAAGTAATGAAATACAGAGTAATAAAAATAGAAAAAAAGAAAATGGTGCAAGGGTGGCCTTATCACTAAAAGTGATCTCTTACAGGCATTTAAATTATTAATAATAAAAAGATTATAATAAGATTAAATTAATAATAAGATTAAATGAAAATTGGAAAGGTGGAAACGGAGCATAAAGTCTATTTTCCAAGGTTTTGTAAATGTTCCCTTATTCTCTTTACTGGTAAACTACTTCAAATTAAGAGATTGTTAGAAAACAATACATCTTAAATTGTTTAATTATTATTCTCGTTGTATTTTTTCTTTAATCACTTACACACTAGGTCTAATATCATGATTGAATATACATTATATTTGTATCACACATTTTGACATAATTTTTATACAATAGGTTCTGTTCTTGTAACGTTCTTTCATCTTCTGTGGTAGCAGTATATTTATATATCTATCTGCAAACGAATCACGCATCAGTACCTACTAAATGAATTTATATTTTTATTAATTTTTTATTAAAAATATACTAAAGTTTTTTATTGTACAATAAATACAAATTTTAATTACACGTGTAATTTAGACTTCTATAAAATAAAACTTTAAGTTATGCGCATGAAAGTATGAATACAATCGTAACAATATTGTAAGAACTGAGAGAGTTACGAGGTAGACTTATGGCTTCCATTCAGTAGAAGAGAGATAATGCTTGCAGGCAATCACATAAGTGGATCAAATAGCTGTAGTCCATTTGGATAATGAACTAGCGACTGTAGCCTCTATGAGTTCTTTTATTGTATAGTCGTTACTATATATGGCCTGTATTTAACTCAACGTTTGTAAAGAAATGAATCTTCACAATATGCTTACTTAAGGCTTACTTGCTATTTGAAATTAGCTAACCTTCTCTAGCTTGTGTTTTTATTTGATTTGAGTTCAAAAAATTTGATTTCATACTATTAATTAAATAAATAAATAATTAGAAATGAGTTCGATTTAATATATAAGTCATACGGTGGGCCTTTTCGATGTTTTCTTGAGACTGTGGACATCCGACGTCGTTTTGAATATTTTCAAGAGAATTAAAGATCGGATTTATAACAGTTTTTCGTATATATACCTATATATATATATATATATATATATATATATATATATATATATATATATATATATATATATATATATATATATATTTATCACAGCTATTATGCCTATATGACAATGCCAGGGAAGAATCACAATCAGTGGTTCATCTACCACCTTCACTTCAAGGCTATTTTACTACAGTATACGCAGAGATGTGCAAAATACTTTTAAAAATGTATTTAAATACAAAATGCAAATACTTTTCTAATTTACTATTTCAAATGCAAAATACAAAATACTTTTGTTTTTTGTATTTAAATACTAAATACAAAATAGGTATTTTCAAAATACTTTATTCAAATAAAATACTTTCAATTTGACGAGTACTTACATCTACCTAGGACAAAATTTCCAACTTGGTAGGTCCAACTTCGAGAGAGATGTCAAAAGTCGAATCCAGCTAGGATGGGCAGCATTCGGGAAGTTAAAAAACGTCTTTTCATCTGTCATACCTCAGTGCCTGAAGTCGAAAGACTTCGACCAATGTGTGTTACCAGTGATGACATATGGATTTGAGACGTGGTCTCTGACTATCGGCCTTTTAAACAAGCTCCAAATCGCACAGCGTGCAATGGAGAGGGCTATGCTTGGTATTTCTCTGCGAGATCGAATCAGAAATGATGAGATCCACAGACAAACGAAGGTTGCCGACATAGCCCAACGGATTTGTAAGCTGAAGTGGCAGTGGGCAGGGCACATAGCTCGTAGCTTGTAGAACTGATGGCCGATGGAGCAGAAAGGTTCTCAAGTGGAGACCACGTACCGGCAAACGCAGCGTCGGACGACCGCCCGCGAGATGGACAGATAACTTGAGGAAAGTCGCTGGAAGCCTTGGATGGAAGCTGCTTTGAACCGGTCACTCTGCAGGATATGGTGATGATGATAACTTTCAAATGGAATTACTAGTTTTCTTTATTCATTAAAGATTTTAACACAATAAGTTCCTCAAAAAGAGCATCAGACATTTTGCGTCTGTGTGGGCGCATTATCATACCACCATATGAAAACAATCGTTCCACTGGTGCCAAACTAGGAAGGCATGTGTTATATTTAAAAAAAACTTTTTTTTACCGTTGGGTATGTGTTGAGAATGGTCAGACTTGTGTCTTCGTCTCTTAAATATTAGAGGGTCTACAAATCTATCAGATGCGGCTGTTGCCATTAGTTGAGGTTGCTGAGGAGTCTGAATCGTTGAACATATAGTAAGACTCACTTTTTTTGCTTTTTTTCCTTGTTGATGTTTGTGGCTGTGCACTTTTTAATTCTTCTTTAGCAGTACTTTAAGTAAAAAAGTATTTTATATTTTACAAATACAAAATACATCTCGCAAAGTATTTCAAATAAAATACAAAATACTTTTTTTTAAAGTATTTCAATACAAAATATAAAATACGTATTTTGTATTTTGTATTTGTATTTTAAATACAAGTATTTCAAATAAGTCACAACTCTAAGTATACGCCTAGGTACGCAAAATAGATCTAATCCACTTTCTTATCTTTTTGAAAATGGTTAACTAGAAATAGATTTTCGAGACGTAGACGAAATTTGAAAAAATATTTTTAATGAATCACATTCTGACGGAAGTAGTGAATTTAAATAAAACAGATATTTTATGTCTACTTAATAATACTACTCAATAGCAGATGACGTTTTTTATCTTACTAAAACTCAGTTTCTAATTTTTTTATGTTATGTCATTTACGAAATTTAAACATGAAAAGGTAATTCAATATATATTCATGGCAAGAGCATTAAACAAAATTAAAACTCGATAAACAAAACAAACAATAAGGATTCTCAACGACGCGACGGGTAAGTCAAATCAGATTTCTATTTACTCGTGTGCGGCGTTCCGTGGTGCTAGTGTACGGGAGTAGTATCTGATCAATCCATTATCGGGCCCGTACTCTGTCCAGGAGCTGTTAGGCTCGCAACTTGGTGACACACATTTTCCATTTTCCCCTCTTGTCCTTACACCGGCCCAGTTTCGGCTCTTCCATAATTCAATCCATAGCGAATCCATTGTGTTACGACACTCCCACGGCTCAGTGTATTGATAATTTTAAAAACGCAAAATGTGCTTTTATTATTATAAATAGACGAAATTAAATTAATATTTTTGTCCAAGGTAATATTGCAAATAAAGTTAAATGTTGTTACTATTGTTATTAATTTATAGAGTTATTGCTTATTTATTTAATATATAAAAGAGAGTAAATGTCTATTTTACCAAATGATATGCCATGTGTGTTAATTTTTTAATTATTAATTATTGACCTCAGTAGTAGCGTAATATGTATGTGTCAAAATCAATTACTTCCTTCAAATTATTATTTTAATTTCGAATTTATTGAAAACATTTCGTTGTTTAGAGGTGGGTGTAAGTATAAACTAGCGCTATAGCGCTTCCTCTAGTCTATTTGGGCGAGATCCATTACTTCAGAGTGGCGGCAAGAAGCAATCTCATTGAATGACCGCCCTCCCCGTACCTCTCATCCTCCTCCCGATCCATGCCAATCGGTAAATATGCGTGTTAAATATGTATACGCTGTTAGATGCTCGTAAGTGTATTAGATTTTACTTGCTTTTTCATTCTGTCAAGTAGCAGCCTATAAATATAAGACAGTCAATATACAACCATTCCATATATTGATTACGATGAGTATGAATTATTACTTCTTTTCGTCTTTAAATATTGCCTAGTGATAGTAGGTAATCTAAATCCGTTAAATAATTCAATAAATATTCTTAGATGTTTGAAACAAAAATAAGTATCTAACTAAGCTAAATAAAACTTTATTTCGCCTCTATACCCATTAGTCATAATTCTACGAACCAAGTAGGGAATCCTTTTGTACTACCATACCCACTTATAAGTTTGTTGTCTGCATGAGATTTAATAACTTATATCTGACAGTGAAAACTTGGAATGCACTTCGGACGAAGTGACTAGACTTTTCCATTAGAGGCAATTATCAGGCACAACAGAGAATCCTGTGCTTTCAGTCGAGCAAACCCGCAAACCCCATCTTGGGGACGAACCTGTTAGAGATAATGTCATAAAGTCGCCGGAGCAGAGAGCCGGACTAACATCTTTGCTGTTGCGATGGCCTCACCTCGGGATAATGGACGCTCCGCACCCCCCTCCTTATCTCCCTTCGCTGCGAATTTACTTAAAACTCAATACAAATAACATTAAATCTAAATGTTAATACGCGAATAAATAAAATAAATAACGAGTTACTGACACATTTATATAATGTTCATGTTATTATTTATTTTTTAGGCTTAACGTTTGAAGTAAAGACATGTAAATCAGGTTGAAAAAATCACATATTTTATTCTTTAAAAACAATATAATATTTATCTTAAAAATTAGATAAATTCAAATAACATTACACATTGATCATAGGACGATTTGAAATAAAATGTTACAAAAGTCGACTTTTAAATAAAACAAACAAAATATACAAAAAATAAAAATGAAATAACGTTTCAAATTAAAGGAGGTTCTTATAAAAAAAACATGATTTTTCGCAGTCTTTTAACTGACTTCAAGAATAATTAATATCGGAATTTTAAAATATTCACATATGATAATCTGTTAGGGCTTCCAAACAAAATACAAGATTTTATAAATGTTTATATGTATGTAGATATGTATATATTCTTAGTTCTAGTTATGTACTTCAGTCCTAATTGAAATGTCCCATTATTTTCTATTATATCTTAAGGCTAACAGTAATTTATATGTATATATCTAGATATTTATATTCTTATTCATTACCTACTTGTATTTATTATATTATTTACCTATTTTATTATTTGTATATATATATAATAGTATCCCATCTACAGGCTTACATGCGCCTATACCCTTTTCTTTTCATATATTTGATTGTTACATACAGGCGTTTTTACACAGAAAAAGTAAATAAGTACTTAAAACTAGACTTAGTATCTCTAGTCCCTGAGACGAGAGTCCAAACTGACCTCTTTTATCCTAATATATATATATATATATATATATATATATATATATATATATATACATATAATAGATACACTTTATCATCATTTGTATATATTTAAAAAATATATAATATAAACATTATGTTCATATTTTAGTAAATATATAATTATGTTGTCTTATTATATTACATACATACATATGTATGTATGAAAATTACCTAATATACCTATAAACATACATAATGTTTGTCTAAGAATTTCTCCAAAACTTGTTACTACATCGCGATTTTTCTTATTTATTTTGTTTTTTATTTAATCGGTTCAGTGATTTCAAAGATATGGGTTATAATTGTACTTACGTGACTTACGCCGAGTTGCACGAAACAAATTTTAAATTTAAGTGTTTATTAAACTAATTTAATCACAAGAATCGTGATTATCTGTTGCACGAAACCTACACCGGATTAAGTTAACAAAAAAATTTAGTTTAATTTCAAGACCTATCTAACGGATGATTAATTCCAACAGCTTTAAATTAATCATGAGATCAACTAATTTTAAGATTAATTGCAACTTAACTAACGGAAAGTTAGCGACGGTTTCGTGCAACTCGCCGTAAAACTAAAAAAAAGACAACAAAATTAATGAGGAAACAGATGTTTTTTTTAATATATTCACTAAAATAGGTAACGTACGCAACGATATAAAACGTAGGTAATAACTAGAGTTATTTATTTGAATTCGGATTAATTTTTCTAAATTCCTTTTTTATTGTAATATTTAAAAAGTATTGTTGTTTTAAATAGTTTAATGGCACGGGACCATTTGTATCCGGATTTGACTTGCACCTGGCCAGGTAACATTACGTATAATAATTAGTAGTCATTGTCATGTTATACACTGTGTTATAATAAATCCGTTATCGACTTATGACAGGAACATGATAGTGCTGCTAATAATTAATTAATGGCGTATCAAACCTCTCGCACCATCCCGCTATTACTCCCGATCGCATTTACTGAGCGTTTGGGAAACTTATCGTTCATTCTTTATGAACACGACACGACATTTATAATTTTTTTATTTTATTTTTTTCATCTATATTTATTTCTTACTTTGGCAAATAATTTTAACATCCTATCTTTCTTCTTGTATTTCTTGTGTGTTTTTTTAACATTTTTTAAATTATTATTTTTATGTTGACTGGCCCATGGGTGCGGTTTTATCCTCGTTGATGTTCATGATTACTGCTCAGTTTACATGAGTCGTATCGTGATGTGTTTTTAACCTTTGAAACACTTCATTACGATCAGGTATATAAGCTATAATTAACCTAGAATTAATTAAAATCGTAATTCATAAAAAAAAATTAAAAAATTAAAAAATGTTTAAAAAAAACACAAGAAATACAAGAAAAAAGAAAAGAGAAGAAATTTTTAGCTAATATTTAACAAACTGTTATAATACTCGTACAAATGATTTCTAAACGACAATAATATTCAATGATTATTTTAATGTAAATTGTTTGTTTATTAAATGCTTTCTTCTGTCCGTCGACATATTAACTTTGCATAGTCGTCAGATCTTTGTTATCACACCGTATAAATGTATGAGTGGCCTTAATGGACTAGCGTTGATGGTCCGTCACTCCACATTTGACTGGGCGGCTTTCACATCGGCACTTACGTAATGCCTGTGAGCTTACACACTATAGTAATCTGTCAATTTGAAGTACTATATTGCCTAAACGGACGATATATCGGGCAATATCTAGCAAAGTGCTCCAGCTTGACGTATCTAATTTATATTAAAACATCTCCATTTCGAAAGGGATAAAGCTATTTTAATTTACACTGAGAATCAATTAAAATAGATGTTATTTTCGGTTTTATAAAAGAATTTAAGGAATGTGTTTCGTTTATTAGTTAATTAGTTAATAAAAATTTAATTGCCTCATGTTTATAATTTTGCAATTCATTTAAATAATTATCGTTATCACTAGGATTCAATAAATTTGAATAAATCAATTTAATTAAAATATTAAATGAAAATGTATATGGCTTGATATTAGCAACTTTATGCAAATTAACATTAATAATCTTTACGAAACATGGTGAGACAAACAAGAAGAAAAAAAATTTAAAAAAATCTGCAATGCATGCAGTTGACCAAAGAGCTCGAATTCTATTAAAGAAAAGTAAATAAAAAATACACGTGTTTAACATTGATCTATTTTAATTATAATAACGGTATTGTCTTAAATATTTCAATACAAAATTGATTATTTTTATCACCTTATTAATTTAGATATGCGAGCCATTATTCGTTATGTCACGCAAGAGTCATCCCGATAGCGGTCGTAGGTTCTCTTAGTAGAAACGCGAAATCTTTTTAGGCTTATGTCCAGTGTTGAGTGGGTTCACAAATGTCGCTAAAAGGCTGGACGTCATTGTTTATCCGGGCAACATTAGGCGGGTAACCGGACACGCGCGCTCTGAGTGCGCTACAAGTATCCGCTTTCAACTCATTACGGCTTGGACGTGGTGCGTGGGATGTATCCCCCCGTAACCCATTCCAACGTCTTTGTCCTTCAATCCCTCTTACTGCTTACAATCTTCGATCGAGTTCCGAATACCCATGCGGTTAATGTTATTTGCGGATTTATAGTTATCTGAAACTTATTTTTATATGCCATTAAATATGTTTCTTAATTTAATACATGTTATAAATATGAGCCGATTGCGGTAGATAATAGGTATTTGTCTTTTTTTATAGCAACGGTTTTAGTAAAGGGACCTCAAATAACAATACCATCAACAAGATTTATTTTCAATTAGCGATGGTAGAGATTGCTAGCACATGCGAGAGTTAATCGCAAAATAAAGTGACACAAGTCGACCTAATCAAGGGTTAATTTCGAGCCCGTACAGTCTTAGCTGTTGGTTGTTGGCTTATACGCGATATTCAGAATTAGCAGTAAGTCACTCAACCATGTAATAATAGTTCTTAGAAATTAGGTATGCTGCCAACTGTGGCGATGGAAATGAATATTTATAATATATATTTAATTTAATAATTATATATATAGTAGATATTATAATATTCAACGTGCGTTTAGTTTTAGAAATTGATGAGAAAGAGAGAAATTGATATGAAATAGATTGAGTCTATGCTAAGAATAAGATTTATATGCACCAAAAATTGATAGGTATAAGTAGCATTGTACTTATAATACAAGTCCCATCTGGACTTGTTTTATATGGTTGGTATACATATATTAGTAGATTTTACGATATTTTAATTTATAATTAATTTTAGAGAAATTAATCTAAAAACTAATTAAATTTTTATATTTTAATGCAAATTTCATTTAAACTCAAAAGTTTTTAATAATCACGGTATGTAATTATGTATTATCATTTAATAATTAAATGTAATTATCATTTATTTTTTAAGAAAAATGTTTAAGCAATTAATTTTTGTAACTAATAGGAAGAAAAAAAAAAACAATAATTTTGTTGACAAAATTCTTTTACCCGACTTAAAAGAAGTTTTAATAACAGAAATCACGGCCTGTGTAGAACTTGTACCGCAATAACATAACCGTTTGGACAAATTGTGGCTCACGGCCGGGATTAGCGACTTTATGGAACAATTCGCGTTACAGCTACCTTCCTGTAGTTGATATCAATGTCCCTACTACAATTTCTTTACCCCGTACTATTAAAAAATAGGTACCTACTATTATTTATTTTATGCCTGGAGTATCGTTAGTATTGTCAATTTTTTTTATTAATTAATGGTTTCAGTTTATTATTAGTGTAATATTAATTCATTTATGTAATTTAGATACGAGTAAATATAACAATCAAAGTATAAATATAAAAAAAACTACTTGCTTAAATACAATAAGCACAAACTTTTTAATTAAAACAGGTATAATTAACAAAATGAGCGTGTAATTAATTAAAATCTTAAAGTCTTTTATCTTATGCCTATGTAAAAAGCAAGCGCAAATTAGTTTTTTCCTGACGCAAGCCGTTTTGAATAGTAAACAAAATGAATAGGCCGCCCTAAGTAAAGTTTAATCCGTTTTTATTACAAAGAAAAGAAGTAATTACTCTACCCTTACTGCTGCAGAGGGTTGGAGCACGAGGTAAAAATTTCCATAGATTTATCATAACCAAATTAAGTTTATAATTAAAAACAGGAGTTCTGTATAGACGAGATTTGAATATGTAAATAATATTGTTCACCGCATTGCTTATTATGACAAAAAATCTAAATCACTCTCGTCTTAGATTTATTCGTATTCTTGAAACGGACAATAATATATTTTTATTTTATCTATCGCATTCTTTTATCACTTTGCTTGTTTTTGTATCATTTATGTGTCTGTTTATAACGTCTTCATTATGAATTCAAACTTTGATTTCATATTGTTTTTAAAATATCAATTTTAAAAAGTATTTAACTTTAATATTGCAAGTTAAACCATAGCCGTGATTTTTTTTTTTCATAGCAAACCATCATACGATTTTATATACATTAGCAAGGACAAGAAACAGACCTATTTTTAATGTTATTTAGTACGAAATACTACTTCGTGTATGTATTTGTAACATAAATATTTTATAATGTATTTTAAATACGCAATACTTTACTCTTATTTAAAATCGTTTTAATTAACAGAAATTCAAAGAATAAATGTTGATTGGTTTTATAATTAGAATTTGGAGAATCCAAACAGAATTAGATTAATTGAAGTTTGCGTTGAAGCAACGGTTTATCATTATTTGTACAGCTAATGGAATAATTACCGTCGTGTAGAGGATAATTGCTAAGGAGACGAGTGCTCTTGCTGTAATGAAAGCTGAATTGTTTTCTCTAAACCACACATATCTTGCTAGTATTCGAAGAGAAAATATAATATTATAATAAATGAAAATGCAAAATAGTAATTAAGTCGATAACAATTTTTTTCTTTTAATATACACAAACGGTCGTCTGCTCCTAAGGTTGGTAACTTAATGCCTGTGTTTTAGGTAACAGTCGACCGATAAACGTAATTTTTTTTTAGTAAATATACATTCACATACATAATATACAAATATTACACCCAGACTCAGGGTGGGAACTGAACCTACGAACCTGGAGCGGAAAGCAGGGTCACTGCCAACTGCGCCAACGGGCCAGTGAAACAGAGAACGGCGTATTTGAATATTTTTATAGTAGTTTTATGCTAATATAAAAAGATTCGCTATACTTTTTTAAAAATTGTAATTGAGATAAAGAAATCAGTTAATAAATATTCATAAAAATTGCAAAAGCTTATATAAAAAATATTGCCGCATTGAAGAACATCTCGCGATGTTCTATCAAACATAAAGCATTAAATGTTATTATAGTGAATCGACTGTGAATTTTTTGTTAAAAGTTTTCTATGTAAGGAATGATTATATTCTAATTATTAAAGTATATCGTCTAGTTTGACAGTTCTGCTGTCACATTTTTTTATAATTATGTTCCTATGTGTATATTTCTAGTTTTTCCATGGTTTAAAACCAGAATATGTCTCTAGTAAATCACATAATATTTAATTTCGTTTAATTATCTATATACCTCTCTGTTCATAATTATCGGAAGCCTAATGCTTGTGTTTCATATTTAAAAATTGTGTGACTGAATGTAATGAATGAATGGGAACTGAATATATGGGAAGTTCAAGTGTAGCTTAATAATTTTCTAAGTACTCTCCTATATAGTAAAATTGGTTAAAAATTCCATGTTTAGAAACAACCAACACAGTTTGTATGTCAGTTTGAGAGAGGGTTACGATATTAAGAAAATAGTTATCAAAGTTAATTGGTAATATACGGAGTGTATAACGTAGAAATACGTTTTACCGCAAATTGCTTATATAAAATGAAATTAATTTTTATAGCTCTATGCTCGTGTATCTGCGTATTGCAGCATGGTGGATAAAGCTATAAAGCGTCATAATGTTAACTGTGTAACTATGACTAGTAGACTAGACTCCTTTTACAATATTATAATAGATTGTTGTTTTATAATAGTGTAGTCCCTTTAATTTTAATAGGAACATTGAAATAAAGACGTAATTACCTTTCTCTGTGAAAATTAGGGAAACAACATTTAAAGACCTTATTTCAGGTTGTATAAAATATAGCTACTTACAATACTAAAAATTTAAATAATTGAAAGAAAATTCTACGTCACAAACGTCAGACATGACATTAAAAAAAAACAGAAGAAAAGAGGCGACACGTGATTTTCTTTGCATATATATAACATTCTAATAGCAAACAATATTTATACTTGCGTTGAAGTTTAAATCGAGAGAGAAGGCATCCTTATAACAACTTTGTAACTTTGCCGAACTTTAAGTAATAAATAATTTATTTCGCATTAGCGGTTAATCTAAATAAAAGTGAAATCAATTTCGACCTCGTGAGGTAAAACGGACTCACCTAAGAGTCCCTAAAAAGACTCGAAGGCGGGCGTCCCTGTTGCCCGTCTAGTTCGCTTGTGCCCGTTTATAAACGGTTTTATTGCTTTCGGAGCAACCGAACATTATTAAACTTTTCCAATTTCGATTTATCACGTAGCTGTCGGAATTTAATACCGCCCTACCTTCGGCGGAGGCGATCGCCCGCCGCGTGATTACAATACACATCGTTAATAATACGAACGGAGTCGCTGCGAGCTGAGAAGCTCAGTCGGTTGTCGATTATGACATGATGGGACCACGCAGCGGCCCTTTCATCGAGTATCTTACGAAAAATGGGCGCAATTTAATTATTACATAACTTAGTTCTATACCCTCTTACTCCCACGGTACGAGCGTTTATCTTATAAAACTCACTTATATCGCGGCGCGGTATGTTTCAGTAGCGAATTTCATAACAAAATGAAGTCTCATACCAGCACGGGTTAAAATTATGAAGCTAAAACTGAAGGTTATTGAAAACGTGACGTACATTTATATGGGTCATGTGAAATGAAATTTCATAGGTACATACATACGAATATGAGAACTGTATTTTATTACCAGTAAAATAAAAATATTCCAATCGGTAGCTTATGATAATTTATTATTCATGTAGGTAATATTTTATTTATACATTGAACCAATTTAAAGGGATGTGGTTTATACTCGTATGACAAATAAAAATCAATGATATTATGTTTGTAGTGACATGTCGAAGCAGTGTCATAGAAATGTGATGCTCGTAGAATGGTTTGAAGTGTGGTATGGTTTAAGTGAAAGCGGAAGCGCGCGGTTGACGCCGAGCGTGTAGCGGAGAGGTCGGCAATGCAATCTACTCACATTCATAGGGCCAATCAAGCAGCGGCCCACCGCCACCCGCTTAGTGTGCCTCCACCCTAAACAGGAACGAATCTAGCAAACAATAGATATATTTTATAAAATTACATAAGTAATTGAGAATATATAATTTGTTTCCATTCTTAACAATAATGGCGCCACATTTATCAATGCCGTCTTAGAATTTGCAAGAGTATATATATCTAGAAAATATATATTTTGCCGTTCAACTATTATTAGTAACTTAAGTACTGTTTTAAGGAAAAAAGTCTCTGAAAGCCAAAATCTATTTACACGAATTTATTCTGTATTTTATTCTACAAATTTATGATTTATTTACTTTTCTCCAAATACGGTCCTGGCATTTGAGCTCACGTACGACCGCTCGTAAGTTCAATGGAGGTGTTGATTAAAAATATTTCCCATGTGCGGGTGGATAAGATTGCCCAATTGGGCAAGCAATCAGCCGCCCGCCCTCGCGACCATCTACCGCTAATCATGCGCGCTACGAACCGCTCTTTGTATATCGGCACAATACTTTTCGCCACCTCTTCTATCTTTCAATAAATTGTCTCTTCATTATATTCTATATTCAATACTCCATACATTGACTATACCTATATTGTTTGTTATATTTATAACTAGCTGACACCCGTGACTTCGTCTGCGTTGCTTATTATATGTATACACGATTCCTCTACAATTGTTTAAAGAGTAATAACCCAACTTCTAGATGGTGTATTCAGATGAAACCTTCACAAGATTTTAAGTAAGACCTCCAGAATCAAAAATCTGAAAAAGGTAGGTATATAAACTCATTTGCAAAAAAAAACGGGCGGTTTCGATTTTCTTCCTGGCTGAAAAAAATAAAATACCAAAAAGGTTTTAATCATTTGAACATGTTACTGGCCAGTTATAAAAGTGCCATAATGTTTATAAGAGTACATTCCAAATTCAAATTTTTGACTGAGCCTGGTTTTCAAAGAAAATAACTTTTAACTACATTTTGTGGCGCGAATTCCCTATAGTTAATATCGACTCTAATTAACTTTTTGTCAATTTTTATTAAATTATCTGGTGTCCTTGACATTTAAAAGTATTGTTATTGCTGTTTAGCAATCTCGAAAATGGTAGATAAAGTGATAAAAGCGAGCAAAATTATTGCGCTGCTTGAAGAAGGTTGCAGTCAATGCTTCATATACTCACTAGCATGCCCAGACGAATGCAAGCTGTGATTTCAGCAAGAGGGGGTCACACTCAATACTAAACTTTTATCTGCTTTTAATGTATTCAAGAAAAACAAAGAAATTAACGCGTTTCATTTTTATTTAGCGAGCAGGTACAATCATAGTGTTTTGAGCTTAAACATTATTTCTTAATAATTTAATTAAAATGTTATGATAAAACTGATGAAAACTATTCCTTCCTAATTAATTTATAAGATTCTGAGGATAACAATACCTAAAATAGTCAAACAAAGTAATAGTAACTATAAAATAGTTCTTTGCTTAAGTGCCCGTTTTTTTTGCAAAAGAGTAATTTGTTTTCCCAAATGTTTCTAATGTACAGACATCTGCCGGTTACAATTTTATTATATGCATAGATAACAAAACCTTAAGACAAAATATTAATCAATTACAAAGTTTATTATTAGTTATTAATTTATTTTTTATTTTTAAATTCCTATTCAAAATGTAACTAAATATTTACATGTACTAACTACACTGCCAATTATTTTTTATGGATGGTGTAACGTTTGAAAATCATCAATTATCATCAATCAATATACATATAGAGTGCAACATATGAATGCACTCTTCAGGTTGGATTCATACCAACTTTTTTACAAAGTCCTTTCAACATTTTATTCGACACGTGAAACCTACTAAAGAATCTTCAGTATCGCTTATTCGAAATGGCCATACAAGTCATGAAAGCCCGGATATACGGGCAATTTTTCTGATTCAAAGTGTTTGTATTGTGATGACCTCTATTCTAAGAATGAACTGAAATGAACTAAATCTACCTGTAAACATCTTACTGATGGGCAAAAACCTCTTTTCCATAAGAGAAAGAATGGGAGAAAAGGGAGAAGTGTAATTCTAAGAATATCAGTGGTGGAATATGGGTTCTATACCGATCTTGTCAATGATGGTCTCACGAAGAATGTTCAGGAACAGATGATAGGGCGGTAGTTTCAAAATTCGCAGAATTTTGTTGTGCAAAGTGACACAAAGCTTACTTATTTTGAATTTTTATTTTATTTTTTATAGTGGACATTATGACACACTTTATTACTGGCCAATATGGCTCTAGACCATATTGTCTTACCACGTTTATTTTTATAAGTTTATTCATATTTAAAAACAAACCTCTTTTTAGTTATGTTTCAAAGTCAGTTACCTCAAATTTATAAATGTTGATTACTATTAGGTTCCGAGGAATGATTTAACCAAAATATTTTATTTCCAAAAAGGTTTATTACGTGCCATATTACCCAAAATTACTCTAATAATTCTCTTAGTACGATGATAAAGTATAAACATTATTTCGTATCTCTATCGATATTAAACCATTATGAAAAATACCAATTGTTTTGCTTCATTCAGTCATATCCATTTTAAAAATATTTAAGATTTGCGTGTTTCTCCATGCGTGTTGAAAATATTTCCTTTAAATTCATTTCAAGAAATACAATGAAACATGCTCTTTACTGATTCGAAAGCTAAATGACACTATAGTCGAACAACATCGGTTTGCATAAAGCGTGCCAGCTATCAACAAAAATCATGAATTGTCTTTCTTTGAGTGCATTTAATTGGAGTGTTTGCGATTATCCCGATGGAGCTGTTACAAAAGTGATTTTAATTGTTTATGAAACATCAAAAAAGGTGCTCTAAACAAACTCCTATATATATAAGACTAGCTGTGTCCCTTGGTTTCACACACATTAATTTGAGGAAAAAACGTACTTAAATATTTTTAAACAATTTTTTTAAGAATGCTCGCCTCATTGGTCGTGTGGTCGCAAGCGTGACTGCCAAGCAACGAGTCTCAGGTTCAGTTCCTGGGTTGGTCAACGTATTATTGGGTTCTTTATTTTCCAAAATTCTCAGATTTTCGCGTAACTTTATCCGTTAACGCAGTGCACGCAACGGAAGTTATTAAAAAAGAATATTTTTTCCCGTTTCTATAACGTTTCTTATCAATGCTCAGCTCCTATTGGTCGTAGCGTGATGTTATATAAGCTATAGCCTTCCTCGGTAAATAGACTATCCAACACAAAATAATTTTCTAATTCGATTCAGTAGTTCCTGAGATTAACGCGTTCAAACGAACAAACTCTTCAGCTTTATAATATTAAGTATAAATATTAATTTAAAAAAAAATCTTCCTAGAAGGAAAAAAAAAATTCAGCGTTCACAAATGGAAAAAAAAAGAAATCAATTTAGATGTCATTTTTGATGACATTAAAACTACCAGCCAAATGCATATCAAGTGTTATTCATCTATTACATTACCATAGATATTGCCCTGTAACAGGCGGACGGACAGACAAACAGATACTCAGTTATTGAGTTTTGTTGGCACCCTTTTAACACGGAACCCAAAAATTAGAATATAAAGTAAATACGAATGAAATAAATGTATAAATATAATGAAATGAAAATATCATTTAAAAAAAAACGCGCGATAAAAAAACGTATCAAATCAATATCATAAAAATAATTTATCTTAATAACCTTTTTTAATAAATTAAACTTCTTTCTTTATTTTCTATTTCAATTCTATGATCTTTTTACTTCATTAAATATTATTAATAATATCGTTCAATTGATACAAACTAAGTATCATTCTATATTATTAGTTAAAATATAGCCTATGGCACAGATAAAATATTAGATAAATATAGATTAAATATAGATTGTTAGGTCATTTGTTAAAATAAAGTAAATCAGCAACCAGTACCTAATTCTCGATTTACGAAAAAGCATCTGCAAAATTGTTACATATTAGGTACATACATATACATCTATGTAAAATGTACACATACTATTTAAATCCCCGTTTTTGCTGCTCCGTAGATGGGTGAAAATTTGCTATGAAACACAATTGTAATAAATTAATCATAAAATGTAAAACATCTGCAGATCGATCAAGAAAAATAGCATTCTCCTACAAACTAAAAGAAAGAAAATAAAACAAAAAAACACATTCTCAGCAAATCTTGCTGTCAATTTTTTATCAATTATAGGTATCAATAATTATTAATTCAAAACGATAAGTCGCAGGAATGATAAATCAAATGTATATTTATGAAAGATAAAAAACGATCCAGAAAATATTGCTGTTCCAGAGCGCAAACATTAATACAATTATTTCTCATAAGAAATACAGCAGCGCCAGTTTAAACATTGCGGGATTTTTTTTTAATCTAATTCATTAGAAAATGCGCGCACGTCGTATCCGTCGTATGCGCACGAACGTCGCGCGTCGGATACCAGGCTTTTTGCGCGCCACACTGTCTAACGAGATTAAAATACCCATTTGCCTTTTGAAGAGAGTTCTACTTCGGTGAATAATAATAAAAGAATTGTTAAAAATGTTTACTATTTAATTCGCGGTAGTTTTCTTTTTATAAGAAAGCGTATTTTACGATAAGTGCCTTCGCGGTGCTGTATTTGGTATAAATTGGTAGGAATTTTCCAACTTATTCGACATTCCGTAGTTATACGTTCGAAAAAGAGGGTAGTTCTTCAGACTTCGGATTGTTTGATGTTTGTTTGTTTTTCAAAGCCGATTTTAAATCTTGTTTTGTTAGACTTTTATTTTTGAGGATCCATTCTGTACCTACTCTAAAAATTTTAAAATTATTATTTATGAATTAATCTCTTCTGGCTTGCAAATCGTATCATGAACTAGCGGTTTTAAGCCCAGATGAGTTAAATACTGATTACTAACCGTTTATTTTGTTGAAGCACCTACATATTGTTCACCTACTCACTTTTTTATAGCCCTTACTTCTTAGGAGCTCCTATGAAGCTTTTAAAACGGGTTGTTGCCATATTCAACTCAGAAATGTGGTAATTCCTTTCGATCCGATTTAATTAACATCATTTCATTCGATTTTACTGTTAACTGTTGCAGATAACATCTTTGTGGCAGTTATGTACTTTAAAATACTTATTCTTTTTTTATTGCAGCAGTAAAGACAATTATTTTAATAGCTTCTAAATAAATTTTAATTTTTTTAATAACAAAATATTTATTCCGAATGAAAAATTATTCTTAATTTAAACATGTTACTTGTACCTTACATGTACCTTATTATTTGATTATGAAAATACACAAACCTGCACCCTGTTATATCAAAAATTAAATTAAATTAAATTCAATAATAACTCTATTATACTTTCAATACAAATTTAGATTTGGCGTAGTCATTAATACATTACAATAAAACATTACTTCTAATTAATTAGAGCGTAAAATGCAGAAAGCAATTATGGTTTTCTATAGAAGCTATCTTAAGCGTTTCCTAGGGTTATTGCAACAGACTTTGTACATTAATTATGTTTATAGAGCGGGCGATTAAAATTGTCGCGCCACGTCGTTAACGTGTCTACGGCGTGTATCACCGCATACTAGTCACCTTATGAACGTTTAAATCATATACTAGCTTCTTATTCCGACAAACGATTTCCTGAACTACCAGCAGGAGATAACAAGCGTTCAGAATCCGCCTAGCAGACATCATATTATAGCTACGTCGCATGTAATAATGTTACATTGTCAGCGTCATTTCCAACGTTCTTTAATACTTTCCAGAACAAAGTAATTAGGTATGTCTGTTTTGTATTCGTCTCAATTAGATTATAAGTTTTATTTATAAACTCATATTTCATACGTAATAAGCTTTATTATCGCATGAAGTCAATTGTAAAATGAGACCGATTGTGTCATTAAAAACATATATGTACAACTACAGTTTTTACGACTAATAAATTTTGGCACAGTAAAAAGATATGACGACATTTTGAGAACTCGTTTCTTTAGATTTTTATGATTCCCCATGCAATCGTGGCTCCATTAGGGAAGTTATTTAATTAACCATTAAAATACAATAATATTGTTCTGTTAATTTTTTCGGCGAATTTATAAAGATTGTTTAATTTAAAGTCATATAAAACCGATTATTCTAGATTGTTGTTTATTTAGTTATTTTTTTATAAAGCTTTTGTATCGAGCATGACAGTGGTTAATCTCATTTTTTTAGTATTCTGCTCGCAAACCAGTTTTCAGATTTTACATGATAGTTGAGTCTAATATAGTTTTTACGTATACATTTTTTAAATAAGTTGAAATCACTTCTGCGCCAAACTTTTACGTATCAAGAAGACTGCGGTAGCCTTTTTGTCTGAACTGAAGTGACCATGCGGTGACTGGTAGAGAAGAACAGTCTTGACAGAGGTCTTCCTTTCCGAGGTGTCGTAAAAGGCGACTAAGGATAACCTTAGTCGGTTTTTCTTTTTTCTTACTCGTACCAGTACGGAGTGGTGCAAAGAACTACACCAACCAGGATGTTGATGGGCAGCAGCGTCACAAAAAAAAAAAACAAAAAACAAATCCAAGCGTGGCGAGAATTGGTAAACCCCCCCAGAGACAATAGGAATGAACATAGGCTGTTTAGCAGTGGAATCCAACGGCTATGTAGTGGTGATCGTGAAACTGACCTGCAACAGCCTGTAAGCATCCCACTACTGAGCAAAGGCCTCTTCTCCACATAGGATAAGGGTTGGAGCTTAATCCGCCACGTTGTTCTGCAGCGGGTTGGCGCATAATTGTCCTACCGAGACTAATGGTCATTATCAGGTGTTTATGATAACAAATGGGACCGACGTTATTACGTGCTCTCCGAGGCAGGGTGGGGAGACCCATAAAGACATACATCCAGACCAGAACCAAATATTTGTATAAACAAAATATCTGCTATGAGCGGGTGTCTGCTCGCAATAATCGGCATTAATGGAAACTTTCGCACCACTACACCAGAACGGTTGTCGGTACTACAAATACGACACATAAAAAAATGAGCCTGTCAGAAGTAGTTAGATTATTTTATCTTTTACTTTGTAATCTATAAGCTCAAACATTAAGTTTTTTCGTGCAATTTTAATGTACAAGCGAGGATATAAATAAAAAGGATATAAATACACTTTAACGTCTTTAACAGACATACGTTGTAGATTTGTATATAAAGATATATTATAGCTGTTTGAAATTCGTCAGCTTTTGTTTTGTCAATAATTTGCCCACACAGAATAAAAATAAATACTTAGGTTTTTTTTTGTAATAAAAAATGCAGTCGTTTACCATGTTTTTTGGCTTTCAGTAAGTTTCTAAAGAAAAAAATATCTCAGTGAAATTGAGAAAAATTTGGAGTCTAATCAAAACATGATTGTGATATAGCTAAGCTGGTTATTTAAACTGGAGGCATATGGATTATTTGCCAAAATTTATTAATATAGATCGTTGAATTCAGATTATTCCGTTGTATCTACATATAAACTTGAAACTATACAAATTATACTTTGATTAGTTACAACTCAGTATACAGTATACAGTTACATACTACGGCTACGGCTACGTGAAATAGCTTTTATAAACGACAGTAAATGAGAGAGCCGTAACCCAACATCCTTTCTCCTTGCTTTGTTTTCTTCTTCTACTTTTCATCTCTTTAATCAATTACGAATGTGTGGATCCTTTGGAGTTATAAGCGTTCATGAGTGGCGGTGATCACTTAACGTAAGAAGGTCTATCCGCTCGTTTATGGGCTGTAAAACAATTCCAGTTGATTCATTAATCATTATTAAAAATGGCGTTGTACTCACCCGAACTATAATAAAATTCATAGCTTCAATATATAGCTTATGTTTTTTATTGTATCCTGTTAAAAAAGATTTGTAGTAAGTTTTACATTAATAAAGTCTAATTTTTTTTTGTAAATGAAATTACTAAATTATTTCCTAATAATGAAGGCTCTAAGAAAGGGCCTCACAGATGCCCAATTGTACTGATAACTTTACACACAAAAAAATTGTCTACGATATACTTTATCTTCATCATTAATAACCTTAAATTCTAAAGCACTCACTTCGAATTAAATGGAATGTACAGCGGAAAGCCACATACATGTCTGGAAAACAATTAAAGTTGTACAATGAAAGCGCAACACAGAACCCTAAGCGGCAACCTATTGTGTCGCTATGAGTATTAATCGAATAAGTCGTCCAGCAAAGCTGTGCAACCGTTCGTACAAATCAACAATGTTTCTACTTATTTTATTACGGGCTATATATTTTATTTTGAGAAAAATGAACGAGTACAATTAAGATATATAGATAATACGGAAAAACTTAAATTCGTTATTCGTAACATCAATTCAAGAAGTTGATTAAAATATAAATGTATGTACCTATATTCCTCGATAGTCAAGATAAATAATTAAATGTTAATATTATTAATAATTAATGTTACTTTATTCGTTGCTGCACAACGAATAAAGTAACTTTAACTAAATAATAATTTTTTAACGTCATGGAACTATTTTAATAGGCAAACATCAGACATTATTTAGCCATATGTGGCGCTAGACGTTCGGCGTGCTAATACACCGAGCTCGAGTCAGATAGGTCGCCCAAGTGAGTTAATTAACTGGGAGCGAGTAAGACGACGCTCACGGCCGCTCTAATTGCGCGATTATTCCTCCGTGACGCCTAACTGCTGGATGAAATTTAATTAAAGTTTGTTGTTCAAATAGATTTAATTAAAGTAATGTTGTAGCGAGTGGCGCGCCGACGCTGAGCCGCGCGGCTCAATTCGCGTGAGTGCTGCGCAACTTTTCTAATTCATTACTTCTGAAAGCGTTCCCGTGATGCCGAGCACTCTTAATAATTTGTATTGTGTAGTTATAGTCGTTTTAGTGATATCCCGACGAAATGTATAGCGGATATATACGTTCACGAGTAACGGAAAGGAACACATTTTCATATCTAACGTCCTCCGAGGTGCCGAACCGATCCGCTAATGGACTCCATTTCATTATTTCCTGATTCATATCGTTTTGTAATCTATGCTAAGTAACTATTTTACTCAGAGTATCGACTGAATTATTCATACATCAATAGTAAATTACACGATATTTCTCCATTAGCGAGACAGTCGCGCCGTTGAAAATTATATCGGAATGGACTCTCGAATACAAATGTCCCGTTAAAAGCAACATTAAGATAAAAGCTATGTGCCATAATTCTTATTAATTATTAATAGGATTGTCAATTAAGAAAGTATGAGGTTTGAAAACCTTTTGAATATAGGAAATATTTATCTATCTAAAAATAACAATCGTATCAACGACGCGGGGCAGCCGTAAGCGACGAACGATGTTCGCGTCAATTACTGCTAATGGAAAACTTAAATTATGATAAAAGCTAAACGTACGGGTGACGATGCCTGGCCATATCGGCACCATTTTAACCTCGCCTTGCGCTCTCCGAACTGCACAAGTCCTGTTTCACTCTCTTCGCACTTCCCCATTCATGTAAATACAAAATATGATCACTTTACAAGCATAGTTGTTGGTTATTTCGTATTTCACAGTTCATGTTGTTTTATCGCGTTTAGATATTTAATTTATAGAATAAAAAAATATTTGTTACTTGATAAAATAACAACTTATTAAATTTTATTATAAAATAATTTAAACTATTATGCTTGGTATTTATATCATACAAATAGATGTAGATAATTATTTTTAAAATATGATATTTTTATTACAGAAAATATATATTATATTTAATTTATGTTTGTGTCATTGGTGTACTCATTTTTACTTTTAACATAAAAAAAAATTTAAAAATAAATATATATTGGACATTATTCAGAAACCATTAATAATATAACCAACTTTAAATTGTCCAAAAACTTTTTTTCATTAATATAAAATTCACATAAAGACAGCATTCAGAGAGCAATACCGCACTAGCAATTGTTCTTTCCGGCGCCCCGCCGACCCACAAAACGCTCAGTCGGCCAGCTTTCAGCCGATTACTCGCAACGTGGAGCATAATTTGATAGCTGCTCGCTATCGATTACCTTAGCAACACCACAGCTTTTTATTTACTGCCTTTGCGCCATCTTACGATTCACCATTTATGTATCAAACAAAGATTTATTGTGAATAGGTTTATTGGCATTGTTCTCGTTCGATTGTTCATTGTTCTAGCCGATCGAACAATTAAAAATGAACGATGTCAATGAACTGTTCGTTAGGCGAAGGCTCGTTAAACGCTGTCGACAAGGCTAAAATTTTCTACGCACACAGACGTCCGCGGGTTGTGAATCTGTTTGTGAAAAACGTTGGAACCAATCGCGATATAGGCGCTATGTGCGTGATACAAAAATGGAAAAGTGGATTCGTTTTCTGCCAATCAATTTCCTTAATTATTTAACAGTTGCGGATATCGGAAGATCCTTCAAAATTCTACGTTTTCTTATCTTCTTCTAAAAAAATATATATATTTACAAAAATATAAATATTTCAATAGGTAGGTACGCCATGCTTATTTAAATAGCGGCCGACAGACATAATAAGATTGAATTTTATTTAATTATTATTATAAAGTCAGCTTACAACTACTTTTAATAGTATGTACCTATGTTAATTTTATGTATAATTCTATAAATAATTAAAGTCAAACCTCTTCGTAATTTGAAAAAAAAATCGACTTTCTGAAAATATCCTAAAATGCTATATTGAAATAGTGAATAAATATAATTGTAATAGATTGATTTTAAGCCGTTGCTCATCAAACAGTACATTTTCCATATAAAAGACCTATGAAGAGCCATTTTTTATTCATTTCTACTTCCGCTCGCACAGTAAGATTCTTTTTTTCGTATTTTGCTACTCAATTCTTTGAACAATATTCAATTACATTCAAAAAAATCCAGTGAGACAAACATGTAAGTTGAATATTTTTTTCACAAATCGGAATCTTTGGAAACTGAATTTTTTAGAATTTAATGAATTGAGTAGCTGTACAAGCTAAACTGTGAGTGGTACAGAAAAATGTTTTAAAACAAATTTGTAGAGCAAAAAATTTACTACTGTGTTCTCTAACTTTCTACCATCCAGTGCTGGATTTAGCAGAGGGCAACCGAGGAACTGCCCTGAGCCTCCACAAAAGCGGGGCCCCCATAATAGACTTCTGAATTTTTGTCTTTTTTAAGGATATGGAGAGGCGATGACGTTTTTTTTATGTGCACTTACTACGCAAGACAGTTACAAGAAAATTATCGGTATTGTCATAATTATCAGTCTCGGTCGGTAATCGGTATTGTGATAATTTGAGGCCACGGAGCCTTCACTCCTTTCTTGCACCGAGGCCTCCACACACCTCTAAATCCCGCCCAGCTAAGGGGCCTCCGCTCCTTTATGGCCCGAGGCCTCCACACCTCTAAATCCGGCTCTGCTACCATCAATAGTTTAGTCACAAAATACAATTAACTGTTAATTTAGAAAATTTTCGAGTAGAACAACGATTTATAAAAAATATATTATTATTATTAAATTAAAAATAATAATTAATAATATAAATTATTATTTATTTGACAGACTATGACATGATATAAAATTGCAATAAACTTAATTTATTGCAAGGTTAAAAGTGCTGTTGAAATAATGTAATTATTACAACTTATATTATCAGTATTATAATTATACTAGCTTCTGCCCGCGGCTTCACCCGCGTGGATGTCGGTTATCGCGACCAAAATAAAAAGTAACCTATGTTATTTCTAATACCTCCTAGAAAATGTTAATGATAATTTTACGATGACAGTAAAATTAATATGAGAGTTGCAAAGGAAAATTAAAATAATAGGTATAACAGTCACTGCTACGATTGATACACATATAAAACTAAAAAAACGGCTGAAAAATGTATAGTGAGTAAGACAGGAGACCGGCTTCGTCCTCATCCCTACTATATACGTAATGTTTGCTGGATAAGTGGTGACACCTGGCGGGGATAACTGATCGATTGATAGTTGATCAGTAGTCGAACGGTGAGGGCGGGAGATCAAATTGAATTTAAAAAAATCATAATTAAAGGAACTTGAAATTATAATATCTGGATAGGAATTAACAAATAAAAAATAGGGGTTGATCGTAATGGGGTGAAAAATTGAGAGTATTATGATATTTTTTATTGTAAGTCATCAAAAAATTAAAAAAAAAAATTTTTGCCAAAAAATTAAAATTAAATATAAGGGTTGATCGTAGAGGGGTAAAAATTTAGGGTTGTATGTATTTTTTAATGCCACATCATAAAAAAATAAAAACAAAAAATTTCGTCCAAAAATTAAAAAAAAAATTTAAGGGTGAACAACCCTTATTACTTTAGGGGTTTGAAAAATAGATGTTGGCCGATTCTCAGACCTACTCAATATGCTCACAAAATTTCATGAGAATCGGTCGAGCCGTTTCGGAGGAGTTTAAGTTCGAACCCCGTGACACGAGAATTTTATATATAAGACAAGATAAGATTATAATCACTATCACACAAAGATTTTTTTTAATTAACAATCAATATTTTCAAAGAGGAAGTGTTTTCACACACATAGTTTTATATGGTAGTATTCGATATCCATATTGAAAATCTTTACCCAGCCGTCATTCCACTCTCAATTTAGACGACCTTGCAAGTTTACGCATCTCTTTCACGAGTAAATTGCTCTTCTACGTCGGAGGAGTCATAAAGAAAATTGCTATACAGTTGATAAATAATTTATCTGAAAGCCCGCTCCAGTCACCGAAACATGCCCGGGGTAGCACTGCTTCCACTTCCACCTAATATTACTTTCCTTTTGTACAATTTTGCAACAGGGCCGTTCGCACGTTCCCTTCCTTTTATGGGCAATAAGTGGAACGCAATTATATTTATGGAGGAGAAATGGTTACGAAAACTAATTTCACCGAGTATTATTTCATCTCAGTAAAGTACTTTTAATATAATGAACTTGCGTTTTATGATGTTTCATTCAATCATTAATAGATGTAACAAGTTCATTGCAATAATGTCTATTATTTATTTATTTATTTAATTGACTTTCAATAGGTACCAAATAGAATCTGAGGTATTGATTTTTGCAACAGAGTGGAAGATTTCATGCGTATTGTAAAGATGCTGAAATGATGTACCTAGCTGCTAATTGGCAGAGTTAGGCATACCGTTTCTAGAACGATGGGGCCTAATTAGTGTGCGCAGCGCCCTCTCATTACGACGTTCGCCTTTAATTACCCGTAATACCGGCTACAATTTGATACTTTAGACTCTTTTTACCATTTTGAATACTTTCTTCTGTATAACTCTTATTTTACTTTGACTAATTACTCATATATAACGCATTATAATAATTCGTATCTAAATATAATTTCCAAAAAACACGATTTACAAAAAAGAAAAAAAAAACGAACAAAGCTTGATCATCTAGGTAGTAAAAGGCTCCTAATAATAGTTTTCCTCACAAAAGAGGGAACTTGAAAAAAAAAGGAAAAAAAATTCGGACTGGAGACATCTGGGCTCGAACCGGCGTCGTCTGTTTTCGAGACCGCCCGATTTCCACTTGAGCTTGCAGCTGGTGTCGAAATTTACCTTCATATTCTAATGATATTTTTTAATTACCTGAAAACATGGATACGACATTTTCTAAAAATGAATTCTAGCTAGATCTGTTTATCGCCCCCGAAACCGTTTCCAAGATTCCGACGCAAACGGTCGTCTGTTCCTATGGGCTATGGCACGCCGCTGGCAAGGAAAGCCGAATTATATAGGTATATCACTCAGGGTCACTGTCAACTGCGCCAACGTATCAATAATTTATATTTATATCCAAACTTAGTAAATAAAAAAAAGACGAAAAAGAAAACATTAAAATGTTGAATTGTGGTTTATTGTAAAGCAGTTTGAAGTACACTATTATAATAGATGGAGCTGATGATGCTTTCTCAATCATATACATAACTATATCTAAAGTAAAACTTATGTGCGGGCGACGCCGCGGGCACAGCTAGTCATGAATATTTGTACCGTTACCCCATAGTAACAATCACACAAAGGCGTAACGCTATGAAAATATCAAAATTATTCTAAACTCGCAATATCAACATTGGTTTGTTAGAAAACTTTCCTAACTGCGTATATTATGTTAAGCGATACAACATTTAATGAGACTTCTTTTTACTAAATGTGAGATCAGGCGTCAAAAATGTTTAGTAATTTATTTGAATAACATATTTTCATGTTTTTGTACACGTTATCAATTTTTATTTGAAAAGATACACAGCACCTACTAGGTAAAAGAACTATATTTTTTTTTAAAGTTTGTAATGACAGATAGCAGTGATTTAATCGTTTTGAGGAATATTGTTTAAAGTCTAATAAAAAAATTAAATAAGTCGCATTTCCTAATAAAACACAACAACATAAATGACAACCGCAGTGTGGTGCATGGTACCTAATGATGAATTACACGGAATTGCTAACCCCATTCCATTTGCCGTGAGGTTGTTTATTCAGCTGTATTAATTAGCAGACAGGTGGATTACAGGGCAGTTGAAGCGTGGCCTAATTACAGAGTGATACCTGCCTGTGATGTCTACTTAACGTGAACACCGAAATTTCTGTACCATGCCTGCACTTTGAGAGTGCACGAATTATTCCTTTTGGATTGTTTGTAATTAATTTCATATTACTCTTAATGTAAACATATATGTAATAAATACATCCATTTTAAATTCCTTTAAAACATTAATCAAATCTAAACTTATAAAACATAGTCGGTTAATATCATATTTATGATGATGAAATTAAAATAAATGAAAACAGTTATTTTTTTCCTACCTCCGCCGAAAGTTCGAGTTTTGTCCAAACAAAACTGTGTGTGACCAAACTCGAACCTAGCCTAAGTAGAAAAAAAAAAATAGTTTGTAAAAATAGTATATAATACACGGGAAGGAAGTACTATATCCTTTCCGCATGTTTGCCACCCGAGCAGAAGGTGAGGGAATTTCACATGCGGGACAGAATGTACTAATTTCGTCGCTTGTGACACAATATACTATTATTTAATAGATTGTGTTAAATAAAAATTATTGATAGTAAATCAAACAAACAAAAGCAAAGTTCACACGAGTTTGATTCAAAATCGTAGCAAGTCCGCTTAATAGAATTAATTTGTCTGTCCAGTAGCTAGAAACGGTTATTGCTTCGTCAAATATTAATTGATGGACAGTAAACAGCACTCACCGGTCGCTATTTATGTCTATGCGATGGTATAGCAGTGAAATCAATTAGGTCCGTTTGCGAACTGCTCCAATAAATACTGCTATCGTTAATTAGAATCAATCGTGGGATTGCGTTGGAGTCTATTCTGAATAAGTCTAGTCGCCGTGTAGGCGAGCTCATGCTGACAGCAATTGGCTTATTAACAAACAGAGTTACAAAACAAAATACTCTTCGGGATCAGTTTATTTTTTTTTTTTTTTTTATTTCTTTTTTTTTTTTTTTTTAATTTATATGCGTAATATATGGCCATCAATTAATTGTAGTCATTAATAGATATGCTATATTAATCTTTGATAATTAACAGTTTCTAAAAGTTATTTTGTTTTAAGATATCAGAAATGTGGCGAACATGCAATCTATTTTTTATAACACCAACGAGGTACATATTCTTATTCGCATTTTATATTGATTCTGCATATACGTGCGGAAATATAGTCAATTTGCTTACAACAAACATTACTTACATAAAAAAGATACAGAATGGTGTAAATATTTAATTTAACACTATTACAATATTTTGAAAGCAAAAAGAGTTACGAATCCTTAAAAATAATACGAAATAAGAATTGATTTCTTAAAGATAAAATAAATAAACGAGTATAATGTGAATTCTGAAAGTCTGACCTCCAATATGTTAAGGTCTGTTTATATCTACAGACACCGTGCGTATCAGACACGTACCAGCGCAGACACGGACAAACACTTATTCACATCTAGCGTGCCGTGTCAGATGTCGAGTCGTCGACAGACGTCGTCGGCGTTGGACGCGACCGCTTTGCGTCAGTTACTGAATAGCTTTATTAAAAAAACCTTAATATTTTTGTTCAAAATGTAAATAATTATTACTATATTTTTCATCAGCTAAATCATAAATAAATTTATATTCCCTCACAATTTCTATCAGTCTTTCGTTATCCATTTCGTAAATACAAAACGTAATTATGTCAACGGTTCCGATGGTCTATTCATGAACTGGGCAGACAAAATAATCTTTCCGCGAACACTGGCCGGACACAGAACGTGTCTGTGCGTATCGGTTCGGTCTTGTCACGTTACATGTAGAAACTTTCATACATTCTGTTGGGAAAAATACACGCTCGTTATCTTTAGATATAAACGGACCTTAAGACGTGGCAACTTTGTAACTTTCATTAAGACTGACTGAACAATGAAGATAATTGAGTTAATTACTGCGCCTTTCACGGTGTTGTGACTGCGAATTGCTATCCAACTTAGTAACAGTTCTATTATGATGAAGTTGAATAAAGCTTATTTAGATATTACGATAGTATCTACATTGATCCAAGATGGCAAACAGGATAGAAGACGTGAACCGCCACCAGACGGTCGCGGGTAAAACTCCGGATGAAAATCGCTGATATTGTTAAGAAAAACATCGTAAAGGAGTCTGCATGTTTCGGAAATTCTGAGACATACAGTATATCCGCTAACATATTAGGCTCCAACTCTTCTTGTTCATAAGCAAGGAATAGGAATTTTCTTAGAAGTAGAACGCTTATATGCTGTTACTGTGTACGTAATATACTAAAATATTTATTTTATCTACACAGAACCCGTAGACTAAATAAATATTTTTATTTCTTTATTTAAATTCTGAGAAATTTATTCTACGAACAAAAGATCCAGTGATCTTTAAGCAGCTGGACAGATTTTCATAAGAATATATTGTAGATAAGAACACTATCATTGTCAGTAAAGCTACAAAAAAGTATCAATACAGATTCATTCGTTTAGTTTGGATGCCACAGCAGAAGCACAGATACACAAACACGTAATAGTTTTTTTTTTCTTGGTTTCACTGTCTACAAATATTTTATTGTTTTTTAAATATTCAAAAATAAAAAATTAAGAAACTCCACAAGTGATTTGATTATAATTTTTTTTTTCACTACTGATTTGATTGGCATTTCACAGGTTTTTTGGGTACCTACTAACGGTAAGACTTGTCCATCCATCCGTTTGTAACAGGCCTGTATACTGTATAAAAATTATATTACGTTGGCTGCTATATCGATCAAATAAAATTTGTGTTGAAAATATAAGAAACATGTTTTTTTGTATTAGTGCGAATTAAAAAAAAAGATTAGTAGTGATAATGATATTTTGTACGGAACTCTTCGTTAACGACTCCAATTCGTTTATAAAACGAATGAGTATAAATTAGAAAAGAATTTTAATTAATATATGTAAATAAACGTAATTACAATTAACAGTCTTGCATTATCCATACGCTGTTCTGCTAAAGTCAATTAATCATTTGCTTAGCGTCGATACTGATACTGATTAGACTTACAAGTACAATCGGCAACATTAAAGTATACATATATAATTTTATTGTTGCTCATTATTTACACCAAGAAAATTTATAAGCAGTTTTTATACAAATTTTAAACTATTTTACTAAGTTAATACTAGATGGTATATATAAAAATATGATGAGCAGACGACTTGAACTGATCGCTCTGGATGTCGACGGACTACGGGGGAGGCTTACGTTCAGCAGTGGACATCCGATGGCTGATATGATAATGATGATGATGATATTATAAAGATTAGATTATTTCAATTTTTGCTTTGTATATTTTATACTATAGTTTTAACAAATAACAACAAAAAGTAATTACATTAAGTTTTTAGTCATTCAAAAGAGCCCCTTCAATTAATTTGCAAATGTAACCTACAAATTAACGCTTGTTATTATTTCTTGAAATTAATTACTTTGGTTGAATTACATCACAAAAAGAAATTATTATAGCAATTTAATTACATGAAAAATTAGGAAGAGCTAAGAATCTCTTTTCTATATCTTTGTCGTTGTCAGGTACAGTCGTATAAAACCGTGTCGTACGCATTTAAAGCTTGTCTTGGCCGGTCTGTTACACCCCACGCAGTCTGTTAAAGTGTTCCATGAGACAGATTTATTGGCAACTCTTAAATCTTGCAACTAGTTGTTAGATTAATAAGGTTAAATACTGAGCACAACAGTATTCATAACTTTCTACTTCCATTTTGAAATAAAGCCTAACCAAAACCTATGCGGACTTATGTATGAACAACAATACCTTGTAGCAATGGACGTGACGATAAAGGCCGTGTTGTACGCATTTAAAGCTTGTAGCGCCCAGTCTGTTACTCCCCACGCAGCCTGTTAAAGTGTTAGTCCGGACAGATTTATTGGAAACTCTTGACTCTTATAATTTTCAGCCATTGTTTTATTTAATCAGATTAAATTAAGAATACTAAAATTTTAGTGATTTTACTATTAAATTAAGATTTAATACAAAAAATCTACATAAACAGAAATATTTATAAATCCATTTTTAGAGATTAATGGATTAATTTTTTTATTTTTTATTTCAAAGTACACTAAAAATAATGGGCATAATTAGTTTAAATGCCGACTACTTTTTTACTGAATAATAAATTAAGTATCCTAACCCTATATCTCTGATGACTGTCTTTCCTAAAAAAGAGAAAAACGTCGAAATTTTTCGTTTGTGATATACGTTGCTAACGAGTAGGTAACCTACCTAACTTGATACTTAAAGCCGTTGTATTTAACGAGGTTTTTACAGTACTAATAAAGCTACAGTGCATTCCTGACTAAAAAAAAGAAAGTGAGTATGAGGGAGCTAAGACGAGCCAAAAGAACGAATGTTGGCTACAGGACAGAGAGTGAGTTCGGTCTTATCGTACGAAACGCAGCTACTTGTATATAATATATTCACTACTTGACGCTGATTTTCGACCCTAGTTGTTTTTATGTTGGTTCTAGTGAAGTTAAGAAAAGATACCTGACTCCTCGGAAAGAAACCGGTATGTGAATTCTTTACCGAATGAAATCCCTGCTATGGCCGTCTTCGGCACGGATTCGGTGGAGGGTATCACTTGCACGTGTGCACCGATTTCCTTTCTCGTGCCATTTTATTTTATTTATTCATATCTAATTAGAACAGCACTGCCACTTGGACTAACTAGATTATTAATATTAAATTATGGATTATAGTATAAATATAAAAGGCAGTGAAGGAACATAAAATTATCAACAATATTCTAATTATATAGAATTAATAAATACCATTAAGGTTCTTAGAATATTTGGTAACAGGGCTATTTAACATTCTCAGAGTACCTTTTTTTTTTTTTTTTTTTTTTTTTTTTTTTTTTTTTTTTTTTTTTTTTTTTTTTTTTTGACGCTGTGAAATGCGTTTACGCATCCCGCCACCCGGAGGCGACGGGTATGTGGGACTCGCTGACTGCGAAGTCAGAATACCCACTAAAACACAGCGGTGCCCTCGTCGTCGTACAAGGACGCCACGGGATCGCTGGCGCATGCCACCGTGACGCCCCGACGGTTGGCCCGCCTATGCGGACCGCCTTCGCTTATAGAGCGCTCGCGGGCACCGTGAGTGCTCTATTCCCTCTGCACCAGGGACCGGCGAACGGGAGAGACTGCGGCAGGTCATGACGACATAGTCCCAGTCTCCTCCGTGACCTGGAGTATTGGGCTTTGGGGAGCGGTCGGGTTCTTATTGACCGCTCTACCTTTCGTTTTGGGAGGACGGCAGTCCCGGCCCCCCATTAAATGAGCCGCTGGTTTGCCAGCGGCAGCACAAACGGCGCAGCGCAGTGCCCCGATGCAATTGCGAGCAATGTGCCCCTCCACGCCGCACCGGAAGCACGCGCCGCTACGGTCAACCGCAGCCGGACAGGTCGGGCGAGTATGCCCGATGCACAGACATTTGTAGCAGCGCATGGGGCGCTGCTCCAAGACTTGGACTCGGGCCGAGCTCCAGCCGACAAGGAGTCTGCCGGCCTCGGCCAGGGCCTTGGCGACTGGTATCGGGCATCGCACAATGGTGCATCCCAATCCGCCAGGTCCGACTGCGATTGTGCCAACCTTAATTGAGCCGGCATCGCACTGGCTCACCTTTGCTGCCGCAGCGGCCACCGCCTCACTGGTGACGGAGTCGTCCAACCCAGAGATCCGCAGACTCGCGAGCTTCATGGGTTGGACGACCCTCGCCATGCTGCCCAGTGCCGCCTGCATCGCCTCCGCATTCTCAGAGTACCTTACAAATTAAAGAACCAAGATTGCACACTTGTCATTGAATGGATCGAATTAGGCATTATTGTCCAAAAGCGTGTTGAATGACGCCAATGAACGCGGTATTAGCACCTTAGTTCGGGTAACATTACGACAATATGTGACCACGAACAATTCATTTCCCCGTGGTCGAAGATCAGTAAATTTTGGAACATGTAGACCATATAGTTTGGCATGAAGATTTGGATATGAGAACGGATAATATCCATACGAAGTTTGAAAGGTATATTAGGAAGGCTTTTTGCTCTTTATCTAATATGATCCCATACTGTTTCTCATACGGGTGTCAGAAGTTCCGGCTTGCTTCGGACTAAAGTGTAATATAGTAGCCGTATTACTAAAGGACTATAGAAATACTGAGACTTGCACAGCACAAATCCTAATCTTCGCAATAACTCTTTTGCAACTGTGTTAATATGGTCTCAGAAGATTAATTCGGTGTCAAAAATTACGTCCAGGTCTCTGACCTGTTTTACTCTAGGGACAAAAAAGGCATCCATTTTGTACTCATAAATCAAAGGAAACCAAATTTTACCAATGTTCATCACCACATTTTTCATAATTGTAGTGCATGTTATTGGTTTTACTCCAGTTATATACAGCTGTTAGATCATTTGTAATTTAAGGCAGTTTTAGACCGAGGTAATTTCAAATATCAGTTTAAGATCGTCGGCGTACAAGAGACATTACATATTTTATACATTGCGGAAGATTATTTACCAAGATTTAAAAAAATAGGGGTCATAAGATCGAGCCCTAACTTAAACTGGATCGCGTATGATATGGTTTAGACTCTTAACGACATACCGAACGATTTGCTGGTGGTAACGAAGATATTCAGAGATTACGAAACGTAATAAAAGTGTTATGACCTTGGCCAGTTTCCATTCAGAAGGGTACTTACTGTCAAATGTTTAAAATCAAATTTAATATATGATTTACAGGAACGATAAGATATTTATTTTTAACACACTTTTAAAAACACTTGCTAGTAGAGAGCAATTTACTCTTCATTCAAATTTAACTTTAGCAATTCAGATTTGCTAAGAATTTGGCTGCTTTTACTCCCGTGTGCGTAATACTATTAAACATAAAGTTATGTTCAAAACCCCCTTTAGACCTTAAGTTATTAATGTAGTCCCAAAAATCTGATAGATTTATATTAATATCATTTTCAGCGCCCTTAATGTAATCTTAATACGATTCTGTAATACGAGCCTTAAAATTATATCCTTTTATTTGTACTCTTTTTAGCCATACACGAGTCAAAAATAACATATGATTCTACAGTCAACCACAGTTCTCCAATGTGTGTCAGGAACACAACCTTCCAACAGCCACATTTTTGTGTAATCAACCGTTTTTCATCTATTTATTATTGTATGTTTAATTTATATTATTCTTTTTTTTTAACTATAGTCTAATTATAAAATATAGATAGTGCTATTGTTACATTTATTCCGTCGTACTCATAGCCCCCAACATTCACGAATGTCAAACTAGATGAGACGAGCTCCTCACTTGCTATCTGTAATTAAGATCAAGAGGCGGAAGAGCTTCTAAAATATTTGGATGTCCGACCCAAGCACTATCCTTATATAATTAGATGCTACGTGAATAATTAAGAGATTAATTTAATTAATTCGAACGCAAAAGAGTATCAGAGAAGTCAATATTAATAATCGCACCAACTTCACCCGTCAATAATATTAAATTCGAATAGCGCTAATGGATTGTTGTTACTGACTTAGCTTAATTAAACAAGCCGAGAGTCGACACTCAGACGCATAATACTGCTAATTAAACGCGGGTTTACAGAGATCCGAAAAAGAGGCACTCAAACACGCTTAGCTGGTATTATTACAGTGTATTCAGGAGGCTCGGCAAACAGGCTCTCGTCGCCGAGGGTGCTACTCTCAAGTTTCGCGTTTAATTAGACAGATAGAGGCGCGGACGGGCCTTATTAGTATTGTCTACGGGGGTCCAATTAACACCCGGGTGGCACCGTGGGTGGCTCCAAGTTCGTTTTAATAATCAAGGGATACCCTTGCCTTCGTTAGCCGAATAACAGGATCGAGTTCTCATCACAAAAACCTGTTATACATAGTTAATGTTCCCACATCTTCGTTACCGACTAGAATATAATATCATACGCTTATTAGTACAGTATATAATTAGACATCGCCCGGTTCAGTATTTAAAAAAAATATTACCTAAACAGAAATCGTTTCTAACGTAACAATGTAAGAAAATTGCGTCGTAATTATAATTTAGCCGACTGATAGCAATTTATATTACCGATTATGAGGAAAACACTAATTAATTAGTGTTCAGTGGATTCTCTTTGCCAGTCGGTAATGGCTTTATTCATTATTCTTTGCTTTTAATTATGATACAAAGGCTTGTTCTTAATTAATTTGTATGTGGGCGCTATCAATTAGGCAGGAGCTCGGCCCGACAGCGCAGCGCTTGCAGTCTTGCACCGCATGAAGCATATCGCTGCATCTCTGCCATAAAACTCTCATTACTGAAAGAGCAATTTCTCTCATTAATGAACATTACAGAATATACGTTGTTCCCAATTAAGGAAATTACTTGATCTATGTTATTTTATTTAAATTTATGTTTTACTATAGTAAGTATAACTCTTAAATATGCTTATGATGTTCTAAATAATTTATTTATGTTTTAAACACAAAATGTTAGTAAATAGATTTAAACTAAGTTTGCTCATAAAGAATGTAAATATGAATTACTTATTATATGTACGTAATGCAAGAAAGTGTTAGTCAAAAAAAAAATGAAAAAAAAAACATACGTAAAACGTCCAAACCTTAAAAGACTGGCCAAGTTAACCAGTAACAGAGAGACGAACAGACAGTCAGTAGAGTTAGTAATAGGGTTCCGATGACACGAACGAGTAGGTAAAAAACCGTAAATTAAGATATATATATCATAATTTATCTCATCTCTCATCTCATCAGCCTATAGCAGTCCACTGCTGGACGTAGGCCTCCCCAAGCTCGCGCCAGACATCAGACATAATTTATCGTACTATGAAATTAAAATGTTTATAAGATTTTTGTATAAGTAAAAAACAAGCACCTATAACTACGTTATTGATAAAATACTTTTGTAATAAAAAAGGCATATCTTGAAAACATTAAAAAATATATATCCAACAAACATGCGTATGATCTGAAAAGTAATACTATACACATGTGAGAGCTTAAACGATCCACGTTCACTTGAGTATTAATAAATTTTTTGTAGACATCATTAGTGTATGTATCTGTGACAGATGTTCGATGCCAGCCATTATTAAGCTGCCCATTTTAATCCATACTTAACCGACAGCTTCTGTATGTAATTACATATGTATAACAAAATTGTTTTAATAGTATCGTCTGTATTGGATAAAATAATAAATGAGTCTTCATTGAAAGCTCAAAAGTTGATGACAACAAATGTTAGTTTCTGAGATAAACTGATTATTATCAGTTAAACCTTATTACATCTATTTGCGTTGCTTAGTTTATCTAATTCCATCTTCTACTACTAAGTAGTAAATTATCCACGTAAAGATGTAGAAAAAGTTGCAGGTGAATCTAGTTGTAAATTAAATTGGCTCGCTGCAAATCCGGAGTTGCACTTCTTACGGCCTCTTTAATCACCGATTCCGTATAAACGGTCCGTTAAAACTGCTGTCAATTACAACAATTCTTTTAAGGCAATGCGCTAAGGATAGGTCCGTTTATAAAATGTCATGTTAGGTATATGATCAAATAGATAAATGGACGAACGTTTTTTATTATTTTTTTAGTAGCACGAATTTAGTTAATTAAATATTTTTTTCTTATATGTTTTCAGGTAAATAGATATTGGAATCGTCGAATTATCAGAATTATTAAATTCCGTACAGATTTTTAAATACGTTTATAAGTACCTCGTTATATTTAAGTTTTTTCGTTAATGAAATATATTTTTCTTTTTTATTATTGAAGTTAATTGGCAACAATAAGTTTAAGTGAAATATAAATAACTAATTTTAAAAGCATTATATTTTTATTCTGAAGTGGTCTTAAAATATAGGATCATAAATAAGTAAGAAATAAAATCTTCGTCGCTCAACGTAAATAATACGAAAACATTTGTTAAATCAGTAACACGTGCTCATTAAAAAAGTATGAATCTTAATTAAAATTGCTTAATGTTAAGTCATAAGATTGGCGCCAATGCTGGAATTGCACTTTCCATAACTCATGTGACCATCAACTATATAGCTTAATGCGGACATAATGTATTGTACTTTACTTTTTCTTTCAGTAAGGAGGATACAATTAAGTTACTAAAGTCATTCTTATAAAAATTTACATTAAAAAAACTATACAGATAAAAATGTATATAATTATTTCCCTGTTTAAGTATTCTTTTTTTAAATGATAAACTAATATCCATACGTTTTCTACCATGACATGGCTACTGCAGTAGTTGCGGTACTCTGCGCCGTCGGTCGCCGCGGGCTCGAGTGGTAAAACGTGCCCAGTAATAAGGAGCAAGTTATTCATTAGTGTTTTAAGAAAAAGTTATTAGTGCCGACAAGTCGAGCATGCGCATGCGCTTGCATTTCTCTACGCAATTTTCTGGGTCAAAACGTTAATCTAATGAAGCTTTGAAAGTCTACCTTACAACGGAGCCTCGTTAATTCGTATATATTGACAAAGTTGTGTTAAAGTTAATTTCACTAGTAACTTTTTTTTACAAAATGTGAACAACTAGTATTTTTAAAACATACATAAAACAAGAAAAACGTTAACGTAAGAGACCTTACAATAACCTAACTAATTAAATGCTTGTCTAATCATTATTTTTATATGCAATTATCAAGTAAACATATATCCCGATACTGGTGAATAAATCATGTAAAGGTGAAAATATGATTTAAAATTTACATTCAGCCAGATAGCTGAGCAATGTTATAGTTACACTATTAAATAAAAATTCAAATTTAACTTCAAAATTAATATCCCTACTTTATTCAAGAAGGCTTATTTAGAGATTGACTGGTCATTTATAAATTATTATTTTAGTCTTCATTGAGTCAATAATCGGTTCAAATGCTGTTTGTAAGTATCTACTGAGAATATTTCAGCAAGAAATTTAATAGCTGTTCTTTTAAAATCTACTGTATACATTATATTTAATTATTGAACGATTGATAATATTAATTACTAGCTGCTGCCCGCGACGTCGTCTGTGTGAACGCTATTACAAAATTTTGTTATACGTTGTTACAAAATGCGTTGAAGAAATAAAGGTTCACTGCTCGTTCCCCGTAAGTGATAGCGTGATAATATGTAGCCTATATGTTGACCCGACTTCTTTATAATATTCGTGCCAAATTTGAAGTAAAACCATGCAGTACTTTTTGAGTTTATCCCGGACATACATACAGACAAACAGACAAAAATTCTAAAAACTATATTTTTGGCTTCGGTATCGATTGTAGATCACACCCCAAGTATTCTTTTAAAAAAATATTCAATGTACAGTTCTGACTTTCCTACCATTTTATTATATGTATAGATTTTGAAGGCAAAATCCGTAAAAAAAATTACAAATAGTTAAGTAATATTTTAAAACATAGTAAACTTTATTTACTAATGATTTTTAATAAATATTTTACAGAACCTTAAATGTTGTATTAGATTTATTAAGACAAAAATAAAAATAGACCCAAAATTGATATTTGTGGAACATCCATTTGGAGAACAGATCGAGAAAGTTTTGTTCCATTAATAGTGACTCCGTAACATTAATGCTGTTGTAATAAATTTATGTAAAAGTGTTGAAACACTTGTATGAATGCAAGACACAATCAAATGCTTTTAAAATATCTTAGAAAACCCCGTACAGGTTTCGTTCTTCTTTAGAAGAGTCGTTAACATCTTTTCGTAAATCCACGTTGTTCTTCGTCAAAGAAAAGTTGTTTCGTCAAGTCGTCTGTCCATCTCGTGGACGGCCGTCCGACGCTTCGCTTGCCGGTACATGGTCTCCACTCGAGAACCTTTCTGCTCCATCGGCCGTCAGTTCTACGAGCTATGTGCCCTCCTGCCCACTGTCACTTCAGCTTGCAAATCCGTTGGGTTATGTCGGCAACCTTCGTTCGCCTGCGGATCTCATCATTTCTGATTCGATCTCGCAGAGAAATACCAAGCATTGCCCTCTCCATTGCACGCTGTGCGACTTGGAGCTTGTTTAAAAGGCCCATAGTCAGAGACCACGTCTCATTGTCAGATCTGTATGTCATCACTGGTAACACACATTCGACTTCAGGCCTTGATAGTTAGAGAGCTGGCTTAAAGCTGACAACACATATTTTACGACACCTGGAATTTCGTCTAGTGATACTGCTATACCCAGTGAACAAGCAATGGGTACTAGCTAAGCCCGGCCGCGGTAGGTTTGGGGTCCCTCGGGTTAGCCAGGTTGAAAATTAAGCAAATTTTTAAAGTATTTTACGGCGTCTGCCGTTTTAATATGTTATAATATACCTCTCGAAAAATTGAAAAATAACTATGGCTGCTGATTTTAAGGGTTGCAACATCACGGCAGACACTTTTCAAAATGCGAAAAAAAAAAAATTTTTAAAGTATTTTACGGCGTCTGCCATTTTAATATATTATTTATTGAACTATTTTAAGCTTATATTCTAAATGGCTGCACTTTTGTCCGGTTGTAACTATCCGATTTACAGCGAAACCTTACCTGCAGTCCGTGCATACGTATATCCATAGTTGGAATTTTCACATTCGTAGAACTTATATAACATTGAAATTACACTAGTAAATGTAAAACATCTTATAAATATACAAATAAACGAACACATCTACTACTCTAAATGTGCATAATAAGGAAAAAATGTACATTGTAATGCCGTAGCAAATATGAAATTAAATTTGTGGTAACTATCCGGTTTACAGTGAAACCTTACCTGCAGTCCGTGCTTAGAAAACATGTAATACAGTAAGAGTAGTAGTTTATCCTACTTCCATACTTTTATATTAAACAGATTACATTGACCGAACACTTTAAGATGACGGATGTCTACGACATATCGACGACTATCACAGAGGCATTCAAACTCATCAGGATATATAATATGTAACAACGAATTACTTTGTCGACGACCGCGAACAAAAGCCAGAAACGCGATATAAAAATGTGAAGGGTAGTGTGTAAGACCCATAGAAATATTATATTTCCAATATCTGTGGTAAAACCTATTATATGCTGGACTATCATGATATGTTCAGCAAAAAAGGATGCGTTATTAGTAAGCCGTTGTAATTACATTGTTGTAAAACAATGTAATGTAGGTGTAAAATAAAATAAAAATAATAATTTCTTTTTTTAGTTTTGATGTACCTACCTGTATAAATATAGTTTTAATATATATAAATAAAGTTTTTCGATAATTATATATATTCATTAAGTACATATGATTTTTATATTACGTTTAATTACTATTTTAGACAAAATATATTTCAAATAACCTTATAGTAAATACCAAATTTAAGTCAAACAGTGCAATTATGCATTCATAGTATTAAAGTTGCGATCTTAAATATTGCGAACAACGCGTCGCACCTGTATTACGCGCATCTCCAATGCATACAGAATGCGAGTTGTATGTTGAAAGTATTGAGACATAATACTGTGAATAGAAGTTTTCATTTGATTTATTGATTATAAATTTCTTTTCCATTACTTTTTTTAGTCAAAATGGCTTATAATTTAAAGTGTGTTATTTGTGCCTCGGAACAAGAAGAGAAAATGCTTTTATTTTGTGAAGAAACTTTAAAAAAGTGTCGGTATGTACAATGCTAAAAAATCCATCGATTTTGATGATGAGAGGTTTCAGCTATTTGTATTAACAAATAAAAATTTAATAATAATAAATAAATTAATTAATTAATTAACAAGGCTGTAGATATGAAAGAAAATTTTAATAAAAACTTCAGAGCTTTGATGCAAGCTTTTTGTGATTGTATAAACAAGTTTTAATTACGCATTATATTTCCAGCATTTGGAAAAATGCTCAATTTCAAATTTAATTTCATATTTGCTACGGCATTATTTTTTTTTGTACACAATGTAATCTGTTTCGTGAACATTTAGCATAGGGTTAGGTAATGCAATCTGTTTCGTGAACATTTAGCATAGGGTTATGAGTCTCTATATATTGTCTTGAAGGGCAGTCTGTCCAGCGACACACGCCTTTTATTTTTAACAATCCCTATAAATCTCTAGGGGACTTTCTTTTGAGTCTTTTGAACATTGTAATGTTATTCATTAAGTACACAGTCAGTATGTTTGGATGGTTTTCTAGTCTATTCCTGTAGGATTTCATTGAGTGCTTGATCTCCTCTTGGACTGTTCTGATTTCAAGCCGCCAGGTAGCTAGCCATACCGTGATGATGTTTAGAGAGCGCTGCAGCATGTTACTTGCTTGTGCTGGTTCATCATGTGTACTCAGGGCCGCAGTGTCATCAGCAAAAGTACCTATTAAGACGCCATCAGTAGTCGGTAAATCTGCAGTGAAGACCAGGTAAAGGATCGGGCCAAGCAAACTTCCCCATTTGCTACGGCATTACAATGTACATTTTTTCCTTATTATGCACATTTAGAGTAGTAGATGTGCTCGTTTATTTGTATATTTATAAGATGTTTTACATTTACTAGTGTAATTTCAATGTTATATAAGTTCTACGAATGTGAAAATTCCAACTATGGATATACGTATGCACGGACTGCAGGTAAGGTTTCGCTGTAAATCGGATAGTTACAACCGGACAAAAGTGCAGCCATTTAGAATATAAGTTTAAAATAGTTCAATAAATAATATATTAAAATGGCAGACGCCGTAAAATACTTTAAAAAAATTTTCTTTTCGAATTTTGAAAAGTGTCTGCCGTGATGTTGCAACCCTTAAAATCAGCAGCCATAGTTATTTTTCAATTTTTCGAGAGGTATATTATAACATATTAAAACGGCAGACGCCGTAAAATACTTTAAAAATTTGCTTAATTTTCAACCTGGCTAACCCGAGGGACCCCAAACCTACCGCGGCCGGGCTTAGCTAGTACCCATTGCTTGTTCACTGGGTATAGCAGTATCACTAGACGAAATTCCAGGTGTCGTAAAATATGTGTTGTCAGCTTTAAGCCAGCTCTCTAACCATGAGGTATGTCAGATGAAAAGACGTCATAAACATCATAAGATGTAATTAAGACAATTAGGATAATAAATAAATAACAATTTTTATTTTGGAATAATTTATATTTGATTTATTAAAGTTAATATGAATTGCGGTGGTTAATTATTTTATTTTATATTATTTATATTATAGGTTGTTGGTAGTTTATGCAGTTGTAAGAAATCTTGTTAATAGATAAATGTTATCAAGTTGCGTTAAAGTACTAATTACAAATATAATATATTTAATTGAAAAGTAAGAAAATAAAGATAAATAAGTACCTAGACGAACTTCCTATACTGTTTCAAGTACCTATCTTATTTATTACTATTCTATAAGGGAAGTCAAAACAAAATATACAAATTAATACATTTTTATCTTTCGTTTTTTCTATTCATTTGAAAAGAAATATAACACACATTTGATGTTAGTTTTATTATGATAATATGTGATATAAATGCGCGAGCGCATATAAAATTTTATGACAAAACCATCAACGGATATCGCCGACTAGAAACAGGTATGTACACGACCGGAATAGTATTGGATTTATTGTCCCATAAGAATAAATATTTAGTATAACAATATCTGTATTTTTTCGTTCAAATCTGCAATCACGGCGTTTTGAGGGTTTAAGAAAGTCATGGTATCGACAACGATTTCATCTAAATCCGATTTTATTGAGATGAGAGGAGACATAATTATCTTAAGAATTTATATTACAGCGTGTGTAAACGTATATGTAACGGAGGTAGACTTGAACTAGGGCTTTAATAACATAAGTTTATCGTGTAGCTCGCGTGTTTAAATTCCAGAGGACGTTGAAGTACCTACCGTTCTCAAGTAATTACAACAAATACCAACATTATGCACGTATTAATATTGTTAAAGATATTTTTATTGGCTGAATTAAAAAAATAATACACATGACTGCATATAGTATTAATTAAATTAATTATAGGATTTAGTAATTCAATTAGTGTTTTAAAGTTGCAAAGATTTAATTATTGTCGAGCGATAATGGCAATGAACGTCTAAATGAATTCTTATTAAAACGTCTAGTTTTTTATTTTTATTTTATAGCGGTAATTAAAATGCTTTAAAATTGGGCAACCAAATAACATTTTCCGTCAAAGATAGGTAATTTTCTTTTTCTATGTATGTACATTTTTTTAATTTTAAATTTATTTAAAATATACGATAATTCTGTTTGTAAATATATAAAAATATACTCCTTAAATAACCAATACGAAGTTATAAATATATATTATTTTAAATTTAAATAAAAGAAATCAATCTTTTCCGGATTTTGAACGTAACGGATAGACAATGTTGCAATTTGCCTCATCTCAAATTTAAAATTTCGTAGAAAATATGTGAACAAATTTTAAAGCGAATATCGATATTTTTTCTAAAGCTAAAGCTAAAAATTAGAATAACGCAAATGTGTCACAAACCGAATGTTCACTTTTATATAGGTACATTATCATTTTTTATAAAGTCGTTTATTTTATTTTATTAAATTATGACAGTCTGAAATAAATTATAATTTAGTCAAAACTAAAATATATTGTAAATTGAATATTATGTTTTTAACATACAGTATAATGTAACATGTCATAATTACATAAGTATCTCCACTATTTATTATTAGCAAAATTCAAAAGTTGATATTTCTACGTTAACACGTAATCCTTGTAGTGGTGTAGTTCATGAAATCTCGCTAATGGATCAAGCGAGACGATGCTTTAAAAATATCCATCTAATCTCGGAGTCGATTTGGCTAAAACATTCCCGATCCATGCCCGCGCAGAAACGGGAAATGGGACGTCTCGCCCACTTATGATGAGCCCTGTCTCACCGCCTAACATACTTTGGCTTAATCGTCGTTTGACGTTTCATTATACTACTTTAACAGCATTGTTAAAATTATAAAGAGCCCGTTTAATAATTTAAATTAAAATAAGTAATCATTTCAAGATCACAAAATTAATTAAAGACTTATTTTATAGTTATAATATTTTTCACGTCCATTTATAAGAATGTTGAATAAATTCCGATGTTGTTAATTTATTTTTGAATTATTTATCAGTTTATTAGTATTTAACGTCATGCTTTGTTGTTAGGTCAGTCTTCATCTTAATATATATTGTGCACAATAGTTATATTCTATCTATAAATTACATTAAACTTGATGAAATCACTTTTTGTATTAATTGTCATTGTAATTACTTGCTTTAATTTGACAGACGGTTAATCCGGTGTTACTGGACATGAGAAGGGAGGTAGATGGTATTTATTCAGCATTAGAAAGCAAGCACTCTCTGTTGATGCGGCACTGACATATCCGTTAATGTCTTTTCCATTTCCCGCCACTATACGTCACCCCCTCCCTTCGGCTGATTGACGGCTTGACCAAAATGTTACTAAATTATGCTACTTTACGTTATTTCATTTATAAGTTCAGTAAATGTGGACGCGTCGCAGTATTTTTACATGTAATATCATGAAACATTTAAGTGGAAATACACACTTATTAGTAAGTGATTTACACCAGAAATCAATAAAGTTTAAAGTTCAATAATAATTAAAAAATGGAGGTTTGGTAAGCTAAATAAATAATAGTAAATAGCCTAACACACTTGTCTTCTTAACACCACTCCACTGTGATTTGGAGAATAAACGCTGAGATTCGAGAGATTCCGCTACCACCCATGATGACACAGGTGTAGGGTACAAAGTTTTTGCTTCATGTATTATTATATAGATCCTGTTGAGGTATACTCGTATAATAAAAGTACGACGCTGTCAGTCTATACTAGAAAATAGTATGTTCTGGTACGTCGTTATGTACGCGTCCAAGCTGGCAAAGGACATTCGATAATCTTCTGAAATTTCAACTATAGAATCATCATCACCATCACCATCATCATCATCATCATCATCACCACCACCACCACCACCACCACCACCACCACCACCATCATCATCATCATCATCATCATCATCATATCAGCCGTTGGATATCCACTATTGAACGTAGGCCTCCCCCCAGCGACCTCCAGAGCGACTGTTTCCAAGAAGGGTCCCATCCATGTTATTATTGTAGATTACAAATTTTTAAAATGGCAACATTTAAAAGTGTTAAATATTTAAAAAATGTGATATTATGATGAATAGCTTTTTATAATTTGTTATAAAAATCTTTACTCGAAAATACAAAAAATATATCTAAAGTGATGTAAGCTACATTGTGAAGCGTAATTGTTTGAGAATTTAATTTAAATTCATTAATTTTTATAAGATTAATTTTAATTAATCTTATAAATAAATAAATTAAATAAGATATTATTTATGTATATTCATGAACATCAGACTTCAAAATATATATATATGAATTTACTTGACTAGCCGCGCTGTTTTATCCATGTTTGTGGTTACCGCTTCAATATTTTAAGATATTTTTTAGACTATAATTCCTCATTAAACAACGAAAACAATTTTAACGAACAAATTATTTGTATAATTGAACCAGCAGATCCGTTCAAACAAACAAATTACAGCTTTATAATATTCCTATAAATTAATATTATAAAGTTTATCATCTCCATCACGCTAGCAGAGCAAAGTGATCAAAAGTGAATTTAAAAATATTCAAAAGAAGGTGCTTTTGAGGTGCTAATTAGGTGCTTAAATCTAAAATTAGGTGCTAAAATTTTCATTGAAAAAAAAAATTGTTTTACCGCCTACTTAATTTGTTTAACTGCCTACTAAAGATCAAGCTGGCAGAGTTACATGAAATAATTCTTAAATGAAAAAAATATATCATTAAAATTAAGTGCCTCTTGGGTGCTTTCGAGGTGTAAATACAATAAATTGATCAAATGAAAATTTACTGAGAAAAAGGTGAATGAGAAGTTTATTCATTGGGTATTCATGTATGCAACATTATATTATGATTGTGAAAAAAGTGTAAGCGTTGGTTATCTAAACGGAAAGTAAGAATTTGTGTTGAAAAAGTAATTAAAACTAATTCGTAAAAGAATAGCAGGGTGGATGTTCCACCCTCGCTGCATCGCCCTTCCAGAGCCCTCGCGGTTGCCCGCTGCCCTTTTGATTGCGCATTATTCGGGTGTTTATATCTAAAAACAGAAAAACGTTACAAGTGGCAAATATTTGTAAAACATATCCTCGATATAAAATTCCGATGCACCATATCCTTAGTGATAGTAACTAAATGTAAGCATAAATAACTTTTGCCAGTGTTTATTTGTGAAAGTATGTATTATATAATGACTTATTAAACAAAAAAATAAATAACCTTATTCATATGTACATAAGTAGCATACATGAAGAAGATGAAGGCATATATACACATGTTTTTGGTGCCATTTCTAACAGTTTAGAAGGTCTTGAATCGTACAGTCAGATTGTTTTCTAGATTGTTGCTATTGTGATAAGGTTTTTTGCTGGCACTGTTTTGAAGGGGGCTTTAATTAAAAATGCTTGTTTAGACACAGTGAAGTGCTTTTTCTATTGGTATTTAGATAAGTACTGAATTGGCGACATTTGAGAATGTTTTTACAATGACTGAGTGATTGAGCGAGTGAAAATTTTCTCGTTTGCGGTACAACTTGTTTTCACTTTTAATTTCATTAAAATATTGCTTAAAATGAATTAAATCGACTATGATACACGAAGTGTTTTGTATCACTGTTCGATATTTATTATTAACTATATTTTTTTTTAATCGGGGTAAAACTATCGAAAATACACCTTAATTAGGTATGGGTCCCTATTAATCTGGAACTGTGTGTTTTGTTTATTATTTGCCGGTTACATCGGCAAAGAGCTGTAGGTACGTATTCATACACAGACACACAAATACGTATGGACGAACAGCAGACTGTTGACAAAGGATAAAGGAATCTTAAAAAACAAATTACTATGTATACCGGTACTTCTCTGTTCTATTTCTGTTGTATTATAGATATTACTATGAAATACCAAATATTCATATTTTAAGTAACATGTAAGGACTATAAATTTGTTTTTAATAGTAATTAAACGATCACTACGGTATTACCGTACGGTATTACGGTAGTACGGTAACGTATTGTTAAGAGTAGTGCCATTACAAAAAAAAAAAACCTTAAATAATTTCATCCTCAGCTCCTCCCACATCGTCCATTCATTTCTCCATCGTATTTATACATTACTCACGGCTCAAGTATCCGATTATATAACACGCAAAATTTCAATTACAACTTGTAATTAGTTTTTCGAGAGTTTTTCTTTCAGTCAGGGGGTGTGGAGGTGCGAGTGTGCGAGCGAGAGTTATTCTCTGTTCCACTCTTACATGCAGCTGCGACGAGCTTTGAGTAATGTCCAAGCCACTTATTTGATTATTTTTATGCAATCTGCGCAGGAAAATGAAGGATTTATTTACTGCATACCCACCTACTGTTAATTAATTTTGCAAATTCCGAGCTGAGTATAAGCGCACTTTATTAGCTTTACGAATATTATTTCCTACTTAACTGTCAAACGATAAGTGTCATTAACATTATGTTTTATAGGGGTGCTGATTATGTTCTAATAGAAATTTAAAAAATTAAAATATACACGATTAAAAACGTGTGAAGGGCCAATATTATAACAGATAGATAGTCACTTCTTACGTTCAATTTATCGGTAAAGTTTTTTAAAGTAATAGCAATTAAAATAAGTTATATTTTGACATCTAAAATAATTTTTCTTGTAAAACCATGTATAAAAATCTCAAAACACTTATATTAAACTAATATTCAATAAAAAAACTAACTATTCAATTAAACTAAGAAAAAATATAATAAATCTAAATCTTGAAAGCATTTGTAAGTACCTACTAACGATACGATTCATGTTATTATAATGGAATATACTATATTAAGTAAAAAAATATTTAAAAAGTAGTTAATAACTCTTATGAGGTGTAATATTTACGCTAGTTCTGTTGAGTGGGGAATATTGTTCGGATGGTGACCCTTCTCGTGGATTGGCAGAACCAAAGCTGCCCGCTAATGCACGGAAGCCGAGCCATGCGAATTAATGGCAAGAATAATGGCGATCCCATTATGGATTGCCGCCAACATACTTTAGCCATGAAAAGAACCGAAAGTTACATTTGCGATACTCTGAATACTGAGAGCGCTTGGACGCCCCCACCCGCTACCCTCGGGGGAGGCACATAGAGTGATACAGAGATATGTTATAACATGTTTCTATATCATATATTATAATCTTTTATGTTTATATTAATAAGATTATATGTGATTTTGTTCAATTAGTAACGATTTTTTATTGTCGTGTTTATTCTGATTAGTTATTATTATACCAAAATAATTTTAAACACCTTTAAATAATGAGTTTAATAATAACGATAAAAATTATTTATACATTTCTGTTTCTATGTATTTTCCTAGATTTGAGAGTAATAAAAATTAAATTAAATTATTCAGCTCCACAGTTTTCGTCGTTCCTTTGTTACAAATTTCTATGTAAAAGTTTGAATGAAACTCTTTTAAAACTGCTTTTAAGAAAATTAAAGCATTAATAGCGACAAGTCTAAGGGGTCTTAGGTGTATGTCTTAGGGCCGGGTGGGACAAGGGGCGGCGTGTCATCCCGTGCCCGACACCCGTTGCAGCGTCCCGGGCTTCAGCTCGAAGGCTAGCGCGCCACTAATTGGCAATTTGTTCGATCCTCAGATCTGACATAATGATGCGAGTTCGTTTATTTAAATGATTCAACGGAAAGTTCACTGCGGCTCCATTATCCGAACTCTGATGTGAGTCAATAAATGTCAACGCGTTCATTAATTTTCGTTGGGTAGTGTTTATTTTAACTAATAAATTTGAAAACTGATAAGATATTAAATTAAGATATTTCGCGCTATAATTCTTCCCCTTCCTATCACATTTTACGTAATTATTATTACATCTTATATTTTCTCAATACTGTCTGATTTTTTAATGATATTTTTATAACGATTTTGATCCATAAGTACAGTGATATAATAAGATTGCTGAAAAAATATTGAGGAGAGATAAAGAAGCAGAAAAGGACAAAGAAGTATCGTATGGATTAAAACAATTTACAAAAAAATATAGTAGAAAACTAACTTATTTTTGCCCATAATGGAAGTTTAATAGAAATCTTGGAGACGAGAATCATTGAACTCCATTGCCTTAATGATTGACTTTATGGACTTAATGGTATTTTTCACCGTCTCATCGAAAAATTTATTTATTTTTTAATTTTATTCTTCCCGGAAAAAAAATTAAAATAAGTGGGACAAAAACTGTTGGGTGGGTGTCGGAGTACAAGGTCGTAGCACAAGATCCACGCCTCATTACGAGTGACAATCCAATTTCAAAACTTTTTAAGACAGGTTGACAGCATTTTGTTGCTGTTTTAGTCTATTCATATTTTTTGGAATTTTTTATGTATCCAATTAGATGTCCAGTTAGAGTCTGTATCGCTGATTCATAGAAATATTTTTAAAACTACAAATATCCTATGACATAAGTCTGTTTCTAGTGTGGTTATCAATTCATTATTATCGACTTTCATCCCGATCGAGCTAAGGACCAGAGACTAATGATTGAAATTAAAATTTTCAGAAAGAAATGTAATCTGGTTCATTTGTGTCCTTGACATCGATCGATATATATTCCATGATCACACATACAGAAAATAACGAGTGGAACGATTTTTATGATTTTTGTGTTTTTGGATTTGTCTTCGTCGGGAATAATACTTATTAAAATATGGTATTCATCAATGAGAAAATAATTAATAAAAAAACCAGTTCAAATGTTTCATCCGTACTATCTATATATATAGATATAATAAATCTGTCACTCAATCCGTCTATTATAAAATATTTTTCAGTATCGACGCAGGTGTAGGTGATAAAAAATATAAATTTATAATTTTTTAAATTTTAGTTAAATACCCGTGCGACGCCGGGGCGGGCCGCTAGTATGTTCATATATGTTTAACGATATATGACGTTTATATAGTCGTTTTATGTAGTTACTCAGCTTGTAGCTACTTTTTATATTATTGATGTATTGGAACTAATCGACTACTATTTAGAAAACTGAAATAGTTTCATTACAAATGAACTGCAATATAACCTCCTCCGTTTTTTGAAGTCGGTTAAAAGATGATATATATTTTTTTTGGAAATGAGCAAATTTTTCCTTTTTTCTATGGGAAAAAAGATCAATCATTCTAATCCGGAATCAATCAATCATTCTCTTCGGAATAATAAGTACTAAATAAAAGAGATGATAATAAAAGAGAAAAGAGATTGTATATAATCAACAATTAATACAAAATTGCTGTAGCACAAAAGTAATGTCTACCAATTTTAATTCAAATTGTGTATGTGTATCACATGTGTATCAGCTAAAATTATGTTAAAGACATCAATAAATCAAAAGAGAACGCCATTGCCACGCCATTTGAAATAAGCTTATTGCCTCTTGAACTGCCGCAAATCAGCTTAATAGACAGTAATGACGATTATCTCATCGACCGCAACCGCAATCGGTCAGACAACTTTTCACTAGTCTGGTAGGGCGAGCCAGATTTAGAGGATATACGGGACATATGAGGTTACAGTCATGGGACTTCCACGGGGGATAGATCCCCATAATAGAGAATAAAATAAATTAACCAAATTTTGATGGGTCAGCAATTTACCGTTTATTTCTCAAAGAGTATTTTTTCACATTTTTAACTACAATACTAATAAAATATAATAATATTGTTCTTAAATATTAAAAACAATTTATCCTTCTGTATTGAAACCAATTTAGCCCCAAAAATAACTGCGATTAAGCACATAACTCTATATCAGTTAGTTAATGATATGTCCGTAAAGGACGAACTCTCGTTTCTAATTATAGGCCTCATAAGAAACCTCAGCCATTTAGCCGTTGATATAAAGAGCTATAATTTCTATATGATCACAACAAAAATGAGGAAATCCGTAGAGGAAGAAGAGTAACTCACATAGCTCAAGCCGTCGAAAAATTGAAGCGATAATTAGCGAGTGATACATAGATCGGAGGTTTGATAGTCCCTTAGGTTATGGAATAACAACACCGCTCTGAAAAATGCAACTTTGGCATATTGAGCACCAAGTTCATAGACAGTTTTAAAATCCTCAAAGAATCACCGGTAGTCAATGGTTTCTAACGACGTAAAATTGTAACCATTTGAGATCCATGTAGGACGGGCATTTTTTGTATCACAGGGAAACCCATTTATGGGTGATATCTAGGACGCCCGGCTAGGCAGTCCTACACAGTATGTCGGTTTCAGCACTTGGGGGTGCAATACCGTACTAAATCCCTGCGAGCCTTCAGCAGCTTTAATTGGAGGGTCCTGAATCTGCAGGCAACAGGATCCCTCCAGCGACAGGCTGGCTTCGGCGAAAAGGCCAGACTTATCCTCCATGAAAGGACAGTTTGAACCATCAGCGGCTAACGACCAAATATGTAATAAGTCTTTGATGATCACGATTTCCTCGATGTTCTTCAAAATTCTGACAATAGCATATACATCTTATTATATTGTAACAGTTTTCAGTCAATAGTATATATAAGTCGTCACAACGAATAGAAAAGGTGATGACGCTCGGCATCTGAGGATAATTTCATTTTCTTACGCCATGTGTCATTAGCCTAGCCTCAAACAATATTAAAAAATAAAACTGCTATACATATTTTTTTTAATATTTATTAATATTTGTCCGAATACAAAAACATAAGACTTAAATATATGGAAACCTTAACCACTGGCTTTTTGCTACTAAAACGTAAATTTTCGTAGAAAATTTTGTTATTTAAAAATTCTTAATGTATATTAATCCTTTAAAAATACTCTTTACTCTTTATTAACGTTCTCAAATGTATGTAGTAAATAAAATCCAATAAAAAATTGGACAGGTCTATTTTTTATTTAAAGTAAAAAAAAATTTTTTTTTCAAACGTTCTATATTCCAGTCCATGGCGGCTTGTGAGTTGACTACGCTCATTAGTTGAGAGTCAGTCAACTAATTAATATAACATTTTCAATAAAGCTTCTGTATAAGATTCTTCGTAACGCAGAGAAAAATCAGAAATTTAATTAAAAAGTTTAAGTGGGATTCCACTGAAGAGCGTGCGCTTCGCAACTCTCAATAACTGAAGCAAACTCTGTTCCTTCCCATAAGTTAATTTTTGAAGATCACTCTTTAATTATTTCTTGACAACTAGCCATTTGTTGATTTTGAGTGTACCGGGCAAAAAATTCAAAAAAGTTTCTTCGACTGTTTTATTAATGCCAAAAAAGTAAAAATTGTCAATAAGATAATGGCACCATATTGTACGTAAACAGACGGTGTGTTTGTTAGTGCGGCTTGATACAGAGAAATACGCACACATTTTTGTGAGCTCATTAAAATTACATTACTGCTCTTATTTAAACAGCAAACAACTAAACGACGCTCGTTAATGCGTCCCGTCGTGGAGAATTTTATGGACATTCCCATCGAGCGCTGCACGATAAAAACAACGTACCGACCTAATTATAAGAAATAAAGAACACATGTTTGAATGTTTGTCATTAAATATATTCAAAAAATCGTCGGGTAGAACATGCCACATGCACAGACGAAATACTCTTAGGAAGAAAAATACAATTATTGTAGTCACTTTTTTTGCATAGATCACATAACCAGTTTCGTAAAACATTTTTCTCGAGCGTGTCTTCGTGTTTCTCACGGTATAGCGAAGCGCGTTTTGTTTAACAACCTGATGTATTTTTAAGTGATTCAAAAAGATTGTTGTTGTGTGAGGTATCTTGTCAATTAGCAGTGTTCGAAGCTTAAAGTACTTTAAATCCTAAAATATTTTGAGTACGTGAGAAATGGTTTAAATTTTTTTTACCAATACATATAACGAATTTATCGTTTATTTATTTAAATACCTGTATTACAACATTTTTATGAAATTACTTAAATGTTTTTTTTTACAAACGCATAGTACCTACATTTCAAACTTTACAAATTGGCTTATGGTTAGCGCTGTGGTCACTTCTGTTACGCTAGCATAGGTTTGATTACCGCTTGTAACAAATTTTTGTAAAAGCTATAGATATGTTTGTCGTGTTCTAGGCGTTTGTTTGTGTTGTTTGTGGATTTTCATCTTATTGGGGGCCTTTGAGAGTTAAGTTGTTTTTAAATCAATAGATTTACATACTTTCTTCTTCTTTGTAATTCAATAGATTTAGATTAATAGTTTGATTTAGATTAGATAACACTTAGATTTAGATTAATAGTTCTTGTTTGTGAATCAATAGATTTACAAACGCAAAATATATGCCTATAGGTATATAAATAACACAGTAAATAATAAAAATGTTTTTTTTTTTAATTTCAATTAGTAGTTTTAACAGTAATATAGCATTAAACACACAGTTCACTTATGCAGAAATTTGAGTAAATTATAAATATTTAGTCCAGATTGAACATCCTAGATAACAAAGTCTTCCTATACTAATATATACGCATTAAAATTTAATATGGGGGAATTTGAGAAAAAAGTTCAAAATCATTCACTTCATAATAATTAATAATTAAGCATTTTTATTTCCTCAATAAAAGTTCTTTGCAAATTAATTATATTAGGATTTTACGATTTTAATAGCATGCAATAGTATTAATAAAATTCAAAACAAAAATGATACATAAAATTCCTAACTAAATTTCAAAATTATTTATTTTTTTGATTTTTATTTAATAATTAGTGAAAATATTTCTTTGTTTATTAAGGACCTCTCTATAGACTAAAGGTCTCCTCCTACATCACTCACTATACTTATACATATGTATATATAATTATTATCATCGTATAAGTCGTGATTGTCCATTGCTGAATGTAAGCTTCACCAGTAAGTGGCGCCCCATTACGATGATGAGGGCACCGCTGGGTTTTAGCGGGTATTCTGGCACGTTCTGCTTGCCAGCAAGTCCCACATACCCACCGCCTCTCCGCGGCGGGATGCGTTAATGCATTTCCCAGCGATAAAAAAAGGTTGGCTGGTAGAGAATGCTTTTTTTATGTACAATAAAGTTGTAATAAATAAATATATTTAGATCGATTTGTTGAAGTAGGTACACATATTAAGCTAAGAAAAGCTAGCTGTTGTTTGGTTACTTTAAATTAGTGTGTAGCCATGACCATATACCTACCACAAATAATATGATAATTATCAAAACGAGCAAACGAGGAATATTTTGTAATTTATTATATTTTATACAATTAAAATGTTCCTGTTCGATATTAAGGAAAAATAAAGTATCATTGCTTTACTACTATTTTAATAGCTAATTATAATGCGTATTAATTTCTCCTTATTGTTTCTGTTTAATAGTTATCAATACTCAGTTATAAAACGTTCGTCTTGAGTTTTTAAAATACATGTACCATGTTATCAGATTTTCATATCGCACCAAAAGTTCAATTAATTATCTATTAGTTATAATATATAAGTATAATAAAATAATATATATTTATTACTCTTGTTTAATTTTAACATAAAAGTAAAATTAATAAAAATATAGTTTTGGATTTAGTAATAAAACAAATAAGTAGTCATTAAATAAATATATTTATTTACAATTTAACGATAAAATGAAAAATAACTTCGTCGATGTTTGAGATTTTTATTTGTTGTTTCTATGACACAACGTGATAGACGAAACATTCTAACCTAGCAGATAACTCTAAGTAACGACAGTTCAAATTTTTACATAAATACATCTTTTAATCGTAGAAATTTTTATTTTACAATATGTTTATTTAATGTTAAAAATGTTAAGCATATAGCTAAATTCTGAATTTTCTTTCACATAAATATTAAACAACATGGTCATCAACCATGTATTTTATTTACAAACAGTATGTGCGATCAACATTCACCGAAGCTATGGCAAAGTAAGAAAAATACAATTTATAAAATATCTTAATATAAATTTATTTATACAGAGAGGTACTATCTATCAACCATTGCACCGCTTTAGAGTACCAAAACTGGTAATACTAATAATAATCTATAAAAGTAGCTCAACTGCGAAGACTAAAACCTTCAAACGGAAAGATATCTTTGGTACAAAACAATATTAACATACCCACTTATCCGATATATAAATTGAAAAATAAAATGTAAAAAATAACCACAATCAAAGTTCATACCTTGTATGATAACAATATAGGTACGCTAAAATACGCATTTTTCAACAATGAGATCGATTCTAATGTATCAAATATTTTTAACTGTGGACCTGACTCGTTGTATGTATACACAATATATATTATGATATAAATTAACAAACTTATAGAACAAAATTATGCACATAATTCGAAGTTATTATCTATTGTTAGCTCATTCGCTAAAAGCGCGAATCGTATGTTGCAGTAGAAGAAACGCCAGAGTTCGCGCTCCACCCAGACGACGCTATCTTAACATGTAGACTCAAATCGTATACATAATGGAAATATCGTGTTCTGACAACGTTATCGCGACTCATCCCGGACATTTTGTAAAGTGGCCTCATCCATGTCCCACCGTCTATCCTAATGTACTGTCGCGGCGCTTTTAACAACGTTCGAGACACTTCGATGTAACCGATTTACAGCACTTAGAAGGATTTCAAAAAATTCACAATGTAGTCGCTTTATTATGATTAATTTCTAAAATTGCACTTTTCATGAATCTGCACAATTAATATTAACAGTTTATAATAACTATGTAGCGTAATTTTCCAGTGAAAAATGGGAAGAGACGGACGTAATACAAACGAATACTATCTAAGTTATTGTATGATGTTGAATGATGATGTCTGGTCTAGGCGACTTGTAGCAACATTGTTTTTGACGTCGAACCCTTTAGAGGCTCAGTGAGGTTTCACCTGTTCACAAAGGAGTAGAATATTATACAAGTTCAACATTGAAATTAAAGCAACATAAGTGTCAATAAGAGATACTATTTCTTTTTATAGAAAGTAAAAGAAAAATTTGGTTTAAAAAAATCAATAGCAAGTACTGTACTGTAATGGGCAGGCTGATAGCCTGTAAACAACCCACTGCTGAGCGAAGGCCTCTTCTCCATATGGAAGAAGGGTTGGAGCTTAATCCACCACGCTATTCCACTGCGGGTTGGCGAATAATAGCCAGTAATCGCTACATATTATAAAACAAAGTAATCCGCCACGTCTGTCTGTCTGTCTGTCTGTCTGTTCGCGATAAACTCAAAAACTACTGCACGGATTTTCATGCGGTTTTCACCAATAGATAAAGTGATTCATGAGGAAGGTTTAGGTACAAATATATACACCGGATCCAGCCGGGACAGGCCGCTAGTTAAATAATAATATAAATATTTAATTGATGAAGCTAACCGAAGCAAGCAGTCGGCGTGGCATCATCGGTCATCGCGCGGCATCGCACACCTCGGGATCGGGCGGGCTGCCGTATCCGCTGGACGCGTCGTCTGCTCCGACGCAGCCTCCATTATCCTTATCAACTAATGGGCCTACCGGTCCTCCCGCACAACCACTCGCTCCTCCAACATATGCGCTACTCGGTGACTGAAAAAAAGCGACATAATACCTAATATTATAAATGTGAAATCAAAAATGTAAGTTTGTTACGTTTTCATGCGAAAACTACTTAATCGAACATCATGATACTTTTTACACATATTCTTGGAGGTATTAGAAGTAACACAGGATATTTTTTTTTTTTTTTTGGTGATAACCGACATCCACGCGGGCGGACCGCGGTCCAGAAGCTAGTATAAAATAAAAATAAAAATAGCGCTAACGCTAATTCCATTTCAATGTCTCCCGTCAAACACCTAACAGTAGACCGTGAGCGCAATCAAAAAGTCGATTAGAAATGTCGTGCGGCTGAATGGGTTCCCTCCACTCGCGCGACTCATAAAATGAAATAGATTCTCCCACATTCGCATTCCGACAAGCGTTCGTACGAGAAAGATTAATGATCACAAAAGAAACATAATAAAGTGGAGATAGAATCTTCCACTAACAGTGTCCTTGTGGGAGCTATTTACCCCTTCGTAGCCTACTTTTTTACATATATATGTATCTACGTGGACGAAATATTCGAAAAAAGTATTTACATAATTAAATATATGTACATAACGGTTGAAAATGATATGAAAAAACTAAAAAAAATCGATAAAAGTATGTATAATGAAGTAAAGAGAGAGTTTATTCCTATCGAAGATATAATATAGGATAAACCTTTCAATTTAATGAAATTAAGTACAAGTTGGAAAACAATATCACTCATTGGACCACGTCACACGTGAGCCCATAATAGATCAAACGTGGCAGACGGCTTGCTGCCCACGTGGTGAGAACTGGCAATGTGATACTATCATTATCAAAACTATAATATTCACGTAATTAGACCTTACGGCAAAGGCTTAATCATAAGTACAAACCGTTTCATTTTAGTACCTAACGTAAAACAAATGACGTCTGACTTACTGACACTAGAATTTTTATATCATTATACACATTATTATATTATGGAGAAGAGGAATACAAGAAACTTTGTATTTTGACTATATTAACCGTATTATTATTAAATATATGCAAAACTGGACTAAACTGAAACAGCCTGTACATGCCACCAAGCCTCTTCTCCATATAGGAGAACGGTTAGAGTTTAATCCACCACGCTTCTCCACTACGGGTTGGGAAATAATTTCCTTACCATGAGTAACGATCGTTATTAGTTGTCCGTGATAACAATCGGGACCTACGACACGGGACATATACCCAGACCAGAAATAAATATTTACAAAAATACAAATATCTGCCCCGAGCGGGAATCGAACCCGCGACCACCGGTATTGAGGCGATTACTCACACCACCACACCAGAACGTTTGTACATTAAATGTATACCAAAATTCATAATCAATTTATTTTATACTTCACAGTTCCGAAATAATCCCTACTTCCTACCTATATTATAAATGTGAATTGTAAGTTTGTTTGTTACGCTTTCACGCGAAAACTGCTTAACCGATCATCATGAAATTTTGTACACATATTCTTGGAGGTATTAGAAGTAATATAGGATACCTTTTTTTTGGTTGCGTTAACCGGCATCCACGCGGACGAAGCCACGGGCGGAAGTTAGTAAAATATAAAATATAATTTTATAATAGATATTAAATTTATACCTGTAAGCCACTAACTTGTCGCCTGATGTGCGCTAAGCCGCTGGGATTTGCCGCCATACTAGCAAAAACCAGCCTCTCCTCGTAATCATATTCGCAAAGTATCTTGTTGTCACACAGATAGAATCTGTCGCCCACACAGAACCTGCACAGATTTATAGACCCTGTGTTACTCGTTACAAGTCATTAAATTGAATACGATTACTAAAGAATGTTTATTAACTATCTATTGGTTGAAAAATAAATCTATATTATTTTTATAAACTCGACTATAACTGACTACGTGTCGACTACGGGTTAAATACATACAATATAATTCTATACAGGTTCAGTTTGTTATTTTAAACTGTTTAAAGTTTGATATGAAATTTTGTTTACTTTACAATATATTACTTTTACTATTTTAATGTTGTTACTCTTTTTTACACAGATAATTAATTTACCATGTAGGCGCTTTTTTCTTTAAGCAAATAAAATAAATATCTATACAATAGTTATTACACTTTTTTTAAAGTTTCATAATAATAAAATCTTATATGTTTTCATGTAATGAACGCGTTTTATTATCATTAAAGAAAAGTTTACCTGTGATTGCACTGTTGACAAGCAAAACATTCTAAGTGGTAAACGAAACTTTTGGCTCGCATAACCATTTCAAAGGCGGGAATGACTTTGTTGCATGCCACACAGTTGCCTGTGGCACCGAATAACCTGTTAATATATCAGATTATATTGTTAATGTGAAATTCTATTTAAAATTTACAATCTTACTTTATATGTTTTTTGGGTATTACAGAAACATGACGCATGTCAAGTAAATTTCAATTCAAAACATTAATCTTGAGTGCTACATCGGCTGTTACTGGAAGTTAATGTAAACGCGACCGCTCACTGATAAATATCCTTACATAGATTACAAATGGCATCAGAAATTCATTACGAATCCTCAGTCCATAGAATTTGTAATCTATTCAATAGTGTAGTGTCAGGTTACGATAGAAAATGCTAGTAAAAAGCTGAGATCTATTTACTGGCGAGATTTTTTTTTTTACATCAAAATCATGTTTCAACATATTCTCATTTTGTTTTTATTTTATAACTTATTTAAGTTTTCTTTTTCTTTGTTAACTCACCTGAGATAATCCCTTTTGCAAAGCATAAGGTCGGCTTTGTAATATAACTTCGAACCGACTTCTCCTAGCCGACAGTCGCAGCAGCCGCATTTTAGACAGTCCTCGTGCCAGAATCGCTCCATGGCTTTCAATAGGAATCGCTCAGTTATGACCTTGCCGCACTGGGCACAGAGCCTTGCGCCACCTGTATTGTTAGCCACTCCACTGCTAAGCGCATATTTGTTGTCTTCTTGTTGGCCTATAGACAAAATTTAAATATATAATAATTAACCTTGTAAAAAACTCTAAAATAACTCGTAGAAGAATCTAGAATAGAGAGCGATATTTTTAAATTTAAATTATATGCACATACTAACATTAACATAAATAATATACGAACGGCTTTATTTTAATTGCAACTTCTCATTAATGTTAAGTTACCTAGAAAAATATTATGATTAATTTTGTTAACCTCAAAAGAACGTGAGCACATAATGCATTCTGTTTCGCTACAAGGTAGATAATTGTCCATAATATGCCATTCATTACGGCATTTATCTAGCTTGATTGTTTTCTCTCATGTAATTACTTCAATTAATTCGAGCAGACACGTTCGCATGACGTACAATCGCGTACATTACATTGGGATACATTGGGATGCGCATACGCATTTTTTAAGAATAAAAAATTGCAACTGAATAAGCAACGAGAACTTGTTACGTTAATGGCGCATTAAAATGTATGGTGCGTCTACTGTATAAAAAGTTTTAAGACCATTGGTTAATTTTCTTTTACAAACTTTATCGTCGTAGAGATGCGTTTTGCAATACGTCTTCTAAGGCTCCTGTGTTTGCATCAGTGTCTATACATATAAGTGAGCGAAGTATTTTTTCAAACTTTTTATATTCTCAAAAACAGTTATACATACAATTACCAAACATTATTATGAACTAGCTGTAACTGCGGCGTTACCAGTTAGGGTTCCGTTTCCAAAGGGTAAAGCGGGACCCTTTTAGCCTATTACTACGACTCCGCTCGGCTATGCGTCTGTCCGTCCGTCTGTCACCAGAATGTGTCTCATGAACCGTGATACAGTTGAAATTTTCACAGATGATGTATTTATGTTGCCGCTATAACAACAAATACTAAAAAAAAATTAAAATAATGTAAGGGGGCTCCCATACAACAAACGTGATTTTTTTTTGCTCGTTTTTGCTCGATATTGACAACGGCAACAGGTAGACAACTTGAAGTATTCACAGAATATTTAGTTATATATTCACTTTAAAAATAAATAATCAAACTAAAATAAAACAAATATTTAAGGGGGGGGGGGGGGCTACCATACAACCGATAAGAGTTTTTTTGCCGTTTTTATAGATAATGGTATGGAACCCTTCGTGCGCGAGTCCGACTCGCACTTGGCCGGTTTTTCGTCACTTGAGTTTCGAATACGATTATTAATTATTATAAATTAAATTCTATAAAACGTTATGTATATGTTATTAGATTTTTAGATAACATTTAAATGTATTAATATACCTTCTCATCGATTTGATTTTGGTAAAATAAAGACTAAATGTTACCCCATGATATGGTATATGATGTTCATGCTGATATTTTAACCTACAATTAGTACATTAGCAATGATCCCTGTTCAAATAACAGACAGAAAAAGAGACCGACAAACAGGCAGATTCCTAAAAATGATAGGAATGTTTAAAAATAGTGTATTTAGATCCTTACAAAAATTTTCTTTTAAAATTTTCTTTTAAATTCGCTGTTTAATTATGATTAATTACCAACCAAACAAAGACGACAATTTCTTGTTCAAAAAACGTGGTTAATATCAATGAATTAAAATACTTTTTTTAAATAATTATATTAACAAGAATATTAAAACTTGCCTAAAAAAACTTTAAAGAAGTAAGTAACTGTTAAGCTGTTAGCTGTTTAAGTATCATAGCATTCAAATAAATGAAAATGGCGGATAAAAGTCAATCAGTTTCATGTGACGCGCCGATCCCATAATAATGGCACGTCAAACCAATCAAGGATCCAATTGAAAGGGTAACTAGGTGGACATAACTCATCTCGATCGATCTTGCGCATCGATACATCTCGTTTATTGGAGTCGACGTCGTGACAATAAAGTTAATTGGACTATATTTATGGTCCCTCGTTAATAATAAAATAATAAAGATGACGTACCGCCTCCGGGCGTTGCAAGGAGCAATTAGTATGCTCAGGGAAAGAGGCGGTCGCCCACGTTCGCGAGATTATTTCATGAATAAACGCGTTATTTAATAAAATATGTCGAAGTTACATAAGTAATGCGGTCTTAAATATGTGTAGATTTTCATTAGTAAACTTGTTGACGCTCTGTATGTAATTATGACAAGACAAAAACTATTACTTTGAGATTGATTATAAAACCCCTACATACCTACCACAAGTTGAATAGGTATGTTATTTGTATTACGTACCGAGTCTTAAAACGGTAATGAAACATTAATAATACAAAGAACATGAAACATTATTTATTATTAAGGAATTTGAATTTCATAGCCGCATAAAATTAATAATTTAAATTCAAATTAATGTAATAAAAAATTCTAAAAGCAACGTAACAAAAAAACATATTTATCATTCTCAAACCACCCACTGCTGAGCGAAGTTCTCTTCTCCATATAGAAGAAAACATATGATAGGTAAAAATTATAAGAATTTATTAGTTTTTTCACAAGCATATCAGTATGCCTGATGAAGCGCGGCGCGCGCCCATCTACCGGCGCGTTATGCCCATTTCAGGCGACGCATGATGTTAATGTTGCAATTATCGACTTGTTCTAACCAGTGATTATGAAAATAATGGACGCTTGTCCTTATACACGCTTTGCATCGTAAGCAGTAAGATGTTTCTCATACAATAGTGAACAATTACATTAAAAAAAAAAAAAAAAAAACTACTTTGATATTAAAAAAAATGTAATAACGTTTTTTGCGTCCAGTATCTATATATTAATACGTGAAGCAAAAACTTTGTACCACTTTTTACGAAAATTACGCGGACGGAGAAGTATGAAGTTTGGCACAGTTAAAGTTTATATGGAGAAGAAGTGCAAAATGCTAATATTTTTTATAATAATGCTCAAAAAATACATGACTGGTCCAATGACTGCTGCATAATTATTTCCATCACCATGTTATGCGCAATCATATTTTTATGATGTTGACAATCCTGTCAATTATAGATTAGGTCGAATTTCGACCACTAGGCGACCACTAGTTGTTATAAATACTTAAGTTAAATAAACAGACGACTTGAAGAGAGTCGCCGGAAGTCGTTGGATGGAGGCTGCTTTGAACCGGAGTCGATGGGGGGAGGCCTACGTTCAGCAGTGGACATCCAATGGCCGATATGGTTATGATAATTAATCTAGTCGTAAAATAATAATTATATCTAGGTATAGAAAGGAGTCTATGCTTTTTTTTTTACGAACGAGTTTATTCAACGTTGCATTTTTTTTAAATTCTAAGTTTACTGATAGAAATTAACGAAATTATTATGGGCACGGTTTTATCAAACCTTGGCACGATATTATCAGACCAGTCTGATAATACCACGCTTTCCTGTTTTTTTATTATTTTGCAATAATTAATTTTTGTTTATTTTTTGAAATATTTTGCCGTGATGTATGCGTAGCTAAATAAATTCTGTACTATTTATTGCATTTTTGAATATATATATCGAACCTTCTCCGAATTATAGGTCCAAATTCTTAGAGGCTCGGTAATATCCAACTCTCCCCTATATGTTAAAAGCGTCACAATGTAATTTATAATAAGTGATATTTAGTATATAGATGTGGTTCGAATAAAACGTGTTAATATAAACATAGTGAGGATAGAAATAAAATGGAGTGAGTTAATAAAGTTAAATTTACATAAATGTCCGTTAGTGAAGGAAGTCGCTTTGTATTTTCCATTTTTATTGCTACCGCGTCGTGAATTTGATAGAGATTTGGCTGCGAACTGGCCTGCTCGTATAATTTCGCCAACACAGCCGGCAGCCAACGTATTAAGGCGCTGAAATGAAAAGAAACCCGGAAATGGATGAAAAGTAATTTATTTTAGAGCGAGCAAAACGACAATAGTGCCACCACATATTAAGACTATTTCGGTTTTCAACGGTCTCTTTGAATGGCCTTAATCGTCAAGGTAATTAATTGGTAATTTGGTAGTGTACGTCAAGTATGTTATTAATTCTTATATCATTTCAGTTACTATTGAAGTTACGTTATTACATTAAAATTACTACTTTAATACTAAACATTTATAATTTCATCAAAAAATAAAAATGTTAAATGAAATTAAAGTTTGTAATTTAGTAATGAAATTAAAAAAATGAAAATAATTTTATATTATTTTATACAAAAAGTGTACAGTGTTTAGGCTGTACAGGAATGAAACACTTAGATAGTAACTATTTGGTTTAATAATTAAATAATCTAAGTGTAAAATGGTATGATTATGGTCTATGGTATTCTTTGAGATGGTAAGCGAGAGCACGCGACTCGTTTGGTAGAGAGACCGACGTGAACTGACTTATTGAATTATTTATTATATTAAAGTTAATTATTTTGCACACGGCCAGGGAAACGCTGACGCGGCACTCGTCGCGGGCGCAATGTACGGTCATTGCACCGTACATGCTCCCCCAGGAGAAAATGTAAATGGCAATGATAAGTGAATGACGATGAGACAAGGTGATCCAAATTAAAACCTTAATCTAAGTACTAAAGTCTCTACGGTTCTATCTTGAAATTTATCTTATTAAAAATAGGAGACGTATTAGAGTCAACACACTTAGGGGAATTTTTAGACAAATTTGGCCTTGTTACACTACTGGGTTCATCCACGCACTGATCACTAACACTATATTGCCCTTTTATATTCACACTTTGGTCACTAGCACTATACTGGCAAGCGGCATTGGTTAAGCCGCGCAACCCGTCCCGGCGCGTCGCCGGCGCTGGTGGCAGCGACCGCAGCTCGCAGTTGCTGCGCGCGCGGTACCGCCGCACGCCGAACGCAACTGCTACAGCCCCCGCAGCGCCCACCAACAGATAGATCACGACGTAATGGTGCACGTCATGATGAGATATTTCATTTATCAGCGGAGCATCGGCCTTTATTTTGTTTATTTGGTTTTTTAAATTATCTAATTCCTTCTCGTGACCACTGATGTTCTCCGACCCAAGTATGATGGATGGTAATGTCGGATTTAATATTCGATTGATTGGTGGAATAACTATTTTTTCGAGATTTTAGAGAAATTTTAGTTTTGCACGATTTTTGGTCATCTTTTAAACACAAGCTATTCTCATTTTGCATATGTTGGATGAGATTATTAATAGGGCACAGCTGTGTTTTGGTGTCAAATTACTTGCATTCCTGAAGGTCGAGGCTCGACATTGTCATGAATGAGTCTTTGCGTACGTTTATCGCAATGTAATTCGAAACGGGAACTAGGGTGACCATATTATTATTAACCTTTCTTGGTTTTTAAGCGCAGTGGTGACTTTGTTTTGTTCATTGACGTAGTGATAGAACATTTTGTGTTGCTTGTCGATAGAATCTTCCATTCTTTTTAAGATATTATATTCTGACTCTATTATTGACGTTTGGTTTTTCCATAATAGAGCCAGGTGGTTCTGGTTTTTCCTAATTATATCGATGTCCTGCTCATATTTAATTGCAAATTGGTCATCCAGTACACCGAACAAGCTGTGTGCAATATTACCCACTGCATTGATAAGACCGCGGCGCGAGCGCACGCGCTCGCGTGGGAATTGCTGACTCGACAAAAGCTTGTTATAATGCTCGATTTCGTTGTATCCATGCTGTAACTGTATTTTCTGTTATAAGTGAGGCCTCCGCACAGGGATCTACGAGGGCACGCATGGTTAAATAGCGACCGTCTGAAGCCAAAATATTTATTTTGGCCGTAGCTAACAGTTTCGGCGTCACTTCCTGAGGTATCTTAGAAACAAGAACAGATTTTTGTTCAGAACGATTCTGTTTGTTTAAGATTCCTAAGCTGGTAGAAGGTTCGATTGGGGTCACATAAGCTTCGTGTAAAATGGAATTGTGTGCGTCATTGCACACGCGGCATCTTTTACTTGAATTGCATTCGTTGTCGACGTGACATATTAAGCAATTTTTACACAATTTATGTTTCACAATTGTTTTCAATTTGACATCCGGTGTAAAGTTTAAAAATGTTTTACATTTAAATAGTGCATGATAATTATCACAAACTAAGCATTTTGATTGTGAAATATTAAACAATGGCTTTGTCGTCGAGTGGTTTATTTTTGCTGTGTACGAAGCTTGGTAATTTTTATTATTGCAATTTTGCTCCTTATTTATTGGTGTGTAAGGTTGAAGGGGTTTTTTGTCGGCTTTTTTATAATAATTCGGTCTTTCTGGATCCTGTCTTCTTTTTGACGATTCCAGAGATGTAAATTTAGTTTCTAAAAAGTTCAGGAATTCAGAGAGACTTGGTAGATCTCGAGGTTTAGATAGCGACTCTATGTAATCTTGGTGTGTCTGCGTATCTAATTTTTGAGACAAAATATATACCATTAAAGGATCCCAGTTAGCTATGTCTATTCCCATAGCTTTTATAGCATTTAAACATTCCATCGTTGTATCGTGTATTTTTTTAATCTGTGCAGCCGTTTGGTGTGGCATGGTGGGCACAGATAAAAGTATGTTAATCTGTGAGTTGAAAATTAAACGTACATTGTTATACCTTTTATTTAGTAAGTCCCAACAGATTTGGTAATTGTCAGCACTTATACGTAAATGTTGAGTTAACTTTTCGGCCTCGCCTCTTAGCTTACCCTTAAGGATTAGCATTTTCTGTGCGTTAGACATAGATTTGTTACTGTGTATGGTCTCACAGAACAGATCTTTGAAAGACATCCACTGGTGATAATTACCATAAAACATAGGGATGTCCATTTGAGGGATCGACCTCTCTTTAAATGATGAAGACCACATTCTGCTGTTTATTTCTTTTTTAATTTGGTTATATTTGGTCTCATAATTAAAAAAAATCTGGTCATACTCTTCGTCTTCATCAAGGCGCTCGTAATCAATCTCCCAATGGAGCTGATCGATCATTGTCCACCGATTTTCTATCCTCTATCTCTATTTCTACTTTCTATCCTTAGTTTGAGAGATGTTTAATGTTATTGGTGTGGTTGGAGGCTCTGGTCTGGTAGTTTTAAAGAGTGGTTTGGTCGGTTCAGTGGTCACGTACTTCATTATATGGTTTTTAACTTCGTTATAAAAAGCTATCGCCCTTTGGTAATAATTTTCGCTAAAATATTTATGGTTTGGATCCTCATACTCAGCACATAATCTGGTATGATTGGTTTGGAATTCATTCCAGTACCCCTCTAATGTGCTGAGTCGTTTTTGTAAGTAAGCCGATGTCTTTCGTTCTGGTCCATCTTTTTTGAAGTTAGTTAATAATGTGTCCATCGCAGACATTATTTGGTATTGTGTTTCCAGTAAGTCCTCCATTATGGTCATTTATGGTAGAAAAAAAGGAAAGATCTTACTTGGAAACTGTTGACTGCTACCTCGGGCCTCGTGGCACTGGTAACCCACTAGGCGGCGAGATTATGTGTCCGATGGTATGGTCGTCCACCCGACGGCTGGTTTCCCGGTTGTACTGGTCACTGGGCTGGATGTGGTTATGGTTTGTGGATCTATTGTACTCCACGATACTGGTTCCCTACAAGAAGACTGTTGTCCGGTTGTACTGGTCTCGTACTGGTCACCGGACTACAAATAGTTGAAGTGCGCGGAACTTTGGTACTCCACGGCACTGGTACTCCGCAAGAAGACTGTTGTCCGGTTGTACTGGTCTCGTAGTGGTCACCGGACTACAAATGGTTGAAGTGCGCGGAACTTTGGTACTCCACGGCACTGGTACCCCGCAAGACGAAACACAACACGAATGCACTGAATTTATTGGTCACAGTATGGTAGCGTGCTGCTAGTCCCGCCTGTACGAAGGCTCGAAGGACCACGATGTTTCGTGGTTTTGTGGTACTCCACGATATTGGTTCACCACAAAAAGGCTGTTGTCCGGTTGTACTGGTCTCGTACTGGTCACCGGACTACAAATAGTTGAAGTGCGCGGAACTATGGTACTCCACGGCACTGGTACTCCGCAAGACGAAACACAACACGAATACACTGAATTTATTGGTCACAGTATGGTAGCGTGCTGCTAGTCCCGCCTGTACGAAGGCTCGAAGGACCACGATGTACAGTGTTTAGGCTGTACAGGAATGAAACACTTAGATAGTAACTATTTGGTTTAATAATTAAATAATCTAAGTGTAAAATGGTATGATTATGGTCTATGGTATTCTTTGAGATGGTAAGCGAGAGCACGCGACTCGTTTGGTAGAGAGACCGACGTGAACTGACTTATTGAATTATTTATTATATTAAAGTTAATTATTTTGCACACGGCCAGGGAAACGCTGACGCGGCACTCGTCGCGGGCGCAATGTACGGTCATTGCACCGTACAAAAAGTAATTAAACTTTCAAAAATATTACATACCTCGTATATTTAGCAATAATATTTTGTAAGAGAACATTTGAGCAAATACAATACATAGAATTAATTTATTTGATTGTTTTGATAATTAAATTTACGTATGAAACTATTAATAATGATTATATACATTAAAACAGATACAATATGCAGAAACGTAACAACGAAATAGGTGTAGTGGTCCGTATCTCCACAGTAGGTAACATTCCTTGGATTCAATTAAATGCCAGTTTATTGTAATGAACCCGCATCGCATCACGACCACTCCGCAATCATTCCGTGCAATTTACAATCGTTCACTGCGTTTTACAATTAACGTGGCCTTTCCGTAACAACAAAACGTGATGAATAGTCGATGTGCTACGCACATATCATCCTCAACGGTAATTATTTCACTTTTATTTAAATCAGTTTTTTTTTTTTGAAAATATTTAAATATCTAGTAAATATATTTAAAAAAAATTACCACACTATTTAGATATAATTATGTATAAAAGTAATTGTTACAAATTGTTATGTTCAAGAATAAAAAATGTAATATTCAAGAATAATAATTTAATATAATAAAGATTGATTAACAGATACAATTACTGCGGTTGCAGCTATACCGAATGTTTTATGGTTTATTTAGTTTTACTTGTCGGTCACTCATTAAACAATGGAGCTGATTGCGTTGTTGCGATATCCATTATGCGGGCTTAATTAGATTTAACCAAATGCGGGTTTTACCTTAATAATGAACGTAAAAACATAACAAGCTCGTTCTGAATATCATTATTATACTTTCTAAAAACAATGTTACAAGAATAAATAAATTGTTCGTTATGAAGACGTTGTTTTAATTACAGCGATCGAATCATTAACTAAATGCATTTAAAAGTGTATTTTTAATTTAAAGTTGGTTTTTATATTGAGTGTTGTAAATAAACTGATATAAAATTCATTGCGATTTTATGACAGCTAAAATAATTTTAAAATCGTTTTAGTTTTTTTAGTAGGCAATAATCCCTAGTTAAATAAATTATATTTTAATTTTAAAGTTCACTCAACTACTTTTTTTCTTATGAAATTATATAATACAGAACTGAATAATTGCTAACTTGCCATATAGTGAGGGAATAGTTAAGAAACCTTTTAATATTTTACGTACTCTGTGAAACTATATATTAGTATTTTTATAAATAATAAGCAACCGTAACAAGAAAATCATTTTTAAACTACAAATAATAAATTGATTTTTACTTTACCTTTTTAATTAGGTAAATAGTTTACTTTATAACTACGAATGAGTTTACAAAAAAGGAGCTGCCCACATGGATTAGAAACAAGGCAGATCATTTAATCTTTCATCTATAAAAAAAGTAATAACATAAACCGAGCTTTATACTAGCTTAATGTACGCGTAAACTCTTACGTTTTGTCAACAACTTTATTAGAATAAATTCCCACTACGCAATGGGTAAAAAGATCCCGCCAGCTCCCGCCAGCTCCCGCTCTTTTCCTCGCTCTCCTAAATCCACCATCGTTAACATTTCCGTTATTAAAAAAGTACGAGACTTTGTCATCAGAGAAGTTAGTTTTTTTAATTAAAATTATGAAATTGATATTGCCTTTACGCTGGAGCTCGCTTCCCGACGCAACCTTGTGAAAGTTTAAATTAATTTTTGAATTAAGCCTAATGGCAGTGGTAAACGATTTCTAAAGAAAGAGTTTTCTGTTTTGAGCAATTAAAATTCCAATTATTTAATGTCAGAAAACCGTATCTTAATTACTTTTCATTGCTGGTATTAAAAGATAATTTGTTTTTCCTAAGAAAATAAGGGTATTTATTTATGATGCAAACTTCAAGCAGTAGCTGTAACCGCGGCCAATTCATTTATAATTAATTTATTTCTATAATTTATTATTTTATATAAGAATAATATGTTTTTTAAAATAAAGCAGTTTAATTCATATATATTTAAAGATAAATAAAATAGAAATATCACGTGTCACAAAACGTAATGTGTAAGTGTTTTAATCGAAATTTCGTTTTAGTATTCAAAGCTCGATTTATTTTTCGATATATTTTTATATTACAAATGCTGTATCTGATTTATTGTACTCCATATATTTCTTTAATTAACTCAGGTCTATTCCCATCTTATTATAACACGAACTGTATACCCACTGACATTAAGTGTATTAAGTTATTATCCATATAGCAGTTTTTAATTTCAAATGTGTCGTGGGAAGAGTCATTAAAAATAATTGTAGTTAAAGTTTAATTAAACCAATTATTATGTGTTCAAGAAAATGAAAATATTTATTTTGTATTTTGTATTAATATTTTCTGCTTTAATATAATTTATTAATTACATTTTTAAAAATTAAGCTTTAACACTCTAACATAATGAATAAAATTTTGAAAAATGTGACAAATAATGATGTCTGCAGACTACAAGAGACAATCAAACGTTTACTAAGTCAACAGAATCAGCGTCGTAAATTATTTTCTCTGGGAATGGCTACGAGGGCAAGTAAGCCTGACATAAGTGGGCAATAAACTTCAGCCAATTTGGAGATTCGCATCTGGAGGCTCTTATTAAAGCCCGAAAGTTAGTCCTTTTCATCCATCACTCGTAATACGTATGTGAGTTATTGTATGAAAAATTGAAGAATAAATTGAGTCGCTGCAACAGCGGCGAGACATAAATCCCAACTGAGCCCTCAATATTGTTTTAAAGGGGAAGTGGCCATAAATTTTATCAGGACCGCCCAAGCCGCCGCGGGCGCCGCGCTGCCTCCGCTTCTACCGCCGACGCTACGCCTCGCCACACCGCGCCGCGTCGCACCACCACGGTGCGCCATGCACGCTCCTACCCACCCAACTGTCTCTGCAATTTTCCGCAGTTGCTTGTGCATTCACCGCATGTGAAATTGTAACATTATTAGAAGAAAAATCGAAATAATAGGTACTCTCAAAGTCTCTAAGATTGAGCTTTGTTTCTCATAACGTATAATGCCTAGTAATCATGATAAAATGTCAATATTCTAAAAATGTAATACCACCTTAAGATATTCGATTTTCCATATCGTCGATTTGCTTAATAGCTGTAATAACGCAAAACACGATTTTGATTATGATAAGGATCCCATAAAGTGTGGCAAAGTCTAAACGGGGTTGCCGTCTTAGGGAGTAACTGTAATATTAAGGATAAAACAAATTCTCTTCGAAAATAGAAAGAATAAGAAAAGTAATTGGATCACGTTAAAGTGTCATTTCGTGTTGGGTAAGTAGATAAGGTGGTATTGTGGGCAATAATAAAAAATCGCTTATTTTTATCAATACGATCTGGATGTTGGACATTTCGCATAAATGTGATATTGCAATATCGTTCGTCCCCTTTTTAATATCGCGACGGACGTACCCGGCGGTTTATGGCACAACCCTTCCCGTTTTATTCACGACCTGTTTGTCCTAATATTATAAAAAATACGTCAGCAAAAAGACAATAACTCTTGTATTGTTTTTGTTTTTCTATTCGATTTAATTATCAATATTAATTTATTTATTAAATATTTTAATTATATCCGTCTATCGATACACTTTATAATATCGTCAAAATTAAAATCTTACTTGTGCTCTTTATAATGCGGTATTAGAGAATTAAGAGAGATAACAATATATAATAAAGAAAAAGAAGAGATAACAATATATAGTAAAGAAACGTTCTTATTAATACTATAATTACTAATTATCGCAATAATAGTAATAATTGATGGTTAACAAGACATGTTGCGAATTATTTCGTAGTTTTATGGTATTTACAACATAAGGAATATATATTAATATGTTTAAAAAAATTGTGCCTATTACAAAATGTCACAAAACTAGATAAAACATGTACGCATAAAAGTTGAGTCCTGCTTCTATGTATTAATATTATTATACATATAATATTTATGTAGATATTAATTTATTGTTGTGGTATTTCAATCTCGAGATTAAACATTTCATTACTTTCGGAATGGGAAATCGTAAAATGCTCGTTTTCGCAAAGGTAAATTAATTACGTACTATTGGTGTTGTCGGATTTGTGCATGGCCGGCGGATCACGAATCATATTGAGCTCGTCACTCGGGCATCACACAGCGGTAATGATATTATTGTCCTGTAACAATAGGAAAAGAGGATTAGTTACGATTATAGAATATTTGTATGAAAATTAATTATAAAATCACATTATACTCTACTCGTGTATTAAACGTAATCTCTTATATAAAGTTTTTTTATTAAATTGCAAATTGTAAAGATCAAAGGAATTTTTATAAGATATTATTATCTTAAATGGCAACACGAGTAATATATATTCGTTCAGAACTACGGACTTAAGCAGCACGCGTCTCGCAGTGAAACCTCATTAGAATAAACGATATCCTCTCCTTACGTCCACTCTGGGCGAGACCTTATTACTCCGACAAAATGCCGTCAAACGGCAACTCTGAACAATTTACTCGCTACGAAAATATACTCTCTGTCGCAGCAATAAAGTCTTATTTGAAAAAAGTGCTTATTTATGTTTATAATAATATCTTTGTTCCTTATGAAGAAGATACAGAGTTCATTTTCGAACACACCAAAAATAATAATCGTACTGTTAGAAGTGACTCCCCTCAAAAGGTTGAGATGTCCATGCAAGCTGTAAATTGAATCTCAAAGTAGGTACTAATATCTTTCGAGGATCGAAACTTGATACCTTGTATGTTTAACATTTATCTATCTGACTTATATAATAGATTTTAGTTATCGTTCTTCAAATAAAGTATGCAAACTGAAATTGGATATTAAATGTCAGGAACTTGTGTATTTAAGTTTTTATTAATGCAAATTACTTTTAAAATTTTGTATAATATTTATGTATATACTTATATGTTTTAATTACTGCTGATATTGTTTAGTTCAATTTTATCACAAAAGATAAGAAAATTTAAAAGGAATGAATAAACACTTCAAGCCACATCGAAACTCCCATCGGCACCTGTTACAAAGGCAGCTATCAAATTACTCGCGACATATCCGTTGCGAAGCGAGCTCGCCTTCATCCATAAATACGATATTCGTTATGCATTTCTCATATTCATGAATCCGTTTTATTGGCCCCAATAAAATATGAACATCTCAGAAAGGATATGAGAGAGCGGGCCAATCTAATATGGATTGCTTGCGCCGGATTCGGTCCGAACGGGTGGAGGCAGGCAGCTGCGCTGCCACGCTAGTTACTGCAAACGTTAGATTTTAAGATATTACAAGCGTTTTATTCATCTTCGTGGTTATGTTTAAATAAGAGGTTAAGGTTTCGATAAAATCTATTTATAAAACAGCCATATGAAGTCTATTGTATTGCGAAGGATTATATTCCATTATGCCATCACACAATCATTCATAGCTTGTCCGACACATAATCTGACACCAGAAGTCACCGTGAAAGGAATAGGATTGTCTTCGCGCGTTATAAGTCGCATAATGCGAATTTAAAGGCTACTGTCGCGTTAAACCAGGCATAAAAAAGATCAGTCCTTCGCCGACGTGTCAAAAATTCAACAGAGTGCCGGGATAAGTGGAATGGATGACGGTGACGCAGGCCCGAATAAAATATTCTATGTCAAATCGTACGTCACTGGCTCTCAACTTGTTCTCGCTGAGAGTGCTTTGGGGGAGTCTCTTATTTATTCGCTTTAACGTCAACGGCACGGCTCTTTTGTGCCCTTACCGATTTACAAGCGACCATGCGGGTACTTTATAACGTTCTAGTACGTGATGTGGGTTTTGATTACCTAGACTTCATTCATTTAAGAACATTTGACACGTGTTTTCTTCCTTTGAGTAATTTAAAATATAAAACTTGTCTATTGTCTTGTCTATTGCAAATGTTATACATTAGAGAATATGTTATAAATCAATGGATTTAATGCATTATTCAGTTTTTTTTCTAATATCGATACCGCGACAAAAGTTAATTTAAGCACTCTAGTGTTGGGATAGCTAACAGAATATACTTCCATTATTATTTCGTTATCAACATGATCAATTAAGTAGCATTAGTACATTAAAATTCACCCCAGCCGTCAATTACATAACTGCCGTCGACAAACGTTTCGATAGATTATCATGGACATTACTTCACAATATTTTTTTTAATGTATAAATACTACTAGGTACTTATTGATTATCCACGTCAAATACATATATAATCGATACAGATGTTCTTGTTATATAAAATAATCGTATCAATTTTGTAAATAATTTAAAACAGAAACAATTTGATCCAATCACGTAAAACTAATCTGGCTACACTCCCTTCTAAGTCGACACTGATCGAATTCATTATTCACCAGCAGAGAGCAATTAAACCTCCACTAATCAATCTCAAACTTCAGCCAAAGCTGAACTCTAATCAAGAAAACTCTTATACCGTGAAAGCTTTTCGAACAAAATTTAACTTAATTAAAAATGTAAATTAAATTCCTAGGCGCTTCCACAACCATCACGTCGGCCCGCGCGCTGAGCGCTCGAGGCTTTTGATTGCAGCTAAAAGGTTTGGGATTAGTGCGCGAAAGAGCTTTCAGTGCATTTGTAGAGCTTTTAAGTGGGAAGCTTTCGCTTAAGACACTTACATACAATGTAAATTTTATGTGCGGAAATGTGTCTCGTCGATATAGAAGGAATTGGAGCAGGATATTTAAAAAAACCTACATTGTGTAAAATATCATATAAAGATAATAAAAGCATAAGACGATAAAATGTCAATTTATTTACTTGTGTTAGAAAACAGTGATGGAAATGTAGCTGCGAAAGGGGTGGGTTTAGAGGGCGGGCCAGAGCAAGCAAGGAAGTTCGGTGTCCGGAAATAAACCGCCCGTAAAATTGTCAATTCCGAGAGAGCTTCGGCGCCTGGACCCGACAATTTTGAAAAGCCCGACACCAGGCGGTCCGTCGTGGTCTCTTATCCTATTCGGTATTGAGAAGTCATTGCTTGTCGGCATTTGTACATAACTATTTAACAAAACAAAGCAATTTAATTTAGATTGAATAGTGTAATGAACAAAGAGTATAAGGTCGATTAGGTAATATTTTTATCCATTCTTACTTTTATACACACACAATCAAAAACGCTCTACATCGTCACGTCAGCAAAATACGCCATGCCATCTGGGTGCGCGCCAAAACAATCACTGTTATTCACTACTAAGTTGAATGATACAGTAACATTACACTACATTTTCTATTCGGTTATACTCATTTATTTAACTGACATTATGAAAACAGAAAATATATTACTTATTATGATTTGAAGTTGATGTCCATACAGAGATAATATACGCAAGCAATCTAATCACAAGAAACAGCAAACTGAAGCTTATTATTGGGACGCGTTCTACCATCCGGCAAGCAGTCCCGTCTTCGGACTGCACACGTGCACCTCTACTATACACAAACACACGCGCTTTTTGAACTGAGATCATCACGACACTCATCCGTGAAATTGATTCTCGAGTAAGAAAAGACGAAAAGATAAATAAAAAGGAAATAGGAAAACACAAGCTAAGATTTGGCGTGAAATTGTTTTTCAGCGCCCGCCCACAGCCAACGCGTCCATGGCGCCCGGCTCGGGAATTTCCCAATTACAGAGTGTAAATGTATTTACTTGATTATGTTGGCAATGCGCTTAACTGTTACGCAATGAGTTCGAATATAAGAAAAGCTAGTGGTAGCATGAAATGTAATGTTAAATGCATGTAATATAAAACGTTGAGGTTTTTTAATCAAAATCATCGTATATAACTTTGGAACCATCACTTTCGTTTATATTTATATATGTATACTAAATAAATCCTATAAGCCGAAATGGAATAAAACGAATAAATTCTATACGAAAAGTATTTTAATAATAACAAGAGCGTGTTTCGGCATCAGATCGTCCGAATTGGTATCTTAAAACACTGTGACATCTCATCCACTACGTGATCCATTTGGCGAAGTAAGAAGCAATCTCATTCAATACCGGCCTCCCCCACCCAACACTAGGGTTGCTAACAATGCGATACTTTGTGCGCACCGTATCACGAGACGTAATAAATCTTTACATTTCTCTTTAACTACTTCCTCGTCGTTATCAACGTGGATACGAAATGGAGCATAAATATTGTTTTCTTATTGCTTACAATAAAATAATTACAAAGGTATTTTTATCGAACTCAAAACATAGATTGATAATAATCGAAATATAATTTTTCAATTTGTTTTTTTTTGTATAATATATTTCTATTAACAATATATGTTACAAAGCTTCTTTTTAACTTCATTTGTCAACCCTACTGTAGTAGTCAGTATCGCTTTTCCCGATTGTATTAGATTCAGCTGCCCTTTTCATCTACATGTCGTTCTTACCTCTCGAGGGGATCGAACAGTAGATACGCCTGGTAAGTTGATAGACGAGTGGAGACAGCGTCATTGTTGACTAGCCAGATTTAATAAACAACCGCCACTTACTCGTATATAAACGCGACGCATATACATAACAAATTTTTATTTTTTTATTTTTATAAATTAACATATATTGTATGCCAATAAAATATGTATGTGATTCCATCAAATAAAGTATATGTAATAAGTATATGTAAGTTGTGAACTCGAAAAACTATGAATATGATTATCTACTCCATTCCAAAGGCTATCATCCAATAAAGCTAGTACGTAGTAAAGGTATCAAATCTTTTTCGTCCGTAGTGAAATTGAATACTTATCTGGGTAGTATCTCTATTCCGGAACGATTTTTATGTAGGGAGAATACAATCTTGAAATATTCGGGAGGGCCACTCCACGAAGATATTGGGAAATATCTTGCCTACATTACCTTTATTGCCTCGCGACGTCGCGTACCCTACCTGATCTTATCCGAGATTACATACGAATTATTCAATGTTTTTCATAATGTAATACAAACTAATCAACGTTTACAGTATGAAGTCGCTGTACCCGTGACTTTGTTCTTGATTGCTATCCCGTTCATTAATTATATAAGATAAAATAAGTATGCCAGCTTAAAATAAGCCGTACGTTAAAAAGATTTCTGTACATTATGGGTTTCAATTTAAGTAAGTAACCAAATAAATACCTTGAAATATTTACGGAACCATCATTAAAGTATTTCCTTTATAACAAAAAAAAAAATAAATTGAAAAGGTCTACCCGTTAATGAATTACAACTAAGTACACATTTTGATTTTCATTCCCTCTCCCAAAGTAGGTAACTAGTGGTGCTGAATTTCTGGATAAAAAGTATCCGGTATTCTAGCTAGTAACATGAACTTAAACTATACCCAGTTTTTTTTTTTTTTAAATTAATTCAGTAGTTTTAACGTGATTCGCGACTAACAGCGATAGATACATATAAACAGATAGATAGATAAATATAAAAAAATACATTTTTGGCATCAGTATCAATTGTAGAATTGGACTTATTACAGCTTTATTATAAGTATAGATTAATTCCACTTATAAAATACCTTTATCTACTCCCATGCCTTAAATCCTCTATAAAAGATTCTGAAAAAGTTAGCTTATTGCTAACATTAAAACAGCTAATATCCTAATAACTATTATATCATCCAAACGGATGATATAATGTTGCACTGAATTTCATTATAACACTCCTTTGTTGTTTTTGATCTCTTCTGCGCAAAAGGTTTACTCAACAGACAGCCACATTCTTACTGCTCAAAAAGAGCATCTGTATGAATTTCATAAAAAAGAACATTGACATTCACGTGCGTTTCCAGAACGCCGCGCGCCATTGCGAAGGCGAAATTATCTATACCTAGATTACGACACACGACAAGACCATAGTACATGCGATTAGGTTTTAATTAGAACATATTCGCCAATTCACTAACGTTTATGATTAGTATCCTAATTCTGATGTATATTTAGCAAGGTGTATTAAAGGATAGACCCTGCTCAATTAGTTTAAATTACTAACGAAAAAAAAGCCCATTAAAAAGCGTGTTTTCAGAGCTTTTTTCTTAAGGCTTAAAAATAATTGAATAGGTACATTAATTGCTTATTCTAATTATTCTTATTGAATTAATAATATATAAAAAAATGCAGTAATTTAACTATTCTAGTAACACTAATTTATTAGCCTATAAAGGCACTATATGATAGGCGTAGCTACCGCCGTATCGGCCGTATCAATGATACGGGGCCCCCGGCCTACAGGGGCCTGAACGTGTGTAAGCAAAAATTCGTGAAATGTTATCTAAAAACTTAAATAAATTATCTTAGAACTTAATAAAATTATCTTAGTTACATGAAAGGCTATCAGACTTGTCACTATTGTCTACAGAGGCAGAAAATTAAGAAAAACTGATATTGTCTTCAGTTATTAATGATTTAATAAATAAATTCGCCGAACAAAAGACAGGAGTATTAATTGTATGTAATAACTTAAAATCAATATGTAACTTTTTTAATTCAATATGGGCGTTTTTGTTCCTTTATTGAAAAATGTTACCCTTAATTTAGGCCCCCTTACAGATTTTGATACAGGGCCCAACTAAGGCAAGCTACGCCACTGTCGCCACTCAACATGTCTTTCGACTGAACTTTAAACTTTGTTGACCCAATAACTTAACATCTTACGGAAATGTATTGAAATATTATATTAATATATATACACTTAAGTAAGTAATTTATCACTGAATTCACACTTATCTGATTATAGCTCATAAATAGTTCTGCCTTTGTACGTTATTCCCTTGACATTAACTTTTGGATGAGTGTCCTTCCCGATATGTACCTATGTTAGCATAGCTACCTACGTAACCTCCACCCATTATACTTAAGTAGTTCATGAATATCACGAACGTATCAAACATTTAGCCATTAGGCCAAAATTCAAGATCAAAATACCAAATTATATTATCGACTAGTGGTACCCACGGTTTTATTCGCGATTGCCTTTGCTTTCAACATACGTATAAGATAAAGTACGAAAACCCGCTTAAGAAGAGCCATACATTCAAAGGCATCTGTACATTCCGGGTTTCAAGTTATTTTTGACCTAATACTAATGGCTGTAAAATCTGACTAACAAACCTTTCCACTCTTTCTAAATAATTAAAAAATAGTGTAAGTGAAATCGGAGTAATCGGTTAATAAATGAGAACTAAATGCCGGTTTCAATAATCTATCTCTGATTGTGAGTCTGTTTACTAAATTCCATACGAATTGTGTCAGAAGTATATATATATATATATATATATATATATATATATATATATATATATATATATATATATATATATATATATATATAAGCGATGTCAGAGTTAGATTGGTTACTGAGACTGGTCGTAAGTAAATGTTTTGAATTTAATCCTCACTCTCCGGGAACCTTTCTAAATTTCGGGGTAAAAAGTACCCAGTGTTCTAGCTCGTAGTATAAACACACTTATTGCCTAGTTTTATTTAAATTCATCAAATACTTCTGAAAATACAGACAGACCAACAAAAGTGAAAAAAATTATACATTTTTGGCTTCAATATCGATTATAGAGTACCCTCAATTTTTTTTTACAAATTGTCTTCAATGACAGAATTAGACCTGTAACAGTTTCATGATACGTATAGATTGGAACTGTGACATAAAAACAGTTTATAAAGTACATTCACATAACTGTCTGATACATTTTCCCCAAATAAAAAATTATCTATTAAAAACGATACATAATAAATACATAACTCAAACGCGATTGATAATTAGGTAGCATAAATTAATCCTGTTAAGAAGTTTATAATTAAAATAGTGACAGTACCGCTAAAATTTATAATTGTCTGCATTAGGTCTCTGCAATAAAACTGTATGTAGTTGATCGTTACAAGCTATACCTAAAGAATTTTTACCGGCGAAGATTTTAAATATATAGAGAGGAGAGTTAAGTATTATTGTTTGAATTTATAATAAAATGTGTAGAATTAGAGAAATTTTATCATACTAGTGAACGAAATTTTCTTAAAATAAAAAAATAAAAGAAGCTATATTAATAATATAAAACCTATTAAAAGTGGACGTTTGATGACTATCATTACTTACGGGGATTAATATGTTGTGTTGCAACGTTTGGAGCGGAAGACGCATAAATTCGACGAGCTAGTGGCTGGCTGACACCTGTGATTGCATTTACAATGCTAATTCACGGCACAATATCACGTCAACAGTCGACGCGCTCCTCGTTTTCACAATCGCGCTGTGCGTCAAATATCATCCATCACCACACCTAAAAAACCTAATAGCATATAAAGATTTCAAAACTATTCATATTACTTTTTTAAAATCATATATTAATAAAATATCGTTTTAAGTGATTGTTCATTTAATCTTTAGCATATATGATTAGCGGATAATTATTTAACTTTTTTATGCGATTTAGCGCGAATGAATTTAAATAAGAAGTTTAGAAATTATGAATTAAATTATGAAATGTTTTATTGCTAAGATATTTCTTGGTTTTATCGAGAGTGGGTCGCACGTCGAGATAAGCTGTCGGACATAAGCGGCCGCAATCGATTATCGAGCAGTTAATTGATAATTACTTTCTTCCATTACTGAACGAAAAACGCGGTGATTAACTCTGAATCGCTTTAACGAGCACAATGGGTCGGCGTTCAATTAAAAACCCTTGTCGAATGTCGACGGCTTTACAGAACGAAATCGAAACTGACTCAATCTCGTATACATGGAATAAGGAATTACTCGCGTGCGGAAAGTTTTTAATTAAATATTCACTCGTTTTGTAATTAAGGCGTGATTCAATCGGGCACAGTAGATTTCCTTTAGTTACTTTTAAAAATTTAATTATTTAAATTACAATGTGTCGTAATTCGTAAATATTATAAAGTATTGCTAATTAATCAGACTTAAAAAAAAATTAAGAATATGATATTAAGTTATTTGCTTGCTTTAAGTCTATTTAAAAAACTCTAGTCTTTATGAATAAATACGAAGAGTCAAAATAATTTATTCATGAATTGATCATACGGATTTATGTTGGTGTATGCGGATTCAAAACCATAACGAAAAAATCATTTCATCTTAGAGCATTTGTTAAAATTAATTATTTACTTATCAGTAAGAGAAAATATTTCTTTAAAGTTTTTGGAACGTTCTAAATAGTTCCAAGATGATTATGTTATATATTCTATGTTGTTACGAAATTGTGAAGTTCTGTATATATCAAATTTTAATTTCAAAGTACCTATACTTTAGTCAACTTGTCTTAACTATACTTTAACTTTTATTATTAACAAATCACTTTAATTTTGTGTGAATATACCATCCACCGATTTGGATGTTGATTTTTGATGATTTCTGATTTGGAATGCAGTTTTTACTGAATCTTTTCAGTAAAAACAGCATTCCAAATCAGAAATCATCAAAAATCTACATAATTTTTCAGTTGCAACTATCTTAATTTAAACTCTACATTTTAAAAAAATGAGTCATATTACACTGTATAAAATATTTTTAAACGTGGTAATAATATTATTTGGTTTTTAGCACAATAACACATTCTATTGCAATTAATAAATACAATGTACGAAAATAATTTTAAGAAAGAAGAAAGAGCAACTATGAATTTTTTCCGGATAAGAATCCGGAATTATTAATTTTTAAATTAAGATAGTTGCAACTGAAAAATTATGTTGTATTTTATTTTGCAGAATCTTAAAATGTCGGACTTCTACAAGTATATTTATTTTTACCCAATTGAAAATTAATTTATTTCAATTAATCTTACTTTTCGTGTCATTAGATTCGTTTTAAATGTGGTAGTGACATATTTTAAACAGGGAAAATATTTTTTCTTTCTATTTTAGCAACATAGATAAAATAGAAAATATCAATTTAAATCTTATTAAAGTGTATACTATAAAATAAAAGCGTTTTTTTTTTTCATTTTCTTATATTATAAATAAATGCGTGAAACGATGGCGACGATAGTTTTGTATAATGATAGTAATGTAGCTACATTTCTTCTAGATCTAGACTTTAATGACAGCTACATTGTATCCTGTGTCAACTGAAAGTTACAAATAAACAAGGAATTTATATTAATAACTGCAACACTCACTTAAAAATATTGTATAAGTATTTGAATATACACCTTGAAATAACTAGCATAAGGTTGACATTTGTTTCCAACATGTATAGGAGAAAAATCGTTCCGAGCAGGACCGTTGACTATATGGGATTTTGTCTTAACCTTTGTAGGGTGGCTATAAAATTAACATATGGTTATATTATGTATTTGTAAGTTAATTCTAAAAACAATAAAATTTAGTTTTGACAATCTGTTATCATGACTATTAATTTATCTGTATAAGTGATGAATGACAAAAAGTATATATCCACAAACTCGTTATATTAGGAAATCGATGAATGATATTTTTTTTACTACAATTTCAACTCTTAACGTGAAATTATTCTCATTTGAACCAAGTATGTGTAGAGACAGATACTTGGTTAAACTGAGAATTTTAGAATTAATATGCCTAGACTAGCATTTCCCAAACTTTATTACAGCCTGGCCTAATTTTTCTAATGTTACCTCATAATGGCCTAAATTAAGATTTAATTGTGTTAAGGGTAAAACAGACATTTTGATACACATATCGCTCATTTGGAGCGACAGTGACACATTTGCAAAAATACCCGAAAATGACTTATTAATGCCAAAATACTATGCATAAACATCTGCGTTTGTAGTGAAAATGCCACAATATCCAGCTATAATAAAACAATTTTAAAATAATAATTAGCCGTAATAATGCTTCAGAATCTTATTTTGAACTATGAAGTAATCTGTATTCTGATCTGGTGTCGCTCCAAATGAGCGACATATTGTTTAATTCAGTAAGAAAAGTGTTTTATTTTTACAATTACAACATTAAAAAGCTAAAACTAAATTTTCAGTTTGGGCCGCTGTAAATTATTGAGCTCGTACAGTTATGCGTGACTTATAAGAACTCCTAAAATTGAGTGAAAACTCGTAATTTGAATAAATTTTAAAAACACTACATCTAATACGAGTAAGTAGGTACATATTATTTCATTATTTTTTAACTTTTACATATAGGTAAAACATAGTAGACATATTTATTTAATATATATATACCTATAACAATGTCGTTAACTTATTTAAAATATAATTTTTCTCTATACCTTGAATCATGGTCATACTAGTAGAAAGAGATGCAATCCAATTTAGTGGCTGTCTCTTCGGAACGTTTTTTGAGTGCACGTGCGCATTCTCGTTTGTATATAAATTTCTTGCAAATAAATTATCTCTTATATCTTTAAACGAGCAATTCTTGTATATATATAATCTGAATCTCGGAAACGGCTCCAACGATTTTCATGAAATTTAGTATGCAGGGGGTTTTCGGGGCGATAAATCGATCTAGCTAGGATTTATTTTTAGAAAATGTCGTTTTATCCCTTTTTTCAGGCAATTAAAAAATATCGTTAGAATACGAAGGTAAATTTCGCTGTCATTGATAAGTTTACAATAGCTCGGATGGGAACGGGCGGATTCGAAATCAGAAGACACGGGTTCGAGTCTAGGTGTCTGTGTTTTTCCTTTTTCTTTTTAAAGTTTATTTTTTTGTGGAGAAAACTATTATTGAGAGCTCTTTTTATTTTTTATATTTAAATAACCAGTTCTTATTGTTTTATTATTATGTCGGTAAGATCGAAAATATTATTCATATTTCATTAGTATGTAATTTTTCGTTTCTAAATATAATTTAACCGAGCAAAGCTCGGTCATCCAGGTACTTAATTTTAAATAAAAAGGTTGCTATGACGATGTGTAAAACTTAAATAATTATGTTTATTCTGTTCATCTAACAAGAATTGTGGGGAATGAACGTGACAAAAGTTTATATTTTATTTTAATTTTTATTTGTATTTAGTTTTCTACAATTGTATTATTTACTCAAAGATAAGCAGTCATTGTGGCATACACAACTACACCGTGTTTATCTAGATGAATCGAATTATTTTATATTTTACTGATTACTGACTGATTTTATAACTTGGTCGATGCTCCCGGTGAACATTTGCTATAAACATTGTGATTCTTTTAGAGGGAAATTTGACATACCTTCTGTCAAGATTTTTGAAATGAACGTTGAATGAAGATATTATTTCAATATGCCTTGTAAAGATCAGCAAGCAAACAAGTAATTTTCTGAAAAAAAGTTCATTATGAGCTTCTAATTCATTTTCACACTTTTTTTAATCACCACGTAAATGTTAGGTATGTGTAAGTACATATGAAATTCTGATTGTTGTTCAAAGATAAATCTTTAATTATTAATTAAAGTAGTAAATACGTAATATGTGTAAATAACAGAAACAAACATTACTTTTTTTTAAATTTTTAATATTACTTACATATTTAATTTGAACAACACCAATTAATGAACACAATAATTACGCTTAAAAAAAGTCTAATAAAAGTTTCGCTAGAGCAGTTCAATATATGTCTTAGTTATCTCTAAGTGATCCCCAAATGGTCCCGGTGTAATCTCCTAGACATTTAATTTCGCCGTTTTAAATGAATCGCTGAGCTCATATCCCATCCCGAAATCCTCGCTACGATTGGCTCGTTCCGCCGTTCGTATAAATTCTGAAGGAAAATCATCTGCAGAATTCCAATAGCAGAGTGCTGATGTCCAAATTCATGATATATCGATGCGAGGGTCGACTCGCCTGTTTATGAGATATTTCATAACGCGAATTCGAGTAATTCACAATCTATATCGCAGCTTACGACAGAACTTGTCAAATCGTAGGTGCTAAGTATTGCATAATCAGATTTGTATAAGTAATTATTATAGGTTCAAGGTTTATTTCAAAACTTTATAACTTTAACGGAAAACATCATTAAAAAAACCATTTTTTATTTCAATTTATTTGCATATAAATGTTTTTACCTATAAAAATATTGCATCTTATACAAGTTTACTTATACTTTTAACTAAAATAAGAGATTATAAGGTTTATTCGAACTTAAAAATAATAGAAATAAAAAACCAGATTAAAATATAGTCACAAAAGTGTTAATAGTTAAGGCAATATATCATCATCTTGATTATTGAATGTTCATATATACACACACTCAAAGAAATACAGTTTACACGAATTGCCGCTTTTAACAGATATGTGAAAATTATTTAAGTGCCGCGCTAAATAATACCTACGTTCGAAAGTAATTTGTGTAATATTTATTGTGATCTTAAAAAAATATCAGAACGAATAAAAAATCTTTAATTGGTCAATTAACAACAGTGCCGCTGTTTTAATAATACTAACTTATTATAAAAGGGAAAAACAACCATATATTTATGAAACATTTTTTTAAAGCTATAAATGGCAACATAGCTTAATTTTATTACCTTTACTTATACTTTAATTATCGTGTCCTTCTTTTGAAATAATAATCAATTATTACTTATAGCTAGAATTTTAATTAATATTGTTCCCACAGTTCGATATCTTTATGACTTTTATATTTATCAAGATGCAAATGCCATTATATTTCGTGTCGATGTCTAAGAATTTAAAACAGCTTAACTACTTATGCAAATGTAATTTGATGAAGTGAGAAACGCTACGCGCCCGGCCGAGCCGCGGACCGGAGCTCACTTGCTCTATAAACAGGCTTCCGTATTTTTCAATCAGAGAGCTGTCAAAGCGTTCTGACACCCTCATCCTATTGGCTCGCACTCGCCGAACACCGAAATTGGTTTTCTACATTCAATCCATACAAAGTTTAATGTTATTCGTTTGCGATATCACCGGGATGCCGCCGATGTTTACCGACGCGCCAAATCATATTGGATTTGCAAACTTTTGTTTGGGGACTTTATTTCATTTCTCTGTTAGTTCAGGCCGAGCGAATATAATTTTACATACCATAGTCGTCAACTCACGACGACTGAGGAATCGTTTTCTTATTCTTTACACGTACATGTGTTGTATATTATAAGTTTATAGGTACTTTAACACATGTGTCATATTCAAATAAAATTGTCTTAATACATGTGTGAGATACAAATTAAATCATCCGAATATCATCCAAAGCTAAACAGTAAGAGCGTTATGGAAAAGACTTTAGTGTGGCCGCGGGCGTTTGTAAATTGAAGGGCTGGTACCTGCGGCTTAATACACCGCTGTTTCCGATTCATTTCCGGACGACGCGCTCGGTGCCGGATATTGCTTTTAAGGTTGCGCCGCACGCCACCGCTTCGAAATACTCGCATCATGCGCTCTCGCTCTCCGCTACCCGCTTGCCACTTGCGGTGACACGCATTACTTTTAAACGAAAACATAAGTTATCACTTTCTAAATAAATGTTTACCACATTATTTAAATTTATACTTAAAAGACAACGCTTTCTCATTTTACACGGTAATAATTATCAAGTATTTATTGTTTAAAATGATTCATATATTACAAAAAACCTAAACAATTAATTGATGATAATTATTTTAACTCTCACTATTGTTTTTTAATTAGGTACTATTAATATATATTATGATTATTACCAAAGACTATGAAATAACAATATATTTTAAATATAAATATTTTGTTACATTTCTTTAGTATATTAAATTAACACAATTTAATTATACCGACATCGGGAATTGTATAATAAATAAGTATTTATATAAATCGCAAGAGGGTATTATTATAACAACAGCGTGTTCAGTGTTGTATTACAGACAAGCCAGATAAAAAACGACAACATAAGGAATAAATATCATTGAAATGTAAAAAAGTAACGGAACACTTCGATGATAATTTGTATTTTCTTTAATAGGTTCGTTCGCACATGTTTCCGACGCATATTTTAAATTTTTTATTTTTCATTTTGTTTAACGATTCCCACGTGATTTGTGTAGCTTGAAAAGGTAAAAAACGTTTTACTGATTATAATAGCGTTATAGCATGCGGATTCAATTAGCGGGTTGCGCAACATTCATTAATTAAAAAGTATGAATATGAATAAACCATTAATTATTTTTATTGACTTAAGCTTTTACTTACCTACATTATCTCTATCTGCTAATAAGCAAACATTAAATATTAGTGACTCAGATCGCAACGGCCATAATCTCGATTATCAAAGTCACCTCTAACAATAATAGTAGCTAGCTGAGTTCAAAATAAAGTTAATCTTTAAAAAGTCATAATATAGTAATAATAAAATATCTGACAAAATGTTTTCAAATGAGAAACAAAGAGGGCATTCATAATATTAGTATAAAGTAGTACCTAGTCAAGTTCCGATCTGATCTCATTCCAGTTACAATAGCACATGGCAAGACCGAGATCGAACTGAGAATGAACTAATATTTTCTTTATGCGTAGATCAACATCATTTAATTTTCTATAAATATGTAGATGATACTAGTTTTTGGCTTTAGTACTGACTAGCGGCACTATAGTAAAGACTGACTTTATCAGACCAAGATAGAACCATGATCGGCTTTACGTGGATTAGCAGTAGGTATTAAATAATTTCTCGTAGCAGTTACCTTTGTTTTTGAGGCAACTAATAATTATATTTAGAATAGTCCTCATATGTTAAATTTAAATAAATACGTTTAATTAAACAACATCATAAAGTTTACTAGATACCACTTCTTCGTATTCGTACTATCGTAGTTCGTAGTCTCTACATTGTATAACTTTTATACTAAAAGTCGAAGCGAAATAGGTTACAGAGAACAGGATAAGTTGAGAAATTTGAGTAAAATAAGTTTAGAATTATGTCAAAACGGAATGTAAATAAGAAACTCGTCTTATCGCAGCCTGATTCTGGTTGCGAGTATATTAAATCGTTTCCATTACTTTAAGTAGATTTCGATGTTTATGTCAAACGCAGCGGCGATAATACACCGATTTATTATAATATACGCTCATACTAATGGGGTGTAGGTGGAATGAAGCGTTCACTAAAATTAATAGACACATACATATTTTCATATGATTATGAATTAATTGTATGTTAAATTAATAAAATAAAATAACGTAGAGTAGTATAAGATATAAAAAATAGAAATATAAAAAATATAAACTTTATGTAATAATTTTCTACACGGCACGTTAGCTTCTATATTAACATTAATAAAATACTTACAAACCGATAACAAAACACAAATAAATTCAATTAGGTATTTGATTAATGTATAAAGAAATATTTAATCAATTTAAAGAAATATTGCGTCGTTGTTACATATATTTCACAATATTAAACCTCTTTTGTTACTTCTTATAAAGTAAAATAAATAGTACCTACCGAATTATAACTTATCATCAACGTAAAATTTTCATTATTTGTAGCAGTGTAGCAGTTATATATTAATTATAAACAACGTTCTTAATGTGTATTTTGTTTATATTTCAAGAAAGTAATATATAGATCGAAACAGCAACTTCAGTGTGTATTTGTTCATATTATTTTTAAAATAACAACGGAATGTTTACTTACTTTTAATAACAATATTTATTTTTATATTTCGACTTTTTTATCTTATCCCTATAACACAAGCTTGCAAGTAGGAAATATCTTGTCTACTGGTTTTTTTTTCATTTGTGTTTACGTAGATTAAAGATACTTTCAAGCATAAAATCAGATTACCTAGATATGATTATAAAAATGTTATTTTGTGTTTTCATTGACCATTAAAGGATAAAAATCCTTAAATATATAACATACGATTTAAAACAAAATTAATAAAAAAAATTACACATATCCATAAAATGATTACAAGGTTGTACGATATTGCTATGGTTTAAGTCTCCCTACCAACAATATAAAACCCTGCGATCCCTTTTAATACGATAATGTTCCTCTATCTTTCGTCTGCAGTCACACACACGACCCTCGTGTGCTAATTGAATTTAAGGAATAAAATTCAATCGGCCCGATTCTTTATTATTCAAGATCCAATTTGGATAAGGCCTGATCGGTCCGCGGAGGGCGGGGGGAGGGCAGTCGAGAATAAAATTGGATTTGTCACTCAAAACATAAGACTGCCTTAAAGTTTCGCAAGAAAGTATTTTGTATCGAATTATTATTCAAATTTAAAAGAAAGATAACATGTATTCATTGAACCTACTATGTATCAAGTTAATCGATGGATATACTGTTGCATATGATAACAAATTATATTATTTAAAAATATAACATAAATATTAATAGTTATCTGCTTCTTTGTTTATAGGCAATTATTAATACTGTTCGTTTTATTTACTTTCACATGTCTCATGGATATTGAATTATGTTTCAATGTCATCTCGTAATAATTTATTGAAACCCTACAAAGCATATCGGGACAGTCCAGCCTCTGAACTAACCCATAACATTTAGTCGTGCGGTACATTCAGTGATAACCATCGTTGTATGCCTTAGAGTTCTCTATACAACGTGTAGTTTTAATTCCTTGACATTATTTAAGGAAAATTTATTATCAATTACGAATAATGAATGTGAAATTTATAAAATATTTATTTACGAATTAAATTTAACTCCGTTTATTTTCGCTTCTTTTAATTTTAGCATTGTATTTTTTTTATTATTAAGTTTCGTACATCCACGGGCTCTCGATTGCCCGTGCCTTTTTTTTATAATTATTACTTTATTGTTTTACATGCAGGAGTTTTGCTCAATTACAGCGAGTAGGTACTTAAAATTATCTTAGTATCTCTAAGAAGGACGCAAGTGCACACTGACCTTAAAAAATTATTTATTTATTGAGTTATAGATTAGGTATTTTTTTTTGTGTATATGTATATGTATATACAAAAAGATATTATTTTTTATATATGTATATATACACACTTATATACATATATACATACATTACATACAATTTTTTTTTTGTTTATTCACTCACCACATCCACGTATCATTCAATACTTTAGTTTTATTTGCTTTTGCTAATCTCTTCCACGACCCATTTAGCATTGTATTGGTACTTGGCTATGTACATAAACAATCCATTATGTATTGTACTATAATGGATTGTTTATGTTTATAATTAAAAAAATATAAAATGCTTGTTTTAAATAATATAGGTAGAGGTAAATAATTATTCCTAATTCGCTTTATTAATTTATCATCTTTATTTTGAGGTAAGCATTCGAACGAAAAAATATTTAAACAATAGATTTGAGTGGTTAGAAGATAAATATTAACTTTATATTTGTTAGCCATCCTTTAGATTGTTATCGCATAAGACAGATCGTCTCCGCCGCTTGGCGGGAATCTGCAAAGGAATCTAATACTTAGAGTGAATTGCACTTTATAAGCTACGTCGGAGTTTTCAATTTTGATTCAATATTGTATACAGAAAGTTAATTAAAAAAAAAAAACTTACATTCTTATAATTAATAATGTAAGTTTTTTTTAATGCAAAATATCACGTATACATACGTATATATATTATTATATTATATATATATATATATATATATATATATATATATATATATATATATATATATATATATATATTATATTTTATTTGAACGTATATTTATCGTATCGTACGTATATTATCTCGTGTGTTTGTTGAATTAATGCGCTAAATAATTTAAGTAAATTTGAAAAAATCTTGCATCAGAAAATAATTGCGTAGGTAAGTAAAGTTATAAAATAATTGTAAAAGATGCATGGGCGGAGTAGTAACCATAAATGAGTAAAGTTCTAAAATTTATTAACAACGAAAATTCTTATAAGTAGACTACCTCGACGAATTTTACGTTATAGAGACAAATTTTAAATTTAGCTAAAAAAAAAACTTTAAAATTCCAATTGATAACAATCACTAAAGTGTGTTGTACACGTTTACATAATACAACAGATACATACGACAGCAAGCAAACGTGTGCGCGACCTACCCTAATTATTGCCTCTTCTTATGACTTAATAGTGACTCCACTTGAACTTGTTCTTCCAATTAAAATATCAAGACGACTCGATCGGCTTTAACTGCGTTTATGTTTAGTTGTCTGCTCCTAAGAGTCATAGTGTGATGTTTTATAGACGCGCCAAAGAAGTATTCTAAAAGAGAAAACGATAAAAATCGGGAAAAAAATTAATATCGGATCAGTTGCTCAAAATATTATCGCATTCAAACAAACAATATAGCAACACTCTACCCGTTTCATACTAAATATATAATAATATAATGTAAACATTGTGTTCAAACTACATTAAAGTTTGCAAATAACTGTTTTTACCGCACCTATAATTTAGTTATTAAAAAAATAAATTCGCATTCACATGCATGTAAATAACACGTCACTAACGAACTTAATTAAATAAGTTTCCTCATTTAAATAACCATTACCAAGAATATAAACAGTAACCTAATGTTTATTTGAGGCCAATAAAGGTCAGCGAAGCAGCAATCGCAATGTTACAATAGCAATAAAACTTTATGGATTTGATATTTAAATGCGAAACTTACTTTATATAAATAACATAGGTATTGCCAACGTAATACTTATCTATAATGTATAACGTATCTAATAAATATTTCCTTGGACTAAACATGCAGTAAAACAACTAATATTTTGAAAAATATTATATCCTAGAGTTGTTGAAAATGAATCCAATTACATATTATTTTCGTTACAATCAATAACTAATTGCTTAAAAATTTATATTCAGAAACTATCTGTGCCCGCAGCGTCACCCGCATATAAGTTTAATATATAAGTATGTATGTAGCTGTGTAAGTGATAGGAACTAACTAACCATAATTTAAAAAGCGTCATCAGTTCCATTTTTATTATGATAGCGTCTTACTTCAAACTGTTAGGAAAAATTCTCAATCGGACATTTTTATGTTGATTTCATCTTTTTTTTGCATTTAAGACTATATTATAATTATTATTAACTAATTGCTATAAAAGATTATTTTACTCAACGGTATTACCATTTTTCGGACCACATTTAAGTGATTGCTTACCTACTCTTCTCGCGCGATTTTGATTAAATACAGACTAAATATATTTTATAATTTTCATATGGATTTTTTAACCTGAACTCAGTACTTTAGCAGTAATGTGTGTTCAAACAAGTTTTTTTACCCTTACAAAATTTTTCGTTAGAAACATTCTGGAAAAAAAAACAGACACGTGAAATTTACATTTATAACCCAATAATACCGATAAATGACATAACCGATGTATATATTTAGGTACATTCATTTCAAATAAATAAATTCATACTAAAATCTGATCATGCAGTTTCGTCAAGAATCGAATAAAATTAATCACATTATGCAATAATTGCATAAACTTCTAGATGTTTAAAGCGCTGATTCAGTACGTCGAAGATTCACTTAGCACTAATTAAATTCGCCGCGAGGCGTGCAATACGATTGAATCATGCTGCCTCAACTGAATCATACATTACCCATACCTAGTGACTTGCGGATTAGCCTTTAACGAATTGCCGTCTATCTGTTACGTTGTCTACGAGTATAATTGAATTCAAATTCTAATAGTTATTGCTTAGGTGCTATTTCAAAATGTGTTATGTTAATTTGTAATGATAACAAAAAAAGTATTATATAAGAATTAAAGAATTGCACCGAAAAAAATCTCTTGTAATTGTTTGTCAAAACTAGGGTTGCCAACATTTTTTTTTTCTGAATATAATAATTTTTTACAAAAAGCTATAACAAGTATGCTTAATTAAAAAAATTAAAATACCCGACTGCGTAAAATACGCTTATTATAAACTAAAAGAATAAAACAATTCACAAGCTTTCATTTGATACCCATATTGCTACAGTAAGAAAAAAAAATTCAACTCCCCCCCTCGTTCCGCCATTTGCGGGCGCCATTTTGAAAATTTATACAGCCTATGTCACTACTACAATTTAGACAAATCTAACAACACCTCATATTATGTCAAAAACCGTCCAGCCGTTTGGGCTGTAGGGCGTGCCAAAGAAATGGACATACATACATACATACATACATACATACACTCGAAAAACATAACCCTCCTTCTGTCGTAGTCGGGTAAAAATTATAGTACGTTCAATAAATATAGCTTTTTATGAGAAGAAAATTTTTTTTTTTTTTGCATTTTTATTTTTATAAAAACTAAGTATAAAATTTTTGCACTTTTTGCATTCTTTAACAAATATTTTTATCGAAATAAAGACGCGGTCAAAAATTGCGAAGTATGTTTTTTTATTTTTTATTTTATTAGTTTTAGTGTTGCCAAATATAAACATTGATCCGTTGTACTGAAAATTTCAGTCTGAAATATAGTATTTCGCGTACTATATATTTCTTCAACAGTGTCATACCTACGTATGTACAGAGTCCCGAAATCTGTAAATTACTATATATTATAGTACAGTTGACAACCCTCGTCAAAACATACAAGGAAGCTGATGTTTACGCATTTTGTATACATTAATCGAATTAAAAGATAAATTCTTTATTAAAATAAGTATAATGCTAACATCAGTCACCTTACCTTAGTGATGTTTTGAAATACGAGTAGAATTAAGACTAATGTAATAGAATAATTTCAATAAATTTATAAAAGGAAGCGAATTTAGTATTATCCCACATGTTACCTCTCTTAATATTAGCTTTCTTCTATGAATCTTGAAATTCTCCACTAAAATTCTTGCAATATATTTTTGAAGTTTTGAAACTTTAAAAACGATAAATCATTGAACACAAACAATCACCGTAGACGCGGAAATTAAATAGCCGCTCATATCCGGACTGTGAAGTGCGCCGACTCGACGCGTCATTCTCAAATAAGCCGATGCGGGATCGAATGCACAAGTATACGATCCATTTCAGTTTTACAAATGGTTATTCTCACTCTTATTCATACTTCACGTTCTATGGAGCGTAAATATTGCATTTTATTCTTTAATCTGTTTTATTGTCTGCATAGACGGCTTCGGATTCTTCTCGCCGTCTTATTACCAACTCTACCTATAGTAAAGTTTGTTAGCGATATTTTCTTTCTAGTTTCGTGTGTTCTTGTATAGAGAATTATTTTATTCTCTCTTACAATTATGAACACTTTATTATTAAAATAAATGCAATCGATTGTCATTCAAATACATTTATCTCAATAAACAATTAAGTCAACGTTTACAATTGTTTGCAATTTTGTCGTAAGTATTAACGCACGCGCATAAAACGTGAGGCGACAATCAAAATATATTACTGGCAATCAATTCTGATCAAATACTAACACAGATAGATATTACAATGAATACTGGGTGCAATTAAGTCAAACAAACGTTTATTTTTAAAAAAATGTTATGTAGTTACCACTTCAAGTAAGAATAAATGAAATAATAGATTAATAATTTAATAGCCACCGTGTGAATCATGATCATTAATGTAAAAATGATTACCATATCTTTCTTTCTTTCATTGTAGTCGAATGCAAAGATAATGTGTAACGTCACTAAACTAGTAGTAGGTTTTGGGTTTTAAAAAAAAATAATAGGACAAATGTTGTGAAGTACGTACTGAGACCCTATTATAAGTAATGACGATGAACGAACATTTTAGGGAAAAGCACTCCTGTTAGTGCTGGCGAGCCAATTAGAAGTGTTATGGAGGTAGCAACAGCCGTGCCGAGCCGCGCCGCCGGCTCTCGTCTTCCAATTAAACTTACACCCGTCGACAACGTACCGCGGGAGCTTGGAACCAAGTACCACAACGTAATCGCGTAACTCACTTCTAAACAAACCTCGTTTTTTATATCATAGATAACAATGGAATTATGTCAGACACCACAAGAACTCCCCTTCATTCTGCGTAACTATTGAGTTGTTAATTAAATTCACACAGCTCCATCGCCAGTCACGACTTGAACCACTCGACGCAGTATTACAATTGGATAGGGGCGATTTCACGTCGATACGAGGATTTTGATCCGAAACGTTGATGCTTGTTGTTTAATTACAACAATAGTGGCCCCTAATGAGAGTTTGCGCTAATAAGCGCAACAGAATGTAATCAACATGCTTCGTCGCTCTAATGAGCTGAGTTCCTGGCAAAAACAAGCGACGTCGACATTTTACTGAAGATTAATTAGGCGTTCTGCCTATACAGGGACTTGCACTGCCCACACCGGAAACACCTCTGTTTCTAGCTCGTTACTTATTAACATATTCCTTAGGCGCTGTATGCTGAAAACTCTCTTAATTAATGATTCCATAGAAATCACTTTTCGCGACGGTCTTACATTTTCACTCTTTTTACTAAACTTTATTCGAGTACAACAAAGCGTTACTACGAGCAATCTTCTTTAAGTAACTTCTATTGACGACAAAGTATACAAACCTGTAAGCGTCGGTCGTTAACTTAAATAAGCACGTTTGATTACGTCGTAGCTAGCTACCCCATTAAAACTTAACGAGGGGCAACCCTGGGGAAAATAACTAACCCAATTTCCCTTTGCCGGGAAATCATTAAAAGTCTTAAAAGGGTCTTTTCATATATTTTTTAGCCCGAAGCGTACGTGCAAATAAACACATTTTTACATACTCGAACAAACAATTCTCGTAACGAGACGGGAGCGTAACGAGCGCGCGCAGGAGGTGGTGTCCAGCAGCAACCGGGGTCCTCCGCGCTCGCGCCCGCGTCCCGACCGCTCTCGCTCCCGCGCCCGCCGCCGCCGGCTCGCTAATTGGGAACATACAGCCGGATATGTGTCTCGTTACTCGCGCCTACCTATCCTATCTCACTGACACCGCCGCTGATTTATCACTGTCTATACATTCAAATTGACAACTAACTCATTCCGAATTTGATAACATCGCTGATAATACTTATACGACATTATTTATATAATGATTTCTAACCTTGATAGTTAATTTAGTATGGTAACTATAACATAACGTATAAATAGTTGTACGTCTTAGTACTTACTTCATACAAAGCAAGAATTTTTTACTTTAAATTACAATTTTACCAGTATTATTTTGAACAAACATAAACTAAATTAACATAATTATAATACTGCCTAATTAACAATATTTAAAATTAGCGACAGTTTCAAGCTTCTTAATTAATTATTAGATTTTCCAATTAGCTCTGTTTGCGTTCACTGTTTAATTAATGGATGTGTGCCGTATTAGTGTCGGTTACAATCTGATCCGAGACTCGGCAATTACCGACGACTACAAAACACATCGAATTTCGCGTAATTGCTGAGAATATTACGACTCCGAACTAAATTGTTCTCGACTTAATTAATTAAGCTTTTGTTTCAAACTAACAGCAAAGTGTAGAGTTGGCAATTCTAAATTGGATCTTGTAATTACCTTACCCTCTTGTGCAGAAACTGTCTACTTTCAATTATAGCCGAAGCTTGTTTAATGGAATCAATTATAATTGGAACATAATACAGAGCCTAATCAATTATTAATTTGTATACTTATCCTAAAGTTTCCGCTACCGATATTAGCATATTTAGTTTAAAAAAAATCATACACTAAAACGAAACACGTTCAACGACTTTCGTTATGACATTCCTTAACTAGTGGATCTGGAAACACATAAATAATAATTGTTATAAAGCACATCAACATGTCAACTTATTCAGAAAATACTCGCATAACTAGTAAAATATTCTATACCCATAACAAGACCAAAACATTGAATATTATGTTGTAAATAAAAATAGGTCAGCAGTTGTTATAAGACTATAAGTTAATACTTAGCTAGTAATTTTAAGAACACATGTAGTAGTAAGCCTATTACTACTTATTAAATTAAAATTTTAGAGTCGCGTTCTAGTGTTCATTATTTTACATAAAATTAAAATTACGAAAACTAAATGTAATTAATTATATATTATAATGGCGATTAGTCCACATTTTAATTAAATTTAATTCGGTTGTAGTTTAGAATTACTGACCGCTTCATTAATTGGAACGATAATAAATTCAGTGGTATTAAATAAAATATATTCAGTTTAAATTATTAATAAGTACATAGCTACTTTAAAAAAGAATAAACAGGATGTGCTTTTTTAATTAATTTAATCTTGTTAGTTAAAATATACATAAATATTACTTAAACATCAATGATAAAATTGTTATCGTTATAAATTATAAGTACATCATTAATTTTGTGATAAGTGGAACTTTAATTAAATGGTCAGTTAAACGATGTCACATTTTATCATTTAAAAACTTATCTAACCGCGAAAAACCAATGGTAATTATGTAGTATTTAATAAATCATTACGTATTTAATATTTTACTATTTTTGAAAGATAAAGTCTATTACAAGGCTTTGTTCTGAAATACGTTGAATTTAATTGATTTCAGCTGTTGTCGAATGTTTAAGGAGGGGAAAGAGGCTAAGAATGAAGTTTAATTAAGACAAAACAATTAAAATAACAAGCGACGGGTGCGGCGCGTCATTATGCGGGGTCATGGGAGCGCATGCGACGTCACTAATCCACTAGACTTTGTTGCTTTTTCTTTTGTTATGTTCTTGTTAAGCGTGTGATAAAATAATAGCGTCACAACTAAGAGATAGGTAGGTACCTTATCTTGATGGATACGATAAACTAATAAGAAATTATTTTATATATTATGTTGTTACATATTCGCTAATTCGACGAGGACTAGAGCGGTAGAATAAATTTTACATACTACTAAATTTGAATAAATAACATTAATAATTAATAATAGTAATTTTATTTATGTGTTTATACACAAGACTCAGACATAGACAAATTAGTAATTTGTTTGCTAATATACAAAATTTTATAATGAGCAAGCATCGAATCCGCGACCGTTTTCTAGAGGTGTTAACATCCTGTTAAAGTAGCCACTGCGCGAATGCATCGTCAAATAGGGCGAGATGATTTAAATATTATTCAATTAAGTATTTTTAGATGGATTAATTTTTTTTCTTTTACTTCTTAAGTGGAACGCATTTGTTAGAAGAACGACAGTTCTGGTGTAGTCGTGACGAAAATTTTATTAACGTCGAAGAACTTAAGTTCGATTCCCGCTCGGAGCGAATATTTCTTTTTCTATGTTTGTTTCTTGTCTGTTTGTTCTTGTGAGTCTCTCCACCGTGCTTCAGAAAGCACGCAGTTGGTAGGTACCAGTAGCTATCATAAATACCCCGATTTCGTTACTCTTAGTAGAGAAATTATCCGCCACGTAGCAATAGGACATTGTGGCGGATTGAGCTCCAACCCTTAAAGAAAAGTTTACAGACTGTATCAGCTTAGTTCATAATAAGTACAAAGCACAGAAATAGTAATAATACCCCGCATAAAGGGTTTTGTTTATCTGTGTCGACCCATTATGAATCTATTTGTACTAGAATGCTTGTTTATTGATAAAGAGTATAAATTATAAAATATTACGCTATGACTCGTAAGAGCGGAGGAGACACCACAAATGGTTTCGGATGTAATTATTAATATTTAATTATAATACTTAGTAAAGTATTTGTATACACTTACACATTTCTTAATAAAAACAATCACAAATATCAAATAATATAGTTTAAGCTTATTACAACGCTAATATGTATTTCTTAACTTACTTATGGCTAGTAAAAGATTTAGAGTAATTTTTTTTAAATATTAATTACTGTTATTCTTATAAACTTTTTAATAAAATAACTATGTATTATCAGTGAATAATGTTATGACATTTTTATTTAATCAATAATTCTGTAAAATACTATAATGTTTTATTACATTCACTGTACAAAAACAACGAACTGAACTTAATCAGCCTGTAAATCTCCCACTGCCGGAGCAAAGGTCTCTCCTCTATATAGGAGAAGGGTTAGAGCTTAATACCACCACCACGCTGCTACACTGCGGGTTGGCAGATAATTTCCAGGTAGGGAAATCATGGTAATGAGTAACGATCGTTATCAGATGTCTATGATAACAAACGGGACCGCCGGCTTTACGTATTTTCGGAAGCACGGTGGGGAGACCTATAAGGACATACACCCAGACCGGAAACAATTTTTATACAAATACAAATATCTCGTCATAGTCGTAGAATAGTGACGGATCTTACAAATTTAAAACTTTACAGGGCAGACACTTCAAACAACTATGTTGTTGTTGTTGTATGTTTTGTTGGTGTTTCGTCATAGTCGTAGAATAGTGACGGATCCCACCAATTCAAAACCACACAGGGCAGACATTTAAAATATACAACAACAACAATATAACTGTTTGAAACGTCTGCCCTGCAAAGTTTCGAACCTGCAAGATCCGTCACTATTCTACGACTATGACGATCTGCTCCGAGCGGTTCCGAACGTTTGTCAAAACAATAATAAATAAATAAAACAATGAACAACAACGTTAAATTTACAACATAACGTTAAATTAACAAACAAAAATCAAGATGAACACAGTATGAATACAGTTATTAAGTACATTATTAAAATTGATAAGTTACTGTCTTGGTATCAACACCTAATAGTTATGACTACTAACAATCTATAATATCTTAAATTTGTTGTCGTGGTAGAGAATGGTAGAGAAAAAGCAAACACATACAATATTAATCTAATTAATTATTTCGGCTATATGCAGCGGTTATAGAATATTTTTGACGTGACGTGATTTTTTATATATTTTTTTTAAAGAATAATATAAACATGTATTTATTTTAGTATTTTTGGAACCTTTTTTACAGTGTGAGGATTTATGTTGTTAATATAATAGTATAAGAAAGACACTATCATAATCTTGCATTTATTGTGGCATGTAGAGAAATTGGTTGCATTACTTGTACAGAATAAAATTACATTATAGAATTTTGTTTTCAAACTTATTGTTGGATTCAATTATTATAAGAATGTATTTAAAACTTCAAAAAATACGAATACTTTTAAATTCACAAATGAAACAAGAAGAGTAAAAATAAAGAGGCTTTACGTATTTTTTATGTGACTTATTTAACTGACTATTCTTTTTTTTATTTTTGATAAAAGTACTGATATTTTATTTTATTTACTATCAACTATAGATTTATAATTTTAGGCTTACCTTTGCAGATGCTGTTTTTCTTTGATATATATATACACTTGTAACTGAAACTTCTTTTTCTAGACGTGTCTTTTTCATTCACAATAACAACTTCACAGTTATGTTATCAACACTAAACAAAATTTTGCTTGTCCACTTTAATTGTCACTTTTAATAAAATTTACAGCCTAATTAATTGCTTTCGAGTAATTAAGTCCGAATAGCGAATAGTAACGCACTCGAGAAGTCCGAAATAACGTTAATATCGCGTCGATTAATTAAAATAGTTTTAAGGAAACGTCATAAATGATTTTAATGAGCGAGCTCGTGTAAAGTTTGCTGCTGAGAAGAGACGAAGTAACACGTCCACTCACAAGAGGAGCTTGCGGCGGAATGAGCCGAATGTGACCGAAAGCCGAAAGCAGGCACCCGACATCGTAGATCGGGCGCAACACTGAGGGCGGGCGTCGGAATACGGGGTGGAATGGAACAACACTCTAATATAATGATGGGGTCGGAACACTTTAATGCTTTAATTTGAAAAGTACACCAACAACAGCTTTTAAGCCTTTAGTAAACAGTCTGCAGGTGTGTACTTTTTAATGCATTGATAAACGTTTTAAGAATTCTTTAAGGTATCTAGTGGAGTTTATAGAAAAAAAAGTAATAGAACCGGTTCTATTATTTTTATGCTTTTACAAATCGCTTAGAATATAATATCCCGTCGCTAGTGAATACCGGCCTAAATTCAATTCCACCCCATTCTCCATACCCTTTTTCGTAGAAAACCAATCTTCTTTACATTCCCTCGTCGACAAATTTATGCTCGTCCATACGTCCCCACGAAAGGTACCCGCTTGTGAGAAGTAGAGTCGATGTCTGGCGGACAGTATACATTATTAAGCAACCAGTGGTCAACGGCAGCCGCAAAGAAACGGCAAGTGTATGTCCAGTATTCGTACACCGTCTCTGAGAATTTAATTTCCCCGGGCGGGCCGCCCTTGCCGCCATTGTCCGCTCAGTATTTCATTACAGCTCGAGCTTTTCTATTAATAAATCACTCTTCGCCTGCGCCGTTTAATTACGTCCCGGATCCGGCCAAAGTCTGATTACACTTTCATCGAACATCTAATTGGGAGTGCAGTCAAGTCGGAAAAGGAACGTGTGTATTCTTTGTTCGAGAGATATTACTCCCGGTCTATATTACTATGATATGGAACAATCTTGCTGAACTTAGTTCGCTACGAATCAACCCTTTATTAAAATGAGTGACTGCAGTATTAGTGCATTATATTATATATGTATATATCACAATATAAAATAATAACGATTAATGTTTAATTAGACCTTTCTCCTATATAGAGCTTTTGGCTAGCAGTGGGGCGTTGACAGTCTGATTCACTGCAGTTCAGTTCAGTTTAACTAGAGTTACTTGATATATCAGTGGGTTGTAGTAAATAAAATATCCCTTGGCTTACTTTACATCTTTTATTAAAATGTATTTTAGTAAGCGTATTTTTAATGTTGCTATGTATCTTTTATATACACTTTCTTTTAGATAACGTCAAGAATATATCTACACTCTAAAATCTATATTTAGTCAAATATACTTTCCATACAAAGTTATCGAAAATTCAATACGGTCGTCGACTACCAAATGCGGTAACTGGTCACCTAATCGTTATTCCATTTAAAGTTACACGAGGTAATTAGTGTCTCGAAAGCAATGGCGAATACGTGGCAGCGAAAGGCCGCGGTTCGACGTTGTGGCTCAAGACCTTTTTTAATTTCCTGGAGCGGACGAAGGCTCGGCGCGGCGCAGCGGCCACGCGGCAGCGGCCCACCGGCCCGCCCGCCCGTTTAACTTATTGCCACGGTTAACGAGAATACGCCGCTGTGTGCCGGCGAAATTGAAGGATTTACTTCGCGTCCCTCCTTTATTAAACGTATTGCACACTCGTCCGCACGATGTGTGTGTACCACACTACACACAGTGTGCCGAAATTACATTTCACATGAGTCGTAATAACAAGGGCGTGCGTAAATCACAACCATTATTAGTTTCTCTTGTTCCTTTTGCCATTTGTCACTTGTCATGTATCAATATGCATGAGTATGCAGTAATTCTATAAGAAAATATAGCACGAAATAAATAATAAGCAATTTTATTTTATGAAACCAGTTTAAAAAATACTATAAATTGTTAGCAAATTACAATAACAATATTAAAGTACATGGTTATCACACGCTTAATAAAAAAATCACTCAACTCACTTCCCCTCATAATAAGCAACAATCTCAGACCGCAGCAGTGACGCACGAAGACGAACCTACGGTCAATAGGTTCGAGCGCAAGACGTAATATGACCGGACTTCCCGTAAGCTAAGCGTATCGCTTAAAGTTTCGCAATATACGCGCTCCGAGTCCGTCCTTTATTAAAAACTATTCTCACATTTTTAATTAAAACTTGTGTTTCCCACTAAAACTTTATTTAAGCAATAAAGGCGGCGCAATTAGCGGCGCTGTCCCCGCCGGCGACTTTACCTACTTTTTCTCTGCTTTAATGAGTGTTTTTTAATAAAGCCGGAGACTGCTGCAAGTTTATTAATTTAGTTTAACCCGTGTCACGGTACCGGTTCAGCACTTCTGCTTTGGCTCGCACGCTATTACCGTTGCTTTTAATTTACATATACTATTGTTACGTTGTATTACAAGTAAGAACTAATCAATAGAGATTTTTATTAATACTTATAATGAAAACTGGCTAAGTGCGAGACGCACTTGCATACAAATGGTACCGTACCAGCCTTAGTATATAAGAGTACAACTATATTAAGGCCAGTATATTCGAGCGTTGTAGGTATTTAGCGCTACCTCCCTCCCCGCGCGACTAGTTACGCGAAGTCTCCGATCAAATGAACTCTCGATGACCCCGCGCGCGGCGACGGCGCACGGAAATAATTAAATATATAATTTTACAGTAACTTACTAGGTTTTTTTTTTTTACTTTAGGTTATTTCATAATTCAGTTTTGTTTTCGATCCTGAAGGCACAGTATAAAATGCAACATAAACATTTAATACCTAAGAGAAGTAGATAAAAACCATTATTTAATTTTTTATGGGTTTATAGCTAAAAAAAAATTTACTATTAATATTTTAATTTATATTAATTATCAGTAATTTTTTTTTTGTTAATTAATACACTTTACAACATTTAATACCTAAGAGAAGTAGATTTAAACTTTATTTCTTCTCTTAGGTATTAAATGTTTATGTTCCACCTATTACTGCCACCAGGGCCCTGCGCCGGGGCTCCCAAGCGGCGCATTCCTCCAGGGTGTGACGCGCCGAGTCGATTGGCGCGCTACACTCGTGGCAAAATCAGGGGTGGCTTCTCACCTAGCGATTTGGTGCAGGTACTTACCGAAGCAACCGTGCCCGGTAAGCACCGGCGACAGCCGAAACGTAAGGACCCTATGCCGCCTGTTGACCCAGCGACGAAGGTGAGGACGTCGCTCTGTCCATTGCCTGTCTCAATTCGTTGTCGGCACCTCGCAGGTTAGTCCCATTGTCGGATCAGATTTGAGCAGGTTGTCCTCGTCGAGCTTTCATTCTTCTTAAATTCATTATCACTGAGTCTGTGCTCAGTGACGTCGCTATCTCTAGGTGGATCGTTCTTACAGTGAGGCACGTGAATACTGCCACGTAACGTTTCTGTTGGCTGCGTCCCACGGTGACTGTTAATGGTCTGAAGTAGTCCACCCCTGTGTATGTGAAGGGTCGCTGATGGTGAGCTAGGCAACACGCAGGTAGGTCTCCTGTTCTCGGGTGTGGCGGGATCGCTGCCCTAATCCGGCAGTGTAGACACTGTGGAAAGAGCGTTCTTGTGCCGGGCCGCAGGCGTAGTATCCAGTAGTGCTGTCGACATTCGTTTACAGTCGCCTCGACTCCCGTGTGATGCCTCGTTCTATGCATCGCTATGATCCATAACTTCACTGTGTGATGATTTCTATCTAGTATCATCGGGTTTTTAGATGGCGTTGATAGTTGCTCCGCGGCGTTAATACGACTACGGACTCGGAGGGCTCTCTCTGCACACTCGATGCTCAGCTGCTTGAGGCGACTGTTTCGGGTAAACGACTTCCCGTCTTTAATGATTTCTACTTCATTTGGTAAAGATTCTTCTTGGACTGTTCTCATGAATAGGTCTTCAGCTTTCCTGATAAGTTCCGCGGAGACCGGACGAACCTCCAAAGTTTCTTCGAGCTCTACTCTTATTTTCTGGCGTGTTTTCAGCTTCTTGTTCGTCCTTTTCCAGTCTGGGTCTTTTAACGCGCTTTTCTTAGTCCTTTTATAGTTGACTCGTTGTGTATTGGCTCGACAGAGTTCTATAAACTGTAGCACTCGAGCCGTCGTGTAGCGGAGTCTGTTCCAGCTGGAGTACCGTGTGCAGTCTGGTAACCCTTCTTTGAGTCGCGGCTGTTTACGATCGGTGACGTGATGAGTTTTTTCTTCGCCTGTAGGTTCGGTTGACGACGACAAGGCGGACGTTTCCGTGGGCCAGGTGGACTCCGGATGATAAGGAAATTCAGGACCTGTGTACTATCTGTGACCACTGCTGAATCCCGCTGGTACGTCCCGCGCCGCGTCGTCGGCTACGTTTAGCCTGGTTGGGACCCATCGCCATTCGCTGACCGTCGAAGAATCTTCAATTGCCGCTAGCTGCTAGCTAGCCGCTGTTAGGTGAAAATACTAATATAACTTATTGAAATTTTGGATATGCTAATATATCGGTCTAAGATATCGATGACAATCATTATATTCTAGCTAAAAATAGATTGAGTGTTCATTAAACTTACGAGTACTTATCTGATCGCTTTTCTAAGCTTACGTAGTTCACGTCTAGATATTTTCTTTTTATTTCTAGTTTTATTCCCCATTTTATATCTACACTACACTGCCATACAGTAAAAACACTTCCAACGTTGTTAGAGTACTAACTAAACTAATCTAATAAAATAATCAATAATAATCTATACTAATAGATAAAACTGAAGAGTTTGTTTGTTTGAACGCGCTAATCTCATGAACCACTGGTTCAAATTTAAAAATTCTTTTTGCGTTGGATAGTCCATTTACTGAGGAAGAATTTAAGCTATATAACATCACGCTACTACTAATAGGGGCTGAGTAATAATAAGAAATGTTACAAAAACGGGAAAAAATAATCTTTTTTGAGAGCTTCCGTTGCGTCCTTTATTATTTCTCTTCTCAAGACATTTTTTAATTATAGTTCCACTTTTAAAGTAAATATAACGTCACTCTTTTACTGTAAATTTTTCGAAAAAAAAAACTCAGTAATATGTTGAACGACCCAAGAATCAAACCTGAGAACTCTTGCTCGGCAGTAACGCTTGGTACCACTGGACCAACGAGGCGAAAATATTTAAGTACATTTTTCCCTCAAATTAACGCGGGTGAAACCGCGGGGCACAGTTAGTACTAAATAAAATTATCCAATCTATTTCTCAAACCACACTATCCATTCTCTGAGGATAGAGAGGTTCACTGGCGCTCGAATTCCTAAGAGACAAGACCGGACCCTATACATCGGTTTTCACACAAGAGGAAAAGAAGACGTTGATAGACAAGGGATACGGCACCGGACAGGGATCGAGCGTCATGACTATCCACGAGGCACAGGGACAGACACGCGAGGCAGTCATCATCGTCCAGAAAAAGACTAGGAGGCTGCGGATTCATGACAGTGTTCCGCATGCTGTGGTCGCGGTGACCAGGCACATTAAGACCTGTGTCTACTACACCGACGACGGTGGTGATGCAATCGGTCGTTTTGTCGAAAAGGCGGTGGAGGCCACAACAAAGGAAATACTCGAGCACACCCTCAAGATGGCTATACATAAAAGAGACACCGCCGTCATTGAGGATGTGCTCGAACAGCTTCCCTCGGGGGATGGCTGCGGCAGAGTCTCCAATAAATAATACAAAAATAAAGAGCCCAAATGTAAATGTAGACAAGCCGTAAAAATGTGGTGGCTAGTATGTATGTACTAACAAGCAATGAAATATTAGATTATATTAGATCAAGGATATAACAAACATGATGTAAATAGATGTAAGAAAAAAAAGACAAAATAAAATTATATATATATATATATATATATATATATATATATATATATATATATATATATGTATATATGTGTGTGTGTGTATATGTATATGTATATATATGTATGTGTGTATATTTGTATATGTAAATTATATTTGTAAATAAAGATTATGTTTATTAAAAATGATTATATGTATGTAAATATGATTATATGTATTAAAAAAAATTATAATAATAATAAATAAATAATGGTCAGTATACGGACTCGCGTCATAGAGATCCTGACAATAAGTCTAGCTAATGTAAGTCTAAAATAGTACGCATGAAACTATATTAACAATCTTATACATTTAATTAAAAAAAGGCACGGGCAAATATAAGCCCGTGGATATTTTTGTTATAAAAAAAATCCAATCTTTAGAGGGGGGGGGGACGCCGCCAGACAGCAGAGATACAGGTCCTACTTCGATGACGCCTCGCAGGCAACTAAAGCGAGGCGCGCGGGCCGTTTTCTTATATAATTTAAATATTTAATATTAAAAAAAAATAGAAACATTTATTTAAAAAAGTAACCGTTAAATGTTCTACTAAAAGTTATTACCTATTTTTACATGTGAATATTGTAACTTAAAATCTGATATTCTTCGAATAAAACTCGAAAAATAATCAAAATCATCCTTTCTTTATGTTTTTTTTTTATCGAGTCAAGTTACAATTATCGTGTTTTGAACCGTTGAATAATCAAGAACGTTTGTTAAACTATAACATATATTTTTAACGGATCAAAAAAATGAATATTACTATGTTTAAAACTCTATCAAAAACAGGTGATTTGGGATATACTGGCCTTAAATATCAAGCTAAAAGTAGAGCGTTTCATTGTATGCGAATTGGCAGGAGTATTGAGAGATAAAGAGAAAAAATTTCTTTTTTCTCTTTCTTTAGTTCTCCATACTTTTAACAAGAATTTTAATATTAATGTTATATTATTATAGTTATTATAAAAGATTTTTTTATTTTACATATTGCATCTTTTCTGTTCTAAGAACTTGTAAATATTAAAAGCTATTGAACACAAAACTTTTTCCTAATGAGGTGCACGACATATTTATAAAAGCTAAGTGTTCTATATTTGGTTAAAACTTTTTAATTAAATTCTTATCCATTAAATTGTCGATTATTTGTACTAGCTAGTGTAAAATTTAAGTAATATTAGGATATAAAATTCCATATCATCCATAAATATCTATATTATTAGGTACAAAAAGTCTAAAATAATTAGTAGGTCACTAACTGAACTAGCGTAGGTACAAGTTTTTAATATCATTGTTTTTTAAATATTTTCCTTTACGGGTTCGATAGTGGCACTAAGGTAATACACAGTTCACAGTTGATACTGGCCGGGCTAAAATGAACAGTTTTCGAGGAGTACAGTGTAAATTTATTTGTTTATATGTTTTAAATTTTCAACTTAATTTTTTTTTGTCACCGATACCACAAGTGTGCAATAACACTACAAAATTCTTCAACGAGTTCATCCTTATTACATGACATGTATGACCTGTGGTCACAGATGATCATGATGAGCTGTTACAGAGTCGAGACGTGGACTCTGTAACAGCTATGTATGTAGCAGTGATTTATGTATAATAAGGTCGCTAAACAACAACAATCGGTCTAAAGTTAAATAAGGAAACTCTTAATCAGATATTCGTCAGCCTGATTTAACTCGAGAAAGGCAGTCAATCTAACTACTAAATGCTAATCGAGTCAAAAGGTCCCACATACACTGACAAGTAGAATACTTGTCAATGTTGTATGTTGAACCTGTACCAAAATTATTAATTATTATTTAATGTCTATTAACGTGTACTAAAATTGCAAATTAGGATGGTTGAAGTCAATGTCCTACAGGTGACACTTGTCAAGCTCCCAGTTGACAAACCACAAGAATCAGCTAGTTCATAAATTACAAATCAGACCGTTCAAAACTACAGCAGTGGAAACTCTCTGTCACCCTCTCCACTTAACACTCTCTCGAGACAATTCACCTCTCCAAGTGATACTATTTCATTTTCGGGATTTCGCTTAAATATATTTAAAGATGATTCTTGACGAATGGACAAGTGGACAGGTGAGTTTTAGTTAGTGCTTCGGTGGTACCCTTTGGTTACGGAACCTTAAATCTGAAACAACAACAAAAATGCAGTTTCTTTTGATTCTAGTATTAATTAATATAGAAATTATTGGTTAAACTTAACATAAAATTGCATAATTGGCATCTCAATATCTTGATAACGTTAAGGGAAAAATCAGCTTGGTGATAATTATGCAAAACATAAAAAATTCGACATTATTTGCTTTGCATAAAAATATTATGTTCACTAACACCACTATTCTTTTTCGAATACGATTATACAAAATATGCAATGTGTGATATAAATAATTGAACATTGAAAGAATGTATTTTTGAGCTTACGCTACGATTCCAAAGTAAGTATCGTTGTAGAGTAGAACTAAAAGCTTGAATGACGTGCGCTGCCATCCCGCGCCGCCCGCTAAGTGTTCCGGCCATAATTACATTCCCGTGTCTAACAAATGGAGAATCGTTGTTGATTTGTGTTTAGAGTCCGTGATCTACACCCGCCCGGCTGCGTCACCAAACCTATCCACGTTTTGTTGATCAATAATCGTTATAAAGCTTATACATATAGTAGTTACGTGGTTTTATACACCTTATGTAACTAAAAATAACAATCTTAAAAGATGTTAATAAAGATTTAAATTACCGTATACTTAAAATATATAAATAATGAAAACATTATGCTTAAAGTTTTCATCACAGGACAGGTATAAGTGCCAAAAACGTACACGACGTAAACACATAAAACTACAAACAATCAAACATCAAACATCTATATTTCCAATACGAATATTTTCAGAGCTGATGTGTGAGCCTGTTGTGAAGGCCCTCAGCACCAACTCATCGAAACAATCCTACATTAACGTTGGTGTTAATGAAAAGTAAAATTTGAAAATGAAATGCAAGTCATCAATAGAACGAGGGCGTTGCATTTCGTGCTCATACCGTAATTGCTCGCATATAAACTAAGTGTAAAACGAAACACTCGGCTAGTCGGTCTAAAAGCTTAGCAGATTGGATCAGCACATGTATTTTCCATCACGAGTTCTTTATGAACCTATACTTTTAAACTGTAGTGATCATTCGTTGAAAAACGAAAAATAATAATCGAAAACATTTTAACGAGTTCCATTTTTAGCAATATACGAATAGGCACGGTGTAGCTTTAAGCGAGTGGACTACAAGGCGATGCGGAGTCCGATAATTTTGTTCGTTGGCTATTAGAGTTGTTGCAATGGTTCACATGGAGCGTGCAGTCGTTAGACCGGTCGTATATCCCGGGATAACCGCGAATATTGGCCACACTAACAATGTGCGTCTTTATAAGTTTTTAACGAGCTCGGACGGTATAAATTATGTGCGGTGCGGGCACTGGGTCTCGTTATCTCGCTAACGGCGCAATAGCGGAAGCTTAATGTAGCGAGAGGTTTATTGTAGCCACTTACGAGACGCAGTGCAACTCCTTTGACGCGGTAGCGTTGATGATAACATTTTCCAAATGTAAGTGCAATGAGATAAAATGAAACTCAATATTAAATGAGATACGAGAGCGATGTAAACACACATCAAATTTTTAATAACGTTGAACCCAACATACATTAACAAGCAGAAAACAAGTTAATTACATTTTAAACTGGCAAAAAATATCAGCCATCATTAATTTTAACGCATTGATTTCTCTAATAACATTTTTTGTGGAGTAAATTTATCTTACAAAACAACAATACCATTCTCGGGAAATAAGATTGAAAGCAATTAAGTTTATATTCTCTTAAAAGCTTAAGTTTTAAAATTGAAACATGACGCATGTTTATATTACGACTTCATAAGTGTTCCATTTATATCACTGACAATAATAATATCATTGGTCGTATAAGCATTAAAATATAAACAATATTGTTTTAACAGTAGGCAGATAGAACTTAAAATACGCTTTCTAAAGGAAAAGCTATTTAGGTTTTTTTTTCTTGATTGCAATTCTCTCTTTTTGTGTATATCACTACTTTTTCGCTTGTGTCATAATGATGATATAATGATTTCGTTGGCGAAACAGTAACAATAAAAATTTATGATCAAAATGTGCATAGAACGAATAAAATATGGCCGTGTTCCGAAACACACTGCTAGCACTGTGAGGTGTGACGTCAATTCAGTATACTGCAGACTGCTAAGCCGTTCCTTTTTAGTTTGCTATACTGTGCTATACTGGTTACTGTTTAAAACGGAACGCTATATAGCATCATGCTATATAGCTATATGCTATACTAGCATCCTCATTTTTCAAATGAAAATATTTATCATGTACACGTTTCCTATTCAATAAAAAAAAATATTATTTGAATATTTTTGACATTTTTGAATAAAAATATTAATCAATAATAATAACAATCATACGCGCAGTTATATTTTTTGATCACGAGATTACAGTACTTACTGAGCATCTTACCTCGAAAGCGCCAGTGCTCGCAGTACAAAAATGGCTGCGATTCATGATGTCATATTATATTATGTATCTCTCTATGTACTGCGGCAGTGTACTGGCAATTAGACGGACCGTTGCTGGAGCGTGACTTGATCGGACCTGGAATGTTATGGATAGTATGAATACTCTCATTGTTTCTTGTGTAACAATATTTTACCGGATCAAGATCTGACCGAGAACGAACCGAGATCAGCATTGTAATGTGGATGTAACGGAACGAATTCCGGTGAGAGGGATGCGCTGTGCCGCGCTCCCGGCTGCATGGGTACCACCATTTGCTTATTTCTCCCGTGAAACAGCTTCGCTGTGTTTCGGAGAGAAGGGCAATACAGGCAGTGTAATTACTGGCACCGAGACTTTAACACCTTATGTCTCTGGGTAGGCAACACATAAATGAGTTGCCTGGGCTAGTTCTGTTCTGTAACTAGTTTATGTTCATGGGCGACGTCAACTACTTACCAACAGGTGGAACGTTTGCCAGTTTGCCTATCCAACTAACATTTAAGAAAAAAAAAAATTCACCAGTGGCAGCACTGAGCAGTGCTCGCAATGTATTTCGGAAGATGGTCTAGAATACACTTTATTGTACACCACTTTCAAAGGGATTAAACGTTCATAAGTTAAAGATACAAACTATTGGTAATGTACAAAGGCGGTCTTATCATTAAGTAGCGATTTATGCCCCAGACTACATAGATTATGTAAAGAAAAGTAAGTGGGGTGCCGTTGTCACTTACATAGCATATACATAAAATATAATCATAATATGCTTAATACATAAATATTTAAAAAATGTTATATATATAACATATACATTATCGTCGTCACAGGTCATCGGAATTGATAAGTTACAAAATCGTAAATAAATAATAATAAAAATGGTAAGAAAACAAAAAAATAAGTAAATAAATCAATATGTATATAATAAAAATAACTGATCGAAAATTGGAATACGATTGAAATATATTTAATCTCAAGTTAACATATTATCTATTGTACATTGTGTACATATGTAACAATTATGTGTAAAAAAAAAAGATATTTTCGTAATCATTAAAGTAACAATATATACTTAAAAATAATTAAATTGTAATATAATGACTAACACATTTAATATAACAGAGAAGTGTGCATGTAACCAAAGCAACATTCCGCTTGAGCTATAATACCGAAACCATTAAGGGCGGTTGAAAGTTAATAAGTAATAGGTACTGTAATTGCCTGCCAGGGTCGCATTCAAAGTCTCTTATTAAATTAAAGAACAAAATTACATGTTACAATAATATTTGTCAACAATTGTTTAAAAAAATTATATTTATGAATTTATATTTAAAATGTAATCATTCATTTTACAACTGCTACCATTCTGTTCTCTTATATTTACGCGAATTTTACTCATTTAATTAAAAGTCTATATCAGATTTTATGGCGTTTATTTAAAACTTTACAGTTTAACAATTTTTTAAATTATTTCCCGACGTTTCGGATCCTTTACAGCGTCCATGATAAGTCCCGCAAGATCTAGATATAGACTTTTAATTAAACAGCTACCATTTTTTTTTCAAAATTAATTTAATAGTAAACAATTACGTTTTTTTAAATATTTAAATATCTACGATAATTTTGTAGTATGTTAAGTTAAAGTATAGGGCAAGAGATAAATTTATAAAGACTGTAATTACAATGTTCGCAGGTACATTATCACAGTGGCTACATGTGGCCCTGGCCGGTCTCCAATAGGGGCGTCACGACTAAATGAAGGTTACCTACCCTGCAATTAGTGTTCTGTAATATTAATAAAGAAATCCCTTAATCCTTATTATAATAAGAATTCTTTATATTTATGTCCAAACGAGGAATCATTGACGAAAATTATATTAGTAATCATGTATGTTTATATATCGTAGACAGAAGCGTTAAATAGTGTTGTAAAATACTAAAAGATTGCGCTAGTTATATTCAAATTTAATCTAGTAATTTACAATATCTTAAGCCAGCTTGTTGTAATCGTTTCGTAGATTTCATTTGGAATACAAATTAAAATTACTATCTTTTTATTCCTTTTTTAATCAAGTACATAATTAGGGTTTAGTGTATACGCCGCTGTTCCGTTTTTACCGACTCTGCGAATATTTGATTAGAAACTACGTATTGATAACATCACGAAATGATTCGGATAAGTTTTTATCTGATGTCGAAGACGGTGGTAGTGGTAAAGAAGCAAAATGATTGTATGGAAACTTCGCGCGTTTGTATGAACTAAATTTTATGACACTGATTCCTCATCACTGCCACAAAGTAGGTATACCTAGCTATAATTTTTTCTTTTCCATTATTAAAAGTAAAACAAATTAATTACGAATTTTATAACAGTTTAATCGAATATAACAAGAGATTTCAATGAAAATATAAAAAATAAATTACAATCAAATTAAATTTAATAAAAACCATCATAATAGGGTATTCTACTTTTTTTGAAAAAGTACTTCCAAATGTTGATCTTCCTAATAAAAAGCGACAAAAATATATATATTTCGTCAAAATAATCACGCTTTCTTGCCATAAAATTAAATTACATTTTTAACCTTTTTTATTCCCGAGAAAATGCTATCAGCATTTTGGTGACGTAATATTGGTAAGAACAACAGTCGTGTGTGTATACGACGGCACTCATTCAACGTTAACAGCTACTATTATGCGAATTAAAATCGCTATCGTTAGTGTGTAATGTCTAGTTGTATAAATTATAGCATTAAAACTCCAGAAAAGCTGTTTATCAGACTGCCAGGTAATATAGAAACAAAAAAAAAACCGTACAGTTCTCTTGAGATCTGTGGAAAAAAAAACAATAAAGTCTTAATTTGGCATGTAGAAATCTAACGGTTATGTTTATTCGCTATGTTACTGTCAAATTCCAATATTTTTTTACTAATTAAGTATATCTGGCACTTACATAGAAAAATAGTACCTATAATATAACAAGTAATACTTACAAAGATGTTTTAACATTGCGGAATAACAGAAGTTTACGTTATATGCAAAGAACTATGCAACCATCATTTAATCAATTTTTGACAGATTTGTACTATCTGCTTTTATAAAACCGGTTTGCATTTAAATAAATAAATCGGTACAAATGAAATGCACTAACGAAAGAACACAATTATTACTCCTTGAAGCTTAAGTTAATAATGTGCTTTAATGACTCAAAATCTCAGAATTTTTTAATATATAAGTATCTACATAGATTTTAATTTTTATCAAATTTTATCATTTATTTTTCACTACCGAAAGTACCATATTAAATTAATAACATATGATAGATGCACATCACGCGATATCCAAAAACTCTAGTTTTAGTCAAAATAAATAAAAAAACTTTTTAAAAAATCCTATTTCTCCACTCATGTACCTACTTAGGATTCACCCAAATAGTAAATTATTACATTACAAACTTGTAATTTACTACAAATTGTTTATGAGACAATGAATTTGTATGTGATATAAATTTAATATTAATACTACTTTTATAATATTAGGTACTGATGCGAATATCATACATGATTTGAATAATAATTGATCCTTTTTAAGTACATAAATTAATTAAAATATTAATCTCAGTTAAAAATACTACTGATAGTTTCCATTACCTATTATAATGATAGTAGGTACATATTCTTATCAATCACATTATAATATAATTATTATTTGATTAGATATATTTAATAATGTAATTTTTTTTATTTATTATTAATTTATAAAACAATATTCCAAAAATAAATTATGTTATATTTGAATAAGTAATCATTTTGGATTTAAAAAAAATTAACAGTTAAGTTAATTAAATAAAAAGTTTCAAGAAGTACCAACTCAACTTGTATATTAACCGAGTTAAGAGGGTTAAGTTTACAAAACAACGTTCAAAGAAAAACCTGATGGAGACAAGACTGAAATGGAAGAAATCTCTTCACTTCCGCTTCTAGAAGAATGTGAAGACACACCTATATCCCGTTTTAGTAGCGAAGTAACAAATCAATATTTGGAGTGAGTGCTTTTTCGTGCAATGGAGAAGCTTTTATCTGGACAAGGGCCGCGGCGCAAACACTCAAAGACAGAGACATTCACTTTAACATAACGCGATTTAAACCCCCACGTGCCGCCACAGCTTTTTGCTCTTTACTTATTAAAGAATGTGCCTTTTTATATCACATTTTATTTTGTAAGACCTTTTATTTTCTCAAAGTCTAATGATATTGTTTTGTATATAAGTAATAGATCTATTTTTTTTTAAACGTTTATTCAATAATTTTATTATCAGCCAAGACAGTTATTATAATTTATATTATTGTAATAATTATAATAGTAGTCTCGCCCTCACAGATTATTAAATTTTATTAATAAGAAAATCTGGAGTTGCAGGAAGAATTTGCAGTCAGAAACTAGTAACTAATACTTATTAATAAAATCTCATAATCAAGCAACATGAAAAAAAGTATATTGCTAAAATAAAAGTGTTTATATTGTTATAATTTGTTCCAAATTATTAACTTTAATTTTATACAAAAGCCTTTTTGAAAGTAAAAAATCAAATCTGATGTAATAATTTTATTTTTATCTGGGTGGTGAAAGGCGTATTCTTAAATAAAAACTAGATTACAATAATATTAATTTAAAATAAAAACACTCAAATTTTATACCTACGACGTAAAAAGTATTAAAAAAATAATTAAAAAATTTGGTCACAACGATTGAAAAAATCTTCATCGTAACATGTGGCTAGTAAATAAAGTTAAAAAATACTTATCTACAAAGCTCTATTCTTTGTTAATTTTAATTGAGGACTTTGCAGCAAAAGGGGGGCAGATCAAAATTTTTGCCGTTAATGTATTTCTTAACCACAATTTGAAGAAAAAATAAAGCTATCATTTGATATTTATAACAAAAGTAAATCCAACAGAAAACTAGCGCACCACAGCAATTTTTAGATCTGTTCCCCAGATTCGTTTGTCAATTGTTTTTTTCGTTTTTTGTTAAAGACTTATTTATTTTGGTTTTCTTTAAGTATAAATTCATTTTATCATTTCTGTGCTGCTTGATAATATTTAAAATACAAAATTATTAGTACATATGTGTTTTATTAACCATAAAAAAAGTATAGTACATTTTTGATATTTTGGTGCAAAAGGGGAGCAAATCCAAAGTTTGAAAATTCGTAGTAATTATAAAACTTATTGGCGTACTTTAAAAACATAATTTAAAAGCGTAACGATTCTAATATTTTATTGTTGCATTTAAATTTTAGACATTAGTGTACCTTTGAATTTTTAAAGTGGTTTTTTGCTCTTTCCCAAACTTTTTGAAATTTGGACTTGCCCCCCTTTTGATGCAAGGTCTTCAATTCTGCTCGACATTTTCTTGACATTTCCAGGCTATATATTGCTACAGCCATTTCACACTTGTTCTTATACGAAACCTATGGGATTAAAATATTTTTTACCCGACTGCGACAGAAGGAGGGTTATGTTTTTCGAGTGTATGTATGTATGTATGTATGTATGTATGTATGTATGTATGTATGTATGTATGTATGTATATATGTATGTATGTATGTATGTATGTATGTATGTATGTATGTATGTATGTATGTATGTATGTACGTACGTACGTATGTATATATGTATGTATGTATGTATGTATGTCCATTTCTTTGGCACGCCCTACATCCCAAACGGCCGGACGGTTTTGACATATGAGGTGTCGTTGGATTTGTCTAAATTGTAGTAGTGACATAGGCTATATAAATTTTCCAAATGGCGGAATGAGGGGGGGAGTTGAATTTTTTTTCTTACTGTAGCAATATGGGTATCAAATGAAAGCTAGTAAATTGTTTTATTCTTTTTAGTTTATAATAAGAGTATTTTATGCAGTCGGGTTTTTTGATTTTTTTAATTAATTACTTTTATTTATAATTATATATTGGTTATACCAACTGGAATCTTATAGCTTATATTAATGTATTTAACAAGATATTATTGATGGCAGAAACGATAATATAATTTTTGACAGTTTATTTTTCTTTTAAAATTTCGAAATTGTTTTTAAAAAAATAAGAACTACCCGAAATCGCCACTTATTTTTTCTAGTTAACATAGGTCCAGACTATATTACGTCTTGGTATCAACGACGTTGAAATCATATATCTAAATTGCCACCAACTCCCTAGCTATTATATTCACATTCTCAGTTCTAAACGCGTTTGCAAGACTTACTAGAACAATTATTAAACCGATTACATTTAAATAAATAACAATAATCTTATTTTGTATTTATAATTATTAGTATGACGTAACAGAGACTAACCGTAAATTTGATTAACATTTAGATTAATCTCATTTAAATATATGACTCGTAATTTTAATTTTATTAACATATAGAACCAAATTAGGTACTACGGCTTAATATATATCTTATATTTTAATATACATAAGTATGTTTAATTTTCAACAGATTAAATAGTTCAACATTTATTGTCGTCATTAAATTTTATATTTTTACTTTGAATAATTTTACTCGCATAATTACAAAATCGTAGAAAGTTTTAATGATACAAATATGAACTGTCATATCATGAACAATGGTTCATTTACATTTACTGGTCCATTTTTAAATGACTAAATTCGAAACGACAGTTCAATTACGTTGTTAAGGGACTCTCGAATAAATATGCGTCAATAATAATTATAAGCGTTGGTTGGAACCAATTTTACCGGAAATTAGCACTATAGCTATTTAAAAAATTATTTAATATTCAAGCACTGGAAAAAATATTTAATTAAGTCGGTCGATGAGGTTTAAACGTTACGGACTTAGTGGAACTAAACCACAAGCGTTAATTATTATCTGCGAGAGTGCTCTTTGTTTAGTTGCCAACTCTAAATTAGTTTTCGAAATGGATCATTCGCACCCTGTGCACCCCACTCCCACCCGGCCCCATTCCCGGTAATTGGAACGTTCCAAGATGACACCACTTCGCCTCTAATCAGTTAACAAGATACCCACAACATACTATTGTCGTTCCTTTATAATGGCATATTTATCTGTTACGTAACCAGCATTCATTGAAATAAACGTGCCATACACCTATACCTACTATTAAAGAGTATTCAAAAATAATTATATTAAATAATATCATTAAAATAAGTAAAACATAGTATTATAAAATATTATAAATTTTAAAAGATGACTGTGTATTTAATTGAGTTTTAAATTAATGTAGTTTTTCTTTCCATTGTTCTTGTTTTTCTTGTTTTTAGTTTTTCCTTAAATTTTGATTTTGTGTTGCCAGTTCACTTATCTTTGATACTGTGCTAAATTCTAAATTATTAAGACTAAAGAAAGGAGTAACAAATTAGAAAATCAATGCTAGTTTAATAACAATTAATGGTGTTAAAAGAAAATAAAAGGTTTGACAAGAATAAAGATACAAAAATTTTTATATAGAAAAAAAAAATTTGATGATTATATTGTATATGGAAATTACTTTAAATATGATTTCCTATTTGGATTAGATGTGGTAAAAGAATTTGATTTGATTCAAAACGAAAATTTGGAAGTCACGCAAATAAAAAAAAAATATTTTTACAAAGGAGAAACTATATACTTAATAAAAATAATTCTAATAATAAAGAAGATAAAACAAACTATAATTTTATAAATTTTAATGAACATGTCAAAGAAGAAGAGTTTACAATTGATCTGAGTCATTTAAATAATCAACTAAAATCTGAAATAAATAAACTCATTGTAAATATAAATCAGGCTTTGCAAAGGATAAATAGGTACGATATTGGAACAGTAAAATACTATGAGGCACGTATTGATCTGACTGTGCAAAAATACGATAATAAAAGACCATACAAATGTTTAATAAAGGATAAATTAGAAGTAGAAGAATAAGTAGAAAAATTACAAAAAAAAATCTTTTAGAAAAATCATACAGCCCATTTGCAGCACCGGTAACCTTAGCTTTAAAAAAAAGACAATTTAAAAACCAGATTGTATATTGATTACAGAGATTTAAATAAAATAGTTAGGTATACCTACCACAGACTCAACCGTTTTATCAATTGAGGACTTAGTGATTAAAACCAGAAACTGTAACTACTTTTCAACATTTGATATAAACTCTGCATTCTGGTCTATTCCCTTGCGAATCGAAGATATTAAAAAAACAACTTTTGTAACACTGGAAGGTCATTATCAATGGACATGGTAACCAAAAGGCTTACCTCTTCAGCTATATTTCAAAGAAAATTAAGTAGTATACTAAGAAAGAACAAATTAACAGATTTTACAGTAAATTTTATTGATGACATTCTGGTATACTCTAAATCTTATTTGAGCCTATAAATCATATATCATAGGTTTCGAAATCAATAAAAAAGAGGTTTACAGACAAAAATTCATAAAATGTATATTTGCTTCAAATTCGATAAAATATCTTGGGCAAATATTAGGTACATGAAAATACAGTTAGACCAGTAAGAGATAACTTAATTTCAATAAGAGATTTCCCAACATGAAAAACTCAAAAAATATTAGGCTTCTTTTAGGAAAAATTAACTCCTACCGTGAATATATATCAAACAGCTCAATAACTGTAGAACCAGTTCATACTAAGACAAAAACAAAAATTCATTTGTTCAACGGGCTGTCAAGAGGCTTTTGAAAAAATAAAACAGCTGCTATGTTTATACCCAATTCTAGAAATATTTTCTATCAGGATTTGTCACATATATCAGGATATAGATCATGTACACAGATGATAGATATACACACACAGATGTATCATTAGTAGGTGTAGTCGTAGACAAGGTGTTAAAGCAAATACAGACGAAAAAGAAAAACCTGTAGCATAATAAAAAAAAAGAAAAGTAAAGTCCCGAAAAAACGATATACTTAAAATGTTTAATTTAAGAATTAAGAAGCAATAAAATCTTGGTAATACTAGGTAAAACATTCACTGTATAGTCGGTAAAAATTCACTGTATTAAATTTAAATGTTAAGTCGAGAACAGATGAAGAATTATGAGAATTAACCATATTATCTGTCACTATATATTTCACATTAAAATATGCTCCAGAAAGTTAAAATTTAGAGGCAGTCTGCTTAAGTAGAAATTCAGTATTGAAAGCCGATAAAAATATAGATGAACAATTAAAAATAATAAATTTGGGATAATATAGTAGGTAGGTAATAGATCAACAGAGAAATGAGGATATTAAAAAACATAATTTAATCCACAGATATAAAATATATTACAAGAGAGTAAATAAACAAGAAAAATTTTTTTTTTTTTTTTTTTTTTATAATTTGATAGGCTTGCGTTTGACCACTATTTCACCTGATGATAAGTGAGAATGCGGTCTAGGATGTGTTATATATGTGACTAAGATTATTATATAGTCTGTGGCAACAATTTACTAGTTTCTTTTAAGTACTGTATAAGTCAGTCTAAGAATAAACGTTATACTGTGCACTCGCTGTTTTATTTATCAGTAGCGACGAGGGTAAAAATTAAAAATGTCGATCGGTCGGCTTAGTGAGTTCGACGTGGACGCTGGTAATTGGGAACTTTATTGTGAACGTTTAGAAATGTACTTTACGGCGAACAATATTAAGGACGAATTGAAATTACCAATACTAATCTCGTCAATGGGGGATGTCGCGTATGAATTGTTAGTGAATCTTGCGATTCCCCGGAAACCTGCCGAGTTGACGTTTCTAGAAGCCGTTACTTTGTTAAAAGATCATTTAAACCCGAAACCGTCAATTCTTGCGGAACGGTACATTTTTCGCCAGAGAAAGCAAAAGGCTAATGAAAACATTCAGTGTTATGTGGCAGAATTAAAAAAACTTTCGCGGTTTTGTGACTTTGGTGCTACATTAAATGACAATTTAAGAGATCAATTCGTGTGCGGGATAAGATGTGACGCTATACGGCAACAATTATTTGCGAGTGGAGATATGACATTTCAAAAATCAGTGAAAACAGCATTCGTATTGGAGGCGGCGGAACGAGACGCGGCCGCGGTGGACGGGCCGGGCGGTGGCGCGGGCTCGAGTGCGAGCGCGGTCCCGTCGTCGGCGGCTACGTGTTTATCTGAAGCAGCGAGTACTTCTCGGCGTAGTACGGCAGGCATGGATAGTGGTTTGCATAGGGTGCAGATCAGTGGCTGTTGGGTATGCGGTGATTATCGGCATAGGCGTGCAGACTGTAAATTTAAGAATGTCAAGTGCAGTCTCTGCGGGCAGATAGGTCATTTGAGACGAATGTGTGGAGAGAGTTCAATGAGGGCATCGGTTGCTACGAACAAGTATGGAAGCGAAAAGGTGGCACGTGGTCGCGGGAAAGGCGACTCGGTTGCGGCGCGAAGCGACCGAATAAATAGACGGCCAGGGGAGATGATGAATTCCAGTAATCGTCGGGTTGCCCACGCGCATTGGATAGAGGATCAGGAGGACCAGAATGAGTATGAGAAACAGGAGGTGGATGAGGCAATTTATCAAATGTCTCTAAGCCAATATAAGCCGGTGAGGATTACTTTAAATGTACAAAAAGTTGATCTTACGATGGAAATCGATACCGGTTCCCCGTTGTCTTGTATTAATTATAATACTTATGCAAAATACTTTAAAAAATTACCATTGTTAGAAGCTAATTTATCTGTAAATTATTATAATTTAAGTCAAGATAATGCATTAGGCAGATTAGAGGTAAATGTTACATACGGAAAGAAAGATAAACTTTTAGATTTGTACGTATTCAAGGTCGGCGCTACGAGTTTACTAGGACGGCAATGGCTCGCCGAGTTAGATATTTCTGTGCCAAAAATAGGCATTAATAATTTGTCGGTAGAAAAAAAAAATTTTAAGAACCGGAACGTAATTATTAATGATATTGTTTCCAGGCATAAGGATTTATTCGATGGTACTTTGGGGTGTTTCACGGGCGGTCGAGCTACATTGAAACTACGAGCCGACGCGGAACCCGTGTTTTGCCGCGCGCGGCCGCTGCCGTACGCGCTGCGGCCGCGGGTTGACGCCGAGCTGGATGGCATGCTGCGCGCCGGCGTCATCGAGCCCGTCGACACCTCCGACTGGGCTACACCGTTGGTAATTGTACATAAGCCTGATGGTTCTTTGCGTATATGTGCCGATTACAAAGTAACACTTAATAAAATGTTATATGTCGATAAGTATCCGGTACCTAAAGTTGACGATTTATTTTCACGGCTCAGGGGTAGTAAATATTTTACTAAACTCGATCTTTCTCAAGCTTATAATCAAATTTTACTCGATGAAACTAGAAATTTAACTGTAATTAATACTCACAGGGGTCTCTTTAGGTATAACCGTTTAGTATACGGTCTAGCTTCGAGCCCTGGTATTTTTCAAAGAATAATGGTAAAATTGTTTGAGGGTGTTCCCAATGTAACAGTTTTTCTTGATGATATACTAATACATAATTCTTGTCTAGACTCCCATATCGATACGGTAAACAGGGTCTTACAAATCCTTAAAGACAATGGATTGAAAATAAAGAAACAAAAGTGTGAATTTTTATGTAAGGAGGTAAAATATTTAGGATTCATAGTCAGTAGCGAGGGAGTGAGGGTAGATAGTGAAAAAATTAAACCGATTTTAGAAATATCTCCCCCGTGTAATGTATCTGAACTAAAATCTTTTCTGGGTATGGTAAATTTTTACGGCAAATTTATAAAAAATTTATCCGGAAATTTAATTCCTCTTTATGAGTTGTTAAAGAAAGGAAAACACTGGTCATGGGGTCCGGAACAAGATTTTACTTTTAAGAAGGTAAAGAAAATGCTAGTGAGTCCCGAAATATTAGTTCACTATGACGAATCGAAACCGGTCGTAGTAACATGTGACGCGAGCGGACGCGGCATCGGTGCAGTGCTCGCGCAGACGGACGATCGCGGCCGGGAGCGCGCCGTCGCTTACGCTTCGCGAGCGCTCACGCCAGCCGAACGGAATTACAGCCAGATCCATCGGGAAGCGTTGGCTATCGTTTTCGCGGTTAAAAAGTTTCACCAATATTTATACGGTAGGCATTTCATTTTGCGAACCGATCACAAGCCTTTAACTAGTATATTCGGGGCAGACTCGGGAATACCTAGTATGACGGCGAGTCGATTACAGCGTTGGGCGTTATTGTTATCGGCATACGATTTTACTATCGAATACATAAATACCAATAATAATGGGGCCGATGCACTTTCGAGATTGATGCAAGGCTACAAGGCGTTAAACGCTAAAGAGGTTTGTGAATATGAGCCGGAACAAACTTATCTACATTTTGCTTCCGAAGCCCTTTTGCTTAATTTTGAAAATATTCGAAAAGAAACCCGGAAAGATCCTATTTTGAGTAGAATTATGTCTTATGTTAGGGACGGGTGGCCGAAAGATGTAGAAATTAAAGAATTTAAACCTTATTTTAATAGGCGCACGGAACTATATTACGAATTAGGATGTCTAATGTGGGGCCATAGGCTGGTAGTACCTAAAACTTGTCGAAACAAGATTTTATTAGAATTGCACGATAGTCACATGGGTATTGTGAAAACTAAAGCCATAGCTAGAAGTTACGTGTGGTGGCCTGGGATAGACGAGGAAATCGAGGCTTGTTGTCGCGAATGTGCAGTGTGCGCGGACGTCGGCGATGCACCGCCCCGCCACGCCCCGCAGCCTTGGCCCTGGCCTGTTAGACCTTGGACGAGATTACATATTGATTTCTTAGGTCCTATTGTAGGAAAGAAATTTTTAGTTATCGTAGACTCATCCTCAAAATGGATCGAGGTTTGTCAAATGAAAGATACTACAGCTTTATCGGTAATCACTAAACTCAGAGAAATCTGTGCTCGTTTCGGCATTCCGCGTCAACTTGTTAGTGATAATGGGCCACCGTTCAGTAGTGTCGAATTTAATAACTTTTTAAGTAATAATGGAATTGAACATTGTTACTCGGCTCCTTATCACCCATCTTCGAATGGTGCGGCCGAGAATGCAGTTAAAATTTGTAAAAAAGTAATAAAAAAAGCTTTGAAACTAGGTATAGATATTGAGTGTGCGTTACAACGTTATTTATTAATGTACAGAAATACTGAACATCATACGACTGGCGAATGTCCAGCTAAGGTTTTGCTGGGTAGGACTGTCCGTACGAGGCTCGATCGAATAAAACCGTCCCGTGAAAGTTTAGTTTTAAGAGCTCAACAACATCAACAACACGCAGCGGGTGGCTCGCACCGAGCTGTTAACGTAGGAGATAATGTTTGGTATCGGGTGTATCAGGGTCCTAGTAAATGGTTGCAAGGCCGAGTTAAAGATGTAATAGGCAATACCGATTATGAAATTGAGACAACTGAGGGTACCGTAGTTCATCGACACATAGACCAGATGAAGCTCAGGTCGTCATCTCAAATTCCAGTTACCAAATCTAAAAAGTGGAACACAATAGTTCCAGAAAGTGATCACACGGTGTATCCTTTCGCGGGGTCGGGGGGCTCGAGTTCACATCTAGATAGAAATGACGAGACCGATGCCATTCAGCTCGGTGAGGGGGGTGATAGGGTGCTTCAAGGTACCAACGATAATGCAACGGCTCTAAACACACGCCGTTACCCTTTGAGAGTACGTAATGTACCGGAACGTTATGGTTTTGATTCGAATCCATAGAAATTGTGTAATAAGCATTTAGTCATAAGTTGTTTTCAAATTAATATTATTTTTATTTATATTGTATTGTATAATTGGTTCTTATTAAGGGTGGAGGTGTTATATATGTGACTAAGATTATTATATAGTCTGTGGCAACAATTTACTAGTTTCTTTTAAGTACTGTATAAGTCAGTCTAAGAATAAACGTTATACTGTGCACTCGCTGTTTTATTTATCAGGATGGAGCACGCTTACCTAGAAATAGCCTATTCACTCGCGACTTGAAGATGCCCAGATTGTAGCTTTCGGGGAACACAGACGCTGGCAGAGAGTTCCATTCTTTGGCCGTACGCATCAAGAATGTACTAGCGAAACGCTTAGTGCGTATAGGGGGGATGTCAACCGTATAGGGGTGACGTAACGCAGAGCGTCTGGTTGTACGAAGATGAAAGGGGCAGGGGGGAATCAGGTCGTGGAGTTCTTGTGCACACTCACCGAAGTGTATCCGATAAAAAATCGACAGACAGGCCACCTTGCGTCGATGATCCAAGCTTTGTAACTTAGCAGCGACCAGTGAATCGTCGCCGATAAGCCTCTTGGCTCGCCTCTCGATTGACTCTAGAAGCTCCAGCTGGTACTTGGCTGAGCCATCCCAGAGATGAGAACAGTACTCCATGCACGAGCGAACTTGAGCTTGGTATAGCTTTAAAAGCTGTTCCGGAGTGAAGTACTGTCTAACCTTCGAGAGGACACCGAGTTTTTTGGCAGCTGTTTGGGCCTTTTCTTCTATATATGAGCCAAAATTGAGGGTAGATGTTAAAGTAATGCCAAGAAGCTCCAGATGGTCAGCTATGGGCACGGATACACCCCGGAAAGAGGGAGTCAGGTGGAAAGGACTCCGCTTTGCTGAGAAGAGACACGCCTGGGTCTTAGAGGCGTTGAACTTGACCAGGTTAGCGTCACCCCAGTCAGAGACAGCTTTAAGGGACAAGTTCAGACGCTGGATCATGGCTTCCCTCAGCGACTGGATCTCAGACCCACTCGCTCGTGCGTTGGACACGTAACGCTCAACAACGGTGCTGTCATCCGCATACCCAAAGATCCCAGGTTTGAGCAGGTCATTGATATGCAGCAAGAATAGCGTTGCCGAGAGTACAGACCCCTGAGGGACCCCGGCATTGATGGTCAATTGATCAGATTCGCAACCGTCTATGACTACGCGGATCGATCGATCCCTCAGGAAGTCAGATAACCAAACACAAAGCGAGGTGGGTAGGCCGAATGAAGGAAGTTTGCTAATAAGGCCGTCATGCCAGACCCTGTCAAATGCCTTCGAAATATCGAGCGAGACCGCAATGGCTTCCCCGTGTCTATCGATAGCTTCACTCCATATGTGAGTGGCATACGCTAGAAGATCACCCGTGGACCGATTGCGCCGAAAACCGAATTGACGGTCGCTAAGAAGGTCATGCTCCTCTAGGTATGCCAGGAGCCGGTTGTTCAGTATACGTTCCATACTCTTGCAGAGTATGGAGGTTACGGAAATGGGTCTATAGTTGACAGGGTCTGCTCGACTGCCCTTTTTGGGCACAGGCTGCACGTTAGCTAGTTTCCAGGCTTTCGGCACATGCCCTGTCGCTAGAGAGAGACGAAACAGGCGTGTCAGGACTGGAGACAACTCAGGTGCACAAGTTTTCAGTACTATGGCTGGAATTCCGTCAGGACCACTAGCTTTGTTCACGTCTAGATTGCGCAAGGTTTTAAGGACCTCTTTTTGACGGATTCGGACTTCAGACATAGAAGTCTCGCATCGGGACGAAGTGGTTGGAGGTGTGGCGCTGCCTGTATCTAGACGTGAGGATTCCGCAAAGAGATTTGCAAACAAGTTTGCCTTTTCCTCAGCGGTGTGGGCTAGTGATCCATCGGGTTTTAGCAGTGGAGGTAGTGAGGGGCGACAGAAGTTCGATTCGACCGACTTAGCAAGGGACCAAAAGGCTTTACTGCCAGGTGGATATGACGCAAGTCTAGTCCCAATTCTGCCAATATGATCAAATCGAGCCTTCCGTAGAGCTTTCTTGCAAGATTTGGCGGCTCTGTTATAGGCCCTCTTCTTCTGACCCACGTCTATTGTCTTGAGATTACGAGCATCGACCCAGGCTAGGTAAGCAATGTTCTTTTTTGCTTCAGCAAGAGAACAGTCAGCATTAAACCAGGGTCGAGCTGCCACGGAGACTGATGCGTCAGTGAATGGAATGTAGTACTCCATCCCCTGACGCAGCACATCAGCCACAGCATTCGCACAAGATGAGGGATCATCAGAGGAGAAGCAAATCTGCCGCCACGGGTACGATGCAAAGAAAGAACGCATCTCATCCCAGTCTGCTGACTTGTATCGCCATATTCGCCGGGTACCTTTGGGGCAGGAAACGGGCGGTGTATGGACAGATACAGACTTCACCAGACAATGGTCGGAGCTGCCTAAAGGCGATGAGACCGATACCGAATAGCGGTCTGGATCTGTTGTCAGCAGAAGGTCCAAACAGTTGGCAGTATGCGAGTCAACATCGGGTACCCTAGTTGCTTCCCGGACCAGTTGGGTGAGATTGAGCGCTGAGGCAAGTTTGCGAATCTCTCTACCAGCGTGGTCAGTGTGCTGGTATGGGAATAGCCACTCTTGGTGGTGGGCATTGAAGTCCCCCAGCATTACCAATTGAGCAGAAGGATACCGATGCTGAGCCGCATCAGCCGCCTCACTAAGGTGTTGCATAAGCCTGGTTGTCTCCAGATCCCCGCTGTGTGAACGGTAGACACACACATAAAGAATTTTCTCCATTCCTGTGTCTACCAGAACCCATAGGTTGGAGAAGCTGGGGTCTTCAAGATTGCGGAGACGCCGGCAGCATATGTCGTCGCGGGTATATAAGCAAACGCCTGCGCGTGGTTTAAAATTATGCTCTAAGGTATAACCCGGGTAACACAAGTATGCTGTGTCAGACGGACTGCCTATCTGCGTCTCCGAGAGGAACAATAGGGCTGGCTTCTCAGTCTCGAGATGGTGGTGGACTGCAACGAGATTGGAGTGCAAACCTCGGATGTTGCAGAGGTGCACTGAGAGTGAGAGGGAGTGCAACCGCTGTGCTGCGTTTTTTTTGTTCCTCTTAGTCATAAACTTGTAAGTTGACGAGTGAAGGAAGGCGAGAAGAAGGCAGTGAAACGAGGCTCCACGCTACTAACCCCCAGACTCTCTCACCGTCCTGCTGCGCTAGAGAGGGGATTGGGTTGGAGACTGCGGGGACGCCCGAGCCCCCCCGGAGATGTCCACCGGGCCCTCTCGTCCGGTCGCCAACCGGCACGATGGCGCATCCCGGGATTTTTCGACAGTTGGCGGGGCAGCCTTTCGTGTGTGGCTGGCACATTAATTGGGCCCCCAACTACCTGCGGTCGGCCAGCGGTGCACCGTGCCTCGGATCCCGCTACCCTCCAGAACCAATCACCACAGCGCAGAGGTGCCAGTGTAAGTCCGACTGGTCAATTCGCGCGGAGCAACTATTTCGACCCAACTACTCAATCGGCTACACCGATCAACGTACCGAAACACGACAGTCGCTTGACGGTACGACTTTGTTCGGTGGGTGGTCACAAGCCGTCGGTCAGAGCCTACCACCAGTATGTCACCTGGTTAGCACCACCCGGGGACCACGTGTAGGGATTCATAACGGGGTTTACACCTACGGACGAGGGTGACTCAGTCCCCAAAAAAATTATATTGTCAGAGGAATTCAATATAAAATTTATAAAAGAAATACACGAAAGTATGTCTCATATAGGTATAAAACAAATGCAGAAGAAAAAAAGGAAAATCTTATACAGCAAAGAATTTAATAAACAATATTAATGATTTATGCAAGAAAAATCAAGTATGTTTAAAGAATAAAACAAGAGGACAAATAAAATACGGTTTTATGTCGCACTTTGGGTCCTGCCTCAAAACCATTTGAAATTGTTTCAATAGACACGATTGGAGGTTTTGGCGGCTCTCGATCAATAAAAAATATGTTAGCACCTTTTAGTTATTCATTTTACTTGATATGAATGCATAGAAATCTCAAAGAGAGTAGGTACTAAAGATTTTATAAAGCTTATAAATAATGTTCCAAATTGTAACGAAATCGGCATGGTTCTCACCAACCAATATCCTGGACTGAACTCAAAAGAATTTAAAGATTTTTTAAATGAAAAAACAATTATCCTGATTTTCACTGCAGTAAATTCACCATAGAAAAACCGGAGTAACCGATATTGCATTACTCGTCACGAATCTGAAGCAAGTCTTGCATTGAACGGTACACAGTCTGAGAACCAGTGGTTGTCGAAATCTCAAGGTGCTAGAATAACGACCCTGTAACAGAAGCGCAATATCTACAGACCCCTCACCACTCTCACCAGGTGGTTAGATGATGATAAATGAGACAGCTTTTTCCTACATTAAATATACCTGTATATAGGTTTTTACCTAGATTTACCAAAAATACGTTAGGTAATGTATGCCCGCTGAACCATTTTTTTTCATATCTAAATAATTTTATGGCTCATTTATGTAACTTCAATTTCGCCCTGAACATCATTATTATATTGGGCGTTGAGCATTTATCCTCAATAGCAATGTAATATTACTGCCAAAACGATAAATTTTATGTTATTATATCTAAAACAATAAGAATTTTTACTAATACGAGGTAATGGTTATAGTTCTAATCAACTACACTAATCCTAATACATTTATTTATTGTACGAGTAACTATAATTAAAAAAAACGCAATATCTGTTCAACTTCACTGAGATACACCAAGTTTCTAAGGGAGAATAAGACCACAGCGTGGACACTCACTCAGCGACGATTCGTCAGTGCACCAGCCGATCGTGGCGCTGTAATACTTATGTTTAAAAGACTTAAAGCCGTTTACGTATAATTTTGTGCAATCGACATAAATAATAACAAGTGTTGTTCAAGCCACGAAAGAAGAAGAAGCCTATCAAATATGGAAATGACTAATAAATTAACGAAAGAAGTTTTTTCTAAGAAGTTGAAATTCTATCAAAGTAGCGGGAAAAAGTAATTACCAAAAAAACCGCCCTCTATGAGTATTTCCTGAATCTGTATGAAGTCTGTTATATCAGTGCTGAAAAGAATTAAAAAAAATAAACAACAACAACCACAGTCAACTCCCATAATACCCACTAAACCCCATCGACACCGTGGGCGCCCTAGTGGGCCGCCATGGGATCGCTTTCACATGCAACCACGACACTCCGGCGCTTAGCCTTGCGGCCCCTTAGAAGAGCCGCTCGACCGGTCTCTTCTGCGCGAGGCAGAGAGGTACCAGGAGCGGCCCAACTCCCGAGATCAGGCCACGCGCCGGCTCTCCTCCACAAAGAAGACGAGTTGTATTGATCGACCGACCCGCTGTTTGATCGCGCCATAGGCAGCCCCACAAGAAATCACAACCAACCACCAACACAACACAGGTAAGGCTCGATTACAGACTTAAAAAAGGAAATTTAAAACACGGCTGTTTATAACTTACATTAACAGTAGAAAATGTTAGTCTAGTACTAGAACTAAAGTAGTAGTTATAAACCATTGGTTTATTTTTAGAATAAATAAGCATTTAAAATAGAACACGTCAAAGGGTAACAAAAATGTTTAAAAAAATAGACACTTTAAACAAATAGGTAGACAGTATATTTTGCTTACATAAAAACTGTTCCATTTCGATTTACTTTAAAATCTCTGTAGAATAACAGAACCTTTTAGCTACGTAATCCTATTATATGCTTATTTTGCAAAAACAGTAGGTACCTATGTACTTAAAGTGAATAGAGCTACCGGGATGGAGTGGTTCTTTTTTATTTTTGGACATTTAGGAGTGGGTATTGCCACTTATCTTAACAGTTTGTTCATTAAGTCGTCGACGATTAAGGCTCATTAAATTTCATTATAGCATTGGTCTCGCGGCGGCCGGCCGTCGTCGCTTAGATGGATAATCTCCAGCTGTCAGACGTTAATGCGTTTTAGAGTACGTAATTTGAACCGGCGAGATCGGCGGTAATTAACGCCCATAATTAAGCTAAGTGATTATTGTAGATGCAAGAAAGCCTAGATATATAATTACATACTGATGAGTCTTAAGAACGTACATATAACGATATAGAATGAAATTAACCCGTCATTGTTATTTTATAGTAATTGCAGTACAATTGTAGAGTTTGTGTGATATACATGATTATGATTTGATAATATTTTACATTTGTACAAGGTAATTTTTACAGAGCTATGCTATATAGTTATGTAATATGTATAAAAGTATTAAATATAAAACGCATAAACAAAATACAAAAAAAAGATATTTAAAATTATTCTATATTTTTTATTTTCACAACTTTATTTTTCTTTTTTTTTTCAATATGTTAAAGATATATATTACAAAGGTAAATAAGAATATTTTTAAAAATATATAAAAAGTTGTTTTCCATTTAGTAGGTTTTTTTTTTTACGAATAGCATAATATCCAGTGAGGTAATAAGTAAGTGCGATATGTTTCAGATTTCAAATACAACGATATTTAAGTTAACTTACACCCGGGAGTCGAGTGAAAGCTTTACGTCACTTCAATTTTGTGTTAGAAGTAAGTGTGCGCCTCAAGTAACCCGAAGGAAGGGTAATGTATTCTCAGATATACATAAGTGAAAACATTTTAAGAAGCTCCACGGACCCACTGCTTCACCCCCGGGGTTAGGGCCTAAAAGCACTATCTCGAAGCCAAAGCCTTACAACTCTTCTCGAATTCAACTTATTTTACTCTGCGCGGAGATACACACATGAATGTGTACTATAAAAGACAATCTTGAAACTCGGGTTTTAAATAACAAAATATTTATAATTCAAGTAACTATTAAAACATTTTAATCAATATTAAATTAATTATTTTATGTAATGTTCTAGCTTCAAGAAATTACATGTTTCATTTATTTATTTTGTGTTATGGTTTATCATCCTCATGTTCAGTATAAAACGTAGAAATACTGTAATAATGAACTAAATATTGAAACTTTGAGCAATTTAAAAAAAAATATAAATAATGATATTTTTTGTTAAAAATATTAAAAGTGGTTAGTCGTACTATCTATATGAATTCATGTAACGAATTGAAGTTTAGCATCTTGCAACATATAAAAACTGCATCGCACTAGGTCACGGTGAAGACACGCTTCGGAAAACTAGCAGCTCGCTGCGGTTACATATCATATACTTTAATAATTACTTACCTACAACAAATATTGATGAATGAAGCTTTGTTTTTAAATAATGCACTTAGTCTTTTTGTTATAATGTGTATGTAAATGTAAAACATAATAAAACTTATAAGTTCGAGCACATTCAAATGCAATAGATTGAAAAGTTTCAGGCTTAATTCCATCTCTTCACCTCACCGTCAGTTTACCAGATATGGTGGCGGCACTGTGGCGGAAGCGAATCTCGATGTTTTGTAATGGAGCTTTTTAAAATGGAAGTCGAACTTTTGTCAGACACTTTTAGCCGCGCCGGAGATACATTTAAGCTTTTTAACTTTTCCACTCCGGTAATGTATCCTACTCTTTCCTAACGTCGTATAGGTGTCGTATAAGTTTATTTTTTGAGTAGCGGAAATGGCAAATTTTATTTGTTTAACTTTGCACATCCGCAGTAAGTCACGTTAAACTTGTGAAAGCGTTCTTCTATTTGACTACTAACTAGTTCTTTTTTATTACTTATTAGTGCAAACAATTTGCTTACGATCCATTAAGTATTTACTTACAGTAAGTATGCACTCAAGCTGCCACTCGGCACTACATTAATATTGCATATCTAAATTTCCCTTCTATGACATATTCGCCCCTCGCAACGACCACTGCTTTTCTAAGTATCTATCGTAAATACAATATTGGAATAGTATTTATTAATACTAAAATATGAAATATATTCAACATAAATTTCATTTAAAATATTATTATCATTAAATATTTGTAATCTTTCAAACCAGTTAATTTAACTTATTGCTTACTAAGTTTTAGCTCGTCTTTTACATTTTTTCTTTAAAGTGACAGTCACGAAAGATTCAGTCTTTTTAAAATATAAATTACATCAATCTTTCAAAATCAATAAGTGCTTGTAGGTAATGTAAGCGCTTAACGAGCCGCGAGCCGAACTCCTGAGCGGATCAGTAAATGGAGTGCTTCATGCATAATGTAGCACCGACAGAGTGTTGTTTTGAAAAGCATTCTGAATTTGTTATTTTCATCATGCCAGGTGATGCCTGCACACCTCATGAAACATTAAACGACATATCAATGTGATAACAGATTCGGCACGCATCAAATTATCCCACCTCGACACTGCCGCCGATCCGGGTGTAGATCATCGCCTAGTCTGCAAAGCGAGGTTTCTATACTCTAACATAACTTTATTAAATGATAACAGGAGATAACCGGCACCTCAGAATTAATTAATCCACTCAGAGATTGCATCTAAAGACCCCCTCCACCCGCACCTCATCCCCGGCCGGGTCGATCCGTTTCCAGCCACTTAAACTTCACGCGCCGCGCTCTAGCTTCCGTTTTAATTACAAAATTAATTCAAAATGTAATTAAAGTTAACAATAAGTCGGCAAACAATTGAAGCTATTTACGTTAGTTTATGCTTTATTGCGAGCAGTCTTCTTGGAAAAGCATCTTAGAAATGTATAAGTACAAGTAAGTACATGAAGATAAAGAGAAATTTGGCATTAATCTGTCATTTATAAAATAGACAAATATATATTAATTTCTTCGTAAAATAATTAGGTACATATTTAAATAATATATTGAATATAAAAACAAGAATAAAGCACAAGTCGTCTTAATTACTTAATCGAACAGTATTTAATTCTTAAAAGATCACCTAGGTAATGAAAAGGGTGTCAATAGACGTATCTGCGGGTTGCGACTCATCCACTCAACATCGCTATACAAGCAATAAAGCTCTGTTGAAAAGCACTTAACGGGATTGATTCAGACCATTTACCATTCTTTAAACAAACACAAAAACCTTTCCATTATCGTAATTTATAAAACCTTTTAACAAAACGAAGTTAAAACATTAGATTTTAAATACGAATTTCATTGATAAATTTTAAATTATAAAAATAATATACAAATAATGTATTATTAGGCTTAATTCTAACAATCCGCTCTAGCTCTTCATCAATGTTACTAAAATCACATCAAAAGTCGTTTTTTAATTAAATATCAGAAAAAACGGAAATCACTCATCTGCTGTGAATAAAAGCCGTTTTTAATCGACATGTAAACAAAATAACCAGAATTTATTTTATATAACATAAAACAGAAAGTTTTAAGAAACTTTTTTATTTCAAATACCATAAATAGTTTATTTATTATTTGTCTTTGAAGATGGATGGAAGTAAAAATTACAGCTCTATCATAGCGCACCAATAGTCAGCCTGTGTTGTACGTGGTGGCGTATAGAGAATACTATCTTAAGGCTCTGACAAAAGGTGATTTAAGTCTGACTAGACTGAAAATGCACCTTGATGGACTCTCGTGGACAGCTCCCACACACCAATATTTTCAGTCCTTGACAGCCACACTAATCCAGAAACAACAAGAGATGTTAAAAAGATAATAAGAAGATGATATAAGCAAGAGTATCATTGAGCAAATAGAACCAAAATGTTCCCGGATCAGACTCTGAAGATTATGAATGAAAAATAAGAAGTGACTCTACAATTATCAGACTCGTCTGCCTATCGACAGATTAAAAGTCAAGGTTATGTAATCTGCACTATCGAATAAAACAAAGGTTCGAAAATGATCTGTGCATGGGAGAGAACCAGCACACATTTGAAAGGAAGTTGTTATTTGTGTCAGTACACAAAAAGCACAGCACTGTTATAATGAAAAGTCGTATACTTATTGTTAAAGTATTATAAAGTTCTAATCTACAAAGGGTACAAATAAAACTCTATTTACATCTATTTTCTAATCTATACATATAATAAAATGGTAAGAAAGTCAAAACTGTACATTAAATATTTTTTTTAACACTTTCGCTGCGTTAGGAGATTTATTCCATCTCTTACGAGACTTTCGTACTGTGCGGCCGCTAAAATAGTGTTTTTTCACTCTGTGCGGGAGGTCCTAACGGCTAAAGTTCTTTGTATATAAGTAAGACAAATATACATATTTGCTTCTTATTCAAAATTAGATCGAAGGGCATTAAAAAAAATTTTTGAGATGTATTAGGTCTCTAACGCACTGTAGTATAAAATGTTTCATTTCTTGCGTTAGGAGACGTGTTAGTACTCGTGAATCGTACACCTCATAGCCGCAAGTAAGGGAAGGCGGGGAGCGCTGGTGCAGCGTGTCTTTGTTTTAGTGTCGTTCAACTATCGATGCGGACGTTCGCGTGCACATTTAAAAAAAAACACACGTGTATAGATATCTTAAATATATTTTGAAGTGTATTGGTGATCAATGAGTTCTTGTAAAATAATTAAGTGTAAAAAGTCAATTTATTTTGATGAAAATGCTACGAATAAATAAGACTTGGAAATAAAATATAACGAAAAATCAATGCCGGATTATACTGCTGCATTGGCCAGTAAAATTAAAATTTTGGAAAATGTTCAAAATATTTTCTCCCCATTCACTGATAGTGGCAGTGATTCTGATTACTATTATATATTCTGATTATCTGATACACATTTAAAACAATCGTATAAACAGGTAAAGAAGGAAATAGACAAGAACAGAATCATAGGATAAATGCAATTATGAAGCGTTCATTTGTGCGCATTGAAACCAATCAATGTGCTTACCATGTTTCAATGAAAAGCACTTATCTTAAGTTACCCACTTTTTTAATAAAACTTTTTCTATCGACAACTGAGATTTTATTTTATTCCCATCACTAGTCGCTACACATATTGAACTATCTTCGGTTGCGGTACGAGGTATAATCGATACCTAATTTTTGATTTGTATTTGTAGTTTATCCTAATGGAATAACTGCGTGCGAACCTATCAAAAGATAGAACAATAGGCTATCTTGAACCCTCGAGAAATTCATAAATATATCATTGGTTTTGAGGAAGATATAAATTATTTTCAAAACTGCTGTTTTAGGAGACTGATCAGGTCTCATACGCACCACAGGATAGGTTAGTTTCGAGATCTTTTAGATCTCCAACGCACCAGAATAAAGTTCTTTGAAAATAATGCCGCAAGGAACGTGTTAAAGAATACTTAGGGTGTGATCTACAATCGATACCGAAGCCAAAAATATAGTTTTTAGAATTTTTGTCTGTTTGTCTGTTTGTCTGTATGTCCGGGATAAACTCAAAAAGTACTGCATGGATTTACTTCAAATTTGGCACGAATATTATTAAGAAGTCGGGTCAACATATAGGCTACATATTATCATGCTATCACCTACGGGGAACGAGCAGTGAACCCTTATTTCTGCAACGCATTCTGTAACAACGTGTAATCTAACGACGCATATTTGAATGTTGTTATTATGTTAATAACCATGCTATAAGCTATCTTCACACTATAAAAATCACGAAATATAAGTAACTTAGGCTGATAAACATAATGAATGTAAGAATAAATATAATATAAGAAATGAATATAAGTAGTATCAAGACAATTTTAAAGTAGCGCCATCTATGAGATTTCAAAAACATCAAGTCGAATTACATGTGATAATAATTTAAATTTGATCATGTTGGCGAGGTTAATAGTTGTTTTTAAAAGTCATAGATGGAGTTGTACATTTTCTTCTTAAAAATTGTATCGTTAATTCGTTTCAGAGATGTGCAAGGACAATTAAAAAAATGTGTTTATATAAGTTTTAAGCTGCTTCATCTATGTCTTATAAAATTCATCGAGTTTGTCTGTATGTAATAACAAACAGAACTCAAAAAGAACTGCATAGATATATAACAAAATTTAAACTCGAAAACGGCACGCTATTGCTGTAAGCAATTTGAGCTAAATAACGAAGAAAGAGGAAAATTAAGCATGCCTATTTCCTCCGAAGTTGTGTAACGGGACCCGACTTAAAGTCATCTCGCTCCACAGACACACCATTGAGGCGAAAATTCTTACGGGTTATGACGTTGGCGAGGCAGTATTTATACCACGTATTTCCCTCATACCTACCTCATAACTTCCCGTTCCAGTTAGCGCTTACAGTTCCCCGTGAGTATTTGCTTCACGATGACCATCAATAAGTCGCAGGGGCAGACACTGAGGGTAGCTCGTGTCGACCTCAGGACGAGCTGCTTCTCACACGGGCAGCTGTACGTCGCTTGCTCCCGCGTCACCAGTCCTGACTCTTTTTACATTTTGGCTGCGGAGAGCCAAACCACTAATGTTGTTTATCGAGAAGTCCTATAAGTATGTATTTTTACCCTATTTTGTATTCCTTATTCATTATTTTCTCCATCTGCTTCAGTCACAACTTATGACTTAATTCAGCAGAATCACTATAACGTCATTTATTCAAAGCAGGCTGAAAATAAGCACTTAGGAAGCACTTGAAGGTCAATTTTACAAAAGACAGTCTCCTTCTGTTACTGCACTTTCTGTAAATATGAAATGTAAAGAAGAAACGGGTAAATGAATGTTATTTTAAAAGACAATCTTAGGTATTTTTGGTGCTGTATAGCGTTCACGCAGACGACGTCGCGGGCAGCAGCTAGTATTCTATAATTCCCATGATAAATTCAGGTGCACATGGAATATTATTATTAGAGTCTATGGGAAACATTTTTTAAACTTAAATTTAAATTTTATTTTTGACGCGAGCGTACCGTCCAAAATAAAAAAGTTAGTAATACAAAACACACTTACCTGGTATCGTAAACACCACCGTTTATTAAAAATATAAGAATTAATAACCCCCCCCCCCCCCGAGGCCAATGGAACAGTAGGGTCTTGGTCTTCGTCAGGGCTACTTCCAGCCCCAGGGTACGTATACGGCCGACCACGAGTGTTGTGCCAGCCGTGGCCGACCGCATCACCTCCTGGAGATCTCTTCCTTTGGCCACGACTAGGGTGTCATCGGCATAGCACAACACCCACACGCTTGCTGGAAGCGTGCCCCGAAGCACCCAGTCGTAGCCGTCTACAAGAGCGTCTACAGTCCTGGGGGACTGACCCCTGTGGAACCCCGCAGTAGAGTCGTATACATGTTTTATCTTAGATAAATGGCCAGTACATCTCTGCCCTTACTGTACTTCCCTTCTCACTCCTCTTCTTTTTATACTAAATCTTCCACAGTTGAAGCTTCTCGCCTTTGGAATTCATTATCTAAGCATATTAGACGTATCCAAACTCTTTCTCTTTTAAAAAGACCGTAAGGAAGCATTTCCTTGAAATTCAACATTAGTCTAAATTACTTGTTTGTATGTGGTTATTTATTTATGTGAATATGTATGTATGTTTGTATGTAGTATATATGTACGTATTTATGTAAATATGTATGTATGCATGTATGTATGTAAATTTTAATATTAAATTTGTACACCTATGCCGACACAAGACCATTTCCTCTGCCCCTAGGTTGCCTGGAAGAGATCGCTTTTCAGCGATAAGGCCGCCCTTTGTATAATACCTTGTTATATGTACATGTTTTGCTTATGTAACATTTCTGTTTTGGTGTACAATAAAGTGTATTATTATTATTACATGCAATACTATTAGTCTTGAGCGCCACGCTGGCAGCACCTCTCACGAAAACACGTGTATCTACTTTTGCAAAGTGTCAAAATCATGTACTATTTTTACATACAATAACAGCTGGCTGTGATAAGATATCTGCATGTCTCGGGAGGGATAAAACAACAGTTTTTAAAATGTTTGAAAAAAAAAACAAGATTTAATTCAGTATGCTGAAGTTTTTAAAAGAGTAAATTCAACTCCACTAGAAGTTATCACCAACGGAATTTGCTTTCTTCTTTCTATGTATGAAGCTACAAAAAGTACGTGCTTAGATAAGTTTCGATATGAATATTTCGTTAAAAATACTCGAAATAAAAAACAAGTGCAATTAGCTTGTCTTCCTCAAAACACAGCGGCTGCTCATTAACATCTTTTTCGGGTATATTACCAATTTCAAGTGTGGCTTGGTTATCAGCTAGACTCAAAAGACAGGAGTTGGAGCCAGCGAGGCCCACATACCCGTCGCCTCTCCGCGGCGGGATGCGTGAAAATGTGTTAAAAAAGGGCCTGTCAAAAAAAAAAAGGATGAAGACCAAGAACAACGAGAAGAGGAAGGAGGACTATTAGAGAATTATGAATCATACGAATATATTTGCATTTTTTTTTCAATTTATACCTTTTTATCATTTTCAACCCTGGCCAAGTATTGAATCGATGAGGACTTTTTAGATTTCATTTACGAGTATGATGGTGTTTTGAAAAATCCTACCAACTTTCAGCTGGGTGCGAATGTTCTAATTGGAACGTTAATGTAATAATATAAATTGAAATTTTGAAAATTTTTTGATTCTCAATAACTTCTCAACCACTTATTTCTTTTTTATTCTGCAAACGGCTACGTATTGTTCGCGGCGTCTTGCACATGCTGGGGTAGTCTGCGTCACCCTCGCACCGCTGGATCCAGTACGTCCGTTAAGCTAGCCTTAACGAACCGTGTGGATTTAGTGTTTTTTATGTGCTAATTATTTGCTCTAATCAGAAATTTGTTGCATTGTTGCTGGTAATGTAATAATGATAATGTAAATTCAATTGATAATTTAAATAGAAATACGTATTTTCCTGCATCATATATAATTGTACTCAATAATTTATTTTAATTTATTTATAATTTTAAATTGAGTCTACATACATAATTTATTTATAATATATTTTATTATTACCGTAAAATGGGGTGAATAGAAATCGCAGGGGTGAATAAAAACAAAACTAAAAGTTTTATTATTTTGTCTCTAGCTTATCTTTTATTTTTCAGGTTTAACTAGCGGGCAATTAGAATCGACGTAAGGGCAATTTTTTAGCGTTTATTAAATATTCAGAAACGTTTTGGTTAAAGAGATACTATTATTTAAAGTTGGGATGAAATTTAAATTATTTATTTATTTTTCTTGAGAAAACTGGAAGAGGGCAAATTCAAAATCTTTGGTAGAATTAAAGGGTAATTCAATATCTATAGCCTGGTACTTGTTTTATTAACAAATTATTATATTTGTAGGCTGGAACAGGAGGAGTTGCATGCACTCTTACCAAAGTAAAGTTACCTAGGGACACGAAAAAAGTATCGATACTTTGTGGTATCGAGTACTTTTGTACTCGATAGTACTTTTTACCAGGTATCGTATCTTGGAAGGCAACGTCATCTAGTACATTTTTTTTTGCGGTTGATCAATATTTTGCTTGACTGTAATTTGATTTGGCGACCTTTTTTTGGGAATACGGTTACCCTTGAGGCATACACAATGGAACGAAGCTGCGATTACATTTTTTTAGGAATTCGGATAGGCTACAGAGATAAAGAATGTTACGGAGTCGCGACGACACTTTTTTGTTTTGGTTTTCGTGTGCACTTTCAGTACAAGAAAATTATCAATACACTTCATCCAACTTTAAAGTATTGGTACTTTTGTTTCGATACATTTATAAGTACGATACTTTTTTTCGATATTACTCATAAGTACAGTATTGATACTTTCTAATCGATATTGAGTCCCTAAAGTTACTACGTTAGTAACAAGAGCTCTTCTCTTTATAGCATTTGTTCAATTTCCGCGCATTTTAAATGTATGACGTGTGCATTAGGGATTTTCATCGGAAAAAAATATCGAAAAATTTTATTCCTTAGAAAACGATTTTCAAGTTAAAAAAAACTTAAATCAAAACATCAATCAGTAAGAAGACAAACAGTACAAAAAACCAAACTTCACAAAATCGATAATTATCGTATCGTGTTATCGATAATTCTCGAATGAACAGTTATTATCGGAGATAATTATCGGATGAAAATTATCGATGGTTGGCGACAGTTATCGATAATTATTGGATGAAAATTATCGATAATTATCGGGTGATTCAAAAAAAAAAGTCATCCGACATCCACTGCCAACATTTACCCCTGTACCCTATCCGAATACCTAAAAAAAGAAGTTCGTCACTTCTCTCTGTCAAACTTATTACTCGATAATTATCGGCTGACATATACCGATAATTATCTAGTCTCAATTATTGGTAATTAACGGATCAAAAAAATTATCGATAATTATCGGATCAAAAAAAGAAAGGAACTGATAGTTATCGGATGAAAAATTAACGATACTTACCGATAATAATGCATGAAAAATTATCGATAATTATCGAATGAAAAATTACCGAGTAGTTACGAATTTTCGATAATTATCGCACACCCCTAGTTATCAAAAAGAGGAAATAAGAAATCTTCATTTACAAGAGTGCCGTGAACGTAACCATGATCAAGGATTTATTTAATAAATTATAAAATAAATATCAGAATCCTATTTCATTTCGACATGTTACAAGGTTCCAAGACACAGTATTATTTTTGTAAAGTATAAATAGGCGGAGTAAAAGAAACTTATTGTTCATATTTTTATGGATAATATAGAAAACTTTATAATGCTGTAAGTGGTACGTTCGCGGGCCCTCTTCTAATTGATAATTCATCATTTTTATAGGAGCGCATGGGTACTTCATACTTTTTTATCTACGCATTCCACAGACCACATGCGTGGAAATGATACTTCTTTAATCAAAAACTTTAACTGTCGAACTTTAGTAAATAATTGTTTGCTATTGTTAGTTAAAGATAATAAACAAAATTATCTTCTTACATTTATTCACTATTTATTATTTTTATTAAAAACTGATAAATAAAAAACTATTGCGCATGTCCCATTTCCGTTTCCGCGCATGTGGTCTGTGGAATGCATAGATAAAAAAGTGATGAAATCAATTAGAAAAAGGCGCGCGAACGTACCTACCCTAGAAAATTTGAACTTCAAAATTGTACCTATTCACCGTATTCACCCTGTTTTACGGTATCTGACAACTGTGAACTGACAAGTGACATCTGTAAAGATCAAAGAGTTGGTAAAGACAAAGAGTAGGTATTATATTGTTTTATATATATAATTCGCATTGATTGCGCGAAATTGGGCAATATTGATACAACTAAAATTATTAAATAAAAAATTCTTAATAATAAGGAATGTTATTAGCAACAAACATACTTATTCATAAATAAATATAAAAAACAATGCCGGCAACCAGAAAAAAGGTTATAAAAACTATTTACAAAGACGAAGAAAGTGAAAATGAGGGTTGTGATTTTAGCGATTCTGGTTCAGAAGCAGTTATAACTGATCAAACTAGTTCCGATGATGATGAAGATAATCAAAATTCCTCAGAAGACGATTTTCAAGTAAAAAAAATTAAACCAAAACGTCAATCAATTTCGACGAAGAAGACAAACAGTACAAAAAAACCAAACTTCACAAAATCGTTCATCAGTAAACTAAATAAACAAAAACAGATAGAATGTGAAGAAAACGAAGATGCTACACCAACACTTTTTACTGTCAAAGATCTGACTGATGCTGATAAGCTTCTACCAATTTTAAACCTTTCAGAAAGTGGTGGGTTATATTTACACACATGTTTCATGTTTGCTTTATGCATATAAAATAATCTTATATCTTTTCTTTCATTAAAATTATGTAATATAACAAAATCATAGTCACAGTAGGATTTTTTATAGTAAAAAGAAACTCATTATGAATAAAGTTATTTCTACATGTACTCTGAGTTGCCTGCCACCAGAGCAATGCCAATGGTGGACAGCCCCAGAACTTAGATCCTAGAAGACCCTAGAAAATTAAGTTTTACATCTTGCTTAACTATGGACAACTTCCATATCTGTTCCATTTAATATGAAAAAGGCATGTTGCTGTAGTTTGTTGAAATTTTTTAAATTAGAAGATCTTATACCTAATAGGTGTATTCTATTTCTAGATATCCTTATTAGAATATTGAAATGAACTGAATCAGCCTGTTAAAGTCCCATAAATGGATAAAGGCCGCTTGTCCATACAGGAGACGGGTTGGAGCTTAATTTACCATGCTGCCCTACTGCCGGTTGATGGATAATTTCCTTACTATGAGTAACAATTGCTATCAGGTGTTTATGATAACAACTGAGACTGACAGTTTTACCTTGTCTTTGAAGTTCGGTGAGGAGACACACAAGGACATACACCCAGGCCAGAAATAAATATTTGTATAAATATAAATGTCTGCTGTGAGTAGGAATTAAACTCACAACCGCCAGCATTGAGGTGACTTCATGCCACTAATATACAGAAAAGTATGTAGGATTTTTATTATTTTAAATATTGGTCCAAAAAGGCAATTTGGCAAAAAAGATTATTACTAAAATTTTACCAGTATATTGATGATAGATTCCTGACAATTTGTGCTGAGGAGTTTATTTCAAAATTCTATTTAGGAAGCAAAATGAGAAATAGATAGATTATTAATAAAGTCTAATTTGTAGGATGGTAAATTTTAAGTAGATGAAACTATGAGTTCTAATGCCAAAAAGTGTATAATTGGATAAAATATTAGCTTAAAATTTAATTATTTCTAAAATAAATTGACTTCTAACTTTGTTTTTTTAATATTTATACAGATAGCAGTGATGATGAATCACCAACAGTAACAAAAAAAATTAGTCAACCAAATGTCTCCTTTAAAAATGATGAATCTGATGTAGATACTGATAACAAAATAGAATATAAAGATGTGAGTACATTTCATTTTTATTGAAATTATATAAGAAATTAAATTTTTCTATGCCTTTATGACAAACATTTGAAGAAAAGCCATGTGATGTGAGCAGTAAAAAGGAAGATCTTACAAAATTCCATTATAACATCATCAAACATTTTATGTCTAGAATGTGTATATGCACAGGACATTTTTACTTTCTTAGGCTCAGATACTCATTTTTGTGTTTCAGTATATATTAATGTGTTTAAAAATTAACTTTTTTGAATAATTTTATGTCATTTTTCATTAAAACAAATAGTTATGTGATATTATTTATTAGTAGATTTTGTAAAAATTATATGATCAATTATAAGATATTTTATTTTAATGTCTGTACACTTTGCATTTGTCACTACATTTACATACAATTAAAAATATAATTGGTTGGGTAATCTGCAACACTCATAAATTCAATTCTTTAGAATATTGAATTATTTGATATATTATTATAAGAGTTGTGGAGTGACACTAGATTACAGAGACATTTCATTAGTATTGGAGGTCTATAATGAAGATAAGTTATGGATGACTATTATCTCAATATATTATTACTGATAATGCCACAAAATGTGCAGGTTTTCCAGTTGTGGTCAAACAATGTACAAGATGACAGCGAGGAGGTGGCTAAGAAAACTTTTCTCGAACTTGAACAACACAAACTTAAAATTGAAGAAACTAAAATTTCTATCCAAAATTATACAGCAAAAAGTGATAAAATAAATGAATCTGATGTAAAAGACTTACTTGCCCTAGGTGAAGAAGAGGTAAAACCAGAATCTCCCAGTAAGAAGAAAAAGAAAATTCCTAAACAAGATAGTGATTCTGAAATGGAAGACTGGGAAGAAGTCAAAGGTAAATATGCACTAAATCTCACTTTTTCTAAAAATAATTAATTTTGATAATGTTGATATTAGAAGGAAATAATTCTTAAGTTGAATAAAAACTTTTTCATAAGATATAAAATCTTTTTATACTAATCAAAGTTGTTGATACAACTGAATTAGTCTCCTTTTGTTATAAAGGCTTTAATTCTTTTTCTTGGGTAATTTTTTTAAAAACATCTTTAAACACAAAAAGATATTTAGAAGTTATCCTGATTTTAATAGATTATGAAAAGAATATACCTTTTTTTGTAACTAAAATTAATTTTGTTTCAATCAGTTATTCGGTAGTATGAAATTATAGTGTATTTTTTATTTGCTTATATTATTATACTTTTATAAAACACCTATTTATTAAATTTTAGAGGCCAAAGGAATACCACAACAGGGTCTTCAATTAGTAGTAGATATTCCTAATGCAACATGTAGAAAAACAAAAAAACTGGATGTAGAAATGATGATGAAAAGAAAAATTAACAGAGTAAAAAAAGAATATCAGGTTTATATGCATAAAGTTCATGTTCTTTGTTGGTTGGGGCATGGTAATTATGTTAGTCGAGTTTTAAATGATCAAGCAGTCTTAGGAGCTGCATTATCTATAGTTCCATCAAATGAATGTTATCCTGGAGAGAGAGTAGATATGAAATATTTAGAACAAATAACTACATGGTATAGTGAAAAAATGTCGATAAAACAAGACAAGGGTGAAAATAAATTCAAACCTAAAGCACCGCCATTGAAAGATATCTTGCTCAATCAAATGAAAAGCAGAGTTTTCACTACTAAAAAGTATATGGTTTTTGCTTTTGTGTCTATGTTAAGAAGTCTTGGGTTACATTGTCGAGTTATGTTTAACTTTGTTGTTCTACCAATCAAGCCACCTTCTTCTGAATTATGTTCATTATCAACAAAAACAAAGGAAGACATTCATAAAAATAAAAAAGAAGTTAATATTAAAAAAGAGGCTATATCACCAAGTAAATCAAAAAAGATTAAAAAAATTAAACAAGATAATATACCTCAACTTGATGGAAATTTTGACAGCTCAAGTGAAATTGAAAATATAATGCAAGTCGATGGAGCTGATGATGAGTCTTTTGTAAAAACTAGAAGGCAGAAGATTGCAGCTGCAAAAGGTTTCAAAACACAACATTTAAGCGGTGAAATAAATGTTAATGAAGAAAGTGTTTCACCTCCGAAGAGGGTAAGAAGAAATGTAACACCACAAACAAAAAAAGGAGATATTATTCAAAGTTCGACTTCAAAACAAAAAGATAATATTTCTAAAACAAGTCTAGATAAAAACAGCACAACAATTAATGTCACTAATAATAAAAACGTTAAAAAGACTACTACTTCACGGAAGTCATTAAGATTACATCATTTGGAGCCTCAAGAAACAAAAGAAGATAAAGTTGAACAGAAGGAAAACTCAGTAAATTCTCGAAGAACAAAAAGTAGTAAAACCTCTACCAATATTCCTATATCAATCGAACAACCTGTTGATGTAAATAATGAGTCAACATCAACAAAAAAATCTAACAAAACACCTATAATTGTTGTAAAAAATGAGAATAATGATAGTATTTCAAGTAAATATTTTGATTCTTCGGAAAATAAAGTAACAACAGTTGGTAGGAAACGTTCAAGAACATCAGAACCAAAGATATCTAAAGATAAATCAGAACAGGTAAATATAAAAAAATCTCGAACAAGGAGCGCAAATACAGTTGAAAACAAAAGTAAATATTTTGATAAAAACAATGATAAAGAACCTCTAACAAAGTCTGTTAGGTCTAGGAGTAATAAACAAACAGACAATATTTTAGAAGATAAAAAACGAATAAGCCATAGAGACCTTGCAATGCAAAAAACATCTAAAAATGATGTAACAAAGGACTTAATTAATATAATTAAGGAAAGAGTTAAGGAAGAAAAAGCTAAATCTAAAAAGGGTATTGTAAAAAGTGAGTACAAGCTTATTTACTGCTGTTTTTGTTTCTAAATATATCATTATACTAAAAGAAAAAATAAATATAGTCATTTTTTCTTATTATTTTTAATTTTTTAGCAATAATAAAAAAAGAGTCTGATGATGACAGTGATTATTTACCTGTACAGTCACCGCAGAAAGCTGAGAGTGATGAAGATTTTAAACCTACTAAAATAACTCCAAAACCCAAACTAACTGTCAAAAAAATAGATCGTCGTGTAGTATCTACAGATGATGAATTGCCTTTGAATAAAATTGATGTGTGGTGTGAAGTATTTGTAGAAGAATTAGAGGAGTGGGTTCCTGTTGATGTTATTAAAGGCAAAGTGCATTGTGTTAATGAAATATATGTGAGTATTACTAAGTAATTTAACTATTACAGTTGAAATATTGAAATAAATCTTAAATATTATATTTTATTTGTAAAGAATCGAGCTACTCATCCTGTGAGGTATATTGCTGGTTGGGACAACAACAATTATGTAAAAGATTTGACCCGACGTTATGTACCACACTGGAATACAGAAACTCGGAAACAACGTGTTGAACCTCTTTGGTGGGATACAGCTATAAAGCCGTGGACAGGAGTTAAAACAGCTAGAGATAGAGAAGAAGATGAAAGATTGGACAGAATGCAGTTAGAAGCGCCTTTACCAAAAAGTATTGCAGAGTAAGTAATGTAAAATATTTTTATTTATATTATAGCTCTAAAGGGATCATCTATTAATCACGTGAGGTTTAGGAGGGGAGAGCGGTTTGGAAAAAAATAAAAATATCGCAATGAGGAGGGGGGGGGGGGGGGAGTGAATGTCATGAGATACATATCACGTATGTTATTTTTCGTAAATATGTTTTTTTACACCTTCCTTTATTATTTTTAAGCCTTATGCCAGTCAAAAACAACCTACAACCTTAAGGGTGCCTGTCCAGTGATGCGGAGCGAGGAGGCGGAGCGGAGAAACAAAGAAATATTAACTATTGATTGCAAAAATCTCCCCTCCGCTCCAGTGGACAAGGTCTCTGCTATTGGTTAATATTTCTCCGTTTCTCCACTCCGCCTCCTCGCTCAGTATCAGTGGACAGGCACCTTAATGTTTGTCTGGACATTTTTATTACTGTGCTTAATTTTTAAAAATTTAATCAGATTATACCTGTATTTAAAGATAATATTCGGAAAATTTCAATATACTTTGTATGTATGGGGGGAGGTATATTCTAAAACCTCACGCCACGCCACGGAGCAACGTACGCGCTACCTGTGGTCCGCATTGTGAGGGCGCACGGCAAGTTATTTTAATGGTTGAGGACCCCACACTATCCCGTTGGCTCCCCGGACGACGGGGTGTGCGTTCAGGTACATTTTTACATCACGTGATTAATGGACGACCCCTAATTGAAATTATCAATGATTACGTAAGGTTCAAATAACTTTAGCCCAATCGAATTAGTATTTTAGATTTACAAAAATTTTTTGCAGAAATTTTCCTTCGGAATTCGTTGAAGGGGGTCACTGGTAGTCTAAATTCAAAAAGTAGGGGTACCAGAGTTAATCTTCAAAGATCAGAATCTTAAAAGATTTTTTCTTAAATTGAAAATAAACGAGTTATTCGATAACCAAAAATTTACCGCCTCTTTTGAGGTATAAATCGAAAAATATTGATCCTACGAAAAAATTGATGAGAACCAAAATTGTAGGAAATTTAATTTTAAACAAATTTTGTAATAACTATTTTCCGTGTAAAATTCGAAAATAAACGAGTTATTCAAGAGAAATAAAATAAACCTTTAAAACAAGATGGCGGATGAAGCGAAACCTCTGGTTTGAATTTAGACTACCGGTGACACACAAACGAATTCCAAAGGAAAATTTCTGCAAAAAATTATTGCAAATCTTTGCCCGTTTTTGAGCTAATCCAACTGAACTACTTTTTAGATTCTGTCTCTTACTTGATCTTGTAATTATTACGTTAATGTAAATGACAAACAGACACAAAAAAAAAATTAACTCTTCTCAAGGAGATTGACCCAATAGGAGATATTAGTCATTTCCTACATTGCTAATATGCATACATACTTGTGCCTTATAAATGTGTCGTGTATATTACACCAAATTTTATTTATTACTTGTAAATCTATGAAAAACTAATGACATATTCTGCCCTGATAAGATTTTTATTGCATAGATATGTTTCCACTTTTCACTTTTCGTTTTTATTTTATGTTTACACTTTTCAGCCACGAAACGTGAAAGATGTAACTAATATGAGAGGAGATTACTTTTCATATTAGGGACATCTACACACATATGTTAGTGAATGATGCCAAAATATAGGTCAAAAATAATCAGTGTTAAAACATTTATTTTATTTTTTATTACAGATATAAAAATCATCCATTATACGCTTTAAAGCGACATTTGCTTAAGTTTGAAGCGATTTATCCACCCGATGCAGCTGTATTAGGCTTTGTAAGAGGTGAACCTGTATATGCACGGGAGTGTGTGTATGTTTGTCGGTCACGAGAGATTTGGTTAAAGGAAGCAAAGGTTGTGAAACTCGGTGAACAACCTTACAAAATTGTCAAAGCAAGACCAAAATGGGACAAGGTATTTTTTGTAAAAGAAATTATTATACATAATAGCAAGTTATCTAATTGCAATGTATCCCTTAATGTTGCCATTAGCTTTTTTACATTAAAAATATATTCCTAAATTAACAGTTTTAGTAAATTAAAACACTGGCATGTCTTCTGCAGACATTATGAATGTATTATCAATTTTCAGCTTTCTAACAAATTAATAACTGATAAACCTCTCGAAATATTCGGTCCCTGGCAAGTACAAGATTATGAGCCTCCTACAGCTGAAAATGGAATTGTACCCCGAAACCCATATGGAAATGTTGAATTGTTCAAAGAGTGTATGTTACCCAAAGGAACAGTTCTTCTAAAGTGTAAGTATTTTTTTTTTTTGTATAATCTATTAGACGGCTAATGGGGTTCCACTAGTGTAGATTATTAATTGATAATAGATGAGTTGATTCCCAAATGTGGAGCAGTAATCATTACTGCTCCACATTTGAGAACTGTAGGGTGATATTTTGTTGCTAAGGCCCGGACTCCACCAAAGTGGAGATGTCTGAAGCGGCGACGAGAAGAGATGTTTTTCAGCTAGGGTGTATCCACCGAAACTGTGTGGATATGAGTACTGAGCGGAAATGTATGCTGGCTAGGGCGGAGATGTGCGCTGGCTATAGTAGAACTGAGCTCTGTGCGTTGAGCGTTGGGTGTGAACTAGGGATGTTCATGTAAAAAAAGTATCGATATAATATATCGTATCGTTGTATCAATACTTTGCGATATATCGTATGAAAAATATATCGATAATTTTCGCGATCCGATTTATTTATCGGATGAATATATCGATACTTATATCGATACAAGGTGATTCGATACTATCAGATTGATATGATATATCGAATGAATATATCGAGTATTTATGAATCATCGATATATATATCGCACAGTCCTAGTGCACAGTACTAGCGAGAGTGGTGCGGGTGGCGGGCGGGTTGTACGACGTGGGGCAAGGAGAAAACTAGCGGCGCCGCTCACTGCACGCCTCTTCCTTATGGAAATATTCCCTTTTTTTACTGAAAATTTAAGTCAAATATTTTCTGAAATTACGAATTTTTCTGTAAAAAAGAGAATAGTTTCATAAGGGCTCACATCTTCTTTTCTCCGTTGCGCGCCGTTGCCAGCTCACGTGGCAGAGCTCACATCTCCGCTTCCGCCGCACCATATAAATATGATACATCTCCGCTCAGTGGTATCCACTGAAGCTGAGCGGAGACGAGATGTGTATATAACGAAATTCTATTGGTTGTTTAAAACACATCTCTGCACCGCTCTTCTCGTATCCGCTTTGGTCGAGTCCGGGCCTAACACTTTTGACGTGATTGGCTCAGTGGTTCCAGCAGCTGAATGAAACGCCTGTGTTCGCAGGTTCGATCCCAGCACATGATAAATGTTTGTATAGGTTAACAGATGTTCGTCGTGGTCTGGGCGCTTGTGATCGTGTTGTATGTTACCAGAGTCCAGGACACGGGATTCACATTCTACTGGGAACCATTGAATGTGAAACATTTACTTATTATGTTATTACTCGAAACATCTTAAACAGACCTTCTAATACAGTAGAATCCCGATTATCCAAACTTCGATTATCCGAACATCTGATTATCCGGACTCATTGATCTCGGTTCTAATTGTCAATTTAAAAATGTTTTGACGGCGCAACGAGACATGTTACGACAAGTTTATTCCCGCCTCCGACCGTGTACCCCCGCTGTTTGCGAGATAATGTGTTATTCTTTCATTTTCTTTGATAGCGTTCAACTGAAAGGTAGTTATGCATGCACCCCAGCCCTCAGTAAAAAATAATATTAGTCCCGCTGAGTTTCTTTCGCCAGTTCTTCTCAGGTCAGAGGCTTCTTCTTTCCGAACTGGTGGTAGACTCATGACGTTCAGTGAATACTTGTACCTAATAATTTTATGCTGAATAAAATATTTTGACTTTGACTTTGACTTCAGTCTTAAATTAGTATGTGACTGTTCCGCTGACGTAACATTGCCACCGGGCAGTTTATAGAATTAAGTGCAAAGACACAGCAACTGGCTGATGCGCTAGCGGTCGCGGGTTCGATCCCCGCACAAGACAAATATTTGTATAGGCCATACAGATGTTTGTCGTGGTCTGGGCGTTTGTGCTTGTGTATTGTGTGTGTTTCCGGACCTCCGACACAGGATTCATATTCTACTGAGGGCCGTTGAGTGTGAGACGTTTATTTATTTATTTATTTATATTAATATTAATTCTTGGATTGGTTTTAAGAAGATATGAATGTATTAATTTACACGTTTTATTAAGACCAAAAATATAACAGCCTCCAAATCGGCTACTTCCATCAATTAAACCAACCAAAATTTTAAATTACATAGGTAGTATGTATAATTCGTTCATTATTTATCTATCGTTATTGCTCGTTTTTTATATACCATTACATAATAAAAAAATATTAAAATTTAAATATTGTTGGATTTGCTTTGAAATAGATTATCTGGATTTTCGATTATACGGAATACCCCTGGTTTTATTTGATCCGCATAATCGGGATTCTACTGTATAAGATGACTCTTGTAACATATGAAGAGTATGTTCAGCTTTATTAAAGCTATGAACACATTTTTTGTATTAATTAAGCAATTACCGTAGACTTTAAATTTTATTTGCAGTACCTGGTTTAAATAGAATAGCCAAAAAGTTAAACATAGATTGTGCTCCAGCGATGACCGGTTTTGATTACAATGGAGGTTATTGTCATCCCGTATTTGATGGATTCGTCGTGTGTAAGGAATTCGAAGATATTATTACAGAAGCATGGCAACAGGTAATTAAAATACATTAAGATAAGGTTTCAATTATTTATATATATATATATATATATATATATATATATATATATATATATATATATATATATATATATATATATATATAAAGTCGTGTTAGTTACACCGTTTATAACTCGAGAACGAGTGGTACGATTTTTATGATTTTTGTGTTTTTGGATTTGTCTTCGTCGGGAATAATACTTATTAAGATATGGTATTCATCAATGAGAAAATAATTAATAAAAAAAACAGTTCGAATGTTTCATCCATACTATCTATATATATATATATATATATATATATATATATATATATATATATATATATATATATATATATATATATGTGTGTGATTTTATTTACTATAAATTTTTGACACAACTCATAATTATGGTGTTTATATCGAAATTTTATCTAGTAAGTAGAATCAGAGAAAGAATATTGAAACCGGCCGTAAAGTCGTTGTTTTATTGATTTATTGTTTTTATGACTTGTTTTCTTATACGTACTTGTCATTTTTTGTCACAATGTAAAATTAACTTCCAAACTATTTATTAATTTCAATTGTATTTTATTTTATTTATATTTAATACAACAGCAGTTTATAGTTATATAATAAGTTTTAGTAATGTCTATTTCTTTTTAAATTATAACAAACGAAATAAATAAATGAAATTCTTGAAATATTTTCAGTGAAATATCGAAATATCGTAAGTTAAATTAAGTACAACAGAGACTAATTTCAATTTTTACTGTCAGTTTATACCTCATATTATTAGCTTCATTGTGTGATTATGAGTAATAATGACTCAAATTTATTGATTAAAGAATTTATGAATTTAATATTTTAAAAGAAATAACTAAATTATCATTAAAATTTTTAGGAAAAACTACAATCAGTTGTAGATTCAAAACATATTCATAGAATAATTAATTCTTGTGTCTTAAAAGCACTTATTAAACCTAATTTAATGTCTATTGTTTTATTGATGTTGTAGTGATTACTTTTTATTATATTTGAATGATAAGTCAACTTATTTAAAAACAATTTATTAAATTTCAGGACCAAGAAGAACAAGAACGTAAAGAGGAAGAAAAAATAGAAGCTCGAGTTTATGGTAACTGGAAAAAACTAATAAGAGGTTTACTCATAAAAGAGAGACTTAAAGCTAAATATGGTTTCAAAGAACCGAGCACGTCTAATACAAAAACTAAAGGTCCAAGACTAGTTGTGAAGAAAAAGTAGTAAACCCACTACAAAAAAAAGGGTATCACATTATCTGTATTTTCTTTGTTATGCGATATGTTAACTAATTGTGAACCAACATTAATAAATAGGCAAATATACTTTAAGCCTATTTATTAATGTTGGTCAAGGGTAATTCCAAAAAAATTTTGTAAAAGAATTTCGCTCCCTAACTAAAGTCAATACTGGTAACTAAAGAATTGATTTTAAAACAAATTTGTAAAATAAACTTAAATTTTGCTGTAAAAAAGCAAAAAAAGTAATTAGTTGTAATACCAATAATAACATGATCCGCCTGTTCTTTATATGAGTCTCCAAACAATTTGTTCCATTGTTCGTATATGTCTGTTATCTACATTTATTATTATTTTAGTTGTCGTGTTTTTTTATGAGATTTAGTCTCTTGTGTGATACGTGAATGAAAATCCCAAATAAATCTACCTCAAAAATGTATTACGTGTCGAAAAAATTTGTGATTAATTAAATTTAAATAATAACCTAATATCGGAATTAGTTTATGAAACATTTAAGTTACATTGATATTATAATAATTGTAATATGTTTATTATTTTTTAATGAATAGGATAGAAATATGAGAAAAAAATATGAAACAGAAATACATAATTTGTCACTTTAATTTAGGGCTAGTGTGAGTTTTGAAAACTTATATATCATTTGGATGATTTAAAAGAGTAAAATTATAGCCTGGTAGTTTTCAAGAATAAGTAAAATAAGATTATTTTTATTGAAAGAAAAGAAGAAAAGAAAAAAAAAAACAGCTATTACACACTATATCTGCTTAAAGATAACAAATAAAATAAAATAAAACAAAGTTAATTTCAGTTAAGTGTTTGATCTAGGGGTGTACCATAATTATCAATAATTCGTAACTACTCGATAATTTTTCATTCGATAATTAACGATAACTGTGATTTGATAATTTTGAACCGATAATCATCGAAAATTTTTCGTTGGATTTTTCAATTATCGATAATTATTGATAATTTTTTTATGCGATAATTATCGATAATTTCGATTTGATAATTCTCGGTATATTTAGATATGGGATGACTTTTTTTTTTCTTCGACTCCATAATTATCGAATCCATCCAATAATTATCAAATCCATCGGATAATAATTATCGAATCGCCCGGTAATCATCGATAATTTTCATCCGATACTTATCGATAACTGTCGCAAACTATCGATAATTTACATCCGATAATTATCGATAACTGTTCATTCGATAACTATCAATAAAACAATACGATGATTATCGATAGTAAAATTATCAATAATTTTTCCGATGAACACCGATGTGTTTAATCTTAATCATGTTTTTTTTTTATATTAAAAATCTTAACTAATATACATTATTGTAAGTCTAAAATAAAAATTATGTCAGTGATTTTTTTACATTCATATTAGTTTTGTTTGGCAATTATTGTATTTCATTTTTATTTTATTTTAAATAAACTTTAAGGTTTTTATTTTGTTTTAGCAAATCAGTTAAAATATTTGATAAGAATCACGAGAGGAGTCTCAGTAAGGATGCTGTTAATAGTATATCAGTCTGTTGACATCCCACTACTGGGAAAAGGCCTTTTCCCTATATCGGAGAAAGGTTGGAGCCTTATCTTCCACGCTTTTCCATTGCGGATAGGCGGATATTTTTTCGTGATATGAGTAACGATGGCTATCAGATGTCTATGATAACAACATAAACCGACGGCTTTACGTGCTCTCCGATTCACGTAGGGGAGAGCCACAAGAATCCAGACCAGAAGTCATTTGAACAAATATTTGTAAAAATACAAATATCTGCCCTGAGCGGGAATCGAACCCGCGACCGCTAGAGTTGTGACTATTCGCACCACTACAACGATACCTACATGTATATAGACAAATATACTGATTCATCGCTTATTTTTATTATTTCTCGAAAGCCTGGTTCCTATATTCAAAAAACGATTTATATAAAGGAAATGGATCATTTTGTTTTTGATCATCGATATCCTCAACGTTAACAATTAATTGGTTTGGCAATTCTGTGGGCCACAGAGAATTGAAGATGGGTTTCAATTTTTTTTTTTTTTTCATTACTTTAAACGCGCATTTTTCATTTTGCCTACAAACCGTTCAATTTGAAACGGGCTGTGATGCAAAATATTCCCAATATAAAACTATTTGTATGAACGTTTTTTTTTTTTTTGTGATAACGTCTAGTAAATCGATGAAATCCGGATGCACTTCACGAAAAAGCATGACTCATTGTCACGTTCCGCGAGCGACAGCGCGGAACAAGCGATAGAGAGTCACGATCGGCCTAAGCGTTCGGCTTGTGACACATCTATCTCTTACACTCCATCGGCCAATGCGTCCGAGTAGAAGAGACAACACCAGCACGCAACTTACACAAACTGTTTATAAAGAAGCTTTTACTAATAAAAGATGACTAGTATACAGGTTGAGTGGTTGGTGGTTGGTTGATACAATGGTAAGTTATTATCAATATTTACCTAAGGAGAATACTCGGTACATGATTCTCATTCAAATTATGTAAAAAAAATAAGTACTTAATTTTTTGCCATATTTCCATAAATTTCAATTCAAATAAACGAAGCGTGGTCACTTTTCCAGTCATGCCGGCGACGCGTGCACAGGTGTGGTACTGTGCCGCTTGTTCACATCTAAAAATTTAAGGGTCCTCAAACGACCAAGTTAACCCAGACCATCATTTTGTTACCACTGTGTAATAAATTAATAGTACGAAAAAGATAAAGATCAGCGCCATAAATAATATTGTATGGTTTTTATAAGAAATGTTATTCCCTTTTAATTTAAGTACCTACCTATTCCTTTACCATCTTATGATAATTACATCACATATTGCTGTCTTACCTTAAATTTATCACTCAGTTTATCAATATAAAATAATGCAGTTTTAGCAAAAAAAAAGTGCTTTTCTTTTTTCTGTTTGCAGATATAACTTAAGGTTATCTTGAGATTAGCGATGTTCAAAAATAAATACTTTATAATAATGAGCATAGGTAACATTGTATGAAATATTTTTATGACGAAACTGTAGTGTATAATAATACGACTTTTGAATGTATGTTTTGTAAAGGAAAAAAAGTTTATTGGTGCTCATTTATTTAATAAAAAGAAAAGTAACAAATATTGTAGTTGTAGTCGCAATATAATGCAATAAGCTGCCTTAATTTATGAATTTTTATATGTTACACAGCGAAAGCTTTAAAGCATTTGGTATTAAACCTAGCACAGCTTACTGCTGTTTAAAAATTAAGTGACATAAGTATGTACATTGTACAAGAATCTTTGGTATGATTTTATTTTAAATAATGATATATAATAATACATAATGATGTGCTTCAGATCTTCAGTTTGAGATCTGGTCGGTCGAAACGATTGCATATTGCAATCTTTGCCGCGTTTACAGGATAGTTTACCTCATATCAAAAAAGTGATATTTTAAGGTACTTTTCACAATGCCATTAATAAAGCCGTTCATTTTTTTTTGTAATTTTTTATAAACATTTTATTAAATTGTTTAATATCTTAAATACTTATAATAACTATTAAGTCTATGCACCTTACGCTACGATATTTTATGACGAATTTATAAACTAAGGGCCCAGACACATTCATCACAGTTTGTACATATGAAAGGAATGTAACCTTAATTTATATTTTCTTATCATAAAATATTCGCCTTATCAAATAATAAAATCTTTTACATATGAGTCTTATTTGATGTTATCAACCATTATTAAAACCAGTTTAATACATGGTGTGATGAACTGAAGGTAGCGTTATGCAATAGATTAGATTCCTTTCATGCTACCACGCATTCTATAAATTTATAAAGCCCAGCTTCATATTAAAATTAAGCCATGGTCAATGTGCCTGCGCCAAGACCGAATCCAACGCCTTTAGGCCCGTAGTTTCGGCCGTAGCATCCACGGCAGTAAATTTCACCGTTGGGCCCGTCATTCAGATTAGTGGAATCCTAAAACAAACCAAAAATAGATTAATTTCAAATTGTTTTATTATAAAATTTATAAACAATTGTATATGTATAACTCCTGATTTGCATTATTGATTTTTTAATTTTATTTTCGCGCATGTTAAATGTATGACGTGCATAAGCGCTCCTATCAAAATGAAGAAAATCTTCACTTAGGCACGGATCACGTCACGAACATAACCAACGTAAGCGTGTAAAGTTTTAAAATATTTTCGCAATTTTTTTTCTTTGTAGCTTACAACCCTGACTATAAAGTCAGATTACAGATATTACTGATTTTGACAATGACAGTAGTTGTACTTGTAAATTCATCAATGTTAGATTAGGATTTAATTTGTAATTTATGAAAAATATCCCGTCTAATTACAATGGGCACTCAAAAAATTACAATCGTAGTTTTTGTTTTCATAACGGCATACTTAGCCGATAGCAGTTTGGCGGAATTTTCCACAGAAGATTGTGCTTCTCTAGGTTTCATAAAAGCTAATCTATTATGTTCATCTTGTGATCAGTTAAAGGATTTTAGTTTGGACCAGTTAGTGGAACATTGTAAGGAATGTTGTCACAATGATGATTCGGCACCAAAAGAAAAGAAATATGCACGTGCTATTTTAGAGGTCTGTACTTGCAAATTTCCAGCGTATCCTCAAATTCAAGCATTCGTCAAAAGTGACAGACCGGCCAAATTTCCAAATTTGCAAATCAAATATTTACGTGGACTCGATCCAATAATCAAGCTCCTAGACAAGGATGGTATTGTCAGAGAAATTGTTGCAATTGAGAAATGGAATACAGATTCTGTTGAAGAATTTTTGAACACACATCTTGAAAAAGAAGAGGACGATGATAGAGGATTCTTAAAAACGAATCTTATTTAATTATATGTAATAATTTTTTATAATAATTGGTTTTTTGCTGTTTAAAATAAAACATTACTTAACATAAGTTATTCATCTTGTGAACCTTAATCCTTTTTTAATAAATTATCATCAAACAGAAGTTTATTTTATAGCTTCTAAGACCATCAGATACTTACAAGAGATCTATGGCAGTCTGCACATGAGAAGCACCTTCTGTGCCATGTGCCATTCTTTGAATGCATCTGTTCTGCAGCATATACAGGGAATCCACAACGAGGGCATCCCTGCCCTTTAGCTGCCTTTTGTCCCGTGAAAGGTAACTGTTCTGTGCTGTAGTAGTATTGTGTATGTTAATAATATGTAGACTGTGTTTCATCACATTTTAAAATACCAATAAAAAGTTTGAGGATTTATAGATATTATTTACTTTAGAAATCAAGGAAAATATAAAATCATATTTTGTAAGTGCATGCAAAATAAATTTTAAAAAAATGTCAAATGGGCCAATGCACAAAATAGGGAGATTAATGTATATTCCATTGTATATTTCTCATTTGTAGATATGTTTTATTAAAATATTAGGATGAAGTACATGTCTTTAAAAGAAATTGATTTTCATAATCAGGTTTTTTTAAAATAATTTTCTAGTCTAAAAAAAACGAAAATATATATCAATCATACTGTTAATTTTTATGCATTAACATTTAAAACCCGTTATTTAAGGACTACTGTAGTTTATCAGAGAAGTTAAATAATTTTATACTCACTATGTAACAGTTGGATCAGAGTTTGTAGAAACAAGAGTTGGCGCATGACCATAGCCAAAGCCTCTGGGTCCGAACAGCTTTGCGTAGCATGATCGGCAGTGAATTTCCTTATCAGGACCATCGCAAGCTAGCATAGAGTCCAGTGGCCGATGGCATTCAGCACAGTTGAAACATTTCTTGTGCCACATCTGTTGAAGTACCGCAGTTTTTAATATGAATGTATACAAATTTAATCTATTAAACCATTAGCATATGTTTTAGATACTGCTCCGTGTACCAATAGATATAACAATTAGGTATTTGTAAATTGTAAAAATATAATATACAATAATAATAATAAAGTTGTTATCACAATTATGTAGTTCGTTAAATATAATACAACATGACCTATAAAATAAAATAAAAATTATTAACAAAAACTAGATAGGTTGTGAGTTCAAATTCAAACTGACATCAGGGATGTTTTGAAGCAGATATATTTATCATTAATATTTTCGTACTTGGTGATGGAGAAAAATATATCGCCATCATCATTGATAGCGCCCATCTCTTAATTCCAAAGTTACTCTACTTACTGTTCCCTTAGCCAGCTGTTGTTCCGCTGCAAACACCATACCACCGCATCTTGGACAACCTTGTCCTTTTGGCGCCTTGATAGAAGTGGTATCCGGATTATAATAAGGACGGTTAGCCGAAATTTCTTCTTCGCTGTTACAAAAAAAAAAACGATAAGCTTCGATTTTTTTCGAACCAAGTAACGTAGGTATATAAAATATTTGAATTAATTAAATATATATACATATAGATAATGTTTGAAACTTACGACAAGCCGTCGGTCTGAAGAAATCCAGAGCCGCACGCAAAACCGTAACCATGAGGTCCCCATTTCTTTCCGTAACAGGTTTTACAATAGACATCGTTATCAGGTCCGTCACACGCAATGATAGAATCCAAAGTTTTGGTGCAGTCGTGGCATTTGAAACACTTGCGATGCCATTCGCGACCTTTAGCAAGGACTTGTTCTGCTGCGTAAACTACCCCACCACATCGCGGGCAACCTTTGCCAGGTGGTGCCTGTATCGCGGCAGTATCAATCACCGTTGTTTTTGGTGCCTGATCACTAGACACAAAAAAATGAGATGTAATGAAATGTTAAGCAAATTTTTTTAAAAATAATGAAGGGTGTGTTCGGCTCAGGTCGGACTATTTTTCGATGAGTTTTAAGGCTATTCGAATTTAATTTATCGTTTTGGCTGAAGGTTAATAGTAATAATATAAATAATAAGTAAGGTGATGACAAAAACATACTTAAATAAATTTTTATTTATAAATACATGTTCTTACGTGTATTATATTATTTTTCTTAATTTTTTACTGTAATAATTATTGTTTTCTGCGATATCTTAAAAGATATGGAATGAAATAGAAAACACCAAGGAAGAAACGGACCTAGTACTCATTCTTACTTACTTTTTCGATTGCAATTTTCATATCGTGTAGGTACTGTAGGTATATGAAGTAGTAAGACTTTCTTTGATATTTTGTAGGCATAAGAATTCGGTTAGTAACTAAAGCTACAATAATCATATTATTTATATATTGTATAATTTAAAAGGCATGCATAAGTACCTCTCATTAATGTATTATTTTTAAAGATTTTGTGTAGATTACGTTACGTAAAAAAATGTTAATTAAATAAAATAGCCTTGCCTTCTATGTGGCCAATACTAAGAAATGTATTTCGCAGTATTTACAGGTTGTACGATAACCTATATCCGAACTGAGCTGAACGCACCCTGATTAGTTTATGCCCGAATTTCGGTAGCATCATTTTTGAGTATAGAGGTAGATTTTTATATATTTATAGATAGTTTCTTTATAACGCTTGTACAAACTGACAATGTTTTTATTTTTTATTTTTGTATAACTAGGGTATTCTAAATAAATAATATATACCTAATAATAACCTATACACCTATCTGTAGTTTTGCTTATATAGAATTTTGACTCAATTCGTATGGAGTTTATGTAAGTAGGTAAATCACAGATATTATGATTATAGGAACCGCCCGTAACTCTAAGTTTTTTCAATAATTTGACACATTTACCCTGTCAGTTATAATTTATTTCAATGTAAAATAAAATAGAAATAACGTAGTTGATTTGAACGTAACTGATTACGAATCATTTTAAGTTATTGCGCTGCTATGTAAGCATAAAGATCAGTAATAATAAATAAATAAATAAACGTCTCACACTCAACGGCCCCCAGTAGGATGTGAATCCTGTGTCGGGGGTCCGGAAACACACAATACTCAAGCACAAACGTCCAGATCATGACAAACATCTGTTTGACCTATACAAATATTTGTCATGTGCGGGGATCGAACCCGTGACCGCTAGCGCATCAGCCAGTTGCTGTGAACACTGCGCCAACGCGTTAAAATTATGTAATTGTTACGAATAAAAGGTCGTGCGCTTCTAAATATAAATAAAATAAATAGGTGGAATCTGCATCAGATTAAATATGTTGTGAGAGCGTATGGCTAGTCTTGCCTATATTAAAATTAGTTCGTTCGAGAACGAACAGCGCGATCTATTTTTGAATTGGCACTCTGCCATCTTTTGTTTGTATTATAAGCTGTTTTTATGAAAGGGATACGATGGAAATAACCTAAACCTGTCTGTAACCTGAGAAGATAATTTTTGACATAATTATGTTACCAAAAATATAAAAACACAAGACGTCAAACTATAAACATATACCTAACCTATGTAAGAAATGTGTATAATTGTGTTATGACGAAAAAATATTTGTGAAAAACAAATTTATTTAAATGTAATGTAAGACAATATAAATTGGCTTCTCTTCTTTGAGATAAAATAATTTTAAAATAAAACAAGATTTTATTTCATACGATATTTCTACATTTCTATGTGAATTTTTCTATAAAAATATATTTAAAAAAAAAATATATTCTTACCCATTGGCATAAGGGTCGCTCTGTAGAACTCCAGCTCCTTTACCATAACCGTATCCCTTGGGTCCAAACTTCTTACCGTAACAAACTAAAGAAAGATGTACGTATCAGTAAGGTAATTTAGTAATTCATCCAATACTCGAACAAAGTTGATAATAAAATTTATTTTTTAAATATAGGCAGTTCTTATTGGCAAGACATCGGCATTTTAATTTATTATTATTGAAAATACAAGAAACTGTCATGGAAAGTTAGTTTGTTGTAACTTGGATAGGATAAACAAACCTTTGCAGTAAATATCTTTGTCGGGGCCTTCGCAACAGTTCGTAGAGTCCAGCCGCTTATGGCAGTCGCCGCATTTGAAGCACTCCTTGTGCCATGCCTGGACATATAGTGAACAATGAAGGTGTGTGGGATGGAACATTCAAGCGAGGGCACTACACTCAGGGTACACGCGGTTACCACAATGATACTTGACGTTAACACCTAAACATTTCTTAATCGAACGTGCGTTCAGGTGGTTAACATAAGGACTCAAATACCTCGACAGTATATTTCTTTATCTGGTCCATCACAATGCGTCATTGAGTCTAGATTCTTGTTGCAAGTTAAGCATACGAAGCATCGTTTGTGATATGCCTACGGTACAAATTATAGTGTTATTCATCTGTTAATAAGCAAAGCTTACTCTTTCGTTTCATAGAGAGTAGTTTTGATGATGTACAAGTGTTTATATTAATTCCTTGTTTTACTTGAATTATATGAAAATTAAGAAAAATATATACAGTAATAAATGTATCATTAATTGTAACAATGCTATTACCTATGATAAAGTGATATTTTTAAAAAGTCTTACCGTTCCACGAGCAAGCATTTGTTCGGCAGCGTAAACATAACCACCACAACGCGGACATCCTTCTCCTGGCGGAGCCTTTGCAATCATACGAGGCTCCAAGCAAGCTCCATTCGTTCGAACGCCCCTGTACATATAAACCACATTATTGTGTGCTGCCCAGAGCCTATAATCCGGTTGAGCCACAATCCAGAAGAAGTGTTAAAAGCCTACAGGGCATCGGAATATTCCAATTGACCCCTACGAAGAAATGATTCACACTCATGGTAGCGAAGCAAGTGATACCGGCGGCGCACCTCCGCCGTAATGGGAGAAGGTAAGGGCTCCCGGCCGCCCGCACTATGTGGTTCGTGATTAGGTCTAGTCACACATACTACATGTTTTATCAGAGGGCGCTTTCCTTATCCCATCACATGATTTGGCTGATTAAATATATGAGAAGCGTTAACTAAGTGTTAGTTTGGATCAGTTGCGGAGAAAGTTACAAATGACAAGAATGAGATAGATTTTCTTTGCATGCTGTAATGGTGCGACTCGAGCGTTACAAAGCCGTGCCTAGGCTTTATTATAATGGGTTCTCACCATTGTTCTGTCGTTTTCGGTTCGCCCTGATTAGGAGTAAGGAAAAATCTAGGGAAGGAACGCGGCGACCCGGCGAGAGCCTTTGCCGTTACTACTCGGGCCCAAACCGGTTTCGACCACGTTCCCGTTCAACAACAATTCGGAATTGGTAGTCGACTGTTTTATTTAATTTTTTTATAAATTATAAATAATTAGACCGATAAAAAAAATTAAGCAATAGCGAATAAATAACCCTAACTAGAATAATTTAAAGTACAGTGGCGACCGCGAGGCACTGCTGGTTGGCCGAGATGCGTGTCGGCGTCCCGCTCTGCTGGACGGCTGCTCGCACTCAATTCCTGTTGCGACATAAACGGAGACTGATCATGCACATGTCGGGCAGCGCATAATTTACAGCCGAGCGCGCACTTTCTGCTCATATGAGATTATGTACACGCGGTTAATGTTGTTACGTACGGGCCCGCAGGCCGGTCGGCACAGCGACCTTAGATAAGGAAAGACCCTCAGATGCGCGGGCGGCGGGAGTTCGAATGAATTTGGTACTTACGCATTCTCGCCTTTAAGGTGGTCCCCGGTGTCCATGGACAGGCAGCCAGCACCGCCACCAAAGCCATAGCCTTTAGGTCCGAATTTGCGCGCGTGGCAATTTTTGCAGTAAAGTTCACCTTCGTGTTCTGTGCAGTTGGTAGAATCCAGTAATTTCTGGCAAAGACCTAAATTAAGAAAATTATTTTAATCAATATAGGAATATTTATTATCATTTCAAGTATGCTCTAGAGTTAGGTTTTTATTTTTTTATCTGTAAATTCATCTGTCGCAAACTTATCTTTGGGAAGATCCATTTTATTAGGTTTTCATTTCATCACTTGAAATACATTTTAAATATTATTTTTTACTCAAATATTTTAGAAATATTATGTTTTTATTTAAAAACAATCGACATAATAAACTTAGAAATACTTCTATGAAATATTTTTCATAATCGAATAGATAAATGATTTAAACGGTTAAGTTTCTGTAAAATATTTTTGTTGTTTTTTGTTTCATTACGAATCAATAAAAATATCCAAAATTCAAACCAAACTTATTTTAAATACAGCTCAATTGGTATTTGTTATTTAGATATCTTACCGCATTTGAAACACATCTTGTGCCATTTGAGTCCACCGGCGACACGTTCTTCTGCCGCGTATACGGACTTGCCGCATTTCGGACACTTGGGGTTGTCTGCAGGTTTGAAAGGCATTGTGCTCGCTTAACTTATCCTGAAAATAAATGTTAAATGTTTTACTATAACTCAATGATTTAATCGTCAAGGTAGGTCTAAGATTATGTTAAGTTTTGTTTATGCGGCAACGTGGAATTATATCCTGTTTTTATTAATATTCAAATTTTAGAAAAGGTTCCCTCTTATCGATACCCAACAATTTAAGTTACTTCTGAAGCAATAAACATTTTAGTGCTAGAATAAAGCATCATTGAATCACTGACAAAAATAATTGTAATTATTGCATTCTTTGGCCTAAATCCAAGTTACCGTGTTCACTAACACCGCATTAAAACTGCACTTTATAGCTCAAAAACCACAAACAAAACGAAATATTATTTAACACGGCTCTCCGATATTGAGAAAATTTTGCGTGAGGACGTGCGAATTGTAAGGCGGGCAGAGCGTGGGTTGTATTCCGACGCTCCTAATTTGGGCGTCCAGGTAAAGTTACGCTTCTGGAGTAGTAATGCAACGCTATAAATAGATTGCATAAGGAAGGAGCCGTTAAATCACTCGCGATCAGGTTAAGTTTTTTTTTTTTTTTTGTTAGGATTATGTCACTTTCACCAATCACGGACCTGTTCGTCGAGTCGCTACGAGAGTCGAGCTCCCGGACGCGTATACAGTTCAGGGCGTTGATGCCGAGACTGCGGTTCGCGGAAGTCGAATGATGCGCGAGGGCAGTGGGCCACCGTAGTCTATGCTCGAGTTGCACACGGCCCCAGTGGAGGGGCGTCCACACCGCCCTCGCACCCTCGCTCTCGACTGTACTTCGTGACTACCCCCAAGAATCAACAAGTGATCATATCGAACAAACATATAAGTATCGTAGTAATTATTAAATTATAAATAATTATACAGTTATATATATCAGTTAATATAATTTTAACTTTTCATGCAAAAGTGATTACACCGAAATTTGATTACTTTTTTTAAGACAGTATTTTTTAAACAAAGCGGGGAACAAATTTTGTTTAACTTTAAGAAGTTTTTTTTTTTACTATAATTACATTAGTAAATTTATAACATATTTACATAACATGTTTTCATTTTGTTACTTAAATTAATTGTGATTACTGCACAATTTATCTTCTAAACTAAGAAACTAACTGCCTGATATAACTGTGGTTGAAAATGCTATGTTTAATCATGCTGTCGAAGATTTTCCTTACGTTGCACTAAAATTTGGTTTTTATATAATAAATTAATTCACTAACATATTTAATTTTAAGAGAAGTGTGATTTTTTTAATTAATAATTCTTGATACATAAATTATAGTATGAAAATTGAGAAAAAAATAATTGATTTTTTTTCTAAATAATTTCGAAATTGTAAAAGAAAAAAAAAACTTTCAAAAAATATTTTTATAAAAACTCCTGCCATCTTGACTTCTACCAGCTTTAATTTCACTATCTGTAAAATTTATTTAATAAGATATAATTGATGACAGAAACGATAGTATAATTTTTGACAGGTGTTTTTTCTTTTACAATTTCGAAATTACTAAAAAAAAACAGAGCTACCTGAGCTCGCCACTTATTTTTTCTAGTTAACATATGTAGGTCCAGACTACATTACGTCTTGGTATCAACGACGATGAAATCATATACCTAAATTGCTACCAACTCCCTAGCTATCTTATCAGTTGAGAATTTATGAAATAGTTATACCTACTGCTAGGTTTACTAGATGGGTATTGAACAAGAATCGATTCCTTAATATAAATAAATTAGGACATCTAATATATAGAAATGGAATCATTATATTGTTTTGCTTTAAAAATAATGATATTTTATAAAATAATGTAACAAATTCAGTAAGTAAAATTAATAATTAAAGTATAAGTATTTAAAAAATAAAAAAAATTATAAGTTAAATTAATAATTAAACTAAAGTTCTGTTTTTGGGTATTAACCAAAAATGATATGTTTTTAAACATTGACCATATTTTGTTTTCTTTCGTGATCTTCTTAAAGTAACACTTAGACTTATCACCTTTTTTTTTTTTTTTTTTCTTTTTTTTTTTTTATCTTACTTATCACCTATTTTAAATTATTCTCCATAACAGCAGAAAGGCGAAGGCTTATGAGGTTGACCGTATGGATAGATGGATAAGAAAATCCTTACGAGATCAGGAATTACGTGGGAAAAAACGCTATTAGAAAGAGTTTATAATTATCGTCAAAGTTCTGGAAAAAACTACAAATTTAATTATAATTTATTCCATAGGACAATAAAATTAACTAAACTTAATATTGGATCAAATTTACTGTATAAAAATTAAAATTTCAGTGATCAATAATTACGTGGAATATAAACATATACGTTTACCCATACTTGATGTTAATGGATTAATTGAATGCTGACCTCGAGGTATTAATAATAATTTATAGGTAATTCATATTTGACTAGTGATCGTACTTTCTCGCTTTAAAAATTGATATCAACGCTTCCATAACTCACAATTAAAAAGAATCGATATTATTGTTTTGAGAAATTATGTATTTGTATGTTACCATTGACTTAAACTATAAGCCTAACTCTATGTATGTAATGTGTTTCTTGTAAGCGAATGAAAAATTAAACCATTAGGTATAGGACACTCAGTTTCACTCTTGTGTCTTATGTTTATTGTTTGTTTATCACAGCCAATTGACTCCAAAATAACTGAATTGATTGACATCTTAGACCTGACCACAGATGTGTTTCGTTAATCAATGAATATGTACTTATTAGAAATTAGAAAAAAATGTGGAACTTTTTGTACCATATGATTATTGCATGAAATATTAAGACTTATTGTAAGAGCCTCAAATGAAACCCTCAGTGTATAAGTTCAAAATGTACTTTGCAAATTTTTATTCCAAAGATTATGTTTTTTACATACTAGGTCAAGATTACTAAGTTAAAAAAGGAAACAGTTTTACGCTTTGTACAATATAAATTTTTAAAACTTGTCATTAATGTTAAAAATCGCAAAGAAATATAAAATGATAGATTATGTAATGTTAATTCAAAATTTATTTACGATGTCACTTCCCTTTATTTTATTAGGATATGTTTACATATTATTTGATCAGCCTGAAGGTGGTGTTTGATAATGACCTCCTTGCTATAGTAACATCGATTTACGAGTAGAATTAATCCTATACTAGTATACTTGGTTATCTTAATATAAGACGACATATATTAAGGATATTAAAATTATATACTTATTTATTAAATCTATGCTACGCTGCGACTAATAAGGGTAGAGCAGTAACCATTAATGGTCGACTTTCTATCAAAACGAAACGTTGGTAAAACTGAGAGTTAACATAAGTTAGTTTATATCGAAAACACGAGATCGATCACGTTAACTATTGTATAAAGATGATATATTGTTGATTAACATGTATTTGAATAATGAATGTGTTCGAATCCCGGCGGATATATCCTCATGGATGCAATGCCAATACGCTTGAGGTGTTTATTTCACTATTGTCATAATTGTAAATGCTTTATTAATAGCAATTATTTACCTACATACGCACACGTCACCATACGTGATAACAATGTTGACGTCAATTATTTATTATTACCAGAGACATTTTCCAATGTGATCGTTATGTGAGTCATATTCCGATTTCAGTCTCATTAGACAAAAATACACTAATGATAGATCGACGAACAAGATGCTTGACTCACAATTTTGGCAAGTTTAAACTATATATAAATCGACAATGACCAATGACTACTACGGTCCTTGTTGTATTGTTCGTAAGATAAAAGGCTAACGTTGTTTGATAGTCCAGATTTCATAATATTTTTACCCGACTGCGACAGAAGGAGGGTTATTACTAACTGAATTAATGATTAGGTAATACAAATATAAACGAAAAATAAATAAAAAATGAAAATACAATATTGCGACAGAGCCTCTTTTCATGTTACGTTTGTGTTGACTACAGACTCGTATACGGTTCGCTTCTCTTGTAATGCTATATTATAACGTTAAAAAAGTATTAAATGAGCATTGTTTCAAGATAGCTAATCTAGTTTTTCGTAAATTTGTGTAACTTATGTCCGAATAATGGGATTCCTATAATACTTAAATACTTTTTAAATCTCAAGGGAACTTGTTTTCTTTTGAAGTTTTCACTCTTTTATATTTAGTCAACTTTTTCTAGTTTTGAAGCCCATCTATAGTGTCGTAAAGAGTCAATTATTGCAAAATGAAGACAATTTCTATATTATTTGTAAATCTTCCATTCACAGAACATATTATACTTACGTACATTTAATAAATTAAATTTCGTATTATTATTAGTAAGCTAGTATGTAATCATCTTCTAATAATTTTATATATTTTTATTTTTATTAGATACGGACAAAGTCGCAGGTCAAAGACAGTTAACGATCAAATAATATAATATTTTTATTGTAAATACACAATTAGTTCAGTTGCGAATCGCATCATATTATAACGCACCTTGCCAACTTCATCACACCTGCTTGTCTATTAATATTTTCACAAAAATATCTTCATACGTGCTTTTTGTAGTGCTACATAAAAATTACATGTTAGTTCCATAAAGAAATAAAAAAGGCATATATTTATTATTTGTAACATAAATAACAATATTTTGAATCTTAAAATCCTTTTTTTAATACTTGTAAGTTTTAATCTATAATATAAAAATAAGTCGGGTTTTCCTTCCTGACGCTATAATTCCAGAACGCACGAACCGATTTCCACGGTTTTGCATTGGTTGGAAAGGTGTCGGGCTCCGTGAGGTTTATAGCAAACAAAATTCAGGGAAAATTTCAACAGAAAAGCAGGAAAACAGGGAAAATCATTTTTCACATTCAGCGCCATCTCTGATACATAGCATGTACTACAAAGCAATATGGTTTTGCATGGTGGTGGAAACGAAGCTATCTGGTGGCGAAACGGAGTTCGCCGGGTTTGCTAGTTTTGTATGAAATATGCTCTATTATCTTTACTTTGTAATATTGCACTTATTCAAAAGTGTAAATATATCTATCAAATATATAAAATTAAGAGTATTTAGATCAAAAGTGCAGCCTTATTTGCTGAACACATGGCGATCGCAGTCCATATACAAGGTTATCTAGCTAAAATGGAATCAGTTATGACAAACAGCTTGTTTCCTTTTAAGGTGTGATTACGAGATGGAATACAAATGGCCTACTTTTATAAGTAATATTTGTAAATATTGTAGGTTCACCTCTAATTCAGTAAAACATTTGTCGATGCTATTTTATGTTCATATATCTATACAAATAATAAATCTGTTAAAAACTCCGTTTCATTAATACACTATATATCATCAAGAATAAATTTTAATAGCGCGTATTTTTTTTGTATCAGCGCCATCTCTTATCGTGTTTTTCTGTGTTCACGTATCACATAAAAAGTACAAAACCAATGTAAATAACTTTAATACATAAAAATTAGAAATAACTTACAGTATATTTTAGTTTTTGTTTCATTGTAATTAAATTTAAAAATAAATATTTAAGAAAATAGAAATAGGTACCTACGCCGCCAACGCCATCTGGTCTAAGGAATCTTTAAAACTCACAAAACTTATATTTGAGTTATTATTTTGTTAAACTTAAAAGTTTACTAAATATGTCGATAGGAATAGAAATCGTTTTAATATTTTAGATAAACATCATTTTCAATTAATATACTATTATGTTAAATATTAATTATGTTAAATGTCACTAAATATAAAAACGATAGGGGAACCTGTTCTACCTTGGTCAGTTTTTTTTATTTTTATTTTTTATAAAATAATGTCACTTTCTACGTCTGTCAAATGTATATGTATGTAAAGAGCATTTAATTAACTAGAAAATTCAATGATAAAACTGTGTATATTTCTAAAGACTTGAGACCACTACCCACTTGAAAAAAAAAGGGAAAACTGACCAAGGTACAACAAACCAGATGTACCTTGGGCGGTGTCCGTTGTACCTTGGACAGAGAAGGTTCAAATCAAGATAAACACTTTTATTAGCTATAATTTATTTATTTTCTGTTGAAATAATATAAGTTATAATTACTTAATCATATGAATATTTGCAAATATAAAATAAAAACAGTTACTGACAACATTATCTAAGTAAAACTATTATTCTTTTAAATAAGCCTCATCTATCTATTTTCTACTCATTATTGTCGACAATACTTTGGCTTCGAATTACGTAATTGTAATTTAAAACCTAATTATTTTTTATTTTAATATTATATAATATAAGTTCCAACAAAACATCCATTAAAATTGTTGTATTAAACAAAAATAAATCATAAAAAAAACTTAAGAAATTACAACAAAAATAAACAAAAAAAGAACTTACGAAACACTCACAATCAGACTTTTAGTTAATATTTTGGGATGAATTCTTACTTATATTTAATTAAATAGTATTAACAAAAATCCAAGTATTTTTCAATTTCTGGAACACGATAAACTTCTCTTTTTGAGTTGACTCTCTTTGGTGGGTTAATCTTTTCCTTGATATCTTGATACGGGTACAAGTTCAAATCCTCCTTTTCATGCCATTTCCAGTTTTTCAAAGACTTTTGCATGGAATTTATAAAAACTCCTTCTTCACTAAGGGATTTTATTTTACACACATGAAGAAGAACACTTCGTAAGTTCGGTGGCTAAGGTACAACATCGCGACAACTTCACTAAACAGGTTTTATAAGCCCACTTGCGATTGAGGTTAGGATCAGACGCTCATGCTGTATAGTAGCTAGATATACTAAGATCAGATTTTATATAAGACAATTTTCACAAACATACAACACTTTAAATAAATTGGAATAAAGTAAAACCCAAAATACTTACTTTTTGAGTGTAAAACAATACATTACCTTTTTTAACTGTGCTCACACGGCGCCAGCGAAACGCAACTAAAGTCACATTAATGTGGACAAATGACGATTCAAATATTATACACAACGGTTCTAAATGGCGCAAAATTTTTGAAAAAAATGAGATTGTTCTAGGTACAACTCTGTCCAAGGTACAACAGGTTCCCCTATTCTACAATTATACGATAGATGGCGCAGATAATTTTCTGAATCGCGCTGACCAAAACTTCGGTCAAAAGAATGACACTCGCCCGTATTTAAAAATTTGTTTTTCTTTTTTGTATATAATTAAATACTTTAGGGTACTACGGTCTTGATTGTTTGTTCGTTGTTAAAATTTAAAATATTTGGTCGTTATTTGTTTGTTGATTGTACAAAGTTGGATGGTTATAGCTATTTAAGTTGTAATCTATAATATATATATATATATATATATATATAAAGTCGTGTTAGTTACACCGTTTATAACTCGAGAACGAGTGGAACGATTTTTACGATTTTTGTGTTTTTGGATTTGTCTTCGTCGGGAATAATACTTATTAAAATATGGTATTCATCAATGAGAAAATAATTAATAAAAAAACAGTTCAAATGTTTCATCCATACTATCTATATATATAGATATAATAAATCTGTCACTCAATCCGTCTATTATAAAATATTTTCCAGTATCGACGCAGGTGTAGGTGATTAAAAATATATAAATGTATAATTTTTAAAATTTTAGTTAAATACCCGTGCGAAGCCGGGGCGGGCCGCTAGTGTAGAAATATAGTGCTACATATTTAAAATATTTAATTTAAGGTTCTTATATCGAGCGTAGCGATATTAGACACTAGATTTTAGACAAGTTTTAAGATCAGTTCTGTATTTTTGTTTGTGTAATTAATCTGTTTTAAATTAAGGTTTAATTAAGGTTTTATTATAATTATTGTTTTGTATAACTACTGCTTTCTTTTTGTGCTCTTCCAATAACAGAAAAGTGCGATTTTTTGACGCCTGGTTCATAAGTCTGTAAATTCTATCAACACCAATCTCCTTACGATAGTGGATTTTATATCGGCCGGACTTAACCGTGAGATGCAAGTGAATGTCCTATATTTTGACTTCCAGAGGGCTTTTTGTTGTTGGAAAAGCTAAGTGGTCTAGGTTTGACACCAGGATTGCTTAGGTTCGTCGTTCTACCTACGTGATCGTCAACAGTATGTCCGGCTTGGCTTTTGTGAATCACAAACCTATCACACACACTCCGAGAATCAGTCAAGGATCGATTCTTGGTCCTCTTCTGTTTATTCTAATGATTAACGAGCTTCCTACAATCAACAAATATGCGAAATATGTCCTTTACGTCGATGACCTGAAGCTCTAAATTTATATTAAGGTGCGAGATGACTGCGTGTTGCTTCAGCGTGATATTGATATCATTTGCTAGGAGATCTAATGTAACACATGAAACATGATGCGCAAAGTTGTCAGAGACATGGTGGATGCTCCAGAGTCACAAGAGAATTTTTGTAGGATTTTCGTTCCTTTTTTATCAAAATTCGCCGGAACAGAATATACACATTGTTTGTTTTTCCGCCGTGTCACGTAGAGGCTCACGCGAAGTCCCCCATTCCGCACTCGCTCATCGCGCTCAATGCTCTTTTGGACGACGCCTCACTGTGACATTTTTTCTGATGAGTAGAAGATTATGTATGTAGAGTGCTCACGATAGTGTGAATTGAATGTATGATATTATATGTACGATGAAAACTGACATTTAGCAACACTTTTTTTTTAATTATTGACATTTTAATACTTTATTTTAATTTACATGTAGATATCAGGCTTTTGACATTGCTTATTGTGTAATTGTGACAAACAGCTTTTTACTATATTCTTCACTCGTCTTTTTGACGTGATAACGTCTAGTAAATCGATGAATGCCGGCTGCACGCACGAAAAAGCATGACTCATGGTCACGTTCCGCGAGCGAGCGAATTAACAAAAAATTGTAAATAATTGAATTAACTTCTTTTCACTGTACAAAATAATGATAATTCAGTGATAATAATTCATTTCAATTCATAAAAGTATGCAATTTTTATCAATGTTTTGTTATGACGGTATCACGTCAAATTATCGTCCGTAAACCGACTTTACAGACAACCAATTTTTTATTATTCAATGTTATATTGTGAATCAATTTTTAATTTTGAAATTTGTGTTTTTTTTTTAAATTATGTAAAATTAGTGTAAATGGTTAAACCGTTCTAAGTAACTAACTAAATAAATAAATATATCAATTCATCATTTTATTATAAGCATTGCATATCATTATAGCATAAAAGAGTAATAAAAACCAATCCATCCATCCATCCTCACAAATTTGTTTTTTATAATATTCGTAATACGGACACGGATTTGTTGATTTGAAAGTTTGTAGAGTATCTACAATATCGTATATTGTAGGTTTATGAATAATTGTTAGCAGTACCTCAATAATAATTTATTGACAAATATATGGAAATATACATAATAATTATACATTAAATCTATCGTAAATATTCAACTATATGAGTAGACTTATTAGAGCTGAAAATAAATATTTTTTTAACTGCTGTTTAACTTTTAAATCACGATTTCATTATCATATTTATGTATGTACTAGCGGCCCGCCCCGGCTTCGCACGGGTCTTTAACTAAAATTTAAAAAATTATACATTTATATTTTTTATCACCTACACCTGCGTCGATACTGGAAAATATTTTATAATAGACGGATTGAGTGACAGATTTATTATATCTATATACATACATACATACATACATACATACATACATACATACATACATACATACATACATACATACATACATATATATGTATATAGATAGTACGGATGAAACATTTGAACTGTTTTTTTTTATTAATTATTTTCTCATTGATGAATACCATATTTTAATAAGTATTATTCCCGACGAAGACAAATCCAAAAACACAAAAATCATAAAAATCGTTCCACTCGTTCTCGAGTTATAAACGGTGTAACTAACACGACTTTATATATATATAGATTACAACTTAAATAGCTATAACCATCCAACTTTGTACAATCAACAAACAAATAACGACCAAATATTTTAAATTTTAACAACGAACAAACAATCAAGACCGTAGTACCCTAAAGTATTTAATTATATACAAAATAGAAAAACAAATTTTTAAATACGGGCGAGTGTCATTCTTTTGGCCGAAGTTTTGGTCAGCGCGATTCAAAAATTTATATTACGTATTCTGCGCCATCTATCGTATAATTGTAGAATATCGTTTTTATATTTAGTGACATTTAACATAATTAAAATTTAACATAATAGTATATTAATTGAAAATGATGTTTATCTAAAATATTAAAACCATTTCTATTCCTATCCGACATATTTAGTAAACTTTTAAGTTTAACAAAATAATAACTCAAATATAAGTTTTGTGAGTTTTAAAGATTCCTTAGACCAGATGGCGTTGGCGGCGTAGGTACCTATTTCTATTTTCTTAAATATTTATTTTTAAATTTAATTACAATGAAACAAAAACTAAATTATACTGTGAATTATTTCTAATTTTTATGTATTAAAGTTATTAACATTGGTTTTGTACTTTTTACGTGATATGTGATCAGAGAAAAACACGATAAGAGATGGCGCTGATACAAAAAAATACGCGCTATTGAAATTTATTCTTGATGTTATATAGTGTATTAATAAAACGGAGGTTTTAACAAATTTATTATTAGTATAGATTGAAAAAATCGTACCTACTCATTTGAGGGTTCACGGTACAGCATATAAATACTTATATTTCTGATGACTATGATGAATTATAATTTGGCGAAGTGAATACTATAACTGTAATATATATTTCTATATAACTGTAATTTTTTTTTTTTTTTTTTATGAAATAATTTGAGCGCGTTTGACTTCTATCTTGTCTGATGTAGGGGTGTTCATCGGAAAAAATTATCGATAATTTTATTATCGATAATTATCGTATTGAGTTATCGATAGTTATCGATAATTATCGAATGAACAGTTATCGATAATTATCGGATAAAAAATTATCGATAGTAGCGAAAGTTATCGATAATTGACGGCCGGCTGGTCGAGTGGTCAGGCAACTGGACACTTTACGCAGCGGTCGCGGGTTCGAATCCCGCCAGGTGCAGATAATTTGTATGACGAATATAGATGTCTGCACCGGGTCATGGATGTGTATTTATCTATATATGTATTTATATCTTAAATTTATTTCCGTTCCTAGTACCTGTAACACAAGTTCTTACGAACTTACCACGGGGCTAGGTTAACGTGGTGTGATTGTTGGTTAATATTTATTATTTATTTATTAATTATCGAATAAAAATTATCGATAGTGGCGAAAGTTATCGATAATTATCTGATAAAAGTTATCGATAGTTCACGAAAGTTATCGATAATTATCGACACAATTTTCGGACAACGAAAAAAAAAAAGAAAAAAAAAAAAAAAAAAAAAGGTCATCCGCCATCCCGTATTGCTATAATCCTCCGTTCCCTATCAGAATACCTAAAAAAAAAAAACAAGGTCATCCGCCGTCCCGTATTGCTATAATCCTCCGTTCCCTATCAGAAAACCTAAAAAAAAAAAAAAAAGGTCATCCGCCGTCCCGTATTGCTATAATCCTCCGTTCCCTATCAGAATACCTAAAAAAAAAAAAAAAAAGGTCATCCGCCGTCCCGTATTGATATATAATCCCCCGTTCCCTATCAGAATACCTAAAAAAAAAAAAAGGTCATCCGCCGTCCAGTATCGAAATAATCTATCGATAATTATCGGATCACATAAAAATATCGATCATTATCGGATCGGAAAAAATTATCGATAATTATCGGATCGCAAAAAATTATCGATAATTATCGAATGAAAACTTATCGATAATTATCGATAATTATCGAATGAACAATTATCGATAATTATCGAATCAAAATTATCGAATAACACTTATCGATAATTATCGATAATTATCGAATGAAAAATTATCGAGTAGTTACGAATTATCGATAATTATCGCACACCCCTAGTCTGATGGTAAACAAAGATGAAGTCTAAGGTGGAGCACGCAAACTCAAATAGTGCCTGTTCACTCTTGCCTTAAAAATCCCTAAATTGTACGTATCGGGAAACAGCGACGCAGGAAGAGAATTCCATTCCTTTGCAGTTCTAATAACGAAAGAAGATGCGAACCGCGAGGTGCGAACCGGAGGAATGTCGACCACGTATGGATGAAATCCCCGTCCACGTCGTGTCGTCCGATAGTGGAATGGTGCTGGGGGAATCAATTCGTGCAATTCCTGTGCACACTCACCGAAATGCAACCTGTAGAAGACACACAGACTAGCAACCAGACGGCGATGTTCGAGGCTCTGGAGCCGTCTTGAAGCAAAAATATAAATAATCATTAACACAAGGTGAGAGGTGAGTGAGAAGAGAGAGGTGAGTGAGGTGGTGAGAATTCTCAGTCATATTTTATAATATGTTTTATATTTTATATTTATGTCTATTGACTCAATGTCACTCTTTGAATACTTAGAAGTACTCATACATATTATGAGAATATATATTTATACTAATATTATGAAGTGAAAAGATTTGTTTGTTTGTAAGTAATCAAAAACAACTTTATTCAAATAGGCCCATAGAGCATCTTCGAATCGTCATTTTACAAATTAACATTTAAAATTGATTATTATTTTGTAATGATAAAGCTACCACCGATTCGGAATGTAGATTCTGCAAAGAAGAATCGGCAAGAAACTCCGCAGTTACTCTGACTCTGACTCAGACTTCATAAAGATCGACAATTTTTTATTTGACCAACAGATTTCGAAATTATCGTATTTAAACAATTAAAAATAGTATTATACGTATATGTATAATGTTAGTTTAGATGTCATAAAATTTTAATTATTGTTTTAATTTTCTATTTGTACTCCAAAAGCGACCCCATGATGATGAATATTCACAATAAATTTAATAACGTACATGTTCGCGTCCGCGATAAAAAGTCCCGACCTCGCATGTATCCCAAATGTTAATCGTAATGCGTGTTTTACTGTATTGTACTGTAACAATCTGTATACCTACATTCCACAGCTGGGCTAAGACGTCATCTCCTATGAATGAGAAGGGTTACAGCTCAATCTGCCATGCTACTCACGTGCGGGCTATGGTATACATATCTCAAAATATGACAATATAGGTAAATATTCTATGGAAACTTTGCGATTAAGATATTTTACAAAGTAACATGAATCAAATAGTTAAGTAAAATTGCATAAGCATTAAGACTTAAGACTTTTTACTTTATAGACAGTTTGAGATGGGGATAATATTTGACTTGTTTTTTAATTTGATACCTACGTACGAGGAAACTGATTATATGTAAAGATTGTACGACAACGTTGTTTATTTTTGTACCAAATATTATTACATGCGACAAAAATTTTATGGCCGTGAAATGTGAAAAACGTCTAATAACAAAATCGAGCTGGCAAGTATTCAAAGTTGTCCATATCTCTATCGCGCCTCTCCGTGACTCTCATTATTTTACCGAGTGATGTGAAATTTTGGATACTTTAATGGATAATTACATAATGAAATAAGCCCTAAGTCGTTACAATGTTGTCTTATGTCTTATGATTAGTAATCTAATTGTAAAAATGTGTACTCACGAGCATTATTTAATATTCAATATTTAACATTGAAGATTAAATATTAATATATTGAATAATAACTAGATTAAATGTATTATTAAATTAAATAATATTTATGCCTAACTTATTTTTTTTTTTACGATGACACCTATTGTTTGCTAATTAGATCTATAAAAAAATTTACGCGATCAGAGTTTACCGTATCAACGCCATTGAAGATGTAGGTCAATCACGTCTTCAATTTAGATTATTAATAAAAATAATGTGACAAGATAAACACATGCTTCATGATACAACAGTAATAAATCAATAGTACTTTAGTCACTAAGTAATATAAATAGCCACATCCCACAGATCATAACTATAAATAAATGTGAATTTCGTACCGATTACAAAATAGTAATCGAATGAATTCGTGGAATGTGAAAGAAATGAGATTAAATAACACTCAGGTGTTTACGATTCTCTCTGCAGGTGTGGCAGATCTCTCCGTGCGCGCGTAGGATGCTTTTAAAATAACATGGAAACCCTCGGAAAGCTGTGGTTACTCAGCGCTACGAAACTCTTCGTATGTGTTACTCATCCTCGCTGTAGGTAACCACCTACGCTGTATCAAAATTTCATACACTACTTTTAGATAACTATAATGTGAAACTACTTATTCTATTTTTGTATTGAAAGGCTAGTACTTTAATAAAGTAAATATTGTGATTAAAATCTGGGATGTTGTGATAAATCTCTTAGGGGGTATGAAATTATATTTCAGTTACACATACCAAGTGCAATGTATTTATATTTGTGTTCGATGTATTTCAGATTTGAAATAGTAATAATAATTATTAATAAGAATAGTTAAGTTATAGTAGTCTTAGTTATGTTATTTGTTTTTTATTTATTCATTTATACGTAATTCCAAATGAAATAAAATATAAAATAAGAGCTTCAATTTACTTAAAAAACATACCTCCAGTCATATGAGATGACCAAAATTCGTAAATAAACGCGATATAAGTACTACGGACAACATTTTTTTGAATTATTACGATGATATCAATTATAATGATTTTAAAACTTGATACTTCCGTTTACAAAATAATTCGGTTTCAACCGTACTTTTGCGCATAAAATTCCTTAATATCCTGCAGGGTATTAATAATCTTATGTACATTAAGCCTTACAATTTACAAACGGTCAGGAACTCTCACATCACACACATCACATGACAGTTTCATTTGATCTGTTAACTTTTACTTTACTATTTTTATATTTAATGCAATTATTAAAATGAATATATATATATATACATATAATGAATTAAAAAAGAAAAAAATATTAAAAAAATTATGATCATAAATGATAAATTGTTTATATGAAATATATATTTTACTTAATATTAATATAAGATTATAATATTGTGAATAATTTTTATTAAAAAAATACATTTAGAAGGTTTTATAAATATAGATTGTGTTTTCCTAATCTAAATCTTGTTGATTTTAAAATGAAATTATATATATACTCGTACAGTTCAAAGCTGGAGTCAAATTATCCAATTCTTGTTCCTACCTTCCTCCTGAATGTGCCCATTGCGGACATAACGTAACACTCATACATGTGCATTTATACATATGTTTTCATCGCGGTTATTTCGGTCCATGAAAGCGTGGCACAGAAACATTAGGTAGCGGCCGCAGTTCGCGCATTATTTAAACGAACTCTTACCCGCCCATGGATGTCTGTTTTTCAAAGTAGAATATATAGTAAAATAACGTTGTAATCTTTACATATAATAAAATGGTAGGAAAGTCAAAACATAGAAATTTTTTTTTAAAGAATACTTGGGGTGTGATCTACAATCGATACCGAAGCCAAAAATATAGTTTTTAGAGTTTTTGTCTGTTTGTCTGTATGTATGTCCGGGATAAACTCAAAAAGCACTGCATGGATTTACTTCAAATTTGGCACGAATATTATAAAGAAGTCGGGTCAACATATAGGCTACATATTATCACGCTATCACCTACGGGGAACGAGCAGTGAACATTTATTTCTTCAACGCATTCTGTAACAACGTGTAATCTAATAGCGTTCACGCAGACGACGTCGCGGGCAGCAGCTAGTTAGACATAAAAACATTGTAAACTTTTGACTTTTAAGATAAATGTTTATATGTATACTTTACCGTCCTAGTGCAATTCTATTGTTTCTATACTTAAGTTGAATTAGGGAACTTTTTAAGAAAAATTCAGTGGTTTCGTCGTTGCTTTTTATCTGTAGGAAAATAAAAAATAAAAAAAAAAACGTAAGAAATTTTGTTGCGATTCGTGTTTATATATATTTATCAAACTCGACCGTTGGCATAGCAGCCAGTTGATTTGATCACTACGCCAACACGTTTGCAAGGCCGGACTTTCTAAAGAAAACAAAAAACAAAACAACGTATACCCACTTATATTCCTATTTTAATGATAGTGTTTTATCGTAACATTCTACATACATTAATCTCTAACATACATTATCTCCTTCGCAATGTGCTGTCACATTAGTTGATTTGAAGGATTTGATTCCTGTTACCTGTCTGACGCAAACGATATAGCGAGAATACCCACCAAGTGTGTCATGTTCACAAATTGTCGTTCAATGCCAAACTATCATTTGATGAGTAATGTAAACGTCTTACATATGTGCCAAAATGCCTCGACAATATAGGTAATTGTATTCTACGATATTGTCTCTAAAAATAGTTGATATAATAATATACATTTTTCATGAATAGGTAATCAATTACTCTAAAAATACAATTAAATTTCAAATCAGTACAGTTATTAGTTTATTATTATTACATTACAAGAATATAATCAGAAAATGTTAAACGTGTCAGCTTTTGAACCAGAGGAAATATAAGTTATTCACAGGATTCTATCAAAATTAAATATGAATGCTATCCAGGAAAATGACGAATAAACAACACCCATAGTACTTGACTATTACTAAAATTAGAACTAATCTATATTTAACACTTATTCGACAATAAATTAGTTATTTCGAAACACTTGTTCGTAATCTAATTAATGACATCGCTGCTCAAATGTCAACAATGAAATAGTCAACAATGAAACCAATAGATTTTATTTTATATATTCGTAGTTGTACGAAGTGAATGCACATGATCTTTTTCAAAATACAAGGAATTGTTATACATGACATGACATAGACATTTACACTTTATGCAAGAAATAACAAAAAGTGCAATTTTCATGCTAAATAATTTGTAATAGGTATAAGGATTCACTTTTTTGTTTGGCAGAATAGAACATATCGCTAGTTCTCGTCTATAGAATCTACGTTCCCTAATTACATTACAGATTACTAAGCGTTTTGATTAAAAATATTCTGACATTGGCAAAATTTGCCAAGCGACATTACCAAATAATACTTTGTCATTTTATATTTCTTGCAACAAAGTCCAAAAGTAAAAAGATTGTTATGAATTCATTGATCTATAAAAAACCCTATGAATCAAATATTTTGTTAAGGATTGCCAAAACGTAATTAGATTTAATGACGCAGTCTTTGTAATAAAGATCACGTGATATTTGCACTGAAACTCAAGGATTTCCTTTAAATTTATTTGCTAAATCATCAAAGTGGTTTATATATTAATACAAGCGGTAAATTAGTTGTGTACCTCATTAAGTCAACAAATAAAGAAAAACTATTTGATATGTTGTGCCAAATCACAACATTTACAGTAATAATAGTCAGTAATCTATAGATGTAACTTAATGTAGGTGGAAGTCGATTAAATTTTAATGGATATTAATCATCATAATACCATTTGGAAGGGTTATACAGCACTAGGCATAACCATCATGTAGGCACATTAAAAAAAACATGGTTTAAACATAAATATTAAATCCGTATAATAATAAATATTTATTATTAATTTAATCTGATTAACAAATGTTCTTCAACACTCTAATGTAAGGTAAGCCTGTCTCAGATCTCCATAAGCTTAATAATCACTCAAACTATATTTTTTTTATTAAACTATATAATTATTGTAACAACTCAAACAAAACTCGTTAACAACTTGCTTTTTTTTATTTTTATAAGTAACAAAAATATCCACGGGCTTATATTTGCCCGTGCCTTTTTAAATTAAATGTATAAGATTGTTTATATAGTTTCATGCGTACTATTTTAGACTTAGCCTTAGTTAGTTAGTTAACAACTTGCTGTGTTAGATTCAGTTTCAGGCCAAACTTGTAACCACATCATAACAATCGAATGATAATAAGAGAAGGAATGGAAGAAAAGTATAAAATCCTTTTTAGAACTTTGTTAATCAGAAGTCAGAACGCTGTATTTATAATTATAAAACATTTTTAATCTAATAAAGTTCAAACTGTATGTGTAAATAATCTTATAAAACATTGACGAACTATTCGGACCACCGCTAAGATGGTTTACATTTTATTTAAAGGAAAGGTGTATATAATACTTAAAGTGAACTTGGTATAAATCACGTAAATTTTTGCAGCCTTAAGTTAACCGCAGGGTTCTCTATTGGGACCAATCTTATTTATAAGTTCTATTGACGATGAACGAACGTTATGTGGACTATTTCACACGATAGTCAAAATCTACAAAACGACACTGATAGGCCCTGTGTCTGGTACCAAGATAATTTAATAGAACATAATCCAAAAAAAAAACATGGAATTCAAAAAATTTAAAAAAATTATGTTCGAAAAACACACGTTATCAGAAGTTGAATATCTCGATGTAATAATGTATAATAAATTCAAATTTTTTAATCCAATAAACGTCGCTATGAGAATCAGTCTTCGAATGTTTGGTTGGTTCGAATAGTTTTATATTTTAAAGGAAAGCCAAAAATTTCAAATCTTTTGTCTGTATCAATATCGATTATTGTTGGTCAGTATGGTTTCCTATAAATGAAAATTATCTTACGCATGGAAAAGATACTAAAGAATTTAATACGACTTTTCCTCAATTAGTTTCCCCAATTTATGCAATTAGGCATGAAAACTATAACAAAATAAAGCGATTTTGCGAAACTTATGTTTATTTTTAAATAATAATAATTTTGTAGATCACCTATCGTTATTATAAGATGAATGTAATACGTACAATCAGCAAATCAATCAATTACAAACCGCTGTTTATACTGAAACGAAAAATAAATGTGGTTCCAATTTATAAATGTTACAAGGTTTAAAATTGTACAATGAATTTTCCGTCAAGTGAACACTACCTAGTATTATTATAGTCTTGACAATTTGAAAAATATATTGTTGCTGAATATTTAAATTGTTTTCGTTCATAATTTTAGTGTTATTTTGTTACTTTGTATAGGCTCAATTTATGAACTATATTTTTATATGCAAAATAAATTCTGCCTACTTTTAAATTTTTGTATGAAAAATAGTTACAGTTATTATAAAAAAATTAGGTATATCTCTAGGTAAATTTAGTTAGATAAATAAATAAGCAAATTATGGTAGTCTAGGACCAATTTATTTATTGTACAAAATAAAGAAAATTAATTCAGATATTTAACTGGCGGCGTTCAATGGATCACTTTTCTGCAGTTATTTTTTTAATCTTTTTTTTTGTATTATAATATAATTATTCCGTCTTATTAATTGTAAGAACACCTTTATCCATAGTCACTGATCATTATATCCTCCGATACTCAGTCGCTTAGTATAGAGTAATCACTATTTAGCGATAAGGCCTCAAAATGTAGATAAATAAGACTAATTTGTTTGTCTTACATGTATTGTATTTTTTCTTAGTGTACAAAAAAGTATACTCAATTACTTCTTTATTTTTATATTCATTTACTTGAAGTTGTTATTCTTTTTAACCGACTTCAACGAATTAGGAGGTTTTCAAATTCAACTTTTTTTTATGTGTCACCTCATAGCTTTTTACTTAGTGTGCCGATTTTGATGATTTTTTTTTTATATTCAAAAGCTGATGCTTATAATGTAGTCCCATTTAAATTTCAGCGAGATCTGACGTTTATTTTTTGAGTTATCCCTAATAATGCGTATTTAATTGACTTCCACTACGTTGATGATGTTCTTATTTTTTTTGAAGTCGGTTAAATACAGTATGATCAATACTTCTATTATATTTATGTTGCGGTTATCTTTCTGCAAGGGCTGGGAGCTTTTTGATTTTCATATGTTTCATTTTAACTCCACGTTACTTTTTTATATATTTCTATTGGTGGGTTTATATATATAACAGATACCTTTTATATTACTTACAGTAATATCTACATATAATTAAATTTGTATTTTAAGTGAGACGAAATTTAAATACTTTTATATAATACGTACAACAAAATTTGTAAATATCGACGTATTATTAATTAATTATATAGTATATGTCACAAGGGACTAAAGTACTTACTACTTTCTGTCCGGCATGTGAAATTGGCAAACATGCGGGAAAGGAGTTAGTACTTTCGTCCCATGTTACACAATTTTTTTTCCTACCTAGGTCGAAAGTTAGATTTTTGTCTCTGTAAAACGGGGAAAAAAGTGTCACTTTGTCACTTACTGTAATGTTAACTACTGATAATCTTACTGAAATGTAATTAATATCATATCAATTCATTAGTGCTTAGAAGGAGTTAGCTGCAGACAGCGCGGTCCACTGTACCCATTTGAGAGTCACGGCTATATTTAACTCGATTAACAGTTTCTTCTACCGATATTCCGACGTGCGCCATTTTTGCACGAGAGTATAATTATATACACATAATAAGAAACTAATAAAATTAAAATATTAAGCGCTATTTAACATGCATCAATATTATTTTCAATAATAATATTTTTATGTATTTGGCAACATGCGGGACAGAAAGTAGTACTTTCGTCCCTTGTGATACAATATACCTACTATATAATTATAAAATATAACTCGTTACATAACAAGTTTGATAACTTATAATTTATAATGTATCAAGTCATACTATATTTTATTTGAATTAAGAAAATGTTAAAAACGTATACTATGAAAACTTACATGCACATTAAAACACGTCACGGTTGTAAATTTTTAATAAATTTTTAATAATGTACCTAATGAGAGGGACGAGATATAAACACACAAACTTTATGCTTCGTAAATAATAATGTTATAAGTTATAAAGCATGTAGTTGATTAGTGGTTATTTAATAAAGCACAGGTACATATCTATAATATATTTTAATTATTATAATATTAATATTTTTAGAAAAATAGATAATAGATATTAACTTACTGGTGTCTCCATCTATTGGTATATTCTAAAACTATCTTATTAATACTATTTTATGTTATCAGTGTCGTTGTGTCAAAGGAAAATATGACCCTTTTCATAGCTGCTCCATCTAACGGAACTCAAATAAATTAAGAGCCTTTGAATTGCACCGTGCGCCATCTGTTGATAGTACGCACGGTAGAGTGGTGTTTAAGGCTTGACTACCTTTATCCGACTGAGTAGCGCAGGCTTCAACAACTAGTAGACTATTAATAAAAGCCCACACTGAAATCGAGAACGGCAGGCAGAATCCTATTTTAAGGTTTCCGCGAGGATGTAATGAGACTAACGACCGCGTTAGGCGCTACAAACGGTAACGATGACGTTAGAACGGCGTCGTTATTCTCGTAAGCCGTTATTTTGAGCTTCGAGAACGTTTCTGTTTCTCGTTTAACGTAACAGATGGCGGGCTTGGAGCATATTTACTGAAATATTTCAATAACATTAATTTATACCTAAGTACTTACTACCTATATGTTTATTTATAATCAAAAGCAAAATTTTTATTACATATTTACCTTATTATTACATATTCAATTTATTTAATTATATTTATATGACGTTAGTTACATTAAAATAAAATTTGTGTTAATTTCTGTGTTATAACTAATATTAAATTTAACGTATTTAACTTTTTATTAATAAAAAATCATGTAAGAGACAGAACTGAAAAATCAAATAAAAGAAATTATTTTCTTAATAATAAACGAGTAAGATAGATTTTTATTAATCTTTTATAGCTATTCTTAAATAAAGACAGAAAAATCAAACATAGATATTCCCTTAATATTATAAATGTGAAATGTAAGTTTGTTTATAACCCTTTCACGTGAAAACTACTTGACCGATTATCATGAAACTTTGTAAACTTTGTAATCTTTGTTCTTGGAGGTATTAGAAGTAACATAGAACACTTTTTTTTCGCGATAATCAAAATCCAAGCGGACAAAGCCGCGGGCAGAAGCTAGTAAAATATAAAAAGATTGAAATATGAACCTATTACTTTTTTTTTAATTGTAGCGTTTTCATTTAAGCTTACCTAATTTTAAATCTGCGTTATTCATACTAGATGGCTCTGAAATATTTTAACCACGCTGCTCCACTACGGGTTGACGAATAAGTCTATGATTATCACCGTGACCGACGGCTTTTCGTGCTTAAGGCACGGTGGGGAGACTCACAAGGACGTACACCCAGACCAGAAACAAATATTTGTACAAATACAAATATCAGATAAGTGCGGGAATCGAACCCGCTACCGCCGGCCTTAAAACGACTACTCACACCACTACACCAGAACGGCTGTCTAATATAAAAAAATAAGAGCTAATCATAAAATATATTAAGGGCTTAAGCAGATTTTGCAACATCATATATTATATACTTATTTAAAATAAACAATAAAAGCAGTAAAAAACTGTATAGTTATTAGATTTAATGTATATTCAAAGGACACGCTCTGTATTTGCAACCCTTAGACTAAGTCAGTATGTCACATTTTACGTGTAGGGCAAAACCCGGATAGTTGCCCCACTACTACTAAAAATAATGCAATATGTATATCGAAAATAAGTCCTTTATCTTTCATTGTAGCCTATTTTTTGTTTATATAATTAATATTAGTTTTAAGTAAATCCTGTTTTATTTGACCTCTCAAAAAAGGGACAGTTGCCTACTCTAGTGGAAAGTTCTAGTAGCCTTACGTTCTAAATGCTTCGAGGGATACTTTCTTCATGCGGGGACAGACATCTCACTATGATTTTTTTTAGACAGAATCAAACTTATGTCAATTTAAATAATTAGTATTTATCGTTTACTAAGATATTTTATATATTATCAATATCATAAAATATACTAATATTTGAACTAAAGAAATACAACAAAAATGGTGTCCGAAGTATTTGAAAGATAAAATAAAGATACAGCAATATGGCAATCAACTTTGGTATTAGCATTAATTATATTTAATATTTAACTGATAATAAGCTTAGGTTTTGATATAATGGTTATAGTTTTTTCAGTGCCATCTTTTCAACAAACTGATAAACCTTCAGAAGGAAATCAGGCGTCTCCAAACTTTAATATAAGAGCTACTAGTCTTTTAGGTCAGATAAGTATGTATAGATGTATGTATAGATAGAACTTTAAATTTATGTCGCTAAGTATAGGTACAGCTTGAAATTGAAGATATGCCTTGGGTTAGAAGTTGATGGTTTCTCTTTTTGTAGCGTCTTCATTAAGTTCGAGAATATATTCCGTAAATTCGAGATATTTCATGAATACTTTTTTTTGTCCAGTTCTTCGACCCCAAGTGCTAAACTATCTTTTGTCGAGGTAATGTGTTTCAGCTTATACTTGCGAGCTATTTTGATCACCTAGAATGAACGCATGAAACAATTATGTATTTATTTTATTTAAAACAAGTTATAGACACAGTAAGTTCGAAATAACAATATGTGAAATAAAAATCTATCTTTACTCGTTGAAGAATACGTAATTACGCATAGTTAACCCTAGAGCAACTATCCGCGAAGGTAAATAGGGTGACTATCCTTTTTGATACGGATACTTGCTCTTATTATTTGTAAAATAGATAAAAATTATTTAGCAACAAAACATAATAAGCAATGTAATTTAAACTCGAATGCATACAAAGAAACAAACGAAACCATAAACAGTAATAAAAATATTCAATAGACAATACTTACAATAATATATACAATTTCGATGGTCGTTATCGTTTTGCCTCGGAATATTTTTGCTCATAGGGTTATAACGCGTGCGCCTATACATTGTTGTTTACGTGACCTGAGGCCTTCAGGGGTGCACTTTTAATTATAGTAAAACGCTAACACCAACTATATTCCTAACATGGTGTATTCAAAACCGGGGCAAGTATCCCACTGAGGCAAGTATCCGGGTTTTACACTATCTCCAAATTTAAAAAAAAATTGTACGTCTATAGATTTTAATTGTAATGAAAATTCGCATAAGGCTACAGTACGCGCGCGAGTTCATGTCCATCCTGAGGAATGCGGTAGTTCTGTGACCTATTAGCCTAAGATCCCACCGCTTGATTCTGCAGGTATATGTTTTTTTGATGAAATTAATTGTAAATGAATGTTGAGGGAGTATGCAATGGATTAGCGATAGGTTGCCTAAAACAAATCAGCCGCAATTATCTGTAATTAATTTTCGTATAATTAATTCGGTAATATAAATTGCAGCTATATGTTTTTTTAATCAATTTTACGTCATTTTAAAGGAAATGATGTAAAGAATAGAAAAAAAGATGGTTGCCAGCTCTCAGCCAGCCGCAAGTTAGGGTTGCCAAGTGTAAACATGTATTTGTATAATTGTTGATTATTTACAGTTATCCGTTTTTTTTAAAATTTTAATACAAAATTGAAGTTTTATATTTCTTGTTTACGATGATTCATGGTTGCCAGTGAAAAAATGGCCGCAAGCAGTGGTTGCCATGCTTTCAATAAACGATTCTTCCTCCAGGTAAATGCGAGCGCAAGAGTAAAGATCTCTAAACAAGAGTACAATGTAGTGTAGATGTAGATCTAGTATTTCTTTAATAATTAAGTCAATATATGTATATGTACAATTGTAAGATTTACATTTAGAATAAGTATATTGTGTATTACATAATTTTTATAAAAAATATATTTTTAGTTTGTTTTTAGATCTTTTATTGAAATATATTTTTAGATCTTTTATTGAAAAGATCATTGAAATCAAAATTATTGTTGAACGTCATTATTTTATGTTCTACTGCTCTGATTGACTAATACTTATTATTTTTATTTAATTATTACGAATCTAATACGATAATATTGATAAGATTTATTATTAAAAAAAGTAACTAGTTCTAAATAAAACAAAACAAAAAAAAATACGAAAAAGTTATTATACATGAACATTGAATGAACAAATTTGAATTGAATGAATACATCGATGTGCTTGAAAGATTCTGTAGATGATGTTTTTTGATGAAAAATAGTTCTTTTTTCACGCAAAAAGTTTTTTGTTGTACTCAAAAATTATGCTTTATAAATACTAATTAAAGAAATACTAGATCTACATCTACACTACATTGTACTCTTGTTTAGAGCACGTAACAAACCGTGTATCTTTACTCTTGCGGTCGCATTTACCTGGAGGAAGAATCGTTTATTGAAAGCATGGCAACCACTGCTTGCGGCCATTTTTTCACTGGCAACCATGAATCATCGTAAACAAGAAATATAAAACTTCAATTTTGTATTAAAATTTTTAAAAAAACGGATAACTGTAAATAATCAACAATTATACAAATACATGTTTACACCTGGCAACCCTAACTTGCGGCTGGCTGAGAGCTGGCAACCATCTTTTTTTCTATTCTTTACATCATTTCCTTTAAAATGACGTAAAATTGATTAAAAAAACATATAGCTGCAATTTATATTACCGAATTAATTATACGAAAATTAATTACAGATAATTGCGGCTGATTTGTTTTAGGCAACCTATCGCTAATCCATTGCATACTCCCTCAACATTCATTTACAATTAATTTCATCAAAAAAACATATACCTGCAGAATCAAGCGGTGGGATCTTAGGCTATATCATAATGTCGATATCGATAATCTCATTTGGTCAACCATAATATCTATTCCATATTTATTGCAACTTTAAGTAATTAAATATTTATTTATTTATTTATTTTTATTTAATACTTTATTACACACGTTATTAAATAATAGCATTGAAGAAAAAAAATTTACAGTAAATGTGCAATGGCGGCCTTATCATGCTTATGTATTATAAAAGTTTTTTTCTATTTGAAATTGTTGAAGGCGAAGTACTCATGGTTTCGTAAAAAAAAAATAATACAATAGCGGTCAATAGTTTTTAGTATCGACAAGCACGCGTCACCGTCAACGGACAACACTCGATTTCGGACGAATTCGGCGAGGCGGGGCGCGCTGCTCCCGCCCTTCACCTCAGGCCCCGATGGACATGAACTCGCGCGCGTACTGTAGCTTAAACGGGATAATACCTAATTTTCAGAAATACCTCACATTTAGAAATGGTATGCGATTTGAAATAAAGTCTTTATTTAGAAACAGAAAAAAGATACAAAAAAAATTATAGTATAGTCACAATAAAATAAAGGTTGATTATTTTTACTTTTATTACACCGTTTAAAATAAATCTTTACTCATTTTAAGTAATGAGTATAATTCGCGTAAATATAAGAAAACATCATCATATAAAGCAGCATTTATATCTATCTATTATATATAAATCTCGTGTCACAATGTTTGTCCTCAATGGACTCCTAAACCACTTAACCGATTATAATAAAATTCGCACACCATGTGCAGTTCGATCCAACTTGAGAGATAGGATAGTTTAAATCTCAAATTATAGTCGCAATTTTAATTTATTGCTAATTATTTGTCTGTTATTATTTGACAGTCACAATTATCTGTTAACTCCAAATGATTCTAACAGATGTCGATACCTTTCGACTGGGTTGAGTAAGTAATCAATAGATGGCGCTGCTATGGTAAATCTACGAACGTGTCATATAAGCTACATTTTAACAGCATAATTACCACGTGTTGTTGAGGCTAAAGTATAAATTAAATTTATTTTTATAATTTTTAAAATTTTAGTTAAATACCCGTGCGAAGCCGGGGCGGGCCGCTAGTCATCATATAAATCTTTACTTTATTGACTGCTACTTGAAGGCAGACAAACAACAACTTTTCCGCTACCTATCTGTTTTTTTTTTCTCCGCTTTTTTTTTAAATAGCAGTTACTCTATTTACAAATTGATTCGAGATGACCTTATGGTTAGACATGTGAGTCGAGACTAGACCACCAAAGTTGGATATCCGGGCTGGCATAGCTTTAGAAAGAACTTACGTGATAATTTTAAAAAATTAGGATGAGATGCGAATAATATAACATTTATTAATCACTAAATAAATAGCTCAGCCCAAAGCCTAATTTGTGCTGAGCTACTACACTTCAGTCTGTGATGGATCAGATAATACTCAGCTTATATAATTAATAAGCGCTTTACACTCTATTCCTATAAGATACGAGTACTGTCGAGTACTAACCGTCCGCCAGATATTAATTGCATATAAAAATTATTCATAAAAAATATACCCTACACGAAGACGCACGTAAATAAACGTAAGAATCCTAAGAAAATTATGCGAAACACTCCGTTGAAAAAAGTTTAAACAAACGTAATTACCATTTCCTACCAGACAGCATTAGGTACATTAAAGTAGTCTGAATAGTAAATTAAATTCATATATATATCATCATCATCATATCAGCCGTTGGATGTCCACTGTTGAACGTAGGCCTCCCCCATCGACCTCCAGAGCGACCGGTTCATATGTATATACCCTTCAACAATAACTAAATTGACAAATATTATGTCGTATCACAATTCTTTGGCTCCATCTAGTTAGCACCCCAAATAGTGAAAAAAAATTTTTCAAAAATTGTCCAAATTGGTCACGAAATGGTCATTATAGGTCAGTTATTTTTAGTAATTGGTCAATACTTTGACAATAGTTACAGAGGGGTAAAAATTTCAAGGACATCGAAAAATTTTTGGCACCCCAAATTAATCCTACAAATTGGTTCTAAAATTATTTCAATTCATCTCAAAATAGTCATAATTGGTCGATTGATTTTAATAATTGGTCACCGTTTTTTTATATAAAAATTAAAAAAATAATAAAAAATTAAATTAGCTTCATCTATTTAGCGGCCCAAATGATGAAATTTGACCTCTTAATATGTAGTCCAAATTGGTCACAAAATGGTCACAATTGGTCAGTGATTTTTAGTGATTGGTCAATACTTTGAAAATAGTTACAGAGGGGTAAAAATTTCAAGGACATTGAAAAATTTTTGGCACCCCAAATTATTCCTACAATTTGGTTCTAAAATTATTTCAATACATCTCAAAATAGTCATAATTGGTCAATAAATTTTAATAATTGGTCAACGTTATTTAACAAATTATTAATAAATAATAATAAATAATACAACTTTCATAAATCGCGGGGTGAATAGGAATAAAACTGGAAGTTTCACTATTTTATGTCTATTTTATCTATTATTTTTAGGTTTAACCGAAGGGCAATTAAAATCGATGTAAATGCAAATTTTTAAGCGTTTATTAGATTTTCAGAAACGTTTTGGTTAAAGAGATACGATTATTTAAAGTTGGAATGACATTGAAACTATTTATTTATTTATTGTGAGAAAAAGAGGGCAAACTCAAAATCTAGGTAGAATTAAAGGACAGATTAATGTTTATAGTTTAGTATTTTTAATTAACAAATTATTAATAAATAATACAAAATAACAAAACTTTCATAAATAGCGGGGTGAATAGGAACTAAACTTAAAGATGTACTATTTACTATTTAATTTGAATATTTATAAGGAGACACACGATAAGCGTGGATGTGAGACGCGAGCCGGAACCAGAGAGAGCGCTTTGCCCTCTATGTCCACAGACCCGAAAAACGCCGTTTGAACGTAGATAATAAGATTAGAAATCTAAATGGAGTAAATCATAAACAATAGATATATAGAGCAAAAGAAACTACTAGCTTCATCTATTTAGCGGCCCAAATTACGGATCTTTCGATTTTTTTTTTACAAATTACAAATTATAATTTCGTGATATATAAAAGGGTTTTTCTATATTTCACTTTATTGACAATTGTAATTCAGACAGCTCAATAGGTATAATTTAACATTTAATTTAAAAAAAAAAAAACTAAAAGTATGTAATCATCGCAATGATATTTGTAAAATAAGTGCATACTTAGAAAAAATATAATTACATTATTGATAAATGTTCCTTCTATATTGTACTTAAATATTTTGGATTTTAAATTTATTTATTTCTCAAGATATTAAAATTGATTTTTATTTTTATTTTATAAGGGAAATCCACAAATTAATGACTCTGCATCTATGATAATTAGATGTCGCGCTCTTTGTATAACTCCGCGCGTTTCTTTTTGGTGCGCAATGGCAGAAACTTGTAATTCATGTAAAAAAGTATCGATATTTTTATCGATATAATATATCGTATCGTTATATCGACACTTTGCGATATTATATTGTATGAAAATATATATTGATAATTTTTGCAATCCGATATATCGGATTAATGTTTCGATAATTATCCAATAAATATATCGATACTTTTCGATAATTCAGATGAATATATTAATATTTTTGATGTCTCGGAAGTGAACAGGAAAAAAAAGGCATCCCGACCCCGTATCGATATTTAGATCTCTCGGCTATGTGTATTCCTAAAAAAAAGTCATCACCTCTACGTATCCAATTTATATAGATTCTAAATTCCGCGTACTTCTAAAAATAAACAAGGTCGTCGCATCTACGTATATCGATATAAATCGGATATAATACTATGCTACTCGATTTATATCGACTGAAATACTATACTACTCGATATATATCGATACGAATACTAGATAACTATCAGATGAATACTACTCGATGTTTATATCGAATGAATATGTATAACTGACCCACTGAAAATTTACAAATATATCGATATTTATATCGATAATTATCGAATGCATATATGAAGTATTTACGAATTTTCTATATATATCGCACGCACCTAACTATGAGTGACACGTGAGGGCAGACGTCCTTGATGATTGTGTTAGAGATCTTCATCGGATTTTTTTTAACCAAAATAATATTTATTATGAGTTAAAAAATTTAAATATTAAAATTAAGCAACTAAAAAACTACTAACCACTAAAAAGTAGTCCAAAAAAATAGAAATCCAAAAAACCAAACCAGTCCCACTAACAAAATATGAAAAGTACTAAGTTGGTAACACTGCTATAATATTAAGGGGAGTCCCCTTCTCTTATTATTATAGCAGTGTTACCAGCCATGGCTGTGTCCCCCAGCCATGGCGCGTCATAACTGGGACCTAGGGTTGCCAAACATACTTTATAATAACGTATCCTACTTTATTTTTGGTAATTATACTTTATACTTTTGCAAACAAATAAAGTATGAGAAAATACTTTATTTCCAATCTTTACCGTGATGCATAAAACAAAACACTCATTATGGTTACTTAGTATTAGCTGTTCATCATCAAACACATCAATCACATGAATCAAAAATAGGATTAAAAAAATTTGACAAATCATCACCCGAAATACTTAATACAGTTATGTCACCAGTAATTTTTCACTTTTTATGGATATGAGCTTAAATTATATGACAAAATTGTTTGATTTTAGTGAAGATAACTTCTTCAAAATGGCACTTCGTTACATATCTTTGCAAAATTAGGTTAAATGTGAAGATTTTGAAATGGTAATTACTAAGGCCAAATTAAATATTAATATGGATGAAGAAATAAATTAAATAAATTAAGATTAAATAATAATTATTTAAAACAAGTATGCTTAATTAAAAAAATCAAAAAAACCCGACTGCGTAAAATACTCTTATTATAAACTAAAAAGAATAAAACAATTTACTAGCTTTCATTTGATATCTATATTGCTACAGTAAGAAAAAAAAATCAACTCCCCCCCTCATTCCGCCACTTGCGGGCGCCATTTTGAAAATTTATATAGCCTATGTCACTACTAGGTACAATTTAGACAAATTCAACGACACCTCATATGTCAAAAACCGTCCAGCCGTTTGGGCTGTGGGGCGTGCCAAAGAAATGGACATACATACATACATACATACATACATACATATATAAATACATACATACATACATACATACATACATACACTCGAAAAACATAACCCTCCTTCTGTCGCAGTCGGGTAAAAAAAATAATTTTGATTATTAAAAAAATTAAATTTTGATTTTTAAAAAAGCTTTGAAACATTTAAAAATAGCAAAAAATTATTAGCATGTGCTAAAAGCACACAAAAATACGTTTTTATGGTAATAAAAACATAAAATTTGAAAAATACTTGGCAACCCTCGCACTGACTAATAGTTAGGAATGTGCGATATACCAATATATCTTCATTTCATAATTATCGAGTAGTATCTATATATTTCGTCCAATTATATATCGAGTAGTATCGATATAGTTCATTCGATATTTATCGAGTAGTATAGTATTCTTTCCGATATGTATATCGATAAGTTGAAGCGATGACCATTTTCTTTCGTGTGTACTTCCGACACATCAAAACTATCGATATACTTCGGTTAAACCTAAAAATAATAAATAAAATAGACATAATAATAAATAAAATAGACATAAAATAGTGAAACTTCAAAACTTCGATTTATGAAAGTAGTATTATTTATTATTATTTATTAATAATTAGTTAAATAACGTTGACCAATTATTAAAATTTATTGACCAATTATGACTATTTTGAGATGTATTGAAATAATTTTAGAACCAAATTGTAGGAATAATTTGGGGTGCCAAAAATTTTTCAATGTCCTTGAAATTTTTACCCCTCTGTAACTATTTTCAAAGTATTGACCAATCACTAAAAATCACTGACCAATTGTGACCATTTTGTGACCAATTTGGACTACTTATTAAGAGGTCAAATTTCATCATTTGGGCCGCTAAATAGATGAAGCTAATTTATTTTTTTATTATTTTTTTAATTTTTATATAAAAAAACGTTGACCAATTATTAAAATCAATCGACCAATTATGACTATTTTGAGATGAATTGAAATAATTTTAGAACGAATTTGTAGGATTAATTTGGGGTGCCAAAAATTTTTCGATGTCCTTGAAATTTTTACCCCTCTGTAACTATTGTCAAAGTATTGACCAATTACTAAAAATAACTGACCTATAATGACCATATCGTGACCAATTTGGACAATTTTTAAGAGGTCGAATTTCACTATTTGGGGTGCTAACTAGATGGAGCCCAATTCTTTGCTCTAATTTTATTAAATTATAAGTAAACAGAGCAATTATTGAGAATACAATAATAATACAAGTAAATACTAAATATACAGTTTACACACATGCGTGTTTTCATTTATGTTACTTTTTTTTTCAATTATCATTATAAATAACTTTTTACTCGTTATTATTGATTAACCTTTTTTTGGTGATTGAGCCTAGTATCTAATAACAGGGGTCGTTAACTTAATACAAGAGTCATGGTAACTTATTATTACTAATATATAATACATTTTTATTCTTTTTTAGAAACATTATGAATAAAAGAATTTCTGAGACATATATATGTACATCGACTAATTAGTAAATTAATATCCATCCATTTTGTTTCATTTTCAGTGCACCTTCAGTGTACCTAATAGTGATAAGAGCTAAGTGCAGTACAAGCTTTTGGTTTTATTTATTTATTATTTTATCGAATTTTTTAGCCCTTCTTTTAGGACTTCACTTTATGGACTTGTGATTTAGATATGGCACCCAAAATCCACCATTTAGATTAGACAAAAGTTTATATGTGTATTTTTGAAAACGATTTGTAAGGCCTTTATTTTTAACCTATCCTTGACGGACTTCATATTATTTTCGAACCACATTATCATGACACTCCAAATCTCCGTAGATATTTTTTAAAAATTATAGGTAATACATCTGTCTATAGGGCAACAACACAATTCTAACAATGTATATACGAAGGAACTTAAAAACGGACAAACTTTTATTTGAACATTAATACATGTAGAGTAAGAAGGTAGGTTGGTAGGAAAATGGTAACTAGGTTTTATTAAACATAAAAAAAGATAAAATAGATAAGAATATTTTTTATTATAAAAAGGTCATAATAAAATGGAAATAAATATAATTTCTTATCCTAGGTGTAAAAACCAACTTGGTGCTACGTGATTGTATAAGATTACACCAGCTAGAATTTTTAGCTACAGGTAATTTGAAAAGGTTTTCTTGACAACAAGAGAACTCATGATCTTACTCATCACATATGATTGAGATGTACACGAGAAGCTAGCAGTCGTACCATAGCGTCCGTATGCACACTATTTATTAAAAATAAATAAAAAACTTAAAATTAATATCACTTTGGAGGGTGGTTAGGCGAGATGTTCACTTGCCGAGGAGGATCTTGCGGCCAGCGCCCATGTTCTGTCCGGCCTGTGTGGCACCCTTGTTGGAACCAGCCTGGAGACCAATAACAGTCTGTCCAGCCTTTAAGACTTCTTCAGAGAAATCACGCTTGCACTCTTCAGCGGGCTTAGGGCCGAGGTAGGGGCCATTCCACTCAGGGTGCTTGTAGGTCTGCAACGAAACAAAAACCTTGAATCATATTCATAATGTAAGATAAAGGTCATCTAAGACATATCCTTGCAACGTTTAAATATATCCCAATATATCTTTCCATTTATTTAGTTTATTTATAAAAAGTTCCGCAAAGGTCATAAACATGGTCAGTATTGGCAAAGTTTCAATTTCTCAAATTAAACGTGTTTAAACCAAATATTTTGTTTTCCGTCAATGTAGCCATGTTTATCATAAAATGAAACATGAACGTGAGTCGTTAATTTTAAAGAGTTAACTTTATAATCTAAATCAGAACAGGCAAATGCGCAAGCTGTGCTAATTTTGGATGACATCATATTTAGTGAAACGAATACAATTTTGTAATTCTTTATGATAAGATCTATGTAATATACGTATACTAACTATTAATGCAAATGTAAGCAATTGATGCAATACAGACTGTTAAATTTTCGAAATTATTTGGTACACTAAATTCTTTTCAATGTAACAAGTCAAATTTACCTCGCGACCAAGGGCAAACAGTGTGCTGACGACCTGTGCAATGTCCTTCTTCTCCCAAAGGTCTACAGTTTGGAATACATCGATGTCAGGTACACCATACGCCTTGATTGCTGATTGAAAACTGAAATTATAGACTTCGTGAATATTTTTATTTAATATTAAAAAGCATTTAATTTTTTTCTTTAATTCTGAAAAATTAATGTTAGCTTAAATAGATATTTATTTGGCGCCACTGCAGATTTATCGCTTGGCACATAATCATTACTGAATAAATTCTTTTAAACTACTAACTAAATAACCGATTAATCCGGTTTAAATTTAGCGACAATTTTGATATCAGAATTTTCTCAAAAATTTTAAATTTAATAACACTTTTGTTTTAATTAAACCACGAGTTTAAAACTTTTATTTTTGTGTTGTTGAATATAATATGAAAATAATATAATATAATAACTGACTTGGTGATATTCTCCATCATTTTGAACTGTCCACCGGTTGTGTTAATCTTGGGCACGGATCCAGGTTTGAGCTTGTTGATGAGCTGACAGAGGACAGTTCCGTCCTTGAGTACATCCTCAAAAAGTTCACCAGGTGGGAATTTAGCTCCGAGGACGGCCTCAATCCATTCTTGGGCCTCTTTTTCCCTTTCCGGACTACGCTTGGAAGCGAGCTATAAATGGAAAATTTTGTATACTGGACTGGACTTAAGATTTTATAAAATTTTATTATTTCATTACTATTTGAATTAAGAAAAATATGAACTTTTACGCCATTATAAGTTGTTATAAATAAACTCTTAAGAAAATTTAAATAATAAATGGATAATGAAAGACCACATTTTTTACTTAATTTATTACAAATCAAGAAAGATACATTATACAATTTAATTCTAAATCTTCACAAGTTCTTACGAACGGAATTGATGTTATTATTAGCACTACTAACCTTAGCGCGGACTTGACGTTCCAGAGACATTTTTGTGAGTGGTGTTGTACTGTGTGGTGATGATCGCTCTCTCAATAGCACCGCTAGACTGATTTTCTTAAAGTCGTTACCACGTATTTATAGAGTACGGAGGCTGCGCCCTTCTGGAAAACTTACGCAGCACTCCTCCAACTCTGACGAGGCTACCAAATAAACTTCTGACTCAACAACCTTTATTCAGAGGCACTATTTAGAGAAATTATTAATACTTCTTACGTTCTTGTTGTATATTTTCTTATATGAAAAAAGACTTTCTTTTTATTTATAACAATAATGAAAATAAATAGTCTTTAAAAAAGTAATGATGGTACATTCAAACAAGGTATCAAGTTATACGTGATTTCTTGAAAAGTATTTTAATTATTAGGTGATTAATATTTATCGATATACTTAAATATGGAATTAACAGTACATTACATATAAAGTGACTTTATTAGATTTTATCAGAAGGATAAAAAAGAATGTTTCCATAATAATCAACAAATATGGTCAGTGTTTCAAAGTCCTTTCTACTTCTTCAACCTATATCGAAGACATTTTTATTATAAATTTTGTTTCCATTAAAAGTAAAAAAATATGATAAATAAGAGCTAAGTTTAGCTGGTTTACGAAATTTTTTTATTAGATATTGTAATTTGCATAAACATTGTAAATTAAAATATATCAAACAGAAATAGTCTAGACCAGTGTTTCCCAACCTTTTTTAGGCCATGCCCCACCTTAATATTTCTAAATTTTTTATGCCCCATGCATAATTTTTAACCTTTAAAATTGTTTTGTTCCCTTAAGAAATATAAATGATAAGTTTTAGGAAGAAATCACTATGAAATTGTTATCAAAACATCGTAAGTAAAATTTCAAAACATATAATGAAAAAAAAAAACTGAAATTCAAAATGTAGTACATTATTCCGAAAAAAAAAAACTGTAATTTATACACGTAAGCTGTCAAAAAGATAATAAACGGTTGAACAAGGTATAGCATTGCATTTAAATAACCCAAAGCGAAAGGGTGAAAGTCGTGTCGAGTCCATTTTTAAATTGCCCCCCTTAACTATCAAATTGCCCCCCTGTGGGGCGTGGGCCCCACGTTGGAAAACACTGGTCTAGACACTGTACTGTACTGTACTGTCTGTAAACAACCCATTGCTGAGCCAAGGCCTCTTCTCCATATAAAAGAAGAGTTGGAGTTTAATCCACCACGCTGCCCCACTGTGGATTGGCGGATAAATTCCCTACCATGAGTAACGATGGTTATCAAGTTTCTATGATAACAACAGGGACCGACGGCTTTACGTGATCTCCAAGGCACGGTGGGGAGACCCACAAGGATATACACCTTATGACTGAACAAAAAAAGTAATACATGTAAAAAAAGAGAGTCATGCTGATTCGTATTAATTACGTCTTTTACTAAGTCATATTGAGATTAATAAAACATATTTATGATATTACTTGACTTAAAATAAAGCGCTACAGTGTCTATATAAAATTCTGGCAATGCGGTAATATAACTCATTAATCATCCAATACATTGACACGATACACAGCGTCTCTATGTGCTACAAACAAACTAAATATTTGTAGGTGGGGTGTGACGATTCGCGCAGTCATTACGGGCGTGATCGTACACGCGGTTCGACCGCTACCGCCAATGCGTCTCGCCGCCCACCGCACTTTGAGAACCCGTTGAATTATCACTGTCGCCGATACCCACGCTTATGAAACTACTTTATATTTGAACACCCAAATATATTGTAGAACTAGCTGAGCCCGCAGCATCGCCCGCAAATATGTTTTACTTTTGTATGTATTTTTGTGATTGAAGGTATGTACTTACTAAACGCGTTCCAGTAATCGCCATCAGCGCCATCTATTATGATACTTCAAACTGTTATACATTTTGTAAAAATAAATACTATTTTTTTTTTTTCGTTTACCGAATTTTGAATATGAATATTGATTATTATTAATTAAATGATATAAAATTAAATTATATGATTAAATGCTACCTCTGGGTACGCTTTATGATTTTTATACTGATTTTTTCAACATACGCGTAGCATTTTAGCTGTGATGCATGTTCAAACACTAGTGTGTCTGGAGCTCTATATTTATTAATTCATATTAAGGATAGTACACAGCAAAATATAATTTGTAGTTATAATATCTTATACACAATGTAAAGGCCAATTACGACCATCCAACGTTTTACAAGCTCTATCAAACAGGTGCGAAACAGACACGTTTCGATGAAACAAAACTTGTTAATATTAAACTATTAATACTATTGATAGATACCCTAGGGAAGCTCAAATTACTTATATTACATATATGATAAGTAATATATTTAGAATATATAAGACGAAAAAAAAAAAGTAAATACACAAAGATAATATGTGAATAAAATAGACAAAAACAAGTGTACCTACAATTAAATGAATAAATCCGCAGACTCGTAATAACCAACATAAAAGCATCACAAAATAGTGTAAAATAGCGATTTATTAATTGTTGTTACTATGTTGGTCAAATAAGCGTCGTTTGATATTATTTTGGAATACCTTTATGGAGCCAATAAAAATATGCCTAGGGTTGTCTAGAAGAGATTGCTTAGAGCAATAAGACCGCCTTTGCATGCTGTCAGTAAATCTTTCTACTCATTATTTAAATATTTCTTTCTCTGTATATATATATATATATATATATATATATATTATACTATGTTATTGTTCATCTTAACTGTGTGTATGCAATAAAGTGTATAAATAAAATAAATATATCTATGTCTTGAAACCTCAAATTGTAGGTGTTAGACCGTAATTTCGTGAATACGAAGTTCTGTCCATAGTAAGTGTAGCGGAGCGGGACATGTATCATATGAGTATGTCTCGTGCACCGTGAGGTAGGGATGTTCATCGGAAAAAATTATCGATAATTATCGTATCGTGTTATCGATAGTCATCGATAATTATCGAATGAACTGTTATCGATAATTATCTGATGAAAATTATCGATAGTTTGCCACAGTTATCGATAATTATCGATAATTATCGGGCGATTCGATAATTATCGGATGGATTCGATAATTATCGGATGGAGTTGAGAATTATAGGATGACTCGATAATAATTATCGAATGAAGGATGAAAAGTATTGAAAATTTTTCTGTATCGGAAGTGCACACTAATCACACTAATCATAGTATTATAAACAAAAAAAAAAAAAATAAAAAAAAAACCTCGTCACGACTCTGTCATAATGATATTGATCCCTCTAGCCTGTCCGAATTCCTAGGAAAAAAAAGCTCATCCGAGATCCAGCATCAACGATTACCCCCGTAGCCTATCCAAATTCATAAAAAAAAGGTCATCACTTCTCCCTATCGAAATAATTACTCGATAATTATCGAGTGAAATATTCCAATAATTATAGAATCAAACTTATCGATACTTATCGGATCAAAAAAATTTTATCGATGATTATCGGATAAAAAATTATCAATAGTTATCGATAATTATTGAATGAAAAATTATCGATAAATAAAATTATCGGATCAAAATTATCGAATCACACTTATCGATAATTATCGAATGAAAAATTATCCAGTAGTTACGAACTATCGCACACCTTTACCGTGAAGGGGTGTTCAGTGAAATGCGCTTAACCAGCTCCGGACAGTCCAGGTGGCCACGAAGGACATCATATAACAGGCCCATGTCTAACACCTAAACTACATAACAATAAAAATTTACGTCAAAAAATTCTGAAAAACGGACACGTGAAATTTACAATTTTATTATATTTAGGATAAGAGTGTTACTTTTTATAGCACACCATCGAGGTGTACCCGAGATGGGCGGCGCTGCGTCAAAGTCTGACGTCGGTCCTCGGAGGGGACTTGTCGCTCCCGAGCATTATCATCGCGATGCTCGGCGACGACGAGTCCTGGAAGGCGATGGTCTCCTTCTGCGAGACAGTAATGTCCCAGAAGGAGGCCGACGAGCGGGTGAGAGAGGAGGCCGCCGACGTGGCCTCTATCCGCGGGCGACGAATGGGGGTGCGTAGGAGGCGTTACTTAATAGGCCTCCAGTAACGCCCCTGTGCCCGTGTCGGGCCGGGATGGGAACCCGGTCCTGCTAGACACGGCGTCGTCGGGACTGTTCAGAGGTGAGCCGGACAGTCCCCATGGAGGAGAAGTCTGGCCTTTTCGCCGAGGCCAGCCTGTCGCTGGAGGGATCCTGTTGCCTGCAGATCCGGGACCCTCCAACTAAAGCGGCTAAAGGCTCCCGCAGGGGTTTAGTACGGTATTGCACTCCCAAAGTGCCGAGTCCGACATAGGTCTAGGACTGCCGACCCGGGCATCCTGGATATCATCCGTAAATGGATTCCCTGCGACAAAAAAAAAAAAGAGTCCCAAACCTTAGAAATACTCTGACTTATTAAAGTATTAAACCACATAAAACGTTTCTTTAACTCAATAATACTTTTTCAGAGTTTCTAAGAGAAAATAAAAATTTCAGTATTATTATTCATACTTAGTAGAAATTTTTTATAGTTTTTTCAGAGAATTTTTTCCACTAGGGAAGCGCACTGCAAATGACAATATTGATCGATTCTCGTCATGTATAATATTGTACTATACTAGTTTTTAATTGTGACTCTATAAGTAGTATTTTAACTTCTTTTTGTTTTGAATAGTCTGCTTGTCTAGGAAACTAGTACTTAATAAAATATAAAACATTACGACGCATAAAAGCGGAAATTTCGGTTATACGTTACTAAACTTATATGTAAGCCCTTGTACACGCGGAAAGACCTAAAGGAATGTTTCTTTTTTTTTTCTAAATATAATGAAGTATCATTTTAAAATGAAATAGATACATAGTTTGCTTAATTAATGTGATCAATGAATTGTAACGAATTTACGAATCATTTATCTAGGTACGAATATCTACAAAAAAAAAAGTATAAAAAAATTGTTGCCAGTTGTTACTTTCGAACACTTATTACCCGTCTGCGTTGAGAATTGTAATAAAGAATGATTCATATTATATGGTATCGGAGCTTGGTCTGGCCTAGGACGGGAAACGGTCGGCACGGTCAAATCTCAAAAAGTTTCATATTCCACAACGATTTGCTTAATATAATTTATTAAATTGAAGTTAAATTTCCCTAGTAGCAAACCGTTGTTTCGAGTGACATACTAAAATTTAAATTTATCGATTTTATTTGTAAACAATATTAATTATTAAAAATTACATTGATACAGAACCATTCGTGTATAAACACGACTCATCAGATTTTTTTTTTTCAATTTTCATAATACTTTTCTAAACGACTTGTATCTGTTGTGAGTGTTTTATCATACGTGTTTATAAATAATTTTAACGCGTAATAAAGTAAAAGGAAAATAAAAAATGTAGTCGTTTTGAACGTTTCTAATAATAATGTTAGATACATTTTCCACATAGTCTTATCGCGTTATAACGCGTAATCGTATTACAAACAGGCCGTTTTTGTAGTGTCTGGTAACATCTAAAGTATGCGCGCGTATAACGTGTAAATAAATCAACTCAGAATATTTTTATTATAAACATCTATAAAAATAATCTATCTTTAATAACTTAGCAACTCAACTATGTACTCAGTTCAAAATGTTTTTACTACGCGTGCCGCGATTTCCTGTGCGTTTAGGTAAATTTAATCGAAATGATTCTAAACGTTATCCTTTATATTATTACTTCATTAATAAAGACTCAAATATTTGCTGGTGGTACATTATACAGGTGACTGGTGAGTCACTATCAATATTTAAGGAGAATACTCGGTAAATGATTCTCATTCGACTTATGTAAAAAAAAGGTAAATATTAATAAGCTTCTAAGAAAAATAACTTAACAGTTATATAATTGTTTACGCGTCGTCTGGACACCCTAGCAGCTAGCTGCATTTCGACACAAAACAGGTAGTTTACTTACGTCCAAACGCCGCCACGTGTTAACAGGCGTATATTCTGATAAGTGTCTTAAGTTTATTAATTTTGTGATGATATGCCAAAGTCGGACGTACATATCGCACACTTATTATTAAACCGAAATAAGTCAAAATTTGTTGATTTCTATGTTTACTAAAAAAATTAACTAACTCATCTCAAATAAGTACAATCTTGCCGCCACGTGAAACAGAGCAAAATTACCGATTTAATGGATCACAGAGACGACAGAATGCCTCCATCCAGGTAGAGGCTCAAAACTTTGACAGAGATTTCCCACAAAAGAGTTTTTTTTTACTTATTTCGGTTTATTAATAGGCGTGCGATATGTCGGTGAACCTTAAGACAACGGCGATTTCTAAAAATCCTATCCTACGTATCTAGCACACTCCTAGACTCAGTTTGTGTAGCTAAATTAATGAAAGCAATGCAGTCGCCTAGGATACCTGATTAAAACGAAAAATCATACACATTTACTTTACTTAAAAACTTAATTCGAGTTTAGCAAGCTTAAATGTTTTTTTTTTCTTCAATATGCCATCAGGGAAGCTATACGATTATATAGGTACTAATCGTTATTTAAAATTGGCTTTAGATTTAATACTCTCGTTGTATAATACAACACAGGCTTCACGTTTGCCGCAATGCTAAAGATGTTTAAAAATATAGTTTCTAAGATATATCTTAAGATTCAGCGATGTATGCCCAATTAAAAAAAAAAAAATAAAGAATTTCTGACATACACCATCAAAGTTATTGAATGTGTGTTACTCGAATTTATTAACCTGGCAACAATCCACAGAATATGAAGTAAAATTATATTAAAAAAACTTAAAATTATATGATGTTATCCTTAATTTTGAAATACAATCTAATAAGAAATAAATTTAAAAAATGGTTTAACAATAATAAGTGTTTCTAATAAATAAGCTTCTTCTAGATCTAAGTATGTTTTTTATTAACTTTATTTATATAGGTATAATATAAAATTAAAATATTTCAATAAAAAAGGAACAAGATATTAATGACAAACCATAACGATAACACCATCAGTCCACGTTCAAAATGTAATAAAACGTACGACAATTTATTAATTTCTTTATTAAAACACCCTCCACTTAGTCATCAGTATCGTTACATACACTCAGGGTACAACACTACAATGCATAATACATATGTACAATAATTTTACATACATATTTACAACATTGTTCACCTACAATTTCATCATCGAAAGATACGAGAACAACATCATAAAATATACCCTACTAAGAACTATAAATAAATCTCTGATAAATTAAATAATTTATAATAACATAATCTCAATTGAATCGAATTGGCTATGACTTTTAATTTGACTAGATTAGTGTTAAGCCTATTCTATTTCTTATCACAACGCAGTCGCCCGCTAGTATCAGGAATGTCTTATTGTTAATGATTTACTTATAAGATTTAGAATTCAAACAGTTATAGTTTGTCACTTATGATAGAGAAATAAGATAGCGTATACAATTCTATTCATATTTACATAAATAACATTCGTTAGCCATAGAACGTTATCTTCAATCTGGCTTCAAATTGACAACTCAAAAATAAAATATTTGAAACTAAATTCTTAAAGATAATAGTAGACCCCGGGTTTGTTACAATTAAATTACATGCATTTAATGTAGATAAGAACACGTCCGTTACGATCAATACTTCATAAACATCTAAATCCTCGTAAAGTTTAATATTGCATTTCACCTACATTTAATGGACACGACTGTTTGGCACTTCGAATATTATTTCACTTTTAATAAGTCATTAAAACACTACACAAAACAAAATCCACCCAAAATGTCACACATCCGTAGTTCTAAATGTAAACGTGTTCTACACTGTATTACTCTCATATACGTATAACTCACGTTACAGCCCCCGTTACATTGACGTTGACCTTATTCAAACTGCTGTACATTGTACGTTTGGGCAGGTAGGTTGTTGAAAAGTTGTGACCATTAGAAAAGATGATTGTTTGTTTTGGCGAGTGTGCCGAGGTGGTCAGAGAGTAAGTAGTTGGGCGGCGCAACTCCTAGCAGAGGAAAACCCGATGGCTGGCGCAAGAGTCCGCAACCACCCGCCCACTTGCCGCTTCCTACTCCGCTGACTGGAGGCTCAGAACCACCGCCGACACCGTTTAGCTCCTCACATAATTTGTTAGCTGTAAAAATAAACGTGTCTTTAATCTAATTAGTCTTACTTATTTATTACATACCTCATTATTATATACCTCTTCTTTATTATCTAAACTCATTGATTATTTATTATTAAGTTTCACTAAAAAATTAGCATCAAAAACAAAATTGAAAGTAGTAATGATTACGATTAATAATTAAAATATATATTTCACTATGAATTAATCTTCTAGTTTTATGTAATTTACTTTATAAAATTCAAATTAATTGACATTGTCCTGGTAGAGGGGACGAATAAGCGAGATCAATTTTGAAACATTGCCGTAATCTAATTTTATTGTAAGTCATACCATGAGCAATTAGACGGTTAAATAACATAGAGTATTAAAAAGATGTAGTCAAAAAGGATATGTCTATAATCGTAGTAATAGTCGACGTAAGCTAATATGTAGAGTGTATTGTATATGCTGTACATATATTTATATCTTATACTAAAGACAAAGTTTTACTTTTTTTAGGTATAACTTATTTTATTGTATTTTAAATGATTAATTAAAAAAAAAAAACTAATTGCACCGTTTGCCTGTCTTATTACCAGAATGTCCTATATAGACAAGGGTTGTCTGGAAGAAATCACTATCAGTGATAAGAACGCCATATTTTGCGCGATATTTTGTATATTTCTCTTCGTTGCTTTTTTTTTTTAATGTATTACTTAAGTGTGCAATAGAGTATATAAATAAATAAATGTTAAGTATTGGTACGATTTTCTTTTTCTTTTTCTTTTTTGAATGTTTGCAAATATTAATTATCATTTTTTTAATTTTATAAGAGTATTTTAGAACAATATAAATGTTAGACACGATAGAATGAGACATAATTTAAAAATCATGTCATGTAGACAGGGTTCCTAATTGAAATTAAGGCAATGAAAACTTTTGCATTAAAATCTGTCCGAATGTGAAATCAGACTGCAGGTGCGCAGCCGGATATGAAATAATCGTGGTAACGCAATTAAGCGCTAATCACCTAATCCTTGCCGCCGCTCTGTTGTTTATTCAAGCCTGAGTGACAATCGCGCGCACAATTAACGCAAATGAGTCGAAGTGAAAATCTGGCGCAGATGGTGTGGCGTGGTGGCGGTGTAATGTGATTAATCCAGCCACAAGCTATTATACGCCCTCCGGCCTACCGCGCTGCGCACTACGCACTCCGACACACCTGTACTGGCTGACACGTTCTTATTGTTTAACACTCCGTGTCCACGGTAGTCATTGATTATTTCGGCTTCTATAACTGATATTAAATACGAATAAGTCAAAATTCTATTTTGAATTGTATGGTAGCTTATAATGCGTTCTATATTTATTAATAATTAAATTTATTCCAAAAATCAGTTTAATATTTATTTTTACAAAGGTCATAGATTAGCTTCGCGAGTTATCCTTTCCAAGTTATTAACATTTTAATCTTATTATTAGGCCTAGGTTAGGACTAGGCATAAAGCTATTATTTAATAAATTCCTATACTTTTTACTACTTTTTACATGTTTTAATGCAGTCTATAGGTAATTCATCGGTTTTACTGAATAGTTTTTCGTTATGAAGAGAATTAATTAGTCCGTTTTTTCTTGTTATCTAAAAAATCTATTCCGAGAGGACAACCTAATTGAAATGATACTCCTTGAAGTTACGCTTTGGAAATCGGAGCAAAATCTTTCGAAAAAAATAAGCTTGTCGAACTTGACCTGATTTGTTTGTTGCCAATAATAAACTTTTTAATATAGTGTTATTGAACGGTCACATTTCAATGCATCTACTAATTTTAAATTCTATTTTGAGGACACACATTTCTGTTGTTGAAATCAGCCTTGTTATGTTCTCCCACGCGGCTCGCTGAAATAGTGCGATTGGGCCGCGATCTAGCGGAATGCGTGACTCATAACTCTTTAATACAAGAGGATCAATTTTTAATTTTCTTTAAAAGATTACGTTTAAAATATAATACGAATTTTAACAAAGAAAATCTATACAAAATTCTAGGAATAATACAAATCTCTTTAATTCTCTTTTATCGTATAATTCTTAAAATAAAAAGAAGATAAAGTGTAATCAATATTACAAGTCCAGAGACCATTTATTTTATTGTATTACTAAATGGTACCCGCGACTTTATCGCTTATTGCTTATTACATTAACAACGTATATAATATTTGCCAAGAAAAAAAAACATTAAAGATCGGAAGGAAGAATATGCTTAGTTAAAAATTTAAAACAAAAAAGGTAGTGCTTATAAAAATCGTTGTTTCTTATAATTTTAATAACTCAAATTTTAATGAAGATATCGAAATAATTTATTTTTAGATAAGGACTAAGAAATAAAACTTAGAAGACCTCTATCATTTAATATACGTTTACATATATTTTTTCATTGTATTTTATAACTAGTAAAAATCGTTTTTGAGTCAATTATTTTAAAATCACACGCAAAAGCACTAAAAGTACTATCATCGTAATTGTTACTATTTTCATTTTGCTGGAAATATTAACAATAAACAATGAAAATATAACTTTTTTTTAAATTAAATAACAAATTAATACAAAATCTTCTAATAAATAAAAGTTTTGAAAACTAATATAATAAATATGCATATATTTTAGTTTCAACGTTCGATTAACCCTTACCTATATTACTTTTGGTCAACAGTTATATTTGAAGTCTTAGTCATAGAAACTCCAAATTATATGAGACTTATTTAAAAAAAAATTAACAATTCTTATTTTACAGTCATATAAAAGTGTTTTATGATACATTGTAAAAAATTTTGATACAAAATACACAACTTTGTAATGTGCTTATTTAACAAAACGATTTTTATGATATAGGTATATTGATTGATTACTCGCTGTACTGATTGATTAATCACAGGTCCTCTCCTAATAATATAGTAATGTACAGTGATTTTATCGGTAAAAGTATGGGCACAAAATTAAATGTATTGGGACATAAAATTATAAATAATTGCTATCCAAACTTAAATTATCTGGATATTATGAAGAACATATATAAATCCAAATTTGATTCAAATAGTATAATAATTTTACTAATTGCCAATAGGGGAAACATTAATAGTGAACAGTTAGTTAAACATTTAAATAAATTAAGTCATTTGCCAATTAAAAACATTGTAATGTTCACTTTTCCCTATTATAAGAATGCGCCAGATGCTGAAAATAATAATATAAATTAAATCAGAAATTACATTTATTAAGTAATTATAACAATAAAATAAGTATTATTGACATAAATAGTATATTTAGTTCAGACTCTAACAGTAGTGTTAGTAAAAATAAATGTAATTTAAAATTGACCAAAGGAAGGACTTCCCTTCCTAGTTATTTATCAAGACGGATAGCTAAGTCGCTATCATATTTTTTACATATTACAGCTAAGAATTTAGCTAAACTATCTGCTTCTATTGAGCAGGATAAATTTAAATTTGACATTACCAATGCTTTGGAATTTGTTCCAAATCATTTAAATTAGTCAGTAAGACAACAGAGATTATTCCCTCTAGCGTTATACTGAATAGTAACACACAATTAGCTCATAATTGCCCTATAAATATTGTTAAATCAAATAAAATAAATAATATCAACCTGGTACATCAAAATATTTGTTGTTTAACACAGGACAAAGAATTAGAGATGGAACTATTCATGAATTCAGAACAAATTGATATTTTATGTATTACAGAGCACTGGCGTAAGGGAACTGAACTCATCTTTAGTTTCAGCAACCACCGGGTTGGTAGTTCATTCTGCAGAGTCAACACAATACATGGGGGGTCGTTAATCTTATTAAAAAATAATATAAAATGTAAAGAACGGAAAGATATTGTGTCCCACTCTGTAGAATGCACAATAGAGATGTCTTGTGTAGAACTTGAGCAATTCATAATAGTGTGCGTATACAGGCCTGGTTCCTCTGATTATTTTAAATTTGAGGAAGTTCTTGATCAAGCCTTAAGCAAATTGTCAAAATCTAATAAACATTTGATTGTATGTGGCGATTTCAACGTCGATATTCTTATTAATTGTTCGCAGACTTACAACATCCTAAATTTATTTAAATCATATAACTTGTTTAACTTATTTTTGGAGCCAACTAGATATTGCAATACAATCTCAACATGTTTAGATAATATATACTGTAACATTAATCCTGATAGTAAGATAATATTCAATAAATTAGATTCAGACCATTGTGGTCAACTAGCAAGTTTTAGTGTAGAAAAAAAAAAGGGTCAAGAAACGAAAAATAGTATGTAGGCCAATGACAGCAAGTCGCCTGAATTGTATGAGAGTTAATTTGTGTAATAAGCTTCCTTTCTTGAGTAATGACATGGACCCCAATTTAATGTATAAAATATTTTTTGAGACATTTTTAAATGAATTTAACTCCATATATAAATCCAAGGAGATTACAGTTTGTGACGCCCCAATATTTAGTGAGTGGGCTACTGTAGGTATATATAAGAGTAGACAGAGATTGTATGAGTTGTACGCAGAAAGACAGTTTAACACAACGGAAAAATTTCAAAATTATGTTAAATTATACTCAAAAACATTCAAAGTAGTCTGTCAAATTGCAAAGAAGAAATATATTAGTGATAAAATATTAAATAGTGTCGACAAAGTGAAATCTACTTGGAAAATTATAAATGCGGAAACGGGTAAATTAAAAAGTAATGAGAGTGACTATAAAATTAATATTAATGGCAAAATCATTACTGAAGACCTAGAAATTGCCAACGAATTTGAAAAATTCTTCACTCGCATACCGGTAGAATTAACTAAAACCCTGAACTCATCTACTCCCATTGCAGAATCATTGTTGAAATCTAACGTACCTATGTGTAGTGTAGAATTTAAATTTAGTCATGTGAATAAGTATTGTATTTTAAAGGCTTTTAAATTGTTAAATATAAAAAGAACACCAGATCTCTGGAGCATTTCTGTACATCTTATAAATTCCCTAATTGAAATAGTTGCTCCAGAACTGGCTTTAATTTTTAATAATTGTATTGATAGTGGTGTGTTTCCTGACTTGATGAAATTTAGCAAGTTAATGCCTTTATTTAAATCTGGAAGTACCGCAGATCCTTTTAACTTTCGTCCAATATCGGTACTTCCCACTTTCAGTAAAATCTTTGAAAAAATTATCCTAAATCAACTTCAAAAACATTTTGAAAGTAATGAACTCTTACACAATAAACAATTTGGTTTTACTCGCGGCCGGTCTACTACTGATGCTGGAATTAAACTTTTAGAGACTATTTATGAGGCCTGGGATCAGTCACACGATGCCTATGGTGTATTCTGTGACCTTTCTAAGGCATTTGATTGTGTCCAGCATCAGACATTAATCAGGAAACTACATCATTATGGAATCCGGGGTACCGCTCTTGATTTTGTCACTTCTTATTTGAGTGGCAGGACCCAAAGCGTGGTGATCAACGACAAGCGGTCCCCCGGCTCTCTTGTAACAATGGGAGTACCTCAAGGTTCGATTTTAGGTCCCTTTCTATTTCTGGTTTATATTAATGACCTCCCTCATCTTGTTAGAGATGATCATGAGATAGTCTTGTTTGCAGATGATACATCTTTACTGTTTAAGGTTAAACGTGGACAAAATTCACTCGACGATGTAAACAGGGCTCTCTCTAAGATTATCCACTGGTTTAATGTAAATAATCTACTATTAAATGAATCCAAAACAAAATGTGTGAGATTCACTTTACCGAATGTTAAGTTGGCTACAACCAGTATCAGGATTAGGGATAAGGAAATAGAATTGGTCGATCAGGCTGTCTTTCTGGGTATAACCTTAGATTCAAAATTACAGTGGGGTCCTCATATTGGGAAGTTATCTGGCAGACTTAGCTCTGCAGCTTACGCAGTAAAAAAAATACGCCAGTTGACGGATATCAAAACCGCGCGATTAGTATATTTCAGCTATTTCCACAGCATCATGACTTATGGTTTACTGCTGTGGGGAAACGCTGCTGATATTCAATGTATATTTATTTTGCAAAAGAGAGCTGTCAGAGCTATCTACGGTATGGGCACCCGTGAGTCTTTACGAAATAAATTTAAGGAAATAAAAATACTAACTGTTTATTCTCAATATATTTTTGAAAATTTATTATACACACATAAAATCAAAAATAAATTTGTCAAGAACTGTGATAGACATAATATAAATTTAAGAAATAAAAATAAATTGGCAATTCCTAATTTTAGGCTCCACAAAGTAAGTAACTCTTTTGTAGGTAACTGTATACGCATGTACAATACACTGCCTGGTAATGTGCAAGACTTGTCCCTAAATAAATTTAAACACTTCATTAAATCCAAATTATGTAGTAAGGCATATTATAGCATTAAAGATTTTTTAAATGACAAGGCTGCTTGGCAGTGACATGATTTGCTCGTTATTTGTGAATAATTTTTTTATATTGTATGTACAAAATATGATATGGTAAAAAGAGTACCGAGAGTTTTTTTTCCTCCGGCTTTTTTTCTCTCGGCCTACACTAGGAACATTATTATATTATTGTAATATTTAGTAAAGCCGATGATGAAATTGTAGATGTCTACCGAGACTTTTTTTTTTTGACGTTCGTTGAGTGTGTGTAATCAATCACCTAATAACGAATAAAATATTTTGATTTTGATTTTGATTTTGCTGTTGTGTGTAATGACTTTGTAATTTTAGTATAAAATAATAAATTTGAATCCGCATATTAAATCGTAAATTATGCTTACATGATGTTGAACAAATGTAAACATTAAAAGTTTGAATTGATTCTAATTTATATTTATAAATTGTAATAATCTGTAGAAGACTTATAATAATTAAGACATAGGTTTTATGAATTTTTTTGTAAAATTATTAGAATTGAGTTCAAAGTTTGGTTTATACGAATATAAGCTTAATTTCATTCGTCCGAAGGTTTAAAAGCCTATGAAAAGGTTTTTTTATATTAAAAAGTTTGCCAAAAATTAAAAAAGTTCGATTCGACGGGTATATTTTTATAAACGATCAAGTATAACAAAATAGCGCTATAAAAATAATATGTTTACTATGTATACCTGCTGAAGTGATCGGTTTTAAATCCGGCGGTGACAGATGCGGTAGGCTATGGTGCGTGGGCTGCACAGGAGGCGCTGGGTGCGGGGAGATCGATGGGGAGCCAGGCTTGTCTCGCTTACCCTCCGCCTTAACAGGAGCCTCACCCGCCTTCTGCTGTGCTAAGCGCTCCTGCTTTCTGAACTTTGCTCGGCGATTTTGAAACCATACCTGGAAGATATTTATTTTGTTTTTATTTTACCATTTATATATAATTCTATGCTTTTAATGCCATGAATTCAATTTAGTTACACTAAGCTATGAAGTTATTATTTCTTTGAAAGTGTAGTATAAAGGTTTCTGAACTAAGTTCATTCATAAAACTACACATTAAAAGAAAAATACAACGGTGGAGGTCTAATTTAAAAAAAAGCAATTACTAACGAAAACGGCAAGTGTAATTGGACTACGTTTATACAGTTGTAAATATTATGATTAAAAGTTATAAAGATATTTTAAAATGTGAATAAGAGTTGGTCGGTTAGTCAGGCTATCAAGTACAGCTCTAGAAAAACGTGACGTTGATTCTATAAATGTTTCACATTTTTTCAGCCAATTTTATTAGAATTTTTTTAAAGATTATTATATTATTACCTATATATTAATACATGGAGCAAAAACTTTGTACCCCTTTTTGCGAAAATTACGCGGACGGGGAAGTATGAAATTTGGCACAATCAAAGTTTATACGGAAAAGAAGTGCAGAATGCTAATATTTTTTATAATAACACTCAAAAAATACATTAATTTAATTAAAAAAGACACTATACACACTACGACACACACACATATGTACAATGTACATATATACACAAATTTGTATATTGTCAAAGTCTGTTGTTAACAAGGTCTTAAATACAAGATTAGCAACGAATTTTTTATTGAAATTTTTCATTACGGATCAGGTTGCATATGTCGCTCACCATGTTATGCGCAATCATATTTTTATGATGTTGACAATGCTGTCAATTATAGATTAGGTCGAATTTCGACCACTGGGCGACCACTTGTTATATTTAAACGTCCAAGAAAATGTTAAATAATTGTAAGAAAAAAAGAAAATGTTAAATAATTGCTGGTCACGTTTTTCACAGGAGAGGTGGCCACTGGAGCAGATGTGTCCTAGAATGGAGACCGCGTATCGGCAAACGTAGTATGGGGCGTCCTATGGCCAGCTGGACCGACGATCTACGCAAAGTCGCCGGGAGAGGCTGAATGAGGATTGCGAGAAGAATTTAGGAACAGGATTTTGGCGCGAACGTATGTATATTGTAACGAATATATGTCCAGTAGTTAACTACGATAGGCTAAAGCTAATATTTTCTTCGCGACACTTCTATTTTTAACGCCTACAAAATTTATTTAAATGATTTTAAATGTTGGCTAAAGGAAACAGTAGTTTTTATATATGAGGATTAGATATTGTACGTGGCATTTTTATTATTATTTATTTTTTGTTCTCACGACTTCGTTCACAGTTGCTATCCTTTTTACCCGAGTGCGACAGAAGGAGGGTTATGTTTTTCGAGTGTATGTATGTATGTATGTATGTATGTCCATTTCTTTGGCACGCCCTACAGCCCAAACGGCTGGACGGTTTTTGACATATGAGGTATCGTTGGATTTTTCTAAATTGTAGTAGTGACATAGGCTATATAAATTTTCAAAATGGCGCCCGCAAATGGAGGAATGAGGGGGGGAGTTGAGTTTTTTTTCTTACTGTAGCAATATGGGTATCAAATGAAAGCTAGTAAATTGTTTTATTCTTTTTAGTTTATCTTAAGAGTATTTTACGCAGTTGGGTTTTTTGATTTTTTTAATTAAGCATACTTGTTATTACGTGTAAACCTATAAGATAAAGTATGTGCACTAGCTTAACAGAAGGTGTAAGTTCAAAGTTTTCTGTATATTGCGGGTTCTAAGTTATTTGGAATTATTACTGAGGGTCTGTTATCTGTAAGATCTAAACTAACAAAACAAAGATCTTTAATTGTTGACGAAACAATTTTTAAAATATGTCCTTTCTATCACAAAAAAAAAGAAAAAAAATCGGACAGGCGTCAATGAATTAGAACAAAATACACATTATGACTTTCATCCCCTCTCCCAAGGGAACCGTAATGAATTTCAGGATAAAAAGTATCCAGTGTCCTAGCTCGTGTTATGAATCAAATCGTGCTTTGTTTTATTTATTAATTCAATCAGTATGTTTGGCGTGATTCGCGGCTAAAATACAGACAGACAGACAAAAATGAATTATTTATATTTTTTACTTTAGTGTCGGTGTCAAAATATCTTTAACGTATATAATTAGACTTGTTAGAGTTTTATTATAAGTTGTATAGATTACATTGTATAAAGAAAACTTGAAAAAAAACCAACGATAAAATATGATTCCATATTAATGTAAATGTCATAAAATATATAATTGTTTTCATCGGTAAGGTATGTAGTTAGTTAAAAACAGAAAAAATAACTTCACATTAGACGCTCTTGAAAAACCCTAAGATAAAAAAAAAGATCTCTTGATCCATTAGGATAATTTCCTTTAGAATTTATTGGGTAAGTCTCATTTCATGATATTTTTCCATTCAAGATATTCAGGTTTATTTGTACACATAGGAAAGGGTTACTTTTATACCTATAGAGGAAAGACTAACTACACTAATCCAGCACGTTGTTCCACTGCGGATTTACGGACATATCTGGGATTTCTTGAACGTCATTATCCTCTCATTTATATTATAATTTAAATTAAAGATTTCACAAGAAGGGAATGTCCTATTTTAATTTTTTTTTTCGATAGATAGGTTAAGAAGTCTATTACATATGATACAAATATAAACAAAATTGGACTGTCGGTTTGTTTGTAAAAATGACAATATTTTGAAATGATGAAATTTGTCAATAATAGGTTTCGAAATGGGTTTAGAGGTAGGTTAAGGGTAAGTTAGGGTCTAGGGTAGGTAACAAAAAAATTAAAAATTTGAGGGGTCAAGTTATGTTGGTCGTCGCAAGAATCACCCATCTGCATCTCTCAGATTTTCTTCCGAAATGTATGTTACGTTTCTTCACGAGCTTTCCTTTTAACGCCGAAGACGATATAGAAAAATAAATAAATAAATATCTGTATAAGATAGAGTTAGCGGTGACAGCCCAGATTTAAGGGTACAATAAATTGTCTTATGTTGATTTAGTCGTTATATGCACTATGTCATCTCAGCTCGCGTTTTAAACTAAAGGTTGTGAAATTCCTTAAATTGTGGACAGGATATCCTGTTCTGCCAAGAAGAAACTCTTTTAGCTGGCAAAAGAATTAATATTAAAATTTAAATTATAGATAAATGTTGAATTTTGTTTAAACATTATTTATTTAACATTTATTATTCAGTATCTGGATGACCGAGCTTTGCTTGGTTAAATTATTATATTTAGATAAGGGTAATTATTACATACTTACTGATGAAATATGAATAATATTTTCAATCTTACCGACATAATACTAAAACAATAGGTATATAGTATATGATTATTTAAATAAAAAAATTAAAGGGGCTCCCAATAAAAGTTTTTCTCGCAAAAGAAGGAATGAAAAAAACAGGAAAAAAAATCATCGGACTGGAGACATGGGGCGGAGGACGAGAGACCGGGATCTTCCGCTTTCCGTCCGATTTCCCACCTGAGGTACTTATTATAAACTTATAGATGGCGGCAAATTTACCTTCGTATTCTAATGATATTCTCTAGTTCTAGCAGTTTTTCTCACAAAAGAAGAAACTTGAAAAAAAAAGGAAAAAAGTCGGTCTAGAGACATCTGGACTCGAACCCAGGTTTTCTGATTTAGAATCAGACCGATTCTCACCTGAGCTATTATAAACTTGTAAATGATCGCGAAATTTACTTTCGTATTCTAATGATATTTTTTAATTGTCTGAAAACACGGATAAAACGACATTTTCAAAAAATGAATCCTAGCTAGATCGATTTATCGCCCCCTAAACCCCCTGCATAGTAAATTTCATGAAAATCGTTGGAGCCGTTTCCGAGATTCAGATTATATATAAATATACAAGAATTGTTCGTTTAAAGGTATTAGATAATTCATAAATACAGAAAAATTTCCATAAAACTGCCTAAACTTGTAAACTTATAAACATTTTAAATAATATTTAAAAAAGTGTTTAATTATCGTATACGTTTAATAGCCATATAATAATAACTTAGTAAAATTACGTTGAATTGAATCGTATCTGAAGTCAAACAATGTAAAGCATCGGCTACCGAATAGATAAGATGTTAAAAGATAATAAATCTGCCAGAAAACGCGGGTCGGAATGAATAAACAAATTTAGCGTCCGAGCCGACTAATGGGAACGCATCCCATGCATCGAGCGCCAAATTTTAATGCAAACCGTTTTATATTCGTACGAATGCGCGCAAATCCGAATTGATCGTAATTCGATTTGGTGCGAGAGATAATTGCAACTGCCACTGGCGCTGATTGGACGATGTAACAGTAAAAAAACTCGTGGCACGCGAGTCGTCCGACAATCATACGCACGCTCTGTTTGTTCATCGCAGTCCTCGTTGATGATGTTTGCTCGCTTTTATGTTTTTGGAATTTCGTTGAACAGTAACTAGGGTTATTAGCGAATACTTACCTCTACATAACATCTAATTCACCGATTGCGTAAAAAATCAGTTATTACATTACATGCAGATAACATACCAAACCCAATGAAGAAATTCATGTATATTTTCCAAAAACGTTTAGATAATATATGTAGTAAGGAACTACGATAAATAAAGACAAGCTATTGCTGGATTATACTAGTTATTTCATTAGGTTTTAACAAATACTCATCGTTAGTAAGATACCTACCCGAGTCGAAATTTAGAGCCGATTTCACTAAATCTCCTACGGTAGGACTTATGTCGGACCTCTGGTCTCAAAGTCGTCGTTCGTTTGTCTCGGGTACCTCCCCAATATACAGGTATATTGTAAATTCATATATCCAGTATATATTAATAATACATTAATAAGTTATCTGCTATGTTGATATACTTTTTCTATCTAAACAACAAGTAGATATAGGATTTGATTATATTTTTATTATTAAGCGGTAATACCATTACGTCTGTCTACATCTGCGTAAATTTGCCTTGGCACTGATAACGAACGACGTTAATGAACTTTAGTTCTTTAGAAACAATGTGAATGTTTTATTAGTTTCGGTAGCGATTCGTCACTATGCTCAAACTTGGCCGTGTCGTGGTATTTTTCATCAGATATTTCTGTGATCTTCATATTGCTGTGCACACGTGGGCAATGTTCTCTCAGACGCCTACACTAACGTCTCAAATAATTTCATGAAGCTAAATATGGACACCACTGTTCATGTATAATTAATTTTAATATTTTAATTGGCATAATAAAACTCATATACTGTTATAATATGTGTGGGAAAATTCCTTGTCTCCTATGACTTATATTTAGACTTTAAATACCTATACAAACTAAAACTATACAATGAGTCCAAAACAAAAAAGTAATTATTATATTTAGTTTATAAAATTGTAGGTGAATTTAAATATATATTTTAGTACAGTTAAAATATTTAATGTATGTTTGAATGTAATATATTTCAAAACATTTGACATAAAAACATATATTTTGTCAGAAACACGTATTAAATTGTGTCAGTGTATTATTTATTATTACTTACCTACTAGTTCTGGAAATTTCAAATTTGATAATTAATAAATTACGAGTAATGTAAACACACTTAAAAACTATTTTTGTTTAGTAAACCTTACAAAATACAAATTAAAACATAACAAAACAACATAACAACGGTCCATATAAATTAATCTATGATTTACCAAAAAAAAAGTTAATCGCTTCATTTTTTTCAGGCAACAAAATTGTTTTCCTAGTCATTCCTAGTTTCAATTAGAAATGACAAAAATAATAGCTTCACAAATTCATACCTCATTTATACTTAAATGACCAAGACATATAGGAAGCATGACATTGGAATTGAAGATTTAGTACTAGCACCAAGGTTGTGACTTGTCGTACGTCAAATCAGTTCACAACTGGATCACTGGAAATAGGGTCGAGTGCGCACGACAAATCAAACTATATATGATCGATTTTTTTACACCTTAACAATTTGCTACAAATACAACATATAAGCTCATAATCTCTTTTTATAATTCTAGCTTATAATTTAAAATGTATTTCAATAATAAACTGACCACAATAAAATTGTACATTTAAAGCTTATCTTAGAATATTTACATTAGTAACTAATAGCATTATGTAAAAGAAAGATATTATGACATCCAGGTAATCAAAATTTCTACACAAACTTTGTTTTCTTTCCTTTTTATATAAAAAAAATATTGGTTGTCCGTAAAGTCGGTTTACGAACGACCTTTAATTTTACGTGATAACGTCATGAGAAAACTTTGAAAGGCGAACGCTTAGGCCTATCGTGCCTCTCTATCGCTTGTTGCGCGCTCTCGCTCGCGGAACGTGACAATGAGTCATGCTTCTTCGTGAAGTACAGCCGGCTTTCATCGATTTACTAGACGTTATTAAGTTTAAAAAAAGTGCCTGGGCAATATACATAAAAACTCAAAAGATGACACCCCTATCTTGATTATATTCGTTATATCATAACGAATCTGACACATCCACCTTTGCACCTTCCATATGACTACTATGATAGACTGTCACTTGTGTTCATTACACTGCGATACCACTTGCAGAATGACCTTTGGCGAGGATATGTCATTAAAATAAATCATAATGATCTAGACATTCATTAGTGAACAAAATTACAACAAATGAACTATTCGTTTGTTATAATAATGCATGGTTTTTAATTTTTTATATTAAAATCATGCCTCGTCTTTCTTCTTATTAATACTATATTATATTTTCTTATTAATTATTATAATAGACAGTTATATGAATGCTTAGTATTATTATTAAAATGTTTAAATATTACTTTTAGGCCTAAATAAATAAATCAAATTTTGTTGACAATTATTTTTATTTTTGAAACTTTAAGTCATCGCTTCATTCACTTCACAGACAATTTCACGCTCTTTACATAACGCAACATAAAGATAAAATCAACAATGCAAATAGTGCAATATATTAATATTAACCATCAATCACACCACGTTAACCTAGCCCCGTGATAAGTTCGTAAAAACTTGTGTTACAGGTACTAGGAACGGAAATAAATTTATATAAATACATATATACATAAATACACTGGATGTGTGACCGGTGACCCGGTGCAGACATCTATATTCGTCATACAAATTATCTGCACCTGGCGGGATTCGAACCCGCGACCGCTGCGTAAAGTGTCCAGTTGCCTGACCACTCGACCAGTCGGCCGTCATTATATGTATATGTAATATGCATTGGTTTGAAGTACTTTTGTCTTCTCGATATTCTTATAAACAAAGATTTGTACTTAATAAAATATTATAGTATATAGTAATTATTTTAGTATTATATTACTATATAGTAATAATTATTAAAATTGCAACATAAGTAAATAAAAATTTGAACAATATTACTAATTTAAAAAAAATTAAATATAGAATTTTTAATAAGAAAAACAGAAACGAAGTAAAAAATGGGTACAAAACAAATTAGTGGCCTACAATTTTTATTGACTTCCCTACCTCTGTGTAGTAGTTATTCTAAAAGCAGCAGCAGATTTTGTATATTTGACATATATATATATATATATATATATATATATATATATATATATATATATATATATATATATATCTTTCTTAAGAACATATAACCCTACCTTCCTAATCTTCCTACTAAAAATTGTTTGTTTTTGTTTAGACAATTTGAAATGATAGAGATTTTAGAAATATGTTAAAAAAGTAAAGAATCAAACAATAAAAATGCTAAGCATTTATGTTTCTGTGTTAAATTTTAGTGGGATAAAATTTATATAGTTTTTTAGCCTAAATTAAATTCATAATATTACTTTAAAATTATTTAGTAATAATACACATACCTAATGTGTTTGTTATTTTGTAATGTATTAGGTTATTTCAATAAAGCTACTTTTCTTTTTCAGAGAGTCTATACCACGTCTATGCCAAGTTTTGATACGTGTAATAAGAATAATAAACGATCGACACATTATTTACCCCGATTAAAGCTCTTAGTGTTAATGATGTAAAAGATATTTTTGTCATTAGGCTCATTAAACACCTGTCTGTACCAAGAAATACCACATGAGGTTAAAAAAATCTGTTTAATAACGGTATATTAGTTAATTTTATGTCGAGAAAATTAAAATATTATACAAAGGATAAAGCATAATTTCGTTAGAATATAGGGAAAATCAGTGCTTCCGAGTGGAAAGGTCCCACGTACGTGCACGGTTTAACCAAGCGGTAAGGCTTACTAGATGGCGACTAACGAACAACGACTCGCATGATTGGCGCTGGCGGAGCACCGATCGCCCCGAGCTCCACGCCTTCCGCATTACTTCCGAATTGGAAAAAATCAAAGCCCCACAACGTATGCGGCAACCGCAAACAAACAAATAATACGGAACCACCGCCAATACAAATGAGTACCGATACGACGCCGTGCGGAATGCGAAGTCGGAGTGAAGTCGAGCGTGGGGTCGACGCAAATAAACGTCCACCGATGTGTTTGTAGGAATTTGTTTCGATGTTTATCGTACGAGATGCGTGCTTATAATATCGATAACACGTCAAACTTTCCGCTCGTTCTCAAAAATAACAAATTTACCCGCATCGGTGATGTTTATTCTAACGTTAAATGATCGTTATTATCTTCCAGTTTAACGTAATGGCCAAATGAACGTAAACTATGAGCAAATATTCAAATAAATGTCAATAATAAATAACATTCAGGCAGCGGGCAATTAAACGCGGGGTCGGAACAATCGGACGGCATCGAAATGCACTTTGCAAATGAACCGAATTGCAGGGCGGAGCGGGGCGACGGACGACAAATGTAATTAAACGGGAGATGCATTCTGCAGATGCCATCTCTGACCTACACGCTCCAGATGCCGTGGCAGATAAGGACTCTATCTAATTGGGCACAACGATTTTGTCCCTTTGATAAAACATTTATAATCATCGTTAATACGGATACATTAATAAATTTATCTTTCTTTTTTTTTGTTCATATTTGTAATGTATGAATTTTCATAGCAATATCTAAGTAGATAAATGTTTTTTTTTTTTTTTTTTATAAGTACACAATAACATTTCTTGACTAACTGCTTAATTATCACCGAGTGAAAACTATTTCAGTTCGATGCATTTAGCCAGTAGGTAGGACTGACACTTTCGTAACTTAAACTCTCAAAAAGAAAGTATTTGGAAATACTACTCCTAGGAAAATATAAGGCATGCAGGTTTAAATTGGAATACCCTAAGTTTTGAAGAAAATGGATAATTATATTTAAATATATATTCATTTGACTGTTTTAATGATTCACACTGATACGTGAATGTGCAATGGTTTTTGTCATCATTTCGAACTTTCTACCTTGTTCATTCATTTACATACAAAATTATTGTAACATGTAACATGAGAATTAAAAATGTAAGATTTATTATAAAGAAAATTATTTTATTCATATACGAATTAAATTAAAAGATTAAAAAAAGAAAACGTACAATTATTAAATTGCGTATCACATTAAAAGTCTAAGGGATTTTTAATTTCCACTTTAAGGGGGTACATACACCCAGAACTTTCATAAAATTATTTTCTTTTTTTACGGATTATTATTCTTTATAGTTCTAGGCGTTTTTCTTTAAAAATCAATTGCAAAAATTCCACGTAGATCCAAAGTTATGATCGAAAATGTAACCGCCCAACGAGTTTGCCAAGCGCAGGTAGCTGTCTAGTGTGAGTGGCTGTGTAGTGTGAAAAAAATAAACAATAAGAATTTTCCACTGACGTGGAAGATGAATAATATGAAGCAAAAATGGCAGAATAGACGTAAGATAACAAAATAAATAAATAAATCTATAAATTTTTGCGTTACTTCGAGCAAAATGGACTTAAGGGGGTAGTCTGAAAATTAATTGACCGATTGAGCTCAAATTTTGCACATACCTTCATTAGACTCTTTCTGAAAACTGGTAGCAGAATAATTGAGTCAAACAATAATTTTGCCTACATTTTAAAACTCTTTGAATACCCAAAATTTTTTTAAATTTCGTTAATTAAAGTTTAACAGGCTGCCATTTCCTAACAACATTTTTCTAAGTAGTAATTCTGCTACCAGTGCTCAAAATACTCATACAGATTGAGAATATATTTTATTTCTTTTTTTAGATACATACAACATCACCCAGAGTGAGCGCCGATGGAGGCAGTTTTTTAGCGGACTACGTCGTAAAAATTGAAAAACTACATAAAAATAGTTGAAATTTTTTTCTTTGTTGAATATAGATAGATTCTTAAAACAACAATAAATACATGTATAACATTTCATCAAGACAACTTCAACTGTTTTAAAGTTATTTCAACCCAAAATGATGTCAAAAATCTAACTCTAGACCAGACAAACAACAACCCTTAAGTCCATTAAAACTTTAACGCGTTTATTTCGAAACTACTTTTTCCGGGACGGTAGACATGAAATTCCTGGAGTTTTTAATATTTTTGATGGCATTTTTTTCAAAATGTTTGTGTTTGGTGTCGCTATAGTCTGCCGAGCTAGATTTTTAATTTTTTATGACAAATTTTTTGGGTTAATTTTCGAAAAATAGATACCGAATTTTGTCATGAAATTTAGAACGGACATTTTATTTGACTATCTAAGAGTCCCCTTAAAAGGATTTTTGGAGGATCGCAATATTTTTCGAAATATTGAATTTTTTGAGTACGCTGCTTAGTACGCTCTACGTAATATAAGAAAGCGAGTCGATCAAAAGGAGGAAGTCGGAGTGTCTTCAAAGCGAGCTTCAAAGTGCATGTTTAGGTTAAGTTAGGTTTTTTTTGCATGTTTAGATTAAGCTGTTAGGTTTTTAACTCTTTTTTTTGTCGCTAAGAAATGCATTTACGTTTCCTAGGATAGGTTAGGTTAGGTTTTTTTTGAAACTCCAAAAAACACAAAATACTAATCATACTGAACAACTTTACTCAAGAAACATACCCCAAATAAAGTTTCTTTTTCGATCTCTTGTACAAAACTCGATACTTATTGTGCCATTTTTATATATTTATATTTTTTATATCATCTATCGAAAAAAGTAAAATTAGGATGCGTTCAATTAATCACTACACGTAACAAAAGCTAAGTATATAAAAAGTAAAGTAAGTAAGTAACTTACCTGTCTGGCAATAATAATCATATTGACGTAATCGGGAAGACAAATAAAATATATTTTTATAAATCATAAACCGCGGCCTTTATCACTTTAGACTATTATTAAAAATCTAGTTTCAATTAATAAAGGATACTTTAATATATATTTTTTCTGTACATGTGGGACAGATTTGAACATTGTTCTTTGCAATGTTAAGTAGGCATCCTTATAGTTTTTCTAGAACAATTTTCTGTAGAATCGTACATACTCTAATAAAAAATACCTATAATTTCTCTCTAATCTTACATATTGATAATTTTTATTACTTTAGCATTTAATTTCGTTATAATAGTTAACGATTGTAAGTCTCAGTACGCCGTGACATTTACGTGGTCAAAATATTAACCGAATTCTAACAGATACCTTAAACAAATCCGCTACGGTAGTTTAACACTGCTCCCTCTGCAAACAGACATACAACAATGGTTGAGTATTAAAATAAACAGAAACATCGCCATGTGGTGCGTCCTGGCGAGCAAACAGCAAACAACGGCTAATATATTCAGCGGTACCGAATGCTGCATTCAACTCCATCTTGACAGTACCCTTCTACAAAGTGTTGCAAGAACTGGACAATTTTTTCATGAAATATTTGTTGGAGCGGTAAATGAAATTATGCTACTTTATATTTCCGATATTGGATTATTACAGTTTATATTTTTGATCGTTCCCCTGATTAGTAACAAACCGTTTAGGAAAATAAATACTGTTGATGAAAATATAAAATTTTGTTATACGAGTATATTGGAAAAGATTGGTAGTCAATGGTCAATGATATGAGCAATTTGGAAATACCAATTGGACGAATTAATACTCTTGAAAAAAAAATTCAGAGACTTATACTCGTACCTATATGCAACAATCCGCAACGGAGCAGCGTGGTGGTCGTTAAATTTCTAATTTGATGCCACATTTGATTGGTACACCTTGAATTAGAATAAATAAAAGTATTACAACACGATTATTTAAAAGTAAACATTTTTTTGGAGCATCTTACCATCAACTCTATGCATTTTATATGCATTCTTATTTTGTTTTTCTTTTGTAATTTACAGATCTTCCATACAAATTTTTAATGTATGTTTCGATATCTAGTCACGATATGATCCACGATAACGTTTTTGTAATCAGCCATAAAATGGACGTAGCCATAAAAAGTGCGTTAACCCTAGAGTAGGCGCGTCTTTCCACAAAACGTCAGTGGGCGCGTTGAGCATTTTGCCGCTCGTTTTCGTTGTCAATTTTTAAGTAGGAATACTGCAGTTTAATTTATTTATTTTCTCAGAATTTAAGTAAAACACAAATAAGGAATGACAAATCAACATATTTATTGAATTTTGTTTAGGGAACTTTGGTTTACAATCGACTTAAGAAAAGTTAACGTTTTAATTTACTTTTTTAAATTATCCTACATTATCCTACTATAATCTTTATAAAAAAAGGAAAAAATAACAAAATTAAATATTTTCTAAATCTACAGAATATGCTTTCGCGAAACAGTCTTCACATAAGTATCTGCAATGTTCATTGCACAGTAATTTTGAGTATCTGCAACACCCTTTTTCGTGCATCTATTTTGGATTTATGGACATATGCTGCATTTACCTTCCTTCTTTGAAGATGATGATTTTTCTATAGGAACTAAGCGAGCAATTTGGTTCCTCAGAGAAATATTTAAGGTATCTACAGAAGACCTTGCGGTCATATATGGCTTAACCAGGACTATCCCAATCTTCTTCAAATACTGTTGGCGTAGGAAGTTTCCAGTTATTGATTTTGTAAATTATTTGGTTATTTGTACCGGCAATATTCATCATCGAAAAAAAAACCTCATTGGCCATCTGTGAGTCATTCTACTAACAGAGTTCTCTTTCTTCATTTGGACCATGACATTAACACCACCTTTGGTTTCATTATAAAATGTAATAATTTCAGGCTTTACAGTAGGTCCGGTGTTTTCTCGTCGATTCTATCATTCTTATGAAAATTTGATAATAGTAAGATTACTTTTTTTGCTTCTTGTTTGGAACATGAGACAGCAAAACTTTCTTCTCGCCAAACCCAAACATCGAAGATAGTTTCTTTCGATTAAAGATCAAGTGTCAAGTGTGATCAAGTGTCAAGTGTTCAGAAAACAAGGTGTAATTTCTTTTTTCTTTTTAAGTAAAGTTCCAACGATGGTCGTTTTATGATCAGTTAGCAGCTGATCTTAAACCGTAAATAATATATAGCACAATTTTTACCTACGGGAGTAGGCGCGCAGTGAGCAAATTGCCGCTGAACGACTCTTGGTGATAACAATCTCCTTCTCAAGCAGTCCTCCGCGCACTGATGGCGTCCAATTTTTCGGTACGGGTTACGAACGAATGTGGGGGCAGGTACTAAGAAGCGCAAAGTTTACGTGCAATAGTTTTAAGAATTATTAACGTTTTTTTGCAGAGGGCGGCAAAATGCTCATAGCGCGCCCACTCTAGGGTTAAATAACGCACGTACGTAAACCTTCTAAATAAGCTAAAGCTTAAAGAAGTATTTTTTTATTAATATGTAAGTAAAGCATTTAAAAGAATTATACTATTTTTTATCTTTTGGACTGATTTGCGCGAAAACCATAGCGAATGTTTTCACAAGCACTATATGCAAAAGTCATCTTAGGGCGACATGTCAGAGGGCGCTCTAGCGGCGCGTATGAAAAACGTGAGGCCGCGCGGAATGATCTAATTGTATTCATTAGCCGGGGCGGCGTGCAAACATTGACTGTGCCGGCTCACCTCGGGCGCACAGAGTCGCTTTAATCCTATATCTGGACGAAAAACCCAAAAGTTAATTTATAATAAAAACCATTTCTGCCAAGGTATATTTAAAAAAAAACGTGAAAACTAATATTAGACATGTGATTTTGTTATTAGGGTAAACACTAAACTTTCCACTATGAAAATATGTTATAATAAAGAGTTGTTTTCTAGAACAAACTTTAAATTTAGACAGACAAATGTCTACATTTAATTAAATATTATGATAATTACAAAATTTACCAAAGAATTATTAATAATAACAAAGAATCAATAAAGTTACAATTTATTTAATTTAATAAAATTATTTACTTCATTATTTCTAGTATAAAGTTAATCAATCGGCGATGCGGCCGAGCCATCAGACACCAAACACACCCCCCTTGTTTATACTTAGCGGATGAAAAGGCAACACCGTACGCCCCGAAATAATATTAGCTACCCTCAATAATATGATCAATGTTAATAAGTTGCCGCCTATTCGGAGTATCGAACTTATTTGTAGCTACATAAGAACCGTTATATATTGCCGTTAAACGAAAAGATAAATCGTTTTAAAATAGCAGAGTTTTTTTTAGTAACTGGTAACATGTGTTAACATTTGCTGATAATCCTGGATTAACACATCATAATAAAGAGATGAATGTGCAGTTTATTTAGTCCGTCTGTCGCCACTATACGATAGCGTTTAGTGAGAGACAGGTGCGTTGACGCAACTCATCTTGTTTGATTGAACCCTATGTAAGTATGGGCTCATAAAACATTTACAATTCAATGATTTACTAATATATTCTGTCAAACACTACAAATTCGTTTTAAATAACTTATTCATTAAGTTTATATTGTAGTGTTGTCTATACATATAACAAGATGGTAGATTAGTCATCCCAAAATTCTATAACTGTTGTGCGAAATACTGTTTTATATATTAAATAGACGACACGCACGGTTTTTTTCATGTACATATTCACTTCTATGCATCATAACGTGATAGTCTATATAGTTTATCACTTCCTCGTTAAAGAGATCTATTAACGCAAACATTTTCACATATGTATAAATAAATCTCTACGAAATTTATATTTACGTATATTTACACATCTACCCAAAGGTTTTTTATTCATTTATTTCATTAAATAGGGAGTGGCTTTAATCAATCATAGCAAGTTAAAAATGTATTACAAATATTACTTAAAATTATACATTATCGTTTCATTTACTTATACAAACAGAAACTTATTCCGTTTAACTGTGGCTTTTAATAGTTAGTGAGACTCTTAACGTTTTTTTTTTTTTAAATAAAATAGAGTATACATTGATTATTGTTTGATTATTACATATGGTAAATAGATTACATAGGTCAAATAAAAACTAAGTAGCTGCTAAGGAAGAATTATATTGGCAAGGAACTAGAAAGTAAAAATTCAATAATATTTTAGTATTTATGATGTACTGCACTGTAACGACCTGTAAACGTCTCACTGCCGGATGAAGGTCTCTCCTCTCATAAGGAAGAGAGATTGGAGATTAATATGCCACTCTGTCCCACTGCGAATTTGCGAATATATGTTCGTTTCAGAATTTCTTCCAAAACATACAGTTTTACTTCATTGTGACAAGATTAATTTTCAAAATAAATCTAGCACTTGAAATTGTAGTGCTGTAAAGGGGCCTGTCCATTGAAACGGAGCAATGCTGCGGAGCGGAGAAACGGAGAAATATTGACCAATAGGATTGCAAAAAATCTCCCGTCCACTCCAGTGGACAAGGGCTATTGGTTAATACTTCTCCGTTTATCCACTCCGCAGCCTCGCTCCGCTTCAATGGACAGGCATCCTTAGCCTTGATTTAAATCAATAACCATTTTCTATTTTACCATTATAATTTTTAAGAGTAACACGACATTTTCTTCCTAGATAAAATATACAACAAAAAAATTAATATTAAGGTAGAGCTGAGATTAAAATCTCATTAAAGATAAAACCGTCAAACAGTTTTATTAACTCCATTTATCATGTTGTTCTTTCTTATACGTCAATGAATTTTTAACGATCCGAGTTGTCTAAATCACAAAATGTCTGTCATAAAGCGCTTAGCGACAGATGCGCCCTCAATGATAGTGAGCGCTCCATTGACTTCAACTGCGTGCTGAGTAGCCCCTGTACTTTCTTTTGTAAGTAAACCATTCATACGAGTTAAAAGTTACTTTATCATTATTATCCGACAAAAAATAATGAAGTTACTTAAACATAATTATTTATTATTTATAAAAAAATGTACATGCCAATCTTCATATATTACAAACACTAGATGTATGTGATGATATCTACTATAACAAGTCTTTTAAGCAAAACAGAATGTTAATTTGTTTTAAGAAGCTTATTTCATGATCTACCGGTCCGATTTTAAAAATTCTTTTATCTATACTAAGCTTATTTACTGATAAAGTTAAGGTAATAGGGTTTAAAGCATAGTATGTGTTAATTTTATGAATAATATTTAAAATGATATTTTTTTTTTAACTTAAAATCACTAGTGTAACATCTGCTGAACTATATTGGTTATTTGTCATGTCACGTGCCGTTTTATCTGTGATTAGAACGCATTGTCTCTTCGGTGCAGATCAGCCAGTCACGGTGATCATTCAAAATCGATATGAATCAGTAACATTTTAATAGCGCCCTGTGTAGGGAAGTGCCAGTTAGACTGATTGATTAATTGAATGAGTGATGCTCGACAAAAATTGTGTAGTATAAGTTGAAAATTATTTCTAAAATAATTACAAAAAACCGTTACCTATATTACTATACTCGATATTTTTGCCGGAGAAATATTTATTTTTAAATAATTTATTTATTACTGAATGTTCATTGAAGTTCTATAAAATTGACACTGAATAGCGATATCAGCAAATGCTTAGAAATAGTTTATTTTTGTATGATTTATATTCAAAACATTCAAAGAGCCAGATGGCCATCCCATATTTTGATGAGGTTCCCTACGCAGTCCATGAACGGAGTGAGCAGTAAATGAGTCGGGAATCTCCTATGATAAATGCCACGGGGAGCAGGGTAGCGACGTTAACGCGCAGACAATATCGGCACTTGTCTCTCGTACCGTGCTAAATGATTCGTGAGATAATCGTACACTATGTCAAATATGGATATTATTTCACTAAGTAAAATACTCATAATCTTGTTAGTACACATGTTTAAAAATGTTGATAGTAGTTACTTTTTTCTTTTTTTTTTTACGTATTCTCTTTATAAAAACTAATATAACGATAATTGATTTGTTAAAAAATAAAAATATAACATAATCATACATTGAAGATAATTTGATATTTTAGAGGACTATAATAAATTTGATTAATACTGAAGCCAAAAATGTTTTTTTTTTTTTTTGACTTTGTGTCTATATCTTAAAACTGCTACATGAAAACGAAACTGGATGCGATTTGAGTTCATACTATAAGCTAGGAGAATGGGTATTTTCTATCGCAAAATTCGGCACGGTTCCCCAAAAGAGAAGGAATGAAAGTCAAAATGTATACTTAGTTTATTATTCATTATTTATTTAATTATTTAATTTATTTTGATAGGAAATAGTTTCCTTAAGATTGTCCCGTACATATTTCAAGGTCTTTGTTTTGACACTTCAGAAATTTCGGACATCATAACCCTCATTGTTGAGATCCAAAATAACTTGAAACCAAACCCGAAATGTACAGAAACCTTTGAACACAAGTTATCTAAGTACATACGTACATACATATACATACGTACTTTTCTTATAGAGTGATAGAAGGGATAGCGATCGGCAATAAAGTCACGAGTTAGCTGTACATGTATAATAATGTAAAATGTTATATATGTCACAACTAATGGGTCAGTTAACAAAGATGATATTATTAATATTTTACTGAAATATGTATATGTATATATGTATATATATATATATATATATATATATATATATATATATATATATATATATATCATCATCTTCGGTTTCTTTTTAAAAAGGAACTCCTTTAAAAACTTAATCTGTGAATTAAATAATTATTCAAATAATTCATGGTTAAAATTCAGCAACAAAGGCGACCAGTATTTCATTACTCGTCTGTGTGTGGGTTACTGAAAAATATGTATATGAAACATATATAAGATAAATATATATTAAACAATTTTTCAGTAAGATTACACTATATTCCCGAACAAAGAACCTATAATAGACGGACATGGGAGGGATCTTAGGGTTCCTTTTTACCGTTGTCGCACCGGAATCCAAAATTAAATCGATGTACAACAGTCACTTTAGTTTAAGTATTGTTTTTATATTACCATGACAAGAGAAAAATTAAAATATTAAGAAAATTACTTATATTGTTTTAAAGTAAATAACAACAAAAACAAGTATCTAAACCAAATAATAGATATAACTCAACCCTCCTCTACGCCTACGCAATGGTGATTCGCTTATGATATTCATATATTTAGCTCATATGATAGTTTTTGACATTTCTCCTATGCTTCCCCATTAAGACGACCCTAAATTCAATGGGGAACATGAATTTGCTCTTTTATGAAAACGTTATCGTTTTAATGGTGACTTTACAAATACATGAAGTTGGAGAGTAATATAATAATAATTTTATGTATCATCATATTTATACTACTATACTGTTCCTATTTTTTATTGTGTTTTATGAACTAATAAAATGGACTATATTTTAACACTAATGAAAATCAAAGTTAACCTGTCTAGACCTTAATCAATATCACCCTTCAGAGCAAGATACGTGTGAGAACTAAAAAGATATTTACTCTTCAACTATATTTTATTTCATTTTGTTCACTATACAGCAATTACAATTCCCTAGGTAGTATGCAAGTAAGCGATCCCAGCGAAGCACGAACATTTCTCACATTCAAATTGTAGTTACATTTTACGGGGGCGCTGTAGTTGATCCCATATCGTCTCTAGGGACAAAACAACAAGTCGCGAGCTTAAATGAAAAATAATTGCGTGGGAGCACGAGCAATAATCAAAAGTCAATTTTTGATTAATTGCAATAAATCAATTACTTTAATTTATTGGTCTGAGTCTCTGAGAATATGTTCGATATAAATTAAATTTTAATGACTTAAAAATATTCATAATTGTAGTTTATTTTATATTATTTTCAGATATTTAAAACATAAGTGCAAATTACTTCATCTTCCTCGTTTGTTTTATATATACAATAGTTCTATTTCTAAAATGGACCAAATTATATTATCCTATTAAAAACTTTTGACAAGATTAAGCTATAACAAACTCAATTATATAAAACGCCATTTTTAGTAATCCGTGCTACTACTAAGTAAATTTTATTTATTTATTTAATAAAAAGGTTTACAAACAGTGTTTGTACTAATACATTCATAAAATTAAGAACTAAAAACTAATACTAAATATAAAAACCAATTAATGGTGAACAGCATGCAAATATACAAAAAAAGTAAATAATATTCCTAGTAACAGTAGCCATCTGTCATTGCACTATGCTTTCACTTACTACCTAAGTAAGTTTCAGAAGAGAGAACTATTTAACTTGTAGCGGGCGAACTGTCAAAACTATTAAAAAAAACTTGTCAATTTTATATATATGTTAGTACCTACATAATATTTTTCCAAGTTTCAGGTATAATAGTTTCAGGTATAACCAAGTTTCAGGTATAATAATACCTGAAACTTGGTCAAATAAAATATACGCTTCACATGACTAAAATTCGTATTGAATATATCAATACTAGTGCTATAGTTGTTGACTATTCTACAGTCTTGGGATAGCGGAATTGGCTCCTAGGGCTGTACGGTGAAGTGGAGAGCAGAGTTGTGTTATGAGTTTTCGTAGGCACCTACGAGGGCGGAGGGAGTCTAAAATTATTTTTTTTAGCAGTGGCGGACAATCTATTTTGTTATTAGCTAACCCCTGGTAGACTTCAGTGGAGGCTCTTCCCCACGCTGCACCGAAGCCAGTACGGATTTATGCCACAGAGGAAAACGGAAGACGCACTCTACGATCTCGTCGAGCATATCAGACAGAAATTCAAGTTAAAGAAGATAGTTCTTATGGTATCGATCGACATAGAGGGGGCCTTCGACAATGCGTGGTGGCCGGCTCTCAAAAAACAGCTGATGGAAAAACTATTGCCCGAAGAACTTATATGCTACGGTCGCCTCATACCTCCAGGACCGCAAGATCATACAGTAATGTTGAAAAGTTTTATACAGATAAATATGTACCAATTGAGAATGAAATTTTGGAGGGAAATATTGATATAAAGAATGACAGTAGTAATAGGCTCGGCACACATAATCAATACTATTTAACTTGCAGCGGGCGAACTGTCAAAACTATAAAAAAAACTTGTCACCTTTATATATGTTAGTACCTACATAATATTTTGATATGTTATATATTTTGAGAGGAAGGTGCTCTATATATCTATTGTTTATGAATGACTCCATTTAGATCTCAGTCTCTCATTGTTATTATCTGCGCTCAAACGGCGGCTTTCGTGTCTGTGGACATAGAGGAAACCTCTTTGGTTCCGGCTCGCGACTACATAAACGCATATCGAGTGTCTCCTCATAAATAATTAACATTTATATTAGTACATAGTACACATACACGTTGTAATATTCTCCCAGATTTAATAAAAAAGTATCATTGGTTGTAAATATACGACCGACATCCGCATTACAGGCGACACTTGCGCTGTCACGGCAGTCTCAACTTGCGCCACATTTTAATCACTTTAAGTGCTAACGACGATTTGTATCCCTTCCTTAGCGTGAACATTGAAAAATAATGAAGATATATGCAAAAATATAATGTAATGACATTAGTGTATAGTGTTCACGTGAATGCAAAAATATACTATCAAAGCTATAACGCTTTTATAACAAAAATAACGAATTAACGCCGAGTTGCACGAAACAAATTTTAAATTTAAGTGTTTATTAAACTAATTTAATCACAAGAATTGTGATTATCTGTTGTACGAAACCTACATCTGATTAAGTTAACAAAAAAATTTAGTTTAATTAAAGACCTATCTAACGGATGATTAATTCCAACAGCTTTAAATTAATCATAAGATCAACTAATTTTAAGATTAATTGCAATTAACTAACGGAAAGTTAGCGACGGTTTCGTGCAACTCGCCGTAAGTAATTTTGTAAATATTGAATAGTTTTATGCTTTTCTAAAAACATATAATTATATTTATGTTTTTATATATACATATTTTATAACATATTGCAAATAAAACACTTATTTTAACAGAGAAACTCACAATATTCCCATCAAAACTAAAGAGTATACCTAACACTATTATTACATTCTAGCTTCCGCCCGCGGCTTCTCCCGCGTGGATGTCGGTAATCGCGATCAAAAAATAGTTTCTTATTTTTCTTCTAATACCTCCACGAATATGTGTACAAAGTTTCATTATGATCGGTTAAGTAGTTTTGGCGTGAAAGCGTAACAAACAAACTACATTTCCCATTTATAATATTACTATGATATCTAAAACATTTATGAAATTTAATTAGATACATGGGATTTAATCAGTAAATTAATTTCTCTCAACTCTCACTATAAATTTTTACATAGCTCGACTTCGATTCCCAGTGCATTAGAGTCTTTTTACAAAGTTTTCAATGCAGTTTCTCTGCATTTTAATTTACGAAAGTCAAAAATATTATAGTTATACTAGCCGACACCCGCGACTTCGTGCGTTGCTTATTTCATGTGTATAAAAAAACGACTACGTTATGATTTCTCAGCAATTGTTTATCGTAACTTCTAAACGTATAGAAGATATAACTAGTTACTTTAAACAAATCCTAACATTAATGGTTTCTATCCAGTACTCAACATACATATGTACGCATATACAAGTACATACACAAAATTTATTCAGAAATTACTCTATCACAATCAAGACATTTTTCTGTATGGATCTAAAACAGAAAAAAAAAACGAAGGACATAAAAATTCGTACTATTCCCGACCTTTTTTAACTATTTTTTAATCGGGTAAACTAAATAATTTTTATCTGATTTGTATTCATAATATATATACTTCAAGTCTGTGTGAAATGATGTTAATCAATTAACGGGCATGATCAGATCTGCTTCATCCCGTGGGAGACGCAGGTCACGGCGCGCGAACTAATCGTGCGCGGGATCGCTACTTCCCACGATGTCAGGACACAGATACGCTTATTGCTATTTGCTACCATATCAAATGTCACGCCCTTCAATTCGCTTAGTTTCGCCAAAGAAACGTTGACGTTTTTATTTATCAGATAAACAAGCATGTTAGCAAACCTAGTTAAATCCTATCCTGTAAATATTATCATCTCAATTCTTTTTGTGAGGAAAGTCGGTATGTGATAGTTTAAGGCCTAGATTAAAACAAAGATGTTTCGAATATATAGTCATTTTTTCATTTTGGAGGTAGAGTCTGTGAGTAAGCGTGATTTTACATTGCATAAGCAGTACGAAAAGCAACAGCATTACAATAATATAATTTAATTTGAAGAAAATGATAAATATATATATGATAAATAAAAAAAAAATAAAAAAAAGTTGAATGTATTCTGAAAAATCTAGATCTGTCAGAGTATTAATAGAAATATAATCAGTTCAGTAATGTTAAGACAACGTCAACTGGCTAATTAAAAATATTGTATTCGACTTAGAGCCTTTTTTTTTTTCTTTTTTTTTTTACGCAGGGGAATCTATTTACGGATGATATCCAGGACGCCCGGGTCGGCAGTCCTAGACCTATGTCGGACTCGGTACTTTGGGAGTGCAATACCGTACTAAACCCCTGCGGGAGCCTTCAGCCGCTTTAATTGGAGGGTCCCGGATCTGCAGGCAACAGGATCCCTCCAGCGACAGGCTAGCCTCGGCGAAAAGGCCAGACTTCTCCTCCAATTCGACTTAGAGCCTAGCTAAAGCTTTCTAAGTAAAGACTTATGTGTAATAATAATTTATACCTTTCCAAGATCTTGCACAAATTGTTTCAAAGTAAAAGGAATAATAAAAAAATATCTTAATCAAATGCATTAAAAGATATACTGGAAACGAGTTTATATACACATACATGTATTTATTTATTTTACAGGAAAACTTACAGCTAAAGAACATAGATTTAAATATGCAAATAGGTACATAAAGGCCAATTAAAACTTTTCACATATAGGTATACAAGTAAACTTAAATATAGAACAGACACGTGCACTAATGCGCTAAAACAAACCTAGAAAACTATAGCAAAAGTAATACAACACACACATATGGTTGAAATACTGATCGACCATAAGACGTTTTAGATGGTTAGTGTTAAACAGGTCGAATCTTAAACAGGTCTCGATCTCAACAAGTGACGATTCTGGCTATAGTTAGTTCTACTGTTGGGTATAAAGATTTCACAGGGTCTCCTAAGTGAGGAAGGTAACCTCAAACCGATATGGTATAACAGCTCCAACAGTCGACCGAGCCATTTGCAATGTTTATTAAATAAGATATGATGGGGCTCCAGATCTGGGATGCATATATCTATATCTAAATGATTTTTTACGTACGAACGGTAAAATATTTTAATTGTTTTAATTTAGGTAAAATCAGAGGATATACGTAGTATAAAGCCAAGTGATGCTGTATTCAGTATAGAGTCACTATAGACATCAAAAGTTAAATTTGAGTCAAAAGTGACCACCTAGTCGCGAATGGAGGTAACCCTAGAAATGTCAGAAATTTTTGACTTATAATTCAATAAAATGGGGTTGGACTTACGAGTGTGTGAACAAATATAACACTTGGAAATGCTAAGATCTAATTTACTATCGGACCAATATAATTCGAATCTGTAAAGGTCATCTTGAAGATGTTTAGCACAGTCAATACTTTTAATTGGACACAAGATTTTCATATCGTCGGTGTATACTCGTAAGAGTCTTTTAGAATAGATAAAGCATGAAAAAATGTTGATAATAAATATATTGAAGAGAATTGGGCCTAACAATGATCCTTGAGTAACGCCCAATATAATATAATAAGAAAAAATCCTTTTAAAGCCACGGTTTGTGACCTATTATGTATATAGGAGATAAACCATCTATAAAGGTTACCTTAAAAGTAAAATGTGATCAATCATATCAAAACATTTGCTATAGTCAGTGTGAACAACGTCAACCTGACATACTCGTATGATGAGATAGATTATCAGCATAGAAAATTAGGTTGGAAATTGTAGATCTTGCAAGCAATGTTGTTCCGAGGCAAATGCATGGCAATCTTAAGCATGTATATACTTTTTTGTATACAATTTTTTTAAAGATATTAACAAAAAGACACAGCTCGGAGATACTCGTAGGTCTTTTTCCAAGAACTTAACACGCTATGTAAGAATAATAAATGACAAGTAATCTGAATAGTTTTCATAAATTTTGTATTTTGAGTGAAACTGAGATTTCTTCATAATTTTAATTATGGATGTTTTTGTGAGTTATAAACTACTCTTTTTGGTACGGGAGTACTTCTCAAATCGTTTAAAACTTCATAGAAAAAGTCAATTGCATTAATTAAAGACCTTCAAAAAAACTCAACATACCAATTGGTGTCATTTATTTTTCTGCTAATTGATTCATAATAATATTGATTGATTGATTAATAATATTGATTATTATTAATTGATTCATTTCATAACAATGGTGTGCTATACAAATATTTAGTATAGTTAGTATTAGGCCGAAGGGTGTGTAATTGAACAAATTCGACTGTCACACAGCGTCACAATGATTTTTGTTATGGAGTAACACTTACTTCATTCACTATTCCAAAATATTAAATCGAGAATCCTATCACTAGAGTTCGAAGTAGAATCGTACTGGGATTCATTATTTTCATACAATCCAAGGCATCAAATTGGTTCGCAACCTTGAATATCGGTAGCAGTGTAAATAGAATCTTGTAATTGGACCCATAACATAATTAACCACAAATTAGGTAAATTAAAGTCTCCGATTATTAAATATTTATCACACGGATTTTATTAAACTATCTCGAGGAGATGTTCAGAGAAGGTCGCTAGCTGTGATGTAGCCTTCGAATATCTACTTGTATAGATAAAAACATTATGTTAATTTTCAAATCACTGAAAAATAACAACTAAACGTTCGTTTAAACCTTCAATTGTTGTAAATAATGGAAGAAGGGAGGCAGTCTATCTGCACAAACGCGAGAGTGAGAGTCAAAAGATTTTTTAGAGTACACCGTTTCTGTGTCGGTATTGTTCATTAAAGATTTATGTAACTTAAAAATTATTGCTGAGGAATAGTAGAGTTACAAATACCTAATCACTAACCGACCACTTGGTAAATGACCAAATTCACAACTCAGTTCCATTTTTTTTTTCTCTATGCGATGACTATAAAAACCGGATGATGTTCAAATCTAAACAGACGGTGAAAAACACTGTTAAATAATTCATCGGTTATTGATGAAAGAAATATTTTAAGATTATACTGTACTATAACCTGAAAATAGTTACACTGCTATGCAAAGGCCTCTTTTATTATAATCGTTGTGAACTTTAGTAAAATAAAAACTTGTGTAAAAATAATAATAATTTACAAAAACATCTTATTGTAAACTATTAAGGTTCGACTTTCATTCAATAACTGTTTGTAACTGTCACTGTTTTATAGCGTATTCATTTTTGAAAAATTTCTCTTTTGCCTGAGATATACATAATATATTTTTTCACTTTATTGCGAAATAATTTTAAACAAATACCTAGGCTTCAAATTTTGCGGCTCTAGCCGAATCCAAACCCGCGTACATTAGTTAAAACAAACTAGGTACCATATAAATATTTAGACATATATATTACAACTTTTTAGAAAAGTTTTGACATACGTATATATATATTTTAAATAAATTATTTATTTATTTTATTATCAACTTTATTTTTTTATTTTAGTATTTTATTTATTGAATATAAAATGTTTTTTTTTTAACAAACTATATATAATATAATCAAATTTATGTGAGTACTTGAAAAGCTGGCACAAGATAACTGATAATTATATAGATCTTTAGGTTTAGGTGACTTTTTGCTTAAAAACAATTTGATAATCCCTTCTGGCGAATAACCCGAGCCTAAGTCTACTTTAAGTGATTACCTACTGCGTGAACCGCAATCAACGCGATTAACTGGGGCGGTAGTTTCATTAGGGTAAGTTTCAATTTGAAATCAGAAGATTTAGTAAGCGTCCTCAGAATCATTTTAATTATGTATCATAATTTATCAGTTACAATTAAAATAAAATAATGAAAACGTCTTACAATTTTTTTTTCAACAAACAGAAAGGTATGTTTTTAATAATTCATAGCTATTTTGTATAAAGATACATTAAAATATACAAAATAATCTATAAATGAAGAACTTCATATTCGTTACGTGCTTATAGCCTACAATACCAATATACCCCTTTCTTTTGTCAGTCTCATAAAACATAGTATTATTTACTCTTAAATATTATTTAATACGCAAAATAGAGAAACAATAAAATTATGGATCAGGTTGATAGACGACTATGTAAAAAGCTTTATTATATCTTAATGTTGAAAATAAAGACTTGCAGTAATCATAACATATACAGTACCTAACAAGTCGGAAGCATTAAAATTAACCAACCGACATAATGTATTGTAATGTAAATGCCTCAAAATATATGTAATGAAAGTAATAAATAGCACTCCAGTTCCTAAATTCGAGGGTTGTAATTCAAACAAACAATAACCATAATAATTTTATACCCTTGTCTATGTGGCAAGCGGCAAGTGCGTAATCACGTGGCACGCACGCGCGCGTACGCGTGGCACTTCGACGTGCCACCTGCGCGGGAGTGGATAGGGTAACAGTGATATTAATTGTCCACTTGAACAGATATCTTGTAAACATAGATTAGAAAACCTGCTTATTTTTATACGAGAAATTAAACAAAGGTTAAGCCGCGCAAGAAATCTGCTAAAAATATACTAATTGTATTTTTGTATTTCATGTTATTTTTAAAAATCTAAAATAACTAGTTACAAGTATTTTAGAATTTTAAAAATTATCCATCATTATAATAGATCTATAGAAGTTATCATTTTCGTGACATAATTTGTTCGGTACTTTAATGACTATTTTAGGCATTACTTGTGGTAAAGATTCTAATTAATTTCGAAGTCTGTGGTGAAAGAATACTACTGTGATTCTACATTTTTCGAAAGAAATTTTAAGCCATGTATACGCCACTCTGCAGGGAAGCGGTGTGGTTAAACTCCAACTTGTCTCCTACATAGGAAAAGAGGTTTTTGTTCAGCAGGGAGACGTCTACAGGCTGATACAATATATTAAATCAACAACCTTAATAACTGAGCTGTAACATCGCTATAAATAAAAATGTAATGTAATGTAAGTAGTGTCAATATATACTATTGAATTTGTTTTTGAAATTAAAGTTTCATATTCTAAGTTAGAAAGTTAGTTTTTTCAAAACGAAATATACTATTGAGGACTTCCTAAAAAAAAAAGAGCGTGTGTACGGAGTAGGTACCCATGTCAGAAGTGAAACTTCTTTGGCAAACTCAATTTAAAATTAATTAATTAATTAATTAATTGAATTAATACATGTCAGAGACTAAAGAGGCGACAAAGAAAAGTTTTAAACAAGTATAACCTCAAAATGTAAAAAATTAATAAATAGATTATTATAAAATGGTATCAGCTAGAAAATTGGTGCTTATAGGCCTTTAGAAACAAATAATATTGTAAACATTACATTATATTTTTAATATCTAATGAATAATTTAAAATATACGTACCTCTTATTCCAAGAGTATTTTGTGTTGGTAATGAATCAGTTTTTAATAACAATTTACTACAAAGTTTAAAGATAAAAATAATATAAGAATTAAAAAAAAACCTTATGTCAATATGTCTAAAAATAACTTTAAAATGTCGGCCTGGCGGACACTCATACATGACGCTCATATCGTGATGCTTCATGTGACGCGACCTTGAAATTTACCCTCAACGCGCGCAAAAATTTTTCACTTAAATAAAAAAAAAAGTTCTTAAGAAATATAAAACTCAGTATGTAATACATATAGCTATGTAGTACATGACTACTATAATACTAAAAGAATGCACAATTTTTTATATACAAAGCCTTTATTCTGTGTCCAGAAATAGTATTCCCAAGCGGCAAACACACGATCTAAGACTTGGATTGACATTTTGCGGACATTCCCGAAGGCTGCTGTGTCAATCTTTATTCCATTTCGGCTCGGCAGGCGTCATATTTTAGTGACCACACCGATATGAAATAACAATGAGACATTACGGGTTTAAAGAAAAACATCGAAGATAGTTTTTATAAATAATAAATTTCATTATAAAAATATTTTAAGCAACTATATATTAAATATACATAGTTGTATTTATTAAATATATACCTTCTCTAGTTATTTTATTTACTAAAATAATAATGTATTTAATACCAATAATTTTCTATACATAAATAAAATTGTAACCACCCAATGTCTGTAGGTACATGAGAGATTTTAGGAAAAACGAATTATAAGGGTCTTTATGAGAGCAATAGAAGTCAAAACATTTACTTTTAGAATTTTTGTCTGTCTGTCTGTCAGTCTATTTGTCTTTCTGTCTATATGTTTGTATCCTCACAATCAACGTTTCTTAACGCAAAATCTGCTTTACAAAATTGGATGCAGTTTTCACCGTTATGATTATGATGGTCTAACAATTAGATTATATATATTATATAAGATAGAGATATTTTAAGTTAGATTCTAACTTAAAATCTGGTGTAGGTTTCCTCTTGATATACTATCAATAAGTAGAGTTATTAATTACTCTATAAATAATAATTATAGTCGTAATCGTAATGAAATCATTTTTTATACACATATAAAAAGTAACGCAGAAAAAGTTACCGGTATGCTAATATGAAAATAAATTTTAATAAATTTATTTAATACTCCTTAATATACTGTTATACAAGCAGACACACACATGCACACACACACACAATATAGAAAAAATATTCGTGCAGTAAAATCATTCTAGAAACAGTGTTTGCGTTTTATTATATTATTCAGATACTCGTAGCACGAATGAATTTAACGTGATTCAAATAAGTCACTTGTAAATTGTGAATATTCCCGATCTAATCTCTCTCACCATTCGTGGATAACAATAAAACCAAAATCGTCCGCAATTATATAGAATTTATCGACTCGGACGGCGCCGTGCAACACCGCTTGATGGATTAAATTGCTCTATCCCTATGACAACGTGGGTACGGAAAAATACGTCCAGTATTATGAAGCAGCTGGTCATTTTTCAAACGATTTCTTTTGCTCTGGTAGCAGGTGGCCAGTCTTTTATCGTTGCCCGGCTGGCTACGGTAAATTGTACGTTTGCTTAGCGCCTCGGGTAAGTTGTGTTTGCGAACCGCCTCTGATGAATTTGAGCAAGATTCGCGTGTTGAATTAGGACGCCTCGTAATATTTACCTTTTCGTAATGTTAACATTTACCAACGCACCCTCGTGTAATGGTTGACCAATGGAAATCGTCTGACGGAAAATAATTTCTGTGACACGGTATTTCGATAAGGTTCAAAGCGGTTAAATTTATTAGGACTTTTAGTACTTTCTTCTCTTTATTCATTATCTTATTCTCGTACCGGTTACCCCTCTTCATATTATGTTTCTATTTACATGATTTAACTTTAAAAATATCTGTTATAAGTTATTAAATGCTACCGTCAATAAGCATACCTACTCGTACATCGAAATAATTTAATTACCTGTTGTACATTTGTTTGCACTCTACAATGAATACTGTATTTACCGCGGGTCGCGTACACCCAATTTTAATTGTAATATGTGAATTCGCATTTTCCAGGCGAGTTTTAATTATCGGGAGTCGCGCGCGGCTGAGTTACGCGACCGCCCGCGATATTTATGGCGGCTGTCTGCCATTCCAATACACTTTTTAACGTAATGAGCGTTGCTATGGGGGTTGCGCTGATACATAGCTTTATGATTGTTTTTCCATTATGTATTATATACAGCCGGCGCTTTTACTGAACAACTCTACGTTGTCTTTATTGCATTTATTATATGATTAAATGTTCTTTTATATAGTGTTTGTAGTTAAAATGTGTTTTTTGTTATTAAATTGCGTAAAAGTGAGCCTTTATATAAAATTGAGCTACATAGTTTCTATTGTGGTTACAATAGAAAAATGATTATATAAAATATTGTATCTTTAATTTAATAAGTCCAAAATAAAAAAGCCTTCAAATTACTACTATGACAATAGTAATCAGCAGATGGTATAAGATCGGAGTTGCTTCGTCTGGGGCATAGTCATGCAGAATATGAGATTAGTGTAGAGTCACCAGCGGGTCGCTTGCGGCAGAACGTGATCAGTTCTCGCGCCACTCACCCGATTCCGTAACATTAAATATTCAGAACGAGCAACAAGGAGCACGCGTCGCAGACCCGGCTTACATAAAAATGAGCGCCTATTATGAAATTAACAGTAGCTAACCGCGAATGTCTGCTACGTTTTTTTGGCAAGGCGCCGTCAGCCACAGCCGAATTACCGGACACTAATTGGACTGTGGAAATGCAGTGACGGACGAAATGGAAAAAGCTTCTTTTTTCTGCCCAACGGGAGCCGCCCGAAATATTTTGATTACTTTACTTTATTAAATCAATAACAAATTAATATAATATCTGTATAAGTATAAATATTATTCTCTAATTGCTTACAAAGTCTTCACTTTTAATATTCTGGGTTTGGATTTTTTATTTTCGATTCTAGTTTTAATCTTAAAATAGTTGAAAGGAATAAAATCGTGATATAACCTCTTACCTGTACTCTAGCTTCTGTTAAGTCTATTTTCATCGCTATCTCCTCCCGCGTGTAAATGTCAGGATAGTGTGTTTCTTGGAATGCTCTCTCTAATTCCTTGAGCTGCGCCGATGTGAATGTGGTCCGGATTCTACGTTGCTTTCGCTTCTCCGTCAAGGAACCCTCGTGTCCTCCATATACTTTATAAGGCAGACCAGCTGTTAAACAAAAACGATATATTTTTACACTTTTATCTTAAAATAAACAAGTATACATACATAAATTAATAATTGCGCGCCATTTTACTCAACGAAAATATAGCCTTATATGTTTAGAATTGTGGTTGATAGATATATTATATATAACTATATACAAACAGTCTCGAAAAACAATTCCAAATTAAATATCTCGCTTCTTCATCCCTTTACTTACTAGTAATTGCAAATCATCTGTACCAGCAGCGGTACGTAGGTATTGTCAGAAAGTCGGTTTTGATGAACTCAGGATTTCGAGCAAGACAGTGAAGTTGATTTTATGCTCTCGGTTTAGTTAGAAGTATACAGGTTGCTATGAAGTATGTGTTGATATTTTAACTATTTATCATTATGTATTAATGTTAAACATTTTCTCTATATTTTATTTCAATTTATAAATATATATTAATATATAAGTTTGTTGTGTATTATATATAAAATATTCATACATTAGTACGAGCATATGTAGATATATAAATATAATTATATATATATGTTTTATTTTAATTATTTATGTTTGTATACTCCTTCTTTTGTAGCTGTTCACATAAATATATTTTTTTTAATTGAATTTTTTAACTATCTAGTTTAATATCAAAAAGTACAGTGGTGGGGTATTTGGTTCTTTAAAGTAGATACAAGTAGGTAGCTATTTACTGTTAATTTTACGAGTTTATTTTGTGTGAGTTTACTTATATGTTATAGTTTTATTGTTAGATATAACTTTTAATTCCTTATTGTGAAATTGTTCTATTAGTATTGGTATTTAAAATTTTGTATGTATAGATAATATTTTACAATATATATTTAAATATCCCTTTTATATATTTTTCACTGTGTAATTTTATTTTTACTTTCTTAGTTATAATTATTTTCAAATCAAGCGATTAAAAACCCTACTTATGATAAGGCATACATATTTAGATTTTTACTTTTTTTTTAAATCTAATATAAGCATCTATAAAAATTGTTGAATTATAGTCGAAACTGAAAAAAATTAAATGTAAGCAACAAAATATCAAATAAACCATAAGTCATACATAGGGTAGTTATGTACTCGTACCATTTATTGCAAGATCCGTAATACGGAATGAGAGAAGAGGTTCGTTCGCGTTCAGAAGCGGCCATTTTTGTCTCCCCTCCGACTGAGCCCTGTAGGTACAACTTATTGTACCTTCTCTTTTATATATACCTCATGTTTATAAATGTTAACATTATTTGACGTTTTAATTAAGACGGGTTCGCATTTTTAATGACGGACAATTATTTTGAATTTTATGCCTATTTACATAACCAGTAGTATTATAAATTGGCATAAAATAACTTTCTATATTTCTATTTTTATGTTGTTTCATATGTAATTAATGGTTTTTTATTGTCTAAGTATTTAACAAAATAAAATCTTGAACATCTTAATATTTTTTTATATCACTATTACATTTTATATACAGTATTTATATTAATATATATGACAACAAAAAATAAAACTAATATTGTTTATATGTAACATTTAAGAATTCCATGATTATTTTACATTAAGAATAACAGAAAAGTTGCAACCATTCGCTTAAATAATAATGGGTTAGAAAGATCGTAGCGGTGGCATGTCGCGTGGCAAAAGTATCGATCGTAGCCGACACTACGCCTTGGCTACGTAAGTACGTAACAACTGCACTCTTTTGTTACTGAGAGCTACGAGCTACAGGCTACGGGCTACGGTATACTACGAAGCTTAGGTGGCATTTTTATGTAAATTTTTGTGAATACTGCATTTTTTGCTGTATTTGCACTGCAGTCATTTTAATTATGATCATAAATCTAAGGCTTCTATGTAAATTTGCTATTGGATTAAATAATTTTTATAACGTTCTATACAAAATGAAATATATAGTTGGATCTTTAAAATGTAAAGAAACATTATATAATTAAATCCTACGAAACAGTTATCACAGACATTAGTACGGACGTGCGGGATAGATACCGCAAACCGCACGCGCAGCGACAATTACCCCAAATGAACCGGAATTAATCGAGACTCGCTTCTTGGCCGAGCTGCGGTCTCATTTGCATTATTAATAGAGAGAGCGGGGAGCGGGGGTTGGGGAGACGGTAGCTGTGTCACTGCCCCCGCACCGCCTCCCCGCAATTTGTGAAACCTAATGAAGAGGATCTCGCTAAGATGTTTCTGTTCTTATGATGTTTAATTTGAGTTTGCAGTTCATGGGTCAGGCAGGCGCCCGATCATTATTATTGCGACCTTCATTACTTTACAGCGAGCCCTAAAAGGCATTGGGAACGAACAGTGGCTGAATATAAATGTTGTTATATCTTATAAGTTTTTGTACATTTAATGTATTTTTTTTTATAAAAAAATATTACTATAAATAATTATTACTAATACTATCATATTTTAAATCATAGATATTAAAAAAAAAATTAGTATGTTAAAAATAAAAATAGATATTTATTTAGTTCTCTCAAAAATTTATTGTACTTTTTAAACTTGCGTTTATATACTTAGTTAGTTATTGTAATTTATCGAATATGATACCCATTGTTAATGTAAATAAGTACATTATTTTACGTGATTACAATAAATAATAAAACTATATAAGTGCGTATTACATAATAAGTAACCCCAAAATTGTTATCCTCGGTCTGTGTAGCACGAATTCATTACATGGGAAACACGTGGTGCTAATTAATCGTCAGACGCCGATTAATTCATAGGTGATATGATCCATGAACCCCCATCTCCCCTTCCAGACTTATTCCCACCCGGATCTCCTTCACTAATTACTGAACGGAGCGACTTCAGGGGCTTTGAGAATCCACTGTATTCCTACACTTACATTCATAGTGCTGTTTAAAATTTATAATTAGAATACTGATTAATGAAATAATTATATATTATTTTATTTAAAAAAAATAATGAGCATTCAATACCTATATGTAATATATAAATTTGGAGCATTCTTGACTACAACGATTAATTTTCTACCAAGACTTATCATTCTTTGTAGAAGAGCCTTGTTTGAGTCTACTTTGTAACATTTTTGTAAGAGAAGAAATATAAAAAATATAATTAAAGTAGATAATTACATTATTTTTCACTAAAAAAGAAAAGGTGGTAACAAAAATATTCAATTATGTTTATAATAATCTCGAACATGTTTAGCGTTTAACGTTCCATATTTTCCTCGACTTTAGTAAATCGTAGTAGATTGTTCCGCCATCCATCCACGCGGCCGTGGTTCATTTTTCTCGCGTCGCGCAAAGTTCGCCGACATTCATAATGCAGACGATGTCGGCGCGTCAACGCGGCATATTGCGGAAGGGTTAGCAGATTAATGGAAAGCTGAATCGAGCCTACATAGCTTCTCTGTGAAAAAATTAAGGAAACTTGTCGACAGAACAGAGCAATGTTTCTACTTAACGAAACAAATCTATACCTTTAATAGAACTTTATTTAAATTCACATGTTACAACACATGTGATTTTAAATAAAATAAAATAAAAGTGAAATACTAAGGACAAAGTTTTACTAAGTTCCAATAAAAATATTTTTACTATTTAACAGGAATATAAAACCCAAATTATAAAGCTAATCATATCTCAATATCATAAAAAATACCTACATAATATAAAAGTCGAATCATGCAGAAAGGCAATACAATTTATATTTGCGAATAAACATGTAGGTAAATTTCGATAATGGCAGTAGTAAAATGGGAACTCCGAAACAGAAGTTAAACTTTGCCCGTTACGACACGTAAAAATGGAATATTTTTTATGACCTAAGAATCTTATATTTTAAGAACATAGTGATAATGAGAAAAAGTAATTGAAAAAGTAAAAATGTAGTAATTGATTAATTACTATGATCGTTAAGGTAGTAATTCCACTTCTCGAAATAGATTGTTTGTTTTAAATCTTTCTTCATAACTAACTTATATTAGATAGGTATATAATATTTTATTGATACTTTGTTATTTTGTTCTATTTATTAAAATGTAGTATGTAATTAGATTTTAATTATTTTTGAACAGAACTTTCATTGCTTGGCCATTACGAAAAACCTCGGTTTTCTTATAATTAAAAGTAAAATGACTTGTCATCGAATTGATAAAACGTCGTATTTTCTAAATTTCGAGCATAATGAGCTCAAATCTAGAATATAACAGTAAATCCGCTTACTATTGTAAGTATTCAAAGTACTAAATAAGATAAATAAATAGTATACATATATTTATATATTATATGTTGGTACTAAATTCGGAAAAATTTATAAATATAATACGAATTTCTTTTAAAATGATGTTGTAATATAAGCAAAATGAAAACGTCTCCTCAAGTAAAGTATGTTACAGTTACATTGTAGAAGTTACGAGCGCGGCTCGCAACGCAACTCAACTGTGAGATATTGCCTTTTTTATGACCCACTCTACTATACTTACTGGGACAGAATAGATCACATGATGCGATAAAATATTGCCCTCTGTGCCACCAAATCGAATTAACCCGTCCACTTGCATGCAAAGGCGCGCCGACGCGAGAATAGAAATTGCGATATTGGTTTAGGATAGGTACCCAACTATACGAATTTTCCCTCTACGTTACAAATCAAATCGAATAAACATCCGTCGACATACTTCGAACATTGTGTTAGATCTCAAGTTTTAGAGACACAGATTCCGTAACCTAAATAGTTTATCGGTCGAAAAACGAGGCTTTACAAGTTCAATGATATAGAGGAGGAATAAATATATTTTAAATAATCCAACTTACATTTATTTAGTTCTAACAGGAATACTCGGCGTCACAAAATTTAAATTCCAGTATGTCAAATATGTGATTAAATACTAACCAAAATCCTAACTGTAAGAAAGCCTAGCAATATTATACAACATAATCATATTATAATTCCTGTAATTGTGTAACAATTAATATACAAACTTGTAATTAATTTCTGCTTGATTAACGGGCATAAGTCGGGTTGACTGAAGATTACGTGATGAGAATTATTGTTGCGCGGGTGTTAACGGGGTGAGGCAAAGTTCTCGGAAGGGGGTCGGTCCGCGGGCTAAGATCTAAGGCACAAGCAAGACTGGCTCGAAGTGCTGTCCTCCCTCTAAGATTCTCGCGGACGCCGCCCCCAATTAGGGACGCAATCGCTCACGCGGCTGAAACTTGGCACCCACACCACCCGGCCCGCCCAAGGCTCTCTTTGTTTCGTGACGTCGTCTTATTTTCCCTATTATTCCGCCACTTGTTTACCAAATAAAAATTATTTCACTTTAAAATTACTAAAATATAACTGGTTTGCAAATTTAAATTTATTAAAATAATTGCTTTTATAATATATTTTCATATTATTATTCAAAAGTTTGAGCTTCAATGTGAACCAAATAATTAATTGTTATTAAAATATCCTAAATCAAAACGTAGAATGTATAATAAAGCTTAAAAGTGTCCATTAATTATCAACATTTTAATGTTTAATTTTAATGAAAAGAAGATTTTTATTACATTTTCAGATTTTGACATGACTTATTTAATTCAGTTACGATATTGTTATTTTTAACCGACATAAAAAAGGAGGGATTTTTTTTATATGTTTGTTACACAATTATTACGTCAATTATGAATCGATTTTGATAGTTATTTTTTTATTCTGTAGATCATACGCGCCTACGCGTACGCGGTTTATCTATATTATATATAAACAAAATACACTTACCACAAAAATTGAAAACTAAAATTAATTTTTAAAACAAAAGCCGATTTCAAGATTATATCTACATGTACAAATTTGAAATACAAAGTAGAAAATAATATTTTAATTACTTCAAAACAAAGTGGATTAAATGACGATATAGTAGAGGAAACTGTACAGTGCGTATCTCCTGATTGTTACTGTGACACAGTGAAATCTTATAAATGGATTATATGGAAAAACTGTACCTAGTTATAATTAGGTACTTAGGACCTTGGAAAATGATAACAATATAGAAGTAACTGACGTCAGCAATACTGAAGTAATTCTTTTTAAAAGCAATATGGGTCCCGATTATTCGTCATATATATTATTTATTATTATTATCATTATATTGTGTATATAATGTAAGTTAGTATTAAGTAGGTAATATTTTTTATACTGGTAATATACTATGGTAATATTTTTTTTAAGAGTCGCATCTCGTATCTACATCCGATTTGTTGTGGTTAACCCGTAACGTTAAGTGTTTTACCTAATACCTACGTTAACCACATGTCAGTTGTTAATTATTTATTATTATTGTTTTATTTAACTGTATTTTCTTGAACTGATGATGTAATAAATTCATAATCAGACAGATGTGACAATTTAAGTTTCAAATATATACATATAGTCAAATAGCTAGCGCGAGCGTTCCGGTTCCGACATACAAGTCGAATCGAATTACCATACCAAGGCATCACATTTAGTGGGGGATGACTCACCACCCGATACGGTTACCTCAAATTGTCGATTTGAAGACAGTAGATTTTTTAGAAATGCTTAGATATTTGACAATACATTATATCTAAAAGTAGCCGTTCATAAACGTTGTAGCTAATAAAATTCAAAATTGTTAATATAAAGAACAAAATATTGTCGCAGGTTGCTATTAAATATAACTTACTTTAAAACGTAAAAAAAACGTGTGGTGTCGTGGGACACTATATAGGAACGAAGTTCCGTATTACATTTAAAATATTAATTTCAAGTTCTAGAAGAGGTAAATATAGAAAAACAAGTGCGAGTCAGACTCGCCCATGAAGGGTTCCGTAGCAGCAAGTAACATCACATAAAAGTTCTTGTAGTTCGTTGTAACTTTAATCGATGTTTTAATAATAGTGTATTTTTTTATTTAAAAAAAAAACTACTTACTAGATCTCGTTCAAACCAATTCTCGGTGGAAGTTTGCATAGTAATGTACATCATATATATTTTTTTAGTTTTATCATTCTCTTATTTTAGAAGTTACGGGGGGGGGTGGCATTTTACCACTTTGGAAGTGTCTCTCGCGCAAACTATTCATTTTAGAAAAAAATTATGTTAGAAACCTCCATACCATTATTGAAGACCTATTTATAAATACCCCACACGTATGGGTTTGATGAAAAAAAAGTTTCAGTTTCAGTTCTAAGTATGGGGAACCCCCAAAATTTATTGATTTTTTCTATTTTTGTGTGAAAATCTTAATGCGGTTCACAGAATACATCTACTTACCAAGTTTCAACAGTATAGCTCTTATAGTTTCGGAAAAAAGTGGCTGTGACATACGGACGGACAGACAGACAGACATGACGAATCCATAAGGGTTCCGTTTTTGCCATTTGGCTACGGAACCCTAAAAATAATAATATTCGGGTATACATTTTTTATTATGATTTTTTTTTATCGCTAAAAATCAAAAACTACTTTAAAAAATTATTTTAACACTTTTATTTTATTTATATATATAGGGAGCGAGGCCTGCGTAGCAATAAGCAATAGCTTATTGCTGCGTAAGTTTTGGGATCTTCAATAGATGGCGCCAACTCATTTTACGAATATACCAGTTCAGAAATAAAACCACTAAATTGGTCACTTTTATAAAAATTAATTGGTAAATTAAATAATTATTAATTGTTTTTTAAATAATTACAATAAATATTAAAGTGACTATTTTGATTTTTAGTAACGAATATTTCTTTTGTAGAATTCTATTTAAGAGGTTTTTAGACGAAATAATCTGACTGTGTCGGACGTTTTTTGCCGGTTAGTGTACCCCGTCGTCCCATAAGGAACTTCGTTCCAAAAATGTTCGTTTGATCGTTATTTTTTTATTAGTACTTTTTTGCTTAATGTGTCTAAATTAGATAGAAATATCACAAAAATGGTTTTTGAAATAAAACCGTTTTTTATTAACCATGGTAGGCTATAAAAAATCATGTTACGACTCAAGGAACAGTAACTATGCGTTACGTTTAGAAAGTGCCACAATAACACCAAAACCAGACACAAATAAAACCGTAGGTAATAGAATCTGACGGAGTCGTAACTATGCCAGGCCATATTATAACTTCATGCAAACTGAACCCGCAGCGCGCTATATAACGTCTAACGTCTTCAAATGATCACAAACAATTTTGAATTATTGACTTAATTTGATTTCATTATTTAATATATATTTATTTTAACTTTAAAAACTGTGTTTAATACTGTGTATTCTTTTATTATTCATCACTTCATTTTTTATTTTTTTGTCAATTCGTTATAATAGCTTTATCAAGCATTTGAAATATATATATATATATTTAATAAAACACTTCTAATCGTAAGATAAAAATATATAAACTAAAAAAAACATACACTGAAATTTTAAATGTGTATCTATGTATTTTTACATAGCAAAATTTTAATTTTTTTTTTCTGACTCAAAAGGAAATAAACTTATATAAATAATGAATCAAGCCATCCTTGCATTTCATAATAATTAATTGTTATAAGTGAAAAATTGACGCTGTGACATCGGATTTATTATAAAGCATCAAAACTCCGGTACCTAAGTATAAATCGTACACAGTTTGTGGAGCGCATACAGTTTTGCGTCTGTGCCTACCTACCGTCTTCGAAATAGGAGAACCGTCTACATTCATCCTAATAAATTTCAATGCAGATAATAATACGCGGTTGGTCTAGTGTAATATATATGATGTGTATACTTATAATTAATATTTAGGTAAAGCCAAGACGCGATGACACAATTGTAAGGGAGTAGATAGCGTTTTAAGCCTTACTAGCATAGCTTTAGTTTAAGTTAAAAAAAAAGGATAATAGATACTAATCTAGATCATTGAACCAAAAACTTTATAGAAGAATAGTAATTTATATAAAATTTTATGTCATTTACAATATTGATATATTTACAGAAAACATTATAATCGTAAAATAACAGTTAAATGTTTAATTGACAATCCATTAACATAATAAGTAGTACAATGTCCCTAACATTTATTCTTTCATATAGCTTCAATTTTTCTATTTAAAATTCATGTAACCAATTTTTTTCTAAATGCTTGTGTATAAGCATATATATTTTATATAATATTTATAAGTATTATTAACACAAGGTAATTTTAGCAATAAATTCCTTCTGATTGTGATTCAACATTATTGTCTAAAATACTTAATATTGTCTATAGGTATCGGATATTATTGCCCATTTCTTAAATAGAGTTTCGTCCAAACCTAACGATAAAAACTATATATGCATGTTACGTAACCCAAGTATTCCTTAAAAATCGTTCTGATATGCATTCTTATTTTTCAAAATTTTCATCGACATATTAGTATTTATTTTAAGAATAGCCAACATATAAATTATGGTCAGAGAGTTATTTTAAGGGCTTATTAAAATACTTTACGATTAAGAATTAATAAAGTACAAGATGACCTGCGCGATTTCATTTATGTTTATAGTTGCAAATTTTATCATAGATGTAGCATGTTGTTTTATATCATTTAACGTCTCTCTAGAAACACTTTTTTTTAAGTCTTGTAAAACTTGTAAAATAGACCAGTAAATTTAGATTATTAAATTCCCCACTTTAGATTTCAAACACTTAAGTAATTCGAAATTAATAGGGAAATATCTACGTATTATATTTGTTAATTGTGTCATGTCTATGTCATTCATTTGTTTCCAAGTAAGGCAGATAAATGTCGTAAAAACATGTTGTAAAAAAAGAACTTTAAATTGTCTTGATTAAAAAAACTCTCCCCTCAAACGTTATTTTAAAGAAATCTTGGTAAAAAAGTTCCTTTGCCAGTTTCTACGTTAATTACGTTAAAAGCTAGCAATAAAATACGTAAATGTAATGTATATTACGTATGTGAACGTAAATTCATTGAGTTTCTGTATTTTATTTTCTATTATTCATTACGGAATATACAGCTATAGAATCAATCACTCGCCCAGTTTTTTCAAAAACAATTATTTCTCTTAATTTAAAAAATACAAATAAAAGTAAAAAGAAAGTAAATGGCTAAATTTTTTAAACTACAATAATAGTAGGTACAATATGATCATTACAAATAAGTAAAGTGGATCAGAGCCGGATTTAGAGGTGTGGAGACTCGGGGCAACATAGGAGCGGAGGCCCCTTGATCTCTATTGAAAAAAAAACAATGTCATAGCGATCGGACACCAATATTTATTATTGCCGGCTCGACATGTTCCTAAAAAAGGTCGTCGCGATCTCACACCGATATTTATACTTGCCGGTTAGACATACTTATTCATAAATTAAAAAAAAATCGTCGCGATCTCTCACCCATATATATCCTTGCCGGCTATACATATTCCTAAAAAAAAATGTCGTCGCGATCTCACACCGATATTTATTCTTGCCTTTACTACTCTGAATTTAATTTTTTTTCCCGAAATCTCTATTGTGGGGGCTCCTCTTATGTGTAGGCCCGGGACAGTTGCCCCGGTTGCCCTCCCCTAAATCCGGCCCTGAACTGGGTGTATAACTACCCTTACGGAATCCTAATTAGTAATATATAATAATAGTAGGAATATTACAACATAAAAAAATAGGATCTTTTTATTTCAGTCTTAGTATATATATTTTTTATTTCGAAATAATATGCAGCAACTTTTAATTGAAACTCAATACTGATTAGGTACTTTGTTCTACACCATACCTACACTCAATACTGAATAATTTGGTCTACACCAAAATAAATTTAATTATTAAATTGTAGGCTTTTTCATACTTGCCGACGGGAAAAATAATTTAAATAGTAGGTACTTACGTTGTAAATTCATAGCTGGCGGAAATATGTGATGATTTCTCATAGCAGCATCCTGAGGACGCGCGCACTGTGGCGGCGGCGGCTGGTAGCGCATGCCTTGGTAGCGGTAAGCTGCCTGCGACATCTGCCCGCACGACGCCAGCTCGCCCCATGACAGCTCGCCGCCCCCGGAGCCCAGGCAGCCGCTGTCAAACCCGCCACCGGCGCCGCTTAGATACCCGTACTCCATAGCAGCTATCTTTCAAACGCACTTTCTAACATCGGCTCCAAAACTCGAAAACAAAAAAAATGCCAGCTCCCGCCAAAAGCGGCGCGCCGCGCGGGGCGCGTCCTTTGCGTTTCGGAAGTCGCGAGAGCTCACAGCCACATAATTGAATGAGCCGCGAGTATATCGAATTATGCCGATTACAGATGGTATCGGATCGCAGGAATAGTTTTTACCGACACGGAGGACCGCGCTCTCGCCCCACTTGAAATCGAATGATAAGCCTAATTCAATAAGGGCGAGCTTTGAGGAGAGGGCGGGGCCGCACCCCCGAGAGGGCCAATGGGCAAACCAAGCGGCTGGCGACGTCACACTATTGGTCCCCGCACCCTCGTCCCCTCCGCGCCACGCTCGAGGGTGCATGTCACGACACTTGTCTACTTTTCTTTTCGCCGACAGTTTCTTTGTCATTGAGGAAAATAAAAAAGTTGTAATTAACGGCCCAGGTAGGTACTAATGAATGGCCGTTGGTATATTTAATCGGGAACCCTATTGCACTCCAACTTTGTTATATACCTACAGGTAAATAACACCGTAGACATATTCTAAAAGTTTAGATGGATCTGGAACAGGCAAAAGGTTTCGTATCGTAAGTGATTGATCGTTGTCTTAGGGTGGCCGCTCTAAGCTACGTTTGTGTAACAATTTTCAGCTGCGTTCGGTAAACGAGTTAATTAACATAGAGGACAAAGATCGTAAAACTTTATTTTGATGAATATTCAAAAATATTATTACTTCAGAGACAAAGACATTATTATATACATTAATTGGCCAATAGTAAGTCTAAATGGTTAACTATCCATTTTCATCCAATTTTTTTTTCATCTAAAATTAAAATAATTTCGCGCAGACCTAGAAAACGTACTTTAATTTTAAAATAACCAAATAATTTGATTTAAAAAAAAATCAAGAAATAAAAACAATTTATATTACTTGGTTATATTTTTTAATTATCTTGGGCGAAATAATTTCCCTGTAGAGGTTCGCCACGGGTGGCGTACGTCTCGTGCAACACACCACGGGTACGCACGGGTACGTACGGGTACGTGAGAAAATGACGCGTATAATATTCGCGACGCAACGCCCGCCGTCCCGCGGGACTCGCGACGCATCCCGCCACTTTATTTATTATTCATCGTAATTGCAACACAGTTACTCCCTTTTTTATTTTTCTGTTTGATGTATTAGATAATGCGTGTGTTCTTTTTTGATTGCTATTATTTAATAATAATAAAAAAACAAGTCATTATACTATCATTGCAAGTCTCTTTTTATTTTAATTGATTTTACCCCTTTAACTATTTCTATGACCCGACTACCTTAGGACCCGGTCCAGTGGTAGAACCCGTGAATAGATACCAGACTGTTGCGGGTTCAATCTGAGCTAGCACCGCTAAGTTTTCAAGTTCTAAATGTATCTTTGATAGTGATCTCGTGCTTGGAGGTTTAGAAAAACATGAGAAAAGCAATAGGTTTTATCTTTTTAAGTTTTACTTTACATATATTTATATTGGATCAGGCTCCAATCCTTCTCCTTACGCTTACGAGCTATCACAGCAGCAGTACCATTTTTATATAGGCACGTTATTGAACTTAATGAATTCGCACATTTTTAACACTTTTCGATTTTACGTATGCTGTTAGACAGCTATTTCAAATCTTTATTTATGCTGATGATTTTAGTAACCGTAAAAAATCTAGAAAATATAAGAACCTAACTTTATACATTATTTAATCATAATCTACACTATACTTGAATAAAATAGTTAAAATTCATCTAGATCACAGGAATAATAGACGTGAATTTTTTTTTTAAAACCTATTGTACATTTGATCCGTATTATGCAATAAAGTAGTGTCAACAATATTTAATTGACTGACTATATAAAAAAAAACTATTTAATTGAATTTATTTGACGGCCGGCTGGTCGAGTGGTCAGGCAACTGGACACTTTACGCAGTGGTCGCGGGTTCGAATCCCGCCAGGTGCAGATAATTTGTATGACGAATATAGATGTCTGCACCGGGTCATGGATGTGTATTTATGTATAATATATGTATTTATATCTTAAATTTATTTCCGTTCCTAGTACCTGTAACACAAGTTCTTACGAACTTAACACGGGGCTAGGTTAACGTGGTGTGATTGTTGGTTAATATTTAATATTTAATTACACTGGCATACAAAAAAAAAATTGTCTGTACTCCGGGCGCCACCTATCTACGGGCATGTTTTTCGACCCGTTGAATACCAATTTCAAGTCAGTTTAGGTTGTCCAGCCTTCAATTTCGAGTAAATTGCAAAAAACCCCAAAAAATAGCAGCAATTTTCTGCTATTTTATCGATTTTTTGCAATTTTATGAATAAACATTCATAAACAGAGGGAATTATGGGCCAAATTTATTGCAGAATCAGACCAAGCAGATTATATTACATGAAAATCTTCGTCAATCTGGGTCCATAAAATTTTTTATATCAAGATAATCCCAATTTTCTTCGGTACAAATTCAAGACTATATGCATCTGCATTAACACTTCCAAACCAAGCTCTCTCAATTTTTGATTTTTGGTCAAATATGTACGTGATCTGGCGTTATCATAATGATAGACCACTTCTTTTCTGTTGATCAATTCCAGCTATTTTTTCTCAATTTTTTTTGCTTGAGTCTCATTAGGTATTGGCAGTAGATATCCGAATCTTGTTTTGCTCGGCGATAAAAGCTCATAATGAACGATGTCATTCCCACTACACAACCAGCGTCACATTATTGCGTGTTAATTCGGGTTTCGGTACAATCTGTGGAGCTTGACTACTTTTTACAAGTTTTTGACCATGATCTTTTTCGTATGTTCTTGTCGTAGGTAATCCATTTTACATTGCCAGTGATCGATCTTTATAAAAATGGTTCAGTTTCATTACGTTTCAATAGAGAATCGCAAATGAGTACACGATTCATTAGGTTTTATTTAAGTGAGCTCGTGTGGCACCTAAATACCGAGCTTTTTTGTATAGCCAGACTTTTTCAAATGGGTCGAAACTGTTTTGTAGTTAATCCTAAGTTCCTAGGCTAAGACATAACTAGTGATGTGCTGGATCATTAACAAAGTATATCCGCGGATACGGATCCGAATACAGATATTTGGTGCCAAGATTCGCGGACGTATACGGATACGGATTTTAACTCAATACTAACTTTCTTACTCAATCGGAGTGCATAACTTTTATAGTTATCGCCACTTGACGCTTTGCCGTTGACACGTGACAGACAGGTCAGTACATTTTTCGAGTTTTCGACTTGCACTGTGCGGTTCTTTCTTTTGTTTATAGTTAAGTGTGACACTGCGCGGCATGGATAACGTTTGTGTTTGGTAGTGAAACTAGTGAGTTTCAGTTGATCGGGCACTTGAATGGAGGACCGATTTTTTTTTATCATTTCGACGTTGGCCAGAAAAAAAAAGTTGCTGTGTATAGTGTTACTAACACGTAGGTACCTAAGAGATTTTCAGTAAATATTAAATCATTCTAGGTATATAGAATATCATCTATGTTTTTAAAATTAATAAGGTAAAATATACGTAAAAGATCCGCCAAAAAAGTCACGGATACGGATCTCCTTTTCATTCACTCATTTTGACGGACAGAAAACAACTGAAAAATGGCAGGAAAATGCTTTAACTTTTTATTATTCTTTATCTTAATGTTCCATATTTATTTATATTAAAACCTGAAGGCAGATACAACCAAAGAGATTTTTCTTTAATTTTATACATACAAAATACGAAAAGACTTTCCCCAATCTATTATAACGTAACGCCTATAAATGTCCCACTTCTTTGCTTTACTGCTTTGCGTTGAAGAAAACACATATTCCAGAAACACGCTTTCCTCACGATGACAATATCCATGGGTCCCTCCGATAGTCAATGGCGAATTAAGTCTGATGCTTAAAACATAATTTACTATATATTTTTTAAATAATTATTATATGACTACCCACGACTTCTTTCTTATTTGATCTGCATCGTATGAGCCTGTAATAGTGTCTCTCTTTTCCAAGTTTTTCACCATAATAATTCCTTTAGCATGCCAAAAAACCGACGTCATAAACTTTACACCCGAACTTGACAACTTGAATTTCTTTAGCGCGGATGAGTAGGCTCGTTTCCAAGTCTATGTTTACAGTCGTTGTGGTTTGTTGTTGACTGTTGTTTTGTTTCAGGATCAAAATGGTGGATTCAAGTCTCGTATATGGTTACAAAATATGACAAAAAAAAATCCTGATCAGCTTGGAACTTCTCGAGATTCGCTCTTGTAATGTCGACCGGTTTCTTTGTTTGTTCGTCGCATAACATTCTTGGTACCCAAAGCGTAGATACCTTTTTCATATTAAATTCGTTTGTAAGGAATCTTTGAACCCTGCCATATGAGATCCCCATGTTCTTAGCTAATATGTCTACAGTCCAACGAATTTTCAAGCTAAAATGGCAGTAGGTAGGGCACATAGCTCGTAGAACTGAAAGTCGATGGATCAGAAATGTTCTCAAGTGGAAATCACGTACTAGCAAGCGCAGCATCGGACGGCCGTCCGCGAGATGGACAGACGACTTGAGGAAAGTCGCCGGAAGCCGTTGGTTGGAGGCTACTTCGAACCGGTCGCTCTAGAGGTCGATGGGGAGGCCTACGTTCAGCAGTGGACATCCAATGGCGGATATGATGATGATGATTAATTAAGTGCTATTAAAACATTATTTTACACAACGCTATTACAATTTTTCAATCACCTTTAGGGTTAAACCCGGATAGTTGCCTCAGTGGGATACTTGCCCCGGTTTTGAATACACCACGTTAGGAATATAGTTGATGTTAGCGCTTTACTATAATTAAAAGTACACCCCTGAAGGCCTCAGGTCACATAAGCAAAAATGTATAGGCGTACGCGTTTTGATCCTATGAGCAAAAATCTTCTGTGGCAAAACGATAACGACCATCGAAATTATATTTGTAAGTATTGTCTATTGAATATTTTTATTACTGTTTATGGTTTCATTTGTTTCTTTGTATGCATTCGAGTTTAAATTACATTGTTTATTATGTTTTATTGTTGAATAATTTTTATCTATTTTGCAAATAATAAGAGCAAGTATCCGTATCAAAAAGGATAGTCACCCTATTTACCTTCGCGGATAGTTGCTCTAGGGTTAACTATGCGTAATTACGAATTCTTCAACGAGTAAAGATAGATTTTTATTTCATATGTTGTTATTTTGAACTTACTGTGTCTATAAATTGCTTTAAATAAAATAAATACATAATTGTTTCATGCGTTCATTCTAGGTGATCAAAATAGCTCGCAAGTATAAGCTGAAACCAGGCGTGGTGTTACACCAGATTACCTCGACAAAAGATAGTTTAGCACTTGGAGTCGAATAACTGGACAAAAAAAAGTATCCATAAAATATCTTGAATTTAGAGAATATACTCTCGAACTTAAGGAAGACGCTTTTTTTTTTTTTTTTTTTTTTTTTTTTTACGCAGGGGAATCCATTTACGGATGATATCCAGGGCGCCCGGGTCGGCAGTCCTAGACCTATGTCGGACTCGGCACTTTGGGAGTGCAATACCGTACTAAACCCCTGCGGGAGCCTTCAGCCGCTTTAATTGGAGGGTCCCGGATCTGCAGGCAACAGGATCCCTCCAGCGACAGGCTGGCCTCGGCGAAAAGCTACAAAAAGAGAAACTTTCAAATTCTAACCCAAGGCATATCTTCAATTTCAAGCTGTACCTATACTTAGCAGCATAAATTAAAAGTACTATCCACATACCTACTTATTTGACCTAATTGTGTTTTCTTTGTCATTTCTCTGATAACACCATGTCATTGGCTTTGAAAATGAAAAAAAGACTAGTAGCTCTTATATTAAAGTTTGGAGACGGTGGATTTCCTCCTAAAGGTTTATCAGTTTGTTGAAAAGATGGCACTGAAACAACTATAACAATGATATCAAAACATAAGGTTAATCTATAATATAAAAATAAGTCGGGTTTTCCTTCCTGACGCTATAATTCCAGAACGCACGAACCGATTTCCACGGTTTTGCATTCGTTTTAAAGGTCTCGGTCTCCGTGAGCTTTATAGCAAACTAAATTCAGGAAAATTTTTAACAGAAAAGCAGGAAAACAGGGAAAATCATTTTTCACATACAGCGCCATCTCTGATACATAGCATGTACTACAAACCAATATGGTTTTGCATGGCGGCAGTACGTGGTGTGAGTATCCCTCACGAAAATAAGTTGGTGGCGAAACGGAGTTCGCCGGGTTTGCTAGTATCAGTTAAATATTAAATATAATTAATGCTAATACCAAAGTTGATTGCCATATTGCTGTATCTTTATTTTATCTTTAAAATATATATATTTTACTTATAAAAGTTATAGTTCGGACACTATTTTTGTTGTATTTCTATAGTTTAAATATTAGTATATTTTATAATGATAATATATATTATGATTTGTACTTAAAAAAAGATCTCAGTTAACAATAAAGACTGATTATTTAAATTGACATAAGTTTGATTCTATCTAAAAAAATCATAGTGAAATGTCTGACTCCGCATGAGGCAAGTATCCTTCGAAGCATTTTGAACGTAAGGCTACTATCCGCTAGAGTATAGGCAACTAGGTATCCCTTTTTTGAGAGGTCAAATAAAACAGGATTTACTCAAAACCAATATTAATTACATTTACAAAAATAGGCTACAATGAAAGATAAAGGACCTATGTTTCGATATACTTACATGTTGCATTATTTTTAGTATGTAGGTACGTATTTTACCTATTTAGTATGAGTGAACTGATTTTGATGAATTATAGACTAAATGTTACCTCAGTATTTGTGTAGTGATTTTCATCCAAATTTTTAACTTACACTTAGTAGGTATGTTAGCAGTGAATCGTCTTCAAACAATTAGACAGACAGAGAGACTGACAGACATACCTAAAAATTGTAGTGTTTTTAGAGAAAAATCACAATAGGTATGTGATTTTTGCAATTTTATTATAAGTATATATACTTAGATCATTATTATACTTTTTTACATTTAGGACTCAAATGTGAGATTTCATGCTCAAAGCTACGACCAGGTAAATATACCTACTCGATTCAGTAATTTTGAAGTTTGCGCGTAGGTATTAAATACATACGTAGAAATTAGGTATTTAAGCTCATTTGCCTAAATAAACACTCTATATATTTATTAACTAGCGGCCCGCCCCGGCTTCGCACGGGTATTTAACAAAAATTTTAAAAATTATAAATTTATATTTTTTATCACCTACATCTATCGTATAATAGTAGAATATCGTTTTTATATTTAGTGACATTTACCATAATAGTACCTATATTAATTGAAAATGATGTTTATCTAAAATATTAAAACGATTTCTATTTCCTATCCGACATATTTAGTAAACTTTTAAGTTTAGCAAAATAATAACTCAAAAATAAGTTTTGTGAGTTTTTAAGATTCCTTAGGCCAGTTGGCGTTGGCGGCGTAGGTACTTATTTTTATTTTCTTAAATATTTATTTTTAAATTTAATTACAATGAAACAAAAACTAAATTATACTGTGAGTTATGTCTAATTTTTATGTATTAAAGTTATTTATATTGGTTTTGTACTTTTTACGTGATACGTGAACAAAGAAAAACACGATAAGAGATGGCGCTGATACGAAAAAAAACGCGCTATTGAAATTTATTCTTGATGATATATAGTGTATTAATAAAACGGAGGTTTTAACAGATTTATTAGTTTTATTTATTAATAATGATAATGATGAGAGCCTAATAATGGAGCTGGAAAGAGAAATGAGAATAGTTTTATGACATAGGTATTTCGTGTTAGATTTGCTAACCTTTTACTGTCCTAGACAAGACGACACTTCTATTACAATATTATTATGAACATTCAATATAAAGGACCAATACATAATATATATTTTTTTTTACTTTTCATACATTTTTAGTAAGTAGGAGTTTAAGACAAAGTAACACCTAAAGTTCTTTAAACCGACGTATTGAATCAATAATAAGACAAAGTAAGCTGAGAAAAACTCACTTCCATTGATATCCTATTTACTTGGTGTCTAAGGGAATGAAAAACAAGTTTCGGGTAATATATGTGATCACTTAGCGACCTGCAATCAAACAACTGCTACGTAGTTTTTCACTTTCACGAAGAGCCTTTTGTTCTTCATACTTCTCTGTATAGACAACATCCATTGTGTTTATAAATATTATTAAAATATACAAAAAAAAAAAACAAGTTATTATTAGATTAAAGGTATGTTTATAAAATTGTAAATATGTTTTTAAATATTTGCGAAACGTTTATTATAAAGTTAACCTTTATTTAGAACACGGTTAGATCTACAATAAGGAATTAGCGCCTTACACCTGTATCTGTCTTGTAGTATTGCTCTCAATTTTTTTTTTGTAACGCCGTTTATCGCCTGTATTAATACAGGCGATAAACGTCTTAATGCTGAACCTTAGTTCCTTTTCCTATGAAGAAGGGTTGGAGCTTAAACCACCACGCTGCTACACTGCGAGTCGGCGTATTTACATAATATCTCAAAATTTCTTCCGTAACTAGCAAGTTTCTTCACAATGGATTCCTTCCTAATTCCTACATTTAATAATCAATGACACATTTTTTTTTTATTACTTACAAGTACATAATTCTTGAAAAATATTTTCTTTCAACATAATATTAGCATTAGCATTATTATTACAATATTTAGAAAATATTTTCCCAATTCATAAACTATTACAAATCAAAAACAAAACAAAGAAGTTGTTATCGGGCGCTTCTAGAGCGTCGCGTTGCAACTAATCCGATAATGCGCGGTTATGGGCGAATGCGTGCGTCTTCTAATTCAATTTGCGCCCCCGAGGCCACATGCCGGCTGGCCCTACACATCGCTTACTGTTTTTAATTAACATATAACTAAACTACGCGTCACACGACATCATCCTTCTTATCATTAGACAGTGATAATATAGGTATTAATATATTTTCTTAATAATATTTAATATAAATTACATTAATTAATTAATATTTTGTTAACATGTTGTTTTTTTTTTTCAAAGTTTTTTTATATGTAGGAAAAGAAGCCTTCTTTCAGCAGTGGGGCATTTATAGCATAAGACTGTTTCAATTCGATATAGTTTAAAATTGAAACCAACATGAATAAAATTTATCTAATGATATATACCTACTTATTATTCCGAGCTATATAAGTAAAGAAAACCAAGTCAGCCTACTCTGACAGACACCAAGTTGCAGAGTCTCGATCATCGGCGTAGGGTTGCTCGTCTGTCGGTGTTCTACAGAATATATTTTGGTGAGTGTGCGAAGGAATTGCACAATCTAATTCCCCCAAGGAAGGAGGAAACTAGGAATGGAACTCGTTGCCCGCGTCTGTGTTTCCCGAACGATACAACCTGGGTGCCTTCGAGGCCAGAGTGAATAGACTGCTATTAGGCAGGCATGCTCCACCTTCGACCGCATCGTCACTTAACATCAGGTGAGATAGCGGTCAAATGCCTGTCTATTTGTCATAAAAAAAAAAGCCGTGTTTTGTTTACGGTAATTCAATTTCGTACTAATCAATCGTTTCCTCATAATGTTAGCAAAGTAACTTAGGTTAAGTTGCTTAATTGTTCAAACGTGCATTTACGTAAACAAGTTGCTTGTAATCTCAACAAGAGAGGCGTTAGAGTTTTCAGTGTGACGTGCAGAGGGTAGCGACAAGGCACCTGAGCCGGTGATTGATGAGCCACCAATCGCCATGATTGCCAGCCACTATACCTACCCGTTATATATTAATAATAAATATAAGCAGCTCTTAAGATTTATATTATTAAAATCGCCAAATCGTACTGTTAAAAAGATATGACGTTTTCATCGAATGATTAAATTCGACATGTTTGTTATTTGTACGTTAAATAGATTATAGATTTTTGCCCGTGTACCAGCCGTCCAGGATAAGACACCTGCGTCACTGATTAATGAACGAGATATTACTGTTATTGCCAACCACAATATATATAAGTAATAATTATTATATTCTATACCGTACGAAGTTTCGAAATCTATTATCGTACCAACGGAGTTTCGAAATCTGTTTTAGAATAGAACTCTATGTATGTTATGATACAACTATACAAATAATGTGTGTCCAGCCTGTAGGCGTCCCAGTGATGGATCTGCTGATGGTACACTGAACATAGGCATCTTCCGTGTTAACTGTGTAGGTTAATAGTAGTTATTTTATTAATGTATATTAATAAATAACATTGAAGAAGGGAGCAAAAAGTTTTTTTATGAAGAATAACGTCATGCATAAACTTCGAAATTTAAAAATGTATTCATAGGATAATAATAAAAATAAAAAAATATCTGGTAATCACATTTTGTAGTTACACAATCCAGTCATATAAGATTTGGCATCATATCAGTATAACCCACGCGTCGATAAATAACGGGAAAAATCTTTTGAGGCTGTTTAACTTATATATTCGTATAAACAGAGTTACTATTCGTAAGCCTATTTCTGAATAACAGATATTAAATAGTCACCGAAAAAATAACATGACGTTAGGTACCGTAAAATTATGTAACCAATTTTATACCATCATACCGCACTATCGATCTTTAGTTCGGAGCGGTTCATTAGCACAACAGACCGCTGTTTACAATGTGCAGCTCCGATAGCTCTTTAGTTAACCTTAGATCAGTGAAGGGGAAGAATCCTCTAGACGGAGGACGAACAGGTCCTGTCGCTTGTCAAAGTGGCCGCCGCCGGGTTGTTTGAACAACTAATGAACGGCTCTCCCGAGACGGTGTGTTTGCCTCGACGCCCCGAGCTCTCCTCGCCTAGCTTTTTCGTGCTCCTGGCTTTACGAGAGTACCCGATACCTCCCTCCCGAACCTCCGTGTGTTTACTCCCTCGGTGTCGTATCGGACTTTCAAGTGCAAATGAGAAAATTGTAGATAAACCGACCTGACCGATACGAGAAATGTTCATTTGAAATATTTTATATTTTAGAAAGCATAAATATTGAAATTACTTTTTATAATTATCAGGATTCGGTTTTTTTTTTTTAATGTATATCTATACATATAAAAAATAAAATAATAGGGCTACGATTATCACGGAAAAACTACTGTATATATTTCAATTAAGTTGTCTAAGTTTTATTTCTTTGATATTTGGCTCTTACCTAATAAGACAAAATCGCAGTTACAGAAACCATAATTAAGATGATAAGCACTACGTATTCAATTATGTGTGTTAAAATAACGTTGTTAAGTTCTAAGAAATTTTGTAAGCAAAGTATATTTTTGTTTCCGATCTTTTTGGTGCTTTTTCCTCTGCTCATAAAATACTTTGTGAATATAATAAGCATACGAAGCATACGAAGCATACGAAGTCACGGTTATCAGCTAGTATTATTAATACGTATGACTTTGTGTGTTTCACAAAACAAAATAAATAACACATTTGTAATACCAATACGTATATCACGAGCGATAGGTTATTCTAGTAAAATAATATTTTATTTTGTAGTTTAGCTGTGCCCGTGGCGTCGCCCGCATATAAATTTTACTTTACTCACATATCTGTTAGTACCTACTAAAGTACTGTACGGTATTAACTAACCGCGATTCAGAAAACGCCATCTATTATGATAGTGTCGTACTTTAAATTGTTGTGATTTGCGTAAAAATAAATAAAACAATGTATCTCACGAGTAATACATACGAGTATTATTGTAAATTAGATTGTTTAGTGCTATTGCCGAGTCAATCTATTTATTTAAAACATAAAAGATTTTTAATATTGATATGGTCACAATAAGATGTTGTTAGGTTAGCTAATTACGTAATAACTTAAGTCAGAAGGACCCTTAAGTAGGGATTGAATAAATTAACCGAATTGGTATTACATGGATCTCACAACTTTTTACGGTAGAAGAACTGAGTTGCAAGACTTGGTTTCTTTTTACAAGTTATGTTTTTGACGGCATCTCATTACTTTTTATAGATAGTCCTAATTATTTTCCTTTCCGGTGTCTTCTACTTCTTTAATATCAACAACGTATTTTCTTAAAGCCTACGCTCGGTCGTATGAGCTTTTCTTATTTTTGTAGATAGTCTTCCTCTTTTTCTTTTCCGATACTACTTCTTGAGTTTCAGCTATTACTGGTATAGCTAGTACTGGTACGCAAAAGTTTTTTTTTTTTGTGCAGGAATACAATTAACTGATGATATATTATTTGATTGTCATGTCATACATATTGTAATCTCAAATTGACAACATGAGATACTTGACAAGAGAGATGAATGAAGTATGTTTAGCCGGAAACAGTGTTGTCAGATTGCTGTCGATTTTTTACACCTAAACCTTCACAAAAATAAACTTTAAAAAATATTTAAAAAAGTGTACGCACGTAAAAAGTTATACTTATAATAAAACGATACGCCAAATTAATGGTTAGTGCGCGCCATCTGTAATCAGACCCTGATAACCCACTAAAAACAAAGTACTCGTCACGACGAATCAAACGAGCCGAAACTCGATGTGGTTGCGTCGTTTCATTACTGAGTTCCTACGCCCACATTCCAGCTCCATCACCAGACCTTGATTACCATTGAAAAGCAAACTACTCGTCAAGATGATTCAAACGAGCCCGAACTCGATGAGTTTATGTCGATATCGATGTCGTCGATCGTCGATGTAGATAAAAATTACATACTGATGAAGTAAACTAATTGCACTCTGTACTGTACTATATCAGCCTGTAAACAACCCACTGCTGAGCGAAGGTATCTTCTCCATACAGAAGAAGGTTTGGACTTTAATCTGCAACGCTGTTCCACTGAAGGTTAGCGGATAATTTCCCTACCATGAGTAACGATCGTCATCAAGACTGTGTCTATGATAACCGGGACCGACGGATTTATGTGCTCTCCGAGGCACGGTGGGGACACAAGGACATACACCCAGACCGGAAACAAATCTGTCCCGAGCGAGAATCGAACCCGCGACCGCCGGTGCGCGACCGTTGAGGCGACTACTTGTACCACTACACCAGAACGCTCATGATTTTTTTTATTTTTTTTTAATAACCAGAACATATATTTTTTTATTAATAATTAATGTCGATCTCATATTTCATCATTATGTAATATGAGATCGTATCTAAGTATAATTACCAAAAAACACGATTTACCAAAAAAAAAAAAACAAGCAAAACTCCATCCGATCTTATAAATAATTTATAATACTGCTACTGCATTTGGCATTTCGGAATGACGAGTATCCCGACATCTAGCGAAGAATTAGAGTAGATGACTCTATGCTACGTAATATTTACTTTTTGCATGTGCTGCCATCTATTGTTATATTTTGTATATACCATCATTTCTGATACTCTTACTTCACTACTGACATCTATTGAAAATAAAAATAAAATATGGTTTTAATTTACAACAAAAGATGGCAGAATTAGCAAATATGAAAAGTAATAATGAAAAAAAAAACAATCGAGAATAACTTATATAACTGTTTTTTTTTTTTAGATTCAGAACTAATATGAAGAATTAAGCAAATATGCCTTATTTTCTCGTTCTTTAGGGCTTACTTTAATAAAATTCGATTTAAAAAAAAAGGACTAAGTTAAAGTGATTTAAAATACATGTACCTATTTCTTAAAGTTAAGATAAAAATGTCGAAAAAAAACACTTTTATACTCGATATTTGGTATAATTATGTATATTTGAAGCTATGCACGGATATTCGCATAATATAACTGGTGAAAGATTGTACCAAAAACAAAATAATGAGATGTCTACTGCTTCTTTCTTTAATCACAATAACATGAAAAGAACAATAGTCGTAGGTACCTTACAAACAAAGAAAGATGTACAAAGAGGGTGTTACCGCTAGTAGAACCATCTCTTCCAGACAAACTTTGGGTATTATCTAAACATGAACCAGTGAAATGTTCATTTATTACGTTAATGAAGGTGTATTTAAATACATATCAGTGAATTTCAATAACATGAATACTCACTAATACACATACAAATATTCAATGATCAAATCAGTGGACTCTCATTGAATAGTCACTAATCTGCGTGGCACGATTCTCACATTGATAAAAACTTAGTAGTCACTTAAAATTAGTGAAATTCTACTGATTCATGTTTAGAGAGAATAGGACATCCTGTTGCTTGCAGATCCGGGACCCTCCAATTAAAGCGGCTGAAGGCTCCCGCATGGGACTAGTTACGGTATAGCACTCCCAAAGTGCCGAGTCCGACATAGGTCCGGGACTGCCTACCCGGGCGTCCTGGATATCATCCGTAAATGGATTCCCCTGCGTCACAAAAAAGAAAAAAAACGGTACAGTAAAAGCGGATTATGAAGTGTACAAAGTTATTAAACGTTATAATGATAAAGGAACAAAAAGTAAAAACTCGGTACAATATATAGTACGGATTCCTGAAATACAGTACAATACTATATATTATAGTACGGTTGGCAACCCTAGTTGTAGCCTATAATCTTCCCAGAACACAGACGATTATAAGATTACCGCGTTCAAACAAACAAAGTATTTCGCTTTATGAATTAGTAAAATTGGATGTTTGTTTTTATAATAGTAGGCGTATTTTTTCATAGCATTACTAGATCATTGGATGACAAACCGCGGCTTGCAAGCCGCATGCCGTTCTTTGACTCCTCGACTGCGACTCTTCATGACTCTCAGTCATGGAATATTACTTATTATCTTGCCTTGTAAGAACAATAGGGCAGTAATTAAACAAACAAATCAGTAAAGACAATTTTTTTTAATTTTATTCATATATTTATTTTTGAAGTGAAACTAAAAGTAAAGCGGAACTTTTGGGATTATTGCTAGTCAAAGGTCAATCGCGTGGAGTTGATATACCAAATATGTACTAACTGAGTGCGTCGAAAAATTACAAATTTCATTAGAATAAATTGTCTCGATTTCAACAGACGGAGAGAAAAGTATGACAGATGCAAGAAATGGGATGGTCGCTATTTTGAAAGATCAAAATAATCACGAGATACTTAGGTACTTACCATTGTTTTATTCATCAAGAATAATTATGTGCGCAGACATTTCCTGAAGAAAATTACAAAGTAATGGAATTGGTGATTAGAATTATCAACTCTATTGTAGCTAAAGTTCTTTACCATCGCTAGATTCCAATTTAAAGAATTTATAATCAAGTAAAGAGTGAGTACCTACCTACGATGATCTTCTGCTGCATAACAAAGTTCATTCGTTATCTAGAGGAAACGTTTAAAAACGTTTCACTTTACTGTTTAGTTGTTTACTGAAATCAAAACATTTCTCCTTGAGAAGAGTGTTCACTATGCGGAACTAATAAATAATCTGTGGATCCAGAAAATTTATTTTATGGTGGATGTGACTTCTCTTCTAAATAAGCTTAATCGTAAGTTACAAAGAAAATGAAACACAATTTTTTAGATGTTAGAAGAAGTCATTTTAATCGAAAAAAAATGTCGCTTTTTGCTGAAGATTTTGAAAGAGATATCCTAATAAAAACTTACTCTCCATGCCTATCAAAATATTATCGAGAAAGAAAATTAAAATATATTTATTACAGAAATTTTACAATATTATACATATTTACAATTCAAAACTTAAAATAATTATTTACAAACAGTTTTTGTATAAATCATGTCTCGAATGTCGAGAAAGTAAGTATTGACATTTTTTATTTTAAAACAGCACTGATAAATGTAAAGGAAGTTTTTCTCACCAAGTGTAAAGATTTCAGAAATAGCAAAACGAAGTTAGCTTTTGTAATAAAACCTCTGAATGCTACGGTAACAGAAATTAATTTCTCATCCTTTAGTACCTATTGATCTTGGCAGCTTTGAAAATATGTAATTCCTGGATTAAAAAAATAAGGAATTGTGGTGCAGAAAATTCGAGTCTGTGTGGCGATTGAGAGCTATTGGAAAAAAAATGTCAACTAAGTTTACAGCAAAACCGGTCTAATCTGGAGAGGAAAGATATGTTGGTTTTTAACACTTGGAGTACTATTCCTGACTCATATGACCAACTGAAAATAACTAGCGTTTGTTGTTGTTTTCTTATTTGAGTCTACACATTCATTTGAACAATCATGAACATTACAAGCATGAACATTATCAAGAAGTGAATTAATAATTCGGCTTATTTGATAAGTTGGAATCATGCCTGAAATTAAAAACTTTATCATACAAACCTGACTTACTCTTATTTTCTAAGAAAATGCAAGGTGAAAATGTAATTATTTTTAAGAATACATTTTAAATTATTTAACTAGTTATATTTTTAAATAAATATTATATTTTTATAAGTATCATACCAAAATTAATTTAATTTACTGTTAATTAAACTATTACTTATTTAACAAAGGCAAGCTCGAGAGAGTACATACCTTTAATTTTAATTATTTCCGTAATAATGTGCCCTACTAAAACAGAGCTTTAATTTAAAAAAAGGCAGGCCAGGGTGGGCCTGCCGGGCTTCGGGCTCTCCTGTAGTATCCACTGCCGCGTGGTTTGTTTTCGGCCCAGTGGGTTGGGGTCGCGCTACTATAGCGACGGCCTGGGGATGAGTTATGTCATGAGGTATCTATGCATTGTTTCCTGGTTGTCTTGTCCATATTGCTGTCCTACTCCGTTGGCTTCCTACTTCTGTGTCACCATCGTAGTTGGAGCTGTGTTGCGGTGATAGCAGGAGCTCTCGAGGCAGAGGTCGGCCATCAGGCGGTCTGGCGTGAAGTGGTGCTATACCGTGGAGGTGTATGCACGCACCATTGTCCGCGCGAGCGAACATAGCGCGCGCCAATTTTCGAACATACTCCTCCACGGTTGGTGTCTTGGTATCCCTGTGTATGGTGTCATTCCGGACGTATCTCGGAGCTCCTACTATCAATCGTAGGCAACGGTTCTGCTGGACCTGCAGTCTTCTGGCCTGGCTCGCAGAGCAGAGTGCGTACCAGGCCGGGGCCGCGTACGTCAGGGGCGAGCGGACGTAGGCGCCGTAGATTTTCAGCTTTGTTCTTAGTGGTAGCTGAGATGTGAATACCGGGTAGAGCTTCGACCGGGCCGCCGCTTCGTGTTTGACCGCCTGGTTGACGGTTGAAACCATGCGCAGCCTCCGATCGAAGTGACACCCCAGGTACTTCACCGAGGCCTTCCATTCGACGTCTTGTCCTCGAAGCTTGAGTTGACGTCGCGGCCAAGAGCTGCCGGTCAGTAGAGCGTCTTTGATTGTTGACAATGCGTTGGCGCAGGGGTCACAGCAACGGCTGCTGCGCTAGTGGTCGCGGGTTCGATACCCGCTCATGACAAATATTTTTATAGACCATACAGATGTTTGTCGTGGTCTGGGCGTTTGTGCTTGTGTATTGTGTTTGTATCCGGACCCCCGACACGATTCACATCTTACTGGGGGCCATTGAGTGTGAGACGTTTATTTTTATTTATTATCTATATTTGCCTCTATTGGATGACTGCACTAGGTGAATAGAATGATTTCAGTTTTTTATTTTAATTTTAATTTAACTTTTTACTCCTACTTCTCAGTATTTTCAAAAAACTGGCCCATGTTATTACGAAGAGCGATTTATTTTTTTAAGAAGAGAGATACCTACCTTCGTAATATCTTTTTAACCGACTTCAAAAAAAGGAGGAGGTTCTCAATTCGTCTGTATTTTTTTTTTGTGTTTGTTACCTCATAACTTTTTACTGGGTGTACCGATTTTAATGATTCTTTTTATAGTCAAAAGCTAGTGCTTGTCATGTGGTCCCATTTAAATGTGAGCGAGATGTGACTAGTAGTTTTTGAGTAATCCTTAATAATGCGTATTTTTATTCCTGATACCGCGCGTCGCTGCGCGGGTCGCGTTGCACACAATCGTTCCTTGTGACTTAATTTGTTTCGGAAGACTATCAAATGTTATGTTTTTTATGTTTACTACGAGTTACACTATACAATATTATATTTTGTTTCTCAGATTACGACTATGGTGTAGAGTTATGTTGCGCTGAACTTTGAGATAGCACGTTTCAAAGCGCGGCCTGTATTTAAAAGATCATATTATCTCAAAAATAGTTATACGGCAAAGTGTAAAGGAATAACTTTTCATCGGTGATTAACTAGACTAACTGTTTACTAACTGTTACTAATTGTTTTAAAATTTTTAATTTGTCAAAATATTTAACGGACACCATTTTGCGTCATTTGTCATAGACTAAAATCTTAAAATATGTGACATTGTGTGTGCAACAAGTGTACCTAAGTATTATACCTTGTACAATTTAGCTTGATCTTTTTGACAGATGTAAATTTTTTTGATTGACGTAACTTTGCAATGACGAACATATTATTTTCTTAATTTAATGATTTTAAAAATTATAAAAACATTTAATAAATATCGATTACAAAAAATCATTATTAAAGATCATTTTTAAGTTATTGTTACGAACGGGGGTCCTTTTGATTGGGGTTTCTTTGGCTAGTGGTTGGGATCTCTTTAGCTGGTATAACTCTTTTTAGAAAAATAAGATTAAAAAAAATTGAATTCTAATTTGAACTACGCGTTCCATTGTTCCATCGACTGGCCATATAAGCCTAACGTCGGGAACACTCGGGGTCAGTAGTGTGGAGTAAAGTCAATAGGAAAGAAGAGGTTAAAGGAAGAAGTTAAGAGGAAGCAAGACTACCTGCCCGTAACATTATTATTGTTGAATTTAAGTTTTTGTTTTGAACTTTTGTTAAACATGCCTAAAAGGGCGAAAAAAACTGTACTCAACAGTGAAATGCGTGAGTTTGTAATTCGCTTACGCGATTATTTTGAGCGTGAGTCACAAAATGGGGGACCATTATTGCCATTGTCTCAAGTGCGGCAACGTGTAGCTGACGCTTTGCTGATTGCATTAGCTACTGTGACACGAATCTCTACGGAAAAATATGGTAAAGAAGGTAACGAGGAGAATAAACTCTCGTCTCCTAATAAAAAACGTAGGCGTATCCAACCTATCGTCAATCTTGACGATTTTCAATGTGCGGCCATACGGAACCACATTTATGGTTATTATTCAAGAAAAGAATTGCCCACACTTGACAAGTTGCTGGTGACACTAAGAGAAGTTCATTTATATGACGGCGGTCGAACCTCGCTGTCAAAACTACTGCGTAGAATTGGATTTCATTACCAAAAATCCAACAACCGCAGGATTCTTATGGAAAGGAATGACATTGCCCTCAAACGAGTTGATTTCTTAAGAAAAGTCAAAAATATTACCGATTGGGAAAAAGTTGTATTTTTAGATGAAACTTGGTTGAATGCCAATCACACTGTTAAAAAAACATGGAACGATGGTACTGCCCAATCGTCTACAAAAGTACCAGAAGGAAAAGGGGAGAGACTAATAATTTGCCACGCAGGTACTGCCCAAGGTTTTGTGCCAAACTGTTTACTGGCATTTAAATCCAAAAAAAACGAATGAGTATCACGAAGAGATGAACGTTTTCGAAATGGTTATATAAAATGATGGAAAACCTGGATGGTCCTCATATAATAATAATGGATAATGCATCCTATCATTCCACGCAATTTGACAAGGCTCCGACGATGGCAAACAAAAAAGCTGATATAATAAAGTGGCTCATAAACAAGGGCGTAAATGCCGACATGACAATGCTCAAGTACGAACTGCTTGGCCTGGTGGCCACACACAAACCGAGGGAGCCAGTATATTTACTGGACGAAGCAGCAAAGCAACGCGGTCACACAGTGATCAGATTGCCGCCCTATCATTGTCAATATAATGCCATAGAGCTAATATGGGCACAAATCAAAGGTCCGTACAAAAAACTTTTTTCTTGATAAATTCTTTAACATCTATTTCATTAAAAGTATTATTTTAACAATCACTTATTTCATTCACAGGAAATGTAGCACTTATAATCTATATATATATATATATATATATATATATATATATAATACATCTCCTCCCTTCACCGCAAACAAAATGCTCCGCTTATTGGAAGAAGCTTGTGGTCAAGTGACCGCTGAAAACTAGGCGAATTTAGTACGACACGTCAAAGAAGTAATATTATCGGACTGGATGCGCGACGTCCACGTCGACAATTTTATTGAACACGAAATAATAATTGAAGTTCGAGATGATGACACAAGCTCCGACGACTCTGGTGATTATTATCTTGGCTGTGCTCCTCTTCCTCAATAAAAACTGTTTTAAAGATAAAACTATTTTATTTTTCAACCTTAATTTTTACATACAGGATTATTTTTGGACCTCCCGTCAAATTTAAATAGGTGGTTCAGAACATGAAACTAAACAACTTTTCCAAAGAAACATGGGACGAAAAGTGAAAAAAAATTCGACCCTCCCATAGAAAACTGCTCGATCACGTGGTCGATTTCGTATGGAGGGTCTCATTTTGAGGTCCAAAAATAACCCTGTAATATTAATGTAAGTTAATATAGTACTTATTATGAATATTGACCCACCGTCGCTTATCTACCCAATGTTTTATATGTCTAGTGCAATAAAGAATTTCACAAATAATACACCACATACATATATTATATATATTACATATACATATATTTAAAAAACGTTATTTTTTGGACTACTAGATATTTTCTGTTTCCCATCACTAGCCCGTCTGTAAAAAATCAAGCTAACTACGAAAATTTTAAAACTTTTTATTGCTTTAAAGTAAAATTTAAATAGGAACACTGAAAATAATAGACGCTTGTACAATGTTACAACGGTCGGAACAAAAATCCGACCCACCGACGTAACATTGTACAAGCGTCTATTATTTTCAGTGTTCTTATTTAAATTTTACTTTTGAAGCAATAAAAAGTCCTAAAATTTTCGGATAACGCTTGAATCTTTAGGGACTTTTGTGTTATATGTATTTTTTTAATATTTTTACGATTTTTAAAATAATTTAAAATTTGAAAATAATATGTTCGTCATTGCAAAGTTATGTCGAACAGAAAATTTACATGTGTCAAAAAGATCAAGCTAAATTGTACAGGGTATAGTCTATTAGCAGCGGAATCTTTTATGATGTAATCTCAGGAAAGTAATGACAGTTAGAATCTTGGGTGGCATTGAAATGAAATAAATAAACAACTTAAATTAAATAAATAATTTAACTTAAATGTTTATAACATAATATATAATATCAAATACCTAATGAAAGGCAGAAAGGAAGGCACGTTATGACTTATGCCGTTGGTCTCATTAAGTTTGCTTAATGCAATTCAATAGGCAGAATATAAACAATATACGGCGTAATTATGTCGCATTCTATGCCTATCATACTCGGCCGCCTCACCCCGCGCGCATTGCACTGCCGCACATGTTGAACAGATTTTGTTCGGGTTTTTTGTTCTATTGTTTAGCCATTGGTCATTACAAACATTACGTCAAAGGAATGTGACTGCCCAATTTTTTATCCATAAAGGGATGCCACTCGGACGCAGGTAATAACGATATTAATTTAAGTTGTATAACATATTATAATATATTGTATGTTTTAAAAGAGGATATTAAAAAAACCATCCTAAAAATAGGCTAAACATAATGCAAAATATTATCGAGGGTGGTACCTGTAACTTGTGAACTGTACCTAACCGCCCAGCTTTATATATGTAAATATAATCCGTGCGCAGAAACTTTGCCGATGGCCTTGAGACGTCAAGCGTCGATAGTCAGTAGGGTTGAAAAAAAAAGGTCACATAAATGTAGATTATTATTGTATATATTTTACATCAAACTAATAAAAAATTGTCTCGGTCGAATTATAAATCTGATATAAAGTATAATTATAAATATAAAATAAAAAACGCTGTATTTATTAGGTAGATTATATATTTTTATGTATTTATATTTAGTGAATGAATGAAACGTAGCCGTAAAATAAAAGTTGAATGGTTCCAAACAACGAAAACAAATAACTAACAAAAATAAAACAAGTAAAACCTAAGAAAACAACAATTAATTAATTCGTAGTGAAAGCAAAAAATTACACGCACGTATCGGCTGCGTTGCTAACGGTACACCTCAGACGAGCGAGGGACGCAGTCAACTACGGTGGGAGGGGTGGTCATCGGCAAAGTTTCTGCGCACGGATAGTAAATCAGTTATCGAACTACAGATTCACTAAAAATCAAGAAATAAAACAAAAATTTTAACAAAAAACAATAACCGACTTCAAAGCAAAAAAAAATGGTAAAACAAAATTGCACTAAAAAGTAAAAAAATAATTACGTATTCTTTTGTCTGTAATCAAATTATTACGATAATATAATGTACAATTATTGTTGTTATTGGAGTCGGTGTCAGCCAAGGAAATAAGGAAAAGAGTGCGCAATAGTGTACACCTATTGTAATGTTAAACTACGTTGGCTGACACCGACTCCGAAAACCGACCGAAATATACCTACTCTTACAAAACAAAATCTATGCAGCTATTTCAAACAGAAATTACAATATCGTCCTTTTTTTAATACAATAGAATACATAATACTGTTTCAGTATTTTGTTTTCTGTTAACTGGATATCCATTGCCAGATGACAATTATTTAGGAGTAGACGAAATAAATCTTGGGATTATAATATAATCATAGGAAATTTTAATTATTAGGAAGACAGGATAAATTGGTTTTTGTTATTTATTAAACGTATTAATGGAAAAAATAATGCCAATAATAATGTTCTTTTTAGGTATTTATTTATTTTATAAATTTTAAAACCAAAACTGTACACATTGACCTACGGTAGACTACCTTAGTCTTAACAACTAACATAGATTTAGCAGAAATTAACAATTAGTTTCAAACTATAAGCGAATATTTCGCAAAAAAAAATCTTTACAAATTCTTCTGAAACTTCATTTTTTTTTAGTATTCAAAATAATTATTTATTTCTATTTTGTAAATGTCTTTTGTAATACGTTTACAATTATTCATTTCGGCAAAAACATAAGGATTCGAAAATATATACAAAATTCAATTTAACTGTGAATAGAAAAACCTAAAAGCGCGACCATTAATTTTTCTAATTACCTTAATCAGCATCGCGTAACGACGGACGCGCCTCGGTCACCTCGGTACTTCGACTTACAAAATAAATCTCCCTTAGCACAAATGTGACCTAAATCTATCTGTACGTGAGTATTTTATATAATAATTATAAATTAATAATCATAACTTTATTACTAAGAAAGAATGTAAGTCAAATAAGTCTTCGATATTTATCTAATTAAACACTTATTATATATTTAAGACTATATATAAAGTTTGGTCGAAAACAGGAATGTGTAAAACATGTGACTAGAATTTACTAAACTTAACATCGACCTAAATAAAAAATTACATATTTTAACATTTTCACTCGACACCGGCTACAATTCAAAATAAAATTTATGTTTTCTATACACGGCATTTCATTTAGAATTATTAAAATAATTGAGATCCTTACATTTTATTAATAAATCGATAGAAACACAAACACTGTTGTTATAAAGTCTATTCAAATCTAGAAAGTTCATGAAATAAAACATTAATAACTATCTATACAGTGCGCGCAAATCATTATTATACGTTTAACGCAAAACGAACGACGCTTTTCTTATTGATTTACACATAATATATGTGAGTTTAAAATTTAAAACCGATATAAATTCAGTGTAATAAATAAAAATTAAAACTTCAGAATCAATATTTCATATGCCTATTGCCGCAAACGTTGTCGACTGTTTGCACATAACTTCTATACAGAATTCGTGAAATTTAAAGTTAATTATATCAGTGAAATCTTAGAATAATATTAAAAACACCCTTAAATATAATTTTTGGAATCAACGGAGATCAATAAAGGGCAAACCTATCGAAAGCTCGTAGATTGTCAAACTATTTGTTGCTCACCTTATAAATAACGCAAGTCTATTACAACGAACTATTTTACATAAATAGTAATTTGAGATCAAGGGTAATTCATCTAATCTATATTCAGAGTTGTCGATGAAATCTAAAATAAACAATGAATTTTTTATAAATCAGAAATCTCTTGTACACCCAGGTGCGCGACGACAATAGTATCGTAACACTCGATTCAAAGTCATTTTTAACAAATTCATCAAAAAAGAAAAGATCAATCGACTCTCTACATGTGTGAGATATATCTGTATCGATATAGACAACGATAATAAAGCTATATCGTGGGACGAGTAATACAACTAGGTAATTATAAATTTGTTTTTCCAAATTTCTTACAAAAGTTTGTTCGAAACTAGTCATAAAAACTTCTAATCAAATAAAATTTAGAAATTGTAGTAAAAGGATGTATGGTAGTGCAATGGTAGTAACATTTTGTAGAGTCTTGACATCTCTAAAAATTTTGGTAAAACATTAGTTTGAGTTTGTCTCGAAACAGCTGAATTGTAGTTATCTAGTTGTAGTATTCACTCCACGATATAAGAACCGTATCTCAGAAGCGTACGTCCTGGACATCCGTTGGTGTATCCGGCAGCTTGGTCTGGTCGGACGCGGTCTGCTTCACCGGTTGAACGTGTCTCGTCCTCGGCTCTTGAGGCTGGGTCTCGCGGGCGAGCACGCGCTCCACGTGCCGCGCGACCAGCTCGGCGGCGGCGGCTGGCGTCCGCGTCAGCGTACACAGATCGTTTATTGTCATGCGCACGCGCAAACCTCGCGCCGCTGCCGTTATACACGCCACCGCTATCAGGGACGGCGGTACCAACAGGAACTCGGTTTCTGTTAACGATCAAATATTATGGTCATTAAATTTTTATATATGTATATTAATTCAATTAATTAAATTATGTATGTATGTAAGTATATGTGTATGTATGTATGTATGTATGAGTGTATGTATATAAGTATGTATTTACGTATTTATAAAATGCACAAATCGAAAATCTCGAAAAATAGACTTTATGCACCGTTTTCATGTACCTAATTTTCATTTAATCAATCCATAAGGTTGCCTGCCTGTAAGAGATCACTTTTAGTGATAAGGCCGCCCATGCACCATTTTCTTTTTTTCTTTTTTTTTTATTACTGTGTTTTTCTTTTTTTTTGTGTATGCTTTGATGTGAGTGCAATAAATATGTTTATTTATCTATCTATCTAAATTAAGAGAGATATGGATATACATATAGTATATAATAACAAAACAATTTCGTTAAATGCCTAACATACGTTTAAAAAGTATTTTATGTAGTATAAATGATCATAAAATTAAATACGTTTTTGTTTTGATACTTTGTTTTGAAACATTGCTATGCATATACGAGGACATAGAGCGGTCCGGAGGCAGGTAGAGCGCATCTGTTGCAAGAAAATTACCGACATGGACAGGTGGCGAGGCACCTTGCATCTTAGTGGCCTTGTGTTGATCTTTTATTTTGTTACCTGACTACATTGAAACAATACTACGTACTTATTTTAAGTCGCTCGCGCGTAAATATCTCACAATGAGCCGAAGTGAATATCGAATATTAAGTCAAGAAATTAAAAATCAAAGGACAACCATTCTAAGGGGTACAAAATGAAAAAAAAAACATCACGTTACATTTTGCACAATACGAATGCTATTGTTGTTTTGGAATAAGGAAGAAAAATCGAACAGCTGCCAGATTGTGCATGCCGTTCCCGTCTGCATCTTTGTGTATTGCGTACCTCGTCACAATAGGTTGAGAATAATGGTAATTTACATCTTAAGTTCACTAGCCAAGGACGCAGCTGCAATTTCGCCACGACCAAGTAGGGTAACTACTGGTAATATAATATATTGGAGACTTAGATCTGAACCTTAAGGTTAAATTTATCTTAAGAGCTGTGAGCATTTTTCACCAGAATTATATCTAATAAACTTAATAACTTGAATTAAACTAAAGAATTACATCTTATAAACTTAATAACTTTCTGTAAAGAATTTATAACATAATAAAGAAAAGAAAAATAGTGTGCAAATTAATATACAATAACTAATATCTGCAAGTTTATTTTATGAAATAACAAAAGAAGAACTTCTGCAAAAAATAATAATAATACGATTAGTATCTCGTGAAACGATCTGTCTATCCGTACTCATTTACTAATACATCTTCCCACATTCTATATATTACATAGACATTTCTATAAAATCTTCGTGGTATTTTCAAATGATTTATCAATAAGTCTAAGTTAAATAATCACAAGTTTCCTCCTTAATATACTAATGTAATTAATAAAATATTTTTAATTTTTAACCTTCATTCGTATTCGTAAATTTTCTGCAAATAGAATTAATGAAGGTGAGGTGATGAAGCATAAGAACTTTGGGACATATAGCTTATTCGTATCGGGTGTTAGTCGAGGGAACCAAGACGGCAGATGTATTAACACCTGGCACGACCCTTCCGTTTGCTGTTGGTACGATTGGGTCACTGCCCGCCTACGTACTTCTTACTAGCCCTTCTGTGTTTCTTTATTTTACTTGAAAAAAATAGCACGTACACGCGAACCACTCATTATTTTAATTAGAAAAATTTATAAGAAACGTTAAGGTCAAGCTTACAGGTAAAGCATTGAGAGTGTATAAGTGTAATCATGTTGATAATAAAAACGTTATTTTATAATGTGCGATGCTATTTTACTTTAACTTGAAAATAAAATATTGTTATTGTTACGTGTATTCTAATAAAACAAGTATAATCCGAAAATTATGGAAGTTAATTTAGGAATTTCCTATGAAATCGAGCATAAGGGTAAATTTAAAAGCAGGTAGCTGATTATTTATCGAATCAAACACGAACGCCAGATATCAGACGATCTCGCGCGATCATCGGACCGGAGCGATCCGTTGCGCGACAGGTTGCCCGTCAGTTGGAGTCAACATCTGCTGGCGCACGAGCCGAAGGGCCATACACGCCTAAGACTACACCCCCGTCTTACCCTATTACTTCTAATTATCCCGGCACACGTAATGAGCGTTACACCAACAGACTTTAGGAACCGTTAAGTTCCGTTTGTAGAACCTGTCTCGTTACCCTCTATGGGAATCCTTACTTATACAAATAGATGCAAAAATGCAAGGGTTGCAAATAGTTAATGTCATTATCTAATTGTGTAGAACTAGTCGTAATATAATATCTAATGTCTCATTTTAAGACATATTAGTTTTTGGGGTCATTAAATTTAAGGGGTTGACTATAATTTCAGTTATAAGCAGTTTATTATTTAGGAGGTCGCGTCTTTAGTCGTGTGGACTCACAGATATTTGAAATAATATTTCTATGTGTGGACTATATTAATATAATTATGTAAATACAATATAACAGATCTTTACTATTCGCTAGAAAACAATTTATTTTTGCAGGAATAAAATTAAATATAGTATAGATACTGGTGTATAACTTTCTGTCACTGACAGATAAATAAATAGTAATAACAAACTATACACAATAAAAATAAACTTATAAAGTTGACATTACAGGTACAACGTTACACCTGTAGACTGTACCTATATAATAAAATAATTCTCGCAGTCACTTTTAAATTAAAATACAATATACGTACCTACTCTCATTTCGGAAATTGATGACGGAAACGTAAGTTATGAAAGTTATAGAGGACCATAAAGCCAAGTATCGTGTTAGATAGCTAAGGGTCGGAACGCCAGGTGCGTACTGAGACGGTCTTTGTCGGGGGCCCTTTGTTGAAGGCCGGAGCAAGCCGTGGTACTTGGGTAACGACAATGGCCGCGGGACGTCTTCGCGTATTGTCGCCGACTCAGCTGGCGCGGTCGCTCCCCTCGCGATAAATCGTCTCATAAGTCACCGCGACCGTGACACGGTTACTTGAATTACTACAATAACTATCAGTTGATTGCTATCTTCTAATATACTAAGTTGAAAATTTGTTAGAATCTTACGAAGATTTCGATGCTTAAAGCATGGCGTTCTCTATTATAGCGCATAAAATGTCAATAATATTATTTTTATTATTTATCTAAAATTATAGGTCACATATAAAATTGAAATTTTAAGTTCGCTTACTACAAAAAACTTAGTTTCAGAAATTGTAGATTTTTTAAAGAAATATGTCTTAATATAAAATAAATACGAATATTATATAAGAAAGTAAGTTAGAAACGTAAGTAAGTATTAAGGGTCAGGATAGCGTATTTAACCTGTTAACACCTGGGGTAATGCACGATCAGATACTAGCAATTATGGGTGCATCCGGTCTTGAAACATATGTCAGTAGCTGAAAATTTTAGCCACGATAATAACTTTTTAAAATATTAAGACAACAAAACAAGAACAAGAGAAGTAAAAGTAATGTTTTTAGAGTATTCATTTTCCGTCATAACCAAAACAAATTATTGTCGATTGCTAGTACGAGACTACTTATACAATAAAAAAAATTAATAAGATTTGAAAACTCTTTCGTCTTATCAGGATTATTATTGTTTTATTATTATTATTAATTAGGCTTAATGGCTTTCACTAGTGCCAAGATAGCACAGATGATTTCGCCAATGTCACGTAAAATGGAGAAGACACGAAGGAGATTGAATTATTGTTTTAAGCGCGAAGCTAACAGTGGATAAATATTCAATCATTATCCGATTCTGTCACTATTGTGCTAAACAAAGGCATTACGCTAAAGAGCCGAAAGACTTAATAATTATAAAAATGTTGCCACTTACAAAACAAAATGTTTCGAAATTAAACCATATCACAGTGATTTATAAGCGAACTGTTTCTACGACTCATAAAAACGAATAATTCCATCACGTGACCATGCACAAGTCAATAATTTCGTCTAACAGTCCATAATATGTTAATAAAAATAATCTGTTTTTAAAACTGTAACGAGCCAATAGCGGATAACCGACTGTCATCTATAAATAAATTTTTATCGAGATGCGATGGTCCATAGGGGCCAACAGGGTTAAGCATTACAAACATCCTTAAATTTTTAATGAACATAAAACTTCACTTTTTAAATTGTAACCTTAATAATGTCTACACGGAATTAAACCGGTCAATAGCCTTCTACCAAGTTATTATATCGTACCGCCTAACCCCCATTTGAACTTATAACGTAAGTTTTCATTGGTCATTACCTACATACAAGTACAAGTAAGTTAATAGTGTTAAGTAAGTGTTAACCATTTATAATACACGTAAAATTGTATTTTAACTAACGCCGACATTTAACTAACTAAATTAAGCCATGAATAAGATATTACTTCGAAAAAAAATTGCTTTATTGTAACTTGTAGGGTTCAACTATAATATTTATGTAAGTACATAAATGAATAGTATTTAAAAATTTATAGACAACTTTAAAATACTTAAGTAATATTTAAGATTTGATGTAATGTTAATTCACTGCGAATGCAGATAATTATCGTCAATCTGTAAACAATATCAAAATGCTAATCTTTGTATTTAAAAAAAAAAAAAAACTTGTCGTTTTAAATACGACATATGAAATCATAATTACATATTATATTCTACGCTATAAGATAAATCCAATATCGAATAGAATTTTGATGATATTATACATAAGTTTTTTTTCATCCATGTTTTGATATTTCCACTATATAATTTAGTAGAGACACACTTGACAGTCTTTGGGCTCCACTTTTTTGCGAGCGATATAAATTTGCGTTTTTATTTTGTATTTTTTTAAAACCTACAATGATTTAAATTAGTAGTGCACGCCTAATCTAATGCTAATGCTTAAATAAAAATTGCAATATTTATGGCTAGCTTGCACGTCCTAATTTTAATTTTAAATTTTGTAGGTATTTGTTCTTCTTCACTTTTTTTCTAAGAAAATTCAATAATCGATTATTCTGTTTATTTTGACAAATGCACTGTTACATAAAGTTATATAAACATATGCTTATAGTTTACAATATACTACGGTAGATTAAAATAATATACATTTATTGAAAACTTAACAATATTTATTTTTGTAATCGAAATAAATACATGTATGTTGACGTGACTTTACGAGCATGTTACTTTACGAGCATGTTTATTCACTAGTGGAGGACCGTATCGAGCACATGGCGCGGTATACCATAAATCAGATTGAGTTCAGATAACGTAATGGCTATAGTAGAGTTGAACAACACAATGCGATCGCTTTACTTGCGTTATCAATGCACAGACGACTCAGACTTTAGATAAAAAAACATTTAAATAACAAAAACAATACATTTAAAAAAAACCAATAATTGCTAGAATAATTACTAAATATAATTGCAATAATTTGTGTGTATTTTAACAAAGAGAATTTTCGAAAGGGTCAGTATGTGGGGTGGAGGCACAAGGTGTACGATATCACGGCACGAGCGGCATGTGCGTTCCGATACATCTAACCCTCCCTTTTACTCCCTAAATACTTTTGACCACTCTACTGCACGCACTCTAATCGTATTTTATTATATTAGATCGAAATGCATGGACGGTCAAAAATTTTTAATTACAAGTAAAACTATTATTTTACATAATTAACATTATATTGGAATTATCGATCAGTTAAAATTAGCATGGAGTCAAGGAAGAACATATTCTATTTAACCCGCATATTTTAGTAACACAGCACTCATTGGTGAACTAAATAATTTTACTTAAATAATATAGTTATCTGAAGTATTTATTACCTGTATAACAGACCGAGGTGAGCGTCAGCGCGTGTGTTCGTACGAGAGGATTAGAACGACCCCACGGCACCCTCGCCAGTAGAGGTTCTACGAAGTCAAAGGCGGTGGCTATTGATAGTTGCCAATTTATTCGTTGCAACAGCATTACTTCCCATTGCTATAACAAAAGGAAATACTCGTAAATATTTTGAAATCGGAGCCATAGCCTTTATAAGTATGGATTTTAATCTTAAAGACGGCCAATTTGATCTCCAGGAAGTTCATCGATTGTTTCAATTTATACCTTGTAATTACGTTCTTTGAAGAGGCAAAAGAAATGAAAGATATATTTACGTAGTCGTAACCGTCATACACGATGGTTCAGGCGGAAACCGCAAAAAATAGCGAATCACATTACAATATTAAAGAAAAGGACAATACAGGGAACCCGTGTCTAGGGATATTCACATAGGGAAGCTCATGAGCTTAAAATAATAAGGGTGAACTTAATTATCTAGTAAAAGCATGATATGAAGCCTTTCAGAAATTGAATACACCTTATAATACATATTCAGTCCAAGAACATATTTTGTCTCCTAGGGTCACATAATTATAGTAAGATAAAATAATAAAATCATTTATCATAATTGATTGTTATCATCTAGTAATTAAAGTAATTACTATTTTATTATTATTATTATTTAAAAAAAACTCTCCCATTACGAACATAATAGTTTTCCTATGTAGTTATCAACGTCTAAAGCCAAGTAATGAGATATAGTATGGGAACTTACTATGCCGTGTCTTCCAACTTCATTAACATAAACATTGTGGACTTATCAGGATCGTCGTTCGAATTAATTGCAAGGAAGTATATGGTACTACACCATACGGTTCCTGCTCATCAAAGAACGTGAGTACTTTCTCACGGTCACGGCACATGTTACCAAATGTCAGGAAAATTAACATACGTTATAAATATTAATTTGGGTTTTATCGTTTTTTAAGGGAGTAGAAATAAATTTTCTTCATTTCATAACTTAAATAGTGTAAGCATTTTAGGCGATGTCATTAGTACATCATAACATTTGGTCAACGAGGGCGACAATAGCGTGTGAAAGCTACAAGTCAAAAACTCGCGAGCGTCAGTAAAATAATATTATATCGAATCACACCTGCCTACCTGCTCACACAATATTACAATTATAACTATAGGTATGACAATATTCGTAATGACACTGTGTGAAAATTCTAACACAATAGTGTGAGCTGGAACATAAAGAATGGATCTCTAGTCATCATGTGATACGGATGTAAGAAGAATCGCCTTATCAATGTATCATAACGTCTCGCTACCCACATTTCCGTCGGAAGTAGCAACTAATTCAATACTTCGTCACACATTGCAGCTATGTACTTGTAAGAAAGTGACATTATATTCTTTGCCCCCAGAATGAGTTGGTCGCGGAAGAAGTAATCACCGGAAGCTCGCAAGTAGATATTTAAGGAAACGGGTAATATAATGCAGTCGTTTAGGGTGAAGGAGTGACATTTGACTTGGCTAATCGAGGACATATAGAACGAAATCAAAACAAAGCAGCGCCTTGCGGTCTTCGCAGGATATAAGGTGTATGGCTGCCTTGCGACGCGTTACTTTACAATTAACCTTTCATAAGATTTTGATCTATTTAAACTGATATCGTAGGTACTAAAAACTTGAATAGTGGTTTCCTTTTCCACAATTATTAATTTAATTAATATAGGAGTTCTAACGATATAAATTAAAGCTTGGTTACTTTATATAGAGGACGGGTTAATGATATAAATAAGAAAATAAAAATGTTATGGGATCCACTTATTACATAATAATAGTAGGTACTGTAAGTTATGAATGTTTTGATATAAAAATCATTGTTTTATTTTTCATTAGATTCTACTCGTTATTTCACCCTCGTTAATTCGATATTTTTAGGTGGGATACCATTATTTATCAGCGCTTAGTTGCGATACTATCGTATCGTTATGTTCTACCTCTACTTTCTAAAACAAACATCTAACGCAACAACATTTTCTGTTAATCTGTTAAGTAATTTCACATATTAGCACGTTCAAGTAAACTCTTCAGCATTATATATATCTTTATTTCTTAACTTTTTCTCTAATATTTTCGAGACACAGGTCGATAAATTCTAAGTTTAAAATTATGTTAATATAACATGCACATATACATATACCTATGCAGTATGCACTGAACTTTTCAGATATCTTACCCGGACTTCGTGGGGGAAAACGGAATTATCAGTGTACGCGCAGAGAAGTTCAACCGAAAGTGGATGACACTGGCGAAACTTGGAGGCCAAGAGGAGGGCAGTCACAGCCAATAGTTGCAGCTGCTGTCGCGAGATGGCACGTTGTGCCAGGAACCTGTCCATGTAGCTCACGGCCAACGGAAACACCTGTTCCTCGCACTGCTGTTCCTCGCAGACCTGGTAATGTAATTTAATTGATTAGAATGATTATGATATTTTTAAACTGATTGATTATGTTACCGCAATTTATGTAGATACGTTTTCCTATAGTATTATCATTGAAGTAGTAGTGCAATGTTTATTTGATTATATCATTATGAATATTATTTTATAGTGTTAATATAAGACTATGCTAAATAAAATAAGAGTGGCAAGTATACAAGTATTTCCTCTATATAAATTATTTTTGTGTCAAGATATTTTTTTGCAGGTGAGATGTTCAAAGACGTATGAGTCTACAGTTATATAAAATAACATGACGTCGCTGACTGACTGTCTCACTGATGCATTAGCCTAAACTATTAAAGATAGACATATTAATTGTAGGGTTCTTTTACAATGTAATAAGGAATAAATATTAAAAAGTAATAAGGGAGACCCAATGTTTGGATATTCCTTCCCTAAGGGGGTAAAGTAGGTCACGAAGTTTTATATAAGAGTCATGCATTGGAATATAATATAAATGTTTATTATAAATATTTGCTTAAAATATACACAGATGTTTCAGAGTTTTTGAAAAACCACTTTTAAGATAGTGAAATATGTATAAAAGTTTGTATGGAAATCTGTTATTTTCAAGCTAGAAATAAAAAGATTGTTTTTGTGCTTTTCATTTAAAAAAAATACGTGTAAGTTTCAACGTATTTTAAATTGTCTCTTGGGGGGGTACCTATATATACCAAATTTAAGTATATTATAATATGCAAGTCTATTTTTGGCAAAAGTGTTTTGCGCGATCAAGGCTGCGACGAACGTCTAATTGACATACAATACATTTTCATTTTCACATTACAATTCATTCTTTTAAAATTAATTCTATAAAATAATGCTAAGCAGTGACATTAAATAAAAGAAAACATCCGATCGAGCATTAAAGTTGCCTCCATAAAAATATAGACAGGATAGCCGTTGAATACATAAAGTGTAAGACGTTTTTTGTAATCCCTGTTACACTATGTTATAAAGATTCCGTTGCTCATTGAACTCGAACAGAGCCTTCGTAAAAACCTGCAATAAAAAGGTTTCCGTTCGCATCTGTCGATTCTAAGGGTTTGTACCTACCTTACGTAAATACACGTGCACCGGGCATTGTTATACTATTTTTGTTCGTTCAGTTACCTTAATACAAAAGATATAAAAACATTATATTATTCATCTTAGATAATAAAAGGCATTTGTATTGTTTACAACTTTTACGACTACGTTAATTAGTTATCAGAAGTGCGTAATGACTTTTGCCCATGTAAATGAATCGTTATGGTGTAATTGCTTAATTACACCCTGTTATTGAAGGCAGGCATAAATAATTTAAAAAAAAACGAGCAGGTAGTTAAAAAAAATCTTTAACTCAATTAAGTATGTACTTTATCAATTCATTAATATTATAATATGTAGGTTTGGTAACAAAAAAAAAACTACAAATATAAATTAAGCTCAAAGTAGTTGTCTACGGAAAACTTAAGCTCACTTACGCTCTCAGAAATTTAAGGTCATTCACTCTAATTTTAATCAGCTGTTGTCGGAAGTTGTAGGCGATAGTTTAATTTTAATGAGAAGGGCGTGTAATAGATTCCAAGGATTAAGATAAACAGCGCATATTCAATGTAATATCAATTTAAAAAAAGAGTTAAGAAATAAAACTTACCTCTAGCATCCAAGTAGTAACGACCTTTCGCATAAAAGGTTGTATATCAATTTGAACATGTTGGAAATAATCTGTGTGTAATGCATGAACCCTTTCCAGCGTCAGAAGGTTCAGCAAGAGTCTTGGATCACGATCCAATGCACGATCAGGTCCTGCGACACACATATCCATTGTCCTTCCACTGGTGTTGCTGTTATTTCCAGAATTTTGTAGGTTTTCTCCACAAGACAAATCCATTTTAATCACAAATAATCACTCGACGAAACCACAATAATATAAAGTACCTCTAGGTACTTTATATATGTCTACCCAAAGGTACTTTAATCGTGGTTTAAATTTCACCAAGTTCGCACCGTGTTTATGTTTATAACGAGTAGTCACAAACACTTTCAGCGCTCACGCAGCCGCTCGGCAAGCGGCCAAATAGACTATTGTGCGTTCTGTCAAACTGGCATGCAGAAGCCCTTCGTGCCTCCCCTCTCCATATGTATCACGTTGTATATACGTACGATTGAAACATTTTTTTTTTTTAAATATTTTACCACAATGTTATGATTAGTCTTTTTTAAAGAAATATGATACCTATTAGGTATATTTGTTTTTTTTTTATTTTTTTTTTAATTAAAATAAGGATTCCTTTTATTAAAGTCGTATTAAAAAAACTATATTGATAATTTCTTTTTTAACTCGAAAGAACATTAATTAAATAAATTAAAATAATTTCAATAAAAACTTAAATGGAATTGTATATTAACATAAAAAGTCTCAGGAGTTAGTTACCTACTTGTGCCTTACTTACTTTACAAGTATGAAACATTGGAATACAAAAATCATACGTAAATTATGTCCGTTTTTTTTTTTTTTAATACGCTATTTTATTTTTCTTTATATATGAAGAGGCATTTCCCCTGCTGTTTGTGGTGTGCGTATTGTACCTACATAATTTATTAGTCATTCTATTTTTTTAGTAATACTAATTTATTAATAATTCTATTTTTTGCTTTTATATAGAATTATAGATACATTAATTTATGAATATGAAATATCAAAATCAAAATCATAAACAACTTTATTCAAATAGGCCCCACGAGCACCTTCGAATCGTCATTTTATAAATTAGCACTTTAACAAGTATGCTTAATTAAAAAAATCAAAAACCCGACTGCGTACAATACTCTTATTATAAACTAAAAAGAATAAAACAGTTTACTAGCTTTCATTTGACACCCATATTGCTACAGTAAGAAAAAAAATTCAACTCCCCCCTCTCATTCCGCCATTTGCCGGTGCCATTTTAAAAATTTATATAGCCTATGTCACTACTACAATTTAGACAAATTCAACGACACCTCATATGTCAAAAACCGTCCAGCCGTTTGGGCTGTAGGGCGTGCCAAAGAAATGGACATACATACATACATACATACATACATACATACATACATACATACATACATACATACATACATACATACATACATACATACATACATACATACATACATACATACATACATACATACATACATACATACATACATACATACATACATACATACATACATACATACATACATACATACATACATACATACATACATACATACATACATACATACATACATACATACATACATACATACATACATACATACATACATACATACATACATACATACATACATACATACATACATACATACATACATACATACATACATACATACATACATACATACATACATACATACATACATACATACATACATACATACATACATACATACATACATACATACATACATACATACATACATACATACATACATACATACATACATACATACATACATACATACATACATACATACATACATACATACATACATACATACATACATACATACATACATACATACATACATACATACATACATACATACATACATACATACATACATACATACATACATACATACATACATACATACATACATACATACATACATACATACATACATACATACATACATACATACATACATACATACATACATACATACATACATACATACATACATACATACATACATACATACATACATACATACATACATACATACATACATACATACATACATACATACATACATACATACATACATACATACATACATACATACATACATACATACATACATACATACATACATACATACATACATACATACATACATACATACATACATACATACATACATACATACATACATACATACATACATACATACATACATACATACATACATACATACATACATACATACATACATACATACATACATACATACATACATACATACATACATACATACATACATACATACATACATACATACATACATACATACATACATACATACATACATACATACATACATACATACATACATACATACATACATACATACATACATACATACATACATACATACATACATACATACATACATACATACATACATACATACATACATACATACATACATACATACATACATACATACATACATACATACATACATACATACATACATACATACATACATACATACATACATACATACATACATACATACATACATACATACATACATACATACATACATACATACATACATACATACATACATACATACATACATACATACATACATACATACATACATACATACATACATACATACATACATACATACATACATACATACATACATACATACATACATACATACATACATACATACATACATACATACATACATACATACATACATACATACATACATACATACATACATACATACATACATACATACATACATACATACATACATACATACATACATACATACATACATACATACATACATACATACATACATACATACATACATACATACATACATACATACATACATACATACATACATACATACATACATACATACATACATACATACATACATACATACATACATACATACATACATACATACATACATACATACATACATACATACATACATACATACATACATACATACATACATACATACATACATACATACATACATACATACATACATACATACATACATACATACATACATACATACATACATACATACATACATACATACATACATACATACATACATACATACATACATACATACATACATACATACATACATACATACATACATACATACATACATACATACATACACTCGAAAAACATAACCCTCCTTCTGTCGCAGTAAAAAGCTACCACCGATTCGGAATGTAGATTCTGCAGAGAAGAATCGGCAAGAAACTCTACTCTTTTGAAAATAATATACAAACTGTGTTTTGGTACAAATTTAGTAATATCTTGCATGAAATACAGCGCCACTAAGTCCACACATATTTATCGACTAAGTAATCCTGCACCGAATAATACGCTTTATCTATTATTTTTTTATTTTTTTATAAAATCTTTAAATTTATGTTGAGACAATTCCAAAATTGTTTGTGGGATTTTAGTTTGCAGTCGGAAACTTGGAGTTACAATTTTGTTATTCCTTCTATTGTTTACACTGCGATTAATACTATTTATTTCAAAACAATGAATATTCTGGTGAATATATATAATATTGTTATAAATATATTGCGACGCAATTTTTAATGTGTCTACCTTTGGAAAAACATCTATATAAACATGTATATGTTTCGAAATAAAATAAATAAATACCTATACAATCTTATTTACTTCTAATTTATTTAATGAATTTATAATAACTAGTGGTCGCCCAGTGGTCGAAATTCGACCTAATCTATAATTGCCAGCATTGTGAACATGCGACGTATGTAGCAATCATTGGACCTGATCTGTGATTTAAAAAAATCGATATAAAATTCGTTGCAAGACCTGCATTTAAAACCGTGTTCGATAAAAAATTCGTTGCAAGACCTGTATTAACAACCGTGTTAACAACAGACTTTGACAGTAAACAAAAGGAGATGGATACGATTCCATACATTCTTGGGCCAAAATGTAATGAAATGAAAATGGTATCAATTAATGCATTCAGGCTTATGGATCCCTCGCTGAAAATTCTCTATATTTTGGCTATCTGAGAGCGGAGTTATTAAACGTTTTGTAAAAATAGGGTTATGTTACAATGTCTATTAAAAACCTGATCACTAAGTTATTAAAGCACTAATGTTTCTTACATTTAGTGAAGAATGTTTGAAAACTCATTACAAATATCAATAACTTGAAACACTAATAAACATTGTTCAGAATAAAATAAAACCTTTGAATGTATTTCATACTTAATTCTTCTTCTTTTATTATTAAAATGTCATCTAGGAAATGTAGGTAAAAAATAAACGGCTAGTATCAATGTCAGTCAATTGTTAGCTGTCACTAAAAATATGATTTACTTTAAATCAATACGAAATCGATATTATTTTCAAATATTAAATGATATTTTCGCTATGAATGTAACTTTATTTAAATGAACTTTATCGTTTACAACTTCAATATTGTGCATCTAAATATTTTGAGTTAATTAACTAGTAGAAACCTTTCTTTTTCTAATTTTGTAATCGATTTTAGTTGAATCGATACCCGATTAATTTGATGAAAACAATCTTTTTCATTTTTCTCCGCTTCCAGATTCAGAATTAAATTGATTTTTTATATAATAAGATAACATATATTTATGTGTGTGTGTGTGTGTGTGTATGTGTGTGTATGTGTGTGTATGTATATATATATATATATATATATATATATATATATATATATATATATATATATATATATATATATTTGTTTATTTCATCTATATATTAAGTTTATAGTAATAGTACACCACCTGCCTTTTCTATACATATTCCGTGTAGTCCGGGTTGTCTGGAAGAAATCGCTACTTAGCGATAAGACCGCCTTTGTACATTTATCTAATTACTAAGACTATTTAAGTTGTGTGTATAAAAATGGTGTACAATAAAGCATAAATAAATAAATAAATAAATAAAATAAAAAAATATAACTAATTTTTTAAACTATATCTCTACTTATTACATTTTGGCCCAAAAGTCCCCATCTCCTTTGTGTAGGTATACATGTCATTGTACATATGTGTGTGTGCCGTAATCTCTGTAGTATTTTTTTTACACTACACACAACACTACACAGTGTTTTTTTTTTTATTAATTTAATGTATTTGTTGAGCATTATTATAAAAAATATTAGCATTCTGCACTTCTTCTCCATATCAACTTTAACTGTGCCAAATTTCATACTTCTCCGTGCGCGTAATTTTCGTAAAGGGGTAAAAAGTTTTTGCTTCACATATTAATATATTGATGTTAGTCTAGACCTAAATATTTACATAATCATATAATATACGCTTACAAGCTCCTGTAATGAAAAAGATTCGGCATCAATATAAACAAGTAGGTACGTCGCTCACCTTCGATTTGCCGACGATATCGTGATCATGGCAGAATTCCTGAAAGATCTCAGCATAATGCTTGATAACCTAGATGAAGTTTCCCAACAAGTGGGCCTCAAAATAAACATGAACAAGACGAAAATAATGTCGAATGTCCATGTTGTTGACGAGTAGGTACATCTTCCTAGGACAAAAAGTCTAAATTGGTAGATCCAACTTTGAGAAAGAGTTCAATCGTCGAATCTGGATGTTATATAAATTAGAAATCAGGATAGAGCAGCGTTCGGAAAGTTAAGAAATGTCCTTTCATCCGTCATACCTCAGTGATTTAATTCGATTGTTCGACCAACTTGTTTTACCAGTGATAACATACGGATCTGAGACGTGGTCTCTAACTGGATGGGGATTTTAAACAAGCTGTGGACAGCAAGCAATGGAGAGGGCTATGTTTGTTATTTCCCTGCGAGTTGGAATCAGAAATGGTGAGATCAGCAGACGAACGAAGATTGCCGACATAGTCTGTGTCTGAAGTGGCAGTAGGTAGGAAGGAGCAGAAAGATTCTTGAGTAGCGACCACGTACCGACAAGCGCAGCGTCAGACAGCCGTCCGCGAGATGTACAGATGACTTTAAGAGAGTCGCCGGAAGTCGCTGAATGGAGGCTGCTTTGAACTGGTCACTAAATATTAAAAATATAGTCGTCATTGTCAGCTTATGGTCATCCTCTAAGGGACTTAGTCTTACTTCATAGATTTTAAAGATCGGCGCCTTCTTATATTTATATCTCCCGGTGCATATTCGCCATTTCAGCACGTTTGGATCCCAATGACGTTACCCTAAGCTTATCTTTGAAGTTAGCGATCATGTTTCGGAACCATAAGCAGCACGCACTGTTTCAAGACTCTAGTCTTCAGGCACACATCGCGAATTTTTACGAATGCTACCAAGCCGTGTTGGACTCATTGTCAACTACTTGTCTCTTTCTCTAAGTTGAACCTACATAGTTGGATCGAGTGTTCCAGATATGTGTATATACTTATAGACAATTTCAAGAATAAAACTTTTAGCAATGGTAATTGTTATAGGGTGTATGTAGGGTGTGGGGGTTGTGGGGCAACTCTGTAAAATAACCTATGTTCTTTGTAGTGCGAGTGTTTCACCGAATCGAAAGTAGGTACCTATACCTATTCTTATAGTTTACAATCGCTTAGAAAAGTGGCAGATTGTAACTTTCGGTCTTCTGTCCAAACTGCCACAGCACAGTCCATAGTCCACAGTCCACAGTCCAGAACCATAGTCCGTGGACTATGGTTCTAAAATCTTCTCGGAATATCGTTTTCGTTTATTAGGGCGGCTGAATATTTTTAAGCTATTAAGTATCTTAAAAAATAAAATAAAAAATATTTTCTTATAATCTATACAAATAATAAATCTGTTAAAACCTCCGTCTTATTAATACACTATATATCATCAAGACTAATCTATACAAATAATAAATCTGTTAAAACCTCCGTCTTATTAATACACTATATATCATCAAGAATAAATTTCAATAGCGCGTATTTTTTTGTATCAGCGCCATCTCTTATCGTGTTTTTCTCTGATCACGTATCACGTAAAAAGTACAAAACCAATGTTAATAACTTTAATACATAAAAATTAGAAATAACTCACAGTATAATTTAGTTTTTGTTTCATTGTAATTAAATTTAAAAATAAATATTTAAGAAAATAGAAATAGGTACCTACGCCGCCAACGCCATCTGGTCTAAGGAATCTTTAAAACTCACAAAACTTATATTTGAGTTATTATTTTGTTAAACTTAAAAGTTTACTAAATATGTCGGATAGGAATAGAAATCGTTTTAAAATTTTAGATAAACATCATTTTCAATTAATATACTATTATGTTAAATATTAATTATGTTAAATGTCACTAAATATAAAAACGATATTCTACAATTATACGATAGATGGCGCAGATAATTTTCTGAATCGCGCTGACCAAAACTTCGGCCAAAAGAATGACACTCGCCCGTATTTAAAACTTTGTTTTTCTTTTTTGTATATAATTAAATACTTTAGGGTACTACGGTCTTGATTGTTTGTTCGTTGTTAAAATTTAAAATATTTGGTCGTTATTTGTTTGTTGATTGTACAAAGTTGGATGGTTATAGCTATTTAAGTTGTAATCTATATATATATATATATAAAGTCGTGTTAGTTACACCGTTTATAACTCGAGAACGAGTGGAACGATTTTTATGATTTTTGTGTTTTTGGATTTGTCTTCGTCGGGAATAATACTTATTAAAATATGGTATTCATCAATGAGAAAATAATTAATAAAAAAAACAGTTCAAATGTTTCATCCGTACTATCTAGGTATACATATATATGTATGTATGTATGTATGTATGTATGTATATAGATATAATAAATCTGTCACTCAATCCGTCTATTATAAAATATTTTCCAGTATCGACGCAGGTGTAGGTGATAAAAAATATAAATGTATAATTTTTAAAATTTTTGTTAAAGACCCGTGCGAAGCCGGGGCGGGCCGCTAGTTATAAATAATACTTTATTAGGAAAATTGATTACAAATGTTTTATAAAATATAAAAATATAACTTTAAAAATAATTGTATAATATAATTATTTGAATGAATTTAAAAAAAAACCTCTTCATTATCTAAAAATAATCACAAGATATTCTTAAAATTTCCACACTAGGGCCATTTGCCCTTATCGAACATACCTACAATAGTTCCTTTACATTGTACCCACAGATGACCTCGATGTGTGATTGTACCAAAATAATATTTTATTAGTAATTGTAAGCAATGCACACGTAGATGTACCTATTACCGTAGTATTTAAAGATTGTCCGTTTACAATTCTTCCATTGCAAACCGTAAAATAATGAATCGTCCCTAACAGGTAAACAAAAAAAAAATGGTTGTCTGTAAAGTCGGTTTACAGACGATAATTTTTACGTGATAACGTCATAAGAAAACATAGATGTAGAATTGTATACTTTTATTAATCGAATTGAATTGTCATCACATATATATATATATATATATATATATATGATAGTGTGATATTCAAGATTTTCCAATCCGAGTTATTTTATTAAGGAGAGGAAGATGATAGGAAAAGTAGGAAATCAATGGGAGTGTTTCAAGTGGTACTCTCTACCAAACAATTGACAAATCACAAAACAGTAGGGGTGTGCGATAATAATTGATAATTCGTAATTACTCGATAATTTTCCATTCGATAATTATCGATAAGTGTTATTCGATAATTTTGATTCGATAATTATCGATAATTATTCATTCGATAATTATCGATAACTATCGACCGATAATTATCGATAACTTTCGTCAACTATCGACAATTTTTATCCGATAATTATCGATAACTGTCGTCAACTATCGATAACTTTTCCTCCGATAATTATCGATAGCTGTTCATTCGATAATTATCGATAACTATCGATAAAACGATTCGATAATTATCGATAGTAAAATTATCGATATTTATTTTATTAGGTTATTGTTGTACACCTTAAGAGAAACTGGATTCGAAAGATCCACCAGCGTGATGCAGCAGCGACTGACTTGTTATATAATATCTTAATTTGGTTTACAATTTGACGGTTTGCAATAGATAAATTAAAAATAAGTAATATTCATAATAGTACCTACGGTGAGAAATGTAATCAAAAAGTATAATCTATATAGTCGTGTAATGTCGATGATAGATATGATTGATTATAATATAATAATTAATGTCCGACCGAAATTTCGGTTTCGGTTTCGGTTTCGGCCAGTTTCGGCCAAGAAATCTAGTTTCGGCCTTAGTTTCGGTTTCGGCCAAAAAATGGCCGAAACTTTCGGCCGCGCCGAAACTTGTGTATTGAACTTCATTTTGTTAAGTTTTATTTTTAAATGACAAATTTACGTGTTTATAGGTAATTGTCGTTGGATTTCATGACCTTTGTTTATTTAATTTTAACTATGTGAGAATCGTAGGTATAGCTTATGCGAATTACCTACTCAGTCATCTCGCCTCATCCTTTCCCGTTGATCGCGCGTGGTGTCCAGTCAGTTTGGATAGGTACTGTATTTTTTTCTATTTATAATTCATATTTATTTACCCCAATAAATTTTCCCTAATTTAGACAGAAAGCCGTGTGCCTACCTCATCAGTTATTACAGTAATTTTATTTTATATGTGATCTATGAAATAAGTATTATTTATTTATCTTATAATAATTACTTCATTTGTTTCAAGTAAAAAATGTCACAAAAACAAAAAAAAATCCGATTTGGCAGTTTTTTTTTTTAAAGTATTATTATTATTAGCTTTTATATTTTTATTAGCTTTTTGTAAACTTTGTAAAAAGTTATATTCTTTTTTTTCTTTCTTTACAAAATAGAAGGATTAACAACCGGGACTCATTTAAATTTTACAGGGCTCCTTTTTAAGATTTGATCGGTTAAAGAATGGATTCCGACTATAAATTCTTCTATTTTGCAAAGAGTTTATGATTTCATTATGTAGATATGTATCGATTATAAAACTATTTCAATGATGTAGTTGTTCAGTATTACTTTTGACAACATTATAAACTACTGGGCTTGTTTTTTTCTTTTTAATTTATTTTTAATTTTTTAATTTCATCTATCTGTATCTTTTAGTTTATCTGTATCTTTTAGTTTTTTTTACGCAGTCCGGTTTATTTTTAATTTTATTTTTATTATACACTTTTTAGTTAGGATACATTGGCTTCGTTATTAGAATTATAAGATGGTAAATTTCGCAATCACAGTCCGAGACCCAAGACGCCGAGACCCACTTCTCTTCTCCCTTGTTTTGTGTGCCTTGGATTTGAACCCCACCTCTGCTTTCGCAGTCTGCAGCCATACCACTAGCACCAGGATATCACTGCTACTATCCCTGCCTAATAAGGGCAGAATAACGAAATAATAAAGTATATAAGTACCTATTTTATGTATGAAAAGTAGCGAAACTGGTTGCTTAAAACTTAATTTAAATCGTTCTTAACCATTATTTGAAAAAAAATGAAAGAATCCTAAAAATCATTTTTGAATACCTATTCAACGAAACCCCACTTGACGTAATTTATCTTTTTTGACAATATGGCATCTGATTGTGGCTGTGGTGAATATTTATTATTATCATATATTTAGTGACATTCGCGAAGTTAAGATGAATTGATTGACGTAAGAGTCATTAAAATCGGTCATCGCGTTTGATCTCAACAACGCCACATAGAAACTAACATACATACATAGATACATAGGCTGATAAACACATTATCCTTCTTTCTGTCGCGCAGTCGGTTAATGATAAACACATTACCCTTCTTTGCGTCGAGCAGTCAGGTAATGATAAACACATTACCCTTCTTTGCGTCGAGCAGTCAGGTAATGATAAACACATTACTCTTCTTTGCGTCGCGCAGTCAGGTAAAAACGAACTAGATTTTAGTTGTTAGTTACAATTAACATTTTAAATATGTTTAAGGTAGTTCCAGCATGAAACCACTTTTCGATAGATTCGGCTAAAAACTTTTTCACGGGTTCAAAATAGCTTTATTTATGAATTCCTAAAATTTCATAATTTTTGACGGTTTAGATCGCGAGATATTTAAAGACAAAGTTCGCGATTTCGAGAGTATTGTCCCATTTATGTATGTAAAATTTCCGATTTTTTATTATATTAACAAATTCACTCGACAGAATTGGGGAAAAAAAAACTAGGAGTGTTGAAAAATGTTTTTAAAATAAGCTAAAAAATAAAAGTAGCACGTCACGGTTTTGTTATAGAGATATTAAAATTATAAAAATTAATTTTAATTTTAAATTTATAGTGGTCTGGCAACACTGTGCACAACGCTCTCATCTTTTGAATTTAATAAAACTATTATTAGAAAGCGCAATACTATTTGTATATACTAAGACCATATAAACAAAAATATATAAAACACTCAGAGCAACGTTACCAGATTACTATAACTAACGATATAAGGAAGAAGGTATTAAAGTAGGACTACACTTAACCACGCTGGTTTCGGTTTCGGTTTCGGTTTCGGCCGAAACTGAGAGCAAGGCCGAAAGTTCGGTTTCGGTTTCGGTTTCGGCTGAAAAACCTGTTTCGGTCGGACACTAATAATAATATATCTGTTTAAGTACAAATCATTTTTTTATTCTTTTTGCATTTTTTGTTGTACCTACCGTAATACCTCCAACCTATTGCCATATTAACTTGTACTGTGATTTTTATACTAAGTAATAGGTAATTTAAAGAAAGGGGCCAGCATGTTTTAAATACTTTTTATTTTCATATTCCGTTATGTTAAAAAACATGAACATTACAATAAAATGAAAGAGGTGTTATTTATTCAGAGGGTGAGTGCACACGTCGGAGGAGGGCCGAGGGCGAACAGCAGCTGCGGGTGCGCTTGCGCATAAGCCGGGTGCACGCGAGCCGGTTGACATTTTATTACAACAATCCCAACACACCTGATCTCTTAAACTATTCATTAAAATCCCTTTCGAGATTTAAATGAAATCAAAAACAAGTAACCACGTGTCTCCAATATAACGCGTGCTGTTGAATCCAGTTACAATTATAATTTCATAAATATTTATTTTGATGCACTATATACATACATATGGCTTTTAAAAATTATATTGTTGAGGAATTTCATTCCTTCGTAATATCATCAGAAAATTTTCCATTATAAAACGGAATATACGCGCAGATCGCTTTCCAATCAGTGCAATACACCATACTCACAAAACCGGCTAGGCTGAAACCTAAAAAAGACGTCATAAATCCTGATAGTTGTTCAAACTGTTTTTTACCGAAAATCATATTTATTTTATTGTAAATATGAAATAATCATGGACAATAATTATTGCTTAAATTATATCTATGACAGTGTCATAACGATGTTTCTTTTTAAGTAGGTAGGTATTATAGATAGTATTAATACATTTTTTTATAATCTCTTGATTAAGGTTGCTGTAAAGAAAAAATAATCTTGCTTTAAAATCTTTAATCTTGATCGAATCAATTTTTTTTTAATTTTGCATCTAAGAATCGAAGGTATAAGGTAGGTAAGTATAGTTATTGTACGACTACTTAGAATGGCGATCACTCAACTGGATATCCAAGCATTTTACAACCATTTATTTATTTAAAACTTAAAAATCTTTTGTGTCCGTTTTATTACAATTCAAATTTAGGGAAAGTATGAATTGTGTGTAAATTACGGGTACCCAGGGTAGGTAGGCTTCTTATAATGATTTCCAACACCTGAAATATATTCTCTACTCAACTTGTATTCATTGTCTCCAATATTTCTGTTTTAACGCTTTAATTTATTTAAGAACAAATGTTTTATTGCTAAACAAACTACCTACATATACAGGGTGACTGGTGAATTACCATCGATATTTGGGGAGAACGCTCGGCGCGCGGTTCCCATTCGGGTCATGCAATAAAAATAGGTACTTCATTTTTGACCAAATTTTCATAAATTTCAATTCAAATAAATGAAGCGATGACACTTTTCCAGTCATGCCGGCGGCACATGCACAGGTGTTGTAATGTGTCGCTTGTTCACACCTAAAAATTGCCAAAGTCACATAATTTACCTAGTCAACAAATTTGTTGCTTAAACGAGTAAAATATCTTAGTATTTTTGCCTTTCCTAAGCCAGGATTAAAGTATTAAGGGGGACTGGATCATGCTTGTTTATCCTGCTACCCTGTTTACACGTGGCGGCGTTTGGACGTAGATAAACTACCTGTTTTGTGTCGAAAGTGAAGCTAGCTGCTAGGGTGTCCAGACGATGCGTAAATAATTGGATAATTGTTGAGTAACTTTACTTAAAAGTTTATTAATATTTACCTATTTTTTTTACATGATTCGAGTGGGAACCGTGCGCCGAGCGCTCTCCCCGAATGTCGATGGTAATTCACCAGTCACCCTGTATATAAAATATCATTTTTAGGTTTTCGTAGCCAAACGGCAAAAACGGAACCCTTATGGATTCGTCATGTCTGTCTGTCTGTCCGTCCGTATGTCATAGCCACTTTTTACCGAAACTATAAGAACTATACTGTTGAAACTTGGTAAGTAGATGTATTCTGTACACCGCATTAAGATTTTCACACAAAAATAGAAAAAGAAAACAATTTTGGGGGTTCGGATACTTAGAACTGAAACTCAAAAAGTTTTTTTTTTCATCAAACCCATACCGTGTGGGGTCTATCTATGGATAGGTCTTCAAAAATAATATTGAGGTTTCTAATATCATTTTTTTCTAAACTGAATAGTTTGCGCGAGAGACACTTCCAAAGTGGTAAAATGTTTGTCCCCCCCCCCTCCTGTAACTTCTAAAATAAGAGAATGATAAAACTAAAAAAAATATAAAAATACTATGCAAATTTCCACCGAAAATTAGTTTGAACGAGATTTAGTAAGAATTTCTTTTTTTTTTATAAAAAAAATTGACTATTATTATCTAAACTGAATAGTTTATAACAATAACAATACACATCGATTATAGTTACAACGAACTACAAGAACTTTTATATGATGTTACTTGCTGCTACAGAACCCTTCATGGGCGAGTCAGACTCGCACTTGTTTAATTTTATTAACATTGCTGTTTAAGAGCATCTATTATTAAGTATGAATAATATAAATACCCAACTAGCAAAATCAGTACTTAAAACGATCTCAAGACTAATTTTATTTTCACTTATAAGAAACTTATAGCATGCTAAAAAGCTGGATTTGGGCGCAGTTATAGGAGCGTTTATTTCTGTAACTATCTTTTAATTAGCTTACAAAATGTTACTAAGCCCCGTAAAATACTTGAGGAAGCACAATAGCTTCTATAATGATCTGAGACTACACAATTACAAGTAAAAACGCTCTTGTTAGTAACTGATATACGTATGTTACTAAACCAATCTTGTTTATAATGCACTAGTAATGTACTTAGCTATTAGTTACAAGTATGTTTTATTAGAAGTTTTCTTTCTTGTTGCCTCGGCTGGTGGTTTCGGGAGTATTTTATTAAATATTTGATAAAAACTTAAGTACATTTTCCATTACTAATATTATTATTGTAGAACATTACTAGTAATACATATATCGTTAATATAGTGTATGAACTCGTGGGGAAGTAATTTTTACTGTAAATGTATACCGCAATTTTGTAAGTTTCACAATGCGCCCCGCAAAATAGCACTTAATATATTGTTGTTAAAAAAATATTTCATAAATTCATATGAGTATTCGCCATATTTAAAATTGCTCTGAATTAAGTACTTTGTAGAACCATTGTAGGTAAATTAGTACTTGTATCAGTTTGAGTCTAGATAACTCACCTCCATTTTAAAATAAATTAAGGTTCCTTTGAAATCTGCCTAATTGTCTGAATTGAGTTTTTGTTGGAATTAAATTACAAGATGGTTGTATTTCGATGTATATTCCGATATATTGTATTTCGATATGAATGTCGACTGTTTTTTGACAAAATATTCATTGGTTTTTCACCCTTTTAAATCGTTTCCAATTGCTTAAATTCATGTTAAGCATTATTTTCACAAGACGAAGGGGACCAACTGAATTTCAACAAAATAACTGACGTTTACTAATAAAGTGTTTGATCTAGTAGATTATAAGCTTTTTTTATCTTATAGCTGTCTTATTAAGTGCTATTAGATTTAAAAGAGTCCTGAGCAAGACTATAACAGCACAAACATAGTGATCTCAGTTAAATATGTTATAAATATCTTGTTCCCTTACAAAATGCTACTATAGGATCAAACTATTATCCAGGACTATTTAATTTCACTGCAAACAATTATAGGAGACTTATTCTTAATAGTGTCCTACAAGATAATCTTGTAGTTAACTATAAGACTAAAATATAAAAGCAATTGCTTTTGAGGAAATCTACGCTTGTGAAATAGTGTTACAAGTAAAAGTGTCTAATAAATGTTTCATGGCTCAGTCTTGTAGTGAATTACAAGACCGACATATAAAAGTTAATGCACTTGAGTAAGTTAAAGCTTGACAAATGCTGTTATAAATTAAAGAGTCTACACAATGCCTTTATTAGTAGTGACAGACTTATAATCTTTCTTTATAGGATTACTTTGCTTGTTGGGTAAACCTTTCCATTTTGTTAGCTCACTAGATAGAATCATTCAATTTTAGATTTTTCTTATTTTTCTTTATTGTAAATTTAATGAAACCATATATATTTTATTATAGATATATCTATATATATATAAGAGATTTCCACGTATACATTGACTCATCACGATATCTCTGAAACTATAAGGCGCAAAGACTTGAAATTTGGTAGGAATATTCCTTTTACCGAGTAGAGGTCAGCTAAGAACGGATTTTACGAAATTCTACCTCTAAGGGGGTGAAAAAGGGGGGCAAAGTTTGTATGGGACAACATGATTCCTTGGTCCAATCTACTTCAAATTTCGCATAAATATTCTTTAACAGAATTGGTTGAAGACGTGTTTCGTATTTTATCGAAATTCATCCTCTAACGATGTTAAAAGGGGGGAGAAAATTATTTTGATATAAATACTCCATAGTGATTTTGATTTAAATTAAAATTTATTTTGACACATGTTTGACAACCAATCCGTCTGTTATAAAATATTTTCCAGTATTGACGCAGGTGTAGGTGATAAAAAATATAATTTTATATTTTTTGAAATTTTAGTTAAATACCCGTGCGAAGCCGGGGCGGGCCGCTAGTATTATATATATGTTTTAGAGCCCAATCCCTGAAAAATATGTACTTAAATCACCATTGTCAGTAATTGTTAGATCAATAAACCATAATAATTATGAACTAATTAATTGTTTCTAATATAATAATAATAATATTTTTTTAGCAAATTTATGTGGCTTCTTTCGATGTTCCCACATTATATTGTGGTTAGTGTCAGGTCAGCCATGCAACATTTTTTAAGTCACATACATACATTACTCGTGTTATTACATAATTATATACAACATAGTATACTTCTATCTATATACGTATATAATAAGATTACGTAGGTAAAACTTGTTTTTTATCAATAGCTACCCGATGTGTTATTCTGGAAGTGCTATGTACACTTTTAATTAACATGAATAATAGATATATAACTCTGTCTGTCTGTCTGTTACGCTTTCACGCCTAAAACACTGAACCGATTTTGATGAAATTTGGTATGAAGATAGAACTGAGGTTGGGAAAGGACATAGGATACTTTTTATCGCGAAAATAAGGGTAAAAAGGGTTGAAATAGGGGACGAAAATTTGTATGGAAGTTCCTTATTGTCAAACATAAAATCATGTAAGATTGTTCAATTGTTTAAGACAAAGACAAAAAAAAGCGTGCATGGGGAAAGGGAGGGGGGGGTGCGTATCGGGAGTAGGCGGTAGATGGGGGCGCGCTTACCATGTCGCGCGATATAACCGAATTCCACGCGGGCGAAGCCGTGGGCGGAAAGCTAGTGTATTATAATATTATAAATTTTAAATGGCTTATGTTGTAAGTTTCCTTTTAAACCTAAATAAAAACTACTCCACTTCTATGCGTCATAGCATAGCGTGAATTTTGATGTTGGTTCAATACAACTTCCCTAATATTGATATAATTAAGCCTGACCCTGCAGTGACCGACAGAGAAGAATAGTCCGACCTCTTTTTTGCCGAGGTGTCATAAAAGGCGACTAAGGCCATAGCGGTGCGAACAACCATGCACCGACCAGGGTGGTGATGGGCAACAGCGTCACCATGTCCTGGCATAATACACTTCGCTCGCAAACACGTTTGCCAAGCGTGGCGAGTATTGGCATTATGACAAGCAAGAAAGAGCTCATAGGATCATCAGTCCCCGGTGGCCCAACTCTCGACAACAGCAACGGCCCGGGTAACGGTAGGGCAGGGGGTGCTAAGAACCTCCGGGTGAGATTCCGCTGCCACCCACGACGACACCTGTCCCTGGTTACACACAACATTCGCATCCTGAGGTCCGATGAAAGGATTGTTGAGCTGGAAGAGAAAATGAACAGGTTACAACGGAATATACTGGATTTATCTGAAGCCCAAAGAAAGGGGGAGGCCACGGTAACCTATTCTACTACCGGGAGGGCGACCAACAGTCCCAAGGAGGTGTCAGGTTTATGGTCTGCAAATGCCTCATTGACAACATACTGGCCATCGGAAGTGTGTCGAACAGGGTTGCTTACCTTATACTCAGAGTATCTAAAAGATACTCGCTGAAGGTAATACAGGTATACGCACCGACCTTGGTACACCCAGATGAATAAGTAGAGGGTATGTATGAGGACATCAGCAGAGTTATACATACGAATAAAACCTACTTCAATGACGAGACGATGAGCTGGGATTGGGGCAATTTGGATATCGACAGCGGAACCAAAGAGGACAGAGGTTGGCTAATTTTCTGGAGAAGGGTTTCTCTTTATAACTCCTTCTTCCAGAAGCCGCCCCACAGGAAATGGAGCTGGATAAGTTCTGATGGTTCCACTAGGAATGAAATAGACTTCATCATGACCACCAGACGACAGAAATTCAATGCCATCTCCGTGATCCATAGGTTGAAAACCGGGAGTAAGAACCGGAGGAGAAAACCTATTGGTTAGAGGCACATTGAATATCAGTTTCAAACTGGAAAGGTCACGCCTGATGAAGTCTTCACTGTGATCATCTAACACACATATCCAAAATCCCGAGAGCTTTCAGCTCGAATTATCAAATCGTTTTGATTGTCTTGACGATTGCGTTTCTGTAGACGATATACACAGCAGGTTGGTGAACACTGTCCACACAATCGGGAGCCGATTTTACAGACCCGGCTGTAAAAGCAGCCCCCTAAAACTCTCTGACCAAACTCAAAGTCTCATGGAAGAACGACGCTTATTAAACCTTAAGTCCTCTGGAGACGCTTAAGCATATAGGCAGATCAACAGATGAATATGGAAATCTCAGAGACACAATATACTTGTCTTTAATACAAAACGTATTAAAGATACGATAGAGCGGAATCGGGGCTCCAAAGTATTCTCAAGGGATTTGTCTGTTGATCAAAGCACGCTCGACGTCGCGCGCATCGTCCAGCGCTGAGATATTGAGATAGGGAGGTCAAGAAGTTTTACGGACAGCTGTATACCTCGATCAAACAACCTGTTTGTAGTCCGGCTGAAGATCCACGAGCCGAGTTAACCTGACATTATTCTGGAGAAATCCTGACAGCTTGCACGAGATTAGTATGGGTCTGGAACAGCTGAAAAACAATAAGGCACCGGGCGAGGACGGTGTTACGTCAGAGCTTCTCAAAACTGATGGGACACCGTTACTTAAAGTCCTTCAGAGGCTCTTTAATGCCGTCTTACTCGAGTGCGTAACGCCGAAAGCCTGAAACAGAAACGCAGTGTTGCTCTTCTTCAAAAAGGGCATATACATAATCGACAACATCCTTTTGAAGAATTACAGGCCCATTTCTGTGCCCTTTTCTCTGTCAAAAACTATTGTTGGAAGCAGACGTGTTATTGTGTACTCCCTGAACAAAAATTCTCTAATTCAAGTTTAATTAACTTTCAATTGTGTACCTAGTGCGAAGCTTTTGGTCTAATGCATGTTTCAACTTTTGAATAAATAATTTAATATCTTTGAAACTGTTTTAGACTATTTTAAAAGTAAATTGGTTCGTTAAGAGTGATATTGAAGTGACCTTTGGTGTGAACATACGTGACTAAAATAAAAGAACTTTAGGACTTACAAAAAATAAAGTCACTCTGCATTCATATGTACGCAAATTTCACAAACTGTAGTTACTGATACGCTGGTGTAGTAGCGTTCGTGTTTTCACCGCACTAATTAATCGCCGATCCTTGGTTCAAACCCCGAAAGTTCCATTTACGTAGATCGTTTTTATATTCTGATTTGTTTCTTGTCAAATAAATTAAGTCAATATGAAGTACGAATGTTGTAAAGCAACTAAAGGTGGAGCAACCGACTGCATTATTTGCACAAAGTGCAAAAAAAATTACCACTTTCAATGTTTGTTTCCATCGAAGAATAATAAAGATATTCCTATTGATAACAAAAAATCATGGATATGCCCTGAGTGTTCAATAACTCAGCCTCGTCATTTAAACAAAGACAACACGCCTGTTCGTAATGCAAACGTTGACGAGAACATTAATCTGCGCAGAGGCGGGTCATCGACGGTAATTTGTTCGCCTGAAAGAGATGCGGTTATACCTAAAATGATTGACACCACCGCTGTTATTGAAATTGTAAAATCTGTTATCTCCACGGAGATCTCTAGCCTCAAAGCAGAATTTAAATATTTTATATTACCGCTCGAAAATGAAGTAAAAGCTTTGAGGCAAGAATTTCTAAATATAAGGGAAAGTTTAGACTTTTTTAATACCAAATTCGAGGATCTAAGTGCCAGATTAACGCATTGTGAGGCTGAGGTTAAGCTGTTTTCTAACAAGTCAATTGAATTTGAAAAACTGAAGTCAAAATTAGAATCCATGGAAACCGTAAATAATGATAGGGAACAGTGGGCTCGCAGATCTAATATTGAAATATATGGGGTGCCTGAAAGAAAAAATGAAAATCTGTATTCTATTCTACAGAAAATAGCAGAAAAAGCTGATGCTAATTTGAATATAGACACGGACATTGATTTCGTTACGAGGGTAGCTCCAAAAAACAGTAATAATAAGAAGTCTAAGCCTATTATAGTGCGGTTTTTATGCCGGTGGAAGAAAGACGACTTCTTATCACTTGTGCGTAAGCGTAAGTTAAATTGCAATGACCTGGGTTTTAATTCTGATAATCCTATTTACATAAATGATCATCTCACAAGTACAAATAAATTGCTCTTACATTCAGTTAAAAAAATTGCTAAAGAAAAATGTTATCAATATGTATGGGTTAAAAAATGCTGTATTATGGTTCGTCGCACAAATTCCAGCCCGGTCATGCATATAACTTCGCTTACAGATTTAAAAAAGATGGTTTAAGAACTACTTTTATGTTCAAAGGAACTGTGGTCTGTTTTTCGCTTTCGTTATTGATTTTGAATTTAATTTTTATCGTGTTCATGATTTTGATATTAATATTACCTTTGGTTTTTATTATAATTGCTATTTTTATTTTTATTTTTGGTATGGATTTTATTTTGAATTTGATTATGATTTTTTATATTTTGAATTTGATTATGATTATTATTTTGATTTTTATTTTAATAGCGAATTTGATTTTAATTGATATAATTATTTTGAATTTTATCTTTATTGTGATCATTGTTTTAATTATGATTTTAAATTTTATTTTATTTATGAATTTGATTCCTATTTCTATTTTTAATTTCATTTTAATAATTTTGAATGTATTGATTAATGTTCGTTGTTTATTATTTTTTATTGTTTTATTGTTGATTATTTTTTACTCTTTAAATAATTATTTTATAATGAATGGGCATATTGTAATAATCTTTTCTAGTTTTATTTCATTAGGTATTGGTGAATTTTATGTTATTGATAGACTTGGGCTTTTCAGGGTAATTAAGGGTAAATCTGAGGATATTATATGTTATTGTTATCTTTGCTTTCCATAATGATTAATACGCTCAATATATATTACCAGAATGTTCGCGGACTTAGAACTAAAACGAACACCATTTTTAGAAACCTGTTGCAACAGGATAATGATATAGTTTGTTTTACTGAGACCTGGTTGCATGGGGGTATTTTCGATACTGAAATATTTGATTCCCGTTACACCGTATACAGAAGTGATAGGTGCTATGATTTGCGAGGTGATAGTATGGGTGGAGGAGTTTTAATCGCTGTTAACTCTAACCTCTCTGTTTATTCTTCCTCGCAAATTACGTTAACTAATAAGGCGGCTGACGTTATAAAAGTTTCTATAAGGACTACTTCTGCTCCCGTTTTAAGACTCCTACATGTTTTTTGTTGTTATTTTCCACACTGCAGGTCTCAGTATGAAGTACAATGTGAATTATACGAAATAATTTCACAGGAGTGTCTCTGTCGGGTTGACGATATTTTTTTGTTGGTAGGTGATTTCAATATCTCTGAAGCGATATGGTCAGAAGAAAGTGGACGTATGAAAATTTGTAATTATGGCTCAGGAAATGATTTAGTAAATTGCTTGTACAATTTTCTAGAATTTAATGATTTGAAACAATTTAATCCAATTTTTAATAAAAACGGTCGGTTTCTAGATCTTGTTATTGGTAATTATGACTGCATAGTCGATAAATGTATTGTTCCCTTGACGAGCGAGGATGCGCACCATCCTGCTTTGCAGATAAAGTTAGCGATACCTACGCAAAAACGTGGTAAAACAGTCACTCGTTCAATTCGTTTGTTCCGTCAAGCAAACTATGATGCCATTAACCTTGCTCTAGGAAGTGTTGATTGGTATGACATACTTAATGACTATGACGTATCCCGGGCAGTTGATGTTTTCTATCAAACCATAGATTCTATTATCTCTGATATGGTTCCCACTCGGTATGCAAAATCTTTTAGAAACTATCCGTCTTGGTATACCCCGGCCTTAAAAAAAATTATTGCAGAAAAGTTAAAATACCATAAAAAATGGAAGATCTATAATAGGATATCGGATTACAACACATTTGTTCTTTTACGAGAACGACAAAAAATAGTACAAGTTCAGTGCTATGATGATTATATTCATAGGGCGGAGGACAGGATACGCAACAATAGCAAACTATTTTGGTCCTTTGTTAAGTGTAAGAGATCGTCCTCTGGCCTTCCTGACAGTCTCTTTTGGTTAGATAAAACTGCTAGTGACGAGGAGGAGGTATGTTCATTGTTTAATGACTATTTTAAATCAGTTTACACGGATGGATCCGCAAACGTAACATTTAAGAAACAAACTCATAGCTGTGGTGGTTTGGATATCGGCCATATAGACTTGTCAGTATCTACTGTTAAAAAATATTTGAAATCACTGAATGTCAATAAGGGATACGGTCCCGATTATATACCACCAATATTTTTAAAGAATTGTCATAACTCACTAGCCTACCCTATTTTTCTTCTTTTTAATAAATCATTAAAGTCTGGTTCTATGCCTATTGTTTGGAAGCGCTCGTTTGTGGCACCAGTATTTAAATCTGGCGATAAACACAACGTTCAGAACTATAGGCCGATATCTAAATTATGTACCATAGCTAAAATGTTCGAAAAAATTATCTACGATAACATCTATCCATTTATACGGGGTATTCTGATAGATGAACAACATGGTTTCGTCGACAGAAGATCCGTTGAAACTAATGTGTGTGAGCTGATTCATCGTATACTGAAAGTCATGGATGGTGGTGGCCAGGTGGACGTCGTGTATACCGACTTCTCGAAGGCTTTCGATAAAATATCCCATAACATACTTTTTAATAAACTGGAGCAAGTTGGTATACACGGCGACCTACTTAGGTGGTTATCATCTTATCTTCGTGACAGAAGTCAGGCAGTGACAATAAAAGGATTTTGTTCATCTTTTACTCCTGTTTCATCTGGTGTACCGCAGGGCTCTCACCTTGGTCCGTTGCTCTTTAATATCTTTATAAATGATATTTGTAAAGCTTTTGAGCACTCTTCGATATTATTATTTGCAGATGACTTGAAGATTTTTAGAAGGGTGTCTGGTCTGTCAGATTGTTTGCTACTACAAGAAGACCTAAACAAATTATGCAAGTATTGTGAGGATAATCAGTTATCTCTTAATGTTAAAAAGTGCAGCGTCATCTCATTTACACGTAAAAAAACGCCGATTGCTTGTAAATACCTTCTAAACGACAAAATTATTGACCGCGTTTCTGGGGTGAGAGACCTGGGTATTTACTTGGATAGTAAGTTAACATTTGGGAGCCATATAGATCAAATTGTTGCTAAAGCTTATCGGATGCTTGGCTTTATACTGAGGGTTGGTAACGAGTTTAAAAACGTTTATACTCTTATTATTCTATATAATAGCCTGGTGCGCTCGTTATTGGAATTTGGATCTACTGTCTGGAACCCTCAGTACAAAGTATATAGTGAGTCCGTTGAAAAGATACAAGCAAAATTCCTCAAACATTTGAAATATAGGTTTGATCACTCATCTCAAAACTTGCCTAGTGTTAATTCACTAGAAGTTCGCCGTAAACTGAAAGATCAAATTTTTCTGTATAAGCTAGTTAATAATGTTATTGATAGTCCCTATTTACTAAGTTGTTTGAACTTTAATGTCCCTAATTTTTTTAAACGTAAAAATGATCTTTTCTATTTGCCCTTTACCAGAACTAAATATGCCCAAAATGGTTTTATTCGTCGTTCCTGCAATATGTATAATAAATATTTTTTTAATATAGATATATTCTCATGTTCACTGATAAGTTTTAGACGTAACATTAATCAATTAATGAACCAATGAATTTCAATTATTTTGAATTTGAATTTGAATTATTTTATGTTCTATTTGATTTTTATTATTCATTTGATTTTCATTTTTATTTATTAACAGTTTGCAATTGTTAAGTTACTCAATTTTGTTTTAATTTTAATTTAATTTTTAATTTTTAATTTTTAATTTTTGATTTGATTTTGATTTAATTTTGATTTAATTTTAATTTTGATTTGATTTTAATTTTGATTTGATTTTAATTTTGAATTTGATTAATTTTAATTTTGTATTTGTATTGAGTTTCTTGTTTTAGATATATTTTTTTTTCTAATATTAAAATTTGTTATTTTAATGTTTGCACTTCTGCTTCTTATATGTGTTAGTTGTTAGTGGAAACTTGACTGGTATATGCACTATCTTGTTGTTGTTTTTCTCTACTTTCTGTGATATTGTACTGTTTGTTTCCCCAATAAAATAAATAAAATAAAATAATAAAAATAAAAAAAATTTCGCTTTTGAGCCACGTTTAAAAGCTGTTCTCTAGGGTCTCAGGTCTCAATTTCTCTAGGCTCTCGAACAAGCCGGTTTCCAAAAAGGCTATAGAACCATAGACCACATACATATACTCTGCGGCAGATTATACAACAGACCGAGGAGTATAATCGGCCACTGTGCTTGGCATTTGTGGACTATGAGACAGCCTTCGATTCGATCGAAACTTGACCGGTGCTGCAGTCTCTCCAACGGTGCCACATTGACTACCGGTATATCAAATTGTTCAAGTGCTTGTACAATATGCTACTATGTCGGATCGAGAACTGGAGCATAGCAAGAGAGCGATTTCAATACAGCGAGGTGTGGGACAGGGAGATGTCATCTCTCCGAAACTGTTTACCGCAGCATTGGAAGACGCTTTCAAGCTTCTGGAATAAAAAGGATTAGGTATCAACATAAACGACGAGTACATCAATCACCTTCGATTTGTCGACGATATTGTGCTTATGCCAAAATCCCTGGAAGACCTCAGCATTATGCTCAGTGACCTCGATAGAGTTTCCCAACAATGGCGTACCTTAAAATGAATATGAACAAGACAAAGATCATGTCGTGTCCACCCCGATATCGGTTGGATATTCTACTCACGAAGTTATTGACGAGTACATCTACCTATGACAAAATGTCCAACTTATTGGTAGATCCAACTTCGAGAGAGAGGTCAATCGTCGAATCCAGCTAGAATGGGCAGCGTTCGAAAAGTTAAAAAACGTCTTTTCATCCGTCATACCTCAGTGCCTGAAGTTAAAAGTCTTCGACCAATGTGTGTTAACAGTGATGACATACAGATCTGAGACGTGGTCTCTATATGCCTTTTAAACAATGCTCCAAATCGCATAGCTTGCAATGGAGTTGGTATTTGTCTGCGAGATCGAATCAGAAATGACTAGATTCGCAGACGAACGAAGGTTGCTGACTTAATCCAATGGATTTGGAAGCTGAAGTGGCAGTGGGCAAGGCACATAGCTCGTAGACTGACGGCCGATGGAGCAGAAAGGTTCTCGAGTGAAGACCACGTACCGGCAAGCGCAGCGTCGGGCGGCCGTCCACGAGATGAACGGACGACTTGAGGAAATTTGCCGGAAGCCGTTGGATGGAAGCTGCTTTGAAACGGTCGCTCTGGAAGTCGATAGGGGAGGTGTACGTTCAGCAGTGGATATCCAACGACTGATATGATGATGATGATACGATGACTATATATAATTGAGAATAAATATTTAGCTTTAAAAAGCTAGCCAGCTTTTTTTCCAAAGGCGTCTGTTTCCTCTTTGTTTGTTCTAATCAATGAAATATTTACTGTTTTAGTGGAACCTTAGGAATTTCAAGATATTTCATGCTTTTCATAAATTTTAGAGCGAAGTTTGTTGCCATTAGTCCTGTATGTAATAACAGTTAATGTAAGGAAAAAAAATCAAGTAAATTAAAAGTCATGCACATACACCTGAATGACCGAAACATGTATAAAATCATTAGCCATGTGTATGTGTGTCTGTTCATCACAGTCAATTTGTTTCAACACTTTTGGAATCTTAACAAAGTAACAACTACGTATAGAGTTCGATAAACTTCTGCAACTGATTGCAACGTAACAAATACCAGCAACAATAGAGTACATCATCATAATTTCACTATATTTCTATGAAACTACCTGGTAGTAGTACATTGTTAAAATATAAAAGTAAAAATATAATAATTTACAACTATACGATTTTGACCGTCTGTCCTGTCTTGAGGCTGAGGAGAGTCGCCGGAAACCATTGGACGGAGGATGCTTCGAACCGGTCGCTCTGGAGGTCGATGGGCAAGAGCTACGGCCTACGTTCATAGTAAATATCCAAGGGCTGATGTGATGATGACGATGATAAATTATGATTTACATTTTTTAAGTGACATCGTAAATTTATATAACAAATAATATAATTAAATACAAATTTTCATTAAATATATGTCAATTCTCAAAAATTTGCTTCCGTTTTGTAGTCTAATTGTTTTTTTTTTAATACGAGAACCATGGAATATAGACATTCTATACTCCATGAGGACAACCCAACGACAACCAAAAGTAATGCTCGATCGTGGTAATCAACTCGTTCTCTTAGTAGTCTGTGTGGTGATCTGGTAATGACAAGACTTGACAAGTTGTCATTTTTCTGGTTTTGATTAAATTGTAATAATAAATAATAATTTCAATTTTCATAAAGACTACTAAATGGTAATAAAATTTGACAGTTAGTTAATATTTTGAATTTTTTATTAAAATTTGAATAATACCAACATCAATCATGTGTGAATAAGTAGGTAAAGTGAGAGTACGAGCCTACCCTACGAGGCAAAGACAAGGATTTTTCGTATCTTGTTTGCGTATAACGTATTCATTTTAATTACTATCTATAATTTTACATAAAAAATGACATCGGAAAAAGACCCACTTGTAAGTGAAAGATCCGGAATTGTACGAGAAGTCGGTAACCATGCAATATGGAGTTTATCGTCTTGTAAGCCAGGTCCTACATTTGACTATATTACTCTGATATCATACCCAATCTCGTTAAGCCTTTCGATGTTATCATTTATTTGTTATTTTTTAGGTTTTGGAATTGATCAGTTAAGGGATGATTGTATGGATACATATTGGCAGTCAGATGGTCAGTTGCCACACTTAGTCAACATACAGTTTCAAAGAAAAACAATGGTCTCTCACATTTATATATATACTGACTATAAACTTGATGAAAGTTACACACCTAGTAGAATCTCCATTAGAGCTGGCACTCATTTTAATGATTTACAAGAAATAGAAGTGATTGAATTAATTGAACCCAGTGGTAAGTAGTTATATCTGTATAAATATAAACCTAGGTATTTTTTTTTTTTGAGATTGTATGTATAACTTAAGATGGCTTGGGATCTATGAGCCCCGAAACCACAGAGCCCAGTAGTTTAAAATGTTAAAAAAATAACCGAGTTTTGTTTCAGGTTGGGAAATGATACCAATTAAAGATATTCATGATCGACCTATTAGAACATATATGATTCAAATAGCAGTGTTGAGCAACCATCAAAATGGAAGAGACACACATATGAGACAAATAAAAATTCATTCTCCTTGTGAACCAACATCATTTGATATTAATAAGTTTAGAAATTTCTCTACTGTACAGTTTCAGCAATATGCAACTATTCGATAATATCTAATTATAATAATTATTCATTTTAATCTCCTATTTTAGTATATATAATGATGATTTATAGCAGTGTCTTTATTAATTAATTATTCTCCAAATATAAAAGCAATACAAATAAGAACTATAAATAATAAATATGCAAAATTACGAATCTGTAAATAAATGTTATGATATTTCTACAGCAACATTGTTTATTGCACATTAAAGAGATATTGTGTGGAGACCGTATATATTATTTTTTATTTTTATTTATTATAATATTTCATTGTACATTAATGTTATTATTTCAATTCTTTTCTTAGTCTGAATCTTCACTTTCTTCGCTTGCTTCCTGTAGCCACTCAAAGAATTTAACAATTGAAGTTTGATCTTTAAGTGGGCTTTCATTTTCCTTTAGGTCCTCATACCATTCCAATAGAGAATCCTCATCAACTATATCTGCTTCATAAAATAAATGGATAATTTGGCCAGCTTTACCATCAAGCCATATATTTTTTATGCAACTATCCTAAAAAACAAAAATAATATTTTATAAGTATTGATTTTTACTATTATAATGTACATGAAATATTTTAATTCTAAACTTACTTCCACAGCTTTTAAACAGTCCATTATTGATGACTTTGTTTTTATATAATTACTTATAACAGGACGAAAGTATTTCAAAATATCTTTTACAGTAGAAAGTACACTCTTGGTGTCTTCCAAAATTGGCATGCTCAGGAGTGCTCTCACAACGAAGAAGTTTACTTCATGTAGTTGGATGTTGTAAGCATATCTCGATGAATTGATCTCCAGTATTAAATAATCACATTTCAAGTTCTCTTCATATCCTCTTGCTAAACTATCTATTACTTCTTGAAGGAATACTAAAAAAATATTTGTATTAAGTACTAAACTAAATACAAATACTTTGTGACTAAATAAATATTTATATTGTCTAAAATTTTATAATCAAAGTACCTTTAATATTACATTTTAAAATTTTTATTCAATCATAAAATCTCATTAGCTAGTTCTGAGTTTATTTCAACTTAACATTTTCACTAAGATTAGCAAAATCCACACAAAGAAATTGGTAGCCATAATTCTTTAACTTTAAATCTGCTTTCAAAAAGAGCAAAGTTGTAATAACAACTATAGAAAGATCTTTATGGCTAGACAACATTTGCTGTATCAGGCAACAATTGTAATTGAGTAATTAACAGCTTCTGTTAATGTAAAGTTGTTGATTAGGTCAACTAAAATATCCACATGAGTACATTAATTATAAGCACCTAAAAATTGACTTACTATTAGTATCTTCAGGGATCGGTGAATCAGGTAATGATGATTCAGCACTGCTGTCTGAAGAATAGCATGACTCGCTGTTACTCCACTCTTCATCAAAGCCCACATATTCATCATCTTCTTTGCCAGAAGATTCATTTTCCCATTCAGTTCCACTCTCTGATGATGTTTTTTTGAGAGTTATATCTAGAAAAACATTAAATTACTTTTCTTTACTTTTTTTAGTTCTATTACTTTGATTAAATTTTAAACGTAGTGAATGTACCATTACCATTCTTAATAGTTTCTACCAAAATGTTTCCTTTCAAGTTGCTTCCTTCTTCTATACAAACATTATCTGAAGCTACAACACCTTCTAAATTTGAATTCATTTCAACTATGCAATTATCATTTATAAAACTATTTATGATCTGACAATTATCTTTAATCACTACATTATTCATTATATGACTTCCGTGAATTATGACATGATTTCCTATAGTACAATTATTACCAATTATGGATTTTGAAACCCTAGACATGTCACTGATGTGAGTTTTAGCACCTACTAACACATCCTCTACTAACGTACAAGATCTGTAATATAAATATAATATATAAATATATGCATAAGAAAATAAACACAAATTAAAACATTTCAATTCATACCTGCTCAATGAGGAATTTGCTTTTCTAAAGATATGACGACCCATATACATGAATGTATTTTTATAAAATGAATCAGTTTCAATTGATAATGGATAAACCCAGTTGTGTAATATATCCCAACTAAAAAGTAGATTTTCTTTAATGTTATAAAAAGCAAAATATTATCATAAAACAATTTTATTAAAACTAACCAAACTGTTTGATAAGTTTTCCAGTTTGTTATGGCAGCTCCATATTGAGTTTCCTTCATCATCGTATAATATAAAGAACTAGCCAGTATATCTTCATTTATCAAAATTCCATGAATGAAATCATCTCTATTTTGAAAGTCAAAGTTGTCAGAGAAAAGGGGAGGCACAGAAGGTGAACATATTGCTATATTTGCATCTACTAAATTATTGTGCAGTTTGACCTCAGAATGCTGCAACACACACTCCTAAAACAAACAAATTAAATCATACAAAGTACCTATTAAGAATTGAATTATTTATTCTGTTTTAACAAAACGAAACATTATAATTAAATGTCAAATTATTTCTGTTTAATATTTAATAAATTACCTGTTTCACAATAAATTATTAGTCAAATAATTTAATTATGCATTTATATCAATAGAAGATTTTTAGTATTCATCTACATACATATAGACTGATTAGAACGAAGAAAGAAAAAATTAACCCTACATTCAGTTTTTTTTGGCAGTAAAAGTTCATAAAGAATGATGCCCTTCCAATCACTCCATCCACACAGCATCTCCTTATTTGCATATTAATCCGAGTTTCTATACAGTCTGTGGAGCTTTATTACCCTTTGACCATGAATTTTTTGCACATTCTCATAGGTGATTCGCTTTACATCACCAGTGATCAATCTTTATAAAAATGGTTCAGTTTCATTATGTTTCAATAGAGATTCGCAAATGAGTACACTATTAATTACGTTTCTTTTAGTGTGGCATTAGCTTGTGTGGCACCCAAATATTAGGTTTTTTTGTATAGCTAGACTTTATTAAATGCCTAAAAACTATTTTGTGGTAAATTCTCAGTTCTTCGGCAATGTTGTAACTACTAATATGCCGATTTTGCTCTACTTAAAAAAAATGGAATGAACTTGATGAGCGCGACCAGAGCGAGCTGCATCTTTGACATCAAAATATGTAGACTGAATATGCTTGGTTCAACTTTGTGCTACTATTATTGACACTGCATTAGGTCCATAAACGTCACAAATTTTTTTGGTGGCTTGAGTCACATTTTTCCCCTTTTTTGTAATAAAACTTCAGAATGTATTGATTTTCTTCGTTAGATCCACTCATTTTGACGGACAGAAAAACAACGGAAAAATAGCAAGAAAGTGTTTTTTACTTTTCATTTTACCATTTCTTAATGTCTTATATTTATTGATTTTAAAAACAGCCAGATACAAACAGTACAACTAAAGGGATTTTTCTTCAATTCATATAAAATACAAAGACTTTTTCCTTGACCAATTATATTACACCTAGACTCGGGATGGGAATCAAATCCACAACCTCCAAGAAGAAAGCAGGATCATTGCCAACCAATACAATTTTTGTATTAATGGAAATACTTACTAATGGCAAGGAAACTGAAGTTTCTTTCGATTTTGGCTTATATTTCTGATGCATAAGTATTTTATGATTTCTACCATCAACTGCCAATAATAATGTTTTATCATTACTTAAAAGTGGATGTTGCCAAGCTACCTCTTTATAGACTAATGTCATTGCTGCACCTTTATCTTTCTTGCATGTTTGCCTAGTTGTCAATAAAAAATATATATATTAATAAAATAGTTTAAACAGCTTATTAAATAGAGTATACTACGATTAGATAACAGTTACATTAATAATATAAAATAGAGAAATTAACATTTAAATTATTTTTAATTATTACTTATGTTGTTCCAACAAGGCAGCAAAATTGATGTTTGTGATACTATTTATTCCTAACAATATGAAATATCCTCGAACTAAGCCAGCTGCATCTATTTCTCTCATCACATCACCCATAGTCTGACAAGTATCTGACGATATGATTTGCACATCAAGCGTTATGCTCCACGGAACTTTGTTTTCTTTACATTTTCTGTCAAATTCAAATAAGTCATAAATAAACATTTATTTTAAATAGTCAAATTTCCAAACTTAAAACAAGTAATTAATTGTATTTTCTTACTTTACATGGTCTTTAATTTGTAAGCTGTCTTGACAACAAAATAAAATAGCTTCTCCTACTCCACCTGATACCAATGACTCCAATACGTAGTCGATAATGGGAACTCCTGCAACAGGAAGAAGTCCCTAAAGGATAAAGACAGTTATTATTAAACGAACAACTCATTTTCACACAGTAAAGGAATTTAAGTTAAGCTCAGTTAAGCCTACCATAGGGTTCTTGTTAGATATTGGTTCAAAGTTATTATTGAAGAGGTCCATTATTACCACTGCTTGGATTATATTTTCTTTGTCGTTTTCCATTTTAAATCTTTTAAGTGATTTTTATTTCTTTGAACTTATTACAATATCAACAAAAATTCAAAAACAGTTGACAATTGCCAAAATGAAAATTTGTAGGTTATGTTTTGTTTCTTTTAAAATAGCATTGAACTCTTGTCATTTATTCCCAGTGATAGAATTTTTCTTGGTTTTTGATTAGACGATGTATACATTTAAAAAAATCATATAAATCTAATATTGGGTTTTATTTAACATTGTATGTTTGTTTTTCAAACTTTAAATTTACTTTACGATCGATTTAAAGTAAATTGATACCTACTTCGGAATTCTTCAGATTCCATTGAAATGTTGACGATTTCTCGTAACTAAGATACATACGAGATATACTTGATCTACTCTTCGTTATTTTTTGTACAAAATTTTGTTTTAATACATAAATTTAACAAAATGGATTACGAATTAGCACGAATAGACTATACACTTTGTGGAATAACATATCCAGATGCGTTAAGAATTTTACCTTCTACGGAACATAAAATACAACAAAAGGCGAGAATTTAGTATATTGTAACCAAATTATACGTTTTTAAAACATGTCTCAACCAACCACATTATAAATATATTATATATTTTGTTTACAGTTTGTAATAGGTGATAAAAATGGAGTACTACAATGTCTGAGTGTGATAGATGAAGAACCTGTTGTACATTTTAAAACATTGCCAGGAAAGCCTATAACTTCTGTACAACTTGCTTCGTCTGTAGGTAAGTAATATTTTTTTTCCAACCCTTCTGGTGTATAACGAAAATTAAATCAACGCCGAAGGTCACTGCATTCAATTCCCACTTTGAGCGGATTTTAGTATTTGTATAAATATTCGTTGCTTGTCTGGTTGTTTGTTATTGTGAGTCTCCTCACCGTGCATCGGAGAGCTCGTAAAGTCGTCCCGGTTGGTTGTCATCATAAATACCCGATAACGATCGTCACTTTTTACAGGGTAATAATTTGTCAATCTACTGTGGGGTAGGGTTATGCACCAAATCCTCGCTCATCGTGGACCAATCATAGCTCCAACCTCCCCATATAGGCCACATTTTCAGATTGTTTCATTTTTTTTTTTCAGTTATTGATATTTGTTAATATTTTGAAGTCTTGTTTGAATTTTAATAGGTAATTGATCCATTATAAGTAAAATGTCGACAGTTATTCTACAATCAAGCAACACTTGTTGGATGTGAATTAATTGTCTAATTTATACAAAAGCTTGTAATCTTATTATTTACCAATTGGGCCTGCGGCTTCACCAGCCTATAGCTGTGCCCATCATTCAAATTACAATATACTAAAGCCTAAATATAACCTTAGTATACGCTTACTTCATATCATTTTGTACATTTTTTAGGGAACAACACAGACAAAATTTTTGCTGCATCAGGGAACGAAGTAAAAGGCTACACAAAAAAAGGCAAAGTATTCCTCAGCATTGAAACTTCAGTTTCAGAAACAATTACATCCATGTAGTTACTATTTTTTTTTACTTTTCTTTTTATACAAGCTCACAACCAAAGCTCTCACCACCACTAGTCTACTAGTCCACTAGTTTGGCGGTAAATCCTTATAAAACTTAGATATTCGACAAACCTGAATCCAAGTCCTATCCATTCCTAATTTGAGGAATTTTATGAAATAATGTTACGATTTAATATGTTACAACAAAACAGTGACTATACGTTATTAAATATCTGGAAACAAATACTTTTTAAATAAAAAGGAAATCGATGTTAATACGAGTATAGATAGGTACCTACCACAAAGCAATTATTGCTTCGTGGTACCTACATGTAATCCGTCTTACAATAATTAATGTGACGATAGTATAGGTAAAATTTTTAACGATAAATTATTAGACACTAGCTATACTCGCGACTTCGTTTGCGATTCACAAATGTACTTTTCATTATGTTTATAAGATAAAACTGTGAACGCCATTTAAACACTAGCCGTACGTTCTAAGGTTACTGTACATTCTAGGTTTCAAGTTATTTGAACCTTATACTGAGAGCTATGATGTCTATCAATTTTGAACAAAATAATTAAATACCTTTTAATATTTACAGGATAATCTTTAGAGAAACTTTTGTATTTTTATTTTTATTTTATTTTTTTAGAAAAAAGAATCCTCGCGGTCTTGACTTCACGGTGAATATACAGTAGATACACTATTATGGTATACCGTATACCGTGCGCGATGAGAATTGTCTACACAAATCTAAAATAGTAGTTCAAGTAGCGTTAGCAAAAAAGTGCTGAACAAATGAGATTAATTCCATTTTAATATTAGCTAGTATTAATTATTTTTGCGATCTATCATAGGTTATGAAAATACATAAAAATGTTTCATTTTATCAATTTAATAAAATATACATCTTTCGTTTAAAATAAAACTGAAACAGAAATCCACGCGCACAGCTAGAAAACACAACTAGCATACGAGAGCTTCGGCGCGAGTTTGCCGTAGGACTGTTGATAAAATATCGATATATCGATATTATTGTTTAGAAAGAGCGATATTTATTACTAATATTTTTTTGGACGATATATCGATAATTTGATATTGAAATGTAGAATATCGATGGTCGATATTTTTTTAAGTAAATTTTTATTTTAAATCTACAAAATTCTTTTAATGGGGGGCTAATGTATTTAAATTTTTTTTGGGCAATTTTATTTTTATTTTTGGTTCTGAATCAAGAACCCTTCAAAAATATTGTGTCAAATTTTAAGAAGAATCGAAGAAAAATTGGGCAAATTACAGCGGTTTAAGCGACCGCACGTCGTACACAATTCCGCGCACCGTAGAGCCTCTGACCGGCCCGAGTGGCTGTTCTTACCTGGCGGCTGCTGTTTCGCACTCTATGGAATCCCCCTTCCTTTCTCTATATAAATTTGAAAAAAAAAGGAATATATTTCAGCTGCTGAACTGCCCAAATCTAAATACCCACTAAGTACTAGTTGACATGAGTTTTCATCATATACAGGTTGACATGGCCTTGGACCATGGAGTATAGATCTATGTTCCCTGCCTTGAACGCCCTTAAATTACCCATGTCAACTACTAGTGACACGCGTTTTATTACCCGAATTGAAGCGAAATCGCGCGCGAATGCCTTAGAAAACACTGAAATAAAGTCATCTTTGTTGCTCTAAGGCCGATTTGTATTATTTATCTGGCTTCTGCTTTCTCTATGACCCTCATCGATGATTTAGTTTGAGGTAAGCCGATAAAACTCGCTTATAAACGTTGTATGTAAAATTTTTCAGTGTTCAAAACTTCAAAGTCGTTTTCCCAAAACTACCGTTTTCAAAGTCGGTGCCCATCATAACTGCAAAACTATTGCACCGATCCTTTTGAAATTTTGAATGATCTTTTTGAACATAATTTACGAGGTAACGCTTGAGAGTTTTTGTTGAATTTGTTAATATATATGTTTTTACAATGATAAATGTGTCGGTTTTTTCGCAAAAATCACGATTTTACCTTCGAAGTGTTCCCAAAAATCGAAAATTTGAAAAACCCCCTCCGCGTTACCTGGGGAAAACCTTTAAGTAACGAAAGAATTTTCATTTTTTTTATTTCAAATGATCCAACATCGAGTTAGGATGGGTACCGCCATTGAAGATTTTTCCGCGACGCCTCGCAAGAATTGCTGCTATAGCTTTATTTTTGAATATTTTTCGATGAATATTTTTTGTAATGCTCTTTAAATATTGACCTATAATATGTCATTTACTAAAACAAATAAATTTCAACGGTTTCGTTAAAAAAAATCGTAAAAATTGATCTGTTTTTGCCCGAATTTACGTTACTGCCCCCTTAAGTTTAATCTGCTGTATTTCATTTATGTTTTTTCTATTTCCGTAGTTTATTTATTAACTTTTTATATTAAAACGGCCAAATATTTGAAGGTCATCAAACGCGCTAAAATTTTGGATCGATAGTAGACATTTTACTCCCGTGAAATCAGAAATAGCTGTTGAATATTTAATTTCTTCTTTTAATTCTTCTTTAGTGCTCAATAGTCGTAGTATTCAAACAGCTGAACATATAAAACAACGAGTATTTAAAAAAATTCTTACTGAAAATTTTTGTTACCTACTCGTGTTTGTCTTATATATAAATTATACAATAATTACTAACCTAACATTTTTACTCATTTATAATTTAATTTGTTTAATAAATATACTGAATTATAAAATATAAACTGTGTAAATCATTTTTTCACAAAATAATGATAATTTTGTGATAATAACTTAATTAAATTCATAAAAGTATGCAATTTTTCATCAATGTTTTCTTATAACGTTTTCACGTAAAATTATCGTCCGTAAATCGATTTTACAGACAGCCAATTTTTTGTTTCGATATATCAAGCTCCGATATTTATATATTTAAAAATATATCGAAAATCCGATATTAAAAAAAATATTAACAGTCCTAGTTTGCCGACGCTACGGCTGGTCGACGAAACGTCTCAGTTCCAAAAGTTAGCATCCCATTCTCATCGCGCACGGATTATTTGATGATTTTTTTGATGATGATTGATTTCACTGTGTTCTCACTGTGTATTTGTATGTATTTAGTACATAGTGTTTCCACAAAATTATCATAGCGACTACACTCAACGGGATGGAGAGCAAGCGATGGGCTTTCGCGTTATCGGCGAAGGGACCGGGCGTTTCGACGGCAGCGGAGTCTCGAAATTAACTAATACATCCTTATACAAGTCTTATACATTGTTCTTTTTTTTTCTTTTACTAAACCATAGCGCGATTTAATCGACTTACAACGCCATCTATGGAGCTCGATCTTGAGTTCAGCGAGAAACTACTGTGTGGAAACACGGTATTTGAATGAAACAAACACACGGTAGAAACATTTGAGGAACCTAGGTATGTGGTTTACAGTGTTTCCATGAACACAGTGTTTCTATAGTGTATTCTACACTTTTTTTTCGCTGGGGAATCCGTTTACGGATGATATCCTGGACGCCTTGATAGGCAGTCCTAGACCTATGTCGGACTCGGCATTTTGGGAGTGCAATACCGCCAATACCGTACTAAACCCCTGCGGGAGCCTTCGGTTGCTTTAATTGGAGGGTCCCGGATCTGCAGGCAACAGGATGAATGAAAAAAATCGGATAAAATCGGAATAAATTACAATTAAGTAGTAATTTTTAATCCTTCTTCTATATGGAGAAGATTCGCTTAGCAGTGGGTTGTTTACAGGCTGATAAAGTACAGTACAGTAATTTTGATTTTCATTCCCTTTTCTTTTCTTTTTCCCGTATCTATATATCCCGTACCTATATATGAACTCAAATCATGTCCAGTTTCAGCGAAATTCATTTAGACCCAAAATTTTGGCTCACGTTTGATATATACATATATACACCTTCTAGTTTTGTCTTAATGCATAAATATATCTATATACCTATGACTTTGGTCGTGGGCTCTAGAACTATTAAAATTGTTACTTATTTAATGTTAAAAAGAATTTTTATTACCAGGTGTGTATTAGGCAGTGATCTCATACTTTGTAGTGGAAGAACGGTTACGTTCTATAGGGAACTTCAGGAACAGTATTGCTATGTGTGTGATGATAGAGTTCTCGACGCTATCGCTTTTGCTATACCTAATGTATGTATAAGTTTTATTAGTTTTACCATACAGTTATAATCTTAATACATATAATGAAATTTCTACTCTGTTTTCATTCACGTACATGAATCAATAGAAAAGTCGTGTACGAATACTAGTGTTAATAGCAAATAAGGAGGCGCTGATAATTGAAAATGGTAAATTGCAAAACCGAACCCATATTTTCGCTGGGCCGACTCGATTTACAACACCACAGTCTCTACATGCTACTGAAATATGCGCTTTTTATGGCGCTGTGGATGGTTCCGTTGGCATAATTTTTTGTGAAGAGTAAGTTCTCTTGTTAAGAAATTTGTTCATATATGTATACAATTCAATTGGGTAGGTATCGTGGACATCATATAGGTACAATGGAATACAGCAGGTATAAATCGAAACATAAATATGTTCACTTTTAAATTTTTATTTATTGCTTTTTAGAACAAATATTAAAAATTAAAAGATATAAAAATAATTTTATTGTGTGACTATTAAATATGACTAAACTAATTTTATTAATTAATTTGTATCTAGATCAGAAATCCATTCTAAGTGTTTGGTGGAAGGGTGTGGTTTGGGATCAGTAACGTGTGTTGGCTGGTATACGAACAATTCAGGCACGCATTTAGCGGAAATATGTTCACTTTTAAATTTTTATTTATTGCTTTTTAGAACAAATATTAAAAATTAAAAGATATAAAAATAATTTTATTGTGTGACTATTAAATATGACTAAACTAATTTTATTAATTAATTTGTATCTAGATCAGAAATCCATTCTAAGTGTTTGGTGGAAGGGTGTGGTTTGGGATCAGTAACGTGTGTTGGCTGGTATACGAACAATTCAGGCACGCATTTAGCGGTAGGACGACATGATGGCTCTATTCAGTTATATCTTACCAACCCAGAAAATTTAAAAGAAAAACCTCGACTGAAGTTTACATATGTAAGGTTTAATATGCAATTTTGATACGTTAACATTTTTCTTTGTTAATATAAATTCATGATGCAATAACAACAATTTAGTTTTCCGGTGAGCCCGTAACCTCAGTATGTGGTGGCTGCATTAGTACGAATGAACCAGAATTGCTTGTAGCTACATTTTCGGGAAGAATTTTTGGTTTACGATCAAGCAGACCTACTTCTTCTATAAATTCTATTTCTGGAGATGCCCTAGCTACACGACGTTCTAAACTTGAGTGTGTATATAGCTTAATTATTTTTGTATAAATATTAAAGTAAAATAAATAAATAATAAAAATTGTCTCTCTGTCCAGAGCTGAGGTTACTCGTTTAGAAAAACAAACTGCAAACGAACGTGAAAAATATCAAAAGACCACGCGTTCTATATATGGTGGAATATCGGCTCCACCACTTTTGGACATACAACATGAGGTCGGTTATAATATTTTTCATTTCGAAAGATTTACAATAAATTAATTAAGTTTACTATAACTTATTCTTTTAGCTCTCGGGGGCAACGTATGATGGTTGGCAAGAAGCAAAAATTACATCCGCTGTACCGCTCGACATGCTTTTTGTTTATTGCGAGAACAAACTAGAAATTCAGACTGATAATGCCGCTGTACTCAGCACATGTGCACCACAGGTTTGACGGTTTTATTCATTTTTTTTATTCCTCAAGTACACCACCTGGAAGTATTTCATCCTTTGAATCTCCTCAGAAAAAAAAAAAACAAAGATTGTTGTTTACTAAAAAACTGTTGTAATAACGATCGCGAGTTTTGCTGTTGACTTAGGTACATTTGTTTAATGTGAAAAAGGTTGTGGCGTTTTAAGTGTAAAGCTTTATTATAAGAAAACTTCTTCATCTTTCATTGACAGGCGTCAAACAATACAGAACTGCTTACCACTATTAGATGCCAAGCCGGGACAAGGCGACTTTGGTTGCGCATGCGCAACCTAAGTTTTGAAGATACGAAGATGGAAGGAACGCGTGTACTCGTATACATTTTACCAGCAGGAGTTCCTCGAGTTGCTAGATTAATCAAATTCAATTTACCGATTTTGCCTCATTATACCAAATATGAACCCCTAGAAATCGAAGAAACCAAAAGGTATAAACAGTGCACCTATACAAAAAATTTGGACTAAGTATATGTATTATAATAGGTATATATACATATATATATATATATATATATATATATATATATATATATATATATATATATATATATATATATATATTTTTTTTTTTTTAATGTATCAATAAACTTTTAAAGCGTTAATTTAATACATCAATTAATTATAATTTATACGGTAACGAAACTGTTAATATAGGTAAACTTTCATTTCTGAGTACGAGTATACCTAGTTGAATAAATTGATTTACACGAACATATATTAACTTTAAATTTTAGTTAGATCAATTTAGAGAAACAATAATAATTTTAATAATCTAGGTCTTGGTGTGAGGTCAGAGTATCAGGAGCTTTTTCAGTCGCTGAAATGACTTCATGGTTGACGGAGCTGCTGCCGGGCGAACTGCCGAGACCAGCTATTAACGTTAACTTTGCTCGATCTCATTCTTTCCTTGAAACCTACCTTATATGCAAATATCAGTAAGTTGGTTTGTAAACAGATCGTATATGTTCAACATTTGCAATAAAAATATGCATTATATTTTAAACTAGCGGCCCGCCCCGGCTTCGCACGGGTATTTAACTAAAATTTTTAAAATTATAAATTTATATTTTTTATCACCTACACCTGCGTCGATACTGGAAAATATTTTATAATAGACGGATTGAGTGACAGATTTATTATATCTATATATATAGATAGTACGGATGAAACATTTGAACTGTTTTTTTATTAATTATTTTCTCATTGATGAATACCATATTTTAATAAGTATTATTCCCAACGAAGACAAATCCAAAAACACAAAAATCATAAAAATCGTTCCACTCGTTCTCGAGTTAAACGGTGTAACTAACACGACTTTATATATATATATATATATATATATATATATATATATATATATATATATATATATATATATATATATATATATATATATATATATATAGATTATAACTTAAATAGCTATAACCATCCAACTTTGTACAATCAACAAACAAATAACGACCAAATATTTTAAATTTTAACAACAAACAAACAATCAAGACCGTAGTACCCTAAAGTATTTAATTAAATGCAAAAAAAGAAAAACAGTTTTCTAAATACGGGCGAGTGTCATTCTTTTGGCCGAAGTTTTGGTCAGCGCGATTCAGAAAATTATCTGCGACATCTATCGTATAAAGATAGAATATCGTTTTTATATTTAGTGACATTTAACATAATTAATATTTAACATAATAGTATATTAATTGAAAATGATGTTTATCTAAAATATTAAAACGATTTCTATTCCTATCCGACATATTTAGTAAACTTTTAAGTTTAACAAAATAATAACTCAAAAAAAAGTTTTGTGAGTTTTTAAGATTCGTTAGACTAGATGGCGTCTATGTCGCGTCTAGGCGTATTTCTATTTTCTTAAATATTTATTTTTAAATTTAATTACAATGAAACAAAAACTAAATTATACTGTGAGCTATGTTTAATTTTTATGTATTAAAGTTATTTACATTGGTTTTGTACTTTTTACGTGATACGTGCACAGAGAAAAACACGATAAGAGATGGCGCTGATCGAAATAAAAGCGCGCTATAAAAATTTATTCTTGATGATATATAGTGTATTAATGAAACGGAGGTTTTAACAGATTTATTATTAGTATAGATATAGATATAGATATAGATAATTAAATTTAACAAAATAAAAACCGACTTCAACAGGCCTGATGTTATATTGTGTGATTATGTAAACAATGCATATTATATATATGTAATTGCCGCACCCACGGCAGATTTGCTGTCATTTATTAAAGAGTTCCGTTGCATGTCTCCGAAGATCTAACTAGAAAGGGACCACTGGTTGCCCTTCAGAACCATCCTATACAGTTTTCTTTTGTTCATTTTCCATCGACAAGTAATAAAATGAGAACATCATCAACGTAGTCGAAGTAAATTAAGTATGCATTATTAGGGATAACTTAAAACTACTCATCAGATCTCGCTCTTTAAATGGGACCACATGACAAGCATCAGCTTTCGAATATAACAAGAATCATCAAAATCATTACTCTCAGTAAAAAGTTATGAGGTAACACACATTTAAAAAAAATAGACGAATTGAGAACCTTCTCCTTTTTTTTGAAGTCGGTTAAAAAATAGGCGAGAGCATAGAATGGAATCTTTTTTTCATCATAATTTAAGTTAAAAGTAATCACGCGTATATGTTGGAATTAATATGATAAATGACAAATATATTAAAGTATTAGAAGCTGCCCGAAAAAAATCTTACAAGCCGACTAAATTACCACATATTGGGTGCAATCAACCTTTTTTATCCGACAGCTGGGCCTTAAAATGAATATGGACAAGACAAAAATCATCTCGAATGTCCATGTCGTGCCCACCCCGATATCGGTTGGAAATCTAGTAATAATAAATAATAGTAAATCTATCTTCTACTCTCGAAGTTGTTGACGAATACATCTACCTAGGACAAAATGTTAACTTGGTAAGTCCAACTTCGAGAGAGTGGTTAATCGTCGAATCCAGCTAGAATGGGCAGCGTTCGGGAAGTTAAAAAATGTCTTTTCATCCGGTATACCTCAGTGCCTGAAGTTGAAAGTCTTCAACCAATGTGTGTTACCAGTGATGACATACGGATCTGAAACGTGGTCTCTAACTATGGGCATTTTAAGCAAGCTCCAAGTCGCACAGCGTGCATGGAGGCTGCTTTCAATCGATCGCTCTAGAGGTCGATGAGGGAGGCCTACGTTCAACAGTAGACGTGGTGATAATGATGATAAACTTTTTCAGGCGTAGACACTCGCGTTTTTTCAAGCATAGTTTATTTTTAAAGATGAAAACGAGTACATACCACGATTTAGTTTTTTTTGACGATTTTTGGCGATATTTCAGACCAGTTACATGGTCCGTGGTTACGATGAGACTATACGGTTAATATAGGTTCGGCCGTTTAGGAGTTCAGTGATATATATATTTTTAAACTTCAATAGTCATTAGCACAATTATAAGGATGTAAAACATAAACGTTAATTTACAGGATAGACAAATTAAAAATATAAGGATATAAAAATAAATAAAGTTTTATTATTAAATCTTTTGTTATATAGGCGTGGGTCAGCATTTTTCAAGTCGGACAATATATCAACAGTATTGATATTGAAAAATTTCATTTCAAATTGTTGTATAAAAAGAAATATACGTGAAGATATACTTTACGGTTTGTATTTCTAGAATATTCTGTGATTATAGTTTGTTAGAATAAAACGTAGGTACCTATAATGATGAACTTGTACTTTGTAGATGTTCCAGAAGACAGTTGCGTGACATCATTTCAATTGATAAAAAATAAATTCGTGTCTGAATATCGAAAAAAAAAAGATTATGACATAAAAAAAGCATTAAGGTAAAAAAATATTACATTTGAATTGCTTATTTATTTTATTTCTATTATTTATCCAAAAATGAATAAATAAATATTACATATTCACATTAGTATTTTTGTAAACATCATGCAAATTCTAGTTCTCTAGACTTGGATGCTAACACACTAAATGAAGCAACAGCCCCAGTTTTATGTGAAGACTACCTTCGTATATGGAAAATATCTGATGATAACACCACAGAAACAAATTACGATCAACTAGTTGGTAAGAATATCTTCTTAAAATATTAATATTGTTTAGATATCTATTTTGTTTTTTTCGACCTAGCAGACCTAACGCAAGATTTTGCAGTTGAAAATATAAAGTTTTTTTTAAATAACTCTTTGATTACTAAGAATATTAGGTATATGATACATTTTAGTGTTGTTTAAAGATAATAACTTCTTTTTTCAAAATATACAACACAATAAGACTAGTGTTCTACTAAAGCTAGCAAAATATTAATAGCAAATATTTTTAATAATTACTCACTTTTATTATATTTCATACTTATTTTAATGAATAATTTATTTTCAGAGACAATAGAGAAGTGGTATGAAAATTGGTTCAAATTATCATTAAGTGGGATGTATTGCAGTAATGAGTTTATAAATTTACAAAATGCTCTAAAGAATTGTCAACTTGATGAAGTTGAGAAAATTTTGGACTTCAAACATAAATCATTACATAATAATGTAAATAACTAACACTGTAACATTACATCAATGTGATGTTTGATGGAATGCATTTTAAACATATACGTACATTTTAAACGCAATAAATCACGGAAGTTTTAAATATATACGAAAGGATTGGTTAAATTAATTAATATATTTATAATTAATTATATAAATAAATGTTTCAGAGAATTTTTGCCATGTTAAATTCCAGTAATAAAATGATTTAATATAATCTGTATTAATAAATAAATTGATGAATACATGAATAAAATGTGATGAAATAATTGAGTTTAAATAATTGCCACTTGAGTACTGTAATAAGCAAGATTACCATTATGAAGATAATGACCATGAAATGTGTAGTGTATGGCTATTTGGGCTAATCTCCTATCCCCCAGAACCCACAGAAAGGCCTCATCTAGATGTGTCCATTTGTCCAATAGACAACTCTACGAAACAGGGATGTCAGACAGATACTTTAAAATCCTGGTACCAAGGTGGTTAAAAACTTGGTACGGAAGAGAAAAACCTGGTACGCCTGTGGTCCGGTGCGGTGTTGCCAATATCGGTCAATTGTTCCTCTACAGCAATTTTGAAACCCAAATACGTAGTAACGTTCATCGTAACAAATTATTGACAGAATTATCGGACGACGAAAAAAAAAAAAAAATAAAAAAAAAAAAAAAAAAAAAAAAAAAAAAAAAAAAAATAAAAAATAAAAAATAAAAAAAAAAGGTCACCCGGCCTACCTGGTCGGTACCGAGCAGCCTGAAAAGTTGGTTCTGATGACGGAAAAACTGGTACGCCTGAGCTGTGTTGCCCACATTGATATAATATATCGATATGTTAAAGGGATGACCAATTTTTTTTTCTACGTCATATGAAATTGACGACCTTTTTTTTTTTTTAGCTACATACACATTCGACAACCTGTCTTTTCGTCTCATGTAAAGTTGACGACCTTTTTTTTTTTTTACCTATAATATGTAGAACCGACGACCTTTTTTTTTACCTCTAATATGGAATCAACGACCGAATACATATCTTTGTCGGTCCACGGCCAAATCTTAGTATTTTTTGCGTACCAGGATTAATAATCTTGGTACATGGTACGCGACCCTAAAACCTGGTATGTGTACCAAGAAACTGGTACGTCTGACATCCCTGCTACGAAATAGTTCTATAGATTCTGCTGTTAACCATGGACATTACTATAGTCTATTCGCGTTAAGAAAATAGTGACTCATCAAAGTAAAGGCGTATTCATACTGGGGTAAAAATTAAACCATTGATATTAAAGCAAACTTTTTATGACAGTATTTTAAAATATTAAAATTAAGTAGTTATTACATTAAAAAAATGATTAGAATCGTCAGGACCGTATTTTCAGAAACACTGCATGCACTAGCCTTTTTCACTACTATACTCTCCATAGTCACGTTTTGGTCACCACACTGTTTAAAGTACTTAAAAATATTGTAAATCACTCGTCTTTCTCCGCTATGTAATATTGATCACTATTATTTTTAAGAATAGGTGAGATATTCATTTTTAAAATTGGCAAAGAACACGTCCGTACTGTCTGAAGGGCTTCAACTGCTCAAAGTAAACACGACTTTATAATTTACTGTGATCTTATTGGTCAAGAGGCGTGGCTAAGCTGAGTGACAACGATGAGTCACTATTTTCTTAACGCGAATAGACTATAGGGTTTTTTTCCTGGGGGGGGGGGGGGGGGTGGTGGTTGTCAGAAGTGCTATCTGTCGGTGACCTCCTCGTGGTGCACCCTGGTAACGTAGACGACTGCCGACGAGCTGCTGCTGCTTGCGGCTAACGACCGACTGGGGGGAACGCCGGGTATGCGATTCAGCGCTCCAGGGACTGCTCTGTTTACGCAGAGTTGTCCCGTTGAGCGGCCGCATGACGTAATGGGTAAACGACAGTCGTCTCCACGGGGGCTCCGGCGACACTGTGCTCGCGCGCGGTGACGCCACGGAGGACGGACGGGTCTGACGTGCACTCACACTTCCGTCAGATAGAACCGCTAGGCTTGTCTTACTCGTTCACCGTCCTCTCGTAATTCCGCTACGTGGTGTCGTGGTCATGTCTCGCGGCTAGGTGCGGGACCGAATGTCTTACCTTAACCGGCCGGACAGCGAGGAAGAAAACCTGTATAAAAAATCACCCCGAAACCTAAGCGGCGACGCAGCGCGAGGGGATGCATGGTTAACGGGTTGATCAGTCTCGACTGCGATCCTCGTCCGGGTACCGGCCGACACCCGCGACGAGTTACGCTAGGCTTACCCAGGTACAGGGGGCACCCCCGCGGGCGGATCACCTCACCGCGAGAAATAAGGCGGCACTGTGCAGCGAACAATCGCGGTGAGGGTGAGGGTACTGTACGGTATCGTGGGCCGCGGCTACTGCTCTAGCCGGCGAACCCCCGTGGGAGCTCGTGGCGGAGGTTCTCGCCGAGACCTACTCTTACATCTCGGATATGAGGGCTCTCGGAGAGAACCCCACGCTGGACGGGATTTTACGGGTGCGCCGGATGGGGTAGGAAGCGATACTGCGGAGGCGGGGGGAGGACCTGGCGGAGCAGCCGTTTGGCACAAATATAACGGCAGCCCTACGCCCGGTCCTCGAGCGGTGGATGCGTAGAAAACGCAAACCGGTGCGGTCCTCACCAGGCATGGCTGCTTCGGTGACTACCTGTGTCGGATTGTGGCGCGGCGATGGACTCGGCCCAGTACACTCTCGCGGTGTGCCCGAATGGGCGGCGTTGCGTCACGATCTGGTGTCGGTCATCGGAGGGGACTTGTCGCTCCCGAGCGTCATAGTGCCCCTGTGCCCGTGTGGGGCCAGGATGGGAACCCGGTCCTGCTAGACACGGCGTCGTCGGGACTGTTCAAAGGTGAGCCGGACAGTCCCTATGGAGGAGAAGTCTGGCCTTTTCGCCGAGGCCAGCCTATCGCTGGAGGGATCCTGTTGCCTGCAGATCCGGGACCCTCCAATTAAAGCGGCTGAAGGCTCCCGCAGGGGTTTAGTACGGTATCGCACTCCCAAAGTGCCGAGTCCGACATAGGTCTAGGACTACCGACCCGTGCATCCTGGATATCATCCGTAAATGGATTCCCCTGTGACAAAAAAATTGAATTTTTTTTTCTTTTTTAAAAAAAATCTCAATTTTCAATCACTAAATTACCGCCTAACTTTAGCGTTATCCAAAGAGTACCACGTGGAGGTTGCTCGGTCAGATTTACGCTTCTTACACACACACACTTCTTACAATAGGTACTTAAAATAGGTTGGCATTATTTTTATACATTTAAATCTTATGCCCATTACATTTTAAAATTGTAGCCTTTTGGGAGTAGAACAAAAATTTTTTTTACATTTTCAAAATTTTTAGTGATGACGCAATGACGCAACCGTGAGAAGCCTGCCAGACTTGTAATTTCATAATTGACCGATAATAAAAGATAATTCAAAAAAAAATCTAGCTTTGTGGGAAACGGGTAACTGAGATGGTTCAGTAGCTCTCCAGCTATTTAGACCTGAAAGTAACTAGAACCAACAGTCCAGATATGAATCAAATATTATTTTTCCATATTTTTATGATTAAAATATTAGTTAATTTAGTTAAGAAAATTTAGTATCAAAAATTCCTCCCCATTCGACATCATTTTATACAAAGTCTTTTACTGTTCAATCCATACGTTTATGGAATTCTTTACCTCTCGAAGCGAGACGTGCACAAACTCTCATGTCATTTAAAAATATAATAAAAGAATATTATCTAACTCTATAGCTTTGTTTCAGAATATATTAAAGTATATGTATGTATGCGTATGTATGTAGACTTCAAGAATAGAATAGATTTGCTTCAATGCATTAATCTTTATATTCATTCATTTGCACTAATGACTTACCTGATCTGATCTGATTACTTATCTGATCTTAAAATTATTTTGTTAGAAAGTCTATTTGTGTCCATATTCTTAACAAAATGCTTTACACAAGGAGAAAGTAGATATGTTAGGGATATGGTTTGTCTAATGTAAAGGGTTAAAGGCTATAAAAAATCATGGAATGGCTTATAAGATCAAAACAAATAGCCAAAATAGTAAAGTAAATAATACTATGCAAGTGAACTAATATACATATAGATTTGTATTGAACTACTTAATAATGAAATTGAATTGCTTAATTGTTTTTTAAATATATGCTAGAGGACTGCTAGAATCTCTAGCAGCATAGCAGTTATAATAAAACTATATATTTCATTTTTTAGTCGGTAGTCTACTTTATTAATATACAATAAAAGACAAATATTACTAGACCTATTTAATACACTATATCTACAATTAAGTATTATAAGACATTTACTTTTGGAAAGGATAATAATCAAGACCAGAATTATACTTAAATTTATATGTGAAGCGATTTACTTGTGTTTTGCCAACTTCAATCATCTTCTGAACTTCTGCTCTGTATGCGGGAGGGAGTAACTCTTCTGGTAACGTACATGATAAATGGTGCTTATCTTCCTGCACTTTAAACACTCGTTGTCTTATTATGTCAACATCTCTACTATTTTCTTCTTTTAAGTCGGCAACTGCCTGTGTTGCAGTATCTATTTTAAATACAAAGTAATTAGCTTCCCGGTGTACTAATCCATGTGAACTTGTTTTATATGGCATTTCTCTAAATCCTAAATTTTCGATATTTCTAATAATTCCACCTCGGTTAAAAATAGCATGTGATATTCGAGTTAAAGTTTTTTTCAGTTCTCCTTTCGGCATAGCACGTAACATTAACGCTAATTCATAAGAAGGCATTTTTGATACAAGAAAAATTGCTCCAATTCCAAAACAATAAATAAATATTAAATAAAAATAAAAAAACTTATCAATTGAATCTTCGTGGATTGAATTGTGATAGGGGTGTGCGATAATTATCGATAATTCGTAACTACTCGATAATTTTCCATCAGATAATTATCGATAACTGTTCATTCGATAACTATCGATAACACGATACGATAATTATCGATAATAAAATTATCGATAATTTTTTCCGATGAACATCCTTAAATTGTGATTGAATGCAAAGAGTATATAATATTTAAAAAACTTCCTTGATAAATACTGAATCTTCGTAACCCTGTCTCGCAAGCTTATTCCAAACATTTTCCACTCCATGCTATTTTGTGTGACTTGAAGTTTATCGAATGAAAAATTCAATAATTATCGGATCACACAAAATTATCGATAATTATCGGATCGCACAAAATTATCGATAATTATCGGATCGTACAAAATTATCGATAATTATCGAATGAAAACTTATCGATAGTTATCGATAATTATCGAATAAAAAATTATCGGTAATTTTATAATCGATAATTATCGTATCGTGTTCTCGATAGCTATCGAAAATTATCGAATGAAAAATAATCGAGTAGTTACGAATTATCGATAATTATCGCACACCCCTACTCCTAATAGTCCTAATGTCTTATCCATAGATTATACACTTGTCATAGATTATACACTTGTATACTGGTAGTCTTACTCTTATCTCTTAGACAAAGTATCTTATAGACTTGACATCAGCGTACCACCCTATGAGATGGAGATAGAGTACATCGTGTATTTAGGGATACCATATTAGGGAAAATTTACCCATAATATAAATTAAAATTCAGCTATCGTTTTTTAAACTTCCTGCTGATTTTGAAAGGTGAGAACTGAGAATATATTTATTGTTTTACAATTGTAATCGTCTGTGTGATCGATCACAATAAATTTGTAAAACATAATACAAAATACAAATCTAAAATGGCGGCTGCAATAGGTTATAAGATTATTATCAACTATAACCTGGTTTATTAAAGAAACAAAAATAAATTGGCGGCTTGTATGTACATTGACAGTTAAGGTTATTACGGTCAGCAAAATAAGTTTTTTTTATAAGTGTTTTTATATATTATTCAAGAATCAAGTTATGGAGATTTCTTTTTAAAATTAATAAACTCACTGTGTGTTTGACATACATATACCTATCTACTATTATAAAGTATTGTCTATGGATTAGGGGAAATGCTATTTTTATAACTTTTAATAATAAAAAATCTCGATTTTGTTTGTATAAATTTTATTATACATACTCGCAGTATAACTTCACTTCTTTCATATTATATTCTATTAGACGGCCCTTCACCAGGATGATCGGTGACAAGCATTGTTTCAATGAGGATCAGTAAAGGTATAACAAATTCAATGGAACTAGTATCCACGTTATTCTCTATGACATAAGAATGATATTTCTTTTTGAATTATCCAAATCGGACTATTACTTACGAAGATATTAAGTTATAAACATTATGCCGTTCCTGCCGCTAAAATTCAGTGTACGCGGGTATTGGTTGGTCATTTTATTTGCAATTTATTTAAATAAAGTCTTGTTATAGAGTTGTATATAGTAATTTTGTAATATTTAAATATAAAACGTATTTAATAATAGTACTAATAAAGTAGAAACTGTTTTTGTGCGAGAAACAAAGAAGAAATATTCGAAGAAGATTATGATGAAAACTATTGTACTGATATTTTAGAGAAGTCCACGCATTTTTCGAAAACATCAATATTTTCGAAACGAATTGAGATTTGAAATTACTCTTCTATTAATAATATGACATGTGTTTTTTATTATGCAAGGTTTCGAAATAAAACTCTATAAAAGAAAGAAAAGCATTTTTATTTTCAAACTTGATTACTAAATAGACAATCCTGTAAATTAACTAAACCACAGGCTATTGTTACAATATTATCCAAAAAATTTGCATTTATTTTCTTCAGGCGTAAGTTCCTTGACTTTAACACAGCAACCCTCTTTTTTCTTTTTTCAGCCAGAAGAGTTTTTAATTTAAACTTTTGTACAAACTTGTAGTGTAACTCCTTCTTCTTGGAGTGTAAGTTATTACTTCGCTGCTTTGAGATGTTGCATAGGCAATATTTTTACACTGAAAATTAAACAAACACATTTTGAAATAAATTATTTTATCTACCTATTATGTAATAAATACTACAGAAAGGATTAAATTATTTAATATAGTATATTTTGCATACTTATGATATTATCTATCAGACTTTAAAAAATATTATTAAAGTTCAGACATTTGAATTATCTAATCTAATAAATTTGTATATTGTATTATAGTCTTAAGCCGGGTGTTAAAAAAATATATTGTGATTCTGCAGGCATCATTAAACAAACACATGTTCATATACACTCACATTTAGATAATTTCATAAGCTTTTAAGTTTTGTAATATATCTTTGTACAGACAAGCTATGTAGATATAAATTTCATACAAAATATTTTTCCTTTGTAATTGATAATTTCAAATTTTAAGTAAATATTTGCTCAAATATCTTGTAACTAGACTATTTACAAAGGCTGTAATATTAGTTTAAATGTCCTACTTAAATGACTTAAAATTCAGCCCACTATAAATTAATGTTTCGTACAACGTCTGTCGGGCCACTAGTCCAATTTTATAAATAAATTAAATATGATTAATAGTAAACTTACTGAATATGTTTCACATTCCATTTCTATATTTGCTTTTGAATCTTCTTCGAGTAAAACTGCACTTGTGGAAGCAATAGGCATATCCGTCTGACAATCTGTGTTTTTGATATCAGAAATAAATTTCTGAAAAGAATAACATGATTTGTCACATTTTCTCATATTTTTTACCTTTCAAATAGGCACTTTGCTTACTACAGAATGGTTTACTTACATGTACGTACAGGGTTGGTGCAGATAATTTATTAAGATAAACCCTATGAAGTGTTTTCCGAAAACAATTTTCGGAGAAATGTTTGGAGCAGATGCGATCATATTTTTTGGGTTACCAATTTGACCGCCCAGTTGACAAAATCCATGATTTACGCACAACTAAATCCTTTGGAAAGCTGAAATCATTACAAAATATTAAGAAATTGCCAAAAAATTTCAGAAACTAACCATCACCCCGGTTTCATACTGTGTTAATTCAAATTCAAATTTATTTATTACTATGCAGTATTCACAAACTTAAACATACTGACAGATATATGTTTTCTTAGAACCCTATTTTTATTGGTCCAGCCGTTTCAGAGATAAGTCTGAATATACAGAAAGACTAATGAAAATTAAATTGATTTTTTATATAAGTAGGCACTGTGTACTTTCATATGCCTTTTGTAAAAAGCTTTTAATCTAAAACTATAAACAGGCACTTCAATTTTTATATATTTGTTTAAATTATTAAAAAATAAATTATTATAATTATTCATACTAATTTTCTGAAATATTTACCTTAAATTTAGGGAAATTACAACAAATAAAAGCTGGTTATCTTGAACTGTGTGTTATACTACTAAATACAAAATATAATAGAAAAATAGTCGTATAACGATAATATCCATTATGACGTAATGTTTAAATGACTCCTCAATTTGGGTGATTAATAAACATATTTGTTTTACCAAATTTAGACACACTGGCTATATTTATGAGCATTATTTAATATTAAATTACATATGTAGTTGATTATCTTCGTTAAATAATTGTTAAGAATGCATTAAATACAGTACTTACGCGTGAAAGGTTATGTGTTCCTTTTTCCGCTCACTACGGCTCTTACAGCCAACAATTCGGCAGTAAACCAATATTTTCCACAATAATATTACGTAAATCAACGTTAAATCACTACTTGAAACAACAATTAATGAGTATTGAAGTGTATTTTCACAAAAACTGCAAGACGTCAAGTTTGTTGTGCACATACGAGACATAGGTCATACAATCTTTTGGGTGGTACGCAGAAAGGGACAAAGAATATTTTGTCTGTTTCTGTCACACATAGGGTTTCGATCGTATTTATATCTCGCTCACGCTTGGTATTATTATTACCATGTCATGTCTATAGGATACTTTGTCTAAGTCTTATCTATATCTGTGCTGTTTTTTTTAAAATCGGACATGGCTGCGGCGTACCTATGTTATTCTTCGTAAACTTGATAGATTGTTGTGAATAATAATAATACAACCCATATTCGAAAATGGGAACATCAACAAAATTTATATCTGATTATTGTAAAACGTGGGAAAAGTCAGGGCGAGAACAGTTGTAAGTTGTGTAACTATTTAGTAATTACTTGTGTTTTTCCTTTTACCACATGTTGATTTGAATGTAACCTTTATTAAACTGATAATTATTATATTCTTATTCAATATTATTGTATATTTATATATTATAACATATATTTCAAACTATAACTTCTAAAATATTTACAACTTTACGTACTGTTATATACATGGAAGATCACTTTAATGACTAAAATGGTTATAAAAACCATATACAGAGTATTTAGGATGGTATCAAATATTATTGTAACATAAATAAATATTTTAACTAATGAGTCTTCAGCTGTTTATAATAATAAAACTTTTGTTTTAAATTGCAGTTTAAAATCAGTGACACAATACATTAAAGATGAAGGAAAGACACCCTTGTTTTCAAAATCTGGGAAGCTGTCAGGATTATCTCAAAGCATTTATGATTTATTATCATGTGGTCTCCGTGGCTTTTTAAAGAAGGACTCTGTTATTTCTGTTTTAAAAGATATATCTGTATGTATTTCAATTTAATACTTTGATACACGTTTTTTATTATCATTCAAACAATTTTTTTTTTGTCAGGTCTTACATCCAGACGTACCATCCATATTATTAGATATAGTATGTATACTTGATTCAGAGACGTCTATGGACATTCATAGTGAAGAGCGAAGTAATTTTTGTTACCTAGTAAGAGAATTGGAATCATTTTTATCTGACAAATTATTAAAAGAACGACTAGAAATAGACACATTGCAAGATGTTGGTACCTTGAAAAATAAGAACTTTTATACAAAGTTTATTAAAATAAAAACTAAGTTGTAGTAAGTAACAGTATATTATTAACATCTGTTTTTGCATTTTATTTTAAGGAATAAAACATGCATTAATTATCAATTTAATTTTAGCTATAAACAACGTAAATTCAATTTATTTCGTGAAGAAAGTGAAGGATATTCAAAGCTTATTGTGGAATTAAATCAAGAAATATCTGAGGATACTGATTGGAAAACTATTCTCGAAATTATTCAGTCTCTTATAGGTAAGTTTGATTATAAGTTGTAAGTTTGATAATCCATCTTACATTTACTTGCATCACTTAACATCTTACTTGCTGTGTTTTGAAAAGATCATTGAAATATTTAAATTGAAATAAAAAATTATTGTTCTTGATCTAACCATTTAGTTTAGCACTATTATATATCAGATATGTTTTGAGTTTTAAATGTAGATTGAAGTTTGTATCATATAGTCGTCTAAGTCTTATTAATATTATTATTATTATTATTTTATTATTTTATAATGCACTAGCAGCTCTTGGAGCTGATGCGTGCATATCACTGCACTTATGTTCACTTTAGTTTAGTTTTCAAGTGTTCATCAAGTCTATTTTTAAAAGTGTTTACTGATGGTGAACTAATCACTGATTCTGGCAACTTGTTCCATTGGGTAACTACGCGATTTGGCAAGAAGTGACATCTCGGGTTGCTAAGGCAAGGAGACCTTGTAAGTTTTTGAGAGTGTCCTCTCAACTTTGGATTTGGATTCATAATAAACATGTTTTCAATATTCTTGACATTATAATGTCCGTTTAGAATTTTGTATGTTTCGATGAGATCTCCCCTCTGCCTACGTTGCTCCAATGTACTTAATTTAAGTTCAGAAAGTCTTTCTTCATATGTCTTATGCCTTAGTGAGGCCACCATTTTTGTAGCTCTACGTTGTACTTTTTCCAGTATTTCTATGTCTTTCTTGAAGTATGGATTCCAGATTTGAAAAGCGTATTCTAGTAGCGGACGGATGTAAGTTTTATAAATTTTGATAAACAAGTCTTTTGTAATAATGTTGAAAGCCTTTCTTACCACATAGAGCATGGAATTAGTCCTTTTTGTTATATTTGTGATGTGAACGTCCCACTTTAGATTATGTGTAATGGTAACTCCAAGATCTTTTTGGGAGTTCACGGGTTTTAGGGATACAGACCCTATTTTGTAACACATCTTAGGGTTGTTACTACCTATGTGTAAAACTGTACACTTTGCTGCATTTAATGACATGAGCCAGTCTTGTGTCCATTGTCCAATGCAGTCTAGGTCTTGCTGTATAATATTGTGACTGATGAGAGGGTTTCCCATTATTTTAGTATCGTCAGCAAAAATGGACAGATATGATTTGATAACACTTTTTAGGTCAGTAATGAAAATTCCAAATAGGATTGGTCCAAGCACAGATCCCTGCGGTACACCACTGTAAACATTATGAATTTCTGACAGAGTGTCTCCAACTCTAACTCTGAATTTCCTATCTGTCAAGAAGTTTGATATCCATTGGAGAAGTTGTCCCCGGATTCCGAAGTGCTCCAGTTTTGCTGTCAACATTTTAATAGGAACCCGATCAAAAGCTTTCTCGTAGTCTCTGAGTAATATTCATGTGTAATCTTAATAATTCTGTTAATGTAATACTAATAAGTAAAACATTTTAATTTCAGGTTGTTTTAACTTGGATCCGAATAGAGTTCTTGATATTATCTTAGAATCTTTCGAGGCAAGGCCGAATTTAGATAAATTATTTATTTCTCTCATTAAGAATTACATGGGGGATCCACAAGTGATTTCTGAAGTTCTAGGTTTTAAGCTAGGTAACATGGAAGTCTTAGAAAGTTATAAAGAACCACCTGCACTAATGACTGTGATAGCTTTACTTTTACAACATCAAGTTATATCATTGGATGACATTTACCCATGGGTAAGTTGAATTCCTAATTAACATTAAAAATAAAACAACATTTGTTTTAAAATGGATTTATTATTATTAAAAATCTATGTTCAGAAACATACTCTTTTATATTTTACTTTACTTATGTTGAAAAAACATTATAATTATAATATTTAATCCAATGCATGCATTAATGCAAATTTTGAAGGTTTTTGATGCTTATTGCTAGATTTTTATTTTGGATATCCAATAGTTCTAGTAATGGCTACAGAGCTTCATAACATTCCCAGTAAGAATCAGTTTTATATTCTCTTTATATATGAAACTTGATTATTGTATTAAATAATTTAATTCTTGTTAAATAACCAAAATGTCAATGATTCTATTTTATTATAGTTACGTCCAGATGACACTATTATGGCCAAAGAAGCTGAAAAAGAATTAAAAGCCATACAAGATTATATCAGAAAACTGAGTATTGTTTCTACAAAAGGACCTCAAAGTAATGCCCCTGCCGAATTTATCGAAGAAAAAACTGATCCACAGGTAAGATGATGAAAAATGTAGAATATGTACTTATGAAATATATTGCAATTTATCTAAAAAAATATTATTTATTGTTATTATACTGTAAATTTAAAAAAGAAAAAAAAATTAGTACTCTTCCATTGTTTATATTTTAGGAATATTGGAATAATCAAAAGCTAGTCCTTTGTGAGGCACTTTTAAATGTAACGGCTTGGAAAGAGTTTGCTGCACTATCAGCTCGACTGCCAACAACAAGTGTTGCTGAACGCCCAGCTGTTGCGCTGTGTAATATGTTACATGCTTTAGTTGAACCACTTTACAGAAAGTAAGAGAGACAATATAAATTTTTGGTATTCTATTTCCTTAAGAATTATACCAGACTTATTAAACAATTCTTTATAGGTATTGTCGCATTGCACCAAAGATAATAGGCAAACCAATTCCACCTTTGAAATCACATTTGGCTCCAGCGGCTTGTAGGACTTTTGAAGATATGAAAGAAACAGTTATACCAGCACTTATACTGCTCGGTCCTTCCCTTCATTATGATCCTATTTTAATGTACAAAGTAAGTAAAATGAATAAAGTTTTATATTAATACCTATACAATTTGAAATATCCTTTATATAATTGTTTTCTCTTAGATAATTCGTATTCTGAGGACGGCGAGGACATTAGAAGAAGATCCACTACATCATGAGGCATTAACTGTGTTAGACACAGCCATATTGCCAGCACTAACTTTAATGGAAGGTAATTGTTGTATGGCTGAGGAGGTCTACACATTGCTCAAGTTGTATCCATACCAATGCAGGTAATTATATAATATACTAAGACTAGACGATTCACGACGCATTTTTAAACTCATTTATATTCAGAGCAATCTATGCTCTTATCAGTCATAGCATGAGGTTGTATTGCCTATTATATAATTTTTTTCTGATAAACAGTCTGTATAAAAACATTTTTTTTTTTTAATCAAACAGGAAGATCTTAATCGTACATTTCCATGCTTGCTAAGCCTCGGTAAGCATGGAAAGTCACCATAATATTTGCATATACAAGCAATCAAAAATTCTTCTGTTTGAATGTCAAACATTTTTGAATTATGGCTACAGAAGACTCAAGTTAAAAGGCGTTTAAAGTAATTATTAGTTTTAAAGAGTAATTGTAATTTAAATATTTTTAAGCATGTTTTTTTTTATATACAGATATTGTTTATATGCTCGTTGGAAGAATGAATCTGGAGAGAAGATTCCTTCTCTGATGCGGGTACGCGGTAACTCGTTACAACGCATCAAGCATATTATGAAAAGAGTTTCTAAGGAAAATATTAAGCCTCAGGGTCGGCTCATCGGAAAACTTTCTCATGCAGCATCTGCATTTCTGTTCGATTACATGCTTCTACAGGTATATATATCTTTTTTACTTTACAAGTAGCTTAGTTCTCGTCTAATTTACTTATAACAAAATTAATCAGATTTTAACTTAACAATTGGTTTACGTTGAGATGAATTTTCCATTAATAAAGTTTAATAATAAAAAAAGACTATTTGTATTTGTGCAAATATTTGTTTCCGGTCTGGGTGTATGTCCTTGTGGGTCCCCCTATTGTGCCTCAATGAGCACGTAAAGTTGTCGGTCCCAGTTGTTATCGTAGACAACTGATACCGTTACTCATGGTAGGGAAATTATCCACCAACCCGCAGTAGAGCCGTGTGGTGGATTAAGCTCCAACCTTTCTCCTATATGGAGGAGAGGCCTTTGCCCAACAGTAAGACGTTTACAGGCTGCTTCACTTCAGTTCATTGAATGTTAAATATGCCTACTCCGGCCGCACCAGATCCAGACGTACGACAACCTGATCGGGCCGGTGGTGGAGTCGCTGAAGTACCTGACGTCGCTGTCGCTGGACGTGCTGGGCTACTGCCTGGTGGAGGCGCTGGCGGCGCGGCGCGGCTCGCCCGGCGCGGCGCACCCGCCGGCGCTGCAGGCGCTCGCCGCCTTCGCCGCCGCCGCCTTCAAGAAGCACAACATCGAGCTCACCGCGCTGCTGCAGTTCGTCGCGAATAGGCTGAAGGCGCAGCAGAGGTCGGTTATCATCGTTAGCGATGTAAAACAGGATATGTATCATGTTTGTCGTTGATTAAAGTTCATTCCTTTCCGGCTTTTTTTCTTTCGGCCAACACTAGGGGCATTAGATTAAGTTATTTATTGTAATATTTAATAAAGCCGATGATATAATAGAAAGGATGTCTACCGAGACACTAGAGGTTAACTTGTAATAGTTTCTAGAGGTAAACTAGTAGTAATTAACTTAAGGTAGGTGATACATTACTTAAGCTTTGATTGTAATTGTTTTTGCTACCGGGACATATTTCAATTGTATTTTATTTTTTTACATTCGTTACCTGTGTGAAATCACCTTATGGCGAAATAAATATTTTCATTTCATTCATTACAAAAGTCTGACTTTAGTATATCCATGACTGTGGGTGGTGTTTGCTAGTGTTGAAATATCGGGAACTCAAAGTTACCGACGACAGACATGAACCTGTCCCGTTTTACGTCTCAATAATATTGTTAGTTAGTGACCATGAAAGTTTAAAAAGTTATATCATTGTTACAACTAAAATGAAGTCACCATCCGCATAACTTTCTCTGTTTTCTTTTAAGATCAACTAAGAACATGAAGAGAAGTTTTTTATAGTTTATTATATTTAAAAAATAATTAATGGAATAATACTAACTTTCAGAGATACATACAAATACAGATATTGTGTGTGTATTTATGCATGTTTGTAATAAATTATATTTCTTTGGCGCATCAGAACAAAAATAGCTAAAGATTTCATCCCTTATGCCACAACACTTTCTTTGTAAAAAGAATGATAAAAACAAGTGAGATATCAACTAAAAGTAGAACAAATTATTTTTCAAATAATAATTCAATTATAATAATTTATAATGTACACAAATAACAAGAATACATACCGACAATTAACCTCAAATCTATAAATGTACTAAAATAGTTTTTTTTCAGATAAAAGTCACTTTTATCACGAAATGTTACAATGTCTATCATTCACCATCATATACCTATAATTTAATATATGTACACAAATCTATATTTATGAATAAATGGATATTTTTTATCTCCACTGATATAAATGTTATGAGTTTTCACGGCAACTTGAGTGACAACTATCAGATAACTTCTTCTTTTCGTTTTTTGGCTCTCGGTCTGCGCTCGCATCGTAAAAAAATTACTGTCATAATTTTTTCTAAACGCGTCAAATAAATGTTACTTTAAAAAATTAGTCAATGGCATATGTAAGACTTAGGGGGCATTTAGCATCTATTAATTACGCGAGACACACGTCTCTCTGTTGTAGTTACTTTGAACATTTAAAAAAAAAAACAAAAAGATAAAAAATGCTCTATACATACGTGCAACTAATAATTCGTTTTATTTTATTTTTTATTAGACAACTAACGAAGTACATACACACTAAACACGTTACAATACACATAGAAAACAAAACAAATTAAGTAGTGCCTTAATTATAGGTAATAACGAGGTTCAAAAGTTATAACAAAAGGCAAAAAGAACATTTTAAATACTGAGAAAGAAGCTTACAGCAAAAAGTTTGGTGGCACGCTGGCACTTCAATGTCGCGGTCTACCTGTAATGTATTACGTATCCATGCTAACCATTCAGGTTAAACTATAGCTGGAAACTGAACATTTATTACGATTTAATTTACAAATAGACGACTAATATTCTTTGTTAATGTATTTGAATAATTTTTCATGCAGTCACGATCTACTGATCCTTAAAGAAATAGTGCAGAAAATGGCCGGTATAGAAGCTGCCGAAGAAATGACACCGGAACAGCTAGATGCTATGGCTGGTGGAGAACTATTAAAGGGAGAGGTAAATATATTCAAATAGATGTCCCGCGCGGTTTCACCGTTAATTAATTTCACCGTTATTATACCTAACTATACTTATTATACCCAGATCCATTGACATTAATGTTTACTATGTTTGACTTTGAGATATTTTTTGCGTTCTGATTTGATTTCTATGTATTAATGTTCTAGGATATAAAACGGGTAGTATAATATATCCAATTTTTTTTTTCTTTTTAGGCCGGCTACTTTTCTCAAGTTCGAAACACCAGGCGATCATCTGCTAGGTTAAAGGAAGCGGTCGTGGGAAATAATCTCGACATTTCTCTTTGCATATTATCCGCTCAGCAAAGACATTGTTGTGTTTGGAAAGGTAATTCCGCAAGTCTTGTCTATTAAATAAAATTTGCTCAAACCTATATTTTGTTATAACTAGCTGCTATCCATAACTTCGCGAACGAATTTCACACGAATGTGGTATTCAGAAAATAATATTTTTACAATCTCTCTAAAATAAGTCTAAAACCTTAGTACATAACATCAGCTATCGGCCATTGAAAATTACTAAAATCGGTACAACCATTTCGGAATTTAAACTGAACAAACAAAAAGATAAATGTTCAGAGAATTTTATATGTTTTTTATATTATATATATTTTAATTATATAGACATTCACATCATCAGCCTGATTATCAGAATTCTTAACACGCATATATTGTCAGAAGACAGACATATTGTTTTATTTTAAGATGATTAATCCATGGATGTTATTATTATATAAATTCACAAATTTCAGTTTTATTTACTTGTTAAATATTTACGTATTTTTTTCTAGAATATATAGAAGATAGTTCCAATACAGGTGAGCCTCCAGGTTCACAACTCAAAGTTGTGGGTCGCCTCGCAGATCAATGTCAAGATGCACTAGTTCAGTTGGGGACTTTCTTGGCATCCTCACACGCACCTGATGAGTACGCGGCCAGGTTGCCCCCTCTTCAGGTATGTTAAGTAAAAATGCGTTTAATTTAATTAAAAGTCTACAACGGATTTAATCGCGTTTATTTAAAAAACTTTACAGTTCAAAGATTTTTTAAAATTATTTCCCGACGTTTCGAATCCTTTATAGCGTCCATGGTCTCGGGGGACTGAGGTGATGAAGAAAAGAAATTAAATAGAAATTGGTGTTGTTTTTAATTGTAAAAAAAATGTTTTTAGCATCAAGCTCGCCTTTTGTGTATATACATGTAAACGTTCAAATAACTGAGATTTTTCTTAAGACTTTAACTTGAGACTTTTCTTAAGCTAACTAAAAAAAATTTTACTATACTTATGCCAAATTCGATATGGAATGTTTACCAACAAATCGTTGCTTAGCAACTAACCATAGGCAGATGTTTACAGGCTATTGGAAAATAATTATAATAATTATATTTTTTAATATTTATACATAGTAGTACAAGCTACATAAAACTTGAAATAAATAAGTCAGAAAGTTAGATATATTTATATATTATATTATCTATAATTGTGTGTAAAATTTACTTGTTAACGTGGGTATACTAATTTCCCACTGAATGATTTCTAAATATTTTCATAAATATGTATATGCCTATATTAAAAATAGCTACACTATCCCTGAATAGCATTCAAAATAAAACAACATTTGTTTTAAAATGGATTTAATATATGATTAAAAATCTATGTTCAGACACTCATTCTCTTTTATTATTTATTTTACTTTACTTACGTTGAATAAACATAATCATTATAATATTTGAAATTGTGCATAAAAATCGATAACAATTTATTTTTAACAATGTAACGACTCATCAAAAAAAGACCAAATGTTGCTTATCTGCGAAATTTTCCTGTCAGTGCAAAAATTTAGGGTTGTTAGATGTATATTAGTAATTACAAATATGTTAATTTTTGTAATAAGCAAATTTTCTTGTATATTACGTATTTGGCGGTTAAGTTCTAGGAAACAATGTTAAAGTAAAATTATTAATTTATAACTAGGAAATTGGTGATAAATTACAATTTTTCATTACTAAAAGTGTGACAACCCTATACACGATGACATTTGGTTTGTTTACATAAATTCCACATCGAATTTGGCTCAAGTATAATAAAAAAATCTAATGTCGCTTATCGAGGGTAAAATATCGATTCACTGCATAAATTCAGTACTAAATATCGATCTAAAAAATTCGATCTTTTTGGCTCGAGAAATAGATTCTTTTATTAATCGATCTCAGATCGCCATCCCTAGTGAAGGCCTCCTCCAAAGAAGTTTGCTTGTTGTTTCTGATGCAGAGTTTGGTATTTTTTTGTTGTTTTCTTCCACGGCGACTGGTTGATTGGGTTGGAAGATGTTTATTGTTGCTTGTTTTTATCGATTCGCTTATAAAATCCGTTCAAGAGGGAGGATGTTATTATATGTGTGTTATAAGTTATTGTCACTGCTTTCAATGTTTTTCTTATGACCTTTTGCTTGTATTTTTGTTGATTAAAGATTCTACTGGGGATGAGGGAAGAGACTTTTTACTATTGGGTTTTAGTAGGACCAGTTTCTCATATTTTTACTTTTCTATGTCTCTAGTTTTACTTGTCTTTGCAATACTCTCCTCTTTTTCATTACTTGTTGTGGGTAGTCTTTTTTTCATATAGTATTGAGTGTCCCTTAAGGGTCTGTCTGTTCATTGATGCGAAGCGAGGCGGCGGAGCGGAGAAATGGAGAAATATTAACCAATAGGATTGCAGAGCCCTTGTCAACTGGAGCGGAGGAGAGATTTTTTACAATCCTATTGGTTAATATTTCTCCGTTTCTCCGCTCCGCCGCATCAATGGAAAGGCACCCTAAAACTCCTTTCTGTTTAATATTGTTAATTTTCATACCAAAAGTTGGGGAAGTTACAATTATTAGACGAGGTCTATCACCTAGTATACGTATTTTTTTCTTTCTTTGTATATCACTTGGTTTTATATTAATAGTGAAGTATTTATTCTAAACCATACCATATTCATCTGTCTCGCTTGTTTTCCAAGAAATAAATTCTTTTCTCTTGACGTTCCATTTTATTTTTTGACTAATGTTTCTCCAAATTTGAAGAAAAAAAAGTTATATAATTATTCATATAGTTATATAGTTATGTTCTATATTATTAAAGTCATGAACTATTTTAGGAACTGTTACGGGATTATCACGTCGATGCCGATGTGGCATTCTTCCTACATCGACCAGTATTAGCTCAAAAAATTGCAGTGAAGGCAGAAGCATTGAGAAAAAGTTCTGATAGTAAAAGCGATTCGCAAGAAAAAAGCATCGAGAGATATAACATTGCGTCCAAAGAAGCTTTGGAACCAGTTGTGGCCTCAATAACACCGCTTTTACCTTCTAAAGTGTGGGAGGATATATCACCAGAATTTTATGTCACTTTTTGGTAAGTTCCACAAGGTGTTTTGTTGACTAATTTAATTTTTTACTATAGTTTAGATGTGTTATGGATGGATGTATAGAATATTCTTATTTATTCTTGGTAATATCTATTACTTCATCTCATCTCATCATCTATTTATTCATCAGTGGGTCTTTTTCAGGTGAGTACGGTTTTTTTTTTTACTTAAATCTGAAAATTGTTTTAGGTCCTTATCGATGTATGATCTTCGAGTACCGGTAGAGAGTTACGAAAGAGAAATAGACCGCTTAAAGACTGCCGCCTCGAACGCGGCAAAAGATACATCTCAAGGAACAAAAGGAAAGAAGGAGCAGGAACGCTTCAATACTCTCATCGAGAAACTACAGGTAATATGCGGACTAAGATTCCGTTAGCGTATCCCGGTGCACGAGTCGGGCCGAGCTGAGTGTGCGGTTCCTTGGCGCAGGAGGAGCGGCGGCGGCAGGAGGAGCACGTGGCGCGCGTGCGCGCGCGGCTGCAGCGCGAGTGCGGCGGCTGGTTCCCGGCGCGCGCCGCCAAGTCCGCCAAGAACGAGACCGTGACGCGCCTCATGCAGCTGTGCCTGTTCCCGCGCTGCGTCTTCACGCAGCCCGACGCGCTCTACTGCGCCGAGTTCGTGCACGCCGTGCACGCGCTCAAGACGCCCAACTTCTCCACGCTACTCTGCTACGACAGGGTACGCTCGTCACCTTAGGCGGCGTTCAAGTATTACGTTACGCAATTTAGGGAGGAGTGGTCTTTTAAAACGTTACGATGCGTTCCAAGGGCGGGAGGGGGTTCATACTACGCGTTATGTGACATTGTCTTTTCTTATATAAAAAACTAATAAATTAAAGTTGGCAACCATTTTCGTTTATGTTTTACGGCGAGTCCCTCGATTGTATTGGACGTTATTGTTATTTTGTTCTCCATGTACGAGTTAGAAATCTCTTTTTTTATTTATTATTACCGCAAACGCGAATAAAACAATAACAAAAGTATTTTAGTGACTTTTCGATCCTTTGCGCAACATAATTGTGTCTTAGGTAAAAATGCTTTGGTGTTACGTAACGTTTAGAGAGGGGGGTACAAAAAAACTTTACGGTGCCTTACATGGTTAGGGTCAAAAATCTTCGAAAATTGCGTTACGTAATACTTGAACGCTCCCTTACCGCCTACTGCTCGTTACATTCACAAATCTATAATAAATAGTTCACAAACTCCTGTTAATTTGATTTCGGACATGCACGCAAATCATAAAATGTGTTCCATAAATAACGTGAGACAATTTTGGCGATTTTTTGATCCCCCTTCTCCCCGTTGGTGAGATTTCGTGAGATTTAGCTCGACCCCCTCCCCCCTACCCTAATCTCACGTCAGATTTTTTAAAATGTGTATTTGTGATGTTAATGGAAAATATTATCGATTTTTATACGAACACGAAAAAAATGTCTCTCTTTGAAAAGAGAACTTGTTTCTAAAAACTCAACTTTACGCGTTGTTTACGCGTTGCTAGGATACGCGACATCATACTATCTCATTCTCTTCTATACATTTTTGTATTTGTGTCTCTTACCTGTCGCTTTTTCTGTCACATCCCGTTTCAAATTACAAATATTCTAAAGAAGTTTCACTTTAAAAAAAGGTCATCACCGGTACATGATATTGATACATACTTACATTTTTCGTTTCTTTTCATCGGTACGTGACATTTTAATACCCGAAAAAAATTACGTGATATTTGGCGAGATCTCCCCCCCTCCCCCCACGTGATATTTTGTGTGATTTCGTTCGGCCTCCTTCCCCTCTAAACACCTCACGTAATTTATGGATGTCCCCTTGAATAATATCAGAAATATAAGAAGGGGCTATTATGCAGCTGTTCTGCGACATCACGTACTCGGTGATGTCGTGCACGGAGGGCGAGGCGGCGCGCTACGGGCAGTTCCTGAGCCGCGTGCTGCGCACGGCCATGCGCTGGCACGCCGACCGCGCCGCCTTCCACGCCGAGTGCGCGCACTACCCCGGCTTCGTCACCAAGTACCGCGTCTCCAACCAGTTCACGGAGGCCAACGACCACGTCGGCTACGAGAACTACAGGTCCGTCGGCCCCGCCTCTGCGCTTCGTTATGCGCCGACATTGTTGTTCAATTATAAATTTACCTTTACCCGTGGCTTCGCTTAAATAAGTATCAGAGATTATTACGATAGAAATGAATCAATTACTGGAATACTAGATTTTTTTTGACGAACAATTTTTTTTATCTTTCGTAACAAACTTACAGTTCAAATTTATAATATGGGATTAGGGAATTAGGGATTAAGGATGAAAGAATAATACTTTAAATTGTATATAATTTTTTGCTATTAATAATAATATATTATAAAATAACAACGTTCACAATAATACGATGTGATATAGAATGTACGGTACATTCGGTCCGCAGACACGTGTGCCACAAGTGGCACTACAAGATCACGAAGGCGATGGTGGTGTGCCTGGACTCGGGCGACTACGTGCAGATCCGGAACGCGCTCATCGTGCTCATCCGCATCCTGCCGCACTTCCCCGTGCTCGCCAAGCTCGCGCAGATCATCGAGCGGAAGGTCGAGAAGGTACGGATATTTATCTAAAAATAAAGAAACTGACCTATCTGTTTCTAGTGTCTAATAATAGTTTCCTACCAAATGCATAGCGATCATAACACGCTACTTATCATAACACTGACAAACACGCGGGAAAGGATGTAGTACTCTCGTCCTGTATTGCACTTACACACAAATTTTTTATCGAACACTGTTTTAAATACAGGTCTTGCAACGAATTTTTTATCACAGATCAGGTTCAATGACTGCTGCATATGCTCACCATATTATGCGCAAACATATTTTTATGATATTGATAATGCTGTTAATTATAGATCAGGTCGAATTTCGACCACTAGGCGACCACTAGTCAAATGTAAAATACTTCACAAAAAAATAATAAAGATTGGGGGATTAAAACCGTATTTACATCCCTAGAGACGACCGCCTATCGAAGAAAGGATTCTTATTCTTTCTTCGATAGGTGGTCTTGGCAATATAGGTATTATTTAATCAGATTTACATAACATTTCCTTAAAATTTGTCGATTTCAAAACGATGTAGACAATGAGCTGTAACTGACTACTGCTTCATTTTTTTCACTTATAATTTAGTTTATGATATGTCAACAATATAATATGTTTGTATATGCTATATATATATATATATATATATATATATATATATATACATGTTTCTAATAGGAAGGACGTCACATCAAAACCATCCTGTATGAGTAAAGATTTTTAAATATATAATTGTAACTTTTACTATAGGTTAAAGAAGAAGAAAAATTGCAAAGACAAGATCTTTACGTTCTCGCGACGGGTTACAGCGGCCAGTTGCGAAACAAAGTCCCACATATGATGAAAGAGAGCGATTTTCACCAGGTAATATACCACTTATTAATAGTCAAGTTGCTTAATTGCAGTTTCTAAAGATAACGTGAAAAAAAAAAAAAAACTAATTATAATTTATTAATTTATTTTACATTATTTCAGATCATCATACATTAATAAATTTAAGTCAGTCTCTATATACATTTATGACAAAAAAGCTATTGTAATGGTGTTCAATTAAGCTGGTGTTAATTCGAAAATATTCGTTGAATATTTGTTACGCAACATATTATGTTCTATGAGCGCGTTTGTTCGGCATTAGTTAAATGTGCAAACGAAAATCGAACACTCTTTGAATATGGTTTTCGTAAATCATTTGTACATACCATTTGGACCATGCTCGGCAAAGTTTGACAAACATTACGTAACCAAATCGTTCGTACCGAGCCTAGATGGGTCGAGATCTCGGTCGATATTCAAGTTTCAATGCGAGTATGCCGCTTTACAAAATGGTGTGTCAGTTTTCCGTAGCATCTAAAAGCATAGGTAGATAGCCAAAGCTAGTAGCCGGCGCTAAGGGGGCGTTCAGGTATTACGTAACCCAATTTTTGAAGATTTTTAGCCTCCCTCACTTCTATGTAACGCGCCGTAACGTTTTTCTGTATCCCCCCTCCCTAAGCATTCCGTAACACACAAGTTACCATTTTTATCTAAAAGACACAATTATTCAATACACGGTTTTTTTTTTGGGATTTTATGACCTGGTATCTACAACCTTTAGGTCAATTAATACACGGAGAACAAATAAAAATGACGCAAAATACAATCAAGGGACGTGCAGTAAACGATAAACGAAAAGGGTTGTCAACTTGGGAGACTGTAATTTAAAAAAATTAGGATATTTTAATTTAAAAAAAAATCAATGTTACATAACGCGCAGTATGAACATCCCTCCCGCCCTTGTAACGCATCGTAACGTTTTACAAGATCCCCCTCTCCCCTAAATTGCGTAACGTACTACATGAACGGCCCCTGACGCTGCGGTGTGTGCGTTGCGTGCAGATGGTGACGGTGCCGGCGGCGAGCGCGGCGAGTGCGGCGAGCGCGGCGCGCGACGAGCCCAAGCGCGAGCGCGACGAGCCTCCGCCCGCCGGTGAGTCTCTTACTATCACTGCTGTCACTAATGTCACTTACAAGACTTCCGATACTACTCCTAATTATACCTTGTCCAACCGTTTATTATCTATTTGACAGTTCAAGAAAGTTCGATATTAGTGACACCCTCACATGTTACCTATTCGATTTGAAATAATAATCGATTTTATTTCAGAAGAAAAATCGATTTAATGAAATATTTTTAGTTTAAATATTAATTATTCGTTTCTTACTTTTTTTAACGTATGCATATTTTCATTATAAGGCAGCCGTCAAAAGATAAATATACGAATGAACAGAGTTATTTTTCTTTACTCTTGGTTTGAACTTAATTTCAAGATTTCGACTTAATTTATTGCAAATAATAAATCTTGGAGTCAATATACTATTATATTGTTTTAAACTGACGCGATCACTATTCATATTTAAATTTATATTTATTCGGGTGCTTACCGCGTTTATAATTTTATTAAGGTCTCTATATTTCGGCAATGTTTCAATCGCCATGATCACGGGGAGACTGACGTACGGAGATGGTGGATGGTGGCAGATCAGAAAAATCTGTCTACCCTCTTTCTTATTCGTTTAGGTCGACTAGTTCCAGCACACGGACGCACATGTTCACTACGGCGCACTATATTGACAGTATCTTTTTTGGACTCTGAGCACCGATACCGTGACGCACTTTCACACAAACTAATCACCGGACTCCACATACTCGGTATTCTGAAACCGTCTTCCCTATTGAAATTTGGAGATACAATCCCGGCCGTAGGAATGTTTTTTGAGTGCACGTGAGCATTCCAGTTTGTATATAAATTTCTTGGTACGACATTACTGTAGTACATTATTCCTACAAAAAAAAACGTAATTTATAGACATAATCTGTCAAAAAGATAATAAACGGTTGGACAAGGTATACAGGAAATTCTATATTGGCTATGTTCGTGGTGCTCCTGAAGTGATGCTATTCTTCACTTTGATAGAAGCGCATGCGTATGTCATACGTTCAACATGCGCGGAAACGGGACAACAAGACGTTCGCATGCGCTCCTATCAAAGTCAAGAAAATTTTCTCTTAGAAGGGGGCCGCGAACATAGCCATCATCTCAAATGTATGGTGGGTGGAGGTGTAAGGAACACACTCTTGTGTTACAAAAAGTGTCCGCGAAATAGCCTTAAATAAAGATTGCGTTGCTGTACCAGAGGTCGGTTTTTAGGTTAGATAATTTATTTAGCTCGTTATACCCTCTACAAGTTAGCTTGATCTTTTTGACAGATGTAAATTTTCTGATAGACATAACTTTGCAATGACGAACGTTGTAACATTTTACAAGCGTCTATTATTTTCAGTTTTCCTATTTAAATTTTACTTTGAAGCAGTGAAAAGTCTTAAAATTTTCGGACGACGCTTGAATCTTTAGGGACTTTTGTGTTATATATATATTTCTTTTTTTTTTTTTAAATATTTTTACAATGTTTAAAATCATTTCAATTAAGAAAGTAATATGTTCGTCATTGCAAAGTTATGTTGATCAGAAATATTTACATCTGTCAAAAAGATCAAGCTAACTTGTACATATAATAGCCGTTTATTTAACACATCAATTATAACACATTTACTAACTACTCTAGTCTATGACAATATTTAAAAATATACTTGCTTCCACTTGGCAAATTTCAAGTCATCTAAAACATTTATGTACAGATCGTACCCATCACTACACCAGAACTGCCTTTATTTAATGTTATTTTGTGAACACTTTTTATGTCAAATATCCATATGAGATTGAGCTCCTTACCTCAACCCCCTGTACTCAAATGGAATATCTGTGACTGTCTCTATTTTTCGACAGATTTTTTTTTCTATTATTTTTAATTGACTCGACACAATTGAGAAGTATAAACCAAAATCACCACTGTGTCCAATTTTCAATCATATTTAACTAATAATGCCCTGTGTTGAATATTTTGGAAAGTTCAAAGTTTAAAGTTTTTTTTTTTTTTTTTTTGTTTTCTGTTCCTTAACGTTTAGATACAATAATGCCATTGTCCTCGAGAGCCAATCTCACAGGGCGCTAAAACTTGCGAAAACCAATATGGCTACTGCTATATTTTTAAATGTAATTCCTGCCATTGATTTATGTTATTTAAATGGAATTCCCCTTTCAATTGCGTGTAATGTGGCGTTGTAATGGAAAAATTCGAGGAGTATTTACCACACACACTATCAAACTGAGAAATACACCAGATATTGGAAACGTAGAAAATCAAAGGAAGAAAAGTGAGCATGTTTGGTGTATCCATTTGTACCATCAGTGCATTTTTTTTAACGTATTTTATTATTATTATTTTAGCTCTGTAAAATAAACTTATACTTCCACTGTTTTTGACAGACTTCAATTTTTACATCAAAATTTTAAGTAAAATATTAATACTGTTTGATTGGGAGCTGACGAGTGTGGTGCGCGAAATAAAAATTCAATAATGGTTGCTATGTGTGCCGCTTGGTTAAGTTCGCACCGTCATATACAAAAAAAAAATTCAGTTTCTCCTATAGTCGACCACTCGTTCATTCCACCTGACAAGATTTTTGGCGTCAAATAATAAGATTTTATCGTAAGTTAAATAAGAGCAATAATGTACTTATACAAAGTGATGATAATTACAACGCTAAAACTGGCTGTTACAAAATCCTAAACAAAGTCAAGTGATTTTTGGAAGCTAGACCAATCCGAGAATTAACAAATTAAATATTGATAAAAATTGGAAAATTGCATGATGTCAATAATTTGCTGATTAAGCTAATAACTATAGCTCAGAATGTACAAATAGAAGTGAAATAATCTAATATAAATAATCGATGATTAGATCAGAGGAAATAAGAATAGCAGGAATAAAAGAGTATGAAGAAGAATTCTGCAAGATTGCAGTCCCGGAGTCAGATATAAAAATTTAAGTAATTTGGTAAAAAAGGTTTCTTTTAAAGAGTTGATCAACATTTTATACTTTTGTTTAACTTATTTTATTGACACCATAATGAGGATATCATGGCTATGTTCGCGGCCCCCTTCTAAATGAAGATTTACTTCACTTTAATAGTAGCGCAACCGCACGTCATACATTTAACATGCGCGGAAATGGGACAACATGACACACTATTACACTTGTTAAAAGTAAAATAGACACGAATGAACGACGAATGCATACTTATAGTTCGTTTCAACGAATAGTACCTATGGCGTTATGTTGGCTCCCCTCTCTGTCAAAGTCTTTGGCACTAGAAGACGTTTCCGCAGGTTTTGCTTATTTTCATTTGATTTTCGACTGAAATCATGCCCAAAACTTTAAAAAGTGGTGAAAGAATGATGGTGTTAAAGGTTAAGAAATTTTGTGAACGTGAAAAACGTAACAATGCCCCATTAATTCCTTTAAGATGTGTTCAGGCTCGTGTGGCCGCCATTACAGGTTAGTCAAATAGGGTTACCAGTAGCAGATAATAATTTCCTCACTTAAACCGCAATTTTTTTAAACGGTAGTTATTTGTAAGACCTAAGCAAGCATGTGTACTGCGACTATTATCAGTTTATGTATGACTTTGACAATAGACAAATAAATCGAAATATTTTTTTTAGGTTTATCCGAAAAAACCGTGTCTAAAATCACCAAAGAAGGTGAGGTCGCAGCCAGCACGTCGACTAAGGTTTCTACACCACGCAAAAGCGGTCCCCGGCCTAAAAGAATCGAACTGGATGACTTCGAACGGTGTGCTATAAGGCATAAAATACATGAATTTTATTCTGTAAAAAAGGAATCACCTACTCTAACCAAGTTATTGCATGAAATGCGAAGCGAGATAGGTTTCAAAGGAAGTCGTACCACTTTGTGGAGAATAATGAAAGATATCGGGTTTTATTTTAAAAAATGTAGATCCAAAAGGAAAGTCCTAATGGAGAGATACGATATTGTCGCCTGGCGTTATCGATACCTGGAAGAATTGCGAAATAATCGTCTCGGGAACCAGCGCCCAGTTGTATATTTGGACGAGACATATATACACGCAACATATTGCGCCGGAAAATGTTGGCAAAGTGAACAAGAAGAAGGTGTATTAGCATCAGACTCTAAAGGGCCACGTTGGATTATCGTCCACGCTGGTGGTGCTATGGGTTTCATACCCAATGCTCAACTGATCTTCAGATCTCAGTCACAAGCGGCTGATTATCACGACGATATGAATAAAACGAATTTTAATAAGTGGCTTAGTGAAAAGCTTATACCGAATCTGCCTCCCCAATCAATTGTGGTGATGGATAACGCCTCCTACCACACAGTACAGCTTAACAAAGCACCAACAATATCAAGCAGAAAGGCAGAAATGCAAAATTGGATAACAAGTAATGGTCTTTCTTACTTGCCAACTATGGTAAAAGCCCAGCTATTTGAAATAATAAAGGAGCATAAACAGCCGCCCGTTTATGAAGCCGATATAATGTTGGAAGCACATGGGCATAAAGTGGTAAGGCTTCCACCTTACCACTGTGATTTAAACCCCATAGAGTTGATATGGAATGTCTTGAAAAGACGAATTGCTGAAAAAAACGTAGGTCAAGAAGCAAATAAAATAGTCCAAATCACAGAAGAAGCCTTTGCAACGATTACCGAAGAAGAATGGAGAAAAGAATGTGAGCACGTGAGAAAAGTGGAAGAATAATATTACGCCGATGGCCCAATTATTGATAGCGAGATGGACAGGTTCATAATTGAAGTGGGAGACGATAGCGACACTTCTGATGACGAGGATGATATGGAAGATGAAGTTGACGACGATCTCTCGGGAATTAGTCCGTTGGATGAGCATTCTTTGTTTGATCACAATTATAATAAAAATTATTAAATAATTTATGCTTTTTATTGCTTTTCTGATTTTTTAAATGATAATCGAATAATTTGTAAATATATAAAAATGTAGCTCAAAAACATACTTAAAACCACCCTAACTTTGAGGTGGGCTATTATATATAATGTGGCAACACTGGAAAAGATAGCTGCCAACATAACGCCATAGGAACTATTCGATGAAACGAACTTTACGAACAGTGGATTGCTAGTCAATGATAATTGCACTAAGAGATACGATTCATATTCGACAATTATTAGATCAATATTACCAACCTAATCTGTCGAGGAAGAAATAATTACCGTAAAACGGGGTGAATAGGTACGAATACTATATCGGTAAAATACAATTCATACAAATTTGGAACTTCTTTATGTATTCAAATTCATTAGTAAATTTCATTTCTCGTTTTATGCGATTCCTATTGAAGTGAAATAATGTCATTAGCACCATCTATCGACAAAATGAGCCTATAATTAGCCTTTAATGATCTTGAATATAATTCATAACTTAAATAAATTCTTCTTGTTGTTTAAGCAAAAGTATTTGAATTTGAAGGTTATAAAATATTCTTTAGTATTGTTATTTCAATCAGTGATACCACAATTACCACTTAATTTTAATTTTTATGTTTGGTGATTTGGTAGAACAATATGTAATAGTTCAAATAAGAAAGAAGAAGGGGTAAGAAGTTGCAAGCCGCTGCTTACGAACGTCCATTACTGTGGTGCAAAGTTGCCAATGTTTCTTTCTTTTTTATTCAAATAAGGCATTATACTATGCCCGTATATAAATTATGCTACTAGGTTGGGTATAAAAAAATATTACCAAACCATAACAAACCTTATCAGATTATTTATTAGAAAATGCGAAGTCTAACTAAATATAATGTGCTTGATTTACTCATATAGACAGTGGTCCTTCTGTTTCATACCCCTCAATTATAAATAGAAACAATAATCCTTCTAATCGTAATAATATAATACCCAACAGATACGGAAAAAAGAGAAACGAGAGCTAGTGAGAGACGTCGCGAAGATTTAGACCGCGAGAAGGAATCCAAACGTGAATCGAGATCGTAAGTTAAATACGTTTTTATTTTGTGAATTGTAACAGTTTAGACTTTTTATATAAATATCTTTTTTATAATTAATATAATTTTCTAGGTCTTTGAAGGAAAGAACCAAGGAGGAGATAAGAAGTAAAGACAGATCGCCCAGAGAAAGGTCACACAGAGTAAGTATTCGTTGTAAAATTGTTAGTGATATTATTCATATTATGTTTGAAATGTTGCTTCGATGTTTCGACGAGGATGAATCCGTCATGGACGAGTTTAGTGATCTGTTATGTCAGTTAATACAATATAAATATGAACAATATATACAAGCTATTTCTTATTTTTTGGCATTTAATTTGATTCGATATTTATTTTTAATAAATATTTCAGGAGGAACGTTACTTGGAATCTGTATCACCGCCTCACGACCACCGTCACCCACCTGATGACATAGACCGTGGTAAGAAAACTTATTCAACATTTAAATATTCACAACAATTCCAATGTCGTTAAATGTAAATTTTTATTTACAAATTTAAAAAATGGTACTCATGAAGTTTCGAGGACTTCTCTCACCCTAATACCATTTTATTCAATACTCGATACTTGTAAGGTAGTTTGACATTTTTGGTGTATGTACTTGATAATAAACTTGAATATAATAAAAAAAAACTCAAGAAAGCCTGTTTATTTAGGAATTTTATAGATTGGAGCTGTAAGTTGTATCCGAGTCGAAACATATCTAATTGAACCAGAAATGCCAATTTATGATAGAATACTTGTACTGTATTGTACTGTATTAGCCTGTAAAAAACCAACTGCTAAGCGAAGGCCTCTTCTCCATATAGAAGCTTAATTCACCACGCTGTTCCACTGCTGGTTGGCGGATAATTACCCTACCATAGAGTAACGATCGTTGTCAAGTGTCTATGATATCAACCGGGACCGACGGCTTTACGTGCTCTCCGAAGCACGGTGGGGAGACCCACAAGAACATACACCCAGACCGGAAACAAATATTTGTACAATAGAATACTTCTTTCAATCAAACAAATACATTATTTACGTTTCAGATGTGAAACGTCGTAAAATAGAAAGCAGCGGGAATGGCAAGGTGAGTAGCGTTATACTAAATCGGCCTTGCATCGCTCTCGCGCCGGACTGACGGGCTGGAACATCTTCTAAATATTGTGACGTGACATCAAGTGAACAATAAACTGTGGAAAACTATAAGACTCCAGTGCCTAAATTATTTATGTGATCTTAAAAAATAATGATTGATAAATGGTAAAAATATATATATAAAAATAACAATGAACTGTCTAACTCAATAAAGTTGAAACTTCCAAATAAAAATATAAGTGAAAATGTAGAATGGTAAAGAAGGTCACCAATTATCATGAAGATTTCAGAAGATGAATCCAGATAAGAATAACTAAGAAGTGAAAAACTATAACACATTTACAACTGTAAAATTAGTATGTCTGTCTATAAATAATTTAATTTTCGTCGGAAAAAAATTATTTATCTTGCATTGAAGAAACACCATCACAAATATGTACAAATTCTACAACATCGTATAAAATCTTGGGACACCAGAAAGAGAACCATTTTCAAATTGAATTTAAAATAGTTGTTGCACAATTATTGTGGAAACTACAGAAGGTTGGAGATATAAGGAAGGTTACTGAATTAAATCAAGATAGGAAGACTAAAATAATACGAAAGATAAAAATAAATATGATCGTAATTAATTAATTAAAAAGTACAAAGGAATCAAATTTCGTGTCGTAAGTTCCGTCAGCCCAGGCCAGTCGAGAACCGGTAAGGTTTCATGTATATAAAAAACCAATAACTTAGTTAAAAGGTACATTGCGTTAAGGTAAATAATACACAGAAGAAAGAAAACAAACAAATGAGATGGAAATGCATGTTCTTCAGTATACTCACATAACAGAGGAGGAGCTTCTGCCACGAGATGAAGGATGATATGTTTCATTTGAATAGAAACAAAATATACAAAACCAACAAAATACAACACCAATACTACAAGGACATAAAAAACACATGAAGATATGTCATAGGATGAGCAACAAAAGGAAACACAATGTTATAATGTGTTCTAAACAATTTTAAAACTAATTTTATAATAATTATCATTTCAATATCATATGAAGATTTGGAAATAAAGCTACATCGTTCAAGAAGAGAAGAAAGTCTATAAACGTTAAGCCAACAAACTGACACAATAACTAATGGAAACCTGCTTCAAACATAAACAAGAATCTCCGCTACTTTGTGAAACAAGAAACAAGAAAATATGATAATTATTGTCATTATGTACTACTTGCTTGACGTCACGTTATGTCATCATAAAATGTACGAATCATTTGAAGATGAAAATTTTTCAAACACTGTTTTGGCGAGTTGCAAATGTTTCAAAAACAACGAATCATAAAACATCTAAGAAATGAAAAAAAAAAGTTCAAGATGGCTGTCATGACTAGAAAATTATGAAGAGCATCGTGGAAGCCATATCCATTATTGCCTTAATAAAATGTACCTTTTGCTTTGTTTTTTTTTAAATAGTTTATTTGGTTTCCTTAGAAAATATAATACATACATTGTTTCTTTTGAGATTATTTGTGTGGTTATTCAAAATTAATATATAATTTCTGCATGAGCAGGGTAGCAAAGAAATAGAGGAGCGGTCACCGGAGAAGGAAAAGAGAAAGACTAAACTGAGAAGCGATGAAAGGAAAGAGCGTAAGATGAGTCGCAAGCGGGTAAGTACATTTATTTATACACTATTTTATTTCAATAAAATATAGTCTTTACCTTTGTTGTGTACAGTGCCTTTTTAAATATATATACAGGGTGACTGGTGAATTACCATCAATATTCAAGGAGAATAACCGGCACATGATCCTCATTCGAATTATGTAAAAAAAATAGGTACTTAATTTTTGACCAAATTTTCATAAATTTCAATTCAAGTAAATGAAGCGGTGACACTCTACAGTCATGCCGGCGGCACGTGCACAGGTGTTGTACTGTGCCGCTTGTTCACATCTAAAAATTGCCAAAGTTCACATCATTTACCTAGTCATCAAATTTGTTGCTTAAACGAGTAAAATATCTTAGTATTTTTGCCTATCCTAAGCCAGGATTAAAGTATTAAGGGGGACTGGATCATGCTTGTTTATCCTGCTACCCTGTTAACACGTTGCGGCGTTTGGACGTAGGTAAACTACCTGTTTTGTGTCGAAAGTGCAGCTATCTGCTAGGGTGTCCAGACGATGCGTACATAATTGGATAATTGTTGAGTAACTTTACTTAAAAGTTTATTAATATTTACCTGTTTTTTTACATAATTCGAATGAGAATCATGCACCGAGTAGTCTCCCCAAATACCGACGGTAATCCACCAGTCACCCTGTATATATACTAGCTGACCCGGCAAACGTTGTTTTGCCATATAAATAATTTTTAAGTAATAAAAAAATAGTGGTTGGTTATAAAAAAGTAAAAATTTAGGGTTGTATGTATTTTTTAATGCAACATTTAAAAAAAATAAAAACAAAAAATTTCGTCCAAAAATTAAAAAAAATATTTAAGGGTGAACAACCCTTATTACTTAGGGGTATGAAAAATAGATGTTGGCCGATTCTCAGACCTACTCAATATGCTCACAAAATTTATGAGAATCTGTCAAGCCGTTTCGGAGGAGTTCAAGTTCGAACCCCGTGACACGAGAATTTTATATATAAGATATATATTTTTTTTTTTTTTTTTGTAATATTAGAGACAATTAACTGGATGAAAACGATAACCTCTTGTATACAAAAGTATTTAGTTTTTAATATATTTCTATATTTCGAATATTTCAGCAGTTTGTCTGCTTTATTTTTTTAACAATGTAATAAGTTAATTTGTAAGTTATGGTAAAAAATATTATTTGTATGATCACATGTTGACTGTTACTTCCGGAATTAACAATCTGAAGCCAATCCTCTGATCACCCTTTTTTGTACTAATTTTATTTATGTCAGTGATGTCATATTTTTAAAATATATAAAAGAATTGTAAAACAATTTTTTTAAATATTGATGGTTTTAAGAATATTTTTTACTATTTTTTTTTTGTATTTTGTATAAAAAAATTAAAATTTCACTGAAATTTTACACATAATGTTTATTATTCGCATGTGGATAAAAATTCTATTTTATAAAATATAGATGTCTGCACCGGGTCATGGATGTGTATTTATGTATATATGTATTTATATAAATTTATTTCCGTTCCTAGTACCTGTAACACAAGTTCTTACGAACTTAGCACGAGGCTAGGTTAACGTGGTGTGATTGTTGGTTAATATTTATATTTATTTAAAAGAATGTTATTATTAATAAAAGAAAATTGTTAAAAATTATTCATTATATATTTTAAATAGAGTTAAATATTTTAAATGCTTGGGTAGCAAAAAAATATTTGAATCGTTTTCATCCATTCTTGAAGTAAACTTATAATAAGTAGATTTTAATATATTTTATTTTGGTTTTATTAAGGATCGAGCTGAAGATTCATCCATTTTAGAACAAAAACGACGCCGAGACGAACAAAAAGGTACGATTTAATTAATTTTGCTTTCAAGCTTTTTAGGCTTAGACACTCGCCATTTTCAAACATGTTTACATGGTCCGTGGTCACGACCAGCGGCTTGCTACTCAATGCTAAAAGTACTAAGAGAAAGGATTCTTATTCGAATATCTCATTGTACAATATTACCAACTTAATCTGTCGAGTAAGAAATAATTACCGTAAAACGGGGTGAATAGGTGCCAATACTATATTGAAAAAATAATTCATACTCTGGAAGTTCTTAATGTAGTATTTATCGTTTTATGCGATCCCTATTCACCGCGTTTTACGGTAATGAAATGAACATCATCTATCGACAAAATGAGCCTGTAATAAGCCTTGAATGGCCTTGAACATAATTTATAACTTAAATCAATTCTGCGTGTTATTTAAGAAATAGTATTTGGATTTGAAGGTTATAAAAATTATTTAGTGTTGGTATTTCAATCAGTGATACCACAATTACCACTTGATTTTAATTTGTTGTGTTTGTTGTTGTGGTATAACGACGTGTAGGTAGTCAAATAAGAAAGTAGAAGGGGTAAGAAGTGGCAAGCTGCTGGTCACAACGAAATTGCTGTGAAGCGATGTGTCAAATGTTAGCCATCACGGGTTAAGCCCACCGCACCATTTATTTCCAAGACAGACTCCCGGCAAACTACACTAACAACGTCACTTTTTTGCTTTGTTTTAAAACAAAAACTTTGTTAGAGTAGTTTGTAACTGTTCCAAAATATTCACAAAATCGTCAAAAAAAAAAAAATCTATATAGTAGTATGTAACCGTTTTTATTTTTAAAATTAAACTAATTTAGCTTTTAACATCACCTCCATAAATAGTTGAATAGCAATCTTATAGAAATATTACGCTAAAGATTGTTTAATTTTGCTAAAATTTGATTTTAGCTGTAGCCAAAATGAGCAGTCACCAAAACGGTTCCCAGGAAGATCATCACTATGAAAAATATCACAAAAGGGTAATTATTTAACTCTTAGCATAAATTCATGTTACTAATTTATAAAGTTGCGGTATTTTAATTGTACATGACATATTCCAAGAAATTCATATTTAAACATTTTTCTAACAGGAGAAATCACCCTTCAGAGATCGTTCACATGAAGAACCAAGAGACAAACAATATCCTTTTCCAAATAAGTATAATTAAATTTCTTGTCCTTTGTTTTTTATTTGGTGTAGACATTATATTATTGTCATGATGCGATTCTATATGAATTAATATTCAAATATGATTGTTCTTCAACTTAGGATTAGAGATAATAAATTATTATAACGATGGTTATAAAATCAATGAAAATCAGTATCTACTTAAATCCAGATTAAAATTAGTAGGGGAAGGTGGGGGAACTGCGGACGCTTACGCGGAATCACAAATAAAACTCAAACTATTAATAATAATCAGATTGTCTTTATTAATTATTAAACTATAGTTGTTTACCTATCAAATCAACATTAATTATTATATGAGATCAATCAAAGTTTAATAAATTTTAATCAAAAACAAAAACATATATGTCCGTAATTACCCTTAGCTTTTGGGGTAAATGCGGACCAGTGCTGGGTTAATTGCGGACAACATGGGCTATTTACGAATGAGGTCCTATTTCATTTGCAGAATTCACAAACGTAGCCTCTTGAAGAAGACCCAGCACTGCAATTCTTACATTTTGAACACATAATCCAAGCTTCGGTGGGTGGGTTACAATACTTTTCCTGGCAATAAATGCAGGAATATTCATAATTTTCTTTATCACATTCAAAATTTTTTAAGTTTCTTAAACCTTTTTGTCGTTTTTCTTTAGTGTTTTTTGGTTTCTTATATGTAGTTTTGGTCTTTTCTTTTTCTATGTTCTTTCTCTTTCCTTATATTTTCTTTTGTTCTTTTTGCTCTAGGTTTACTTTTTTGGTGTACTGGTGAAAATAATGGAATGTTTTTTTTTTACTAATCGTTTTGTACGAGTAGGTTTTAGAATTGGTACTTGCACTACATCATTAAGTGGTACTAGGGGTGATGGACAAGTTTGACTTGTTATACTTTGATTAACACCAGCTTCACTAACATCACCTACTAATGCAAATGTAGGTATTGTTTCATTTAAATCGTCAAAGATAGCGTCATTATTGGAAAGTTAAAATATTCCTGAGTCTATTGGATTAGAAATATTTTTATTGGCAGCATCACAGACAACTTCAGATTCATTGTGGGACTCATTTTGGCTTGAATTATTGGTATTTGTTGTGTCCGTTGTTCAAGATGAGAAACTGATGCAAAAATATCACCAAAACTTTCAAAAGTGTTTTTAAATTAATCTTGATCCATTGGATAAATTTCAGCAGACTTAAAGCCCTTCACAGCTTTGTCAGTACTTGTGCTTCTATTAAAAGCCTTTGTATAAAGGCCTACAACATCATATCCCGTAATATTGGTGCATGGATGGTTGACCATGAAGGATTCACATTCTCTGTTATATACTGTTTTCAGTGAGCCATGGAAAGTTAAATCTAAAGGCTGCAGATGTGTGAGGTGGAAAAGTTAAAACATGAATAAAATTCTTGCGACAAAATTCGTGAGCTCTCAAACAAATGTGGCTTTCATGGTTGACCAGTATTAGTAAAATAGGATCATCTGCATATGGTTTTTTAAATGCTTTGAAACGCTGAAGCCAATTAACGAAAATGGATTCAGTTATTCAGCCTGAGTCAGAAACACAGGCCACCATGTTACTATTACTGTCCTTCATAAGCAGTGCGTTCATATGGTTTCTTTTAAATGTGAAAAATGGGGTAATGTACATATGTGCCGCCAGCATTAAAGCAATTTATAACTGTGGTCAAGGAAATACGTTCTGCGCTGGTACATTTACCTACTTGTTTTAATCGTTACGGTGCGAGAATCCTGGAATTTCGTTGTAAAGTACTAATCTCGTTTTTTCGTTTCATCAATATTCTTGATTGAATTCGACTTAAATTAGTATTTTATCATGAGTGATTTTAAATTTTCAAAAAATATATCTTTTTCTTCTTGATTAAATGCTGTGATTCTATTTATTGAAGTAGCTTCAGATCTTCGAAGTGCTATATTGGGGTGTCTTGTTATAAAATTATAATACCAATCTATACCTGCCATTTTGGTATCTTTATTGAAGTAATTTGCTATGTTATTAGCAGCGGCAAAATCAAATGCTATTTTTCTTAGGGTAGGAATTGTTATCCCAAAGAAGGCTTTGTTAGATTTTAAAATGAATTCGACCAGTTCGTTTTCTTGGGATTAATTAAAAACTGACATCTTTCCTCTTTTTGGCATAGTACTAACACAGGCTTTTTCACTTGATCAAAAAGGGTCGCTCTGGGAATGCCATACTTCTCTGCCACCTGTCGAAAAGGAGTCTTTTTCTCTTTAATTTATTGCACAGCTTTTTGTAAAGTTTCAATGGTGTAAGCTGGTCTTTTTTTCTTAATACATTTTCGAGGCATCTGGAATATAGAAATATTGCTATAGGTTTTGATAGATAATGGGGGAACACGGGCGGCAAGGATAGAGTAAATATATGTTAGTCCGTATTTACCCCGCGTCCGCAATTCCCCCATCGTCCCCTATGCATTCTTATTATAAGTCGGTATGTTCTTGGCAGAACAGTCGTGGTCATCATGAGACGTTTTACAACGTGTCGCCACTTCTCTGTTGGCTGCTTTCCTCGCGCATTCGTGGACTGGATGGTCCACAGCAGCCTTTATTTGGTCTTCCTTTTCTTCCTTTGGTCCTTCCTTTGGTCCTTTATTTGGTTTTTATTTGGTCTGTTCAGCGCATGGGTGACCTTTCACGCGGACTTTTGTCCTCAACTTTGCCTTGCACTACAAATCTCTAATATACGACACTCCATGCCGCGATACATGGTCAAAAAAAGAGACAAGATTCGAGCTTGCACAATGGAAGATTGACATTCAGTTTGAGTGTTCGACAACATTCACGTCTACGTTGCATAAAAGAATATGGCGAATGTTATTGCTTGTCCATAGCAGACCTGTAAATGACCATACGTCGCTTTGTCTCTCCTATACACCCGCCATTGTTTGAGATGAGTAACGATGAACAGCGTGACTTTACAGTTTGTGTTATGTCCTTACATATGAGATTGGCGTTTTCTATGGTCGGAACATAAAGTCGATTTTTTATATATTTAATTAATCAAAGTATGTACCATTGCTATCTATGCACTTTTGCCATTTTATAGGTAGTTCATTGATACTTTTACTAAAAAAACTATTCGAAAGGGAATCAATTAAGAATGTCTTAGACATTCCAATTGAAACTCCTCTAATTTGGTAGCCGTCTGTTGTGCAGTGTCTTAAAGCAGCAGTGGCCTAGAGCGATTGAGCAGCTAGCTTTTCCATTATGGTTTGCAGTTGCTGACAATAGACATCTGCCGTAATGGTCTGGCCAGATTTAAGAAAGCTGTAGTGAACGACACCGACACTAGTCCACCAAACGCTCACAAGTAACTTTTTTTGAGTCAATTTACCTTGGAGCAGGACTTGGCTGGCTCGCCAGGGTATCGTAATGATCCACTTTTCATCACATGTGATGATTCGATTTAAAATTGCTTCATTATTGTGCCAGTTGAGTAATGTAACGCAGCAGTCTAAACGCGTTTATCAGTTTGCTTCACTCAATTCATGAGGTACCCACCTTTCAAGCTTGTTTACCTTCCCAATTTGCTATAAGAGGATTAAAACAGTTTTATCACTAATATCGCAGCCTGCAGCTAATTCGGACGTGGTTTGTGATGGATCCATTTCCACAATAGCCTCCAATTCTTCTTTATCAACTTTGGTCTCCGGTCGTCCACGGGGCTTGTTCTGCAGGTCGAAATTTCCAGAACGAAAACGTTGAAACCAAAACGCACTGTGTTTTCTTTTGCGACACCGCAGTCATACACATCATTAATCCTTCGAGCCGTTTCTGCAGCACTGGTGCCACAGTGGAACTCGTACTCGTAAATAACACCATACTTCAAGTTTTCCATTTTGTAAACAGTGACGCAAAGATGAAAAACAAAAGAGGAAAAAACCATTACGGTTTTCGAAACGCAAAAGCATGAGTAAATAGCTGTATACATTTGATTTTGGAATTCCTAACCAAAGAGGAAATATTTGAGACAAAGTGGCCAGTACAACAAAACGCCAATTTCATATTATGTAAAAACCTAATAATTTGGTTGGTCACATCGGAGGAATTGTTATTGACCCGGTTAACAATGATTGTTAAAGACAATCAACATTTTAACAATGAACGTTAAAGACCAAAGCGATTGATTTTTAGCTCAAATTGATAACTGACGTTCTCTAATATTTGCATCAGCTTCTCTATATGGCTCTCATTAGTGAATAAGGTGGTGTCATATGCGTTACGTTAATTTGATACTTATGCCACTTATAGAAATTCCTTCAATCTTCAAGTAAGTACGAGTATACTGTAGTATAAAATCGAGAAATGCTTGTTAGAGTAACTGGTTTTAAATAAAATAATCGCGAATTTTGTTTTAGTTATATTTATTATATTGTAATAATATCGCTTTCATATAATTTTCTTAACAGTACTATACTAGGCGGTCAAACGAGTCGAAAATTAGAAGATAAGGTTTTTAAGAAGACTAGCAAGCGAAGAAAATAAATTTTGTTTAATATAACGTTATAAATCTCAACTGAGATTGACAAACAGTATATGTTTATAGTACTGTAATAAAAATCGTACTTGGAATGTAAGTGTCGTCTCATTTTTTATCACTTTCCACCTAAAATAATTTTGTATGTATATATTTTTAAGTCTTTAAAAAATTGAAAACTCATTTAAGTATATTTTTAATTGACTGCCTAAAGAGGACTGTTTTCGAGCGTATTGTATGTATCTGCGTGTTTGTGTAAGTATCCAAATTAGTTAACATGCTCTGAAAAATAAGCGCTTTGCCGGATTTTTACTTATATATTGAAGGATGACTGGTGAATTACTACTATCAATATTTAAGGAGAATACTCGGTACATGGTTCTCATTCGAATTATGTAAAAAAAACAGGTACTTAATTTTTGACCAAATTTCCATAAATTTCAATTGAAATAAATAAAGTGTGGACACTTTTCTAGTCATGCCAGCGGCGCGTGCACAGGTGTTATACTGTGCCGCTTGTTCACATCTAAAAATTGCCAAAGTTCACATCATTTACCTAGTTAACAAATTTGTTGCTTAAACAAGTAAAATATCTTAGTATTTTCGCCTATCCTAACCTAGGATTAAAGTATTAACGGGGATTGGATCATGCTTATTTATTAAAGTAGCCTGCTACCCTGTTAACACGTGGCGGCGTTTGGACGTAGTTTGGAGGTAGCTGCTAGGGTGTCCAGACGTCATCACATGCACACATCACACGTCAGCAACTAAACGTCAATCACGATGCGTAGAAGTCATACCTGATGTCTCCGCTATAAAGATTTCTTACGTATATTAATTGGTAAAGTTGTAAAATTTTTATAAGCAAAACAAGCGTGTTTAACGATTGAATCATACTTAATTATATTATTTTACTTAATTTTTACCAACGTATCTAACTTTACTGACGTGTTTCCAGTAGAACTTGAAATGTCATCTATGGTTTTATCATCTTTAGAATTTAGAAGTTATAAAGAAACAACATGGACAGTAAACTTAAATAGAATCAAATTATTATAAACAAAACGCACTTAGTACATACTTGTAACATCAAACGCTATTTTATTTGTTATATACTTGAAACTCTTTCAGTAATGTAAATGTAATTCTTGGTTTGTTAACAATGGCTAATATAATAATTTTTAGTATAAGAGCTCTTCTATTTCTGTCGGGGCACGCCAAATCTTGAACGTTTGTATCGCGTAGGTACAAAGATTACCTATTATGTAGCTGAATACACAAGTCGACTAAATGGATAGAAAAAAAATAACAAATTTAAATAAGTACCGTAAAGTACTGCAACTTTACCAATCAAGCTCAATTTTGCCTAAATCGTTTAGACTCCGATATCTCGCGTTTGCTTGGTATTTTCTAATTTTTTACCATTTGACAGTAATTTAACATTATTCGGGCACCATAATTTAACTTTATTTTACGCGGTAACTTCATTTATGCTTCGTCAGTTGTGTGACAAAAGTCAACACGAGTGGAAGGATTATTTTCGGGTCTTGTAACTTTTGTTATTGTAGCTACATAAAAGGTGTTTTTGTTGAGATAACACATCCCGAGGTAAGTAAAAATTATCTTTTTTCCGTATTATTGAATTTTATTTTAAAAAGGCCACGATATGAACGATATCATTTTTTTTTTCGTCTAGGCAATGTTGAGCAGTGTTTTGGAAACTAGAGTGTTACAATTTTGCCTAGCTGTAGGGTTGACACTAGACTTGACTTATAATTTTAAGAAAACCAAATTAACTAAATATTATTATTGATTACAGGTAATTGAAGAAATGGAAAAAAATTATAATATTTCTATATAAATAAATACATCTACTGGTTTTTTTTGCTACAACCCTATAGTTAACGTCGTTTTGTATGGAAGGCCTGCAGCAACTTTGCGTTTAAGGCATCTGCCTCGAATCTTGCGGGCAGTGAAGAGGCGGCGGTGGAGAGCGGGAGCGGCAAAATCTTTTGAGTAAAATCAAATGGACCGGCCCTCGAAATCAGCGGCGCGGGCAGCGCCGCGGGAGCGGGCAACGAGCGGTGCACTACTGCACTCGAGTCATGCGGTGACCGCACGCGCGTCTGCGTTGCAGTGTTGTGCAATTTATTTTGGTGACGTATCGAAACGTCAGACGTGGTAGAGCAAATTATTTCATCAAAATAAATATCTCGACAAAACCGCTAAGAACACTAGGCCGCTATAGTCAAGTAGCTATAATGCCGCGCAATCTGCCCGCTGGTTTCAAGAACGGGTCTGCGTTGCCCGCCCCGCTCCCGCGCCGTCCGTTATAGACTGCCAGTACGCTGCAGCAGTATATGACGTCATGAATCGCCGCCATGTTTGTACTGAGAGCACTGGGGCTTTCGAGGTAAGGTGCTCTCAGTACTACTCAGTACTGTAATCACGTGATCAAAAATATGTCAGCGCGAATGATTGTTATTATTATTAATTAATATTGTTATTCAAAAATGTCCACAATATTCAAATAATAATTTTTCTTGTTGAATAGAAAACGTGTACATCATAAATATTTTAATTTGAAAAAAAGTCGTAAAATGAGGATGATAACAGTAGTCCAGTATACTCAGGGTTGCCATACGTCCCGTATATACGGGATTGTCACCGTATTTAAGTATCACGTCCCGTATTGTTACTTGTCCCGTTTTTGTCCCATTTATCAATATTTTAATATACACGTAGGTACTAAAGGCTAGGTACTAAATATGACTGTATTTGCGATTCCCGCCCACAACGCAAATGTTGAGATAATATTTTCTCTAATGACAGCCCAATGGACGGATGAAATAGATTATTGACTGACACAGTTGAAGCCATTCTAATTTGCCATTATAATTTTAAAATGACATGCGCCCAATTTAACGAATATGTCAAAACACAAAAGACATAATCAATAAAGTAAAATCTACGTCAAAATATGACTGGGCGAAGAAACAGGAACCTCTTCCTGGTGGTTCTTCTCAACAGTAATTGAACTGGTTTTCGATTAATTTATTATGATTGGAGTGAATTGTTTTTGTTGTCGTTATCCATTGATTTTCTATTATAATAAATCGTTACTACCCTTATTTTCAGTTTTTATTTATTTTCCATTAATAAGTCCCGTATCGGTTCTCAACAATAATGGCAACCCTATACTGGACTTCGTTCCGTTATAAACAGTAACCAGTATAGCGCAGTATAGCAAACTAAAAAGGAACGGCTTCGTAGTATACTGAAATGACGTCACACTTTGCAGTGCTCCAGTATATATCGGAACACGGCCATTATAAACTATTCCTAGTAATTATTAAATGTCAAGACATACCATTTAAATAGGAATAGTTTTCTTGTAATTTAAAATCTACATCAATGATATAGATTCTGCTCATATGTTGATCCAATCTCGTCGTGCTAGCCGCTGCTAGTGCTAGTGTAGTCGTAGGAACGAATAATGGCTGTTAGGTTGGTGTGTTTATTGTGTTATTTCCACAAAGTTTCACTAAACAATAGCTTCGCGGTCTTGCCTGCACGGTGAAAACACAGTGGAGACACTGTGTAAACCATGTAGGTTCCACAATGTTTTTACCAAGTGTTTGTTTAATACAAACAGTATTTCCACATTAGTTTCTCTTTTCTCTCTCTCTTTTTTTTCACCGTGAAGTCAAGACCGCGAGGGTACAAAAATTTTCTTGTAATTTCTTTTTTATCTTTTTGTTTATTTTTATCGACAACCTACATTGCGATACATGATAAATTACATCATATACTTTGTGACTAACATGTCAGCGTTTAAACGCAAAATTAAAAGCATCTTAGAATATATTTTTAAATGTCCTCAAGAAATATTTTTCACATAATTGTATTCATGTAATCATCAACGAAGTACGATGGTCTTCAGGAAACAGTCCAAGCCTTTATTAAGGTTATTTAAATATGATGTATCCGATCTCAAGGACTTGGACAAAAATAGACCATTGTACACAAAAATTAAATTGATAAAATATTTTTTTTTTTTCTGATTAATTTTAATCTGACGGTTTTAAACAATAAGTACATGAACTATGAAGCCAATAGCCATTTACAAATCCAATATCCTATAGGTCGTTCAACTCTTCGAGAGTGAATCAAAGAGTATATAATGAGTGAATGTGTACGTGAACTAGGCAATAAGCAACCATAGATAATACAATGACCGACATAAGTCATCAAGTATTTTAGGCCGTAGTTAAAGAGTTTCTATCGCTATCGTGTCAAGAGTGGTCTATGTAAACAAAACGTTTTGAAGCAGAGATATTATATTATTTTAAATTTAGACAAGAAATTTACATATTTAACACGCAGTTTGTATGCACACATACTGCATCTTTCGACATACTCACGTAGTTATTATGTATAAGCCATCCCTCATAGTATTTATGTATTGTCTATGGTATAAGCTATATGTAAAGTGCAAGGAATTTATCATTATAAATTCCTTGGTCAAGTGTAAACGGAACAATATCTACCTAGAGTTCTAAAATCTTTATGTGGGTATGAAGCTTATGACGAAACTCTTTATATAAAAAAATTAAGACCACAATGATAATGACGTTTGACATAACATAAAATTGTAAATACTCATATTTTATTTTAATTTCAATAAAATAAATATCGAAATTAAATGAGATACTTGAACCAACAGCAAACTATTAAAAAATTTATAATACATTTAGTAAAATATTTAGTTTTTTATACTTTAATAAATAGTTAATAATATAAAATAATTTAATCAATAAATGAATAATACTTTGTATGAAATTAATATGTATTTATAACATTAAAGATATTTCATTTAAAAATGTTATAAATCAAACAATTATTATTTTTAGTCTGTTGTTTTTAAATGTTAGAATAAATATCTTTGATCAATTATTATCTGTGTGTGTGATACGACAAAACCAAAAATGATTGGTAATCCGAAAATTTAAACTATATTTGAAATATTACTACTATCAATTAATATTAAATTGCTATACAGGTAAGGTTAATTAAGATTTGTATTTTTACTATTGAAAAAAGAGATTGGATCCGATTGTTAAATATGTCACTGAGCTCAAATATCACGCGGCCATTTTAGCTTTTAACATGTGATCACGTGGTCTTTCTTGTTTATAACGTATACGTAAGAAAATGTGAACGATTGCTTATTAGCGTTTTTCAATAAGTTTTCAATATTTTTATCTCGACTGATTAATTATTTAATAGATGTACTTAGAATTCTTATGCCTAACTACGATTAAACTATACGCATAATGTTGTTAATAGATTTTACTATGTAGTAGATATAGATTTATCCAAAACTAAACACACTTAGGTAATTTTATTTTTGTTAGTTAAAATAAGCTATTGCTTTTTTTCAATTCAACCGAAACTAAAATGTACTATGTAGGTACTTACTTTATAGGAATCAATTTGAAGTATTATTATATAATTTTGTGTGATAGTTTACCTACTATTTAATGTAGACTGGCAACTCCGATTGATACCGAAAACCGATGCTTATATATTTTAGGTTATATTCGAGATCCACTTAAGTCTTAAAGTAACGGTATTACGGTAATGAATATCCAACTATTATAAGCTATGAGCTATTTTTGCGATAACATATAATTTAACAATATACGTAAAATCCATTAACACGATAACAGCTGTTATTTTTACTACGTCCTTAGATGTGAGATTATTTAGGCGTAACTTATTAAAGAAACACATCGTCCATTTCCGAAAATAATATTGATGTTTATTTTTGTTTATTAACATTACTGTGCAATAGAATGAAGTCTTGAAATTTCAAAAAATTGTCTTACTAAACGTAAGTAATTTTTAGGCACTGGTTGATTTGCATTAATTTCAAAACGGATATTGAAATTTGAATTATTTTGGTTACCTATAATCAAAATTGACGTCGCCCTTTTTTTTTCTTCATAAACATCGTTTATTGTAAAGCATTGTAATTTGGCTAATACAATGATGTTTTAAATACATTATATTCATTATTACATATATAAATATCGAGTTTTTTAATAACCATTCCGTTTTCGAATTAGAAGTGTAATGCATAATCTTTAGAAATAATTAAGTTATAGGTTTATTTATTATTTTTGTTATATATATATAGAGATTTTTTGTGATTTGGCCATAACATTATATATTTATTATATAGTTTAAAAAATATCACGCTAAAACGCGTAAGTGCCAGCAATTCCATGGTGCTTCCAACCTTCTTTTCGCGAGAATTCGATTGACCAGAATGGAGCGTTAGTCAGCGCGGCACGCGGAGTGGGGGGTAGAGGGGCGGTCCAAGTAATGTCACGCCATCGCCGAGTGAGAGCAGACGTCATAGAGAGTTTTGTTCGATTTCGGTTTTTTTTATTATTATAGGTAATTCAATTCTCGGAGCAATTTATTACTTACAATTAGTACAGCAGGCATAATTATTATTTTTAGTTAGTATATTTTAACACTCTCAGCGCCATGCATATATTAAATGTATGTTTCGTGGCTAATCTGCTGAGCCGTTTGTGATAATATTTGATAGGATATAGGGTACTTTTTATCGATTACACAGACGTGGGCGAAACCGCGGACAGAAGCTAGTAAATAAATATAAATGATATATTAAGGAACTAAACTATTTAAACGTCAAATAGGACCAATATTTGAAACTAAGTATAATAAATAAATCGCATTTGTAATATCTTGACGTGACTTGGTTTTCGTGTAGTGGTAAAATTGAAAAAAAAATAAAAATGACTTCGGATCAAAAGTAAATCGCATATATCATCTTTTTCAGTACCACTTTTGCAATGGAGGTTGAAAGGAAAGTATTCACGTCAAATATAATAAGGACACAAAATAAGATAAAAAACAACTTGCTCGATATCTTAAATAAAGCGCCTGCTTCCCCTGCACCCTGTAAACCTGATAAGAATCCTGAATGTAACTTCGTGCCAAAATGTGATAAATTTTATATACCAAAGAAAAAAAATGGTATGAAAGTTAAAACTGTAAGAGATATTAGAAGTGTTTTTGAATTCGATGTATACAGTTATTTGCCAACAGATTTAGAGAAACAAAAAAATTTGTTACTACGTAAAATAAGACTAGGATCTTCGAGAGATGAAAAAACAAAAGAAACAGCTGTGAATATGCTAAAATCTCATTCACCTATATCAAAATCGGCATGGCAAATGTTAATGAATATTAACCCAGAAGGACATAAGTTTTCCCGTCAATATGTTCTTTGGAATGGACAATACATTCAAGTAAATGGAAGTAAGGGTGGAAATTGTAAATTTTTATTTAAGTATGATATCGGTAAAATCAAAGAAACTCCGTTAAAAATTTCGACAGTTCGTAAGAATAATTTTAAAAGAAAAAAAGGATTATTACAACATTCTTTAAATGTGAAATTTAAGCCTGGACCTTTGACAAAGAAAAAAAATCTTGATACTTCATACCAAAAATATCAATTCGGAGATATGGAATTAGTTACTTTACCAAAGCCTGGTTTAGACGTACAACCATCTTATGGGAAACCTTTATCACCTGCCATCAATACATTTCTTCAAAATGCCTTTGTGCTTAATTCCAATGGTGTAATTTCTCATAAGTGGGCAGATTTTGCAGTTTCTGTTTTAGGTACAAATAAAGATGGAATTCTAACTCAATTAAATGAGAATTGTAATATAACTTTTGATGTGGATTATAAATGTTATCAACGTAGAATACTTATGCGTAAAGATAGTGAAATAATAAATCTTGAAAAGGTAAACAAAATATCGTCATATATGAAAGAGGAAGAAACGGTAATTTTATCGGAAGTGACTAATGTTTTAAATAAAATTATTGATTCGGTTGAAATAAGCTTAAAACAAGATGAAATGTTTATTGGAGAAGATGAAGCTAGAGAAGTAACTGCAAAAAACAGTAACTTAAATTCAAATTACATAGTAAAAGATAAAGGGAAACGAAAGTACGGCGAACTTGATAGACTTGATGTGACCGTCATTAGAATTTCCGAAGCTGCTGAGTCAAACACAAAAGACACTTGTCATAATGCTTACTGCAAGCTAGGGTGTGTATGTGATTCTTTAAAATATTCTTACGGCTTAAAAACCCATTGTGGTCGTGTTGAATGTATGTTCCAATGTAAATGTGATTTTTCGAAGTATAAACTATCTGATTCGCTTGATAATAATTGTTCTGAAATAATTCCGGGATTAGTAAATTTAGACAAAAAATTAGGCCAAACGTTGTCTAAAGAAGAACAAAAATTTCATCAAACTGTAATTGTAACAGATGAAAAAAGTATATTGGTAAAGTCACGTAAAAGGAATTGGAAAGCTACAAAAAAATATGCAGATTTTTATAGTAATATGCACTTAAAAGCAGATTCTGTCCCAAAACAAACACTGAAAGTAGTTTGTACTAATCTGAATCTTAAAAATATCGAGCCTTGGTGTCTGGTTCACAATCTTTACAAATGTTTTTGTAAAGGTAAATTTACACAAAGTTGCTTTCGTTCTTCAGGAGTCGATGAATTACCTTATACAAGTAATAAAACATCTGAAAAAAATAAAAAATCTTTTGACAACACTGATTTCACTTTAGAGGACAGTGCTGGTAAAGCTAACATTGATAGTTCTCAAAATGAATTAAACCTACACAATTCCAACGCCACTAGAAAACGTTCCATTCGCAGTAGTACTGAATCATCAGTTGATTCAGTTGTTTGCAAAAATGATAAATGTGCAAGAACCCTACCCTATAAAAGTAGAAAATACGACGATGACTATTATAAAAGTACAAACATAAAAATATTGGAGATGGAGCAAAATGATAAAACTTTACGAAAAAAATTATTAAGTATAATTCATAAGAATGATTCCCCAGATAATAATCTTTTGTATAATATAAATATTCCAGAAGTTACTAATTCACCTCCAAATTTAAACGACTTAATAAATAACGCAATTGAGGAAATTCCAGTGGACTATAAAAATGTTAAAAAATTGTCTAGCAAAAAGCTTGTAAAATGGCTTGAATGTAATTACAAACAATACAAAGAAAAAAGTGATCAAAGTCCAAAAAAACATTCTTTGCAACCACCACGACCGGGATCAATTGCTTTATATCCATGGGACTTCATATTAAGTAGATACCGAGAAAGAAAAAATCATTTTCTTATATCTAAACAACAGCCATTTCGTATTTTCATGGCAGTGGATATTAGGAACAGTTTGTTTGAAAATTGTATTAATATAAATGATATTGCTTTATCTGATCTAGATAAATATCCAATAACGGTAAAAAATTTACTTACAAATGCGACTGATCTAAAAGATAATTTCTGTATATTATGTGGATTATTACAATGTTGGGAGTTGGTAGGTTCAGTTTCGAAAGTAAACAGTGCTAGAAGAAATTCAACACAAGAAAATGAACTGGATAAATTTATTGAACAGAGAGTTGAATCTCAAAGTGATTGCGGGTCTGATGTAGAATTTTCACCGGTATTATCATCAAACTCGGATGATTTAAGTAATTCAGACAACATCTTAACAATTGACAAGAAACAAGTCTCCGAAATAAATACTGAACAATCTAAATGGTTCGTAATGACCGTAGAAAATGATTTTGCCGAAATTAGATTTTACAAAAAAGGATTTTTTGTTAAGTATGATAGCATTATGAAAGCAATAAATGTTGCAAAGTTGTCAGGAAAAACTGTAAAGCTTTCACCTCAAAATTGCAGCTCTCTTCAAAACAATCCCAATTTTGGCATTTATGCTATACCGAGCGATATAGACAATTATGTATTTATAGGACCTTATGAAAAGGATGAACCTTTAGGTGTAGAAACTGTAAAAACTATACATGATATAAAAAAAGCTAATAGAACAAGAGGTATATGGATTACAACAAATAAAATTGATAATTTGAAAGTTATTGATAATCCTTTAATGTACATGCCATTGAGAAACACAAAGAGTCATCAAATACTTAGCTTAGAAAATGATACTTGCAATAAAAATGAAAGCTCTTTAAATTTAGATGTTTCTCGTCAATTAACCAATAAGGGAGTTATCGGTAAAATTGTTAAACCAATAAAAATTCCAAAGTCAAATTCGTTTTATATGAAATATCCACACACTTTGCTTGTAAAGAAGAACTCTTTATTAATTAATAAAAAAACCACCAGTGACCCCAATACTCCTGGTAAGTTAAATTCAACTTTGGTATACTGTCAGGATATAAACAAGCAAGAAGTACAAACAGAAAAGAAAGTCGTATTTCAATGTCAAAAACCAATAGCAGAAATTGCACCTCAGATAAAAGATCCCAGTAGTGATAGTCTTTCTAGTGATATACGGAAAAGAAAATTAGAAGGAGGTATGTTCATACTAAAACCAGAAGAGATAAATAAAAGATCTTTTGAAAAACAATTACAATGTCAACAACAACAACAACTAACTCACGAATCTCCTGAAAATAATTTAACCATCAACATGGACATAGAAAACTTTCTGAAGTCGTCAGTAATTTGTGCACCTCCAAAACACGAATGTTATGTAATTTCGGATGACGAGGATGACAATGTAAGCAATCAAACGACAAAAGATGATACTTTAAAAGACGTTTGGATTGTTTGTAAGAATATAGACAGCTTAGGGTGGATTCCAGGAAGACAAAATTCTTTAAGTTACTTAAGCTTCGAATTTCCTGGTTTTAAATACAGCGAATTCTATAACGAAACCGAAGCGTTTAACAAAATTACTCAGTAAGTACGAACAATTGATTACATTCTATTAGTATACATAAAAAACTTGATAAATGTATTTTACTTCGTTTTTAATAAAATTATGTAAATATGAAATATATATAAGTATTTGTATATACAATATCTGACTACAAAAAAAAATTTCAGAGTATTATCTAGAAAAATTTACATTCCGCGGCATATTAATTTGGAGTGGCATGCACTTGACACATTACCTGAAGGCAAAGCGAGAAAGAAACTAGAGGCAGAGGAATTATCCACTGACTACGTGAGTTTCGATTTTTCTCTAACCAGTAACTATATAAATTTACTTAATGTTGTAATCTACAACATTAAGTAAAGTTACAATATTCAGGGCCGGATTTAGAGTTGTGGTGGCCTGGGGCAACAGAGGAGTGGAGTTCCCTTGATCTGAAATTGAATTGTTTTTTTCATTTTTTTGCAAAATAAAACGACGACAAAAAAAAAGGTCATCGCGATTCTACGGTTTGGGTTTTTATTTCTTGCAGAAAAAAAAACAGGTCATCGCGATCTCACGCCAATATGTTACCGGACATATTCCTAAAAAAAAGTCGTCGTGATCTCCCGGTTTTTTATATATTTCTTGCAGAAAAAAATAATGACGAAAGAAAAGGTCGTCGCGATCTCACGCCAATACAATATTGCCGGACATATTTTGTTGGGGCCCCTCTTTTGTGGATGTGGGGCCCCTCTTATGTGGAGGCCCGTGGCAGTTGCCCCGCTTGCCCTCTCCTAAATCCGGCCCTGACAATATTCAAGAGTATATTTAGTGTGTGCATGATTCGCGTATTAAATGTTCTAACCTGTTAATACGAGAAACTTTTAAGTTTCGGTTACTGACCGATTAAGTAGTGTTTTATCCAACCGATGTTTGTTGTACAAAATATATAAATGTATCTACTTATTATCACATGTAGAGTGTTGTAAATAGTACAAGTGCATTGTGCTACATGGTCACCCTTTTTCCCTCGCTTAGCTAGTTTTGTTATATTTTTGTCGGGACATGACTTCATATATACTATAGTATGAAGTTGTAGGGATTTTTGTATAAAAAAACGCATTAATCATCTGATCTACTCCAATCATGGTCCACCAATTTTAACAATTATTTTGCGTTTAAATCCCTATTTATGAAGGTAGAGTGTACCTAATTAAAAATTATCTCAATTCATGAATAATTCTTTTAAATTCTGTTATACATCTTATAATATACACATGTTGTTCTTGTTATAATTTTTTCTAAAATATATTTAACAGGTGTTGACTAAAAAAGGCTTACAAAATAAGCTCGACTTGTTAAAGAAGCTAAAATCAATTAAAAATTTGGATAGAACTATAGAAGACTGCAAAGCTGACCTAACAGATAAGGTAATAATTGCAATCGGAAAGGTCATTTATCCTTAATTTTATTGTATATCTATATGACATAATTGAACTAATACTGAGATTGTAGACGAACTGATTTATTCTAAACCATTAATATATTGGCTGAATATTTACATATTTGCTAAATCATTTCGTCTACAACTTCATACAAGCCAATATTATAAGGCGTTAATTAAATCCATGTGACGCGTTATAATTTATATCTGGAATTCACATTATCTTCGTCTATGCCTGTTGCTACAATTGCTCTGTGATACCGTAACAAAAAAAAAAATTGTCTTAGTCCAACTAAAGAAGATGATGAAAATATTATGATAACTGCTATGCTTATTAGAACATGCAATGCTTCTCATGAAAACTAGTTGTTATATTTTGAACTCATTTTCATGTTTCAATATGAAAAGAGCAAGAATAGACAAGCTGTTAAAAGTGGCGTCATCAACACTCAAACTTTTAATGAAAGATTTGAAACTATCACGCCCGTATTCTACACTTTAAGATCAAGTTTGTACAAAATATCAACTTCAAGACACAATTATATAGTTCGACGGAATAACCTGTGATAAAAAAAATCTGTCTATGCTTCTTTTTACGTAGTCACTAATTTCGACCACTCAAGTTATAGTCAGTTGATAAGATCACCTTATTAACTCATCTTCTAAAACAAAGAAAACAATTTCTATACAGTTATTCGTCCTTATCACACATTCTTAATACTTTAGCAATAAAAAACATTAATCGCCAAATTCACCTACCTGGGTTATCTCGGTTACCTTACCTTATCTGGGTTACCTTGGTTATCAAAAAGTGGAAGAACGAAAGAGTATATTTATTCGCGGATTATAATATATATAATATAAAATAATATAATAATGTACCTATTCTCCGCATCGAGATAAGAAGTTTCGGCAGCTTTTCTACCAGGTAGATACAAAACCTTGAAACTGGTGTAACAGGACCGTAAATGCTGGAAATCTATAAAGGAAATTTATTTTCAGTGGAAGATCCCGTATGGTAAGCCTGAATTGGCTTACGATATGGGGTCGTAGATGTTAACTATCCCGATTATTTATTTAGTAAATTTGTGTTCAGAGCCGATGCTCATGATAAGCCACTGTGCCTCCACTGAAAACCTTTTGTTGACATTCCCATCACATTGGTCAGAATTCATGTCTCTTTCGTTGTCACTGCAGTAGGTACCACTGTGGAATAGATTACCTGAAGAGATCAGGTAAGCGTCCTCTAAGAACTCATTCAAAATTTTCGTTAAAAATATCTCCTTAATAATCATTAACTAAGTCAATGGAAGTTAATTACAAAAATTGAAAATAGTTGTATCGAAATTTACTGAATTCAGTTATTTATTTCATGACATACTTTATTTTTTAGATAATGAAATGTGTGAGCACTTACGAAGTTTTATTCCGAGTTCACGCTCAATATCTTGTCTCTCTTGTTATCTCTTGTTTTACGTATAAAAAGTAATTGCGTCACTTTTACTTAGTTGTCCGCTGACTTTCATCGACGGCGAACCTGTGCCTATTTTACCGATAAAGCTTGCCCAAAACTTAACGTATCGAAAATTATACAAAAAGTTAGTTAGGGTTAGGTTATTTTTAAGTTATTTCCACGCATAATGGACCAGAAGCGAGTCTAAATGCGGAAAATTGAGCCCACAACCAATAGGGTTAGGGTTCCGTACCTACCCAAAGGGTAAAATGGGATCCTAATATATATATTATTAATTTATATATTCATTTTAAAAATAAATAAGAAAAAAACAAATATTCACTAAATAAATAATCGGGATAGTTAGCATTGTTCAGAATTGAGTACAGCATGCAGAGAACTCTCATCGATCTACGACTCCATATCGTAAGCCAATTCAGGCTTAACATACGGTTTCTTCCACTGGAGCTGAATTTCTTTTATAGATTTCTAACATCCCATACAACGAACGTGATTTTTTTGCTAGTTTGTGCTCGATATTGATAACGGCAACAGAGTAGATGGTTAAATTATTCACAGAACATTGAGTTATATTATTCACTTTAAAAATAAATAGTTAAATTAAAATATTTTTTTAAAGATATTTTTAACATACACGGTCGTTTGCCCCTAAGGTAGGCAACTTAATGCCTATGTTTGTGTTTTAGGTAACAGCCGACGGATATACATTTTTTTTAAATCAAATACACATATAAATAAACATATATTACACCCAGAGTTGGGGCGGGAATCGAACCCACAAACAACTCTGGAGCAGAAAACAGGGTCACTGCCAATTGCGTCAACGGGCCAGTCATAAATAATATTTAAGGGAGGCTCCCATACAACAGACATGTTTTTTTTTGCCGTTTATAGAAATAATGGTACGGAACGATTTCTATCATTTTTGAAGACCTATCCATAGATAACCCAATCCATGGACAAAACACGTATGGGTTTGCTGAAAAAAAATTTTGAGTTTCAGTGCCAAGTATGGGGAACCCCCAAAATTTATTGTTTTTTTTTCTATTTTTGTGTAAATATATTAATGCTGTTCACAGAATACATCTACTTACCAATTTTCAACAGTATAGTTCTGTTCTTATAGTTTCGGAAAAAAGTGGCTGTGACATACGGATGGACATACAGACAGATATGACGAATCCATAAGGGTTCCGTTTTTTGCCATTTGGCTACGGAATAAAAAAAAATGTATAAGGATGAGTACCCTGTTTGACTAGAAAATGGCACCAATGACTTCAGCAGAACGTCAACGGAAGTACAGGGAGAAATTAAAAGAAGAAGATCCTGCAAAACTTGAAAAATTGAAAGAAGAAAATGCTGAAAGAACAAAGAAAAAATATAAAACAACTACCAGAATTCAAGCAAAAAGAGCAGCGCAAAAAATGGAGACACGCGAAACAGAAACAAAAAAAAAGAACCAAATATTAATCAACCCGAAGAATCTAAAATTTACCAAAAACAAAAAGGCAAAGTTCGGTACCTGTTGTCAAAAGAAAATATGAAACTAAAATTAACAATTGAACGAATGTCAAAAAATTAAAAGGGCTCAAAAGAAAACCTTATATCGCTACAAAAAACAAATAGAAAACTTAAAAGAATCATTAAAAAAGTATGAAAATGAATTTGAAAACCTCCGAACTTTAGGTGAAAACCCGAATTCTGTAACCGAAGAAGCAACAACACCATTTTCAAAGACAGAAAAGTTCATTCAAGAAATCATCCCAAATATTCCTAGTCCTGATAAAGAAAGAGTAAAAAAGGCGATATTCGAAAACTACGTTTTAAAGCAATCATTGTCAGAACAATACTCTAAAGCTGAATCTAAACCTGAAAAAGATGTTTTGAAGACTGTAATAAACAATGATATTGTGACAAAATATAAATTAAAGACTAATAATCTTGGTTACTCTTGCTTGGGACTTAAAGGCAGACTGAGGGGAAAACAAAGAACAGTAGAAAAAAAAGAATAAAAAGGATCAAAGAGATAAAAGATTTTTTTGATAGAGATGATAATAGTAGGATTACAGCAGGAAAAAGAGAAACTAAAACATTCAAAAAAGATAAAAGACAAGTCAGATATTTACAAGATTCTTTAGAAAAATTGCATAAAAAATATATTGACGAAGGTGGTTTGGCATCGTACACGACGTTTACCAGATATAAGCCGTTTTATATTTTAGACCCTATAGTGACCCAAAGAAACACATGTGCCTGTGTCAAACATGCGAATTTGACATTCGTAGCCCAAAAGTTAAAAATACTTGGATTTCTAGAAACTAATGATCTCGAGAAATTGGTTTCGACTATTGTTTGTGACAAGTTTAATAAAAAATGTATGTATGGTGAATGTAAAAGTTGTGAAAATAAAACAATCCCTTTAGATTTGGCACACAAAAATCTAGATAAGATGGTGTTTTGGTATGCATGGGTAGCAAAGAAACATGAATATGTGAAAAAGAACGCAGATGAAGAAAATGATAAAAAAATCACAAAAAGAACTACTAAAGACATAATGCAAGGAACATTAACGGATCTGATTAAGTCTTTTTCCGATCAACTTCAAAAATTAAAAAAAACACTTATAATATTTACCATGCATACCAAATGTACAAGAAATGTAAAGAGACACTATCCGCTACTGAATGCATCATTCATTGCGACTTTTCCGAAAATTATCTTGCCAAAATTAGTAAAGAAGTACAAGCAACACATTTTGGCGCATCCAAACAACACTTTACATTACACACTGCAGTAATTTATTATAAAAACGAACAAGACCTTCAAGAGAAATCTTTCTGCACTATTTCACCCAATAACAATCACAATCCAATAGCCATATGGGCACATTAGACACCTATTTTAGAATACATAAAAAATATATCACCAAATGTCACTACACTACATTTTTTTTCTGACGGCCCCACCACCCAGTATAGGCAAAAAGGAAATTTTTACCTATTGACAGAAAACATTAAAAACCTGGGATTTGAGAAATCCACTTGGTCATTTTTTGAGTCCGCTCACAGAAAGGGGGCTCCAGATGGAATAGGTGGAGCGGTAAAACGAAAATTGGACAAAAAAGTTACTACGAACTGCTTACGACATTCTGGTAAAATTTAAATCTAAAATTTTATATTTTTACGTATCAAATGAAGACATAAATACCAAAGAGCAAGAAGTAGACTTAAAAGGACTGATTCCTGTACCAAATACTATGGATTCCATCAAGTTCTTACTACGGATCAAGCTAACGTCATAAAATATAGAAAATTGGCTTGTTTTTGCAAAAATCCCATATGTGATTGTTTTGATATAATGAAAGAACATAACCTAAAGTTGAAAAAACAGAAGCGAAAATTTAACGCTGGGTTAAAAGAAATGAAAAAGAAGTCAAACAAGAGAACACGTTTTGAAAATTCTAGGAAGAAATCATTGCAACCAGATGACAGTGATACTAGTGTAAATTCGGAGGTGACTTACGCTGAATCTGATGACAGTATTTGGAATGCTGATGATGAAATTGATAGCGAATTCGAAAATGATGAAAGTAACGAAAATAATGTTGAGATTATAAATAAAACAAAAAAACCAGTAAATAGCAAAAATACGAAAATAACTGTTTTCTCTGATATAAAAAATACCCCGGAAATCAGTCATATTTCGATTTGACTAAGTACGGCCCATTTAAGCTTCAAGAAGTAAATAAAATTCAAACATATAAAAAACATGATACAAGAAATATAATAATCCAACTCCGTCTACATCAGGCGTGAAACAAGAAAGTATTATCAAAAAGACTGCTATGGAAAGAAAGAAGGTTGTGAAAGAAGACTATAATATTAGGACGACTGAACAAAATGAAATAGATGAATACTTTAAGACTGAAGACAACAAAAAATAATGAACCTAAGACAGAACATGTCAACTGTTCTATTACAGAAACTGAAGAACCGACTAAATTACAACAAGAAATTAACAAGTTTTTATATAATCCAAACGCGCCTATTTTAGATGTGACACAAGAAAGTATCATTACAGGAGCTGTTATAGAAGACAAAAAAATTACGATGGAAGGAAATAATATTATTACAAAACAATTGGAGATCGATGAATACTTAAGACAGAACGTAACAGAAAATAACGACTACACTAATAGAGGAAATGAAACTGGAGAACCAACCAAAGTACAAAAAGAAATTAACGATCTTAATATATATAATATAAATGATAGTGTCTTAGTCAGATATTATGAGAGAAAAACATGGGTGTATTATGTTGGATTTATAGAAGGCATCGAAATTAAAAATGACGTAGCTTATTATACTGTAAGATTTTTAAAATCTGTTAAAAAACCACAACAGTTGAAATTTATAACTCCCAAAAAGATCGACCGAGACACAGCTCCTGCACAATGTGTCGTAAAAAATGTGATTTTAGAATATTTTTCAAATGAGTATAAGTTAAAGGATTATTTTGATCACATTTATTTTGAATGAAATTTTTAGTACGATTTTAAATAGAAATTGCTTCTGTTACAACTATATTTTATTCACATTTTCGAAAGATTTTAGTTTCAATCAAATCCAAATTTTGTTTAAGTTTCGGCTTTTTTGTTTCCGATTATAAAATTTGAAAAGTTATTGCATAGTTTATATATTTTTTGAATTACAAAAATATGTTTTGTAACTAAGTTTAAGAGTACCTAACAGTATATTAAGAGTACAAAATAGCGCTAGTGGACTCTTTACCACCAACCTCATGATTATTGTTTGATCTCTTTAATTAGCATATTGAAGTAAGTTTAGTAAATTTATTAACAAACACATTTTTTGTTGTTTAATTTTACCTTTCTTTTTGTCTCAGAGAACGTCAATGTGGATTTTACTTTATAAATTATATTTTGTAACGTTATATTACATGGTGTAACAAAATAAGTAGAATCCTTTGTGTTACGTACATTGTTTTTGAAAATGACTCATATATCGCTAGTGTCTATTAACATCGTCGGAACTGCAAAATCGATTTTTTTTATTGATTTCATAAAACGTTCCTAAATAACCAAGTCTAACAACAGCTGAAAAGAAAAATCGCGCAGAAAAAAAAACAAACTATGGGCAGGTAGGTATTTAAAAAGAATCGAAATTACCTTAGTTCTGTTATAGGTAGGTATAAAATAATTTCTATGCATAGTTTTTTTAATCACTTAATTTATAAATGTCGGTATTTAAAAAAAAATATGTAAAAAGACGCATGCAATTTACACTTTGAATCGCTCTCCTGTAAAGTTTTTTTTTTTCATATCCGACATTTTTAATAGTCATAGGCATGGGCGTAGCGAGGTACAGGCAAGAAAAGCGCGGTTGGCGGTGGAAAAGAGCGGTTGGTCACTGATAAAAATGATTATTACATCTTTTCTTACTCTAAGCAATGTCACTAATAACAATAAGTGAAACGAATAAAAGAACACCTCAACTACTAACGTGAAATACTCATATAATTTGTTAAAAACCACGATTAAAACAGTACAGCCTTGGGTTTTCTTTACCTGCGCCCCCCCCCCCCCCTACAAAGAATCTTGCTCCCCCCTACAGATAATCCTGGCTACGCCCTTGGTCATAGGCGTATCATATTAAGTAGATTATATATATATATATATATATATATATATATATATATAATATATCGATATATATATATATATATAGAGGTAGATATTTGTTATCATATTAAGTAGATTAGTAAATGAATTTTTTTTTTAATTTCAGAAAATTGCTATTTTGAATGATTTAGAAGAAACAAGTGAAACCCTAGAGGAAGAAAGACTTTTCCTTTGGGATAATATGGTGTCGAAGAAATGTCAAACTTTGACATCGCTTCCTGAGACATCAGAAGATCTACGTAAAGAATTGCTGAATCAGCTAAACAGTTTGCAAAACAGCGAAGAAGAATCCACTAACTAAACTAATAAAGTTATATATAACATACAAGTTACTTATAATATCAATATAACATCCTATTCTATGTTATGTATATACTTTATATAATATTAATATATACCTTAGTTTTTGTCTATTATCGACACTGGACATATAATTTTCAAATGTTTAACATTAACTGTATGTTATACATATGTTAAGACTCGATTTTACTTTAATAATTTTTATAAGTTCCCTAGACTAGAACAAAAAAAAGAAAAGAAGAAATTCTATAGAATAGGACTATGTAATGTTCTTAAGATTCAGGATGAACAATTCATTTAACTTCATCAGACGTAAGAAATTCATAGAACTTATTTTTCCTTCTTTATTGATACCGAGTAAAATGTGCTATTTATTTTTTATCAAAGTGATGTCAAACTATCTTGTTTTAATTTTTTGAAGTTATGTTTATGGGATTGAGAAGGTATCTCAAGTGTGTTACATATGTGACACTACTTTCATTTACTGTAACTATTTTTTTTTAATATGTAGGTTCTTGACTTTTTACGTTCTCTCACGTACGACTCTTACGTACAAAGTGATTTAAGAGAGTGACAATATTTATATTATATTGCACTGATTAACTCTTTTATTGCTAACTATGTATATAGGTATATAGAAACATCAATTGGAACGAACAATTTTATGACAAAAAAAACAGAATGACAGCAATGGTTAATTTGTTTATCGGTAACTTTATTCATCTGTTACTTGAAACCTCTTTTAATATTTGTACCTTACGGCAAAAAATATGTCTGTGATATTTCTTAAGACTACTAGTTTTTATTTTAATTATAATTATTATTATAGACAAGTATTGTTTTTATAAATAATGATCTGTAGCGATTGAGTGAGTAAAAGATAAAATAGTGGTTATATTGTTTATCAGAAATGTTCAAGTACTATTAAAAAGTATTGTTTTGTTTTCGAAATGAATCATTCAGTCATTTTAGAGCAAATTTTTTTTCTCAAGTTCCATCTGAAAATCTCTTAGTCGATGAATAAACAAAAATTTTTAGCTATAGAAAGCCCTTAATTTTGATTCTAAGCCGTTACTCAACAAATAGCATTTTGCCTTTAAAATCATTGATGAACCATTTTTTATTAATTTCTTCTTTCGCTCGCACGGTAAGACTTTTTTTTAGTATTTTGACTAAATTCTTTAAACAGTATTTAAGTACCTTCAAAAAAAGTTCAGTGAGACAAATCTGTAAGTTGAATATGTTTTTCACAAATCGGAATCGTCGATAACTGAATTTTTGAGAATTGAATATTTTGAGTAGCTGTACAAGCAAAATGTGAGTAGGTACTAGTTTTTTTGCTACTATCAATAGTTTACTCACAAAATACAACTTACTGTTATTTTAGAAAAATTTCGAGTACAACTCTAAAATGAAGCATCCTAATAAATAGGTATGCTTAATGGTCACTCTTCGATCTGCCTACAACATCTTCGACTTTTTTCATGTTAACTTCAGTGAGAGACGTGGATAGGCGTCTTTCGCGATGTTCATATTCAGTGGATGTTCTGCCCAGTTTAAACTCCATTGGTGAGCTTGCAGCTGTGGAATATGGAGGAGCAGTTCCCATCCAGTCGTTGTGTATGTCTTTGGTAGTCATCTTTTATTCAAACAAATAAATAATATTACTCTATAATTTCTTTTCTTTTTTTTCATTTAGATCTTATCTTTTCGACGGTTTTAATTCAAATGAATGCACCTCCAAGAAATCGTGGTCTGTTTACAGTGCCGTCTTTAAGGCAGGGCCCGCAGGGCCCTGGCCCGAGGCCCCGAGGTAGGCAGGGGCCCCACAATTCTGATAATTTTCGATATACAACAACAAATTTTATAACATAATAAGAAAAATATCAAATCACACACTTGGTAAAATAGAAACAAGATTTAGAAAATTTGTTTAAAAATTTATTTTTGCACTAAAATAACTAACTGGCTCGCTAACCAATGCTGTTATAGGCTATGATGTCACGGATGACGTCACTTTCATATATTTGTATATGAATAAATATAAGTATTGTCCTTTGTATAGATTATAATATATGGTTTTCATTCAATTTTATTTAAATTAGAATTGGTGGGGTATAAGTTTTTTAGATTCAAAAAATTTATTTATTGAACTCTCATATGTGGGGTGTTAAGAGACGGGGTTACGATTTAGCCTATTGCGTTATTGTAAACTGAAAAATGATAAAGTTAAAATTTAAGGATTTTCCATCCCTTACATAGGCCCCAGCCAGTACCTTGGCCCATAGCCTCGTTGATCCTAAAGACGGCACTGTCTGTTTATATAAATTTTCTATTCTGAAGCTTTTCAAGTAGGTATAGGTAAGGTAAGTAAGGAAAAAAATCTCAAAATAGTTTAACAATTATCACATTTGCAATTTCAAGCAGCAAAAATTTTTAATTAACTATTGAATAACTAATTGATTGAAGACGTGTTTCATATTTTATCGAAATTCATTCCCTAACGGGGTTAAAAGGGGGTAGAAAGTTATTTTGATATAAATACTCCTTAGTGCTTTGGATTTAAATTACATTTTCTTTTGACACATGTTTGACAATCAATCCGTCTATTATAATATATTTTCCAGTATTGACGTGTAGGTGATATTTTTTTTTGGGTGCTTCTGATGGAACAGGCAAGATTTTATATTAAACGTAACAAAATTGAGTTGTAAAAATATACTGTGTGATTGCATTATTGTAAAATAGTGTCTTATATAATATTTTTTACTTCAATGTTGATGTTGTTTTAAGTCAAGGGTTTTAAACTGAATAACTCATCAGCAAGGCATCTGTAGTTCACAATGATACAGATATAGAAGAAACCAATGTGAACTTGGAAACATTTTTGAATTATACGGCATTAACATCCCAATTAGTACAGATTGGCACCACGGACTAATTTTGGAACAAGATCAGAAAAAATTATAAATCATATACCTAACTTAATCTTACACTAAAACTAAGAAGGAGGAGATAAAAGCTGTCTTGGACTATTATTAAATATAAATATATGTTTGACATACACACACGATTGTCTGTTCCTAAGGTAGGCAACTTAATGCCTTGTGGCGTGTACAGGCACGATATAAAAAACTATAACTTAAGTTTAGAACATTTTTATATTTGTCATGTGTCAGAAATTTGGTATATAAGTCGATTAATTTGTAAGAATAAATCAGTTGTAAAATAGAGTTGTAAATATATAATTGGAAGGAAATACAACGTTATTTACTAATTAGAGGATTTTATTTAACCTCCTGAACAACACTAGCACTACACCAGCCCAGTGACTTTCCCTTCCAAATTGGTGACCCCGACGTGATCCCGACGTGATTTCAACGTGTTTATATCGGGCCCTGGTGTTGGTTTCCACCTTGTCTACATGAATATTGACGTGCCATCGTGTCGCTTGGATGTTGCAAGATTTGTTGTTGGATTCATACTTACCATAATCCTGCCGGTAAGGTGTTTGACGTGCTACTGAGGAGTGGAGTTACGCATAACGAGGTACTCGCTGTTCATTAACTTCCTACGACTTCCCTGGAAGCGCATCGTCGATACGTACCGAATTCATCCCGTATTTAGAACATTTTATAGAAAAGTTATTCCTTAGACAGTGTTAACCAAACCCCAGAGTGTTATCTGCCTAGTGTTGACTCACATATAAAAAACTGTTTGTAATCATACTAATTAACACCCCAGTGCTTTCTCCATCAATTACATGTGGATTTATTGGACATTATTTTTTAATTTTTAAGAAGAATAACCTTTTATTTTGTTCAATTACATAAATCATTTTTTGCCTACTAGTTATTATGACTGGGCAAATTTATTTGTTAATTTAATTTAAAGTGTAGTATAATATTTAACTATTTTTGTTGTAAATTTTACTACAATTTTCCACGGAGGGAGTATTCTGGTAATTTCATATAAAAGAGCCTTATTCTAGTGATTGTACATTATTATTTCATACATTTTATTTTTGCGTTTGTTTTATTATTATTAATTTTTTTACATTTTATTTGTATCCATTGTGTATTGTATAATTTTTATTGTAAATTCTAATTTAATTTATTTTACATTGTGTTTTTACTGTGTGGTACCGGTCGTGTGGTATATATTTTCTTTATTATGACGGAAGCTTTTGCCGAGGTTAAGGAGCAGTTAGAGCGTGTAATGGCAGAGAAAGCTGTTCTTGAGGAAAAGCTTAACCAGTTTCCTCCAAGAGAAGCTGAAGTTAACGCTGCTTCCATCAAACTTCCGCCATTTTGGTCCGATAAACCTGCGGTATGGTTTGCCCAAGTTGAGGCACAATTCCAAATTGCCGGTATTTTGGCCGACATCACTAAATATAATTATGTTGTTGGTCAGATTGATTATCAACTCGCAGGCGAAGTCGAAGACATAATTACTCAACCCATAGAAAAAGGCAAACAGTACATCACATTAAAAAATGCACTCATTAATAGGTTCTCTATACCCCAGGAGCAGAAGGTCCGTCAGCTGCTTGGCAATGAGGAGCTCGGCGACAGAAAACCGTCCCAGTTTCTCCGCCATTTAAAATCGTTAGCTGGTTCTTCACCATTGGATCAAAATATTTTACGACAGCTGTGGATCAGTCGCCTTCCTCAGGATATTCAGGTACTATTAGTTTCGCAAGCGGACGACTTGAGTTTAGAGAAGTTGGCTGACCTGGCAGACAAGGTCATTGACCTTACTGGCCGGCCACGTGCTGTCCACTCTACAGCTGCGCCTCCACTAGATCTAATCGCCGATTTGGTTTCTAAGGTATCTGAACTTACAAAGCAAGTTCACGCTCTTTCCACCAGAGGTCGCAGCCGTTCTCGTAATCGTGCCAATTCTAGAAGGCGATCATCGCAAGCACCCTCACCAGCCGCTGGTAAGCATTGCTGGTATCATAAACGCTTCGGGACCCGCGCTTCTAAGTGCATTTCGCCTTGCAACTGGGTTTCGGAAAACCCGAGAAGCAATCAGTAGCGGCGGCAACTGATTGCTACAATGTCAGCCGCCGCCTCTTTGTCACCGACCAGGTGACCAAACGTCAATTTCTTATTGACACAGGATCCGATTTGTGTTGCTATCCGATCAGCTGGCTCCCGCGTCATCGAGAAAACTCAGACTATGAGCTCAGTGCTGCTAACGGTAGCAAAATCAAAACCTATGGTATGGTCAACCTACGTCTAAATTTGGGGCTGCGACGCGATTTTTTCTGGCAGTTCGTCGTTGCCGACGTCCAGAAGGCGATAATAGGAGCCGATTTTTTGGCTCATTATCATCTCTTGCCCGACTGCCGTAGAAAAAAGCTCATAGACAATAAAACCGGATTATGCACTATTGCTACTTCGGCTATGGTTGAGCAACCGAGTGTAAAGGCTGTGGTCGCTGGAAGCTCTATTTACGCATCAATTTTAACTGAGTTCCCTGATATCATTCGACCACCTGGCCTACCCAGGGTTATCAAGCATAACACTGTGCATTATATTAAAACTACAGACGGTCCTCCAGTGTCGTGCCGTCCTCGCCGTTTAGCACCTCAGAAATTATCTTCTGCCAAGAAGGAGTTTGAGGACATGGTACGCTGTGGCATTGCAAGACCATCTAAAAGTGCATGGTCTTCTCCGCTTCACATGACCCCTAAAAAAGACAACACCTGGCGTCCCTGCGGCGATTATCGCGCACTGAACGCCAGGACTGTGCCGGACAAATACCCAGTTCGTCATATTAATGATTTCGCGAACAACTTGTCCGGTGCAAAGGTCTTCTCTACCTTAGACCTTGTCAAAGCCTATCATCAAATACCCGTGTTTAAGGACGATATCCCGAAGACGGCCATCGTTACCCCGTTTGGCCTCTTCGAATTTCCTTTCATGCCTTTCGGTTTGCGTAACGCTGGTCAAACCTTCCAACGCTTTATCGATGAGGTCACACGGGGTCTCGATTTCTGTTTTCCGTATATTGATGACATTTTGGTTTTCTCACAGAACGAGTCTCAACATCAAGAACACCTTCGAACCCTTTTTTAAGCGCCTCCAGGAGTATGGTGTTGTTATCAACCCGTCTAAGTGTGTCCTGGGTGCTAGTGAGGTTACATTTTTAGGTTACCATATAAGTGCTGAAGGTACGCGCCCTCCTCAGGACCGTATCCAAGCACTCCTGGATTTTCCACCCCCAGAAACTGTCCAAGGCATGAGGAGATTCCTTGGCATGTTAAATTATTACCGCCGGTTCATTCCCCATGCTGCCAAGTTCCAGGCTCCACTCATTGACGCTCTGGTTTCTACTAAAAGCAAAGGCTCAAAACCATACCCATGGACGCCTGAGCTCTTACAAAAATTCGAGGAATGCAAGAGAAGTTTGTCTGATGCAACATTGTTACACCACGCTATCGCCGATGTCCCCCTCGGTTTGTTTACCGACGCATCGAGCGTACATATTGGTTCATGTCTTCAACAGTGCATCGATGGCAAATGGTTTCCTATTGCATTTTTTAGTAAAAAGCTGACACCCAAGCAGTCTGAGTGGCCTGCATATTATCGCGAGCTTTTGGCTGTGTACGAAAGTGTTCAGCATTTTCGGTATATTCTTGAGGTCCAACATTCAACCATCTTTACCGACCATAAACCATTGCTCTACGCTTTTGTACAGCGTCGTGAAAAGCTGCCTCCCGCACAGCTTAATCAGCTGTCTTTTATTAGTCAATTTACAACAAATATTAAATACATCAGAGGGGAGGACAACGTAGTCGCAGACGCGATGTCTCGAGTTGACACAATCTCACTTGAGCAGGAATATGAAGCTCTTGCCAAGTCTCAAGAGGAAGACAAGGAATTGACGCAATTACTGCGTGGCAATACCAGCCTGAAGCTTTCCAAAGTAAGCGTACCTGGTACTGGCGTTTCCTTGTTCTGCGACTGCTCGACTGGCAAGCCTCGTCCCTTGGTCCCATTCGATCTGCGACGCGTTATTTTCAATAAGCTGCATAGTTTGAGCCATCCTGGCATTCAAGCCACGACGCGTCTTGTAGCTGAACGCTACGTTTGGCCGTCCATGAACAAGGATTGCAGAGAGTGGACTCGTACCTGTGACGCGTGTCAGCGCGCTAAGGTCACGAGACATAATACTGTTCCTCTTGGTAATTTCTCAACCCCCTCAGGTCGTTTCATGCATGTCCATATTGACATCATTGGTCCCCTGCCTCCCTGCAAAGGATATCGATATTGCTTAACTGCAATCGATAGGATGTCCAGGTGGCCTGAAGTTTGGCCCATGCAAACTATTACGGCTGAGGAGGTTGCCGACACTTTAGTTAGAGAGTGGATCTCTCGCTTCGGCGTTCCATCCATCATTACCACCGATCAGGGTACTCAATTCGAGTCCGACCTGTTCAGACGGTTGATGCAGAGTTTCGCCACGAAGCGCATCAGAACCACATCTTACCACCCTCAAGCTAATGGCATGATTGAGCGCGTTCATCGTCAGCTAAAAGCATCCATCATGTGCCATGGTGGCGAGTGGCTTAGTGCTCTGCCTCTTGTTCTTTTGGGGATGCGTTCCTGTTTTAAAGAAGATCTCAAATCTTCTGTTGCTGAGATGCTTTATGGTGAAACTTTGCGTCTCCCTGGCGAACTTTTGGTTCCCTCGCTTTCATCGGGGCCAAATACTAGCCCTGCTGATTTTGTCGTATCGTTGAAGCGACATATGTCTAATATTCGACCTGTCTCTCCTTCTCGGCACGGCAATCTAACCACCTTCATTTTTAAGGATCTCGCAACATCGTCCCATGTCTATCTGCGGGAAGATGCTGTTCGCCGTACCTTGCAACCGCCATATTCTGGTCCCTATCAAATTATTGAAAGGGCCCCTGATGGCAAAACTTTGACCATTAACATTCGAGGCAGGAAAACTGCTGTTAGTGTTGATCGCGTAAAGCCTGCGTTCATTGAACGGTCAGAGAATGTTCGTGATGTAGTTTTACCGACTGCGCCAACCTTAACTGCAGAACCACCATCACCTATTACTCAGCCGGTTCCCCCTCTTCCTCAAAGTTCTAATGTTCCGCCATATACCACACGGTCTGGTAGAAGAGTTAAATTTAAGGTTTTTAGAGACTAACTTGTCTTTCTCCGTGGGGGGGTGATGTGGCGTGTACAGGCACGATATAAAAAACTATAACTTAAGTTTAGAACATTTTTATATTTGTCATGTGTCAGAAATTTGGTATATAAGTCGATTAATTTGTAAGAATAAATCAGTTGTAAAATAGAGTTGTAAATATATAATTGGAAGGAAATACAACGTTATTTACTAATTAGAGGATTTTATTTAACCTCCTGAACAACACTAGCACTACACCAGCCCAGTGACTTTCCCTTCCAAAGCCTGTGTTTTAGGTAACAGCCGACTGATATACATTTTTTATAAATATACATATAGAAATAAATACATATTACACCCAGACTTGAGGCGGGAATCGAACCCACGATCCTGGAGCAGAAAGCAGGGTCACTACCAACTGTGCCGAGTCAATTAAAATTTTAAAAAATAATTACTTGCGGGTTTGTTCAAAATCGTATTGACTTGTGGTGTAATTATACCTACGATACAACGAACGAAGCACTGACCGTTCTGGTGTAGTGGTGCAAGTAGTCGCCTTAAAGCCTCACCTCAATGGCGGTGGTCGTGGGTTCGATTTCCGCTCGGGGCAGATATTTGTATTTGTGCCAATATTTGTTTCAGGTCTGGGTGTATAGTGGGTTTCCCCACCATGCCCCGGAGATTACGTAAAGTCGTCGGTCCCGTTCACGAAGCAATTACAAAGAGGAGGTGCCATAAGAAACTTTATTCATATAATGTAGTGTCGCAACTGCGCGGGGGTGCGAGGGGCTTCAAATAGCGGCAAGCCATCTAGCGACCAGTAGCTAAAACAAGTAATTGACTAAATTGACAGACGTTATAATTGTTCTACTATATGTCACTAGGTCTCTGCCAGGGCCGTACTCAGAATTTTTTAGTTAAGCATATATGTAATTTGAAGTTGGATGGCACACACTGATATATAATATTATCATGATTTACTATTGTATTGATAAGCTGATTTCGCTTTGTAGGATTTTAGTACAATGAAAGATCGTCATCCTATGCTGGAAAATTAAAGCTTGATATTATGTAGCCATGTGTAATATCGATTTGAGATTTTTCTCAATACGCAATTATCGACCTTTTTGTCGATAATTGCGTACTAAAAGTCAGCTTGTAAACTCTTGACGGGCAGACGGGCAGACGGGCAGTTGAACGGTTATTCGCCGAGTGAGTGAGCTATCTTCAATAATTATTTTGTAATAACCTTCATCACATACGCTCATTGACAATTTTTTTAAACTTTGTTAATTGAAAGCTTTTGAACAGTATCTGGGATCGTATTGTAGAGATAAATTTCAATTCTAAGTACGGCCCTGGCTAGACCAGTAGTTTTGCTACTTGCCGATATAGGCATGGTAATCACCGAACTTTCTAGACAAAATAAATAATATATTTAATTTAAATATTACTTACGAGAAGAAAGATATGTTTATTCCATTTGATTTTGATTTGTTCGTGTAACTTCTACACGATACAACACACCACTTCATGTTCACAACGTGCGTGGGTCGAGAATATTTTTTAAATATATAAAAAGGAATTAGTCACGAGAGCAACTTAATTGTCCGGCAACGACAGCTGTACTGACGAAAGCGACAACTGGTGGTAAGTAGATCTACTACGGTTTGATGTGTGGACTACATTGGTGGACGCTAGACTACATTGATTACAACACATCCTCTTTGTAATTGCTTCGTGGTCCCGTTTGTTATCATGGATGCCTTATAATAATCGTTACTTATGGTACGGATATTATCCGCTAACGCGCAGTGGAGCAGCGTGGTGGATTAAGCTCCAACCCTTCTTCTATATGGAAAAAAGGGCCTTCGCTCAGCAGTGGCTTATTTACAGGCTGATACAATACACTACAGTAAAGGAGCATTTGTGGCCTGCAGTGACGAAACTGAGCCTTACCATAAATATGAGAGTCCATCTAAGGAAGATGTTACTGCCGGACAGTTCTCAGACCTGTTGCTTAAAATAGGAAATGGTGATTTCCGGGAACCACATAATAATATTATGTATGAGTGTATATGAGTATGTATATATATATGGTTTAAATATCAATAAATATAGGACATTAAGAAAAAGAAAATAAAAAGTAAACAATACCTTCTAATTTAACGCATAAATTTGATAAATTTTGAAGTTTTATTACAAAAAAGGTAAAAATGATACTCAAGCCGCAAAAAAAGGAGTGACTTTTATGGGCCCAATGCAAGGTCAGTAAGAGTAGCAAAGTTGGTTCAAGTGTTTTCAATCTGGAAATTTTAAAGTCAAAGATGCAGCTCGCTCTAGCCGCCCTCATCTGGATAAAGTTAATGCTATTTTTGAAAAAATGGAGCAAGATCGGCAATTAGTAGTTACGACATAGCCGAGGAACTGAGGATCGACGGACGACAAACAGTTTTGACCCATTTGAAAAAGTCTAGCTATACAATATATATATATATATATATATATAAATCTCTACTGCCAACCACTAATGAGAATCAAGCAAGAAATTGAGAAAAAAAAACGAATATAATTGGTCAACAGAAAAGGCCACTCTTCATCATGATAACGCCAGACCACGTACATTTTTAGCCACCAATCAAAATATCAGAGATCTTGGTTTGGAAGTGTTAATGCATCCACCATATAGTCCTGACCTTGCACACTCAGAGTTTCGTCTACGTAGGTCACTCATCAAGTTTTGAGATGCTTGTAATTAAAAAATGGTACGCAAGTAGCCAGGTTTCTGGTTTAAAAAAAAATGATGTTTCAGTCATTTAACTCCGACGATTCCCGCGTTTTTTTTGCAACGATGGAGCTTAATCGTAAACATTTAAAACGTTTAACTGAAAAACTTACCCTTCCTATCAGATCAAGACTAGCAAAAGTGTTTTAATAGTTGGTTTAGCCAAATGGAACTTTGCATAGAGATTGAAGGAGTATTTCGAAAATTATTAATTAAAAAACTAAAAAACCCTTTCTGTGTAATTTGGAAATGAAATGAATTTGGCGCCAAAACTCCGACATTTTTTATTTATTTTTTATTTTCATATACCCAGTGTCACAATAAATACGAATCTAATGACACCTCTCAAACTAAAATCCATCGAGCCGTTCATAGAGGAGGCCATAGAGCGTGCCATACAGTTATACATACATACATACATACATACTAAAATATAACCTTCAGTCGGGTAAAAACTAAAATAAATATGGTTTATATCTTGCATAGTTTTTTCTTGTCTCAAAACTTATCGATCTACCGACATATACCGGTCTCTTGAGTATTCTTTGGGTAGTGTTGAGTTAACATCAAGAGAAGAACTGTCAAAACTACTTGTCGCATTTTTTTTTAAATCAAAATCCCAAGATTTCTACAGGTACGGGATTATGTCACTACCTACAAGATGGCAACAAAATATCGAACAAAATGGCACATATATTTATTTAATGTACTTATCTTTAAAAAAAAAATTTGAATTCGTACCTATAATATATACGAAGAAACTTTTCCTCCTACCTATAATAAGTTAGAATTTTTAAGTTATTATCTTCACATGCAATTTAATATAGGTACTTTTTTGTGAGTTTATTTAATAATATTTATATATATATAATAAAGTAATAAAAATGCGTTAAACTGATCACATTTTTTTTTAATTTTTAAAAGGAAATATGTAGTGTCATTTTAATCCAATTAGATTAAAATAAAACAATATATTCTCCAGAACACACTATTGTTTATTAAAATATTTTTAAACACTGATAACCCTGGATTTCATATCTTATAAACGTCCAATCACGATTGAAGAGAAAACCATGAGGTTGCTCTTTTACTGAATAAGCAGAAATTTTAATATGTCTAGTCATAACATATTTTGGTAGGTTAAATAATGTTCGTTTAAGGTTTCATTTTCTATACACTTATTTAAAAAAGCTCGTACATATAACGGCTGAAATTACTAATATTGTACGGGTGTAGGTGGATAAAATATTTTTAAGTACCTATACTAGTGATTCTCAACCACTGTGCCGCGGCTCTTTAGTGTGCCGCCAAATTTCAAAAGTGTGCCGCCAAATTTTGCAAATACATAATAATGTTAATTATTAAAAATATTTTTATTATTAGCTTGTAATTAATCCCTTAATAAACGTTTAGTTATTATTGTAGTATATATTAGTTTATTTCGTATATTTAAAATTTTTGTCATAACTTATTTATGCAGCGTGTTGTAGTAAGTAAATGATTTTTATCTTTTTCTTTGTGTGCCGCCAAATTTTGAAATCGTTAAATATGTGCCGCAACAAAAAAATGGTTGAGAATCACTGACCTATAGAATTAAAACTGTAACACCATAAAATAAATAAGCATTCATTTCAATCTTTATTTGCATAAACTAATCACAATATAAATATAGATTAACTATTTCTACAAATTGAATTTACATTATTTTTATAAACATCTTTCTTTTCTATGAAAATATAACTTGTCAATTATTTTTTAACACGACCAAATCCTATATTTATTTATCACCATTATTATTTACTATTGGTGCAGGTTGAGCTGATTGTATTTTTTATTATTTATATGAAACAAACAGATGTTTTACTGGTAGGTGGGTGGGGCTCAAAAAAATTGTACTTTTTAAAAATAAATTGCGGTCATCCGTTTATACTTGAATTCTGGTATTATTTTTAAGCTTTTTTAATGAAATTTTATTTGTTGGTGAATAATGAAAACATAAATAATAGTTAGGAGCCAAAAATAATCATCTAACCACCCAAATACACATTATTTTGGTACACGAAACATTAAGGCAATTTTGTTCTCCATACAAAACTAAAATGTCCCAGTGCAGTCTGAGGACAATGATTAATTTTTTACAAAAAAAATATGCTATTAATGTACTTTTTATTTACTAGCGTTGTTAGTATGGGAGCTAATTTAAAGCATTTCAAATGAATTTTAGAGAAATAGTACAATTTCTAACTAAATAATTTAATTTGAAAAAATGTCCCTTTTAATCTTCTCGTGTGTTACAATGAATGTGTTACACGGTAACTTTTGTTTCTGTAATAGTTCCACTATGATTCATATTATAATTAGGCTAAACTTTAACCTAACATCTATGAAGTGTCAGTTTTAATGTTAGCGTTTTAGTTTCGCGGCAAACGACGCGTGATGTGCGGCGTTCGTTTTTGTCATAGAAAAAATTGGATATAAAAAGGTGAATTTTGAAGGTACGTGTTTCTCTTTCGTTATATAAAATTATGAGATTAAATAAATCCTTGTTTAAGTCGTATGTTATGGCTTTATTTCTGAAATATCTTTGAATTTGAGGTCGTTTTAATCAAGTAAAGCCAAGAATCTTCTCGTGTGTTCAGTATAGTGTGTTATGTTGTGTTACGTGTGTGTTACGAAACACACTGGATAATATTAAGCATGATTCACAACATCTTTACCATGGTAATTTTTTCTTTATTGTATAACTAATTTTAATTAAAATATTTTAATAAATCATGTTGCATTTTATTTAATTTGAGGTATGGATGAACTTAAAATTGAAATAAACAAAAAAGCCCAGGGATAAGGTAAAATATTTATTAAATTATTAAAAAAAAATTACCTAACATTTTTAATAAATTGATAGGTATAGTGTAATCAAGGCCTTACTAATTTCTAGTGTGTTACAATTTTTCCAGTGTGTTGCGTGCGTCTCTATGTGTGTTATATTTTTTAGTGTGTTATGGTACAATTTTTTTGAGCCCCACCCAGGTACTTCATAAAATTAATATATAAAAAGAACTTTAGATACTTTTAAAGTATTATAGTAATAATAAACTATAATATTTCTATGATAACTTATTATTAAGCGGGCGATGGATCTTTTGAAATAGGAACTATGTAAGTATATTATACATTTTGTATCCTAACAAATATAGGTACTTGAAAAAATTAAGCATTTTAATATATATGAATCATGGGTAAGTAAGATTATTTTTTAGATACAAGTGTTACCGTAATAACATCTACGTTATTGTCGTTGTTTTTCAAACTTTGACTTGACCATGTAATCACCATAATTATACCTCGAAAAAAGAAATACTATAGCGACAAACCTCGTAAGATTCGAGTTATGCTCCTTGGTCATTTTATTTCAAATTATGACAATTGTAATTGAAACTAATTAATTATTAAAACTGTTTCTCTTCAAATTTCACTAATGGTCCAAGATCCCAGTGCCCCCAGACCTACGTCATTTTAGCAAAGCTGAAATTTTGAGGATTTCTAGTCTACTATGTAGTTAAGACAGTATGCGTATTTACTACCTCGAAAGCGGGGCCCTTTCACAGGTAGCGCGAACTAAAGGTGTATAAAAACTTTACTCACCTACGTTAAAGTAGAAACGCTCATATTTAAATATGTTTTTAAGAATATTATCAAAAACTGATATTTATTATTGCCAGACCGTTTCCGTGGGCCATTACTTCCGCCAGACGTTATAAAGGTTCTTTAAAAATTAGGCAAACTACGTTATAGTAGCAAGGCTACATTTTACATATATCACTCCTGGTACTATTTCAAGATCCTTTGTAAGCAGCCAGACCAATCCGATGGGCCAATCCTTCTCCCAGACGCCTTAAAGAGTTAAAGCTTAAACATATACGACCACCTCTATACTCATAAACTGCACGATTATTTATGTGTCTGTAGCGTGTTTTCTATTTAGAATAAGATCCCAGTGCCCCCAGACCTACGTCATTTTAGCAAAACTGAAATTTTGAGGATTTCTAGTCTACTATGTAGTTAAGACAGTATGCGTATTTACTACCTCGAAAGCGGGGCCCTTTCACAGGTAGTGCGAACTAAAGGTGTATAAAAACTTTACCTACTCATCTACGTTAAAGTAGACTTTTTTTTTTAGACTTTTTACTTTTTTTTTTTTTAGACTTTCCAATTTATTGCATCTAAATATGCAATTTATTGCATATTTAGATGCAATAAATTTGAAACAATAGAAGTGTAAATAATTTTATGGTTATTTTTTATTAAAATTTTTGTTTAAAATGTTACAGTTGACAAATTATGATTGAAAAAATATTATCTATTATGCAAAGTTTATTAATATTTTATTCAATAGTTTGTAACTATTCATCTTCATTGTCTTCGTTGCACGAGTCTCTACTTCCCTCATCAAATTCACATTCATATTGAATATTGAATTCATCTTCACCATCATGTTCATCGTCATTTGGCTCCTCTGTTATGATAAATAATTTAATGAGGTTGCGAATAGCTACAAATATATAAAAATAATTTAAAGTGAAAGTAAAATACCTAATTCATTTTGTAGTGAGTCACTAACAAAACTGGACAGTTGATCACCATCAAACCAATTAAAATAAAACTGACTATCTTTTAATATCCACCCATTGTTCTCAGGACTGAGCTGCACGATTATAGATTAAATAGAAAACACGCTACAGACACATAAATAATCGTGCAGTTTATGAGTATAGAGGTGGTCGTACATGTTTAAGCTTTAACTCTTTAAGGCGTCTGGGAGAAGGATTGGCCCATCGGATTGGTCTGGCTGCTTACAAAGGATCTTGAAATAGTACCAGGAGTGATATATGTAAAATGTAGGCTTGCTACTATAACGTAGTTTGCCTAATTTTTAAAGAACTTTTATAACGTCTGGCGGAAGTAATGGCCCACGGAAATGGTCTGGCAATAATAAATATCAGTTTTTGATAATATTCTTAAAAACATATTTAAATATGAGCGTTTCTACTTTAACGTAGGTGAGTAAAGTTTTTATACACCTTTAGTTCGCGCTACCTGTGAAAGGGCCCCGCTTTCGAGGTAGCAAATACGCATACTGTCTTAACTACATAGTAGACTAGAAATCCTCAAAATTTCAGCTTTGCTAAAATGACATAGGTCTGGGGGCACTGGGATCTTACTCTATAAATGATTTGAAAGCATACAAATATATCGAAATCTATTAGGGGAGAGTTGGATAATACCGCGCGTTTGATAATTCCACGCCCTAGCATATTTCAAAAACTAAACGCTAATTGCGCTATCCAGTCCTTAAAGATCACAGTCCGAGTCCTCTACCCCTCCCCGTGCACGACGGTAATTTACTCGGAGCAGCGATTAAGACACATCGTGTCTTACAAGTTTTTACTCTCGTTCCTTATAATTTCGCGGGCATTTTTGACAAGAGGTAAGCTATTCTATATTTGTATTTTAACACTTTGATTACTTTTATTTTAATCCTCACATACTATAGAATTAATGACTAGATTGATTTGAATACACAATTAACTTGACTGTATTATTTTGAGGTTATAAAATGAAATAACAGAGTTTGTCAATTCCGCGATTCCGCGCCCAGGGCGTTTACGAGTGAAGACCACGTACCGGCAAGCACAGTGTCGGACGGCCATCCACGAGATGAACAGACGACTTGAAGAGAGTCGCCGGAAGTCGTTGTATGGAGGCTGCTTTGAACCGGAGTCGATGGGGGGAGGCCTACGTTCAGCAGTGGACATCCAATGGCCGATATGGTTATGATAATTAATCTAGTCGTAAAATAATAATTATATTTATTATAGAAAGGAGTCTATGCTTTTTTTTTCTACGAACGAGTTTATTCAACGTTGCATTTTTTTTAATTCTAAGTTTACTGATAGAAATTCACGAAATTATTATGGGCACGGTTTTATCAAACCTTGGCACGATATTATCAGACCAGTCTGATAATACCACGCTTTCCTGTTTTTTTATTATTTTGCAATAATTAATTTTTGTTTATTTTTTGAAATATTTTGCCGTGATGTATGCGTAGCTAAATAAATTCTGTACTATTTACTGCATTTTTGAATATATATATCGAACCTTCTCCGAATTATAGGTCCAAGTTCTTAGAGGCTCGGTAATATCCAACTCTCCCCTACTTTATATTTTAAAGAACACATTTAGAGACGAATTACAAAAATGGCGCCATTATAATTATCGCGTTCTATATCAGCGAATGTTAAGTAAAATACATTATACTCCGGATTCATGACTTAAAATACCCACACTGTACTACAGTATAATCAATAACTTATAACAAACAAGGTAACGTGGTAGGTATAACGACGTTCTGTTAGTTTGTCGGTCGTCGTCGTGAGATAAATAGTCAACACTAGTGTACGTGTGCGGACACGTAAAGTACGACTTTTTTTTAGAAATTACCAAATTTGAAATGTTTTATCACAACTGTTTTACGATTTTTTCGTTTTTTTTTATGTGCCATTATAAAACACACTACGTATATATAGTACGTTCCTATAAATTTAAGCCATTGTATTAATTATGTACAGGTATTAGGTATATATATCACTACGGTGATGAAAACGTCGTGAGAAAACTGCAGTGAAAATTACGATCCAACTTCTCAAACATAGAGCAAGAAGGTAAAGCCGGTTGTAGGACGTTCACAGGTTGACAAAGTACAGTACAGTGCTATAGCGGTAAGTTGGTTGTTCTATTATAATTTTGGCAATTTCTAAAAGTTATGTTATCCGCTGAACTGTCAATGTATCGAGTACTATTTGACAAGATTTTACACCTCAAATGCCCGTGTCAACTACCGGTGGACATGACCTTGAACGCTAATATGCCCGTGTTTAGTACTTGTTGACAAGATTTTACGCCGTAAACTGCCCTTGTCCAACTACAGTTTGATACGGGCAGTCGGGCATTCATGATCGAAAGTTCTCAAAGTGAATTATAGCCATCTTTGTGGCTCTAAGGCAGATTTGTGTTATGTTATAGTTGTTCAGTTTCTGTCGGCGGACGGGCGGCGCGCGTTTCGCTGCGGGATGACGAACTCGGCGTGGTGCGGCGCCGTGAAGGGGTTGGTGGGCGCGAATGCCGTCGCAGAGTTCTGTCGCGACAGCGTGCCGCGCCGCGCCGGGGACGACGACGCTGACACTCTGCTCGTATATTACAAACGTCACATTATACTCGTAGTGGCGGTTCGCGCCGCGACAGGAGAGACAGAGTCGCGGTCGCCTGTCGCGGCGCGAACCACCACCGTTACTTTACACATTATGGGTGATGATGATGTCGACATGCTGATTATCAGATTATGTATGCGGCTATGTGTGTATGAACCTATTCGTAAATGTACATATTTAAATACATGTTTCCTCTGTGCATGTGTAGGTCACTAAGCTCCTCCTAAACGGCTTAATTAACTTTGATAGAATCTTTTGTATATATTTATGTGGGTTCCTGAATGATTTACACTATAGGCTGATCCGAAAAATCAATTTAGATACAAAAATACCCTTTATTCAAGTAAAACAACGACAAGTATTATATCTTTAAATGATATAGCTATATTAAATTCGGAAACATTATTAAAAATTATTTATTACACCCATTTTTTTTAAACGTATTTAGAACCGTCTATAATATAATGAACTTGTTTGTCGGTAATCAACAAACTCGGAAACTACAAACAAAATTGAAATAATTATTTTAATTAAAAAGTATGTATATTAAAACACCTGGGACTGGTGCAAACGTCTGCGGCGGCGGACTGCTGGCGCGGCGGCAGCGCCGGCGGAGCGCCGCGCGCCCCTCCCGGCCTCGGCGGGATCTGCGGGTGCGTTTAGTTGATATATATATATATATATATGTACAGGTCATATAAAAAGTATCCGCGGTTTTTTAGTAGATTTTTGAACAAATTTTTTTTATTGAAAATCAATTTTAATCAAGTACATATTGACCATTATTATCTATGATCTTTTGCCATTTTTCAGGTAGCTTCATAATTCCATCGGTGTAGAACTTCTGTGGTTTATCGTCGAAAAACTTAGCCAAGTGATTTTCAGCGGAGTTTCGGTCGGCCAATTTTTTACCATTAAGAGAGTTTTGCAGAGACCGAAACAAATAGTAGTCAGACGGTGCAAGGTCCGGGCTAAACGGTGGATGCATCAAAACTTCCCAACCAAGTTCCTTCAATTTATTCAGAGTCATCAAAGATGTGTGTGGCCGTGCATTGTCATGATGAAACAAAATTCCCTTTCTGTTGGCCAATTCTGGTCGCTCTTTCTGGATCAAATCAAATCAAACGGTCGAGTTGTGCACAGTATAGGACCGAGTTGATGGTTTCGCCAGGTTGCAGCAGCTCATAATGGACAATTCCCTTCCAATCCCACCAAACACTCAACATAACCTTGTTTGCCGACAATCCAGGCTTTGAAGTCGTTTGTTGACCATGATCGCTTGCGTTTGATATTCTCGTATTTCACCCATTTTTCTTCGCCTGTAATGATTCGCTTCAAAAATGGTTCGGTTTCATTGCGTTTTACCAGCATTTCACTGATGGTAATTTGATCGATCAAATTTCTTTGCGTTAATTCATGAGGCACCCAAACATCGAGCTTCTTTTCGTAGCCTGCTCTTTTCAAATGATTCCAAACTGTCATGTGGTTGATGTTTAGTGGCTCCGCTATTTCCTGACAGCTTACGTGCCGGTCTTGCTCCATCAGTTGCAAAATTTCATCGACTTTTTCAGTGACTGGCGGGCCAGAGCGAGGTGCATCTTTGACATCGAAATTTCCGGAACGGGATCGAGCAAACCACTCCTGGGTCCATCGTTCACTCACAGCATTCTCACCGTATACTTCACAAAATTTTCGCCATGTTTTTGCAGCGCCTTTACCTTTTTTATAGTAAAAAAGCATCATATAGCTTATTTCTTCCGATATATCACACATTTTAAAATCAATATAACTTTTTTCACAAGCAACGAATTAGATATCTATCTTGACAAAAAATGTCAGCTGAAATGTCAGCTTTTAAGCACATATTCGTTGGAGACAATTGGGTGAGTGTTGCCCGATATATAGGCATCAACACCATCTAGTGACAAAAAACCGCGAAGACTTTTTATATGACCCGATATTATCAATAAGATTTCATCAGAAACAGAAAGATTTTTTTTTTGTGAATTCAATAGCATTACCGTGTAATTATCTTATGCAGATGGTCACATATTAGGAACCTATTCATTGATGTTTAGGAACCGTCCATTATTACGTCAGTCTCGAAATGGGATGTAGATTTTTTTCTTAAATAGCAAAATAAAATTATTTATTTTACAAAATATGAGACAGATTTTTTAAACCGTTTTCTTGAAATGCATCTACTCATGTTATCGTATAACTTATATTATGTGCCAATTTTTTGTAATAGAGGCAGTTTGTAGTGTGTGTATGTAAGCCTCCCGGTTACATATATAAATTGTGGTACTCAAATAAAAGGAAGAATTAATAAACGAACTTTGGAGCAAACCAGTCGTCTCATTCAATCACACATTACAAGTTTAACAGCAAAAAATTGTTTGACCGTGACGTGTCGAGAGTAAAGCACAACTTCAACCGCTTCTCGGTATGAGGCGTGCAACACTATACAATTTAAAAGAATATCTTACGATTTATCGCAATAAGGCGGTATAGTATTAGCGCCTTCACGTTGAACGTTCAAGTGTAGCCACTTATTTTATCGCGTTAAAACTTAATGCAATATTTATCGCGATGATAGGCCAATGCCTCGTCAATACGTTTTCCGTTAATGTGTCCCCAGTATCAGGCACAGGTGACTGTCATGGCAGCTAGGGTACTAACGAAACAAAAATTAAACCTGCAGCAATGTGCGGTACCTGCGGCGGGTCGTGCGCGCGCGGCGGCGCGGCCTGCGAGAGCGCGCGCGCCAGGCGCGGGGCGGGCGGTGCGGGCGGCGGCGGCCGGCGCGGTGGCAGGCTGTCCGTTCTGTCCAGGGAAACGGTTTTATAACGACGATACTTTTTTTGACGACCCGTTTTCGACGCGGTCACAACAACTGGCTGATGCGCTGGCGGCTACGGGTTCGATCCCCGCAAATAATGATAAATATTTGTAGCCATATGTATGTCGTGGTCTGGACGTTTGTGCTTGTGTATTGTGTATGTTTCCGCACCCCCGACACAGAATTCACATCCTACTGGGGGCTGTTGAGTGTGAGACGTTTGTTATTATTTTTTTAAATTATTTATTTATTTTACACTTTGGAACACAGCTAGTAAAACATATATAACACAAAATACGACAGCTATAAGGCCTATTAAAAGTTTTCGCCTATACACAATAGTTTAGTACCTATCTAATTACAAGCTATTGTAAATTATAATGTATGTGATTAAGGAAGTATGTTTAGGGAAATGAGGAACTTTACACCCTGTTCCTCACATCTCCAAACTGGTGATCACGTCGGGGTCACCAGTTTAGGGGAGATGAGGAACAGATCACGTCGGGATCATCAATGCGGAAGTGTGAGGTTCCTCATTCAACATAGAAAAAGAAGGATCCTCCGACCAGACGGGAGTTGCGTCTGGTGGGCTACTGCGCCACTGAACGTTTGTTGTCAGGTTCTTGTATATATACTCAATCGCTCGGTTAACTTCGATAGCGTGATGTAGAATGCGTCAGTTCATAGGTATGTGACGAGATAGATGTCGCTACATATGCTATTAAGTAATCACAAAATATAATTATTAGCAGACAAAAAAGCTATCACACAATGTTTTCTTTAATTTTGGAACACTAGTAAGGAAAAGCTCTACGTCGAATTCCTGGCTTACAATGTTGAAAGAACGACTCGCTCTTACAATATAGGAGTTCTGCTTGCAAGTGTTTTTGGCGTTGGGTATATACACTAAGTTAAATTTCCGAAAACATGCAAAAGGTACTAGAAGCCCGAACTAGTTCAGCAAATTAAGGGTATCTAATGCTCTATTAAAGATTGATAACAAGAATGTCAGATTTGCAATCCTTCTTCGTTCAACCAATGGTAGGAAATGAAAGCAGAAAGTGTAAAGAATTTGATCGCCATTGAATATGCATTAAAAAGTTCTTTTCAACCTTTTCTAAGCGGTCTATGTATGTTCTGTAAGTCGGATTCCAAATTTGAGATGCGTATTTAAGATGGCTTCGAACAAAGGAACAATACAAAATCTTAATTGTTTTTATGTGTATAAACTCTGAAGAAATTCTAAAAATGAAACCTAGTGTAGTCAAAAATAACGCCTAAGTCGCTGATCATGTCCACTCTGGTAAGACAAGTACCACATAGTTGATAAGGGAATTGAAAACGACTTTGTTTTCTAGTAAATGAACATGTATAGCACTTTGAGACGTTAAGATCAAGTTTATTTTTTAAGCATTAGTCTTGGAAGCTATGCAAGTCTTTCTGTAAAAGAGAAGCATTTTTGACTAAACTTATTTGCTTCTTGATCTTAACATCGTCGGCATATAAAAGGATTTTGGAGTACTGAATACTGTACTATACTAGTTCTGTAGGTAGATTTCCAGATCGTTGGTATTGATCTGGAATTCAGTGAGCGTCGAAACAAGTTGGATAGTGGAACGGTAAGACTTTTAGCGCATTTAGCTATAAAAATTGGGTATATACAGCCACATAATCATAGTGGGATACTTTAATACTTGCTTACTGAAAGATGAAAATAGAAAGAGATGAGATAGAAAATTATTAGATGTAGCCGAATCTTGTAATCTATATATCTTACCTCTTGCAGCTACTCATCATTCTCCTGGCTGTATACCTCCTTATTTTGGTCTCATCTCTAGACTTAATCTCTAAGCACGGACAAGGTTCCGCTGTTGCGTTTTCCTATCATGACTTGATCTACCTCTCATACAAAATTCGTCCTCCTAAAGCTAAGTCTAGAACGCTTCTGCGACGTAACTTTGGGGGAATGGATAGAAGCAGACTTTGTGACGATGCCCTTCACTTAGATTGGTCCGTAGTTTTTGATGCTGGCACAATAGACAAAACGGTAGAGATATTTAATACGCTGCTCACTCGTCTTTATGACATTCACGCACCGATTAGACCGATCGAAATAAAACATCTTCCAGCGCCATGGTTGTCTGAGGACCTGAAGGTGTTAATTAAGAAAAAGAACCAAGCCAAATCTCGTTTTACGAAAAATAACTCTGACCATAACCGTGAGATTTACAAGAGGGCCCGAAATCGCTGTAATACATCTTGTAGAGATGCTCAACAACGCCACATTCACAAATCTGTCGAAAACGGCGACATCGCTAAAACCTGGAATTTTTTTTGAAACATTGGGAGTTGGTAAAGCTTCTAGTAAAACTTCTAGTAATATTGCTATTGAACTTCTTAATATGCATTTTTCTTCTTCCACTGTACTTGATGTTGCTGAAAAACAACAAACGTTAAATTTTCTTTCATCGCTTCCAACTTCTAACTTCCCACCGTCTAACTTTTCTTCTTTCACCGAATGTGATGTTAAAAGGAGCATATTGTCTGTAGCCTCGAATGCTGTCGGTACAGACTGTATAAGCCGTAACATGATCGTTCCTATCCTAGATATTATTATTCCTGTCTTAGTACATATTCTAAATTATTCCATCACATGTTGTATTTTTCCTGATGCGCGGAAACATGCTCAAATTATCCCACTTCCTAAAAAAGCTAATGCTGTCAACCTGTCTGATTTCCGACCGATCTCCATTCTCCCCTTCCTATCAAAAATTTTTGAAAAGTTAGTTTTCCATCAATTAAACATTTTCCTTAACGAAAACTCGCTTCTAAATCCTCTTCAATCTGGCTTCCGTAGTAGTCATAGTACGGTCTCGCGACGACGATATTCTGTTAGCCATGGACAATAAACAACTCACAATTTTGACTCTTTTAGATTTCAGCAATGCATTCAACACTGTTGATCACGATATCCTGCTGAGTGTATTACGCTCCTTTAACATATCTCCATCGGTGAGGAACTGGTTTCTGAGTTACCACAAAGGACGTCGACAACGTAAATGCCTTGATGAGGCTTTCTCTTCATGGCGTGATGTCCAAGCTGGGGTACCTCAAGGTGGCGTTTTATTTCCTTTGATCTTTTCGATTTTCATTAATTCCATTACTCAATGTATTTCTTCTCTCTACCATATGTATGCAGACGATATTCAGATTTATCGCCATTGTTCATCCGATCATATTGCTAGTACAGTCGATATAATCAACATGGACCTCAGAAATATTTTAGAATGGAGTAAGCGTTATGGACTTAGTGTTAATCCTGGAAAATCGCGAGTAATTATTATTGGCTGCCCAGGCATTATTGCGAAAATATACGACCAAAACTTACCTATTGTTATTTATAACGGTGTACGGTTGCCTTACTGTTCCACTGTTAAAGACCTTGGTGTTCACCTAGATAAAACGTTGTCATGGTCGGAGCAGTCAAACGAAATCAACAGGAAAACTTTTACAGCACTAAGCTCATTACGTCGCCTCAGATATGTTCTGCCAATCCCTACCAAAATTATGTTGGCAAACTCTCTCCTCCTATCTATTCTAGACTACGCAGATGCAAGCTATCCTAATTTGACCAAGGACAAACTTAATAAACTTGAGCGACTCCAAAATCTTGCTATCAGATTCATATTCTACCTTCGCAAATTTGACCATGTTTCCGAATTTCGCTTAAAGCTCAAGTGGCTTCCTATACGCTCTCGCCGGAACCTGCATATTCTTTCTCTGCTGTACTGTGTGCTATTTAATCCAAAGGCTCCTTCTTATTTAAAGGATAAATTTGAATATATTAGAAATAACATGGAAGAATTAGGAGCATCTCGAAGTCTTATGCTGAAACTACCTGCGCATAGAACTAAATTTTATGCTCAGTCTTTCACTGTTCAGGCTATAAAATTATGGAACAGTTTGCCATTGCACAAAAGAAAAGCCGAATCACTTTCAATATTTAAGAAGTATGTTAAGGATCACTATCTTAAACTGGAGACGATTTGATTAAGACTTTTTTTTTAAATGTCTTTCGATGCTTTTATATTTTTATTTATTTTATTTTTTTTTTTTTTTTTATATGTCAGCAATGCAATCTGTTTCGTGAACATTTAGCATAGGGTTATGAGTCTCTATATATATTGTCTTGAAGGGCAGTCTATCCAGCGACATACGCCCTTTATGTTTAACAATCCCTATAAATCTCTAGGGGACTTTCTTTTCAGTCTTTTGAACATTGTAATGTTATTCATTAAGTGCACAGTCAGTATGTTTGGATGGTTTTCTAGTCTATTCCTGTAGGATTTCATTGAGTGCTTGATCTCCTCTTGGACTGTTCTGATTTCAAGGTCGTGGTGTAATTGTTGGTTTGTTACAAACCATGGAGCGTCTGTGATTATCCTCAGCATTTTTGACTGAAACCTCTGGAGTATTTCCAGGTTTGAGTTGGCAGCTGTTCCCCAGAGTTGGATTCCGTAAGTCCAGATTGGCTTAAGGATACACTTGTATAATAAAAGTTTGTTATTCATTGACAACTGTGATTTTTTTCCGAGCATCCAGTACATTTTTCTCAATTGAATCCCCAGTGCTTTTCGCTTGGTGAAAATGTGTTTTTTCCAAGTGAGACGACGATCGAGATAAAGCCCAAGATATCTGGCTTCATTTGCTTGGGGTATCTGTACTCCGTTGAGCTTCACAGGGGGACATGTATCGCCTCGGGTCGTAAAGGTTACTTGCATTGACTTAGATTCGTTTGCATTTATCCGCCAGGTAGCTAGCCATTCCGTGATGCTGTTTAGAGAGCGCTGCATCATGTTACTTGCTTGTGCTGGTTCATCATGTGTACTCACGGCCACAGTGTCATTAGCAAAAGTACCTATTACAACGCCATCAGTAGTCGGTAAGTCTGCAGTGAAGACTAGGTAAAGGATTGGGCCAAGCACACTTCCCTGTGGTACCCCCGCATGGGTCCTGTGCAGTTTGGATTTATTTTATTTAATTTATATTTAATATTTATTAGTTTATAATTGAGATATTGATTATATTTTTTTTATCATAGATTACTATATCAGGGATTACTAGATCAGGGATTCCCAAAGTGGGTTCCGCGGAACCTAGGGGTTCCGTAGAATACTCATAAGGATTCCGCCTTAATTATTTGTTATTAGCTGTTCAATAGTACCATAGTTAACAAACATTATTTTGAAATAGCGCAAAATATGTGATGAGAAGAATTCATTACTTATTTATTTTATTTACGTAGCCAGATGTACTGATGTAGGGTTGAACGGACGTGTATTCGCCATTTAAGTGTTTTTTTTAGTTTGCTTTTTTAAATTTAATATGTGGTTCCATAAAATAAAAGGTAAATACCTTTAAAGATAACGAAACACCAGCCAAATGGCTGGTGTTTCGTTATCTTTAAAGTTTAGGAAGCCCTGATCTAGATAATTATGTATCTTGTATAAGTATTAGTATGTAGACATTAGTATGTAAGTTTATTATATAACTGCACAACCTACCCGTTTCTTTCTTTGTTGAACTATCCTTTTCATTTGGGTTGTCTGGAAGAAATGGCTAATTAGCCATAAGACCGCCTATTTTACTACACAATCTTGTGTCAACAATTTTGTAACTATGCTGTCTATTTAACTTGTGGTGTGCAATAAAGAATAAATAAATAAATAAATATGGTCCAGGCCGGCAGATTTATTAATATTAACATGTTTCAGTAGATCCAGCACGTTATTTGTTCGAATCGAGATACTAGTGATATCCACCAATGGCGGCTCTGTAGATTCAGGTATAAGTATTTTGAGATATTACCACTGGATTTTCCCAGGAAGTTGGAACTAAAATAATCATCGAATATGTCACAAATCTGTTTGCCGTTACTAGAGGACAGCGAACCGAAACACAACTGCTAGATAGGAGTTAATGCGTTTCTTAGATTTAACATAACCCCAAAAAGCTCGCGGGTTCCTACAGATATTTGTTTCAGTTCTTAAAATGTAGTCATCGTACAAGTCTCTCTCTACGCTTTTAGCTCTCTGTCGTAAAGTCATGTATGACTGATGATCAGAAATGTTGTTATATTTTTTAAACTTAGAAAAGAATTTAACTTTTTCTTTAATTATTATCTTTATTAAGGATGTTGTATACCATATGGGATACTTTCCAAGGGATGTAACGCGTTTCGACAGAATAAACTTACATTAGTGTGTAGCTGATACAATATATCATAGAAGTCACCTCCTCCTCCAGTGTCCTACAATTAAGCTCACAGTGCCAATCTACGTGATCGATTTCTTCTCTGATTTTATCAAAATCGATCTTGTTATATTTAAATTTAGATTACCCTAAGCGCTGTTATAATATATATTATTATAACAGCGTAGGCTAATCTAAATCAACGTCTATATTTTCTTTATCTATGCTGTACTGTTTTAGTCACAAACGGTGACATATTTTCCTGAGAACGACAATGGAGCCCGCGACCACCGACGTTAATAAAGCTTCTCGCATCACATTCGCAGAACAGTTATAAGTACAATTTCTTAAACATCAAATCAAAAAAATTCTACGTTATTTAATACACTCATTTGCAAAAAAAACGGGCGGTTTCGATTTTCTTCCTGGCTGAAAAAAATAAAATACCAAAAAGGTTTTAATCATTTGAACATGTTACTGGCCAGTTATAAAAGTGCCATAATGTTTATAAGAGTACATTCCAAATTCAAATTTTTGACTGAGCCTGGTTTTCAAAGAAAATAACTTTTAACTACATTTTGTGGCGCGAATTCCCTATAGTTAATATCGACTCTAATTAACTTTTTGTCAATTTTTATTAAATTATCTGGTGTCCTTGACATTTAAAAGTATTGTTATTGCTGTTTAGCAATCTCGAAAATGGTAGATAAAGTGATAAAAGCGAGCAAAATTATTGCGCTGCTTGAAGAAGGTTGCAGTCAATGCTTCGTGGCTCAGAGGCTAAATGTGAGTCGGTCGACAGTTCAACGGACCTGGCAGCGCTATCAAGAGACCGGTTCCGTCAAGAGAAGGCCTGGTTCTGGCAGAAAGACATGTACCGAACCACGGGATGATCGTTTTCTAGTTAGTCAAGCGTTGAGAAATCGCAAATCTTCTTATGTGGACCTCAAGAACACCCTCGAAGAAGTAAGAAATGTGCAAATTAGTCTATGGACGGTCAGGAGGAGGCTTCTCGCTGCTAATATACACAGTCATCGCCCGACACGCGGCCCTAAATTACTCCGTGGACATCGAGTTGCCAGGCTTATTAGGAAATTGTGTGTCATGGACTCATGAAGACTGGGATAGGGTATTGTTCTCCGATGAAGCCAGGATATCTCTGCATGGTGAAGACCGACGTCGGCGAGTGCTACGTAGACGAGGAGAACGCTTTGCAGAGGCATGTTTTGAAGAAATCACACCTTATGGAGGGGGCTCTGTTATGTTTTGGGCAGGAATAAATTCTATGGATCGTACGGAGTTAGTCTTCATCGAAAACGGTACACTGACTGGACACCGATACATAACGGAAGTTCTAATTCCGTATGCACAACCCGCTTTAACCGCTCTTGGCGAAAACTCAATTTTTATGGACGACAACGCTCGCGCCCACCGGTCTGGCGGTGTGGATGCGTATATGCTAGAAGTCGGAATTCGTCGTTTGGACTGGCCAGCTAGAAGTCCGGACCTCAATCCCATAGAGCATGTCTGGGACGTTCTGAAGCGACGAGTGAGATCAGTGCAGCCGGCTCCGCAGACCATCAGAGAGCTAAAGAATGTGATTACCGCGGAGTGGGAACGTATTCCCCAAGAAACCATAAAAGATATACTCACTAGCATGCCCAGACGAATGCAAGCTGTGATTTCAGTAAGAGGGGGTCACACTCAATACTAAACTTTTATCTGCTTTTAATGTATTCAAGAAAAACAAAGAAATTAACGCGTTTCATTTTTATTTTGCGAGCAGGTACAATCATAGTGTTTTGAGCTTAAACATTATTTCTTAATAATTTAATTAAAATGTTATGATAAAACTGATGGAAACTATTCCTTCCTAATTAATTTATAAAATTCTGAGGATAACAATACCTAAAATTGTCAAACAAACTAATAGTAACTATAAAATAGTTCTTTGCTTAAGTGCCCGTTTTTTTTGCAAAAGAGTTTAGTACGTTATATAAAGTGTGTCGGCAATACTAATGCGAAGTAAATTGAATTTTAACTTTAAAAATTAGTTGCTTATTTCTGTTTGTCACACCATGGTTACTATTAGGTACCTGTGCGCCGCTGGCCGTGCATCCATCTTCTCGGGACTATCTCTTCTCCCACTGTCCTCTAGCGCGTCCCTCCCCTTCTTTCCGCTATCTCCCTCTAATACATCTCTTTCCTTCTTCCCTCCGTCTCCATCTACCCCATCCCGCGGTCTTCTCTCCAAGCCGGTATCCGGTTTCGGTTGTTCCGGTAGTATTCTCGGCCGGTCCGGCAGTACGCGCCTGTCCGGTGGCACTCGTCTCTCGGGTTCACTGATACGTACATCCGAGGGTCGCCTATCCACCTGGATAAAATTTAAGCAAAATTTGAAGTCCAACGTTACAAAACTTGGCGATAGATAAGGCGAAGCATATTGTGTATTGAGGCTTAAGGTACAGCTTCCTCAATAAAGAGGCAACAAATCCAGAAATTTGCGCGATCAAACAGGCTCGTCAGTTTTACAACATTAATATAGATATTAAATTATAATTTCCTTCTACAAAGGAGTTGGATTACACAAAATCTGAAATCATCTCATTTTTTTTCAAATTTATTTATTGAATTAAAGAAGGATTTAAATTTCAAACATCAGTAAGATGTCACATAAACTCATTCGAGTTTTACCGGACATCAGTTTCGTTAATATCTAGTAAGTATATATTATTAGATAACTTAGTACTAAAAATAATATGATAGGAAGATAAGATTATAAATTTACAAAATATATTAGGTAGCGATAACCCATATTAATTAATTATCATTCACTAGTCAGTTCAACGCTGTCTGCCTATAGACCGACCAACCAGTTTAAGTGGAAGCGAGAGTGATGTTATATATATATATATATATATATATATATATATATATATATATATATATATATATATATATATATATATATATATATATATATTATGTATAAGTATAAATTAATTATTAACTAAATTTTTTTTTTTTGTATAGTAAGTATTTATTTTATTATTATTTTATCTAGTTATATATTACTTATTTAAGTTAAAAATTTGATATAATATATTCTAATTATTTGACAGTTACTTAACTATTTCGTATTTTTTTTTTATATTTAACAATATGTATATACATAGTTTGTACTATATCATCTTGTAAACAACTCACTACTGAGCGAAGGCCTCTTCTCCATATAGAATGGTTGGAGCTCTTAATCCACCACGCTGCTCCACTGCGGTTTGGCGGATAATTTCCCTAACATGAGTAACGATCGTTATCAGGCGTCCATGATAACAACCGGGACCGACGGCTTTACGTGCTCTCCGAGGCACGGTGGGGAGACCCACAAGGACATACACCCAGACCGGAAACAAATATTTGTACAAATACAAATATCTGTTCCGACCGGGAATCTAACCCGCGACCGTCGGCACGCGGCGTTGAGGCGACTACTTGCACCACTACACCAGTACGGTCGTCGTATATAGTTTATATACACAATAATGTATGAAGATAAAACACAAAGCAGAGCTCAGAGAAATATATTCAGTGTGGTGAGTCTAAACCTTCGGACTAGTTATGTTAGCGGCGAGCGCGTCGCCGGGCGGCGGCTGGATGCGCGCCGCCTGCTCGAGTATCGCCTTCTTCTGCTCGTGTCCCGCCGCGAAGTACGAGAACACGCACAGTACCGCGTAGCATATCTGATCCGCCTGCAACAGTTCACACTGTTATGTACCCGAACTAATGTAAATTGTATTGTACTATAAAGTTTTATTGTAAAAGGTTATGGGAATTGAAAAAAAAAACAAAACAAAATTATATATAAATACGATCAGCGTTTCTAAGTCTAGCTTTTATTATTTAAATTTTTAATAATAACTTCGAACGGAGATTCAACGGTGGCAGCGATTGCGGTGCAGTTATTCATAAGAATACGAAATAAATATAGGTACTTACTCGTTTGTAAGCATAACATTACAAAGTGTAGGTATTTAAAATATATATTGAATTTACTTAATATATTAATATACTAATATATATTAAACTTAGATTAATATAAAATGGCAAAAACGATACCCTTATATCCATACGTCTGTAAAAAAGGAAGTAAAGGCGAGAAAAGACCAAAAAGCGATAAAAATAGTAGATAAAAAATAAAACTAAGACGTGTACATACATCGGGGTGAGCTATGAAACGTAAGGTGCATAATTCGGTTGGTTTCCATTGACCTCGACAACGAGATAGTACCGAGTAAGCCATATTGAGAAGAAACGATGGAGATCAAGCACTACTTTCTCTGCCTACAACATAAAACAAGGATCCATGAACTAAATAAAAAATAAAAAGGAGATGAGGCGATGGTAAAACGAATACAGGTGATACCTTACCATTATTGATTTGTATTTCCTCTGTATTATTTGTCTTGTTTTGGGATCTGTAAATAAAAAAGAAAATGATATAAAATAGTCCCATTATCTTTAAGTTATACTATGAATAATTATAATTGCGGAGTAGTTATGTACTTACTAAATTCTTCTAAAACGAAGATACCGCCGTTCTGTGTGAAGCACTTTCGTATGTGATCGAGCCGCACGAAGAACTGCAAGACAGATTTTAGTGTACAGCGCTACATGTAATGAAATTTATATGTTGTGACTGCGTAGTCATAATTATCGCGAGGGATACAAATGTTGTCATATTATGTTTGCCATATAGGTACAAGTTAGTGGGGAATCACAAAATCGGAACATTAGGTACATAAACACGATTTGGCAACATTTTAATCATATAGTTGCTTTTTGTGCATTTTGAAAAAGTGTGCCAAGCGCTTTCCTCAAACGGATACTCTGCCTAAGTATACTAGTGCACTACATTTGAGTGATACGTAAAATGCATTCTGTCGATATTTCTTTATATCGTTAAGTGATATTTTAAATCTACAATAATAAAGTAAGTACATTTTTGCTTTTAACTTCGATTTGGCTACTTTGACTATAAATTAAGTTGCGATAACATTAACTTACATTCAGATAACAAATTTTACTATAGAGAATTCTAATTAATACTTAAAGAATTTCATCAATTATACTTCCGTTTTTATTTAGTAAAATTGGATGATAGTAGTTCGCAGGGTCGTCTTTGGAGATCATGGGGCCCTAGGCCCGGATCACTTTGGGGCCCCTAATATTAAAATAAAATCGCAATCACTGAAACCACTAACCCAATGCCCAGTGAGTTAGAAAAACAAAATTATTGGGAGAGAATTTATGAGATTATTGAGTTATCGGTCGATAAATACTAAGTTATTTAAAAATTGAATCGCTGCCTTAAAAATAACAAATTTTCGTTCTTTTTTTCAAATAAATATTTTTTTTAAAAATAATTTTATCATACTTTATAGGGCCCCTAGAAGCCCCTAGAAGCTCGTGAGCCTGTATACAAAGACGACCCTGGTAATTTAAATATACTTCTAGTAATGTGAGCGTATTTTAATTGATATTTTTTATAAATAGTGTTTATTTAAATTTAGTTAAATATACTACTTATAGTATATAAGAACATGTTGAGTACTGAATGCAAAAACAGTAGGTAATAACTTTCAACCAATAAAAACATGCAAAGCAATACTACGTGTGAATAAATATGATCTATATTTAATACAATTAACTACTATGAAGAACTAAATAATGTATGCGAGTTAGCAACTAAGTACCTACACGGGCACGTAAGTGCTATAATAAATAGGTATAATAAGAGCACTATTTGAATCAAATTAAAAGTGTATTAAATGTATCTAATAAAACTTTATATATGCATGCTTATTTAAGTGCCTACATATTTCTTGAATTAACTTAGATAGTACTAAAAACTATAAACTGTAGTTCATTAAAATAAAAGTTCTTAAAAAATAACATTGGCCAAGTCTCCAATTTCTTAAGGCTGTATCAAAATCATGCATGTCAGCAGGCATGCGACAGAAATTCCTACTTGAGAGAAGGATTTTTATATATTAACACTCATTGCAAATTTCTCGTCATATACACATGTACACAAGGTGTTTTTAATAGGTAAAACCAATATAACGTCATCGACGTGATCGATGAAACTTGCAAAAGTGTAATAAACTAGGACTGTTAAAAAAGGCGATGGCGAAGGAAGCAGTGCTGGGTGAGGATATGGAAAGGAGAAGGCAAAGTGAGGTGAGGCGAAATGAGGCGAGGCGAGGCAAGGCAGGTCAAGGCGAGGCGGGACGAGGCGGGCGTGAGGGCGGGCAGTAGCGCACCAGAACTTGTGAGATGGCGAATGCTCTACGACTGACCTCGTGGTAGCGTCGGTAAGCTTTATCTCGTGTGACGCTCGCTCGGGTTCGGGTGTAGGGGACCGACTAATCTCAGCACGTGGTGCGAGTGAGAGATCGAAACCGCTCGCCGGACGATCCGTGATACGAATGCAAGCTATCGGGTGCGGTAATGAACAAATAAACATAGGGCGTCTATGTGCATGCACGAACGCGCGCGCGGGCGCTCGCCGCACTCGGGAGAACTAAACAATGCTAACAACGGCTAAAACAATCGGTAAGCCTCAAACTACAAGTAAAGCCCTACGACCTCGAACGATCATCGCTAACGTGCACGCGTCGGCGACTACGACGACGATCGCGAGGTCGCAGAGATCGCGTCGATCATCGTCGTTGAGCCATTACTATTTTATGAACCACTTGGTACCTCGAAATCCTTCAGCGCAGCGGCGCGGGTTCGGCGGGTCCGGAAAGGGTAGAACAGACAAAAAGAAGATATGTATTAGTAGAGGGCGGCCGAGCGCGTGTCAAGGACCATCTCAAAAGTTCCTAGCGGAGCGGGCGAGCCGCCTCGCCAGCTGCGGACGAGTAGCGCATGCACGACTTGTATGTATGGGCTAGATACGTCACTCGGATGGACAACGATTAACCTTAAACGTAATAGAGTACATCTAACTATTACATCGAATTAGTAATAGATAAAAAGATAATAAAACACGATATTCGTTCAACAAAAGCTGTATTGAATTTATAAATACAAACTTGAATAAAATAAAACCGCAGTTAAAGAAAATAAAATAAAAATGTAGGAGAACATGATCAGCACAGTGTGATTGTATCTTTAGTACACATAGAAAATAAGTAGTGAAAAAATCGAAATAGGAAAATTTGAGTGGTCCTTGTAAGGTCTTTTTTAATTCATTTATTTTAAATATATTAATGACAAACTGTAGAATTCACATTGCTAGGGAACGTCGTCTTAGCGAATCTTATGATGTTAATGTTTGCAATACAGCTGATAAAGATAGAGTACTGAAATCCTCACGTTCGACATTGATGTCTCCGTGAATGCCGAAACTCATAAAGTACGGTGGTAAGATATAATAATGCAATGCACTAACGTCACCGGCACAATATTCAGACGGTAAAGCTTTGGCCAGCGAGGGACGCTGTCCCATTCACAAAGATTGTCGCACAATTGTTTTGGACGACATTCTGTTTGCATCATTTGTATTGAGACATATCCCAAAATAAAGCATGAACACTGACGGATATCTTACCTGTATAGATACGTAATGACAGTACCAAAACTGAAGCAATATTATATGATTATTCAGATTTTGGTTTATCATTGTTTAGTAAACATATATCAAAGCTGACAAAAATTATATTATCTGTACATTAAGGGACTAACCTTGCTGTGATGAAACAGGAGCCCGACGCCTTCCATGCACACCTTAAATAGTCGTAATAAAAATTTATAATGGGATCAAATATATAACACAATTTTAAAACAAATTTTAATAATTTGATTTTATTTCCTTTATGTAGTCGATTAAATCTTGAATTATTAACTTTGAATATTGGTTATAACGAAAAATTAAATTAATTAAATGAATAAAAAATAATGATAGGTACTACAACAATCTTAATATTAGAATGTTTTAATATGCTGCTTAAAATAGCTAGACAATCCGGAAGTATGTATCTGAAAAATGTATTATAATTATAACAAGTTGTTTTATTATCAAAACGAAAGATTTTAATGTATGTGTCGCATTTTATTACGACTTCATTCATTTTATTTAGGAATTATAATTTGCATAGGTATATACGACAAATAAATTGATTTAAAAGGTTAATTTCGGTTTTATTTTCTAAAATACGTCTCTATCTTTTATTAACTTCCAGAGTTGATAACGATATGTAAGTACATACATAATTCTTACATAAAATAGTCCAATTTATGCTATAATAGCGCAGTCATCAGTCCTAATAAATTGGTCTGTCAGTTATATCCGTATTACGTATGTAAGATTTGGGTGTTGATCGAATGCTTATTTAAAAAATGCTTATGTAAAAAAAAATTTAGTAACGATATCTTGTGCTTATATTGTCAGTCAGTAGAGGTAGCTTATGTTAATTTCGCTTGGCTATCGCTTCTCAATTGCAATTTGAGAACAACAAGTTTAAAATTCTTTAATATCTCAGCTATTGCTTGACACATAGTAGCCTGGTCAAATAGCTGAAAAATATTATCACACACTAGTAAGAAAGTTACGCAAATAATATATACAAGTAAACACAATAATATATACAGTCACAGCACGACCTCCAAGGTTACTTGAAACATATACATATATATATACTTGACTGTACCTCTAGTTGTTCACTGAGGTACAGTATATGTATATACAAACTTGACGCACGCATGCAATGTAGCAACATCGGCCAAAATAAGCATCTATACTTGACATCTACACCTTACTCTATGTACACGTTGTAACTGAATCTATACAAACTTGATATATTAAAAGCACCGGGCGCCAAAATCACATGAGTAAAGAAACGGAACCGAGACAAATTTTCTAAGGAGCGAGTAAATTTTATACCTATTTTGGTAGGGTTGGCACAGGAGGATAAAATTTGGAATAGATAAAAAATGATGTGTTTTTATTCTTTCTATTATTGTTCATACACACTGTACAGTAAACAATATTTATACTTTTATATTAAAACACTATTAAAATTACATTAAAACACTATTTAAACTATCAAATTATCATTAAATCAAAACACGACGCGCGACGTTTACTGCAGCCCCTGAGTTTGAGCACTCGCCGAGCCGGTGCAGGCCGGTAGAGCTCCGCACGTGACGGAGCGCGAGTGCTCACGCACACACGCGTCAAGCTTGTGGTAGTGTACGTATCGTAGCGCGCTCGTATGAAGAAAGAAAATAAAGAAATAAAGAATAATTTTATTTGGTAATTCACAACAGACAGTATTACTTTAAATAAATAAAAACACAAGAAATACCAAAAAGGATCTGCCTCAGTTTTATGCTTCTTTACCAGGCGTACCCAGCAAAGAGGCGCTGGTTTTCAGGCAGACCCTAAGAACGATAAAAAAGAAGAAAAATATACGAGTAAGAAGGAGAATAATGAATATAAAAATAAAAAAATAACAATAATTAGCTACTTAGATCGAGAACAAAGAATAAAAACAACAAATTTCACAAGAACAGAATAATAAATTACTTATTATTCACATGTTTGTCAAGATATTTTGTAGTATGTATATGAAAAAGTGTGAGGTAATATATAAACACAAAAACATAACAGAAAGTATTTGAGAGGCAAAGAAGAGAAATAACTTATTAGGGTTTCAGTAAGTAATAGCGTGAGTCAAGTAAAGTAAAGGAGTATTTGTCGCAAAAGATAATGTTGTACAGATAATGGAAGAACAATATATATGGGGAGTAATAAATGACGAAGGATTCAAAATAACAACGACCCCAGGCATCAGTATCAGCTATCCGTGAAGAGAACCCAGGGTAGAAATATTTATTAATGCCATGAAGCTGTCATGAAGCTTTGTCTCTGTTCAGTTTCTTTACTCCAATGCCAAAATGACTAAACCTGACAGATTATATCACGCACACGCGTACTGTATGTATACAAGACAGCGCACGGCAACGCAGACGGTTCGGACCATCAGTACCTGTATGAGGCCGCCCTCCCCCGTAGCGCAGTCCTGCACGGGGAACTCCCCGCCCAGCTCGGCCGCGTCCTGCCGGCGCCCGCTCTTCTCCATCGCCTCCTTGATGCAGTAGTACAGCGCTTTGCACTGTACAATATTATTCTTCTCATTTATTTATATTTAGACCGTCCGTATGATATCAGCTGTAAATAACCGTATTTTAACTACTGCATCTATGCATCGCAATGTCATGCAACTCAAAAATATTTTTCAAATCATATCAGTAGATCCCGAGATTAGAACCTTCAGACAAACAAACGCTACCGCTTTATTATATTAATAAAGATTTAACCAACAGAAGATACACGAATTTTACTGAACTATGAGGAATATACATGACTCAACACTTGATTAAATACACCTATAGTAATATATATAGATATCATAGTTGCAATATACATATATATGCATATAATAATTACTTTTCCCGTAACCATAGGGCTTACATCCGTTTAATTTAAATTCCAATTTTACTTGGACAGGTACGAGATGCAGTTTTTGACCATATTTTTACTTAGAAGTAAACAAAATTTCAATAATCCAAACTAATCTGCACTTTCTTTTAAGTAATTATCAAACATATTTTAAATAAAAGAAGACTAAAAGAATATACCTTTTTTGTATAATATTTATGTAATTGCGTCTGACCACCGTTTTTCCTCCAAAGGCACAAAATTCGTATTTTCGGACTGTACGTCATATTAACCAGACGTTCATACCACCACCGCTCAACGATTGTTCCTAGAGAATACGAATATTTTTACTTATTAAAAATATTATATATATGAGAATAACTAAATTAATTTAATTATCTTACAAAACGCCTCCTAAATGATCCCTACGATTAAGAAGTACAAAATATGCGTTCGCTGTCCTAAGTATTTATATCTAATGTAAAAAAAAAAAAATTCATACTTTTATATTTTAATAACTATTATCACCAACGCTAGCAACGTTGAATTTTTAAGAATTAAAGAAAAAAAAATCCTTACACTTAATGTGTGATGAGGTCTTTGCCCAGCTAAATTTACTAGATATTAGAGATAGAGTCAAAACGCTCTAGGTACCATATTAATTAAAAATACTACCATAATTAAAAATATACCATATTAATAAAAATACTATTGCTATCTCAGGAACAACCATAAATTAGTTTAAGTAAAGAAATAAAGTCCTCGACGACCTCGTGATATGTTAAGATTATCCAAATTTTTTCCTCAAAATTTTATTTTTAATAAATACACGGTAGGTATATATCAATGCATTACGAAAATAAAGTGAGTAAGAGGCGTCATTTGAAGCTGTTATGGTGGCGGTTCGCGCCCGCGACGGACGACCGCGACAGGAGAGACAGAGACAACAGAACCGAGAGGACATGATATAACTCGTCGCGGTCTCTCCCGTCGCGGGCGCGAACCGCCACCAGCACCATCAGAGCGGTGACGTACCCTGCGTAGTGCGCAACACGAGCCCGTCGTGGCGCACCTCGAGGAAGCGCAGCGCGCCCGCCGCGTCCCCCTCGTGCACCGTGAACGTGGCGCGCCGCACCTGCCGCGAGCCCAGCGCCTTCAGCGTTATGTCGTTCCCGTGCTGGGGGTACGAGTGTTGTTGTTAGGGAAAGGCAAAGGACTATACTGTATACTGTCCATACAGCCTAGTCTAAATTTGTAAATTTTATTCCGATATAACAAAAGGCCGGAGCCAAGTCTGAAGTACCAATCGCTGGGGGTACGAGTTAGCTTCGATCACTCTCATAAAGAATACAGACGGAACAAGGTAAATTGATTTCGCCAGCCTAGCCTTAAGTTTTATAATAAATAAGTTTCGCTTACGGTTATAGTGGGACTAGGTAAAACTTTAGAGATTCTAGCGATAAAATGGTTGGCTAATCTCTGTAATTTCAAAATTAAAACTTTAACAGAGCCTTGTATGTATATATACAGGGTTAATTCTAAAACACCAGCAACCTCGCAGGACAAGATAGCTAACATTATGTACAACAACATTTGTTCTACGACTTTTGACATAACTCAATACATTAATTAAAAATGATTTTTTAAGTTTTTATTGTACTTCTCTGAAATTTAGAGTCTATGTTTCATTCATTATCGAAAGGATGACGCGACGCTCGGGCGCGCTTGCATAATAATAGTAATAAATAACACTTTCTCTGCCCGATAATTCTAGTTAATAAAATTAATATAAATTGCTTGGTGGGTTTGTGGGCAGTATCATAGTATGTACATATATCGCAGTGACTTAAGTGAATAATCAAATTTCTGTTTTGTCATGTCCCTGCAATACGTAAACTGAGTCCACAATCCCTTCATACTTTACCAGGCTTAGAACTGGCTATATTAAACAATAAAAAAACAAATAAATCGTATATATAGGAGGGCAACACATCTGCATAGCCTCCAGAGGTTACCGCACAACCAGTTGTGCGGTAGAAATCCGGTACCTAGTCATCAAAAGGCTTCGTTCGACTGTCCGTATGCCCGCCAATACTATAAAAATGTAGGTATGTAGATTAGTATCTGAATTCTGAACATAAAAAATATGTGAAAATTATTAACGTAGGTAATTATTCTTTAACGTTTACTAAAGTCTAATTAAACCAATTTAATATCAAATATTGGTAGCTAGGTATTATTCACTTTTTATTGTTAAATACAGGCAGGCATAAGTATTTCAAAAGTGAAATCAGCGTATTTACAATAATTAAAAAAAAATTGACAATAAAATAATATTTTCAAACGAAATATTACCTCTAAGGTTAAAGTAACGCGCATGTCGGTGCGTATCGCGCAGATAGCGTTCAAAATAAGTCACCATCACAACGAACACACAGACAACACCTAAAAATCAGCTGTTCACTAACACGTGCTAACACTTCCGAATTAGTTTTAATTTTATTGAACGCACAAATTATTTTAGTTAACCGAATCAGTTACAAAAATTTACTCGTGCTAGTTTGTCAGATTCGGTGAGTTGACATTGTCTCACGGCTCAGTGTAGGTAAGTTCGAATATCTAGCTGCATATTGCCGACAGGCTTCCGACACATTGTCATCACACCTAGCCAGTATCCTCACCATTTCCGTGTATTCGACATTAGAATAGCGGCGGTACCATGGTTATAAAATAACTTTAGTACAAGTACAATACATCGATCGATACGAATAAAATAAATACGAGTAGCACACAAAATCATATGACGCGCGCGCATCAAGGTCGCCCGCCGCCGACTGCCGCGGCTCACGGCTGGCTAAATAGGTCAAGTTCAAAGGCGCTAGCGCCGCCCCCGTACCTTTCCCCTCACAATAGTACGTGGTAGTTATTTACCTAATCTTTGGGACGCGCGTAGAGTTTATTTCATTCGACGAAAAATTAAATTAATATTTATTTTTGTATGAAAATAAAATCTAACAAATTAACAAAAGTGGTAGAACAAATGTTGTTGTACATAATGTTAGCTATCTTGTCCTGCGAGGTTGCTGGTGTTTTAGAATTAACCCTGTATATCTACTATTTATACTTTTTAGTGGTAATTAGCTTCGATAAAATACTTTCTGCTTCTCTGTTTCTGTATACTATAATCTTTTTAATCTGTTCTGTATGTTAGTTCATACAACAAACATAGAATTTATTTGAAAGGTTTCTATGACATTATGGAATTATATCCAGGGTTAATTTTTTACAGTTTTGTACAAAAACTCATTTTATGTTACCAAAATATAGTGAATAGTCAGAAGTTAACAGTCCTCAAAATATCAAAAAGCTATTTATTAATTTAAATTAACAATATGTTTTTTATCAAGAAAAATCTAAGAATACGAGGATTTAATTAATGTTTAAAATAGAGGAAATCTTGGGCTATTGGGCATACTTACCAAATTATGAACTACATCCAAAAGATGATTAACCTCCTGACTATAAACAAGTCCAATATGACTCTTAGCCAATAATCGCCGTACTTTATTCCGAATTATATCTGCCTCTACTCCAAACAGTACCATTGCTGCAGTTAAATTATATAAAGCAGTGGACAGTAGTCTATCTTCTTCATGTTCGAGACGCTTCCTTTCCGTCTCACTCAGACATTTGTAGCGCTCCATCATCTCATTAGCTCCTTGATCCATACCTATCATATCTCGCTCTTGACTAACTGCATCAAGAAAGGCATCCTCCCAAAATTGCATTTGGTCCCATAAATTGGATCTTTCTTTGCCTAAATTGTATAAAAATAATAAATTATAAACCAAACTTTTTTTAAAATTTATTTAATTTTACAATCAATTACTTTATAAGAGGCAACCGTACATAAAAAAGAAACTTATGTTTTTAACGAAATGTTTACATGATTATTAATATAAGAATAAATGAAAGGCATTAGATATATGTTTAAATATAACCAATTAAGTAGATATTACCAATTAGCCCTTGAAAAAGGTATGTACGAGCGGTCTCAGGAGATGTAAGGGGTGAAGTAACGGGCACTCCTGCCATAGGCCGACCGCTGAGTGACGACTTAGACGAAAAGACGCTTCCTGTACGACCTTTGCCTGTAGCGCGATTCACCTGGCAATTATTAATATTATTTACGATGTTACGACGATCTTAGAAAATATTTTGCCGATTTTTAAGGAAACCTATGGATAGATGTTATTTCAAAATCAATGTATCAGGAATTCAATTTCGGTAGGTATATATACGTATGTCAAGTTGGAGTGTTACTTTTAGCCTAACTTGCGGCGCTAGATAATAATTAAATGAAGCTTATTTTAGCCCGTCCGATACTGGGTTTCCCCGATACTTGTGTCATCTGTCTTCAATAACTAGTGCATTAAATTAGTTTGACTGTGATTTGGTATACCTAATTCTTTACGCCAATATTCAAGAAAAATGTTTTCGTATTTCTATTTGCTTAAAGATTATTATTTTTATTATTAAGCTTCGACTACATAAGAAATACGTTTTAATGCATTTAAATGAGATACTTTTCTTTAATTATGAATATACATATGTGTTTGTGTGTTTATTTAGACTCGTAACGTTGATTTCGAGCTGTTCTGCAGAAAATATGCATATATTTATGCAAACCTTAACTAGTTACTTACAAAAATAAAGAACTAAATATGAAAAAAAAATGGGGAACATGCTATTTACAGTAACAGTTAATTTAGTCTGCATTATTTTGTTCGAGTGAGCTTCATAACAATAAATTTTCTTTGAGGCCTATTTGCAACTAAAATACCATTGTCGATTTGTCATCATACTAATATTATAAATGCGAAAATAAGTCTGTTTGTTAAGCTTTCACTCGAAAACTACTAACCGATCATCATGAAACTTTGTACACATAATCTTGGAGGTATTAGAACTAACATAGGATACTTTTTTTTAAGTCGCGATATCCGACATCCATGCCGCGGCCTGAAGCTAGTCAATAATAAAACAATGTAGACTAAAAGACAAAGGCGAAGCGTACACCAAGCGAGAGGGACTTACGTTAAGGAACATGATGTCTGTATCAGAGAGATTTGATTTAAAGGAGGCGCGGTGGTCGACGAGCGTGGCGCGGTTCGTGGTGATGGAGCCGCTGTCCTGCGAGCAGTCCGACGTCGCCGCCTGCGGCAAGCACACGATTCGATACCCCTTACGAAGTGTTACCCCTTACGATACGATGCCCCTTATGAAGTGTTACCCCTTACGATACGATACCGCTTACGAAGTGTTACCTCGTATGATACGATGCCCCTTACGAACTGTTACCCCTTACGATACGATATCCCTTACGAAGTGTTACCCGTATGATACGATGCCCCTTGCAATACGATACATCTTACGAAATAATATCTATTATGAGACGATATTGCTATTATTTATTTACATATTTACATATATGGCTAGTGATATTGCTATTTCAATTATTGCTAATTCACTGGGTAAATTCAAGGGTAATTTTTTTTTTAATTTTAATGATAGAATAGATTATATATACTATGTCTGTCTATAAAATGTGTTGACAAATTTAAGATAATAATCTTTAAAAATATGAATGGCTAATATAATCAAATGAATACAAAATTGTTAAATGAAGATTCCATTTGAAAATATCAAATACTTATTAGTAACATGTTTTTATAAAATTACAAAAAACCTAACAAAAATGAAAATTGCAAGAAAACAGGAATATTTAGTTACATTATTAGCTCAAGCACACTTGGCACATACGAAGGACTTATCAGGCTTAAACAGCGTATACTTAATTTATTTACATAATTACGAGTATTTATAGCCATGCATGATACTTTTTTAAAGGAGGAAATAAAAATAATGCACCAATCACACGATGATATACTCGTCAAAAGGGGGTATTTTTGTTCTCCATGCAACAAAATAACATGTAACAACACAAACCGACCCGACACATAAATTGTTATACTGTCACTTACATCTGAATCAAATGATGTTAACTTGCTGAACAGTTGGTTTCTCTTCTGACTCAGCATGTCCTTAAACATCTCAGTTGTACTTTGTGAATCGTTGGAATCCATTTCTGGATAGTTAACAATTGGCGTATCTAAAATAAATTACAAAGATTATTAAATTATAAGTGGATTTAGTAAAGCTGCATTTTTACAGCCTATCTCTAAACTCTCCGCAGCAGAATCTATATTCTGAGTATTCTGAGTTTGTTCTCATCAACTATAATATGTAATAGAAAATTTGCTATTTATAGGCAGGGCCGGATTTAGAGTTGTGGAGGCCCGGGGAAATGGAGGAGTGGAGACCCCTTGATCTGATATTGATTTGTTTTTTTTTTCTTGCAGAAAAAAATGACGACGAAATAAAAAGGTCGTCGCGATCTCACGCCAATATATGATCGTTGCCGGGTGGACATATTCCTAAAAAAAAAGGTCGTCACCGATAAGAAAAGGGCATCACCTATTCCTGTTCCTAAAAAAAAAAGGTCGTCCCAACTCCGGACAGCTCCAACTCGGTTGGCTCTATTGTGGAAGCCCCTCTTTTGTGGATGTGGGGGTCCCTCTTTTGTGGATGTGGGGGCCCCTCTTTTGTGGATGTGAGGGCCTCTCTTATGTGGGGGCCCGGGGCAGTTGCCCCGCTTGCCCTCCCCTAAATCGGGCCCTGTTTATAGGTGACTTTAAGAGCTTACTTGACTGAATGATATTTTAATTTCACCTGATTGCGAACTCTTTCTAGAAGAAGGTGTAGATGAAGGCGTTTCAACATCATGTCTTCCATAATGTTCTGAAAGAGCAGATCCTGCCATTCCCCCTTGCTCTAGTCCAGCGAATTCTTTGCTCCAATAATGCGTGTGGGCCATTTCTGCTAGTTGGAATACTGAAGCCATTCCTCCGAGCCCAAAGTTTGAGTAAGTGTGTTCTAAGCCATGAACAACCGCTTGAAGGACCTTTAGCATGCCTTTCCAAACAGCTTTGCTAATAAACTAGAAAATTATTATTTTTTTTTAAATGTCCAATAAATTTCATATTATTCTATGTAAAAAAAAAAAAAACAAATGCATTCTTTAGTTACCACGTCGTCAACTTTGTCCGTTGGTGTAGTTTTTCTATTGAAATTTTTGTTCAATTTACTCAGAACCATATTTCTATACGACTCATCTTCCATCAGTTTCTTTAAACGATTAAGTTTCAACCATCCTACGCCTTCACCTTCAAGAACATGTTGTACCAACTGTAGCAAAAAAAAAGAGTATGAATTTAAAGTCAAAATAATGTTAAGCGGAGGGCTAATATTTTGTACACTAATAAGGCAATTCGTATACATATAAATTATAAACGTGAAAATTAGAGACAAAGAATTTATGCTACAATTACTAAACTGTTTACGATGAAACTGGGTATGTTGATAGTTGATGATCCAGATCAACATATAAGTTACTTTTTAATTAGGAAATTTCTACGGGATCGAGACTTACACACGTAAAACAGTATGGTATGACTAGTAGCTTAAGAAAATAAAACCCGTTTAAGTAATTCGAAGTCGTAAACTAGCCACAATTAAGGAGCGTTAAGACAACGCTATACTATAATAGCATATATCAAATAGTTCATAGCACAACAATATCGCTCACCATAAATTTATTTAGAACACGTTCAAAGTTAGCTATATTATACAGGTGACAGGTAAATTACTATCAATATTTAAGGAGAATACTCGGTACATGATTCTTATTCGAATTATATATAAAAAATAGGAACTTAATTTTTAACCAAATTTTCATAAATTTCAATTTCAATAAATAAAGGTGCACACATTCCCAGTCATGCCAGGGGTGCGTGCGCCACGGTGTTGCACTGTGCCGCTTGCCAAATGCACTCCCCGCCCCGCGGCTAATTCTAATTCTCGCTAATTCCGCTAATCGACAATCGATATCCTGTTAGTCCGGTGAAGACCACCGTAAGGTTCGTGCGTGCGTCTTCCCACGCGCGCGTCTAGCGATCAATCTTCCGCGTATACCTAATCTGTCGTGTGTCAGTGTGACCCGTCATTAGTAATTAAGTATGTCATATCAATACACAAATGCAGAGTACTTGGACATGGTTCGTGCTTATGCGCGTGCGAATGATATACCATGACTATCAATGATGATGACTATGATGCCGGGTGTTATCAATTTGTTCCGGGAGATGTTCGCCAATCTCGATTCCAACACATGCCCAAGGATGAGGTGGAGTGGCATTGCTACAGAGTATGCAAACAGAGAGGAGTTGAAATAAAAAATCACCAGTGCTTTCGAAACTGTTAAAAGTGACCGTGTTTTTCGTGTTAAATCGTGTGAAAAACAATATGCGTAAACGTGCCGAACTGTGTTTCACACGAGAAGGAGTCACTTTGAACATTTGTTAAGGTTAGTGTAGTTATAAGTTCCAGAACAGCTGCTTCAACTGTATCAAGCACAAGTTCGGTCTTGTATGGAGTATTGCTGCCATCTTTGGGATGGATCCGCCAAATACCAACTGGCAACTTTGGACTCGGTGGAAAAACGAGCTAAGAGACTTATAGGTGACCCTACTCTGACAGACACCAAGTTGCAGTCTCGATCATCGACGTAGGGTAGCTCGTCTGTCGGTGTTCTACAGAATATATTTTGGTGAGTGTGCGAAGGAATTGCACAATCTAATTCCCCCAACAACCTTCCGCCATCGGGACACTAGGCGCGGTCGATCGTTCCATCCTTATGTCTTTGATATGCCACCTACGCGCACAAAACGCTTTGGCACTACGTTCTTGATGCGCACGGCTAAGGAATGGAACTCGTTGCCCGCGTCTGTGTTTCCCGAACGATACAACCTGGGTGCCTTCAAGGCCGGAGTGAATAGACTGTTATTAGGCAGGCATGCTCCACCTTCGACCGCATCGTCACTTAACATCAGGTGAGATAGCGGTCAAATGCCTGTCTATTTGTCATAAAAAAAAAAAGATTAACAATCGTATGTAAATAAGTATGATTCTATTTTTAAATACGCCGGAAAAACCAAGATAGGTAAACAGTTCATATTAAGTTTTGTCCAAAGTTCACATAATTTACCTAGTCAACAAATTTGTTGCTGAAACGAGTGAAATAGCTTGGTATTTGTGCCTGTCCTAAGCCAGGATTAAAGTATGAAGGAGGATTGGATCATGCTTGTTTATCAAAGGTAGCCTGCTACCCTGTTAACACGTAACGGCATTGGGACGTAGGTAAACCACCGCGCGATAACACCTACCTACCTACATACCTGTTTTGTGTTGTGTCGACAGCACAGCTAGGGTGTCTAGACGACACGTAAATAATTAGATAACTGTTTACTTAATTTACTTAGAAGTTTATTAACATTTATGTTATATTTTTACATAATTCGAATAAGAATCATGTACCGAGTATTCTCCTTAAATATTGATAGTACCTAATTCACCAGTCATCCTGTATATTATTGGCTTACTTTAATCAATGAAATTGAATCAAAAAATTGAAAATGAGATTGATCAATGATATTGATACGCTGTGCTTTAAACGCGGCGCCGTGCTATCTGCTCCCCGCCCCGCAAGCAGACGGGTTTTGATAAAAGAATGAATTTGATAAAAATGGTCCTTAGACTTCTTAGAAATCTTCAACAAGTCTAAAGTCAACACGTTCTACTGTGAACTTTATATGTTTTGATCTCCAGAGTCTGGTGTTTTTCTTTTGTGGTAGCAATAGCAACCTAGAGTCAAATTACGCATTCATCATCGCTTGACGAGCTTTCAAGACTCTCCAGTATCAAATCTATTGGGTGCACACTCTTACAGATCGCGGTCAACCAAACTTTCCACATATCATTACTCATATGTCCTACTATAACATCACGTAATAGTATAGGCTATAGCTAGCTTTTAATTATCTATATATATATATATAAGAGATTTCCACGTATACATTGACTCATCACGATATCTCTGAAACTATAAGGCAAGGAGACTTGAAATTTGGTAGGAATATTCCTTTTACCGAGTAGAGGTCAGCTAAGAACGGATTTTACGAAATTCTACCTCTAAGGGGGTGAAAAAGGGGGGCAAAGTTTGTATGGGACAACATGATTCCTTGGTCCAATCTACTTCAAATTTCGCATAAATATTCTTTAACAGAATTGGTTGAAGACGTGTTTCGTATTTTATCGAAATTCATCCTCTAACGATGTTAAAAGGGGGGAGAAAATTATTTTGATATAAATACTCCATAGTGATTTTGATTTAAATTAAAATTTATTTTGACACATTTTTGACAACCAATCCGTCTGTTATAAAATATTTTCCAGTATTGACGCAGGTGTAGGTAATATCTTTTTTTGGGTGCTCCTGGTGGAACAGTATAAATTTATATTTTTTTGAAATTTCAGTTAAATACCCGTGCGAAGCCGGGGCGGGCCGCTAGTATAATATATAGCAGAATACATTAGCGTAGTCTGAACGCTCCTTTAATACAGTTGGAGCTATCTTAAGAAATTTGGAACCATGTATAAAGATAAAGATAAGCTCGACTTCATTCTTTGAGACAATAAGCGCCGATAGCGAGTACTGACGTCGTTGAGGAAGGCCTGGTTCTCCTGGTTGGCGGAGCGTTGCGTGGGCGGCGGCGCGGCGGGCGCGGGCGCGGCGTGGCGGATGAGCGGCGAGCGCTGCACCAGCCCGCGCGCGCCCTGCGAGAAGGGCCCGAACGTGGCCGCCAGCTGAGCGCCCTCCGCCGCCTTGGGCCTGCCTGCGCCGCACCCCCCCCCCCACCACACGTTATATAAATAGCATCTTTTGAATTTCTACAAGTAATCATACTAATGTTATAAATGCGAAACTAAGTTTGTTTGTTACGCTTTCTCGCGAAAAATACATAAGAGATCATCATGAAACTTTGTACACATATTCTTGGAGGTACTAGAAGAGACATAGGATACTTTTTTTTGATCGCGATAATCGACATGCACGCGGGTGAAGCCGCGGGCAGAAGCTAGTCCTATAATATATTTCTACTCCTATATTTTAAAATTAAAGCAGCGTTTCGACTCGTAGTTTAGTGGACTTTGTATATGTTTGATTACTAAGATTCCAGTGGGCAAAAGTGGTAAATTTTCACAAAAATACGTCGCCATAGTGAACTGATAGCTTCAGCTCTACTTCTCGTCTACCCTATCACCTTAAAGTTTAAAATATATTTTTCTTTTCAGAGCACTAAGAGGCTAAATAGTAAGTGATTTAGTATTTAGTAATTTTATAGTAAATAATCAATACCTTTCGACCCAAAGAAGTCACTGAACATGCTAGAGGTAGAAGCGGCGAGTCCGTTCAAATCAGAGCTAATATTAGAAAAGAAATCTCGGTGAGTTGTAGCGAGTAAGTTCGTCGTCTGCAACGCTGTTGAATCGCGTCTTGCATTGGGTGGCAGTGCTGCTTCTTGACTTTCACCCTGTTGAACAATTATGTAAAAGTATGTACAGTATGTCGTGGCCATATCGTAAAAAAAAAAATCGTTAAAATTTAAACTATTTACCACAAAAATACGTAAAAAGTAAAGTACGGGTTTTTGTTTTTTTTTAAATAATTGTCGATATGCCCATATTTTTATTAGAAGAATATTTCAGTGGTCAGGTTTATAAGATAAATTTTTATATATGTCGTAGCCATATCGTAGAATTGCCCACATCATGAAATGCTCGAGAATTTCCTGAAGTAGTCGCAACTAAATTTGACTACTCTACTAATCCTTCATTTATTTTATAAGCGATATGATCAAATAATCTTGATCAATTCATGAAGTAACGTGCCTTAGTTGACCATATCGACTAACGATTTCTTATTATTGATCTAGCCAAGGCAAAACATGATGTGGCCAATGAACACTGAAACATTTAATGAAATGCGACTAATTCATTAAATTTTCTAAAATTTTATGATGTGGACAACTTAAAGATTTGGTCACGACATATACAAAGTAAAATCTGATAAAATATAGGAAAAAAAGCCTTGATATGTTATTCACATTTTTTTTTTCTTTGCACTAAGTAGTCTAGTATTAATTTATTTGGATACTTGAAAATTAATTTCATAAAAATATAAATAATTATTAAAATTTTATTTTATCATAGAACTAGTTCTAAATAAGTATAAAATTAGTACTATTGTATGTAATATATATTACCTTTAACAGGCCTTTTTTAGCAGCGACTTCTTTGGCACTTTTCGTAAGATCTCCAAAAGTGGACTTTCCTACATAAGTTAGATCTTCGAATGTATTTTTACTAGCAGCAGTAGCTGTTTTACTAGCTTCTAAAGCTGATTTAGAAGCTTCTTGAACGCTCTTTGACGCCTCTTCAGCCGCTTTCTTGGCGTGTGATGTCAGCTGTATAATATTAATATTTTATATTATACAAATCAAAATATAATAAAATAAATTGAATATAAAAGTAAAATATATGTAAGCGAATGTTTTTAACATGTGACTATAGTTATTTGGTAGCAACTAAGTGAGATTATATAGGTATATATCGTATATTAGCAATAATAGCTAGCTGAAAATGGTGTGTGATATTATGCTAAATATTTATTATTAACACTTATCGACTATTTGTTATCATACACACTATCTTCTTTACAAACTCGAGTGCAAATAGATCATTGTTTAAAAAGGGAGCTTATGTGGTGACATTTTTAGTAAATAATTGAATATGTATGCATGGGTGCTATTCTGTTTTAGAGGTCTAGTTAAGCTAATAGAACAGTGCAAATGAGTTATACTATTGTAGTAGAAACTATTTTCGCTTTTCTGAAGTTTATTGATTTAGTGATTGTGATTTGTTTACTAGCTTTGTTATGATACTCAATGAGTAATTCTAAGGCAACCAGTGAAATATTAAGAGCCATTACTGAAGTATACGTATATATAGTATAATAACAGTGGCTATAAAATGTCTAATTAACATCGCAGTCGCACACCGTCGGTTATAATCGGATACCTTATCAAAAGGCGCAAATATTTTCTTTTCTTCTCCTTGAGCCACTTTTCCTTTCTTCATCAATATAATAAAAGAAAAAAAAAATGTGTAAACTGTATATTTTCATTAGAAGAGGTTGTATTTGAGAACAAACATAATGTAATTAAAGTTAAAACCTTGTCCATATGAGCTAAAAGTCCTTCTTGACTACTCTGTCGAGTGGTTTCTCTCACTAATTCTTTCGCCTGCGCCGCGAATTGTTCCAGTAGGGAAGTTTGAGATGCTTGTCTGGATACACCAGCGTTTGAACTCTAAAATGCAAAAAAAAAATCTATATTGCTATAATAAAACAGAAAATTTAGTTTTTTGTTTGTATCCATTTCTCCAATAGGTAGTCTAATTAACAAAAAATCGTTTGACAGCCGTTTTATTGAGGAAGCTTATAAGTTACAAAATCCATAAAAGCAGAGCAGTAACAGAAAATATCAATAAAACTTAAATGTGTCAATACTCATCGTGTATAAAACTGCGAGCAAAGTCAAGTCATTCATAATCATTATTTATTAAAGTCAAACTTAGTCTATAAACCATTTAATTTTTGAAATCCTGTTGTATACGGTTATTAATAATTATGTGATGAATTTTCTTACGCTTAACTATATAAATGAAAGTCAGTGGCGGCGTAAATGGGTAACGGATGGATTGGTTGGCCCCGGGTGCCAAGCACCGAAGGGGACACTCTCTCGAACATCCAAATAGGGGTGTTCATGTAAAAAATGGATCATACAAAATATTTTCGATCGTAAAGTAGATAGTGTTCAAGTTAAAACGAGTAAAACAGCTAGGAAGACGAAACGAATGAACTATATTTATTTGTAAATCCCAATATTTTTTTTCTGTAGAGTCTCTCTCGTAATCTACCCAGATAAAAAAAGCTTGCGATATATATCGAATGAAATATATCGATACTAGATTATTCGATAATATATGATGAAAGCGATATATCACATATAATTTTCGCCATTTGGTAGCCGCCAACAGTTCTTTCTGCCCAAGAAGCAGTTAAATAGACTATATTGGAGCTTCTCAGATTCATTATAAAATGGGGCTATTCTGAGTCTGTTCCGTCCTAAATACATTACCGCCCCGGGTGCCAATCTACCTTACGCCGCCACTGATGAAAGTATATATAAATGTTATTTTGTCTATTATAATGAACCATTTATTAGGAACTTAGGTAATCACCTATGTCCACACTGAACTATAGGATGCATGGTATTGTTTCTCCATTTCATGTTGTTTTTATCGATTGTGTATCAATGTGAAATGAATTATCAAAAACTATTTCAAGAAGCATTTTTGGTGTGAAATCGGTATACTGAAGTGTTAGTACCATATAACGCTACTGTGTTATTTTAGGTGCTTTTTTCAATGCAAGAAGACTAACGAACAAATAGTGAATAATTAGTAAGTAATCAGCGAGCAATGAATCGTATAATTTTTTTAGTTTTTTTAATAATGTTGATAGTTTAATACGCATCTAACAGCCTCGGTTGAAAAATTATCTAGACTGATAAAAAGAGATTTTTAATAAGTGTACTATTTCCAAATACATTTTCAGATTTTAGAAACCAATTCTGATATAATATATATGTGTTGTTTACAACGATGAAAAGCACGGAGGTCCGTGCGAAACGTTAAAGAAACTAGCAGATTGACGACAAACACACATATGCTACAATTGCTACATACTATATATAAAAACATTAAGCCATTTGAAATGTTCTATCATTGACAATGACATGATGTATGTATGTGTACGTGTGTGTATAGTAAGCCCCACCTTGGTCCTCGCGGCGTGTGCATGGCCGGCAGAGTGCGGGTCGTACGCAGCGGAGTGCGCGGTAGAGTGCGCGGTGGAGAACGCGTCGTGTTCGGCGGGAGTACGCGGGCGACGCGACGCGATAGTAGCGGGTGTTGTGGTGGAATTTGAGTCGGACTCGCGTCCCAAGCTACCGCTGTCCGTGTCCTGCATTAAAAGCAGAAGTAATAGATTAAGGCCAGTTTCACCGATTGGTGATAACGTTTATTTCACAGATAAGTTACTGATATGATTTATCAATGGATGGTAAAACGAACCCTTAGGGTCTGCTTCACCCCAAGTAATAAACTTCAACTTAAGAGTTGAAGTTTATTAGTTGGGGTGAAGTTAATAGTAACATTAACAGGTTAACATTAAAACATAGAAATTTAATATTATATAGATAAAGTGGAGTTTGATGGTGAAACAATTATATATAATTAAATAAACCTTTATCTGTTAAATACCGTTATACGTCAGATAGCTTTATCAGCAACCGGTGAAAAAGGCCCTAAGAGGTGGTCAACAAAAAGATTTCAACTATTTTATAAAGCTGAACTTTTTATCATGTCAATTGAGCAGTTAAATAGTTTCCCGTCTAGTTCAGTCTTCCAGTTTTTATAGTGCGTACCGGTTGATACTTTGTAAATAAAGCTACGAGCATATTTCTATGTCTAAACTACTTTCTAAAACATGTAAATTGGTTTGTTTAATATCCACCTACTTAAAAAAAATCTTTATTTAGGTAAGTAGGTTTCATAAGAATTTTGAATCGACATTTTACACAGTATGTTATATTTAAATTAATTAGCAATAGTTAATGTGAATATACCACCGATTCAGAATGTAGATTCAGCTGAGAAGAATCAGCAAGAAACTTAACAATTACTCTGTTAAAAAAAACCGTAAGTCTCGTATATTATAAATTTAGTTATATATCCTGCATGAAGAACAGCACCACTGCACCACCAAACTCACACATCCTGGCAATTATAAAATCGTTCGTGAGATTTTTATTATATATGCATATAAAAGTTGTCCCAAAATTCAACCTGAGGGAATATGCACCAGAGGGTGGACCTGCTCATGACTACTCGAGAAAAAATAAAAAGAAAAAAATCTAAATTGTTTTTGAAATTACAAGAAAAAACATGAAATTCTTCGAAAATCGACACCTTTATTGTATTTTTAACTACCATGACCACAATTTTTCTAATATTTCTGTTTTTGTTTTTGTATCGGCAACCTAAGTAGCACTGCTATCTACCACAACCCTTATAAATACCAGAATACATGTAGTTTTAACACAAAAATCAATCAAAATTACTTTTTACCCTAAAATTTTAAAAATATTTTTACTTTCAGTCCACTTTCACTCATCGTGGTGTATAAAAAAAGTACCGACACGACTATGGCAAGTTGTTTTTAAAAATTGACGCAACTAACCAAGATTCCAAAATGGTATAATACTCTTGGGAAACTAGCCATAAAAAAAACCTACGATTTCTAAACAAGAACCGAATTTTTTTACATAAATTTTTGTTGCTATTTGTCACTTTCACTGTGTGCCAAAAAAAGGTTTTTCTAGCAAGTTCTTAGAATTTGAATTAGAGGGGTGCGTAGTCAGTAAAATTTAGAAGTTAGAGAGAGATAGATAGAGGGAGATTATACGTTAGAGAGATAGATGATGTTCGTTGTTTAATAACAATAGGGCAGGTAGACAAGTTGCTGTAGTGTTCTCAACGAGTCAGTCAGTACGCTCTGCTCCTTTGTTTACTGTGCACCGTTCCGTATTCAATTGATGTAGCTCTCGTACTAACGACTTTTGGCTTCGCTTTTTGGACTGGTGATCTGCAAACTGAACTGATCTGGCATTATTTTGGACTGTGATTGTGTGTTGTGAATTGGACTATTGGTGTATTGGACTGTTTAGCGTTTATCATGCCGCTACCGTACACACCGTTGGAATACGTTAATATGCATCTAATTTATGGAGAATGTCGATGCAATGCAAACGCTGCTAGCAGATTGTATCGAGAAAGGTACCCAAATGCTCAAAGATACCCGGATTATCGAGTATTTATTAATGTGCATCAAGCGTTTACGGAGGGTCGTTTACCATCTGCCAGGAAAAACGATGGAAGTCCTAGATTCAGACGCGATGAAGAAGTTCTCAATGGAATAGAAAACGATTCGACTACCTCGTTATGTGCCATACAACTAGCTACGGGAATTCCAACAAGTTCTGTACATCGAATTCTAAAACATTACAGGCTTCACCCATATCACTACAAGCGTGTGCAGACGTTATTACCACGGGACTATCCACTACGGGTCGTATTTTGCCGTGAGATGCTGCAAAAACACAGGGAAGATCCCCAATTCTTAGATAAAGTTCTATGGTCGGATGAAACAACCTGCAAGAAAGATGGTTATTTAAATCTTCACAACTTACATAGCTGGAGCAATGAAAATCCGCACCTGATGAGACAAGACAAATCCCAATATCAATTCAAGGTTAACTTATGGACGGGCATATTAAATGGAAAAGTAATTGGACCCTTTGAGTTACAAGGAAATTTAGATGGCAATTGTTATTTGAACTTTTTACAAAACGACTTGCCAGAATTATTAGAAGATGCGCCTTTGCGTGACTTACAAAACATGTGGTTTCAAAATTATGGTTGCCCAGCTAACTATGCCCTCCTTGTGCGAGAATACTTAAAGCAAGAGTATCCAGGATCCGATTTGGTCCTATCTTATGGCCACCTCGTTCACCCGACCTAAACCCCTTGGAATTCTTCTACTGGGGTTTTCTCAAAGACAGGGTCTACACAAAACCCATTGCAACATTGGATGAGCTTCGCCAAAAAATCACACAGGTTGCGGATCATATCAATGGTAGAAGATATGCACGAAGAATAAAAAGATCTTTTTTAAGGCGATGCCGTGCCTGTATTAATGCTGGTGGCTAACACTTCAAACATTTACTGTAATATTCATAATCCAAAAAATTAATAAACTTAATGAATAATACTTGTGTCCTTTGTTGTTTGTATTCATGCAACATTTTTCAACAAAAATCCAGTCAAGTTTTCCCAGAGTACTATACCATTTTGGAATTTTGGTTAGTTGCGTTAATTTAAAAAAAAAAACTTGCCACAGTAGTGTCAATACTTTTTTTATACACCACGATGAGTGAAAGTGGACTGAAAGTAAAAATATTTTAAAATTTTAGGGTATAAAGTAATTTTGATGGATTTTTGTGTTAAAACTACATGTATTCTGGTATTTATAAGGGTTGTGGTAGATAGCAGTGCTACTTAGGTTGCCGATACAAAAACAAAAACAGAAATATTAGAAAAATTGTGGTCATGGTAGTTAAAAATACCATAAAGGTGTCGATTTTCGAAGAATTTCATGTTTTTTCTTGTAATTTCAAAAACAATTTAGATTTTTTTTTCTTTTTTTTTTTCGAGTAGTCATGAGCAGGTCCACCCTCTGGTGCCCGTTTATCGTTGAATTTTGGGACACCTTGTATATCTTGGCCCATAAAGGAGACGTTTACTTTGCGAATTCGGAAACTCGGCGTTACAATTTTACTGTTTCTTATCGTTCCTGTCAAAGTATTTAATATTTTTATGAATATACTTAATATTATTATAAATATATACTGTGACGCAATTGTATGTCTATATTTTAAAAAACATCTCGAAAGGAGACTCGAGCTCCAAGATCATAAGTACCGCGAAAAACTCTTTTTTTGCAGAATAAAAACTCTCTCAATATCGTTACCCCATAGTAACAAACCGTAAGACATGATACTATGGGAATATAATAATAAAAGATAAATTTACAACCGGGATCATCAGCTATATAATAATATTAAGTTTAAGTTTAAATTTTAATAACATATTTTTTATATCAAGCCTGTATGGGGCAATTCGAAACCAGAAAAAGTACAGTAAAGTTTTCTTAGGATAACAATTTTGGCATAACATTCTAACTATCGTTCTCCTAATTTTTCCCCATAAAATGACATTATCATCACATTAAATTAAGTCCACATTCAATAAAAATATTAAACTCAAAACGTCCCTTGTCTATTAATTTGTACCACAAAATATTATACTACAAAAACCTGCCTTTCGAAAGTGATTGCAGTTTTTGTTATTCACCTCCGTGAATATTTTTTTTTTTTTTTTTTTTTTTTTTTTGTCGCAGGGGAATCCATTTACGGATGATATCCAGGATGCCCGGGTCGGCAGTCCTAGACCTATGTCGGACTCGGCACTTTGGGAGTGCAATACCGTACTAAACCCCTGCGGGAGCCTTCAGCCGCTTTAATTGGAGGGTCCCGGATCTGCAGGCAACAGGATCCCTCCAGCGACAGGCTGGCCTCGGCGAAAAGGCCAGACTTCTCCTCCATGGGGACTGTCCGGCTCACCTCTGAACAGTCCCGACGACGCCGTATCTAGCAGGACCGGGTTCCCATCCCGGGCCGATACGGGCACAGGGGCGTTACTGGAGGCGCATTAAGTAGCGCCTCCTACGCACTCCCATTCGTCGCCCGCGGATGGAGGCTACGTCGGCGGCCTCCTCTCTCATCCGCTCGTCGGCCTCCTTCTGGGACATTACTGTCTCGCAGAAGGAGACCATCGCCTTCCAGGACTCGTCGTCGCCGAGCATCGCGATGATAATGCTCGGGAGCGACAAGTCCCCTCCGAGGACCGACGTCAGACTTTGACGCAGCGCCGCCCATCTCGGGCACACCTCGAGGGTGTGCTGGGCGGAGTCCACCGCCGCGCCACAATCGTGACATTCAGTCGTCGGCTCCCTCTGGGCCGTCCGGCACAGGTAGTCACCAAAGCAACCGTGCCCGGTGAGAACCTGCGTCAGACGGAAGGTGAGGGGCTTGCGTTTTCGACGCATCCACCGCTCAAGGACCGGGCGAATGGCAGCCGTTACGCGTGTGCCGTACGGCTGCCCCGCCAGGTCCTCCCCCCACCTCCGCATAAGCGCTTCCTGCCCCATCCGACGCACCCGCAGGATCCCGTCCAACGTAGGGTTCTCACCAAGAGCCCTCCTACCCGAGACGTATGAGTAGGTCTCGGCAAGAACCTCCGCCACGAGCTCCCACGGGGGGTCGCCGGCTAGAGCAGTAGCTGCAGCCCACGATATCGTACGGTACCCCCGAATCACCCTCACCGCGATTGTTCGCTGCGCAGCACGAAGCGCCGCTTTATTTTTCGCGGTGAGGCGATCCGCCCAAACCGGGGCACCGTACGTCGCCATACTCCGGCAGACTCCGGAGTACAGCTGCCTGCAGGCGGCGCTGGGTCCTCCGAGGTTCGGGAGGAGTCTGCCCAGCGCACTCGCCGCCTTGACGACCTTCGGTCCCACCATCGCGAAATGTGGGCCGAAGGTCCACCCTCCGTCCAGGATGAGCCCGAGATATTTCATTTGGGGGCTCATCCTGACTCTCCCCTCTCCGATCTGAAGAGTAGCCCCCGGTGGAGGTCCCTTACGGCCGGTCCCGCGGAAGAGCAGGGCTCCGGTCTTGTCAATCCTGACACGAAGCCCTAAACTCTCTATGCGGCTGATCACGAGGTCGATTCCGACCTCGGCCAGCCGCGCCGCCTCCTTGTAATTTCGTCCCCGGGAATAAACGAGGGTGTCATCCGCATAGCAGATGACACCCATCCCGGGGAGAAGACGGCCTCGCAGGACCCAGTCGTACCCGATGTCCCACAGGATCGGACCCAGAACTGATCCCTGCGGGACACCGCAGCCGACTCGCCGCCACTCCACGGACCCCGACCGGTTCTCGAGGCCTACCCTCCGATCAGAGAGGTACGCCTCCAACAGCCTCCTTAGATACGGGGGCACTCCGAAGTATTTTAGTGCCTCCCGTATCACCACGTGCGGGAGGCTGTTGAAGGCGTTCGCGATGTCTAACGACACCGCGACCACCACCTCCCTTCCATGTTCCGCCTCACCCGTCACCGCCCGTAGGCGTTTGAGTGCGTCGACAGTCGACCGGCGTGCTCGAAACCCGAACTGGAATTCCGACAGTCCAGGTCCCGAGCCCTCCTCCAGGTGCTGAACGAGCCGGGAGGCCACTATCTTCTCCAAGGCCTTCCCAGCTTCGTTCAGCAGCACCACCGGTCGCACTGCCGAAGCTGAGTCCGGGGTCCGCCCTGCCTTAGGAAGTAGGCAGAGCCGACCCTCTTTCCAGGCCCCCGGGAACTGGCCAGACCGCATGCAGCGATCAAACAGCTCTCGGAGGCTGTCGCCGAGGTGCCCGAGAGCAATCGCGAGGACTCTCCCGTGCACCCCGTCTGGACCCGGCGCCCTCTTCTTACCCTGGAGGCGGGTAATCACCACCTCCATTTCAGCCTCTGTGACGGGTGGCGGAACACCATCCTCCTCGTCCGGCGTCTGCCGAGCCATTCTGGGGGGCACGAAGCCCTCGGGTTCGTCGGGAAAGAGTTCCCCGACGATCCTCCCCAGCTGGTCCGGCTGGAGCGTTTCGCTGATGGGGGCCGACTGGGCGCGGAGCTTGTTCCGAGCCCAATTATACGGTCGGCCCCAGGGGTCTCTCTCTAGACCCCCAACTAACTCCAACCAGGCCTCCTCCTTGGCTCGGCATATGGCCTGCCGCAGGATCTTCGTTTTCTCCACGTAGATCCTGCGCAGCCTGTCGTCCCTGTCCACGTCCTGGGGGCGTCTCCGCCTGCTCCGGGTATATTGTCTCCTGGCCCCGTTGCAGGCGGCCCGGAGACCGGCTATCTCAGCCGACCACCAGTAGAGTGCCCGCCGCGGGGATGGACGCTTCGCGGGCGGCATGGCCGCTCTGCAGACAGCAGTGAATGCGTCGCAGAGCCGGCTGGCCGCCTCATCCACCCCAAACTCCGACAGCGGCGGGAGGCTCCAGCGGCCGACGATTGCGGCCTCCTCTGCCAGTTCCCGATCGAGCTTGGAGAGTGCCCAACGCGGAAACTGGCTACGCCCCCTTGACGACGTTGACGACGATGATGACGCCGGACAGACGGAAGCTGGAGACACCTCGAACCTTATGTACCGATGGTCCGAGAGAGTCTCCACCTCCGTCTCCACCCTCCACCCATCCACTCTGCGTGCGATGGCCGGCGTGGCAAACGTGACGTCCACCACGGAACCTCCCGACCATCGCACGCACGTCTGGACTGCCCCCACATTGAGCAGGCACAGTCCGGCAGCTAGCGCCCACTCCTCCACCTCCCTCCCTTTTGGGTTCGTAACCGGGTTACCCCAAGCCGTGGACTTGGCGTTGAGGTCACCAGCCACGAATACCTGGAGGGGAGCTAGCTGCCTCACCAGCGGCCCCAGAACGTCGAGAAACCGTTCCAGGGCCGCCAGATCACGGTTCGGGGAGAAGTAGACTCCGACGAAAGCCACCTCTCCCCGAACCGCCGCCACGTACCCGCGGCCCCTCGCCTTGACGACGAGGGGGGGGCCGGCTCCAGGCCTCACCACGATCGCCACCGAGTCCTCGGTGTCCCCCGCCCAGTGTGGGCTAGGGGGCACGGCGTATGGCTCGGCGACGATCGCGACGTCAATACTCCACTCCGCCATGGACTGCAGGAAAAGGTCCTGGGCCCCGGCGGAGTGGTTGGCGTTCGCCTGGAGGACGCTGAGATGCCCGGGCATCACTCGGCCATATCAGCGTCTGCTGCCTCCACTCGGTTCCCCCCTTGTGACGATTGCGGGGGGAATTTCCCGCGGGTTGATGGGGGCTTACATGCCATGCCCCCCATCACGTGGCCCGCCGGCCTGCCGGCGTCCGCGCACACCGCGCAATGGGCGGCGGCCGAACACCCGGCGGCTTTGTGGCCTGCCTGACCGCAGCGATAGCACAGAGTGCTGCGGTCAGTGCCACCTGGGCACGCGCCGGCGACGTGCCCCAGTCCCAGGCATCGGAAACAATGCCTAGGACGCGCTTGCAGGAAGTGGACCGTCGCTTTGGTCCACCCCACCGCTATGCTCCCGACCTGCAGCAGCTTTTTACCTGCCGCCGCCGGGAGTTCAATGTGGGCTGACCCCGGGCCCCTTAGCCCCGTTCGGATGTTCCGCACGAGGACCTGCCCGGGGGAACAGCCCCCTTCCTTCGCCACCGCGATAGCCAGACGCTCCGCGGTGACCGCGTCGCTCAGGCCTGAGATTCTCATCTCCACCTTCTTCTCAGGCCTGAGCACCTCCACCTCCTCCGCTAGGACCTCCTTCAAACGAGCGGCGAGGGCATCGGCCTTCTCGCCGCTCGTGGAGCCAGGCACCTCGATGAGGCGCGCCCCGGTGGCCGATTGGCGGATCCGGAGCGGGCCGATTCCCAGCTCCTTTAGGTCGATACTGCTCTCGGCCTTGAGCAGTGTCGACCCATACGTGGCCCCCTTGGCCGCTGCCTCCGGCCGTAACTTAATTATTACGGCCGATGAGCGGGGGAGTGCCAGTTTAGGCTTTGTAGCCTCCTTCTTTGCCGGCGGCGCTGAAGCCGCCGGTTTTTCGGTCGCCGGGTTCTTCACCGGCGGCACTGAAGCCGTCCGCTTTTTGGCCGCCGTTTTGCGGCGGACGACTTCTGTCCAGCTTGCCGCTGGCTCCTCCTGGGATTTAGCCTCCTCTCTCTCCTTTCCCTGAGGAGCCGCTTCTTTTGAGGTGGAGGGACCGAACGCGGTCCACTCCGCCTCCTTGCCCTTACCCTTCCCCTTGCCCTTCCCCTTGCCCTTCCCCTTTCCTTTGCTCGATGTTAGTGGAAGGGCGGGGAGCTCCACCGGGTCCACTGTGCTCCCGCTGAGAGTCGCCGCCGCCTGGTCCTTCGCCGCAATGGCAGCCCTGGTGGCTCTTGCCAGCGGCCTGTTGTCCCCAGCCAGTGGGGGGCGGGAAGGAGGGGCTGCCGGGAGCTGGAAAGCCGCCAGGCGATCATCCACGGTGCTGGCGACCATATTTGCAATTTCTTGCATTAGGTCGGCAGTTCCCCCCGTGTTCGCGGATTCAGCCGCCTTTTTGCGACTGTCCTCGAACTCCCTTCTGTAGGCCCGCACTTCGTTCCTGACCAGCTCCAGTTCCCGCGCGAGCCGACAGTTGTCGGCCTTTAATCGGCGAACCTCCTCCGATTCAGTGCGGGTTACCAGGGACTCCAGCACCTCCCTGATGGATCCCGCTGCCTTCCTTATTTTGGAGGCGTAGCCCCCCCGCAGATTGACCGACTTACCGGTCAGGCTCAGGATCAGGTTTAGGTTGGCCTCCGAAGCCACCCTCAGCTCCTCGGCCCCCCGCTTATCCACGTCGTCTATCTCGATGGGAGCTTCCTCCATTTGACCCCCCACCTCCTTCTGCTTTACGAAAGCTCTCCTTTGGAGGACCGCCTCAAACTCGTCCTCCCGGACTCTCTCCACACGCTCTCTTAGAGCCGCTCTGGCGCTAGTGAGGGTGGGCGCCTTGCCCCTCTTGGCCGCTGTCCGGGATCTACCCCCCGTGGCCTCTCCCGTCTCTGTCTCCGAGCCGGAATCCTCCGAGTCCCCGGAGTACAGACGCTTCCGACCCAGGTCCGACTCGGACAGTGAGGTGATGGAGATGTTCTCCAGAACCTCCATCTCGCCTTCTGGTTGGCCCTGATAAGGGCCGTTGGGTTGGCCCTGAGAAGGGCCGTTGGGTTGGCCCTGAGAAGGGCCGTTGGGTTGGCCCTGAGAAGGGCCGTTGGATTGGCCCTGAGAAGGGCCGTTGGGTTGGCCCTGAGAAGGGCCGTTGGGTTGGCCCTGAGAAGGGCCGTTGGGTTGGCCCTGAGAAGGGCCTTTGGTAGCTCCACTTTTGCTCCGCGTAAGCATCGCAAAAACCACTTAGTAGTCACACAGACAAAACACTCTAATACACCCAAGTACAGTTTACTGCGTTCGGTCACCTGCCTGCCACCTGCGTTACCGGGGTCAGGTCAGGGTCCAGGGGAGACGACGTGGACGTAGCAATAAACACTTGGGGACTCCCCCCACCTCCGTGAATATTACCTTTATTGAGGTTAAGAACTAATTTGAGTGTAGTATAGTAATGTGTGAGATTCATTATTCGGACACCCACCACCTAAGTCCCCCGAGATCATGGATGCTGTAAAGGGTCCGAAACGTCGGGAAATAATTTAAATTAAATTGTTAAACTGTAACTTTAAATAAACGCGATAAAATCCGTTTTTAGACTTTTAATTAAATGAATAAAATTCGCGTAAATATAAGAGAACAGTATAATTTGAGTGTAGTTTTGATATTAATACACATATGTAACGTAATGTAATATGTATTTTATTTTCATGGAATATTGTATTTTTTTTAAAATATATTTTATACTTATTTGTAGTTGCTTAAGTGAGTGAACTTCTATTGTTAAATATTTTTTAAATCAGAAACCATGATATTATCACATTTACACAAACTGAATACGTACAACTTTGAATACAACACACTTACTTCTTTGAACTGAGGTCAAATATATATACGTAGATGGTAACTGTACTGTATTGTATCAGCCTGTAAATAACTCACTGCTGAGCTAAGGCCTCTTCTCCATATAGAAGAATAGTCGATGTAACAATGAAGTGTAATTACACTCTTTGTGTAATATTGGATAGATGCAACAATGAAATGTAATTACACTCTTTGTGTAATGTAGGATAGATGCAACAATGAAATGTAATTACACTCTTTGTGTAATATTGGATAGATGCAACAATGAAATGTAATTACACTCTTTGTGTAATGTAGGATAGATGCAACAATGAAATGTAATTACACTCTTTGTGTAATATTGGATAGATGCAACAATGAAATGTAATTACACTCTTTGTGTAATGTAGGATAGATGCAACAATGAAATGTAATCACACTCTTTGTGTAATGTAGGATAGATGCAACAATGAAATGTAATTACACTCTTTGTGTAATGTAGGATAGATGCAACAATGAAATGTAATTACACTCTTTGTGTAATATTGGATAGATGCAACAATGAAATGTAATTACACTCTTTGTGTAATGTAGGATAGATGCAACAATGAAATGTAATCACACTCTTTGTGTAATGTAGGATAGATGCAACAATGAAATGTAATTACACTCTTTGTGTAATGTAGGATAGATGCAACAATGAAATGTAATCACACTCTTTGTGTAATGTAGGATAGATGCAACAATGAAATGTAATTACACTCTTTGTGTAATGTAGGATAGATGCAACAATGAAATGTAATCACACTCTTTGTGTAATGTAGGATAGATGCAACAATGAAATGTAATTACACTCTTTGTGTAATGTAGGATAGATGCAACAATGAAATGTAATCACACTCTTTGTGTAATGTAGGATAGATGCAACAATGAAATGTAATTACACTCTTTTTCACGGGTGCCGGCTGCGTGTCGACGTCGGGCCTGTCCAAGGCGCCCGGCACGTCGTCGTCCGAGAGATCGCTGTGCTCGGAGCTGGAGGCAGATGGAGACGGAGTCGTAGACTCCCGGCCTTCCTTGCGCTCTTCTTCTTCTTCACCAAACATTAGTGACGATGGGGGACTGTATACCTAGGTATAGGTAAACATATTTCAATTACTTTTAACAGACTTCAAAAATATAATACTTCAGTTGATAACCCGTGCGATATTTTCAGAGAAATTTCTAAAAGACTCTGAAAGTCTTAACATAAATAAAAAAAAAAACTCAGAAAAATGCTGAGAAATTCTGAAAAAGTCAAATATTGTCTGAAATTTCGGAATTTGTGCAAAAATTTCACATGGGAAGTTCGTTTGATAGTAGAGGCCGATTTGATAAAATAAAATAAGTAACATATGATATGCTGGCGATGTTTTCAAAACAGCAGTTTTTGTGTAAGGGATCTTACAGATCCACTGCATACTTTTATAGAAAAACCTTTATACCTAAAACATTGTCCTAAATTATAAGAAACTGGAGCCGTAGTAACAAAGTAGTAATTCAGTGAAACTTTTAATTAAGACAAGTACATGACTTAGATATACTTGACCAAAGAAGTGATTTTATTTTTCTTTCTTGGATATATTGTTTTAAATTTTAGTTATATGAATATAATATATTAACAAAACTTACAGTATTAGGGTCCAATGAAGACGAAAGCGTCATTGGAACTTGAACTACAGCGTTGTAAGTTTCTCCTATGACATGATGTTGTTGAGCATTTCCACCTGTTAAACGAATTAATTTTTAGCAATTCTTTATCAATTTATTAAAAAATATTGTGCAAATAAAATAACATTTTACCTGGTGATAAATCAGAAGACGCAATTTCGGAAACGAAATCGCTGAGAGATGAATAAGAGGAACTGGTACTTTCTGCAGCTTCAGAGTCTGAGCCACTTTCGTCTAAAAAGGGAATTAAATTATTGCAATATTACGAATTAAAATAACATAACGTATGATAAAGCGAGATATCAAAAGAAGTACAGTAAAAGATTACGTAAGGTATTTATAAATCATTAACATCGTATTTTTACTTCACTTACCAGTTGGTTGATTTTCATGTCTCTGTAACTGACGCAAAGCCCCATTTAAAGAACTACCATCATCCCACACAGCAAATCGTATTGGCTGAAGTTGATCTGCGAACCACTTCGGTTTGTCACCAATTTGGCGCGGATCAAACACCCCAGTTTGTACTCGAAGAAAAGCCACGTTACACGGCGTCAAAGACCATTCCGCCAGGAATTCTACTGCCTGCAAATAGTACAAGACGGATAGGATATTAATAATTATGATAAAAATAATATGTACTTACAAGTTTTTTAATAGGTTTACCAACCTGGGTTCTTGCAAATTTGTTTAGAAAAGAAGTAGTTCGAGGTCTCGATCTTAGGAAGCTGTTGATCTGGAATGCGACTACCGGTCGAGGATACAATCGCAGAGTACGCGTATGTTCCATAAAGTTAGCCAAAATATTCTGCGAGTTGAAAAAACGCACCTGAAATTTATATAAATAATTTAGTATTCTTAAATGATTTATACAACTAAATGTTAGTTGTCATATTTTTTAACGAAATTTTTTTTTTAAAGAATATATTATACAGAGCAAGGTCAGAAATTATTTTCATATAAATTAGGACGACTAAATCGATTATAAAATATGTTTTATTGGTATTGAATGCGGTCAGTAATGCGGTCTAGATATGTTCAATTAATATCAGTCGATAGTTCTGTCGCTAGTGAGAACAATAACTAGAGGAAATTTAAACATCATAGTATCTAACCATAGCGACTCTGGTGGCGATATCGACAGAGTCCACATCGTTTCCGTAAATGAGCGGGTTGAAGGGTTGCGGTGAGTGCGGCGAGTGCGGCGAGTGCGGCGCGGGCGACGAGTGCGGCGACGCGAGCGACAGCCGCTGCGTGTGAGCACTGCCCACCGACACGCGCCGGCTCTCCGGCGTGCTGTGCGACCCCTCGCGGAACGACACTGGCTGCACTCTACGATGTCACACATTGTTATGCAGGGCCGGATTTAGAGGTCTGGAGGCCTCGGAGCAACAAAGGAGTGGAGGACTTTTGGCCCCAAATTATTTTTCAAATACCAGTGGGGAACTATTGGCAGCTTTTTATTTATATATCATATTGTACATTGTATTTTTGAGCTGTTGTTCCTCCCAAATTAAATAAATACCTAAATAAAATGGACGATTTTTTTTCATTATTTAATCATGTTTGTACCTGATATACATATTATATATGTTTTTCAGTCTAATAACACTCGAATAAAGATATTCTTATTTTACTACATAAAAAAGGCAAAACAGAAAACTATCGATCAATTAGCTTGATGTCGAATTGGAAGTTTTTTCAAAAATAATTTTGTCCAGATTCACATCTACACTCGACGAAAATAAACCAAAAGAATAAGCAGGCTTCCACAGTAAATATGTAGATCATATACCTACGTACTACATGTTCTACAGAAATACAAAGAATCGAATAAAATATACCTGGCCTTTGTAGACTACAACAACCTTTGATTCCTTGGAACGAGTACGTAGTACTACGTTGTCAAACTTTACAGGTAATGTACATATGAATATTTAAGACAACAAAAACCACAATTATGACTAATGATTCAACATTGAGAAAATAGAATACGTGAATGAATAGAATACCTGGGACAGTTTATAGCTACACGGGATACTTTGATAAGGAAATTGATAAAAGAATCTCAAAACCTGGAAGAGATTTTGGTCTCTGAACGAAGTAATGAAAAACAAAGACATGACAATTAATGATAAAACAAAATGCATGAATGCATGCAACATGCACATTTTATAAACTTTTCTTCTGCCATTTTTACCATATGGCGACAGCAATACCATATTTGACCATGATACCATATATACCTAACAGAATAACTAACTAAACTGGACCACAAAGAAAAAGGGTCGGTTAGAAAATCTTCAATATCATCAAAAGTACCTGATAATAATGGAACGGTAAGAATGGTAGTAATGGAACTTAAAAAAAGAAAAAAACTGCAGAAAGATATGTCACTAAAATTCTGAATGACTACGTTGGTCCATTTTTAGCGGACATGGGCAAGAATGACGTTTTTATGCAAGACAATGCCGGCCGGCATACAGCTCAGATAGTGTTTGCCTATTTTCAAGAATTCGGTATCACACACATGGAGTGGCCAACATACAGCCCCAACTTAAGCTGAACTGGACTTAACTGAACTTAAACTGAACTGGGAGGAACTGCGACGACGTGTACGTCAGTGGAATTCATCGTCAATCACACTAAGTGAAATGAAAAAGCTCTAATAGAGGAATAGCAGAATATTCCGCAGCATCGCCTCAAAAATCTAGTAAAAGGTATCCCAAATAGCATAACGGCAGTATTGCGAGCTCGCACAGGCAACACAAAGTACTAAAATGCATAAAAACAGCACACCTGTAACCAATTTACATTTACGAAAATACTGGAAAAATTACGCATTTGTATTTATTTTACATTTATTAATAATAAAAAGCTTAAATTTATTTTCTTTCCATTTGAGCATATTGAAATATTATTTATTCATAAAGCTAGGTCAGTTACTTTTGAAGATATTGAAGATTTTCTAACCGACCCTTTTTCTTTGCGATCCAGTGTAGGTATCAAAATGGAATAGAGAGAAGTATAGTTGAAGTAAGAAGAAAAGAAAATTAAATTAAATTGAAATTAAAGTGACATTTTTTGTCACTAAATTTAAAAATGTGAGTAAAGTATGTAAAACACTTTAATGGAAAAAGACAGGACATATACTGATTGTGAGAGACAAAAATGAGAAATTAACTAGACTCTAGTCACTAGAGTAATAGCAGAGTGGTACCCCAGGGATGGCGAAAGATGTATAGATCGATAAATAAAAAGTTGGGAAGATGACCTTAGAAGTGTTGCCGGTCTAAAATAGATCAGAATCGCGAGAGACACATATAGATGGAAGTCTTTGGAGGCGGCCTTGTTCGAAGGACAAGCTGTTGTTAAAAAACCAATTGTCACTACAAATGTAATAGTTTAATTTTAAAAATGGTAAACAACCATTACGGCTTATAATTAAAAAAAATATATAGACTTATATTTCATGTGAAACTGTATTAAAACTTTAAATTATGAATCGATAGCTATTTTAAACGTTTTGAAATACAAATGTAGTTTCAGCTGAAATATCAACACATTTAATGTTAAAAATCAGTTGACATATACAGAATGACTGGTAAGTCACTATCAATATTTAAGGAAAATACTCGGTACCTACATGATTCTCATTCGAGTTATGTAAAAAGAATAGATAAATATTAATAAACTTTTAAGTAAAGTTACTCAATAATTATCTAATTATTTACGCATCGTCTTGACACCCTAGCAGCTAGCTGCACTTTTGACACAAAACAAGTAGTTTACCTACGGCCAAACGCCACCACGTGTTAACAGAGTAGCAGGATAAACAAGCATGATCCGGTCCTCCTTAATACTTTAATCCTGGCTTAGGATAGGCAAAAATACTAAGATATTTTACTCGTTTAAGCAACACTAGGTAAATGATGTGAACTTTGGCAATTTTTAGGTGTGAACAAGCGGCACAGTACAACATCTGTGCACGTGCCGTCGGCATGACTGGAAAAGTGTCAACGCTTCATTTATTTGAATTGAAATTTATGAAAATTTGGTCAAAAATCAAGTACCGATTTTTTTTTACTTAATTCGAATGAGAATCATGTTCCGAGTATTCTCCTTAAATATTGATAGTAACTCAACATTCATCCTGTATATTTATAATAAAGTTCGCAAATAACATATTTTATATAAAACTTACTTTAGAGTAGCTCCACCGACGCTGTCTCTCCTTGAAGGCATAAGTGGCGCTGTTGCTTGTTCCGCTGAGCTGTTCGTTAAGCTGTTTATGGCCTAGTGAGCAAGTAAATATTTTTGTTTACATTTATAGATTTAGAAATTAGATTATTCTGGTTATACCAGAATAATTTGTATACAAATTCCGTAATTTTATATCAAAGTCATTCAGCAAGGCAATTATAAACATAGTTGATGAAGCCAAAATCTTTGTTTATCAATATAAATTATTGTGTGTGTTCATGATAGCTTTTCGAGCGATAAATCTACTAGCGCATTGTGAGTATTTCCAATGTAAAATTTGACAAAAATGCAAAGTTTTGATACCTGATACAAACTTATAGCTACTACGGACATTCCTCTACGAATACCTATATCTACTGACATAATTAATATGCATGATTATATAATAGTAAAAATAAAATTATTTTAAAAATAATTTTGAAATAGCATATCAAACGTTATTATTTTATTACAAATTTCATCTGCAAACATTTTTTTTTTATTAAAGAGCGACTTTATGTATAGCGTGACGGTATATATATAGAAGGAAAGAAAATGAAATTATATAAACTATAAGTTTCTTAATATAATAATAATAGTTAAATAATTAGAAATTAAGAACAGTTTTCTTATTTTTTGTACCAGTTTTATGGACAGAAGAGTATTTTTCGTTGTTATAAATAATTACTTAAAACTAATATATGCCCTGTAAAATATACGATGTAAATATATCCATGATATAAATGTATCTTTTGAAATATCCGTTTTATTTGATTCCAATATTTGTTGAAATAACGTACGCATATTCCTCCAACTATGTATTATAAAATTTGTACTTATAAAAGTTTATAAACTTTGTCATTCGTAATTCGTATAAACGTCCATTTATTAAAAAAAAAAATATATATATTTATTCTAACTACATTAAAGCTTATGTTAATAGTTATTAGATACCGGAAAGCCACATAACTTTTAAGCTTCAAGAAATCAAAGATAATAATTCTTAACTCCCTCGCTTAACAACAGACAAACAAAGGTTACTGAATATTTTAAATATTTCTTTAACAATTATTTTCAAATCTGAAACATTTTTCTGATTTATTAGAGTATAATTTATGTGGGTTTTAGGTAATATATAGGTCATTCCGTGCCAAATTGACAAAAGACGTTTTATAGAATTTTTTCATTTTTTTTCCCAACCGCGATTGTCTGCACAACTTGAAATTAGCGCAAATTATTGCAGAATTAGTTAAAAAAATTTTAATTAAAAAAAATGGTCCGGATTTTGAGAAAATGACGGTTTTTTCAAAAAAACGAAATATTTCATATATCTGGGCTTCTAAATTTTTTTTCGTATTTATTTTTGAAAACTACATTAAAAAAAAAAAAATTATAGGTGAGGCAGTTTCAATAGCTTAATTAAAAAAAAGTTATAACTATTTAAAAAAGAAAAACAATTTTATTTAAAAATCCATAAATTTTTTAGCTTGGGTAAAAAAAAATTTGAAAAATTTCTAAGAAAACGTCTTTCGGGGGATAAAAATAGATAGAAAATTTTCAGGGAAATCGAAGGGGGTTGAGTAAAAAAATTATCGTTTTGGCTTGAAATGACCCATATGTATTCTTAAAACACAATACATACCAAAAATATTACAAAACATGCATAGTGATGCAAACTAAAACAATGACTGAAACTGTGTAGATATTAAAAAAAGAAATTCCATCATTAAAATAACATGAGGGTAAAAAACTTTTATCAATGGCTTACACTTATTTCAGTCAAGTTTTTTTTAAATATATATGCCCCTCTTAGATGTGGAATATGATTAACCTGGATGAATTTTGTATATTTGTTTTGTACGAATTTGAAATTTAGTTTCTGTGTTAGTTCTAAAAGGTCGGCACATTTTGTAAAATAGTGGCACAAAACTTTCAAGTGTTCTGATTAAACGGTCATATTGTGCAATGTAAAAAGAATATATATTTACACCAGTTCCGGCGCTTCCCATGACTTGCATAGCCTAGCGAAATAGGGAAAAGTGAGTAGAATGTTAGTGAAATCGAAAATTCGCTATCCAGAAAAAAGTTTTATAGGTCACAGGTTCAGTGTAAGAGTGGAGAAAGTCAGCGATGAGTATAAGAAATCTTTTATTCGTCAAATGTAATTAAAAAAAGTTTTCTTAGTTGTATTATAGAAACTGAATATAGGTTAAATATATTCTGAAGCAAAAATTAGTAATTTTTAACATTTGAAGAATAAAATTATTTTGAAACATCAAGGATTAAAATAAGTAATTAAAAAGTAAACGTAGAAGCTAGATATTGACAGGGAGCATATTCCTTTATATATGTATAATAATCGTGAGAAGTGTTTGAATACAACAGAGAACTGCCACATTTACTCAGCAACATGAATAAAAATGCGCTCAAGATTTGCGTGTATAAATAAAAAATTAAGTGACTTAAGAATAACACACTGATGTTACATTTAACTAAATAATTCAAATACCTGTTTTAGATGATTTTTCAACACCGAACTCTCTGGCTCAGGCAGAGGCGGCAGATCTTGATCGTTAGCAGTAGGACCTGTAAGCTTCGTTGCATCCAAGTCCACGAGCCAAATATCGTCTGGTAGCCTGTAAATTAAATTTTATTAGAATTTGTTTTGTAGACTAGAATATATAATGTGTACTGTATTTTAACAGCCCCTAAACGTTACAATTTCTTCTGAAACATGAAAGTTTCTTCTCAGGCAAATTAACAATTTCAGCAGTAAAAATTTAGCGATGGTTTCCCGTATTTGAATCCGCGTACTGCCTTCTTCTATAATAGGGCTTTTTAACGCAAAAATTATAAAAAACGTTGACATATAAACTTCGAAATATCACTGTGAAAAAAATGAAATGTCTAACTGTATTATATTAGTAGATTTTTATTCTTACTTAAAGTTCTTCTTGTAAGTCAGAAAAGTAGCCGGTATTCCAATGAGGAAGGGGGTAGGCGCCAAAAGCAGTTGTTCGGCGCAACTCATGCAGCTCGGCAGCAGTGGTATCGCGGGGAACATGTACTCCAACGGATAAAGCATGGCCACTAGCGCCATCACGGACATGGAGAGCGCGTTGTAGTCTCGAGACTGAACTACCACTTTGTTCTCCAACATGATCAGTGTTAGAACCTTTAGGCAGGTGTCGATGCCTGTTAGATGAATTAAATATAAAGTAAATATAATATAATTATCATTATCCCTACCTATATTATAAATGTGAAATGTAAGTTTGTTTCTTACGCTTTCACGCGAACACTACTAAACCGATTATCATGAAACTTTGTATACATTTTCTTGGAGGTATTAGAAGTAACATAGGATACTTTTTTTTTGTCGCGATAACCTGCATCCACGCGAGCGAAGCCGCGGGTGGAAGCTAGTATTAAATAAAATACGATTTATTTTTTTATTAAATACAACTTATGTTATTATTCAATAAGTTGCATTTAATAAAAATGTTAAAGCTGTAAGAAAAATGAGAATAGATATAGGTATTAAAAGACATCACCCGCGGTTTATATAAGTCGTGTTGATAATAAAAAATCTCAAATTAGTCTAACGAACAAGCAAGTTCATCAAATTTATTATGTTAACATAGGTTCTTCAAAAGAGTTTTTATATTGCTACAATTTTACTAAGTACCAAAAATCAAAAATTGTTATAGGTACATAACAAAGTATCGAATTATTGACAAACTTTGCTCAGATTTATCAGAACGACTACAGGTATTTTTATATTAGAAGATATCGACTCATCTAGATCAGTAAGAATCGAAATAATGATGTACCTAGTAGTTCCAGGGGTAAGTGCAGCGGGAAGTCGACGAGCGCGAACCGCGTGTGGTCGGGCAGCGCGAACACGAGCGGCGCGTGCGCGGTCGGCGACAGCACCTCGAGCTCGAGCCGCGTCTTGCCCGGCACGGGCACGGGCGCCGACAGCAGCCGCAGGATCCACGTCTCGATCTCCTTCACGTCGTGCACCACTATCGTGGGCGTGTTGTCGTAAGCTTGGCCCGTCAGCACCGACCATACCGTATCCCTGTACAGCGCCCCGAGACTATTATAGTCATTTAATAAAGGTCACATCAACATGGCGCGCTACCGTACCGTGACGTAGTGCGGCGGTAAGTTGTAATAACGATGTGTGATACTAATGTGTTCGTATAATCATAACTGTACTGTACTGTATTGTATCAGCCTGTAAGCAACCCCCCAGTGAACACAATTATGTCAGACTGATGTCTGAATGACGTCATGCTACGCAGTGCCTGATTAAAGTAACTTGATGCCCTAAGCAATTTTCCCCTGTGGGCCCCCCTATCCTTATGTGAACTACAAAGAATTAATTGAAAAAAAATGTGAATACATATCGTAGGTAGAATATGTATGTGTTGTTGTTTTGCCGGATAAAAATTATCGATAGTTGACGATAGTTATCGAATGAAAAATTATCGAGTACTTACGAATTATCGATAATTATCGCACACCCCTATCCCATGCTAGGTGGGGTCGACACAACATGATTTCGTCTCTGTCATGTCGTCTCTGGTGCCCCCCAAGACGGGATGCCCTAAGCAATTGCTTAAATAGCTTATAGGCTAATCCGGCACTGATGCTACGTCATGATTTACATAAGAATCTTACGTCAGGAAGTGGGAAATTATGAGTCATATATGAGTCATATATGACTCATAATTTCCCACTTCCTGACGTAAGATTCTTACGTAAGATAGATGACGTAAATATGATATAAAGTTTTACTAATCAGTTTTTTACTACACAACATTTTGAAAATATTACAATACTGATAGAAAAAATAAATTGATACGTTTGAAACGTTTATCGTTATGTCCAAAATCACACCTGCACTACGGGACCTACAATATAAATACCACTAACCACGTTTCAAGGTGAAATGACTTTGATTTAATAAAAAACCCTTAGTCAATTAATTTTGTATGGAGACCTATATGTAGATTCTGTAGAACCAAACGTTAGCGCGATTTAGCGGCTTGAAGCCGTCACATGCTTACGTAAAAAATTGTTTTTTACGTAAGCATGTGACGGTATTATGATATCACTTTGACTTCAGACTATGACTTGTAATTTATGTCAATTTATGATTTATTTCTTACGTAAATAGTATATAAATTATAATCACAATTATGATGTCATATAACAGTCAAATATTAGGTCAGTACTATGTCATAATGATGTCATATTATATGACATCACATCAAAGTCATTTATAAAGTCATTTCTATGTCATATCTATGTAAATATTCTATGACCTCTATGTGATCTATCTATGACGTCATATGGAGGTCATGTGTTCACTGGGCCACTGCTGAGCGTAGGCCTCTTCTTCATTTTCTATAGAAGAAGGGTTGGAGCTTAATCCACCACACTGCTCCACTGCGGGTTGGTGGATGATTTTCTACCATGAGTAACGATCGTTATCATGTCTCTATGATAACAACCGGGACCGACGGCTTCACGTGCTCTCTGAGGCACGGTGGGGAGACCAACAAAGACTTGCACCCGGATACAAATATTTGTACAAATACAAATATCTGTCCCGAGTGGGAATCAAACCCGCGACCGTCAGTGCGCGGCATTGAGGCAACTACTCGCACCACTAAACCAGAAAGGTCGTAATAAATATCATATAATCATAAATATCCATTCAATTATATTGTGTCGTCGAACTATTTATTAACACGACACGGTAACGTGTCGCGGCACGGTGAAGTACCGTAACACGGGAACGGCTGCAATATCGCGCCGTGTCGTGATGACGTGAAACAATTATTGCACAATTTAGGTATAAGTTATAACTATTGCAATTCTTTGTTTGCAAGTGTCACTAATTTATGAAGTAAGTAATGAAGCAACGGGGATAAAATTAAATAAAAAAATCTAACCTACTTAATACTACTTTTGACTGTATAAGAATATTATTTTCATAAGTACCTATAACAATTTTATTTTTTAATTTGAACGAAAATATGATGATTCAACCAAATGACTATTTATACGCAATTAATAATGACGGTACTAGGTATATTTTTGTGAATAGTTCTGAATAAAATTATTTACTCGTTAATTCAGTGTTTTTAAATTATTAGTGATAAAATTATACATAATTGTATCTAAATGATATACACATTTAACAAACTATTATGCTTTGCGTTGTACAGTCAGTAGGTAAACGAGACCGTGACCCGTATCGTTATAGCGGCTACATTCGTGGGCGTTTGTCGGATGCGATAATACGAACAAATTGTTTCATGCAGATTCAATCACTTATCGGATTAATTGTTACTTAAAACTGTATAGTATTTTAATAATATTTTGTAACTTTAATTTTAAAGTTTTGTTAAACTTATTACATATAATAATACATACCTAAATATTTGTCTAGAGGCGCCGACACGCCTCGGACTGGAAGACTCGTTACAGGCATCGATTAATTTTTTAAGGATAAAGAGGCACTCTCGGAATGTAGAAAAGAAAGGATGATGTGATAATAAACATATGGACGTTAAGGAATGGTTCCGAATTCTCTGCAACAAAAATATTACGTTTAGACATTTCCCATTAATAAGCACCAAAATTCGTTTTTCGAAAACGAAAAAAGGTTCGTCCAGCTAAGGATCTTTGAGTTTGAGTTTTTTAAGTATTTACTTTATTAATTCATCTCGTGCTTAATATTATTGCATACTTTCTTGGTGATAAAAACCATGGCGAGAAAACCTGCGTATTTCCAGAGAAATTCTAGGACCTATAAGTTCGCCAGTCCACACAGAAGCTGCGTGAAGAATAATTATCTAATCTTTCTGTTATACAAAAAAAGGTCAGCCTAGAAGTAACACATTCACAGGCTACATGTATAATTAGAATCTATAAACAAACCCGCATAACAAAACAACATAAGAAATTAGTATTCATTTAATTAAAATTAGTATTATTTAAATTAGTTGTTGGTATTACCTACTACGAAACGTATCGTAACATTAGTTATTGATTGGTTTTATGGCTTTCTGGCACATTACTCTTGAAGTCCGCGAAAATATGAGTGACTTATTCACCTCACACACGTTTCTATTATAAGCCAGAAAATATTGTAGAAAGTTTTGTATTGTATAAAAATCAAATGTAATTTGTCATTAAAATCAGTCAATTTTTATTGTGTTGTTGTTGCGACATTTTTATTATAATCGACAACAATTTTTGTTTGATAGTTTGAGAAGAATGTTAAAATTGAGTTCATTATCTTATATATATATATGCATATATATATTCATACGATTGTCGTATGTAATATAACAATCGTCGTATGCAGTACACATATCAAGTATCTTTTAATTACCAGAGACAAATGATAGAGCGCGACAGATTAAACTCTGACTTTTCCCTTTTGAAGAATCTAATGCCCAATCGTGGAATATTCACAGTAGATATAGATAGTTCGCCTGATCTTGAAGCGTTGCATTCTGTGTTCTTGTAAATATTTAGCTTTTATTTTTGTGTTAAATACTTATTCTTATCGCTTTGCTGTGCGAGTATAGTAAACAAATATAAAATTTAACATTTTGATGTAGTAAAGTTGTATTGTTTTAAATTTGTTATGCACATGCAGCAAATATATCAGGACAAACATGACGCACACATAGCAGCGTACGCCAAGAAAGCTTCTGTAGGTACCTGTCTCTTCCTCGTGGCCCGCGGGCTGGGCGAGTGCGAGCCGCCGCTCTCGGAGTCGGGGGCGGGCGCGAGGCGCGGCGCGGCGCTGCAATCACGCTCCGAGTCACTCGGTGCCACGTTGCTGCTCCTATAGTCACTGGAACAGCCCCTACGCGTTATGGTTTGTTACTGGATCAGCCTGTAAACAACCCACTTCTGAGCGAAGGCCTCTTCTCCATATAGAAGAAGGGTTGGAGCTTAATGCACCACGATGCTCCACTACGGGTTGACGGATAATTTCTCTACTATGAGTAACGATTGCTATCAAGTATCTATGATAACAACCGGGACCGACGGCTTTACGTGCTCTCCGAAGCACGGTGTGGAGACCCACGAGGACATACACCCAGACTGTAAACAAATATTTGTACACATACAAATATCTGTCCCGAGCGGGGATCGAACCCGGTATGCGGCATGCGTCACTATGCTATTCGGCGATCTGCCATCTCTCTCACCGCACTAAGCTCGTATATAATATAGTGTATACACTGTATAGATGGCCGATATCGTCTTTTTTCCGTATCGATTCAAAACTATATTATATCAAAAGTCGATATCGGATAATGAAACCATATATCGTGATATTCTAGTATATCGGAAACTCATGAAGTGATATCGTTAAAATTTCGTGATTTCGTGTATTAGATACGATTTAAAAAATCGATATCTACTATCCGTGCGCAGAAACTTTGCCGATGACCACCCCACCCTAGGTGTACCGCTAGCAACGCAGCCGATACGTGCGTGTAACTTTTTGCTTTCACTACGAATTAATTAATTGTTGTTTTCTTAGGTTTTACTTGTTTTATTTTTCGTTAAACTGTTATTTCCATTAAACTGTTATTTTACGGCTACGTTTCATTCATTCACAAACAATAAAAAGTGTGCACCTGGAGAATGCGGAGTCGGAGCTCTTCTCCATAGATTTTCGCCAGGACTCGCGGCGCAACACGCCACGCTCGCGGAGCCCCGGCGCCGGCGCGCGCTCCATGGCGCGGTAGAAGTTGATGCATATTCCGTACCGAGTTTTACCTTGGATTAAAAAAATTACCATTTGCATATATATACTTATATATATATATATATATATATATATATATATATATATATATATATATATATATATATATATAATATAAATAAATATAATATATAATATAAATAAATAAATTCTGTCTGCAGACACAGTGGAATATATATTTATTTTATTTAAAAATGTATTGCTAAAATTAATTTCTTTCTTTCTTTCTTATATTGCTATAAATTAATGTGTCGCTTTGTAATGTCAAAGTAACGACTTTTTACTAAATGCTTAAGAAATTATCCGCCTGTCTTTTTATTTTGTCTAATCCCTAAACCGGTTCAATCGACTTTGACCGGAATTTTAGTGGCAGATATCTGATACAATAATAAATACTTAAGCTGCTATAATTTTATACAGAAAATATGTAAGAAGTCGCTGATAGAAGCTTGTTATTTATATGTAAAGGTGCTTTATATTCTAAATTTAACCGGACTATTTGAATATAAGTAAATTGAAACAAACCGGAGTCTTTATCGGTAAGCGTGAAGACAAACGACGTGGTGTCACGCGTTGTAATGTGAGCGAGTTGACGGCGCGGACCCACGGACACGCAGCCTTCGGGTTGGCAGAAGTACACCATGTCCAGAGGAAGGGGGAAGTCATCGTGGTTCGTTAATGGGTACCGACGAAGAAGTTCAGGTGCCTACCAAAAAAAAAATTAATTAATCTGTATTACGGAAAATGTTAATATTCATAATTAAATATCTAATTTTACCGAATGATTTTGAAGCTTCATGGATCATTCGATACCATTTCTTGTAGACAAAATGTTCGAATGATAAAAGTAAGTCACACGTGTTAATACTATGTATTCCAAAATACAATTGAGAAATTACAACAAAATAAGAGATATCTATAAAAATCGGTATATACAATTCTTATACGTACATTATCTCTAAATAATATTATACGAATTAGAAAGAAAACATATTTACCTGAACAGGTGCCAATCCTTTTCCTGTAGTATATGGTTTAGCGCCAACGATAGTTAAATAATCCACCAACCGCGGACATAGGTGCTGCTTTTGAATGTCCATATTTTTGATATGCTCAATCCTATTTTTATCGAATCTCTAAACACGAGTTTTTTTAAAACCATTATATTGTATTAAAATATTGCTTGTCATACTTATCACTGATTATATTCCTAAAAAAAAACACAATTTTAAATTAATAAATAATATGACTATAATTATTATTAAGAAAATATATATAAGTACGCTATTTAGTGTTATTAAACAGTTTTCCTATGACCATTGCATGCGTTATTTTAAAACAATTAATTTGTCTGAAGTTATTGAATTATCGTAATATTTTAATAGGAACCGTACGCGAACTATCTTTTGTCGAAAGTCGAGCGCCCATTAATATGAGTTATGCCAAAAAAATGCAAAAATAATAAAAGTTGGTTTTTAAACGATAAAAAATGACCCGATTAGAGGTGAAAACTATAAAAAGAGTCAAAAATTATTTGAATCCGGTCATGTTTTAAATGTAACACAGAAGATGGAAATAAGGTATCGGTCATAACCTGCACAGTTGTCGCCCAAACCAGTGTTTCTAATATTTACAGTTTGATAATTATTGTAAGTATTATAAAGTATTTTTATAAATTAACTGTATGATATTGAAAATAGTAGTCTCTGGTAATATTTAAGTTTTACAAATAAATTTCATAACTTAACATCCTTGAAATAAAAAAAAATGTGATTATTACTATTTCCGTTTATCCATTTTTTACGTTTGAGGGATAACCTTCTTATTGTTAAATTATTCGAAAGCTGTGAAAGCTTGAGTTTTACAAATAAATTTCATAAATTAACATCCTTGAAATAAAAAAAATGTGATTATTACTATTTCCGTTTATCCATTTTTTACGTTTGAGGGATAACCTTCTTATCGTTAAATTATTCGAAAGCTGTTCCGTGGTTATACACGCAGTGTTCAATGAGCTTTCGGAGAAACGATAAAATTTCAACTGCGTATTATTTTAATACGGCACATTTGAACAGCCACGAATACAGCAAGATACTTTTGATGAAAACATCACAAACTTATTTTAGTTTAAAAAAAAATTAAGGACGCTGATAATGCAAAACTAAGTTAACCACTGTTTACCGTAACTTTGAGTTTTTTCTCGGCAGATGGCATAATCGTCATCTTTCTCAGTTTCTATAGAACTAATAAAGAACTTCTGGTGAATTCAAAACTGTAATCTTGATACCTAATTAGTCAAATTTTTACCTATCTTATAATTCTTTAAGGTTCTTGCCATACAGAGACTAAAGATAGTTCTGACATTGTTTTCAAACGTATTATTATTATTATAAAACTGGGTGTACTTCCAAAAAGCAGATACCGAATTTTCTCATGAAATTTGGCACGGACATTCCATTTGACTATCTAAGCATCCCCTTAAAAGGATTTTTGGCGGATCGCAATATTTTTCGAAATATTGAATTTTTTGAGTACGCTGTTTAGTACGCTCTATATAAGAAAGCGAAAAGTAGATACCGAATTTTCTCATAAAACTTGGCCACAGATATTGCATTTGACTATCTAAGAGTCCCCTTAAAAGGGTTTTTGGCGACTCGCAATATTTTTCGAAATATTGAATTTTTTGAGTATGCTGCTTAGCACGCTTAAATATATCTATATATTTATCGTCACGTTACACACACACACACTACAGGCGACATTTATACACATATATCACACATATAAGCAATCCACTTTTTTATTTTCCCGGATACACATTTTTTATATTTTGTAATAATTCATTGAACGGATTTTTTGTTCAATTTTTTAACGCGACGACACCATAAAAATTCGCATAGATGATCGGCCATAGTTTCACTACGTAGGTACTCCGCCACTTTTTTTTTTTGAAGGCTAATAAATTCATTACGCAGTTAGGGTTTTTTTTAAAGGTTAGGTTAGATTAAGACTTTTTTTTTAAATCTTTAGGTTAGGTTAGGTTGTTAGGTCTTTTTTTTAATCGCTGTGAAATGCATTTACGCATTCTAGGATAGGTTAGGTTAGGTTTTTTTCCTTCTCCTTTTGATCGACTCGCTTTCTTATATAGAGTGTGCTAAGCAGCGTACTTAAAAAATTCAATATTTCGAAAAATATTTTTTTTTTTTGACTTTTTAATAGCAAATTAATGTTTATTTCGCACATATAACAAAAAAAGTATATATTAGTTTTCAGATTTTAGATCTCTACAGCCTGTTTTATTGCGAGCCGCCAAAAATCCCTTCCCTCTTAAGGGGACTCATAGATAGTCAAATGGAATGTCCGTGCCAAAATGACGAAATTCGGTATCCGCTTTTCGGAACTTTATCCATAAGACTTTTTTCTTTTAAATACACGGTATTTTAATTAAATTTACTTACTTCTCTTATGGAAATTATTCCCAATATAAACTCTATATAATTCTAATTAATAGAATAAAAGAATTATAGACTTTTTTAGAGTTTTAGTTGAGTTTGACTTTTTTAGACTTTTTCCTAAAATATCTCTAAAAAAGTCTTTATAAATCTTTTATTCTATTTATTAGAAATATATAGAGTTTATATTGGGAATGATTTCCATTTATATAAGGGTTACTATTGGACTAAAATTTTTGAGTAAGGAACTAAATCGTTCACTACAAAATATACAGTTAGTTGTTGAAATAAATATAACACAGTAATTTATATTATAAAATCCCACAACCACTATCACTTTTTATTAAAGGTATGTTACATATAATAGCTTTTTAATATGCCTTTAATTTACCTTCGCTTTATGACTTTATGTCGGCTACCCTTGACCTATTTACCGTAGTGACCTATTTGTAGAATGTTCATACCGCAGGCACACTTTACAAAGACTACGGTGTTTATAGTTCATACGCTGTAAAACTTTATTGGATGTGGTAAAAGCCGGCAGCAGACCATAAAAATTAGATTTATATTTCAATATAAAAGGGATTAATAAAAAAACTTTTATGTTTATCATTCACGTTTAAATATCTATCGAATTTAGGAATAAATATAATCCTTATCCGATTTAAATTAAATCAGTTACATTACTAAAAACTTAAATACCTTCAGTTTATGAAACAATATATACTTATATTGCTTAATTTGGTATACTTATACCAAATTAAGCTCGGTCCTTTATGGTCTTATGATTTATATTGTTAGACATATGGGTTCAAATGTTGGCATTAGCGTGGATTTCATTTTAAGATAGAAAATTTATATTTAATAAATTTTCTATACATACCTAATTATAGTAATTGACTAATTAATATTTGAGTATCAATAATATTACATAAATATAAAATAAAACGGCGAAATTGACGAACATGGTTAGGATATTGTTTTTATCGCCTGCGACATTAACATCAGTTTGACGTCGTCTAATTACGTCATTCATGTGGGTAGATGCGGGAATGAAAAGCTTAATATGTGGGTAGTCACAGTTATTAGAACAAAAAACTATTAACATAAAACAAGTTGTTACCACAACTTTACTTTTTATAGACCATTTGAAATTCTGTTAAAATTAAAAAAATTAAAACGTCGGAAGATATATTTAGAACATAAAAGAATACTGTTTTGTACCACCTTCTTTTAGAATTTTCAGTGAAAACACTGGAAATTAAATAAGTAGGTACTATAAAAAAAAAGGAGCATGACCATTATGCAGTTTGGTCACATTTATAGCTGCCGTAACAATCAAAAGCGTTACACATCGTAAAATTTGTTACATATGACCTTTTTAACTATTTTCCGGAATACCATGATTTTTTGATGAATAAATATAGTAATCTTGGATTTATTATTACCAGAATGAACGTCTTATTTTTAGATATCTTTTGCACTTGTAATTAAAAATCTCGAGTTTTTTTACCAGGGTTAATTATTCAATCAGACCGATTATTTATAAGGATAAGCTAATAACAAGAGTCAAGAGTAGAATAATTTCTGTAGCAAGAGTAACAACCCGAACTATTGACTCACTCACACCTTTATAAATATATATATTTATAAGTTTTTATGCTTAGGTAATAAGGTAATAACCATAAAAATACTGGCGCCGAATCAATCAATACAAATTTTTTTTCTACTCTAACTGCTAATATTATGTCTAGAGATAATTAAATTACAAAAAAACATTTGTTTTAGTCAATAGATAAAATGAAAAAAGAACTTTATCTATTGTCTAACGTAAGTTCTTGAACACTGCTATCATTAAAATTCAATATGTAAATTTTGATCTATTTTACTAATTGCTCTACCACTGTTACGTTAGTCAATGTCAGTCCATCAGACGCTGATAAAGTTAGATAAGAGGAAAGAACCGTTTCTGTTTTCAGCAAACTAGTTTAATGTAGTTTTTTGTCAATAATTTTGTAATATTAACTGGAAGAAAAATCTCGTCTAAACTAGGGATAAAGTCAAAATAAGAGCAAAGTAAGGTAAGGAACTTTTGGGAAAAAAGGTTTTCCCTAAATTGTTACTTTTAAATTCAATTTCTAATGCAAAAATATGTTAGCTTATTAATGCAACTAAAACATCATGAAAACTGTTTAATACCATAAAATGCATTTTTTTGTCTCAAAATCATACTAATAATATAAATGCAAAAGTAAGTTTGTTTGTTACGCTTTCACACGAAAACTACATTACCGATCATCATGAAATTTTGTACATATATTCTCCGAGGTATTAGAAGTAACCTAAGTTACTCTTTTTTTTTGGTCGCGATAACCGTACATCCACGCAGGTGAAGTAGCGGGCAGAAGCTAGTATTTTATAAAAAAGAAATGCGAGAAAATGTAATTTTGTTTTACATTATCCACTCATATAATGATGATCTCGAGTAAAAAAATAGAAAAAAAAGGTAATAGTTACGTCACATAGACGACAAGCAAGTAAGCGAGTGACGCACTAATATCTTCTAACAGGCCTTTGATCACTTTTGTAGAGGCACCAAATCAGAATTCATCTAGTTCTTAATACAATGAAGCTTACCTCTACTTCACATCGAGGGTGGTGGCTCGCACTGTTCTACACATTATTAATCCGTCGCACGCAAATGTGGAATTTCGTGCGAATTATATTTGAGTGCGAGATGCCGCGTAGTGCATGTCGTAGCGCGGTCGGCGAGAGACATGCGCGGTCGGCGAGTGACATGCGCGGCCGCCCACGCTCGATAAAGCCGCCCGCCGCGCCGCGCTGCGCCCTTCTATTACACTATCAGCGCCCGACCTACGAGACCTTCAGCCGAGGCAGCCTTACTCGCTCCGTACGTATACAATACGCATGTATTGTATTAGTTATTGATTGCTTCGTTTGACATGTTATTAAATAAAACAATTCTAGAATAATTATAGAGCGCATTCTGTTAAAATATTATTATTTTAATATTGCTTTTTGATACTTGATATAATGTTATCATAATAAACTTTTTATTATGAAAGTTTGAATTTCTCAAGTGGGCGTGGAAGGTCAAGTCCTAAGCAATGAGGAATAAAGAGAAATTCTCAAAGGGTTTTCGAGGGCTATTTCAATAAAAACTAAACTAACTTTAAAGACAGGACTTTAAAAAAAAGAAACGCGCACATCAGTATTATTGCTTTATCCGATAATGTCCATAATAATGAACAAATTCTGGGAAGAATGCAAATGTTGAACTAAATGAAAGGATTAATTTTTAATCAAATTATTTCATACTAATTATTTTGTAATAGGACTGATACCTCAACTTCGTAGGTACCTACCTAATGCGGCCGCTTCTGTAGCTCTATCATATAGCCGATACAATCGTTACTACTTAAGCTTTTCCTATAACATAAGTAGTATTGCTGAATACAATATTTTTTTTATAAATTCGAATAATAATTCATTCATATATTTTCAAACGACCGTTCTGGTGTAGTGGTGCGAGTACTTGCCTCAACGCCGGCGGTCGCAGGTTCGATTCCCGCTCGGAGCAGATATTTGTATTTGTACAAATATTTTTTATTTGGGTGAATCTTTGTGGATCTCCCCACCATGTCTCGGAGAGCACGTCAAGCCGTCGGTCTCGGTTGTTACCATAAGCACCTGAAAGCGATTGTTACCCATAATAGGGAAAAATTATCTGCCATCACCAGTGGAGCATAGTGGCGGATTACGCTCCAACCCTATGGAGAAAAGGCCTTCGCTCAGGAGAGGGACTTTTACGGGCTGATACATTCATATTTTCAAATTATTGTAAGATATTTAAACAAAAATATCATTAAGGTATATTCAATAAATGATTTATTTTATAAATAAATACAAAATTGAAATCTTCCATTGTTTTCAAAAATATTTAAAATGAGATACAAAAGTTTATTTTCCGGCATCTTCTTTCAGGGAAACGGTTCTATTAAACACAATCTGAAAAAAAAATTAAAGCTTTTTAAATATTTTAAGTTAAAAATTATTATTAACGGTAATAACTAAAAATATAACATAATTGTCACTTAGTCACGGAAGCAGTTATGTTGAAAAAGTTTTAAACGACATAATTATTTAAACAATTAGAAAGATTATCTGTACTAAGAGAGAAGAGAGAGAGATAGAATAGAAAATAGAGATACAAAATAGTAATTATCAACACTAATAGTTACGTATATGGTTTCATACATATAAACAATATCAAAACTTGTGTTTAGCTTCATCGTAATACAATAAAGACGTTCATAAAATAAAGAACTTCTATGTTAACAAGTGCTTTAAAATTACAAATCTTGCAAACTTCAGTAACTCAACTGAAGTGACAAATGTGTTCAATTTTTTCAAGAGTTTTAATTGTGTTTTTAAACGTAACCCAGTGAATACTTTGATGTAATTTTGACGTCAGCATAATATCATGCTTTCTATAAGAAATTACTAAAGACTGAGTCATATACAAAATGACTCATTATTTCACACTTACGTCAAATTATGACGTAGAATTCGTGACATAAAAATGTCAAGTACAGATATATTTATACGATATATCGCCAAGTATCGATACAACAATACGATATATTATAATGAAAAAAAAAACGATTTTTTTTTATGAACATCAACACGTGTACAGTATCCTAACAATGTTAAAAAGAAATAAATTCATCCGCCTTATACATTGTTGTCCGGTAACGAAACCATAACGCGATTCAACCGGCCTACAACGCCATCTATGGAACTCGAATGTAAACATATTTACTAATTAAGCATTAAACTTATGACTTTGATGTGACGTGTATCACAGCATAATGTTAATATTATATATTATGTACGTGACATTTAAGTCATATGAATGACATCATATAAGCGTCATGTCGTATATCATAATGATTTCATATAACATGGAATCATTCCAAAGTCATCTAATAGAGTTACTATTATGTCATATCTAGGTAAATGATAAATGATCTCAATGTGACATATGTATTAATTATATGTCATGTGTTCACTGTATATGACAACGCTGTATATACAGAATGAATGGTGAGTTACTATCAATATTTAAGGAGAATACTCGGTACATGATTCTCATTCGAATTATGTAAAAAAAGTAGCCAAATATTAATAACCTTTTAAGTAAAGTTACGCAACAATTATCTAATTATTTACGCGTCGTCTGGACATCCTAGCAGCTAGCTGCACTTTCGACACAAAACAGGGTAGCAGGATAAACAAGCATGATCCAGTCCCCCTTAATACTTTAATCGTGGCTTAGGATAGGCAAAAATACTAAGATATTTTACTCGTTTAAGCAACAAAGTTGTTGACTAGGTAAATGACATGAACGTTGGCAATTTTTAGATGTGAACAAGCGGCACAGTACAACACCTGTGCACGCGTCGCCGGCATGACTGGAGAAGTGTCAACGCTTCATTTATTTGCGAAATTTATTCTTCATTTATGAAAATTTGGTCAATAATCAAGTACCTATTTTTTTTACATAATTCGAATGAGAATCGTGTACCGAGTATTCTCCTTAAATATTGATAGTGACTCACCAGTCATCCTGTACATATTAGGAAAAACGTGTAAGTTTTCTTTAATTTAACAATTTTTTTTTTCACAATCGATATAGATTTTCACAATAATAAGGGTATGATATCTGTACAAAAGAAATATTAAAGAACATCGAATATAAGGTATCTTAATACATATGTTAATAGAAAAGGTAAAGAATATTAAGTAGAACTTTTTTCTTTACAAACAAAATTTCTTGGATTAGATTTCGATTTTGGATGGAATTGGATTTCAATTGCTATTCCTGGGGGGTCTAACTTAAAATCTAGTTTATCGAAGTAAACTATCTTGAAGCAATGTTTAAATTCAATGTGTACAAAATCACCGTAAAAAGCTAGTTACAATTCCAGGAATAGGTACATACGTTGGTAGAAGAAGTGTCTGGATCGACCGAAAAAAAGCCAATACGTTCAAACTGGAACTTGTCATACACTTTGGCGCCTTTGATAGACGCGTCTGCGTACGCGCACACGACCTTCAAAGTGTCCTCACGACAGTCGGTCAAAAAACCGCCCGGAACCTCGCTGGGATCTTCGGGATTCTTATGTTTGAATCTACGGAAAAATCAACATGGCTATAATACAAGTATGTTAATTATTTTTGTCATTTTATGTTTTGATAATAAAAGACAATTTTTCTCATAAACACAATTAATAAAAAAATAAAAATAAAATAAGTAGAAACGTGTTAAAGTTTATAATTTAGTTATAAACTTACAATGGCTCGTAAAGTCGAACTTCCACAGAAATCGGCTGTGATACCCAATGTATGAATGCTTTCGGTTTAACTGCCGTTTCAGTCGATTCTGCAGTGCATTCTAATTCAGTGACTTGGCCTGCACTGTCTTTGATAACTTTTGATACCTGTACATAAAATTTTAACGATAAATCTTAACCTTAAGAAATATAAGGATTAATTGTTTAAGAAATTTTACTAACCTTTAATACATATCCAGCATGACGTAAGCCTACAGTTTGAGTTGGTGTGAGACGTCGATAGCCCTTTTCTGGTTGTTCTTTGAAATCGGTCGCTTCAATATAAATAACTTTATCTAAGACTACGTTATGAGATCCTTTTTCTGGTTCATTCGGAAAGTCTGGTACTTGGATCCTAATCGGTTTTTCACTTTCGAAATTTGTGATTATAATCTTTAAAGGCTCGAGGACAACCATAACTCTAAAAAAAGAAATATAAATATCAGATCAATTGGCAGTAGACTTGATGACGCGCCGGTCTCAAACGAAATATTGTCTATAACCATTTTTTTATAGAGTTAAAGTAAACAAATCACATGCTTTTTTTTGTAGGTAATATCTTTTATAATCTCAAGGTCCTGTCTTAATTAAATGTTTTAAGACAGTGTTATACTTAAAATTAATGAAAGCATTTGACTGTTTATTTAATATTACTAATATAAATATATATAATATGGTAATTTTAGGCCTACATATTTTTTGGATTTTGCCCTTCAATTTTGATTAACGAATTATCCTAAACTTTTATTTTAATAAAATATATCTAGACATATATAAAGCTTTCTAAATGGTGTAAATAAGCTAAAATTTGACAACTAGAGGCGATTGTTTTAATATATGAAATTCAACCAATTATTACTTTTCTACTAAAATAATTATATGACATTTATTTCAAGATTAAAATTAGAGTTCTCATCATCTCCTTAATTCTAATGATGTAATAATACCTGTTTACGTTATACGAGGGGTGATCCAAAAATAATAATAATGAATATAAAAGGATGATTATGGTTATAAAAATAATTTGTTTTTCTACATATTCTTCTAATAAGTCAACACATTTAGCCCACCTTTTTTCTAAACCTAGGATTCTCTTAGTAAAAAAAAATCTTTGTCTCCTGACTCTCCTGAAATGCCCAAACAGCAAACACACACCATCACATAGTGGCCGGCGACGTCAATGCCTGGAGCCACTGGTGAACGGTTGGTGTCACGGATTCATTACCGAAATGGACCTCCAAATCCATAACAACGGAGACATACCCATGTTCGAGACATACAGAGGAGACAGGCATACTCGAGTTGCGTGGACGTGACTTTAACCAGTCAGTCCCTTCTCGCGAAAATGGATGCCTGGCGAATGGAACGAAATCTGATCACATCTGATCGCAAAGCCATCATGTTCAGTCTGCGCACTGAGGGACACTTAAAACCACTTGACCCAATCTCGACGCGCAGATATAACACCAAAAAGGCGAGATGGACAGATTCCAGCGCGACCCTAAAGTCCGGCCTTGCGGAAGAGAGCGTAACTCCAGTTGCCGTCAGCAATGACTCGAACACGGATGAGCTCGAAAATACTTTGTGATCATTCACCAAACATGCGAGAGGACCATTCTGAGGATAAAACCGTGGAAAGGCGACTCCCGACCACCCTGGTGGTCGGCTGAACTAGACTCCCTGAAAAGAGAGCAGTTAAGAGCTAAGCATCGCATTAAAAATGCTGCACCCTGCAGAAGGGCTGGCCGTCGTCGAAAAATACGTACAAGCCAAGGAGCGATACAAACAGGCAGCAAATGAAGCAGCTACTCGAAGCTGGAAAGAGTTCTGTACGGCACAAGACCGTGAAAGCGTATGGGACGGCATCTACAGAGTCATCAGAAAGATCTCTCGCAGGCACGAGGACGCATTGCTAAGGAACGAATCCGGCGAAACACTGTCACCAGATCAGTCGGCAAAACTTCTGGCAAACACGTTCTACCCAGGCGACTCTGTAGAGACCGAAACCGCCTATCACAAAGAGATCCGAGAGGCCGTCGAGAACAGAGCTCCTGCGGAGTTAGAAGATTTGTCTGACGACGACCCGCCTTTTACGGCTGTGGAGCTGGAACAGGTTCTTCTGATTTAATTAAAAGTCTAAATCATTAAATAAAAAAAATTAATAATGAATTCATTATTCGGACACCCACCACCTCAGTCCCCCGAGATCATGGACGCTGTAAAGGGTCCGAAATGTCGGGAAATAATTTATTTAATTAAAAATCGTTAAACTGTAAAGTTTTAAAACAAACAAACGCGATAAAATCCGATTTAGACTTTTAATTAAATGAGTAAAATTCGCGTAAATATAAGAGAACAGTAGGTTCTTCTGAGTCAAAACCCCAAAAAAGCTCCAGGCCCGGACGGGTTTACGACAGATATATGCGCGGCGGCAATAAACTGTGACAGGGAGGTATTCCTAGCGCTGGCAAACAAATGCCTATCGCTGTCTTACTTCCCTAAGCAGTGGAAGGTCGCACACGTATGCATCCTCCGCAAATCAGCCAAAGAGGACTACACCCACCTGAAGTCCTATAGACCTATCGGACTCCTGTCAATCCTAGGAAAGACAGTCGAGAAAATGATGATAGGCCGACTTCAGTGGAGGCTCTTTCCTATGCTGCACCGAAGCCAGTACGGATTCATGCCACAGAGGGGAACGGAAGACGCCCTCTACGATCTCGTCGAGCATATCAGACAGGAAATCAAGTTGAAGAAGATAGTACTGCTGGTATCGCTCATCATAGAGGGTGCCTTCGACAATGCGTGGTGGCCAGCTCTCAAAAAACAGATGGTGGATAAGCATTGCCCGAGGAACCTTTACGCTATGGTCGTCTCATACCTCCAGGATCGCAGGGTCATAGTCAAATACGCCAGAGCGACGAGTAGTAAAATAGAGGGCAAAGTAGGAGCCGCCCTAACATGCTGGGACCAAGGCAGGGAAGTAAGATACTCTACTTTCCGCTTAGAGCCGCATAACACTGTCTTCCAATCGGAGTTGTACGCACTCTACAGAGCCGTGGACATGGCTAAAACCTCAAAATCAAGCTCTATTAACATCTTGAGCGATTCGAGGTCGTCACTCGATCTGCTGAGAAGCCCATCAGTGACCCACCCTCTGGCCGTGGAAATGAAGAGTCGAATTAGGCATCTCCAAGAGGAAAATAAGACGATTAGGTTCTTTTGGTTGAGAGCCCATGTTGGAACACCGGGCAACGAAAAAGCAGACGAGCTGGCAAAAAAGGCGGCCTTAACAAAAAAGACGGCACCTGACTACGACAAAGTACCAATATCGTATGTTAGAAGGCAGATCCGGGAAAAGACTGTCAGGATGTGGTACGACAGATATAATTCTTCGGTAACTGGTGCGGTTACAAAAATATTCCTGCCGGATGCAAAGACCGCTTGAAGACTGGTAAGGAAGTCGGCACCAACACCTGTCGACACACAAATACTGACCAGCCACGGAGGATTTGCGGCGTGTCTGCACAGGTTCCACCTCACTGACAGTCCTTCGTGTATCTGCGATCCGAATTGTGAAGAGACAGTTCTGCACATTATACTGGACTGCCCGAGGTTCGGTAAGGAAAGGCTGGATCTGGAGTTTAAACTCCAGATGAAACTTGACCAGTCATCGCTCCATACCATCTTGGAGAGCGATATGAGCAGAACTTCCTTCCTCACATTCGCAAGAAAGGCCGTCACAGTAGCCGCAAAAAGAAACAGCACGACCGCTCTACCACCAGCTGTAACGCCTGTACACAGTTCCAACACCGTCGTTCAAGCAACACAGACCCAGACCCAGACACACCACACACAAGGAACCGCTTGGCAAACTGCTCCAACGGCACCGCCAATGCCTCCTGGCCGTGTTCTTCTGGATCGAATAACTCAGACCCTCCCCTCCTCTCTGCAAAGGCTGCTCAGGAAGAGAGCCAATAATAACGCACCTCCGCAACTGATCCACAGCAGGTTCACGCAATCCTCGCCCAGCGAAGGGACCAGACCAGAAGCGGAGAAGTGGGAATCAAGACCAGATGCGTGGCTCTTTTCATGGACAGCAAGGTGGAAAGGATAGGAATCTGATTTTGTCGCCCCGAAACACGCGATCGGTTGGCGATTTCACCGGGGCTCGCTTTACTGATAAAGAGGTGGCACACAAAAGACCAGCATTAAGCGCACAAAGATCGAAGCGCTAGCGCAAGAACAGGAGGACGACTCGACCTACCGTATAGTACGTTTGAAAAGCAAACTCATCGTGCTGTTCGAGTGGGGAGAGTTATCAGCTTTTGCGCAGTCAAAAGTCAAAATATTTTATTCAGCATAAAATTATTACAGTTATTTACTGAACGTCATGAGTCTACCACCAGTTCGGAAAGAAGAAGCCTCTGACCTGAGAAGAACTGGCGAAAGAAACTTAGCGGGTCTAATATTATTATTTTTTAACGTAATGTTTTTTTTTTTTTTCAAAGTAAATTGAAATTGACAATAATTATAAGTTATAAGTTGAAATAGCCTGGAGGCGATCACATCATTCCCAAGGCGTACTATCTTCTAGAAAATCAGTCTAGTGTGTGGCTGCAGCAGTTGAGCGAGATCCCCGGCGGAATCCCTGGAAGAATCAGTGTGGATTCAATGGGAGTTGGCTATGACAGAGGCAACGTATCGGATAGGTACGGTTGCCTAAAGGCCCCCAAGAACAGTGAGGTCATTGTCTACGAGGACAAGGGGGAGGATCTGGGTTATTTAAGACCGAAATCCATAACACCTTCACCCCCTGCATCGCGGACTGTCGATGAACCCGCGCCTAGCGGTTCGGAGCGCTTACAGCTCAGGTTCGAGGTCCAGAAGGCAGAACAACTGACTAAAAGGGCCGCACCCGAATCTAGGCCAAGCTCGATGTCACTAGCGACATTTATCCATGCTACCATCTCCCCCAAACAAGGCATGCTCCCACATCATCCCTCTCAAATCCTCATCATCCTCTTAAAACTAGAAAAATTCAATAAATTTTGGGGGTTCCCCATTTAATACACTTTTATTAAAACATCGATTAAAGTTACAACGAACTACAAGAACTTTTATATGATGTTACTTGCTGCTACGGAACCCTTCATGGGCGAGTCAGACTCGCACTTGTTTTTTTCCATTTTAATGTTATCTCTTCGACAGTTCGTATTCGAATGAATGCACCTCCCAGAAATCGTTTTCTATTTATATGTTTTTTTTTTTTTAATGTTGATCATAGTCATCGACCTAATGGGTACATAAGTTAGCAATATATGCGAACTGCCGCCGATTTTATCATTAATTTTAGATCACGCCTCGTATAAGCTAGCAATTTTTTTTTTAGCTCTTTATGCGAACTGGAAATAGCTGATTATCATTACTTTTGGATCACCTCGCGTATAATAAAAATAAGTTAAAGAAAACTAAAGTTAAAAAAGTAAAAAAGCAAAATTTATAGCATTACAGGGTTTATTTATTATCCCACGAGGTTTTTCGAATTTATAAATTTCATAATGATACTGACATAATATTACGAGGAGCAGGATTTACTGGTCCGATTTCAAAACTTCTTTTGACATTAGAAATTCGATTTATTAAAAAAAAAAAAAAAAACCAATAGGCTAGAAATAACATCACGCTGTGCATTAAGAAAAAGCACGGGTCAGGTAGCCAGCTGGCTTTTGAGGCGTATAGGATCGTCGCTCGTTCGATTCCGTGCTCTGCGCAGCCCCTCCCTCCACCTTTTTAATTCATACAGATATTCTTTTTTTTAATTTATACAGATACCACGCATCGAGCAGTAAGAATGTGGCTGTCTGTTGAGTAAACCCTTTGCGCAGAAGGGATCGAAAAAAACAAAAAAACAAAGGAGTGTTATTATGAAATTTAGTAATCATCCGTTTCGATAACATTATGGTTATTAGGGCATTGGATGTTTTAATGTTGGCAATAAGCTAACTGTTTCAGAATCTTTTATAGAGGATTTAAAGCATGGGAGTAGATAAAATAAAATAATCCAGCTGACGGGCCAACCTCGGCGCGACGACGTTGAGCGCGTCCCGCGCGGCGGCGTCGAGCGCGGCCGGGTCCAGCGCCACCGCCGCGCCCGTCACGCCGAGCGCCGCGCAGAACGAGTTCACGGCCGCCGGCGGCACGCCGCGCCGCCGCAGCGCCGTCAGCGTGAACAGGCGAGGGTCGTCCCAATCTATGGGGAACAGCTTATATTGTAACTAGCTTTTACCCGCGGCTTCGCTCGCATTGAAGCCATTAAGTAACTATTAGAAATCATTACAATAGAAATGAATCAATTACTAGAATGCAAAATGGCGTTGAAATAGCTAAATTTTTAGATTATTTGACTTTTTTTTATCTTTCGTTAAATAAAAATATTTGACGTGATAACGTCTTGTAAATCAATGAATGCCGGCTGCACGCACGAAGAAGTGTCACGTGTCGCGAGCGAGAGCGCGGAACCAGCGATAGAGAAGCACGATCGGCTTAAGCGTTCGGCTTGTGAATGAAAAACAATAACGCCGATTGGAGGATCTTAAATATCACATATGTATATAAGTTGTAAATAAATTGTTTATAGCACATTGTTACTTATAATTAATCTGTATAATTTAAGTAATAAAATATTTGAATATTAACGAGTGCAAATAAATGTTAATTTATCGAAAAAAATTGTAATTTATTGAATTAACTCATTATTTGTATTATACAAAATAATGATAACTCAGTGACAATAATTCAATTCAATTCATAAGAGTATGCTAATTTTTTTTCAATGTTTTCTTATGGCGTTATCACGTAAAATTACCGTCCGTAAACCGACTTTACAGACAACCAATTTTTTTTTAAAATAAAAAGTATTCTATGTTACTTCTAACACCTCCAAGAATATGTGTACAAAGTTTCATGATGATCGGTTAAGTAGTTTTTGCGTGAAAGCGTAACAAACAAACTTACTTTCGAATTTATAATAATAGTAAGTATGATTATTTCATGCCAGCTTTCGCCCTCGTAGTTGTATTGACAAAAAATAGCCTATGTCCTTCCCCAGACTTCAGACTATCCGTATTAACTATATTCTTACAACAGCTCGGTAATAAAGATTCTCATACAAGAAACGTCCTCCACGCTTGCAGAGTGTAGAGTAATAAATGTTCTCAGTCGACACTTTAGTAAATTCTCGCGAAAAGAAGGTCGTAAGCGCCGAGGTACAGGCGTCACTTGCGCGTTTTTTCACGCGATAATTATAAACTATGTTATATTATGGCTAAATTACACAAAATCGTTACAAATTGTAGCCCATGTGTTATTCTGATGTATAAGCTATAGTACTGTAAAGTTTCATCTAAATCCGTTCAGTAGTTTTTGCGTGAGAGAGTAATAAACATCTAGACAAACTTTCGCATTTATAATATTAATACGACAGGATAATATGTTTCGCTAAAGGTTAGTAGACAAATTCAAATATCTGGGCAGGACTGTAACATCGAAGTGTTATTTTAATTTTTGTCTGTCTCTCTGTTTGTATGTAGACCGTGTATCACGTCGAACCTACTTAACGAGTTTGAATAATAGTTAACGTGATTTGAGTCCATACTATAAGAGCTAGAACACTGTATCATTTTTATTTCGATATTATGTAATATCAAAAATATGTAATCGCGATCAAAGTCACGAGCATGTCTATTTTAAAATAAAATAATTATTACTTTACGTTATAGGTTTTTTTTTTAATAAAAAAAAATACACTACTACAATACTGAAATTAAAACTCTGTACAGCAAAACATTAAAATAAAGTAATCACCATTAACTATTCCCTCCTCAATAAGTTTTCCAATTTTTCTTTTAGAAACAACTGTATAGTTCACATTCAACCTTCCATATTCCCACTGCACCGGGCAGTATATGTCAAGAGCATTGCAGAGCCAGTAGTACGAGGACCTTTAAAAAATTAACAACATAAAATTTGATTAAAAAAATATTAAGTAGGTATGTACTTCAGAATTAATACAACAAATATTATTTGTCAGAAATATAAATGCTAAAAAAATTCTTTCGAAAAGCATACCTATGTTATTTTCAGAATTTGATAACATCTTTATTAGAGTCACAATATATTTTTACTATAAATTATTTACTATATTTTAAATGAACATAAAAGAATTGATTTTAAATTTTTTAAAAAAACCTAACACAACAAAAAAATTGCCTTTTAATTTTTTAATAGAAAGAATTAAATATTCAATACAATAATAGCCCAACTCACCTCCTCGATTGGAACTCTTTGGTGCACAAAGAGTGGGTTATATGTTCAATGCTATCGCAGAGACAGTGAGTGTAGTCATATGTAGGATAGATACACCATTTGTTGCCAGTTCGGTGATGTGGTTTGAACTTGATTCTGTACGCTACTGGGTCTTGCTTACCCTCTTCAAGAGTAATCTTCATTCTAAGTGTGGCTTCACCTTCATCAATTTTGCCATTTTTCATGTCCTTAAAATAACAAAGAAATAATTTATAGAAGTTATTAAAAAAGTTTTACTGGTTCAACCGATTTTTATATAGTTTACTAGTGATGCCTCGCGGTTTTACCCGCGTAATTTCGTGTATGTGAATTTCAGAATAAAAAGTAGCATGTTCTATTCTGTATATCCAGATAATTCACATACCAAATGTCATATTAGTCAGTTCAATGTTTTCAATTTACTAGTCTTGTGTTAAAGAATGTGAAACATTCATCAATACATACAAGTATACTACTGTTGCAAACGAATTTTGAAATTATAGTACAACATTTATAATATTTGTAGTATTATACTTTATGAGTTTACTATTAACTAGCTGTACCCGTGACTTCGTTCGTGATTGATAACCCTTTCATCAAGCCTAGAAGATTAAGTATCAACACCATCTTAAGATGAACCGTACCATTCAAAGGAGTTAGTTCATTCCGAGTTTTAAGTTATTTTGACTTAATACTTAGGGTTGTCTGATTTTTTTAAAATAGTCAAGTAAAAAATCTTGTTATATTTCATGGATAATGTCTGTAATCTAACAACGAAAGAATGTATGAAATCTGACAACCACGCTGCCATAATGGTACGAGTAGTCGTCTTAACGCCAGCGGTCGCGGGTTGCATTTCCGCTCGGGACAGATATTTGCATTTGTACAAATATTTATTCCTGCTCTGTGTATATATCCTTGTGAGTCTCCGTACCGTGACTCAAACAACATGTAAAGACGCGAGTCCCGGTTGTTATCAGAGACACCTGATAGCTATCATTACTTAAGGTAGGGTAATTATCCTCCAACCCGCAGTGGAGTAGCATGGTGGATTAAGCTTCAGAAATTATCCTATATAGAGAAACTTTACCGAATTTTGAAAATATAGTACTCAGTGACCTGGCTCATAGTATGAACACAAATCATGCCTAGTATCTTATAACTTCATTCATTTTTGGTGTGATGTGTGACCATGATACAGTCAGAAAGACCGTAAAAAATAAAAAATCAAATACTTTTGGTTTCAGTATCGAATACAGAGTGGGCTCCAATAAAAATTTACAAATATCTATATATTGAATATCTATATATATTTACAAATATCAATTTTATTATAACTATAGGTATAATTTACTTAATAATTTAAATGTATTTAATAAATAAATAACACACAATATTCATATAATATATAGATATAATTTAATAATTGTAATTGATGTACCTCAAACAATTGCAAGCTTTCTTCAATAGGTCTGCTCCTCCAAGGTGATGGAGGTGGGTTAAAACCTTTTATATCTTCAGATTTTTGATGACATACATAAGCAAGATCTTTTTTGATTAATTTTTTAGCCCATTCATACAACTGATCAAAATAATCAGACGAGTGTGTCACTTTGTAAGGCTTGTAACCTAAATTTAATTAAAAAAAATTAAGATATAATTATACATAATTAATATATATAAATTCATAAAATTGATGATTACTATTTCGTACCTAACCACTCTACCATATCTTTAATAGCAACAAAGAATTTCTCTTCTTCCTTTTCAGGATTTGTATCATCATATCTTAAAAAACAAATACCATCATGGGCCGCTGCATAGCCAAAATTGATATTAATAGCTTTAGCATGTCCGATATGGAGGATTCCATTCGGTTCTGGAGGAAATCTGGTTCTTACTTTACCAGATGTAATTTTGAGATGTTCTTCTAAAAGTTTTTTAGTGTTGGGGGTGACGACATAGCCATCACTTTTATAGTTTTCTCCAGGAGCATGAAACGGTAACTTTTTCATTAATTCTGGCATACTTATTGCTCCACCAATATCTCCAGTTGCTTCTGTGATATCTGAGCCTTTATTTGCTGCATAATAAACAAAATATTAAAACTATTGTTTAATAATTAAAATATTTATAATTTTAATATAAGCCCTTAAAAAGAATAACATACCTTGTGGTTCTTCCTTTTTAATCTTCTTGTTAGTATCACCACCTTTCGTTTTCTTTTCAGCCTTAGGGACTGGAGCCAAATCAGCTTCTGTTTTCGGTCCCAGTAAGTCCAAGATCTGTCAAAATATATATATAAGATACCATCTTTAGAAAATTCCATATTGATTACAATTTGTTTGAATTTCCCACATCTGTGTAAATATTAATACAACTACAAACCAGTGATAATTGTAATACATATAATACATTGCTGTCTCAAACAGACTTTAATTGTATTATATAATAAATTAATATTATAATATGTAGTTGAGAATATTATTAAATATGGAGTAAAAACTGATAGTTACCTGTATATCAACCTCATTTTTAATAGCTTTTCCATCTGCCCATTTTAAATCAGCTCTCACTGCCTGCATTATAATTCCAGAATTGAAGCGATACCGTTTTTCAATGAGTTCTTGTTTATATTTTGCCATATGTTTTTCAACAGCTTGTTCTACTTGCTCAGGTGAAACCACCACCCCAACTCCACAAGCATTTTCAAATTCATTTATATTTACTTTAGATTCATTGACATGACTTAATAAATACTCTAATGCAGCATCGATTCTCAACGTAGAATCTAGTTTTCCATCAAAAATGTACTTACATATAAATGAAAGTTTATCGCCGATTTGAGGCTTGATCTTTGTAGCCAGGTGGTAAATCAACAATCCTGCACCATTGGGTATTTTCTGTAAATCTATCTAGAAAGTAGAATATTATTAATAAGCAAACAACATCTATAGTATATAAAATATTTATCTTTTTTTATAATTTACTTTTCTAACCTCATTCAGTGCGGCAAGTAGAAATTTGGTAACGTTGGCGTTTTTTAAAGTTTCTTTAGCCTTTTGTTCACTTAAACCTAAAATTTTAAATTTTTCTATAGTTTCTTCAGGAGACATATTTTTAAGAATTTATTGTTTTTTTTTTAGTTTAAATATCCTAAACTAATATCACTTTAAAAACTGATCGGTGATGACACCAGTTGACACTTTACACTGTTACATTAAACATTTACAGCTGGAGTTGACATTTAATATTTTTTCCTCTCTATTCTTTGCCTGTAGGTAAGGCAAAGGTATTACTTTACTAGCTCGGCTTCTGCATTCTCAATATTTATTGATTTAAATAGAAAGGCATTATCCATTTTTTTTTGTATTACGAGTTCTGGTGTATTATAAATCTTTTACTGGGGTAATAATTTACTGATACATCACTTTGTAAATTTCAATATTTTTCAAAAGATATTGAGTAGCGTGCAGAATAATTTTTGGTTAAATATAAATTTGTTATCATTTGAAATTAAGTATAATGAGCAAGGTAAAATCTCTATTGTGTGTGTTCTCCTTTCTACGTGATGAAATAATATGTGCCAAATTGGCAAAATTAAAGCTATTAAACGAAGAATAATAATATAAAAGTACTCATGTATGTACTCATTAACACAAAAATGACACAATGATTTTCAAGTTGAAAAAGCAGAAATTAAAAACTGAATATATGATACTAGCAGCGAGCTAGAGCTAGCTATTTTATTTAGCTTTTAACTATAATATTTCTTTTAATCAATAAAAAAAAAATAGATAAAATAATAGACATTTCAAAAATTAGTATTAGACAGTCGAACACGAAGACAGAACACAGAACTTGAACACGAGTACAATAATTATCCCTCTTTGTCTTAATTTCTTTATGTTTTCGAACAATAAGAAGGATGGTTCTTATTTTAGGAATCAAAGATTTTATTATCACTGGCCACACTTGGCCGTGCGGTGACCGGTAGAGAAGAATAGTCCCGACCTCTTCCTTGCCGAGATGTCATAAAAGGCGACTACGGCCACATAGTGGTGCGAACAACTGTGCACCGACCAGGGTAGTGAAGAGCAACAGCATCCTACTACCCGTCCCTACCCTATCCTGAAATAACACACTGCGCTCTCCAAAACGTCTGCCAAGCGTGGCGAGTGCCAGTGTCCAGTGCCCAGGCCCCCAATTGTCGGTGGTCCTACTATTCCCGGCTACAGCAGCGGCCTGGGTAACGGTTGGGCAGAGGGTGCTAAAAATCTCCAGGTGAGATTCCGCTGCTACCCACGACAACACCTGACCTTGATCACACAGAAAATTCGCACCCTGAGATTTAATGAAATGATTGTTTAACTGGAAGTGGAAATGAACAAGTTACAATGGGATATACTGGGTTTATCTGAAGTCCGAAGAGAGGAGGAGGACACAATAACCCTGAAATTCGGTAATTTGTTCTACTACCGGGAGGGCGAATAATAATCTCAAGGAGGTGTCAGGTTTATGGTCCATGGGTCCCTTGCCGTAACATCGTGACCATCGGAAGTGTGTCAAACAGAATTGTGTACCTTATACTCAGAGTATCTGAGAGATACTCGCTGCAGATCATACAGGTATACGCACCGACCTCGGCATACCCAGCTGAAGAAGTAGCCGGTAGTGTAGACATGGTCTATGTAGGAGCACATCAATAGGGTCATAAAACCTTTTTTTATTTTTAATGATGAGAAATGCATTTACGTATCCGGCCATGAGGCGGTGGGTATCTGGGACTCGCAGCCGAACCCCAGGACTGCACCGTGAGCGCTCTATTGCCCTGGTGGCGAGTGCGAGGATGTGGTGCCTTCTCCCACTCTATTGTGGAGGGTGGAGGAGCGCGTAGCGGCGTCTCCTCCCCCCGGTCATCTTTTGCGGAGCGAGTCAGCGTGTGCGGCTGCTTCCTGCTCTCGCTCCGCGGCCTCCTTTATTGATATCACCTTCCCGCAGTATGAGGTCACGGCCGACTAGCACCTCTCGCTGCCAAGCAGTGGACCACACTCGACAGCGACAGATCTCCGCCTGTCACTGCCACTAGGGCCCTGCGCTGCGCTGGGGCTCCCAAGCGGCGCATTACTCCAGGGTGTGACGCGTTGAGTCGACTGGCGCGCCACACTCGTGGCAAGCAGGGGTGGCTTCTCGCCTTGTGATTTGGTGCAGGTACTTACCGAAGCAACCGTGCCCGGTAAGCACCTGCGACGGCCGAAACGTAAGTACCCCGTGCCGCCTGTTGACACAGTGACTAAGGTGCGGACGTACGGAAGGTATGGACGCCGCTGGGGAACCCAGGTCCTCCTTCCACCTTTGGATCAGAGCTCTCTGAGCTAGAGCCCTAGTCCTGCCGACTTGGTCCTGGCAAACCGAATACCTGCTAAAACCCATCAATACCGTCGGCGCCATTATAGGGCGCCATAGGATCGTTTTCGCTTACAACCATGACGCCCCGACGCTTGGCCTTGCGGCCCCTCCGAGGAGCCGCTCAACCGATCTCCTCTGCGCAAGGCAGAGAAGTACCAGGAGCGGCCCAAATAGAGGGGCCGGGCTACTCGCTACCAGTTCTCCTCCGCAAAATAGAAGAGTGCCAGCATTGAGCGACCTAAGCCCCGCCATCGAATCGCACCATAGGCAACCGTCGGCGGCCCGCGCACATAGAGTGAAACAGCGAACCCATACGCTCCTGCCACCGAATGGGGAGAAAAATCTCTCCCTCATCTCTGTGCCTACCCGGCGCCACGCTCGCACCGTCAGTATCCACTGCCACCGCACTTTCGCACCACCTTACGTGCTTTCGTGCCGCCGTCGGTCGGTGCGCTTCCGCGCCCCTGTTCGGGCTTGGACTTCATCATGACCACCAGACGACAAATATTTAATGACATCTCCGTGATCCATAGGGTGGAAACCGGGGGTGATCACTTATTGGTTAGAGGCACATTGAATATCAGTGTTAAACTAGAACGGTCTCACCTGATGAAGTCTTCACTCCGACCATTTAACGCACATATCTAAAACCCCGAGAGCTTTCAGCTCGAATTATCTAATCGTTTCGATTACCTTAACAATTGCGTTTCAATGGACGATAAACAACAAGTTGGTCCATACAGTCAGGAGCCGATTTTACAGACCCGGCCGGAAAAGTGTCCTCCGAAAACTCTGACCAGACTCAAAGTCTTATGGTCATGGTCTGTGACTATGGGTCTTCTAAATAAGCTCCAATTCGCACAGCGTGCAATGAAGAGGGCTATGCTTGATGTTACTCTGCTAGATCGAATCAGAAATGATGAGATCCGCAGATGAACGAAGATTGCCGACATAGCCCAACGGATCTGCAAGCTGAAGTGGCAGTGGGCAGGGCACATAGTTCGTAGAACTGACGGCCGATGGAGCCGAAAGTTTCGTGAGTGGAGACCACGTACCGGCAAGCGCAGCGTCGGACAGCCGTCCACGAGATGGACAGACGACTTAAAGAGAATCGCTGGAAGCCGTTGAATGGATGCTGCTTCGAACCGGTCGCTCTGGATATCGATGGGGGAGATAAGTAGGGAGGTACGTTCAGCAGTTGACATCCAGTGGCTGATATTATGATAATGATGATATTACTGGACCCGTAGATATTTTCCTTATTAATAAACAAGATAAATTTTAGCTTATTACATTAACTTTGATGCATGTTCGTGACATGATTACCAATAACCGATGCTCTATACGTATATCCCTACCTTTATATTATAAATGTAAAATGTAAATTTGTTTGTTACGCTTTCAAGCGAAAACTACTTAACCGATCATCATAAAACTTTGTACACATATTCTTAAAGGTATTAGAAGTAACATAGGATACTTTTTTTTGGTCGCGATAACCGACATCCACGCGGGCGAAGCCGCGGGCGAAAGCTAGTAGGTATATAAATTAGAGTTTCTTAACTTTAATAATATACGCTCTGGCATTCATGCCATCTTTTTGGAGTCTATAGACATGCGCCTTTTCAGTTTCTGACTCGGTTCAAGGGACAAAGATTACTGGAACATCTCGGTAAAAATATTTTCAAATAAACAGGTGTCTGTTTAGTACAACTGTTAAAATTTTCAAGAAACAAGTTTTATCGTTTCAATTTGAAATTAGTGAATCTATTTGATAAACAACAAAGCTATAAGTACTATTGAACTATAATTATTTTATACCTAAATGTTTCAATCGTCTAGTCACCGGCTAGTCGGTAAGGTCGATTATCCGTTTATATTTGTAGTCAGTGAGTTTATTCTATTTTAACACGCTTTTATTACCTCGCTATGTACTTATCTATGTATTTATGTAACGGAATCTTCAAACGTGATTTTCACCCCCTTTAAAAAGTCGGATTGATTTGAAACTTTGTACACTTATCAAGAACCGATGAAAACGAAATAATTTAAATAGTTTAATGTTTATCCAATTATCATCAGAATCAATTATCATCCAGAAGAATCGGGATTAGCGATTTTTCATACCTAGTACTCGATAGTGTCTTTGTGCCAAGCACCAGAGCGCGTGCTGACATCTTAACGCCTTAATTTTCTTTTTATTACAGCAAAAATAAATAAAAGTAAAAAAAATAACTAAACACACGCTTTTCTGGTTAGAATAACTTAAAAAAAATTAAAATAAATAGTTTTAAATAAAAACTAAGGAACACGTTTTAATAGAAAACCAAACTCAAAGTAGAAAATAATTTTCAATAAAGGCCATGGGACGATAAGAATACCGAATCGGCCCCAGAAAGGTATCGGGCTCATAATTTCAGGACATGTTGGTACTCATAAGATACTTCGATGATGGGGTTCTGTAAGTGGTATAGACCACGTTCCACATGAAAATAAAATTCATAGCCTTATTTAAAAAAAATATTTTGGCTTAATGTAACGGGCTATTCTGCTTGCGTCTACTGCATAAAGCCATTCAACGGTTTTAAAATAATTAACATAAAAAGACATTGATAATAAAGCTGTCACTAAACACATCCAGCTTCTCTTCTTCGGTTAAAAATTCTATTATCTAACAGTAGCTTTTTGATAGTGGTTTTATTCATGTCTATATTTTTATAAGCAACATATCCCTCTATGTGCCGATATATTTTCCTTGAGATTAAAATCTGGGTGGTACGGAGGCAAACAAACTGCAGAGTGTCCATACTCTCCGAAACTTTATCCACATTAAACTCGGAATAATTTTCTTTATGACGTTGTATAACATATATATATTCTTTATTGCACAGTAAAAAAATTGTTTACAATATTTAGTAATGTACAATCAGTTTTGGCAAGGGCGAACTTATCTCTAGAAGAGATCTCTTCCAGTCAACCCATGATGATAAGAGATTAATGTTACCGCGGGGTTTGTTGTGCAAGAGAAGAAAAGAGAAAATAAAAAGACATTAAACTAAAGTTTAAAACATATGCTCAACATACTTATATAAATTAAGATACATACACTACATACACGTAGGTACATACATTCATTCGTACATAAACATACATACATACATACATATACACATACATACATACATACATACATACATACATACATACATACATACATACATACATACATACATACATATATGCATAGATACATACATATATAGAGACATAAACATACATACAAAGATACTTTCGATGTCTCATAAATTCTTAGTCACTTCGGAGAGAAGATGAATTTTTAATTTATCTTTGAAAGCATATATTGAAGTGCTTTCTTGAATCGCTTTCGGAAGTTTATTCCACAAAGTTGCAGCACGTACAGTGAAGGAATTAAGTAGGAACTTAGTATTACACTTAGGGACTTCGAGCATCGTTGTGATGCAAGACCGTCTAGAGCGTGTTGGGGTAGGGAGAAGTTTGATACGGGATCTAAGGTAAAGAGGTGAATTTTGATCATGGAGTATCTTATAAAGAGAAGAAAGGATGTGCATATCTCGGCGAAGGCGGATTGGAAGCCACTTAAGTTGACTACGAAAATAGGAGATGTGATCATATTTGCGTAAACCAAAAATAAAACGAATTGCTAGGTTTTGTAGTCGCTCTAATTTGTTAAGTAGCTCCTGAGTCACATCCAAATAGCACACATCTGCATAGTCAAGGATGGGTAAAAGAAGGGATTGCGCAAGCAAGATTTTGGTTTTAAAAGGGAGAAAGTATTGAAGACGCTTAAGAGAGTGAAATGTGTAGTGCATCCTTTTGCTGACCTCGTTGACATGAGCCATCCAAGACAAGTTGTAGTCTATAAGCAAACCTAAGTTTCTTACTTTATCACAATAAGGGATTGGTGTGCCACAATACATTATAGAAGGTACTGCAATCCAGTCGATCCGGTTTCTTAAACGGCTGCTATAAATGATTATTGCTTGGGATTTTGCCGGGTTTATAAGAAGGCCGAACGATTTGGCCCATCGATTTATAGAAGCAAGGTCTTCGTTTAAAAGACCGATAGTCTCATGCAACTCAGTCAGCTCAAAATGACGGTATAATTGTAAATCATCTGCATACAGATGGTAGGAAGAAGAAATAGAATGTGAAATGTTGTTAATAAAAATAGAAAACAGTAACGGAGAGAGAACGCCACCTTGTGGGACACCAGCAGTAAGATTTAACCAGCCTGATGAGCTACCATCAGATGTTACAGACTGCTGGCGTCCAGAAAGATATGAATGGAACCAGTCAATGGTAGTAGATGATATGTTAACTGCACGAAGAGTGCCAAGAAGTATGTCATAATCAACAGAGTTGAAGGCACTACTGAAATCCAACAAAATCATTGCGGTGAGCTTGGTATTATCCATAGCCCATCGAATATAAACATATTAATAACATCATAAAGTTCAGGTTTTTTTTTGCACCGGCTGTAAAAATAATCTGGTGCCTTTCTAGCCAAGTAATCATATCTCGTTTTTTGGCATTTGGTGGCTCTCCACAGGTTTATTGTGGTACAATGCATTATCAATCACAATAATGAAAAATAAAATAACTCACAAATGACAATAATAATTTTGTGGTAAATTAGGGATCATTTGTTTTCGCAATCACTTCTCGTATTTCTTCGCATTCATCTCTTTATGATAGTCTCCTTCAGGGTCCACCGACTTATCTAGCAACAGAGCTCCAGGCAAGAAACATATTTCGTTACCCGCGTGTACGATTATAAATCGTCGATCTTTGGAAATGTGTTGTTTCATTCCTTTATTAGCAGAATCCTTCCAACTTTTGGCTGTGGAAAATATATATTTTTTTTAATGTTAGTTGGATAGGCAAACTGGCAGACGTTCCACCTGATGGTAAGTGGTTGACGTCGCCCATGAACATAAACTAGTTTACCTGGAACTAGCCCAGGCAACTCATTTATGTGTTGCCTATCCAGAGACTTAAGGTGTTAAGGTCTCGGTGCTAGTAATTACACTGCCTGTCTTGACCTTCTCTCCGAAACACAGCAAAGCTGTTTCACGGGAGAAACAAGCAAGAGAATGTGTGGTGTGAATAAATTATTGGTCTGTAAAAACGATATTTTGCCAGTAGCTCTTAATTTCCGAATTTCTCTCAGGAATTTGGTTCTCTCAAATGCAATGCAAATCAAATGAGGTTTTTGACCGTTTAAGATATGATATGATATTTTAACCGTTTATGATAAACTAATAAATTATTTTGAATAAGGCTAATTTAATGAAATTTGCACTTTGATATGAAAAAACGACCATAAAACCAAAACTAAAGGTCAAACAGTAAAGTGTTGTACCTCATTTGAATCAGCATTAAATTAGCAAAAATTTTTAATACAGGGTCACTTTTCCGTAATACATTTTTTTTCACAGGTGCTCTTAAAGTGAGAAGTAATTTTTTGTAACGCTTCAAATTTTACGGAAAAAAAATTCATTGCTCGTTAAATTTGGTACCAAGAGCTGCAATACAATTTTTGTAGTATTGATACATTATCGAATCATAGTAAAGCACTTTTTATTTTATTGTTTTTAATCAATTTAATTTTTTATTTATTAAATTGTTAAAAAAGTCGGTAGTTTCATTGAAAAAAACAAAAATATTCATAACTTTTCGTACAATGAAGTTATGGCCATGCTGTAGAAAGATTTTTTGTTGGAAATTACCTCCTCTATCTCTATGTTTCGTTTGATCCACGACTTTTTGACCAGCCTGTATATACATATGCAAATATTTGTTTTTGGTCTAGGTGTATCTACTCGTGTGGTCTTTCATACAAAAATTACTGAGTCGATTGCAATAAATCTCGGTACGTAGAAAAGTGAAGGTCTAGAATAACCATAGGCTACTTTTTATTCCGACATTTCTAAGGGATCTTTATATATTAACTTTTATTAACTATTAGATAAACTTTTATTTTTTCGACGCGTTACCCTTAAGTTTTATATGAGTATTTATCAATATGATAAGTATTAAAACTACACAGATGAAACTACGAGGAGCATCTATAAATGAGATATACTATACAGATTTATCGTACACGAACGATTAAAAGTGACAGATAATGCAAATCTCGTTAAAATAGTCGCTTTTGATAAAGATGATTTTCGCGGCTCAATGACCAGATTATTGAATTGTAAACTTGTCTAATAGTGTTTCTTTATGATTATATATGATCAATTAATTTTTTTTTTTTTATAGAACACCAACAAAGTATACACCATATTTCAAGTACATCATACAATTACAGTAAAGTCTAAGTGTTACTTTTATTATAGGTGATAACTACATAAAACATAACTAGAATACACTAATAACTTAAAAAATATACATGTGGCCTGAATATAAGATAATGTGTGTAATGTGTATTACAATAAGCTACAATAAAAAAATAATACAAAAAAATCGAAGAATAAAATAAGAACAATTTATAATAAAACTATAAATACTAAAAATAATAAAAAGGAACCACAAAAAAAATACTATTCTGCTAAATATGATTTAATCATTTCTTTAAATCTATAAATATTGTTGTTAAAAATACTTAACATCAAGATTTTTTGAAATTCCTGTGCCTGATGACCCAAATTAGAACAAGCCGAGGCACAATGAAATAGCATTCGCTTATTTATTCGCAAATCTTTACTAGGTGCCGATAAGTAAATAGAACTAAGCAAAACAGGACAGTCTAGTACACCATTAATTTATTTATACAGAAACAAGTTGTCAAGTATCTTCGACTTTCGAGAGTGTTCATATGAAAGTGCTTTAATCTGTCGCTTTTATGCGGGATCTTATTAGACAAGCCAAATTTAAAAGTAAGGTGCCACATGAAACGTTTTTGAAAGCGATCCAGTCTAGAAATATAAAAATTGTAAAAAGGGTTCCAAACAACGCTACAATATTCGAGTCCGCTGCGAACAAATGCATTATACAAAGCTATATTAGTTTGAGGGTTGGTGAACATCATTTCAATAATATTGAGATTTAAGACATTGAGAGAATGATATGAGATTGAAAGCATTTAATGATAGTTTCTTAAACTGTGATATGAGCTGACACGGCAATTAAACTCGTGAATTTTTACAATAAAAGAGGTGGCAGACGAGCTGACACCTGATGTTAAGTGATTACTGCTAACCATAGATATCTGCAACATCAGAGGAGATGGAGATGCGTTGCCAGCCTTTGGAGAAAATTTATAGCACGCAGGAAAAAACATTAGGAGGCGTGTTATTCCACAGTCTGCACATACGTGGAAAAAAGGTCACTAAGCCCGTACTTGAGACGCAAACTAGACGTCCAAGTTGTGTGGATGATAACGCCTGCAGTAAGTCCTGCGGCTAAGGGTGCGATGGTAAAAACGTGACGATGGCACCATGTCAAACAGTTCCTTAGAACACTACCCGTTGTACGTCCAGAGAGTTAACATCTCTCGTTATGTCGACTCCAAGGATCCCAATACTCCTCTTGATTTTCAGGGTAATTCCCTAATAATATAATTCCCTAATAATAAGGCGAATTCCCTATAGTTAATATCGACTCTAATTAACTTTTTGTCAATTTTTATTAAATTATCTGGTGTCCTTGACATTTAAAAGTATTGTTATTGCTGTTTAGCAATCTCGAAAATGGTAGATAAAGTGATAAAAGCGAGCAAAATTATTACACTGCTTGAAGAAGGTTGCAGTCAATGCTTCGTGGCTCAGAGGCTAAATGTGAGTCGGTCGACAGTTCAAAGGACCTGGCAGCGCTATCAAGAGACCGGTTCCGTCAAGAGAAGGCCTGGTTCTGGCAGAAAGACATGTACCGAACCACGGGATGATCGTTTTCTAGTTAGTCAAGCGTTGAGAAATCGCAAATCTTCTTATGTGGACCTCAAGAACACCCTCGAAGAAGTAAGAAATGTGCAAATTAGTCTATGGACGGTCAGGAGGAGGCTTCTCGCTGCTAATATACACAGTCATCGCCCGGCACGCGGCCCTAAATTACTCCGTGGACATCGAGTTGCCAGGCTTAGCTTCGCTCGAAATTGTGTGTCATGGACTCATGAAGACTGGGATAGGGTATTGTTCTCCGATGAAGCCAGGATATCTCTGCATGGTGAAGACCGACGTCGGCGAGTGCTACGTAGACGAGGAGAACGCTTTGCAGAGGCATGTTGTGAAGAAATCACACCTTATGGAGGGGGCTCTGTTATGTTTTGGGCAGGAATAAATTCTATGGATCGTACGGAGTTAGTCTTCATCGAAAACGGTACACTGACTGGACACCGATACATAACGGAAGTTCTAACTCTTATGCACAACCCGCTTTAACCGCTCTCGGCGAAAACTCAATTTTTATGGACGACAACGCTCGCGCCCACCGGTCTGGCGGTGTGGATGCGTATATGCTAGAAGTCGGAATTCGTCGTTTGGACTGGCCAGCTAGAAGTCCGGACCTCAATCCCATAGAGCATGTCTGGGACGTTCTAAAGCGACGAGTGAGATCAGTGCAGCCGGCTCCGCAGACCATCAGAGAGCTAAAGAATGTGATTACCGCGGAGTGGGAACGTATTCCCCAAGAAACCATAAAAGATATACTCACTAGCATGCCCAGACGAATGCAAGCTGTGATTTCAGCAAGAGGGGGTCACACTCAATACTAAACTTTTATCTGCTTTTAATGTATTCAAGAAAAACAAAGAAATTAACGCGTTTCATTTTTATTTAGCGAGCAGGTACAATCATAGTGTTTTGAGCTTAAACATTATTTCTTAATAATTTAATTAAAATGTTATGATAAAACTGATGAAAACTATTCCTTACTAATTAATTTATAAAATTCTGAGGATAACAATACCTAAAATTGTCAAACAAACTAATAGTAACTATAAAATAGTTCTTTGCTTAAAGTGCCCGTTTTTTTTGCAAAAGAGTTTATATAAACTGTGTTTTAGTACAAAATTAGTAACAGCTTGCATGAAATACAGCGCCACTAAGTCCACACGTCTTTATCAGCTAAATAATCCTGGACCGAATAATAAGCTTTATCTATTAACTTTTTCTTAATAAATTCTTTAAATTTATTATGAGACAGTTCCAGAATTGTTTGTGGGATTTTATTATACATGCGAATACCATAACCCAGAAAGGAGACGTTTACTTTGCGCAGTCGGAAGCTTGGAGTTACAATTTTGTTATTCCTTCTAGTGTTTACAGCGCGATTAATACTATTTATTTCAAAACAACGAATATTCTGGTGAATATATATAATATTGTTATAAATATACTGCGACGCAACCGTTAATATGTCTACCTTTGGAAAAACATCCCGTAGGGAGACTCGAGCTCCAAGATCGTAAATGCAGCGAATAGCCCTTTTTTGTAAAATAAATACAGTCTCAATATCTGTAGCATTACCCCACAGTAAGTAAAATTCTCGCAATCCATCTCACTCCGCTGATATGTAGTGCTACCACACGGCGACTTCCAGGTGGACAGAGGCGACCGGTGCGCACTATGAGAATCTTTGTATCAGGAATCTAGCGAAATCGTTCGTGAGAAATCATATGTGTGGGGAAATTATACACGGCTCTCCCTGCGTAGTCTGTGGTACGAGAACCTAATCTTGGAAGGGATACAATTTAAACGGAAGAACTTTTTTTAGTGGTGGTGGGACAGCCTCCAAAGCCTGGATAACCTGAGACACTAATGGGATTGCTACACATAAGGGAATTAGATAAGGTGGGACAAGGGGAACTGGCTTAGATGGTCGTTCGATGGCTGGATCGATCGTCGTCGAACTAGAACCAATCCAAAGATATTTTGTGGTGCATCTGTCGCGAGCCAAGTGGGAATGAATCTCCACCACCTAAAAGTTGTGAGTACAGTGCTAGCACAACTGAGTTGTCAAGCGCTTAATTTTTTTAAAAATTATCTCACGCTCATCGGTGAGTGAGGACATTCTAAGGAAACATATATTAGGGAGAAAATCCGAGAGATTCATAAGTCCATTCTTCTCCGCAAATGGCTTTTGTTCAGAAGCTCTAATGCTTATATTATTCTACTAGCTGTGGCCCGCGGTTTCACCCGCGTTAATTTGAGGGAAAAACGTACTTAAATATTTTTAAACAATTACTCTAAGAGTAGGTACTCGCCTCGTTGGTCGAGTGGTCGCAAGCGTTACTGCCGAGCAAGGGGTCTCAGGTTTGATTTCTGGGTCGTTCAACGTATTACTGAGTTATAACTAAAATTATTCCAATCGGAGTTCACGAGAGTCTCGTGAACTAGAAATTCGTAGATAATGTCGAAATATCAAGCTCCACCAAATGAAAACAAAAAACATGGTAAATATCCCAATTCGAATAATTTTAGTTATAAAAATAACCATGTTAATTTAAAATCTTATGTATTATTGAGTTTTTTTTTTATTTTTCGAAAACTCTCAGTAAAAGAGTGATGTTATATTTACTTTAAAAGTTGAACTATAGTTAAAAATGACTCGAGAAGAGAAATAATAAAGGACGCAACGGAAGCTCTCAAAAAAGATTATTCTTTCCCGTTTTTGTAACATTTCTTATTATTGCTCAGCCTCTATTGCTCATAGCGTGATGCTATACCTATAGCCTATAGCCTTCCTCAATAAATGGGCTATTCAACACAAAAAGAATTTTTTGATTCGAACCTGTAGTTTCTGAGATTAGCGCGTTCAAACAAACAAACAAACAAACTCTTCAGCTTTATTGTATTATGTTAATATATTATTCTATGTAAGCGGGATCTTTTAACGGTAGCGTAAAGTAATAAAATATAAATAAAATAATATCAAACATTTGTTTAAAGATTTATTTCTTAACTAGCGTCCTCCCGCGGTTTCGCCTTTGCTTCGTATTGATAAAAATTAGCCATGTCCTATCAAATTTCATCACAAATGGCGCAACAGATTAGCCACGGTTTCGTATCGTATGTTTATACATTTACATAAATACAAACTACTAAACTAAAACTACAATCCTATAATCAAATTAAGGCCAGTATATCCCAAATCACCTGTTTTTGATAGAGTTTTAAACATAGTAATATTTATTTTTTTGATCCGTTAAAAATATATGTCATAGTTTAACAAACGTTCTTGATTATTCAACGGTTCAAAACACGATAATTGTAACTTGACTCGATAAAAAAAAAACATAAAGAAAGGATGTTTTTGATTATTTTTCGAGTTTTATTCGAAGAATATCAGATTTTAAGTTATAATATTCACATGTAAAAATAGGTAATAACTTTTAGTAGAACATTTAACGGTTACTTTTTTAAATAAATGTTTCTATTTTTTTTAAATATTAAATATTTAAATTATATAAGAAAACGGCCCGCGCGCCTCGCTTTAGTTGTAGGGATGTGAGATTAATAGAAAAGAATCGATTAAATAAAAATCGATTAATCTTGATTCAATATTAATCGATTTCTCAAAAATCGATTAATACGAAAATAAATAATCGATTTTTACGAAAAATCGATTATTTTATTAATCTTTTCTTCTTCTCTTCTTAATCTTCTTATTAATTTTTTTCTAGAGTGGGGATTCTATTATTTAAAAATCTACATGCTTTTCATATTCCAATAATAAGCCTAAGAGATTCATATTAACAATTTATCAGGTTAAAAATCTCAGTCTCCCCGTGATCATGGCGATTGAAACATTGCCGAAATATAGGGAACTAAACAAAGTTATAAACGCGGTAAGCACCCGTACAAATATAAATTTAAATATCAAATAAATAAATAAATAACCAATTTTAAAATAAAAAACAAAGCGAATGTTCCTGAAAACTTTCAAGGTAGAGAATAAGAAAGGACAAATTCTCAGTACGATTAAACGTTTTACTATAATAAAAATGAAATGGTGAGCATCCCAACAAAACCTTATGGTCTGAAAAACTAAAATATAAATGAATTAAAAAAAATCGTCATAAATTTTCAGTACTATTTTATAATCACAGCACAATAGCATTTTTGTTGTATGGAATGTTTTTTATGGATCTAGCTGAATTTTCTACACTGATTTCAAATCTATACTCAGATTTATGCTAGCGGCTCTACTTTTTGAGATATGAAGGGTAGCTATTTTTATCAAAAAAACATGGTTTCTCGTCACATAACAATTTATTTAACTATCTAATTAGAACAAAACTTTCTGTTATGTGACTTTCTTGAATAAGTTGGAGTTTTATTACTATTCTGGATAATCCAACAGTAGTCAGTACTATAATAATCATACTTTCACTCCAATAGCTTTGGTAGCGCTCCTCCATGGTGCAAATATCCTGATAAAAGCGTTCTCCCTGCTCCTCGCTTAAATCTCAAAGATTTTCACGAAATCGATCAAGGTGGCTATGAGGAAAATCATCTTAGTGCTGTTGCATCCAAGTTGCTGAAAGTATAATAGTAACTACTTGACGTGGTCAGGAAAGTCGACGGACTTCATATTTCTCAAAAAGTTTTTTACGAGCCAAATAAACTCATTCCAGGCATTTTTGTCGGTGGTGTTGTGGAGATCTCTTATTAAATCATTTAGGTCCTCTTAGTTTAATGGTATTAGTCTTTCGGCATCTTCAAATTTGCTACCACTCTCTTTACAGCTTGTATCACTTTCCTTCATTCTTTGAACAATTTTGTGTGGACATACCTAAGATGTACTTGGTTGGGCTTCTAATGTATCAGTAGAGCGCAGGACAGGTCTAGTATTGAGGGCACAGTATGATAAACCCACATGGAATGATTTTGGCGGTTAATTCCTGTTATGTTTACAACGCAGAAATAAGTCGTTGTGGTAGTTCGACGGTTCATGCCAAATCATAGAAATAATAAGTTTCAAGGGATCCCTCTTATTATTTTTCAATAATCGTAAAGACTCCATACACATTTTACACACTTTATTCGGTATCCAAGACTTGTTGTTTGTTTCCAATGGCTGTTGAAAGTACTACATGTAGGCATTTTTCACAAAGTCTGACACATTTAAACAGAATATTTTGAATTTATATTTGCTACATATGTGACAAAATTTATTTGGATTGTTTACACAGGTCCTTATAGACGAAGCCATTACAAAAAAAGAAACAGAAACTAGTAAGACGTTGACGATAGCGATATCAACAGTCAAATGGAGAGTACATTTTAAGGGTGTACCTGTATCTCCTAAACTAGAGCTGCTAGAAAAAATCTGAGGATAGATTTAAAAAAAAGCGAAACTAAATTAGTAAACAACAAGTGAAAAATGTCAGACAACATAAAAAGTTCGATTTTATTGTGGAGTGAATAGACTAGTTTTAAAATAAAATACTTAAAACGATATGTAATTAAAAAACTAAACGACTACGTTGTGGTCTCAAAAACTAAAATATAAGTAATCTTTCGCTGTTTATAAAATTGAAACTTACTTCAAGTTTTTTTATGGCGCTATGATCATAATCGATTTAAATGCGTAATTTATATAATCGATTTAATAAAAATCGATTAATATTACTTTAACAATCGATTATAAAAAATCGATTAAAATGAAATAAAAATCGATTTATATAAAAATCGATTATTTTTTAACATCCCTATTTAGTTGCCTGCGAGGCGTCATCGAAGTAGGACCTGTATCTCTGCTGTCTGGCGGCGTCCCCCCCCCCCTCTAAAGATTGGATTTTTTTTTATAACAAAAATATCCACGGGCTTATATTTGCCCGTGCCTTTTTTTAATTAAATGTATAAGATTGTTAATATAGTTTCATGCGTACTATTTTAGACTTACATTAGCTAGACTTATTGTCAGGATCTCTATGACGCGAGTCCGTATACTGACCATTATTTATTTATTATTATTATAATTTTTTTTAATACATATAATCATTTTTAATAAACATAATCTTTATTTACAAATATAATTTACATATACAAATATACACACATACATATATATACATATACATATACACACACACACACACACATATATATTATATATATATATAATTTTATTTTGTCTTTTTTTTTTCTTACATCTATTTACATCATGTTTCTTATTTTCTATGTACATGCGTTTATTCCTTGATCTAATATAATCTAATATTTCATTGCTTGTTAGTACATACATACCAGCCACCACATTTTTACGGCTTGTCTACATTTACATTTGGGCTCTTTATTTTTGTATTATTTATTGGAGACTCTGCCGCAGCCATCCCCCGAGGGAAGCTGTTCGAGCACATCCTCAATGACGGCGGTGTCTCTTTTATGTATAGCCATCTTGAGGGTGTGCTCGAGTATTTCCTTTGTTGTGGCCTCCACCGAGGCCGACAAAACGACCGATTGCATCACCACCGTCGTCGGTGTAGTAGACACAGGTCTTTGTGTGCCTGGTCACCGCGACCACAGCATGCGGAACACTGTCATGAATCCGCAGCCTCCTAGTCTTTGTCTGGACGATGATGACTGCCTCGCGTGTCTGTCCCTGTGCCTCGTGGATAGTCATGACGCTCGATCCCTGTCCGGTGCCGTATCCCTTGTCTATCAACGTCTTCTTTTCCTCTTGTGTGAAAACCGATGTATAGGGTCCGGTCTTGTCTCTTAGGAATTCGAGCGCCAGTGAACCTCTCTATCCTCAGAGAATGGATAGTGTGGTTTGAGAAATAGATTGGATAATTTTATTTAGTACTAACTGTGCCCCGCGGTTTCACCCGCGTTAATTTGAGGGAAAAACGTACTTAAATATTTTCACCTCGTTGGTCCAGTGGTACCAAGCGTTACTGCCGAGCAAGGGGTCTCAGGTTTGATTCTTGGGTCGTTCAACATATTACTGAGTTTTTTTTTCGAAAATTTACAGTAAAAGAGTGATGTTATATTTACTTTAAAAGTGGAACTATAATTAAAAAATGTCTTGAGAAGAGAAATAATAAAGGACGCAACGGAAGCTCTCAAAAAAGATTATTTTTTCCCGTTTTTGTAACATTTCTTATTATTACTCAGCCCCTATTAGTCGTAGCGTGATGTTATATAGCTTAAATTCTTCCTCAGTAAATGGACTATCCAACGCAAAAAGAATTTTTAAATTTGAACCAGTGGTTCATGAGATTAGCGCGTTCAAACAAACAAACTCTTCAGTTTTATCTATTAGTATAGATTATTATTGATTATTTTATTAGATTAGTTTAGTTAGTACTCTAACAACGTTGGAAGTGTTTTTACTGTATAGCAGTGTAGTGTAGATATAAAATGGGGAATAAAACTAGAAATAAAAAGAAAATATCTAGACGTGAACTACGTAAGCTTAGAAAAGCGATCAGATAAGTACTCGTAAGTTTAATGAGCACTCAATCTATTTTTAGCTAGAATATAATGATTGTCATCGATATCTTAGACCGATATATTAGCATACCCAAAATTTCAATAAGTTATATTAGTATTTTCACCTAACAGCCGCTAGCTAGCAGCTAGCGGCAATTAAAGATTCTTCGACGGTCAGCGAATGGCGATGGGTCCCAACCAGGCTAAACGTAGCCGACGACGCGGCGCGGGACGTACCAGCGGGATTCAGCAGTGGTCACAGATAGAACACAGGTCCTGAATTTCCTTATCGTCCGGAGTCCACCTGGCCCACGGAAACGTCCGCCTTGTCGTCGTCAACCGAACCTACAGGCGAAGAAAAAACTCATCACGTCACCGATCGTAAACAGCCGCGACTCAAAGAAGGGTTACCAGACTGCACACGGTACTCCAGCTGGAACAGACTCCGCTACACGACGGCTCGAGTGCTACAGTTTATAGAACTCTGTCGAGCCAATACACAACGAGTCAACTATAAAAGGACTAAGAAAAGCGCGTTAAAAGACCCAGACTGGAAAAGGACGAACAAGAAGCTGAAAACACGCCAGAAAATAAGAGTAGAGCTCGAAGAAACTTTGGAGGTTCGTCCGGTCTCCGCGGAACTTATCAGGAAAGCTGAAGACCTATTCATGAGAACAGTCCAAGAAGAATCTTTCCTAAATGAAGTAGAAAGCATTAAAGACGGGAAGTCGTTTACCCGAAACAGTCGCCTCAAGCAGCTGAGCATCGAGTGTGCAGAGAGAGCCCTCCGAGTCCGTAGTCGTATTAACGCCGCGGAGCAACTATCAACGCCATCTAAAAACCCGATGATACTAGATAGAAATCATCACACAGTGAAGTTGTGGATCATAGCGATGCATAGAACGAGGCATCACACGGGAGTCGAGGCGACTGTGAACGAATGTCGACAGCACTACTGGATACTACGCTTGCGGCCCGTCACAAGAACGCTCTTTCCACAGTGTCTACACTGCCGGATTAGGGCAGCGATCCCGCCACACCCGAGAACAGGAGACCTACCTGCGTGTCGCCTAGCTCACCATCAGCGACCCTTCACATACACAGGGGTGGACTACTTCAGACCATTAACAGTCACCGTGGGACGCAGCCAACAGAAACGTTACGTGGCAGTATTCACGTGCCTCACTGTAAGAACGATCCACCTAGAGATAGCGACGTCACTGAGCACAGACTCAGTGATAATGAATTTAAGAAGAATGAAAGCTCGACGAGGACAACCTGCTCAAATCTGGTCCGACAATGGGACTAACCTGCGAGGTGCCGACAACGAATTGAGACAGGCAATGGACAGAGCGACGTCCTCACCTTCGTCGCTGGGTCAACAGGCGGCATAGGGTCCTTACGTTTCGGCTGTCGCCGGTGCTTACCGGGCACGGTTGCTTCGGTAAGTACCTGCACCAAATCGCTAGGCGAGAAGCCACCCCTGATTTTGCCACGAGTGTAGCGCGCCAATCGACTCGGCGCGTCACACCCTGGAGGAATGCGCCGCTTGGGAGCCCCAGCGCAGGGCCCTGGTGGCAGTAATAGGTGGAACATAAACATTTAATACCTAAGAGAAGAAATAAAGTTTAAATCTACTTCTCTTAGGTATTAAATGTTGTAAAGTGTATTAATTAACAACAAAAAAAAATTACTGATAATTAATATAAATTAAAATATTAATAGTAATTTTTTTTTTAGCTATAAACTCATAAAAAATTAAATAATGGTTTTTATCTACTTCTCTTAGGTATTAAATGTTTATGTTGCATTTTATACTGTGCCTTCAGGATCGAAAACAAAACTGAATTATGAAATAACCTAAAGTAAAAAAAAAAACCTAGTAAGTTACTTTAAAATTATATATTTAATTATTTCCGTGCGCCGTCGCCGCGCGCGGGGTCATCGAGAGTTCATTTGATCGGAGACTTCGCGTAACTAGTCGCGCGGGGAGGGAGGTAGCGCTAAATACCTACAACGCTCGAATATACTGGCCTTAAAAAAAGCGGCCAAGTATTCCGTAGCAGCAAGTAACATCATATAAAAGTTCTTGTATTTTTTATTTTTTATTTGGAGTTGATTGAATGAAAGGTAAATTACGGTTTACGATTTCTAACGTATGAAAACTAGATCTCGTTCAAACCAATTTTCAGTGGAAGTTTGCAAGGTAATGTACATCATATATGTATATTTTTTTTAGTTTTATCATTCTCTTATTTTAGAAGTTACAAGAAGGGAGGGACACACACTTTACCACTTTGGAAGTGTCTCTCGCGTAAACTATTCATTTTATAAAAAAATGATATTAGAAACCTCAATGTCATTTTTGAAGATCTATCCATAGATACTGCACACGTATGGGTTTGTGAAAATTTTTTTTTTTGTGTTTCAGTTCTAAGTATGGGGAACCCCCAAAATTTATTGTTTTATTTTTTCTATTTTTGTGTGAAAATCCTAATGCGCTTCACAGAGTACATCTACTTTTTACCAAGTTTCAACAATATAGTTCTTATAGTTTCGGAAAAAATTGGCTGTGAAATACGGATGGACAGACAGACAGACATGACGAATCCATAAGGGTTCCGTTTTTTGCCATTTGGCTACGGTACCCTAAAAAGGTTTTCTAATACGACTGAAATGAAAATAAAAAGTAATCTATATTTCTACTTAAGATATACTAATTGAAAATAATAATTGTGTCTGATGTACTAAACGTAAGTAATAAATCGCTCCGATAATCAAATTAGCTATAAGAAAAAAAACTCCAAACGAACATAACCGTCTATAGCGTCTGCCCTTACGTGTCTGCCCGCGTTCGGCTCGCGCACTCGGCAATAGCCGCGTCCAAACCGACCGAGCACGGCCGGCAATTGGCTCGCGAGGCAGCCTCGCGAGCCAATGGCTCGGGTGGTGTGGACGGGGCTCGGGCTGCCTCGGGCTGCCTCGGGCACACGTTGGCTCGGCCGAGCGGCGCTCGACCGCGAGCCATAATTTGTCGGTTTTTGGCGATGCTCAAAGGCGCCTCAGTCTGAGCTGCTCGGGCGGTGTGGACGGATATAACGACGCTCGCGGGCCAGTGAATTAAAAATGAATAAATAATACTTTATTATTAACTTTGACATAATGTAATTTAATTATTATTAATTAAAATTGACTGATTGACATTACCTATATTGAATTACATGATTTTATTTAATTCAATGTTAAATTATATGTTTTTTTTCTTATTTATCTTTGCTTACTTCTGCTATAATGTTGTTGTATTTTATTTTCTGCTTTCTGTGTTCTACTTGTGACTCCTACTGTAAAATAATGTTGATTTTTATGGACAAGAAGTGCGAAATAAACGTTTTATTTATTTATTATTATTTATTTATTCGCTTAATACCAATTTACGGAAGTTTCAAAATGTGGGTTTCAAAAGACCCACATAATTTAGCAGCTGAAAACACGTGATTTATCATCGTATGCCGGAAAGAAACTAAATGCTCAAAATGGCTCACCTTGGCTCGCGAGCCACGCTCACAACCTTTCAAATTTGCCTCGGGGCCACGGCTCGCGAGGCAAAAGTCCGAGCGTGGCTCGCGAGGCAAAAGTCCGAGCGTGGCTCGCGAGCCGTGCTCAGTCGTTCTGGACGCGGCTAATGGCGCGTCATTAGTTGGACCGCCCCTCTGCACCCACCCTACGCACTGCGCTGACTGACGCTCCATTCTGGTCAATCGAATTCTCGCGAAAAGAAGTTCGTAAGCGCCATATTTTTAAACTATTATTTTTACTATATTATTTTTTTTAACATATCGCCAAATTACACAAAATCTTTATAAATTGTAGCCTATGTGTTATTCTGATGTATAAGCTATATTACTGTAAAGTTTCATCTAAATCCGTTCAGTAGATTTGCTTGAAAAAGTAACAAAAATCTAGACAAACTTTCGCATTTATAATATTAATAGGATTATTTCTTAGGCTGTTTTCGCTTAACATACTAAATATCATGAGAATAGTTTATATTGTATATTTTATAGTTGTTTATATAATATATATTATTTATATATCTCTTTTTTTCATAATTGCAATGTTTGTGTTAAAGCGATTGATTTCCATTCGTCTTCTCGTAAACAGATAAAACAATTTGTAAGCAAGATAACAATAAGTACAACACAGATCAAAATCTCATTAAATGTCAAGAGAGTTTTCAAACTACGAGTATAACAAACAGGGTGTTTGGGAAGAACAAGTTAGGAAAGTTTTGTAAGATCCAAGATGTATCGATTACATTATTTTATAAATATACTAGCTGTTTCCCGCCCGTATCGCTGGACGTATAATAAAATTTATTTCTGAAATCTAGAATTGAAACTGGATTAAAGTCATTCTTTTCTACAGAATTAAAATTCACATAATATATGTAATTGAATATTATATTTTCTGTACATTTGTTGATTGTAGGTAATATTCTTCATAAGCTCAAACTTTCACCAGTTATAATATCCCCGCCAGTCTTCTTAAGATAAATAACTAATTATGCATAAAAAGTCCTGATAAATCGACGTAGTTTGAATATAAGGACCTTACACTCCCGCAATCTGGATTAAAAATCAACCAAATTTTTTCTACAGGTAAATAGAAATGTCCTTTCTTAGAAATCATCTTCACACTACCCACCACTCTTACGTAACCTGAATATAGAGTCCATTTTCGTCAAATCTGATCTTAGCCAATCTTAAAATATTTAAAAAAATCTACCAAATTTGAACTCTTGGTTCGAAAGCTTCAGATATCTTAGAGTATGTCAACTTTTAGGGATCTAATAACTTTCCTTTCGCAAATTTCGTAACATAAACTTAAAAAAAAACCGACTAAAGAAATATTCCTGCAAAGATCCGAATTTACAGAAGCTTTTAAATGTGAATTTTATCATAATTAACATCCCTGCATTCTCCAGTGCATTGTACACGCCCCCGCAGTCCCTCATGGAAGGTGAAATTAATTAAAATCTGTTCTTAACTGAACTTTACATGATAAATGAAGATTTTTACCAAATTTGGAGCCTGTACGAGTTATGGTTTGGAAATTGAAATTTTTTATTGTTTACATCCACCGTCGCAATCCATATTGGGAGTAGGTTTTCATAAATTCCGCTCTTAGATCATTTCTACGTCACATTTAGAAGATTCTCACCAATTTTTTTTTTTTTTTTTTTTTTCGTTTATATAGGAACAAACAGTTTTATACAATATAACAAAAAATACATATATGACAATAATTTTAAACCTATAGTTCCCTGAATTAATTCACAAAAAAAAGAGTAATATTATAAAGCTAGTAAGGTTATATTGTTAGTATACGTATTGAAAAGAAGAAAATATTTATTAATTTAGTATTCTAATAAGATCTCTCTTAAACATGTTCTTGTTTGTACCAAATATATCCATATCACCTAATCTATTATTATATAATTTACATGCACGTCGTATAAAACTATTGGCAGTGTAGCATGTCCTACTTTTAGATATTATAAATAAATTCTTTTTACGAATACTTCTTTCTTGCTTGCGAGGAATACGGAAGTAGATACTAGACAGCAGGAAAGGGGCATCAACTACATCATTTAAAATTTTAAATAGATACATCGCATCATTACAGTCTCGTCTTACAGCAAGGCTCGACAGTTTGTGTACTTTTAATGAATTACTATATTCTGTCTAAATATTATCAACTCTGTATTCTAATGACTTTATAATTTTTTTTTGTAATCTTCCAATTTTTTCTACATGTACTTTTTGATAAGGATTCCAGACGCAACTAGCACATTCCAAACGACTGCGGACATAGCTATTGTATAGAATCTTATAAGTTAATGCACTTTTGAATGGTTTACCAACACGCAAAATAAAACCCAAAAGTTTATAAGCTTTATTTAAAATATTCTCAATGTGAGGAATATAGGTTAATTTAGAATCTAAAATAACACCTAGATCGCGGACTTCATTAACTTTGGATAAAACATTATTGCATAATGTATAATTTTTTTGGATTGGATTTTTTTACGTGTATAGGTTATTGTAAAGCACTTGTCTATATTAAGGAAGAGATTATTATTATTGCAATAATCAACAAAATTATCAAGATCACGCTGTAAAAAATCTGAATCATGGGTATCATGAATGATTCTAAATATTTTAGTATCGTCGGCATACATCAATACACAGGAGTTATTGATCGAGTTAGAAAGATCGTTAACATACAAGGTAAATAACAGAGGGCCTAAATGCGAACCTTGTGGAACTCCAGAGGGTATATCCTTATACCGAGAACACAGACCCGACAATACAACAGCCTGACTACGATTTCTTATATAGAAAGTTATCCAACGGAACAAATCTCCGTGGATCCCAAGTTGGAAAATTTTAGAAAGCAAAGTATTGTGACAGATTTTATCAAATGCTTTAGCAAAATCAGTGTAAATAGCATCGACTTGAAGATTTCGGTTCATGGCTTCAGTCACTATTTCAGTAAATGATAATAAATTACTTTCAACGCCCCGACCCCTGTAAAAACCATGCTGGTTGGTTGAAAGCACGCGTCGTACTGCATTAAATATCTTAGCGGCTATTATCTTTTCGAGTATTTTACCAAACTGACATAACTTAGATATAGGTCGGTAATTAACAATATATTGTGTTATATTACCTTTTTGTATTGGTGTTATCCAAGCCTTTTTCCATAAAGACGGAAAGCAACCCTCGTTCAAAGATCTTTTTAAAATAAGAGTAATTGGGAGAGTTAGTACGCTAGAACATTTACTGATAAGTAAAGGATGCACACAGTCAGGACCAGCACCTTTGCTAACATCAATATCTTTTAGCTCTTTCTATACTAAGTCATGGGTAATATCAATTGAGGATATTTCAATGATTGTGTCTTCAGCTGAATTAAGGTGTACAGTTGAGTTAACCAGTGGTTTTTCAAAAACAGAATAAAAATGTTCATTAAATAAATCAAAAAAATGTTCATCCGAAGTCATAATTTCTTTGTAAGTCATAACCCGTGGCAATTTTAAATTTTCATTTTAACACCCACCTCCGCAATCCTTATTGGGGATGAGTTATCATAATTCGTCCATAGATCATCAGGAGTACACAGTTAATTTTTATGTGAAAAAAAGTATTGTTTTTACTACTGTCCACGCAATTTTTTTTTGATCTTTTTTTATTAAAACCTTCCTGTGTCTTAAGGAACATATAAAAAATATTAGCCGAATTGGTCGAGGCATTCTCGAGTTTTGCGCTTAGCAACATTCATTTTTATTTTTATACTAGCGGCCCGCCCCGGCTTTGCACGGGTATTTAACTAAAATTTTAAAAATTATAAATTTATATTTTTTATCACCTACACCTGCGTCGATACTGGAAAATTTATTTATTTATTTATTTATTTAATCATAGGTTTATCACTAACATCACAGGTAATCCCAATTCGTTAGTGTACCTTATTAATTTAAATTATTTTATATTTATATAAATTTAAATACTTAAGTCAATTACAATCAATTTTCAATCTTAAGTTAATTTAAACATTCAGAAATGTTCAATAATAATAGGTAATAATAATAACAATAATAAGTATTAATTAAACGAACTTCAAGACCCTTTCCGAAGCTGAATCTTACCGGTATCTGGGCATGTCACAATGCATAGGGGTGCAGGAGGTGGATATGAAACAGGCAGTTTGCGAGGTCTTTTTTGGACGGCTGACAAAAGTTCTTCGGAGCTACTTGTCGGGCGCCAACAAGACCCGAGCTTATAACGGCTGGGTCATGCCCACTCTCTTGTACACATTTGGCGTGCTCAGATGGACTCAGACCGAACTCGACGCCCTGGACAGAAGAGTCCGCACGACTATGACTCACCATCGCATGCATCACCCGAAATCATCGGTCATGAGACTGTACATCCCACGGAATGTGGTGGCCGAGGCCTATTAAGTGCCAAGTCCATGCATAGCCGGGAGGTGTGCAGCCTCAGGGCCTACTTTGAAATAAGGAGGGAGAGCGCTATGCATGGTGATGTTGTAGTATGTGACAAAGGTCTCACCCCCTTATCCCTGGCCAAAGAGGAATGGCGAAGACCGGTTGTACTTAGCACCTCCGACCGGGAGACCGTATGGATGGAGAAGGAGCTGCATGGACGGTTTTACAAGGCGCTCCACGCACCTCACGTGGATGTCAAGGCCTCCGTGCAGTGGCTGCGATTCGGAGACCTCTTTGGGGAAACCGAAGGTTTTGTCTGTGCAATACTGGATCAGGTGGTTAAGACGAACAACTACCGGAAGCACATTCTGAAGGATGGCACTCCCGACTTCTGTCGAGCTTGTCGTCATCCCGGCGAGTCACTCAGACATGTGCTTACGGGGTGTTCAGCGCTTGTCAACACTGAGTACTTGCACAGACATAACCAAGCGGCCAAGATTCTTCATCAAGAGCTTGCTCTAATGTATTGTCTCCTGGAACAGAGGATGCCGTACTACCAGTACACACCGGCGCCAGTACTCGAACGCGACGGAGTCCGGCTCTACTGGGACCTGCCTATCGCCACGGACAGGACGATACTGGCGAACAAGCCTGATATCGTGGTGATGGATAGGGCACAGTCGAGGGTGTTTTTAGTGGACATCACCATTCCGCATGACGAGAACCTCGTGAAAGCCGAAACAGAGAAAAAACGTAAAAATCTGGATCTGGCGCACGAGATTGTCGACATGTGGGGTGTTGATTCCACTGAAATCATCCCTATCGTTATATCTGCCAACGGTTTGATCCCGGTTAGCCTCGCTCACCATCTGAGGCAGCTGGGTATCCGTGACGGTTCGCTCGCAGCCAGGATGCAAAAGGCGGTATTACTCGACTCGGCTGGGATTGTCCGCCGATTTCTCAGCCTACAGCCCTAACCCCCGGCCGTTTGATCTCCCTGCCGGGGCGTAATCCTCCACCCGCTTACATTTATCTAAGTAAATTTATGTAAATTTATTATATTCCTTATATATTGTATTATATTATATTTATTTATATGTATATATTGAACGGGTGGAGTGTAGCACTAAAAGTATTAATTAACAATAATAAACATTAATTAGATTAATACAAATAATGGGAAATTTTAATGTAATTAATACAATTAATGAAATCGCAATAAAGTAATAATATAATAATGTCCTACAAATACAGTCAATAATGTGTTATAAATTTTTACAATTCATGTCATAATAATTTCCAAAAATAAAATAAAAATATTAACTCAATGTCACCAATAAATTGATTAAGTCAATATTATAATTATCATTACAATATAATTATGTAATTAGATTCAACATCATAAGCGACCCGCGTGAACTCATTCAGTGTACAGCTGAATATGTCAATATGGGCCGCTACGGAGTTGAGCGTGCGCAGAGCTCGCGTGAGCGGTGCATCACGTAACAAGTTAGTGCGCGCGCGCGGTAACGCCAGTAGTGGTAGGCGCCGACATTTCCTAATTGTTCCATTGGGAACGCACAGCTTCATCTCTTCTAGTATTGCTGGATTTTCAATTTTCCCCCGTAATACCTTAAAAAGGTACTTTGCGAGGGAAACTTCCCGTCTCGTATCCAGTTTACTGTATCCCACCATGCCAAGCACGAACAAAGTGGGATATATTAGTGGATACCCCGGGTAGACACCATACAATTTTGAGTACAGAAATCGACAGAACTTATTTTGGATACGTTCTAGCATTGATTTGTACTTAATCTCACTAGGAGCCCATATAACCGAATTGCACTCCAAATGACTTCTTACCAAGGCTTCATACAAGGCACGCAGAGCACTAAAGTTGGTGAAGGTGCTTGATTGCCTTAATAGGAAGCCAAGGTTTCTGTACGCCTTTTTGCATACCTCGGTTATATGTTCTCTAAAGTGAAGATCAGCGGTAAATCGAACGCCTAGGTCTTTAACATCCGTAACGTGCCGCAACGGCTCACCCTTAACATGGTATAGATGATGCCGCGGAGCGCGCGTACGGGTGAATGACAGAACAGAGCACTTGTTGACGTTGAAGTATAATTTGTTCTCATGACTCCATTCCACTATCCTGTCTATGTCTCGCTGCAAACTAGCATGGTCGGAAACGTCACCCACCTCGCGAAACAATTTCAGGTCGTTAGCAAAGAGCAGGCATGTTGACTCGTGGATCTCCTCCGGCAAGTCATTGATCATAATGATAAACTGGAGGGGCCCCAAATTACTGCCTTGGCTGACGCCCGATCTTGTTAAGTACTCGTCCGAATGGCATCCATTACAGTCGACATACTGACGCCTGTCTCGCAAGTAGCTGGCAAAGAATGCTAACGTGTGTGGCGTACAACCTACGCCAGCCAGCTTCTTGAGCAAGACGTCGCCATCAACCGTGTCGAACGCCTTCCTGAAGTCGAAGTAGGCGACATGCACCTGCCTTCCGCTATCGAGTGCTGGCACCACTCGCGACATTAACTTTAGTAAGTTCCCCGTCGTCCCTCGCCCCGGACGGAAGCCGTGCTGGGCATCGGACAACTGGGACCTCACTTGTGCATGCAATGAGAGCTGAATGGCGGACTCAAATACCTTTGCTGGAGTACACAGAAGTGCTACTGGTCTGTAATCACCTGGCTCCGGACCCGCCCGTCCCTTCGGGACCGGCACCACCCGGGTAAGTTTCCACATGTCGGAAAAGGTTGCAGACGCGAGGTAAACGTTAAAGACGTGTAGCAGAGGCTCCTCCAAAGCGAAACGACAATCCTTGAAAATGAAAGGTGGGATGCCGTCGGACCGTACCGAGCGTTTCGCTGGCAGCCGTGCAAGCGCGCGGCGCACTTCCGCTAGCTCTAGGCGCGTCAGGAGCACTCGAGCGGTGCCCCCCGACGTCGCACTGCACGCTAGTACGTCCAGTCTCGCCGGCTCCGGGCTGTATACGGAATGAAAGAATTTTGCAAACCTTTCTGCGCATTCCTGTTCCGATAATGTTTGCCCATTGTGGATCAACTTAGTTCGCCGAGTGTTGCCTCGTTTCGATCGTATAAAATCCCAAAAAGATTTCGGATCCAAAGCCAGCCGGCCTTGTACTTGGTCTCGATGTTGATCGTGAGCCATTACAATACTCGCTTTCACTCTCGTCCTGTACTCAGAGAAAGCTTTATAATCACATCGTTCCTTGGTTGCTTTGTACTTTTTACGTGATACGTGCACAACCAAAAAATGATAAGAGATGGCGCTGATTGAAATAAAAGCGCGCTATTAAAATTTATTCTTGATGATATATAGTGTATTAATGAAACGGAGGTTTTAACAGATTTATTATTAGTATAGATATAGATAGATTTATAAAATTTATTTTACAAAACTTAAGAAAATAAAAATATTATTTACCTATATGTATGTTACTCTATAGTCGTCAAAATATAATAGGCCCGTTTTGACATTTGAGAAAGACCCTAGAACGTAACTTGCAACGAAACTGAAAGAAACAATAAAATAATAGTTAATTACATAAAGTGTTTTAAAAAATACATAAATTTTTTTGGCGCGTTAAATAATATGATAGAATATATTGCGAGTATTCTTTTCAAGCTTACTTTATAGTAGCATGCAATTTCTAAGTATTACGAAACGTCTCAAAAACAGTTACGTTCTAAGTCTATTTTTTTTTAAATACTAATGTTGTTACAAATTAATTACTGAGATTCATTCGATTTTAATAGTAATTAAATATTGTGTAGTGATCTTTACTGAAAAGAATGAGCTTGGCGCTTAAAGCTGTAAATAAAATTTTGAATTGGTGAAACTGATTTATATAGAATGTGTTAGTTCGCCATCTTGTGATATTGATTTTGCGCTTGTTTATGTTTGATATTTTTTTCTCGACTCTGCTTTGTTTTTGGACTATTTCTGTTTACTATCACGTTGACCTTGGCTCTTGTATTTTGAACATTGATTTAAACATAGTGATTTGAGCTCGATTTTGGTATTTTTTGTTCTATCGTACGAACTCTGTTTCAACATGTTGAAAAGAGGACGTACAATCACCAGCCAGAGACACGAATTAGTTGTGAAGTTAACCGAATACTTCGAACGCGAATCAGTTAATGGTGGACTTTTGTTGCCCGTAACGCAAGTACAGGATCGCGTCGTAGAAGCACTAGGATTCGGCAAGAAAACTATTCGAACCATCTTGAAAGAAAAGTATGGACTTTCCGGTACTGAAGAAAATGTGTTACGTACGCTTAAAAAGAGGAATAAAAGCAAGCCTGTATTGATATGTATGACGCAGACGCTATTCGAAACCACGTATATGCTTATTACATAAGAAATTAATACCCAACTGTAAGTAAATTGCTCATATCACTACGAGAGGGTGGCATGTTTAGTGGAAGTTCCACGTCTTTAATAACGATTATGAAGTAAATTGGATTCATATACAAGAAAACCGACACGAGGAAAATTATGATGAAAAAAATGATTTAATTTTGCACAAAGTACCATTCTTGAGGGAGATGAACAAAATCACAAATTGGAACAATGTCATATTTATCGATGAGACTCGGCTGAACTCGAATCATACCCTGCTGCAGTCGTGGACGGACGATACCAAGGCATCTTGCTCAAAAGCACCAATGGGAAAAACGGAACAGCCGGGGGAGGTTTTGTGAATGATGCCTTAGTTGCATTCGAGTCGAAAAGTACAAAAGATACATCACGAAGAAATGGAGGCAAATAAATTCACAGAGTGGTTTACTAACTTGTTAACAAACCTTTCCGAATAGTACATAATCATTATGGACAATGCATCTTACCATTCAGTTCAAATAGATAAAGAATCTACTCAAGCAAACAAAAAGGCTGATTTAGTGGCATGGCTACAAAAACAAGGCGTTGAAGCTGATATGAGATTGTTGAAAGCTGAATTGCTGGCACTGGGAAAAGAAAATAAACCTGCGAAATTAAAATATAAAATTGATGAATTGGCACTTCACCATGGACACAAAGTGTTAAGAACGCCGCCGTGTCAGTACAATGCTATTGAAATTATCTGGGCTCAAATCAAAGGATACGCAGCACGCCACAATACAAAGCCGCCATTCTCCACTAATAAAATAATGACATTGTTAAAAGGAGCTTGTACCAAAATAACTAAAGAAGACTGGGCTAAAGTTGTAAAAAAAAAAAACTTGAAAAATAATAAAAGATGATTATGACAGAGACGTCAATATTGATAATATAATTGATAGTAAAATAATTATATTTACAGGTGACGATAGCTCAACTGACGATTTTAGCTCATAATCAGAAGAAATTGATTGAATGAAAATTTACTAAAAATATTAAATTAAAGACAAATTGACCTTTCGTAACATTGTATAATTTCAAAATACATACAATATTAAAGTTTAAGTTAAATTTTCTAATCGGAACTTTAATCCAATTCACTTTACAATACATAATCAAATCGATTAAATACTCATACAAACTTGAATCGATTTATCGTGAGTATCGAGTACCGAGTCGTATGGTTACATTACTAGTTGCGTCGCGATGACAACTGTCAAAACGGGCCTATTATATTTTGATGACTATAATATGCATCATTAGTTTACATTAAATGCGTTGCAAACCGTAAAATTGTTAATCATCCCTAATTGGTGATATTGTGTATAAGCATGTATTAAAGGTTAGATTATTGTTAGATTTTTTAAGATGCGCCATCGCAGCAGAGGTCAGTTCGCGTTATATGAATATATATAATTTAATATAGCATATTATGTAAGTTTTAAGACGACCGTTCTGGTGTGGTGGTGCGAGTAGTCGTCTCAACGCCGACGGTCACGGGTTCGATTCCCGCTCTGGGCAGATATTTGTATATAAAACTTACATGAATCAGTCTGTATACGTCCCACTGCTAGTCAAAGGCTCTTGCCATATAGGAGAAGGGTTGGAGCTTAATCCATCACGCTGCTGCACTGCGAGTTGGCAGATAATTTTCCCTATAATAAGTAACGATCGCTATCAGGTGTTTATGATAACAACCGGCACCGACGGCTTTACATACTCTCCGAAGCACAGTAGGTAAACTCACAAGGACATACACACAGATTGGAAATAAATATTTGGTCACCACTACACCAATCTAATCTGTAGATTAGATTGGTGTAGTGGTGCGAGTAGTCGCCTCAACGCCGGCGGTCGCGGGTTCGATTCCCGCTCTGGGCAGATATTTGTATTTGTACAAATAAATAATTGGCGCAAACTTGGGGAAGCCTATTTCCAGCAGTGGACTGCGATAGACTGATGGGATGTCCCAAGGGAGTTGCTGGTCTCCTACTGGGCGCGTCCTCCGGGTGGCGGATAGGGGAAGCCACTTGAACGCCTCGCGAGTGGTTGGGGTCTTCGGACCCCCGTGGACCAAAACCAGCAGCGGTAGGCGCGAAAGCGCAGGAGGGGGATGATTCGCTCTCCCCCTCCATTCGGTGGCGCGAAAACGCAGTGGTTAGGCGCGGAGGCGCACAAGCCACTGGGCCCCTGGATCAGCTGATGTGCGGGCCCAGCTCAGAGGGTTCGTCGTCTGGGGTTGCTGGGGTCCAGTGGTGGGCGGCGCGCGAGGGAGCGGTGAGTGCTCCCGTGCCCAAAGCACGGGAGGTGCGGCCAGTAAGGACGTGGCGCCGAGAGGGCGCGGAGATTTCGGTGATGGGGCCGCTCCTGGTACTTCTCTGAATTAGCAAAGTGGACTAGTCGAGCGGCTCCAATTACCCGCGGCCCATCCATGCGGAGGGCCCTCCGGGCCAAGCGTCGGGGCGTCACGGTTGTGTGCGCGAGCGATCCCGTGGCGCCCCACTACGGCGCAGACGGTCGATGGGTTTTAGTGGGTATTCTGGCTTTGCAGCCAGCGAGTCCCACATACCCGTCGGGTAAATGCATTTCCCATCGTTAAAAAAAAAAGAAAAAAAAAGGCTGATGGGATACGATGCGATTCGATAGTATGATAATATGTAGGTACGTTATAAATATAACGTATGATATCAAATTTATTGTAAACGTTATACAATAGCTGATGATTATGTTCTAGATACGCAAAAAAAAACTTCTATATATATTGTTATCAATGATGATTATAAAGCGTGAGAGAGTAACACCTGATAAATAAGTACACACGTGCCACGCCCGGTCGTCGTGACACCTCATTTGGGAGCTTTATGACTCCCGACGTATTACGATCTATATAAGGGTCAACCTATTATATCCTTATAAACATATGTAAAGTTAGATATATATATATTTTTTTTTATGTGTTAGTTGAATAGGCAAACTGGCAGACGTGCCACCTGATGGTAAGTGGTCGACGTCGCCCATGAACATAAACTAGTTTACCTGGAACTAGCCCAGCCAACTCATTTATGTGTTGCCTATCCTGAGACATATGATGTTAAGTCTCGGTGCCAGTAATTACACTGCCTGTCTTGCCCTTCTTTCCGAAACACAGCAAAGCTGTTTCACGGAAGAAATAAGCAAGATGGTGGTACCCATGCAGCCGGGAGCGCGATCAAATCAACATACAATAGCTGTCGATAGATTTGGGCATTGACGTATGTTTCACTTCCAACGTGGTGCACAGTGGTGAAAATTCATAATTCACTCGTATTATTATTACAAGGGTAACTCTGTTTGTCTGTTTTGATGTTATGCTTAGGTACGGCCGATTGTTATAAAATATAATTTAAAGTTTTTTTTGGATTTTGGCGAAGAACATAAAGCATATGATACGTCTTGATAGTACGGGTATTACCTAGTGATGTCTCGAGTCTTATTTTTACTCGAGTGACTCGTATGAATTTATTAATCTCTTATTCAATTGAAAATATTTTCGGTTCTCCGAGTGAATTTGGTGAGCAATAAATAGAACTTTTATTATGACACTAGTCTACGTTGCAACGTTACACGAATAAAGTATCTTGTGTTGTAAACAAGTATTAATTTGTTCTTTGGTATTTTTGTTATTGTGTGGTATAAATTGTAAAGTGTTATTATATTATCTACTACTAAAATTAATTTAAATCTGCGCAAACTTGACTCTCTATTTACTTTATAAACAGTAATAATAAAAATACAAAAAAATAATATCCTTTAAACTTGAATGACAAAGTTTTTGTTCAGTTAAAAGATGCGTTAGTAGTTAATTCGGATCATACAAAAACTTTAGTACGATTCGAATAAAATAGATACCTAGTCAAACGACTGATTAACAGGACTACTAAGTTACCTACTCGAGTCACAAAATCCTACTTGTTTCTTATTAGGTACTATTACGAACGGGAATATTAAAAAGGAAACTGAAATTACATGCGAACGATGTCGCGGGTGACTACTAGTGAGGTTTTTGTTTCGTTATTGAATGTTTTAGTAATTTATCTTTTCCATTCTTAATTATACTATATTTTATCTATACCAAAATTATAAACGAAATGATATCAATTTGAGCGTACTAGCCGTAATGTGTAATCAGTAACATCTAAAGTTTCATTTTAAAAATATTTTCTCGTATTATAATTATAGCCAGTTTGATTTAGATTAGAGACGTATAAAACCTTACGCTACGACTCATTAGACGGAAGCAGTAACCATAAATGTCGACTAATCTGGTAAGTATCGAAAATTAACGCAGGTGAGACTGCAAACTGTCAAGCTATGTTTACTCATGAATGAAAGGATAATTCCTTTAGTTAATTTTATTTTAGAATAGCTGTGTCGTTCGCGCTAGCCATCCTATCATTAGTATATAAGAGAAAGTACGTAAGCCAGCGTAAAGCGTAATCCGTAAGTACGTTAAAAGGTTTCTGTACATTCCGAATTTTATGTTATTTGATTTCATTGCTTCATGTCTTACAAATAGAATTCAACAAAGATCAATAAACGGAACAAAATCTTCTGGATCTGTGTTGAAAAATGGGCGTTTCAAGGAGATCAATTCTAAGCCCTTTCCTTTTTTAACGTATATAAATGATCTCCCATTTTATGTTAAAGGTATTTATGATATTGTATTGTTGACTATTATTTATTATTATTATTATTACGACACATCGATTATTTTTAAAGTTGATAGAAGAAAAAAAAGTTAATTTTAATGACGACACAAGTCAAAATTGGTTTAAGATAAACAACTCGGTTTCAAAGGCTAAGAAAACCAAACATGTTGTGTTTGCTATACCTAACATAAAGCATCCTTATTATAATATAGAAATAAATAACGAGTCTTCTTATTAGTGATACCACAGTTTTCTTAGGGATGAATTTGTATTAAAAACTTCAGTGCTCCGCAGCATTCGCGGTTAGAAAAGTTCATCAGCTGACCGACGATATTGATAATGCTCGATTAGTATATTTTAGTTATTTCCATAATGGCATGTCGGGATGTCGGATAATTGCCAAACATGGACCGACGGCTTGACGTAATCTCAGAGGCACGGTGGGCGGATCCACAATAACCCAGACCAGAAACAAATGAATATTTGTATATTTACAAATATCTGCCCCGAGCTTTAAGGCTACTCCTATCTAGTTTGGTTCCAAAGAAACATCTATATGACAGATCGAAGGACGGCACACTATAATTTACTTATTGGCAATTGTAAAATCATTTCAGGGATTTTATTATATATGCGTACCTTGGCCTAAAAAAGAATCGTTTACTTTGCGAGGTCGGAAAATTGGAGTTACAATTTTATTAATTTTTCTCATGTTTATTCTCATTCATTCTTATTCTCCGTGGTTTTACTAAATGTTGATTTATTTAAGATGACTTTATTAATTCATATACACAAAATTCACTTAAATCTGTTAGAATATAATAAAGTTAGTTAGTTATATGAATTTTCATGTAAACAACATTTGAGGTTAGGTTTAGTTAGTAAGTATGAGTGCACGTACATATGCATGAAAACCTATTCAGTAGATTAAAAAATACTTGTCGAATACTGGGTAACCTGAATGAGTCCTTACGACTGGTTGGTATGAATTTCGACAAGACGAAAGTTATGTTCAATAAACAAGTCATGCCGAGACTGATACCTGTAGATAGTATATTATAGTGTACCGTTCTCGAAGTTGTACCTACAGGATTATGTTTACCTTTTTTTTTTACGCTGGGAAATGCATTTACGCATCCCACCGCGGAGAGGTGGCGTGTATATGGGGCTCGCTGGCATGCAGAACGTGCCAGTATACCTGTTAAAATTCAGCGGTGCCCTCACCGTTCGCCACGGGATCGCTCGCGCATGCTGTGACGCCCCGACGGTTGGCCCGCCTATCCATTCTGGCCACCTTTGCCTATAAAGCGCTCGCGGTACCCTGAGCGCTCTATTACCCTAGTGGCGAGTGAGATGATTATAGGTGCCCCTCCCACTCTAGTGCGGAGGGTGAAGGAGCACGTAGCGGCGTCTCCTTCTCCCCGGTTGTCTCCTGCGGAGCAGGTCAGCGTTAACGTCTGCTTCACGCTCCCGCTCCGCAGCCTCCTTCAAAGCCATGACCTTCTCGCAAAAGGAGGCCACGGCCAACCAACACCTCTCGCTGCCGAGCATGCACAAGGGAAGTCTGGTCCTCCTACGTTGGGCAGTCGGGATCTGCCGGCGTCCTCCATCGGCCGGCAGCTGGTGGCTTCTCTGTCTAGGAGTGGTCTGGGCTACCGAAGAAACAACCCTACCCTTGGTTTTAGGGGGACAGCAGTCCCGGCCTCCCATCAAATGCGCAGCAGGCTTCCCTGCTTCTGCGCAGACGACGCATCTTACTGCACCGGTGCTATCTCTCGTCTTGTGACCATCGAGGCCACACCGGAAGCACAACCCCCAACAGATTGTCCCTGAGGGACATACGGGGCGGGCATGCCCGACCGACATGCATTTGTAGCATAGCAGGGGACTCTGCTCCAAAATCTGAACTTTGGCTGAGCTTCAGCCGACCAAGAGCCGGCCTGCTTCAGTCAATTCGGCCTTGGATTCAGCCTCCAACTGTAGTGTTATTAGCGCTGCCGGAGTGCGAGGGCGATTTACTTGGGTTTCCCTGACTTCTTCTTGCGTTGCGGCTGCGGTTTCTTCGGCGCAGGAGCAGCGGCGGCGGCAGCGTATGATTTTGCCTTTTTCTTCCTCCTGACGACAGTGACCTATTCAACGCCGTCGTTTAGGCACGCAGGAGTCGTCTTCGCGGCTGTTGAACTCGACGACGATTGAAGAGTTTTATTCTGCGCACGAAGAGTCCGAGGTGCTGGCGTTGGCGCAGATGCCTTCTGGGCTACCTCCCGCTTCTTATCCGACGCCAAGGGTGGACAGAGCGTCTTCGCAGGCAAGAGGCGCTCCCCTATGCCTGCCAGACGGGCGTCTATCATGCAACCAACGGACGCTACTATGGACGCCTTGAGCTCCTCCAGTACGTCAGCATCGCTCCTAAGCGACAGAGGAGAGGAGGAGGTATGTGTGGAGCAAGCTATCTCCTTCAGTTCCGAGACCTCGGACCGGAGAGTCACAACCTGTTTCTTTAGGCAGCTGTTCTCTGCTTGGAGTTTGGCCACTTCTTCCGCCGTTGTCCTCGTATGGAGGGCCTCCACAACAGCCGTGATTGACACTGCCGCTTCCTTAATGGCACGTCCTTCAAAGGTGCCCTTCAGGTTTCTGGACGTGTGGGCAACCTGAAGGAGGATTATATTTACCTAGGCCATACAATCCAACTAGGCCGAAACAACTTCGAAAAGGAAGCTGACAAGAGGATTCATTGGCCTGGGAGGCATTTAGAATGCTTCGTCGAGTCTTCGATTCGAAGATTCCGCAATGCTTAAAGACATATGATAATACACTGACGAAGGTACTAGTACACAAATTTAAAGTTATTCAACGTTTTAGGGAACGGGCTATAATTGGAGCCTTTCTCACAGATAAAATTAGAAATGAGATTTTCTGCGAGAGAACCAAAGTAACCGATATAGCCCATGCAATCAGCAAGTTGAAGTGGCAGTAGGCTGGTCAAGTATGTCGCGAGACTAACGGCCACTGGAGCAGACTTGTCCTAGAGACCAAACGCAGTGTGGAGCTTCCTCCGGAACGCTGGACCGACGATCTGTGCAAGGTCTTCGCTGGAGGCTGAATGAGGATTGCTGACAACCAGGATATTGGGCGTGATCTTAGAGAGGTCTATGTCCAGCAGTAAACTACGATAGGCTGAAGCGAAGCGACAATCATATGCCTTTGATAAATCACAGAATACACAAATAGCATTCTGTAATTTCTCTTAAGGATGGCATATATCCTTGAGAAGTGCCACTTCAGCATCTGTTATAAAGCAACCTTTAGTAAAACCGTATTGTTCACTGTGAAAATATATTGCCATCAACATAAAAATGGTTTTGTTATAATACAAGAAATTGCTAACATGAAAATTCAACATTACATTAGTTGTTATTCTTAAGAAGTTTAGTAGCCTTAGTATTATTGGATTTAGAAGTCAACACTTGAGACATTTATAAATGAACATGCCAAGTGTATCACAAATGCTCTTCTTGTAGATATATAAAATATCTACGCTATGTGTAATAAAAAATAAATTTATCTGGGAATAATTTTTATCGTAAGATTTTCATCGTATCAGGAAAAACCTTTACATATTTTGTATATACGAGCGTAGCAAAGCCAAAGACCGCACACTGCAGTAGCTACCGGCGTCTCTCGCGGTGTGCTCGCGCTCGGCTTCAAGCGTTTACCGCGATTAGTTGCGAACAGAAAATTTGTAATTAATATATATTAATGATTTTTCAATAACTCAAACAAATGGTCTTACTATTATAATAACGAAAAACTTTAGTACCGAAAAAAATACCATGTGTATTCAACATCTAAATATTTGAACCAAGTTTTCGTGTAATGATATTTTGAGTCTGCAATTATTTTGGATTCGTATAACATAACATAATAGAATGATCAGATATGATATTGTAGGAGAAATAATTAAATAGTAATATATATAAAGTATCTTAATTTGAAATAAATCTTTTCTTGTTTACATTATATTCCATTTAAGTTTCAAATCGAAAAAAAAGTGTGTCTGTTTTATCAATCTGAATCAGCTTATTTTTAGCTTATGCCTAATACAAGAAAGCGTCATAATATGAATTTCTTACTACAAATACATACATATATGTGTAAACATATTTTGATTATCTTCAAAAATAATGTAAGCCGTAAAAATAAAATGTTAAAATGTGAATATATCGAATGCTAAAGCAGGTGGTAAGTATATTATGATCGTGTATATAATCAAACTCTACTTCTCACTTCTGATTACAAGAGCCATATTTTAATATTTCAATAAAATAAGACCGACGAACTGGTAATTGTTTGTTTATATTTACAACGTAACAATTTTAAGTAGTAAGTTCCAAATTAAAACCAAAAACGCAAATGGTAGCTATATTACTTTGTAATCTAATTTTTTTTTCCGTTCCTTTTTTTTTCATACCTGACTGTTGTATTTTAGGCATGTATGTAGGTCTTTAAAGAGATGTCTGTTTTTAATCAATATCAATCAATTGGTTGACAAAAATATTTATATGAAAAGTTCATATAATACCTACTTATTTGAACTTTAAATGTCAATTTTTTCTTTAAATCTAAGAGAGAAGTTCTCTTTTGGGATTTTTGTATCACAATTATTATGACACTATAACTATTCGATATAACTTCAAATACGATTTTTTTTCCTTAATCTCGAAACTGAGTATATTTGCCCGTGTGTTTCTGTGTTGTTGTAATAAAACAAAATATATATTTTAGATGGAATATAACGATGATGACAGCAACTACACTTTCTCCTAAGTCTTCATTGGCTAAGCTCGTCCTTTATCCGAAACCTAAATCTTTTAAGGTTTTGGTCTTGGGCCAGTCTGGTGTTGGGAAATCAGGTAAAATAAACTTTCGTTTTAAAGAAGTTTAATAGGTATATAACGTACATAAAAATATATATACCTAGAGTTATATATGTGCCCAGTGACGTAATACGGCTTATTCTTATTTTGTCCTTAGAGATCTTATTTTATCATTTAAAAAAAGCTACATTTATATTTGATAATTTGTTAAAACAAGTATCTACGTAAAATACCATTAGCAATTTGCAGAATGAGAAAAATCAATCTAATCCGTCGCCAATCTAATCAGAATATATTCCCCTTCTCATTATCCTTTTTGAAAATAAATTGAACCAAATTATTTTTAATATCAGATAATATAGTCAAATTTTCAGGTTTGTTTTTGTATATTTAACTATACGTAAACTGTCATTACTGACCATTACCTAAAATATTCGGGAAAAATGATTCACTTAGTTGACAAGTGACACTAATTTTAATGTAACATTTAGTATTGTATAAAATATTATGACTAAAAATTTAGAAAGGCTTATTGAAGACACCGAACTGTAGTTTGTATACATATAAAAGCTCGAAATTTAGTTGCCATAAAAATGAGCTTGTATCTTGCAAGAACGACTGCAATTAGGTGCTCTATCTGTAGCATATCAAAAGGTCTATCACGGGTTAAGAACCAATACCACCTATCTCCAAAAAGTTAACTTTACACTAGAGAAAAAAAAACGTTTTACTGCTTAGATTAAATATTTTTTGCGTATGTTTATATGAAAATAATATCTTTAAAAATGCTTAAATACGATAGTTATAGTAATGTTACTTATAAATAACCCATATCAAAGATAGTGTGAGTTATACATACAATTTTAAATATCTAAATAATTAATAGAAGATAGACGATTTTTAAAATGAAGCAGTATTTTTTTAACACAAGTTCTTTATTAAACACAGTCAAACCTCTCTAAAGAGACATGGATAGGAGAGAAAAGTGTTTTTATTTTTTACTAGCATCCGCCCGCGGCTTCGCCCGCATGTGTGTATTGATAAAATAAAATAAATAATTATCCTATGTTACTTCTAATACCTCCAAGAATATGTGTATAAAGTTTCATGATGATCGGTTAAGTAGTTTTGCGTGAAAGCGTAACAAACAAACTTACAATTCACATTTATAATATAGGACTAGCATCCGCACGCGGCTTCGCTCGCGTGGATGTCGGTTATCACAACCAAAAAAAAGTGTCCTATGTTACTTCTAATACCTCCAAAAATTTGTGTACAAAGTTTCATGATGATCGGTTAAGTAGTTTTCGCATGAAAACGTAAAAAACAAACTTACCTACATTTCACTTCTATACTAATATTATAAAGCTGAAGAGTTTGTTTGAATGTGCTAATCTCAGGAACTACTGGATCGAATTAAAAAATTATTTTTGTGTTGGATAGCCCATTTATCGAGGAAGGCTATAGGCTATATAACATTATGCTACGACTAATAGGGGCTGAGCAATAATAAGAAATGTTACAAAAACGGGAAAAAATAATCTTTTTTGAGAGCTTCCGTTGCGTCCTTTATTATTTCTCTTCTCGAGACATTTTTTAACTGTAGTTCCGGTTTTAAAGTAAATATAACATCACTCTTTTACTGAGAACTTTCGAAAAATAAAAAAACTTAATAATGCGTTGAACTACCCAGGAATCAAATCTGAGACCTCTTGCTCGGCAGTAACGCTAACGACCACTCGACCAATGATTTGGGCACCTACTCTTAGATTAATTGCTTAAAAATATTTAAGTACGTTTTTCCCTCAAATTAACGCGGGTGAAACCGCGTGGCACAGCTAGTTTATAATATAAGGAAGGATTAATGTGGAACTGCGACATAAATTTGTGACATTTATTTGGCATAATTTGTTTGAATGCTTGAAGATGTCGGTATTTTGATGCAGATATTGGAATAATATCCGTGCGTAATGTCGAATAGGACACGTGAGGTTTGAATGATTTGTCTTTTTGGCATAGTAAACCAATCTTTGTCAAAATTCAGTTCCATTTTTAGGGTGTCATCTTGGTCATACAGAATTCCGCGTATATCTGTTACTGTAGGATCGCCTGATTTACGTCCTGACCTAATCGATTTGTATAATCATGTAGATAAATTAGCATAATTTTTTACGAAGTTGTGGTCAATTTGAATCACTTCGTAAGGACATGATACTCTCGCTTCCTTAGTTGCGGAGACGTAGTCACACGGCAAATTAATTACGCAATTAGACATCTTCTATCGCACTGTGCAGTTGTGCACCAAATCGCACTCCATTTGTATGTGACCACGTTCCAGAAACTTTTGAGTGATGCTGACGTTATCTTTTTTACTGAAATGAAGGAGCGCATTTGCCATTGTAACGATTTTGAGAATTTTGAGATAGCTATCTCGTCAGGCTATGTGAAAATGAACTTTAAATCGATTGGCATTAAAATCAAAACAATGAAAAAAATGAGATAGATGGTATTGGTTCTTAACCCGCGATATCTCAACCACGATCTAGTAACTAGTCGATCGTGATCTTAACGCACATGAAAGTTACACACATACTAATTAAGGATGCTAGTTTAAATTCTCTATTAAATTTTAATATTGCGTTGTAACGAAGGTTGTTCTTTATCTATATATTAATACGTGAAGCAAAAACTTTCTACCCCTTTTTACGAAAATTACGCGGACGGAGAAGTATGAAATTTGGCACAGTTAACGTTTATATGGAGAAGAAGTGCAGAATGCTAATATTTTTTATAACAATGCTCAAAAAATACATTAAATAGTTAAAAAAAACACAATACACACACTACGATACACACACATTAACTGGCCCGTGGCGCAGTTGGCAGTGGCCCTGGTTCGATTCCCGCCCCGAGTCTGGATGTAATATGTATTTATTTATATATGTATAATTGTATATAATGTACCTATATTTATAAAAAAGGGTATCAGTCAACTGTTACCTAAAACACAGGCATTAACTTGCCTACCTTAGGAACAGATGACCGTGTGTGTATGTTAAACCTATAAGGGAGATAGAGGAGGTAATTTCCAACAAAAAATATTTCTACGGCATGGTCATAACTTCATTGCACGAAAAGTTATGAATATTTTTGTTTTTTCAATGAAACTACCGACTTTTTTAACAATTTCATCAATAAAAAATTAAATTGATTAAAAACAATAAAACAAAAAGTGCTTTACTATGACTCGATAATGTATCAATACTACAAAAATTGTATTGCAGCTCTTGGTACCAAATTTAACGAGCAATGAATTTTTTTCCGTAAAATTGGAAGCGATACAATAAATTACTTCTCACTTTAAGAGCACTCTGTGAAAAAAAAAATGTACTACCGAAAAGTGACCCTGTATTAAAATTGTTTCCTAATTTAATGCCGATTCAAATGAGGTACAACACTTTACTGTTTGACCTTTAGTTTTGGTTTTATGGTCGTTTTTTCATATCAAAGTGCAAATTTCATTAAATTTGCCTTATTCAAAATAATTTATTAGTTTATCATAAACGGCTAGTTTTTGTACATTAGAATGCTAGAACTGTTCTGTTCTTGTCACAATTAGGGAACCGCTCGTTCAAATGTCCTTGAACTGAAAAAATGAGGCCGGGCGCCGTCTTGTTACAGCCACATTTCTGAAAAATCTTAACTTCTTTGAGTATTTGATTCAAATTATTTTATGAAAAATTCAAATACAGAGCATCATTCAGCCTTGGTGGCATTTCATGTAGCACAAACTATATATATATATATATATATATATAACACATATGTACAATCAATGTAAATAAATACACAAACTTTGTTTATTGTCAAAGTCTGTTGTGAACACGGTCTTAAATGTATTTAACAGTTCTTGCAACGAATTTTTTATCGAAATTTTTATGACTGCTGCATATGCTCACCATGTTATGCGCAATCATATTTTTATGATGATGACAGGGCGAATTTCTTCTACTGGGTGACCACTCGTATTATTATAATTATTACGTATAGGCAGATAATGACAGGTGATTGTGTTGTTGGCCCGATCCACATTACAGTGCTGATCTCAGTTCGTTCTCGGTCCGATCTCGATCCCGTAAAATCTTTTGTATGACGAATCGTTGCTGGAGCGTGACTTGATCGGACCTTGACTGTCACGGATAGGGCACCTTGAACGGGTTCGTTACTCGTTAATTTTCTCAAATAAAATAATACTGTCTTTCATTGCAAAAGAATTTATGGGTTATTCTCAAAAATTTAGTACTGTAACCTTTCGAGCAGGTTTTTAAAAGACATTTGTTATTTTTTAGGTGCTACGTGCCAAATTCAGCAGGTTTATACTATTTAATAAAGAATTTTTTTGCACAGAGACTGAGTAATAACAAGAATAATGGGGTGATAATTATTTCTTTAATAAAATAAAGTTTTGTGTCAGTTTCTCAATAACCTAACATATCCAAACAGTAGAAGTCGAACTTTCAGATGAAATAAAAAAAAATAAACTTTTGACGTAAAACTTCTTTACGCACGCTTGACTTGGGGAGTAAGCTGGTGAGTGCGTGACGAAAGCGTTACGAAAAGTGTGATCGAGCGAGGTGAACGGAAATTGAAAGGGAGATATAAGTTAGTGAAGATAGAAAGAGAGAGAGTTACGTTTCGTATATTACTGTAGACGCGAGAAAGAGAGAGTTGCGAGCACACAATTTCTTTGTCTCTTCCTCTCATAGCCAGTGCATGAAATATTACGCGAATGGTGACTTCTTGATTATTTGTTAATTTCATTTCGTTCTTGAACAATTTTATAAATTAACTAGCTCTGTTTTTCATTAACTCGTTCTAGTTTCACCCGCGTTAATTTAAGGGAAAAAAATACTTAAACATTTTTAAACAATTACTCTAAGAGGTGACTACCCGCCTCGTTGTTTAAGTGGTCGCAAGCATTAGGGCCGAAACACATAACCGCGTTGCGTCGACTCAACGCTAAAATCGGCAGTTTGCGTTGCGGCGTTGCGGCGTCGCGAAAAAGAGCGTTTTTGTAGGGTAACCAGTTCTTCGTGATTTTTGATTGTGGATATTAATTTAATTATTTTAAATATTATAATTCACGTGAAATTTGTTAATATTTGAAGTTGTTATTTAAGTAGAATGCATAAAAAGTAATCCTTTGTACCGGAAATAATTTTGTAAATCAATTATTTTATGCTGGTAGGATTTTAAACAACTTTTGTCTCATAAAGCCTAAACAAAATTTAAACAAAGTGATACATAAATTAATATCTTACATTTATATTAGTTTTATGGATTAAATATAAATAAATAGCTTTCGTCCGCGGCTCCGCTCGCATGGTACAGGCACCAACGGTAGTCGATACGTAAAGTAGGTACTCTATGTCCTTTTCTTTACCCCAGACAACTGGTATGCAGAATTTCATTATGATCGGGATTCAGGTTAATAGTTAAGGCGTAAAAGCGTAACAAAAAAGAAACTCACTTTAGCATTTATCATATGCATGAAATTAGCATAAAATTAATTTACATATTTATAATTTAGGTACATCATACATGTCATTTGTTTGAACCGAGTCTAAGCTCTAAATCTAATAGTTAAAAGTGGTTAAAAGTAACAATATAACAACAATTGAGCTTAACTGTGAGCCGGTTCACAGCTCCGGTTCAAGCATATGGCTCATGAGCTTATCTGCGGTTCATACAAATTCATTGAGTTACCCATGTCTAATAGACACAAAAAAATAAAAATATAAAAATAGACACAAAATGTCAATTAATCATTGTCAACAAGTATGACGTCGTAACGCCGGAATTTGCGGTGCCACGCCGCTAAAATCGGCGGTGATGCCACCGCCGATTTTAGCGTTGCGGCGTCGCAACGCGGTTTTGTGTTTCGGCCCTTACTGCCGAGCAAATCTCAGGTTTGATTCAGGGGTCGCTCAAGGTATTATTGAGTTTTTTTTTAATGTTATATTTACTTTAAAAGTGGAACTATATTAAAAATGTCTCGAGAAGAGAAATAATAAAGAACGCACCAAAGCTCTCAAAATAGATTATTTTTTCCCGTTTTTGTAATATTTCTTATTATTGCTCAATCCCTATTGGTCGTAGCGTGACGTTATATAGCCTATAGTCTTCCTTGGTGAATGGGCTATCCAACACAAAAATAATTTTTCAATTCGAACCAGTAGTTCCTGAGATTAGCGCGTTCAAACAAACAAACAAACTCTTCAGCTTTATAATATTATTAGTAATTAGTAATTAGTAATTAGTATTAGTATTAGTATATTAGTGTTAGTTAAAGATAATATAAATGGAGCTAAAAAAAATAATGTGGTCTAAAGCACACTCGTTTTTAAAAAAACAATTACACGCTCATATTCATAACTTTAAGGATCTGCACATTCCTAAATTTAATTTTATTTAAACAAGTCGTACCCGTGGCTTCAAAGTATGACGCTCTAGTAGTGCTAACCAGTGCTAACGTACCAAGAAAATGCTCGTTGCGAATTGCCTCTGGGTGTGATTACTAAAAAAGCACCCAGAATTTAAACTAATAAGAGGGATTTTGCAAGAAGTGACTTCTAAAATTCAAACCATTACTTAGGAAAAGAGCCATTGAAGCCGCTGACAAATTACTAACTTTATATCTGAACTGCATAATCGAAGCCAAAGACACCAGGCCTGGATGCGCTACTAATTACATTAGTAGAACTAATTAGATTAGTACATATACTAATCTGGAAGAAGTGAATAGAACACCGTATCAACCTAACTAAGCAGACTGCAAAACTTTAGATTGGGCTACATAAGGCTAATAATTGTGTTCTCTTTTAAAATAATAATAACCTTTAATGATTTAGGCTTGACCAGGCTGATATTGCCGAACAATTCTGTTAGTTTCTTTGAGGATATGTTTTTCAGTTTGAAAAAGAAAATCGTGGCATGGTGGGAGCACATTTGTAGGTTACTCGAGTTGAGCGTTTTCGACCACCACCAACTCCAACCACCAAATACCGCCCCACAACATGCATGACTTTCTTCTACAAGGCATTAACATGCGTTCTGAATTGACAGTCGTAACATAAATGTGCTATCAAACGTAGCCGCCAGAACTTCTCTGGAGCCTGGATTGACTAAATAAAATCAAAGTCGAACTTTGTGAATCATTCTTCTCAACATCGGTTGCATCACCCGAAGTCATTACTTATGAGACTATACATTCCTGAATATGTAGTTTGACTTCTCCTCACCTCTAGCTCCGAGATCGTAAGGATAGAGCTTCATGGACGGCTTAGTGGACGCTTCATAGACGGTTTTACAAGGCAATTCATACGCCTGCTATGGATAGTTAAGCTTTCGTTCAGTGGCTGCTATTTGAGAACCTCTTTGGAAACCGAGGGTTTTATTTGTGCAAAACAAGATCAGAGAGTCAGATGGTTAAGACGAAAAATTACTGAAAGCACGTACTAAAGGTACTCCCAACTTCTGTTGAACCGATACCTATTCTGGTGAGTCAATCTAACACGTGTTTTTGGTTGATCAGCGTTTACGCATGACTTGCGGAAGCACCGCCAAGCGACTAAGATTCTCTACCAAGTGATTGTTTTTATGTATGGTACTCCGACTCTATGCTCTACTTTCCCGTCTAATACATCTATAAAAGCCTGTTGTCGTAGTAATGAGACGGACATTGTGATGTAACACACTCGAAATGAAATTTAAAAAAAAAATTGTCCAAATGTGAAATATATTATTATTTAGGCTGTTGCTATTCATACGACATATAAAAAAAATATTTATACGATAATTGTATGAATAAAAAATGATTAATAATAAACTCAAAATAAAATTAATGAATTAATATTTTTGAATTACTTTAAAATATATATATATATATAGATTTATGTAATAAAGTCACAGGGCTCAATAGTAATAATACAAAAAGTATATATATATATATATATATATATATATATATATATATATATATATATATATATATATATATATATATATGGGTGATTCTTTTCTAACTGTGACTTTTTTTATTAATAATTTTTGGATATCAAAATTAATTTTTTTTTATCTGTTTATGGATGTTATTACTCTAAATTATTGTAAAAATGAAAGTCTGAGACGATTTCGCTACAACTTGAAAATTTCGAGAGCGACAATCAAATTTCAAATTTTTCGTTTACATACCTTCGTTACATATAATAAATTTGACGCACATTCTTTAGAAAAATCGTTTAATTTATTGTTTTATAACACTTTTAAACTCTTTAATATTAATTAACATTTAATTGTTGAACATTTTTATAATGAATAATAGTAATCATAACAATTTTTTTTTGACGTTTCAGTTACTCAGTAAGATTTATCAGGTAATTAGTTTAAATTATACATTGCGACAAAAAAAAAAAATATACAATTTATAGGAAAATTCTAGAAATGGACATGCCACGGTACTGACATTTAAGTGATATAATCTCAGTTTCCTCTGAATTGCAAGTCATACTTTACAAAAAAAGTGATGAAATATGTTCATGAACATATAATTAACCCAAAAATTTCATTTATAGATCATTAATTAATGACCAGTGAGAACAAACAGTAAAGGACATAAAAAATCACAGTTAGAATGGAATCACCCATATATATATATATATACAGGGTGGCCGGTTCATTGACGTCATAAAAAAAAATTTAGGTCCGGCATGTTGTGGGCTATCCGAATCACCCCCATGTATGTTCCGCGATTATTTATAGTTTAGGAGTTATGATTTTTTAAAGATTTTTTGAGAAATTCCGACTTTAAGATCTTAAAAAATTTCTAAAAAAAAAAGTAAAAGACTTTTTAAAGTTTTATTTTTTGTAACTGAAATCGCATGAGTTGTTCTTTTGTGCATAAAATAATCAGCTTCGTAGCTTTGATAAAAGTTATGAAAATGTTGGTCTAAACTCAAAAATTTACGTTCCGTGAATTATGACTTAAATTTTCAACTTTAAATTAAAAATCTAAACAGGTGACCATATGATTTCTTAGATAGTCTTAAAAATGCGCCACACTCTTGGCTTTCATAATAATAAAAGAAAAGCCGTACTTAATATGGGAAATTTGGCTAAAATCTCTTCTTCTTCTTCTAAAAGGTCTTCAAAGACAGCAAGGTGGAGAATTCTTAAAATTAGACAATTGATTTAAAAAAAATATATCAGTCCTAAGGCTAATTAATGATTAGATAATGCTGGAAACCTATCGTGTTGGTTGAATAAGAAAAGTTTTAAGTAAGAACGAGATCATAATGTAAAAATCATTTAATATTTTTAAATTTTATAATAAGTTTTCAACATGGCTACCTCCAGCAGCAATACACATTCTAAACCGTCGTAAAAAAACGGCAACTTTTACCTGCAATAACAATAGGCTGAATGGATAAGAAACCGTATTGCTATCTCTCTCACTCTCAGTGGCGTGAGTGGCCGAGCGCAAACGATCAAAGCCAATGCAATACAAGTTCGTTAGTTACCGACCTCAGTTGTACTCATATTGTGTTTACTACTACTCGTGTCGCCATTTTGTTATTGCCCACGGACTCTGCCGCTGCTTACTTGTTAATACTTAGCTCGTTTATTGGACTGTTTTGCATTTTGATTTGGATTTTGTTTACTTGGAAGTGTAAGAAATGAGTTACAAGTTAAGTGAATATGCAGAAATGCATTATTTTTATGGAGTTGCACAAGGAGACGGCGTTAAAGCAGCGCGTCTGTATCGCGAACAACTTCAACGACGTGGTGGACCGCAACCTCCGCGATATCCCGACCATCGTGTTTTTATTAATACACACAATACTTTAATAGCAGGCCGCATTCCTGGTCAACGTTGCAATCGTGAAGCTATCCCTAGAGCAGACCCAGATCGCACAGAAGTGGTGCTAGAAGCAGTTCACCGAAATCCGTCTACAAGTACGAGAGCTATGGCTCGTGCTTTAGATATCCCAAGGACTTCGATCCAAGCCATACTTAACGATGAAGGATACCACGCGTTCCACTCTCGACGAGTCCAAGCTTTACAGCCGACAGACTACCAATTGCGCATTGATTTTTGCCAGACCATGTTAAGAAAAGAGCAAGATGATCCTGGATTTTTTAATAAAGTTTTATGGTCAGATGAATCAAGATTTCAGCGATCTGGAATATTTAATATTCACAATTATCACACGTGGGCAATTGAAAACCCACACGCTGTAAGAGCTTCAACGTTTCAAGATCGTTTTAGCGTTAACTTGTGGTCTGGTGTTCTCAATGGTGAACTAATTGGTCCGTTTCAATTGCCGACCAGACTTGATGGAGCAGCTTACAAAAACTTCTTAGAAAATGAACTTCCATTATTGCTGGAAGATGTGAGTCTCGAATTGAGACGTACTATGGTATTTCAAAATGACGGCGCTCCGTGTCACTACTCAATACAAGTCCGTAATTTTTTAAATGAAACGTACCCCAACAGATGGATAGGACGCAGTGGACCGATTAGATGGCCTCCACGCTCACCTGACCTCAACCCTATAGATTTTTTCATTTGGGGCTATTACAAAGAAATAGTATACGCCCGAGAATGTTTGAGTGAACAAGAGCTAAGGCAAAATATTGCAGAAGCCCAACGTGTTATCGGGGAGAAAAGAGAAGCATTTAGACGATTAAAACACATTTTTTTACGAAGGTGTCATATGTGTATTGCTGCTGGCGGTGGCTACTTTGAAAACTTATTATAAGTTAAAAAACTAATGATTCAATAAATGATTTTTACATTATGGTCTCGTTCTTACTTAAAACTTTTCTTATTCAACCAATACGATAAATTTCCAGCATTCTCTAATCATTAATTAGCCTTAGGACTGATATATTTTTTTTTAATCAATTGTCTAATTTTAAGAATTCTCCACCTTGCTGTCTTTGAAGACCGATTTTAGCCAAATTTCCCATATTAAGTACGGCTTTTCTTTTATTATTATGAAAGCCAAGAGTGTGGCGCATTTTTAAGACTATCTAAGAAATCATAAGGTCACCTGTTTAGATTTTTAATTTAAAGTTGAAAATTTAAGTCATAATTCACGGAACGTAAATTTTTGAGTTTAGACCAACATTTTCATATGTCTTAAAGTCGGAATTTCTCAAAAAATCTTAAAAAAATCATAACTCCTAAACTATAAATAATCGCGGAACATACATGGGGGTGATTCGGATACCCCATAACATACCGGATCTAAATTTTTTTTATGACGTCAATGAACGGGCCACCTTGTATTTATATATATATATATATATATAAATTAGTGTTTATAACTAAGTCGTACATCAACTATAGTCTATACGGGAGGAGCTAAGCTGTGCAATATCGAAATGGCGCCAGGGGTATTGACGACTCTAAATACGAGTACGACTCTGTAAACATTACTAGTGTGCTATTTACTAACATGTGACTTTCAGGCACGTTTGACTGACTGTATTAGCTCTTTGCTCCTAAAGAATTTTTAAATAATTAAATTTTGATAGTAATAATAGATAAAATAACGACCGCGACGTTAGGTTTTTCTTTTTTTAAATAAATTATCATAATCTGTAAATTTCTTGTGCAAACCGTTCTTCATAAATTTGCTTGAATTTTTTTTTTTAGCTTTGGTCGTAAGATTCATCACGAGACGCTTCATTGGTGAATATGATCCGGATTTAGAAAAGATTTATACCTATCAAACAGTAATAGATAATGAAACTGTTTATTTCGAAATATTAGATTCAGCGGGAGAACCCCACGTAAGTAAAAATTAGATTTTTCTCATATCGTTGATACGATATACTTATTGTATACTACAAGTATTTATATAAAGATAGTATTTAGGTATACTTTTAAGTAAATATCTACCAATACAATACTACACTCGTAAGTCTAAATAATTATATTAACTTAATATCAATAATTTAAAAAAATTAGACGTCTTTAAAGTTGCGTAATTTGTTATTCACAGGAAAGTAAATACGCGAATTTAGAAAGTAATATTAGATGGGCAGAAGCGTTTATATTAATGTATTCCGTAACAGACAAGTGTTCTTTTGACGAGTGTCACCGTTTGAAATTTCTTATCAACTACAATAAGAGACGGCGTAGGCTTTCGTCGTCTATGAAGGTTAGTAATTCTTATTTACTCAACTAAACCTTTAGACAAAACTCAAATAATCCTCTTATTTCTCTTTTCAATTTATTTTATTAGACTAAAAACATCTTAAAAATGTTTAATTAAAAATTGATAAAATGAATGAATAAAATAAATGAAAAAGTTATTATTATTTTTAATTACATGTATATATACACATAATTATATATGGATCTTTACGATTAATGTACGTCGGTATATGGAATATATTACCATTTACCACCATAAGCATTTAATAACTTTATATTGTCTCGGTCGTAGAAATTTTTTTCTAGGCTAAAAGGATTTATATCTGCTTTTCTTGGTGTATAGATCACAATCGGTCTAAATGGAAAATTAGAAAACAATATGATTCAGTGTTTAAAATTTAAATAAAATTTCGAAAAATACTGAAAAAAATAAATGAATTAGGTATATATGTAGTTATTTGCACAAGACGAAAGTTATGTTCAATAGACATGTCATGCCGAGACCGATATCTGTCGATGGTACCTACCCTTCTCGAAGTTGTACAGGAGTATATCTACCTAGGCCACACAACCCAACTTGGCCGAAACAACTGCGAGAAGGAAGTCGATAAGAGGATTCAGTTGGGCTGTGCGGTATTTGGTAGGCTTCGTCGAGTCGATTCGAAGATTCAGCAATGCCCAAAGACCGTCCTACCTGTGTTGACATACGACGCCGAGACGTGGACACTGACAACGGAATTAGTACACAAATTTATATAAAGTCACTCAACGTGCTATGAAACGGACTATGCTTGGAGTCTCTCTCAAGGATAAAATTAGAAATGAGACTATACGTGAAAGAACCAAAGTAACCGACATAGCCCATAGAATAAGCAAGTTGTAATGGCAGTGGGCTGGTTCCGTAAGTCGCAGGACCGATAGCCGCTAGAGCAGACATGTCCTGGAGTGGAGACCGCGTATCGGTAAACGCAGATTATTTTTTTCCATACTAAGGTTTAAACATTGTTAACCACTTTTTAGCAAAGGTATACATTATAATACACAAGCATTCTAGAAAAATGTTAATTACTTGGACGAGATAGCGGCTTAAGATACGAATTACAAGCCATACTTTTTTCTGATTAACAGGTGAAATAAATAAAATATGACATCATATAGCACTAAATTCTTATACTTATTGTTACTTGAACTTTTAAAAAAAAGCTTAAAATAAATGCTAAAAAAAACTTTATTTTTCTCTGATGTCATTTTAATCTTAATTAGATAATAATTACGTATAAAAAAAAATCTTACAACTCTTAAATGGTAATTAGATTGAAACGGGAGTCTAATTTAATATGCAATCTATTCGAACCTGTAAGGTTTAAAAAATTAGGAAAATTATTAAGAAGAAATAAAATGCGAACTTGAAGAGTACTAGAGTCGATTCAAATGCAAATCTTTTGTTCCCGTTTTACTTTTTTAGAAATAAAAATGTATTTTTTAATAAAATTAACAACGTCCATGCTCGTTTCTCCTGTGTCCTTTTTTATAATTAATTTTATTTTGTTATTTAATATTATGTAAAAACTTAAAAGTATAATATATAAACGAATATCTGAAACTAGATGCTGATTGCATCTTTACCGACGTCGGTATAGTAGATACTAGTGTTAGTATGTCTAGACACCGCTTCCACAGTATACTGAACGCCATTATGGTTTCGTAGCCTAATGTTATGGTTTTTTTTTTCTTATGGTTCGTTAGCCTTTTTTTAACTCCTGGTTTGTACCACGCTGCGTGGTTGTACATGACTTTTAACCTTTTACGTTACCGTAACCTTGGTCCACTTGGTCCATTTATCTTTTCCTCTTAAGTATGGATAAAGAGTGGACGATGGGGCAAAAGTAGTATATGATCACATATGTGAAGCTTATTAAGCTCCAGGTTCCAGTGGCTACAGTGATTAACTTATAACTATGACTGTTTTATGATAACACGTAAAATTAGGAACATTTTAATTTTATGTATAAATATTAAAAATAGATTACTATACATAGATCAATTACTTAACTTTATTATATATTTGCAGGATAGTATATTAGAGACTCCAGTCTTACTGGTCGGTAACAAAATTGACCAAATAGGTGATCGAATGGTGAGCACAGATGAAGGGCAACGTAGAAGCAAAGAAATTGGCTGCGTATGCTTTCACGAAATATCTGTCAGAGAAAGCATAGACCAAGTAAGTACATTTTTCGTTTTAATTAATTTTAAGTTTTAATTACTATATATATATATATATATATATATATATATATATATATATATATATATATATATATATATATATATATATATATATATATATATATTTATTATAGCTTAAAACTAAGTAAATATGAACAGTATAGTACATGAAATAAATTTAAAAAATGTGTAAATCATAACAAAAAAGAAATTGTATGTTCACATATGTACGTACATACTACAGACATATGTGTAGAAATAATATTTAGTACAAAATGAATAGAATTTACTTTTTAGCTAATGATAGAATTTTTATTTTTTTTAGATATTAACCAACAATCACACCACGTTAACCTAGCCCCGTGCTAAGTTCGTAAGAACTTGTGTTACAGGTACTAGGAACGGAAATAAATTTAAGAAATTTATATAAATACATAAATACACATCCACGACCCGGTGCAGACATTTATATTCGTCATACAAATTATCTGCACCTGGCGGGATTCGAACCCGCGACCGCTGCGTAAAGTGCCAGTTGCCTGACCACTCGACCAGCCGGTCGTCGATATTATTATAGCGATATTAATTTTTTGCTTTTATGTTTCTGATAAGGTAATATCGAAGCTCGTTCTGAAATAAATATCTTTTTAATATAAAATGATTAAATCTACGAGTTTTAATTAGCACAAAATCCATCCTCTTAACAGAAAAGTTTTTAATTTATTATTAAATCAAAAAATATTAATAATTTGTTAAGAGGGCCGATTTGATTTAGGTAATTGAAATTTAGAATTTAGTTTATAATATAGTTGTATTAGAATTTAGTTAATAACAAACATAAAAACTGTACAAAAGATTTTCATAGTAAATAAATTTGGAGGTTATAATTACTATAACTAAAAATAACAAATGGAAATTTGACTGACCCGTTGGCGCAGTTTGCAGCGATCCTGTTTTCTGCTCCAAGGGTTGTGGGTTCGATTCCCGCCCCGAGTCTGGGTGTAATATATGTTTATTTATAGATATATGTATTATTTATATGTATATTTAATGTGTAGATTTATTTAAAAAAAATGTATATCAGTCGGTTGTTACCTAAAATACAGGCATTAAGTTGCCTACCTTAGGGACAGACGACCGTGTGTGTATGTTAAACATATTTATTTATTTATTTACTCTCATCGAACAGTTTTTCGATAGTCAATATAAAACGGTGTTAATAACGACGTGGAGCTTTGAAAACATATTATCAAACGAACTTGAGTATTAAACTTTAAATTCTTGTTCCTGAAATCGTAACGTCGAAATCTTCTTTTAATTGTCTTAACGTACTGTAGTACGACTGTCTGTTGTGTGTCGATTTGATGTTTTATCATATTATTATAATGTTATCTGTGGCATTGAATAGGGTTTATTGCAACTTTAATAAAAAAAGCTAAATAATGTGAATAGTTACCATATGTTGTATTTATACCTATAATTGCTATAGTATCCATATATCTTGCATAGTTGCATTCCTATGCGTGCTCTATCGTTTGTATAATGGGTTGTGTTCTGAAGAATTGTTCGAAATGATGCCCACGGCCACTTTTTACCATCGCACCGCTCGCCATCGACTCGGAATTCATGCTCACACATTGCAGCCCAAATGGTCCCCTACAGTTCGGTTTCAGAGGAACTTCCTCCCACGGACCATTCATTCGGCTGTGGAATAAACTCGCCGAGGTTTCTCCACAGGCCTACAGTATGGGGTCCTTCAAGAAGGAAGTAAATAGATTTTTGAAGGGTCGGCAACGCGCATGTGATGCCCCTGGTGTTGCAGGCGTCCATAGGTTCCGGTAAACGCTTACCATCAGGCGGGCCGTATACTTGATTGCCACCGTCGTGGTATAAAAAAAATAAAAAATAATAATAGGTATCTCTTTGTGCGTTATAAAAAAAAGATTTTTCTCCGTATTTATATATTTGTATTAAAATAAACGACTATATGATTAAAGTCTAAATAAATTCTTTATTAGAAATTAGATTAATAATAAATAAATATCGTACTCATTGTTGAAGGAAAACAAAGGCAACAAAACAAGGCATTGTATACAGTTAGAAATCGAAAAATAGAATGAGGAGTCAAATATATGGCATATTTTCCAGGTTTGGAGTGTCTTTCGTGACGCACGTCGTTTCTGGCGAGTGGGCAGTAAGTGGTCACGCGGGCGTGTCGACGCGGACGTGCACCCAACCGCCCTAGGCCGGCCTCTGTCTCGCGCTGTCTCCGACTCAGCCTCGGAGACCATTACGAATGTGAATCCGACCTTTTGTAAGCATATATAGTACCTAATAGATGTAATCATTATAATCATTTATATGTAATCATTATACACACACATACACATGTAATGTATTGTAAATGTATTATATATATATATATATATATATATACATATATATATATATATATATATATATATATATATACATATATATATATAACCTTTTAACTTTTAAAATAAAAATAAAACTAACGATAATTACAACAATACAAAAATTAGACAGAGTAACGCTATAACAAAGACAACCGTTCTATGAGAGCGCACACCGACGAAAAAGGGCCGGCAGCGTTGAGCGAGCCGTTTTTATCAGGCCATCAAGTCTTTTCTCAACAATATATTCTTTATTGCACAGTAAAAATAAAATATCGTCACACAAATTTAGTCTAGATATGGTAATAATCAATTTCAAAAAGGAAAGAATATTAACGAACATTGTGAGTTATCTTTGAGTATAGATGTTTAAAGCTGTTTTGAAAGGTTATTAAAGAGGCAACATCTGCTATGAGTTTGAAAACACTTTGGAGATTATTGAAGTTCCTGTCGGTTTTAATAATATGTGCATCAAAGAAGTTAAGACACCGCTGCCACTATCTAAAACTATTTCATACAGCCGGCCGTCTAACGGATATGTCTAGACGAGGCAATCGTTCAGGGTATGCGGGGCGGGATTTAGCCCAAGCAGACAATTAGGTACTATCTTGAGACAGGTCTATTTGGGCTAACGCGTTCTATCGATCAAAATATAGAAAGATCAACTACAAGTCTTGTATATTAATTTAGTTCATGAATTTCAATTATTAATTTAAGTTTTTAATCCTTAGATATAGAAAAATTCTTTAAGCATTAATTTCAATTCTATTAGCATTGATAATATAACATTTATTATTGTTTCGTATGTAACCTCTGAAGTGACGATTTGTTGTACCTACCTACGATTTATTTACTTAGATTTTTTTTTAATTTTATATAACTATTTAGCATTATAAATAGTATATTTCTATTAATTCAATTGTAAACTGGTAGAGAAATTTATACTAAAGCAAATAAATAAAAATATATATGATAATCCATCCATAATCGCATACAAAAAAATTTACGCGAGACCTCAAAAGGATTACATTACATGATTCAAAGGGATAATAAGACATTCTATTATGGATAATATGACACATTCGTCATCATCATCTTATCTGCCATCGGATGTGTACTGGAGAACATAGGCCTCCCCTATCGACCTCCAGAGCGATCGGTTCGACACAGCTTCCATCCAACGGCTTTCGGCGACTCTTCTTATCTCGCCTGTCTATGTCGTGGATGGCCGTCCGACGCTACGCTTGCCGGTTGGCCGGCAGTTATGAGGTACGTGCCCTGCCTACTGCCACTTCCTTTTGCAAATCTACTGGGCTATGTCAGCAACCTTCATTCGTCTGCGTATCTTATAATTCCTGATTCGTTTTAGCAGAGAAGTACAAAGCATAGCCCTCTTCATTTCTTGCTGTGCGACTTGCAGCTTGTTTAAAAGGTCCATACTTAGAGACCGTCCCAGATTCGTAATAATTAAAGTTTAGTCAAAAGTATCATGTAATTTGTATTTCTAATTATAATATGTCAATAATGTAAAAAAAAAAAAAATAGTGTAAAATATAATGGTAAATTATGAATTTTTTCTATATTTCATTTATTTCATACATTTTTAAATGTGTGTGAAAAAAAATAAAAAAACAATAAAAACGTCTAAAATATTAAAAAATGTTTTCCTTCGGTGGCAGGTTGAGACTCAGACCGCCGGTAGTTAGGGCTCCAATTTGAAAAACCTCCTCACAATGCGTGCCGTTTCGAGCAACACTGCCTCTTGTATCCGACCCTTGATTCAACAGTCTAATGAGACTTCCTTAGTCCTAGGTCGAAACTCTTCGCTAATAAGCCATTTACCGACACGACAATAGGAACAATTATTGTTGAGTACACATTCCACACACATGAAGCTAATGTCGTGGGCAAGGTCCAAATATTCAATAAATTTTTCTTTTTCCGTCTTTAGGAGATTATCATCATGTGGAATTGTATTGTCAACAATCTATATATTAATACGTGAAGCAAAAACTTTTTACCCCTTTTTACGAAAATTACGCGGACGGAGACGTATGAAATTTGGCACCGTTAAATTTTATATGGAGAAGAAATGCAGAATGATAATATTTTTATAATAAAGCTCAAAAAAATACATTAAATTCATTTTAAAAAACGCTATACACACTACGGCACACACACATATGTACAATGACATATATACACAAATTTAGTTTATTGTCAAAGTCTGTTGTTAACATGGTCTTAAATACAGGTCTTGCAACGAATTTTTTATCGAAATTTATATGCATGATTAGGTCGAATTTCCACCACTGGGCGACCACTAGTATTAATAATTGCTTGGTGCGCTGATTGATCTACTACCACTTTATGAGATTTATTGGCTGCAATAAACTTTATCAGTGAATATCGGTCTGATCGCAGTAAAGCAAAACTTTTCAAGAAATTACGTGGGGTTATACCTAAATACCTATAATCCTGGCTATTTGATTATATCTTTGCAAACACTTACCGTTAGCAAGACATATCCATCGTCTATAATTGCGCAGAAAAAAAAACCTTTGGTGTATGGAGCTGGACTGCTATCTAAATCGAGGTCTGATAAAACTTACTCTCTCTGTTTGATCTTTAATATTTTATATCCACGCGGTTAATTGAACTCAGAACTATAAGCTTACACCATTTCTATTTGCTTAAGGATAGTGGAGTAGGTCCTTTATCAACTGTCATAACAATCTTGTGCATATTACTCTTGATACTCAAAAATACTCTCTGAGATCATACGGTTTTTAGCGTTTAAAAAGTCATGATCCCGAGATTTTCGTGACATGTATAATCTCATTAGAGACGATTGAGAATGATACCTTCGTTATGCTGTTAGCAGTTTAGTCCATCTCAGAATGCCGAAGGTATAGACGATTAAAGGCATAACCCAGCTATTAAAGGCACGTACCTTGTTACCCCGATAGAAAGCTCTCGAGAACTTTTTCAGCTGGCCAAAGAATCGTCCCTTTACCAGTTATTTCATGGCCCAATTATACCCAACGCCTCCGAAATTTCGAGATATTTGTAAGTTTCAGCCTCGTTGAGAGATCTGAGATACAAATAAATAAATAAATAAACGTCTCACACTCAACGGCCCCCAGTAGGATGTGAATCCTGTGTCGGGGGTCCGGAAACACACACAACACACAAGTACAAACGCCCAAATCACGACAAATATGCCTATACTTTTCATGTGCGGGAATCCTCCACACCAAATTTCATTCTTATAAAAGTGCTAACATTTTCCATAATTTTTAACAACTTGCATATCTCTTGTCATTTGGATGTGAACAGATTAAGATAATCCATAAAAATTAGGTAAGATTTTGCGTTTCTCCCTTTACGAAAATGAAAGCATAACCGTGAATCTTCTAATAAATTACTTAGAGGGTCCCAAAGGTTAGACAAAACCACAATACACTCAAACTATCACCTTGATAAAGCCCCGCATACTCCTTATCGGTTCGGGGAACATCAACTGCGCCTGGATGACATAGACCTATGTTCCACTGCCCCGGAAAAGACCATAGAGCTGCATCAATTTGTTAAAACTCCATAACCTTCATGTGCCTCTTGTAATCAATCAAATCGGCCGCGAGATTTTTCCGTTTTCAACGGTCATGTCTATGAAGAGAACTTTTGTACTGTGACTACCAGTCTTGCTTCTGTACTGAGCTTTAGCTACAATATTATTAGTGGAAATTAGTTTAGTGATTTTAGTGGCACTAAATACGCGACACTCTAACAGACGCGAGCAGCTTGTAGATGGTGAGTAAGAAAGTTATAAGGAGGTAGTTTTTGGATAAGCGATAATTACAGATTTGTATATAGGAATGTGATGCCAGTTGTCATTAAATTCACTGAATTATTGATAACGGAACAGGGTCATTGTGTTGATAAGGTGGGTGCGAACTATGAAACAATTTTAGGCAAAAGTTGTGTAATCCGTAATTATCAATGAATTATTATTAATTTTTATACCCAATACGTAAGCTTCTGACTATTTTGTATGAAGATATATTTCTACAATTTCCTCATTCATTACTTACCCAGTGAACACAAGACCTCCATATGACGTCATAGATAGATCACATAGAGGTCATAGAATATTTACATAGATATGACATAGAAATGACTTTATAAATGACTTTGATGTGATGTCATATAATATGACATCATTATGACATAGTACTGACCAAAGAGTAGAATAACTTGCCTATGTACTGACCTAATATTTGACTGTTATAAGACGTCATAATTGTGATTATAATTTATATACTATTTACGTAAAAAATAAATCATAAATTTACATAAATTACAAGTCATAGTCTGAAGTCAAAGTGATATCATAATTACGTAAGCATGTGACGGCTTCAAGCCGCTAAATCGCGCTAACGTTTGGTTCTACAGAATCTACATATAGGTCTCCATGCAAAATTAATTGACCAAGGGTTTTTTAATAAATCAAAGTCATTTCACCTTGAAACGTGGTTAGTGGTATTTATATTGTAGGTCCCGTAGTGCAGGTGTGATTTTGGACATAACGATAAACGTTTCAAACGTATCAAATTATTTTTTCTATCAGTATTTTAATATTTTCAAAATGTTGTGTAGTAAAAAACTGATTAGTAAGAATTTATGTCATATTTACGTCATCTATCTTACGTAAGAATCTTACGTCAGGAAGTGGGAAATTATGAGTCATATATGACTCACATCTTACGTAAATCATGATGTAGCATGACGTCATTCAGACATCAGTCTGACATAATTGTGTTCACTGGGTATTGATTATGAGTTTTGTTTAAATCAAATAATTAAGGAGCTATTACTAATTAGTAGTAAAATTAGTATTTGACCATAAATGTGTAAAAAAATATAATTTTGATTTATGCTATCGTCTATTAGGAGCCGAAATTAAAAACGAATAAGGCGTGTATGTAAAATACAGCTCTTTTTATTTGTGTTAATACTGAAATAAATGGATGAACGTTGATACTTTATAAAAAGGCACAAATTGAGTTTGATTATATAAAAAATAAAATCGTTTTGATTATAATAAATACGTTCTCCGCCTATGCCAGTCAATACATTCGCTCTGCCTTTCATTACTATGTGAAGACATCCATCAGACAACAATCTAATAATAGGTACCTACATGTCACAATCGGTCGCCTAATCTGAAATATCTTTCTTGTAATTTTCTGATATTCCGAACCCACTTGGGTTAATAATTACTCAATTTTAACCTTCGATCAATAAATTATTGATCGAATATTTTAACCATTTAATTTATGTTACCTTAAATATTAAATGATGTTAGTTTGTTGACTTTTACAATTTATATTTCATTCGGCAAATTCAATGAACGCGGGGCGGCGGCGAAATATCCGACAAGTTTTAATTACAAAAATAAGTGCTTTCGTTTAAGGATAACCAACTAGACATTTAATTATCGTCGTTTTTGTATTTAATAATTAGAAATTTTTTAACCTTACCAATACCTCTAGTAGTCTACTAGATATTACGGTTGAACTTAGCTGTAGATAATCACTAGTACTATACAGCTAGCTTCACTAGCCTGTAAGTGTCTCACGGCCAGGTAAAGGCCTTTTCTCCATATAAGGGGCAAGAATAAGGGTTTAAAAATTTCCTTTCATTACCCCTCTCTTAGTCCTCATAATATTGCATTAATATTGGACACAGAAAAAAAAAATAAATATTTTATTCTTTTGGAAACAATAAAGTGAATAAATAGAATAATATAAATTAATGAATGGTGTCATCAGACAACACGTAGGAACGAAGTTCCTTCGGATAATAGTAGAATCAACTGTAAATAACGGTAATAGTAGAATCAACACAATTTACAAAAAAAATATTGCTTATCTTTATATATATTTTCTAGATATTTTTTTACGCATTTTTTTACCTAAAAGCACAAATTAGATTCTGTTGGAGCCAAGTTGTTCTCGTTGTTTTCCCAAGTTGATTGACAAAATCTCGGGTATCTAGCTCTTGTGGTTCTCGAGATATGACCCGCTGAAGTGAAGTAGACCAAGTGAAAGAGGGCTTCTCGTGGTGGGTTAGATTTGGGGGGGATATTGAGATATTGGTGCAGCCAGCTACTACCACTTGTTGCAAAGTTAAATACTTTAAGAAATATTTAACTACTGTACAAAATGATAATTGCAATTATATAATATGTGTCAGATTAGTAAATATTTTTGGTTATCTCTCATGACCTATGAGTCATAACGTCATATTTCATAAACCTGTCCTACTTTATGAAACCGGCTGATGAAGACAGACGTCTTCAAAATAAATATAAAGATAAATATATTGTAAGAAATAAACAAATTATTTCGCTTTCGCTATATACAATTTTAAATACATACACATTATTTTAAATACAATAATTTTTATACTTGCATATTTTTCATTGACTAAAGTGCTTAATTTATGTTTTTTATGAAGCTGTCAAAGCAAATATTATATTAATATTGTCAAAATGAATAATATTCTTTAATTTTCAGATCGTCGATTTACAGAAGTAAAATCAGAGGAAGAAGTCGGAATCAAACGCAGTGATTCCACATCTTCATCTGGTCAGTCAGAGTGTACAGATGAGTTCCGTGCACGCGCGAGCACGGATTCGCGCCTGCCGCCTCGACCGGAGCGACCGCGCCATCCCGCTTCTGTGCGTCCTCTGCCCTCACCCGTCAGGAGAATGAGTGTATCTATGAGAGGGAACAATGCGAGCACGTATTGAAGTTAGAACAGATAATATTTTTGTTTCATTATATCAACCATGAGAGGTCTTGAAGAAGACCCCGACCACGCTTCTGTTCCAGGCCTCCAACGTTATGTTCTCAAACAAAACGGTATTAAAGAGCGTCTGAAGGACTTTAAGTATAGGTATTCCACCTGTTTTCAGAAGCTCTGATGTAATACCGTCTACGTCTGGTGCCTTGTTGTTTTTAAGCTGTCCCAGAGCCATACTAATCTCGGACAAGCTGATATTCGGGATGTCTTCGGAATAGTGTCGGGTAAACTCAGCTCCCAGATCATCTACTGAGCTAGGAGCGGGTTGGATGATCGAAGTATACAGCTGTCCCAAAAACTTCTCGGCCTTCCTCAATATCTCGACTCTGTATGACGCTGTACCTCCATCTTCTGTTTTCAGCTGCGGTAACCGGCTTTGACCAATAGACGAATTTAGATTTATGTCCATATCCATCCATTGATTTGCCTATATACTTCAACATCATCAGAGATACTGCAGGTTTATGAGCATTGGTTCTAACCTGTTTTTTTTTTTTTTTTTTGAGGTTGGTCAGAGAGTTTACTAGGGGCATTTTTAAGGCCGAATCTATAAAATCTGCTTCTAACTGCATGGACAGTATTCACCAATCTGTTGTTTATATCGTGCGCAAAAACGCAATCATCAAGGCAATTGAAACCATTCGATATTTCGAGATGAAAGCTCTTGGAGTTTGGGATATGTGCGTTAGATGGCCGGAGTGCAGACTTCATCAGGCAAGACCGTTCCAATTTGAAATAAAATTCAATGTGCTGTCAATGTGTAGGTATTTGTCGTCTGGTGGTTATGATGAAGTCGATCTCATTTCTAGTGGAACCATCCAAGTTCTCACTTCGTGTGATGCGGCTTCTGGAAGAAAGAGTTCATCATATAGGTATTACCTCTTTCTTCAGGAACCCCTTCGTTAAAGAATCAAATTAAACTAACTTCAATAAAAAATAAACATAATAAACATACTAGATACGTACTGTACGTACTGTACGTTTCGTTGAAAGACGTCTGTGGTTATTGAATATTTGACTTTATATTAAGGTTAAATAATTAAAAGTGAAAAATATTTTTAAACAAAAAAGATACATAAAATCATAAGAATTTCTGTATATTTTTGTGTTTTAATTACAGTACAGATACAGATACAGTGCTATTATTTATTCCTATAACAAATTTTGTATTTACAATGATGTACGGAACGATTCACTGCGATGTGTTTCAGGAATGAAAAATGTGTTTTAAAATTAATTTTAAAACACATTATCTTAAGATAAACTATATACAAGATATAATGTGTAGGTACACGCTATTATTACACGCTATATTTATAAGACATTAAAAATATCACAAATAAAAATTTCACTGAGCGCTTAGTGCTTTTAAAAATCGTTGTTTCTTAAAGCTTTAATACGAATAAGTTTATACTATATGAAGATATCGCAATAATTTTTAGACAAATCCCAAGTATCTATGAAATAAAACTTAGAAGACTTTAATGAAATCTATCAGAACTTTTTTTTTTAAACTCGCACACATTGTCAGATCTCTTACATTTTATTAATATGCCTCTAGATAATAGTCGGTGAAGTAAATAGCCATCCGAAGTTCAAAACAAACTTCTCCTCAACATTTATAATACAATGAACTAAGCAGTACTAAATTGTTGTTTTCAAGACAAACAGGGGGTTTTTGCGCTTGAAACTATATTAATATGGCATTAAAACGTGCTATGTTATCTATACCTGTAATAAAACTGTAACTGGTTTATGTCTGTAGGTGTATAGGAGATATTTGGAAAAAATGTACAAAGGGTCTTCATAGGGCCTCCACGGTAGGCGTTTTGGTGTCCCTGTAAATAACGTCATTTTTGACGTACCACGGAGCTCCCACTCAAATGCAGGCATCGGTTCTGCTGGACCTGTATTCTCCTGGCCTGACGCGTTGAGCAGAGAGCGTACCAGGCTGGGGCAGCATACGTCAGGCGCGAACAGACGTAGTCTCCATAGACCTTCAGTTTTAGGCGTAGAGATAGTCTGGAAATCAGAACTGAGAATTATTACGGAGACATTTTTCGTAACACAAAATAGAGCTCCTTTAACACTATACTCCATACACAAAAGTTATCCAGCTTATCCTTAGCCGTTATCCTTAACAGCATTATTTATCTCATTAGCACGTGACAAATACTTAATCCTTAGTTTTAATACTTTATTGTTGTTTCATTTGTTATATAATAGCTCGAGTTTTTTTTTTTTTTAGTTTTTTGTATGTATAAAAAGTAACGAAATATGCTTTGGTTGTACTGTTTGTATCTGGCTAGTGGAGCAAGATCAGTATATTAGTAGTTACGATAGAAAAAAACAGTTTTAACCGATTTCAAAAAGGCTGGTTATACAAAAAAGCTCCATATTTGGGTGTCACACGAGCTCACTGAAAGAAACCTAATGAATCGTATACTCATTTGCGATTCTATATTGAAACGTAATGAAACTGAACCATTTTTGAAAAGACTGATTACTAGTGGTGAAAAGTGGATTACCTACGTCAAGAACGTGCGAAAAAGATCATGGTTAAAGGGTAGTCAAGCTCCATAGACTATAGTGAAACCCGGATTAACACACAATAAGGTGATGCTGTGTGTATGGTGGGATTTGAAGAGCATCGTTTATTATAAGCTTTTACCGCCGGGTAAAACCATCGATTCGGATCTCTACTGCCCACAACTAATGAGATTCACGCTCAGGGATCGCTTTCGCATACAACCATGACGCCCCGACACTTGGCTTTGTGGCCCCTCCGAGTCGACCGGTCTCCTCTGCGCGAGGCAGAGGGGTACCGGGAGTGACTCAACTACCGAGGTCGGGCCACTTGCCGTCGGCTCTCCTCCGCAAAGCAGAAGATCGTCAGATCGCACCATAGGCAGCCCCGCAAGAACTGCAGGGAGCCAGGGTCGACCCAGGTGGCACGAGCACTACGCGCTCCCTGCACAGAGCGTACGAGCGAATACATGAGCTCCTGCCACCGAATAGGAGGAAAAATCTCCCCCTCATTTCTCTTTCTCCCCTCATTCTCCGCACCTTCTCGGTGCCACGCCCTCTCCGTCTGCACTCCCGTGTCCATATATCCCACCGTGTTTTCGCGACCCACTCACTACTGGACGCCCAGCTACCCTAGATGGCGAGCTGGTCCAGGCCAAGTGGCTTGTGCGCCTCGGCGCCTGTCACTGCGCTTTCACGCCCCCGAGTGGAGGGGGCAGCGAGTCATCCCTATCCTAGGCTTATCCCTATCCTAGGTTAACGACATAGCCGTTTCGTTAGCCGTAACAAACAACAACTTGGCGAAGGTTGTTGCTGACTACATCGCCCAGGACGCACCACGAGGAGGTCACCGACGTAGGACCTCATTGGATGGGATCCTCTAGGGAAACTACGACTGCTGGGTTTTGCTAATCATTTATATATAGACTTGCCTTTAATACCTAATAAAAATATTAAATGTTCGTATATAGGACAAATAGATCTTTTGATCTTCAAACATTACAAAATATTTATATTAATAAAGTTTTCTTCGGACTCAACTACCGCTTGCCGGCCAAAATAAGTATGTATAAGAGGACTAACAAACCATCAATAAATAATAATAAACAGTTATACATGACCGTTGTGGTGTAGTGGTGCGAGTATTCGGCTTAACGCCGGCGATCGCGGGTTCGATTCTCGCTCGGAGCAGATATTTGTATTTGTACAAATATTTGTTTCCGGTCTGGGTGTATATCCTTGTCGGTTTCTCCACCGTGCCTCGGAGAGCACGTAAAGCCGTCGATTCCGGTTGTTATCATAGACACCTAGTAACGATTGTTACTCATGGTTAGGAAATTATCCGCCAACCCGCAGTGGAGCAGCGTGGTGGAATGAGCTCCAATCTTTATCCTTCATGGAGAAGAGGCCTTTGCCCAGCAGTGAGACGTTTACAGGCTGATTCAGTTCAGTTCAGTTATAAATCTGAAACATGTATAATATTTAAACAATACTCCAGAAACTATTATACGCACAAATAATTTTTAAATCTGTATCAATAAATGACTCAAGCATACTCGTACACACGGAACATACATAAATAACAAATGCCAAAAATACTATGATAAGGTATGCTAATAAAATTTTACTGCTTGATGGAGCGCTTGTACTCGTATGTAAGAATAAAGAAATAATGAAAAGAAATATTTAATGAAGTCTTTTACAAACTTCGAGACACAATTAAGACAACGTTGCCAAAATATTTACTTTATTTTTACATTATGTGTATATAATACATGTGTAAAGTGTTACCTTATAATAATATCTTACCAGATATATTGGTGATCGCCGACAGTACGTCAAATATAAGGGTTACCACTCTCGATCGTACAATACTTGGTCGGGCTGATAAATTATCTCCCCGAGGTGGTAAAAGAATCCAAATTTCTCTTTTCGCCGTCCAAACGCTCCGAAACACTTCCGATTGTGAGCATTTTCAACGGGACATAGATAGAGTGGTTAGGTTGAGTGAGGCCAATTAATTATTTTTTAACGTAGAAAAATGCGCTATCTTCGGAAGCGGGTGCCGCTGAAGTACCGGTACATCGTCGGAGGCGCGGGAATGCCGCGAGTGGCTCGCGTGCCCAGCTTAGGTATCGAGATGGTACCCGATTTATCGTATAGTACCCATATTAATAATTTATGTATGAAATCCTTCCGAAATTTAGGTTTTATCCTAAGACAAACTTCAAAATCTTTTGAAAAGATTATTGATTTGTAAGATTTTGTAAGATCTAATGTAAAGGTTTTAAAGTATTGTACAATTCACTGGTATGAAGTCACTTAGAATATAATTTAGTCATTTGGTACCCACACGAAGTTAAGTACACACAAATGATAGAAAAAATACAAAAGAAATTGAAGCGCTTTCTCTATTTAAAAGAGTACGGAGTATACCCGGCTTATCCCCGCGTGTACCTAAGCCAGTTCATGCTAGGTATGCTAGGGTACTACCGCGCGGGCTGAAGGTCATCTGTTATGCTGATGACACCTTACTCCCGGGCGAGGAGCTTTGAAGAAGCAGCCCACCTAGCAGAAGCCGGCACGTCGATAACGGTCGACCGTATCAAGATGCTGGGCCTGAGGATCTCTGTATCCAAGACAGAGACTCTCCTATTCCATTTCCCACGCAGAGCCCCCCCCCCCCCCCCCCCCGAGTGAATCACTGTCCCAGGGTACGGAGGTGGAGGTTCGGGCCCAGATGAGGTACTTGGGCCTGACCCTGGACGGTCGATGGACCCGACTCCCTTTGCCGGCGCTTATACGTCAGTCAGAATACAAAGCTCGTAAGGAGTTTTTAGGAATTATAATCGGGGTATGTTATATATATGCTATACAGGTTGACTGGTAAATTACTATCAATATTTAAGGAGACTGACTACTCGGTACATGATTTTCATTCAAATTATGTAAAAAAAATAGGTAAATATTAATAATCTTTTAAGTAAAGTTACTCAACAACTATCCAATTATGTACGCGTCGTCTGGACACCCTAGCAGCTAGCTGCACTTTCGACACAAAACAGGTAGTTTACCTACGTTCAAACGCCGCCACGTGTTAACAGGGTAGCAGGATAAACAAGCATGATCCAGTTCCCCTTAATACTTTAATCCTGGCTTAGGATAGGCAAAAATACTAAGATATTTTACTCGTTTAAACAACAAATTTGTTGACTAGCGGCGAGTTGCACGAAACCGTCGCTAACTTTCCGTTAGTTAAGTTGCAATTAATCTTAAAATTAGTTAATCTCATGATTAATTTAAAGCTGTTGGAATTGATCATCCGTTAGATAGATCTTTAATTAAACTAATTTTTTTTGTTAACTTAATTAGATGTAGGTTTCGTGCAACAGATAATCATTATTCTTGTGATTAAATTAGTTTAATAAACACTTAAATTTAAAATTTGTTTCGTGCAACTCGGCGTAGGTGAATGATGTGAACTTTGGCAATTTTTTGATGTGAACAAGCGGCACAGTACAGCACCTGTGCACGTGCCGCCGGCATGACTGGAAAAGTGTCAACGCTTCATTTACTTGAATTGAAATTTATGAAAATTTTGTCAAAAATTAAGTACCTATTTTTTTCACATAATTCGAATGAGAATCATGTACCGAGTATTCTCCATAAATATTGATAGTAATTTACCAGTCAACCTGTATATATATAAGCTATTTTGTTTAAATTTAGCTGATAAAGAACCATTTTTGGTTTTATCAGCATGTAAAATGTATAGAGAAACAAAAAGAGATTTTGCCAGGCCGAATCAGTGTCCGAAAAACATTTTTGAATAATCTTCTAGACTTTCTATAGATATATTATATATATTTATATAGTCACTCATCACGATATCTCTGGAACTATGAGACCTAAAAACTTGAAATTTGGTAGGAATATCCCTTTTGCCAAGTAGAGGTCAGCTAAGAACGGATTTTACGAAATTCTACCTCTAAGGGGATGAAAAAGGGAGGCAAAGTTTGTATGGGACAGCGTGATTCCTTGGTCCAATCCACTTCAAATTTTGCTTAAATATTCTTTAACAGAATTGATTGAAGACGTGTTTCGAATTTTATCGAAATTCATCCCCTAACGGGGTTAACAGGGGGTAGAAAGTTATTTTGATATAAATACTCCTTAGTGCTTTTGATTTAAATTACATTTTATTTTGACACATGCTTGACAATCAATCCGTCTATTATAATAATTTTATTTTCCAGTATTGACGTGTAGGTGATATATTTTTTTGGGTGCTCCTGATAGAACAGGCAAGACTTCATATTAAACGTAACAAAATTGAGTTGTAAATATACCGTGTGATCGCTTTATTGTAAAATAGTGTCTTATATAATATTTTTTACTTTAATGTTGGTGTTGTGTTAAGTCAAGGGTTTTAAACTATATGACTCATCAGCAAGGCATCTGTAGTTCACAATGATACAGATATAGAAGACACCGAAGTGAACTTGGAAACATTTTTGAATTATACGGCATTAACACCCCAATTAGTATAGATTGGCACCACGGACTAATGTTGGAACAAGATCAGAAAACATTATAAATCATGTACCCATTTAACTTTATCTTACACAAAAACTAAGAAGGATAAAAGATAGACAAAAGCTGTCTTGGACTATTATTATATATAAATATATGTTTGACATACACACACGATCGTGTCTGTTCCTAAGGCAACTTAATGCCTGTGTTTTCGGTAACAGCCGACTGATATACATTTTTTATAAATATACATATAAATAATACATATAGAAATAAATACATATTACACCCAGACTTGAGGCGGGAATCGAACCCACGATCCTGGAGCAGAAAGCAGGGTCACTACCAACTGTGCCGAATTAAAATTTAAAAAATAATTACTTGCGGGTTTATTCAAATCTAAGACTAAATCGTATTGACTTGTGGTGTAACTATACCTACGATACAGCGAACGAAGCATTGATGACCGTTCTGGTGTAGTGGTGCAAGTAGTCGCCTCAACGCCTCGCCTCAATGGCATTGGTCGTGGGTTCGATTCCCGCTCGGGGCAGATATTTGTATTTGTGCCAATATTTGTTTCAGGTCTGGGTGTAAGTCCTTGTGGTTTCCCCACCGTGCCCCGGAGAGCACGGAAAGCTGTCGGTTCCGTTTGTTATCATGGATGCCTTATAATAATTTTTACTTATGGTAGGGATATTATCCGCTAACCCGCAGTGGAGCAGCGTAGTGGATTAAGCTCCAACGCTTCTTCTATATGGAAAAAAGGCCTTCGCTCAGCAGGGGGTATTTACAGGCTGATACAATACACTACAGTACAGGAGCATTTGTGGCCTGCAGTGACGAAACTGAGCCTTACCATAATATGAGAGTCCATCTAAGGGAGATGTTACTGCCGGACAGTTCTCAGACCTGTTGCTTAAAATAGGAAATGGTGATTTCCGGGAACCATATAATAATATAATGTATTAGTGTATATGAGTATGTATTTACCATAAACAAAGCTTAAGGTCAAACTCTTACTTTAGCGGGAGTTTACTTAAGCGAAAACTGCTTCTCTCACAGTCAGTTGTATGTGGCATATTCCAGAATAGCCTGGTAATTCTAGCACTCCGAACGAAAAACAAAAAATATTGTTTATAAAGAAATACTACGGAAGGTGCAGTATTTCGATTTCGTTGTAAAAATATAATACCCCCTTCTGCTTCTTGATCATAAAATATAACAATTTTTATTTTTATTTTAATGTTTAATTAATTTTAAATTCCTACTCTATAATAAAGATTGTTATATTTTATAAGTATACAAATATTTTAACATTATAATTTATATGTTATAACAAAATTAATAATGTAAAAAAAAACAAATAAAAATCCTATTATAACCATTTTCGACTTCTACGCGGACGAAGTCGCGGGCTAAAATATTATGTTTGACAACTCAAACCATCTATTATGAAATATTTTCCAGTATCGACGCAGGTGTAGGTGATAAAAAATATAAATTTATATTTTTTGAAATTTTTATTAAATACACGTGCGAAGCCGGGGCGGGCCGCTAGTACCTGATAAAGATCTAGCTAAAGACATCCTCGCTTCTCTAAGAACTCGTTTAACTAGCGGAAATTTTGGTGACATTTAATAATAAATTACTTTTTAATAATAATTTAATTTCTAAAGTTAATATATAACTAAATATTCTGTGAATATTTACCCGACTGCGACAGAAGGAGGGTTATGTTTTTCGAGTGTAATATGTATGTATGTATGTATGTATGTATGTATGTATGTCCATTTCTTTGGCACGCCCTACAGCCCAAACGGCTGGACGGTTTTTGACATATGAGGTGTCGTTGGATTTGTCTAAATTGTAGTAGTGACATAGGCTATATAAATTTTCAAAATGGCGCCCGCAAATGACGGAATGAGGGGGGGGGGGAGTTGAATTTTTTTTTCTTACTGTAGCAATATGGGTATCAAATGAAAGTTAGTAAATTGTTTTATTCTTTTTAGTTTATAATAAGAGTATTTTACGCAGTCGGGTTTTTGATTTTTTAATTATTCAAGCATCTACAGTACGCGCGCGAGTTCATGTCCATCGGGGCCTGAGGTGAAGGGCGGGGGCAGCGCGCCCCGCCTTCACCCACCTCGCCGAATTCGTCCGCAATCGATATTAAAAACTATTGACCGCTATTGTATTGTTTTTTTTTTTACGAAACCATGAGTACTTCGCCTTCAACAAGTTCAAATAGAAAAAACCTTTTATAATACATAAGCATGATAAGGCCGCCATTGCACATTTACTGTAATTTTTTTTCTTCAATGCTATTATTTAATAACGTGTGTAATAAAGTATTAAATAAAAATAAATAATCAAATAAATATTTACTTACTTAAAGTTGCAAGAAATATGGAAAAGATATTATGGTTGACCAAATGAAATTATCGATATCGACATCACAGAACTACCGCATTCCTCAGGATGGACATGAACTCACGCGCCTACTGTTCCTATTGCCGTTATCAATATTGAACAAAAACAAGCAAAGAAAAAAATCAGGTTTCTTGTATGGAAGCTCCCTTAAATATTATTTAGTCTTTGTTCTTATAGCGACAACAGAAATACATCATCTGTGAAAATTTCAACTGTCTAACTATTACGGTTCATGAGATACAGCCTAGTAACAGACGGACAAATGAGCGAACGGACGGATGGACGGACAGCGAGGTGGTAGTTATAGGGTCCTGTTTTACCCTTTGGGTACGGAACCCTAAAAACTCCGTGAAGAACCCTGCACGTCTCGAAAGATTCCGAAACACATCAGCCAATGTGAGGTGGAGCAGCGTGGCGGGTTTAAGCTCCAATCCTTCACCATAATAGAAAAAGTGGCTTTTTCCATGAGTAGAAAATACGTTTACACATTCAATAAAGAACCAAACATAATATATTTTTTTAAAGAAACCAATTAATTTCAGTCTAACAGTCGGTCCCTGTTGAAATGTTTATTCCTTACTACGCATTAATCGCTAGATATTTCCTGCCGTTCGTTAATGAGTTCAACTCTAATGATTTCTATCAGATCTTGATTAAATATAAATAGACTACGGTCATGGTATAAAGTGTTGTATGTAATAAGAAGTATTCAAATTAATTTACAATAGGTCAAGAACTTACAACTGAATAAAAGATCAATAAATAGAAATATTTTTGAAGACCTAAAAAATCTAATTTAAATATCATTTAAAAAAACTAATGTAAAACTTAGAAATTAATATAAAACTAGTAGTCCAATCATTATATATATTTGGAAATGCATTTCAACCGAGAAGGCTAAATTTTGGATATTACGTGGGGACAGTCTAGAAAAGCTTAACCTCAAATTGTCGACCAAGATTTCCTATGTGCATTTTCCGCCATCTTGAAAAAAGGGTTTAATTATTATTTTTTTTAATAATAATCGGTTCTCCGTTGAAATACGAAAATTTTTATACAATACTTTTTTGTTCCTTTTTTTACTATCTACAATTAACGTTCTTAACATTTTTCACTTATCTTTAATCTTTATTGAGATATCGATTACTAAGCCACAAATTTCGGTAGGAAAATTTGTTTTTTGCTATTTTCTTTCTTCTCGTGATAAATATCGAAAAAAAAAATTAGAATCATACTTGTAGAACATGTTCAGACCTACAATTTCTTTTTTTTATCTTCGACAAATATTACTACCTGGCTAACGCGCCGTAAAGTCGGTAAGTCTTTGCCTAGTTTCGATTTAGCCGCTCGCTCGGTAATTAAAACAAAAGATATTCGACGATTTCCACAGATCATAAATCGATGCTTCTTTAATTACCGTGGTTACAATGAGGGTATAGGTAATAGTTGATGTTTGCGGTGACGACAAGGAGTCAAAGTATATTCCAACTGAGCTGGCCAAGTTATCTGCAGCCATCTTCGCTGTTCTGCATGTCGCCAGGAGTTCCGCCTAGTAGACCGTGCAAATGTCTGACCTGAGTCTGACCATGCGAATGTCAACCCTTTTTTTTTAACGCTGGGAAATGCATTTACGCATCCCGCCGCGGGGAGGCGGCGGGTATGTGGGACTCACTGACAAGGCAGAACGTATCAGAATACCTCACTAAAACCCAGCGGTGCCCTCATCGTCGCAGTGGGGCGTCACGGGATCGCTTTCGCATGCAACTATAACGCCCCGACGGTTGGCCCGTCATTGCGGGCCGCCTTCGCTTATAGAGCGCTCGCGGGCACCGTGAGCGCTCTATTGCCCTGGTGGCTAGTGGGAGGATGTGGTGCCCTCTCCCACTCTATTACGGAGGGTGGAGAAGTGCATATTGGCGTCTCCTCCTCCGCGGTCGTCTTCTGCGGAGCGTGTCAGCGTTTGCGGTTGCTTCCCGCTCTCGCTCCGCGGCTTCCTTTGCTGCCATCACCTCTTCACAATATGAGGTCACGACCGACCAGTACCTCTCGCTGCCGAGCATGCAGCGGACCACACTCGACAGCGAGAGGTCTCCGCCTATCACTGCCACCAGGGCCCTGCGCTGGGGCTCCCAAGCGTCACATTCCTCCAGGGTGTGACGCGCCAAGTCGATTGGCACGCCACACTCGTGGCAAGCAGGGGTGGCTTCTCTCCGCGCGATTTTGTGCAGGTTCTTACCGAAGCAACCGTGCCCGGTAAGCACCTGCGACAGCCGAAACGTGACACCCCGTGCCGCCTATTAACCCAGCGACGAAGGTGTGGACGTATTGCGTCCACTGTCACTGAGCCCGCCGCTGGGGACCCCAGGTCCTCCTTCCACCTGTGGATCAGGGCTCTCTGAGCTAGAGTCCTGATCCTGCCGACTTGGTCCGCACTTGGACGTTCTCCACTCGCTCTCAGACCAGAGCGGAACTGATACACTTCCGCGAGCACCTCCGCTTGGAGTTCCCAGGGCGGATCACCCGCGAGAAGTGTCGCCGCCATGCGAATGTCGACCCTACCCATGTGGAGGCGTAAGATGTCAAACTTCAGTCTGCGCGTGATGACCATGGCACTGGTCTTATGCGGCGCAAACTTCAGTTTGTTAAGGACTCCCAACTTCCTCAGTCGAGGGCGGCATTAGCACGGTGTTTGACCTCATGAGCCGTCTCACCTTCTAAGACCAGCACCACATCGTCAGCGAATGCCTGCACGTAGTAATTTCTAGCCTTCAACTCACGAACCAGTGGATCTAGTAAAAATTAGATATAGTAACAGATTTCACAGTATCGGCCCACCGATAGACCAATAGCCAGTGAGAGATCGGGGTCATACTCAATAGCGTGCAAACATATATTGGCGGTAAAACCGTCCGCGCCTGGAGTCTTTTTCGGTCCGACACATCCGAAGAGGTTTCAATGCCGAAGTGCTCGGCTTGTACCCTTCGGTGCTCCTCAGAGTCATGCTCCTCGGAGTCCTCCGGTGCTCCTCAGAATCATGCTCCTTGGAGTCCTCCGGATACATCAGATTTTTTTGAAACTTTGCACATATATCAAGGACCGATTACAATGCAATAATTTAATTAGTTTATCCCATTATCTTGGTCAGGACAATCAGGACACCCGGTTGTGTCTTTGTGCCAAGCACTATGGTACGTGCTGATATGTTCATGGCTTAATTTTTTTTTTATTTTAATTACAGCAAAGATTAATATAAATTTAAAAAAACATGCTTTAATAAAAAACCAAACTAAAAAGTAGAAAATCATTTTCAATAAATTTAAATTATTTTTAATAAATTGTATTATATTATTATAAAGGAAAGTATATTATCAATAAAGGAATTATTTACCAAAAAAAAATCTAAAATTTGTAACAAAAAAAAAGATTGATAATGTAAATGTGTACATAAAAAGTAATCCATAGATTATGTAGTGTTTCACAAATATAGTTTCTGGATTTATTGACACGTTTCTCCTGTTTACCAGATATTTTTTAAATTAAAAAAAAAATCTTTTATTACTTAATAGCTTAAAAATATTAATTTTCAAATTTACTACAATTTTTATTTTTTTTTTACATTTTTTGATTAGTTGTTCATTAACTTTTTGTTTTACTTTATACAGAGATAACTATTATTGGTTGCAATAGTTGATCTTACGGTTACTCGTACTGGTCGTCAACGACTACACTAGAGGTAAGCGACAAGCGTCTCGATAATCCGAATGGAAAATTACTGATCTTCTAAGGTCAAAAGACCATACCACGTGTATAGATTAATGTTATCATAATTAGTAATGTTTATTTGTTTATATTTTAGAACGAAAGTTCTCTCTTCCTGACCCATATTATTCTTGATGTACATCGGCATAGCGATAGAGGACAAACGTGTACAATATCTGCCCTAGCAACTTGAGTGTCGAAAAATTCTTATTACCGTACTATTAGCGAATTTTGATTCCAAGAAAGACGCCACACGATAATAAGATAATGAGAGTTAAACAATTGTTATTATTTTTCTTTAGAGTCATTATTTTTTGTCTTTTATTAAAAAAAATGTGGCGAGTCCTGCTAGAAGTTTGTTTTTTTTTTTTTAAATATGCTAATGTTTCAATAAATAGTATGGACCTTAAAATAATAAAATATTATTTTATCGCCTTTTTGCCTCGAAACAGTTTTACTCTATTGGTGTAAATAAAGCCAAATATCACAAAAAGAAACGATAAACTTATTATAACGTTATAGTTTCGACGTCACGACGTCAATGTAAAGATAAAATTAATAAATAAAATTATTTTTAAATGTTCAGCTGAGTAAAATTATTTTTGTGTACGTTGTACAAGAGTATAAATTTTTTGAATATAATAAATTCTTAGTTTACTAATTCTAAGTCTTACTAGCTTTTTCTTACATTAAAAAAAATCCTAATTATTATAGTTTTGATGAAAATGTATATACTTTTAAAGATCTACTTAGATAAAATCTACATTGATTATGAATTTAAACATTAATTTAATTACGTTCATATTATATTGTAATTTTCCGTAGAAATTATGTATTTGCAAATATTGTGATAAACATAATTAATTTTATATGCTTCCTCGATATAGCTAATATAATAAAACGGTAAAGTTTAAATTAAAATTATGATAACTAAACTTATGAGAATTATTATTTTAACTACACCAATATGAAGTGATGTATGTATGACTTTTGGTACTTTGCCTTTTTTTATTATTATTTAATCATTTGTTTTGAAAATAAGAAAGAAAATTTCTCTTACTTATTATTTAAACTACATGTACGACATTTTTATCATTCTAATGTAATTTTAATAAGAAAGGTATATAGGCCATAAGATATTATTACCTTATAGGAGAGTTTCATATACGAGTACATTACAAATTTGACAAGATAATTCAAATGTTAGCAATGTTAAAATAAATTGTAATAATTTTTTTGAAGTGAAACTTCTTTAGAATCGTTGTGATTTGAAACTCGGTGTAACGAAAATGAGTCACGATAAAGAAACAAATACATATAATGGTATAGGAGATAATGAGATATTGAATAAAGATTTAATATTCTCGATGATGTCGCGTATCGTAGCAACGCGTAACTAAGCAATAGAATGTTTATTTGTTACTAGTTGCTGCCCGCGACGTCGTCTGCGTGAACACTATTAGATTACACGTTGTTACAGAATGCGTTGAAGAAATAAAGGTTCACTGCTCGTTCCCCGTAGGTAATAGCGTGATAATATGTAGCCTATATGTTGACCCGACTTCTTAATAATATTCGTGCCAAATTTAAAGTAAATCCATGCAGTACTTTATGAGTTTATCCCGGACATACATACAGATAAACAGACAAAAACTCTAAAAACTATATTTTTGGCTTCGCTATCGATTGTAGATCACACCCCAAGTGTTCCTTTAAAAAAAATTCAAAGTACAATCAATCAATCAATCACTAGAGGTCGCTCTACGACAGATGCCGGTGTGGCACTTCTCAAACATATATATGATGCTTGGGAGAGGTCACAAAATGCTATTGGTGTATTTTGTGACTTATCAAAGGCATTTGATTGCGTGGACCACGGGATTTTATTTAGTAAACTAGAATATTACGGTGTTACTGGTAAAGCTCTTGATCTCATTGCTTCATATCTATCTAATAGAATTCAACACATATCAATAAACGAAACGAAGTCTTCTGGATCTGTGCTAAAAATGGGCGTTCCACAAGGATCGATTCTAGGTCCTTTTCTTTTTTTAATATATATAAATGATCTGCAATTTTATGTTAAGGATATTTGTGATATAGTGCTATTTGCAGATGACACATCGCTTATATTTAAAGTTGATAGAAAAAAAAAAAATTATGATGACGTGAACAGTTCTTTATCTCGAATTCAGGATTGGTTTAAAACAAACAACCTCGTTTTGAACGCCAAAAAAACCAAGTGCGTTGTATTTTCGTTGCCTAATGTTAAACATACAATTTATAATTTAGAAATAAATAACGAGAGGCTTATTGTTAATGATACTACAGTATTCTTAGGGATAAATCTAGACTCAAAACTTCAGTGGAATTCCCATTTGTCATCCTTGAATAGTAGACTCAGCTCCGCAGCATTCGCAGTTAGAAAAGTGCGACAACTGACCGACATTGCTACTGCGTGTTTAATATATTTTAGCTATTTCCATAGTATTATGTCTTACGGTCTGTTACTGTGGGGTAATGCTACAGATATTGAAACTGTATTTATTTTGCAAAAAAGGGCTATTCGTGGCATTTACGATCTTAGAGCTAGAGTCTCCCTACGAGATGTTTTTCCAATAATAGACATATTAACAATTGCAACGCAATATATTTATAACAATATTATATATATTCACCAGAATATTCATTGTTTTGAAATAAATAGTATTAATCGCGCTGTAAACACTAGAAGGAATAATAAAATTGTAAAAAGCTTCCGACAGCGCAAAGTAAACGTCTCCTTTCTGGGTTATGGTATTCGCATGTATAATAAAATCCCACAAACAATTTTAGAATTGTCTCATAATAAATTTAAAGAATTTATTAAGAAAAAATTAATAGATAAAGCTTATTATTCGGTGCAGGATTACTTAGTCGATAAAGATGTGTGGACTTAGTGGCGCTGTATTTCATGCAAGATATTACTAATTTTATACTAAAACAAATTTTATATGCTATTTTTAAAAGAGTAACTGCGGAGTTTCTTGCCGATTCTTCTCTGCAGAATCTACATTCCAAATCGGTGGTAGCTTTACTATTACAAAATAATAATCACTTGAAAGTGTAAATTTGTAAAATGACGATTCGAAGGCACTCTTGGGGCCTATTTGAATAAAGTTATTATAATTTTGATTTTGATTTTGACTGTGTTATAGTACAAAATTAGTAATATCTTGCATTTAATACAGTTTTGACTTTCCTACCATTTTATTATATCTATAGATAACACCAGTATAAGCATATGAAATTAATTCATTCAATACAATAAGTAAAAATCACAATGAGTTCAGATAAATCTGACATTGAACTTACCGAAGATGAGATTATTCGTGATTTTGCTGATGAAGCCAAATTAATAACGGACAATTTATTGCCTCAGAAATCTAAATGGCGCTATATTTTCGCGTAAAAACTGTATAATAGGCGATAAGTGTGTCACATACTAATTATTTGTACCTATTTAGAGAATCATTCTTAAGGAGTAAACTCCAGTCGTGCGTCGGAGCTGACACACACAGTTTTTTTTTTTACTTAATTTCTAAAGGCCTATAAGCATCAATTTACTAGCTGGTATCATTTTAATATACTCTTTAATCTCTGACATTTATCTGAGTTTTCCAAAGATGTTTCACTTCTGACATGTGTACTCACAGCAATTAAGATTCTTCTGATGCTGCATTTGTCCCAGGACAGACTAGTTGTTTCCTATTTTTATTACGAAAATGTAATTAAATTATAAAAAATCCACTTGTCAGCATAATGTAATGCATTACTAGCTGTAGTTAGCATCAGTATATCCGACAAACTAAAGGACAAAATTTTTTTTAAAAATAGTATACGATTCAGTAGCCGTCCATGTAAAATGTAGAATCTTATTACAACTTCGAATACCATCAAAAAATTCTCATTAATTTTAACTAAGCGAATCATACTTTAGGTGGGCAATTATTACTTTCTAGTACACAATTTCTAGGGATTAATCTCTTCTTTGATAAAATATCGAAAAAAAATGCAGTCAGTAACTAGTTATATTATCGCATAATAGATACATTTGTCAACAATATTGAATATCGGATTCTAATCTGGCAGGAACTACGACACCATGGATCGCGGGCCACTTGCCTTAAGTTCCCGGTGGAAAAGTAGAGTCTAAATACTATAATTATTATGTTTGTTATACTCAATCAAGCCAAAAAGGCTGGACGGATCTGGATGGGCACCGAAATAGTTTAAAATTGCACAAAGCTACTTTTTACGTTGGAAATATGTATGGTTCATGTGGGATATATTTTATACATATATTTTTTTATTTTTACGTAGTAACGGATAGTATAAGAGTTGTATCGTACAAGAAATGTGTTAAAAAAAGAGTTTCTTGCTAATGCTTAATTAAAAAAATTAAAAAACCCGACTGTGTAAAATACTCTTATTATAAACTAAAAAGAATAAAACAATTTACTACCTTTCATTTGATACCCATATTGCTACAGTAAGAAAAAAAAATTCAACTCCCCTCCCTCATTCCGCCATTTGCGGGCGCCATTTTGAAAATTTATATAGCCTATGTCACTACTACAATTTAGACAAATCCAACGACACCTCATATGTCAAAAACCGTCCAGCCGTTTGGGCTGTAGGGCGTGCCAAAGAAATGGACATACATACATACATACATACATACATACATACATACATATATACATACACTCGAAAAACATAACCCTCCTTCTGTCGCAGTCGGGTAAAAAACACCATGTAAACGAAGTTGCGAGTGACAGGTTATATCTATAATTATTACGATATAAACAAAATTATATAAAAAAAAAATTGACGTGCGGTGACCGGCAGTGAAGAACAATCCCGACCTCTTTCTTGCCGAGGTGTCGTAAAAGGCGACAAAGCCATAGCGGTGCGAACAACTGTATACCAAACAGGATGGTGATGGGCAGCTGCAGCACCCTGCAGCAACACACTGCGTTCACCAAGCGTGGCGAATATTGACAAACCCCCCGGAGATGATGGGGGAGGTTTAGGAGTGGACGTCGGCTAATGTGGTGGTAGATTTTTCCATTCTACCTTCAACGACACATTAGAAGGTTGAATTAATCCAACAAAATTAAAGGAGCGAGTCGTTACTGTTTTATTCTATACCCCTTTATAATATTAGTATAGATACTTAAACGTATTTTTGTTGCCTACATATCAGCCTCTAAATTATTATTTTACTTTGTTGCAAATATCGTATACACTGTAGTCAGTAGGTATTATTACAATTTAAGTGCAGCAATATAGCAACTCAAATGATTAGCATCTCACCGACAACTTGGATAATTAGTCAATACTCTTACAATGCCATTATCTAATGGCACTAGAAGAAGGATGAATGACTGGTGACTGAATAGTTATTTGTTACAATTCTTTTTCTTTTACATGATCGTGGAATTAAGATTATTCACGCGTGACGAAACGAAGATTTAATTTCTTGAACTGAATTACAGTTTTTTGTTTCCATCAAATTATACTAGTTGTACTTATTTACTAGAATATAAAACAAAATTTGTATAGAAGTAATTCAGTAAAATTGTATAATTATCTATTTTTTATGCTTAAGCGAAAAAAAAGCATTAGAACTTATAAACAAGTATGTCGAAATTATGATTAATCGTTTTAGTTTCTTAGGTAAGAAAACGACATAGTAAAGGTTATTGTTACTTGTAGACACTTCGTAAATCAAATCGAGGATGTTGTTATTGAAGACACGCCATCTTGAGCCATGTATGTCTCTCTGCACATGCGTTTCCACGCGCGTAGTGCATGTTCGGTGTCGACCGCGTGTTGTAGTACAAAGGTCGTTCTTTACAAAACGTAACTCGTCAAAACAATGCCATAAAGACGAATACCTATATCCTTTAATTCGAAAAGAATAAGAACAACATGTAATATTTTTATTATATGTATATTATTATTTTTTTTTAATTAAGTATTTATATTATATGTATTGTTCTCATGTCAGTGGATTTATTGTAGGTAATCTTTTCTATGAGAATAAATTCTTTAAACCTTAAACCTTAATATTTTTATTACATGTTAATTATTTACTGAACTGAACCGAATCAGCCTGTAAATGTCCCACTGCTGGACAAAGGCCTCTTCTCCACATATTCTCCATATATACTCATGATCTTTAATTAATCGTGTATAAAAATAAGAAATAAAATTTTCAACGTCATTAATATTTGTTATAACAACATAAATAATTGAAAAAATCAAAAAACCCGACTACGTAAAATACTTTTATTATAAACTAAAAAGAATAAAACCATTTACTAGCTTTCATTTGATACCCATATTGCTACAGTAAGAAAAAAATTCAAATCCCCCCATCATTCCGCCATTTGCGGACGCCATCTTGAAAATTTATATAGCCTATGCCACTACTACAATTTAGATAAATCCAACGACACCTCATAATGTCAAAAACCGTCCAGCCGTTTGGGCTGTAGGGCGTGCCAGAGAAATGGACATACATACATACATACATACATACATACATACATATATACATACACTCGAAGAACATAACCCTCTTTCTGTCGCAGTCGGGTAAAAAACACCATGTAAACGAAGTTGCGAGTGACAGGTTATATCTATAATTATTACGATATAAACAAAATTATATAAAAAAAAAATTGACACTCGAAAAACAAAACAAATATAATAATTATATATATGTATATAATTAAGACAACATTCATTAGTAATTACTTTTTAATTTTATTTACCTTTTTGTTTACTGTTCTAATCTTTTATTTTTGCTTTATATTTTTAAAAAATCATTATATTTTTCTAAACTTCCTCTTTTAACATCGTATTTTATAATATTAAAAAGTCACTTTGGTTATGTTTTATCACTAATAGGACGATAAAAGCAAACGGATGATGCTGCAAACGAAATATATTATTTTGTGTAGGGCTTATTTTAAAATCGAAAAAAATTAAGGACGATGTAACAATCGTGCGATAGTCAATGATGACGTTTATTATTTGTTTACACAAGATCAGCCACGTGAATTCCGTGTGACCACAGAGGCAGCCAGAGCGCTCCAAACAGGGGATTAACGTAACCAGGTCGCCACGTCTAACCCACCGCGTCCATGCTCTATTTATATCCCATTTGGCTACGCTTCGTCCTACATCCTTACACTGTTGCAATTGCAACTGACAATATGCAACTGCGTATATTACTCAATAAACTACCGGCTCTATTCATCTATTACATTAAATGTGCCCTTGTTTACTCTTCGTGACGCTTTTATCATACCCGATCGGGACGATATACATATGTACATATGTTGATGATGAAATAATTAAAGCAAATGAAAAATAATTGATTTTATATCAAAGTCATTATAATCTGAAATCAATCATTTTATCTAATTATTTTTAAATTTTTCTCTTTATTTTTTTGAATTTTTTTTTTTTTACAGAAAGTTGGACGATAAGATCGCCCTTTTTAAATTATTCTTTTCTTTTTGTTTGTAGAATAGTCTGTGGTGTACAAAAAATATGATTATTAGGTGACTTAAGTGTATATTTGTATTAGTATAAATCTTATCTCTGCTTAAATCATGTCTCCGTATAATGTGTTATAACACTTATAACATTTAGAAATTACAGAGATAATTATTATATATTATACCTACATATATTTTCAGATTCATCTTATATTTATCATATACTAATACGTAATTTTTAATAGGTATAGGTACATTCAATTGAAAGTTGCTAGTCAGGAAAAATATAAGTAACTCATAAAATAGATTATAATTAATAAGATATATATTATAATTATAATTATAATATTAGATAATAATTTTACGGTATTAAGGTGTGACATGGAAATATAAATATTTTTAGAATTATTTACGGTTAGTACGTATCATAAAATTTGAAAGCGAACGATTAATTTCGCTGCGCACTAAAACCCGCATTTTATATCCCATAAAAGTTAGTCAATTATGGGGAACCACTATGAAGTCAGGTAAGTGAAAATAATTATACTTTGGGAACATTGTGTATATAATGTTACGTGGTTTCGCCGTCATCGATACTCAGCCCTCAGTGATTCAAAGTTAATAATAAGTGGTTTTTTTAACATTAGTTGCAAAATAAAAACAAAAAATAAACAATAGAGTCATGTGCTACTTATAATCTTCGCACCGTTCCCACTATTGAGGATGCCGCTGTGACACATGAGTAATGAATATTTTATTGCCTATTGTTGTACTGCCCACCAGATAGTGCACTCGAACTCACAGTAACTGTGACACTACACTTGGTTGTTTTATTTGTGACTTCTGAATCCCTGTCATAATCTGAAACACTGACGATGTTATAAAGGCTTTTATAGTGTATTACTTGATATAGGTATACTTATGTATAATGTGACAAGATTGGAATTAGAAAAGTTATGTAATTTAATGAAAGATAATCACAGTTTACCGCATAGTAGCGTATAGGTATAACATTTCTATATTTACATGTACCTACTGTAAATTGCATGGAATATGACAAAAAGAATTAACATTATTTAAAGCTTAATGTTCAATTATCACTAATAACTTTGAAATAAATAAAGGATAGTATTATTGAATATAATTTATTCTAAATAACAAAACTAATGTTTTAGCCTTGCCATCCGCAGACAGTGTTCAGTCATAACACCGTAATTACACGTTACATCGAATGAATACGAACGCGGTCTAGAATCGGAAAACTTGTAGTCTGTAATTTATTTGTATCAACACGCGAGCACAAATAATAACCGTAGGAATATTACGTTACGAGAAGCTTTTAAGTGAAGTCACAGAGTGTAATTATAAATCGTTTCTTTTTTTTTACAAGCAAAGTTTTAATGATATTAACTTTAACCATAGCTTTTATAATGTATTTTAACTCGTTATCTCGAATAGAAACACTAAATAAATAAATAAATAAATAATAAATAAACTTCTCACACTCAGCGGCCCCCAGTAGGATGTGAATCCTGTGTCGGGGATCCGGAAACACAATATACAAGCACAAACGCCCAGACCACGACAAACATCTGTATGGCCTATACAAATATTTGTTATGTGCCAGGATCGAACCCGCGACCGTTAGCGCATCAGCCAGTTGCTGTGACCACTGCGCCAACGCGTCGTCAAATGAAATCTATACATAAATTCTGCGCAGATTTCTGTTTAAACATAAATAGCAAGTGTCTGCGAGAGGCTCATTTGTTCATTCGCCGTCGTAAACTCTTCTTTCTCGGTAGTCTTACGATAAATTTACATGATGTTAAATTTTATGGAAACTATAAATACTTAGACATTCCTAAGGGGCTAATAAATTTTGAATAATAAACGTGAAGTATTGTTTAAAAATAATACTTTTAGGAGTAAATTCGAAAAGTTGGACGAGATATATATATATACATATATATATATATATATATATATATATATATATATATATATATATCCAGGCGCAGGATGCATAACATCGAATGAAATGTTTGTTTGGATCATAAAATCTTTTCTCAGTACTAAAAGAAAATGATCATCATCATATCAGCCATTGGATGTTCACTGCTGAACGTAAACCTCCCCCTTCGACCTCCAGAGCGACCGGTTCAAAGCAGCCTTGATCGGCGGCTTCTGTCGACTTTTCTTATCGAATATCGACGAATCTTAAAAATTCAATTAAAAAATGTAAAAAAAAAACACAAATGTCTTGTATGTGGGATTCTTATTCCGTAAGTTTATTAAGGTTCGATGCATACTTATATACACACGCAAAACTCAAGACAAGTAAGTTTCTAGTTATTACGGAAGCAACAAGTTTTTCTTAATCCACATTTCTTTTACTCTTAAAATTTAAACAATTTAACAGAATACTTGCGACAATAGCAGTTATATACATAAGCACAGTATGTCCTTCTTATAGTACCTCATCAAACTAATAGAGAAAGTTGTATAAATAAAAATAAAAAATGAAATAAAAATATCTATCTTATTCAATGTCTAAAGATAAAGTAACAGATTTATTATATGTTTTTTGTTATTAGTTTACAAGACGTTATGAGACTCTTGAAAAAAAAAGAGTATCTTACATACGAGATTGACTGACAAAAGTCTAAATAGCAAATTTAAAGACAAACCTCATTGGGAAAGACCGTCAGTCACAGTTGAAGTAACAGACATGGCACTTTAGATAAGCTAAAAAGGAAGAGACGAACCTACGAGATCATACCTATCTAGATAGATAGGTAGTTAGGTCGTAGGTCAATCACTAAAAGCTATTTCTATCACTTAGTTACAATTAATGAGGCGATGTTTATTAGTTGTTAATAGCAGAACAAAACAAATGCCGATAACTGGCCTTGTCACGTTCTAGATTGCAAACATCAATCTAACGACAATTTTAGATTCATTTCTGTAAATAGATTACTGCTTGACTAATTTAGAACAACAGAATTAGAGCAATACCTAAAACTTGAAGTATTTTGTAGTTGCTATGAAGATACTGGTAATCGTTTTCAATTAATTATTTGTTAGCAAGTTTACCTATTGCCTATTTTCTTTTGTATAAGGTTTTTAATTTTATGGATTACCTAAAAATGTCGGGTTGCTAAAGACTCTTAATTATTTCAGTTTCTAATTACTATTCTCTAAAGATAAAGATAAATTTTATCGTTGAGAACATTAAATTATACATATTATAATAGTAACAATAATATTTTATGCATTGCTTGTTTTTAACAGATCAACTTTCGCGGTGTTACTTGCGTTGACGTCAAAGTTTACTAGTACGCATACTAAGTGGGTAAATAGGGGAAAGAAAGGAAAAACGGACCATATAGTAATAACGGACAATATAGTACGTACGAATCAGACTTTGAAAAAATCACGGGCAATGAAGATATTAGATGATTTCTAATACCTTCAGTATGTCCGTTAGCACATTTTTCACATAAAAATACTATCTCATCTTCCTCATCCTTTACTCCTGCGCAAGCACAGTGTGCCCATAAACGACATTTTGGACATTGCACACAACCTTTGCTTGATTCTGAGTACATATAAATAATAACAGTACAGACACTCAGCATCATCTTCGTCAAACGAACTATAATTTTTCTTAGTTTTTGATATTTTAATATCAGATTTCTTGCTTGCCTTCCCTTTTTTTCTGAAATTTTTAGTCTATTTTCACTTTCCTTCTTCCTGATTTTCTTTTTTTCGTTCTTCTTTTTTGCTTTCCTTTTTTTTTTATATTATGTGTCTTTCTCGAAACTAAGTGCTTTTTTCATGTCTTCAGCCTGATTATTTTGTGAAGTTTCCAGTACAATGCGATATGGCGATGATGTAATAATTGTTGTTTTTCTTTACCTGACGTTTGCTCTTATAATTTTTTTTTATTTTCGAAATATTTAGGTCTAAAATAAAACACACTGTAAGGTTCATTGGCAATCATAATTGTGGTGGATGTTAAATGTTTGGTTACACTTTGATTTAAAAAATAATGGCTGTAAAACTGTTGTTTCACCAGCATTCTTTGTTGATGTGGAAGTCATAGCAGTTCGGTTGTCAATTTGGCTAACATTTAAAATAGTCGGTGATAACACCCTCGAATGAGGGTCGTCAGTATCAATGATGGTAGGTGTAGTAGATTTTGACATATTTTCATCACTGTTTTATCCCTCGTTAGCCCTTGATCCGACACTCAGCGCAAGATCCACTTTGCGTTTGCGTTTGCGTGGAAATATAAATAGAGGTGGCATATAGGACCCATCAGCTCCAACAGAAAACACTACAGTGACTAGTTGGCCCGTCTCTCAGAGCTCTGCAGAGGTTAATAAGCTGACATGTTTTTTTCGTTTTGTTCCAATAATTTTTGATATACATTTGGGCACTGTTGTGATTCCAATCTCATAAACATTAAAGATTTTACCTGGAGTCAGATGATAAGTTTCAATTGCATGAGACAAAAAAAATCAAAAAAAAAACTATTAACTGCAACTCGATTAAAGCCTTTTTTTTTTTTTTTTTTTTTTTTTTTTTTTTTTTGTCGCAGGGGAATCCATTTACGGATGATATCCAGGATGCCCGGGTCGGCAGTCCTAGACCTATGTCGGACTCGGCACTTTGGGAGTGCAATACCGTACTAAACCCCTGCGGGAGCCTTCAGCCGCTTTAATTGGAGGGTCCCGGATCTGCAGGCAACAGGATCCCTCCAGCGACAGGCTGGCCTCGGCGAAAAGGCCAGACTTCTCCTCCATGGGGACTGTCCGGCTCACCTCTGAACAGTCCCGACGACGCCGTATCTAGCAGGACCGGGTTCCCATCCCGGCCCGATACGGGCACAGGGGCGTTACTGGAGGCGCATTAAGTAGCGCCTCCTACGCACCCCCATTCGTCGCCCGCGGATGGAGGCCACGTCGGCGGCCTCCTCTCTCACCCGCTCGTCGGCCTCCTTCTGGGACATTACTGTCTCGCAGAAGGAGACCATCGCCTTCCAGGACTCGTCGTCGCCGAGCATCGCGATGATAATGCTCGGGAGCGACAAGTCTCCTCCGAGGACCGACGTCAGACTCTGACGCAGCGCCGCCCATCTCGGGCACACCTCGAGGGTGTGCTGGGCGGAGTCCACCGCCGCGCCACAATCGTGACATTCAGTCGTCGGCTCCCTCTGGGCCGTCCGGCACAGGTAGTCACCAAAGCAACCGTGCCCGGTGAGAACCTGCGTCAGACGGAAGGTGAGGGGCTTGCGTTTTCGACGCATCCATCGCTCAAGGACCGGGCGAATGGCAGCCGTTACGCGTGTGCCGTACGGCTGCCCCGCCAGGTCCTCCCCCCACCTCCGCATAAGCGCTTCCTGCCCCATCCGACGCACCCGCAGGATCCCGTCCAACGTAGGGTTCTCACCAAGAGCCCTCCTACCCGAGACGTATGAGTAGGTCTCGGCAAGAACCTCCGCCACGAGCTCCCACGGGGGGTCGCCGGCTAGAGCAGTAGCTGCAGCCCACGATACCGTACGGTACCCCCGAATCACCCTCACCGCGATTGTTCGCTGCGCAGCACGAAGCGCCGCTTTATTTTTCGCGGTGAGGCGATCCGCCCAAACCGGGGCACCGTACGTCGCCATACTCCGGCAGACTCCGGAGTACAGCTGCCTGCAGGCGGCGCTGGGTCCTCCGAGGTTCGGGAGGAGTCTGCCCAGCGCACTCGCCGCCTTGACGACCTTCGGTCCCACCATCGCGAAATGTGGGCCGAAGGTCCACCCTCCGTCCAGGATGAGCCCGAGATATTTCATTTGGGGGCTCATCCTGACTCTCCCCTCTCCGATCTGAAGGGTAGCCCCCGGTGGAGGTCCCTTACGGCCGGTCCCGCGGAAGAGCAGGGCTTCGGTCTTGTCAATCCTGACACGAAGCCCTAAACTCTCTATGCGGCTGATCACGAGGTCGAGTCCGACCTCGGCCAGCCGCGCCGCCTCCTTGTAATTTCGTCCCCGGGAATAAACGAGGGTGTCATCCGCATAGCAGATGACACCCATCCCGGGGAGAAGACGGCCTCGCAGGACCCAGTCGTACCCGATGTCCCACAGGATCGGACCCAGAACTGATCCCTGCGGGACACCGCAGCCGACTCGCCGCCACTCCACGGACCCCGACCGGTTCTCGAGGCCTACCCTCCGATCAGAGAGGTACGCCTCCAACAGCCTCCTTAGATACGGGGGCACTCCGAAGTATTTTAGTGCCTCCCGTATCACCACGTGCGGGAGACTGTTGAAGGCGTTCGCGATGTCTAACGACACCGCGATCACCAACCTTCCTTCCATGTTCCGCCTCACCCGTCACCGCCCGTAGGCGTTTGAGGGCGTCGACAGTCGACCGGCGTGCTCGAAACCCGAACTGGAATTCCGACAGTCCAGGTCCCGAGCCCTCCTCCAGGTGCTGAACGAGCCGGGAGGCCACTATCTTCTCCAAGGCCTTCCCAGCTTCGTTCAGCAGCACCACCGGTCGCACTGCCGAAGCTGAGTCCGGGGTCCGCCCTGCCTTAGGAAGTAGGCAGAGCCGACCCTCTTTCCAGGCCCCCGGGAACTGGCCAGACCGCATGCAGCGATCAAACAGCTCCCGGAGGCTGTCGCCGAGGTGCCCGAGAGCAATCGCGAGGACTCTCCCGTGCACCCCGTCTGGACCCGGTGCCCTCTTCTTACCCTGGAGGCGGGTAATCACCACCTCCATTTCAGCCTCTGTGACGGGTGGCGGAACACCATCCTCCTCGTCCGGCGTCTGCCGAGCCATTCTGGGGGGCACGAAGCCCTCGGGTTCGTCGGGAAAGAGTTCCCCGACGATCCTCCCCAGTTGGTCCGGCTGGAGCGTTTCGCTGATGGGGGCCGACTGGGCCCGGAGCTTGTTCCGAGCCCAATTATACGGTCGGCCCCAGGGGTCTCTCTCTAGACCCCCAACTAACTCCAACCAGGCCTCCTCCTTGGCTCGGCATATGGCCTGCCGCAGGATCTTCGTTTTCTCCACGTAGATCCTGCGCAGCCTGTCGTCCCTGTCCACGTCCTGGGGGCGTCTCCGCCTGCTCCGGGTATATTGTCTCCTGGCCCCGTTGCAGGCGGCCCGGAGACCGGCTATCTCAGCCGACCACCAGTAGAGTGCCCGCCGCGGGGATGGACGCTTCGCGGGCGGCATGGCCGCTCTGCAGACAGCAGTGAATGCGTCGCAGAGCCGGCTGGCCGCCTCATCCACCCCAAACTCCGACAGCGGCGGGAGGCTCCAGCGGCCGACGATTGCGGCCTCCTCTGCCAGTTCCCGATCGAGCTTGGAGAGTGCCCAACGCGGAAACTGGCTACGCCCCCTTGACAACTCGATTAAAGCCTGCTGCTCGGGCTGCAGATGTTGGTTCAGGTTTGCAAAAGTTAAGGTCTGGATTACGCTTTTGGAAATTTTCTAACCAAATTCTACCTGCCATATTTTTGCTTGTATCAAAACTATGTTTTATGTTATTTCTCCAGTTTTCTCTCCGAAATAGTCTTTGGTACTAGGAACTGAATAGAAGCCTTATTGATTCCCATTTCTGCAGCAGTTATTTTCTCAATTGCATTTTTCATACTAGACTCTTCCCAAGAATTCCTATTGGATTTTCTTTTGTAATTATTCACCATCTAAAACCAAAGCAAAAAAAACATTACTATAATATTAAAAACGTTATCTTCTAATTTAATTAGATTTATATTAACATTCACGTTATTTTATTAAAGGCAAAACGGGACCCCGGTCCATTTTACCTGGGTCCGTATTGCCTTTTTGCTATAAACAACAAAAATTAAAATTTTTGAGATTATAAGTTAAGATATAGTCGGCATACTTTGTTATTAGTTCAGTCATATGTCAGTTTACATACAGTTAAGAACACACTATCACAAACCAAATTGTAGGATAATTGAAAGTAGCGAATTTGATTTTATGATATTGATTTTATGATATTTTTTTGGTTGGTGTATCTCCAGTAGTTCATATAAAAAACCACCATCAAATAATAAAAATTGTTTTATACACTTCTGAAAATTAATAAAAAAAATTAAAACAAACGAAATATAGAACCCATTGATATATATTTATTCGCGTTAGATTGATTTAAATATCTGTCATAGTTTCTGAGAAAAAAAAATAAAACCGTTAGGGGCTGTTACCCCCATATCTCCCTTATGAGTGAAAGCAGAGATCTAAAATCTCGAGTACCTACAAATACTTTTGGTGAAGAAGTAATATTTAAAAGGTTAAACTGTGTCCAAAGGCGTCGGAGCAATTTCCTTATAGTAAGTCGGCTAGACCCTTTAACATCAAAATCTAAAAAAAAGTAACTTACATTGTTAAATCAGTGCACGTGCGGTCGGTGGAATGGTAACATAGTGGCCAACATTTTGACGTAACAAATTCATAGATTGCGTTACATGTACAAAATTATCAAGATGGACCGTTTTGCCTACAGGGTCCGTTTTGACTTCCTTTCCCTTATAACGTGAAAGCGTTTATATTTCGAATAGTTTTTATAGACTAAGTCATAACCCGATGTGTAAACTATAATCAAAATTTTCATCGTAAACTTAGCAAGCAGCAAATTTAATTTGCGAGATCAAATAAATAAGTAAACAGACAAAAAATATACACATATTCTAGTTTTTGTAAAAATGTTAAATGTACAAAATTTACTACAATTTAACTATAGGTATAAACTGCTTACAATCCTTGTATAGAAATATATATAAATAATACAATAAATAATTATTATTGCTTTAAGATTTTTTATTAAACAAATTAGGTTTTTATGTACATATATATAGGTATAACTACTTTGAAATTTAATTTAAATAAAACTAAAATGTTTGGTTTAAATACAATTTTAAGAAATTTAATGTACTTATAATAGGTTTATGAAATAGAGTTTATATACTGGTTAACAAAGATGGGTCAAGAATAAAATGGATCTACTTCATTCATTTAATTTAAGCGCTAGAATTTAAAGTTCATCTAAATTCTTGAATAAATAAAATTACGATGAAGTAACTCAGGTAGATCGAAATAAATTCAATATTGTGAAATTTCTTGTTAGTATTGTTAATTCGCCAACGCTCTTAACATTAAGCAAGGATACGAAAACCATGGGGTCCCGTGGGAAATTGTAGGTACACTTTTTTATATAAAAAATATCACTAATAAATGACTTGTCGAATCTGAGTTAAGAAGCCACGGATAAAAGTCAGTCACTTTAATCACGTGTAAACACATAAGTTAATTAATTACGTATCATACCTACTATAACTGACAACAGGCGACACAGTTGTACTATGATTAATTATCATTAACAGGCAAAGAACTACATCCATCAATACATTATCACAGTCCCTGTAAATAGTTCTGCTATATTAAGATCTTCGAGTTATTGCAAAGAAATTGCTATAAATAACTAATGTCAGTGACTTGTTGCAGTCGTCTGGTAGACACGAGCTGTCACTGAACCTCCGTCTCACCGCGGGATATTCCGTACCTTATTGTTTACATGCACGCATTTCTTAAGTTTGTCCTTTTCGTTTACTTATGCAATACGAACAATTGGATAATCTTTTCTTACAATTTAAACACATGATTTGTTAAATATATATGAAAAACAAAATCTAAACTTAAAGTAGTCAGCATTTTGCAATGTTTTTTATAATGTATTTTATTCACTCGACAATAATTGTTAAAAATTAAATATTTTCTAGAGGTAATTGTTAACAGAATTGCAGAAGCTAATGAAATATTACATTATATCTCTAATATACATAAACTCCTCCCATTATATATTGTATGTTTTATGTTTAAGCATCTCGAACAAAGAACGCGATCTTTAGCTCTTTTTCGTTGTCTAAAATATCCCCAGAGATGGCTTTTTAAATTTTTGATTCTTTAAATAACATTCCGCGAAAAATAATCAGAGAATAGACACTAAATCTAATCAAATCAAATCGAAATATCATCATCATCATCATATCAGCCATTGGATGTTCACTGCTGAACATAGGATATCGACCTCCAGAGCGACCGGTTCAAAGCAGCCTCAATCTAACGGCTTCACGCGACTTTCCTCGAGTCGTCTGTCCATCTCACGGACGGCTGTCCGAGACTGCGCTTGCTGGTACCTAGTCTCGAAGACTCGAGAACATTTCTGCTCCATCGACCATCAATTCTACGAGCTATGCTAGCTTTTATAGAAAAGTTTAACTTCAAATTTTCGACCAAGTTTTCCTCTATGCATTTTCCGCCATCTCGAACAAAAGGGTTTAATTCAGTTTTTTTCATAATAACCGTTCTCCGTTGAGATACGAACATTTTTATGCAATACTTTTTTTGTTGCTTTTTTATGATCTATAATTAAGGGTCTATATATTTTTCACTAATCGTTCATCGTTATTGAGATATCGATCGAAGAAACCATAAATTTCACTACTGAAATTTGTTTTTTGCTATTTTCTTTCCTCTCGTTATACATATAAAAAATGACTAAAATTAAACTTGAAGAGCGTATTTGAGCCTACAATTAATTTTTTTTATTTTTCATTTTTGACAAAAATTACGACATCTAGCGCACCTCAAAGTTGACCGCAGCGCGCTTGACGACATACTGTGTGCACAGTATGTCGTCAAGCGCGCGGGAGTGCTCTCGCCATCGCCACAGCAGTCCAGTAACAAGTTAAAAAACGGGTTAATTCTTGTTCTCGGTCCTAAAATTGCGTGTGATAGCTCATTCGATGCGGAATGACGTCTAGGAAAGGTATATCGAGCATTTATTTGCACATAAACAAATATTTTTTATTTTTATTTTATTTGATTTGGGAAACAAACAATTATCATAACACTATTAAATAAAAGCAATACAAAAACAACACAAATCAATCAAGTTTCCACAGAAAATTATAAAAAACACTTGACAATCCATGAGAAAAACAAAAACAAAAACAAACACAAAATAAACACAGCAAATAAACAGTTATAACAAATTGTTCTTTGAATAATAATTCATATAAACTATTCTTGTATTTACTAATTTTCATGTTATTCAACAATATCTAAATTCTTACAATGCTTATTATAATTCCTACAGGCACGTAGCAAAAACACATTCTTGGCATAATCATTTCTACAACGGGGCATGAAGAATAATGATTGATTTCTCGAGTTAAGACGGGGACATTTGAATAAAGTTTTAGTACAAAGACTTTTAGAATCAACAAGACTATGGACAATTTTGTAAGGAAATAATTGGTCCTTTAAGCTTCTGCGCACATTTAATGGGGTGCTACTTGCCAGGACTTTATTGCTCGAATGGTCGTTTAAAGAATTTTGATTGAATTTTTTCGATTTTATTTATATTTTTTTTGTAAGTCGGGTTCCAGACTGTAGATCCATATTCCAAAAGAGACCTTACGTAAGCATTAAAAAGAAGGATAAGGGTAAAGCAATTTTTAAACTCTTTAATAGATCTTAGGATAAATCCAAGCATCTTATAAGCTTTGGATGTTATATAATTAATATGATGAGCATAACTTAACTTTTGATTCTCTCTTATCTCAGAAACTCTGGCTAAAACGGTATCCTGTAATTTGTAGTCAAATTGTGTAGCCCTCCTCGTAAATGTCACGGCACTGCATTTTTATATATTTAATTTTAAAAGGTTATATTTACAGTTACTCTCAAAGCTATTAAGATCATCCTGAAGTAATACAGTCCTAAGGAGAGTTAATAATTTTAAAAATCTTCATATCATCCGCATAGAGCAATATAGCAGTAGTAATATACTGCAATTACAATGTATTTTGTTATGTCATTGACAAATATGTTAAATAATAATTGTCCGAGATGAGAGCCCTGTGGCACTCCAGAGGTAACGGGCACAAATGACGAACAAAAACCCCTAACAGCAACAGCTTGACTACGATACCGCAAATAAGATTCAAGCCAACGAAGTAAATCACCGTGTATACCTATTGCACTAAGTTTTTTGACTAACAGGTCATGAGAGATCTTATCAAAGGCCTTTGAAAAGTCCGTATAAACGACATCAACCTGACCACCACTGTCCATTGTTGTTGTAAGTTGATGAGTCAACTCGATCGATCTACCATCGATAAATCCATGTTGCTGGTCAATGATCAGGGGCCTTACTACGGGATATAATTGATCATATATAATTTTTTCAAATAATTTTGCAATAGTGTTTAGTTTGGATATAGGTCTATAATTCTGTATGTTGTGCCTATCTCCCGTCTTGTAAATTTGTACTACGAACGATTGTTTCCAATTTTAGGCATTTTTCCAGTACGGAGAGATATGTTAAATAATATAGATAGAGGGACATGCAAATTACTGTAGCAAGACTTAAGAAAAAAAATATTTGCAATTGTTATTGACAAAGTAGTTATGTTCATTAAAAATAATTATAGCAAACAAAATATAAAACTTCAATAATTCCAAGCTCCAAGAAGCAAAAAAAATTATAGGTTAAATATTAAAACTTCATGTCGTGTTTTGTAAGAACAGCGATTAGATATAACTTAGTTAATTATATAATACATATATATATCATAGGACATAGTGCTGATCTGATGATGGAGCTAGAAGGTGGATATAGGAATTTCTCAATGAAACGACACAAAGTCATCGAGTTTGGGCTCGTTTGAACCGTCTTGACGAGTAGCTTGTCTTTCAATGATAATCAGGGTCTGATGATGGAGCTGGAATGTGATCATAGGAACTCTGTAATGAAACGATGTAACCGCATCAAGTTTCGGCTCGTTTGATTCGTCTTGACGAGTACTTTGTTTTAAGATGGTTACCAGCGTCTGATCTGATGATGGATTTGGAAGGTGGTCATAGGAAATAAAATATTAAACAAAGTCCTTCACCGCATCTGTCTGTCTGTCTGCTCGATAAACTCAAAAACTACTGCGCAGATTTACATGCGGTTTTCATCAATAGATAGAGTGATTCATGAAGAAGGTTTAGGTACATATACATACCACGGGCGCAGCCGGAGCGGGCGAGAGCGAGCTGCATCTTTGACATCAAAATTTCCAGACTGTAAACGCTTGAACCAACTTACAATTAGTGCTGCTCTTACTGACACTGCATTAGGTCCATAAACGTCACAAATGTTTTTCGCGGCTTGAGTCTAATTTTTCCCTTTTTAGTAATAAAACTCCAGAAAATACGTATTGAAATTCTTCCATAGATTTTCTCGTTTTGACAGACAAAAAACAGCTGAAAATGGCGGGAAAGTGTTTTTTACTTTTCCTTTTTCTTAATGTCCTATATAAATTTATATCAAAACCAGCCATAAAGATACAAATAGTACAAGCAAAGAGATTTTTCTTCAATTTTATACATTAAAATACGAAAATACTTTTTCCCCGACCTATTATATAAGATTAGTTTTAAGTTAGTTTTTAGTTACAAGAGTTCAGGTAGGTTTTCCCGCCACGGTTCCCTGAATGAGACCATTAAAAGGGCTCTTGCCACCATCGACGTTCCTGCTCTTATTGAGCCTACTGGAATTAGTCGCGATGATGGCAAGAGGCCTGATGGTTTAACGCTGATTCCCTGGGAAAGGGGACGGGCGCTTTTGTGGGACGCAACCTGCGTCGATACATTGGCTCCGTCTCATATCAGGGAAACGGCTGTAAGAATGGGAGCCGCTGCGGAGAAGGCTGAAATGACTAAACGGCACAAATATTCGTCACTTATCCAAAGTTATATTTTTGTGCCGTTTGCAGTCGAAACACTTGGACCTTGGAGTAGCAGTGCTAAAAATTTTCTAAAAGAATTAACCCCACGACTCATAGCCTCCACTGGTGACAAGAGGGCTGGTGCATTTTTTGCCCAAAGAATCGGAATTGCGATTCAACGGGGAAATGCTGCTAGTATTCTTGGCACCATTCCACGCGGACATGATTTATACCAAAACTGTTTGTAAATAATTATTTTAAGTTTTGAATTGTAAATATGTATAATATTGTAAAATTTCTGTAATAAAGTTTTAAGTTTATTTTAAAACTAGTTATCTTTTATATGTCACTTATGTTCCTACAGCTTTAAAATATTATAAAACATTAATTTATACCATTTAAACATGCCCTCGTAATGATTATAAATTTGGCGATTTGTTCGTAAAACTGTAAGTTGAGCAGCAGAAAATGTTTTTATACTTCCGCAATACTATTGACTATACTCTATGCTAAATTGGGTTTGTCCTGTTATTTTGCCGTTCTTATCTTTTTTTTAATTTATTTATTAACCTTGGCAGTTTAGGTGTCGACAAAAATTACAAATGTAGTTTTAAGGTTGTATTCAGTATTGGAAGTGTCTATTCATACGATTATCGTACGATTTTATTTTTTTTGTTATTCATACGATTATCGTATTAATAATGGATACGATTATCGTACGAATTTTTTTTTTTTGTTATTCATACGATTATCGTATAAATAATGCTGAGAATCTTATTAATATTTTTTTTATTCGTATCTATTTTATATTTTTTTTTTTCAAAGAACAAATCATTTATTGACATATTATAAGTACAAATCATTTTTACGAGGAAAATTAAACATAGTATTCAAATATATAAAAGAGGTTATCGTTGACAGCTATACTAGTATAAACTGTGTCATAGTTGTCAGTTTTTATGTCCAATAATAGTTTATTTTATATGAATTTCACATAATTTGTACAAATTAATAAAATAAAGATAGTTAATATAATGTTAAAATTTAATAATAAATTTATCACTTCTGAGTGTGTGTGATCAGGTCTTTGTTTGTTCGTGTATATGTATCATATGTACAAGTGTGTAGATTTATGTTTTTTTTTTTTTTTTTTGCGTTTGAAATTTAGATTTGAAGAATATTCTCTGTTTCCACATAATTAAAGTTCCTAATCCAATTTTTTACCACATATTTACATTTGTTTACAGGTAGTGAATAGATATTTTTAAGTTTATTAACCTTATTGTATAAGTAGCTACTCATAATGTAGTATTGATGACGAGCAAAAGTCGTTCTATAAGAAGCTGTGTCGCAAACCCTATGTGCATAGCGATTAGGAATAAGCTTAAAGACAATACTTTTGTGCTTGCGGAGAACAACAGCTAGAATGTAAAGTTGTCTTACAGTTAGAGCTGAGCACTCTCTATAGAGTAAATCAGTACTGTACAGCCTCGGTTTCCCAAGCATAACTTTTAATAGGGCTCTATTAGCACGTTCCAAAGGAATAAAGCATTTTTACCAATGCCACCCCAAACGACAATGCAATACTGTATAATACTTTTTGCAAGAGAATTATATACATTGAGTAACGTCTCTTGATCTGCAGAACTTTTGAGTTTTCGAAATATTGGAATTAAATTTAAAAAAAATTAATTAAAAAGTATTAATAATTTTTTAGTCGTTTTTTTTAGGATAGTGTTTTTTTTTATTTAAAAATATTAATTAATTATTTTATTTATTGTTTTTTTTTACTTTATTTAATAATTATTTTTTATTCATACGATTGTCGTATAAATAACAACAGCCATTCCTTAAAAATGGTAATTGTATTATTTAGGGCCTCTGCACACCAAGTTTTTTAAGCGCGTCGTCGACGCGCGTTTTGGAAACGCGAGTCGATGGCGCGCTTTTATCCTAAAGAGCAGTTTGTTGTCGTTTGTATCAATTCAAACGCGTGACACCGATACGACCGCTAGTGCGCGCGCCTTCCCTACGGACGGGGTTTCCCCCGCAAGCAGGGAAGTGTGAATCTACGCTAGTAACAATCGAGCAATTTGGTGCACCGCACGTCCTTGGAACAAAAAGAATTCACGATTGTCGGATTATAATTAAAATTATATTATTTCAAATATTAAAGACGCAAAATATCAGCGCGTTTGTATCGATACACACGCGCGTTTGCATCGCGTCTGTATCGCTACACACGCGCGTTTGCATCGCGTCTGTATCGCTACCCACGCGCGTTTGCATCGCGTCTGTATCGCTACACACGCGCGTCTGTATCGATTCAAACGCCTATTTGAGTTTATACCGGTGTGCAAAGGTCTACATGCTGCGTCTGACTTGCGTGCGTATCGCGTCTGTATCGCTACAAACGCGCGTCAACGGCGCGTTTAAAAAACGTGGTCTGCATAGACCCTTAGAAAGGTATTATTTAAGGCATCTTTTAAAACTCCTAATCGTGAAAAAACCAAGATTTTAAAGAAATAGTGATTTTTTAATTAAAATTATTGTCTTAAACCATAATTTTATAAGTTACGTATTTGTACGTTATATCTTATAATAATATTTTTAAATGTATGAAAGGCACATTTTTAAATATCACACAACAGCTTTATAGAAATAAGAAATATCAACTTATACCTACTAGTTATATATATTTAAAAAGGTTAAAATGTTCACTTTTTGATCATTTCGAAAATTATACACCATAAGTGAAAACGAAACAAGATATATCCGTAAATTTATTAGATACACTACTCACTTCAACATAACTTGGTGTCGAATTCTTTGAACTAAAAAAAATGAATATTCATATCTTTCTTGTATAATTGCAGTTTTTAAATATGTATGTTTTTATTTACGTCTGACATTTCGACAAAGTTACATCATTTAGTTTTGTTGAATTTTCAAGAAACATGAAAGGTCGATATTATTTGATGATAAGTTCATTACACTTAATCATGTATTAGAATGAAAAAAAATTATCTGTATTTTTATTTTATGTAAGTACGATAAGTTATATTTTTATTGCGATTCTATGAATAGTCAGAGCAATAACAGTAAATATATAAATATATTAAATTAAACTAGTTAAAAATTTTTGCCCAAATTTTGTAATACTTTTTTATTACACTAGGCCAATTTTGTAGCCTTATTTATGAAAATTGCGCCCGTATTTCACTCTTAAGGGTAATATTTCCAAAACTTTACCCATTTTTTGCGCTTACATATTTACCCTAAAATAATATAAAAATACTGGCAAAATTTCATGCATTTAGCTACAATACAATAGTGTAGGCTCCAACATGATAAACCAGTCAGTTAGTCACTGATTCAGATTGTATGCCATTCAGTTACGATATTTATTTCATTGTTGAATAACAATTGTTCGTTCTTGTTAGGCTGAAGACTGACTGAAATTGCCACGATTAGCTTGCTGAAAATGCGTTAAGCCCACCCTCTTAGTTTTACTTTGTACTTTACAAAAACATTTCAATAAGTAAATAACATAAATACTAATATTTACATAAATCGTGAAGAACAAGGTAGGGATGTCACGATGTTTTCGCTGTTTTTAATATAACTTTTCAAATAAATAGGTACACGCCAAAAATAATATGTAACGCTAACGTTATAATCAAATTTATTCTATGTTAAATTAATTTACTATAACTTTTTTTCTAAAAAAGCAATGTAAACAAAATATGTAGGTACTTGCGTTACTCGTACAATTGAAGTTTGTTGACTCTACTTAAAGTACTTAAAGGAAGTACTTGTATATATAGTTAATTTCATTTCGTCATTAATTGTTTAGATTTGTATTTACTTTTCAACTAGATTCTTTAAGCAATGGTTTATAGGTCCAATTTAAAGTTAATTATTATTATTTATTATTTATTAAATAGAAAGCCAACGTTGCATACAATTATTAATTTCTTATTCTAAAGCACACTTTTAAATACGAGTATTATCTATATTAAAATTGTATGCCTCACTTATAGGCTAACTCAGCATGTATGACAAATAAACAGTCCTTAGTGACAAGAAATTAAACACAAGAAATTTAAAAAAATATATAAAAACAAAAAAAAAAAGGAAATTTACCATAAAACAACATGAACAAAAAAACCATGAACAATTGATGTGAAAATAAACAGCATAAATCACTAAAATAAGAGAAGAACACAGTATATTTAACAAAAAGAAATAATAAATAAATGACGCTTATAAAATTAAAAAACTAAGAGAGGCAATTTGAAGTGGCGAACATTTTCTTTAGTTGTAGTTTATAAGATGAAGCAGACTGACGAAAAATATCTACCTACTCCTGCTTTTTTAAATACATTGTTGCATCTAGTGACTATTCTATTTACAGGGGCGGCTTTGCCAAGATTACTCCTAGTAAATCGTTGTTGAAAAGTCTGCCTTATTTTATTGTGGCTTCTAGCATTATACCTTGGTACTGCCAATCCTACTAGACTAGGTTAATTAACTTATTATTTAAATGAATTAAATTAAATTAACTTATTATTATCATAACAAAAGTAATTTAAATATGAAAACTTTTAATATATTAAGTAAAATGATATCTACGTGATTGATCATAAAATATAATTAGTGAACTATTGCAATATATAATGGACGTATTAATTATTACATTATTTCGAAAGAGATAGAAACAATTCGAAGACCGTTTTTATGTGACGACCGTTCTGGTATAGGTAATGGTGCGAGTAGTCGCCTCAAACGGTTTTCGGAACGGAACTCGGTTCGATTCTCGCTCGGGACAGATATTTGTATTTGTACACATATTTGTTTCCGATCTAGGTGTATGTCCTTGTGGGTCTCCTCACCGTGTCTCGGAGAGCACGTAAAGCCGTCGGTCCCGGTTGATAGCATATACCTGATAACGATCGTTAATCATGGTAGGCAAATTATCCGCCAACCCACAGTGGAGCAGCGTGGTGGATAAAGCTCCAACCCTTCTTCTATATGGAGAAAAGGCCTTCGCTCAGCAGTGGGTTGTTTACAGGCTGATACAGTAGAGACAATTCTACAAATACCACGACTAAGACAGGGATGCAATCGCAACTTGCGTGGGTATATTATACGTATATATAATGTTACCTACAATCAATTTCAAACACAATTAATTTCAAATCAGTTTCTCGATCCATGAACACAATTCTGTATTTATTAAATTATGTAAAGACTGAGAATATCGAGGGGTTATGTTTTATTATACAAATGTCATTTAAAAATACGTACAATATATGTATAATATACCCACGCAAGTTGCGATTACAAACCTGAACTAAGAACTAATCCATCATCTCTATGCTGCAATTTTTACGTGTCGAAGGCCCTACGAGCGGGAAGAGACGGGGGGGCGTAGCGTACACCGCCCATCATCCGTTATAAGCGTGCGCGACGTACGCGCCGGTGACAGCGTGAGCAGCGCAACTGAACAACGCTATAGCGTGCGCGGTGCGCCACGACTGCGACCCGATCGTATTTCGCGGACCGATCAGCGCTTGTGCCAGATCGTGATACTGTCATACATCGCCAAAACTCCACTTCTCCACAATAGGTAAGTTTTAATACGATTCAGGATTCCCAACTTGGGGCTTTTAGCCCCAAATTTAGGACGGAAATATACGTATTGGGCTTTTTTTAGGGACTAAAAATATTTGGGGCTATTTATAGAGGCTGAAAAGATTAAATATCAATGTATCAATTAAGCACATAAAAAATTAAAAACTATCAAAATACGAATATCGAGTGCACATATAACTAATATTTTTGAATATGACACTTCAACATATTTTTTTATAACGCAAATAGGGATGTGTTCATAATATTTTTAGAGATGAATGAGTATAAGTGAATGAACAAAATGAACGATAAAATAGCCCGTGTTCTTTACATATATTTAAAATTTTAAGGAATTACAATTTGTTAATAAGTTATAAAACAATGTTACCGTGAAGCAATTTGTTATTAAGTTGTTATAGTATAGTATTTTTTTTTTTTTTATGTAGAGCGCGAAAAAATGCTTGCAAAATATTACAAATGTCTATTTAATATTTAATATTAAAGATTGACAAAAAAATAATATTATACTCTGTTTTGTTTATTTTTTAGTATCTTATTTATTAAAATGTTATGGTAAAGAGCATCAGCAATGAGAATAACCTCATTTGTCTCGTCGCCTTCCTTGGTTCGACACCAAGTAATTAGGGATGCTCTCTGGATTATATCTTTTAACGACTTACCTTGCTTTTGGATTTTTAAGTGCTCAGGGATTTGAATTGAGTTCTTATTTGGGCTGACGACTATATTTCCTTTTTTTGCGTAATTCTGTACCTCTACTAATTTTTAACAAAAATATTCAATATATGATCAGTTTTTAAATATGTATTTTCTGCAATATAATTCCGCCTATTAATATTGATCATTCATATGCTATTTGTGTCACTTCATTAAAGTACATTATTACTTTATTTGAATACAGGGCTTTTTTAAGGGCTTTTGAATATGGATGTAGTGCTATTTAGGGGTATATTATCTTGATTTTAGGGGTAATTTTTTTGAGGAGTTGGTATCCCTGATACGCTTGACTTTGTTAGGGACGAAAAAACCAAAACACTCAAAATATAATTTAGCCACTTTTTATAATTCGTTAAATACATAATTTTAAATGTAACAAAAACGTGTCTTTATATAATAAAATGTCTCTTTTTATAGTAATAAACATTGTGTATTATCACTGTATATTATTATGTAATTTACCCAAAAAAAATACTTGCTAAATTTAGTTTTTTAAGAAATACTTTAAAAATATTTATAACAAAAAAGTTATGTAGATATGACGTATATATATACAGTGTTTACAATTGGATTAATTAATGAGATAACGTGTTATTTAAAAAATAAACGTTTTATTGGGTTCAAAGTAATTCTATATATTTCAATTTCAAACAATAATAATCAGATAAAGATATCTTCATAGTACTATTCTATAATTTTCATACACGTAAAAATTAGCGATTTTATGAAGCGTAAGCGTTTTTATATTTAACGACAAATCGTCTCTGACACATATTCAGCATATCGTGGGACAACTACGGATTATCTCTATACTTAAGCCAAATTCGATATGGAATGTTTACCAACAAATCGTTGCTTAGCAACCAACCATAGGCAGATGTTTACAGCCTATTGGAAAATAATTATAATAATAATATTTTTTAATATTTATACACAGTAGTACAAGCTACATAAAACTTGAAATAATAAAACCGGAAAGTTAGATATATTTATATATTCTCTATAATTATGTGTAAAATTTACTTGTTAACGTGGGTATACTAATTTTCCACTGAATGATATCTAAATATTTTCATAAATATGTTAGCAGTGCAAGGAAATTTATAATATTTTTTTCTTTACATTTGCCATAAAATAAAATATTTTATTAAAAAATATAAGAAAAGTCGTCTCATTGTGTATAGAATTATATAAATTATAACGAAGCATGGATTTAGTAGCGCTACCTTTCACTCAGGACATCGTAATAAATTTATTGAAGTGAAACTTCTACATAGACGGGGGGGGGGGGGTATTAGGATATTTTCTGTCACGAAAAAGCGTCACGTGTGGAGGGGATAGACGATATATCGCGTGGTGAGAGGCGGTAGCGGCGGAATATTCCTTTATAGGTATGTGTAGGTATAATTTTAGAGTAGACTATGTTTTTTTTTGGTTCCGGATTGAATTCAGTTTTTTTGTTTAATAAAATAAAATAAGTTTCAATAAAATACGCATTCATTAAAGTGTGGCTAACCCAACCAAATCATAATTTGTAGTAAATCTGCGGGAAAAAAAAGGTTTCGTTTTTTTGTGTGCTGTGCTGGTGTGCGAAGTGTCCCAGCACAATTTTCGTTTTTATTTTTTTTTTTTCCTTTTTAGAACTAAATAATAACAGTTTTCATTCTTTTAATCTTGCGGTAAATTTACTGAAATTGATAATAATTTGCAAATGTGCTTTGAAAGACATACTTAAATAAACTTTATATTGATTTATTTGGTATTGTACTGTACCTTAAAACACAAGATGAATTTATAAGCAAAATTATTTGGAATGTCAGTGGCACCATCCTGAATTTAAAAACGTGACTTTTTGGGTAGGATTCGGATCCACGTGTAATTTCCACTAATCTATTTTACTATTTTAGTGCATCAAAGATATATCGACTGATACATCTACACATCTTTTCAACAAATTTTATTACTAATACCATTCTCATTTTTAAAATTGACTGAACATTAACGTAACGGTCAAAAATAAATATTTTAAAAAGCATACAATAGCTTTAATGGTTAGAGAGCTGGCTTAAAGCTGACAACACATATTTTACGACACCTGGAATTTCGTCTAGTGATACTGCTATACCCAGTGAACAAGTAATGGGTACTAGCTAAGCCTGGCCGCGGTAGGTTTGGGGTCCCTCGGATTAGCCAGGTTGAAAATTAAGCAAATTTTTAAAGTATTTTACGGCATCTGCCGTTTTAATATGTTATAATATACCTCTCGAAAAATTGAAAAATAACTATGGCTGCTGATTTTAAGGGTTGCAACATCACGGCAGACACTTTTCAAAATTCGAAAAAAAAAAATTTTTTAAAGTATTTTACGGCGTCTGCCATTTTAATATATTATTTATTGAACTATTTTAAGCTTATATTCTAAATGGCTGCACTTTTGTCCGGTTGTAACTATCCGATTTACAGCGAAACCTTACCTGCAGTCCGTGCATACGTATATCCATAGTTGGAATTTTCACATTCGTAGAACTTATATAACATTGAAATTACACTAGTAAATGTAAAACATCTTATAAATATACAAATAAACGAACACATCTACTACTCTAAATGTGCATAATAAGAAAAAAATGTACATTGTAATGCCGTAGTAAATGGGGAAGTTTGCTTGGCCCGATCCTTTACCTGGTCTTCACTGCAGATTTACCGACTACTGATGGCGTCTTAATAGGTACTTTTGCTGATGACACTGCGGCCCTGAGTACACATGATGAACCAGCACAAGCAAGTAACATGCTGCAGCGCTCTCTAAACAGCATCACGGTATGGCTAGCTACCTGGCGGCTTGAAATCAGAACAGTCCAAGAGGAGATCAAGCACTCAATGAAATTCTACAGGAATAGACTAGAAAACCATCCAAACATACTGACTGTGCAATAACATTACAATGTTCAAAAGACTCAAAAGAAAGTCCCCTAAGGATTTATAGGGATTGTTAAAAATAAAAGGCGTGTGTCGCTGGACAGGCTGCCCTTCAAGACAATATATAGAGACTCATAAACCTATGCTAAATGTTCACGAAACAGATTGCATTGCTGACATATATAAAATAAAAAAAAAATAATGCCGTAGCAAATATGAAATTAAATTTGAAATTGAGCATTTTTCCAAATGCTGGAAATATAATGCGTAATTAAAACTTGTTTATACAATCACAAAAAGCTTGCATCAAAGCTCTGAAGTTTTTATTAAAATTTTCTTTCATATCTACAGCCTTGTTAATTAATTAATTTATTTATTATTATTAAATTTTTATTTGTTAATACAAATAGCTGAAACCTCTCATCATCAAAATCGATGGATTTTTTAGCATTGTACATACCGACACTTTTTTAAAGTTTCTTCACAAAATAAAAGCATTTTCTCTTCTTGTTCCGAGGCACAAATAGCACACTTTAAATTATAAGCCATTTTGACGAAGTAATGGAAAAGAAATTTATAATCAATAAATCAAATGAAAACTTCTATTCACAGTATTATGTCTCAATACTTTCAACATACAACTCGCATTCTGTATGCATTGGAGATGCGCGTAATACAGGTGCGACGCGTTGTTCGCAATATTTAAGATCGCAACTTTAACTATGAATGCATAATTGCACTGTTTGACTTAAATTTGGTATTTACTATAAGGTTATTTGAAATATATTTTGTCTAAAATAGTAATTAAACGTAATATAAAAATCATATGTACTTACTTAATGAATATATATTATCGAAAAACTTTATTTATATATATTAAAACTATATTTATACAGGTAGGTACATCAAAACTAAAAAAAAAAATATTGTTTTTATTTTATTTTACACCTACATTACATTGTTTTACAACAATGTAATTACAACGGCTTACTAATAACGCATCCTTTTTTGCTGAACATATCATGATAGTCCAGTATATTATAATAGGTTTTACCACAGATATTGGAAATATAATATTTCTATGGGTCTTACACACTACCCTTCACATATTTTTAAATCGCGTTTCTGGCTTTTGTTCGCGGTCGTCGACAAAGTAATTCGTTGTTACATATTATATACCCTGATGAGTTTGAATGCCTCTGTGATAGTCGTCGATATGTCGTAGACATCCGTCATCTTAAAGTGTTCGGTCAATGTAATCTGTTTAATATAAAAGTATGGAAGTAGGACAAACTACTACTCTTACTGTATTACATGTTTTCTAAGCACGGACTGCAGGTAAGGTTTCGCTGTAAACCGGATAGTTAACACAAATTTAATTTCATATTTGCTACGGCATTACAATGTACATTTTTTCCTTATAATGCACATTTAGAGTAGTAGATGTGTTCGTTTATTTGTATATTTATAAGATGTTTTACATTTACTAGTGTAATTTCAATGTTATATAAGTTCTACGAATGTGAAAATTCCAACTATGGATATACGTATGCACGGACTGCAGGTAAGGTTTCGCTGTAAATCGGATAGTTACAACCGGACAAAAGTGCAGCCATTTAGAATATAAGCTTAAAATAGTTCAATAAATAATGTATTAAAATGGCAGACGCCGTAAAATACTTTAAAAATTTTTTTTTTTTCGAATTTTGAAAAGTGTCTGCCGTGATGTTGCAACCCTTAAAATCAGCAGCCATAGTTATTTTTCAATTTTTCGAGAGGTATATTATAACATATTAAAACGGCAGACGCCGTAAAATACTTTAAAAATTTGCTTAATTTTCAACCTGGCTAACCCGAGGGACCCCAAACCTACCGCGGCCGGGCTTAGCTAGTACCCATTACTTGTTCACTGGGTATAGCAGTATCACTAGACGAAATTCCAGGTGTCGTAAAGTATGTGTTGTCAGCTTTAAGCCAGCTCTCTAACTATAATATTTCATCTTTAGAGTGGATTTTCATTTAAATGTAACGAAAACCGAATCAACTTTTTAACTAACTGTGGCGATACCAATATCGACATTATGCTCTTTTCATTTAACAACACGCTATCACTTAATATTTAACAACACGATATGTTACGATTCCAGAGACTACTAAAGCTTTATATACAAGTCAAATATAGACCAGGTATGTTAATCATGAATCATTATATACACAAAGGACAAAGAATGCAAAACAAAGAGTTTGACTTCTGTACATTCTAATTTATTTTAGAGTTAAACGTAAAAAAATAATTTTGTGTAAAACAAGTAGAGCCATTGCATAATTTAAATATTTTTTTTCTTATTTTATATATTCTTTTCATTATTCTTTTTTAAAATATATAATAAAGTGATCTAACATTTAAAATAAAAAAGAGTTAGGCGGAAAGATGGTGTTGTGTGAGCCGTCGATTAAATACATAATTCATGTGTAATTGCGTCTAATATCCTTAAAATGATTATGAGATACTATAACGAGCATTCGTGAAAGCGACATGTCATCGGTGATAACCTGTCGCCGCCAATATCCTGACATACTAACGCGAAATGAGAAAACCTACAAACGAAGAACCAACGAACGAATGACGATATAGATAAATATATGATTTACATCGTGCATTTACGAGTAGAGGTGTTTGTGCTCTAAAAGGAATTTTACTGTCCGGCAGTCCGATTGTTTGCGGTCCGATGTAGCACGCCAAATAAAATTAAATGTATATACTAATTTGTGTACTATACGTAATTTTACCGTCCGACATTTTACGTTTTCCCATTCATTTTTATCTCATTTTCATTATTTTTTTTCATACCACATCGGATCGTAAAAAATCGGAATGCCGGACAGTAAAATTCCTTGTAGTGCACAAACGCCCAAAGTGTCGCACGATATTGCTGAATCAGGGACAATTATTTATCACAGAAACGATTTATCGTTAGGTGAAAATAAAAACGCTCTTAGTCTCAACTCTCAAGTATGAATATTACTTAAAATCATTTGAAAAAAGGTAAGGCAAGGTAATTATTAAAAACCTAGATTATTTAATTTTTGACTATAAACAAACCATAGAAATATTAATTTCAAATATCTTTGAAACAAACAAATAAGATGTTTAATACTTAATACCATACGAGTTGTAGTAACTAATGTAGTATCATAATTACCTATATATATATATATATATATATATATATATATATATATATATATATATATGTGATACCTATATATATATATATATATATATATGTGATCGTCTGAAATTTGGTTAACTTCTGACCTCATTTTGAAAGTGATGTTTTTAGATAATAATCAATAAAGTTTTAATTCTATGTTGTGGGTCATCTACTTTGCTGTATCTAAAAGGGCCAGTCACTTTACTTAATATTTTAAGAGAAATTTTGATTTTTTTTAAAAATCAGTGTTCTAGGGACTGATGTAACGTGATAGGGACTGACGCCAAACACAATTCTTATGTTTAATCACATTTTTATTGCAAAATCAATTGTAACAAAATCAAATACCTCACACATCATAACTAATTATTTTAATAAAACAGCTATAAAATGTCCATACTATTATAAAACTACTTGTATGGTAAAATCTTCATTAGCCGCGTCCAGAACGACTGAGCACGGCTCGCGAGCCACGCTCGGACTTTTGCCTCGCGAGCCGTGGCCCCGAGGCAAATTTGAAAGGTTGTGAGCGTGGCTCGCGAGCCAAGGTGAGCCATTTTGAGCATTTAGTTTCTTTCCGGCATACGATGATAAATCACGTGTTTTCAGCTGCTAAATTATGTGGGTCTTTTGAAACCCACAACATTTTGAAACTTCCGTAAATTGGTATTAAGCGAATAAATAAATAATAATAAATAAATAAAACGTTTATTTCGGACTTCTTGGCCATAAAAATCAACATTATTTTACAGTAGGAGTCACAAGTAGAACACAGAAAGCAGAAAATAAAATACAACAACATTATAGCAGAAGTAAGCAAAGATAAATAAAAAAAAACATATAATTTAACATTGAATTAAATAAAATCATGTAATTCAATATAGGTAATGTCAGTCAATTTAAATTAATAATAATTAAATTACATTATGTCAAAGTTAATAATAAAGTATTATTTATTCATTTTTAATTCACTGGCCCGCGAGCGTCGTTATATCCGTCCACACCGCCCGAGCAGATCAGACCGAGGCGCCTTTGAGCATCGCCAAAAACCGACAAATTATGGCTCGCAGTCGAGCGCCGCTCGGCCGAGCCAACGTGTGCCCGAGGCAGCCCGAGGCAGCCCGAGCCCCGTCGACACCGGCCGAGCCAGGCCAATTGTCGGCCGTGCCCGGTCGGTTTGGACGCGGCTATTGAGCAGTCCTTGCAGTTTTCAGTGCAGTTTGATAAGTTGCAAAGTCAAGAACTTTTGCATTTTAAGGCATCTAATTTCAAATTGATGTTTTCATGAGTAACACAAGCATAGGTGTCACGGTCTTTAAGCTGAGGCAGAACAACTCAAAATGAACGCAATTTGCAGAACGCATTAAACCCAACTGTCATAAAACTGTAAAAGGTAGTGCCATGCTGCTTTGCAGCCGTAATGGGCCGGCAACACCGGGGTGGTACCTCTTGCTCATATGATACCGGCGTAAAGTGACAGCTATGCTGTCGCGTTTCGTGCGGTTTTTGAGTCCGGTGGCCTATCGCATCTGCATCTCTTGTGAAAATGTTCATGGGCGTCCGTAGTTACCATAAGGCTCCGACTGCTCGTTTGCCCCCTATACTATAAAACAAAAAAAAATTATTGAGAAATTTTTGATGCAAGTTTTCAAGTCCATTATTTCGTCTATTAGTCTATATTTTCAAGTCTATTTATTTATTTCTTTGTTGTTCGCTGGCAAGTTTCTCGTCCGATGACGGTGCATTTTGGTCCATGTATTTATCAGAATTTTCACTTTTTTTTCTATAATCAGATGAAAAGGCAAACCAATTTTTTTTTTATTGCTTCACTGTGGTCACGCGTCACTATGTCTTTTACACATTTCTGTTGTCCTTTTTCTTATATATAGATATTTTCGTCGTTCCTTTTCTTTGTACTCTGCCAGAAACACAGGGTTATTTTTATTTTTATTCCAATCGCCTTTTTGTTTGTTTAGACTTTTTTTTGCAATTTCCTCTTTAAACAATATTGTTTTCTTTCTAGGCGCCATATTTTACAATAAATAACTGATATTATGTTTGAAACCATGCATCACACAGTATGTAGTACACTTTTACGACTAGGGCCTGATGGTCTAGGGACTGACGAAACGAAACAAAATCAAATATAACATATTATTTAGAATAAACATTAAAATCAATAGGTGGTCAAAATAACAAGGCAAATCAAACTCGAATTTACAATAAGTAATGAGATCAATTATTAATTAACTACCTTTGAAACGACTTACCTAAGGCCTGAGAGTTTGACTGGCATAGCAAGTGTTTCTGTAGTGAATTCGGCAACCACACTAATAACAAAATGGTTTCCGCAGCTTGGATTGTTTACAATTAATTTAATATGGATGCTATCGTATTGAGTGAGTTATGAAAAAGGCCTTATGGTTGGATGCCGCGTATTTTTGAATTTCGTAAATGACTAGGGCCTGATATTTTTTATCGCTTACACTATTTGACTTGAAATAATGTGATGAAACATATTGTTATTATAAATTAAATAGTAATGACAAGGTAAGTAATGTAATAGTAAACGAGATTAAATAGAGTTAAATCAAATTATTCTTATAGAATTATAATTACAGTGAAATGATTAGTAATTTTGGGAGATCTTACATGGCTAGGGCCTGATATTTCGAGTAAGAAGTGGAGATTTTTGAAAATAAATAATATTATGATATATATCAAAATGAGTGACTAAATTAAATGGACTTTATATTACAGCTCAGCATTTTCAAATATTGGATAAAATTGATATGAATATGTGAAAATTGTTGCTAACACCAAGTTAACCAAATTTTGGAGAACCACCCATATATAATTAATATTTATTATTTTTACGAAATTAAATGTTCCTACCTAATACAAGCAAAACTCCAAAAAATATTAAATTAAATGAGTAAATTAATTTAAAAAAAATTAAAAAACCTGACTGCGTAAAATACTCTTATTATAAACTAAAAAGAATAAAACAATTTACTAGCTTTCATTTGATACCCATATTGCTACAGTAAGAAAAAAAAATTCAACTCCCCTCCCTCATTCCGCCATTTTGAAAATTTATATAGCCTATGTCAATACTACAATTTAGACAAATCCAACGACACCTCATATGTCAAAAACCGTCCAGCCGTTTGGGCTGTAGGGCGTGCCAAAGAAATGGACATACATACATACATACATACATACACTCGAAAAACATAACCCTCCTTCTGTCGCAGTCGGGTAATAATAAAAAAAATCCGTCCGTAGATATCTATTTTTTACAAATATTACAAGTTTTTATTGAAAAAAACACACAATAAGTAACGTTATTATAATGTCAATCAGTTTCACTAACAAAGTATAAAACGAAATGTGTGAACCCTATAAGGTCAAATATTAAATTGAGGTCGAAGGCGTTCATCGAACGGGCGTTCTTCTACCTGCGACCTTGCCTCGCAGACAAATTCCAGTACCTAATCATGATACGTAGTCAACTCCAGAACGTTTTCCACATCAACCAGACGAGACAGAAGGTTTGTTAAATGAAATTATATTTGGTTTGTTGAAAGTTCGCTGTTAATAGGAAAACTAGAACGGATATCTAAATAGAATTTAATTTTTAAAAATGGAATCTTTCAAATGTAATGAAAATAATGTAGAATATTACAACAAAAAAATCTCTAATTTTGAAGTTAATATGTTGTTTTCATTTTACACAAATAAAAGATAAGTTGACAAATAAGTGGAACTAATAATAAGGATAGGAAATAAATAAGGTGTTTTTAGTGGAATTTAAAAGAAATGCGTATCTACTGATATGCATTTTTTAAATACGCCTAAATTTAATTAATCTCGATTATTCGAGATTTATTAAATTTAGGCGTATTTTTATTTTGATAGATTCAACTTGTTTCCGATGGTGAAAAAAAACGTCGTGGGGAAAACTGTTTTAATCCACGCTGGCTTAGTGTAGCGGACTATGCTCCAATCCTTCTCCGGAATAGAATTAATTGTCCAACTGTAGGTTAGTTGTAAAACCTTGAAGTAATTGTCCAGCCGTGGGACATTTACAGACTGTTAGAGAATACAGACTTTTATATCCGTCTATTTATTATCTACTGTTTAACCTCAGTATTATTTCTAGACATATCCCTAATGGACAGATCAAAATCACCATATCGAAAAGCATCATAGAGCGCGTCCTAACTAGGTACTACGATTACTTAATAGTATATATATATATTTATGTTATGCTAGAGTACCGACGTGCGTACCGAAGGCACTGACCGACGCGACGGCACGAAACGTCAATTGGGATAGCCGACGATACACTTGACCCCGCAACTCTTGAATTACCTATCGTCTGCTTATTCGCACTACCGCGTCTTGTTGCTAAGCATTTATATACCGCAGGTACACATTACGAATATCAGCAAAACGAAACTATATTTTTTTATTCAATCAACTTTAGAATCTATTGATTGATTCATAGGATGCCCCTAACCTTAGAAATAAATAATAAAAAAATTAAAATTAAAAAAAAAATTTAAAAAAATAAACGACTCACAATAAATGCCCCCCCCAGTAGGAATGTGAACCCTGTTTCGGTGGTCCGGAAACACACAAAAACCACTAGCACAAACGCCCAGACCAGGACAAATATCAGTATGGCCTATACAAATATTTGTCATGTGCTGAGATCGAACCCGCGACCGCTAGCATCAGGCAGTTGCTGTGACCTCTACGCCAACGCATCGTAATTGTATTATATTAGCAATATATTATAATTACGACGTAACGTAATGTAAAATTAAGATAACACTTAAAATTATTATTATCAATGAATTAAAATCTCAAAATAATTTGGATTTTATTAAGATTCTTATAGTTGACACCATTTTTAGAAGCTATTTATTTCGCTAGAACATAACTAGGTACTAGAAATATTATTTCTACTAAGGTAAGGACATTTTTATCTTAAATCAATCAAGATGGCGAATTGACTTACCTTTATGAGTAAGGTTACTTATCTTTACTTAATCATAGTTTGATACAATAGTTTTATATTAAAATAATAATCTCAAATAAGCAATAAAATAGTTATGTTTTTCTTAATGTGAACGTAATTATGTAGAAATGACTGTTCCTTGATTACTATAAAAAACTGTGTAAGACTGTAAATAATAGAAATAAGAATTAAGCAAGTATATTATGTTTATTTATTTATTTATTTATTTTATTTAGGACAACAAACAATTGCACAATAAAGTTACATCACAGTACTTAAACTATGTATCGACTAATAAAATTGTACAACCAATGGCGTTATCCACAGTTTACTATGCCTAAATACAGAGAATTTAACAATATATTTAACTAAAATGTTTTCAAAAAATAATATAATATAGTGCCTATAAAGACTTCAAGAAAGAAAAAGAAAAAAAACACAAAAGTAATTTGAACATGTTATACGAGTATAAACTAGCGATTGAGTACATACATACTTAATGATAATTAATTATTATCGTTCAGATAAAACCTCACGTAATAAAAATTTTTTGAATTGAGAAGAAGTGACTGCAAAGATATCAATGTGATTAAATTTGTTTACAATATTTTTATTGTATGATGTCATTATCCTATTTAAGGATGCACGGTTACCTGCATTTGTTCTACTCGGTTTGGGATAGAAAAGTAGATGCGTATGAAGCTCTCGTATACGTTTTGACCTACTAGGTATACGAATATATACTTGGTTAATAATTTCATTGCAATCAAATTTATTATGAAATATATTGTAAAGCAAAGTTAGATCCAACATGTTCCTTCTAGAATGTAAGGAAGGAATACGGAATTTACTTAAACGCGATTCATATGATAATTTACATTTAAAACACTTCAATAATACTGCTTTTAAAAACTTACGTTGAATTTGTTCTAGCTGCTGAGAATATTTATCATAAATTGGATTCCAAATGACAGAGGCGTATTCGACTTGAGACCTAACTAAAGCTTTATACAGAGTCAAATATGTTTCATAATTTTTAAAGGAAGAACATGCACGCATGACAAAACCATACAACTGAAAGGCGTGGTTTGTTATTTGGTTTATATGATAGGCAAGATGTAACTTAGAGTCTAAGTACAAACCTAAATCTTTTATAAGTGATACTGAGTTCAAATATCCACTTTCCAGTTTGTAGTTATATTCAATTTTGTTAACTTTTTTAGTGAAAGTAATTTGTTTACATTTCGATATACTTAAGTGAAGTTTGTGTTTACGACAATAGTCTGTCAAACGATTCAAGTCTTCTTGTATTTTTTAACAGTCGTCAATGGTCTTAATACTATGACAAATTTTAAGGTCGTCTGCATATAGAATGAACTTTGCTTGAAGTAGAACTTGAAGTAGTATACTTAGCTTAACATATAAAATTTTGTAATTATTTTTTTGGAACCAAGATCTAATATAGTTGATAAGTTTTAATTGTAATACTTATATAAAAATCGTTTTATATAAACAATTTGTTGTACTGTCGTAGCTTAGTTATTCTGTCCTTATATAAGTGTATTTTAAAGTCTTCTGCCTCTTGTAAATACGGAATTGGAATAAGTAATAAAAGTTAGAATAAGATTAGATTTAAGGAAAATTGTTATTAAAATAAACTTTTATTTTTACAAGTATATAAGGTATGCAGAATACAAGTGACGTCGGTCCTCGGATGGGACTTGTCGCTCCCGAGCATCATCACCGCGATGCTCGGCGACGACGAGTCCTGGAAGGCGATGGTCTCCTTCTGCGAGACAGTAATGTCCCAGAAGAAGGCCGACGAGCGGAGGAGAGAGGAGGCCGCCGACGTGGCCTCCATCCGCGGGCGACGAATGGGGGTGCGTAGGAGGCGCTACTTAATGCGCCTCCTGTAACGCCCTTGTGCCCGTGTCGGGCCGGGATGGGAATCCGGTCCTGCTAGACACGACGTCATCGGGACTGTTCAGAGGTTAGCCGGACTGTCCCCATGGAGGAGAAGTCTGGCCTTTTCGCCGAGGCCAGCCTGTCGCTGGAGGGATCCTGTTGCCTGCAGATCCGGGACCCTCCAATTAAAGCGGCTGAAGGCTCCCGCAGGGGTTTAGTACGGTATTGTACCAGTGCCGGATTAGCCTATAAACTATTTAAGCAATTGCTTAGGGCATCCCGTCTTGGGGGTACCACCTAGCATGGGATAGGGGTGTGCGATAATTATCGATAATTCGTAACTACTCGATAATTTTTCATTCGATAATTATCGATAACTATCTATAAGTTTTCATTCGATAATTATCGATAATTTTTTGCGATCCGATAATAATCGATAATTTTGTGCCATCCGATAATTATCGATAATATTGTGGTATTAGATAATTATCGAAAATTGTTTTTGGATCCGATAAGTATCGATAATTATGGTACGGCGGAGGACCTTTTTTTTAGGTATTCGTATAGGGTACGGAGGAAAATGTCCATACTGAAGGCCGGATGACCTTTTTTTTTTTCGTCGTCCGAAAATTGAACCGATAATTATCGATAACTATCGTCAACTATCGATAATTTTTATCCGATAATTATCGATAACTGTCCCCAACTATCGATAACTTTTTATCCGATAATTATCGATAAGTGTTCATTCGAAATTTTCGATAACTATCGATAACACAATACGATAATTATCGATAACAAAATTATCGATAACTTTTTCCCATGAACACCCCTAGCATGGGATAAGGGCAAAAGGAACAACACATACATATTCTACCTACGATATGTATTCACATTTTTTTCAATTAATTCTTTGTAGTTCACTTAAGGATAGGGGGGCCCACAGGGGAAAATTGCTTAGGGCATCAAGTTACCTTAATCAGGCACTGTATTGCACTCCCAAAGTGTCGAGTCCGCCATAGGTCTAGGACTGCCGACCCGGGCGTCCTGGATATCATCCGTAAATTGATTCCCCTGCGTCACAAAAAAAAAAATGCAGAATACAAGTAGAGCGATAGCGAGAGCAGATTATGAAAGGGTTTGATAAAAAAACAAATTGTAAATACAGTCTCACACCAATAAATGCGAGGTCTAACATTTAAAAAAAAATGTTTACGTATATCTATCATACTAGGTTTTATTGACTAAAGCAATGGTAGCAGGAAAGACTGTAGATCAAGATTATTCAATCGAGTGCACAAGCACCGGAGCGAGCGTGGATCAGTCTGTGTTGAACTCCAGGGTTACCAATTAAGTACTTTATCGTCAAAAAATAATTAATCACTATAATCAAAGAAACATCGATGTCTCATATTTGACGCTATATTTCTTTATTTTAATAAGGATCAATTTTCAGTTCATACTTTTATATTTTAATTTTGAGAGAAAAAATAATATTAAAGGATAGCAATATGCTAAACCCTGTGAAAGAGGTCAACGCAAGCCGCGGTGCGGCGGAATCGAGACGGCGAGTGCACGCAGACACGCATCTTACACGTGACCGATTGACTGCCTCCGTCAAGTGACAACTGACAAGTACTCGGTAATCGGTATGCACGCTCGTCACTCGCTACTACTTTTCAGTGTACTATTTTTGTCGTAACATACCGTAAGGATTGTTAATATAACCGACTTCTACAGTATTTCATTTGTCTCAAATAAATATATGACTTCGAAATGCATATTCGCAAAGAGATCGGCAACTAACCTAACTCAATTTACGATAATATTTATGTAAATTGATGGTGCAATAATTACGTAATGATTTTATTATTTGTAAAAACATTCAACATTTGAATCTAATTATTTACACTCGTCGCATAGCTTCAAAGGAATGTTGTAAGTTGTAACTAACATAAGTTTTTATAATGCGGTTATATCAATGTTCTAATAATACTGACCTACTGTGAAATTGTGTCATTGAAGTTATTTTTAAACAACTCCGTGATTGCCTTAATGCATCGAGTACGCTTGGGGGAGATAAATTGATCAGAACTAATAATAACGACTTCAACAATCAAATTTATCTTCCTTGTAGATACTTAATGACCAGTTCTAGGAATCTCATACTTACGTTTGAAAAAAAACGCTTACTTGTGTTTCATGAAACACTTAGTGTCTTTTAATTAAAAGTCTAAATCGGATTTTATCGCATTTATTTGTTTTAAAACTTTACAGTTTAACGATTTTTAATTAAATTAAAGACAAAGAAGACAGCCACAGTTGACCGCCAGCCTGCCGTACTACCATATGTCAAAGGAGTCACTGACAAGATTGACTACATCTTGAAGCGAGCTTCAATAAAAACTTACTACAAGCCGCCAACGAAGATAAGTCAATTATTACCATCTGTCAAGTGTCAAATACCTTTACAAGATGCAGGGGTCTACAAATTAGACTGTGAATGTGGTCTCTCATATATAGGGCAAACTAAGCGGAGTATAGAGACACGCGTCAAAGAACACATAGCTGACATGAAACACCAACGGTCGACAAAGTCTGCTGTGTATCAACATACTCAACAAGGTACCAATCACTATATTAGATTTGATAAGCCACAAATTCTCGCTAAAGAACACCGATTCCAGTAGCGTGCATTTCATATAGGCAGAAAGGCACTGCCTACCTTGGCATGTTACTAAAAATTATATATAAAACATGAACATTACATATTTTTGAAAAAGACATAAACCATAATTCAATTTAAATCCGCTTCAAAAAACCCGCCATCATATATGCGATATCAGCGCTTCGCGCGAATCGACGACCGCGACGGGCCTTTTATAAAACTTTGCCTTAAATCGCATACAAAATGTTAGTATTGACATAACGACATTATTATAATCCTACAATTTTATAATGTCGCGCGTCATATGGAATACGAACAAAGTATTGTGTTTTTAACATTGGTCGGTTTAACAATCTAGCAGGCAGTGCCTAAGCTAATAACCTGTCAAATCAAATTGTCTTGAATTCGATACCGTTTGTACCGATAATTATGATTTTTGACACGGTCGCATAATCGCATCCGCCGTCCAATCCGAACTCCGAATCATTCCATGACAGATATTATTTCAATTCCGTTTGTGGTATACGAAAATATTATTATTAGTGATGGATAAGTTTACTTGTGAAATATGTAACGGAGATGTGTGTTTGATGAAAGTAAATAAAGTAAATAGTGCATCCAAATTCAACACGTTCGATTTTACAGATTATTACGTATTTAAAAAAAGATATCGTATCGTTGAAACGATAGGCGTATCGATTTAACATATTATAAAATATAACAATGATGTTATTCTATATAGAATAAATAAATTGAAATCATCATTTCTTTCCATCAGTTTTTGCTTTATATCAAAGTTTTTGAGATATATAAGTATATATAATTTTAAATATGGTAATAATAATTTGATTAATTTTTTTAAAGTTATTTATTTATTGCACTATGATATAACATGACAAAGTAATTAAATTCAGTACATATATTAAAAGCAATCATTTGTTTAAAATTTATTGAGTTTGGAATTATTTGTATTATCAATCTTATTTGAATAAAGAGATTAATATAATTGTATATTTTTAAAAATTAGGTTTTGAATATTATACTTTAAATATATATTTGTATTTTGTATCAACAAAATACAAATATATATTTAACTATACAGACAACTTTTATTATTTTGGAAATAGATGATAACATTAAAAACTTTTTCTAAACAATAAAAGAATTTCAAATACAAAAAAAAAAAAACAATAATATTAAATAACTAGCTGCAAGCAAAAATTCTAAAAACTATATTTTTAGGTTCGGTATTGATTGTAGATCACACCTCAAGTATTCTTTTAAAAAAAATATCCAATGTATAGTTTTGACTTTCCTACCATTTTATTATATGTATAGATCATAATTCAGAGAAACAAAAAAATTTAACAATTTAAAAATTGTATTTATTTTTATACTTTTTTTTCTGTGAATTAAAAATGTTTAATCTTTATTGATTTAAATGTAGGTATAGCATAATTACTTAAATTGGAATGATGTGATGTTCTTTAGGTTCATATTTTTTTTTTTGACTGCCTACCCTGTCTTAAATCTTTATGCACGCCACTGACCGATTCCTACCAAGGATGATTCGCGAGGCTATCGAAATCAAAAAACATCCTAATTTCAATAGAGAGGATGGTTGGAACGTACCACCAGCTTGGGAGCCAGTACTAAAATTAATTGAACCCAAGGAAAATAAGAACACAGCAACGACTTCCAGACACAATAAGCACATTCTGCATGAATAGGAACGGTTAAAAGTAATAATTTATAATTGTATAAAAAGCGGGGTAGGTATGTAACAATTGATTCATTATTCGGACACCCACCACCTCAGTCCCCCGAGATCATGGACGCTGTAAAGGGTCCGAAACCTCGGGAAATAATTTAATTTAATTAAAAATCGTTAAACTGTAAAGTTTTAAAACAAATAAACGGGATAAAATCTGATTTAGACTTTTAACTACATGAGTAAAATTCGCGTAAATATAAGAGAACAGTACTTAGTGTATTTAACATTGAAAAATCCAATGATAACGTTTCGATTCGACCCTGCACCCACCCTACACTATTCTTAAAATGACACTTAAGGAAAGGAAGAAGCTGATTTGCATTTTTATGAATGATGAAGGTTAACACATTCATTTGTCTCATTACATGACTCGCTAAACGTTTGTCTTCTAATTGAGTATATTTATTATTATAGGTATAAATACTCGTATATATATTTAACAAACTAATTTTATAATCTTAAATGATTTTTGTCAGATTTTTTGTTCTACATTTATTATACCTAAAATAAAAATGCCATGCCATATAGATGATGAGATAACAGACCCTAGAAAACAGCTTATGAACGTGGTAAGAAGCGTAATGGACCTGTAATTCTTCAACAAGGTGTTATCGGCCTTCTTGAAGAAGAGCACCACCACGCTTCTGTTAAACGCTTCCGGCGTTACGCCCTCAAGCAAGACGGTATTAAAGAGCCTTTAAAGAACTTTAAAGTGTTCCATCAGCTTTCAGAAGCTCTGACGTAATACCATCTTAGCCTGGTGCCTTATTGTTCTTAATCTGTCCCAAAGCCATATCAATCTCGTGCAAAATGATGTCCGGGCTGTCTTCGGAATAGTGTCGGGTAAGCTTGGCTCTCGGATATTTAGCCGAGGTACGAAGAATGTATATATATATATATATATATATATATATATATATATATATATATATATATATACCTATTTACGTATATCAGGTGGCTGTTACCTAAACACAGGCATTAAGGTGCCTACTTTAGGAGTTGACGACTGTGTGTGTATGTTAAAACATATATATTAACATAACATATATTTAAACATACAGTATGAGTGTTTTTAACGACCCAAGGAGAAAATTACTTTTTTTTTGTTTCTTTAAGGATTTTTAGTCCATATGACTATGACTATGACACTCCATAGGAACATCACACATGCTACATACAATAAAATTATTGAAATCGTCGTCGCATACCAATGATTACAACTTTATACAATAATTTAGCAGGTTCTGAGAGAGGATAAGCAAAAATTGAATTACAACCTCCAAGTTCTTTAAAATTTTGGGTTATTTGGAGCATGTCATTTCTGATATCTTCATTTCGGACACACTCCACCATAATGTGAACTGCATCTTCAATGATGCCACACTCGGTACAATGGAATCTTACACGGATCATTCTGCATTGTTCTGTACCATATGCCCTTCTCCACTGATCGTTCATCAAAATAATTTTTCCACATATCAAAACAGTGTATTCTAATTATATGTAAACAGTCAGTGAAGAAAGGCAAATCGTTTACAATATCACATGCTTGTTTTTCCAATATGTCTACTTCCTCATTTCCAGTCAAACCGATATGAGAGGGAATCCATTGTAGAATTTACCTCCTTTGAGCGAGAGGTTAAATCTTCAATGGATTTTATAATCTCGTAAGCTATCGGAGTACCTCTTATATAAGAGGAACACTGAGCCACGTGTTGAAGAGCACTTCTGGAATCAGTTAAAATGACAAATTTGTTACTATTTATTAATTTTATATAAGATAGTGCTCTAGAAATAGCAATAAGCTCCAGATGAGTAGTAGACATACTGTGACAAATTTTAAATTTAAAGCCTTTATTAATTTGTGGATCAAAGAATGCTGCACCACCATTTGACATCATACCCTTCGAGCCATCTGTGAACACTTTATAATGATTACAAAATTTATTTTCTAAAAATGAAGAACAATTACGTAGAAGTGATGAAATTTCGTATGTTCTTTTAGGTTGAGATATACTATCTATTTTATATCTAAATAGACTTTTAAAATTATACCTACTAATCCAAGAATGTAATGAATACATTCCCAAACATTCCTTTTGATCTATTGCTAAATTTTTAAATTTTGAGTGTATATCTATGATAATAGCGCGATTCTTATCATAAATCATGTTACCAAATTAATTATTTGACTACTTAAAAGACATACAAACAAAGATACTACCTACCTGCTCCTTTTTTTAAAATAGATTAAAAATCTGCTTATATTTTAAATAGAAACAAACTAACACAAATTATTATTGAAACTTTACGTTTTTCATTAATTACGCAAACTATTAAAAGACTTGTTGGTAATTAACATTTAACCTACTCAATATTTAATTAACTAATAACCCATTAACTTAATAATATTTTATTGTAATAACTGAAGAAAAAAAGTAGATGGTGTATTTTTATGCAATTCATGTAATAAATAAAAACCATTTGTGAATTCATTCGTTTTATTGTAAGAAAAGTGCATTATACTCATATTACCAAAGTGATAGTTTCACTTAGGAAATGAAAATTGTATAATGTACGTTTTACATCCGTTATCCTAAGTAAAAGTATCAGGGCGTAGCCCGTATCATATTACACTTACCCTTCGGTATAAAAGCGTTAAAACTTCTCGAGGTACGCACATTCGCAGCTCGGGTTACAGTTAAAACAAACATATGTTTGTAAAAAGACGCTTGACACTAATCTAAGCTTCTCGAATATTTAATCAGGTTATTTGAATTTTAACGAATTTCACTAAATCAACAATTGTTTACGTTCATTTAACGACGATAACAATTGGCATTGACAATCTTTTGAATATATACGATTAATACTAATAATATTTTATAATACCAGTGTCTTTTTGTTTTTAAATCTTAAATTAAGATATTTATATAATATATATATATATATATATATATATATATATATATATATATATATATATATAATAAGATATATATAATCCATAGTTTTTTGTATAAACTTGAAATAAACTTTTATATTGTAACTACAAGGCGCCTTACTACCTACGATATATTTCGTTATATCTTTACAGATACAAATATGTTGGTGACGAAACTAATACAATTATCAGTTTTCGGACTGGCAGTGCTATGGAACTGGAAGTGCGATGCTGCTACGGCAGCCGTGAAGCTGTGTGGTCGGAAGCTGGGAGACATCATGAGTAGAGTCTGCCACGAGTACAATAGCCCTTCTTGGGATGCGCCTACAGGTAAACAGTTGCGTTTCAATTAACTCTTCGTTACTGCTATAGTTTATTAAATTTATCTCACGGTATTATCTTAAATAAGTCGGCTTAAATACTCATTTATAATTTTTCTATTGAAGTTTATTTAAGTACGAATAAATACTTTACTATTTATTAAAATTTGAACCGTTTCAATTGAACATTTAACTTTATAAAATTACAATAATATTACAGTTTAAAAATGTACACACGCAGAGTTAAAATAGAACAAAACAGCTTAAGGCACATAAAGTAATTGACTTTAGAGATAGCTTGTATTCGGGCTATCATTCTCTAAAACATTATCGCTCATTGTTTTTAAGAAAAAATAATACATATACAATATAATTTTAATGTGGTTTATATCTATACCTATAGTAAAACAGTAACTGGTTTATGTCTGTACACAAGGGCGTAGCCAGGATTATCTGTACGGGGGCGCAGGATTCTTTGGAGGGGGGGGCAGGATTCTTTGTAGGTAAAGAAAGTCCAAGACTGTACTGTTTTAATTGTGGTTTTTAACATATTATATGAGTATTTCACGTTAGTAGTTGAGGTGTTCTTTTATTCGTTTCACTTATCGTTATTAGTGACATTGCTTAGAGTAAGAAAACATGTAAAAATCATTTTTATCAGTGACCAACCGCTCTTCTAAGGGGGGCAGCTGCACCCCCCTCCCACCCCTCTGCCTGTACCTCGCTACGCCCATGTCTGTACATGAGATATTTGAGTAAAAAATGTATGACGGGTCTCCATAAGGCCAATAGAAGCCTAAAATATTGTTTTTGAATTTTTGTCTTTCTGTTTGTCCGCGCGTCACAAAAACTACTGCATGAAATTTGATGCGGTTTAAACAGTTGTATTACTGGGGGTCTAACTTAAAAACTGGTGCATGTTTCATCTTAATACGCCATTTAGTACCTGAGATATTTACAATATTCATTTTTTTTACTACACCTAGAAGCCATTATTACTTGGAAACAGTTAGTAGGTCTGAGGGAGAGACAGAAACTATTTTTAGCGTCAGAAAATACCCTTTTGCACGTAATGAAAGAATGCGTACCTGCAAAAAATTTTCTTCAATTGGGATTTTGTTTTTACAAATCTAATGTAGCTTTAACATCAAACTAACGTAACAGTCTAAGTTTTTAACTATCAAAGGCTAAAAATTTGTGGTTTAGTTTGGCTACCAGATAAGAGATGGCGACACAAGCGAGGTAAAACCAAGGACTTTATATCGTAACTGGAACACTCACTTAAAAACATTGTATATTCAAATATGCAAGTTGAAATAACCCGTATACGGTTGACATTTGTTTCCAACATGTTCAGGCACTTTTCACTGAGGTATGACGGATGAAAAGACATTTTTAGCTTCTCAAAATCTGGCCATTCTAGCTGGATTCGACGATTGACCTCTCTCTCAAAGTTAGACCTAACTAAGTTGGACATTTTGTTCTAGGTAGATTGTACGGGTACAGTACCGATATCGGATGTGATATATCACATGAATATATTATTATTATCAGAATAAAAATCTTACGTGTATTTTTCACCTTTACTTAAATATTTGTTTTTGGGCTAAACAATATTTTTGCACAACAGTTTACATTTACGATCGACGAATATTTTTATAACTTCATGCAAAGTTACTTATTGAATAAAAATATTTTGCATTTCGAAATTCTCGAAGAATCTGGACACCTCGAAGTATCTTAAGACACACCTGTAGGTATACCAGCTACTATAATATTAAATCCGTTTCAAGATAAAAGGAGATAAACAAATTAACTCTTCGATTGAGTTATTTATATTTTTAATAACAATTTTACGATTTTTCAATAAACTTTGATAATAGTAACCCTATTAATATCGTTAATTTTATTTTTAAATTTAATAATTTGTAATTTATAATAAACATAAATATTTGTTCACTTGCTTGACAAAAATATAGTATTAATAATAATAATTATACTTTATTGTTCATCAAAGCAGAATATTACAAAATAAATAAACATAGCAAATAATGGCACGGTACAAATGACGGCCTTACGGCTAAAAAGCATAATAAAATAGTATTCAATAAAATAAATAATTTACAAATTTCCAAATACAGTAGAACAGACGACAGACAGAGTCATATACAACATATATTGGTAGCATTAGTCAGTGAATAAAAGCAACTTATAAAGACTAACTAGCCTTTTAAAAATTTTCACATACCAGTAACCAAGTCAAGCCGTCTCTATTTTTTTATAACTAACAATCTGCTCTATGATACCATAGAGGCACTGCCCGACATTGGTTGATATTTTTTATTAATATATATTTTTATCTTCGCTTGACCTATTGAGTGTTTACATCTAATACTTGATCATAGGAAAAACAACTGCCAACATACTTACCCTATTATTTAATAATGACCCCACATACACATAATATCAGTTCGTACTGCCACGAAACGATTTCGTGATAAGTAACATTCACATATGAGCCAAGGACATAAATAGACGGCAGGGCAGTGGAATTTTCCTAAAAAAAAATAGGCTAATGTAAAGATATCGTAAAATATATCGATAAATAGTTCTTTTTTTTTTCAAGTATTTTTCCATAACTACTACAACTAGAAACTAGAGTATAAACTGTAGTTCATTCACTATTTCTGAATTTCTTTCCAAATATGCAAGTTTCATCACGATGATTTTCTTTGCCACTAAGTAGGAGATGGAATTTGAAAACAAATTTTGTACTAAAAAATCGGTGATAAAAATCGCCCGATGGATTCGAACAGGTTACTTTTTAATATCGATTCACGTGTTCTTTCAACTGGCCCATCTCAGTCATTTTATGAAAAATAAATATATAAAAAAATTATCAATCGGTTAACCGCAAACTATTTTTGCAGTGGTAGAGCAACCGGCTGCGGTAGTGCGGCGGAGAAGACGCACCGGAATAGCAGATGAGTGCTGTGTTTTCGGCTGCACGTGGGAACAGCTGACTTCTTATTGTGCTATTAGTGCTAAGTAAGTTACTTACTAATATTACAAAATTACATTATATATGGGTTAAATTAACTGTTTGTAGGTATATTATCAGTTTCAGGGGTCACGACGCCTTTATTGCCTTTGCCATTTGTCACTAGTAAAATAGTAAATGATAAATTTGTTTACGTTTCAAATATAAAAATAGCGGATAAGAATGGAAATATCTGGAATAAATCAATATTATTTTTAATTATAATATAGTATTATAATTAGTAGTAATAAGCTCATATGATTAAAGGCATGAGTTTTCGAGTACCTTTATATAGTATCAGTAGTCCTATTATATATAGTATCCTAGTACATTTATGTAGTATCATCTTCTTCTACACATAAAAATAATATAAGTGTTGAATACACTGTTTTTAACCGACTAAAAAAATTAAAACATCATCAAAGTAAGTCTGTTAAATATGCATTATTAGGGATAGCTCAAAAGCTGCTCGTCAGATCTCGCTCAAATTTAAATTAATTAATTAATAACATGACAAGCACCAGCTTTCGAATATAAAAAGAATCATTAAAATCGGTGCACCCAGTAAAAAGTTTTTTTAAGTCGGTTAAAAAACCACGTATCTGTCACTTGGATTTAACAATACATTTTTGTCATTTACAGACATGTATTTTTGTCTGTTTGTTTGAACACGCATCACTACTAGAGTACTGATTTCTGTTAAAAAATACAGAACGATTATTATAAAGCATATCTTTAAGTAATATTTAGTTCTTATTTCATTAATATCACATTTTTGGTTTGTTGTATCAAATCTGGTAATTTTAATGAGATACACAAACTGAATGAATTCAGTCCAACACACCGAACACAGCTAGTCAAATTTATTATAACACTCAAAATTTTGTTTGTTCATTTTATCAAAATCCTGTCAAGTTAGATTTTTAAAATTCTTGTCAATTTACAAAACAAAGCCTATCAAGAATCTTTTAGGATTAGAACAGTAATCATAAATGCAGGTGAAACGGTGTAACTTGCATAGTCTAGATTATAATTTAGTACATTTTCGACAGATCCGAATCGCCGCTGGACTCGATGGAGGCGCACATGATCGCGGACCGTTCAGCAGAGAGAGAAGCGGAGGCGGTCGTTTCACCAGCCTTGGTAGGCAAGGAGGCCAGCGGAGAGACGAAAAGCTCTCGGCGCGAGGTGGGCCGCGGTCGCAGTCGCGGGTACGGGCGTGCGAGGGCAAGGGGACGCCGTTGTTGGTGCCGGCGCAAGAGGCGCTCGGGCCGACGGCGATCCTCACTCATGGGTAACCTGGTGTGTCTCACCTTCGCCGTTTTCTTGTTCTCTTTCTCCCGTGTAACTTACGAGTTTAATTCAAAAATGTATTTATTTATTTATACTTTATTGCACAACACAAACTGAATTGTACAAAAGGCGGGCTTAATGCTAAAATCATTCTATACCAGCCAACCTTAGGACGTACAAGAGCGGACGTTTGTAGGTGTGCAAAAATTGGTAATTGAGAAAATATACCTATTTTGTTTGAATAGCAAAATAAAATAAAATTCGTAACAATTATTACATTAAATACATGAGCAATATATACATAATATATATTACATACATATACATAAATACACACATACATACAAACATAATACTTAACAGCTGACGACAATAATCAAAACACAGATCCATTATTTATTTAGAATTATAAATATATTAACCCAATAGGGTATTGGGTTAATATATCTTATAAATATAAAAGTTAGTTAAGGTAGTTCCAGCATGAAACCACTTTTCGACAAATTCGGCTAAAAACTTTTTCACGGGTTCAGAATAGCTTTATTTATGAATTCATAAAATTTCATAATTTTTGACGGTTTAGATCGCGAGATATTTAAAGACAAATTTCGTGATTTTGAGAGTAATGTCCCATTTATGTATGTAAAATTTCCGATTTTTTATTATATAAAAAAATCCTCTTGACAGAGTTGAAAAAAAAATTAGGAGAGTGTTGAAAAATGTTTTTCGAATAAGCTAAAATAATAAAAGTAGCACTTCACGGTTTTGTTATCGAGATATTCAAATTATAAATATTAATTTTAATTTTAAATTTATAGTGATCTGGCAGCACTGTGCACAACGCTCTCATCTTTTTAATTTAATAAAACTATTATTAGAAAGTGCAATACTATTTGTATATACTAAGACCGTATAAACAAAAATATATAAAACACTCAGAGCAACGTTGCCAGATTACTATAACTAACGATATAAGGCAGAAGGTATTAAGGTAGGACTACACTTCACCACGCTGGAACTACCTTAAATAATGTAAACGTTAACTTAAAAAAGAAATATTAATTGATTTTTACATAAATATAATTTAACTCAATCGATAATAAATTATCTGCCAGTAAACACTGTTTTTGCACGAAAATTATGCTATTATTCGATAACACCGATAACGATTTATTGGTTATTTAAAAATAAAATGTAAATATTATTTGTAATTACATACATCTCTAAGCAGTTTTGTGAGATAGATCCAAACTAAATCTAAATAATTTTTATATTATAATCTAAAAGTTACGATTAAAAAAAATAAGAAAATAAACATATAAACAAAAGAGAACATGAAAGTGGCCACTAACACTCATATTAACGCTTTATGCATGCTTACTAATTGTGTCGCCTAACAAATTGTTAATCAAATAACCATTTATATGTGCACTGATAGCATTAATCGATTATCTTATTAATAATTTCATCATCATCATCATCATCATCATCATATCAGCCGTTGGATGTTCCTGTTGAATGTAGGCCTCCCCCATCGACCTCCAGAGCGACCGGTTCAAAGCAGCCTCCATCCAACGACTTCCGGCGACATAATAATATAATAATATAGAATAATATTAATAAATTGTACAATCAAAATTAAAAGCGTATCGCGATCGTAATCGTGATCAAATCGAAGTAATCCTTTTTAAAATGAATGGTTACAAAAAGGCGTATGTTTAATTAATTTATATCAGTAAAAAAGTTGTATAATTGGATTCTTAGTGCGTTACTTATGATTTTGTTAACAAATAAAGATGAAGGCTTTTTTGGGTTTCCGATCTCAAGTGGTGCCAAAAAAATCTGCTGTTCGTACATCCGTCCGGCTAGACAAGTAAGACACTAGACACTACGTGACAACTAGGCTATATACATATCTCAGCAACCGAAATAAACGAACACTTAAAATCTTTACAACATAAATATATAAAATTGAAGTGTGTCCACATACACGACTCTTGTTTTTTCAACGTTTTTTAGCTCGAATAAATATCTTTCGTTAATTACTGCAATAGCGTGAAACCATTCGTGAGAATAAGACTTGCTTTGTTGTAGTGCAATAGAAACAATATCTGGTATAAAACTTATAGTTAGACAAGCATAATTATGTAGCAATTATATATGTTTTGTGTCATATATTCAAATCAAATACCAAGTAGTCCAAAATGAGCTAAACAATAGCTATTCTTTGAAATTTACTTGCATACTTACTTTTAAAAAAAGATTTTAAAGTTTTAATAGGGTTTTTAAGTTCAAAAGAAAAATGGAACCATGATAGTATCGCTTTGTTTTCTGCTTGTTTATCAAGAACATTTTTTTTTTTCGAAAAGAAGTTTCATGTAATATTTATATATAGAATCTATATAAGAATCTATAAAATATATAGAATCTATAATAATAGAATCTATAGCCTGATGCTACTGTGTTCATTTTAAATCTTTTGTGTAACACAATAAAAAGGTACGGCTCCCTCTTTATTTTTCTTATAAATTTCAATAAGTGATAAACCCACATGTTTACACAATATGTCTCTATAGGGGCTTAATAGGGAAAACTTAACAATCCACACCGACCTACAGATTTTTAACTTTTTGCGCATACGGCATCAAGGCGAATAACTGTAAAGTTATTTCATGTAAATACCCTTTTTTTAATATTTTTAGTTTCCTATATAAGTAATTTGACTCGCGCTTGATATATATTTTTTTAAGATTTAAAAATTTCGAATTTCTATAATACGAAAAGCAAAGATGTACCTAACCGGAATCTTGAATAAGGAATAACGATTTGTTATACCCAATAAATTATTAATTAGACATATCTAATATCAAACGATTGAAACATTATTAATCCTTAACCTCAAATAACCTTTATTGTTGACCGGATTAATTTTTGCCAACACTGCTAAAAAAAAACGAAAATAAAAAAGCACCATTGACTATATTGACGTATATAGGTAATTACATTGTAGAGATAAATGTTTAATTTACCTGTCATTATATTATTTACGTCTTATCTCACATGTTTTGGGAGATCATTTCATTGTTATATAAAAATAATTTGTATTTTTAATTTTTATTAAGAGGGTAGCTTAAAGCGTTTTTTATTTTGTTTTTTGTTTTAAACAGCACATACGTAATTATCTAGTTCTTGTAAAGTCATTACCCTCTTTTAGGGCCAGATTCGAATAAAAATTTAAATAATTAAAGTACTCAATTAGATGCGAATATTTTAAAGGGCCCTCGCGGTCTTGACACTTTGGAGACACTGTAAACCACGTAGGTTCCACAATGTTTCTATCATGTGTTTGTTCCATTCAAACATCATGTTTTTTTTTTACTGTACGTCCACAGGCTTTATTTGCCCATGCCTTTTTTATTAACATTTTTAGATTGTTATTATTATTATCTTTGATTCGTACTTATTTAGACAACGAAACTTAAGGTAAGCTTAGGATCTCGCGAGTCCTTGCACTGACCACAAATTCACTTATTTAATATATAAATAATAAACTTAACTTACTAAAACTTAAACGATAAACTTAATTTAATTTTTTTTTTCTTAAATCTATTAATTTACATTTTTTTTTTTTGATTCTACCTTAGCCTATTTACATTCTTTCATTTACATGCTTTAAGTTATATTTATCTAATTTTTGGCACCAACATACCAGATCATTTTGTCTAAGTTTCAGCCATCACATCTTCACCACCAGTCTTGGTTTGCGATCTTCATTTTACTTTTTTTTTTTATCTGTCTCCGTCCCAGTCTTCCCCGAGAGATTCCTCAGCTGTTCGAGCACATCCTCAATGACGGCGGTGTCTCTTTTTTGTATCGCCATCTTGAGGGTGTGTTCGAGTATTTCTTTTGATGTAGCCTCCACCGCCCTTTGAACAAAACGACCGATTGCGTCACCACCGTCGTCGGTGTAGTAGATACAGGTCTTTGTGTGTCTAGTCACCGCGACCACAGCATGTGGAACACTGTCATGAATCCGTAGCCTCCTAGCCTGGTCTGAACGATGATGACTCTCTCGCGTGTCTGTCCCTGCGCCTCGTGGATAGTCATGACGCCCGACCCCCGAAATGTACCATATCCCTGGTTTAACAGCGTCTTCTTCTCCTCTTGTGTGAAAACCAGGTATAGGGCCCCGTCCTGTCTTTCAGGGATTCGAGCGCCAGTGAACCTCTCCATTCTCAGAGAGCGGACAATGGAGTTTGAGGAATAGATGTTTTTATAGACCTCGTTGATGGCGAGAGCAACATCCTTGGGGTTCCGATGCGTGCAGGACAACTCACATGTGATGTGTGTGGCCATGTTGGGTTTACAGTACCGCATTACGAACAGGTTGTCCCTGTCGATATATGGTAACTGATTGATATCTCCGACGAGGACCACTTCCTTAGCTTTCGACAATCGGGTGGCCATGACTATGGCCCCGAAGTGGTTCATGAGGGCTTCGTCCACCGTTAAACGGTTTATTTTTACGCCCTCATGAAAACCATTCACTAAGATAGAGGCCATAGTGCGCACCTTTGATTTGGCTTTTTTGCCATAGCGATGCGCTAGCTTTTCTTTCAGGTCTTTGGCCGCTTCGAGTGTGGTTGTGGCTACTATTTCACCATTCTCGTCGAAGTTCCCGACTATGTGTGTTGTCTTGCCGCACCCGGGAACTCCATTGATCCATTTCAGTGCCGGCAGTTCCCAGGCCCCGAAGACATCGCCGACTTTCGGATCGCTCGTGATGGTTTTTGCCATCTCAATTAACCGGTCGCCTAGCATCACCCTCGTGCACCTGGCCACTACTACCACTGCGTCCCCTTTAGGTGTGTTAAATTTCTGAGGTCCTTCTTTTAGTCCCTCAGCCTCGACTGCGCTCACGAAGCCGGCTGTGGTGTTTTAAGCGGCCATATACAATCCCGACATGTTGCCCTTGATCACTTGACAGGTGTCGTTATTGTATATGGCTGCCTCGGCTTCATTGAGTTCCACCTCCAGCAGGCCTTCATGTCCATACTGGTAGGTCTGCATGATTTTTTCGCAGATGGCCTGGCTTACGTCTCGGTTCGCCTTTGTGATAGCCAGGAACTCGATGTATGCATTTTCTGCATGTTGTTGTGATGTGGACGCTGGTCGAAGCTTTGGTGGTGTAACTTGCCCCTTGTCAGCCCTCGTTCGATTGGCTGGTGGCATCTGAGGGGGCTTCGGACTTTTGTCACTCATAAACCTTCTCAGTGCCCCCGATTGCCTTTCATCCGGAGATGCCGGTTTTGGGGCAAGGTGGGACAGTCGGGTGCCTTTCTTTGGGGAGATCGTTGCTTGGATCATTTTTGCAAACGCCATCAGACGGGGCTTGGAGCTGCTATTAGCATTCCTGGAGGTACGCGACTCGAGCTCCATTTTTTGGGCCTCCGCCTTCTCCTGTAATCGCTCCGAACCACTGAGCATGGGCTCTTCGAGAGTCGGTCTTTTTGGGGGTGAAGGTGTTCGAATCCGAGCCTTTAGATATCCCAGATCCTCCCCCTATTCTCGTCGACTATGACCTCGTGTATTTTCGAGGCCATTAGGTAACCGTATCTATCTGCTACGTCTCCTTTGTCATAACCGACCCTCATAGAGTCCACGCTTATTCTTCCGGGGGTCGCCCCGCCTTGTTGTGCAGCCGCACCAGACGGTAGGTTGAATCATCGTCCTGTTTCTGTACAAGCGCGTCGATCTTCGTACGCTTAAAGCTTGTTTTTCTCGTGCTACCTTTTATCAGCAGAGCGAGCCCCGGTGAAACCACCAGCCGATCCAGCCCCTTGGAGCGACAAAAGCTTATTCCAATTCTCTCTGCTTCACCGTCCATAAATAGGGCCTTGGGTGGGTTCTGCAAGAAACTAGTGTGTGTAAACATCATGTTTACACACACTAGTTTCTTCTTGCAGAACCCACACCACTCAAAACCAAATCATAGTTTACATTCGAGATCCATAGATGGCTTTGTAGGTATACGGCAGATGATTTAGTTAATTTCGAGGCCCCGCCGCCGCCAAAACGGTCTCTTCGCCGATAGCACGAAAGCGCGTCGACCGCTCTCCATCCCCTTGAGTGACTTCGATAAACACTGTGTGGAACCGATGGAACAAATACATCAACCGTGGATACACTTAGTGTCTCCACTGTGTTTTCACCGTGTAGTCAGGACCGCGAGGGGAGTGGAGGATACGTTATACAGATCTTGTCTTTTGTTCTTGTAAGACATAATCTTGCCACTGCCACATAAATGCAATTAACTTCATAATCCTGGTTGTTAACCTATTTATATAATGGAAACCTCATCATTACCTAACTCGATCATTAAACTGTAATACAGATAGGCAATATAAAATGTTTGTATATTTGAATGCAATCAAAAAGAAAAAGAAAAAAGGCATTTGCATCGATCGAAAAACTTTACAGGCAAAAATTACGCTACGATTTCTAGGAGCAGAACAATAACCAAAACTTCGAACCTATAAACCACTCTTATTATGAGTCGAAACTCAACAAGGTCTGGTAGGTAGGTATCATATAGGTAACTGTCTTCAGTTCAATATAATAACATAAAACTTAAAATAAACAACGTGTTAACTCACAATGCTATAGTATTTTGCGACATACATATTTGTTTTTATAGGTTACCTTAACAATAGGTTCATGATGCTGGAAAAATCGGGTTATGATTGTTTGCTTTTAATTACATCACACATCACCTCTAGTGAAGATTATTACCGTTCATCGTTCATTAATTAATGAATCATAAAAGCACGATTAAAAAAAATTGTAATTGTAATACATTATAATAAATACTTTATATAAATAAATGTAAATAAGTAAAATTAAAATATGATTACGTACTTTATTAATTTTAATAAGGTAACGTTAACCAGTCACATTGCAGACGCAATTAATGAGTTTATAAATATCATGTTACTATCAAATCTGCGAGCAATTAATTAAACTACCATGACCTATGCTCTGTCTCTGAGTCCAAACAAGATTGATTCAAGTTTATACGTACAATAATAAACGATGTATCTTTTTTTCTTCTTAGGAGCTCATAAAAAGTGTCGCACGCGCTGCGCCCGTACTGGGAACGGTGTCGCCGCTGCTGACTTGGGGCCGTACCCTCAACACTGACTTGCCGTCGCTTGATCGTGATCGATATGCATACGTTGCAGTCTACGCATAAATAAATCGACAGAAGATAAAAACGAGCGAAGTAAACAACATGCAATCAATCACTCTTGCATTTGGTGCAGCGACCCGGTGTTCCCTGGGTCAATGTTTCAAACTTTGAGCAAACAAATATTTACTCGAATATTATTCAATGACTTTTTGGGTTAAAGACAATAATTGGCATTCTTTGCCTTAGCAAATTTGTTTGGTCAAAACACAGCGACAATTTGTTTATTTGTAACAAGTACCTTCCTAGAAATGTGTTCAAAGTACCTAGTGTTAATGTAATATATAATGCAATGGAGAAGATCTTGAAACTTACATCATTACGGATTTCTTTTTTCATTATACACATTTTGAATTAATTTATGATAACAAAAAGACCACTATAGCCATTTTGTCTTTTTTCTTTATATACATGTGTACTTCAACATCTAATGTCATACAAATTCGTTACATTTAATATCCACTTTAATTGGTACTTCACATTACTTATTTTAAAATATATTACCTTCCAATTGCAATCGATTAGTGATTATATTGTATTCCATATATAGTTTATAGTTTAATTTTATAAAAACTGCTTTAATGAAAGTTGTAACATTGTCCATAATAAGAATGGAGCACCATAATAGATGCATTATAAAATTATGAATATTTTATTTTCTAAGTTTTATATAACTAATCACCTAACTATCACATAAGATTTAAAGATCTCTAAAGAATCTGTGATAATTCCAATTAAAAAATAATTCATTAACTTATAAACTCTAGATTTGTACCTACACTTAGTTTTGTATTTTCTTGCCGTGTTTGTAATGTGTGTATTTTAAGATTTAGATGTATTATAAAGAACAAAAGCGATTGATTAAATGGATACTGTAAGTATGAATTTAATCTTTTGTTTTGCATTTTCCTATTACTAGATATTTGGTTGATAAGCTGATTAGATGTTTTTATGGTCATTTCATTGGTTGAATCAAAACCCTTGTTGATTCAAATATATTTTAATACTTATTACAAATCATAATAAAATATTTTTAACCACTGCAGATGCTGCTGAAGCTTGAGGCATCACAAATATAGTATATAAATAGAATTGATCTTTTGTATTATAAACTATACAAAATTTACATGAATTGAAGCAATATAAATACATTTTTAAATAATAAAATAAACTATTTCTTAACATTCATAACATTGTTTACATCTTTATTTGATGACTCTATTTCCTTGGAATTACTAAATACATTAGACCTTGAAAAATAGAACTTATTTAAAATTGTGTACTTAATTACGAGTAAAGTGATTAAAAAAGCAACTAGTCATAGTGGCCCTTTGTCATCATTATTATTGTTATTTTGTCCAGAATCAGTCTCCTTTTTAGATTGATCATTATTATCTTTCATTGGGACAAGTTGAAATCGCAAATTATTTCCCTTAATCCGCTTTTGCACTATTCTGCCTGATGACTTTAAATTTTTTTCTATTATGGTGTATATCCTTTCCTGTAATAAGTAATAAAGAAAGTAAAGCAACATTTACAAATTAAATAATGATTTAAAAAATTAACAATAATAAATAATTAAATTTAAAATATGTACCATTTTAGTCTGTTCATTTTCATCGCCCGATATGACAACTTTGACTTCATATTGTTTTTCAAGTAATTTTCCCATTTTCTTAACACCTGTCATTACATCATGATCTGCAATTCTCGAAGACAATGTGATCAACTTCTGACCTTTAATTGTGTTATTATCAGATGCTGCCTGTTTCTCTTTTCTTCTTGCTAGTTCTTCTTCATGATATTGTGCATTGGTCATTAATCTAATAACAATTTTATATATGATTAGTGTTTAATAAACTTCTTTTTTTTTTCTTCGATAATTGAATAAAATATATAATATATTATACATGTCAAATAATTATCTAACATGGAAAAATATTTTAAGGCTATTTACTGTTTTTAAATGTTACATAACTATATCCTGTTATTGTTTATGGGAGTTTTTGAAGTACATAAAATGACATTTAAATTTATTTAAAATATAACTAAATACACAAGGAACATCTGATAAATAAATACCAACTTATAAATCGGTCGCCTTGTTTTCGAATCAGCATCTTGGATTTTAACCAACTTTAGTTCACGACGAGTTGATAAGTTCTGGGCATTTTTAAAATCTGTTATACTAACTGAATTATCAGGTCCAATCAAGGTAATTCTATTTTCATATTCTTTCTTTTTAGGAACGTCTTTACCATCTATAGCTATTCTTGTTGCAATCGACCGAATTTCAAATAATCTCTTCGTCATAAACAATGACACTAACTTATTCATTTTCATCAACGAAATAACAAAACTAATAAAACCTTAGTTAGGTACACTATAAAAATAGATAGCACACATTTGCTAATTCCTTTAAATAAAATTTTATCTAGAAGGCCAAGCTTTTATGAAAGAATTTAAAGTATATTTTATAATTATTAGTTTTACCTATTTCCTATTTATTTATTATTAGCCAATACCAATTAACCAATAGCCAATGATAGAATAAAATTTGTCAAAATATGACAATTGACATCTTTTTCTTTTTTTTTGGGATTTTATGACCTGGTATCTACAACCTTTAGGTCAACTCTTATAATGACAATTGACATCGCTTAGTTACCACAGATTATTGTTAATTGGAAGTGACATAACTAATCTAGAGAAGAGTCCACACCAAAGAATTTATATCATAAATAGAACGCTCACTTAGTAAACTTGTATATTTAAATATGCACCTTGAAACAAACGTCATAAGGTTGAGATTTCTTACCAACATGTAAAGAGTTTATAAATTATTTATTAAAAATTGTTTCGTTGACAACTGGTGTTTTGTCTCTTTCTTACGAGTTTTGCCTTGAATGCCTTGCCTATGGTATAAAGAGACGCAATCCCGGATTAAGGAAAGTTTTTTGAGTGCACGTGAGCATTCCAGTTTGTATATAAATTCCTTGGTCCACACCACGATCTAGCTATTTCGATCGTGGTCCGACAGATAACGATAGGATAGAAAATTCATTATACCAATTACTTTAGTTTGCATACTTTTTTATGATAATTTTAACAGCTTAGGACTATGAATTTTAATATTTTTTTAATATATACTACCTTACATATAATAGTACCGTTCTTCATTAAAGGATAACGCTCAGTAGGTAAAATGCAAGAAACTTAACTTCCTTGGTGAAGTGCTACACCCAAGGAGTATAGAGGTAAAGGAGCACTATCCTGTGTTATGAAAAGTGTCCCCAAAATAACCTTAAATAAAGATGGCATCACTGTAACAGAGGACCGTTTTTAGGTTAGATAATATATTTAACCAGCAAGCCATTTAACTTTCAATTACAACACATTAACTGACTACTCTAGTCTATGAGAATATGTACTTGAAATTATATTTACTTCCACTCAGCAAACTTCAAGTCATTTAAAACAGTTCGTTCAGATCATATTCTCCACTACACCAGCGCCTCCTTTATTTAATGCTATTTTGTGAACACTTTTTGTGTCAAACAGCCATATTAAATAGTTAACCTTTACCTCTACATATATCAGTCTATACTCCATGACTGCATGGCACGGCTCCATAGCCTAATGAACATCCACAGATTATCGAAAATCTGTTCTCAAATAAAACACATCGAATATTTAAAATAAACATTGAATTACGTACATAAATATTCATCATCACATCGGCCATTACATGTCTACTGCAGAACCTAGGCCACCACTATCGATCTCCAGGGCGACTAGTTCAAAGCAGCCTCCATCCAAGAGCCTCCGGTGACTCTCCTCGAGCTGTCAGTCCATCTGGCAGACGGCCGTCCGACACTACTCTTGCCGGTACGTGGTCTCCACTCGAGAATTTTGCTACATCAGCCGTCTAATCTACGACATATATGCGCAAGGCACACCACTGCCATTTCAACTTATAAATCCATCGGGCTATGTCGGCAACATTCATTCGTCTACAAATCTCATCTTTCTGCTTCGATCTCGCAGAGAAATACCAAGCATAGCCTCTCTCCATTACATGCTGTGCGATTTGGAGCTTGTTTAAAAGGTACATAGTTTGAAACCACGTCTCAGATCCATATGTCATAACTGGTAACACACTAATGAATCGAAGACTTTCGACTTCAGGCACTGAGGTATGGTGGATGAAAAGACGTTTTTTAACTTCCCGAATGCTGCAATTACTAACTGGACCACGATTGACCTCTCTCTCGAAGTTGGATCTACCAAGTTGGACCTCTTGTCCTAGGGACCTAGGTGTACTCGTCAACAACTTTGAGAGTAGAATTTCCTACTGAAATTGGGGTGGGCACGACATACACATTCGACATGATTTTCGTCTTATCCAATTTCATTTTAAGGCCCATCCGTTAGGAAACTTAATCAAGGTAAGGCGTAGTGATCCCTGGAGTACTTCAGCATTATACATATAATACAGAAGTCTACCAGGGACTCCGCCGTAACGCCGTATTAGCCAGACCAGGGTCCTCATTGGCAGACTGCAAGGTCGGGCAACACTAGACCAAGGATTGTACGCTCTGTTAAAATAGCCTTCATTGAATTAGGCCTCAGGCTTGACCAGCCTTATATTATTAAAAAACTGACGGAGCGCATCGACAGCCGGAAGCAGAGAATCGCGGCATGAGGGAAGCGCACCCGCAGGTACTCTGAGAGAGTTGAGCGCTTCCGACAAAATCTCTTCTTTTTGAATGATCAGAAGAGGTTCTACAGGAAGTTATCATCCCCATGCTCTGCTTCTTAAAAACCGAATACGGCTGACCTAGTTGCCTTTTTTTTAAATATACGGTCACAGGAGGTAGAGCATGAGGGGAGCCCTTGGATTGCGGTGGTTCAGGAAGCATATGCTAAGATCGAACCGATGAACCCCATCGCCATCTCTTCGGAGAAAGTAGCTGGTGCAGTCTGGCGGACTGGAAAAATCCGAGGACCGACGGCCACTATTACCTAAAAGTTCTCGGTCTGCCATGCGACCTTGGCTCGACAATACCAAGAGACGATAAACCGGAGGACGCTTCCGAACCTTTTTACTACTGGAATCACTCACTTAGCTCCTAAGTCAACCAACACTAAATTTAATATCCTGTCTGCAGCTCAGAACGGATGTTATGGAGGCAGTCGCGGCACAAAGGAACTCCTTCTTATTGACACTACTGCGTGCTAGCTTGCTCAGATGGACTCAAAGCGAACTCGAGGCCCTGGAGAGAAGAGTCCGCATGACTATGACTCACCATCGCATGCATCACCCGAAATCGTCGGTCATGAGACTGTACATTCCACGAAAGTGGAGTGGCTGAGGCCTAAGTCCATGCATAACCGGGAAGTGTGCATCCTCAAGGCCCATTTTGAAACAAGGAGCGGGAACACTATGCAATTATGATGTTTTAGTATGTGACAAAGGTCTCACTCTCGTATCTCTAGCCAAAGAGGAATGGCAAAGACCGGTTGTACTTAGCATCTCTGACCATGAGACCATATGGATGGAGAAGGAGCTGCACGGACGGTTTTACTAGGCGCTCTATGCGCCTCACGTAGCTATTAAGGCTTCCGTATAGTGGCTGCGATTCGGGAACGTCTTTGGGGAAACCGAAGGTTTTGTCTGAGTCTGACTAACTGTCTGAGTTGTCACAGTTGTTATCCTAAATAGTATAAACTGCTGTAGCATCATAATTATCTTAACTCTTATGTGTTAATAATAAAAGACCAGAGGTTAACTTAACTGAATTATTTATTTAACAAAAAAAAATGAACGAAAGTTAAACAATCCATCGGCTTGCATAAATAACAATTGCGGCTGACCAAGCATCAGCTTTTGTCATCATGTGCAAAATGCATGATTATCGAATAAATAAGAATGTAATTTTTTTTTTAATTTTAATTTTTACCACTTTTGTAAAACTATTCATATTGTAAACATTATTGTAATTTACAAATAAATATATTTTTTATTAAAATTTCGTTTACCGTTACTTAACTCGAATTATTTATTTTTATGGATTTAATTGATTCTTTTGTAATACTTGTATTTAGATGTATTTTTGTAAATTAATACACTACTTTATTGTATAAAATTTTTATGAACGCGGTCGCAGTTGTTATTTCATTAGCCCATGAAGTATTATATTACTTTCTTTAAAGGTGAATATTTTATTTAGGTTCAATTTTCAACTATATTAAAATTCCTTATTAATTTTACTTGGATTTTTTTTCGTTTAGATCAGTCCTAAAAGACTTACTTTCAGTTCCATAAAATTAATTTAAAAAGAAAACATACCTAAGTCAATGTCAAAATCCAGTTCTACCGTCAACGATTTATTCTTCTAGTTTTGACAGCGAGAAGGCAAACATGGTGGGTGTGAAAAGTTTTACAAAATCTATGATAATTTTAATAATCTTAGTAATGTAAACTATTTCCAATACTAAATTATAATTATTTTATTTTCAGTCGGCCCACAAGACATTTATTATTAAGCGCAAGCTTGCGAAAAAGTTGAAACAAAACAGACCTATTCCTCAATGGGTTAGAATGCGTACTGGGAATACTATTCGGTAAGTTATTCATATTTTTATATCAGTTATCATTTGCTAAAGACTGTATAGGTATTTACGAATAAAAAAGTCATCAAACTATACAAATGTTACTTGTTAAATGGCAAATGCTAAAAGTATTCAATACATACCGCAAAACACTGCAACTTTGTATGGATTTAGATTTTTTTTTCTTTAAATCCTAAATCTTAAAGCAAGTAATGTTTGCCTTATATTAACATTATGGACCCTTAACACAGTACCGTTGAAGTAAAGGTGCTACTAGCCTAAACAGCATCTATTAGCTGTAATTCTGTCGGGCTAAATTTATATTTTTAATTTTAATTACATAAGTAGATGTTAACGCTATGGCTTTTTTTATCCATTTTGTTTATCACTTACTTTTAATGCTAATTTTCTGAATCTTTGATTACATTAAAACTAAACTTTGTTTTCTTAGATTGAGTTATGTTCATAATTACTTAAAAGTCTAATAACAAATGAAATAAAGTTCCATTGATAACAAAAATATTGTAACATTGTAATGTTTTATTATTTTCTCTTATTTTTATAACAATTTATTTATTATTGTTGCTTATAAAACATAACTATAAAATGATAAGGACCACTTACTGTGAGTTTATCACTTATTATTAAGGCTTTTTACTTTTATTTAAATACTAGCTTCTGCCCGCGGCTTTGCCCGCGTGGATGTCGGTTATCGCGACAAAATTAAAAAAGTATTGTATGTTACTTCTAATACTTCCAAGAATATTTGTACAAAGTTTCATGATGATCGGTTAAGTAGTTTTCGCGTGGAAGCGTAACAAACAAATTTACATTTCACATGTATAATATCGGTAGGGATTTTCTTTTTAATCTATGGTAAAGTAAAAATCAAGGAATTTATATACAAATTTGAATGTGCACGTGCACTTAACATTCCTAAAAGAGGGATTGCATCTCTTTGTACCATGGACTCAAGGCAACTCGTAAGAAAGACAAAATTCCAGTAGTCGACGAAATGCTCGGAATGATTTTTTCACATATTATTATATTTACATGTTATAAACAAATGTCAACAATTTTAAGGTGCATATTTGAATATATAATTTAATTAAGTAAGCGTTCCAGTTATGACATAAATTCCTTGGTGAAAATATATAGCATTACATAGATAATAATAAAAGCAATCCAATGAAATTGTTTAAAAATAATAACCAAAATAGTATAGTAATGTACATAATTGACATATGTGAAATCACAATTGACTTAAGTGTTCATAGAAAAACTTATATAGCTATTTTTGTATAAATTTTTAAACTTTGCCCTGAAACTGCTTGAAAATTATAAAAGAGCATATTATCTTGAAGATATGCTCTTCGAAGAAGAAGAAGATATTATCTTCTTTACTATACAACTTATTACACTAATAAATTAAGCATAAATATTAACGGAATTAAATTTCTTTGTGAGCCCGTAAATAAATTTTAATCCTAACTTGACATTTAAATGGCTCAAACAGGTTTATTTTGAAAATTTTAGAATGAAGTAAGATTCAGTGTTTGTCATAGGGACAATAAACTTTCCTTTAGTTAAACCATAAACATTCAAAACTGTTAACACTGATTACAAAATAATTTTTTTATATTTTTGGCAATATTATGCATATAGCATATTTTGTCTTTATACTTATTAAGTGTTATTACTGTACTGTTAGTACTGTTTGGTGAGTTAAACAGTGTTCATTACTTTTTTTGTATAATTATTTTGTTAAAATTATAAGTCTTAATATTAATCAAACAATAAGCCCTGTAGTAACTATAATGTTATATCATATTTTTCTGTTATAGTGTGAATAATTTACTATATTAAAAATTAAACATAAAATTCAATATATCCTTAGGTTATTAATCAATAGTTGTATAAATTAAAAATAAAATATTTTTATTTTGTATGATTATTTATATTCTGTTTTGATATATTTTAATTATTTGTATGTATTTGTTATCAATTTATTTCTATACTAATACATATTATAAAGAGGTAAAGTTTGTGAGTTTAGATGTTCGGGATAATCTCCAGTATTACTGATCCGATTTTGAAAATTCTTTCACTGATAGCTGAGTGTTATAGAGTGTGGGCATGTTGCTTTTTCTTTTGGTAGATATATTTTTTCTTTACTTTTAGCTTCACAAAAAAGTCCAAGACTATATATCTAAGTTAATAAATCTAAGTTAATAATGCTAATATCTCGGCAAAAAAGATGGTTTTATGTTAAAAGTAAAATAAATTTGATAAGATTAACTTTGAATACAAGTTTCATGTATACTTTACAAATTCTTATTAAAACAAATAGTTATATTAAAATGGAAAGTTCATGGAGATAAAGTTTACTTTCTACAGCATGTTAAGATGGAGTTGGTCAGGAAATAATGCAAAATAAAAACAAGCCGGTAAAATTATTGCATTGTGTCTGCCACTGGCCATGCAAGAATATTAAGCAGATTGATAAATGTGTAGAACAGTTTAAAAGTTACACAAACAAATATTGCACCTGTGCGAAGCTGGTTGGCTAATATTCTATAAATTTCCTTATTAATTTTTTAATTTTAACATTGATTAAAGTGGATTATACAAACCTACCAACACACATTTTTTTGCAAATGTTAATAGTGGATTTAAGTAGAATAGTCATATTTAAAAAAAAAAATGTTTAAACTATCAATGAAAATTATTAAGAAAGAGTTGACATGGTTTACCTGAATGACTACTAATATTACTAACTATACAACTATGTAATTTTCATTGCAAAAGGAGCTGAATAGCAAATATAAAAAATTATTATTTACAAAAATTTCCAAAGAATTAATTTTGAGTGAAAGTATAAACTTATTATAAAAAAAGAAAATTCAAGTACATAGACACAATGCACATAGTATTTTTAATATGCATCTGTGTAATTATTACTAAAAAAGGTTACAAATCTTGTTACCATTGCTAATTATAATTATATAAAAATATTGATATTTTAACTACAATTTGTCAGCAACTTAATGTTTATATGATTTCAAAATATTAAATAACATTTAGGTATTTATAAAATTTATACATTATCGACAAAATTTACAAAATCATTAGTTAATTTATTTTTACTGAACCATCAAAAATTTATCCTATTTTAGAGGTAATTTAAATAATACTAAGTTAATATATTATATTGAAATGTATAAGGATATTGTGTTCTTCTACCTACTAATATAGATGTATGTGTGTATTATCTGACAATATTAGTCTGTTATATATTTCTTATTTATATGTTATGTTATTGTTTTTTTTTTTGTTTTTTTTCTTAAACAATAGGATGTAATCCTAAATTGGCAGTCTGGAAACAGAACCTAGATAAATACAAACATTTATTACGCGGCGATGATTCCCCAACCACTAAATTATATATAAATGAGTTGGTAAAAATATTTTATATTTTTGTTACAGTTACAACGCCAAGAGGCGTCACTGGAGGAGAACTAAGCTCAAGCTGTAAACTGTCTTGTTGCTGTTAAGTGAATAAATTTATGTGAAAACTATTCTTTTGTTTCATTTAGATTTTTTACATCAATATGAGGTCATAAGAATTATATGTCTAATATAGCAATATATACAATCATGATCGAGTACAAATACAGGAAAAGAGAGGCAACTGTTCCTTAGCATACGTTTATAAACTTCGTAAGATCGTATAAAACAATAGTCACCACCTGTGATCTCTTTGGCGTTAAATTGGTTTTTTTGTCTTGAATAAATGAGTTAGATTTTTTTTTAAACAAACTACATACATACTCCTTGTAATATTATATGTCAATGAATGTGTCAAAAATTCCAGCTTGTGAGAAATGCAAAAATGCTATTTTGGAATGACTTGGCAGAGGGGAGGGATTTTATTTGAAAAAGTTAGGTTATATGTATCTTTTTTGACTATAAAAAAGTGATTTTAGGTAAAGAAAAAAGAAGATTCATTTGTAAGAATTTAATTTACCCAAGCTATATTCTATATGTACATGATTGATCGAGCTGTACATACTTATAATACTAAATATAAGTATCACAATATTTAATACTGTCTTATCAGAGATGTCTAATTTAATCCCAGAAGAAAATAAATCTTTGTCAAGTCGTCTTATTTTTAGAATCTTCATCCGCCTTCGATTCTTGACATTGTTTTATAAGCTCCTCTAATATTAAATCATTGTCTATCAATTCCACGCTTCCAGGCTGAAATAAAATTACCATATTTAATTATCATAATTTTAAAAACTAGTATTACGTGCAAAGGAGGATGGGCATTTTGGGCCACGAGCGAACAAAGATGACACCTATAGTGAATTGTAGGTCTTATCAAGTTATGCATGCCGCTTTAAGCCATTTTCCTAAAAAACCACTATTTGACTTAGTTATGGTACAATTATATAGTACCATAAAATCTGCTTGAAAATGTCAAGATTCTTGACGTTTTAGAGTAATCACAAGGATCAATAAGGTGGCGCCAAAATTTTATTTATGATTATTTATTATTTTTGAATTATAACCAAGGTGTCTGAAAAATGGATCACCTACGACAAGAACGTGCGAAAAAGATCATGGTCAAAGGGTAGTCAAGCTCCACAAATTGGAGCGAAACCCGGATTGACACGCAATAAGGTGATGCTTTGTGTATGGTGAGATTGGAAGGGCATCGTTCATCGTCGTTAAATACACCCTTAGTAATTTAGAAGACAATGTACATTTTTAGAGGCAAATAATGCTATTAAAAGAAGTCTGTTTAATTAGCACCCATTTTAAATTTGACGCCGACAATATTGTAGCAGTATAGAATATAATTATATGGATCTTATAATTTAACAACTTTTAAATACCATACCATACAATATTCTTTTCCAGATGATTGATTAATCGGTTAATTGGAATAATTAATAGTAAATATATATGTATTAAATATACTGCTACTTATGTATGTCCTTTTTTATCAATATCTAAACATGTTCGCCATTGCGATTCATATGCACTGTATTCATTAATATTTTCGCACAATTATAGAATCAAAGAATTAAATCACCTGTTGTGCACTCACAGACCGTGCTATCAGTTTCTGTAAATACTTTTCCCGTCGATGTTGTTCACGGCTGCTCCGAAGGCGATCAAAATCATCCATGTCATCCTCTCCGCCATCTACTTCATCCACTACGAAAAAAAAATTTGTTAATCACTTCGCTGTATTGAATATTAGCTTCTGCCCGCAGCTTCGCCCGCGTGGATGTCGGTTATCGCGACCAAAAAAAAAGTATCCTATGTTATTTCTAATACCTCCAAAAATATGTGTACAAAGTTTGATGAGGATCGGTGACGTAGTTTTCGCGTGAAAGCGTAACAAACAAATTTACTTTCGCATTTATAATATTATAGTATGATAGGTAATGACAGTACCTCATCTATTGATTGCTCTCACTTAACACCAACGTGAAATGACGGCATTGTCGTCGTGTTTCGTTCTGTTTGTGAGAGATCCGGTGGCCCATCTCTCTTTTCCCCCCACAGATCCAGTGGAACATCACTCCCTTTCCTAAAGATCGGCAACGCAACTACTAATCCTCTGATGTAGCGAGTGTCTATGGATGTCGCTTTTACTTACCACCAGGTGAACCGACTGTCCGAACTGACTGACAATACTAAAAAAAAATTGAGCCTTAGGTCCATCGGGACATAATAAGTCGTAATCGTATTTAATTATATAACACATAACTTTAGATATTACAATGTTATATAGGCATTATAGGTAGGTACATTTTAGAGGTTTTAGAAAAACATGCAAACGCCCAGTAGGTACCTCGCGCAAATATGTACCTACTACTCTAATAAATAAAAGTTGTTTTTAATTTATTTCTCTTAATTGTAATAATTAAAAAAGAAATATAAAAAACAACAAATATTTATTTTACAGATGTTACAACATTATATATATTTAAATATCTGAAGATCAAATGCAGGTCGAGAACTATAATAAATGTCTATTAGTATGTCGTCAATAACGTTATTACTTTTTACAGTAAAAATTATTACGAGTCCCTACTTGTAGACTTTTATCATTATTCATTAGGGATGTTATAGAGCTCCGGAATCGAAACTAAAGTATATATCCGAAATAAAAATCTATACGTAACCATATCCGATATCAAGAGGATGGGATAGGGGCGGCGCGGGCGTCTAAATAAGACATTTGACATTTTTTTATTTTTCGGGCAAAAATTCGAACCAACACAATAGCCGCTTGCGTTCCTCGCATCGTTTATTTTTTTTCTATTACGTAATCTTCGACAGTGTCTTTCTTGATATTAATTAGAACTTTCATAAAATGTCTTGTGTAAATTACACAACTGCTTAACCATAATCTTAAAATAATAATTGAAAAATAACATGAAATCATTACAACGCGTTTTTATTTATTTTTTAATACTAATTCTCCAACATGATCGGAGGCAGTGCTTATTACTACTTCATAAATATTAACTTACTTATATGTATTAACAAATTTCACTTCACTAACGGCGAGTTACACGAAACCGTCGCTAACTTTCCGTTAGTTAAGTTGCAATTAATCTTAAAATTAGTTGATCTTATGATTAATTTAAAGCTGTTTGAATTAATCATCCGTTAGATAGGTCTTTAATTAAACTAAATTTTTTTGTTAACTTAATCAGATGTAGGTTTCGGGCAAAAGATAATCACGATTCTTGTGATTAAATTAGTTTAATAAGCACTTAAATTTAAAATTTGTTTCGTGCAACTCGGCGTAAGACTTACACACATTTACAGAGACTACTCTAAGAGTAATTGTTTAAAAATATTTAAGAAAGTTTTTCCCTCAAATTAACGTGAGTGAAACCACGGGGCACAGCTAGTACATCGATAATTATCGATAATCATAGAATAAAAAAAAATCGATAATTATTGGATCAAAATAATCGGATAACATATATCGATACACTCGACAATTATCAAATGAAAAATTATCGAGTAGTTACGAATTATCGATAATTTATATATTATGATTACTCACTGAGCGTCTGGCTGCCGGCGGCGCTGAGTGAGGGGCCCACGTCGCTATCGAGTCGCGGGCGCTCCATGGCGGGGAAGGACGGCTGCGTGCTAAGAGACTTGGCGGCGGGGCTGTGCTCACCCTCTCCCGCGCGAACCCACTGCGATGGTGCAGATGTCGACAGACGCGGGTCCTCTGTGATTAGTTTTGCATTATCAACGTAAACTAAGGCCCGATTTACATTATCTTAGTGTTTAGGAGAGTATTTTAGTACAACTTGAAAGGCAAGTTCTTTAGTGCTTTAGTGCGCTGCGAGTGAACGTTTACATTTCTTCCAGTAGAGTTCATTTCAACGCCACAATGAACGCGCAACGAAGTTGCCAAATACGCGCTATTCTACGCAAAATACTAACTGTAGTAGGGGAGAGTTGGATAATACCGCGCGTTTGATAATTCCACGCCCTAGCATATTTCAAAAACTAAACGCTAATTGCGCTATCCAGTCCTTAAAGATCACAGTCCGAGTCCTCTACCCCTCCCCGTGCATGACGCTAATTTACTTGGAGCAGCGATTAAGACACATCGTGTCTTACAAGTTTTTACTCTCGTTCCTTATAATTTCGCGGGCATTTTTGACAAGAGGTAAGCTATTCTATATTTGTATTGTAACACATTGATTACTTTTATTTTAATCCTAACATATTATAGAATTAATGACTAGATTAATTTGAATACACAATTAACTTGACTGTATTATTTTGAGGTTATAAAATGAAATAACAGAGTTTGTCAATTCCGCGCCCAGGGCGTGTACGAGTGAAGACCACGTACCGGCAAGCACAGTGTCGGACGGGCATCCACGAGATGAACAGACGACTTGAAGAGAGTCGCCGGAAGTCGTTGTATGGAGGCTGCTTTGAACCGGAGTCGATGGGGGAAGGCCTACGTTCAGCAGTGGACATCCAATGGCCGATATGGTTATGATAATTAATCTAGTCGTAAAATAATAATTATATCTAGGTATAGAAAGGAGTCTATCCTTCTTTTTCTACGAACGAGTTTATTCAACGTTGCATTTTTTTTTTAATTCTAAGTTTACTGATAGAAATTCACGAAATTATTATGGGCACGGTTTTATCAGACCAGTCTGATAATACCACGCTTTCCTGTTTTTTTATTAGTTTGCAATAATTAATTTTTGTTTATTTTTTGTAATATTTTGCCGTGATGTATGCGTAGCTAAATAAATTCTGTACTATTTACTGCATTTTTGAATATATATATCGAACCTTCTCCGAATTATAGGTCCAAGTTCTTAGAGGCTCGGTAATATCCAACTCTCCCCTACTATTTGTTGTAGAACAAATAGAAGACGACATTTTATTCGAAATAAATAAACCGAAACGAATATGGGAGCGTCAATGGATTAGTCGCAGATCCATGCTTGGAGGAAGTTCTTCTGTTTTTAATGTTCCATAAATATTCGTGAACAACATATTCAGACACAAATTTTATTGTTGTATCTTCCGACCATTTAGCCATCTTTATTAATCAAAAACACGCACGCGTTTCATGCGTTTCACGGCACTTGTACACTCTCCTAAAGATTTTGCTAAATTACATGTTTACACACAACGAGGGAAGAGCCGAGTGACACGCCGGGGTATGCGCGGGTGCGGGAGGGGTATTACTTGAAACAAAAATAAAAAGCGATTCTATTTTGATTCAACTTGAAAGTCAAGTAGAACCGTACTAAAGCAAGTAGTCTTTACATGTTTAAAATAAAGTACTATCCTAAAGTACTCTGCTAAACACTAAGATAATGTAAATCGGGCCTAATACTATACTAACATACCAATACCAATGGCCGGCCGGCTGGTCGAGTGGTCAGGCAACTGGACACTCTACGCAGCGGTCGCGAGTTCGAATCCCGCCAGGTGCAGATAATCTGTATGACGAATATAGATGTTTGCACCGGGTCATGGATGTGTATTTATGTATATATGTATGTATTTATATCTTAAATTTATTTCCGTTCCCAGTGAACACAATTATGTCAGACTGATGTCTGAATGACGTCATGCTACGTCATGATTTACGTAAGATGTGAGTCATATATGAGTCATATATGACTCATAATTTCCCACTTCCTGACGTAAGATTCTTACGTAAGATAGATGACGTAAATATGACATAATTACGTCATCATTCGTCGTACGTCAGACATTCTTACTAATCAGTTTTTTACTACACAACATTTTGAAAATATTACAATACTGATAGAAAAAATAATTTGATACGTTTGAAACGTTTATCGTTATGTCCAAAATCACACCTGCACTACGGGACCTACAATATAAATACTCCGTTTCAAGGTGAAATGATTTTGATTTATTAAAAAACCCTTGGTCAATTAATTTTGTATGGAGACCTATATGTAGATTCTGTAGAACCAAACGTTAGCGCGATTTAGCGGCTTGAAGCCGTCACATGCTTACGTAATTATGATATCACTTTGACTTCAGACTATGACTTGTAATTTATGTAAATTTATGATTTATTTCTTACGTAAATAGTATATAAATTATAATCACAATTATGACGTCTTATAACAGTCAAATATTAGGTCAGTACATAGGCAAGTTATTCTACTCTTTGGTCAGTACTATGTCATAATGATGTCATATTATATGACATCACATCAAAGTCATTTATAAAGTCATTTCTATGTCATATCTATGTAAATATTCTATGACCTCTATGTGATCTATCTATGACGTCATATGGAGGTCATGTGTTCACTGGGTTCCTAGTACCTGTAATACAAGTTCTTACGAACTTAGCACGGGGCTAGGTTAACGTGGTGTGATTGTTGGTTAATATTTATTTATTTATTTATTTATATTAAATTTCAACACAACAAAAAAAGAATAATAACATGAGGACGAGATCGTGGATAGCAACTACTACTGTTTATTTGCAATCAATAAACTCTGAAATTTGCTACTCGTATAAAACATTAAACTACGACTAACAGTAGCGATTAATATCAATGCAGATATAATCGCGAAGGCCTTTCGTCTACTTTCATAAATTGTATTACTGAAAAAACGACCCAAATTAGTATCAAAGCGCTAAAATGTTCATACATTATACAAATAAGTAAGTTAGAATTAATAGTTGATTAAATAAGCGTGTTAAAATACCTCTGGTAAAAATACCTCTGTTAAAAATACCTAGGCCGTCGCCCTCGCTTTGATGTCATTACCCACACTTTAACTTAGCCATTATGTTATGAATGTAAGGTGAATGGTCGATTATTATTATTATTATTATTATTTTGTTTCATTATGTAGCTTTCTAATTTATTCGCTTTGTCAAGGATTTAAGTAACATCTATTTATAATGATACAGATGATACGGGTGATAATAATATATATAGGTACTCCTTTCGCTACCGACCGTTTCTTTACCAGCGTACCTAAGTATGTTTCATATGTATATTTCAGGATAAAAAATAGCCTGTATTAATCCAGGTCTATCTACCATTTGTACATACAAATTTGCGTCGTAAACAGTTAAAAATTTTTAGCGTGAAAAAGTAACAAATAACTTCGTGATCCTTGATTGAACGATAAATTCACAAGAGGTCATGAACTCGGAAGTTCCACAATCGAATGTATAGCCTTTTTATACAAATTCTGAACGAATTCATATTCAGAAGTACCTAAGTAAATTTCTCATGACCTCACCTCTGGTTCAAGGCACTTAGAATTATTTAATATTATAAAATAAACTCCTTTTTTGTACTTCTTTTTTCTAATCTTGGAATGCGATAATCAAATGTTCTAGTAACGATAAAAAAAAGAAAAACTTAAGAGAAAAAAAAACAACTTAAAGAGTTAGAAACTTAAAGAGTTAGAAGTCCTGTTTGTTATGGAAGTTTACTCTATAAAACATCACGCTATCTATCATATCATCATAGAAAAAAGCATCATTCAAAAACGTCAACTCAAGTTAACCATTTAGGCTTGTCTAAATAAATATTAAATAAATATTAACCAACAATCACACCACGTTAACCTAGCCCCGTGGTAAGTTCGTAACAACTTGTGTTACAGGTACTAGGAACGGAAATAAATTTAAGATATAAATACATATATACATAAATACACATCCATGACCCGGTGCAGACATCTATATTCGTCATACAGATTATCTGCACCTGGCGGGATTTGAACCCACGACCGCTGCGTAGAGTGTCCAGTTGCCTGACCACTCGACCAGCCGGCCGTCATTTTATAAAGTTATAATATTACAAGTAGATAACATAAACATAAGGACTATTAATGTATTTGCACTAATGTAGAGAAGATGTTTTTGAAATAATCATTAACAAACAATTATTGGCTAGTGACTAAAATGATACAAAGACTTTACAAATTCTAGTATTTTGTTAGTTGGAATCTATTATAGTTATGGACTGCGACCACAACAATAGCCGATTTCAGTTGTTTCTGTATCAGGTGTGGAACCTGTAGCTGTACATTTTGTATTCACTTTTTGGTGAAAATAACCTGTTTCGTTTTAAAAAAACAGGTTTTGTATCTACTTGTCGTATTAGTACATTTTCAAAGGGTCGAAAACGCCTTATTGGCATACATATATTTATTTAAATTTTACTGATTTTTATACCAAATCTATGCAGTCCGTTCCAACGCAAAACTTTGTCATTTGTCGCTAGCGCACCGTAAGACAGTCTGTCAAGCTGCAGGTTTTTTTAACCCGATATCGCAGTCAACGTATTGATAAAATATGATCATCATCATCATCATCACATCAGCCATTGGATGCCCACTGCTGAACGTAGGCCTCCCTCATCGACCTTCAGAGCGACCGGTTCAGTGTGATGAAAGTGATAAAATATGAAATATTGTATTATTACTTACTAGAACTATGAATGGAATTTCTCGAAGGAACGTTCACTGGTTCGCTCGGCATGGGCGGTCCTTGCGCGAACAAACTCATGGCTGTCGGCCTGGAAATAAATAACACAAGTCAAAGTAATTTAAAAAAACTAAAAAACCCGACTGCATTTCTGTGTAATTTGGAAATGAATGCCATGCCATTTTATTTTATTTTTTTTCTATTGATATACTCATGTCAGTGTCACATTTTATAACGTAAAATACATCAAGATAAACGTATAGTTCTATAGAACGTATTTTACATTAACGTTATTCAGTAATTACGAGTACCTAGTACCTATAACAAATTATTAATTCATACAAAACTTAAATTCTATAGGTAGTGTTTGTTGCTGAGGAAAGTAATTTTTTTTTGTCCATATTTTAGAAGTGAAGCAAACTACAACCTACAATCGTTACACTTTATGATAAACTAATTGAATAAATTAAGTTTAAAATTATTAGTTATGATAATTTTAATACGATCTCAATGCGTAATGTGTTTGATAATGTTAGCAATATTAAAAAATGCTATCAAGGTGTATTTATAATAGAGATGTGCCGACTATAACTTTAGCCGACTAGCCGACTAGTCGGTTGAAAAGAGGCCGACTACTCGGCCGACTATTCGGCTAAGACGATCACGGTTTCGACGGCGGGTTCTTTCTTTACGCCTGGCTTAAACATCGCTAAATTAAAAAAAAAAATCTACTGAAAAGTGAGAAATACTCATTTGCAAGCATTGAATTGCTGAAGCCATTTGAAGAGATTACGAAAATTATAAGTCCAAGTTGCTCTTCGGTGTCTGAAGTAATACCTCATCTGAAAACCTTACAAAAATATCTAGAAATGTACAATGATGAAGACAAAGAAATGACAATGACTCTTAAGTATAAGTATATATTTTATTGAGAAATACACACAAATTTAGAAGCCGGATAGTCGGCGCTCCTTGCCGAATAGTCGCCGACTGCAAAAGTGGCCGGATAGTCGGCGCTCCTTGCCGAATAGTCGCCGACTGCGAAAGTGGCCGGATAGTCGGCTTAACCGACTAGTCGCTGACTAGTCGGAACACCTCTAATTTATAAGTATAATACCTACATAATTTAATTTTATAATAATATATTTTATTAATTAGGAAGAAATGGCAGATAACATAAAGTTTTATTTCCTCGGAGAAAGAGGACGGGCGCTTGTGTTACGGCTCTGTCTCATGTCATGTCCTCAAGGACTAAAGCTATGTAAATTAAACAACTATGATATTATCATATACAACATTGAAACGGATAAACAGATGACAGATAATAATATATGTACCTACATGTATATCACCCTTCACTTTGTTTGCTTTAAAAACATTGGAAAGATCATGAAAGCTTTTCCCCCTATATATTTTTTTAAACCGTAAAAAATGATTCAATTTAAAAACTTCCTAATTTAATATCAATATATTTTTTGTAATAGAGAGGACAATACTCATCATTATTACTTTATTATTTTCCAATGGTTACCCGAAAATATATAAAATAAATTCCTGATAGAGTATAAAAACATTATGAATATTTAAATTTTAAGGTATTATAAAATTAAAAACGAGTAAATAAATGTATGTATTAGGTAAATCATCATTTGTGTATTGTAGAGGGTCCTATCCTATAAAAATTCACAGTGGAGTGTGGCGGATTTAGCGAAGCGCGAGTCGGACTCGCACATGAAGGGTTCCGTAGCAGCAAGTAACATCATATAAAAGTTCTTGTAGTTCGTGGTGGAAGTTTGCATGGTAATGTACATCATATATTTTTTTAGTTTTAACATTCTGTTATTTTAGAAGTTACAGGCTGGTGGGGACACATATTTTACCACTTTGAAAGTGTCTCTCGTGTTACCTAATCAGTTTAGAAAAAAAAAATGATATTAGAAACCTCAATTCCCCACATGTGTGAGTTTGATGAAAAAAAAATTTGAGTTTCAGTTCTAAGTATGGGGAACCCCCGAATTTTTTTTTCTATTTTTGTGTGAAAATCTTAATGCGGTTTACAGAATACAGATACTTAACAAGTTTCAACAATATATTATTATTTCTTATAAAATTATATTATAATTCTTATAGTTTCTGAAAAAAGTACAGCTGTGACATACCTTTGCCCAAGCGTGGGACATTAACAAGCTATTTTAGTTCGGTTCACAGGTATCACATTTGAAACCTTGAGACCAATATGAATATAAAAAATTAAAGACAAAATTGTTTTAATATTGTGATAGGTATGTATGTATTCAAAAGATTTTTGTGTGACCAGACGCATTGGATTCTAAGGATATCTGTACATCGTATACCTACAGTGCGTTGCATAAGGTATCTGCTTCTATGTAAATACAAACATAATATATAATTGAAGAGTATATTTATAATGTAAAAATAACAACTTAGTGTTAAATGCGTAAAAAAAAGTAGCGCTATAAGGAATAACAGGTTACTTTTATTTAAAAAAAAAGTCAAATTTCCTTTTAGGTTTTCACGCAAAAAAAAAAAACATTACTGTACATAAAATTTGATTTAACGATCAGTTATATCACTTATAAAGATGAAAACAAAACTGCATTCTATATGCTTTAAGAATTAATGTACAAATATAATATGTATACTAAGTAATATCATTTATTGTTTTATTCTCGGAACCTTATAGTGGTTAAATGAATATTGTCGAGTGTCGCTTATCAGTATATTTATATTGCTTATTTACAACTATTATATTCAGTATGCACAGGCGAAAAATATAAAATATTCAAAATACACGAGACGGTGCTTCACAGCAAGTCTAATATGTCTAAGCAAAAGGTCAACTCACTCGTTCACTGACTAATTACGAAATCTCGAAAATCACATAATCTATCAAGTTTAATTTAAAAGGTAGATCATCAGTGTGAGACATCAGCTAAAAAAGGAATTTAGGAAACTCCCCGTAAAAGGATTAAAATAGGGGGTTAATGTTTGTATAGAACTGCTATTTCTGTTTTTAGAAGTATATAAATAGGTATTAAAAATATATTTTTCAACATTTCTAGAATAACATGTTTACGGGGGGTTAAAATAGGAATGAATGTTTGCTTCGGAATATTGTCATTTTTAAAGTTTAAATATGGGATTTGGTTTCTGTTTGAGAGATTTTGAGGAAAATTAAATCTATTATTAGATGATTACCAAATTATCATTACTGGCAAGCTTCCGCAGATGACACCGCAATACAGCTTGTAAAAATTCAAAAATACATTTTTATAGAGTATCTAGAATTCTAGACATAACACAATTTCCACTAACCATAAACACACACTCACAGACAGACTATGTCTCTCTTTCTATACATGTATGTAAGATGTATATGGAATAAACTAAAGTGTGTACCTAATGATATCTTAAATTTATAATAATTATGTAATTTTAATGCAAAGTGACTGACTCACAGTAGGTATTATAATTTCTATTTGATTTACATGATTCCTGTATTACAACGGTTTCATGTAAAGTGAATGTCAATCGCGAATAATAAACGGAAGTAAGTACGTAATCGGTGACAAATTATCACAATAATATTCAAGGTGTCGCGATTACGACTCGTTACGTCAGCGTTTATTTTTAAACAATGAAAAGGTGATAAGATATTTTTTGTAGATTAATTTGAATTTCAAGGGCATATTACAGAAAAAAAAATTATAACGTCAGCTACGAACATAGAGTATAAGAATAATACTAGTTTAAGTAAGTCATATCTTGACTCACTACTGACCAAAACAGGAAAGCCCGTTCAGAGTAGTAGTCGGAATTCACCTAATTTATATTATGAAAAGAATTTTAACAAATAAAGTTATGTAAGTATAGTAATTATCGGCATCGGTAAACAACTAGTCGGCTATTCGGCATATCTTTACTAATTAGTGAAGTGCCAGGTCGTAAAAACTACTTATCCGTAATCATGGATAAGAATACGGACCACAATTTTGTTAACTAGGTAATAGCGTTTAGCATGCCATGGAAAAATTTGGTGTAATTTTAAAATGTTTAAGTTTTTCATTCATCTTAAATTGTTAATTTTTATGTTATATGAATTCTGCAAAATATTAAGTTTAAGAAATAAAAATTAATTGTAATTGAAATAGACAGTATTTTATTGTTAGTATTACATACTTAATGACATTAACCACTATAAAAGATCAGCAAAAGATCTCTCGAAAATGTTACGGGTAATTGGCTCTTTTACGGATATTCCCGTATACGAATATGAATATCCGATCCGCAATATCTCGCACATCACTTTTGATTATATAAATTAATCATAATAATAACTAGAAATCTAAATACAAACAGTATCATCAAAATCTTTTAATTTTTTCTTCGTCGGTCGAAAGTCTTCGGGAGCGTTTTATTTTTTCAACGTTAAAGGTAGGTTTACTATACATATAGTTATTAGGTACATTATTGATACGTGAAGACAGTATATAATGCTATACGTATACCAAATAGCATAAAATCAAAATCAAAAATCAGAATATTTTATTCGTTATTAGGTGATTGATTACACACACTCAACGAACGTCAAAAAAAAATGTCTCGGTAGACATCTACAATTTCATCATCGGCTTTACTAAATATTACAATAATATAATAATGTTCCTAGTGTAGGCCGAGAGAAAAAAAGCCGGAAGAAAAAAAACTCTCGGTAATCTTTTTACCATATCATATTTTGTACATACAATATAAAAAAATTATTCACAAAGAACGAGCAAATCATGTCACTGCCAAGCAGCTTTGTCATTTAAAAAATCTTTAATGCTATAATATGCCTTACTACATAATAATAGTAGTATAATGGCCCTATATAAAAAAAAATTATAAAATCGAATCGTTTGAAGTTGTATATACATAAAAATATGAATATACAAACGAAGTAGGGCAACCATTCACAATAAAAACCTTGGACATCTAAAAGTTTCGGCGTACACGAAATGTCGCAAAAAATATACGAGTAGTATAATTTAATACTATAAAACCTTTTTTGTTTTGTTTTCATATGCTAATTCAAGGAACTAATTTTCCAGTTTTAAATTTTTTTAATAGTCGTCATATTATTAAGGACACTACTAGTTATAAAACAACATATTAAATCATGAGTAAAATTGAAGGGACATATTCTATACACTGAATACTTTTCAAAACAATAATTGTTAGGATTGTTTGTATGTGCATAAAAATGTAACAAAATTTAGGCTATATTATAACATCACGCTATACGCATACAAAACTCATTGTAATTATTAACGACACACGGGTACAGCCGCGAATGTCAGCCGGGAGTCGGTACCCAATAAAACACGTTATAAACATTACTCACCTGGTATCAGGACGTTTCCCCATACTGGTAATAGTGGTCTGTTCGTCGACCTCCTCGATGACCTCGTTTGCTATTTTCATACTACCGCCAGCGGTAGCCGGCTTGCTCAGTGTAGGGTTACTGGCCGATATCATGAAACGATTGCCTACAATATTAACAAATAATTTAATTAATCACACAATCACCTATAATGTTTACCCAATTGTTTACAAATTCATTTGTATAAAACATGTTTGTAAACAATACAATGTTAGTTCTATCACGTTTGATAAGCAAAGGATCAATGACGATTTCTATCGATCAAAGTAAGGTTATCTTTATCTATGATAGATTAGTTATTACAACTAAGAACTAGATGATTTTATTTTAAATACAATTTTTTTTTTATTGATAGCTCTTTATAGTGTCTAATTGTAAGTGTGACTTAAGTGTAACTTGAGCAGGATTTGCCTGAAAGAGCAATATTCTTTCTCGTTAGGATAGGTATTACTTAGCATAAAAGTAAAAAAGTATCTAATAAAATGTAAAAAATAATTTTATAATAACAATATAATTTTATTTTAATCCAATCGAATATCATCTACACACTCATTTGATACGCCATTTCAATCCTTTTAACAAAACAATACCAATTAGTTCCAAACAATTTAATATGTTGATCAGTATCAGTCTCTTAGAGAAGTTACACTTGACCGCATTCGATAATTTTCCTCTCCTACTTATCTATATTAAAACACTCTACCTTTTCTGATTTTATGACTTTTTAAGTTGCTATTGTTAATAACCTTATCATGCTTTAATAAGGAGAAATTTTAATATAAATAAGGTATTGTTTGGAGCATTAAAAAATATGCTGATTTTTTAAATGTTATGCATATTATAATTAACAAAGTGATTCTCGACCACTGTGCCGCTGCACTGTTGTATGTGAAAATGTATAAATTATTTTAACAGGAACAGCTATTTAATTTTTTTTTTGTGCTTTCTTTGGAGCATACAGCGATTGAATGATTATGTCACATGCCATGTATAAACTGTTTTACACAGTATGTTATAGGTAAACAAACAACTTTTTAACTTATCTTTTCCTTTGTATGCCGACAAATTTAGAAATCGCTAAAAGTGTGCTACACTCACCGAGAATCACTGCTATAAATTAAAATTTTGTTCAGACATCTGAATTGTAATAATCATTCAAAAATGATTTTATTGATAAATTCTATAGTAAAAAGTCAATAGCTTTTCCTAGTTGTGTAGTGTGTTGTTTTATGTTACAGTAAACATTATCTTTATGACGTCACGAATTGTAGTATCAAAATTAAGAGCGCCATATACATCCTAATGGTTAGTTTCGACTTGCGCCCCAAATAATCGTTAGTTACCTAAAGTATGAACATATACCTACCACTGTCAGTTTGCGTCGCCGTTGCAGATTGTTGCTTCTGATCATCTTTCGAAAATAATCTTTTCAACATAGAAGTGACGGAATTGGTTCTATTCAAGGGCGTTTGCTGCAATGACGCCATGGAATTACTTGATCCCATAGAGTTCCTATCGTCTTTCTTCCCCCGCTTACTTCCTCTAGACACTATAAAATGTATGCCGGACTGCGCGTCATCGTTCATTTGTAATTGCTGTGCCAATAAAACAGTGACTACGCATTAATTACGTTAACAGACGAATCCATTCCGAGACGATGATGCTGAACAATAAGTTAATATGATTTATGACTCAAGCTTTATAAATCGACCGTTATGAAAAGACTTAAAACCGTAAAATAAAAATAAAAGAACATAAGTTATTAATTAAATAATGGTGATGTATATAAGAAATTGAAATGAACTACTAAAAATAAACTTTAAATCATTATAACAGGTTATGAGTAGACGTAATTAAACTAACTGTAACATGTTTATTTACAGCGACACTCATTTATACAAACATTTTAAAATAGCATTAAAAAAAAAAAGAAATAAGTCAGAACATTACAAAATAAAACTAATGCATTTATTGATTGCTACAGAAGTTTTGTTAGAAACAAAAAGCAAAATAGTTGAAAAAATTAGTGTGAGTTAAGTATCATCACATTTCGACTCGAAGAAATAACACAATAAACACATAAATGACGTAATACGACGAACTCATAAACAGATACACGGTTAATTGTCACTTCAAGTTTAGATCTTTATACTTGTTTGCGCAGTTAAACGCGTTTGCATAGATGACAAAATTTATATTGACAATTCTTGCTCTTTTATGCTTTTAATTAAATTTTTTTCAGCATTACTATAATTGCACAATGCTTCTTCTTAACTTTATTTACTTATTTTTTAGTTGAATTTTTCTATTGGAATAACTTAGAAAGGCAAAAGCTTTCAGTCCTTTTGTAAATAATAATTTGGGCATAACTGCGCAAACTGCACAATCCTTCGTCGCGTGTATACAAGCCAATTATGATTTCTATGCAATATTTTATTATCATTTTTATCATGAATACAATATCAAATATATTATAATATTAGTTACAGCATGCTTTAAATATACTTCAAAACTGTTAACATTTTTTTTTTTTTTTTAGTTTTGTATGTATTATTCACGTTAAAAGGGCTGCCAAAACTAATTGCATAACTTTTCCCCATTTTTCATTATGTTACAATTTATATAAATTATTCACAATGCCGTATTAACTTTGTTATCGTATTAATATTATTTATGATATCGATTAAATTAGATTCATAGATATGTTTATATTTCGCCGAACACAATCACCGAAGGTTAATTCCAGCAAGGGAAGTATCTAACCAAATGCCTCACTCTCGTATAATAAAATTTTAGAAGTATTTACCTCAAAACCATGAAAAACATAATCCTCAACAGCAGAAAACCCATTCACCTTGTAACTGTAACTAAAAGCTTCATGGGAAAACATTATATTGGCAACCCTCGACACCGACACACTGCCAAGCTCCATATAATGCCAAGTATAAAGAAACCAAAAATTTAAACGAGAACGAGTTTAATGGAATCATAATAAAAAGTCGCTCTATATTGTTGTCCTAACTTAGAATAAATAATCCTAGCATTCACGAATAACACTGGTTGAGAATATTCTTGTAATGTCTTCGAAATACTCGTAGTTCTCTTTCATTCTTTCGGTTTCTATATCTGGCTTAGGATTTGAGCGTGCAGCATGCTTATAAATGGGGGGAATCTAACCTCGGGCGGGGCGAACTTGTAACTCACGGTGTTTGATGGCATCATCTCGTCGATCTTCACGCTAGAAGGCGCAACGGTGACCATGCTGCGCTGTCGCGGCGGGACAGCCACACGCGCCGTCGAAGGTTCTGGATGCTCCTCCCTTTGGTTTTCTGTCGCTATCGTGTACGGCAGTTCGGACGGGAACACTTCGTCCCAATACTGATCCCTGATCAGCTCTGGGTGCTCGTGATGCATTTCGTCCACGATCATATAAGATACCTAAAATTTCGTTTTAATTATTATTTATTGGTCGTAACAAGATTATTTTTTTACCTACATTTTTAATATCAGATACACTCACCTGTAAATCTCTATCAATTAACCAATTAACTTCGAAATCATCGTCGTCTTCTCCAAACGGATTGATAAGAGACTCCGCTACTTTTAACCAACCCATATAGAAGAAGAACTCCAGTGTCGTGAATATAGGGAAATATAGGTCTATATTACTAATATAGGCAGACGAGCTATGCGATTGCAATTTATTATCAACCCACTGACTACCGAGTGCGGACGTTATGAAATATGAATAAACAGCGATGGTAACTACCTGAAAAAAAAATGAATTTATACGCTATACATTCCCATTAAAACTTATACTATAGTCAGATCGCGGCTCAGGAAGAATTTTGTACATTGCCCTTTTGCTACCTGTCTCTGTCACTCCCGCGTCCGTCCGTATACATATATATTGCGTCTTACTCGTACGTACATTGTATAGCAAGACGCAATATAATATATACGGACGGACGCGGGAGTGACAGAGATAGGTAGCAAATAGTCAATGTACAAAATTCTTCCTGCTCAGCGATCCGACTATAGGTACTCTCAATATTAACGATGACAATGTTTAATGTTCGTGGAAAAACGTTTTTATGACTCCGGAACATGCACAGGTGTGGTTTGATTTATACAACTGTTAATGTCATCATTTGTTTATATTTCGAACCAAATGGCTATACTGATAGAACTAGTCCGAACCTGTGTATATACTAAAGGAACGCTAATAGTATCGTAGCTAAGCAAGAGTCCTGCTTGTCCTCTGAATTTATTTAATTCATCAATTATAGTTTTTACAGCGAAGTCATCTCTTATTCTGCCCTCTTTGCGGGCTCTTGTCACTATACTCGTAGCCCATACTATTGGTAACCTAAAAACATAAGCAAAAATTTGATTTTCAAATCACACAATATGTGTCATGTGTATTTGTAATATACATACCAATGTTTTGATGGTTTTGGAAACTTATTATTTAGATTTTCTAAAATTAACATTTCATTTTCAAGTAGAAGACCTGCTTCTACAAAATTATTAAGGGTCGGAAATCGCTTTTTAACTCGAGGAGATATATTAGTTAGCACCATGGTAAGGCAAACGCACACATAGCGTACTATCGTACGGCGCATCAGTCGCCCTCGTTCGTCCTGTAATTATAACGATTTTTATTTCATTGCGTTTCTCATACTTATTTACCTGCACTACACAAAAGTACTTCTGTGTATATATATAACTATAATGACTATTTCTTGTATAAAGACTGCCTAGAATTAAAATACGGATTCATTGGTATAAGACTACGTATAATTTAATAATTTTTTATACTCATATTTTTTTTTATAGTATACGAAGTAGGCATGTAAGGATGTTCTTTTATGTTACTTGCTTATATTAAGGCTCCTATGATTTGTTCTATATAAACAAATTGCCGAAAATAAGGTAAATTAAACTTTTAACAATATCTAACAACTGAACATTTTCAGTTAAAATTAATTTATGCCTCCTACATATACGAGTACTTGCTCATTGTTAAAAATAGCTCATACGTGTAAATTTTTCGTGTAAACTGAGGTGAGATTTGATAAAACTTGATTGATACTTTAAATTATTTATACAAACTTACTATCTTATATCGAATAAAAATATTATATATTATTATCTATTATATATACAATATAAGAGATTTCCACATATACATTGACTCATCACGATATCTCTGAAACTATAAGGCGCAGAGACTTGAAATTTGGTAGAAATATTCCTTTTACCGAGTAGAGGTCAGCTAAGAACGGATTTTACGAAATTCTACCTCTAAGGGGGTGAAAAAGGGGGGCAAAGTTTGTATGGGACAACATGATTCCTTGGTCCAATCTACTTCAAATTTCGCATAAATATTCTTTAACAGAATTGGTTGAAGACGTGTTTCGTATTTTATCGAAATTCATCCTCTAACGATGTTAAAAGGGAGGAGAATATTATTTTGATATAAATACTCCATAGTGATTTTGATTTAAATTAAAATTTATTTTGACACATGTTTGACAACCAATCCGTCTGTTATAAAATATTTTCCAGTATTGACGCAGGTGTAGGTAATATCTTTTTTTGGGTGCTCCTGGTGGAATAGGCAAGACTTTATAATAAACGTAACAAAATTGAGTTGTAAATATAACGTGTGATCGCTTTATTGTAAAATAGTTTTTTATATAATATTTTTTACTTCAATGTTGGTGTTGTTTCAAGTCAAGGGTTTTAAACTAAATGACTCATCAACAAGGCATCTGTAGTTCACAAGGATACAGATATAGAAGACACCGAAGTGAACTTGGAAACATTTTTGAATTATACGGCATTAACACCCCAATGAGTACCTACAGATTGGCACCACGGACTAATGTTGAAACAAGATCAGAAAACATTATAAATCATGTACCCATTTAACTTTATCTTACACTAAAACTAAGAAGGAGGAGATAAAAGCTGTCTTGGACTATTATTAAATATAAATATATGTTTGACATACACACACGATCGTCTGTTCCTAAGGTAGGCAACTTAATGCCTGTGTTTTAGGTAACAGCCGACTGATATAATTTTTTTTTTAATAAATAATACATATAGAAATAAAAACATATTGCACCCAGACTCGAGGCGGGAATCGAACCCACGATCCTAGAGCAGAAAGCAGGGTCACTACCAACTGTGCCGAGTCAATCAAAATTTTAAAAATAATTACTTGCGGGTTTATTCAAATCTAATTATAACAGACAAAATCGTATTGACTTGTGGTGTAATTATACCAACGATACAACGAACGAAGCATTGATGACCTTTCTGGTGTAGTGATGCGAGTAGTCGCCTCAATACCTCGCCTCAATACCGGTGGTCGCGGGTTCGATTCCCGCTCGGGGCAGATATTTGTATTTGTGCCAATATTTGTTTCAGGTCTGGGTGTATATCTGGGTGTATAGTGGGTTTCTCCACCATGCCCCGGAGAGTACGTAAAGCCGTCGGTCCCGTTTGTTATCATGGATGCCTTATAATAATTGTTACTTATAGTAGGGATATTATCCGCTAACCCGCAGTGGAGCAGCGTGGTGGATTAAGCTCCAACCCTTCTTCTATATGGAAAAAAGGCCTTCGCTCAGCAATGGGTTATTTGCAGGCTGATACAATACACTACAGTACAGGAATTTGTGGCCTGCAGTGACGAAACTGAGCCTTACAATAAATATGAGAGTCCATCTAAGGAGAGATGTTACTGCCGTACAGTTCTCAGACCTGTTGCTTAAAATAGAAAATGGTGATTTCCGGGAACCATATAATAATATAATGTATGAGTGTGTATGAATATGTATTTACCATAAACAAAGCTTAAGGTCAAACTCTTACTGTAGCGGAAGTATACTTAAGCAAAAGCTGCTTCTTTCACAGTCAGTTGTATGTGGCATATTCCAGAATAGCCTGGTAATTCTAGCACCTCGAACGAAAAAAAAATGTTGTTTATAAAGAACTACTACGGAAGGTGTAGTATTTTGTTGTAAACAGATAATAGCCCCGTGTACTTTTTCCAGATCAAAGGCACAGCTTCTTGAACATAAAATATAACAATTTTTATTTTTATTTTAACGTTTATTTAAACTTTAAATCCCTATTCTATAATAAAGATTGTTATATTTTATAAGTATTTAAATATTTTAACATAATAATTTATATGTTATAACAAATTAATAACGTAAAAAAACAAATAAAAATCCTATTATAACCATTTTCGACTTCTACGCGGACGAAGTCGAGGGCTAAAATATTATGTTTAATAACTCAATCCGTCTATTATGAAATATTTTCCAGTATCGACGCTGGTGTAGGTAATAAAGAATATAAATTTATATTTTTTGAAATTTTAGTTAAATACCCGTGCGAAGCCGGGGCGGGCTGCTAGTTATATATATTATATTTAATAATCGTAATCTGTATACTAGAGCAAGATCCCAGGGCCGCCAGACGTCACGTATTTTCTGACGGATGAAATGTGGACGATTGAGTAGTGTTAGTATGTACTATGATTGTATGCCTACCTGCTAGCTTGGTCAAACGGCCAATTTCCAGGTATCAGGTAATCACGGTACATAAAAACATTACTTACTTCACGTAAATTCTCATGGCTGATTTTCATATATGTTTCCGAGTGTATAGTTAAAAATAAATTGTCAATACTCCCAGACACTTTCCGTCGGCCATATTGCTTGGCAGACGCTTTAAGGGTCTCAAAATATAATAATTAGTTAACTTCACGTAAATTCTGACGCTCCATTTTTATATATGTTCATCCGACAACTATTTTAAAACCTTTGACAAGAAAACAGACCGATCCAAGGGGCCAATCATCCCCTAAACTAAATTTTAATATCACTGTGAGTGGGAGCGCGAGAGCATTATTTACGCGCATGAGTCTGAGTGAGACCGACTGCGCTGTTAAGGCTATGAAAATTACTTGAACAGATATTTTATAATTTTTAGAACTTTTGTTGACAAGTAAATTATGGCAACAAAAATAAGAAAAAAAATTGACATATAATAAATAATACTAAAGTTAGCCGACATTTTTAATTTTATTTTTTTTTTCAATTTATTAATTAGAAATAAAAAATATTTTTTAAAAATAACACATAGTTTTTCAAATTTTTGACAAATGAAATTTTTTTTAATAATTTTTTTAAATTCACTCATTCGGTCTCACTCAGTCTCATGCGCGTAGATAATGCTCTCGCGCTCCCAATCACAGAGATATTAAAATTTAGTTTAGGGGATGATTGGCCCCTTGGATCGGTCTGTTTTCTTGTCAAAGGTTTTAAAATAGTTGTCGGATGAACATATATAAAAGTGGAGCGTCAGAATTTACGTGAAGTTAACTAATTATTATATTTTGAGACCCTTAAAGCGTCTGGCAAGCAATATGGCCGACGGAAAGTGTCTGGGAGTATTGACAATTTATTTTTAACTATACACTCGGAAACATATATGAAAATCAGCCATGAGAATTTACGTGAAGTAAGTAATGTTTTTATGTACCTTGATTACCTGATACCTGGAAATTGGCCGTTTGACCAAGCTAGCAGGTAGGCATACGATCATAGTACATACTAACACTACTCCATCGTCCACATTTCATCCGTCAGAAAATACGTGACGTCTGGCGGCCCTGGGATCTTGGACTATACGGAAATTACTTCATTATCACAATATAGGAAATGATAATAAAACCATCAACCATGTAACAAATGGGTCATCAATAAGTACCTAGATATGTTGATAGTCCCAAAAACAAATTGAATAATTTTGATTAAGGGATTAATAAACTTAATAAACTTAATGTTACAAAAATATAATAACAGAAATAAGAGAATAATACAAAATCATTAAAACATAATTCACGATTATAACTTTCTCTAAAACATTATTCTACTTTGTTTGCAATTTACATTATTATTAACAAAACAAGTGAACTGACAATAAAGTGTAATAATGAAAAATTAAAAAAAATTTAACATTAAAAAAATTGTTAATTCTAACTATAGGACTTGGAAATTGGTCTCTAAATTGTTTCTTCTGCCTTCAGCCGTACCGAATACTAATTCGTGACTTGTCACGATTCGTTAGGTTGTTTTTTTTTTAATTCTTATGTTCAATCAGGTTAAAGGGGTTGTTTCATTTTGGGCCAGGTATTTGTACGGTATACCAAAAAATAGTAAAAAATCATAGAAATTTAAATAAAATATGCTTTTTAGTAGTTTTACAGTGATTAAGAGGTAGTTATAAAATTTAACATTCGTAGAATAGCAACTCTCGAAGTACATCAACCTACTCTTGTTGTCTATATTTGATGACAATATGTCTTCGAAATCTTTCGATCAACTTAGTGTTGGATACGTACCTATTTTTTGTGGTTATTTATGTTTAAAATGTCATCACAATATTTGTGTATATGTCATTGTCAAAAGGGATGACAAGTTGTTGCGATTTTATTTTGCAAATTAAAACTACCTCGTAAATAAGGCCTTTTCATGAGAAATAAAGAAAAAATATTCGTTATTTCATGACCCTGAACATTTTAAAATACTGTACAAATACAGGCTCCATATAAATTTGAAACAACCCCTTTATCTTGATAAAAATAAATTAAAATAAGGTGCGAGTTTAAAATTCAAAATAACAATTTACTAACTGCTTATGATCGTTGACACGTTACATCAACAAACAATTTTTATTTTGTCGAGCTGTTATTTCTTATAATCCCTGTATTGGTTTGATTTTGATGGAACTTTATTTCACTTGCCGCGACGGCTGATTTTATAAGGAATAACTGACTATATTTTATTTAATAAAAAGAATTGGGGCAAAAACTTTAAAGTTTTTTTAAAAATTCGGATTTTATGGTAACTTTTAGTAAATTCACACCGACGAAGCGGTAGATGACAGCCGTTAGCTTTCTCACAAAGATAAAAGCCTATTTTGTTACATACTTAACTTTTTTTTTGAATCATACAACACGAATGGAATATAAAATATGTCGATATTACGTTTTATCATAAAATAGCAATTTTAACATGTCTTAATAAATTTCAGTTTTAGTTTCAGATTTCGGTTGCCGATACTGTTTCAATCGGATAGCTAATATACTTATATTTAAGATCAATAAAACGTTACAAATAAAAACAACTTCCGAAATACAAAAAATATATATATACCTATTATAATTTTTTTTTTCTAACGAATAAAAATTAATATTTCATATAACTTAACATTCATGTTTTCCATGCGTCTTTTATAATTTAACATAAATTTATTTTCACAATATTCGTTATCTAGACATTGTAATTGATAAAGAATGTGCTTTGTGGTCTTATCTGAACGTCATCAGCTATTCGTCGTAAACAGTTACTAGTGTTACTACAGTTCTAGGTGTGAATTTATGTCAATCCTTACAAGGTGAAGTAGATCACCTTGTTGCTAGTTGAGGTAAAATACATAATCTTGTGGAAAGTTTTCGGTCATAATAATTCTTTTATTGTTTTAATTTACACTAATCATTTCATATTTAATACTTTATATTGTGAAATTTATTTACTTGATCTATTTTAAGTATTTTTTTTTATAATCCTCTAGATCGACGTTGAAAAAGTTATAGAAGTTCACGATACAAGCGCGGTTAATAAAACCTTCATTTTTGCCGAGAAAATATAAAATTTTTTGAAACACATTATGCAAATACGATTTATTTACACTTTTATATACACCACAAATATATTATAAACAAAATAAGTTTATGACAATTACAAAATATGAAGTATAAGGCGGTCTTATGGCTAGTTAGTCATTACTTCCAAACAACCTGAAATAAGTTGAGACAGAATAGGTACAGAAGAGACTAAATATGCAGGTTTCGGCGAGAACGTATCGGAAGCCACTTGAGTTTAAAACGAAATTCAGAAACATGGTCATATTTGCGAAGGCAAAATATGAATCGTATAGCGAGGTTTTGAAGTCGCTCAAGCTTATTAAGTTGGTCCACTCTTGCTTGTAGGAGAGAATTTGCTAACATAATTTTGGTCGGAATTGGTAGAAAAGACTTGAGACACCGTAGGGAGTCAGGGCAGCGAAGGTTTTTATACTTTCTATTAATTGTGCTGACCACGATAAAGTCAGGTCGAGTTATACACCAAGGTCCTTAGCGGTGGCACAATATGGCAAACTAATACCGTTGTAAACAAAAGGAGACAGTGTTGTTCTATTAACCCTTGCAATCAAGCTTATTCACGATTGTGAAATGAACTATAAACATTATATTACTTCTTCAAATAATTCTTAACAGATACTGCTAATAAAGAAAAGAATGATAAAACAAAATAAAACATGTCAAGGTTTGAATATTGCGAAACTAAATAAACTAGATTTAATCATTTAGATACGTGCGTGTGACTGTTAATACTAGGATAAACTATTATCTAATGACCTCAATCAATGTCACTCCAACATGTAAGCTACTTAATTATTTGCATATTTCAGACTTATTTTCTAAAAAAAGGTTTGATTATTTGTATTTAAATGATAACATAATTATTATTTATCATGAACAAATCTTGAAGTGGAGCAGCGTTGCGGGAACCTTACCCTTCGATATAAAAAGTAGGCACTTGCACTTGAGTTTGATATGTTTTCACACTTACAATAATATAAATAGACCATATTTTTAATAAAACGAAGGTAAATGTGCATTTAGAAAAAGATTTCATTAAATTTATTCTTTAATGAAGTGAAGAAGAGGATAGAAGTTCGTTATTTGTTGTATTAGGAATGCTAATTACAACACGACAAGTTATATTTATAGTTGAATAAAAAGAAATAGAAAAAATCAATTATGACATAAGTATTTAACATATAATACTCTGTCTAAACTGAAACAGCATTTAGATATGATATACATATGTATAAATTACAAATGCAATAATTATCAGATTATATTATAACAGCGATAAACACTATCAATTTCTTTTCTTGCTTTCAGTTAATTTTTACTTTTAAATAAGTTTTCGCTTCTCTGCCTTTTGTATCTTATCTCTCAAAGGGGAAATTGCGATAGTATTTTTCGTAAAAATAAAAGTGTTTTTTATCTTATTAAAAAACGTCTGTGATAATACATCAAATTTTCTCATAAAATAAACGATATTCGATGGATGTCTAGTTGTCTACATGGATGTAATCGATATAATTATATTTGTTCACTACACGTTGCAACTTTGTAAACACATAGGTACAGACGATTTATATCACACTGCCCATATTCGCGGATATAGCGACTGTCCCTACGTATATTATCGAAACTGAAAAAAGATACTTTACAGGTGAGCACTTGTAAGTTAATTTTGTGTACAAAATTATCATTTATTTGTTAAGTATCGATATTATACTCATAAAAAATGTGGTTTAATATGTATTTTTTTAGCTTATTCTCTTTTTTGTATGAAAACATATATAAAAAGGAGTTTCTAAGTGCAGTAAAAAAAAATCGCAAATTTTCAGTTTCGATACTGTACGTAGGGACAGTCGATAGGTACATATCAGCGGATTTCATTTTCAGTGAACATCAGCGTTTACAATTGACAAAGGTTTCAAATTATTTTAAGCGGTATAAACTTTTTAAAATTATTTTTTATTTTATTGATGAATTTGTCGAAAGTCTCAAAAAACTGATTTTCTTTGTCAAATATATGCTGGTATAATACTTGACCCTATCAAATTGCTTCGTGCTATCAACAGATTGACGATTCACACCGCATTTCACTGCTTATTCGCGTTAAACGATATTTTCTAGATTGGTTTACGTTAATGGATACTATTCCGCTTCTATGAGTCATATCATGATGTTTTATAGCCTTCTTAAACGAACAGGTTTTCATCGACTCGTCATATTTTTGAGTCACCTCCACGCACGCAAATAAGTAAACAAATTATTCAGTTTGTAAATCTTCTATAGTTTGAACTATGCTTGTCTCCAAATAAGAAGGGAGATTTAATCTTAATGCCTTCGTCTACCGCACTGTGAATTGGGGGATATATTTCACACGTTTCTAAATTTTTACCGAAATATACAACCACCTCACCACCATCACCTCAGTCCCCCGAGACCATGGACGCTGTAAAGGGTCCGAAACGTCGGGAAATAATTTAAAAAATCGTAAAACTGTAAAGTTTTTTAAATAAACAAGATAAAATCCGGTCTAGACTTTTAATTAATCGAAATATACAAGTTCGTCACGATGTTTTCCTTCGACATCATATAAGTGCATTCATTTTTTTAAATATATTATTTGCTTTCGAATATTTTGTTGGTGTCTAGCTATTTATTTTAAGCATAAACTTAAGTAATTCCTGACATTCGACAGCGAATATCGTCTAGTCTCTTTTTTTTTCTTACTATACATCCACAGGCTTTATTTGCCCATGCCTTTTTTTACTAACATTTTTAGATTATTATTATCGTTAATGCGTACTTATGTATTTAGACAACCATCTAGTCTCATATGTCCTGTGTGCAAAAATGGAAAAAAAATACCTGTCCGTGGATGGTTGCGGAAACAAAGACGGCGATAGAGTCCGGCCAGGGTATAGTCGTGTACTGACTCCACCAACGATTCATCACGACAGTTACATAGAAACCGAGCACAAAAGACAATGGAATGACGTTGCCATGAAAACTGCAATAATTCACTACTCCCTCAAATGTCCTGCGAAGATATTAACTTTATTTTAAACATATTAAAGGTTTTAATGTATATCTAGACAAAATCGAGAAAAAATTTACCTTTTAGAGTCTTCATTCAAAAGCAATCGATAAATTAAATTTAGTGTATAGTACGATAGTAAAAATACTAATAAATCCAGCCATACTAATTTGTATATACTTCCACGCCATCTGAAAGCAATAAAACAAGTATTTAATTACAAAAATAATTTCTAATGTGATTAGTAAACTGTGTTAAGTAGTGATGTATGTATGTATGTTTCTTTTCAAGTGTCAGTTTTCTAACGATATAATTAACAATTAAAGCGGTATCTTATTTGAAATATTTGTAAGTGAATTATAATCACGATTTTTAAGAAATTAACTTATTTTATCTTAACAAGCATCATATCGTCATAGTCCGAAACACACACTGACTCAGCCCAGGATGACATATTATTTACGTTACATCAATTAAACATCTGTTGGAATTTATAAAAACATGTAATTCTTCTTTATATATTTATTTTCCCTGGTAATATAAAATATGCCTTAAAATAACTAAACGTCTACAGTACAGATGCGTTTTGTTAGATTCGTATATTATTAGATTTATTTTTGGGATCATTTCTTCTAGCCTCGATTCTTCCTCGTAGTTGTTTCAACTGACTGAGACGTAATGTTTCGTTGTAAATAACTATTTTATTGTATCGCAAAAAAAGTGTTGTGTTAATTTATTTAATTATATAAAAGTGCTATATTAATCATACACTATATGTATAGCTAGTTAAGTCTAATTAGAATTTTTATCACAACTTTCCAAGGAATTTAACTAATTCTACATTAATCTTATTAATTTCATAATATTCAGATAATAAGTGTTATTGACTCCTTTTCTCAATTTATTCACTAACAATTACTATGATATAAAAATATAAAAGATAAATGATAAAACGGAATGTTAATGAAATGAAAAAAATCAACTCCCCCCCCTCATTCCGCCATTTGCGGGCGCCATTTTGGAAATTTATATAGCCTATGTCACTACTACAATTTAGACAAATCCAACGACACCTCATATCTCAAAAACCGTCCAGCCGTTTGGGCTGTAGGGTGTGCCAACGAAATGGACATACATACATAATTACATACATATATATATACATACATACATACATACATACACTCGAAAAAATTTCAATATTTATCTCAATGGTTTCCTTTTTTCAAGAAGTTGCAGTATAATCAGATCGAGAGAATAGAAGCAAAATGTTGAGCGAAGAGATACATATATGTAATCTCTTCTCCACTGTTACTCGAATCATTGTCGAGGTAAATTTCCTCTGGGATGACAGAAGTGCAAACTTTATGATGACAGACGAAGGACCAGAACTTTTTAGATTAGATTGAATAGATTTTTCAGTATCTTGAAACTCTTTTACCAATTTAATTAAGTTCGTCGTAAACCAAATAGGATATTTAGAATTTCGTAGTTTCGTTTTTGGTATAAAATCGTTAATTAATGTATAAAGAATTTTGTAAAACTTAGACACCATGACATCGACCTCCTGGCAATCACCAAGATCTAAAACCCAATCAATTTTACATAACATTGAATTTGCCCTAAAATAATCTGCCTTTTTAAAGTTATGGATAACAAAATGTTTGTTTCTCAACTATGAGATACAGAATCTGAAAAAAACAAATTATTTCTAGAGCGGGGTGATTATTGTCAATTTTAGTTAACGGATACAAATAGCGTATATCACAATTGGCGCCAAAAAGACTGATATTTGACACTAGCCTTCGCTCGGTGTCCGAGCTCTGACTGGTACCCACGCGGCTATGCAGTGTAGCCAACTGTTTGAAAAGTTCCCCCCTAAATTTTCCCTCAAAAACCACTAAAAAACCACTAAATTGAAACCCCCTGACGGTAGGGGTATTCATCGGGTCAAAGTTATCGATAATTATCGGCAGAATTATCGGACGACGAAAAAAAAAAAAATAATAAAAAAAAAAAATAAAAAAATAAGTCCCCCGAGATCATGGACGCTGTAAAGGGTCCGAAACGTCGGGAAATAATTTAATTAATTAATAAAATCGTTAAACTGTAAAGTTTTTAACAAATAAACGCGATAAAATCCGATATAGACTTTCAATTAAATAAAAAAATAAAAAAAATAAAAAAAAAAGTCATCCCGCAACCACTCTCAACATTATCCTTCGTACCCTATCCGAATACCTAAAAAAAAAAAAGGTCATCCGGCGTCCAGTCGCAACATTATCCTTCATACCCTATCCGAATACCTAAAAAAAAAAAAAATGTCATCCGGCGTCCAGTCGCAACATTATCCTTCATACCCTATCCGAATACCTAAAAAAAAAAAAAGGTCATCCGGCGTCCAGTATCAGCATTATACTTCGTACCCTATCCAAATACCTGAAAAAAAAACCCCTAAAAAAACCCCTAACATTTTATTCCCCCTAAAAATCCTCCGGTCGAGATTTTTTCCCCCTAAATTTAGGGGGAAAACCCCGGAGTTGGCAACACTGCGGCTATGTACTATTGGGTTGGAATATTCCAGTTTTTACAAGAAAAATCATTACGGAATATTCCCAAATGGTAATTAGCTAGTTGTCGATGGACATTTTTTAACTAATCTTATTTTTAATAAGTTATGTTATTTACGTGTTATAGCATGGTTTTATGTGTTCATTAACAACTTAAGTTTATGAATATCTAACCAAAAGTATAATCTTCAAGAAGAATTTAACAATTTTAGGATAATTTTTGATTGAAAATGGAGAATTGGACACAAACGGGAATTAGATTTTGGCACTTTGATTTGTAATATCTCTAAACTCAATTTATAAATAAGATTTATTATTTATTATTTATTTTATCGATCCATATTTGAGATACTTTTTTACATGATAAATAATTCACAAAAGTAAAAATACATACTCCGCATTCGTTCTTTAAGAACCGCCGCGCGATTTGCACATTTTCAAATATTTGCCCACAAACATTCAGCAATATTAATATCATTGAGATTACTTAGAACGAGGTCGAGGGTAAGATTATTGCAGTTTTTTATCATATTAAATTGTGATAGATTATTTAGGGATAAGAAATCTATTATGTTATACGTCAAATTACAATTATAATTAGTAGGAATTAACCTATTTTCGGAAGTATGTATTTATATCCGGGACCAAATCTATACTATATGTTACTATTATAAGATTGCATGACAGTATTGCAATTATCAAGAAATCCATCCAAAGAATGTAAGTATACAGTGTATAATCTGATACTTCATACAATTTTATAGCAACCAATGCATCCCAACCGGAACTTTTCACTTATCCCCGATGCACTAACGGTAGGTTTTTTAGAAGCCGCAACTTGACTTAAAAATTCACACCGTTGTCACGGCGCGGCGATTCCTTGGTGCATTATTGCCTATTAGTTACATCTGATATTTTTTAAATATAACCAGTGATAATAATTCGATTCAGTTTAATAAATTTATTATTAAATGTTACCAAAGTATTTCGCTCGTTAAACGAGTTCCTAGAGGAGCGAGAATATCTCTAGCTAGATCTGTATCATCTATTACTCAAAAATGTTTTTCGGACACTGATTCGGCCTGGAAAAATCTCTCTCTTTATCAACAAAATTAAAACGAAATAGCTTATAAGATACCCCAATGATTATTCCTAAAAACTCTTCACCGATCTTTATATTCGGAATGAAAAAAAAATGTTGAAAATAAAGCAATGGATGATATCAATATTAAAAAAATAAAAAAAAAAACATCAAAATGTCGGATTGTGATTTATTTTTATTAGAGTTTGAAGTACGACACTAATAGATGGCGTTGATGATTCGTACCTTCAATCACTTACACAACTACCTACTGAAGTAAAACTTATAGGCGGTCGACGCCGCGTGTACAGTACGTCTACCATGAGTTTCCAGAGACGGATAGTTCACGATACACGCTAGCGAGTGTAGTAGACAATTTGTATGGAAAGTTAAGCAGCGCCTCTCGCGGATACTGTCATTACTATTGCGTTTCTACGTTTACTATTTTTGAGAATTAAATAGTAATGGTTGTTTACACATTTAATAGTATTAGCAGTAAAAGTTTGCCAACGGAACCCTATTACTAAGACTGTCCGTCAGTCAATCTGTCTATCACTCTGTCGGTCTGAGTTTTTAGAACCATAATAGGCTGACATTTGAAATTTTTTACAGAATATGTAAGTAAGTATGCATTAATACCGCTGCTCCGATAAATAACCAAAATAATGTTTAAAATCCCCATATAAATGTATATATTATTATGTAATGTGATTTTCGACGTTTTAAACAAGACTTAAAATATGAAATGCAATAAGTATATTGTGCGATGGTATATGGAACCCTTTATGTGTAAAATAGTTAATTTGACCTGGTTGTTCACATTCTTTTATCATTTTACCAAACTGTTATTCCAAAATTTAATATGTATTTAAATATGCACTTAAAATTAGTCTCTATGTAGTTTCAAGTAAACATAATACAGTTTATATTATTCGATAACTTTTAGTGTTATATGGAAATACCCTACTAATATTACCAGGAAAATCATGTTTGTGAGGTCACACGCGGTTTCATCCGCTTTGAGTTACTTATCAGATTGATTACGTAACATAGGTAATTTTTATAGCGGAGACCCTTTCTTTAGTAACCAGGCTTTCTAATACAAAAATATTTTTTGCAAACCGTATTCAAAGATATAAAGATTAGCACCTACAAACAAAACTTTTCATACTTGTGATGTAAATAATGTAGATATACGTACACCGTATTATTATGTCAACAGATTCTAAAAGGGTTTAAGAATAAATTTATCGATAATTTCTCTGTAAAAGTACTACATAAGTAACAAAATACCTACGATAAATCAAACAAGCGACAACAGTAACAAGTATGCTTAATTAAAAAAATAAAAAACCCGACTGCGTAAAATACTGTTATTATAAACTAAAAAGAATAAAACAATTTACTAGCTTTCATTTGATACCCATATTGTACAGTAAGAAAAAAAAATTCAACCCCCCCTCCCTATTTCCACCATTTGCGGGCGCCATTTTAAAAATTTATATAGCCTATGTCACTACTACAATTTAGACAAATCCAACGACACCTCATATGTCAAAAACCGTCCAGCCGTTTGGGCTGTAGGGCGTGCCAAAGAAATGGACATACATACATACATACATACATACATACATACATACATACATACATACATACATACATACATACATACACTCGAAAAACATAACCCTCCTTCTGTCGCAGTCGGGTAAAAATATTCTCACGAAACGTTTATAACATAAAAAAATCATAGGTAGGTAATACATACCTACTTATTTTTATTATAAGTTATCGGAAATTTTAAAAGTATTATTTTCAAAATTAGCTTTAACTTTTCTCCTTTAGTTACCTCGTGACACCGTTTCTATTATATCAATGTTGAACTTAAGTTTTCTAATAAATATTCACGTTCTCGAAAAGCCTTCAAACAAGGCGTTAACGTAGGAATCACGGATCGGATATTACGTCACCGCTATATACGCTCTATAACAGCGAATTGTTGCTTGCGGTGAGGAATATATTATTGTTTAACAATATGACTAACTATTATCTGCTATAGTAAAATATAAATATTAAAATACATAATAAATATTTAAATATAGGTAAGGTTACTTATTGTAAATTTGCCTATCATAGTGACATTAAATATGGACAAATTTAAAATTTAAAATTAAAAAAATTATAATAAATACAAATACGTAAAATAAAAATTAGGTACATTAAAAGTAGATTTTTTAAATTTCTTCTAACTGGAACGTAAACACGTTTAGTTAACATCTGGCTCTGTAATAGCGTCTACCTATAGTACTCATATACTATATTGATCCAGCTACTAGTTGTCTCGATGTCGCCAACTTTCGTTTTATTTTAAAGGAACGGCGCCGACATCTCTTCGCAGACAGGTCACGAACTTTATTATTATAGTACCTACTTCCCGTAATTCTCACTGTTCACTTGTTTATACACTTCTTTCTATTTCTATCTCACTTCACTAAAATAAAAATCGTCACTTCCGTTTCACTTGAAATTAGAAAACGTGACAAGATAATAAAGAGAACCTTTTAGGGCATATCTTGACGGATGTTCTTTGTCACCAAAGTAAAAATAAATATGTATATCTTTTAATCATAACAAGCAGTCACTAAGAGCTAATGCGTGAAAATGTGGCTGGTTGTGTGACTCATATAGTGTAAGCTCAAATTAAATAGTGTGTAACAAAAAATATATGTATTCATTGAGATGAAGCGGTAGAGATTGAAATCGGTATTCAAAAATTGATCTTTATTCCATAGATATCTATCGATCTCAAGCCTCAATTCTAACTACCAATAGTTTTTGTTCAAATATAGGTTTAAGCGTCTAGACATAAAATAACTAGTAAGCAGACATTTTAAAATGACATCGTTTACTATAAAACACGCTACTTGGAAATTAGTTTTTTAGAAGATTTTTAATGTAATATTTGCCCAAACTATTAATAGTAACTGATATGAAGTGAAATCCATGTGTTGCTATGTATGATCAAAACCTTTAATCACATGCACATCTATAAGTTCCAACTACTGATGAGCCTTGCATTTACGCATCCCGCCGCTGTAAAGGCGACGGGTATGTGGGACTCGCTGACTGCGGAGCCAGAATACCCACTAAAACCCAGCGGTGCCCTCGTCGTCGTAGTGGGGCGCCACGGGATCGCTTTCGCATGCAACTGTGACGCCCAACTAGACGAGCCTGCAGATTCTGGTTGGTTAGAAATCAACAACAAATATGTATTCATCTGGTTTTCTGGAACTCAGGTAGTTCGAAGCCCTAAATAGATTTTTACAAGATATTAGGAATAATAATTGTCAAATGGGAGGAGTTAATGTATTGTTAGTTGTTACAAAACAATAATGAATCATGTATGTACTCTAATGCAAATGAGAGATCAAGTCACACACACACACACACACGCACACGAATTTTCACGCACGCACCTGCGCGCCCGTGAAAATTCATATACCTATATATGTATCTTATCTTATGTATAAACATAGACATTTAGGCTAGTTGAGAAGAAAGGAAACTTAGATTTATATAATTTAATCAGACTTTTCTTTTTTTAAAATAGTTTTGATTTTTCTCTGTAATACATGTAACTATTTGTGTTATATCTCTACATCTGTAGTGAAGGAAAGTAACGAGCCATTCCCCAAACGAGTATCTATGACTACTCACTGGGAAGACTCAACCACAATGTGTTTGTATAAGATTTAGAAATAATAAAAACTTTTTTTTTTTAGCAGGCGATTTCCGGCCGACTTTACCAATAGTGCCCAGAGAAACGTGACCGTTCTGGTGTAGTGGTGCGTGTAGTCGCCTCAACACTTCGCCTCAATGCCGGTGGTCGCGGGTTCGATTCCCGCTCGGGGCAGATATTTGTATTTGTACAAATATTTCTTACCTTTCTGGGTGTATGTCCTTATGGGTTTCCCCACCGTGCCTCGTAGAGCACGTAAAGCCGTCGGTCGCCTAACTGCTGCATGCATCATAACTTTCAAAGTATCAGCTGACGGTCTTTCCATGGAGATACGGCCAGCTGACATATATATTTATACACAATTGCATATAAGCTATCATCAGGTAAATTTTTAGTTGAGAGGAAGTTCATTAAAAGTATTTTTTTTTCATACCCGAAAGACCAGCTGACGTACATAATACGCCATGTTTTAGTTAGCTGATTGTTTTTTTTTTTAGACATTGGGTTAGCTACAATTTAACAAGTTTTTACTTAAAGATGAAATAATTGAATATATATTTTTTTTCGTGAGAGAGGCTACCACCACTCCCCCCGACGGAACCGCAGCTGACGTTCACGAGGCTTTATGATGCTATTCCCTGATGCGTGTCACCAATTATCGTTCGAGAAGAAATAATTAACCAAAACTTTACCTGGCTCCTGGACATTTGGTTTCATACGGTTTTATGTTCACTGCTGCGTTTTTATCCTTCATAGTACAATGTTTTATAGTCCTTCCCAATAAATAGGATTTCTAACGTAATTCAAATATGAAAATCGAACCAGTGTCTCCTACGATCAGAGTATTCAAAAAAAGAAAATTAATAAACTAACTTCCGCACTCTCATACTAGTATAGAAACACTACTCGTACATACTAGTTTAGAAAATAAGAAGTATTCTAGGAATAGACATTTCCTGGTAATCATTATTCAACTCAACATGTATTGGAAAACACAATGACAACTGATGAAGTAATCAGCCACCTCGGAACTGTCGGAATGGTAACATAATATTACGAATTCCTTTATTATATTCTTTACATACGACGACTAAATAAATAATACTCACAATCAGAACGATAAAAAACATCGATATCCCCACAATTAAATTAGACTAATCACTTTCGTTACTATGAATATATGTATATATAATAAAATTACTAATTTTGTTTTTAAAACATTTTATGATTAAATAATTCATGTAAGGCTTACATTACATTGTAAGCCCTATTTGAAAGAATATATTAAAATTGTAAATTTCACGTGTCTGTTTTTTTTTTTCAGAATTTATTGACGAAAATTTTAGTAGGGTTCTAAAAACAATAATTATATAATTATAATCTATAGAAATATGTTTGTCTGTCTATCTGTTTGTTTGAGTACGCCTCACTGCTAAAGCACTAATTGTGGGTTTAATGATTAAATAAAAAATCATAAAGCATATTTTAAGGTAACATCAAAATCGCTTCACTATGTCAAAAGTAAAACTATAATTTGAATTTCATATTTAAAATAACGCGTAAGTGAGAGAAGAGAGATATGTTAATTCATTTAAATGTGATCCAAAAATGGGAATATATAGTTCAAATCTTTTCTTTTCTTTTTTTTTTTTTTAGTTAACTCGCTTTTAATACAAATTTATAATCTATGCTAGTAATTATAGATTTGTTTATTGTTGTTGTTGTTGTTAAAATATGTATTACAATAATCCCCCCAAATAACATGGTACTCTTATAACGCGTTTTCATATTATACGATGTCATGTCCCTCGTATAAACACCTGTTTTTCTCCAAATATGGATTGTATGGATTTCCCACGTTATATTTCTGTATTGTGAATTTTGAGGCTAGGTAACAGACTGAATTCGAATTGAAAATGCCAAAAATTGACTGCCGTGGTATTGCCCTACTCAAGCAAATGTTGCCAACTTATAACCGTATTTTTCCCCTATGATAGTAATAACATTAAAAAATATGCGATATAAAGTTTTAGAAAGGATTATCTTTTGCACTCTGCTGGTGGCAAAGTTAGTAATCCTTGGCAAAGTTGCCAGATTTGACGGTAATGATATTTTGTACAGTTCATAATCAATTTCGCGTACGTTTGCACATTGTGTCCATTGTATTCTTAAAATTAAATTAATAAATATCTTGTACATAACGCGTTATACGGGGTCAAAATGATATATACAGGATGACTGGTAAATTACTATCAATATTTAAGGAGAATACTCGGTACATGATTCTCATTCGAATTCAGTATACAGGATACTCGTACAATGCGTTTTCCTATAACGCGGAACTAACCTTCCGTGTTATAGGAGGGATAGTAGGTACTTGAAATTTCAGAAAAAAAATATATCAGCAACTAGAACAAAGAACGACAGAGAAGGAATAAAGCATAGTAAAATTACAATTTTTGAAATATAAATTAAACTGAAGAGTAACAAAAAAAAGATTGATAAACGTGGTAATGGCAATGGGACCCGTTTGGATCTAATTAATTAGAGATTTAGTAGCTTCGAACGGCCAATAATGTAAGATAAGAGTCTAATTTAATCCAAATACATGTGTATATTGTATAATTATGCAATACATTGATTTTATTTCTAAATGTATTAAAGCCATTTTCCGAAAAGGCTATATATATCATAGACTACATATATACGCTGCGGCAGATTAAACAAAAGATCGAGGAGTATAATCGGCCAATGTGCTTGGCGTTTGTGGACTATGAGAAAGCCTTCGATCGAAACTTGGGCGGTTCTGCAGTCTGTCCAGCTGAACCATATTTATTACCGGTATATCGAAGTGTTGAAATGCTTGTACAATAACGCTAGTATGTCGCTTCGAGTAGGTATAGGAGAATAGCACAAGAGCGATTCCAATGTAGCGAGGTGTGATAGGGAGATGTCATATCTCCGATACTGTTTACCGCAGCATTGGAAGACAGTCAACATCAACATAAACGGCGTGTACATCACTCACCTTCGATTTGCCGACGATATCGTGCTCATGCCAGAATTCCTGGACGAACTCAGCATTATGCTTAGTGACCCCTATGGAGTTTCCCTAAGGGTGGATCTTAAAATAAACATAGACAAGACGTAAATCATGTCGAATGTCCATGTCGTGCCTAACCCGTTATTAGTTGGAAATTCTACTCTCGAAGTTATTGACGAGTACTACGGGACAAAAGGTACAACTAGGTAGGTCTAACTTCGAGAGACAGGTCAAATGTCGATTTTTTTTTGGGTTGTCTTGATTTTGGTGATGTTACTTTTTAGGGTTCCGTAGCCAAATGGCAAAAACGGAACCCTTATGGATTCGTCATGTCTGTCTGTCTGTCGGTCCGTCCGTAATCACAGCCACTTTTTTCCGAAAGTATAAGAACTATACTGTTGAAAGTTGTTGGTAAGTAGATGTATTCTGTGAACCGCATTAAGATTTTCAAACAAAAATAGAAAAAAACAATAAATTTTGGGGGTTCCCCATACTTAGAACTGAAACTCAAAAAAAAAATGATCATCAAAGCCGTGTGGGATATCTATAAATAGGTCTTCAAAAATGATATTGAGGTTTTTAATATCATTTTTTTCTAAACTGAATAGTTTGCGCGAAAGACACTTCCAAAGTGGTAAAATGTGTGCCCCCCCCCCCGTAACTTCTAAAATAAGAGAATGATAAAACTAAAAAAATATATGATGTACATTACTATGCAAAAACTTCCACCGAAAATTGGTTTGAACGAGATCTAGTGAGTAGTTTTTTTTTTTAATACCTACGTCATAAATCGTAAACCGCAATTTACCTTTCATTCAATTAACTCAAATATAAAACATCGAACTACAAGAACTTTTATATGATGTTACTTGCTGCTACGGAACCCGTCATGGGCGAGTCCGACTCGCACTTGGCCGCTTTTTTCAGTTGCTATCATTAAAAATCGCATCAGATCCGTCGACCTTTTTTTTTGCCAAAGTTATTTTGAAATAAAAATATAGGTACTTTCTTTAACTAAGCTTTTAAGGGACTTCGGAATTGGAAGTTTACAGAAGAAAAAAAAACGTAGACCGGCTCGAAATGACGGAGTCGGAAAGTAAATTTTGCTAAAAAAATTCTGGATAGTTTTTTTTTTTTTTTTTAATTTGTCACTATACTTATAAACTTCAAAAACTAATAGTGATGCTACTATTAGATAATGGTAACCTATGTTATCATTTTTCAAGGATTTCAAAACTGACACAATCCAGTACATGACTAGTACAATCAAAATGAATAGATATTAATTATTGTGTACTCACCTGTAACTTCATATGTTTATTGACGAATAAATAACATAATAAAAATAATGTCAATTGAAATTAATAAATAGTCGATTGCATCTTTATGCTAAATGCATGTATGTATATATTATCATTAGAGCTGTAGCAAACCGTATGTATTCGTTACTGAGTAACGGGTATGTCATCTAGTACCGAGTAACGAAACGTTACTTACGAATTCATTTCGTTACTCGCATCTTTCGAAGTACGGGTACCTACACTGTTTCAGTTCGCGCAAGTACCGTTGATGCGTGTGTTGAGACGAATCCTATACGATATAATTACAAATATCGTATGTTTTACAAAGATCGTATGTGTAAAAAATATCGTATGTGTTACAAAAGCGATATTTGTTATTATTTAAGTATAATTTGGAAATTCGTCCAAGTTTTTGACTGTTTATTAAAAGTATTGTGTGTGCAGACAAAGTTTTACATTGGAGCATAAACAATAAAAGATTACTAATATATATAATATTTGTATTGCATTTTATTTTGTCCGTTTTTATTATTTCATCTATTACCTATTAATAATTAGAAAATTTAATTTGATGCATTGTATGAAACCATTTTTGTTTGTCATTTTATTATGAAATATGAATCATAATAGTTACGAGATATAGATAACTTCAAAAGTTAGTTTTATTAAATTACTTTGTAGTTCGTATCAGTTTTTGATAAAGTTAAACATAATATAGATTTTCATAGCCGCCATCTGTCGCTAGCTTTGCTAACAATTCCGTTACACTACCTACATGCTTGTAAGTTAAAATTATAGATGGCGCGCGCCACTAATTCTCCGCATCATTTTATTATAATTTCTTACGTACGTACATAATTTTATTACACACTTTTTTCTTCAATGTTTTTAATAATTAAAATTATCGGCCGCAAACTAACTTTACAGACAACTAATTTTTATATTTAATTTCATTATAAGCAAAACTGTTTTTATGTTGATTTATAGTTAGAATTTTATTTAATTTAAATTTTATTGTCAATAAATAATTTTCGAAACCTATTTGTTAACTTTTCATTATAATCGATGCAAAATGGATTGCGATGTTATTGTGATATAACCATAAGCTCACAGTTAAAAACAAGTTAAAAATTTCATAATAGTAAATCCATTACAAATTTAGTAGATTCCGTTAACAGTTCACTTGTAGTTCTACACTTTACCTATTAAATCAAACTAAATTTAAAATACTTTAAACACATGTCTGGTTCAAAATAGAAAAAGTGAAAAAATACACCCTACGAAGCTTGGTGTATAATGTTTTATATAAATTACGAAGCCGCGACATCATACTGCATGCATACGTAATACTTAGTATTGTGCTCTGTGCGTAATACGAGAATACGACTTGATTCGATGCTTAACATAAACAGCATGTTATGAGGTATCAAAAGTAACGAGTAACGTAACGATACGATAGTAACGAGTACTTATTGTTATAGTAACGAATACATACGGGTACGCTTTATTTCGTTACTTTTACACCTCTAATTATCATACACGATTTTGATACTAAGTTGGTACTAAGTAATGATTTCCCAAATCAAAAGCTGATCTAACGGATTGGACTGGAAAATAGTCCTAATAAAAGTATTGCTCTTAACTGTGTAATATAGTGCAATGAACCCGAACTAATATACGGTATGGCAATTACAGGTGCATTGAATAATTAATATCCCTTGCCTGGCAACCGTCAAGGAAAACATTTGTTGCGTTTGTAGACACGTCGAAAAATTGCGACGATCGGAGACAAACTACACTTGTTCTTGTATAAAATGTTAGAAAAAAACGATACAAATTACATTATAATGAAAGCGCATTATAGTATCATTAGACGTCGTTTTATGCATATTCTTTATTTATTAAGTATTATAACAAAATTGGGTTTTGAGGCAATTTTTATAAAGCATTAAACTTTGTTATATTTTGAACGTTAAACTAAAATTTTGAATAATATAAATAAATAGCTCGAAGAAAAGAAATGTTATTTCTAATTTTTACAATTTTTTAAATGCTTTTTTTTCTAATTAGATTAGGTACCTACAGCAATGGACAAAAATTTTCGAGGTAATTTTTTAGTAAAGCCTATGTTCAAATTTTATTTCTAGAATAGGCGAATATTAAGAATGTTTGGTTTAAATATTAAATTTAAAAACAACACAAAAATATGTATACATTAGTTTCTTGATACGGTGTTAATTTTGTGCGGTTAAATTGTGCGGTAGCTGTATAATGAGTATTTCTATACTCGTATGTACAAAAAAACAAGTATAGGTTTGAATTTAGGTCTTCAATATTGTTGTATATATCTCTCAAGTAAATAGTAGGAACCCGGGGCGAAGCATCAAGCAAGCACCATAACCAACTACTCATCTACCATCGATATTATTATAGGTATCGAAATTTTTACATTTTTGCGTAGTTATAGGCATTTATATCTGTCGATACATTACTAGGTCAATGAACCCCATATCGCCGCGGCGTAAACTTTGAGTACCAGGCTAATCGGCCAGTTAACGCCCCATATAAAAAACGCCAGTTTTAGTCCCGCAGCGAACGTGTTAATTTTAATTGTAATGTAATAATTTCACATATAAAACAACCAGAATTACATAAGCCTGAATAAAATGAAGTATTTGTTTTTATTACACATTTATACGAGTATATACCGACGATTATACCTATAAGATATACCATACCGTTTTTAGGAACCAATTTACTTAAACATTTCAAAGTGACGAATAAAACAACAAAGAAGTTTTATGGGAAATTAATACGTAAAAAAAACACTTTCTTATTTTAATATTAGACTTTGTGTTTTTTATATTTCCTTATTTAATAAAGAATATCAATCTATGTACTTTTTATTGTAAACTAGCGGCCGTTCCCGGCTAAGCCCGGCGTATGTATATGTGCCTAAACCTTCCTCATGAATCACTCTATCTATTGGTGAAAACCGCATGAAAATACGTTAAGTAGTTTTTGAGTTTATCGCGAATAGACAGATAGACGCGGCGGAGGACTTTGTTTTATAATATGTAGTGATTGTATCATCGCTTGGTTTTTTATTTATATAATAATAGTCACAAAAACTAATAAAATAGACTATTATTTTACGTAATTAGACTATAATATTATGGAAATATACATATTTATGAGTTGGTCAAATAGCATTAATATTTAGGGGAACCTGGGGATGGTTGATCCCCTTTTTGATTTTGGACTATATTTTTTTTATTTTTTACAATATTAGAAAACTTTTTTGGTCAAAAGATTCAGAATTTATCTATTCAATGATAGTTTGAATAGAAACAAGATTGTGCTACAATTTAACTCATTATTTAATTAAATACCATACTATAGACTTTTACCATGTGTCTCCTTTGTAAGGGAGACTTGTTTACCCCTGATTGGGAGCCTTGATCCCAGGGGGATCAAATCTCCCAGGGACGTGGGACACTTGGTAAACCAATTTTTACAGTGTCTCCCCAAACTTGATTCTCATCGAATAAATAACTTAATTTGCAGTCAACAGTGTGTCTAGAAATAGGAAAACGTACAGCAAATAGATATTTACCGTATCTTCCATAAATAGAAGTTTGATTCCCACCGATCAGATGACTTTATTTGCACGAATCAAATCTCCCATAGTTATAGACCATAGACACATGGTAAACAGATATTCAGCGCGAATAACATACTCAGAGGGTTGATTCCACATTAATTATTTGACTTGAATCACAGAAATAGAACTAATCTGTCATAATTAAAATAACTAACTGTATTATTTTCCAAATAATAACACACAACTGGTCATCAGTTTCTTTACTATCAAAAAGTTTAAAGATCATTTTCTTCTAACAATTAGAATTCGACTAACAAGCCGAATCTTTATAATCTCCAAAAACATTAAGTCGGATATAATCTTCTAAATTATTTAACAACGGACAGAACAGACCGTAACGAACTTTCCTCTTTCAGTAGATGTAACTTTAGATACATGTTTAAGGCTACGACAAGCAACAGTTTTCTTTGGTTTATGGACTGTTATTAAACCCGTTTCATCAATTTTGTATATTGCTGCGGTTCAAAGTAGTATCTATCCATGAGGCTTTTTAAGTTATCGAAGAATTTTTAATTTTTATTTGGCTAGTGGTGTTTTTTTTTTTAAATTCTCTTGATTTATATTTTTGCGGCATGATTTCCTAAGGAGAGAGCAAAAAGTTGAAAAAGTTTAACCCAACTAAGGAAAACTATTTCTATTTTTATATTTTTGTTTTTAAAATTTTTTTCATTGACATATCACTCGATGTGACGGCAATTTTATTTTGACATTTTTGGTGAAATGTATCCTTTGTCATTTGACTATAATAACGAATCGATTGACACCTTGTTCGCCTAAATTGATTCAATAGTGTTCCTGCTACAGTACATACATCGAGTACATACATGCATAGTGGATATATACATAGACTGCTAAAATCATAACATTTCCTTTTGTCTTTGTCGTATTCGGATGAAATATAATATATCATCGATAGCTTTACGAATCGTAGGTAAGACTTGATCCCTCATTGGGACAAAAGATCCCGGGATCATCTCATCCTCAAATAAAAGGACTAAGTCTCCCCATACATAGTAAGGTTATAAAAAATGCCATACTCAAAACTAGTGATCACGTATTTTAATGTAATCAAGGCCAATCTACACTTAAATAAACGACTAACACAATAAACACACCTACTAATAGTATTTCTTTCACTTTTCATCAAATAAATCCAGTTAAAACTTACCGAAAATTAAATATGGCACGACACAAATATTCCACCGTCCGTCATTTGCAAACTAGTGATATTAGTCACAACGCGCCAAGATAGAAAGTAAAGTTAGGCATAAATGAATGAGTTCTGCTATCGTAAAAAAATATATCACGTTTGTTAGAACTAGAAATCAAGTTTACCAAGTGTCCCCTAGGGATCAACCATCCCCAGTTTCCCCTACGTGTTTAATTTTGCTAAATTCATAATTATAATTTCAAATGCGTTAATCATTGAGATTAAAAAGAAAAACTAAAAATGTATTAAATTTTATACTTTTTCCAGCTTTCTCTTTTTACTTACTGTTAGTTAGACTCCCCTGTCCCTTAATGCATCCGATCATCCGTCTGGCGTCTACCACAGGAAACCGTCATTAATTTTTCACAGAATGTATAACTATGACCGTTCTAACGGCATATAATAAAAATAAAAACAAATAAATAAGAATGGACGGGTCCCCATACGTTTATTACCGTTACGTACACGTACCGTACCGTATACGTACCTGTTTTTTCTACGGTGGTATAGAAACCTACATCTACGGGTCCGACTCGCACTTAACCGTTTTTTAAAAGATGGAAAAGCGTTTATACCTTCGTCGAAACTTAAACGCGTCTCTTGTTTATTAGTGAAATCACAAGAATAAAGATTTTTTGGCTTTACATATCCTATTTGAGTATAAAAAATTCCAAGATAGCAATTTTTTTTTCGTATACTTTCAAAAATTTTAATTGAAAGGAATGAAAAAGTAATAAATGAGGAATACATAAGTGAGCAAATTCGAACATAATTTTTATTCGCACCTGTGTATTTGAATGTTACATTATTTTTTAATTCAAAAAATCTTTTGAGTCGAAAAAAAAATAAACGAAATTTTTTTATTCAATTCTCTTTTATTTATTTCTTTTGTTTTATATGGAAGATGGCAAGAAAATATCATTTTTGACAATTAAAAATGTTTGGAATTTTCATTCTCCTATTCATTTTTACGTGATTTTTACGATTACGATTCCACTAGCTTTAATTTTTATTTTTAAGCTACTTAGAAGAAAAAGAAGGAATTGACAAAAAAACAAGCAGGAAATTCCCAATCGAAAATCGAAATATATATTTTTAAATATTTTTTTGTTTTTTGTGTGTTCATCGATTAACGAATTAACTTTGTGGTTGCCTATATTTTGTTTCGGGTTTTTAAACTTCTTTCCCATATAATTCTAATCAATTCTAATAGCTTAATTAACAGGACTACCTATGTACACGTCAAGCGGCGGTATCCGCGTTTTTGTCTTTTTTACTGACTGATGCCTTTCATTATTTCATGTATTAGGGCCGATTTACATTATCTTAGTGTTTAGGAGAGTATTTTAGTACAACTTGAAAGGCAAGTGCTTTAGTGCTTTAGTGCGCTGCGAGTGAACGTTTACATTTCTTCCAGTAGAGTTCATTTCAACGCCACAATGAACGCGCAACGAAGTTGCCAAATACGCGCTATTCGACGCAAAATACTAACTGTAGTTGTAGAACAAATAGAAGACGACATTTTATTCGAAATAAATAAACCGAAACGAATATGGGAGCGTCAATGAATTAGTCGCAGATCCATGCTTGGAGGAAGTTCTTCTGTTTTTAATGTTCCAAAAAAATTCGTGAACAACATATTCAGACACAAATTTAATAGTTGTATCTTCCGACCATTTACCCATCTTTATAAATAAAAACACGCACGCGTTTCACGGCACTAATGCACTCTCCTAAATATTTTACTAAACTACGTGTTTACACACAACGAGGGAAGAGCCGAGTGACGCGCCGAGGTATGCGCGGGCGCGGGAGGGGTATTACTTGAAACAAAAATAGAAAGCGATTCTATTTTGATTCAACTTGAAAGCGAGTAGAACCGTACTAAAGCAAGTAGAACCGTACTAAAGCAAGTAGCGTTTACATGTTTCAACTAAAGTACTATCCTAAAGTACTCTGCTAAACACTAAGATAATGTAAATCGGCCCTTAGTTAGCATTATTTTGTAAGTCATAGAATAATTATTAAAGCTTATAACCTACCTCAGTAAATAGCTTTACTAACGCAAATTGTTTTTTATAAATCAGACGAACGATTAAAGTTGAAACAATGAAACAAACTCTACAGCTTTGTGAGATAATTATAACTTTATTAACAGTCACAAAATTATTATATAGAAGATGACCTAAACGGAATCAAATTCATATTTTAAAACCTTATTAAACGAATATAGATTATTTTTTATAGGACGGTTACATCCTGAGATAAGCGCATTAAAACTTTATTTTATTCATAATACCAATAATTAAAAATAATTTAATTATAATTTATAAAATACTTATTTTTTAAGCAAATGTGCAAATGTTTAAATATCGAATACATTACGTAAATGTTTAAATATCAAATTAATATTTCAATTACACATGAAACAATATACATTTTTTTGTGTTACTTATCTATAATAGATAGAGATACGTATTATCTATATTTAATATTTTTATTTTATGTAAATTTAATGTATTTCAAAATTATCTAGTAATTTTGTATTTGTAAAGATCGATTTGTACTTATAATCTGTTAATAATATAGATATATATATATTTATTACTTGGCGAACTATTAAAAGAAAATTTAAGGTATAGTATTTTATCTTCAGGTCTGGAGATAAATTATTAATTTAGCTCACCTATACAATACTTTTAAAAATGTTCCAAATCCTCGACAGGTAGCAACTTCGCCGGTATAAGTTACAGTCATATTTGTTTATTTTTTGTTGTGTAATTAAAAATATTCACTTCATATATTAATATCACAGATATAGTTAATTAGACTATTATTTTTGATTGTATTAACACTGATAAATAATAAGAATCACTCTATGTGAGCAATTTTTTTTTAATCTATACAATACACTCTACAACACTAAACGTTTTTTTTAATGCGGTAACTTATTAAAACAAAGTCGCACTGCAGTCTCATATAACTCCACTCAAACACAATATAAAAGTCATAAAACTAACTAACACAGCTAACTAACGTCTAACACCAATCTAACACTAACTAAAACAATGACGTACAAACGTACTCGGCGACTAAAACGGTTTATCGAATACGAGAGTCGCATTCCGCATTCGAACGAATCCGCGCCCGCACCCCTACTACCTACGGACTATATGAATGAAGCATAGAGTAGAGTGGAGTAGAGTGAGTAGTAAATTGAAATACACATGTACTCTGTGAAATACACTTTATCATTACAATTTGGATTCTCTGTCCACGACAATTTGTAACAAATATTACAGAGTACAAATAAATAGGCAGCGGTGTCATATCACTTTTCAGTTTATTTAGTCGATGTTTTATTTTCAGTGTCATTACTTTCCTATTACATCAAAAAATGAAATAAACTTCTAATAACACAGAATAATGGCAATAATAAATAATTTATTTATAGTCAACATCTTAAAGTATTATTCATTACTTTTAATATGACTGACCCTTTGGCGCAGTTTGCAGTGACCCTGTTTTCTGCTCCAAGGGTTGTGGGTTCGATTCCCGCCCTGAGTCTGGGTGTAATATATGTTTATTTATATATGTATTATTTATATGTATATTTATTTTGAAAAAAAGTATATCAGTCGGCTGTTACCTAAAACACAGGCATTAAGTTGCCTACCTTAGGAACAGACGACCGTGTGTATGTTTTAAGCATATTTATTTATTTATTTATTTATAATAAAAAGATATTACAGTTACATTGCTTTCTTTCCCGTATCTATACTCCGTGTCATTCCCGAATCCCGATCTAATGTGTTTATAATTTTGACGTGATAACGTCTTATGCTGAGGCCACACTAACGGAAAACGTCAATGCCTATCATCGTGATAAACATTGCGTTAATTTTTAACGCGATCTAAAGTGAGTGGTTACACTTGAATGTTCGACGTGAATGCCTATTCTTGGTGATAAAATTGGCGCTCAATTTCAAGCAAGATGGACGTTGACGATGCACTTATGATCCCGTCGCGCTTACGGTGCATACGCTTCACTGACATACGTAGTGTCATAGTGTGGCCGCTTCAACGCATTGACTCTCACGGTTATGTCTTTCATGTACCGCTAATTGAACTATCATCTAAAGTAAAACGGCAATTAAGTAACGCAGTAAGCAACAAGTAACGGCATTGTGTTGTCAAAATATCGCATTAAATCGTGGCTACACCTACATTCATTGCGATATTAAACGGCATTTCTCTTAAGTGTGGCTCCAGCATTATAAATCGATGAACGGTGGCTGCACGCACGAAAGAGCATGACTTATTGTCACGTTCCGCTTGACCCGAGTGTGCAAGCGAGAGCGTGGAACAAGCGGTAAAGAGGCATGATCAGCCTAAGCGTTAGGCTTGTGACGCATCTATTTCTCTTCCACTCCCTCAGCCGATGCGTCCGAGTAGACGAGAACTCGATTTCCTACTGTTCCTATCATCGTCTTATCCTTAACAGAATAACGTAGATTGGAGGATCTTAAATATATAAGTTGTAAATAAATTGTTAATAGCACATTGTTATCTGTATCCAATCGTGCCCTCTTTATCGCTTGTTCTGCGCTATCGCTCTCGATACGTGACAATGACGTCATGTTTTTCGAAAAGCACCAGGTAGATTTCATCAATTTACTAGACATTATCACGTCAAAAATATTTGAATTAACGAGTGCAAATAAATGTTAAATTATCGAAAAAATTATAATTTTTAATTAACTCCTTCTTTGTATTATACAAAATAATAATAATTCAATGATAATAATTCAATTCAATTCATAAAAGTATGCAATTTTTCAGCAATATTTTCTTATCACATTATAACGTAAAATTATCGTCCATATACCGACTTTACAGACAAACATTTTTTTGTAATGTAACATAAAATATACAATATATTATTATCAACACATCAATATTACTGAGATAAATATTAATATTATTATAAATATTAATATATTACTTGTTCGACTATACACAACTTACGGAGCCTCCGGACGCCACGCGGCAAGCAGTGTTGCCAGATTTTCTTCCGACTAAAAACGCGGAAGTCAAATTCAATGTTAAATTTTTTTTTCAAAATATCTATTATAGAAACTCATTATAATTTACAAGAAATGTCGCTGTATACAATTTACTACATTTAATTAAGTTTAAAAATTAATTAGATGTACTACATAATTTAACTTTATACCACATCCTTAATGTGCATCCACACTTGTGACCACTTGTGACTTTGTTGTTTGCATCTGGAATTACAAATTTATAATCTGTGGTTTTATTTGGTAATATTAAAAAAAAAAAAACAAAACGCCAAAATGGCTGAAATAAAGTTTGCATTGTAAAAATTTAAGATTTTGCTAATCGAACAGAAGAGAATTTAAAAATTAACTTAGCCGTTAAAGTGAGCGAAGTACTAATTATGATAATTTCAGTTTATATTTTATATTAACTCAACGTATCCTTTGTCTTAATAATGAGTGACATTACTAACAACGAGTCGACCGAAGTGTCGGAGAAGCCGGTTCAAGAAAACGATGTTAAATTCCCGCCCTTCCCTGGTATGTTATAAATTGCTTACAGTAATGAGCTTTATTTATTAATGAATATAATTAATAAATATTTTTAACTTCAGATAATTGAAAATCAAAAAATGGCATAGCTTATTAAAAAATAAAATCTATCAAAACAATAACTGTCTTAATGTCACCTTCCGATTTTAATTTTAAATTGCTTTATTATATGATCATAATGAAAAGAAACTAAATCTTTTTTTATTAGATCCAACTGATGACGATTTTGAAGATGATATACCAGAGGAGGAGAGAAATTACTATAAAAATAAATTCAAAGGTAAGCACATTCATGACATTAGTAAAATCTCGCGATTATTATATATTTTACTAATGAAAATATATTTTTTTAGATTTGAATACAATAACGAGTGCAAGATTACACTGTACTGCTTGTGATCGACATTTGGGATGCTCAGCACGCAATGGAATTAGAATGCGTCCACATCCAATGCTCCGTACTTTAGTATGTCACACTTGTCATGCATTTTACAATAGTGGAGAGTTTGAAAAAGGTGATGATGGTTCAGAATTGTATTGTCGTTGGTGTGGACAAGGAGGACAAGTCTACTGCTGTTCAGATTGTCCACACGTTTTTTGTGCAGTAAGTATAATTTAATAACCCTTTCTTTCACTTTTGTAATAGTGCATTATCTCAAGATCCTAAAAATTTATTTCAGAAATGTATAAGAAGAAATTTTGGTAATTCTAAAATTAAGGAAATAGAAGAATTGGATGATTGGAAGTGTTTTAAATGTAATAATAATTGCTTATGGGATCTTCGTGCCATTTGTTGGGCTGTTCTCCGATACTGTGACTTAAAACACAAGTTAGTTTTACTTTTTGTTTAGACCTGATTATTAGCCTAGCGAAGTTATATCACTGAAAAGATAAGAGAGATACATATAATTTTAATCTTAAGATATATATCACTCATTTACCTCTTCAGCTCATTTAGCTCAGTAAATGACCAAGTATCTCTCTACTTTACTTAGCTGAGTGACATATTATAGAGAAAGAAATACACAGGTACGTTTAAGAAGAGCGACATACTCATTGCCAGTCGTAGACTTAGTAACTATCATTGAGTCAACAATTTTCCTTCATATTTGACACGCTTAGGACTGTCAACTTAAACGCCAGATAACCCCAAAATATTTTACGAACATTCACCTGTTATGCAACAAGAGTAATTTGAACTGATTTGTTTGCTATTCCTAATAACAATAAAAGAAATTTAGCGGTGCGTGCTGTTGCTTAGATTTAATTTTTTAATGCACCCTAATGCTGTCAGCAAAAAATACTTTTTCGCTTGTTCAAAGCAAGACAATTACAATTACCTTATGAATCAAAAAATACAGAGCCATAGCTAACTATCACTCTCTTTTGCATGATAAGCACCATCATCCAATCGAGTCGCTCGCTCGCTCTCACTAGTCTCGTTTACTCTCACTCGGTACTTCAGTATTTCGAAAATGAATCATAAACCTAGTGAGCTAAAGATACATTTGAAAAGCAAGTGAGCTGATGAGAGACTAGTTCAATTGAAAAGTTTAGTTTCATTTTTATCTTTCTCTCATGAGTTACTGGTCATACATGTATGTTAATAGGGTACTTTCGATAGTGAAAAATATAATAATATAATTATGAAATTTGATAAAAACAAAAATTTATGTATAATATATTATTATATTATGTATAAATATACTTAAATATTCTGATTTTGAGTCATAAAAGCTCATTATTGTTTTATTACATTGAAATTAAAAGCTGTAATTTTTAATGTGCATATCACGTGACCTAAAACACGAGCCGCCATGGTGTGACGTCGTAAGGACAATGTTTCGTTCCGATTTACACTGCGAGCACAGCTCTGTGCTCTTGCTTGCGAAAAATTCGTTCATTTATTGAGTGCTAGTACACTGCTACAGTACCATAGAGAAATATATGACGTCATAAATAGCCGCCGTTTTTGTACTGTGAGCACTGGCACTTTCGAGGTAAGGTGCTTTCAGTACTTTGATTACGTGATCAAAAAATATAACAGCGCGAATTATTGTTATTATTTTTAATTAATATTGTTATTCAAAAATGTCAATAATATTCAAACAATATTTTTTCTTGTTGAACATACATACATACATATAATCACGCCTCTTTCCCGTAGGGGTAGGCAGAGACCACTTCTTTCCACTTGCTACGATCCTTACATACTTGTTTCGCTTCGTCCACTTTCATTATTCCCTTCATACATGCTCTTCGGTTTAGGGCACTCTTGACCTGGCCTTTTTTCAAGACGTCTTTAATTTGATCTTGGAACGTCCGCCTAGGTCTACCCCTTCCAGCACTTTCATTCACACTCGCCTTATACATTGTTGAACAGAAAACGTATATATTTTTATTTGAAAACAATGTCAAAAATTCAGTAACTATTATAGTACAGTACTTACAGCAAACTAAAAAGGAACAGCTTTGCAGTATACTGAATTAACGTCACACCTCACTACTCTCACAATCAGTGTAATTCGGAACACAGTTTTAACAATATTACATCACCATATTGACTGACAGCGTTTTCGCGGGAATAAAAAGGGTTTAAAATGTAATCAAATTTTATGGCAAGTATTTTAAGTCAATTTCAAGTCAATTTTAAGTCTATTTTGCCGAAATATATTTTTTTGTGGCTTTGTATTAGGAAAATCAACATTGTTAAGTACTTTTTCAAACATAGTAGAATACCCTATTTAATATTGATGAAACAGTTTTTAAAGTAATTTTTAATATAAAACAATTTTAAAGATGATTACAAAGTATTTACATCCAATGAAAGTAAATATGTATTTTTTTTTTCCTAATCAGAATCGCATATGAAACCTCGGATATGGTTTTAAGGGAAGCATATCAAAATAACTGCGCTCAGGACCATTCTGAATGCTGTAAGAACAAAATAAGAAAAAAGGAACAAAAAAAGAAGGAAGCAGAATGTACCTCAACAACGAGAAAGTCTAATACTGCTTCTGTAATTTCTAAAATACCACCAACTATACAAGTAACTACTTTCTAATTTTATTATTTAAATGTAAGAAAAGCACTTTAAATGACATAACTGATGTTTTATAATTTATTTTAAAGGTAAAGAAATTTGCTTCAATTAGTATGGAAGACCCTTTAAGTATAAAAATTGAAAAGAAACCACAAAAACGTCCAGCAAGTCCGAAACAAAAACCTATATTAATAAAGAACCCTATTTCAATATCAAATAAGATGATCAATCAAATGAGCCCAATGCCGAAAAAAATTAGAGTAAGATCTAAAAAAAATTAATATTTTATCCTACGTTATTATGATAATTCAATTATAAATAACATGAAAATTATTTTTTAGCTACCAAACACGACAGTGATAAATCCAATGAGGTTTAGCAATGATAGAAAAATCCAACAGACTTACATAAACAGTAACTTTACCAGAATAAGACCTAAGGCACCACCAATGTCGATCATGTATAATGGTTACAACAATGCTGCCACATACAGCAATGACAATATTAATTTATCATTAGAAAGTCTAACACAGGTACTGTTTGTTTTTTTAAATTTGTAAGTATTTAAAATCTGTTGTACATTAATTTTTTTTTTAATTTGTTTTGTAGGGAAATTAATTGGGTTTGAATGTAAATTGAATCTAGTTGTTATTGTTCTGTTTTGGGATAGATTATATTAGACCTCTTAAAAAATGGTGCATAATATATAAAATAGTCGGAATTTTTTTTTTCCATATACAGCATTTATAAATCAAATTTAGCTTTTTCATATAAGCAAACATTATTATATTGAATTAGAATTATTGTTTTTATATTTGAAAAAATTTTATTTAGATAAAATTTAACAGATGTCAATATTTTGTCCAATTAAAACATGCTAGTTGACCCGTGCGAAAATTTGGCACAATATTGTAGTCATTTAAATGTAAAAATATACATATTAGTTTTATCATCACGGATGATACAAGTCAATGTTATTGAAATTAGAGATACTTACCTATTTTAATACCTTGATTTTATCTCATAAATAAAATGAATTAATTCACATTAATAATTATCAGTAATAATTTATATCATTCTTAGTAATTCAAAATTTTAACGCTTTATAGAATTATGTATCTACAATGTATGATAGATTAAAAACACTTGTGTTTATTTTTTTTAAATATCACATTATTAGTTACAATAAATATAGTATACATGGTTGAATACACTGTTATCAGATGGCGCTCGTATCGTTAGAAATAAATGTATTTTTTTTTAATGATATTTGTTTTTTAATTATTTTTTTATAATTTTCGTTAAAAGAAGGAACATAGCTTTTTTTTAAATTTTGGGTAAGTATTTAAAAAGATCTCGTCTCTCCAGGAAAAAACACCTTTTAGAAATAATTTATACTAACTGACACGTGCGAAAATTTCGCACAATATTGTAGTCAAATAATGTTACTATTAAAATAAAAATTAAATGTTAATATGAAAATAAGTAAAATGTATGAGTTCTTGATGTTCTAAAAACACCTTTAGAAATAATATATATGATAATAATTATTTAAGGTATCAAAACTTAAATATTCCCAATATCATTTTACTAGTGATGAATTATTAAAATGGTTTATTTTTCAAAGGGTTTGGACATGTCGGCTGTTGCAGCAATTGCAGGCAATTCTAACGATGATGATGTTGTTTGTACACCAGATTTCCCCCTTGAACCATTATGCGAGGTAACTCCAAGAATCTCATCTTTAATCTAGTTTTTTTTTTTTAAATAAATAGTAATAATTTTTTTAGAAGTTGCAAAAAAGTCCCAAAAGAACCACCGAAATTGCAAAATTGTGAATTATTTAAATTTTTGTGTAAATATGTTGTAGAAAATGTGTAAGTGGCTTTGCTGTTTTTAAAAAAAATATAACTTACAACTTTTTAAAAATTATACTGTTATTGATTTTAATCATTCATATATCCGAATTATTACAGAATAGAAAAAAATAATCAAAAACTGTTATTTTATTTAAAAAAAAAAATACATTGATTTCTTCAATTTACAGTATTTGTTACAAAATTCTAGGTAACGGAAGACAATGGTGATGATGACGTTCAATGCATGACACCCAGTCCGGTCATTACACCGAAGCTACCGCCACCACCGCTGGTAGTGCGTAATAATAATTCCTTACCAGACTTGACTCCAGAAAATATTGTGCAAATGACGGAAAATGATGTTACAGTTAATGCAAATACAGGTGGTCTTAAGTTCCGAGTGGATCCTCAAACTTTGTCGTCTAACAAAATGTATCGCCTACCAGATGGACGTATATTTGCTATAAATGCAAATCCTAATATGCCAGGAGGATATTCGGCTACCATAGTCGCTTTGACGGACAATAATTCGACAAAAGTCACGTCTAAAGGAACAACATTTGCTGCTAAACTCAGTGCAGTGTCTGCACAAGCTGCAACACCCCCTCCATTAAAATACGTAAATCGCAACCAAACAAGTCGCAGTCCAAATAAACGCACTACTCCTAAGTCTGTTAAAGTTAACCAAGGAACTGATTCATCCAGAATTTGTGACTTGAATGTGCCCGTAGAATGGTATCGCTACAATTTGATCGATGCTATTGATGCTTTAGAGTATTCATTGTCAAGATTACATCACTTGAAAAAAAATGCCACTACCATGCATTTACGGACACGCTCTTTGAATGAAATGCGAAACTTACATCGGTCATTAGAGCGTTCATTAAACACCTCGATGACAAGATTTAAGGAAATTCGAGATAATTTAAATAAGGAATTTAAACAATATATTACAAAAAAAACAAGCAGCAACATCAGCGATGATGACGATGTAGAAATATTGCATGAGGATAACAATGATGATCCAATTTTCATTGATGAAAATTCACTCGAATCTAACGCTAATGATAACCAAGAGGTTGACTTAACGGCTGTGGGCAGCAGTGATCTTAATGACAGTAATGAAAGATCATCAGACAAAAATGATGTATCAAGAAATGAATCTGATCAATTGAACCCCGATGATAGTACCTTCATGAAAATAAATGATAATGTGGCAGCTCACACTTTAGCCGATAAACAGAATGATATTCAAGAATATGAAAATTTAAATGATAATGTTTACAATAACTTGGAAAAAAATTCGGACGATAAAAAACCTATTGAAAATCAACATGAAGAAATAAAAGAAAATGGAAGTGATCAGAAACATAGTGAAGAACTGTTAACCAACATTGTTTGTGAGACAGATAAAAAATCTGGTATTACTGATAAAAATGAAAAAATTGAGGAGAATATCATAAGTGAAAATGTAGCTTCTTCAGATAACGACAAAAAGATTCAAGATTCTGAAATGAGCGAGGAAATGATCGAAAATTTGTTAAAAGACGAAAATGACGATACTCAGAACATTCAGTCATTTGATATTTCTGATGAAATACATGATGGTCTAGCTGCTGAAAAGAATTAAATAATAATAAAAAGTTAAATGCACATGAGATAACTCCTATAGTTATTAAGTTTATTGTGGGGATAATTGATAATATTATAATTATATACATTAATTAGTAATAAAAATCATAAAAGTACTGTTTCATTATCTATCTTTAAGTAATTAAGTAGAAAAAAGTTTAAGAGTTTTGTTACTGTAAATGCTTTTGTAGGTATTTGTTTACTTTTAATTGTCTTATCATAATTATATTCAAGCTTTCTTCTACCACCGACGGTCCCGGTTTCGTTTCCGTCGTATAAATATATATTTCTGAGATAGGTATTGGTTCTTGTGTGTCTACTAAACGTGCCTGAGATCGTGTAAAGCCGTCGGTCCCGTTTATTATCATAGAAAACTGATAATGATCGTTGGGGAAATCTTCTACCAACCCGCAGTAGTGCATCATGGCAAATTAAGCTCTAAGGCCTCTGCCTTGAATATTACGGGCAGCGGGGCGGCGGCGGCGCGGGAGCGGGGCGGCCAACGCAGACCCGTAACCAGCAGTCGCAATCGCGCACCATTTTAGCCACTTGACTATAGCGGCCTAGTGTTCTGTTTGCGGTTTTATCGTCGAGATATTTGTTTTGATGAAATAATTTGCTCTACCACGTCTGACGTTTTGACACGTCACCAAAATAAATTGCACAACACTGCAATGCAGACGCGCGGGCGGTCACCGCATGACTCGAGTGCAGTAGTGCACCGCTCGTTGCCCGCTCCCGCGCCGCTGGTTTCGAGGATCGGTCCATTTGATTATACGCATAAGATCTTGCCGCTGCCGCCGTCGCTCCGCTGCCCGCAAGATTCGAGGCAGAGGCCTAACTCTTCTTCTATTTTATTATTATTATTTCTTCTGTAGAAGAAAAGGCCCTTGCCCAACAGTGGAATATTTACAGACTGGTTCAATTCAGTCACAGATCACCTCTAATAGATACCGCATATAGAAAATTTTGTTTAATTTAAAATAAGCCAACATTGGTGGAATGTGAGGGGCGTGCGGGAAATAACGCGGGACGTGATTGGCAAGTTTCAATACGCGTTCTTTCTGACATTCGTCATAGTGATGTGAAAGAAAAATTAAATGTCAACATTTTTGATAAATGCTTGAAACGAAATTTTTGGAACTTGTACAAAAATATATTTAAAAAATAAACATTAATATACACTAAAAAAGATTATTAATTAAAAAGTGTAACAAAATAATAATTATTGAAACGTTTACACTATTTAAATTAATTAAGTATTACTTTGAATATTAGTTAAGAGATCAGTACTTTTCGATAAGTTTTAAGTGTACATTTCCTTTTCATTGACATTTAGGAAAAGGATATTGTACTGTACTTTTAGAATATTCGAATGAATTTTATTTTAATTTTCAATGGAATATTGCGCCATTTTTTCGTTACTAGAATTACTAGTGGATTTTCCACAAAACTTTATGGCAGAAAAGGGCACTATTGACGCTGACAATTAAGCTTTATTTACTCGAAACTACTTTTTGTTTTTAAATATTAAAATTTAAAAATGAATGCGTGACCACAGGTCTATTCTATGGGCGATACTGAAATTAGAAAATCGAGCATCGAGTTATATAGGTGTAATTGTGCAAATTTATTGCGGACATAATTATATTAACTTGAGGTATCTATTGAAGGTAATTTGTGAGTTCAGTATAGTTCAACTATATTCAAAATATTACTATGTAACAAAAAAAAAAGATAAATGGTATTAAATTATAGAGCTAAAAAGCTTTTACATTTTTATATAAAATTGGAGGCACTAAGAATCCTCGATAAAATCTCTTTGCAACTAGTGTTTATTTAATTTTGTAATGTCGTTTAGTTAAAAATAAGTAAACCAAAAGAAGTTTTTCCATTGAAGCATTTGAAAGTTAAAATTTAACTCGCAATTTATTTAGAAATGCCTATCGATTTTAATAGGATTAAAATTTTACAAAAAAAATATTGTAATGTTTTTATTAACGAATAAAGTAATGTAAAATTTACATTGAGTGTTAAATAAGTACAATTTCATTGGGAAATAAAAATATATAAAGAAGAACGTCTAGTTCTCTGTAGCAAATTTAGAAATTAAACTCATTAAATTTGTTAATAATCAGATGTTTATAACTTATGACTCTTACTGAAATAGGTACGTGCAAACGCTAGTTAAATTTTGATTGAAGTTAAGTTTAAGTTTGATCTGTTGCATCAAAAATATTCTGGATTCAGTTCGTCACCCTCATGGCTGCGCATTTGTTAAGGCGTTTTTAAATTGCGAAAATTTTAAATGTATCGAAAAGTATGAGATCTTTCGTTACTTAGAATTATTTATAAATATAGTTATTTACTACACATTATGTAATACACATAAGGTGATTTCAAAACATTAAAAAATAATCTTCTACATATCGCACTGGCACCCGAGAATTCAATACAAAAATATATGTATATATCTATAATTTAAAAGACGTGTTATTATTAATATATAAGTAACCGATTTTTGTAATAACTGCACTGAAGCGATAAATAACCGAAGACTTCAATTTGTTTCAAGTAAAAATTAAGCTATTTTACCGACTGCCATTTCATGAACATAGTCAATTTAATTTGTTTTATTGGAAAATTATACATTTAATATACAAATTTAAATTAATGAAAAATTATTTTAATTTAAAATAAGATGGGATGACAAAGTATATTTATTTTGTTAGTTTAGTTCCATAATTTATTTTTAATAGAACTTTTTATTTTTCTAAATAATTTGTACACCAACCAGTGCATATTAGAAAAGATTATACTTGAAATAAAAAAAAATATCGAATGTAAGTTTTGTTTTCTTTTTTAGGTCTGTTTTGCAATTTTAAATAATAATTATGAATGTAATATTTTTAAATATTTGAAAGCTACCTGTAATACATTTTAACATGGGGTTAATTTCTAAATTTGCACACGAATATATATTTGTTAATAACAAAATTGTATCTACTTATCTATGATTTTTTTTTTAAATACTTCAATAAAGACGCTATTCGCTGTGGAACCGTGTATTATAAAAAAAGAATATCGCATGCTCACTTTTAAATATATGTAATTTAGAATCAAAAGTAGCTAAAATTTTTAGAAATTATTTTTATAGTTAACGAAACATGCAATACTTTAACGAATAGCAATATAGCATGCTTTTACAGTCCCATTGAGAGTTTATTCAGTAACGTTAATCGTTTTGAGAAAATAAATGCTTGAAATTTAAATTCTTAAAAATACACATTAAAAACAGTTAAATTAGATTACCACAGTTTTGTATTTTAAAAAGGAAACTACGAAACTATACTTAAGCCAAATTCGAAATAAAATGTGTTTCGGCCACTTTCACTTTTCTACCGCTTGGCTAAAATACTAATAATGTACAAGGGGAGCACAATCCCTGTGACTGACAACACTCAGGCGCAATCGCCGCGCCCTGTCAAGTCGACTCAGTGCATTCGCCGCGAAGAGACGCTAAAAATCTTCCGCTATTCATAGACGTGTGTGAACGCGATCTAACCGCTTAACCGCTAAGGGTGATACCCAGTTCGCGTGTGACCGGAGTACGGCCACTGAACTTTTTCTACCGCAGCAGCAGTGTGTAAGCACTGGAGCACCCGATCCTTGAAACCACCAGGCGCCTGGTACGTGCAGGAGGAGAAGACACAGGTGAGTGCTTCCCTTTTAACATTAGAGGTACTGACGCCTACCGGGGGGAATCGGGGAAGTGGCCTTTATTTTCAACCGCGTACCCAGCACATGAACCACCCTTATTTTACTATAAACCGCTCCTACATTACTGGTCCTTCTTCGCTGGATTCGATCCTAGATTATCATTCTTTTTTTACCGCTTTTTGCAATTATATTTTGTTTCACCGCTTAAAGACCGCGTGGTCGCGTGGTCTTTCTCTCACCGCTTACAGACCTTAATAAGGCTGTAATTTACGAATTTTTATTCCCGCTATTTTTATAATTAGTATATATTAAAATTAGTATATATTAATTTTCGCTTTTACTTACACTGCAATATCATATTATTTTGTGAATTTGCATACTTATACTCGCTACAATAATTCGTTTTAATGTACCATTTTATTTGTTACTCGTCATATTAACTGCATAATATAAAATTGACCTTTGAACGTTTCGCTTAGTATTGAATGCATTTCTCGGCTCGTTGACTCGCATCATTAGTACCTACTCAAACGCATTTTTATTATCCTACCTTAAACTACGCATAATTAATTATTAATCAAAATGAGTCGATCGCAAAAGATAAATACCGATGTTCTTATGACAATTAAGTTAATAGAATCTCGTATGCAAGCCTATTTTAGTAGGTTACAATCTATTTATGACGCGTCTAATAACATAAGTACTTCTCAGTTAAAAGATAAATTTTTACGTTCCGCTTATAATGTCGATCAGTTGAGGACAGACTATCTTAAGTCGATAGACGAATTAAATTTACTCAAAATGCAAAATGATCCTGAATTTTCTCCGGACTATAACACGTTTAACGCGTTCGATGAAATTTATTGTATCGTAAAGTCTGTCGTACAACAGCTGCAAGGTCAGAATACACCGATGCCTACGGAGAAATCTAGATTAAATTTACCTCCTATTAATTTAAAAACGTTTGATGGAAACTTAAAAAATTGGCCATCATTTTTTGAATGTTTTAATAACGCAGTACATAATAATACAAATTTAAGTAATTCTGATAAAGTATTTTATCTGTCGGGTATTCTTGAAGATTCCGCATTAACCGCTATTTCAGGTATACCGCCTACCTCAGATAATTACGATTTAATATATACTACGCTGGTTGACAAATACCAAGACATCCGCACACTCGGAAGTACATATTTACAACAAATAATAAATTTAAAACCGCTGACCATGGCTTCAGCCAATGGTTTAAATGTCTTCTTAGATACATTCGCAAATTCAGTTTGTTCTTTCGATCGATTGAATATTGCAGACAAAAAAGATTTTATTTTTCTATTTTTAGCATTACAAAAGTTAGATAAAGAAACTATTCGTAACTTTGAACTTTATGTTAGAAGTGAAAAATTGCCCACTTATGAATCTTTAATTAAGTTTATAAAGGAACAAGTGAAAATTATGCAACGTTCCTCATCGAATACTTTTCCTTCGAAGAATACTTTTAATACTCAATCCACTAGTAAAAACTCATATAGAAAATCTTCTTCGAATTCCGCACCTAAACCGGTTTATAATGCTACGCACACTAAGTCTTTTATTACTTCAGAATTAAATAATAATTGTTGTTCATTATGTTTAAATTTAGGTCACCAACAATTTTATCGCTGCCCTAAATTTCTTAAATTAACGCCTAAAGAACGCTATAATATTGTTAAAGAAAACAATAGTTGCTGCAACTGCTTAAGTTTTAATCATAAAACATTTTTATGTAAATCGAATAAATCCTGTAGTATATGTAAATCTAAAACGCATCATACTCTTTTACATTTTAATAAAAATGTAATATCGACTCCCGCCTCAGGAATCGAACCCCGATCCAACGCAGAACAAAACCCTGCTCAGCAAGCACCGCACCGCACCGCTGTGTCATCGGGCGCGACAGCTGATTCGTCTGCTATGCCCGGCTTGTGCGAGGCGTCTCGTACCGATGACGTTGCGCAACCGCTATCGATGTGTTCAAATACGTTTTTGAATGTGTGCGACAAGCGCACTGTTTTACTCGCTACGGCTCGTATTATATTACATACAAGAGAAGGTAACGAATACGTAGCACGCGCGCTGATTGATAACGGTTCTATGAATGACTTTATTACTGTTAATCTTTGTAAGAAATTATCGTTAAAAATTAATTCGCTTCCTGAACAAGTTACAGTAAACGGGTTTGGTGGTTCTTCTAAGGAGGTTAAGGGAGAAACTAATATTAAATTTTACTCGCGCTTTGACCGCAATATTTCTTTTAATTTACAACCACTTGTCGTGGAAAATATTACGGACCGCATTCCTACGCTGCCTATTGATAGGTCGATGTTGTCTTATCTTGCCCGCACGCCGCTTGCTGATGATACATTCTCTGATCCCGGTGAGGTCGAGATGTTGATTGGCGCTAAATTATTTACCCGCTTACTGCTGCCTGGCCGCGTCCATGGACCTCCAGGTACTCCTACGGGGATTCAAACTCCGCTTGGATTTATTTTAATGGGCGATGCTCCTGTCAAGTGTCGCTCCCCCCGCACCTCCGCTCCGCTTTCTCATACGTTGTGTACGTTTACCGGCCAGCCGTTAGATGTGCTGATGAGAAGTTTTTGGGAAACTGAAGAAGTTTCCACTCCTCGCTCCGCCTTGCTTAGTCATGATGAGCAAGTATGTGAAGATCTATACAAGTCTTCAACTACCCGCGAAGCAACAGGTACTTATGTTGTTTCTCTTCCATTTAAGACTAACCCCTCGGCTTTAGGTGACTCAATGCAGAGTTCTAAAAGTCGTTTTTTTGCTTTGGAGAAGCGTTTCTTGCGCGATCCAAATTACCGCTCCGCTTACAATAATATTATTACGGATTATTGTGAGAAGGATTACATTACTCCGATACTCGCAGACAGTAATCTTCCATCATTAGCTTACGTCATTCCGCATCACGGTGTAATACGTGAAGATAAAATTACTACAAAAATCCGCATGGTCTTGGATGCTAGTGCACGTACTGATACAGGGGTGTCACTAAATGATATTTTATTTTCCGGACCAAATTTGCAAACAGACTTGTTTACAATTTTGCTTAATTTCCGCTTATTTCCAATCGCACTCTGTGCTGATGTTGAGCAAATGTATTTGCGTATAAAAGTACATCCACAGTTTTATAAATTTCAACAAATACTTTATCGCTTCAACACTTCTGATCCTATTCAGTTGTTTGAATTTAAACGTGTTTGCTTCGGACTGACTTCCAGTCCATTCCTAGCACTCCGCACGCTGCGACAACTTGCAGACGATGAGAAAAATAATTTTCCACTCGCCTCTGAAGTGATTAACGATGGTTCTTTCTTCATGGATGACATTTGTTGTTCCATAAATGATGTGCACTCGGCGCAGAAGGTAGCCTCGCAACTTATTGATATGTTCGCTGCTGGAGGTTTCAAACTCCATAAGTGGTTAAGTAACTCGCCCGAAGTGCTCTCTTCTCTTCCGCATAACCATTTACATCCACAATCACTCAATTTTACTTCAACCGCAACACAAAAGGTTTTAGGTGTAACATGGGAGCCTCATGAAGATAATTTTAATTTTTTCATTCGCCCCGCTGAGGTACCAGGTACTAAGCGAAATATGTTGTCTGTTATAGCCCGTTTATGGGATGTAATGGGTTTCGCCGCACCTTTAATTATGTTCGCTAAGCTCCTAATTAAAGAGCTTTGGTTAATAAAGCTAGATTGGGACGACGAGCCTCCATCGCATATCAAAACCCAATGGACAAGGTTCCAAAGTGAGCTTCCACTCTTGTCAAACTTATCCCTCCCACGTCACATTGGTGTGACTTATGGTTGCAACGCTGCACTCTTAGGGTTCTCTGATGCTTCTGAGATGGGTTATGGAGCTGTACTTTATGTTCGCATACAATCGAAAGACGGAGTCTCTGTACGCATATTGTGCGCAAAGTCAAAGGTTGCACCTGTTCAAACAATAAGTCTGGCTAGGTTAGAACTTATGGGAGTACATTTAATGTCTAAATTGATTCGCGTCGTTCTTAAAGCTTATGACAACCGCTTTATATTTAATAATTTTTTTGCCTTTTGTGACTCAACCATTGTTCTTAACTGGATAAATTCCAGTCCGCACCGCTTAAAAACTTTTGTAGCTAACCGCGTTACTAAAATTCAAGAATCTTTAGATGTTCAAAACGTTTATCACATTTCGGGAAAGGAAAATCCCAGTGATTGTTTGTCGCGTGGTTTAACTCCTGCGCAACTTATTTCGCATACTCTATGGTATAACGCACCGCCTTGGGTCCACCAAGATATTTCTCAGTGGCCTATTAAGCCCTTTGTACAAGTTAACTCCGCACAGGAATTACCTGAGTATAAGGCAGTCGTTCTGTCGAATATTTTACCGCTTTCCAATAAGGAAAATTCTACATTAACTTCGTTGACTGAACGGATTTCTAGTTGGTCAAAATTACTTCGCGTGCTTACTTATGTATTACGATTCTCGAAACGCTTAAAAACGCGAGGTAGTATTACCGCGGAAGATTTAAATAAATCGGAAAACCTTATAGTTCACACCGTTCAGGCTGCTTATTTCTCGCCTTTATTAAAATTATTACAAGCTGGCAAGCAACCACCTCTCTCGATGCGTAAACTGAGACCCTTTTTGTTCGAGGGTGTTATACGAGTCGGTGGTCGATTAGGGAATAGCGATTTAACTTTTGATCACAAACATCCTATTCTTTTGCCTGCTAAACATAAAATAACCGATCTTATTATCGATAATGTTCACCGCACCGCTTGTCATGCTGGACCGCAGCATGTGATTTCTTTGCTTCGGCAAAGGTATTGGATATTATCCGCTCGTCGCACTGTACGTGCGAGAATTCACTCTTGCATCGCATGTTTTAGAGCACGCCCTAAGCCTGCTCAGCCGCCGGTTATGGCTAACCTACCCAACTGCCGCTTAAAAATATCCAAACCTTTTGCTCACACCGGTGTTGACTACGGTGGACCGCTTATGATCACCTTGACTAGAAGACGTGGTATAAAAAGCCAAAAGGCTTATTTATGCGCTTTCGTGTGCCTGACTACTCGTGCAGTGCATATCGAGGTTGCCACCGATCTGAGTACTGAAGCTTTTTTGAATGCTTTCAAACGATTTATTTCTCGTCGCGGTCCTGTTGAAGGGATATATTCGGATCATGGCACAAATTTCGTTGGTGCAAAATCATATTTAACAGAAATTCAACAATTTTTAAGGTCTAACGCTTTCAGTGAAGAGTTTAAAACAGAATTATCTAAAAATCGCATTTCGTGGGAAATGATCCCACCTAACGCTCCCCACTTCGGTGGTGGATGGGAAGCGACCATTAAATCTTTTAAAACGCATCTTTTTCGAGTGATTGGTTCGCAAATCCTTACTTACGAAGAGCTCTTAACCGTACTCTGCCAGATCGAGGCAATTCTTAATTCAAGGCCGTTAGGAATACTCAGTGAAGATCCTGCGGAACCTTTACCTCTTACCCCTGCACATTTTTTAAACACGACGCCTTTGGCTTATCTTCCATCGCCTAACGTGGAAGAGGATAAACCAAATTTGCTATCACGCTTTATGCTGCTTGACGGACTGGTCCGTTCCTATTGGCGAAGGTGGAGTGATGAATATTTACACACGCTCCAGGTTCGGCAAAAATGGAATACGGATGTACCGAGAGTGCATAAGGGAATGATAGTGCTGATTATGCGAGATAATAGCCCTCCATTGCATTGGCCATTAGGCATTGTAAGTGATACGATTGAAGGTAAAGACGGTCATGTTAGGATAGCTTTAGTTAAAACTAAAACTGGTACATTAAAGCGTCCTATTGTTCGCCTCTGTCCTTTACCTAATATTTCCTAACTTTATTTCTTTTCTCGCATTAGTTTAAAAATTAAACCGCTATTTATTTTACTTTTACCGCATTAAAATATATTAATATTCTTGTTAATTATATTTAATTGTTTATTATTTATGTATATCCGCACTTTTTCTTGTAACCGCATTTTATTATAACCGCATAATTTATTTTATTGTTATTGCATTCATATTGCAACCGCGTATGTTTATACTTCCTTTTTTTTTTTTTTTTTCTTCTGCAATTGCATCTTCAATTTTATTTTGCTCCTCCTCGCACATCCCTCTCTTTTGTTAATTAGCCTATTTGGGCTGATTTTTTCTGCGTGTTGAAAGGCATTGCCTTTCAAGGCGGGGGATGCTGTTTCGGCCACTTTCACTTTTCTACCGCTTGGCTAAAATACTAATAATGTACAAGGGGAGCACAATCCCTGTGACTGACAACACTCAGGCGCAATCGCCGCGCCCTGTCAAGTCGACTCAGTGCATTCGCCGCGAAGAGACGCTAAAAATCTTCCGCTATTCATAGACGTGTGTGAACGCGATCTAACCGCTTAACCGCTAAGGGTGATACCCAGTTCGCGTGTGACCGGAGTACGGCCACTGAACTTTTTCTACCGCAGCAGCAGTGTGTAAGCACTGGAGCACCCGATCCTTGAAACCACCAGGCGCCTGGTACGTGCAGGAGGAGAAGACACAGGTGAGTGCTTCCCTTTTAACATTAGAGGTACTGACGCCTACCGGGGGGAATCGGGGAAGTGGCCTTTATTTTCAACCGCGTACCCAGCACATGAACCACCCTTATTTTACTATAAACCGCTCCTACAAAATGTTTACCAACAAAACGTTCCTTAGCAACCAACCATAGGCAGATGTTAACAACCTATTGGAAAATAATTATAATAATTATATTTCATAATATTTACATACACATTACACAGTTGTACAATCTACATAAAACTTGAAATAAATAAATCTGGGAGTTATATTTATATATGATCTATATTTATGTGTTATAGAGGTAAAATTTACTTGTTAACGTGTGTATAACTAATTTCCCACTGAATGATTTCTAAATATTTTCATAAATATGTATATGCTTATATTTTAAAAGCTACACTATCCCTGAATAGCATTCAAAATAAAACAATGTTTTGAAGTGGATTTATTATGATTAAAAATCTAAGTTCAGACACTCTTTCTCTTTTATTATTTATTTTTCTTTACTTCCGTTGAATAAACATAATAATTATAATATTTAAAGTGGTGTATAAAAATCGATTACAATTTACCTTTAACAATATAACGACTGATTAAAAAAAGACCAAATGTTGCTTATCTGCGAAATTTTCCTGTCAGTGCTAAATAATTTAGGGTTGTTAGATGTATATTAGTAATTAAAAATTTGTTAATTTTTGTTATAAGCTAATTTTCTTGCATATTACGTATTTGGCGCTTAAGTTCTAGGAAACAATGTCAAAGTAAAATTATAAATGTATAACTAGGAAATTGATGATAAATTAAAATTTTTCATTGATAGAAGTGTGACAACCCTATACACGATGACTTTTGGTTTGTTTAGAAAAATTCCACATCGAGTTTGGCTTAAGTATAGGAATATTTATTTATGTTCCTTTGAATTAAAAAAAATCCTTGCAGTTATTAATATCGTTTAAAGTTAGGAACAAACGGTCGCAATGGCGCTAAATATTAAATCTTCATCTAATACATATTCATTTTTAAGACTCAAAATATTTAATTCAATTAATCTTGGTTTTTGTTTAAATAACATATCGTGGTTTTCTTAGTAACAAAAGTTTTATTAAAAAAATGGTTGTCTGTAAAGTCGGTTTACGGGCGATACGTGATAACGTCATAAGAAAACATTGATGAAAAAATGAAAAAACCCGACTGCGTAAAATACTCTTATTATAAACTAAAAAAAAATAAAACAATTTACTAGCTTTCATTTGATACCCATATTGCTACAGTAAGAAAAAAATTTCAACTCCCCCCCCCCCTCATTCAGCCATTTGCGGGCGCCATTTTGAAAATTTATATAGCCTATATCACTATACAATTTAGATAAATCCAACGACACTTCATATGTCAAAAACTATCCAGCCGTTTGGGCTGTAGGGCGTGCCAAAGAAATGGACATACATATACATTTATACATACACTCGAAAAACATAACCTTCCTTCTGTCGCAGTCGGGTAAAAATTGCATACTTTTATAAATTGAATTGAATTATTATCACTGTATTATCATTATTTTGTATAATACAAAGGACTTAATTGAAAATTAAAATTTTTCGATAAATTAACATTTATTTTCACTCGTTAATTGAAATAGTTTTTATCTTCTACTCGGACGCATCTGCCGATGGAGTGGAAGAGAGATAGATGCGTCACAAGCCGAACGCTTAGGCCGATCGTGCTTCTCTATCGCTTGTTTCGCGCTTTCGCTCGCGGAACCTAACAATGAGTCATGCTTTTTCGTGCGTGCAGCCGGTGTTCAAGTTTGCCGAGCCCAGTAGGTCTAGTCGGCTAAATAATTAATAACGTACACCATATACTATGTAGTTACATCGTTACGAACCTCGGTCCATACTATACTAGAGAAACGCACAATTGTAAATCAGTATTCGATTAATAGCTGTAAAATTGTTGATTATAACACGTTTGGAATACATACATGAGAATATACTAGAAACATTCTTGTCATAATCATCCTAATATCGTACCAGTGGAACTAAATATCAATAACAAAGCTCGCATCGTAATTGTCACTGCTCGACCATTGGAACACGATGCAAATAACAGAATGACGTCCAGAATATTGCAAGTGACGACTCTACTATTCCAACATAAATACAGCAAACCTTGTTATAAATCTATCGAATAATTAATTTTAAAAGATATTATAAGTTTCTTGTTCCTAACTTTAGTTTATTTAAATGTAACTTTAATTTGAAGTATTGATATCTATAATTACAAAACGTTTTGAACTTTTATGATTTTAATAGTTTTTTTTTTTATAAAACATATTTTCGAAAAGTCGTTAAAAAGAGAATTTATTAATTTCTAGTTTATGTTAAAAGTGTATTTCTGACTCATCCGTGTCCCATGTATAGTTAATTCCTAATTTTGTATCGACTTTGGTGCAGGCTTAAATGCTTTATCAAAAATTATTATGCTATGCTATTATGCTACCACAGTAAAGTAAAAAAAAAGAAACCATGTCCAACAAAGTCACTATTTGTATTAGTATTTACAATATAAAAGTGCATTCAAACAAAAACTAATAAAAAAATCTTAACAGACCATAATCGAAAGGAGGATGGGCATTTTGGGCCACGAGCGAACAAAGATGACACCTATAGTAAAGTGTAGGTCTTATCAAGTTATGCATGCCGCTTTAAGACATTTTCCAAAAAAAACCACTCTTTGACTTAGTTATGGTACAATTATATAGTACCATAAAATCTGCTTGAAAATGTAAAGTTTCTTGACGTTTTAGAGTACTCATAAGGATCAATAGGTGGCGCCAAAAATTTTATTTATGATTATTTATTATTTTTGAATTATAACCAAGGTGTCCCTCGTGTTCTTTCATTCTACTTGAAACAATAGCTCTGGCATATTCTTGTTTGTCACGAAAAATCCTAATCATGTACATAACTTTTATTTGTGTTCGCTCATGGCCCAGATATCCATATAAAATGGGCATGGTCCTTTATGTACTTTCATAGAAAAATCATTTATACACGGTGAGATTAATTTCGTTTATTTTATATTTTCTTTGATTAATGCGTAAATATCTCGAAATCACTTTATGTAAGTGTTATGATTATTTAAAATTTTTTTATAAATTGCGTTTCCTGTTTATTTTGATTATATCAAAAAGTAAAGCGTATGTTCTAAATAATTGCGGTAAGTTTTGGAGTTCAGCAGATATATAATTAATCTGACTAATGTACATAATTATTGAGAAATTCAAATAAAAGATTAATTGGATTTTGCTGAAGTTCTGATTGATTGTAATTTTTACATCTTGTCATCTTGTGATAAATTTTGTTACACTGAGTAATTAATTCAAGATATTTGTATTTTAATATATTAACATTTACTTTACTGCTTTAAATGTATCTATAATGGGATTCTATGTTAAAATAAGATATTTAGTACAATAGTATAGAATTATATAAATATATAATATGATAGTTTCTTTTTCACTATATTACTTTTTGTTAATAATAGCCAGCTACTGTTATTTTTGTAATACGCAATATTGAACTTAATGTCATTGGATATAAATAAAAATAAAATCAATTATAAACATTTATTTATTACAAATTATTCTTAACTTCATTTAAAATGCATAGGCGTTAAAATATTTAGGCTTAAATATAAAACTGATCGAATCAGGTTCATTAGTACAGAAATTGTTATATCACAAAAATGCACTTGTCGGAAAACTTACATAACACAGAGAAAATATTAAAAAAAAAAACAACAATATTTTATTATTAATTATACAATATTAAAAATGACTCAATAGCGGAAATGTCCCTTCCGCGAGAGCTCTTCGTGATAGACTCGCATCGGCGAGTAGTTGCCGTTGGAACCGCCATTTGCATTTAATCCTGTAATATATAAAATAAACAATTTAAAAATTATTTTAAAATCCCGTAATATTACAACATAAACCTGTACAGCTGATATTGAAAGAATCAAGAAGGTGTCATGCAAAACGACTAGTGCACTATATGAGATGTTTTTTCGTACCTTTTTATGCATGACTCTCGCATACCTTTACCATTAAGTTGTCCTTCCACTGTGCTAGCTTTATATATAAATTATAACAATTTAATATATATATTTTAAATAAATTGTATCACTTATTATATTTTAATTTAAACAAATTAAAGTATAGCAAAGAAATTCAGTACACAGCAGAAAATATTACACAACGAAGTACTCGAAAGAGAATAATCAGCGGGTAGTTTCGATTTCGTAGTGTCGACACTCACTACTTATTTATGTGACATTCATTACGTATTTATATAGAGCTGTTCAAACGCAAAAACGTAAACGACATTGTGACAACTAAAACAAACAGGCAGTGCAGGATAGTCAGGTTATTTAGTTTTATGCCACTCTTTTCCAAAAATTTAGTGGGTTGTAACAGCTTATGATATATACAATTGTGAATCTTTTGTACGACAGTGATAGCGCTCTGCGAAGCCAAAGTTAGCGATTCTCGAAGAAAATTAAAAAAGACGTTTCTATTAGTTGACCTGACGTCGTTACTATATTTTTAAAACTACTTAACCGATCATCATGAAACTTTGTATACATATTCTTGGTGGCATTAGAAGTAACACAGGATACCTTTTATTAAAAAAGAAATTATTAATAAGAGATAATAAAATTGTTTGTAAAAAATCTCAAAATCTAGCTACTTCAACGCCATCTAGCGTTCCAGTAATTGATTCATTTCTATTGTAATGATCTCCGATACTTATTTAATGGTTTCAATGGGAGCGAAGCTACGCGTAAAAAGCTAGGGAGGTCGCGCGTGTCGTCACCTTGCAGCAGCTGCGGCGGCGGCGCGGCGGCGGGCGCGGCGCAGCGCGGCGCCAGCAGCAGGTGGTAGAGCGCGAGGTAGACGGCGGCCGCCAGCAGCGCCGCCACGCCCAGCGCGCGGTAGGCGCCGCGCAGCGACTGCAGCGGCGGCTCCAGCGACACGAACCCGCTTATTATCGCGCCGAGGCAGCGACCTGAGGACGTACCGCTCGTGTCATGGACGCGCACCTAGTTCGCACTCGAATCGTTTTATGAGATAGTATTTTAATTTTAAGAAAAGTTTAAAGTTTTTTTTTTTTTTGGAGTTTACTCCTTAAGAATCGATTTTCATATATAAGGCGCCCGGTATGAGAAAAATATGAGAGGTAAAATCTACTATTGAATGACCTCGTTACTTTTTCGGTGCGCGCGCACCTATGGTGCGGTGCGAAAGTAATGTTGCTCTAATTAATATTTAAAAAATAAATGATAATTGTCAGATAATAATAATTACATAATTTATCGACATTCCTAATGAAATATTTGTGCACATCTGAAATTGACTATTGTGAAAAGTTTAATGTAAAATATTTCGCCGATTAGTTATAATAAATGTATATAAAATGAATAAATATATATTTATATATGTATATTATTTTCATTAATTTGTTAATTTACCCTTTCATATGGTATTAATCTTATTTTCAGTTGGATAAACTCTTTTTGCGTATGTTTAGACAATCGTACTTAAGGAGTAAACTCCAGTCGTGCGTCGGAGCTGACACACACAATTTTTTTTTTAAGTTTTTCGAAATAATGAAAAAAAGAAACGCTAGATTTATTTTAAATCAATACTAATTTGTCGGTCCCTCATTCGCTAAGCATACTTATATATATATTTTCAATAGCAAAAAAAAAACAACCTTGAAGTTCGACTAAAAAAAAGTAAAAGCGAACTCTTCTCGAAGATTCGAATTGCTATTATTTCATTTGTTACGCGTAAAGTACCTGCTATGAAGGTGTTAGCTTTAAAAAATTATCGATACTTACCGATACAGAAATGCGCGATCACGGGCAGAGCCTGTCCAGTCGTCGTGTACTTCTTAGGCACTAGATGTCTGAAGTATAACATGGCCGTCACCCACACCAGACTCAAAGTGAACACCTCCAACACCTCGCACACTATCACCCATGAGTATGACTCGCTGAAAGCTAAACCTGGAAAAATTATAATACAATTATAATAATCCTAAGTGAAATTTATATAGCTGAAGAGCGAAGAGTTTATATCTAACGAAACGATTTGATTTGTTTAATTAATTTATTAGGCTAAAAATGATCACGTTATGACACTTAGCACAGTGAAGTAATCTAACTTAAATAACAACTTTCAATGATATAATTTGAAAAAATATCCGCTACTCTTAGGAGCAACTCATTTTGATACTTACTTGATTAAAAAGTATTAATAATATAATTTAGTTTTAAAATGTAAATAAAACAACTGATTTATAAATGACAACAAAAAAAAATTGAGACGTGTAAGTATTTGAAAGTACTCGAGTCCGTAACGAGCTCGCGACGTACAGTCGCGTGTGAGTGCGCGTGTGCGTGTGTGAGGCACACCCACACGCACACACACACGCGACTGTACGTCGCGAACTCGTTACGGACTCGAGTAATTTCAAACAGACGTGACATGGTGTGTCGTAAGTCGCAGTGTAGTGTGCGGTACCGGTGTAGCGCAGGCAGTAGAAGGTGAAGGCGGAGATGAAGACGTTGGAGTGGCCCACGTAGTCCACGAGCGCCTCGGCCCACCAGAGCGCGGGCGCGGCGGGCAGCGCGGCGGCCGTGCGCGCCAGCCCCGCCTCCAGCGCCGTGCCGTTCAGCGCCGCCAGCGTCCTGCGGCACCACAGCCCGGGAGTAGGGAAACGGAACAGAGACAAAGCTTCTAAGGAGCGACCTAAAATACCTATTTTGGTAGTATAGGGCAATTATGCGTTTTTTTTTTCAATTATTGTTTGTACACACTGTAAAGTAAACTATATTTACACTTTTATATTAAAATACTATTAATTATATTAAAATTATATTAAAACACTATTAAAATTATTAAATTTTCATTAAATGAAAAACAATGCGGAACGTGTACTGCAGCCCTTGAGTTTGAGCACTCGCCGAGCCGCGTGCGGTTTCTCTCCGTACGTGATGAAGCGCGATTGCTCACGCACTCAAGCTTGTAGTGCTGTACCTATCGTGGCGCGCTTGTATGAAGCTGTCTCTGTTTCGTTTGTTTAGCCTCGTAAGATCCACGATTTGAAGTTGGTAGAAGTTATCTCCCAATGTTGTTGTCTGATAACATAAATTTTATAGTAGTTACCGCCCACAACGACTAATCGTTGGAATATGTTTCAACTAACCACGTTTTTTGTCGACCAGCCATTATCTTCATTTAAGCGAACTAACCAGATCGTCTGTGATTGGTTTAATAACGACAAAACTTAAATTTGATACCTAGGAGTCTAACCAGTCGCGTTCACCAGAGTAACGTGAATTGAGTATTTTCAAAATTACGAAATAAACTCTGTTATGTCGTCGGCGGACAATGGTGGGTCATAATTTTTAAACTTGAAATATTTAGTCGGGCTCGAATTACCATGTTGAATATGTATGAATAGGATAAGCCGGGGCCTCACGAGGCGAGTGCGGCGAGTGCGGCGGCGGCGGCTCACCAGGGCAGGTAGGCGTCGATGCCGCTCCAGAGCGCGCCGAGCAGCGCGACGACGGCGAAGACGGCGGCCGTCTCCGCGCCGTAGCGCCGCACCGCGCTCAGCGGCAGCGCCAGCGCGCCCGTGGCCGTGTGCCACCACCACTCGGGCGTCGACAGCGGCATGTGCCTGCCGCCCCACAATATTTGCTATCAAGCGGACTCATTTTTTTTGACGATAACGTCTTATAAATCGATGAACGCCGGCTGCACGCCCAAAAAAGCATGACTTATTGTCACGTTCCGCGAGCGAGAGCGCGAAACGACTTTACAGACAACCAATTTTTTCAACAGACAATTTAATAACTATTCTGTAAAATTATGTAAAAAAATAAAAATGCCTGTAAGTGTGAAAGTTTTGTTTTAGGGAAGTTTTTTGATATCTAAAAACTAATTACATATCAAAAATAACTTAAACTCGATATAAAATAAATAAATTACAAACTCATTACTGTAAAAAAACAAACTCGTGAAATTCCTTCAATATACCTACGCAGTTTTCGCAATAACATAAGGCAAAAGTCGAATCAAAACCAGATTTGTATAGTCTAAAACAAATATTTTATCAAACATCTACCCAGTAGGACTGTTGTTATTGCGTTAATTAGAATGCACATCATAATTTCGGTATCAACTAAGCACTAATGTAATTTAAACAATTATTTTTGTGTTAAAATAGTCAATTAATCGCGGAAAGTATAAAGGCTGGTAACGAGTCACGCTACGGGTGACAGTCGTCACTACGGGTGTTACCTCACAACTCAACTTTGTAGAAGTAAGTAATTACTTGTAAATATTACAGTGGGCAAGAAACAATTAGTAAATGATGTAAAATGCACGAGCTTTTAAAAAACTCTATAGTTTATAGCTTATACTTTTAACTTACTTCTTCTCTTTTTAAGTAATTTCAACATGACTTGTCAAAACCACAAAACACACTTTTTTTTTTATTCAGCACAACAAACAATTGCATAATAAAAGTTTACATGGTATCTTAATATTTAAAATATTCTTAACTAATTACACAACCAGCACCGTTATCCACATCGTAATATTATACACACTTATCTGAAAGCTTTTAATAATACCTAGTTACGTATGTTTATTTATTTCAAAAGGATTTTAAGTATGTAAAGGAGATATGTGACAAAAATGTCTCAATTAAAATAGTAAAGCAAATACTTTGTGCATCGTCCATTTCAAGTGTACTTTGATGCACACCAAAAAACTAAGTATTGCATCACATAATATTACTACGAAAGAGTAGTGAGCAAGTCCTACACGTCAACATTTTGAAATACATTTTTGTAAATATATAGACTTTAAGATAATATTGTACGTACATCGTTATACGTAAAATAATTATGCAAAAACTTTTCGTAACAATGTTTTAACGAATGCATTTTTTATCACAGTTCACTTTTTAATAATACAACTTTCATCTATCCACTACCGGTTGTCGCTTTATTTAATTTATAGCATTTGTTTTATTTAAATATTCATATAAATTATTATTTTTCGCGCTACTTTTATGTCTTAAGGTTCGTATTTTATTGTTAAAATTATTTATGAATTATGAATGTCTAAATAATTAATTTCATTTGAAATATAAAGTCCAAAATTTATAGTCTATGTGAATGTTTAGCAACGAAACTTTTTACATTAAAATAAAAAAAAAAAACAATTTGACTAAATCGGAAAATGTTGAGGAAAAAAAACCTTATAACTGAACTGAAACAGCCCGTAAGCGTCTCACTGCTGACCAAAGGTCTCTTCTCCATATCTGAGAAGAGTTGGAGCTTAATCCACCACCCTGCTCCACTGCGGGTTGGCGGATAATTTCCCTACCATGAGTAACGATCGTTCTCAGATGTCTATGACGCGAATAATAAAGCTTGAGTTGAAATACAAAAAAAAAAAAAATTGCGGGTGCAACCGCGTGGGTCGACTATAAGATATGCTTACGTGTCCAGCAGCAAAATGAGAGCTCCGATCAACATGAACACGGCGTGCAACAGGAATGGCACCAAGTAGGGGTTGTCTGGCATCTGAGTGGCGGCCAGGCCGGCCAGTGGAGGGAAGATTGCCAGTCCGATGGTACCGAACGCCAGCTGCCTGCCAACGTCCCCGCGACCCAGGGACGTCTCTCTGGTGGCTATAACACACGCCGCGCCGAGCAGTGCCAGCGCTGCCGTCGGCCAAATATCCGCAAATATCCTGGTTTTTATAGAAAAATTATGATTTTTTTTAGTTAAGACATAAAGTATATATTTTTTTTTATGTTATTTGGATAGGCAAACTGGCAGACGTGCCACCTGATGGTAAGTGGTCGACGTCGCCCATGAACATAAACTAGTTTACTTGGAACTAGCCCAGGCAACTCATTTATGTGTTGCCTATCCTGAGACATATGATGTTAAGTCTCGGTGCCAGTAATTACACTGCCTGTCTTGCCCTTCTTTCCGAAACACAGCAAAGCTGTTTCACGGAACGGAATACATAAAGTATATAGTATAAGTAATGACGGGCTTATTTCCGCAAATCGACGTCACTGTGCGCCTATTTTGCGTGTAGTTAAGACATTTTAAAAATGCGAATTTAAATAGCATTTTTTTTATTAATGGTACAGAAAAAATTCTAATATGTTATTAGAAGTATGCACTGATTCGTAATTAATCATTTCAATAATACCATATTTATAACAGTTCCTAATCTAAAGGAATTTTTATTGCAGCTAGTGCTTTTTTGAAATAATTCAACTGTCATCATCTAGTATTATACTGCCAGGATTCTCTATGCAGATAAAGAAAGTCTGTATTTTGTTTTATAATAGTGGTTTTTAAAATATTATATAAGTATCTCACATTAGTAGTGGAGGTGTTCTATTATTCGTTTAACTTATCCTTATTGGTGACATTGCTTAGAGTAAGAAAAGGTGGAAAAATGTTTTTTATCAGCGACCAACCGCTCTTCTAGCTCTTATAGAGTGGGTCAGCTGCCTCTCCTACCCGTACCTCGTTACGCCCATGACTGTAAGTGACGAACGCAGTAAATACCTGGTCACGAAGTAGGACCAGAAGGTATAGGAAGGGTCTCCGATGACGAGCCGGCACTCGGCGTCCGCCAGCACCCCGTCGGGCTCGTCGTACGGGTCCAGGACCTGGCACCGCACCGCCGGACGACATTGTTCGTCCTCGCTCTTGAGCTGTGCTAAGCGTTCAGGCGGAACTGGGCATTTCGATGGACCACCTGCTCGGTATAAAAATATTTTTGTTTGGATGTTCAAAAAAATTTAACGAAACAAGTTGTTTTTTTTACGATACATGTAGATTTTAAACAGTCAAAATAGGTATATTAAATAAATAAAGGCAACTTAATGCCTGTGTTTTAGGTACAGCCGACTGATAAACTTTTTTCTTATAATATATATGAATATACATATAAATTAATATATATTACGTCCAAACTCGGGGTGGGAATCGAACCCACAACCCTGGGGCAGAAAACACTGCCAACTGCGCCAACGGGCCAGTCAAATGTTTATAAAATGTGAAAATAGTGCAAAATTAATAATACGTGTCTAGGTTTCGATAATTTCATGTGAATATTTTGACCGATGTAGATGTAGCACATTTGTATTTAGAATTATTAGCTAAAAGCCACAAATGCGTTACTGGATAAAGGAGCGATTTTCTTCAATTGTTCTAGCGCCTACCGCCATTCGAGTTAACTTATCTTTAGAATGTGGCAGTACGTCGAAGCCCCCTCCCTCCCCCCTCCCCCCTAAACGCCCCACGTAATTTATGGATGCCCCCTAACACATACTCGTATACACAACGTAGCAGTATCCGACGATAGCTGATTGGTTCTAACTAGTGGACCGTCATGATTGAAGACGGAAGCCGCTCACCGGTGCGGTAGGTGCACCAGTCGTCGGTCGCGTTCCCGGCGGGCGCCACGAGCGCCAGCGGCACGCGCATGCGCGCCGCGTGCTGCATGTACACCTGGCACTTGCCGTCGTAGCACACGTGCGGCGGGTTCACCTCGAACGTGTCGTCGTCCTCGCCCTCGTCCGTCACCAGCGGCGACGGCGACTGGCGGAACGATGGAAAACGCTTCTGTTGTGGTGGCGGTTCGCGCCGCGGCACGCGATCGCGTCAGGAGGTCTCTGTCTCTCCTGACGCGAGAGACCGCGACGAGTTATATCATTGGTCGGCTCGGTTTTGTTGTTTCTGTCTCGCCTGTCGCGGTCGCATGTCGCGGTGGGAACCGCCACCATTACACTCGCCTTTATGGCTTTGATGACGGTTCTGGTGAAGTGATGCGAATAATTGTCTCAACGACAGCGGTCGCGGGTTCGATTTCCGCTCGGGGCAGACATTTGTTTCCAGTCTGGGTGTATGTGCTTGTGTCTCCCCACCGTGAGCACGTAAAACCGTCGGTCCCGATTGTTTCCTTTTTTTTATATATTCAGTGAATAGGCAAACTGGCAGACGTTCCACCTGATGGTAAGTGGTTAACGTCGCCCATGAACATAAACTAGTTTACCTGGAACTAGCCCAGTCAACTCATTTATGTGTTGCCTATCCTGAGACATAAGGTGTTAAAGTCTCGGTGCCAGTAATTACACTGCCTGTCTTGCCCTTCTCTCCGAAACACAGCACGGGAGAAACAAGCTAGATGGTGGTACCCAAGCAGCCGGGAGCGCGGCACAGCGCATCACTCCCACCGGTGAAATATGTGTGGTTGATAGGTGAAAATAGGTGATTGTTATCATAGACGGATCCTTACTTATGGTAGCGATATTATCCGCCAACCCGCAGTGGAGCAACGTCGTAGATTAAGCTCCAACCTTTCTTCAAGATAGAGAAGAGACCTTTGCCCAGTAGTGGAACGTTTACAGGCTGATTCATATTCAACACTTTATAATGAGGATAGAGGGCGTTCAAGTATTACGTAACGCAATTTAGAGGGGAGGAGGGTCTTGTAAAACGTTACGATGCGTTACAAGGGCGGGAGGGGGGTTCATACAACGCGTTATGCAACATTGTTTTAATAATTTAAATAAAAAAGCAGGAAATTAAAGTCTCTCAAGTTAGCAAACCTTTTCGTTTATGGTTTACTTCGAGTTCCTCGATTATATTCACGGCATTATTATTTTGTTCTCCATGTATTTAATAATTGTGTCTTTTGGTAAAAATGGTAGCTTGTGTGTTATGTAACGCTTAAGGAGGGGGGGCTACAGAAAAACGTTACGGCGCGTTATTTGGAAGATCAAAAAACTTCAAAAATTCCGTTACGTAATACTTGAATGCCTTCATAGCGACGCTGATATTTCAAGTGTTAAATTTTTTATTAATAATTCATTTCGTGATCATGGTAAAGGAAAACATCGTGAGGAAACCTGCGTGTTTCTGAAGAATTTCTAAGATAATTATACCCCCATCGCTTACAGGAGCGGTACGGCAGCCTCCTCGCTGTAAGAGATAAGGAGCTAGTGCCCCCTATGAGTAAGATAACTTGTTATACAATACATATAACAAACCAGATACCTATCTACTTATATTTTTTATGTATTTTATCTTCTTGGTCTGTCATCTCGTTGCACATCTCTTGCATAAACAGTTTTTTAGGTAACTCATTTAGGGCCAGTTGACTCACGGTGGCGTTGGCGACGCTGTTATACATGGGGCTGAGCGTGGTGGTGGTGCTGGTGGTGCTGAAGGGACGCCTCACCCACGTCATGTTGTCGTCCGCGCAACCGTACTCGCACGAGCTCACCGCCAGCACGCCCGACTAGGGGATAAACGTACATACATAAAGAAATCATTTTTTATCAAAATAATAATAACAAAAAAATATACCATAATAATTTCTATTTTCATTTGGTAAAAATAAAAGATGACATTTATTAAATAAAAATGATTGTATCATTTCCTGTTAATGTTATTATTAAAACTAAATATAATATAAAATCCTAATAATTTTACAAAACTAGCTACAATACCTTTTCTCCCTCCCATTTATTACATCGCATGCCTTCGGTACACACTTCTTGCATAACGTAGGCGCCATCGGCGTCACACATGAACAATACTTGCGGACGACGAGCCTGATGAATGAAGTAAACACAAAAATATACGTATATAAACAGACAGATACACAAATAAATGTGTGAGGCGTTGATTTATAAAAAAGGAGTATCTACTTAGTCGACCGATCTTAGCTCGGGTGAAAATAGAGGAAACGAAGTTTCCCAAATGTGTAATGAATAATGTGGTAAGAATGTAAGATAAGACAAAACAGGATAGCATCTAAATTAATTTAATCTCAATATGCATATGGAGTTATCGACTTCGATTCTGATTAGTTATATCATACCATTAATTAAAAAGATTATAATTTTTTTACTCTCTATATATACCTACTCTGTATCTCTCTTTCTATAGATACTCCAAGTGACTTTTGTATTAGAGGTAACAACATAGCAACTCTCGTAGGCGTCCTAAATATAGGTCTATCTCAGTGGGTGTCTAACTTAAAAAAGATGAAATAATACAACTGTCTATTTTTAACAGAAATAGTTCACATATTTACGTTATTAGTATTTAAAATGAATCTAGATTCAAAGTAACTTAGCGTTACATAAATGAACAACCTTATGGAAATATATAAAATGATTTTATAACGAACAAATATAAATAAACAAATATATAAATAATATATATATATATATATATATATATATATATATATATATATATATATATATATATATATATATATATATATATATATATAAAGTATAATAATATACATTGTGCGAAAACAAGTTTCTATTATTGTTTACGGGACATGGAAGATTCTTGGCATAAATTATTCATATCGAATTTAGTTGCGTAGTCCATAGAATTTTTTCCACTAATTTTAAGAAATTATAATTATTGTATATAAAGCAAGGTTAGGCTTTAATCAACTAATTGTTATAATAGTGCTGAACAACACCCAAATTAATTGAAACTTAACAATAACACGACTCACATATTTATTAGATACTATTTTAATACACACATACAAGTACACAAAACAGGTCGATAAATAAACTTTTTTGTCATACTCGTCAATTTAAACAGTTGAACCAATCACCGAGATCTTAATCTATTTACTTCTCGAAAGAAGTTTATTCAATAATGACGACAATGTTTTTACATTGCGTGCGTGTTGAAGAATATGTTTAATTTTATGTAAACACAAAGCGAAATAGACCAACATCTGTTCAACATTAGAAATTTTTAAAACGCTAAAACTGTTTTTGTATTTATCAAACTCAAAAAAATATCATACTCATTTCAACATGTTGTTATAAGTTAATTATCCGATATAACACGTGTGTTCAATCCTTACCTCATGTCGTTCGGTATATGGCACGGCCAGTAACAGCGTGTAGAACAAGGCACTCAAAATAAGGCACAACGCGGTGACCACACGTAGCAATTTTCCGGAACCACTGGGACTAATACCTCCGCCTGTAGATCCTCGGCCAACTGACAATCTGTTAAATGATTTAATTTATGTAAGATTTTATAAGATATATTCTAGTCCTTTTGTACAAGATATAGAAACAAAATGTATGTATAAGAATCTTATTTGCATCTAATCTAACACGCTTAAAAAATAAATAATAACCAATGTACAAAGCTGTTTTTTTTACTATGTGAGGACTAACACAATGTTTTTATAAAATAGAAAAAATTGTTTCACTCGCATTCGTTTTACAATTTGGATTAAATTTTCGTATTTTGCAATTATGTATTCATTTTACACTTACATTATATTTAATATTAGGGGTATCCATTAATTATGTGAGGTGTTTAGGAGGATAGGGGGATAGGTGGGGTATCGAGCAAAATCTCACTCAATCTTACGTGGGGGAGAGGGTGGTCTCGGCAAATTTCACGTAATTTTTTTTTGTCATTAAAATAAGTACTAGTCTTAACTTGTCTTAAATAAATAAAAAATATATATAACAAAAATATTTTTTTTTTAAAAGTATATCTAATGTAATCGAACACAAATTAACTAATTTACATTACAAATACGCATTTTAAAAAAATCTCAGGTAACACTAGTGTTGGGTTGCTAATGCAAAATATACCTCTACATTACGAATAAAATTTATCAAAAACCTCTTTATATTGAATTCTTAATCATTGCAGAATATAGGTAGAAAGTATTTAACTCTATTTAGCGATTTTTTTTTAAACTTAGAACCTTGATATAACGTATCCTATTAATTATTTCCACTTAATTCCACTTTCTTACCTTGTTAAAACGAATCGTTGTGCAACCTAACCTATAGAGGTCGGTTATATAGATAAGAAACCTCATTATAACGAATTACTTGATATCTATACATATAATAAAGTGGTAGGAAAGTCAAAACTGTACATTGAATATTTTTTTAAAAGAATACTTGGGGTGTGATCTACAATCGATACCGAAGCCCAAAATATAGTTTTTAGAATTTTTGTCTGTTTGTCTGTTTTCTGTTTGTCTGTATGTATGTCCGGGATAAACACAAAAAGTACTACGTGGATTTACTTCAAATTTGGCACGAATATTATTAAGAAGTCGGGTCAACATATAGGCTACATATTATCACGCTATCACCTACGGGGAACGAGCAGTGAACCTTTATTTCTTCAATGCACTCTGTTACAACGTGTAATCTAATAGCGTTCACGCAGACGACGTTGCGGGCAACAGCTAGTAACGAATATTTTACAACTTCCTTTTTTCGTTACATCGAGATTGCACTGTAAAGCGGTAAAGAAATTCGGAACGGTTTGTTTTTTAACAGCCGTTACATTTAAGAAAAATTATAGCAACCATATTGTCTGTCCTTCCCATAAATCTTTACTACAAATACTGCAATCCGTACTACGCACCCCTATCAAAACGAAGCCTCTCAGCAAACGAATATTGTTTTATTGAGAATATTTAGGGTCACAACTCGTTTCAAATTGAACGGTTCGTAAACAATACGAACCGTCTTCTGTATATAGGAGCTGGCCTTTAGAAATAAGAATAAAACAGGTTATAAATTGCAATAATCACTATTTATCGTCTTATAATATAAATACTTACTTGTCAATTAAAGGTCCAAGTATCGCTGGGCCTAATAACGCGACACAAGGTGCGACGGCTGATATTAATCGCGCCTCTCCCCGGTCCAAACCCACTGAGAGAATGTGCAGTGGCAGGAATGGATATATGCACCCTATGCCTAATTAACACAAAATGCACATATGTGAATTCTGTTGAAAAGAATAAACATTTTATAACAGACACTTTTTGCAGGACTAAGCTACGATTTTTATTATATCGACATAGCATAAAACAATTAAAATTCATAAAATAGATTTACAATCACATCGCAACGGTTTTACTTAGATGATTTTAACAATCACTCCATGATAATAAAACTAATCGGCACGCCTAGAACGCTTTTTATTAGCTCAATAACGATACATCGTTACCGATAAAGATGTGAATCTATATGATACGTATATTATGGTGATTTAAAGCATCGATGGAATGGTATGATTATTCATTATAGTATTTTTTCACTAACATCCATGATACTTATGTAACCTTCGAAAACACTGGTTAGGTGTTTGACCGATTCGGGTCATATAACACCCTACCCAGCTGTCTGTTACTCTATTTGTTTTCACATCACCCCGTTAGACAAACTACTTTCTAGTAATTTTGAATATTATTTATTAAACAATAATACATAGTATTAAAAATTTATACAATTATATTAAAAATATATTTTTTTAAATAGGACTTAGTGACAAACGATAGTACAAATAAATTTGTAAATAAATAATAATATACTAGAAAATTAAATGCCACTATATCGTTAAATTAAATTGACAGATAATAATATCAGATAAAAAAAGTTGATAATATCAAACAAACTTTCTGGTGTATTGGTACTAATAGTCCTTAGTATCTTAATGCCGGCGGTAGCTAGAGGGTTCGATTCCCACTCATGGGCGAATATTTGTATTTGTACAAATATTTGTTTTTGGACAAGGTGTGTCTTTGTGGCTATCCCCTGTGCCTCGAAGAGTACGTAAAGCCGTCGGTCCCGGTTGTTATCATCGACACCCGATAGCGACCGTTACTCATGTTAGGAAAGTTATCCGCAAACCCACAGTGGAGCATCATAATGAATTAAGATTCAACCCTTTTGCTATATGGAGATGAGACCTTTGCCCAGCAGTGGGACTTTTACAGGCTGATTCAGTTCAATTCAGATGATATCAGTCATTCAATATGTCGACGATGATATAAGTACCGACATTATTATCTATCGATGAAGAACGCTTTTAGACATGTTATTTCGATATTTCATAAGCAAGTCAGACGATTCGATTCAACTCACAGTATTATTTCCTTCTTTGTAAAATAAAAATAAAGAGTCTTATAAAATGGTTATCTCTGGATGGCACATGTTTCATATAAGTACGAATATAGTGCCATAACTCCTAAGCGCAATGCAGTAGCGGGGCTCGAGGTGAACGGTCCCTAAATAATTCTATAGATATACCTATAAGGAGACCTACAATCCTTAGAAGGAAGGTTGCGACACTACATGCGGGCATTACGATGCGATACAGCACGACGTTTTGCCATTGGACCACTTTTTATCGTGACCCAACTGTTACTGGCGATTGATGAAAACTGGTTTTATTGATTTTTATTATCAAGAATTTCTTGGTAAAAGATTAAGAGGAACGTGTTAAGTTTAAATTAAATCTGCTCTAAGCTGTTTTGATCAAAATTTATAAAGTACAATCTGTAGAAAAATAACATTATTTAATTTGAGGAGAGTGAAGAAATAAAAACATAAGATCAACTGATAGAAATAGATATATTTATTTACCAGTGTCATAGAATTTTTATAGAAGGTTTGCGTAAAATGATGATTGTGTGAGTATATTTTTGTGATGAACGATTATTTCGACATTTTTATTTGAATTCATTCATCTAAAGTTGATATGGTAAATAATTTATAGAAGAATATTTGTAACTTAAAAAATAATATAAAATCTTAAAATTTCGATTGTCAATTTTTATATCAAAAACTTCTTTATTATAGTAACACTATAAAAATTAGTTACCCGACAGAAAGCAGAAGAGTACACATTTCAGTGTAATGAGATTCTTGTTCACGAGTTGCTTCATTTTAACTGTTTCACTAGCACCTGCGTTAAGCCGTCAAATACTTCAACATTTTGCATCTGAAAAAAAAATAAAGGTAAATACACACCGTCTAAACAAATTTAAATACCTAGGAATCTAGAATATTACCAAATTAATTGGTTTCATATTGTAATAATTAAGATTCCTTTAGATTTGGTACTATTTTAGAGCAAACCCTTATTGGCTAACGTTAGTAACGTACTTTATTCGTAGCAATAATCTACAATCTATAGAATTCTTTGATAAAATGGCTGTCAACGACTTAAAGGTTTTTTTCTAGACAGAGCGAACTTAAAAAACAAACGAACACCACTACGCCGTTCTGGTGCGAGTAGTTGGTTCAACACCGGCGGTCGCTGGTTCGATACTCGCTCGGGGCAGATATTTGTACATGTGCAAATATTTTTGGGTCTTTGTGGGTCTCCTCACCGTGCCTCGGGTAGCACGTAAAGCCATCGGTCCCAGGTGTTATCATAGACCTAGTAACGATCGTTACTCATGGTAGGGAAATTATCCGGCAACCCGAGTGGAGCAGCGTGGTGGAGCTCCAACCCTTCTCCTACATGGAGAAGAGACCTTCGCTCATCCGTGAGTTGTTTACAGGCTGATACTAACTGTAGATAGGTACATTATAATATTAAAGATTAGGTTTACAATTTACGTGACTTACGCCGAGTTGCACGAAACAAATTTTAAATTTAAGTGTTTATTAAACTAATTTAATCACAAGAATCGTGATTATCTGTTGCACGAAACCTACATCTGATTAAGTTAGCAAAAAAATTTAGTTTAATTAAAGACCTATCTAACGGATGATTAATTCCAACAGCTTTAAATTAATCATAAGATCAACTAATTTTAAGATTAATTGCAACTTAACTAACGGAAAGTTAGCGACGGTTTCGTGCAACTCGCCGTTAAATACCAAACAGAATTTTAAAAAAATGATACATTTAATAATAATTTTGTATCATTGCAATTATTGTTATAGCTTATTATAATATCGTCTACGTTTGATATTTCACAGTTACGAAAGGAGGGGATATCAGATTGTCTGAGCTCATTCAACATTAGTTTTAAAATAGGTGGCCCGAAATGACGTGAGCATATAGGTATTGTCGTAGTCTCATTGCGACATTGCCCACGAGCGATTTTAACTCCAACGTGTTTTCAAAGCCAATTGTTTTACTACCCATCCGGACAGGAAATATTGTTTATTGTTTAGTTTATTTTTTTTAATTCTCAATACAAAAATTAACACTATTTTTATTATCGACGAATTTTTGAAATAAACTTCATTCAACAAATTATGATTAGTCATAATGACATCATATCGATGACATCGACGAAGCATAGTACGTTTATTTTTTTAGCCTTGAAATACAAAGAGTTGGGATTACTTAATATAATAAAACATGTTATTAGAAGCCACTGCCAGCGCGTTATAAAGTTATTAATTACCATGTGAATAAAGACACTAATTTGTCATAATATTACATATTTGATATACTTAAAATACTACATAAATGTTAAATAAAAAGCATTAATAACTTAAATAAGCTTAAAAAGTTAGAGATACCTACAGCTTATAAAGTCTGAGATCGCATACTATATAATTTATAATTTTATTTATTTTCTCACCACAATATTGCAAACATAACATTGGATAGGTACATAATGATATATATAACGAGCACTAATATTGTGGGAGACTGGTGCCTAAGCTAGGCTCGAGGCCTGTGTTTCAGGACACCAGGTCTCCCCCCACTTAATAAAGTACATTTCAATTATTATCCTTAATACAGTCGTTAACAATTTCCTAAGTAATATATAAGTATAGTAAAAACCTATAAAAAAAGAGCGATGCTATTATGAAAATATAGATGATAGTGTTAAAAAATGTCTTAACGCCGGTAGTCGTGGGTTCGATTCCCACTCGGGGTTGATATATGTATTTGTAGATATATTTGTTTCTAGTCTGGGTTTATGTTCTTGGGGTTTCCCCACCGTGCTTATGAGAGCACGTAAAGCCGTCGTTCCCGGTTGTTATCACAGACACCGTCCTGATAGCGATCGCTAACGCAACGTGTTGGATTAAGTTCCAACACTTTTCCTATATGGAGAATAGGCCTTTGCCCAACATTTACAGGCTGATTCGGTTCAGTTCAGATGAGGATCACAGGAACGGACATACATACAGATAGATCAAAAACTTATCTCTTCTTTTGGATTGCGCCGCAGTCCGGTTAAAATAAATCGAATTGGCAAATGAATTTTACAGAACCGAGACATTCGTAGCCCGAACTATAAACTACCGGATATTTGGTTTCCGGCCAAGTAATTTTTAATCTACTTCAAAAACTGAGAACTTTCAATGTACCTACGTAATACGTTGATACGTATTTTTTTGTTTTTGTACGAGTATGTTCGCCGAAATTTTATCTTCACAGTGTACAACAGTGTAAGGGCATCGAGGAATCTTGTTTTTGCAGTTGCATATGCATTATATGCCTCGATTACTAGGTACTACGGCTTTTAGGTAAATTTGCGTATTTTTCTATCGTTATAATATTATTTATTGCACACCTCTAAAAAAGAACAATAATAATTGTTATAAAGAAAGAAGTAAAGAAGGCGGCAAGAGATATAGGTACCTACGTTAGAACTGCATGTTTGTTAGTGAATTAAAAAATGGTTAAAAATTGTTGGTGCTGGTAGTATACTTTGCAAAATATTGTTTACACTAAAACTAATTCAAGAATAAATAGTTATTTTTTTAATATTTTTATAAAGTAATAGTATTTTTATTTGTATATTTTCATTTTTTTATTTACTTTTTTTTGTAAATTTTATTTTATATTATTATATATTTTATATAGGTTTTTATACACAAAAAAAAAACAATGAAAATTAACAATGAAACGTATTAAAATATTTTTCGGAGACTGTTACTTAACAGCCTCGTCAAGTAAAAGTATTTACTTAATCAATGTCGTAACATAAAAAGTAATTTAAGTTGAAAAATAAAATAAAAATAGCGTTCCACGTTATTTAGGACATCATAAAAAAGGTTTCTTCGTAGTGCTTTAATAGTAGGTAGCTATTATTGATTTTTTGTTATAGTTGCCAGTCAGTGTTTGAAATAAATCAACTTGCTACAGACTCACAGATACGTTGCAAACGCACAAACTAATATCGTCGCAATAAAAGAAAGTTAGTCTTTAGTTTTACTAGTCTCAATGCTTTAGTAATCAAAGGATTTTTGATGACTTTACTATAAGGGTTTAAATAGAGAGCGTTAGCACTATCAAGTAAGGAAATACACAATTTTTTATATTAACAAATTAAATTGGTATAACGGCTTATAAACAATAGGTATGTAAGATATTTAATTGTCTAAGATGTTTATTTATAAAAACTAGCTGTGCCTCGCGGGTTTATCCGCGTTTTCCTGATCTATACCTACCTATCAATCTTTTTTGCGTTTAAGTTTAACAAACATTTATCCGTTCGTTTAACTCATACATCCACATTCATTTATATTTTCATTTTCTCGCGTCAATTTATCCTCACAAACCTTCGCATTTAAAACATTAATAGGATGGATTTACCGTTATCATACATTCCACGTAAGAAGGAAATTTCGAAAAGGTTTTAAAGAGTATTTTAGTGGGTTAGTTACCAAGTTTTTGTAAGCAGTTTTATAATTTGGTTCTTCTGAAGTAGAATATAATAATTTAGCTCAGTAACCAGTGTTGATAATAAATAAAATAGTTTTGTTTGTACTGAAAGAAACCTCTAAGAGGAACAACATACATTTAGTACTTGTATTCTGATGTCATGTCAACTGAATGTAGCCATGAACAAATATCAAGGTATTAAATAAATAAAATTTTCATTTAGAGACACTGCACGTTTCTTGATATGAAGTCATTGAAGCAAACGTGATCGTTTCGATTAATTACTTCTCACGGACCAAATGATTTGGTCATACAAAAATATTTTATTAAACTAGTAGAGAGAGTAGAGATAAATTACTCCAGTATAATATATCAATTATTTTACAAATGTAAACGCAGCTTTACTTTCACATAGCAGCTGGCGGTGATTCAAGCCATGAATAATTATGTAAAAAAAGAAAACAAGATCATAAAAATAATATTAAAATAGTTACCTACATTCTGTAAATCTGTTAAAAATGTTGGTATTATTTGATGATATGACAATCATATCATATATAGGTATACGTACGTTCGAGAAATATTTTATGTATAATATGCTTCAATATAAATTGCTTAATTGCATGACAAAATGTTGTTTCTCATAGAGCAATAGCACGCTATAAGGCAATCAAAACATACAATGAAGCACAAGAAACTAAAATATTGCAAAATAATTGTGAATGTGCGTTGGTAGAGCGATGATGACGTAATTATTTCAAAATAACTATATTTTTATAAAAGTCGAATGACTTTGTAATTACAAAATAAAATAAGACTTATTCAATAACAGTAATTAAGTATGAAAATATTAAAAGATAATAGACTTTTAATTTTAAGTGACTAATGAATGTCTAATCTAAAGTCTGTTATATTTCATAAAAAAAAAATGTTTCCTTGAAATACATTTTATGAGGTCATGTCCTACGACAGTCGTATTTCTATCATCAAATTATTTTCATACAAGTCATTGAGCAAAATGGGACAGGTTTAAAAATGCTCAATTTGTTGCGAACCCGAGTGGGACTGTGTCGGGAGTGTGCGATGCCGTCACCGCTATAATCGGCGAAGGTCCGTCGCCATGCGTGACCAACGACGCTTCGTAACATTCGAGTATTAAGCGCGTTACACACAATAATGTGTTTTTTAATAAAAAAAAGTAAACGTTAGTAAAAGTAATTACTTTACTAGCGGTACCAAATTTTCAATAATAGAAATGTGTTATAGTTGAATTTCTTCACTTATCACATAGGTCATGTACCTGATAAGTAGAGATTAATAAATAATTTAAATAACTGATAAAACCGGCCAAGTGCAGTCGGATTGGCGCACGAAGGGTTCCGTACCATTATCTATAAAAACGGCAAACAAATCATGTCTGTTGTATGGGTGCCCCCTTAAATATTTATTTTATTTTATTTTAATTTAATTATTTATTTTTAAAGTGAATAATATAACTCAATATTCTGTGAATATTTCATGCATCTACCTGTTGTCGTTATCATTATCGAGCAAAAACGAGCCAAAAAATCAAGTTTTTTGTATGGGAGCCCCCCTTTAAATATTTTTTATTCTGTTATTTAGTATTTGTTGTTATAACGGCAATAGAAACACATCATCTGTGAAAATTTCAACTGTCTATCTCGGTTCATGAGGTGGTCTGAACGGCCGTCGGTAACGTCCGGCCTGGTGATAGACGGACGGACGGACAGCGAAGTCTTAGTAATAGGGTCCCGTTTTTACCCTTTGGTTACGGAACCCTAAAAAGGTTTTTGTAAAAACTTATTTACTTTTGTTAACTTGTTTTAATTTAAAATAACTATAGATTTTTAGACGATCAATAGGTATTAATATAAATATAAAAACAAAACTCATCGTATTTCGACCCTAGAAAAGTGTGGGCATACTTTTACAGGGATTAAATTATCCCTGATCCTGACCTTATCCTGATCCCTGAAATGACTTCCGTTGTCCAGCTTGAAGTTTTTTTTAACGGATCTTGACCCTTAAGGATATACGACTTAGAAAATAAACAAAAAAAGTTCAAATTGTACACAATGGTAATTTACGTGAAAATATCAAGAATGAAACAGAGATAAACATAACACCGAAGGGAAAAATTATCTACTGCTTTTGTGTCTATCTTCTATAGCTGTCTTCTGCTTATGAAATCGGTTAAGAAACAGAGCATCCACATCAAGAATTTTATTGATTAGTAGTTAAATTTTAACAAGTTAAGCTTTATGAAGCGAATGAACAGATGTCAGACTTCCGTTAAAACATGAGTAATAAGTCGAACAGACTCACATTGCATAAATCAAATTTCGGAACACGTGTTATGTTTAGAATTGTCAATGAGTTTTCAGTAATCAAAATTGAAATCACGTCGATTTTTTGCACTTTGGCAAGCAATACAACTCACAATTATGCTTAAGTATATGCCTATTTATTATTCGTAGTTCACTAAATAAATGATGCCTCACAAACAGCATTACATAGAAAGTATAGAAACCATATAACTTTTTGGCTTAATTAGGTAAATCGAAACGAAAGCGGTCAATGACATTGTCTTGTAGATACAGCTAGTAACATGATATACAATTCGATTAGAATTAGGGTAACTCAGCATTTATATGTATTAAATAATATTAGTAATAAATTTAAATAGTAAAAATATCAATAAACGATGTCATGAGAAATAGCCTTATTCTATTCAGTATAATTATATTGAATCGATAACCTATGTGCAATAATTCTTTAGTGTCTCAACTCAAATCGATAAGAATATCTAACAATATAATTATGGACTGAATAAATATTTTAAAGTTTATCATTATTAAGTTATTGATAGATCAATGAAGTACTGTTCTAGTTAGTGTAATGGCTATTCAGATGTGACGATTGTTTTGATGTAGTGATGACGAAAGTTTTATTAACGCCGATGGTGGAGATTCGTTTCCCGGACGGAACGGATATTTTGTATTAGTTTTGGTCTGCATGTTTGTCTGTGGGCCTTCTCACCGTGCCTCGGACAACATGTAACGTCGGTCCCGGTTGTTATTATAAGCACCTGAAAACGATCGTTGCTCCTGATAGAGAAATTATCCGCCATCGTACAAGAACAGAATTATGGAATAAGCTCCAACCCTTCTTTTATTTATGATATTATGATTTAGAAAACACCATTTTAAATTTCTAAAGCCTACATCTCGCTTTATTTTTTTAAGTCAAATAATAAATTATCAATATTTTTAAATTTAAACAAAATAAAAATAATCTTTCTTATTATTGGAAATTTAACAACGTTACTGATCTGTTAAACGTGGTAATATGATGAAAATCACATCACTATTTTTTTAATACATAATATAAGTAATTAAGAAAAAAGATGATTTCAATTTGAAAAAAATAGATTTTCATATCAATCCAGATTCCTAATTTCAATTTGCAAATAAATAAAATAGGTTTTATTTCAAATTTAGGTACACTTTAATTTTTAAATATATTTCATTTTTATTATATTTTCGTCATAGTATAAATATAATAAATATTATTTAAAAAAATTGTGTCCATCTATCAATTTTCAAATAATATAGCCTCCTAAAAGACGGGTGGACGGATAGAAGTATTAAGATTTCGTTGACATCCTTTGGCTTCGGAACCCTAAAAATATTTAGAGTAAAATATTCTACATTTAGTACCTGTCATGTATAAATCTCGTACTTGGTTTTCGAATCCTTTATGGGCATTGATGTATTATACATCGATGTTTATGGGACGAATTATCTAAACGCTCAACATAGAAACATTATAGAAATAATTCTTATAGAAATTTCATATATCCATCGGTTAAGGCTTATTGTAATCTGTAAATTATAATTTCATTATGATGATGACAAAACGCATAGTTCATTATCAATGACTAGAATCATCATGGTCATGGTCACTAAAACATAATTATGATTCACTTCAGCTTGCAACTGCATATATTTTAAATGATCTCGTTATCCAATTGTATAATATAAGGTTTATTATATATGTATATTAAGGTTTTGGAGGCTTTACAGACCACACAGTTATGCAGTTATAACATTCGGTACGATTATTTGAGTTATAGAATTAAGTGTTTATATTGTTCATTCAATCGTCCAAAGTGCGCGAAAAAGGCACCGTTCAAGTACGACTTATCAAGTCGATATTTTAAATAGGTATTATTTTAAAAAATAATTCAAGCCCTTTCAAAAATATTTATATTATTTAACACGTTATAACTATGTGAAAAGTGTAATAAATCAAAAAAAAAAACACTCATTATAATAACATGGCCTATATGAACCCACCGCCGCGGCGTGTGTACACACAGACAGTATTGAAGTTTACAAGACACAATGAGGGGAACTTATAAAGCTGCGGGCATGCATGACACTCACTGTAACTCTGATTCGTTTCTTATAAATAGGTATATTTCAAATATCAAATAAAAATCAAAGATTCCTTAAAAAAATTTCACTATTTGAAAATATACTCTTATATTTATAAGTTACTAAGTACAATTAATATAATAAAAGTAGATTAATAAAATTGTGTCCAGCTTGTAGTTTAACCAGTTGCGAATTAATGATTCAGACTAATAGAATTATTCGTATATGTATATACATATATAGGTACATAGCCTGGCCATACATAGGTACTGTTACAATTAAAATTAAACAAAATATTACATTTAAATTTGGAATCTGTCATTTTTATATGATTGTTTATTGTGTTTTCTCACTTTCGCGCCAATACATTGTTAAATATTTTGTGATATTAAAATGGAGTGGGGTGATAAAGAGAACCGAATCGCTGTGATTGCATTAAACAAAGTAGGTATGGAGCCAAATACAATTTTTAAAACTCTCCATACGCTTGGTATTAGTCAAATGTTTATGCACCGGGCTATTGATAGGTACAATGAAACCTCCTCTGGTTGTGACAGAAAAAGATCTGGTCGTCCACGTAGTGTTCGTACGAAAAAGGCGATCAAAGCAGTAAGGGAAAGAATTCGAAGAAATCCTGCCTGAAAGCAAAAGATTTTATCTCGGGAGGTGAAGATAGCACCTAGAACCACCTTAAAAGATGACTTACGACTTGCAGCTTATAGGAGTTTGGTCATTTCGTAACTGGTATTTTAAAAAAAGAATAGGGTGGTAAAATCAAAACAACTACTTAAGCGGTACGCAAAGGGGGTCACAGAAAAATTTTGTATACGGATGAGAAAATTTCTACAATTGAGTAATATTTTAACAAACAAAATGAACGTATTTATGATCAAAGCTCTGAGGAAGCTTCCCAATTAGTCAAGAGAGTACAACTTGGCCATTATTCGACTTCAGTGATAGTTTGGTGGGGTGTTAGCTATGAAGGAGTGACTGAAAACATCGGCACAAAAGTATCAAGATACCATTCTGGAGAAGGTAGTTAAGTAGGCCCTTAACAACGTTATGTTTAATAACCAAGAATGGTCCTTTCAGCAAGACTCGGCGCCTGGTCGACCCAATCTTTGTTAGAAACCAACGTTCCAGACTTCATCAGAGCTGAAGTCTCTATCTTAATCCGCTGGGTTATGATTTATGGTCAGTTTTAGAGAGTATGGCTTGCTCTAAATGCTATGATAATTTAGAGTCCCTAAAACAATCCATTAATTAGACGAATTAGCAGTGAAGAATTTTCCCATGGAAAGACTGCGTGCTTCTATTCATAACTGGCCTCAACTATTAAAGAACTGTATTGCAGCTAATGGAGACCACTTCGAACAATATATTTATATTAATGTATTAAAATAACACACTTTAATACTTACTAATAAATTTTACGTGCAATAGGAAAAAAAAATTTTTTTTCTTTTTAGGTAACAATATTTAGGACAAGACTATGTACCTATATGGCCATAAAAGTGACAGATCAAGCTAACAATACTTTAATGTCATTTCTTTAAAAAAAATCTGCCATTAGTAAAAATATCTGTGATACTTTTGAAAAAATATTAATCACTTTATATATTTAATAAATACGGTATATATATACAGCGCTTTTTCTATGTTGTTATAACATAGAATTTACAAATAACCATACACCAAACTCCGCAGTTAATCTAAATCTTATTATTATATTAAATTAAAATATTTTTAATTTTTTAATTATGTTACTTATAACTTTACAAGGACTATAAATACATAATAAAAAATAATGCCCTTACTCGAAGTATAAAATATAAACTCGTCATGTAGTTACAGACCTAATTCCACGAATCACTAAAATAAATTAGCATTCACAATTCGTTTTCCGTACTTAACAGTTATTAAACGTTTATTTTTGTCCTATTAATGGAGAATTCATAAGCTTTTAAATTGTGTATATTTTACTAAAAACACTCACGAAATTTTCAACAATTTACTGTTCGAACCTTACAAAACACAATCATAAGATTATCCGTATCGCATTAATGTAAATAAATATGTGAACGGAGAGAGTGAAACCACAGGATCCGTTGTATATTTCTGCGGTTGTAAGTATATAACACGGACTAAGGAGTAAGCGCCAAGTAAAGACTTGCACCGATAAGAACCGCACAGCGCGCCGTCACGCTACGAACAACGGGGCCGCCAATGATGGAGCTCGTTTCTCTTACTTTTTACTTGCCTACGTCGCGATTATATCGCGCCGCAGAGTATTTTCATGTGTCTTAAATGTCAAGTTGTATATGTACGCAGACGTGTATTTATTGTATAAGTACATATATCGTAGGAGTTTATATGTGAAGAAAAATAATTCATTAAAAATTTCATTTAGGATTGCCTATCGATTTCTATTTTAAATAACAACGAAAAACAAAGTCATAGTTAATTATATCGATTATTTTAAATACAACAAATGAAATACATTATGCGCAAACCCTAATCTCCCAAAAAAGATATAATGTAAAAAAACTATTAAAAACATGTACCTACATATATGGGATGGCGAACCGCTTTAATTGTTACCGTATTCTCCTGATCTTGCTCCATCTGACTTTTATCTATTACCAAAGCTCATAAACCACTTAGGAGGTCAAAAATTGTTTACAAATGAAGAGGTTAAGGTTGCTGTCATCGCATATTTTGAAGGTATGGACAAATATTTTTTTAAAGCTGGTATAGATTTATAGAAGCCCCGCCCGGCCGATGGAAGAAGTGTATAGAAATTGGGGGAGAAGATGTTAAAAATTAATAACAAATAAATTCCTGTTTTTTCATTTTCCTGGTTAGGCTACGAACTTTTAGATCCCCCTCGTACATAAAAAGTTTAGAAATTGGGTAGACAACCTTTATTTATATAATTATGAGCAGAAATGTCTATATTCATTTATCTTTGCAAAAAAATAATTATCGTGGACGCGGTCCAGTTACAAATTTTAATTTTTACTATAAGAATGAAAACAGGTACAAGTTTATATGATTCAAGACCGTTAGAAATGTTTTTGTAAAAACCAGTTAAAAAAGAGAAAAAACTTAATATTTATTTAAAAATATATTACAAAAAATTAAATAATAACTTTTTTATCATCAAAGTAAACAAACATCTTTCCCGTATACTCGTAGATTGCTTAAGAGACTTATGCTATAGTATAATGAATAATTGAATAGTAACTGATATCAGCAAATTAATATTGTCGTATGTATTGTACGAGACGGTGAGCATCTATAATGACTGGGGACAATGAATGCGATAAAACGCGTTTAATGAATGACTTATTACAACTAAAATAGCTCATTCAGATAGGGTTGAATCACTTCTATACTTATAAGACTTACGAGTCATAATAGAAGATAATTAATATAATTATTACTAACATTATTACTAACATAGTCACCAATTATACCTACGTGTGTATTTTATATATACGAAAATTAAATTTATTGTAACTTCGAATAAGTCAGTGTTTCCCAACGTGGGGCCCACGCCCCACTGGTGGGCAATTTGACAGTTAAGGGGGGCAATTTAAAAATGGACTCGTCACGACTTTCACCCTTTCGCTTTGGGTTATTTAAATGCAATGCTATACTTTGTCCAACCGTTTATTATCTTTTTGACAGCTTACGTCTATAAATTACAGTTTTTGTTTTTTTTTTTTCGGAATAATGTACTACATTTTGAATTTCAGTTTTTTTTTCAGTATATGTTTTGAAATTTTATTTACGATGTTTTGATAACAATTTCATAATGATTTCTTCCTAAAACTTATCATTTATAATATTTCTTAAGGGAACAAAACAATTTTAAAGGTTAAAAATTACGCATGGGGGCATAAAAAATTTAGAAATATTAAGGTGGGGCATGGCCTAAAAAAGGTTGGGAAACACTGGAATAAGTCATGCTACGCTACCAAAAGTACATAAAGACAAAATTTACTTGTCTATCTCGGTATATCTACCTAAGCCAATGTATAGATCTCGCAATCAGTTGAAACCGACTTCCAGAGTACTGACACTATTTAGAATAACATTATTATTTACACCTTTTATAATAATTAATCATTTAATTAATATATACTATCAAATAACATATCGAATTATGTTTTTTTTCTGTTTGTATGGACATATTCTGTTCCGATGTCGTAATAACTCGTACTAAGTGTTCTTAAACATCTGTTTAAATATTTTTGTGACCAATATAATTAAATGTAGAACCTTTAATTATTATATAATTAACCTAGTAACTTCTGACTTCGCCCACGTTGAAATCCATAATTGGCATTGAGATAATTACATAAATTGATAAGTAGGTAGTATAAGTAGTAAGTATGGCTACAATCGTTTGCGGTATGAGCTTAGTTTATTTGAAACGTCTCGCTCTAAAGTTTGATTGTATCAAATTCTATGTAACGAAATAAGTTCCTGTTCATGTAAATCTTCGTAGCAGGTTCTTCATTAAGTCAAATTTACCAAACTCTTCAATAAATCTTTAATCTTTAAATAAACGTTTATTAACGTTTATTATGTCCGATTAAAAATAAGTCCATTAAATGACAATGAGTTTATTTATTAGCTCAGTAGTGAAGGTTTCTAAAGTGACATGTGGTCGTTTTAGCCAATTCAGGACTATACGTCAGTAAATAACTAATATGGGCGAGGAGTGGAGAGGAAAGCATTAGCATAATTGGAGGTCGACGGCGACAGAACCGGTTTACTGGTTCGAGTTCGCCATGGTGACGTCATCGCTGACATCATCATATACGATTTATAGTAGTCATTAGTAATGTTAAAAATATATATATATCGCTGAAATGAAGACCTCAAGTTTAGCGGTAAGCGGTGTGTTAACTTTAAATAGATACCTACTTACAACGAATAAGGTCTTCATTAAAAAAATAATTATACCTATTCGAAATACTAACTAGACCTCGACTAAATTTCAGAAATATTTTTTTAACATAATTTTTTACAGTTAAAAACGGCATTCGTAAACAAATAACTCATATTTTTCAAACTACGTCAAAAGCGTATTAAAAGGTATTTTTAGAAGACATTAGCTTTTTAAAATAAACAACCTATCAGCCTAACCCATAACCAGAAAGGTGAATGTTTTTTAAAAGATAGGCGCGGAGTTTTCTGGGAACGCTGATGAAGCTTTATTAATAACTGTCAACACAAAACCGTGTATTTAGGTCGCGAGGCACTCCCTAACGGTCACCACCCATTTCACCCTCGATCACAGACCACCCTAACCTCACGTCACGAATAACGAATATTCTGTGAACTACAGCTATCAACCAAGCGTGCATCGATTGTGTTTAAAGATTAGTCCAATTGAGGTTGCAGTGAGAGTTGCCTGCAGTACCTACATGTATGATATTATAATGGATTGACATAACAGACACAGAAAAAGTGAGAAGTACACATTGATTTTTAATGATTCCAAGCTGTTTTCCACGTACTTGCACCTACCTACATTGTTGATCGCGAAAACGTTTGTCAGGTACATTTCAAAACTTGTTTTGCTGTCGCAGTAACAATAAAAACCCGTATAATAAAAAGATCCTACGACTACAGGTCATTACACTTGCAAATGCAAAAAAAATAGTGTACACCCATAAATAGATATAGCTAGTCACTTAGCCAACCTGGTCGCATAAAATAACACTTGACCCGCAGAAACGTACCTACTTACCGTCTTACTTCTGTACCTATACCTTATTACGTACCTACTTAGAGAAAGTATTGTATTAAATGCAAATTTTTCCGAGTTCTTGAACTAAATTCACACGATGTTATGAATTCTGTATTGTTCAACTCTATTTTTTAACTGACATACCTAATTATGACATTAGATAAATAAATAAAAAAAAACATACAGTCATCATCATTTGATATCATTGAAATAATTACATACTATAAAAAAAGTATATTGATCTGACACTCATTGAACCTTTTACGTACAATACATTCTTATTAAGTTTTCGTATAATATTAGGTCTTTACCTATGAAATTACCGTTTCGTTGGACTTTTTTTTTTTTTAATACCACGACGGTGGCAATCAAGCATACGGCCCGCCTGATGGTAAGCGGTTACCGTAGCCTATGGACGCCTGCAACACCAGGGGCATCACATGCGCGTCGCCGACCCTTCAAAAACCTATTTACTCCCCTCTTGAAGGACCCCATACTGTAGACCTGTGGGAAAACCTCGGCAGGGAGTTCATTCCATAGCCGAATGGTCCGTGGGAGGAAGTTCTTCTGATACCGAACTGTACGGGACCATTTGGGCTGCAATGTGTGAGCATGAATTCCCTGTCGATGGCGAGCGGTGCGACTGGACTGGCTATTTTAAAACTAAAAAAAAATCGCTAAGAACTCGAATTTCAAATTATTTTTATTTTAAAAATATAGAATTCTTTTTTTATAATTAGTCATTTGTTTAATGGTTAGCGTTCTTTTTACATCGCATTTGTATGTAGTTCGTCATCCTGGATATGTTAAAAATTCGAGTGATTATGGAGTATAAGTCCCGTCGTGGCAGCAAAGCGGCAGAAGCGGCACGCAACATCAATGACGTTTACGGTGCGAACACTACTAACGATCGTACCACCCGTTATTGGTTTGCTTGCTTTCGTTCCAGAAATTTTGACCTAAGAAATGAACCACGTGGTCGGCCGAAAATGTTGGTCGACAATGACGAATTAAAGGCGATTGTAGAAGCTGCTGATTCTCAAACTACAGCTGAATTAGCAGCAGCTTTCGAAGTTAGCACTAAAACAATATTGGTCCATTTGCATCAAATTGGTAAGGTGAAGAAGCTCGACAAATGGGTGCCTCACGAATTGAATTAACGCCTGCGCGAAATACGCGTCGAGACGTGCCTTGCACTGCTCAACAGACACACAAACGAAGGCATATTGAATCGCATAGTTACTTGTGATGAAAAATGAATTCTATTCGACAATCGCAAGCGCTCAGCTAGTTGGTTAGATCCTGATTCAGCACATAAACAATGCCTTAAACGAAAAAAGACCCCTAAGAAAGTGATGGTAACTGTTTGGCGGTCTAGCGCCACTGTAATTCATCACAGCTTCTTACCAAACGGCATGAGCATTACTGCAGATGTGTACTGTGAAGAACTAAACATAATGATGGGGAAGCTCACACGTCTTCAACCAGCTTTGGTCAATCGCTCGGCTCCGCTGCTCCTGTACGACAACGCCCGACCTCATACTGCACACTGCACAGCAAACGGTCTCCAAGTTACAAGAGCTGAGGTTGGAAGGGAAGGGGCTGAAAACTGCATTGATTCCATGGGTAATTACTTTAAATAATAAAAATAAAAAATATAGAAGAAAAGTGCGTTATTTTATTTTATCAAAAACATAACCCTCCTGTCGCAGTCGGGTAAAAACAGCTACTTCATAGGTAAGGACCTATTATCAAGATTAAAAATGTATTTTTGGGCGCTTACAAGGCCTACTCTGGCTAAACTTTAAGATCTATCAAATGATGTACTAAAATATTTTAGCTCTCAACAAGGTGTAAAATGTGTGTGAAAAGTCTATAATTGTAATTATAAGTCTATAATTATAATTATATAATTCCTAAGGTTGACTCGAAGTAACTATTTATATTTTTAAAATATTTATACAAGAAATAAATAAATTATAATTATACAATATTACCACAATTTTTTTTATAATTCTCTTTACACTTCAGTTTTTTTTTTGCCATTAAGATATTTGATAAAGTAATTTAAAAAGTTATAATGGGAATAAAAAGTCTTTTACATTAGTAAATTTAAATGAATACTTTATAATTAGGTATATTATAGTTACAAAATAACACGCAACCAAAAAAAATTACAGAGAAACGATTGTCTGGCACGCTTGTGTGGCTTTAGATATATTTTGTATCCGTGCGAAGTCAGGGCAGGTCGCTAGTATTTATTAATACAAATATTTCACGTAATAAGTCCGGTCAAGTAAGATCTAAAGCACATCTAAAGTTAAATTGAAATATCGCGTCTCTTAGAATACAAAATCTATGTATCTAGGTTTGATTGTCCGACTGGTTCGATGTCAGACTTTTCTTGAAAAAATATAAAAGGTGTTTGTCGTAATATATAAACAATGAGGGAATCAAGGTAAACTTTAATTTTCTCGCTTTATATGAGAATTAATGGAGTAAAAGAGGTTTTAATTATTTTTTTCAAATCTCCGCAAAAAACTACTAAATTTGATTGACAAACAAATAGGTATTGTTAATTAGTTTGTAATAATTAATATGTCACCGTGCGATGACCGACAGAGAAGAATAGTCCCGACCTCTCTGTTGCCGAGGTCGTAAAAGGTGACTAAGGCCATAGTGGTATGAACAACCGTTCACCGACAAGTATGGTGATGGTAGCAGCGTCACTATATCTTGCCAAAACAAGCTTTACTCGCGAACCCGTCTGCCAGGCTTGGCGAGTATTGGCAAACCACCCAGAGGTGATGGAGGAGGCCTACCTTCAGCAGTGGACATCCAATGGCTGATGTGATGTGGTGTAGAATGAATATGAATGTACATACTACAGGGCCGGCCTAAGGGTGTGCGCAGTTTGCAGCCGCACACTCGAACTTGGGAGGGCATACAATTGGGGTATAAAAAATGGCATAATTTTATCATAGGGGCATTTTTCATGTCCCTACTAGTGATGACTTTTTTTTTAGGAATACGTATAGTCACAGTGTCCACTTTCGACACAGGATAATTATGGATAGTAAAAATCTATAATGTTTTTAATGAACATCTCTAATATAAGTCTTGCACACTCGCCATTTTTGCCTTATGCCGGCCGGCCCCTGTACATACATATTGTTTAAATGAATTAAATGTAAAGTATTTTAGAAAACATGTTTAGGTCCGCATAATTAATTTGCCTAATATTTCAATTTTTGTAAGGTTATAATTTATCAATAATGAGTGGACCAGTTTTTGCAATAAATATGTTAAATAAATTAATCATTATATGGATATTATTTAAGTGTGAGATACCCTATGCCTATTTAATACTTTTTTCATTAATTAATACGCATATGTTAAATATTTAGGAATAGTGGTGTTGATAAGAACAAAATGGTCATAAATTATGTATCTCTTAAAATAGTTTGTTTCTTTATTGGGCTAAATGCTAACAATGATATACGCCTGCTACGCGGTATCTACGCATCGTAACACCATAAACAGACTTCAACGATAATTTTTCATTAAATAAATACCTAATAATATTTTCTTCGAGGGTGGTCCACATAAATTTGATCAAAATCGAACAGTTGCTGGGGTACAGAACTTGAAGAGACCCGTAATTCGATCGAACGACAGAAAAATTATTGTGATTAATAATAATCCGTTTGCCGTAGTAAAAAGTATAAATCAATGAGGATCAAAAAACGTCGGATTAGTTAATGTCCGTTATATTTTCAAAACTTTTCGTGAAAATAAATGCGGGTCTCTTGTATGGTATAATTATAGGTTATAAGTAGGAGGAGCCCGGTACGAGGTATGAAATTTATGCATGTAGGTACGCAAAACGTTCATTGGCGAGACATTTTTAAAGTGATTGAGGAGTTCCTCAACATATAGTTTTCCGCGTGAAAAGCAGTCCTGACGTATATATCGATTCCTATATGTTTGCTCCTGTGCTTTATTATAACGGTAACTCGGGCGACTTTCATCCGCGTGCAGCGCGACGCACATCTTTTAATTTGATTTTACATTATCTCCTAAATTATGGGTCCAAATTAAATGCAATAAAAGACAGAATTTATCTTCATAAAGTTGCCTCGTTGATGAAGTATTTACAATTCGTAAGGATTCATATGCCTGACTAATAGTAATACAATAAAATCACTTTTTCATTTTTTGTTATCATTACGTTGTTGCGGAGTTATTTTAAAACTATGATATCTTCTAAGATATTGATTGAAATTAAATGATGTGAAGGATAATATAATTTTGTTGTTTTAAAAGAAATATTTGTGATGAATAACCTATTTATTTAGATAAGGATTTATATCATGTCTCTAAAACCACCTTCCCAAATAACACTTTATCTTGGAAACAAACTTGATTATGATTACCATAAAAACGATTATAATGAGTCAACCTTAAGGGTGCCTGTCCATTGATGCGGAGCGAGGCGGCGGAGCGAAGATACGGAGAAATATTAACCAATAGGATTACAGAGCCCATATCCACTGGAGTGGAAGGGAGATTTTTGTAATCCTATTGGTTAATATTTCTCCGTTTCTCCGCTCCGAAGCCACGCTCCGCTTCAATGGATATGCACCCTAAGAGATAGATATATACTGTCGCGGACTTTTTTTATTTTATTTTTAAGTTCAATCAATTCCGTCATACATGATTTTTGCGTAACTTTAACTGTTTACGCAGCGTACGTAATGGAAGCTCTCAAAAAAGAATTATTTTCCCGTTTTTGTAACGTTCCTTGTTAATTCTCAGCTCCTATTGGTCGTAGCGTGATGTAATATAGCCTATAGCCATCCTCGGTAAATGGACTATCCAACACAAAAAGAGTTTTTCAATTTGAACCAGTAGTTCCTGAGATTAGCGTGTTCAAACTAACAAACTCTTCAGCTTTATAATATAAAAGTATAGAAAATATAAAAGTATAGATTATACGTGTTATTTATATTTTTATTATAATTATCCGAAAATTTTGAAAATACGTAGGACGAAGGGTATCCAAACAATGAGTTTTCAACAACAGAATTTTTTATTTATTTAAAGGCGGCTAATATAATTTAAACTAAATAAAAACGATGAATTAAGACCAAAAATATGCCTTATTAATTCCATAAAATAACAAGGCAACAATTGGTGTTTAAAAGTTACTCAAACTAGGGAAACGACAACTACTGTTTTAAATTTTTATGTAAGTAGAAACGTAGGTACTATACGCGCATCTTTTGAATTTAAAAGTAAAGTTGTCGCTTTCGAATAACGAAGGTTGTTTGAAGTTGATTTGATTTACTAATTTAATAAGAAAAAGAATAGGTGTTTATATTTATATCGATAAGAAATATCTACAATTTTACATTTATTACTTTTTATTTCACTGAACTTTGAGGATATTAAAATGATAGTTTATACAAAATAATGAATGGATTTACCTAATATCATTAGTTTTATTTATCTAAAAGTAATAAAAATATGTAAGTGTTATACCTCAAAATAATAAATGCAAATTACCCATAAATATTGTTGTTTTCGAATTTTTATGTAAAACTTTCTCCTTGCGTCACGATAAAATCACAGCTCCTATTTAATAAACTTTTTTTAATCAAATATTTAACAAACACAATTTAACACACTTAGTTTTTCGCCGTATATCGTTCAAAATATTTACAAAGATATATTTATGTTTAGGAACGAAGAATGTAACGTTGTTACCATTGAGAGTATTTGCTCAGACTGACTAAATAGTTCATTCATAACATTCCATAATGGCATATAATGAGAGTTTTTTTTTCAAATAGTTGATATTTACCAATTAAATTTGTAATAAAAATAATATTATTAAACATTTTAATTCTAAAATGTACATGGAAAAACTTTTTAAAAACCGTATATTGTATTGAATAATATGTATATTGCTTTTATATCGTGATATTTAATCCACATCAATCCACATCGAACGCTCCTCTAACGTAATGTCACTGTCATTATAGTTTGCGTCGACTCGATCTCAAATTATTTAATATTAAAAAAAAAGACGAAAAAATATAGACTTTATAATACTTAACATTAAAATATGAAATAAAAAACGTGATCATATGTCGTAGTCATTAATAGCAACTTTAGGATATTCTCTTGACACCAACAAAAGCATGAATCTATTTAAAAATCGAATATAATCATATTACAATAATTGTGCTTATAATGGCTCCAGGTAATAAGGAGAGACATACAGGACACACGGGTACTATACCTAAGACAAAAGTTAGAAATAATTGCAATGTGCCGCAAGAGGCTGTAACACCGACTCGACGAGACATGGCTTCGAATCTGGTGACGGTAATCATACTTAAAATCTTTGTCTACTTTATGTAAATAGTAAACTAATGTTCGTGTAACATTGAATTGTGCACTTTACAATTTTAAATTTGTTTTACCGCTGAGCTGAGTGATCTGAAGTTTTTTCAGAACATGTGGTATAACACCTGTTTATTTTTAGAAAATTAGGAGCGCCATGCATATTGGATATTTGCCAACATATTCTGTAATGTTGTACACAGATAGTGAGATCAAGAATTCTTTCTGTTCTATAAATATTAAATTTCAATCTCTGTTCAATATTATGCTCAATTAAAGCTGAAATTTATCCCATATGGGAGGTTGTTTTTCTAAATTGAAACGTAATAAGGTAGCTGGCTGGCAGTGGCTATTTGAAAATAGAACTAATCATATAAAGGACTTTTGTCTTTCTCTTGATGTGAATTTAAGAAAGTGAATTTTTTAGACTACTCTGGATTGGGTGCCAGTGTCAGAATATAATACAAGATCAAATTGCAATCAGTCAAGAAAGCAAACGAACAACACCTCGGATCAAGAATTAACTGACTTAGGTAAGTTAATATGTTAATAAGTGGTTGATGAATGTTCAGTTTTGTTATAAGTAAAGAACAGTATAATCAGGGCCGGATTTAGGAGAGGGCAAGGGAGGCAACTGCCCCGGGCCCCCACATCCACAAAAGAGGAGCTTCCACAATAGAGCCAACCGAGTTGGAGCGGTCCGGAGTTGGGACAATTTGTTTATTTTGTTTTAGTAATAGGAATAGGTGATGACCTATTTTTTTGACTTGGTAACGATAATAATATATGGGCGTAAGATCGAGACGAATTTTTTTTGACTTGTCAACGATAATAATATATGGGCGTGAGTTCGAGACGAATTTTTTTTTTTCATTGTCATTTTTTTCGGCAAGAAAAAAAACAACAATTCGTTTTTAAATCAAGGGGCCTCCACTCCTCCATTGCCCCGAGGCCCCACAAATCCGGCCCTGAGTATAATGATATCAATCAATGAATTATTTATATAATGTGCTTAATGTTTAAGTCAATTGACCTACTTTATACTTAAGGCATAGAAATATTGTGTTACGATTTGTTTTAGATAATTCTGTATCATTTGAGAGTGGGTTTGGAAGGTTTGTTCCTGTGAGACCTCAGCCTCGTGCTCTTCCTTTAACAGTGCAAAATCGTGAAAACTTGACTATTGACCATCACGATGATGGAACTTCTTCCTCTCATACCTTGCATCCATATACACACCAGATGTCAAATGGTAAATCATATATGTACTTTATATTTTGTAGTTATCTTTATTTAATCTTGTAGTAATAGATACTTTTTTAACATTGGACTTAAAGGATTTTATTTTAAAGTTTTACTAGTCGTTTTGATACTGTTGCAGGTATGATTCCTCATTCAAATCATGCTGCTGCTGCTGTTATGATAGTAAATCCTACTACACCCAATGCAGTTACAGGGAATATGACTCAACAATTAAATGTTCGTAAAAAATAGGTTTATATAAATTAACATTAGTAATTTTGAAGGTATTATTATGTTTATAAAAATTTTAGGTGCCTAATCAAAATAGAAACAATTTGACAAGGAATTTAAATTCGACACGTAATACTTTTGAAGGAAATAATACAAATAATAATAACCCTCCACCAGTTACAAATTCTAGATCTGGTACCAAATCTGTGAATTTAATGAACAACATGTATGACCAAGGACATAGTAGCTTCAATAATATAAATGAAAATAATCAAGTAAGTAGTTGATTTACATTAAACACACCACATATACATATAGATTAGTATTTTCAAAGAAATTGTAAAAGCTAAAATTGCAAATTAATGGAAACTTATAAAAAAAAATAAAAAAGGAGTAAATATATTAATGAATTACACAATTAATATTTAGGCTCATAGGGAGTCTGCTCGAGCTTTGGGAGAAGCAATAGTTGCAGCATGTCCTGATGCAGCAGCTGTTGAACGTCGTCTTGGACAAATTAGAGAATACATACGAGTTACTTCATCACTCGTCGACACCATGCGGAATTCTGAAGATGAGGTTTGTAATATTTTAAATCTCTAAACACATAAAACTATAAAAACATCCAAACTATGTAATTAACTTACAAATATAATTTAGGCTTTTATTGAGCATACAAAAGAAGAATATGACGAATTAGTGAAAATGGTAATGCAGTTAAAAGAAAGTGAAACTAAACTTCAATCTATGTTAGTTGAAAATAATAATGAAGTTCCAAATGAAGGTTCAAATAATTCATTAAATCAAGTAGAAAATAGTGTTTCTGTGCCTCTTAATGAAGTAGAAACTTTACCTGAAAGAACTTCAAATCAAGAAAAAGCAAGCAACATTAAAACTAATAATGACAACAGTCCAACTAATAATTTAAAGAAAGTAACAAACATAGAAAATGAACATTTAAACAAAAACATCACAAATGTTAGAGCAGGTGACGAACACCTCTCAACAAAAGAAAATAAACTTACTGAAAGTGAAAATAAAATGGAAGATTCTCACAGTAATACGGTTGAAATAAAAGAAATAGAATCAATACCATGTGCTGAGCCAGAGGTAAAAAAAGATGATCAATATCTGAATGATATTTTAAGGAAAAATATCACAGCATGTGTAGAAAAAATTGCTATCATTCAAGAAATGAAAAGTAAAAATAAAGACATAAGCTGCAACAAAGTTCAGGTTCCATTCTGTCGATGTGTGCTATGAAGTGTGTGTCAATATGCCCCTTATTAAAAACATAGCATGTATAAAATTTAGACGAATTAAAACTACCTATATCTAACAAGTCTTCTTTCATATGCCATTGAAAAAATAAATAAAAACAAAAGCCAATATTAATTTCTAAAAGAGTGTTTGCTTCAACCCTTTGTGCTTTAAGATTTTTTTGTTGTTCTTTTCTTAATTTCTGATTTTATGTCGTCTTTAATTTAACCTTTGTATAAATTATTTGAGTAAATTAATAATTTTTTTATTGGATTTTCAGCAAGAAGTTGTGGTTAGACCAGTATCAGTCCAAAGCAATGGATCAGCTTACAGTGAAAACGAACTTTGGCAAAATGAGATAAAAAATAAAATGGAAATGTCTCAAATTCGTCTATCAGCACTTAAACACCAACAGAAAAGACTACTTAAATATCAGGTAAATTAAATTAAATGTATTCTATAATTTAACAAATAGTACCTGGATGACCGAGCTTTGCTCGGTTAAATTATATTTAGATACATTACATACTGATGAAACATAAATAATATTTTCGATCTTACCGACATAATAGTAAAATAATAGGAACTTGTTATTGAAATAAAAAATAAAAAGAGCTCTCAATAATAGTTTTTTTCACAAAAGAAGAAACTTGAAAAAAAAAAGGAAAAAAAAATTGGGGTGTAGACATCTGGATTCGAACCCGGGTTTTTTGATTTCGAATCCGCCCGATTCCTATCCGAGCTATCATAAGCTTATCAATGACAGCGAAATTAATCTTCGTATTCTAATGATATTTTTTAATTGCGTAAAAAAGAGATAAAACGACATTTTCTAAAAATAAATCCTAGCTAGATCGATTTATCGCCCCCGAAATCCCCTGCACACTAAATTTCATGAAAATTGTTGGAGCCGTTTCCGAGATTCAGATTTTATATACAGGGTGTCCCAGAACTCAACGTCAAGCCAAAACAGGGTGACAGGATTGATTGTAAGCATCATGAGAAAAATCAGAAAAAAAATCTATCCCATGCAGTTTGGAAATTATGGGCATTTAAGCAAAACTTAGAAATTTGGTCAAACTGTAACCATTTTTCGGTTATTGTGGTTAATTTTTATTATTTTTGTTCATTTAAACTTTGAAATCGTAACCATAAATAACATTTCTAGAACCACAATCAAAAATAATGACACAATTGTCCCAAGTTTTCTAGAATTAAGACTATTTGTTAAACTATGAATTTAAAATTTTCAAAATTTGTCGACTTTGAAAGGCCCTCCTTTAAAAAAAATGTACTAAAGTGCCTTGGCAAGTACCATTAAAAGTTCGCGCATTTAATCAGGATTGTAAAATGGTACAATACTTGTTAGTTTCATACTAAAAAAAAAACTGGTAAAAAAATAAAAACCTCAAGTAACCCGATTTTTGCTAACCCATTATACTCAGTTCAAATGTTTTTTATTCGTACAAGCTCTTGGTAGGTTCTTAATTTAACGGCAAAATGATGAGAGAGATGGATAGTGGACATGTTTGTCATTAGCGAGCGAGACAGAGAGTGACGCCGCTTTTACCAAAGTCAACAAAAGTAAGTAAAATTAATAAAATAATGAAAAATCTCGACTTAGTTTAGTTTAGGTTTATTAGAATAAAAGGAAATAACATTTTTTATTACAATAAATGTTCAAATTGTTTGCCATCAGCCTCAATACACGCTCTACATCTTCTTAAAAAAGATCTATTTATTAGCCGGGCATATCCTCGAGAGTTGATGTCCTTAGCAGCTTGAGAAATTCGTTCACGCAGTTCGGCTACGCTGTCAATGGGCTTTGTATAAACTTTTTCTTTGAGAGCGCCCCAATAAAAAAAATCCAGTGGATTTAAATCTGGGGAACGGGCTGGCCACGAGATAGTGCCTGAACGTCCAATCCACCTTCCCGGATATTCCTGGTTAAGGAAATCTTTGACTTGCACTGCGTAATGCGCTGGGCAGCCATCTTGTTGATACCACATGTGGTGACGATCTGTTAGGGGTACGTCCTCTAACAAAGTTGGTAAATTTTCTCGTAAAAAATGTAGGTAATTCGTGGCATTCAAGTTCTCAGGCAGCTCAAAAGGCCCAACAACTTTGCCGTTTAAAATTCCGGTCCACAGGTTTACCTTAAAGCGATACTGGGATCTGTCTTCTCGCATTAAATATGGATTCGACACATGCCACTCGTGAAAATTGTGTAAGTTTATGTAACCGTCTTTTTTAAATGTAGTTTCATCAGACCAGAGAACTTTTTGGATGAATTGGGAATTTTCATTATGCCTCTGTAGCATTGTTCTACAAAATGAAATCCTTTCAGGATAATCTCGAGGAAGAATACTTTGAACTCGTTGTGCGTGAAACGGATGCATTTCGGCTTTTTGTAAAATACGATGTGCTGTGCTTTTGGGTATTCCCGTTCTTTCTTCAATTCCACGAACTGAAATACTTGGGTTATCTGCTACCTCTTGCAACACTTCCTCCTCGTTAGGAAAGTGAGCTCTACCTCCAGCCCGTATTTGATTCGGGAAATGGCCGCACTCCGTGAGTGAACGGTGCACATTAACAAACACGCGGTGATCGGGATAGCGCTCTAAATTTGGATATCTTTCACGATAAAGTCTAGCGGCGGCACTTGCGTTGCATCTGCATTCTCCATAAATGAGATGCATGTTCGCATGTTCATGTGAAGTGTAGCGCGTAGGCATGGTAGATAATAAAGATGCCAACACAAAAATCCAATTCCAAAAGAGAGAAGCCAAAGTTGTCAGAACTAAATCAACACAAGCGAATACGGAGAGGTGCGCAGTAGACGAATGAGCGAAACGTACTAACAGTCAACGGTGTCAGGCGCATCTCCGTCTAGTGAGACGTTACGTCTCGCTCACAGTGGCGTGGCGTCACTATCTGTTTCGCTCGCTCATGGCAAACATGTACACTATCCATCTCTCTCATCATTTTGCTGTTAAATTAAAACCCTACCAAGAGCTTGTGCGAATAAAAAACATTTGAACTGAGTATAATGGGTTAGCAAAAATCGGGTTACTTGAGGTTTTTATTTTTTTACCAGTTTTTTTTTAGTATGAAACTAACAAGTATTGTACCATTTTACAATCCTGATTAAATGCGCGAACTTTTAATGGTACTTGCCAAGGCACTTTAGTACATTTTTTTTAAAGGAGGGCCTTTCAAAGTCGACAAATTTTGAAAATTTTAAATTCATAGTTTAACAAATAGTCTTAATTCTAGAAAACTTGGGACAATTGTGTCATTATTTTTGATTGTGGTTCTAGAAATGTTATTTATGGTTACGATTTCAAAGTTTAAATGAACAAAAATAATAAAAATTTACCACAATAACCGAAAAATGGTTACAGTTTGACCAAATTTCTAAGTTTTGCTTAAATGCCCATAATTTCCAAACTGCATGGGATAGATTTTTTTTCTGATTTTTCTCATGATGCTTACAATCAATCCTGTCACCCTGTTTTGGCTTGACGTTGAGTTCTGGGACACCCTGTATATATACAAAAATTGTTCGTTTAACACTAGATTTACCAGACCAGTCATTTTGACTGGTCGTGCAATTTCAATTCAAAATTCCTACTACATATAAAATTTGCTTTGCGAAATGATGTTATGACTTTTGTAGCTATAAATAGAGAATACATTTTATGAACTTAATGTTACTTTATATATATTAGTAACAAATATATTTTTTGTTATTGACATTTTTACCAGGACCAGTCAAAATGACTGGTGCCATGTTTCTGTGAATAAATGTATGATTAGCGAAAGAAAATAGCTCCCATGCGTCTTTCGTTTGTTACGTTATCGGCGTTGAGGCGATTACGGTATATTTTCCAGATTTTTCCGAGCACTTCGTAAATGCACGAGGCACGAAATAGAATCTTAGTCCAAGCGTAAATATTCAAAAATATATTCTTTAGAAAGAAACCTAAATACGAAGAATGAGTCTTAGTTTCAACTTATTTTTATAGCGATCGTCATGCCCTGAAAATGTCAAAACGAATATAAAAGGTCCACATATTTAGAAAATACAACCAGCATATCTCTGGAATGTTCAGATGTAGAAAGTGAATTATGTGATAGCGACGGTAAATTTTTAGATAGACAAAATAATCCACAAGGCAGTGATGATAACAGTGCTATTATCGACAGCAGTGATACTTTGAGGCTTCAATATTTGTGGAACAACAAGTGGGGACCATCATTTTTCCATCACTATGAGTAGACGTGATTTTACTGAGATTCTGCGATACATTCGTTTCGACAAACGAAATCAGAGGTGTCAACGTTTGCAAACAGACAAATTTGCTTTAGTCTCAGCAGTTTGGGACAAATTTATTGAAAACTGTCAAAATTACTTCAAACCCGGAGCTTATATTACCGTGGATGAGCAACTTTTTTGAACGAAGGCCAGATGCAGATTTACCCAGTATATACTAAACAAACCCCATAAAGAAGAACGGTGACGTCCCATAGAAAAAAAACCCAGACCCGACAGAAACGAGACATATCTCAGTTTTTTTGTTATTTTTTACATAGTAAAATGGTATATTTTTTTTATTCGAAATCAATGGCTAACACCAAAATATTGCCTTATGTTCTTGTTCCGGAGTTAACACTAAAAAAATACAAAATGTTTTTTTATCTACCATATTCGTAAATGTATGTAACTAAATGACGATAAAATAGATATGTGATGTATCTAGGTGACCTGGAGATGCAGCTGGATTAGGTAATTTTTGAACTCCTAGTACAACAATAAACTTAGGATTCATTAAAATCGTCTTATTCGATGATTCATTGCGGATCAGAGATTTAGATACCTATAATTGGGGTTCCATGATCTATAACAAACAATTAAATGAAACTAATATGTCGAAATAAAGTTTTATTGAATTTCTATGTCCCTTAAAACATAATCCATACCCAGTGCGGGGTGGTCAAAGTGATCTTGATGTCTAGCCCACCCTAAGTAATAGACAACACTCATGACGTGTGAGCAACTTCCCAATGTCCTTTTGCCATGGTTGCACGAGCAGTAATATTCTGTTATTGCGTTTATCCCATTTAAATTCTTATCAAACATAATATAAGTATAATACATTTTTCTCGTAACGTGTCGTGAATGAATTCTGCACCTGATTATACTCGTATTATTATCGTTTCTGCCCTCTACAGCCGTTAGATGTCTATATATTTCCATATTATATACTCCTGTGGTTTTCAAATGCTCACTGCAGTACGATCGTGCTAACCTCACGTGATAGGTGCCAATTGAGAATTTAATTAAATCTTCAATTGTTAATTGTGGAAAATGTTCAACTTCCGGATCATTTGCAGTCATCCTGTGAAACGTCACTCTTTGTCTGTTCAGATTATTCTCTTCCACATACTCGGCGTATGGTGTATCGATTAGGGCGTTGTATATTTCTATTAATTATTTCAATGAAGTCTTCTGTGTACGGACTATCTTCGTACGGATCTTGAAAATAATTAATTAAAGCTGCAGCAATTCTAAAGTCTTCAAATATATGCGGCACATGTTTGTTGAAAACTCTGTTTCTGAACATCTTGAAGTCACGCTTGAATCTGCCGTTCAAAGTCTCGACGACCCATCGCACCATTGTAATAATTCGTGATTTATTAGCTTGGTCGGTGCTTAATTGCGTGTCTTGTCTTCGTTTGCTTGGCGGCATATGAGCATCATAGCCATAAGTTTCAATCAAGGGAATTGAATCCCGAAAGCCTCGATCCAAAATAAATACGTCTCCTTGATTAAAAAAATAATGGAATGGTCCGTCTTCAATGGGTGCATCATGGTTTTCCAATATCATCTTCATTATGTCAGCATCGGTTGTCCGTGCAGAGTACGGACCTGTTACGTCCAAAATATATCCATCCGCACATAGGATCATAAATGGCTTTATTAGGTTTTTGTACTTATGAAGGCTATAAGTGCGGCGTTGAAATAAAAAGTTAGAACTTTTTTCTACATAGATGTAAGTTCCATCGAATATAATTATTGCTTTAGGTGACTCTTCGTTACCAAAGAAAATATTTGGTATGGCCCGGTTGCGGGCTATCACTTCGTCCCTGGTTATATGGTCTAAGCCAAGGTGCAACGGAACAAAGTCAGTAGTGAGACACTGCCTTACTTTATTTATTTTTCTCCCAACAGTTCGCTCGGATATATTAAAAAGTGATGCGATTCTATTATTCGGCTCGCCTGATCGAATTTTGCACAAGTAGATAGCCAAGTCATTTCGTGGAGTATTTAAGGACTGATTAAGGCTTGGTATTTGACTCAGCAAATCGTTGAATTTGGCTCTGTTTATTCCAGTCCAAAGCTTAACTCCTCGTCAGAAACATCATTTACATTGAAGTGTGACCTTTGTTCTAAGGCTTGTGTATACATGTTGATGATGTCGCCAACACTCTCAGCATTCAAGTCGGTCATTTGATTTGTTACATTTTCAGGAATCTCTTCTATCGCCATGTGTAGTAAATGCCATTGGCAAATACGGGCAAGACTTGGTACATAAAAGTGATAATAACTAAGGAGTTGTACCTTCACCGAATTAGGCACTTGACGTAGAGAATCGTTGTTGCAGTTGTCAATTAAACATCGCCACAATGCGAAGCAGTCGTTCTACGAAAACTCTTCTAGTTTCCAGTAATCGTTCATTGAGAACGTATGAACGACGACGACGTAGTGTACGTTCACACGCAGCACAACTATTCATATCATCAGCCATATCAACAAACCACTCACAATGCAAAAATCAAGTCCAATAATAAAAAGCCAAAAGTCGAAAAAATGTAATCTTGAAAACAAAAACACACAGATCTCAACACAGAATGCGAAGGACTGCGCCGGCCGATACTGCGTTGCGTCGGCGCAGGTACACTCCTCCCCGCTCCGCGCCATTGTTGTTTTAATGAAAGAGTGAGATAGCATGATTGGTTTCTGTCACCACCAGGCTAACTGAGCCATAGCATGCAGGCTGTACGTGACCGTTTTTATACATATAACTTCCTGTTATGCAATAAATCATCGAATACGACGATTTTAATGAATATTAAGTTGGTTGTTGTCCTAGGAGTTCAAAAATTACCTCATCCAGCTGCATCTCCAGGTCACCTAGATACATCACATATCTATTTTATCGTCATTTAGTTACATACATTTACGAATATGGTAGATAAAAAAACATTTTGTATTTTTTTAGTGTTAACTCCAGAACAAGAACATAAGGCAATATTTTGGTGTTAGCCATTGATTTCGAATAAAAAAAATATACCATTTAACTGTGTAAAAAATAACAAAAAAACTGAGATACGTCTCGTTTCTGTCGGGTCTGGGTCACAGATGACCGTTCTTCTTTGGCATAAAATATTGGCAGACATCTGATGTAGAGACGAAATATGTAGTAAATGGCTTTCCGTATTTAGGAAAAGACGAGGTCCGAAATAAATCAACCCCCCTAACCAATATGTCGTAATGAAACTTCTTGAACCGTATACCATGAAGGTTAGAACTGTAACAACCGATTTTTTTTTACAAGTATCCCTTTGGCGTTAAAATTAAGATACAAAAATACTACTTCTTCAAGCAAGAAGGAAGTAGGGAACTAACGAAAAGTTGCAAACTAAAAAAAAGAGAGCATGACACGTTTCTCAACGTTGTTGTACCAATACAATGGATGCACACTCACCGTTTATAAGAGCAAACCAAATAAAAAGTACTCATACTAATATAAACACATCAAAATTGATAGAGCTGCTAAGAAATTACCTGAAACTGTATCGTTTTATAACGGAACTAAATATGGCGTCGATGACACTGATCAAATGGTCGCGCCATCATAATATACGGTGAAATCAGGTTTCAGAAGGTGCCCACTGCAAGTGTTTTTCAATATTTTAGATTTAGCCGGAATAAATACCTGTATATTGTACAAAAACAACAGGAGAAAATATCTCTCGCAAAGACTTTCTTTTTCGATTAGCAGAAGAACTTGCTTCAGAATTTCCAATTTCAAGGCAAAATCTACACAAAGCTGATATATCAACTACAAGTGGCACGGTTTCTGTACGCAAATGGTGTCAAATAGGATATTGCAATAACAATAAGTGTTTGCAGAAAGTGTACACACAGAAAAATTTACTTAAGTAGAAATTGTGGCCGACAAATTGTAAACAATTAAGTGTTTTGGTATTTGACAATATCTATAAATCCATTTATCTATTACGATTAATACTATTTAATTTATTTTGTCATTTTTTAAGAGTGAGTAAAGACGGGAAGTTACAAAAGCATTTTTTCTTATACACCAGTCATTTTGACTGGTTTGGTGGAAATAGGTATATTTAAATAGCTGGTAAATCTAGTGTTAAAGATATAAGATATTATTATACAATAATATATTTTGCATAAAAACACAATTTATTAATACATGTTATATAATATATTAAATATATTTTACAGGCGGAAGCAAAACAACAATTGGATGAAATAAACAAGGAGAGACAAGCTCAAGAAGTGCACCACCCATCAACATCTCACGACAATTTTAATGCAATGCAGGTTTGTCTTTTTTTTTTAAATTGGAAAACATTATTGTATTAGAGCTTTTTTGCTAACAAATTGATAACCAAAATCTACCTATCTAAATAATACTTAACATGAAAATTTACAAACAAACTATTGCTTAGCAACCAATCATAGGCAAATGTTAACAACCTATTGGAAAATAATTATAATAATTATATTGCTTAATATTTCTACAAGCTACGTAAAACTTGAAATAAATAAGTCAGCGGGTTAGATATATCATCTATTATTATCTATTATAGAGATAAAATTTACTTGTTAATGTGGGTATAACTAATTTACTACTGAATTATTTCTAAATATTTTCATATGTATATGACTATATTAAAAATAGCTACACTATCTCTAGCATTCAAAATAAAATATAAAAATAAAAACATTTATTTTAAAATGGATTTATTATGATTAAAAGTCTATGTTCAGACACTCATTCTCTTTTATTACTTTACTTACGTTGAATAAATATAATAATTATAATATTTAAAGTTGTGCATAAAAATCGATTAAAATTTACCTTTAACAATATGACATATATAAAAAAACAAATGTAACTATCTGCAAATGTACTTATCTGCGAAATTTTCTCATCAGTGCTGAAATTTAAGGTTGTTAGATGTACATTAATAATAAAAAAATGTATTAATTTTAGTTATAAGTTAATTTTCTTGTGTATAATGTATTTGGCGGTTAATTTAAGTTTTAGGAAACAGTGTTAAAGTAAAATTTTTAATGTATAACTAGGAAACTGGTGATAAATTAAATTTTTCATTAATAAGTGTGACAATCCTATACACGATGGCTTATTCTTGCTTATCGACGCTTTATCGACTTTGGCTTAAGTATAGGTGGCTAGTTCTTAAACAATAATTTTTAAACAATCTATAATATGAAATTTAATTGAATAGATATATTTCTAAAAATATATTTAAAAATAAAATCAAACAACACATCTTTAACCAACATAATCTAAACAACAAGTAATAAAATATTTATATATTATGTGTATACGTTTTATAAATATTTATGTATTCTTCTTTTAGTATTCTATTTTTATTAGTTTTATATATAATAAATATTACTATTCAAATATAGAGAAAATTATTTGTACTTGTACTATACTATACTTCCCAAGAGTATTAATTATAAAATTTAATAAATAAATAAAAATTCACGTTAAATTTCGATATTATCAGACTCGTTGACATTAGTGGCGAAGTTATTGTTTCGCTTTCGGAAGATGTTGTTTGATGTTTTATAGCCAATCCCAAGTTAATCATGTTATTATCTCAAGAGATATATAGGCTCTAAATTTCTTTACATACTAATGATAACAATTCCAGAATTTGACAATGAGCGCGAACTACCACAACCCGAACCGGATATACGGCGCGAACCAGATCGGCGTAGCGACCACGCTCCCGCAGACCGGCGAGCTGCCTGGCGAGCTGGAGCACGCGCGTGCGCAGTCGGCGCACAGCCACGACGAGAGGTTCTCCCTGCGGGACGGGAACGTCGCTAGCAGCGAGGTGGGTTAGATGACGGCGACGTGTCGATAGATAGCTGAGCACGCGCGTGCGCAGTCGGCGCACAGCCACGACGAGAGGTTCTCCCTGCGGGACGGGAACGTCGCTAGCAGCGAGGTGGGTTAGATGACGGCGACGTGTCGATAGATAGCTGAGCACGCGCGTGCGCAGTCGGCGCACAGCCACGACGAGAGGTTCTCCCTGCGGGACGGGAACGTCGCTAGCAGCGAGGTGGGTTAGATGACGGCGACGTGTCGATAGATAGCTGAGCACGCGCGTGCGCAGTCGGCGCACAGCCACGACGAGAGGTTCTCCCTGCGGGACGGGAACGTCGCTAGCAGCGAGGTGGGTTAGATGACGGCGACGTGTCGATAGATAGCTGAGCACGCGCGTGCGCAGTCGGCGCACAGCCACGACGAGAGGTTCTCCCTGCGGGACGGGAACGTCGCTAGCAGCGAGGTGGGTTAGATGACGGCGACGTGTCGATAGATAGCTGAGCACGCGCGTGCGCAGTCGGCGCACAGCCACGACGAGAGGTTCTCCCTGCGGGACGGGAACGTCGCTAGCAGCGAGGTGGGTTAGATGACGGCGACGTGTCGATAGATAGCTGAGCACGCGCGTGCGCAGTCGGCGCACAGCCACGACGAGAGGTTCTCCCTGCGGGACGGGAACGTCGCTAGCAGCGAGGTGGGTTAGATGACGGCGACGTGTCGATAGATAGCTGAGCACGCGCGTGCGCAGTCGGCGCACAGCCACGACGAGAGGTTCTCCCTGCGGGACGGGAACGTCGCTAGCAGCGAGGTGGGTTAGATGACGGCGACGTGTCGATAGATAGCTGAGCACGCGCGTGCGCAGTCGGCGCACAGCCACGACGAGAGGTTCTCCCTGCGGGACGGGAACGTCGCTAGCAGCGAGGTGGGTTAGATGACGGCGACGTGTCGATAGATAGCTGAGCACGCGCGTGCGCAGTCGGCGCACAGCCACGACGAGAGGTTCTCCCTGCGGGACGGGAACGTCGCTAGCAGCGAGGTGGGTTAGATGACGGCGACGTGTCGATAGATAGCTGAGCACGCGCGTGCGCAGTCGGCGCACAGCCACGACGAGAGGTTCTCCCTGCGGGACGGGAACGTCGCTAGCAGCGAGGTGGGTTAGATGACGGCGACGTGTCGATAGATAGCTGAGCACGCGCGTGCGCAGTCGGCGCACAGCCACGACGAGAGGTTCTCCCTGCGGGACGGGAACGTCGCTAGCAGCGAGGTGGGTTAGATGACGGCGACGTGTCGATAGATAGCTGAGCACGCGCGTGCGCAGTCGGCGCACAGCCACGACGAGAGGTTCTCCCTGCGGGACGGGAACGTCGCTAGCAGCGAGGTGGGTTAGATGACGGCGACGTGTCGATAGATAGCTGAGCACGCGCGTGCGCAGTCGGCGCACAGCCACGACGAGAGGTTCTCCCTGCGGGACGGGAACGTCGCTAGCAGCGAGGTGGGTTAGATGACGGCGACGTGTCGATAGATAGCTGAGCACGCGCGTGCGCAGTCGGCGCACAGCCACGACGAGAGGTTCTCCCTGCGGGACGGGAACGTCGCTAGCAGCGAGGTGGGTTAGATGACGGCGACGTGTCGATAGATAGCTGAGCACGCGCGTGCGCAGTCGGCGCACAGCCACGACGAGAGGTTCTCCCTGCGGGACGGGAACGTCGCTAGCAGCGAGGTGGGTTAGATGACGGCGACGTGTCGATAGATAGCTGAGCACGCGCGTGCGCAGTCGGCGCACAGCCACGACGAGAGGTTCTCCCTGCGGGACGGGAACGTCGCTAGCAGCGAGGTGGGTTAGATGACGGCGACGTGTCGATAGATAGCTGAGCACGCGCGTGCGCAGTCGGCGCACAGCCACGACGAGAGGTTCTCCCTGCGGGACGGGAACGTCGCTAGCAGCGAGGTGGGTTAGATGACGGCGACGTGTCGATAGATAGCTGAGCACGCGCGTGCGCAGTCGGCGCACAGCCACGACGAGAGGTTCTCCCTGCGGGACGGGAACGTCGCTAGCAGCGAGGTGGGTTAGATGACGGCGACGTGTCGATAGATAGCTGAGCACGCGCGTGCGCAGTCGGCGCACAGCCACGACGAGAGGTTCTCCCTGCGGGACGGGAACGTCGCTAGCAGCGAGGTGGGTTAGATGACGGCGACGTGTCGATAGATAGCTGAGCACGCGCGTGCGCAGTCGGCGCACAGCCACGACGAGAGGTTCTCCCTGCGGGACGGGAACGTAGCAAGCAGCGAGGTGGGTTAGATGACGGCGACGTGTCGATAGATAGTTGAGCACGCGCGTGCGCAGTCGGCGCACAGCCACGACGAGAGGTTCTCCCTGCGGGACGGGAACGTCGCTAGCAGCGAGGTGGGTTAGATGACGGCGACGTGTCGATAGATAGCTGAGCACGCGCGTGCGCAGTCGGCGCACAGCCACGACGAGAGGTTCTCCCTGCGGGACGGGAACGTCGCTAGCAGCGAGGTGGGTTAGATGACGGCGACGTGTCGATAGATAGCTGAGCACGCGCGTGCGCAGTCGGCGCACAGCCACGACGAGAGGTTCTCCCTGCGGGACGGGAACGTCGCTAGCAGCGAGGTGGGTTAGATGACGGCGACGTGTCGATAGATAGCTGAGCACGCGCGTGCGCAGTCGGCGCACAGCCGAAACGCATATTTTGAAAATCATCAGTTTAAAATCTACCCATTGCTAACATAGATTAAAACTTTAAATAAGCCCAATGAAAATAATATATCTGTTGTAACTTTTGATAAAAAAATAGGGTAACTTTTACAAACCCGTGTGGCTAGGCTATTATGTAACTTGCGCCATCGGTAGTATTGAAATTCGACACCAGAGTGATTTTTCGCGATCACGCAAGTTACGTAATAGCTTCAACAAAATTAAAAATGTCCCCCCACCCTCCTGAAAGCTCATCTCATGGTAGAACGACGCTCAGTAGAGCGACGACAGACGACAGCAGTCTTCTGATGACGCTAAAGCATATAGACGGATCAACAGACTAATATGGAAATCTTTGAGACATGATATTCGTGTCTTTGAAACAAACCGTATTAAAGAATCAGAGCTTTAAATTATTCTCAAGGGATTCGGCCTTTGGCCAAAGCCGATTTTCGAAGAAGAAAACTTCGGTTGAGAAGTTTTATGGACATTTGTTTATTTGGATCACCCAACCTGTTCATATCTCGGTCGAAAATCTAAAAGCTGAGTTTACCCGATACTATTCTGAAAACATCAGCTTGGCCGAGATTATGGCTCTGGGATAGCTTAAAAACAACAAGGTACCAGTCGAGGACATTATTACGTCAGAGCTTCTGAAAATATTCAAACGCTTTTTAATACGGTCTTGCTTGAGTCTGTAATGCAGAAGGCCTGAAACAGAAGTTGTGTGGTGGTCTTTTAAATTCAATAAGGGCGAACGAAACTTGGACAGCGCTGCAGACAATCCGCGCGGGGCATTGACTACCGGTATATCGAAGTGTTGCAGTGCTTGTACAATAACGCTAGTAAGTCGGTTCGAGTACAGGAGCACAGCACGAGAGCAATATCAGTGAAGGAAGGTGTGAGATAGGAAGATGTTATCACTCCCGAAACTGTTTACCGCTGCATTTGAAAACGTTTTCAAGCTCCTGGAATAGAAAGGATTCGGCATCAATATAAACGTCGAGAACATCACTCATCTTCGATTTTCCAACGATATCGTGCGCATGGTAGAATGCCTGGAAGACCTCGGCACTATCACTCGATGAAGTTTTTCAACGGGTGTGTCTTAAAATGAACATGGAAAAGACGAAAATGTCTATGTTGTGCCTGTCGTGATATCAGTTGGGAACTCCACTCTCGAATTTGTTACTTAATACATCTATCTACGACAAAAGATCCAATTTGGTAGATCCAACTGTGAGAGAAAGGACGAGATAGACAGACAACTGGAAAAGGGTCGCCGAAAGCCGTTGAATGGCTGCATTCGAACCGATCGCTCTGAAGGTATATAGGCCCACATTTAGCAGTGGACATCCAATGGCTGATATGATGAATTTTTGATTCACAATTCATTTGTTGGAAATAGATAGAATACAAATGAACCAAATCACAATAATATGGTATACAGGTGTAATACAAACAAGTATTATTATTAGGTTATTCTTTAAACTGGTTATATAGTTTACCTGTTATATTGTATAGTTTATTATTTGTATTTTATCGTGCTAGGATGCAGCGGGCGGTGGTCGAGACAGTGAAGTAGAAGACGACGTTGTTATTCTCACTGAAAGGGAACGTTTACTGCAATTAAAATTGCGAGAGTTGCAAATGAAAAAACAACATATGGAAAACTTGGTGCGTATAAATACATAAATATAAAAGTTATATATATATATACGAGTATTAATTTTTCACGATATAACAAAGTTTAGCAAATACCACTGACTACGGTGAGAACTAAGAAATAACATTAGATACCACAATAAGGTGGTTCTATCTTTAAGGGCCTATCTCAAACTGGATATTGGTTTTTAATTGTTACAAATATTTTTTGGATTAAACAAAGAATTTTTTTAATGGTTTGAATACCCGCTCTATCATTGGTTATATTTTTTTATTGTACTTTATTACCAAATATGTAATATTAATTCTTATTCTAAAATTTAGGTATCAGAATTTCAAAAATTACAAATGGCAACTCGACTAGGCAGCTCTCATAATACGTATTCAAGTTCAGGAGAGGATAGTGGTGATGAGGAAGCATCTCGAAAATGTAAGATTCTCCATTTATCATTAAAATTTATTAACTTTTAGAGACAGGGATACCGGCTTCGCACCTGTAGTAGATCATAATATGCCTATTTGTTTACCTGCCATTTTACAGAACAGTGGTCAACAGTGTAGGGCGCAAACGAGTCCCGTCATTTGTTTAAGATCCGCGCTTGAATTTATTTTCGCGCAAGTTAGATTTTATTGTGCGATAACTCGTACGATATTCATTAAATTATACGGTGTAAAGAATTATCATAACGTGCATACTAACGTATGCACGATAGTTATATACATAACTAATGTATTTAAGTTGATAAGGATTAATAATATATATATATTTATATATATATATATATATATATATATATATATATATATATATATATATATATCCGTCTAAATAGCTTCCAATAGGGGATCGGACAGTAATCAGATTAAAATCTAAAATGTGATTAGATAAAATGTTTCTGTTTTACGATTATTTATCTAATAATAATTTAATATAATTCATTTAAATATTTTTAAATGAAGAAATAAAATGTTGTTATTTTCAATATTTTTAAACTGTACTGAAACGCCAATCACAATGCGTGACGTCATCTGTGGCCAATCATTGACTGCATGGGTACTATCTACTTAGTTTACTCAGTTATTTCCATAATTTTGTTGAAATTATAAAAGTTGCTAAATATTACTGATAAATTAGGATACGGTAATCGATTTAAAAGCTGTCACGTGGTGTTTAACTAGTTTTTTATAATGAAAACAGGATTTACGACAGCCGACAATCGAAATCTTCCCAGAGTGAATACGTTTCTGATTTGCAATTTCTTTGCAAGTAATTCAGACTTTTGTGACACTGAATTTCGAAATGGGAAAACTTATGTATTAGTCTTATAACTATATAATAATATATTATTTGCCATAAATACCTAGGTACTTGAAATATACCTCCTTGAAAAATAACCTCTAATATAACACAATATATGTATTGTGCCCACGAAAGATAGCTCGGCCGTAATTGTGCCTACTGTACTGTACTAGCCTGTAAACCACCCACTGCTGAGCGAAGGCCTCTTCTCCATATAGACGAAGGGTTGGAGCTTAATACACCACGCCGCTCCATTGTAGGTTAGCGAATAATATACTGCTATGAGTAACTATCGCTATCAGGTGTATATGATAACAACCGGGACCGACGGCTTTACGTGCTCTCCGAGACACAGAGGGGAGAACCACAGGGACATACACCCAGACCGGAAACAAATGTTTGTACAAATACAAATATCTGTCCCGAGCGGGAATCGAACCCGCGACCGCCGGCGCGGGGTGTTGAGGCGACAACTCGCACCACTACACCAGAACGGTCTAATGATTTAAGACTTATTTCGTGGTTTGAAGACATATTATTATGTTTAAAACGGGTACATACCACGATATAACACAAGTGATTTTGTGTCAATATTTCGACCCAGTTGCATGGATCGTGGTCACGAGAGGACTGCGGTGTCGCGAGGTGTGTAGCTGGAACTGTCATGGGTAGTAGCGAACTACCCTCTTTCTCGTTCTCTTCACAGGAACGTCGCGAAAATTTCGGCAAAATACACTCACAACGTCACTTTTCTCTTTTGCTTTCATGCGCCTCTGTTCTGGTTTGCATAATTCTACCACTGGATTCCACATACTGGCTAGCTTAAAGCCATCATCACGATTGAAATTCCGGTGTTTGCGAATTTCAATCGCTTCGCGCACTAGTCTAGGTATGTAGTGGCGGTCTGTGGAAAGAACTCGGGGGTTATGGAGTTCAATCCAGTGATTTGTTCCCGGCTGTAGAATATGCTCCGCGATCGCAGACTTCTGTGGGTCGTTGTTTTTTACCGCTTTTATGTGTTCAGACACACGGGTAGATATGGGTCTCTTGGTTTGACCTATATATGAGCTGCCACAGCTGCAGTCGATTTTATACACTCCTGGACACTGGAATGGCAGGCGATCCTTCGGAGAACGCATCATCTGGGCAATCTTTTGTAAAGGAGTGAATACGGTCTTGATATTGTATTGTTTCTTCAACAATGTGCCTATTCTGTCAGTCACCCCCTTAACAAACGGTAGGTAGGCCATCTGTCTTTGTGCTTCCGAAGGACGAGTCCTCTGCTTACAAGTTTTGTTCTTAACAGGTTTGTGACCATTCCATTTTAACACCTCGCGTACATGTTCCAGCTCGCCTTGTATGTGAAGGTCATCACACAGGTCATGAGCGCGGTTGATGAGAGTGGTAGCTACCGACGCCAGGTGACGTGGATGGTGATGCGATGTGAATGATGATACAACCTCTAGTAGGCCACACTTCTTCTTACGTCAAAGATTCCCGGCATTTCGTGCGTATCTTACAGGACACAAAACTGGAAGAACAAGAGTGCATGCTGAGTTTTGACGTTGAATCCTTGTTTACAAACGTTCCTATAGACGACTGTTTGGAGGTAATAAAAAAGAAACTACAGGAAAATGACATCCCTGCGGAATACATAACGTTACTACGGCATTGTTTAGTTTCTAATTTTTTTCTTTATAAAGGCCAATATTACCTCCAGGTTGATGGTGTTGCCATGGGTAGTCCTGTCGCACCAGTGGTTGCCAACCTATGGATGGAACATTTTGAAACTTTAGCAATTTCAATGACACCTGTGGGAATCAATGTCAAGGTTTGGAAACGATACGTGGACGACGTTTTTGCGATAGTGCGGGGCGGCGAAGAACAAGTTCTGCAATTTCTAAACCACTTGAATAGCATGCACCGAAAAATGTCATTTACGTACGAAATGGAGAAAGATAGATCCCTGCCATTCTTGGATGTCCTTATTAGTGTGCGCTCGGATGGTAGTTTCGGTCACTCAGTATACCGGAAGCAGACACACACGGATAGATATCTACACGGCTCATCGCATCACCATCCACGTCACCTGGCGTCGGTAGCTACCACTCTCATCAACCGCGCTCATGACCTGTGTGATGACCTTCACATACAAGGCGAGCTGGAACATGTACGCGAGGTGTTAAAATGGAACGGTCACAAACCTGTTAAGAACAAAACTTGTAAGCAGAGGACTCGTCCTTCGGAAGCACAAAGACAGATGGCCTACCTACCGTTTGTTAAGGGGGTGACTGACAGAATAGGCACATTGTTGAAGAAACAATACAATATCAAGACCGTATTCACTCCTTTACAAAAGATTGCCCAGATGATGCGTTCTCCGAAGGATCGCCTGCCATTCCAGTGTCCAGGAGTGTATAAAATCGACTGCAGCTGTGGCAGCTCATATATAGGTCAAACCAAGAGACCCATATCTACCCGTGTGTCTGAACACATAAAAGCGGTAAAAAACAACGACCCACAGAAGTCTGCGATCGCGGAGCATATTCTACAGCCGGGAACAAATCACTGGATTGAACTCCATAACCCCCGAGTTCTTTCCACAGACCGCCACTACATACCTAGACTAGTGCGCGAAGCGATTGAAATTCGCAAACACCGGAATTTCAATCGTGATGATGGCTTTAAGCTAGCCAGTATGTGGAATCCAGTGGTAGAATTATGCAAACCAGAACAGAGGCGCATGAAAGCAAAAGAGAAAAGTGACGTTGTGAGTGTATTTTGCCGAAATTTTCGCGACGTTCCTGTGAAGAGAACGAGAAAGAGGGTAGTTCGCTACTACCCATGACAGTTCCAGCTACACACCTCGCGACACCGCAGTCCTCTCGTGACCACGATCCATGCAACTGGGTCGAAATATTGACACAAAATCACTTGTGTTATATCGTGGTATGTACCCGTTTTAAACATAATAATAAACCAGAACGGTCGTCACAAGTAGAATACTGTCAACACTATATCACATTCTTTAGTGTTACAAAAAATTAAACAAAAAGAAAAAATCTATAATAATAGTTGACCGTAGAGAGAAAACAATAAACATTTACTAAAAATTAATTTAAGCACATTTCATTCTATTTATTTGTAGTAATTAATGTATATTTACGAGTACATCAAAATGATCTTCACAAAAGTAAATGGGTGCAATTAATTTCGTTGCATTTTCTACTCGCTAAGTCTAACCATTTTCTTCGTTTATCTGCTTTTCTTGGCACATCAAATGAATATTTTATTTGGAGTACTTTTTGATGTGTTCGTACATTGAGGTACTGCACACCAACGATATTTTTTAAAGTTCTCGTGAACTTATGCTCATGCAGCTGTTTTGTTATAACCCCAGATGACATCACGCGCTCTCAGATGACATGGCGTGGCGTTTTGGCGGGATTTTTAAACATACAATATTAAAACATGATTTTGAGTACCTAAACGGCTATAAAAAAAATAAAGTTTTATTTTTTATGGGAATAAGTATCCATAAAGATTAATTTAAAACACTTTCTGAAAATTTGTCCGATCCCCTATTACCGCATTGTACTTGACCATTTTTTTACAAGTTGGAATGGGTATAGTAATCTATCCTTAAAAGACATATAAATGCCATTGCAGATTTTTTCGTAGACCTATAGAAGAGTAATATTCCATCATCCTTTGTTTTGACATATAATATCAAACGGATTAGACAGCGGTTTCAAGGAAAGCTCCCAGGTGGATTGACTTAATCTGACAATTTCAAAACTATCGTCAGATTTCAATCAATTTACACAAAATCTTAACAAATTATACACCTAAACCTTGGCCATGAGCCACTCTGTCTATTGGTAAAAACCGTACAAAAATCCGCTTACTAGTTTTCGACTTTATCGCGAACAAACAGATAGAGTGACGCGGCAGGGAACTGTTATTTAGTAGGTAGTGATAATATATACTAATGACGTAATTGATTAAATTTTTATTGATTCCACACGTTTTATCTATTAAGCATGGTACAAATATTGTGTGCTTTAAAGTACTTAAACGTATACAATAAAAATCGTTTGCAATATGTAAATATATGTAACATTTTCCTCCAATCCAATGGAATCCAAAGTGTTATAGACCCTTAAAAAATTATTTACTGTTGTAAAATGTTTTAAGTAGCAGCTAAATGTATTCATTTTGTTATAATATTAATAAACATAGGGTGACAAAAAAAATGATGGTAAAACCAAAAAAAAATGGACCATATATAGGTATATACCATATAATGGCGTAACAATTACACGTATTAAACATAGCTCGCACGTGGTCTTGAACCCTATTGGCTGAAAGTTGACACGTTCTGCCTCCTTGTGCTTATTGTCCCTGTGATTCGTATTTTCGTGTTTAGCACAGTCATAGCGTTAAAATTAACTGACAGTGGTACAGTGCCTTTGAAGTCTCGCGAAATTCTGCTTTGTTATCACGTATGTATTTTTTATAAAGCCTGGATCGAAAGTTCGATTTTCAATTGTAATTTTAGGGACGAAAGTGCCACTTTGCTTCCCGGCCAAATGATGAATTAATTTAGAGCGCATGCGTCAACTTTCGTTCTCATGCAAATATATTGTTTTTAAATGTCAAAGTTATGACAGATCGCATAGTTTAATCTCACAATTTCCTTGAATAATTCGTATGTGATACAGAATAAAACTAATCTCCTATTTTACAGTTTTTTTTACTTCATGAATTAATTTCATATACTTATACTGGTGTTATAACAACTAAATGAACATTATATTTTATAATTATTTTTATCTGAAAAACAAACAGTATTTATAACACAAAAATTTTGGTGCACATTAACATATTCAATGAGCAGAAACATATTTTACATACAATTAAAATAGGAACAAAATCACAATTATAAACAAATTTATAAAATTCTTAAGCAATCAATTATATTGTTTAGTTATGCGTTGCTAGGATACGCGATATCATCGAGAATATCAAATTTATGAGTAAATTCATTTAAAAAAAACTAATAATTATCAATTTTAATTACAACCGAACTTTCAATCCTAGCGTTATAAAAAATTGTATACGTAACACAGGAGGGAATTGAGCCATCGCAACCTCGAATTTTTATTCATTTTTGTTTTATGTTATTGAACAAAATTCTGGGTTGCAATGTATCACTTCCCTCCCTAGTAACGTAATATACTATTTATTTATCTATTTAGTTATAAATTTCCCTATTCGTTGTGCATCTATCCAGGAACTAACAACTACTAGGAATTTATTTAAAACAAATCGCACGCTTAATCATATACTGACCGATTAGTGTTTCGGTCAAAATTTAACTAAGTATACCAACAAGTTTATTTTAACAGCATCTTTCGGCCGATCTCGGATTTTTTTGATATCTTGTTTCTAGGCGAAGTTAAACAAATATCTGTCTCTTACACACGCAAACGTTTCGGCAAATGTTTTTACGAGACAGAGACAGATATCGGTATGCGTCAAGGACTAAGATCGCGAACATCACGTGTTTTTATTTTTAAACTGTCAAATTAGTAATTAAGTCGCTTTATTGTAAAAATCAAAGGTAATTTTCATTGAAATTATTTATAAAAATGTGACCAATTGTTAAATATGCCTGTTTAGTACAAAAAAGGATCGAACTATTCATGAATTATTTAGTGTTAGTTCTGTTTTATACAAAAACATGTTAACAATTCTTTGACTAATTGTGTATTAAACCTATATTTTATCAAAAAAACTTACCTTTTGTCGGTAGTGTTTTGTCGGTTTAGTTATATATTGACGCATCTTGAGAACCAATTTTGTAACCGATTTATTTATAGTAAAAAATCTAAATTTATTTAAAATTATATTCAAACATTAATACTCACTTTATCAACTATTCCTACAATACATTATTTCATTATATAAAGCTATTTTCTTTGAGTAATAAGTCATTTTGTAAGTTAAGTCAGGGTTGCTAAATCGTTTTTTGCGATTTCCCGAAAAACATATTTTTTGAGTTATGTCAGTATATGATTAAGCGTGCGAAATATTCATTATTCGACATTTTTTATCATGTAAAAAAAAATTACTTAAAAACCTAGAAATAATTCGAAACAATTGAAAGAAAAGTAAATTTTAATATTTCCACGCGATTAGAAGTGAAATTAAAGTTTTAATATTTCAACATTTTTAATTTCTTTTACAATAAAGTAAATTTATATTCTAACTATTCTTGAGCCAAATTCGATGTGGAATTTATGTAAACAAACCAAATGTCACCGTGTATAGGGTTGTCACAATTTTAGTAATGAAAAATTGTAATTTATGACCAATTTCCTAGTTATACATTAATAATTTTTTTTAACATTGTTTCCTAGAACTTAACCGCCAAATACGTAATATACAAGAAAATTTGCTTATAACAAAAATTAACAAATTTTTAATTACTAATATACATCTAACAACCCTAAATTTTTGCACTGACAGGAAAATTTCGCAGATAAGCAACATTTTTGGTGTTTTTTTGATCAGTCGTTATATTGTCAAAGGTAAATTGTTATCGATTTTTATGCACAATTTGAAATATTATAATTATTATGTTTATTCAACGTAAGTAAAGTAAAATAAATAATAAAAGAGAATGAGTGTCTGAACTTAGATTTTTAATCATATTAAATCCATTTTAAAACAAATGTTGTTTTATTTAGAATGCTATTCAGGGATAGTGTAGCTATTTTTAATATAGGCATATACAAATATAATAAATAAAATTCCATATCGAATTTGGCTTAAGTATAGACATACTAACAGAATGTGAAGATAAATAAAAAATAACTGAAATAAACATATTGACAAAATCAACGCGCGAAACTGAAAGCTATCTTATATTTTTGTTATATTTAAAAAAAAAAAATAAAAAAAAAAAACGTTGGCGTTCATTGACTTACCTCGTCCCGCACAACCCGCAAGATTGTCCCGCTTAGACGTGTTCATTCAACGACTTTAGGCTGTTGCGAAAATGATACACATAATTATGTTTGAGTCGTCCGTTACGTTTGAATTGAAAAATCGTATGACGAAGTTCCAATACATGGCGTATTAGTTATGTATAGTACATAGTATTAAGAGAAACTATAACTTATACAAAATAAAGATTTTTAATAGAAATTTAAGTTTAATATTAGTATTTTTTACATATAATTAAGACTAATTTTTAGAAGAGAATATAATTATAAACTCATATTTATATATATCATATTCTAGGTAACAAATCAGGCGTCAATCTCAAAAATGAAGACCCTTTTAAACTTATGGAAATAAAGGCCATAAAAACAGCACTTCAGAAAACCAAAGGTATAATTAGTTCAGTATTTTAAATATATTAACATTATGTAATTTTTTTGTATACTTTTGTTTTTATTTTATAAATCAATGTTGTCAGATCTCATGCGGTCGGTTGAGACGTTTGAAGGGAACCTTCCAGGAGTTCACGAGGAGAACTTCCACATTTCCAATCATTCTAACATACACGATAAGTAAGTTTTTACATAATATAATTTTATTTTTATTTATAATTAATTATATTATTTATTTTGAATATAAGAAGATTTCATTCTAATTAAAAAAAAAAAACTATCTCGCATACTCATCATAAACATTTACTTGGGAGTGTTTTTGGTTAAATAAAAAACAGGCCAATTGCGAGTCGAATTTGAACGAATAGTTTTAAATTCTCGTATAATTGACACTGACCGATAATCCCGAAACTTAGGAAAAACACGTGTCTTCTATGTATACACAACCACGTGTAAAACAAAAATCAAGCGTCCTAGTTCAGTTTTCAAAAGTTGGAATTAGTATGGGTAAGATTTGTTCGGCTTAAAGAGGCAATCTTGTAACAGTTGAATGGACGGACAGTGAGGCTTCATTGATTAATAGGTTTAAATTGGTTACCGAACCGTAAATATTATTGTTATCAGTAAATCGGAGGGCGGCGGAAGTATGGGTGGTTGGTCCAACGAAGACAGCGTGTGTCGTGTGCGCAACTCACTGCCTCAGCGACACAAGTTCACTAACGAACAACAATCGCAGCAGCACCTGCAACCGCAGCAACACTTGCAGCAGCACCTGCAACCGCAGCAACACTTGCAGCAATCGCAACACCAACAGCACTTACAACAGTCGCAACATCAGCAGCATTTACAGCAGACACAGCATCAGCAGCATTTACAGCAAGTACAACACCAGCAACAGTTGCAGCAAGCACAACATCAGCAGCATTTGCAGCAAACACAGCACATGCAGCTTCAACAGCACCAACAACACATGCAGTCGCCGCAACACCAGCAACACATGCAGCCGCCGCAACACCAGCAGCACACGCAACAAAGTAAGTTCAGAGGCAATAAATACCACCAATTTTCTCTATCTCTCTTCTCCCCTCCCTCTCTCCCTTGATTATATAAAAAAAACTTTAATGTAAGAATTGGATCTTTTAAAATTCAATATAACTATAGATAAAATAAATATTCGCACTTAATGGTTTTAATATTATAACAATTTTTTTTTATTCTAAAAATTAGTTTCTATGCACATTTTCTTAAAGGTCATGAAGCAAATATAAATTCTTTGCAAGAATTGGCTCAAGAACTTCGTATGGAGACTGAGAAGATACTGGGAGAACGTGCGCGTATCAAGGATATGGTGACAAACAAAGGTAATAATTAAAACTATTTAGTTTTATTAAAACTATTTACTTTTATTAAAACTAGACAAAAGTGCAAACTCCATGACTCTCAAAGTGCGAGTATTAATTAACGGGCTGATGTATTTAGTGATAAAATTAGCAAATAAAATTGATTGACAATATTTCGCGACCTCTTACAATGTAATAGGTTTATTGTCGAATTTAAATACTATACTTCAGCCAAATTCGATATGGAATATTTACCAACAAACCGTTGCTTAGCAACCAACCATAGGAGGATGCTAACAACTTATTGGAAAATTATCATAATAATTATATTTTTTAATATTTATACACAGTAGTACAAGCTAGATAAAACTTTAAATAAATAAGTCAGGGAGTTAGATATATTTATATATTATCTATAGTTATCTGCTATAGAGGTAAAATTTACTTGTTAACGTGGGTATAACTAATTTCCCACTGAATGATTTCTAAATATTTTCATAAATATGTATTTGCCTATATTAAAAAATAGCTACACTATACCTGTATAGCATTCAAAATATAACAAAATTTTTTTAAATGGATTTATTATGCATAAAAATCTATGGTCAGACACTCATTCCCTTTTATTATTTATTTTACTTTACTTACGTTAAATAAACATAATAATTATAATATTTAAAGTTGTGTATAAAAATCGATTACAATTTACCTTTAACAATATAACAACTGATAAAAAAAAAACAAATGTTGCTGATCTGAGAAATGTCAGTGCTAAAATTTAGGGTTGTTAGATGTATATTAATATTAGTAGTAAAAAATTTGTTAATTTTTGTTATAAGCTAATTTTCTTGCGTATTACGTATTTCGCGGTTAATTTAAGTTGTAGAAAACAGTGTTAAAGTAAAGTTTTTAATGTATAACTAGGAAATAGGTGATAAATTACAAATTTTTATTAATAAAAGTGTGATAACCCTATACATGATGACTTGGTTTGTTTACAAAAATTCCAAATCGAATTTGGCATAAGTATAAGTAGATTTCTCACATAATTGGTAACGAAAAATGCCAGTGTGAAAATAGTTACTAGTAGTAGGCCCAAAGACGTGTAGTTATAATATAGTCTAGGGATGTTCGTCGTCGTCACAACCCCGTACCAATGTTTATCCCTCCAGGCTACGCGTATTCCTAAAAAAAAGGCAGTCGTTTCTTCGTCGATCGATTTTACTCGATAATTATCGGAAAATTATATCGATAATTATCGGATGAAAATCATCGATAGTTATTGAATGAAAATATATCGATATTTATCGAATCTAAATTATCGAATCAGTTGTATTGATACCACTCGATAACTATCGTATGAAAAATTATCGATAATTATCGAACACTCCTAATAAAGTCGTTATGTCGGCGTGTACCCTCAGAGCGCAAGCAGAAGAAGGTGAATGAGGTGCGCGGCGCGGTGGGGCCGGCCGAGCGCCGCCAGCTGCAGCTGCGCGCGCTGCTGGCCGACAAACAGCGCGAGCTCGAGGCGCTGCTCAACAAGGAGGTACGTGTGCGTCGCGTGCGTCACGCGCGTCACGGTCGTCAGCCTCGCACGCACGCGACACGTGCGCGTGAGCGGCGAGAGTTACGTGCGGCCGGCAGAGTGCCGCCAGCTGCAGCTGACTAGCAGCTTCCTAAGACTACCTTCTAGCTCCATCATCAGACCCTGGTTACCATTGAAAGACAAATTACTCATCAAAATGATTCAATTAAGCCCAAACTCGGTGGGGTTTCATCGTTTCATTAGAGAGTTCCTATGGCCAGCTTCCAGCTCCATCATCAGATCAGGCTTTGGTAACCATCTAAAAACAAAGTACTCGTCAAGACGAATGAAACAAGCCAAAACTCGATGGGGTTGCGTTGTTTCGTTACATTATATATAGTACGGAGTCCCGAAATACAGAAAAATACCATATATGGTCCGAAAATGTGACGATCGTAGTGTGACGATTTTTGATTTTAACATTTATAAGATTTCTCCCATACGTCGATATAAAAGTTTCACTTCAAAAAAGTGCTGAATAAATGAGATTAATTATTTTTTAGTATTAGTTAGTATCTATACATATAATAAATTGGTAGGAAAATCAAAACTGTACATTGAATATTTTTTTTAAAGAATACTTGGGGTATGATCTACAATCGATACCGAAGCCAAAAATATAGTTTTTAGAATTTTTTTCTGTTTGTCTGTATGTATGTCCAGGATAAACTTAGAGAAAAAGTACTGCATGGATTTACTTCAAATTTGGCACGAATATTATTAAGAAGTCGGGTCAACATATAGGCTACATATTATCACGCCATCACCTACGGGGAACGAGCAGTGAACCTTTGTTTCTTCAACGCATTCTGTAACAACATGTAATCTAATAGCGTTCATGCAGAGGACGTCGCGGGCAACAGCTAGTTCATAATAAATTAATTATTCTTGCGATCTACCATAGGGTTATGAAAATATACAAAAAAAATCATGGTTGTAATCTGTTTAATAAAATATACATCTCTTATTTAAAATAAAACTCGAGGAGAAATCCACGCGTAGAGATAATACAACTAGCATACGCGAGTTTGCCGATGCTACAACTGGCCGACGAAATATGCGCGTTTCAGTTCCAAAAGGTCGTATCCTATTCTCATCGCGCACGGATTATGCGGTCGAGTGTACATGTTTCAAGGCATCTTGGCGCGCGATGACGTACTGTTACAACCCTTATTCCTCTGACCGGGAGACCGTATGGATGGAGAAGGAGCTGCATGGACGATTTTACAAGGCGCTCCACGCACCTGAAGTGGATGTTAAGGCCTCCGTGTGGTGGCTGCGATTCGGGGACCTCTTTGGGGAAACCGAAGGTGTTGTCTGTGCAATACTGGATCAGGTGGTTAAGACGAACAACTACCGAAAGCACATTCTGAAGAATGGCACTCCCGACTTCTGTCGAGCTTGTCGCCATCCCGGCGAGTCACTCAGACATGTGCTTTCGCGGTGTTCAGCGCTTGCCTACACTGAGTACTTGCACAGACATAACCAAGTGGCCAAAATTCTTCATCAAGAGCTTGCTCTAATGTATTGTCTCTTGGAACAGAGGATGCCGTATTACCAATACACACCGGTGCCAGTACTCGAACGCGATGGAGTCCGGCTCTACTTGGACCTGCCTATCGCCACGGACAGGACAATACTGGCGAACAAGCCTGATATCGTGGTGATGGATAGGGCAAAGTCGAGGGTGTTTTTACTGGACATTACCATCCCGCATGACGAGAATCTCGTGTAAACCGAAACAGAGAAAAAACGTAAATATCTGGATTTGGCGCACGAGATTGTCGACATGTGGGGTGTTGATTCCACTGAAATCATCCCTATCGTGATATCTGCCAACGGTTTGATACCGGTTAGCCTCGCTCACCATCTGAGGCAGCTGGGTTTCCGTGACGGTTCGTTCGCAGCCAGGATGCAGAAGGCGGTATTACTCGACTCGGCTAGGATTGTCCGCTGATTTCTCACCCTACAGCCATAACCCCCGGCCGTTTGATCTCCCTGCCGGGCATAATCCTCCACCCGCTTATATGTATATATTATATTATATTTAATATATTATATTAAATATAATATATACATATAGTATTATATTTATATAGTAATATATTATATTATATATATTTTTATGTGTATATTTATATATTGAACAGTTGGAGTGTAGCAATTACGAAAACTACAATATATTTATATCATGATTGAATAATGAAATTAAACGAAATTAAATTACTAAATTAAACAAACATAACCTGTATTGTAATATTATGCAATTACATTTTTTTTTTACTTTGACAACGTAAACATAGTGTTTTATCATTTCACCACGCGGTGGTGTTACTAAAGCCAAATAATGATGTCACTACCGTTTGAATTTATAGTACTAACACACGAAGGGATTCATAATATTAATATATAATTAGTAATTAGTATAGATTTGCATTCGACGATACTTGGTCTGTCTTTGTACTCTGAGATACACGTACTAAGCTAATTTTCTTTCGTATTACGTATTTGGCGGTTAAGTTCAAGGAAACAGTGTTAAAGTAAAATTTTTAATGTATAACTAGGAAATTGGTGATAAATTACAATTTTTAATTTGTTGGCGGTTAAGTTCAAGGAAACAGTGTTAAAGTAAAATTTTTAATGTATAACTAGGAAATTGGTGATAAATTACAATTTTTAATTAATAAAAGTGTGACAACCCTATAAACGATGAACATTCCTTGTACGGTCCGATCGTCTGGTAGCGACAACGGATATGGTCCGCCGGACCGAATCCCGTCGTGTGTTAGCACTTTTTTACCCGACTGCGATAGGAGGGTTATGTTTTTCGAGTGTATGTATGTATGTATGTATGTATGTATGTATGTATGTATGTATGTATGTATGTATGTATGTATGTATGTATGTATGTATGTATGTGTGTGTGTGTGTGTGTGTATGTATGTATGTATGTATGTATGTATGTATGTATGTATGTATGTATGTATGTATGTATGTATGTATGTATGTATGTATGTATGTATGTATGTATGTATGTATGTATGTATGTATGTATGTATGTCCATTTCTTTGGCACGCCCTACAGCCCAAACGGCTGGACGGTTTTTGACATATGAGGTGTCGTTGGATTTGTCTAAATTGTAGTAGTGACATAGGCTATATAAATTTACAAAATGGCGCCCGCAAATGGCGGAATGAGGGGGGGGAGTTGAATTTTTTTCTTACTGTAGCAATATGGGTATCAAATGAAAGCTAGTAAATTGTTTTATTCTTTTTAGTTTATAATAAGAGTATTTTACGCAGTCGGGTGTTTTGATTTTTTTAATTAAGCATACTTGTTATTATTACATAAAAAATCAATTGTAATTTTTTTTTAATTCCTTAACAATTTTAATTTGCTTAAAAAATAATCATGTAACTTCTTTATTAGTCTTTTGTGATATTTTCTAATGAAAGTAGTTAGTGTTGAAAAAGTAGTTTTGTTTGTATTAAAGATAAACAGGGTCGGCCATGTAACAGTACGCAAGTGCGTCGAGCTAGTTACCAAGTGTATGTAACAAGAGTTAAAGTACCTCAATGTACTTGTGTCCTGTTCCTACTTTTTTCTTTTTTGCCTTCGTCGAAATATTTAGTTTTGTTCTAATTGCTGTGAAGGTACGATAAATCGACTGTCCCTACGTATACTATCGAAACTGAAAAAAGGTACTTTACAGGAGAGCACTTTTAAGTTAATTTTGTGTACAAAATTGTCATTTATTTGTTAAGTCTCGATATTATATTCATGAAAAATGTGGTTTAATATGTATTTTTTAGCCTATTCTCTTTTTTGTATGAAAACATATATAAAAAGGAGTTTCTTAGTGCAATAAAAAAAATCGCAAATTTTCAGTTTCGATACTGTACGTAGGGACAGTCGAAATATACGATAATACGGTAAGCGATAAAAATACGTGTTGTTCGGACAACAAATACAACATTACTGCGTCGCTCAATTATAGCGAAAAATATAATATATTTTTCGCTATAATTGAGCGACGCTATATAAAAAATGTGTGAAATTTGGATCTTCTTTAAATATAGTTTTAAGAAAAAAATAATGTTTTAATAATTTTGTCTTATAGGAAATATTAGTGCTGCGTATACTTATGATAGAGCATCATGTGTGTATGAAATGTTTAAACAAGCTAAGATTCCCCCCCCCCCCCCATTGAGCTTAAGCATTTTATTTTATGTTTAATTAAGTAAAGCGGGAAAGATTCGTATTTGCTGGACACTTTTACACAAGTTATACTTGCATTATTTATTGATTTTCTCTTAAAATATGATTGAGCCTCCGTCAAATACTTCATACTCTCCGACATCTTCACACTTCGAAAACAAGTCACATTACCATATAAATTCGTCATGTCCTTTACAAAGTGCGTACTATTATTGAACTCAACACTACGAGTATGCTCAGTTATGCCAAGTAACTAGTTTATTTCTAACTAGCTCCAGGCAAGGCTTTGCCCTCGTAGAAACTGACATTCCAGATTTCACTCCCGAGTGAAAGTTTTAAAAAACCGGTACTTATAAAAAGTCTAAAAATAAAGTTTCATTCTTATAGCTTCAATAATATCAGGACCTCTATTTCGTCACCTATTTTACCTTTATTCCTAATTGGGGTAATGAAAGGTCTTTACTGACCAAATTTCCTCTAGCAAAAACGTATCCTTTAGTCGTGTTATTTTATAAATATAGATTATAAAAATTATTTAATAAAATTTATATATTTATAATTATTTTTTGCCTCAATCAATAAAAAAGGTTTTGTATGCAAATACAAGTTTTATTTATTTTTTATAAAATAATAGTAATATTTTTTTATGTATTTAAATACACAAAACTTACTTCAAAGTTTTTAAGATTGCATTACATTTGGTCACAATTATTTAATACTAGCCAAGGCTGTGTACATAAATGTGATTCGTGCGATGAATTTTAATTACAGATATATCACTTCACTCAATAGGTATCATTGTTTTTGAGAAACCGCTCTAACATTTTTTTCCATTATAGGCAATGAGTAATGCTACAGAGACTCAAAATATCAAGCCCGATTCTCGTGTCGCGTCTGTTGTGAACCAATCTTATAACAGGTATTTTTTACATAGTATATAACATTTATTAGTACAAATACTATGAAAAACAATGAAAAAAGCGTAATTTGTGCTACAAAAGTTATATATTTTTTGCAGTGAACAAGAAGAACCCGAATCACGATCAGAACACGTACCAATGGATTCACAAAATTCGAGGGATAACGATAATTTCAGGGTAACTAATTGAGACTTATTTTTTAAATATTTTTATTTTTGGAAAAAAATGCCTTCGTAAGATGCGTAAATGTGCTTAGTTTGTCAAACATTCAATAAGTCACGGAGTTATTTCTTTATTTTTGTTTGCACTTTGATTCAAATAAGTGAAAAACTGATCTTTTCTTGCTAGCCGAGGAATTCGAAACTGTACAACGTACTTATTCATTAACAATTGTAAGTTGTAGTTTATTGCCATCCAAGAGTAAAAATCCGTAATTTATAATTTTTTGCCAAGGTGTCAAATTAAATACAAATTTGGGTATAATTTTTTTTTTGCAACATATATTAATTAAAACTATAATAATTTAGTAATATACGGTATTTTTGTTGCTGGAAATAATAATCGTACTCCAAAAACAATGTCTGCTGCAACCAATAATAAAGTTCTCGTTAGGGCGGCGACAGTGCTCTGGGCTCGCGCTCTGTCAACACGGTGCCCTCTCACCTCGGCAGTGCGTACGGCAGTGACAGTGACAGGTATATATTGTTGTTTCTTTTTGGCTTGTATGAAGCTACCGCCACTGAATCAATCATGTCGATAGTATTGATATTATTGAAACTTGAGTAATGCAATCGACCAGGGTTGGAAAAAAACAGTTTTTTTTTAAGAACGAAATATGCCGTTTAAAACAAAAAATTAAAAACAAAATAGTTTTAAGTAAATATTTATGATATTTTTTATGTATCTGTTTAAAACTTTGTTTTAAGTTCATTAATAAAATTGTATATTATTAGTAAAACAGCCATATTAAATCTACTCTATTGTACTGGGTGAATCTGGGAAAATCGATGATATTTTACCTCCCCCTCCTCAAGGAAGTTTCGTTTTCGATCTCTTATAATATAATGTGCGATACATACTGTGCCATTTTTATATATTTATATTTTTTATATCATCCAAAATGTAAAATTAGGATGCATTCAATTAATCACTACACAAAAAGCTATCTTGTAGTAGGTAAAAAACAAAAATAAAAGTCCCTAAAAACAAGGTACATTCCAACTCACCTGTCTGGCAACACTGATCTTATTGACGAAATCGGAACGACAAATAAAAGATCTTTTTTATTATTATTTAATTATAAACCGCGCCTGCGAGCACTTTTAGACTATTATTAAAAATCATGTTTCAATTAATAAAGGAAACTTTAATATGTCAATTTTCTGTAACGGGTGGGGCAGAATTTGAGCATTGTCCTTTAAAATATTTACCTACAGTTAAAATAATTTAACTGTAGGTAGGCTAAATGAACAAAGCGTATTTAAACGTATATACTGCATATTATAAAACAAAATCCTCCTTCGCGTCTATCATGTGATTCTTACAGTCTTATAAAACATGATACGACTCAGAAAGTCATCACTCAGGAAGTCATAACCGCTGCTAAAAACGCGGGGGTTGTCTTTTAAATTAATAACATAAATATTTCAACAGTGCTTCCAGAAATAAATCCAACCAAAGGAATCGTCCTCGACGAAGACCTACGCTCGATCGCCAGTCTGAAGAAAACAACGTAAGTTACAAATCATTGAATACAAATTATCCATAAAATGTATGTAGGGGATAAGATGATTACAATTAAACTAAAATTTAAAACTGCTTTTACTATGACGAGTCCCATCCCCAAAGGCTGTCTGATAAGACCGTCTTTATACATAATTCTTTGTTAATTACAAATATTGATCTTTTTCTAGTGGTCTGCAATAGTGAGTGAATATTATTATTAAAATTCGACTTTCAAAACTTGTTTAGTCCAACAAGTAATAACATACCTATACTTAATAATCAATAAATAAAAATAATAGCAACACGAAAAGGAATGTCAAGTATAATCTTGATGAAAATTGATTGCAAAGTATATAAAAGTAAACAAAAAGAGATTTGATGTTCTAGTTTTTAAACGTATATGTTAAATTACGGAGCATTTTAGTTGACATTCAAAAGATGATTTTCTATTAGACCCGTATGATACCTATAGTTATTTACGATTTAACAAAAACAATTTATCTACTCTAAATCGATTTTTAATACTCAGCTGCTTATTTTGCCGTGAATGTCGTAATGTATTAATCATTAGACTAAAAAATTAAACCTAAACAGAACATAAGAGTGGTTTTGTTAAATTTTCATTAACCAATTATATGCTTGATTCTTTAAAAAAATTGTAAAATATCTGTATCTTTGCAGGTCCCATTAGTGAATAACAACAACTCCAACGTGCGACACGAGCCACGGGTCGACTCCAACCTGAACATGGTCCCGCCCGTTGCACAAAATAGTACGTTTTATTGAATGTACTGTATCAACCTGTAAACAACCCACTGCTGAGCGAAGGCCTCTTCTCTATATAGAAGAAGGGTTGGAGCTTAATCCACCACGCTGCTCCACTGTGGGTTAGCGGATAATTTCTCTACCATGAGTAACGATCGTTATTAGGTGTCTTTGATAACAACCGGGACCGACGGCTTTACGTGCTCTCCGAGGAACGGTGGGGAGACCCACAAGGACATACACCCAGACCGGAAATAAATATTTGTACAAATACAAATATCTGTCCCAAGTGGGAATTGAAACCGTGACCGCCGGTGCGCGGCGTTGAGGCGACTAATCTCATCACTACACTAGAACGGTCGTTATTGAAAGAAATTGAATTTAAATAAAACATATGTTGTGATTAAAGATTTTGCAAATAATCACTTGTACATCGTAACTATAATAGTAGATACATTTAGAAACTATATTCCTAGTATTTTATTTGTACTAAAAAAATAATGGCGTATTTTTACTGTAAAATGTAATTTGCTTGACGTTAACCTTTACCAAGTATAATTATATCGAATAATAATATAATTTCAACAAAATTAGGTATATTTAAAATGTTTTAAAAGAATAGGTAACTACCGAGTTTCTTTCCAGCGGTAACCCTTCATAGAATTTAAAATTTGCAAGGTGACGATTAAAGAGTGCTGCTTTTATAATAGGCCTACTTGAACAATGTTTATTTTGTGTGAGTTTGAGTAGAGTACTTATAAATTTTTTTTTTTTTTTTTTGTAGATGATAACACTGGAAATATGCCCTATTCTCACTTGCCACCCTGCTGGAACACCACTAAATCTAATCAGGTGATTTACTTTATCTACATTATTCTTATTAAGAATTTCCATTTAAATTTTAAATGAAGATCAATAAATTTATTTTTATTTTTAAATATTTTTCAGGATATGCGTACAAATCAGTTCACTCAAAACAGCCACTCCCAAACCATGGATCGTCTCATGGGTACCCCGATGTCATTTCCTCCCACCATGCCGTATAATATGATGATGCCATATGGTAAATTCAATCAACATATTACGATTTTTCTCTTTTAAAGTCTCGCAAGTAATTACAAGATTATTAAAATTGCTTTTAACGTAGTTTATATATTTATTGCACACTCTTTTAAACTTAATAAAAGTCAGCTTCTCTTAGAATGTACATACATTCTGACGATTCCGAAGTGCTTATTTTCTGATTTTGAAACATAAAACTTTGTATAATAATTATACTTTAAGTATTGTTAAGTATAAAGGTAATTTGTAAAATATATGTAAGTCTAAGGATTCAAGTTACTGTAATTCTTTACTAAACGTCAATGCTATTTTAACATTGTAACATTTACTATAGTCGGATCGCGGAACAGGAGGAATTTCGTACATTGACCTTTTACTACCTGTCTCTGTCATTCTCGCGTCCGTCCGTAAATATATTGCGTCTTCAATGTACGAAATTCCTCCTGTTCCACGATCCGACTATAGACAATTATTTTAGTTTCACCTGCTTTAATTATAGAGGTTATTTAATGCATTGAACTGATAATTCCCGAGATTAGAGGGCAATTAAAGAAACTGGAAATCGACGTAAATGAATTACTGTTGAATTTTGTACATGATTGTGAATGCAGGAAGCCAACCTACCGTATCGTACTGTACATAAATATATATATTTTCGATAATTGTATTCAATCGAAACATCCGTTTTTGATCCAGATAAAACTTAAGATATTGAGTTGTAATGTAGTTTTAAATGCGCTCCTTTATTTAAATATAATTATTAAAGTTTTGTTGATTATCAATCATGTCAATGTTGCCATGTAAACGTAAACGGAAGTCTGTTACTACAATTGCATCCCGAGGTTGGCATTATAATGGTTTGTTTTAGAGTTTTAGTAATCTTTAATAGATTCAATGGTGGTTATTGCGTCCTTATGACACCGTGGAAAATATAAATTACCAAGTACATTTATTTATTACGATTACGTCAAAAGCAATCATTAAGATGTCAACAACCGACCACTCATTTAACATTGACACAGATGATGAGTTTAATGAGATGAGCAGAAAAAGGTAGCTATAGTTTCGGCTATGCTCTTATATGGCAGGTCTCGCAACGAAGTCTAATTTCAGTACTGATATATTAGTACACTCGTGATATATTTTTTATCTCTCACGTCAACGACGCTGTACGTCATTGCTATCGATGGGTACACGCCGGTTGAGCGAATTACTGTAAGCGGCTCAGTCTCATTTTTCATTATCAATCATACGGCGTATATTTTTCTCTTCCAAGTATTGTGTTATTTAATAATTGTTTTGGGATTTTGTTATTATTTTTGTTTTGTTATTTAACTGTTTTGTTTGGATTTGACTCATTGTCAAAACATGATTTGACTTCGTTGCACAGAACACCCATCTATCGGCATGTCTTTAGCGGCCGTAAATTGAAAAGAACAGCCACATTAAGTCGACGTACCTCCACCACTGTCGTTGCAAGGCCTGTAATATGAGACCGTGGTTTCGGCTGTCAGTCGGTATATAAAATGTCCGTAGGCATGGTGGGCTGCGGCTGCGGCTGCGGGCTGTGGGGCGCGTGGTGCTGGCAGCAGCTCGTGCTGCAGCAGCGCGAGATACACCAGCTGCGCGACCAGCTCGCACACGTAACTAGCTCACTAACCAGCCGCGGGACACTTACCCACACCACCCTTGACGCTTGCGTGACGTGACACTTTGTGACACACACTCTTATCACTGTGACGAACGACTTATTACGGCACTTGCGTGTTGCGTTTATAAAGATTTTGTGTAATTTGGCCATAAGTGCTGCCTATTCCATGGCGCTTAAGACCTTCTTTTCGCGAGAATCCGGTTGACCACAATGAAGCGTCAGTCAGCGCGGCGCGCAGGACGGGGGTAGACACGCCGTCCGAGTAATGACACGCCGTCGCAGTCTTGAATTTTCTTCTTATAGCTAATTCGATTCTCGAAGCGATTTATTACTTACGATTAGTACAGTAGGCATAATTATTATATTTTAAGTAGAAATATAGATTACTTTGTATTTTTATTATTTCAGTTGTATTAGAATTGTTGTTTTTATTTTTATTTTTTAAATTTGTTTATAGGATTATAGTTTTGGTTATTTAGGTTGTATTTATGTAAATGTATATTTCATAACTAATCTGCTGCACCGTTTGTGATAAAATTTGATACGAATTATCTGAAGTCTAGGGAAGGACATAGGTTAATTTTTATCAATTAACACACGCGGGCGAAGCCGCGTTAAATTAATTAAAATCAATTAATTTAAAAGTATATACATTGTAAAATGACGATTCAAAAGTGCTTTTGAAACCTACTTAAATAATGAAAATTATGATTTTGATTTTAACTTACTTTTCTCTAAAGCCGCCATAAAAAAAATCAAATTACAATAACTTTTGATAGAGTGACGCGGTTTCGATGAAATAACTAATAAATAATGTTAAAAGGCTAAAAGTTACAGGTTATGCTTTATGATTTTCATGCTGATTTTATAATCTACCCTTAATAGTTTATCTGTAATTGCGTGTACAGAATGACCGACAGACATTTCTAAAAATGATAAAAATTAAAATAATATAATAGACGTGTAATTTATAATATACTAGCTTCTGCTTGCGGCTTCGCCCGTGTGAACGTATTAATAAAAAGTAGTCAGTATTTAATTCTTACAACATTTCAGTAATAAACTATTATACAAAAAACGTTCCCCCACGCTCACACAGTGCACAGTAAATAAAATATGCTCCTAATCGACACTTTGGTAATAATTCTCACGAAAAGAAATTAGTAAGAAACACCGTGGTATAGACGTCACTTACGCGTTTTCACGTGATAATTTTTAAACTATGTTATGTTATAGCTAAATTACACAAAATCGTTATAAATTGTAGCCTGGGTGTTATTCTGATGTATATAGCTATATTACTGTAAAGTTTCATCTTAATCCGTTCAGTAGATTTTGCGTGAAAGAGTAACAAACATCCATCCGTACAAACTTTCGCATTTATAATATTAACAGGACAGGATTAGTAGGATAATATATAAATAAAAAGTTTTAAAAAAAATTATTAAATAAAAAAGGGTCTTAGATAATATCTAAAATGATCTTAAAAATTCCAATTTCATTTTTTGCGTGAGTTTTCAATCTATATAAAGTCCGCGCCACCACTGAAGTCCTACGGCAAAAACTGAAACTAAATTTGACAAATCCGCCATCTTGTCGTCTGTCAAAAGTGCTTGCGGAGGGTATTGTTCGTGGAAATCGTGGAATTTTTAATTGTATTACGTGAAATATGGAGCGTAAAGTGATAAAAAGTGAATGCCGTAAAATGATCCTTAAAGTAAAAGAGTTTTGCGAATTGGAAAGTAAGAATAAAGAACTATTAATCCCGTTGAAAAATGTGCAGATGAGAATCGCTGCCATGACAGGTAAATTTTAGGGATGCCAGGGTTGCTCTTTTTTGCCTAATTGATGGCCAAAATATTATCATTAATTCTATATATTCAACTATTGACAATTTATAAATACAAAGTAAAATAAATAAAACCTTTCTCAGATGAATGACATTTTTCAGGTGTTTCTGTGAAAACAGTTTCTCGAATTACGATAGAAGGAAAAATAGCAGCAAGTACTAAGTGTACAAGTTCTAGTAAAATCGTCACCCCTGGAAAAAACCGACCTCAAACGAAAAAGGTTGATTTGGATGATTTCGAATTATCTGCTATACGTCAAAAAATTCATTTTTTCTACGTGGTTAAGTAAGAGTTACCCACGGTAAACAAGCTACGTCTAGAACTAAAAGAAGATATAAATTTTCAAGGAAGTAATACAACGCTACGAAGAATATTGAAAAAGTTAGGCTTCCGATTTAAGTGCTGTCAATCTAAACGGAAAGTGTTGATGGAGCGCTATGACATTATTGCATGGCGAGCCAGATACATTGAAAGAATGAGGAAAAATAGATTAACAGAAAAGAGACCGGTAGTGTATTTAGATGAAACCTACATTCATCCAACTTATCATGCCAAAAGTTGTTGGCAAAGCGCAGAAGAAGATGGACTATTGATCTCAGATTCAGCTGGGAAACGATTAATTATTGCGAATGCTGGGTCAGAAAATGGATTTGTGCCGAACGCGTTATTAATTTTTAGATCACAATCGCAATCTGTCGATTATCACGACTATATGAACGCTACAAATTTTTTGAAGTGGATGACGGAAATGGTGGTACCATATCTACCAGAAAAATCTTTAGTGGTTATGGACAACGCACCTTACCACTGTACGCAGATCAACAGAGCTCCTACAATGTCGAACCTCAAATCTGAGCTACAAGAGTGGTTAAAAGAAAAAAATATTTCCTTTGAAGAAAGCTGGACAAAGCCAGTGTTATATGATATAATAAAAAAGAACAAGGAGCCACCAGTTTATGCGATTGATGAGTTGCTGAGGCAACACAACCACGAAGTTGTAAGATTACCACCCTACCACTGTGATCTAAATCCTATAGAAAAAATTTGGAGTCTAGCCAAAAGACGTGTTGCTGATAAAAATGTAGCTCAAGACCCAAAACAAATAACTGAGCTAACAAAAGCTGCTTTTGCCAGCATCACAGCAGATGTTTGGTGGCGCATTCAATGCGATCATGTAAAAAATATTGAAGACCAATACTTCAAAAATGATCGACTCATTGATGTAGAAATGGAAAGATTCGTCATATGTGTACAAAGTGATAGCGATAGCGAGGCTGAATCTGATCACGATAGTGAATTTATGGATACGAGCGATAGCGACTGCGATATGTCTGGAATAAAACCCATTGCTGAAGACCATAACTATTGTATAAAAATATAATATTTTATCAAAAAGTAAATAGGGAGTTTTCCTCGAATATCCAATCTTTCAAAATTTTCACATTTATTATTCTTATTATTTTAATTTGATTTTGCTGCCATAATTACTTTACTAATTACTATTTATTATTAACTATTATATTAGTTTATTGTACAAGTCTTGGTGGAAAATAATTTTTTTACTGGCAACATTTAGTTATGAGATAGCAGCGCCGCGTTTATCGGACTTCAGTGGTGGCGCGGACTCTAGGTACTAATTTAAACTATTACGTGAACCGATTGATTGACTGGCTCATTTTCATCATCATTTTTGTTTTTGGTTACTTTTGTATGGAGTTCAAAAATATATTTTTTTTTAAATATATTTATATATATTTCTAGCTCGAAGAACGTTGGCGAGCTGAAACAGCATCACATACGTTAAACAATCAAGTGCCTCCCGGCAATCGAGCTAATAATTATTGGGATAACTTCCGAAGGTAAGTTTTCACTCATTGATTAAATTTTAAAATTTCGTGTGGGTTTTATATATATATTTTAAATTTAATATATTTTCTATCTAATTTCAGATTATAGAACACGTACCTGTCCCTTTATAAATTATATTATATATTAATAGTATTATATGTATATATATTCAATCATCGCACATCTATGTAAATATGGGTAAGAACTGTGTGATAGTGTAACACCGTATGGCTTTAGTGTCCTTTTAATTTAGCACTACTTCTCTTTAAGTCCTTTAAGTAGAAGCATAGGCTCAATTTACATCGCCGAGGAAAGGAATGGAACGGAAAATTAAATTTTAATTTTGAATTTGAGTAATCTCGGGGCTTGGTAGTAGCTTAGGCAGAGTTTAGAGTTCGCGAGTTTCGATTTGTCTGACCACCACTAACCACCAAAGGCGACGGTAGTTGCGAAAATTTCTAACAATGTGCAAGAATTCTTCATAAAACTTGTAATTAGTTTACTGGCTCGTATACATGTTATATTCTGAACATTACACCAATTAGATTTAATTATGTAATTATAAATCGAAAATCAAAGTATTAAACCGAACAAAAAAAACCATACCGATGTTTGTTAGTCTCGGACCTAAAAGACCGGAACTATACGCTAGCTTGCATACATAATTATGTATGTAATAATAATAAGATTATTGCTCTCTATAGAATTTAATTACCAAAACTTCGCTTCCATTCATTTCCTTGTGTAAATTGAACCAAACGGACTCTTTTTAGTTTTCTACTAACACACGAACGCGCCCCACGATCGCTGCTAGCATCGTTAATGGTGGCAGTTCGCACCGCGGCAGGCGACCGCGACAGGAAAGACAGAGACAAGAGACCGCGACAAGTTATATTATTGGTCGGCTCGGTACTGTAGTCTCTGTCTCAGTCTGTCGCAGTCGCCTGTCGCGGTTGCCTGCCGCGGCGCGAACCGAAATCATAACATCGCTCTCGTTGCAGCTACTCGCGCCAGAACCTGCTGTCGGGTAGCAGCAAGAGCAACGCGGAGGCGAGCGCGGGCGCGGGGGCGGGAGCGGGAGCGGGCGCGGGCGCGGCGCCGCTGGCCGAGCGCAGCCACAACAGCCTGCACCACACGTCTTCGTCCACGTCGCCGTCGCTCACGCCTAAACGGAACACGGAGGACGCGCGCGCCTTCTCGTCCGCGCCCGACGTGCTCAACGTCAACCAGAACGCGGAGCCCGAGCGGCACGACGCCTGCCACGCGAGCCGCCGCAACCTCAACTGCGCGGACCCGATACCGGAGATCGTCCAGTCGCACTCGAACCTCGACTCGCCCGCCGAGTCCAGGAGGAAGTCCTCGGCGAAACTTCCGTCGAAGAATTCTTCGAGCCGCAGGAACTATGCGCCGGACTTATCTCCAGTCGGTGACGTGAACGCGAGCGCGTCCGCCGAGGCCCCCAACCCCAACCTGGCGTCGGCGAGTCGAGAGGTCCGCGATAAGGCCACGTCGAAGCTATTCGACCTGCTCAGGGAAAACATATACTCCGAGGTCACGACGCTCATCGGTGTTAACGAATCGCATCCCGATTTTCTTATTCAATTATTCAGGGAGTTGCAGCTGATCAGTTCCGACCCGCTCCGACAGAGAGTTTTGCAATCGATACGCAGTGTTCTATCACAGTATAGTAATCTTATCGAGAATCGGGCAGAGGACACCGATAGTGCGGAATGCGCTAACGCAACGGTGACTACGACTTCCGCGGAACCGAGCGACTGTCAGGACTGCAGTGGCCCAAGCGTGTGCACTAGTACGGTACAAATCGATAACAAAATCGTTCGTTTCCTTTTATTAAAAAGCGAGGAGATTTTTACGTCCGAACTCTTGGAAACTTTGGCATCGATCATACTTAATAATTCCACTGACAGTAGACAAGTGAAAAGACTTCTCGATTTGCTCTCTAAATACGAAGGAATGCGGGTCTGCGACGTGTCGAGCGATATTGTTGAAAATATACCTATATTTAATTCAGTGAGTAACGAGGATGATGAATCGATTAACATGAGAAACGAAATACCAGAATCATCAATATTACAAGACGTCGCCGGATCTTTGAATTTATTCAGCTCGAGTGAGGGTCAGTTGCACCAGATGAACGCTTGTCCCTACGACATTTGGCCTGGGCACGTTCATATGGATATGGATAGAGCGGACATCAACAACGGCAGCCCCCGTTCGAGTCAAGAAGGAAAAGTTGATCTCATAAATTGTTCGGAAATGCACAATGGTGACTTAGCAGAAGCCGACCAGACTTGCCATGCGGAGGCCGGCGATAGTAGTGGTAACACGCACGAAGATGTTATCGGTAATGCAGAGGCTCTACCCGACGTAGTGGACACGGAAGAAGTCACACCCACTGAGGTAATGGAGCACGTATTGTATTGTAGATGTCTTCCTTTAATTAACTGTGCTAATCGCAGCAATTAATTTACTTTCTATCGCCTTTTATAACATGTTATTGAATGATAAAGCCTAACCTATCTGTCTTGTTAATCCATTTTTTATATTCCTCATCAGTCTTTGTGTATTTAACCTAAATGTAACATTCACATTAAATAAAAATAATTTTAGTAATTGCATTTTCACTTGATATATTGAAATCATAATTTAACCTATTATATTTATAATATGTATTTTTTGTACCTAATACATTAAAAAACCAATTTATGTATTTAAACAGAAAAGGAAGTTACTTTTGTAAAATCATGATGTTTTTACTTGGTTATATTAATGCTGTGGGTTATATAAATCGCTATTGTAGTTCATAGAATTTTCAGTTTTTATAAATAAAACCAATTTATTTTAACAAAACATCAATTTAATACAATATCAGGTACATTTGAATCACAGATCGACAATCTTCCTATATTTGCAAGTTTCAGTTTAAAACAATTTAACATAAAATTTTAACTTTTGATGTGCACAGAAAAAATAATATTTTAATATGTTTATATTAAAGGCGGAAGCAGAGTGGCTCGGGCTTGACCGTGTGCCAACAAGGCTGCATATGGAAGAATCATCTGAAAAACAAAAGGGTGACATTTAATATCCAGTCAAAACGGAGCAAACACTCAAACATCAAATACTTGTTTGATCTACTGTTTGAGTGGACCTGAAAAAAATATATTTGATTAGATCTTCTTCTGCATCTGCAACAGAAAAACAAAACAAAAAATAATTAATTCTTTTCTTTTACAAATTAAGGTCAAGAAGTAATTAATGCAACGTGGTGTTTCCAATTTAACAATCACTTGGTTAATTAAATAATTGTATTATGTTACTCTTTGTTTACTGTCTACATTTACATAGCTTCATTTATGTAATATTTATTTAGAATAAATGAATATATAAAGCATTTTTTTCTATAAATAAAAGCCTCCCTTTTCCTATTGTGTCTTTATTAGGAAAATTACTCAAATATAAGCTCAAAATATATCTTCTTTACAAAATATTTAGTACACAAGTCTTTAGAGTCCCAATGTTATAAAATTTCACATATTTGAATGTACATTCATCACAGGCACTATAACAAATGAAAATAGTTCCCTCCGTGTATATTCCAATACAGAGCTTCCAATAAATCTTCTGGGCTAGTTTCCAGTTTCTTTTTCTCGATTGTCTCAGGATCTAATCTTTTCTTTATTTGTACTTCTGCAGATGAAATTAATTTTTCTGAATTAATATATTAGAAATTTAAAACAGATTATATCATATGGACCATGAGACAACGAGATATATCTGGATTGTTGTGGGTGGGACGCAGTAAGCATGGGTTGTAGTTTGAAGGCGTTGGCACCATACCCTCTGAAATAAATCGAATTTTGTCATACTGTGCCCTTAGATGAGTCAGCGGGAAGATCCAGAGCGCCGTTTTGTTGCTGTTTCAAATCAAATTGCCAGAAATCTTGGACTTGCATTTATGAGTTATGAAAATTGTAAAACATATATTTATAATTTAAAAAATAATAATAATAAATATCACTCACTATTATTTATAGTAAACTTTACATTGTTAATACTAATACCAAAATTTCTGGATTTCTTACACCTTTACAATTTTTTCAAGTAGTGTCAAAGATATACAAAAACGAGCCTTAACTAAGTAACTTTAGTAATAATATAATCTTATAAACTAATATTTTCTAATTATTGAAACTTAATCAATTTTAATAACAGTTTTTTGTAAATAGATTTCAGAAACTTTTTATATTATAAATTATTTATTGCTATTACTACATTAATACTTTAATTTAATGGACAGAACTAGATAAAACTAAGAGTAAACTATAGTGATTTTTACAAACATAAGTCAAATTCAAATTAAATTTCAAATCTTAAATAATACATTTCATGATAAAAGTAAAATTACAAGTTTTTTTATCTGATATATATGGATATTGAGACAGGTAGACCGGATGGATGAACTTTGTATAAATAAAATAATAGAAGATAAAAAGATTGAAATAGAAGTGATTGTTCATATATATGTCTGATAAGAGAGAGTAGAAGGAATATATTTTGCTTCGATCCCACATAAATAGAAACCAGGGTCACGTGTTGACTATTACAACCATGTCACAATAGTAGATCATTGTTTGGATATTAATAATATCGGTCAACATTACGTACTATCATTGTGATTGGTTTTGAGTTTTAGTACTCTTTATTAGATCCTAGGGAGTCATTTTAGAATGATTATGACACAATTGAATTAGTAAATTGTGATACAGTTGTAATAGCAGGTGTCTTAAGAGAGAGACAATGTAAAATGAGATAAATCAAAATAAGAGAAAGAAACATACAAAATGGATTAATTTTAACATTACACAGAAATTTTTGTGTTATACAATACTAATGAAATTTTATAATTAAAATAAATATTATGTAGATGACGAGATCATGTCTAGCTGCTAATAATAGCATAATGATTCTTTGTCATCATTTTTTAAATTACACAGTGATGATGATGAACAAATTTCCTTAACATGTTGACTGCCACATCAATTTTCAGAAATCTGGCCTAAAATGACAATTTGATTTGATCACATTATATCATTAAAAACTCTAATTCAAAATTTTTTGTTCATTTTTCATAAATTTTCTGTTCATGCAAACCAGCATTGATTTTTTGTTCTTCTCCCATAAGCCAGATATCGATATTAGCACTAATATTTTTTGAATTTAATCATAGCAGCACAAAAATGGCAAGTAAATACAGGACGAGATAACTCTCGTAGTTTCGGTCCTAGAAAAGAACGCTTTCTATGAGGTATCTCATTGTTAGCAGTCAACATGTACTCTTAAAAAAAAATTAAGTATTATAAAATTTATAAGCAATCAAGCCATTTGTCACACTTTATTTCTTTGATAAGAATTTATCAGCTTTGTTTGACCCATTTATCAAACAGACTTAAGTGTTTGACATGTTTTGAAGGAAAACTGATTCATGTTTGACAAGCTTTAGGCCCGATCCACATTACAGTGCTGATCTCGGTTCGTTCTCGGTCCGATCTCGATCCGGTAAAATATTGTTACACAAGAAACAATGAGAGTATTCATACTATCCGTGCCAGTCAAGGTCCGATCAAGTCACGCTCTAGAAACGATTCATCATACAAAACATTTTACTGGATTAAGATCGGACCAAGAATGAACCGAGATCAGCACTGTAATGTGGATCGGGCCTTAACGTGTATGGCATTGTGTTTCTTAAACAAGATCTTGATCAAAGTATTGTATGATAATAATAAAAATGCAAGAAACTTAATCAAAATGTTTGTTCACATAAATCCTTGTTTGAAGTTGGACCAGCAAAATTTGATTGTTATGTGGCTCTTTAAGAGTCCTAATTCTTAATCAACTTACAACCTCATTAGATTAATTATTAATAAACAGCACGGTAATTATTCGGTATCGCGCCACCACCGATTTTGAGGCTGATTTTTTTTTTAGAGGTTCGTTATGACTTCAGATCATCATAACTAGTATTGTTATGATGGCGCATGACCTTTTTTGCGTAAAAAAATAAAAAATGTAAAAAAAATTTCGTACGAATAATTACGATTATCGAAAGATTTTTTCTTTAATTGTTATGTTGTTAGAGGTTTTTTTCTATAGATAGGTTGTTAGGTATTTTTTTTTTTTTTTTAGTTACAACCAATAAGGTATTTATACCTTATTATATTTTAATTATATGGTAACAGACATATAACATTTGTATAAAGTAGCATTTATTTTTATACACAATCTTATTATTATCAACTATATAAAATAAATGTATAAAATATTTAATATAATAACATTTGCAATGCAACAGATGTAAGGTGTTTGCCCTAACAAGATTTAATAAATCTATCATTGATTTGTAACTGCAACAAAACTTGTTATGTACAAAAGTAACTCTAAAATATTTGCAAATAATTATATCAGTTGGAACCCTGCTGCATTGTTTTTATATTATAAAATACATCTTAATATCATTATTATAATATAATAAATATGTCGAGGGATAGTTTGAGTACATCTCATTGAAAGGCTTTAACGAAATAATTCAAACTAGGAGACATGATAAATTAATTTTAACAAATTTCAATGAGATTTAAAAGAAAATGTTCTAATATCTTACCTTCTCGAAAGCGTTTATTTTGGGGATCCGTGCTGTCTTCTGCACTTCGTTTTCGTGCGTTGCCTTGCGGTGCATGTGTAGCTTTATTCTCTAGAGCATGTGGCACCTCCACCATTTCACAATCGGCATTGTCATGTAATTTTTCTGTGCTCTTAGGATCATGGAAACCATAACAGCAATTGGTTGATATGTGAATATTCTGACATTGGCCCATAAACATGTTAGTGTCGGCGCAAATAGGGGCAGGTCGCATCGCTTCAAAATTATTTTTTGCATCTTGCATATGGTATAGATCAATACTGCTGGCAGGCATTTTGCGGTTAATAAATATTACGGATATTTCAAATGAAAGAAAAGATTCTTGAACAAAACAGTCTTCAGGATTATGTTGAGACTTGAGATGTTTTATATTCTTATGATGAATCGGCGTGATTACGAAATACACGAAAATGGAATAACGAAAATAGTCACCACAGATTACGGATTTTATATTGATGAATGGATGAACATGAACATGAACAATTAACACATCGCGCGCTTTCCGTCAACCGTCAACTGTCAAACAAGCGTCTTGCTCGTCCATAGAGATTAGAGATATTAGAGATGACCTCGTCTCGTCTCTTACTTCTCTTACACAAGGAAAATTATCTATATTCCACCTCCTTATAGTTAGCAGGTAAAAGGATCATTTCTTGATTATAATTACAGAAATCACTAGGGCACAGATCAGGCAACTTTAGGTAATCATTTTTTCACTTTAGGCAACAATAATTCGTTTAGGTATAATTAATGAAAAACCATTGAACGTATAGTCAGCAGAATTAGGTTAATGTTTAAAGTTTTTACTGTTGCATTCGTTAGGGCATAGTTTGGGCAAGATTAGGCAATTTTTTTTTAGATTTTATGAAGCAATAATTAGTAACAATCGGAGGTATTGTTATGGTATTCGCTTGTCATTTACTCTACGGTCTTTGGTTTATCAAGTAAAATGATCACCTCCGTATAGTTAGCAGGTAAAATAATCATTTCTTGATTATAATTACAGAAATCTGTAGGGCACAGATCAGGGAACTTTAGGTAATCATTTTTTTACTTTAGGCAACAATAATTCGTTTATAATTATAATTAATGAAAAACCATTGAACGTATAGTTAGCAGAAATAGGTTAATGTTTAAAGTTCTGACTGTTGCATTCGTTAGGGCATAGTTTGGGTAAGATTAGGCTTTTTTCTGCAAAGAGTAATATAATACTACAGAAAGATTTCTGTAATTATACCTTGTCCAACCGTTTATTATCTTTTTGACAGTTGACGCCTATAAATTATCAGTTTTTTTCTTCGGAATAATGTACTACAGTAATGTCGTACTTTATGGCACTTTATTGACGGGTAGTTAAGTGGCCTGTGCATAACAAACAACCACAGACTATGAAACAGTTCTTGAATATAATCGATAAATCGAGAATCGATCATATGAATAAAATAATTTGACTTCATGTATTCTTTCTATAAATTTAATTAAAAAAAAAGGAAATAAAATAGTATCTATGACTCTAAAATTGATTATTTGCAACGAATTAATTAAGTCGAAATCTTGGAATTTAAGTTTAAAACAAGAGTAAAGAACAATAACTCTGTTCATTCATTTATTTATTTTTTGACTGATACTTTAAAATGTAACTATGCACGCATAGTGAAATTTAACTTTAAAACGCGTGTTTAATAAAGTCTAAATCAAGTTTAAATCAAGAGTTATAAGCAAATATACTTAGACATACCTACCTACTTGTATATTTAACAAATTAGCTACGTAATTGGGTATACAAATAAAATAAAATATTAAATATAAATTATTAAATATTATTATTTATTTCAATGCGTCAGACTCTTCTTCATAATTTACACTAGACTCGTCAGATGAGTCCTCGGTTACATGAATAATTAATTCTTGTTCCTTTATACTGTCAATCGTAACGTCCCGATCCCAATCAGACATTATTATTTTTCTCGTCCTCTCCACGACACTCGCCCAGTTTTCAGGTGTCACTTCATTACACGCATTATTTAATAATTGCATCATTTTATTCGCTGTAAATGGCGGCGTTGTGTTGTTTCTTGCTGCCTTCCCTTTGATTTGTGCCCATATCAATTCAATGGCATTGTATTGACAGTGGTAAGGTGGGATTCTAATGACAGTATGTCCATATTCTGCTCCAATTTCATCGACTACGTATCTTTTAGGTCGACGTTTTGACTTTAAAACTCTTATTAATTCTGCTTTAAGAAACGAATTGTTCACATCTTCACCATTGTCACGAAGCCAGTTAATAATTTCGTGTTTGGTGTTAGCTTGCGTTGGCATTTTATTTATTTGCCGTGAATGATAGGGCACGTTATCAATAAATATAATTGAAGGTTCTTCCAGTAACATTAGCATTTCCCTGAACCAATTTTCATATATTTCTGCATTCATCTCTTCATGATAGTCGCCAGATTTTTTTGATTTGAACGCGAGTAGAGCATCTGCTACAAATCCTTTTGCAGTGCCCGCGTGGCAAATTATAAGGCGTTCGCCCTTGCCTATAGGCACAGCCGAAGTGGATGCTGCAGTATCGTCAGTCCACGATTTTGATATGCTATGATTAGCATTGAGCCAAGTCTCGTCCGTGAAAACCACATTCGACCAGTCTTCGATTTGTTTGGCTTTCCTTAGGAAGTCGCATCGAGCTAGCGCTATGTCGTGGCGTTTCAATAAGATTTTCCTCTTATCAGACTTTTTGAAATAAAATCCAATTTGTCTTAGCACATTACCTAGCGACGATTTTTGGCCACGGAACAAACCACTATTCCTCAGTGAAATTACCAATCTTCTTAAAGTCGGAATTTCCTTACGTTGGTAGTACTCGTATATATGACGACGAATTGCATCGGCATCAAAATCGTCAAAGCATGTAACTTTACAGGGCTGGCGTTTTTTCTTCGGTGTCGAAACCTTATTTTGCTCTATACCACTGCTGCCGTAGGCTTCTTTGGCAATTTTTGTAACTGTTGCAACACTGATTCCTAAGGCAGCAGCAACGCGGTTTCGAACCTGCGACATTGGTAGTAGCGGTGCACCATTACGAAATTCCTTTTCAAAATAATCTTGAAGGTGTCTTACAAACTGTCTCGATTGTCCTTTTAACACAGTTCCTTTCGGCATATTGAGAGCTTATGATACTCAACTGAAGAATGTACGTATCGATACGGAGGAATATAAATACTCAACTCAACGTATGACATATAAAAGACATTTATATATAATAACATAACATTATAAAAGAATACTAAACTACAACAAAAACACACAACAAAACAACACAAACGCAGAAACTGAAAAACAGTGACAATAAAATGGCGCCGCCGGGTCAGTGAGGAGCGGGTTATGTTATTGTATTTCTAACGTTAAAAAAAAAATTATATATATATATATATATATATATATATATATATATATATATATATATATATATATATATATATATATATATATATATATATATATATATATATATATATATATATATATATATATATATATATATATATATATATGTTTATTTAGAAAGTGATAACTTGTTTATAATGCGCTATTACGTTATATTATTTATATGTATAAATATTTTTATTTATCTAATTAATATTTATATATTTATTTATTTCATAATTATGTATAATTTAAAAAAAAAACTAAAAAACAAATAATTAATATTTAAACTAAAAATATTTAATTAAATCGATTGAAAGTTCTTCTTCAATAAAATCGATTATTATTAAAAATCGAATCAGTAACGTGTTAGGGTGTAACTAATGTCGAACTGTCAAAAAGATATTCAACGGTTGGACAAGGTATATAATCGAGAAATGATCATTTTACCTGCTAACATGGAATTATTATATACTATGTACAACTGGAAGGTTCACTCAGATTATAAGCGCGAGCCGAAAGAGAGGTTTCAAGACTTCACCCGTCCTTGTCAACACTTAGAACAACGAACGAGACGCCATTAAATTACAACAGCTGACATGAATTTCATGAATTTCATTCTTCGTCCTAGTGACATGACCACGGCCGTGTATAGGGAGGTCAGGCAACGACGCCCAATTTCAGTACTGAGAGGTTAGGACGATTGAGTGAATTGTGTTTCGCGTTAACGCCGTTGTACGTCCGCGTCGCTACTATCTACTAAATGCTATGCACATAGCGTATATCGTATATTTTTCCCTCCAAATATTTTGTCAACTGTTATTTATGTTTGTATGGTTGAGTTTTGCGATTTTGTAATTATTATTTTTTTTTCTTTGTTAAGTAAGTAACTCTTTTATTTAGATTTGAAAAAGTGTTTAGAATAATTCTTACGTGAACGTTTAATTGAAATCTTTAAAAATTCATAACCTGTTTTCTCAACATGGTTCGAGCTAGTGCCGTACCCAAGTGCAAAACCGGATACAAATCCGTTAAAGAAAAGTGTTCGGTTTTCTCAGTGCCGAAAAACATTGACCAATTAAAAAAATGGCAAGCGGAGCTTCCTTGGATTGTTTTGAAGCAGTCGCAGGGCGTGTGTGAAAAACACTTTGAAGAAAAATATATCCTCAAGGAATGGGTGGGACGTGATTCGGAAGGTCGAGTTATTGCCAAAGTACATTCATTTAAAATTTATCTTCACAAAGTTCTTAGTTAGAAACGAAATTACTATGTGCATTAACTCTTTCGCTACCAACCCATACTACATATGTATATGTGACGACGCGATTTTCTTTGCTGGGCCCGGTGTTATAAATAATAAATATGTGACTGGTGTTCATTATGAATTCATGATAACTGTTGTATCAAGCCGTACTGCACATAGATGTGTAATGTTATGCAACAATAAAATAAATGAAAGATGTTATTGGTCTGGCAATAATTAAAGTTGTTTATAAGATCTTAGAGGTTTTCTCCTTAGGTCCTCGTAGCGAAAGGGTTAATTCGACCGTGGACATGACAACCATATTTACCGGTATTGCTAGTAATAAATTTATAACATTTACTAATTACCTACGGCGCTTTGTGAGAAATATTTTTGTTCTTAATAAGTAAAACTGTACGCGAAAGTAATTTGTTTTAGTACATCTGTGGTACTCACATAAGTTATATATAAGTCATCATATTATGCAAATAAGTACGTTTTAATTTTCATTTCTTAGACAATCTTTTTCTACTAAAGGAATCAAATATTTTACATGGCAATCGTGCGAAAGAGATGCAACGAAGCTTAAATTCATAAATTGTTCTCTCTCGAGCCCGTTTTTTACTCTGTATTTTGATATTCTAAAAACAACGATATCATATTACACATATACTCGGATTTAATTCGATTCCAGATTTGACAATTTCAGTGTTGCAACGTTATGACAAGTACTAAATAGTGACGTTACGAAATTATTCGATACGGAAATGGAATATTTCCGGATCGATTCCTCTCGTTTATAGTAGTATATCTAAACAACTACAACTTTAATAGAAATTAAGTATATCAGGAAATTAAATATTTCTGAACTGATAATTTAATTATGACGATTAATTCTATTAAGGATCTGAGAGTTTTCTTAAATAATTGTGTGTGAAATAAATAAAAAAATGTGATCATGAAGGAACATGAGAAATAAAACAAATAGATGTATTATGGTAATATTTTATTTTATAAATCGTCGCCGTCATCCCTATCGCTATCGCTGTCACTTTCTGTAACATTTATTATAAATGTGTTGTCAATTAACATATCTAGCCTACTTATTTTTTCCTCTTCTTTGACAACATGGGATACGCATTTAGACCATTCGGTAGCCGTAATTTTTTGAAAGTCTTCCTCAAATAAATTTCTCACGTCTGTCAATTTGAAGGTGTTATTATTTTGAGCTACATGCCCCTTTACCTGCACCCATATCAATTCGATAGGGTTCAGCTCGCAATGGTAAGGGGGCAGTCTTAAAACCGTGATCCTATGTTGTGCTGCCATTTCGTCTACAGCGTACTTATTAAAAGACTCGTTATGTGGAATCAGTTCTAAAAGCGTAGCTTTAACCATATCTACAAAAAAACAAAATTACAAATATCGATTCGCAATGAAACAAAATATTCGTGCAGTCAAACTGGGAGAATGAAGCCGAATGACAAGATAAACAAAATGGCGATAGCTGCACGAGCGCGCACGGGCTGTCAATATAGCAAACTATCTATCTAGGCTCTTTTATTATAAGTTTTGTTTTTAATATAAAAAACAAAAATATTAACTTTTTATAAAATTAAGCAGTGGTTACTAATTAATAAATACTTATTATGAATAATTATGTATTTTTTTAAATAAAAATCAATAAATTAGTCTTTAATTGGCACACCATTATTATGATTACATAAACATAAATCGCGATTGTTTATCGATTTTTGTGTTCATCACTACACTATTATATGTGGTATCATTATTTCACAAAATGACAGTAGCTAATGTCAAATGTGGAATCGAATTCTGAGTATAGAATTCAATTATATTTGACAGGATTTTACTAATAAGCCTTCCAGTTGTACATAGTACATAATAATTCCATGCCTGGTTACTATATGGAGGTCCACGATCAAGCTATTTGTAGCTAGATCGTTCATCGTGGTAGGGGTGTTCATCGGGAAAAATTATCGAATAAAAATTATCGATAGTTGGTGATAGTTATCGATAATTATCGGTACAATTTTGGGACGACGAAAAAAAAAAAGGTCATCCAGCTTTCCGTATCGACGTTATCCTCCGTACCCTATCCGACTACCTAAAAAAAAAGGTCATCCGGCCTTCCGTGTGGACGTTATCCTCCGTAACCTATCCAAATACCTAAAAAAAAAAAAGTTCATCCGCCGTACCATAATTATCGATACTTATCGAATCCAAAATCAATTATCAATAATTATCGAATACCACAATATTATCGATAATTATCGCATTGCACAAAATTATCGATTATTATCGAATGAAAACTTATCGATAGTTATCGATAATTATCGAATAAAAAATTATCGATAATTATCGTATCAAAATTATCGAAAAACACTTATCGATAATTATCGAATGAAAGATTATTGTATATCGTACATCGTGGTAGTGACAGAAGTCAGAACAGCAGGTTGACATTAAACGTCATGAATGTTTGGTCATTTTTTTCAAAGAAATTTATGGACAGAATCTCTTTGGATAGAATTTACAATTTACTGTTTATTTAGCACACAACATTTACAATAACTTTCAGTAAAAATTCTTAACTTTTAGTGATTAAGTAATAGAGCCAACGATGTATTTAACTAAATTCTAACTTATTCATTTTGAGTAAAAGTTTCTCGATTTAGTTATTGATATATATTTCATGTTAAAATGATTTTACTACATTCAGTTGCCTCAAAGTTTTGTAGAAAATTTGGTCGTCAATACCCTCAACTGAAATCCTACAATACATTATGTATGGGAGTTTATCGTATTACACAGCGCGAAAGTATATTCGCAATTAATAGAAATAAAAAAATAAACAAGAGTATTTACACTTCTGCAGTTTTTTATGATAAAAGTGAAGTAGATTCTAGAGACATCCCGGATAAATTAAGTTCAAGTAAAGTAGTGAAAGATAAACAAAATTTACCAAAAGATAAGTCTTTGGGGGATATAATAGTTAAGACTGAAACAGATGCGGACAATGTTGTTACTAAAGTAACTATTGAAAAGGCTAAGCCAAAGGAAACTCAGGAAAATGTTAATCAAGTTATTGCCCCTCCAAGTATGGATATATTCCTTATGAAAATTTTGTTCTACTGATTTGATGATTCAATTTAATTTTAATGTAATTTTCAGAAAAAAAGAGGCTGTTAATAGATTTTTCAGCATCATACACTGAAAGGAATTTTATAACACCTATGAGAGCCATGACGGAGTACTTGTTGAAGCAGTCCGACTTGGAAATGTTACCTAAAGTTTTAAGGAGATCTCCGTATGAGTCAGAACCACCTATTACAGTTTATTATAGAAAAGATGTTGAAGCTAAAGCCATTGAGGTACTAAATTTAAAGTACCATGCATATTCATTTTACTTTATTGTAAAATTTTTGATGCAAAGTGTTTCCAAGAATAATTTACGTTTGAAAAGTGTTTAAATATGAAAGAAAGTTTTTTCAAATTATTAAAAAATCTTTGACTCTCCTCAGATTTGGGGTTCAAAAGAAGCTCTTGACAAAGAATTGCTGCGAAGAGAATTAGATAGAAGGAGATATGAGCAAGGTATTTCAGAGAATATAATTACAATGTATTATATGTTAAAATCAAAAATAGTATAATTTTAATTAATTTTGTAGATGTGTTTACTGTTAAAAGAAGACTTAGGAATTACAGAAGAGAAATGGGCCATAAAAGGTTGAAGCATGGTGTTGAGGAAATGGGCTTAAAAACAGTCTCTGGGAGAGTTGTGCTAACAGCCATTGGAATGTGAGATTTATTGATATATGCATTTTATTAGAAAATTTTAGAATAAAACCAGAATATATGACCTTAGATAAGCACATTCAAACAAAAACATATTCTTGTGCGGTAGTATGAAAAAGGATGTAAGTTTTATATATTTATAATATTGTCTCCAAGTTCAAGTCCAGTGGTTCAATACCTTTGAAATTTCAAGGGAAGAAACTAAAAGCAATTCCATTCTGCAGTATTAACGACACATTATGATTTTTATTTACCAACCTGTTCTCAATTTACCAAATATTTTGTTTGTCTAGGGCAGTGATTCTAAACCTTTTTTTTTGTTGCGGCACATATTTAACGATTTCAAAATTTGGGCGCACACAAAGAAAAAGATAACAATTATTTACTTACTACAACACACTGCATAAATAGTTTATGACAAAATTTTAAATATACGAAATAAACTAATATATACTACAATAATAACTAAACGTTTATTAAGGAAATATTTTTCTTTTTAAATGATATAATTTAATAATATTAACATTATTATATATTTGCAAAATTTGGCGGCACACAAAAGTGCCGCGGCACAGTGTTTGAGAATCACTGGTCTAGGGTATAAAAAATTATTATTAATATATATATTAATGGAATGAAAAGTGTAATAAATTAGCATTTCTCCTATTCAACAAACTAAAATTAAAAAATAACTGAAATAGACACAATTATTTCTAAAATCAATATGAATCTATTTTAATTATTTTATATCAATATCAAACTGGATTTATTTTACATATGTTTTCCTTAATTTTTTATTTTTATATATTGAACAATTAAGTGTAATTATTAAGGCTTGCTCAGTCTAGATGTGTCAGTTGGTCGACTGTATGAAATAATCATTTTACACTGTTGTTTCATCAAGATTTATTAATTCTTCAATCTTTTTGGAGATTGACAATTATTCACGTGAGGCCCGAAAGGAGAGTAAAAAAATCACTAAATATCCGAAATATCACATAGGAGGAGGGGTCACGTGTACAGTTATCTGGTACCATAGTACGGTAGATCAGTTCCGCGTTATCGGAAAAAGCGTTGTAAGAGCATTCTCATATATAACGCGTTATGTACAAATTATTCATAAATTTAATTTAATTTATAATTATACAATTGACACATTGTGCGTACGCGAAATTGATTATGAACTGTACAAATCATTATAAATTTCACAGTACAGAAATATAACGTAAGAACTTCCCTCGTTATATGTGGGAAAACACGAGATACATAAAATGAGAAAACGCGTTATAAGAGTACCGTGTTAGAGGAGGGATAACTCATAATTGTATTTTTTTTTTGCATTGAACACACGATTTATAAATACTACGTCTTTCCTTTATTATTTTTATGCCAGTCAGAAACAACCTGCAACCTTAATGGCAGTCCCTTCATTTTTATTACGGGTTTATTTTCCGGAATGAACATTTAAATGAATTGTAACCTGCAGTACAATACTGTAGAAATGGCGATTGTTACTCGCGGAGAACTTCCTTATTTCGTTAATTCTTGCCGAAATATGATCAAATAATAGGGTATTCTACTATGTTTGAAAAACTACTTCAAAATGTTAATTTTCGTAATAAAAAGCCACAAAAAAAATTATTTCGGCAAAATAAACACGTTTTCTTGCCATTAAATTAAATTAAATTTTAAACCTTTTTAATTCCCGCGAAAACGCGGTCACCTATTTTGGTGACGTAATATGCGTAAAATTGTGTTCCGCTATACACTGAGAGCACTCTGAGGTGTGACGTCAATTCAGTATACTGCGAAGCTGTTACTTTTTAGTTTGCTATACTGTGCTATACTGGTTACTGATAAAACGGAACGCAGTCCAGTATACTATCATCCTAATTTTTCGACATTGTTTTCAAATAAAATATTTATCATGTATACGTTTTCTGGTCAAAAATAAATTCAAAAATATTCAAAAATTAATTTTTGAATATTGTAGACATTTTTGAATAACAAATCATTCGTGCTGTTATATTTTTTAATCAGGTGATCAAAGTACTGAAAGCACTTTACCTCGAAAGCGCCAGTGCTCACAGTACAAAAATTATGCTATTTATGACGTCATATATTTATATATGGTATTGCGGCAGTGTACTGGCACTCAATAAAGGAACGAATTTTTCACTAGTGAGAGCACTGAGGAGTGCTCGCAGTGTACATCGGAAACATTGTCTTTACGACGTCACATCATGGCGGCTCGTGTTTTAGATCACGTGATATACAGATTAAAAATTACGACTTTTAATTTCAATATAATAAAACAATAATGTGCTTTTATGACTCAAAATCAGAATATTTAAGTATATTTCTACATAAATTTTAATTTTTATCAAATGTCATAATTTATTTTTCACTACCGAAAGTACCCTATTGCATTGCATTGGCCGTTGCATCATCTGGCATTGCAGCGACTTTATGGGATGGAGGCAGAACAGCTCATTCAGCACTTAAGCTGCCACTTCTAAATAATCCAGAAGCAGTGTGCGACAGAAAAACTATCGTCCACGGCCACAGTGCTGAAACAGTGTAATATTATCATCTGGGATGAATGTACTATGGCACACAAACATTCACTTGAAGCATTGGCCTTTCAGATGATTTCAGACAAACACTTCCCATCATTCCACGTTCACGCTGATGAAATCAACGCTTGCTTGAAATCATCGTCACTGTGGCGTAATGTTGAAAAAGTACAGATGAAATTAAATATGTGCGTTCAAATGCTTCAAGATCCATCCGCTGAAACATTCTCAAAAAAAAAGTTAGATATCGGCGATGGAAAAGTAGCTGTACATGAAAATACTGGATACATAAAATTGCCACCTGATTTCTGCACAATCATTAATTCGCAAAATGCTCTCATTGACCAGATATTTCCCAATATACATACACAATACTTGAATTATCAGTGGCTGGCAGAGAGATCAGTTTTGGCAGCAAAAAAAATGTGGACGTCAACGATTTGAATTTCAAGATACAACAGTTGTTTCCAGGGGACTTGATGTCATACAAATTGTCATATCACAAGATCAAGGAATTTATATCATAACTGGAACGCTCACTTAATAAAATTGTATATTCAAATATGCACCTTGAAGTGTTTCACATAAGGTTGACATTGGCTTATAACATGTAAAGTGAAAATCGTTCCGAGCATTTCGTTAACAACTGGTATTTTGTCTCTCTTACGAGAGTTGCCTTGAATCCATGGTAGAAAGAGATGCAATCCCGGCCGTAGGAACGTTTTTTGAGTGCACGTGAGCATTCCAGTTTGAATATAAATTCCTTGCACAAGATAAAGATGTTATTTGAAATTTATTAGTAAAGATAATAAAACTACAATGAATTCAAAAAATGGATGTTTGGTGTTTTGTTATTTTTATAGGCCGTCATCGTTCACAGCGCTCCATTCCTCTTTCAGTCATATACCACATCCCCACAAACTTACAATAAGTTAGTTATTTTTTATTTGACTACCAAAATGGGGGAGGAGTAGGGTTAAAAAAAATGTTTAAAAATATCACCTGATAAATGGATGACCCCTCATGTATAATAATTTTTTATATATTATTTGGTATATTTAGAATTATTGTAAGTATATATCTAGTACTTTAAGCAAAAACGATATATATAAATTTTAAATTGATTTCACTTTTCAGAAATGGGTGTAACTTTCTTTTTAAGCTTTGTGCATGGCTGTACACTGGATCACATAGCTTATTTTCTGAATGCATACATTCCTTTGCTGATACTGTCAACCAACTTATTTTGGCATACGGCATACACAAGTCTGTACAAGTGAGTGTTGAGTGTTTGTATTTTATTGTTTTACTAATAACTTCAAATTAAAGATGTCTGGCCTCAGGCTATCTTTGTCATGTTCTTGGCTGTGTTTTGAAGTTTGATGTCAAAGAGCTTATTGTTGTGACTGATACTCCTTTGCTTAATTTTTTAATTTACAGATTGCAGATCCTGACCATCCATATGGCTACACAAACATGAGATATGTGTCATCGCTGATATCCGGTGTCGGCATATTTTGTGTAGGATGTGGCTTGTCTTTCTACCATGGAGTCACCGGTATTTTAGATCCCCAGCCTCTTCATGACTTCTACTGGGTAAGGAAAATTACAATAATTCCATTGATAACTACCTGCTATCCCCACCCTAAGTTTCTGAGTACCTAAATTTAATAAGTCCAACCACAATCACTTTTTGACTGTGATGAGTGGTCATAATCGCATGATTTTTAGTTTTTTTTTTTTAAATACAAAACTCAAATGGGTTTTTTTTCTAAAATGAAAGCCTCAGTTACTTAGTAAGCTATTTTTATACATTGTGTAGATTTGTACATTGAAAACAAAGAATATTAAAAATGTTCTAATTTTTAGGCTTATTTTGTCCTTGGAGGTGCTGTTGTTTCTGAAGGTGCTACTTTAATGGTAGCTTTAAGTGCCATTAGAAAAGGCGCAAAGGAAGCCAATATGACTTTATATGAATATGGTGAGATGGTTTTTGCTCAGACCGTTTGAGTCACTAATAATATAACGTAATAGTTGTGTTTTGTTTTAATGAGCTAATCTTATGATTTGAAATTCCGGTTTAAATATTCTTTTTGCATTAAAAAGCCAGTTTTGGAGAAATTTCGGTATTTATTTATCTACTTTTAAAGTAAAGCTGACTCTGTCAATATAAATATTTATAATATATAAAGTTTTATTATTAAATTGCAGTTATGCGAAGCTCAGATCCCTCGGTAAATGTGGTTCTGTTCGAGGACACTGCAGCAGTTGCAGGAGTGGTCGTAGCTGGTAGTTGCATGGCTTTATCACAATACACCGGAAGTCCATTGCCGGATGCGATCGGTTGTATACTAGTTGGAACACTGCTTGGAGGCGTGGCATCTTTTATTATACTTAGTAATGTTGGTGCTCTAATTGGAAGGTAATGTAATACTTTTAAATTTAACTAACTGTCTAAGTGTGTTTTGATTATTGTCGTCAGCATATTAACTATTAAATATTTTATGTATGTAAGTACTAGCTTCCGCCCGCGGCTTCGCCCGCGTGGGTGTATTAATAAAAAGTAACTTATGTCCTATCAAATTTCATCACAAACGGCGCAGTAGATTAGCTACGAAACATACATTTATATAAATACAAACTGTACTAAAACTACAATCCTATAATCAAATTTAAAACAAAAAAAAAGCATTTCTAATACGACTGAAATAAGAATAAAAAGTAATCTATATTTCTATTATACTTAAAATTAATAACTAAAAATAATAATTATGTCTGCTGTACTAATCGTAATTAATAAATCGCTCCGAGAATCGAATTAGCTATAAGAAAAAAAAAAAACTCAAAATGCACACAATCGGCTATGACGTCTGCCCTCGCGTGTCTGCCCGCGTACGGGTCGCGTCACTCACACGCACACTCGACGATGGCGCGTCATTACATGGACCGCCCCTCTACCTCCTTACGCGCCGCGCTGACTCATAGGAGTGTGCGATATATATATCGCACACTCCTATGAGTCAGCTCCTATGAGTATAAATCGATAATTCGTAAATACTCGATATATTAGATAATTATAACATTCGATAATTATTAATATGCTTGATTCGATATCTATCGATATATCTTCATTCGATAATTATCGAGTAGTATCGATATGTTTCATTCGATATATATCGAGTAATATAGTATTCTATCCGATATATATCGATACGTTGAAGCGATGACCTTTTTTTACGTGTGCACTTCCAACACAACAAAATTATCGATATATTCATCCGATATATCGAAACATATCGATATATTTCATTCGATAATAATCGATATATTTCATTCAATACTTATCGATATATTTATCGGATGTATCGATAAGTATAAATATATTATATGTCGGATCGAAAAAATAATTGATATAGTTTTCAAACCATATATTTTATCGATAAAAATATCAATACTTTTTATTTGAGCATTCCTACTCATAATATTTGTTTAATGGCGCTCCATTCTGGCCAATCGAATTCGCGCTAAAAGAAGATCGTTAGCGCCATGGTATTGTATAGCACTTACGCGTTTTAGCGTGATATTTATTAAAATATCTTATATTATGGTCAAATTACAAAAAATCTTTATAAATTGTAGCCTATGTATAATTCTGATCTATAAGCTATATTACTGTAAAGTTTCATCTAAATCCGTTCAGAGTTTTTGCGTGAAAGAGTAACAAAGATACGATTATAAGATGTATGTATTTATATAGTATGTATATGAATCATTTGCTCGAGTAGGTACATAATATAAAAATTGTCACTAACATTATCTTATTTTCCCCCTTATTTTTTAAAGTTAATTTTACCAAGCCTCAATTTTGCACACTTACAAACGTCCGCTGTTGTACATCCTAAGGTTGGCTGGTAGAGAATGCTTTTAGTATTAAGCCCGCCTTTTGTACAATTCTTTAATGTATTGTGGAATAAAGTAGTAATAAATAAATAATAAATAACTAAGAAGCAGGAGTGTAGTTGCTAAAGTCTTGTCTAATATGGAATAACGGAGCCCCCATGTTCTCTTAACCTTAACCATTATTGTTTTTACCACACATGGGTGAAAAGGGTCTCCCAACAAATTTCGTCATAGTGTTGAATTGCTTCATGGTGTTGATCAACTTCATTACTAAAAATAAGAATACTTGGTACTTTTTTTAAAATATAAATTATTGATTTGGGATATCTTTGCAGATCTATTCCACAAGAACAATTAGATGAAATTAATAGCGTGTTGGAAAGAGATTTTATGATACGAGCCATTCATGACGTAAAGGGTATAGACATAGGAAGTAATCTTATAAGATATAAGGTATGTTAGTGTATTTAAGTTTATTTAATGCAAGTTTTTAAATAAATATCGACTTTAAATCTAATGTTTTTTTTTCAGGCTGAAGTTGACTTTGATGGTAGAGCTCTAACTAGATCATACTTAGAGAAACATGACTTAAACTCGCTGTTAGACGTAAGTACCTTATAAAATATCAAATGTTTAGTAAAAAAAATGTTTTTAGGATCACTAACATGTACTTTTATTATCTTTGGAACCAATGGTATAATATACACTTTCAATTTTTACAGAATATGTATTACTGTAGCTACCACGACCTTGACTTGACTATCGTTCTGGTGTTCTGTGTTCTGGCGTCGCGGGTTCGACTCCCGCTCGGGACAGATATTTGTATTTGTACAAATATTTGTTTCCGGTCTGGGTGTATGTCCTTGTGGGTCTTCCCACCGTCCCTCGGAGAGCACGTAAAGCCGTCGGTTCCGGTCGTTATCATAGACACCTGATAATGATCGTTACTCATGGTAGGAAAATTATCCGCCAACCCGCATTGGAGCAGCGTGGCGGATTAAGCTCGAACCGTTTTACTTGTATATAAAGAAGAAGCCTTCGCTCAGCAGTGGGTTGTTTACAGGCTGATACAGTACAGTAGGTACAGTATAGCAGCTACTACACTGCAAAATAATAAATATAGTAGTTACAAGGGTTTCCTATGCAAGAAACGTGAATTGTAAACCTTGTTTGTTTTTGAATTGTAAATCTAAATCACATGTGGTCTGTTTTTTTTTTTTCAAAGTAATGTAAGATGTTCTGTATTAAATTAATTTTGATATCAACAAAGGCTAATTATTATTTTGCAGGATATGAAAAAAGTGGAAACCATAGATGATGTAGAGGCATTCCTATTAAAACATGGAGAAAATATAGTTGACATGTTAGGTGGAGAAATTGACAGAATAGAATTGAAATTAAGGGTAAGTGGTTACCATTATCACTTGTGTTGCAATGATTATATAATTGTTGTAATTTATTCTCTTTTATTTTTCAGAAAAAGTTTCCACAAATTCGGCACTGTGATTTAGAGATTCTATAAAAAAAAGATTAATAATGTTGTAACGTGGTTGTAGGTTAAATAGTTTATTAATCCATATGTTTAATAAAACTAACAGGAATGTATTTTCCCATAGAATAATTTTTTAACATTGTATTTTGTATAGTATTTAATTAGACAATAACTGTGAAAATACTTAGAAATTCAAAAGAAAAAAAAGTCGTGAAGACTCTACTTGTTTTGGTTCATCCTAAAACAACATAAATGGTATATTCTTATTTCTAAAAAAGAAAAGAATTTCAGAAAAAGAAACAAAAGCTATAAGGAACTACTTACATAAACAAGTAATATTTCTACAATACAGTTCTCATATCCTATACGAATGTTAAAAATTTAGTCTATGTACTTACATATATTAGAGTACTAACTCAATATAAAATAAAGGCATTCGTAAAGTATATAAAATAGTAATATAGTTAAATCAGTATTTTTTTTAAATTATTTTTTTTTTCAAAGGATTATATTATATAAATATTCTTTGCTACTTAAAAAAACTAATCACGAAAAAAAATAATTAAAATTTGTGCTCTGACATTTAAATTTTTTAAGAAAAACTTAAACTTACGACAAATTTATGAAGTACCCCCTCCATAGATTGTTGATTATTTTTTTATACAAAAGTAGACACTCAACTATTTACCATGTTCCTCTGTTAAGTTGAATGTGTTCTAAGTATTTTTTCCTACCAAACACTTTCAGATAATATTTTGCTTATATTAGACCCAGTTTCACCGCTTGCTATTAAGTTCCAGCTAACCTAACTGGCACTTTTTTGACAGGTAATTGTATGGGTTATCTGTCAAAATAAGTGCCAGTTAGGTTATCCGGAACTTATGGCAAGTGGTGAAACTGGCCCTTAATGTTTTATTTTTAACTATCTACAACAAAAAATAACATTTTAACATTCAAATAGGTATGGTTTTAATAATACTTACTTCCTTTTTGTGTTATTTTACATATAGGTATAATATATCTCGTGTATTTTAGTGCCTAATTTTATTTATAAACCTCTGTGATTTTATTGTGTATAGGTTTTACAGAGTTAAGTATAATAAGATGTAATCTAAAACCAATTACATGTAAATAAAATGATTAAATAACTGTATTATTTTTCTTTTTATAAATAAGGGGGCATCCATTAATTACGTGAGGCATTAGAGGGGAGAGAGGGGGTCGAGCGAAACCTTACTTAATCTCACGTGGGTAAGAGGGTGGTCTCGGCAAATATCACGTAATATTTTTCTATGCATGAGTCTTCATGACCGTTTTCTGTCACCTCTCACGTCTGGCCTGTCGGGTGTGCGACGTATACAGCCGCACACTCGAGCCTTCTGGAGGGGTATAAAAAGGCCAATTTTAGTGAAAAAAAAAACTACAGTAAGTATAGCTATCAGACAAAGTATACACATCAGAATAACACATAGGCTACAATTTATAAAGATTTTGTGTAATTTGGCTATAATATAAAACGCATTACAAATACGCATTTTAAAAAATCTCACGCGAAATTAGGATAGGGGGAAGGGAGTTGAACAAAATCTTACATCTTATGAAGGGGGGGGGGGAGGGGGTGTCAAAAAATCGCCAACATTGTCTGACGTAGTAATGGATGCCCTCTAACACGTTAGAAATTTTAAAAACTAGAAATAATCGAGAAAAGTCCGCAAATATAGGTACTGTGCGGTAACAACCTGTAAATGTCTTTTATTAATGAAAAGATATGTAAGTCGCAGCGATGATAAATCAATCGATCATTCAGAACATGTAATTTTAGTATATGTATATATAAAAGGATAAAAATATAAAGCATTCACATGGCAGATATAGTAAGGTTGATGTTAGTAAATAACAAATATATAATGTAAATCATAATTTAATTGGTATAAAATATAACAATAAATTCGAGTTACATTTGATTAATTATATTTAAAAAAAAAAAAAAAGAAATGCTTCAAGCCGATTTAACTAAAATATATTTATTACATATATAAAAAGTGATGTTTTGTTAATAATTCAACTAAATCATTATTTCTGCACAACCTAACCAGTCTTTCCTAATTATGTTTGTAAATGCAAGCAAACATTTCAATTTTAAGATGGATTTTACTATATATCATATACAGGGTGACTGGCGAGATACTATCGGTGTTTAAGGAGAGTGCTCGGTGCATGGTTCTCATTCGAATTATGTAAAAATATAACATAAATATTGATAAGCTTCTAAGTAAAGTTGCCCAACAGTTATCTAATTATTTACGCGTCGTCTGGACACCCTAGTTTCCACGCGGTAGTTAATTACGTCCAAACACCGCCAAGTGTTAAGAGGGTTGGCGGTTAATTCCCTAACATAAGTAACGATCGTTATCTTGTCTATGATAACAACAGTGATCGACGGCTGTACGTGCTCTCCGAGGCACGGTAGGGATCCACAAGGACATACACCCAGACCGGAAAAAAATATTTGTACAAATATCTGTCCCAAGCGGGAATCGAACCCGCGACCACCAGCGCGTGGCGTTGCAGTTGAGGCAACTACTCGCACCACTACACCAGAACGTCGCGTGTCGTGTTTTCATTTAATGATATTAACGAATTATTTACAACGATTTTCAATCATTAAACTACCTATTTACCTACATAACTACACTAACACACACACAGTCACTTTTAACAGTTTCGAAACAATGGTGATTCTGCATTTGTGTATTGATAAGCCATACCTAATTACTAATGACAGATTACACTAACACACGACAGATTAGGTATACGCGTATGATCGATCGCTAGGCGCGCAGGAGCCGGGAAGACACACGCAAAAAACACACAAACAAAAAACCCAACTGCGTAAAATACTCTTATTATAAACAAAAAAGAATAAAACAATTTACTAGTTTTCATTTGAAACCCATATTGCTACAGTAAGAAAAAAATCAACCCCCCCCCCCCCTTCATTCCGCCATTTGCGGGCGCCATTTTGAAAATTTATATAGCCTATGTCACTACTACAATTTAGACAAATCCAACGACACCTCATATGTCAAAAACCGTCCAGCCGTTAGGGCTGTAGGGCGTGCCAAAGAAATGGACATACATACATACATATTACATACATACATTCGAAAAACATAACCCTCCTTCTGTCGCAGTCGGGTAAAAAACAATCAGTGTTAGCATAATGAATACGAGCAGCTCCTCAGAGTCTGATTTGGAAGCAATGGATTTTATTTTTAATATATCCCTACCCAGAAACTTAAGGCGTAGGAAAAATTACGGATGAAGAATTTCAATTGAGATATCGCTTTAATTTAATAAGAACACACAGATAAAGTGGACAATGATGTCGTTCATAAATAAGGACTTGTCATATTTTTTTAACTAAAACAGTGCTAAGCCACTTATTTATTCTCGAAAAAAATATTCTAGTAAATAAAACTAGTATTCAAGATGAATTAAAGTAATAAAATCAATTTTAGACACGATCTCTTAAACAGAGCCATCTAGCTGTAAATAAAAGTACAAGTTTGTAATGTACGACGTAAATGACAAGTAAACCACTAGGTGTCGCTAGATAAAGATCAGATTTGATAGAATAATTTTTTTAATATGTTGAAAAATTATAAAGTTACTTTTGAAAATATTAAAAAAAAAACACAACAAAAATAAACTTTGTGAATTGTTGAACAGCCAACTGTTGTTTATTAAATAAAAGCAAGGAACTACGGTCCTTGCGGACCAGTAGTTTTGCTACTTGCCGATAGAGGCATACTAATCACCGAACTTTCTAGACAAAATAAATAATTTAATTTAAATATTACTTACGAGTTGAAAGATATGTTTATTCCATTTGATTTTGATGTGATGAGCAACAGATTTATTGACTAGGTAAATGATGTAAACTTGGAACAAAAATAAAATAATATTAACTGTTCACCTATCTTGGTATTCCCGGCGTATTTAAAAATGGAATCATACTCGTAGTCTTGGATTAGTGCTTAATATTACGCTAACAGTAGGTACTCTGCGATTGGGGAACATCTCCCGGTACAAATTGATAGTACCCGGTAAGCTATCATTACATTAACACGAACCATATTCAAGTACTCTTCATTTGTGTACTGATAAGCCATACCTAATTAAGGGTCACACTCACACACGACAGATTAGGTATACTCGGAATATCGAACGCTAGGCGCACGCGCGGGAAAACACAAAACAGACGTCCAAACCATACGTTGGCGCTAGCCTACTGACCTAGTGACCTAGTAACGTGATTCGTCGATCGAATAAGCGATTAGCCGCGGGGCGGGGGTGCGGGTACTGGCAGCATAGTACAACACCGCGTCGCACGCGCCGCCGGCATGACTGGAAAAGTGACAACGCGTCTTTTATTTGAATTGAAATTTATGAAAATTTGGTCCAAAATTAAGTTCCTATTTTTTTTACATAATTCGAATGAGGATCATGTGCCGGGTATTCTCCTTGAATATTGATGGTAATTCACCAGTCACCCTGTATATTATAATATACATAGGTAAAAAAGAAATGAAAAAACAATATCTAGCGTTTGACTAATATAGAATATTTATTTATCAGATGCTATCACAAAAAATGTGTTTTATAACATTGAGCGTAAAATTCGACCGCATTTTGTGTTCCGAATTTAATATTAAATGCGAGACCAAAAAGTGGTAGTGTTAGTAGGTATTTTACAACTGATAATGTTATGATAAATTCTTTTTATATGACCGGTTTAGTCTGTGGTAAGCATAAATTGTAATGTGCAGTTTTGTTCCAAAAATCTGAATTCTTCCACCCGCACCAACCCTTACTAATAACTACACTAATGTCGTCAGCACCAGTATAATGAGGATCTAATATAAGGTAACGTGTGTCATTCGTTACTGAATTGTATTCCACGCCTATAATTGTATGCGCTAGTACTCCGCCACCTGAAAAGAAAAATATAATAATTATTTTGTAAGGTACAATTATTTTGTTATTTAACAATTATAACTATTTAAGCATAAAATATACACTTTAAAAAGAAATTTAAAACAGTTCATGTTTTTTTTTTTTGACAATAATCTGTAATTTCGATGCTTATATTGATATAAGAAGAATATATACAGATATCTACACCAACTTTGTAATTTCTGTAAGAAACAAACTAAGATACTGATGTTAAGAAGATTTTTATTTGAATCTGTTCATATTGAAAAAGTACAAAAATATTTACTATACTTCAGCCAAATTCGATATGGAATGTTTACCAACAAACCGTTGTTTAGCAACCAACCATAGGCAGATGTTTACAGCCTATTGGAAAATAATTATAATAATTATATTTTTTAATATTTATACATAGTAGTACAAGCTACATAAAACTTGAAATAAATAAGTCAGAAATTAGATATATTTATATATTATCTATAATTATGTGTAAAATTTACTTGTTAAGATGGGTATACTAATTTTCCACTGAATGATTTCTAAATATTTTAATAAATATGTATATGCCTATATTAAAAATAGCTACACTATCCGTGAATAGCATTCAAAATAAAACAACATTTGTTTTAAAACGGATTTAATATGATTAAAAATCTATGTTCAGACACTCGTTCTCTTTAATTATTTATTTTACTTTACTTACGTTGAATAAACATAATAATTATAATATTTGAAATTGTGCATAAAAATCGATAACAATTTACCTTTAACAATATAACGACTGATCAAAACAAGACCAAATGTTGCTTATCTGCGAAATTTTCCTGTCAGTGCAAAAATTTTGGGTTGTTAGATGTATTTCATTAATTACAAATTTGTTAATTTTTGTTATAAGCAAATTTTCTTATATATTACGTATTTGGGGGTTAAGTTCTAGGAAACAATGTTAAAGTAAAATTATAAATGTATAACTAGGAAATTGGTGATAAATTACAATTTTTCATTATTAAAAGTGTGACAACCCTATATACGATGACATTTGGTTTGTTTACATAAATTCCACATCGAATTTGGCTCAAGTATAGACACTTTATATTACATAGTGAAAGTAAATTAAAAAACTATAATTGTCGCCAGCATCGCATCGCATCAGCCTATCGCAGTCCACTGATGGACATGGGCCTCCCCAAGCTCGCTCCAAATATTCCGTTTTTCCGCAATCCACATCCAGCCTCCGCCGGCGACTTTGGCGCAAGTCGTCTGTCCAGCGGTCGGAGGACGCCCCACACCGTGTTTTCCGATACGTGGTCTTCGATACGTCACTCCAGGACACGTCTGCTCCAGCGGCCATCGGTCCTGCGACATGAGTGACCAGCCCACTGCCACTTCAACTTGCTGATTCTACGAGCTATGTCGGTTACTTTAGTTCTCTCGTGGATAATCTCATTTCTGATTTTATCCTTGAGAGAGACTCCAAGCATAGTCCGTTTCATAGCACGTTGAGTGACTTTAAATTTGTGTACTAATCCCGTCGTCAATGTCCACGTCTCGGCGCCATATGTCAACACAGGTAGGACGGTCTTTAGGTATTGCGGAATCCGCCCAGCCCAACTGAATCCTCCTATCGACTTCCTTATAGAAGTTGTTTTGGCCAAGTTGGATTGTGTGGCATAGGTAGACATAATCCTGTACAACTTCGAGAAACGTACTATCGACAGATATCGGTCTCGACATGACATGTTTATTGAACATAACTTTCGTCTTATCACAATTCATATCGAGACCGACCAGTCAGGAGGACTCATTCAGGTCGCCCAGCATCCGGCCTAGTTGATCCAATGTCTCCAATATCGTCGGCGAAACGAAGGTTTGAGATGTATTCGCCATTGACATTTATTCCTCGTCCATTCCAGTCCAAAGTCTTAATGATGACACCTTCCATTGCGTTGGTAAAGTTTCGAATTCGTCGAGCCTTGCGGCGTGACGATTCGTAATGACCCTCAAGAAGAGCTTATAGACGTGACTCAGAAGTGAGATCGGTCTATAATTTTTTAAGAGAGATTTATCACCTCTCATGAAGAACAACACACCACCGGTGTGGCTTCTCGCGCCTCCGCCTCATCAGATCCTAGGTTTCGAGAGAAAGTTTTGAATGCTTAATATTGATTTCATCAGCGGAAACTGCCTACGACCCAGTGTACACACCGTCTTTACCACGTCGATTATCTCGTCCACGTTACTAGTGGTTTCCTGCGAATCGAATCGATTTTGCAGTTCCAGTTAGAATTGCTGGAAGCCACATAGTATTTGGAGCGGCGTAGGTCGAAGGGTAGATCTCATCAAGCAAGTGCGTCCTTTTTAAGGTATATATTCAGAGTGCCTCGAAGCAGTCAGTGATCGTTGACGATATTAAATCTGTTTATCACTGAGACATCTCTGAATATATGTCTCTTATCCGCCATGATGAAATCTAATCGTTCCTTTTCACAGTGTCGGGGCTCTGCCCAGTGGCGTAACTATGTCTACCGTTCGAGGCCCGTGGCAAATTCATCGAATGGGCCCTCTCCCCCCAATATAAAGAAGCTGAACCAACAATAATAATATGATTTTATTTTATAATACTTATTTATACACTTTTACTTGTAAGAGCAATAATAAATCACTATGTTAAGTAGGTACTTACAAAGTAGGTAAATATATTTATTTTGCAAAAGAGAGCTGTCAGAGCTATCTACTGTATGGGCACCCGTGAGTCTTTACGAAATAAATTTAAGGAAATAAAAATACTAACTGTTTATTCTCAATATATTTTTGAAAATTTATTATACACACATAAAAACAAAAATAAAGGAGGATGCCCAAATCGGCCCCCAGTCCTCGCAAAAGAAAACTAATGGCAATCGATTCAGCTCATCAAGACAATAAAAAAATTCTATGAGACCAATGTCATGTGTTTAAAGTTAAGCGAAAACCCAAGCGTCACCTCGGTTATGAATTTTAATTTTTTTTTTTTTTTTTATTAAGAAAAATATAAAGTACAAGGCGTTAGTTTAAACCAATGTAGCCAAAGGAATTTTAATTAGTAAATAGAATATGTGGCGCCACCCATTGATCTTTATGAGTACTCTAAAAAACAGTGGTGCCTGCGCTTAGCTCGCGCTTGCGTCTAACTCGCGTCTGCGCCTAGAAACATCTCGTAAAAGAAAAATCTGGATTAAAATTCTTAATTTTTGTTAAATATTAATTAAAAATCTATTAATTAATAATCAAAGAGTTAAAATAAAGTAAAATTTCATTCTTGTATCAAATTCATTCATTTTGTCAAGCTGGAAAGTGAATTTATATAAAAGAACCGAGACTTTGTCAACCTATATCTTCTTAAGAACAGCCCAGACAGCTTTGATTATTTACGCTGACTGTTTTTCATGTTTTGTTGAGTACTTTTCATCAAGACAAGTTTTGTCTTGCGAGGCTAGGGGGCCAAGACTCCTAAGGATTTGGGCATCCTCCTTTGTCAAGAACTGTGATAGACATAATATAAATTTAAGAAATAAAAATAAATTAGCCATTCCTAATTTTAGGCTCCACAAAATAAGTAACTCTTTTGTAGGTAACTGTATACGCATGTACAATACACTGCCTGGTAATGTGCAAGACTTATCCCTAAATAAATTTAAACACTTCATTAAATCCAAATTATGCAGTAAGGCATATTATAGCATTAAAGATTTTTTAAATGACAAGGCTGCTTGGCAGTGACATGATTTGCTCATTCTTTGTGAATAATTTTTTTATATAGTATGTACAAAATATGATATAGGAAAAAGAGTACCGAGAGTTTTTTTTCCTCCGGCTTTTTTTCTCTCGGCCACACTAGGAACATTATTATATTATTGTAATATTTAGTAAAGCCGATGATGAAATTGTAGATGTATACCGAGACATTTTTTTTTGACGTTCGTTGAGTGTGTGTAATCAATCACCTAATAACGAATAAAATATTTTGATTTGATTTGATTTGACAAACTTTATAATTATACTTAGGTACTTGATTTTCTAATAATTTACTTTAACTTAACTTATTAATAATAAAATGATTTTTTATTATTAATAAGTCGGCAAGTTCTCTTATAGAATATGATGTTTCTATTTCGCATCTATTTTTTGTACTTATGTATGCAACTGAGTAGGTAACAAAAATAAATCAAAGACAAAACTTTTTTTTACTAAACATGTGTGATAAATAATAAATGTTGGGAGTTGGGATTCTCCTCTGACAGGGGGGCCCTTCCGGCTGGGGGCCCGTGGCATTTTGCCGACTTGCCACCCTGTTGTTACGCCACTGGCTCTGCCATGTCCACCTCCTTTGGGGTTTCTTCTTGAAAAATGAGTTCATCAAGAAGAGCCCCTCCGACTCGAGAAAATTGACTAGCATCTGCGCCTTCTGATTCCTACGCCCCAATGCGGTCCGATTTTCGATTCGCCGCGGTTTTGTACTCTCACTTAGGCGTTGAAGTCTCCCATAACAACGTTGTAGAAAGCCGAAGTAGTACTATCTATGGCTTTCAAAATATCCTCATACATGGTCTCAACATTATCGTCAGAGTGTGACGAGGTCGGCGTATATACCTGTACCAATTTCAGGAAGTACCTGTCAGTGAGTTTGAGTACTCGGTATGCTACCTGGCTCGATACACTGCTCACTTCCACAACGTTGCTAGTAGGAGTCTTGTGAACCAGAAAACCGACGCCACCTTGGGAAAGCCTCACCTTCATGATAGTATAGAGTAAGTGACCGGAGTCTAGGATTATACTGTCCTCACTTCGGACTTCAGACAGCCCCAGTACGCTCAGTTGATTACTTAGCTCCATTTAAGATGATTATTTAAGACAGCGTTTTTCCGTCCGCCGCCGATCCATCAGTCGTTTTTATAGTTTCATAGTTGGACATGAAGCTTTCGAAACTATCCCTTATTCGCCTCTTCGGACACCCACGGGAAGAGAAGGGGTGGCTACATTCTATTCTGCCGGAACCACACGGCATATATATATTGTTGGCAGAAGTACTTTCAATTGCAACCCTCGTAAATAAATAAATAATAAAGATAGTAGTATCTATTGTGACACTATGCTGATTTTTAATTATTAACAATTATATTAATTAACACTTACCGATCATAATAGGACTTCCATGTTTTTGGAAATGATGGACCAGTTCAGGAGTATAATTTACTAGCTCTGATCCTGAATTTGCAAAAATAATTCTGGATTGCACACCCAAAAGGGTTTCCAAACAAAACATTACTTCTGTAGAACCTATCCATTGCTTAGAACCTAAAAATGAGGATGGCTTATCGCCAATATTTACAAGGCACTGTTGGATATCTCTGTGAGTCGGTATTTCAACAGTTGTGTACCCTTGAAACCTTAAACAATATAGAAATATATAAATAAATAGATACCAATTATTATAAAAACAAAAGATTTAAAATTACTCATATTTTTGAAATGGCATATATGAAAAAAAAAGAGAGAATTACCTAAACCAAGAAAATATAGTTTGCATTGAGCGGTAGGCACAACCCCAACCATCATCATTGAAATTATCTTGCATGTAATGATGATAAGTGTACTTTCCACGGACTAGTGCAACTGTTGTATCTTGTTTAACTGGCAATGGAGTTAAAGCTTCATGAATATTTACAAGTTTCCCAGGATTATTACAAAATGCATTCCCTCTTCGAAATATTGGTCTATCCAGTGGTAAACATAGTTGTTCGTGGATCAATCTACGTTCTTTTTCTGCGAAAAATACTTGAGGTATAATTTGTAGTTGTTCTTAAATACAAATAACATAAATATCATGTCTAACTTACCCATGCTCTCATCAGGTATGCTTTTTGGTACAACTCTTGTGATGAAATGTCCAAGTTCTTGAGGAAGGAAATGGAAAGTTTCAGGCAAACGCAACCCAGCTCCATCGCCAATGCCTTCTTGACCTAATTTAATACAATATTATAAGGATAAATCTGTTAAAAACAGTAAACATTTGTTAATTTGTAGTATAAAATCCCTATTATTATAAATGTGAAATGTATGTTTGTTTTTTACGCTTAAAAGCGAAAACTACTTAATTGATCATCATGAAACTTTGTACACATATTCTTGGAGGTATAAGAAGTAACATAGGATACTTTTTTTTTGGTCGCGATAAGCGTCATCCACGCGGGCGAAGCCGCGGGCAGAAGCTAGTAGTATATAAATGTTAGGTATTATAATGTATTTAATCCTTTAAGAGTTGAATTCCGAAGTTGAGCAGTGTACAAAAATACATAATACTAGAACTATCTATTAATTGTATACAATTAAAATGTAAAACATAACAACTAATTTATATTTATTAAATTATAAATATTTTACAAACCTAACTGTTCTAGTAGTACAGTTTCAAGTAGCTTGAGAGAGCGACAAGCAGCTTCTACTAAAACTGTGTAAAGCTCAGAAAGCTTCGTGTTTCTGTGTACCATTGCCAATGTGTCCACTCTTAATGGCATGCTAATACAAAATGCAGCTAAAATAGAACAAAAAAATCAAATATTTTTGCAAGAACATACCTCAGTAATTTTTTTTACGTTTAAGGGATGAATTATGCGAGACCGTAGCGGGCGCGAGCCGTGCTCCGTACGAGGCACGGACGACGCACGGATTCAAAACTACGAACATTTTTATATGATACAGTTCCTGCTATACCGTGCGGCGTCCGCATCACCGACGAGGCTCGGACATGCCCCGACGACGAAAACACTTCAAAATGTACGGACGACTCGGACACGGCTCGCGCTCGCCACAGTCTAGCATAATTCATCGCTAATTGTAAAGAATAATTTAAATAGATTCCATAGTTCTAATAGTAGTCAACTCCAAAATAAGTGAAAATACATATCTTCGAGGGTAGTGCTAATAAGCATATCTATTTATTTTTTTATTTTATATTAATTTAAATTATTTAATTTTAAATGAAAATACATTTTTATATTATTGTTTTAGTATTTAAAAATAGATGATAAATAATATATTTTTAAGGATTATTATTTACTAATAAAACATAGTACTAATTTTATGATTTTAAAAATAGAAAAATGGACAACTTTTGGAAAATTCTTTCTTTTTTTAGTTAAATATTACTTTGCTGCTGGAGAAGAGATCTCCAATATAAAAGAAGGTTTGCAGCTTAACCCTTTGAATGCCAACGACGTTTATAAGCGACAAATGTAATCGGCCGCTAGAACTGGCTAGAACGCCAACGACGAGTTAAGGCGACAAATAGATGTGCTGCTATATAATCTAATATTAAAGAAAATATGTAAAAGGATAATTTTTTTTTCAATTTTGTCGTCTTATTCATATGTCACTTAATGAAATTGCACCAAAGTTAAGCTAGATATTTGTACTACCTATTAAATCAAAATTTGAACTTTAGGCGAAGATAAGACCTCAAAATATACGTTCACCAGACGCCATTGTCGCTTTGAAGCGACACTAGTGAGAACAATAGGGGTATTTAACCTTCTACAATTTATTTATTTATTTCACAACCATAATTTACATTGTAATTATAAAATATAAAAGATAATTATGGACCCTGCAGGGGCACGAAATATCGACTGTCCCTACGTACAGTATCGAAACTGAAAATTTGCGATTTTTTTTTATTGCACTAAGAAACTCCTTTTTATATATGTTTTCATACAAAAAAGAGAATAAGCTAAAAAATACATATTAAACCACATCTTTCATGAGTATAATATCGATACTTAACAAATAAATGACAATTTTGTACACAAAATTAAGTTAAAAGTGCTCTCCCGTAAAGTACCTTTTTTCAGTTTCGATAGTTCGATAGTATACGTAGGGACAGTCTATATTTCGGTAGAGAGGAAGCGCTTTGTTATAGGTAAATATAATTATTTACATTACTATTAATATATATAATAGGTGGTGTTATTGTTTATCATTAAAATATGCATCTATATCATAGTAACATTTATTAATAGTCTGTTTCTTTACTTTTTTTTTATAAATTTATATTATAAACACATGCTTCTTTAACCCACTCTTTAGGTAGCTTATTACATATTTTTATCGACTGGATATGATGATGATGATAACGAGCGTAATTTAAGTCGAGCATTTGGTATTATTATATATATAACAAATTATTTATTTACAAGAAGATTGTCCTAATTAAACTAAAACATTGATTAAAAGAAATATAACTGCTGATAAGGCAACTAAGTGTGAAGACAGACAGACGGACGAGTTCGAAATAGAAGTGAATCTTGATGAACTCCAATCACCGAGATTTGTTTGTGAATGGCATTCGGATATTATTAACGAATATTTTTCTAATTAGGTTGCATTTGAATTGGAAAAAATCCGGCCAGAATAGATCATACCTATTTCTATGAGCAGATCATAAATAGGATCAGATGCCGTTGAGAAAAGAATTTTCGTGACTTTCTGTATTATATTATAGATTCGTAATACAACAGATTGCTATTAAACTATTTAATATAATAAACAGACTGTTCTCTTATATTTACGCGAATTTTACTCATTTAATTAAAAGTCTAAATCGGATTTTATCGCGTTTATTTATTAAATTATTTCCCGACGTTTCGAACCCTTTACAGCGTCCATGATCTCGGGGGACTGAGGTGGTGGGTGTCCAAATAATTATTTAAAATCCGATTTAGACTTTTAATTAAATGAGTAAAATTCGCATAAATATAAGAGAACAGTCTGTTTATTATATTTTATATTTAAGTGTTTATTATATTTTATTATTTTATATATTATTATTGTGTTTATCCATTACCATCCCTAAAATAACCGTATTTTCTTTTAAGCCATACGCCATTGACGCTTTTAAGCGACAAGTATTGACGTCACTCTCATTTTAGGGATGGGCTTTGTTAGATAAAAACTTGTTTCGATGAATTTCGTTAATTCGATTATTTCATTTATGAAAGTTAAATACTACAATTGTAACATTTATTTGATCAATTTAACACCTATATATGGAAAATCTATTACAGTAGGAGTTATAAAGGTTTATCTATATTTGTGAATATCCCATCACTAACATTTTGTAGGTATTTAATAGTAAATGAAAGGCTTGGTGCGGAGGCCAAACTTCACATGCGCTGCGATTGGCCTTCAAAGGGTTAATAAAGCAACAGAGCCAAATACTCTACTGGGGGTTTTACTGACAATATATATGCTTACGTTTCCTTTGTGTTGTCATCATCTTAACTGCTGTTTTCACCAGTTTATCAGATAGAATGTCTTTTGTAGCTTTCATTACAAGACTTACAGGTACTATTTCCTTAAAAAAAAATTATATATATATTTTCCTTAAATTAGAAAGTTAATTTTAATATTATAATAATTTTATGGCACTTACAACTTTATTTAAGTTGTATTTCTTCTTCTTAGAAGACTGTTCTGGAGTGATAGAATCAATGAGATCACCCACATTATTCTCCATACTTGTACCAGTCACACCAACATCAGAAGCAATTCCAAATAAATAAACTGCAGTTCCATCAATTTGGAATGATACCTCTCCAGATGCAATCTAAAAGCATAAAAATGTCTATACATAAAAATTAATTTCGGTTGGATTTCATTTTGTTTCTTTTGCCTCTATTCGGGGGTGGTTTATAAAAAAATAAAATTAGGAAAAACAACAACAACTAGAATAACCTTAAACATAATTTAAAGAAAAAGGAAATTGGTACGAAAGTTATGTGAATTTCACCTGGTCATTCATCATTAAATTGCAAATCAGTGCTGAGATAACAAAAAAAACTTTCTTTTTTTTAGCGTTAATTCTAGTTTTTACCAAGGCATTTTAACAATTTTTATTTTCAGAACAAGAACTAGTTCTAACTAGGGAAAAAATAAGACCTAATAACTTATCGATAATTTTTTTTTTTCATATTCGAAGACTTCCCCCTCCTCAATATTGCATAAAAGATCATTCATTATTGATAAAAAACATGTCATAATAGTTTAGACCTATTTTTCGCAAAAGCCGCAATTGTAAATATTTATCCCATATTATCAGATAGTTAATAGCACATTAATAAGATATTTTTTAAATTTTTTAAATTTCTGAAATTGTTATGTTAAATTTTTTTTAAGACTGATAATTTTTATTTGCAATATCAGCATATTTTTATTTTAATAAATACAACTATCTTAAGCTGAATACATTACATGCTAAGAAAATTATTAGTTATTCTCTAAACAGTAACAAATTAATAGTTTTTATTATTTTATCTTTTGACACCACTATTTTTATTGACAACTACCTATTATAGTATTGTATACAAAATTACAAATCTAGATTCCAATGAAACTATATTTGTATTTTTAGATATACTAAAATTACAAATCTCTAGTCTTACTTAGACAAACTTGAATATAATTTAGTAATTATTACCTTTTTCCTTTTAGTTTGTAAAACATTTTTCACTCCAGGTATTGTTGCCTCACAAGTTAAAGGCAAAATAGTATTGAGACGAACATGAATAAACTGTTTCCACAATTCCTCTGCTGGTAGGATATCATAACTTGTCTCTTCAAATTTGTCATGCACTAAAAAGTGTGCTTTAATTTTCTTATCTTCATTTATTATGATAAAAAGAGGATTATCCGTTATATCTACATCCTAAAATTAGTTGAAAATATTTTACATAAAAAAAAGTTTTTACCATTACTGTAATTTTTAACGTTGTAGCAGGATTTCAACTTTTTTCGATTTTACCTCAAAAAGTCACTCATATTGATTAACTTATAAAATTTTAAAATATTATTCTGACCTGTAGTATTTCCTTAGCTTTTGACTCGACACAAAGACTTTTGGTAAATCTGATGATACCACATAACTCTATTTCAGCCGGTAAGGAAAGAAGCAGTTGTCTGTAAGTTTTCTTTTCATTTTCAAAAAATTCTAAACTCATCCCCACGACGAGTAATGTGCTGTTGTACATGAGCCCGTAAAGGCATCCTGTAATCTCATTAGTGTCGATTTTAGACAATCGCTGAAAATATAAACCACATTGTTACTAAATAAATTTAAATTTGAAACAAGCAGAAATAAATTGCAGTGTTGATGACGTATTAATATTAAACAAATTTGTATAAATGCAAAATGAAAATTGTATAAATATTTTGCAGGTATATTAATAGGAATTTAATTGTTAGCAAGAACACAGTTAATTTTAGTAATTTTTAATAAATTACATTTTACCTCAATAACATATTTTGATATTTTGAGACGTGGTGACATTTTTATGAAATGTTGCCTACAACGCGTTTGTCTATTATTCACCAAAGTTATTTTACGTATAAAACGAGAAAAAATGTTGCTAGTATAAAAATATACTATTAAAATACAATTAATAATAATATTACATTATTATAAAAATGTGTTTGTGTGTATTAATGTACACACGTATGAAGTGAAACTTTTTATTATATATTTAACATTAATTGGTCAAGTAAAGTTTAAGAAAAAAAAAAAAAAAAGTTTGTGTGAACTTATGTACACACGTAAGAAGTTTACTTATAATAAAATGATGCTTCGAGTTAATTGGTAGTGCTCGTTATCTGCAATCAGACCCTGATAACCATCTTAAAACAAAGTACTCGTGAAGACGAATCAAACGAGCGGAAACTCGATGAGGTTGCGTCGTTTCATTACAGAGTTCCTATGACCACCTTCCCAGATCAGACCCCGGTAACCATCTAAAAACAAAAGTACTCGTGAAGACGAATAAAACGATCAGAAACTCGATGAGGTTACGTCGTTTCATTACAGAGTTCCTATGACCACCTTCCAGCTCCATCATCAGACCCTGAAAACCAGTGAAAGACAAACAACTCGTCAAGACGATTCAATCGAGCTCGAACTCGATGAGGTTGTGTCGTTTCATTGCGAAGTTCCTATGGCCAACTTCCAGCTCCATCATCAGATCAGACCCCGGTAACCATCTAAAAACAAAGGTACTCGTAAAGACGAATAAAACGATCAGAAACTCGATGAGGTTACGTCGTTTCATTGTGAAGTTCCTATGGCCACCTTCCAGCTCCATCATCAGATCAGACTCTGGTAACAATCTGAAAACAAAGTACTCATCAAGACGAATCAAACGAGCCGAAATTCGATAGGGTTGTGTCGTTCATTATATATGGTCCGAAAATATGACGATCGTAGTGTGATGATTTTTGATTTTAACATTTCTCCCATACGTCGATATATAAGTTTCACTTCAATAATATTATTATATTGATATTAATACAATATTAATTTTGAATAATAATATAATAATAATTTATTGACGTGATAACGTCTTATAAATCGATGAACGCCGGCTGCACGCACGAAAAAGTATGACTCATTGTCACGTTCCGCGAGCGAGGCAGGATCAGCCTAAGCGTTCGGCTTGTGACGCATCTATCTCTCTTCCACTCCATCGGCAAATGCGTCCGAGTAGAAAAGAAAAACAAAAAATTGAATTAACGAGTGCAAATAAATGTTAATTTATCATTGATCTTTAAAAAATAGATTAATGTAATTTATTGAAAAAATTTTAATTTTCAATTAACTCCTATGTATTATACAAAATAATGATAATTCAGTGATAATAATTCAATTCAATTCATAAAAGTATGTAATTTTTCATCAATGCTTTAAGCCGACTTTACAGACAACTAATACTTTTTTTTGTTTTTTTGTAATTCTATAATAATGTAGAGTACCTGGATGACCGAGCTTTGCTCGGTTAAATTACACTCATTTGCAAAAAAAACGGGCGGTTTCGATTTTCTTCCTGGCTGAAAAAAATAAAATACCAAAAAGGTTTTAATCATTTGAACATGTTACTGGCCAGTTATAAAAGTGCCATAATGTTTATAAGAGTACATTCCAAATTCAAATTTTTGACTGAGCCTGGTTTTCAAAGAAAATAACTTTTAACTACATTTTGTGGCGCGAATTCCCTATAGTTAATATCGACTCTAATTATCTTTTTGTCAATTTTTATTAAATTATCTGGTGTCCTTGACATTTAAAAGTATTGTTATTGCTGTTTAGCAATCTCGAAAATGGTAGATAAAGTGATAAAAGCGAGCAAAATTATTGCGCTGCTTGAAGAAGGTTGCAGTCAATGCTTCGTGGCTCAGAGGCTAAATGTGAGTCGGTCGACAGTTCAAAGGACCTGGCACCGCTATCAAGAGACCGGTTCCGTCAAGAGAAGGCCTGGTTCTGGCAGAAAGACATGTACCGAACCACGGGATGATCGTTTTCTAGTTAGTCAAGCGTTGAGAAATCGCAAATCTTCTTATGTGGACCTCAAGAACACCCTCGAAGAAGTAAGAAATGTGCAAATTAGTCTATGGACGGTCAGGAGGAGGCTTCTCGCTGCTAATATACACAGTCATCGCCCGGCACGCGGCCCTAAATTACTCCGTGGACATCGAGTTGCCAGGCTTAGCTTCGCTCGAAATTGTGTGTCATGGACTCATGAAGACTGGGATAGGGTATTGTTCTCCGATGAAGCCAGGATATCTCTGCATGGTGAAGACCGACGTCGGCGAGTGCTACGTAGACGAGGAGAACGCTTTGCAGAGGCATATTTTGAAGAAATAACACCTTATGGAGGGGGCTCTGTTATGTTTTGGGCAGGAATAAATTCTATGGATCGTACGGAGTTAGTCTTCATCGAAAACGGTACACTGACTGGACACCGATACATAACGGAAGTTCTAATTCCTTATGCACAACCCGCTTTAACCGCTCTTGGCGAAAACTCAATTTTTATGGACGACAACGCTCGCGCCCACCGGTCTGGCGGTGTGGATGCGTATATGCTAGAAGTCGGAATTCGTCGTTTGGACTGGCCAGCTAGAAGTCCGGACCTCAATCCCATAGAGCATGTCTGGGACGTTCTGAAGCGACGAGTGAGATCAGTGCAGCCGGCTCCGCAGACCATCAGAGAGCTAAAGAATGTGATTACCGCGGAGTGGGAACTTATTCCCCAAGAAACCATAAAAGATATACTCACTAGCATGCCCAGACGAATGCAAGCTGTGATTTCAGCAAGAGGGGGTCACACTCAATACTAAACTTTTATCTGCTTTTAATGTATTCAAGAAAAACAAAGAAATTAACGCGTTTCATTTTTATTTAGCGAGCAGGTACAATCATAGTGTTTTGAGCTTAAACATTATTTCTTAATAATTTAATTTAAATGTTATGATAAAACTGATGAAAACTATTCCTTCCTAATTAATTTATAAAATTCTGAGGATAACAATACCTAAAATACTCAAACAAACTAATAGTAACTATAAAATAGTTCTTTGCTTAAGTGCCCGTTTTTTTTGCAAAAGAGTTTATATTTAGAAACGAATTACATACTAATGAAATATGAATCATATTTTCGATCTTACCGACATAATAATAAAACAATAGGAACTGGTTATTTAAATATAAAAAAAAATAAAAAAAGCTCTCAATAATAGTTTTTTTCACAAAAAAATAAACTTGAAAAAGAAAATGGGAAAAAAATTGGTATGGAGATATCTAGACTCGAACCCGGGTCTTCTGATTTCGAATCCGCCCGTTCCCATCCGAGTTATTACAAACTTATTAAAGACAGCGAAATTTACCTTTGTATTCTAATGACATTTTTTAATTGCTTGAAAAAACGGATAAAACGACATTTTCTAAAAATAAATCCTAGCTAGATCGATTTATCGTCTCTGAAACCCCCTGCATACTAAATTTCATGAAAATCGTTGGAGCCGTTTCCGAGATTCAGATTATATATTTATATATATACAAGAATTGCTCGTTTAAAGATATAAGATAAATTCGTCAAAGCTGATAACTTAAATCCCCAATGAAAAAATAGATTAACTGACTAATATTGATAGGGGCGATAACATAATTATACTCTTGGAAGTAAAATCTATTCTCATATTATATCTTCTTTTTCAATCATCAGTGACCGTGACACAATTTCAATATATATTTATCATGGAAATGTCTATATTCCATGATAGTTATAAATAAAATTCGCCGAAGGGCGAGTTAGGCATGAAGTTTTAAAAGAGAATCAATTTTCGATTCCGACTCCAATTTTTTATCTATCGCTTATTCTCAAAAACGAGAAGTCAACTGTAAGAGTCGATTTATTAGAATTTTGCTTTTGAAATTAAGTACTATGGATGTTTGTGTAAAAAATAAGTATTGATATTTTTGTTGATATAACATGTCGAAGCGTTGGATTAATACTTTACGATATTTTTAAGTTTATTCTCCACACTTGCGCTAGTTATCTACTTACATGCCGGAAAAAAAATCACTTCTATGTAGCTATGGTAATCCATGCACACTCCTGAATAGGTCAATTGGTATCAAATATTGCTCTAAAAATAAAAATTCTCAATCGACTTCGAAGAACAAGAATCGATTTTAATTAATCGATTGCTTCAAGACAAAGTCGAATCTCGAGTAGAATCAGACACAACTAAAAACCATAAACATAACAAAAAATTTAATTTAATTACAACATAAATGACCCTTGTAAATGACTAGGTATTTGATAGTCAGCAGTCTTAGTATGAGTTCAACATCCACTATTTAAGTACAGTAATTCTTGTATAAAGGTGTCTGTGATAACCAGAAACCAGTTTTATATGTTTTCTGAGGCACGGTGGGGAGACCCACAAGGCCAGAACAGCCAGTACATCCAGGCCAGAAACTAATCTTTGAACACATACAAATATCTGGCCTTGAGCAGGAATCAAATCTGCAATGGCTGGCATTAAGGCGTCTAGTTTCACCACTACACCAGAACGGTTGTCAACAAAATTATGATCTATAAAAATATACTGAAAATAATTATAATACACCAATTTATAAAACAATATGCCAAAACATAATGTAAAGAAAAAATATTAATATTGTATGTTATTTTATTTCATTTTTTAAACATGTTTCAATAACTTTTTCAACAAGTTTACTTCTTTCTTTTGCTATTATTAAAGTTTTCTTCTCAGCCTCATTTGATAGATTACTGCCACCAAATTTTTGAATCCCACAGAACTGTCCATTATTCCAACAAATTATTAAATTTGCCCCTGTACCACCACACATTTCTTCTTCATATGCTGAAGGATCTATCAAGACTATACTCCTTAAAATAAAATTCCAAATAAGTATACTTTCTTATTTATAATTAAAAAAAAAAAAGAACTATGATAAAATAAAACCTTGGCGACTGTTGATAAACAGCAAAACTTGTAGCAACTGGTAAGCCATTAATGTTTAATGGAGTTCTAATACTAGTATCTACGGAAATTTCTTCTGTTTCAACATCATAATTTACTTTTGGCAATGTCACTGAAATATATTTTTATATTATTATGGTATTATGATACAAAATTGAATTTACTGATAATTAAATATATACTTACAAGATTTCAGACTTGTTATTAAGGTCATAATACAAGCGTCTACTACACTTCCATCATTATCTAAGCAGACCATATCACAATACACTACCCAAGCTAACTTGTCTGGCACTATACATAAATCTTTTAAATTAACAGATTTTGAATTTGCAAATATGTCAGCCACTATATTGCTAATAACTTGAGCATGGTCTGAAGGAGGTCCTGGGCGGAATTTAGAAGAACATAATGGTAAAAGTTCTACATTTGTTACTAAAAATCCAAAATCAGGTTCCTCTGCTTTAGGTTTTGCCAATTCCTTAAAAAATAACTATGTTTTATATTGATTTCACATTAAGAGATTAAATAAAGTTGTAATTTTTTTTTTACCAATTTGATACCGCACACAACAGTAGTATTGCCACATTTGACAACAGCTGAAGCATCAGTAGATTTTATAGCATTAACATTCAGTTTGATGTTTCGTTGATCTTCGAACTTTCTGCCATCTGGTCGAACATTTCGATTGATATAATCATTGAAATATTTCACCGGATGAATAAGTCTGCAAGTTTAAATATTAACTATGAAATTGTTGTCAACAAGTCATTTGTTACTTAATTAAATAAAGCACTAACTTATAAACTTCAGCCATATTGGTAGCAATGATACACCATATAAGTAATATGCGATACAGTTTATAATTTCTTTTTCTATCGGTTGTTTTTTTAGGACATTATTAGCAAAAACATAATGTATCGAATACTTGACTTTAAATTGAGGTTACTTTAAAAATGTCACTTTGATGTTTACTTGTTAAGTTGCCAAACTGACTGAAGTTTTTAGCATAGGCAAAAAACAAAGAGTATAAAAAATGTATTTTTGCAATAGCAATTCGCGACCCCCTTCTAAGTGGAGATTTTCATTAGTTTGATAGGAGCGCATACATACCTCATGTTATCCTATTCCCGCGCATGTTGAAGGTATGCAGCTCGCTATGCAGCAGCGTGCTCTTCGAGGCACAGTGGATAATATGAGAAAATATATTTATTGTGCACTAGTCGCAAGCGATGAAAGATATATATCATTATTATCATCATCATATCAGTCACTGAATGTCTACTACTGAACGTAAGCCTCCCCCATCGACCTCTAGAGCGACTGGTTCGAAGCAGTCTCCATCCAACGGCCTCCGGCGACTCTGTTCAAGTCGTATGTCCTTTAAGAACCTTTCTGCTCCATCGGCCGTCAGTTCTATGAGCTATGTGCCCTACCCATTGCCACTTCAGCTTGCAAATCCGTTGTGCTATGTCGGTAACCTTCGTTCGTCTGTGGATCTCATAATTTCTGATTCAATCTTACAGAGAAATATCAACCTTTCCATTGCTCGCTGTGCGATTTGGAACTTGTTTAAAAAGCCCTTAGTCAGAGACAACGTCTCAGATCCGCATGTAACACACATTGGTCCAAGATTTTCGACTTCAGGCATTGAGATGTTGCGGATGAAAAGATGTTTTTTACCTTTCCGAACGCTGCCCATCCTAACTGGAATTGACGATTGATCTCTATCTCGAAGTTGGATATATCAACCTTTTGTCCTAGGTACATGTACTCGTCAACAACTTCGAGAGTAGAATTTCCAACTGATATCAGGGTAGGCACGACATGGGCGTTCGATTTGATTTTCTATGTTAATTTTAACCCGTTGAGAAACTCCATCGAGGTCACTGAGTATAATACCTGGGCCTGTAATTTTTCAACAAGGTGTTATCGCTCTTTTTGAAGAAAAGCATCACCACGCTTATTTTCCAGGCTTCCAGCGATACGTTCTCAAGCAAGACGGCATTAAAGAGCCTCTGAAGGACTTTAGGTACCGGTGTTCCACTTGCTTTCAGAAGCTTTGACGTAATACCGTCCTTGCATACTAATCTCGTGCAAGCTGGATCTTCAGCCGCACTACTCTGGTCGACGCTCTACCTCCACCCTCTGTTTTCAGCTTTGACAATCGCTTTTGATCAACAGATCCCTTGAGAACACTTTGGAGTCCTGATTCCGCTCTATTGTATCTTTTATAGTAATTTTACATTTAGATGTATCAATATTCATTGCAAAAATACACTTGCATTTCATGTATAAGTTACAAGAACTAATTACAATAAGTGTAGATTTTGTAAACAGATATCTAATAAATTACCTTATTTTTGAATAAATTGTGAAATAAATGATGTGTACTTATACAGAAGCCTTCACAACTCGAAATTCTGTTGTAAAAAAAAAGTCTTCATTCGATGCAAGAAAATCGCTCAACATTAGTAAATCAGTTCTAGGCAAATTGAACTATCTGCTTTGATGAATCCTTGTTCCATTGTATGGAAATAATTTAGATTTACTAAAAATAAATGATTGACCGTAATAAGTATCTAATTATCGTGTATTAACAGAGATAAAAAACCACCGGATTGCACTCATGGAGTGCCGGCAGATTTGAAAACTTGAATAACAACGTTAAGTTGTGCATTTTTGATATTTTGGAATGGTTAAGGAATAATTTTGCACGAATTGCTTTATCAGTATAAAAGTACTATCATTTATGTGGTAAAATACAATATTCATTTATTGCGCTATCGTACACAAACATGACAATTTATATTACATTAAAAATTTAACACTTCATAAAAAGTTTATCTCGCAGAAAAATCAATTTCCATCCCCAATAGGGTACTTTCGGTAGTGAAAAATAAATTATGAGATTCGATAAAAATTAAAATTTATGTAGAAATATACTTAAATATTCTGATTTTGAGTCATAAAAGCACATTATTGTTTTATTATATTGAAATTAAAAGTCGTAATTTTTCTTCTGTATATCACGTGATCTAAAACACGAGCCGCCATGATGTGACGTCGTAAAGACAATATTTCCGATGTACACTGCGAGCACTGCTCAGTACTTTCACTAATGAAAAATTCGTTCCTTTATTGAGTGCCAGTACACTGCCGCAATACCATATAGAAATATATGACGTCATAAATTGCTTACTTCTTGCTTATTTCTTCCGTGAAACAGCTTTGCTGTGTTTCGGAAAGAAGGGCAAGACAGGCAGTGTAATTACTGGCACCGAGACTTAACATCATATGTCTCAGGATAGGCAACACATAAATGAGTTGCCAGGTAAACTAGTTTATGTTCATGGGCGACGTCGACCACTTACCATCAGGTGGCACGTCTGCCAGTTTGCCTATTCAACTAACATCTCTCATCTCATCTCATCTCATCAGCCTATAGCAGTCCACTGCTGGACGTAGGCCTCCCCAAGCTCGCGCCAGACATCCCGGCTTTCCGCAATCCTCATCCAGCCAACACCGGCAATCCTGCGAAGATCGTCGGTCCAGCGGGTCGGAGGGCGTCCCACACTGCGTTTGCCAATACGTGGTCTCCACTCCAGGACACGTCTGCTCCAACGGCCATCGGTCCTACGACACAGGTGACCAGCCCACTGCCACTTCAGCGTGCTAATCCTCTGGGCTACGTCGGTCACTTTGGTTCTCTCGCGGATAGTCTCATTTCTGATCCTATCTTTGAGAGAAACGCCGAGCATAGCCCGTTCCATGGCACGTTGAGCGACTTTAAATCGGTGGACCAGTCCCTTCGTCAGTGTCCACGTTTCAGCACCGTATGTCAACACAGGTAGGACGCATTGCTCGAAGACTTTCGTCTTCAAGCTTTGCGGAATTTTCGAAGTGAAGGGCAATCACCCCCAATTCAACTAACATATAAAAAAAAAAAAAAAATATAGCATAATTTTTGTACTGTGAGCACTGGCGCTTTCGAGGTAAGGTGCTTTCAGTACTTTGATCACCTGATTAAAAAATATAACAGCACGAATCATTTGTTATTCAAAAATGTCAACAATATTCAAAAATTAATTTTTAAATATTTATGAATTTATTTTTGAACAGAAAACGTATACATGATAAATATTTTATTTGAAAACAATGTCGAAAAATTACGATGATAGCGGCCATTCTCCGATCAGCAAATTTTACGTGTCCGGGCTTGTTCTAATCTGTAATATTATCATATTCAATCATGCATTTTTTTTTATATATTAGATAGCATTCGTATCTAGCTGTAAAAAAAATATTGGCTTCTGTTTTAAGTAATTAAGACTAAATTAATTTAACTTATGTTGAAAGATCCTCTGTTCTCTAATAACCGTGGCGTGTCCGCACACCGACTTAATGTTAAAACTTGCTTGTAATTTTTATAACGTACAAATTTACTTTGATCCATTCAACGTTTTAAACCATATTAAGCAACGTGTATCGCATAACAAAATATTGACTCAATAGAACCAGTCTATAAATAATTATCATTAAGTATTCGCATGTCCAATGGAAAGTTATAATTGCCGTAACATTTGCTGTTCTCGGGTGCACATCACTAAATAAAAGTATTTGGCACATTACTACCGTACGCGTCGCGTCTCCTCGGTGTGTGCCGAGGCCCATCAACAGTTGCATGTCTCCAACGTTAGTATACCGTCAATGAAGCACCTGAGTATATAATTACCATAGCCTTGGTTAAAAACTTTTCTAATTACCGTTGTTCTTATTTTAAAACTTAATTTTTAAGATAGACCCAAGTTGATCATGTAAATGGAGACAGTACTTTGACCTCCGTACGTTGTAATAAGCTAGTATTTGCATACTGTGTCGGTTTTCGACATTTTTAAGAAAATCTATCGTTTTCTAATTACCGTATACTAATTACCATATGTTTATAATTACCGTTGTATGAAAAAATAATACTTGTTTACTAACTGGAACCGCGATATCGTACCAATGGAAAGTTTTCCCGCGTTTTTCGTAGGTTATTATTATCATTGTCCGTAAATATGTCTATATTATATGCTGATCATTCATCAAATTATTTAATTTATAGAATAGGAAAACCAAAAAAAAACAAAAAACAAAAACAAAGAGGAAGTTAAAGAAAAGAGTAGGCTTGCCGCTCGAAAACGACGAGAACGAATTAAAAATTACCCTTTTTTGTATCAGCAATCAAAAGAAAAGGAGAAAGAAAGGTGCAATAAAAGAAAAAGAGATAAAAAATACTACCTATCTGCGAAATGTTACCAAAAATCCAGAAGAAGACTCGAAAAAGAAATAGGGAAAATTTCAGATCTTACTATAAAAGACAAACGCTCAAAAAAGTACACTAAAAGACTATAAAATTGTTCCGAAAATCTCAAATAAAAAATAAAAATAAAAAGATAATAAGCAAGACGAAATTTTTCTCCAGTCGACTTCTTTTGAAAAATAATTAGTTCCCTTGAAGAAGACACCAAATTTTAAACCAACTTTAACCACATTAACGCCGCGTCCATCTAGTGCTCTGTCATCATCTTCTACCGAAAGTATGTTATTATTAAGTATATTATTAAGTATATATTAAGTATATACAGAAAATAAAGATACAAGTGTGAATATTACGGAACGAGCGCCTTCCTTGTGTTCAATACCAACTTCACTATCTTCAAAGAGAACAGTCGAGAAACCGATACGTAAAAATATCTCACCCTTATTGTTATTAAGAAGGCATGTATATAAAACAAATAAAGAAATTTCATATATGAGAAAAAAAATAAAAGAGTTAAAAAGAGCAAAAGAAAAGTACAGGAAGCAAGCATTAAGACTGAAATATAAAAACACGCTACATGCAAAACCAAAACAAAGTCACGATAAGGAAAACGAACCAAAGTATTTACATAATAATAATAAAGAGACTAATTTAGAGAAAATCAAACAAGACGTCCAAATTTTTTAGAACAAGATGAGAACAGTCGCATTTGTTTCTATTTCAAGAAAAACAATAAAAAAGCAAAAACGTTTCTTGACAGACAATTTGTTAAATCTTCACACCAAATTTCTTCAGTTATACACTTATAAAATCATATACTCGACCATTTTGGGTCGTGATTCCCGATTCACGAGCAAGAGAGACTTGCATGTGTCAGACCCACACTTATATGGACTAGATTACAGCATGACTTAAACAATTTGACCTAATCGACCAAAGCTCCACTCACAAAGTTCTGTCATCATTATGCTGTGTTTCAGAAAGTATAGAGTGTCTTTCAAGAAGTTGCATAGATTGCGCACATAGGAATATGCATTATAAACAATTTGATAATGCAAATCAGATTTTTTACTTCCATTGGATAATAAAACAGATAACTTACGCTAAAGATGGGAAATAGAAAACTTCAAATTATTAAATTATAGCAATGATAAAATGTCTTTTTCACTATTGGTAGGTTATGGTTATGAGGGACATCGTTAATTCTATCGCTTTAATTATAATTATATGTGTACAAATTATTAATGTGTGTTATTATCATATATATCATATTTTACATAGACTTGATGATATTTTCTAATTACCGTTACATTAAATATAAATTTTTTCTAATTGCCATACTCATAAAATTTTTAAGTCTCATTATCTAGAAAACCACAATTAATTGTTACATGCCTCATTAATTATTGAATTCGTATCTTTGATTTGTTGCATATTTTAATGCGTTTAAGTCAAATCTGTGAAAAATAAAAAACGTCACGGTAATTAGGCAAAGAACGCCGAATCGGAGAATGACCGATAGTATACTGGATTGCGTTCCGTTTTATCAGTAACCAGTATAGCACAGTATAGCAAACTAAAAAGTAACGGCTTCGCAGTATACTGAATTGACGTCACACCTCAGAGTGCTCTCAGTGTATAGCGGAACACAACTTTACGCATATTACGTCACCAAAATAGGTGACCGCGTTTTCGCGGGAATTAAAAAGGTTTAAAATTTAATTTAACTTTATGGCAAGAAAGCGTGTTTATTTTGCCGAAATAATTTTTTTTGTGGCTTTTTATTACGCAAATTAACATTTTGAAGTACTTTTTCAGACATAGTAGAATACCCTATTTCAACGACTCTTTCATCATTAATATATACGAAGTTGATGGGTGAGGAATTGATTTTGTTCGAGCTGTACATTTTCTAAATTTTGAGAAGCCCTGCATCGCACAACATTCTATTGATCTTCATTACTTCAATTTCTTTCTATTCCTGCGAAAAAAAAAACAACGAAAACCACAAGCATAGTTATTGAGCTAGGATGTATTAGACGCTCTTATTAGCGTTTCATGTAACATGTCCGACCACAGTATTTTCAGATTTATTGACGTGATAACGTCTAGTAAATTGATGAAGGGGTGCCCGTTCGAAGAAGATGACGTCATCATTGTCACAATTAGTGAGCGAGAGCGCGGAACAAGCGGTAGAGAGGTACGATCGGCTCGGCCTAAGCGTTCGGCTCACGATCGGCGGTCGGCCTAACTTACGACGCGTCCGAGTAGAAATGACAGCGGCAAATGGCGGGAAACTGTTTTGTCAATATTGAAGTAATGTCAAATAGTAAAAAGTTTATAATATAATGCAGCGGCTTGTCACTTCTTACCCCTTCTACTTTCTTATAAAATACCTAATAATACCGTTCACCACAACAACAAACATAAAAATTTAAATTTAAATCAAATGGTAATCGTGGTATCACTGATTGAAATAACAACATAACAACATTAAAGAATTTTTTATAACTTTGAAATTCAAATACTTTTGCTTAAATAACACGTAGAATTTATTTAAGTTATAATTAAATTCAAGACCATTCAAGGCTAATTATATAAGAACTTCCAAATTTGTATAAATTATTTTACCAATATAGTATTCGTACCTATTCACCCCGTTTTACGGAAATTATTTCTTCCTCGACAGATTAGGTTGGTAATATTGGATTATTAATTGTCGTATATGAATCGTATCTCTTTAGTGCAATTTTCAGTAAGTGCCAAGCCGCTGATATAATGTAATGTAATAATATAAGTTAATAATATATAAGTAAATAAATGTAAGTTAATAATATAAAAGTTAATAATAAAAGTTAATAAAATCATAAAATGGTTACCATAGTTTATTACAACAACAATTGCAGCAAAAAAGGTAATTAATTCTTGCATTTTAAGGATCCGATTAGCGATATAATCTCATATATTTGTTTTTTTTTTGATTATAAAATAAGTAGCATCGGTGGGCGAGTGTAGTAATATTAGGTTATATTACAATTTTGACTAAAAAGTTATTAGGACTCATATAATTACGATCGTATAAAAAGTAAACTGTTTTTATTTAGTATATTGGAACGAAGTTCCTTATCGCGCGTTGTGACGAACGCGCGGGGGCTAGACGGAAAAAATTCTTACGAAAAGTTGTCACGACACTTTTTGCTATATAGTCCGCGCGGAACTAGTAGTTGGCCGCGCCTTAGGTATGTGAGCGGTGGGACGGAGAGGCGCGGGCGCTTGCTGTCATGAGACTCAGTGAGATTGCAATAGCGCGATGAGTCCGCCGATAAAAAAACAATCTAAGGAAATAATATTTAAAGTGCATATTACGTTTTTTATTTATACGTTTTTTTTTTTGATATATCAGAGTAATTTGATATAAGTAGGTATATATTAATTAAATAATTTTATATAGGTATTTAAATTTGTTAATAATAAAATATTATTATAACTTAAAAAAAATAAAATTTTATTACAATTCCTTCACTAATTAATCGAAAGGAACTTCGTTCCATCCGGGTGTCCCTTGACACCTCTCAATTTTTTTACAATTTTCATAAGTGGTTAATGATAATCTAATTTGTTTTGCTAACTTTAAGTTATTAAACTTAGCTTCTTTATTAAACTTGATGATTATTTCTTGTATTACATATCAAAGTATTTAACTTTATTTCGCTTTTATATTAAATACAATTAATTACCTATAGCTTATATATATATTATACAAAATAATGATAATTCAGTGATAATAATTCAATTCCATTCATGTTTTCTTACGACGTTATCACAGCTACGCAAAGTTAGCACCCCACTGAAGGATTTTTGAAATCAAAATGACTTTAATCGATAGGTCTACGTTAGGTCTGTATAGGTCCACCAAAATTTTTGTTAGGTCGCCTATTTTTTTTAATAAATATTTTTAATAAATAGGTCTATTTTTTCAACAAAAAAAAAAAAAAAAAAACCTAACAACCTAAAAAAAGACCTAATAACCTATTATTGATAGGTTGTTAGGTCTTTTTTTTTTTTTTTTGTTGAAAAAATAGACCTATTTATTAAAAATATTTATTAAAAAAAATAGGCGACCTAACAAAAATTTTGGTGGACCTATACAGACCTAACGTAGACCTATCGATTAAAGTCATTTTGATTTCAAAAATCCTTCCATGGGGTGCTAACTTTGTGTAGCTCGTTATCACGTAAAAATTATCGTCCGTAAACCGACTTTACAGACAACCAATTTTTTTAATGAAAATATTTGTATATATAAATATTTTGCCAATACATAATTAATTAATCATAATATTTTATTGATTTTTAATATTTACCCAAATTTTATTCATTTTTAATATTTACCCAATTGTATAATTATTTATATTCAAATGCACAGATTAAGGTCGGCATCACACATCCGGAATGTCTCTCCGAATTCATATTATTAATTCAGAAAGCCCGGAATTCCACACAATATCAGTATTCTCCAAACACATTCAGATTTTTTCAGATTGTGAATTTTTCAGATCGATATGTAAGAATGATACTGAGAAGTGTTCTGAATTCGAGTTCTGAATATTTAAGATTATTAATTCATAACGCACGTATTCCCATAAATTTCAATAGACCGGCACACACATACTGAAAATCAGAATATGAATTATGTCAGTGTTGACAACTCGGATTATGAAAAAGGCGTAGGCCAGATCAGAAAGTTACGTAGAAATAGTAATGAAATATTCGTATTAGTAATGAAGTGTTCGTAGATCGCCGTACTTTTTTTCTGAGTGAAATAAAGAGGATAAGGCAGACAAAACTATTATTTTCGGTTTTTTTAGGCATTTTATATTCTCATAAATCTGCAGAAGAAAATGAAATTATTTGATATGTCAAATAATTGTAAATTATAAATATATACAGTTTATTAAAAAATATTACAGCATATTATTTATTAACTCTTGTTATTTTTTTTTTGTATATTATTAGCATTTTAAAGAATTTTCTAAAAAACGATAGTTAAAAAAACATGTGAGCCGTCACGGGACGCCTGGCAGATGTGAAACATCGACATTATTTTGTAAAAGTAATATGCAGAAAAGAACATATTGTGATAGGAACTAAATATGTCATAATGATAAAATAAAATATTACGATTTTTTTCCAGATAACGATGACTATTTATTGAATAATACAGTACGCTATATCCGATGATATATATATGATATATATATAACGATGACTATTTATTGAATATACAGTACGCTAGATCCTAATAATTTTAGACCAGTTTCAGTACTCCCAACATTTAGTAAAATTTTTGAAAAAGTAATACTCGGGCAAATGTTATCGCATTTTAATGCACACAATCTACTACATAAGAAACAGTTTGGTTTTACAAAAGGTCGCTCCACAGCAGATGCTAGTGTTGAGCTAATTAAAAATGTTTTTGAGGCATGGGAAAGGTCGCAGGATGCTCTTGGGATATTCTGTGACTTGTCTAAGGCCTTTGATTGTGTGCATCACGAGACGTTGATCAGGAAACTGCATCATTATGGGATTAGAAATAAGGCACTCAACCTCCTGAATTCCTATTTGAGTAATAGAATACAGAGGGTTGATGTAAATGGTAAGAGATCTCCTGGGGCTCCTCTAGATATGGGGGTTCCACAAGGATCTATTCTTGGCCCATTTCTCTTCCTTATTTACATAAATGATCTGCCATTTTTTGTACAGGACAAACATGAGATAGTATTGTTCGCTGATGACACTTCACTTATTTTTAAGGTGAAACGTAATTTACCTATGTATGACGATGTAAACGATGCTCTCTCAAAGGTTGTCTATTGGTTTGACTCGAATAATTTACTATTGAATAACAAAAAAACTAAATTAATAAAATTCACGACACCTAATGTTAAACTTGTTGATAATGGTGTAAAATTAGGAGGGGAAATGTTAAAACCGGTAAAGTCCACTAAATTCCTAGGTATAATTATAGATTCGAAATTGCAGTGGGATCTCCATATTGAAGGGTTAGCGAATAGGCTCAGCTCTGCAGCGTTCGCGGTAAAAAAATTAGACTTCTCACTGACGTAGATACAGCTCGCGTAGTATATTTTAGTTATTTTCATAGTATTATGTCCTATGGAATCTTACTATGGGGAAATGCAGCTACCGTTAATACTATTTTTGTCCTGCAGAAAAGAGCTATTCGTGCAATTTATAGTTTAGGTCCTAGAGTATCATTAAGAGATAAATTTAAAGAAATAAAAATATTGACTGTTGCTTCTCAATATGTGTACGAAAATGTTATGTATGTTCATAAAAATATACACGAATTTCCCAGGAATTGCGACATGCATAGCATTAATACTAGGAACAAACATAAACTTGCAATGCCTGTAACTCGCTTACGCCGAGTCAGTAATTCTTTTTATGGACAATGTATACGCTTATACAACAGGCTCCCAGAAAACGTTCAAAAAGTTTCTATTGCCAAATTTAAAAAAATTGTGAAAGAACGTTTGTGTACCAAAGGATATTATTCTATTAACGATTTTCTAGAAGACAGTACGCCTTGGGAATGATGTGATCGCCTCCAGGCTATTTCAACTTAAAGAGAATTATTGTTAATTTCAATATACTCTGAAAAAAAAAAAAACATTACGTAAAAAAAAAAAATATTAGTCCCGCTGAGTTTCTTTCGCCAGTTCTTCTCAGGTCAGGCTTTTTCTTTCCGAACTGGTGGTAGACTCATGACGTTCAGTAAATAATTGTAATAATTTTATGCTGAATAAAATATTTTGACTTTGACTTTGACTTTGAATAAACATTTATTTTCATTAAATACAAAAAATTACGAATTTATTTCAAATCGTGACTACTTAATTCGTTTAATCAGTGACTTCGATTGATTGCGCATGGCGACGCGTCGCCACATCGCACACACTACTGCATATAGACTGTATATATATACCACCGTATAGCTTGGCGTCGCCACGGAATGCGTCGCCACGCCAGAAATCGGTTTTACGTGCGCCTATAGATGTTTCACATCAAAAGTACGTAAATGTAATTTTTAAACGCAATATCAATTTTTAAGATTCAGAGAGACATTCCGGATGTGTGAGGCCGACCTAAAAGTATCGTATCGGGTCGAGTGACAGATGACAGTTTATTTTAATACTGACAATTGACAAGTGACAGTTCTTTTTAGATTCGGCGATTGCAAGCTGAGGTGTGATTTAACTATTAAATCTTAAAATATCAATAACATTGTTATGGAATCATAAGTTTTTTAGTGAAATTACATAAAGTTGATGTAAAATAAACGTGTCGACAAGTTTATTTTTGTTCATTGTTATAATTTGCAGATCACAATGGCTAAACCAAAAGGAGAAAGAAAAGGTAAATCTGCTATCAATGAAGTTGTGACTCGTGAATACACCGTAAATCTACACAAGCGGCTTCATGGAGTTGGTTTTAAGAGACGCGCTCCACGAGCAATCAAGGAAATCCGCAAGTTTGCCGAAAAACAAATGGGTACCCCTGATGTCCGTGTTGATACCAGATTAAACAAGTTTCTTTGGTCAAAAGGTGTCAGGTAAATTCATGAATTTTTATTTATTAATGGATCGTTGTTTGAGGTATTATAGAATATGTGATATAATTGAACATATGTTGTTTTGTGTTTTTAGGCTTTAGGTTAGGTTTGACACAAACATTTATAAAGGATTTTCTTATGAGATTTTAATTTCTTAATGATTATTTTATTAATCATTAAATAAAATAAATAAACTCAACCCTAAATGGCCCCTAGTAGAATAGGTATACTAATAATGATTTGTTGTGTGTTATAAATATTTCAATGATTAAACTTAAAGTAAACCTTAAGTGTAGAAAATAAATTAAGTTAAAGTAATAAAAGAGTAAGGATTTACTGTAACACTGGTTATTAAAATGATGATAAAACTTTGCACATCAATAGAAATTTAAAAGCAAAAATTAATTATTAAAGTTTTGTCAAGAGTAAAATAACTTTATTAATATACTAAATAGCTTCGCCCACGTGGATGTCAGTTATCGTGACCAAAAAAAAAAAGTATCTTATGTTACTTCTAATAACTCCAAGAATATGTTTTGTATAGTCTATTTTTTTAGGATAGTCCACAAAGGTAAACAAATATGGCGTATTTTCAACCATAAACAAAATAGCTAAATATAGAGTAATAGTGTGGTTTATTAAAGTAACACAAAGAGCAAATGAATGAACAATGTTAATAAACCATCGACAAAAGTAAAATTCATTTTACATATATATTATTTTAAGTTTTGAATTGTAAATATGTATAATATTGTAAAATTTCTATATGTATATTAAAAAATTGTTTTTAGACTTTTACATTCAAATATTTAACGATACCATATTGCTGAAAGTATTTCAAAAACTGATATATTTATTACTTTTGTTAAGAATTAGTAGAGGTACTGAGTTACGAAAAAAAATAATTAATCGAGCATCTTTATAAAAGACAAATTTACAAATTTATATTACGTAAATATAAAATACCTCTCAGAAGTTAGTTTCTATTTGACTGGAATGGATAAATAATATATTGTTACTGATTTATTTATGAAAAAATTAAAGGAAAAAAAAATAATTAATCGAGAATCTTTATAAAAGACAAATTTACAAATTTATATTACGTAAATATAAAATACCTCTCAGAAGTTAGTTTCTATTTGACTGGAATGGATAAATAATATATTGTCACTGATTTATTTATGAAAAAATTTTAAAAATTTTAAAATTTTATGCCGGTGCTATGTGCTATACTTTTATATTATATGGGTTAGCGTTTAATATTTAACGTGAAATTGATATTCAGAAATATTCATAAAATAAAATAAAACCTTTACAATAAACACTTTAATATAAAAAAAAAATTGACATCTGCAATATTGTTTGCGCTTAACATAAAAATAAAAAAAGAACACATAAAAACTTAATAACAAATCGTTTTATAGTAACATTGTTTTATAACTTATTAACAAATTGTAATTCGTGAAAATATAAAATATATAAATAGTAAAGAACACGAACTATTTTATCATTCATTTTGTCTATTCACTTATATTCATTCACCTCTAAAAATATAATGACCACATCCCTATTTGCCTTAAAAAAAAGTTGTTGAAATGACATATTAAAAAATATGAATTATCTGTGTTCTCGATATTCGTATTTTAATAGTTTTTATGTGTTTAAATGATAAATTGATATTTATTTTTAGTGAAATTAATAGTAAATGGAGTTTTACAAATGTCCGTAAGCTAATGTGTTGTGAAAGTGAGTGATAAATGCGGAAACATCGTGAATTACGTATTGACAGAGTTTGTTTACTAAAATGGACTATTCTAAAAAAACAGGGTATACATATGTTTCATTATGATTGGTTAAGTACTTTTTGCTTGAAAGCTTAACAAACAAACTTGTTTTTGCATTTATAATATTAGTATGATTTTACTAGTATTTTGACAACACTTATTTCCATCTTAAATATACCCGATAATAGCTATTTTTTGTCAGTAACTATTGACATGTTCTCACATTTCTAAATATATTAGATGGTTGCACTACTGGTCAGTGACTTATTTGTTCTCTAGAGGGTCTATATATGTATATAATATATGTTTTAATTGCTTTACCACTATTCAGTATGAAGAATCTAATGTTCTTAATATATCATACAATATTATATATTTATCTAATTTAAAAGAACAATTAGTCATATAAATAAAAATTTCATCATTATTGTTATTTTTGTTGCAGAAATGTTCCTTTCCGAGTTCGTGTAAGGCTTTCACGCAGACGCAATGATGATGAAGACTCTGCACACAAGTTGTTCACACTTGTAACATACGTGCCTGTAGCATCAATCAAGGGTCTGCAAACTGAAAATGTTGATGCTAGCCAAGAATAAAAACATAAGTTAAGCTGACATTTTGTTTCATTAAGTTCTCGATGGGACGATTTATGCTTACCTAGTGACAATTCATTTTAAGTTTATAATTTAAAAAGAAACGAACTTGATTTAAGTGCCAAGTGTAAGGTGCTATAGCACTAATTTTTTTTATGGGCATAGGTAAACAAAAACATTTTTTAAAGAATAGGCAATAATTTATATTTTAAATGTAAGTCTTGTAGCTTTGGGATATTATATTCAGTTAGATTAAGTTGGTTACCTACAGACATGATAACATGGTATGGCTTTTCTTCTAACTTGATTTTTTGACTCGTATAGAAATATGTCATCCATGTTGACCAAACATTATTTATTTATTTATACAGAAGTCAACACCAACAACTAGTACAACAATAAATACAAAATCAATAAAGTAAACGTCGGTATCTAGATAATTGCCTACTTTTTTACAGGTGTTTATAAGTTACCAATAATATCGTCAACATCAAAAAAAGTCAAATAAAAAATTGTCTATGTAGCATACAGTAATGATTATTCTAGATTAAATTCAAAATTTAATGTCAGAAACTAAATTATGAAAAGTCAAAAAAAAATATCTAAAGTCAAAAACATTTGAGAAAAAAATAATAAAGTGAGCATCATCGGTATTTAGCAGATCTCTCAATTATATACAGATGTTCGTAAATTACCTAAAATATTAAAAACGTAAAATAAACCAATCGAACACATAAAAAACACCAACCATGTAACAAACAGTAACAATTTAAAATACACATCAATATAAATGTTCAAAATAAATATTACATTAATGTCAGAGACCGATAAAAAAAAAAGTCAAAAACATCTCAAGATTGTTAACATTGAGTGTGAGTGTATAAATACAAATTACAATTTTACAAAATAAATTAATTAAAATAAAGCTGAGTTATAAATTATAAAATAGTCATATTATAATTTTGGAAATATTCAGATTTAAGTAAAATGAAGTATGATGATATGATCATCACGAGTCTGAGTACATTAAAAAAAAAGTAATTTTATACAAATACAATTATATAATTATTTCAAAGTGTTAAATGGCATTGTTATTAATAAGATACACTGTTGTTTTTTCTTAAAGTACATTAAACTATCACCAAAAATGTCGAGGCCAGGACCGTCTGCTGAGTAATCTTTACATTTTTTATTCTTACAATTTGATGAATTCACATGTCTGTACATGCTATTATAATTAATGATCATTCTATTTATTGGCGAGTGGCTCTCTCAACAAAAGGTGTGTTAGTTACGTTTCTAACGGATTTCACTGGAGCCCGAAACATAAGTCTAGACAATAAGTAAGGAGAGTCTATTAAACCATTTAAGAGCTTAAAGAGAAAGGTGTTATCTAATATGCGTCTGCGGTTATGAAGAGAAAGAATCTTAAAATAGGATAACCTTTTATCATAGCTTGGTAATTCTTTGGCCAGGTTGAGACTATAAGTGCCATAGAAATCTTTTTTGTACACTTTAGATTCTTTTTTTATAAATTTCGTAGTGAGGGTTCCAGACTATACTACCGTATTCCAGGATGCTGCGTACTAGTGCTGTAAATAGCACAATTTTAGTCTGAGCATATTTGAAGTGCTTACAGTTGCGCAAAACAAATCCCAGAGTCCTAAACGCCTTGTTTGCCATATCATCTACGTGTAGATGAAACCTCAACTTGGCATCCAATGTGACACCGAGGTCACGGATATATTCAACCTCTGCAAGCGTATACCCATCTATTGAGTAAGTTCTATTAAGTTTAGTCTTTTTCCTACTGAACCTAACTACAAAGCACTTTGTAGTGTTAAGACTCATGCAATTTGTCTGACACCATAATGCCCAGAGCCGTGGACATGGCAAAAACCTTAAAGTCAAGCTCAATCAACATCTTGAGCGACGTGGAAATGAAGAGTCGAATTAGGCGTCTCCGAGAGGAAAATAAGACAGGTTCTTTTGTTTGAGGGCCCATGTTGGAACACCGGGCAATGAAAGAGCGGACGAGCTGGCAAAAAAGGCGGCCTTAACAAAAAAGACGGCACCCGACTACGATAAAGTACCTATATCGTATGTCAGAAGGCAGATCCGGGAAGAGACTGTCAGAACGTGGCAGGACAGATACAATTCTTCGGAAACTGGTTCGGTCACGAAAATATGCCTACCGGATGTGAAGACCGCTTGCAGACTGGTAAGGAAGTCGGCACCAACACCTGTCGACACAAAAATAATGACCGGCCACGGAGGGTTTGCGGCGTATCTGCACAGGTTCCACCTCACCGACAGTCCTTCGTGTACCTGCGATCCGAATTGTGAGGGGACAGTTCTGCATATTACACTGGACTGCTCGAGGTTCGATAAGGAAAGGCTGGATCTGGAGCTCAAACTCCAGATGAAACTTGATCAGTCATCACTCCATACCATCTTAGAGAGCGAAACGAGCAGAACGTATTTCCTCAGATTCGCGAGAAAGGCCGTCACAGTAGCCGCAAAAAGAAACAGCACGACCGCTCTACCACCAGCTGTAACGCCTGTACAGAGTGCCAACACCGTCGTTCAAGCAACACAGACACAGACACTCTACACACGAGGAACTGCTCAGCAGACCACTCCAACGGCTACGCCAATGTCTCCTGGTCGTGTCCTTCTGGACCGAATAACTCAAGCCATGCCCTCCTCTTTGCAAAAGCTGTTCAGGAAGAGAGCCAACAATAACGCACCTTCGCAACCGACCCACAGCAGGATCACGCAATCCTCGCCCAGCGAAGAGATCAGAGGCGGAGAAGTTGGAATTAAGACCAGATGCGTGGCTCTTTTCATGGACAGTGAGGTAGAGAGGATAGGAATCTGCTTCTGTCGCTCCGAAACACGCGATCGGCTGGTGATTTCACCGGGGCTCGCTTTACTGATAAAGGGTAGCACACAAAAGACCACCATTAAGCGCACAAAGATTGAAGCGCTAGAGCAAGAACAGGAGGGCGACTCGACCTACCGTTTGGTACGTTTGAAAAGCAAACTCATCGTGCTGTTCGAGTGGGGAGAGACGTCAGCCTATGCGCAGTCTAATGTGTGGCTGCAGCAGTTGAGCGAGACCCCCGGGGGAATCCCTGGAAGAATCAGTGTAGATTCAATGAGAGTCGGCTATGACAGAGGCGACGTATCGGACAGGTACGGTTGCCTAATGGCCTCCAAGAACAGTGAGGTCACTGTCTACGAGGACAGGGGGGAGGATCTAGGTTATTTAAGACCGAGATCTATAACACCTTCACCCCCTGCATCGCCGGCTGTCGATGAACCCGCACCTAGCGGTTCGGAGCGCTTACAGCTCAGGGTCGAGGTCCAGAAGGCAGAACAACTCTCAAAAAGGGCCGCACCCGAGTCTAGGCCAAGTTCGATGGCAGTAGCGACATTTATCCATGCTACCATTTCCCCAAAACAAGATAAGCTCTCACATCACCCCTCTCCCAAAAAGGCGGAACAAGAAGAGCGGCAAGCAGAGGCGCTAAACATGTTCACCAAAGACGACAGTCCGAGGCACCCGAAGGCGTCACCGGCCGCTCGAACTAGAGCTGACATGGGGCAGGTTTCACCACCGAGACTTAGACCTGCGTCCACACCGCTCCAACACGTGGAAAACGCCCTAATCGAGTTCCTGGCTATAACAAAGGCAAACCGCGAGGTAAGCCTGGCCATCTGCAATAAGATCATGCAGACCTACCGGGACGACCATCAAAGGTTACTGGAGGCGGAACTCGAGGAAGCCCAAGCAGCTATATATAACAGCGAAACCCGACAAGTACTCAAGGGCAAGATATCGGGTACATATATGGCTGCATATAACAGCACAGCAGGCTTCGTGAGCGCCGTCGAGTCTGAGGGGAAAGATGAGCAGCCGCAGAGCTTTGAAACACCCGAAGGTGGTAGTGGCCAGATGCACGAAAGTAATGCTGGGGGACCGGATACTTCAGATGGCGAAAACCATCTCGAACGACTGGGAAGCCGGCTTACTATCCGTGACCTGGGGACTCCCATCACTGGAATGTATAAATGGGGTACCGGGATGCGGCAAGACAACTCGCATAGTAAGGGATTTCGACGAGGATACGGAGGTCGTGATCATGACCACAGTCGAGGCGGCCAAAGACTTAAAAGAAAAACTGGCCCACCACTATGGCAACAAAGCCAAGCAAAAGGTGCGCACTATGGCCTCCGTTTTGGTAAATGGTTTCCGTGAGGGCTCGACAATTACCCGCCTAACGGTGGACGAAGCCCTTATGAACCACTTCGGAGCCATAGTAATGGCCGCCCGACTATCCGGTGCAGAGAAGGTGATCCTCATCGGAGATATAAACCAGCTGCCGTATATCGACAGGGATAACCTGTTCGAAATGCGGTACTGTAGACCTACCCTGCTAACAACCATCTCGTGCGAGATGTCATGCACGCATCGCAACCCCAAGGATGTCGCCTTTGCCATCAGCGAGGTCTACGGAACCATATATAGCTCCAGCGCCAAGATCCGATCGTTGCGAGTGGAGAGCCTCACAGGCGCGCGTATCCCCGTAGGAAGGGATCGGACCCTATACCTGGTCTTTACGCAAGATGAAAAGAGATTGTTGACTGACCAGGGATATGGGTCCGGCGAGGGATCGCGCGTCTTAACCATCCATGAGGCACAGGGCCAGACCTACGAGGATGTCATCGTCCTCCAGACTAAGACGAGGAGGCTCCGAATCCACGACAGCGTCTCGCACGCCGTAGTCGCGGTGACTAGACACACTAACACCTGTGTCTATTACACCGACGACTGTGATGACGCAATTGGTCGCTTTGTGGCGGCGGAGACCACGGAAAAAAGAAATCCGCGAGCACAGTCTCAAAATGGCGATTCATCACAGAGATACTGCCGTCATTGAGAGTGTGCTCGATATGTTGAGTAAAAACATCGGTGCGAGGACATAGTTGTTAGAAATATATTTATAAGAAATATTTCTATAATAGCTATATAGCTATAAAACCATTATTAGGAAAATAAGTTAAGTGTTAGTAATAGCATATTGTACAATTAGCAAAGTAAAGTATTAAAAAAAAAAATGCATGTCATTAGATTTAAGAATACCTACATATTTTGGTCGGTGGTTGTTAAACATTAGAGACATTAAGTTTTTAATTAAGTCATTAATAATGTAAGCAGCTACCATTGTACTAAGTATACCTAAATCTGGAATAAAAAAGGCATGGGCAAAATGAGCCCGTGGACATACATTTATATATATATATATAAAAAAAAAGTTCAAATACCTTCGCGAACACTGAAATTATTGATATAGGTCTATAGTTATCAATAAGACTTCGATCGCCACTTTTATAAAGTGAAGATGTTCGATCGCCACTTATATAAGTGAAAGATACCTGTGCTCAAGGAACGGTTAATATTTTAATAATAACTGTGAGCGGCTTTGCCAAACCTAACTTACACCTTGTCACAAACAAAGCGGGAATACCATCTGTACTGGCTCCTTTTGAGACATCAAGTTTTTCTAAAACTCGAAGGACTTGACCGGTGGAAAAAGATAGTGAGCTAAGACAACAACACGGCTGTGGTTCAGGAGGATAATAATAAGTCAATGAAGAGAATGGTGTAGTGGAATAAGCAGTCGAAAAGTGGTCAGCGAAGAGGTTAGATATATCCGCGCCCCGGGCAACCGCTGAGTGATTAAGCTTCATTTCAGCTGGATAAAAATTACATTTTGTTTGCTTTTTTAGGTAGGACCAGAACAACTTAGGATTCGATCGCAGCGACAATTCTAAACGCTCCATATATTTAGCGCAGGATTCCTTTAATAATTTGGCACATCGTTTTCTCAAAAGCTCAAACACCAAAACATCGCGGGGGTTGTTATATTTGCGTATTTTTATTCTGTACTAGCAAACCAGGCGAACTCCGTTTCGCCACCAACTTATTTTCGTGAGGGATACTCACACCACGTACTGGCGCCATCTGCTCCACCACCATGCAAAACCATATTGGTTTGTAGTACATGCTATGTATCAGAGATGGCGCTGTATGTGAAAAATGATTTTCCCTGTTTTCCTGCTTTTCTGTTGAAATTTTTCCTGAATTTTGTTTGCTATAAACTTCACGGAGCCCGAGACCTTTCCAACGAATGCAAAATCGTGGAAATCGGTTCGTGCGTTCTGGAATTATAGCGTCAGGAAGGAAAACCCGACTTATTTTTATATATAAGATTTGTATTTCTCTTTTATACAGTTTATTAGGCCTTTACTGAACCAAAATGGATATCTGTGATTTCTGGGCCTACATAATGGCACATGTTTTCGAATGATAATCCGTAGTTGATTATAAAATACCTCAACCATAATGTCAACAGAGACATCCGCCCCCAATAACTCATCCCAACGAATTGTTTTTAATTCTTGTTGAATTTTCTCGTTATTATCGCATTAGGAGAACTGCTGACCTGGCTGTTTGTTATGTAGATTAACTGTTCTCATTAGTGAATAGTTCTAAATATCACTACTCTTTATAACACTCTTACTATAGTTGCGGACTCAATGAATAAAATTCGATAAAACTAATGCAATTATAAATGATAAAGATAAACTTGATGTTGCACAATCTTCTCTTTGTAACATAGAGGACTGCCAGAGATTTATGAACTACCCGAATAAATGTCTAAAAATTATTCATCAAAACATTCGTAGTATAATAAATCGTAATTTTTCCGATTTTCAAATAATTAAAGCAAATACAAAAACTATCACCATCCCAAATCGTAAAAGGATCAAGAAGCTTTGGATGACTGCAGGTCTATTAAGATGTGTAAAGCATCGTAACAAACTACATCAAAAATCAAGAAAAAATCCTAGTAACTAAATATTAACGATAACCTACAAGAGGTACAGAAATTTTTGCAATTAACTTTTAAAAAATATTAAAAATACTTATGAGAGCAACCGCCTTCTAAAAGCTGCTAAAACTAATACAAAAGTTCTCTGGGACACTATCAACCAACTAACCTACTCTAACAATACAACTAGCACTGCGCTTGAATTGGTCTCTCCAGTTGATCCGTTGGTCTCAGTCAACAATATTAATTAATTCTTCGTTTCTATCGGGAAAGATATTGCCGAAGAAGTATATTCAATAGCTCTAATGAAAAAGCACCAATGAATCCTACACTGTCCTCATTCGTCATGCTACCTACTGATGAATTTAAAGTTCAATCTCTTATCTTACAACTGAAGAAGAGCGGTGCTGCGGACAGAGATAATATTTCTGGAGCCTTTCTTAAACGTTATCATGAAATCTTAGTCCCTCCGCTTACATATATATTTAATTTTATCCTTTCTACAGGGATCTTTCCGGATCTATTCAAGCTAGCTGAAGTAATATTAAACTTTGTTGTCTAAATTTACTAATGACATAAATTCCTATTTGGGTAGAGGAATGTTCGTTGTTGCTGTATTCTTCGACAATAAAAAAGCCTTTGACACGCTGGAGAAGGACACACTACTACATGCCATCGAAGATTGTGGGGTGGGTGAGCCTCTGAACGAGTGGTTCCGAGACTACCTCACTGCACGCTCATACCGCGTGAAGGTTGGCGAAACATACAGCACCGCGAGGGGGGTGCGGTGCGGGGTTCCCCAGGGCTCGGGATGTGGTCCAGTCTGTTATTTAATGCATGTAAACAGTTTGACCGGGGTACTCCACCACTGCACACCTTACATGTTCGCGGACGACCTGTGCGTGCTGTGCGCGGGCAGGGACCTGGCCGAAACGTGTGCACTTGTCCAGCAGGATTTGGACGCCGTCGTCAAATGGAATCATGATAATGGTATCATACTTAATTCAGAAAAAACTAAATTAATAGTCATTCATTCACCATACATGCCTCTTAAAGATATACCTAATCTGTTATATACTCATTCGTACAACTGCTTTCACAATAATAATGTAAAATGTAGCTGCAAACCTATTGAAAAAGTGAATCAAATTTTTAAAATTACTTGTTAATAATAAAGTTAAAAATAAATACAAAAACGATTTTAAAAAAATATTTAAATTTTGTAACATTCTTCCGGTCAGTATAAAGCATAAATACCTTCTAGTCATCAACAATCATTATAGCAGTGGAGATCACAACCCATTATTAACAAAAGTAATTAATACACACAATACGAGGGCAATGACCTCAGGTAAATATGTTGTTCCTCGAGTTAATAACTACTATGAAGATAGAACATTAAAAAAACGCCTTCCATATCTTCTAAATAGTTTGCCTCAAGACATTAATCATAATGACAAGAAAACTTTATTAAAAATAAGACTAAAAAAGCATTTATTGAACCAATTGTAATACCTAAATAATATAAATTTAAACTTTACCTCCTATTATACATACTTCTTCTACTCAAGTCGTAAAATATGTGATACAAGTGTAATTAAATGTAAATAAGTGTAAGAACTGATATTAGTGTACGTAATAAAAATATAACGAACTATACAAATTATGTAAATGAAAAAGAGACTCAGATTCCGCAGACAAACTGCTGTGCAGTTTTGCGGGACTATTGTAAACATGTAAGTCATATTCCTTTAAGAAATAAATAAATAAATAAATGAATAAAATAATTCCTGTTTCTAAAGGTGGTAACAGAGATTGTGTCGGTAACTATTGACCTGTTTCTAAACTATCTACGCTAACAACAATCAACATCAACAAGCGACGCGGTTCATCAATTAACTGATCATATTGCTACAAAATTAGACAAGAAAAATAAAATATTAGCTGTAATTTTGGACATTGCAAAGGCCTTTGACGTAGTCGCTGGTTTTATTCTGCTGGATAAATTGGAGGCTTTGGGTGTTTCTGGTGTGTAGCTTAAACTATTTGAAAGTTACTTGAGTGACAGACAGCAAAGAGTCAGGGTGGGCAACACTGTTAGTGACGACCTGCCGATAGACTATGGTGTGCCACAGGGTAGTGTTTAGGTCCGACACTGTTTTTAGCATTTATCAATGATCTTTGTGACCTCCAGTTACAAAATGGTAAAATTATAACATTTGCTGATTATAATGCACTTGTTTTTCATGGTGATAGCTGGGAAGCTATTCTCGACATTGCTCGAAGAGGATTCGACGCTGTTAACACCTGGCTCAGAATGAATGCCCTAACTATCAATGTCAATAAAACTAAATGTATACCATTCTTCATAAAAACTCCTGCCTCTAGTATTAACCTTGGCTTAACTGCTCATGTATGTTCTGATATTGAATCTTGTAGCTGTCAAAGAATCTTTGTTGCTAACAGAGATGTGACTTATTTAAGATACAAGTATCTGAAATACAGATACAAGATACAAAATACGTATTTTGTATCTTGTATCTAAAATACTTTTTTAAAATGTATTTTGTATCTTGTATCTAAATACCTTTTGTTGGGTATCTTAGTATTTTGTAAATACTTTGTTTGGTAAAATACTTTTAGTAATAGTTATTCTATGCATTCATTCACAAAATATGGCATAATCCAGTGATTTTAGGCATTTTAAGCCCCAATCTGCGGATAAATTCTAAGTGAGCTGAATTTTTGTATACACTTTTATTACGGCGTTGTAATGAAGATGTGAAAAATCGACATTGTAATCGTGCCGGCTAAAAAAAGTTACAAAGGTCAAAAGGTCACAAAAATAAGTTTTGTTGCAAATATCTCGCGACCTATTGCTCGGAGGTCATTCCAGGTCATTATAAAAGTTATTCATCATAAAATTATCTACAAAAAATGTTTCATCCATTTTTCTGTAAAATTAACCGTTTTTGGAGTAGAGCGCTGAGAAAGCGACTAGAATGTACTCACATACGGTTTTATATACCATACACCAAGGCGTAAACTTTATTGATTTTTATTTGGAGTTTTAACACAAAACCTTTTATTAACTATTTGTGAAACTCTGACAATTATACTGAGTCAGTTGAAAAATATTTCTTGAGTCTTTAGACTTTATTTTATTAGTTTCATGCTCTTCAACAGTTGATCAACCAGTGATGAAAATAATAAAGATTTCGATTTAAATATAGGAATAAGACCACTCGACGTTTTGTCAGCAACTGTTAATGATATAAAAAACTGAAGATATCGACAATTATTGACAAAAAAAAAATTATAAGTATACTTACTATATATTATTTTTTCTGTATTTATCATTCAAATAAAAAAATATTCACTCTTAAAAGAAATCTATTATTAAATATCATGGATTATTCATACGGGGAAAACCATGTAAAAAAAAAAACGAACCTTGGATTCTTCTCGAGGTAGGTAGTGAGGAAAAGTGCATGTAGTCGCTTTCTCCGCGCTCTACTCCAAAAACGGTTAATTTTGGAGAAAAATGCAAGAGGCATTTTTTGTAGATAATTTTATGACAAACAATTTTTATAATGATCTATATTGACCTCCGAGTAATAGGTAGCGTGATATTTGCGAAAAACTGATTTTCGTGACCTTTTGACCTTTATAACTTTTTTAGCCGGCAAGATATCAATGTCGAACATCTTCATTACAACGCCGTAATAAAGGTGTATACAAAAAATCAGCTCACAAGGAATTTTTCCGCAGTTAAAACCTAAAATGACTGGGTTAAGTTTCTATGGTGACATTAATTTTAAATGTTTTAGAGGATTCTGATTCCTCTATTGCAAGTGGCGAAAACACAGGGTCTACTGGTAATACCGCTGACTTAAAAACACTGCAATACCTTAACAATAAAGATACCAACTTAAAGAGTTTAAATGCTTACTCTACAATCAGAAAAATATTTTTCAAATATAACACCTGTTTGCCAAGTTCTGCTCCTGTGGAGCGACTCTTCTCTTTTGGAGGTATGATTATCAGGCCTTATCGAAGAAAAATGAGTGATAAAATGTTTGAAGAACTGGTTTTACTTAAGTCTCAATTAAAACCTTAATGATACAAAATTTTATATTCTCACTTTTACGCGATCAACGCGATATAGGTATTTGTAAATAATTCACGTAAAAAATTAAACTTACTTTAAATAAAATGTTATTTTCTTACAAAAGTATTTGTATCTTTAAAAAGTATTTGGAAGATACGTATTTTGTATCTAGTATTTCAGATACTATTCCAGAAAGGTATTTGTATCTGGTATCTGAAATACTTGATTTTAAAGTATCTTGTATTTTGTATTCCAGATACTTTGTATAGGGTATCTTGTACATCACTGGTTGCTAACAGCACTAAGTATCTAGGTGTAGTTGTTGATAGTACGCTAAAAACACATAGATCTGCTACTATCGCGAACTCGAAAACTTATCTTCACCTAGTAAGAATAGTATAGTATAGTTAAGAATCTCCGTAATATTCCTGAAAAATCGATCATTAAAATGGTGCATCAATCCCTCTGCCAGTCCGTTTTAGCTACTGTATTACAGTCTGGGGAGGTGCTTGTAAAACTAATATTATAAAACTGGAGAGGGCTCAGCATGCGTTATTGAAGGTAAGTTATTCTAAGCCATTTTTTTACCCTATCAAAAATTTTTATCTTTTATCTGACGTACTGAGTGTTCGTCAACTATTTATACTCAACACTGTGCTCAAACAACACTCCATGACTCGCTATGATCCTTTTTTGAATGACAACAAACGATGCAAATATAAAGTCTTCACATCAGATATCCGTTGGTCCACCGCTTTCTAGAGAAGGTTTTTTGGTTTTATGGGCTGTCATCTATATAACAAGATAAACAGGTTGATCAACATATATCCGCTTACTAAATATGAATCTAAAAAAGCTACAGTCAAATGGGTTAAAGATCTAGACTACAAGGGGACTGAGCAGTTGTTACTAGTCCTTAGCTAATACCAAACACTCTAACACGTCATGTTTACATAGGTACACTACCACATATTAGGTACATTACTCTCGATGTTCATAAGTCGAGTGGGCCCGACGGCATTCCAGCGATGTGCTCCAGAGTTGTGCCCTGTATTAACGCGACTTTTCGCACTTTCCTACCACACTAGGCAAGTACCGTCTTCATGGAAGACCGCGCATGTGCACCCGGTACCCAAAAAGGGCGATAGATCAGATCCATCGAATTACAGGCCTATCGCTATTACCTCCCTTCTCTCCAAGGTTATGGAGCGTGTTATTAACACCAAGCTCCTCAGGTACCTAGAGGAACACGATTTGATCAGCGACCGGCAATACGGCTTTCGCCACGGTCGCTCGACTGGTGACCTTCTAGTGTATCTGACACACCGATGGGCTTCAGCCATCGAGAGTCAAGGTCAGGCATTAGCAGTTAGCCTAGATATGGCGAAGGCGTTCGATCGGGTCTGGCACCGGGGTCTTCTCTCGAAGTTGCCATCGTACGGACTACCCGAGGGTTTGTGCAAATGGGTTGCCAGTTTTTTGTCTGGTCGATGCATACGAGCCGTTGTAGATGGCTGCTGCTCCGCAAAACTTAAACAAAATGATTTGAAATGATTAAAAATGATTAATTTTTTAATCATTTTTAATCATATTGAATCATTTCTAATCATAAAATAGCTTTGTGAATTTCTGTCACCTCTTATGATTTAAAATGATTCAGTTAGGATTAAAAATTTTTAATCATATTGAATCATTTCTAATCATAAAATACTTTGTGAATTTCTGTCACCTCTTATGATTTGAGAAAAATGATTTGAGATGATTAAAAAATTTTTAATCATTTTAAATAATTTCCGATCATATTTTAATAATCAAAAATGATTGAAATGATTAAAAATTTTTAATCATTTTTAATCATTTTCAATCATATTTTAATGATTTAAAATGATTTAAAATGATTAAAATTTTTAATCATTTTAAATCATTTTGTTTAATCAGTGAGACTTAAACGCTGGCGTCCCGCAAGGTTCTGTGCTGTCTCCAACGCTGTTTCTCCTGCATATCAATGACTTACTGTCTATTGATGGCATTCATTGCTATGCGGACGATAGCACTGGAGACGTATTCTACACAGGCCGTGCAAACATCCCTCGTTCCGCTGTGGTAGAAAGTCGCGAACAACTTGTGTCTCAAATCGAGAGTAGTCTTTCCAAAGTCTCCGATTGGGGTCGAGACAATTTAGTCCAATTCAACCCCTCCAAGACACAAGTTTGTGCGTTCACCGCTAAGAAAACCCCATTCACTGTGGCCCCTCAATTCCAGGACACAACCCTTACCATCTCTAACAGTATTGGTATCCTTGGTGTCGACATATCCAGCGACGTCCAGTTCCGATGTCACCTGGAGGACAAGGTCAAGATGGCATCTAAAAAACTCGGTGTGCTTAACAGAGCGAAGCGGTACTTCACGCCGGGGCAAAGACTGCTTCTGTATAAATCGCAAGTCCGCCCCCATATGGAGTACTGCTCTCATCTCTGGGCGGGAGCACCGGCATACCAGCTTGGCCCTCTTGACTCGGTTCAAAGGAGAGCTGTGAGAATTGTCGACGATCCAATACTGATGAGCGATATCGAGCCCTTAAGTCTTAGAAGAGACGTTGCATCCCTATGCGTGCTCTATCGTTTGTATAATGGGTTGTGTTCCGAAGAATTGTTCGAAATGGTGCCAACGGCCACTTTTTATCATCGCACCGCTCGCCATCGACAGGGAATTCATGCTCACACATTGAAGCCCAAATGGTCCCGTACAGTTCGGTATCAGAGGAATTTCCTCCCACGGACCATTCGGCTGTGGAATGAACTCCCTGCCGAGGTTTTCCCACAGGACTACAGTATGGGGTCCTTCAAGAGGGGAGTAAATAGGTTTTTAAAGGGTCGGCAACGCGCATGTGATGCCCCTGGTGTTGCAGGCGTCCATAGGCTACGGTAACCGCTTACCATCAGGCGGGCCGTATGCTTGATTGCCACCGTCGTGGTATATAAAAAAAAAAAAAAAAAAAAAAAAGGAAAAAATAAAAACATATGCTCACATATACACTAAGATCTACGTACACTAAGTCATACATTCACTGACACACACATACATTAAAACATACATATACTAACTTATACATGCACCATCACATTCACCCACTTAAGTGTGAGTATATTTGTAATGTAGTTTTACAGATTTAATTGATGTAGGTACTTAAATTCCATTCGGTCCGGATGTGGAGGGACTGGCAATCAGCTACACAAAGTTAGCACCCCATCGAAAGATTTTTGAAATCAAAATTACCTTAATCGATAGGTCTACGTTAGGTCTGTATAGGTCCACCAAATTTTTTGTTAAGTCGCCTATTTTTTTAAATAAATATTTTTATTAAATAGTTCTATTTTTTCAAATAATAAAAAAAAAAACCTAACAACCTATCAATAAAAGGTTATTAGGTTTTTTTTAGGTTGTTAGGTTTTTTTTTTGAAAAGAAGCTCCCTAACTAAACTCAAAATCTCATGAAAGAATGATGCTCATTAATCCATCTGCTGACGCTGAAATATCGTCGTATTCCACGAATAAAGGCGTAACTGCAAACTGACAACTTTACAGGAGGAGGTTTTTTGTGTTTTATTTAAACATTACGAGACATTTTTAGATGTTAACATTTGAAGTGTTCCAGCTCAACAGCCTTGTTCGAACCTCTATGGCCTTAGTCGCCTTTTGTGACAACTCAGCAAGAAAGAGGTGGGTATTCTTCTCTGCTGGTCACTGCATGGCAAGATAATTTCTAAGATAAACTATAACTTATTTTAATTAACGAAAAGTACTTTATATAATTCTATGTAGTTTAATAGCTCGGTTTATTGTTATTCAGATAGACAAAACTTCTGAAAAACAGGTATTTACACAAACCATGCCCGAGTTCATTTAAATTCCTTCAGTATTTTTGGTGTACCTAATTTATGACCAAAATAATATAAAAAATACATTTTTGCTTCATCATTGATTATAAAATTCTAAATATCTTCAATAGACAGATTTGAACCTGTTACAATCTTGTTATAAGTATAGACAAAAAGTGAATTATTTTGACCTTAATTTAATGGTCGGAGAACAGTCAGAAAACAAAGAACTTTAATGCCCATAGCATGAAACAAAATTTATTAAAGTTTACTTGCATGCACCCTAATCTGTTTGGAAATAATAATAAAAATAAAATATTTATTTGCTTTCTCTCACACAAAACAGATAAAATTCAAATTTCAACATTAACAAAGCAAAATCTGTGTGAGAGACTGGCGAGTGTACTAGGAGACCTGTATTACAGACTAGCGGCCCGCCCGCGCCCCGGCTTCGCACGGGCATTTAACTAAAATTTTAAAAATTATAAATTTATATTTTTTATCACCTACATGCGCCATCTATCGTATAATAGTAGCATATCGTTTTTATATTTAGTGACATTTAACATAATAGTACCTGTATTAATTGAAAATGATGTTTATCTAAAATATTAAAACGATTTCTATTCCTATCCGACATATTTAGTAAACTTTTAAGTTTAACAAAATAATAACTCAAAAATAAGTTTTGTGAGTTTTTAAGATTCCTTAGACCAGATGGCGTTGGCGGCGTAGGTACCTATTTCTATTTTCTTAAATATTTATTTTTAAATTTAATTACAATGAAACAAAAACTAAATTATACTGTGAGTTATGTTTAATTTTTATGTATTAAAGTTATTTTATTTTTATTACATTGGTTTTGTACTATTTACGTGATACGTGCACGAACAAAAAACTATAAGAGATGGCGCTGCTTCAAAAAAAAACGCGCTGTTAAAATTTATTCTTGATGATATATAGTGTATTAATAAAACGGAGGTTTTAACAGATTTATTATTTGTATAGATTTCACAAGAAAATGTGTTTCAAATTCAAAACACCATTTGGTTATTTTTTCTCAGTTCAATTACTCGAATTACAAGAATCTCATATCAACAGTTTAATCAGAGGTTCTTGGTAGTGGGGAGTGAGGCACTTCTCATCGTAGGAGGAAATTAACTTCCAATGAAGTATATTACTTACGTGTAGCGACTGAGACTTATTACAAATAAATTAATTCTATTTTTTGTCTTTATCCACAATAAGATAAGAACGTATTTCTTTTTTCAAAAAAACTTGCGATAATATTTCAAACTAAACATCTAAGTATCTATTGATACTTCATATCTGGTTATGAATGAGAAGATGTCCTTTTGTCTGTCAATCAGGCTGATTCGTCTTAGGTCGTGTAGGGGCACTTGAGTCTATAGAGCTTGTAGACAAAGAGCTCTATAACATTACTAGTTCTTTCATAGCGTCTATGTTCTGTGTCTAGAATTCAGTTATTTAAAATCAAATAAGAAAAAAAATTGCGAACTGATAGAGTAGTGATCTAGATATTTTATTTATTAGTTTATTAGTCTATTATATTGTACGAGCACTATTTTGACTGATCTGTTTTAAATTATACATTTAATATTAATTATGTATTGGCGGTTTATAACAATCGTACATAGAAGCGTAACCAAACGGATTGTATTGGAATGAAAGATATGCAAATACAACTAAGCAGCTTACATGTTTATTTTTTTAAACTAACAAGTAGGTACCTATGTAATATGTACATACTGCACCAGTAACGCTACCAATTTAATGCATTCAAACGGGTACTTTCATACACAGATCAACACGACATGCTTATCTCTTACGTTCCATGATTGGTTTTATAGACGTTAAACGGCAAACATGTGCCAACATGATATGTTGGATATTGTTCATAATTTGAATGTAAAAAGTGTAATATATCAATTTCAAAGTAAATTACATCGTTATTTTATGTTTTTTCATTATTTTTTCCACTTTTGATTTTGTACTTTTTAGGGTTCCGTAGCCAAATGGCAAAAAACGGAACCCTTATGGATTCGTCATGTCTGTCTGTCTGTCCGTCCGTCCGTATGTCAATGTATTCTGTGAACCGCATTAAGATTTTCACACAAAAATAGAAAAAAAAAACAATAAATTTTGGGGCTTCCCCATACTTAGAACTGAAACTCAAATATTTTTTTTCATCAAACCCATACGTGTGGATACGTATGGATAGGTATTCAAAAATTATATTGAGGTTTCTAATATCATTTTTTTCTAAACTGAATAGTTTGCGCGAAAGACACTGCCAAAGTGGTAAAATGTGGGTCCCCCCCTGTAACAAAGAAAATAAGAGAATGATAAAACTAAAAAAAAAAAAAATACGATGTACATTACCATGAAAACTTCCACCGAAAATTGGTTTGAACGAGATCTAGTAAGTAGTTATTTATTTTTTTTTTTTTTATGAAATAATACTTTATTATTAAAACATCGATCAAAGTTACAACGAACTACAAGAACATTTATATGATGTTACTTGTTGCTACAGAACCCTTTATGGGCGAGTCCGACTCGCACTTGTTTAATTTATTAAATCATTCTGTGTTGCTGATTTGTGATATGGAACTTTATTTGACTTGAGTTTGACGTCATCACGTGATGTATCACCAAAAATGAACGCATGAAGGCATCAGGACATCACAACATGAACATCCGAACATGTCGCTTATATATCACTAGCGGCCCGCCCCGGCTTCGCACGGGTCTTTAACTAAAATTGTAAAAATTATACATTTATATTTTTTATCACCTACACCTGCGTCGATACTGGAAAATATTTTATAATAGACGGATTGAGTGACAGATTTATTATATCTATATACATACATACATACATACATACATATATATGTATATAGATAGTACGGATGAAACATTTGAACTGTTTTTTTATTATTAATTATTTTCTCATTGATGAATACCATATAAGTATTATTCCCGACGAAGACAAATCCAAAAACACAAAAATCATAAAAATCGTTCCACTCGTTCTCGAGTTATAAACGGTGTAACTAACCTAGGGATGTTAAAAAATAATCGATTTTTATATAAATCGATTTTTATTTTATTTTAATCGATTTTTTATAATCGATTGTTAAAGTAATATTAATCGATTTTTAATAAATCGATTATATAAATTACGCGTTTAAATCGATTTTCATCATAGCGCCATCTATGCGACGGATGAAAAAAACTTGAAGTAAGTTTCAATGTTATAAACAGCGAAAGATTATATTTTAGTTTTTGAGACCACAACGTAGTCGTTTAGTTTTTTAATTACATATCGTTTTAAGTATTTTATTTTAAAACTAGTCTATTCACTCCACAACAAAATCGAACTTTTTTTTGTTGTATGACATTTTTCACTTGTTGTTTACTAATTTAGGTTCACTTTTTTTTTTTAATCTATCCTCAGATTTTTTTAGCAGCTCTAGTTTAGGAGATACAGGTACACCCTTAAAATGTACTCTCCATTTGACTGTTGATATCGCTATCGTCAACGTCTTACTAGTTTCTGTTTCTTTTTTGTAATGGCTTCGTCTATAAGGACCTGTGTAAACAATCCAAATAAATTTTGTCACATTTGTGGTAAATATAAATTCAAAATATTCTGTTTAAATGTGTCAGACTTTGTGAAAAATGCCTATATGTAGTACTTTCAACAGCCATTGGAAACAAACAACAAGTCTTGGATACCGAATAAAGTGTGTAAAACGTGTATGGAGTCATTACGATTATGGAAAAATAATAAGAGGTATCCCTTGAATCTTATTATTCCTATGATTTGGCGTGAACCGTCGAACTACCGCAACGACTGTTATTTCTGCGTTGTAAACATAACAGGAATTAACCGCCAAAATCATTCCATGTGGGTTTATCCTACTGTGCCCTTCATATTAGACCTGTCCTGCGCTCTACTGATACATTAGAACCCCAACCAAGTACATCTCAGGTATGTCCACACAAAATTGTTCAACGAATGAAGGAAAGTGATACAAGCTGCAAAGAGAGTGGTAGCAAATTTGAAGACGCCGAAAGACTAATACCATTAAACTAAAAGGTCCTAAATGATTTAATAAGAGATCTCCACAACACCACAGACAAAAATGCTTGAAATGAGTTTATTTGGCTCGTAAAAAACTTTTTGAGAAATAAGAAGTCTGTCGACTTTCCTGACCACGTCAAGCAGTTACTATTATACTTTCAGCAACTTGGATGCAACAGCACTAAGATGCATTTTCCTCATAGCCACCTTGATCGATTTCGTGAAAATCTTTGAGATTTAAGCGAGGAGCAGGGAGAACGCTTTCATCAGGATATTCGCACCATGGAAGAGCGCTAACGAGGCTATTGGAGTGAAAGTATGATTACTATAGTACTGACTACTGTTGGATTATCCAGAATAGTAATAAAACTCCAACTTATTCAAGAAAGTCACATAAAAGAAAGTTTTGTTCTAATTAGATAGTTAAATAAATTGTTATGTGACGAGAAACCATGTTTTTTTGATAAAAATATAAGAGCTACACTTCATATCTCAAAAAGTAGAGCTGCTAGCATAAATCTGAGTATAGGTTTGGAATCAGTGTAGAAAATGCAGCTAGATCCATAAAAAACATTCCATACAACAAAAATGCTATTGTACTGTGATTATAAAATAGTACTGAAAATTTATGACGATTTTTTTAAATTGATTTATATTTTAGTTTTTCAGACCATAAGGTTTTGTTGGGATGCTCACCATTTCATTTTTATTATAGTAAAACGTTTAATCGTACTGAAAATTTGTCCTGCCTTATTCTCTACCTTGAAAGTTTTAAGGAACATTCGCTTTGTTTTTTATTTTAAAATTGGTTATTTATTTATTTAATTTTTAACGACGAATATGAAAAGCATGTTGATTTTTAAAAAATAGAAAAAAATTAATAAGATTAAGAAGAGAAGAAGAAAAGATTAATAAAATAATCGATTTTTCGTAAAAATCGATTATTTATTTTCGTATTAATCGATTTTTGAGAAATCGATTAATATTGAATCAAGATTAATCGATTTTTATTTAATCGATTCTTTTCTATTAATCTCACATCCCTAAACTAACCCGACTTTATATATATATATATATATATACCGTACCGTACCGACCGTAGTACCCTAAAGTATTTAAATATATACAAAAAAGAAAAACAGATTTTTTAAATACGGGCGAGTGTCATTCTTCTGGCCGAAGTTTTGGTCAGCGCGATTCAGAAAATTATATTTTGTATACTGCGCCATCTATCGTATAATTGTAGAATATCGTTTTTATATTTAGTGACATTTAACATAATTAATATTTAACATAATAGTATATTAATTGAAAATGATGTTTATCAAAAATATTAAAACGATTTCTATTCCTATCCGACATATTTAGTAAACTTTTAAGTTTAACAAAATAATAACTCAAATATAAGTTTTGTGAGTTTTAAAGATTCCTTAGACCAGATGGCGTTGGCGGCGTAGGTACCTATTTCTATTTTCTTAAATATTTATTTTTAAATTTAATTACAATGAAACAAAAACTAAATTATACTGTGAATTATTTCTAATTTTTATGTATTAAAGTTATTAACATTGGTTTTGTACTTTTTACGTGATACGTGATCAGAGAAAAACACGATAAGAGATGGCGCTGATACAAAAAAATACGCGCTATTGAAATTTATTCTTGATGATATATAGTGTATTAATAAAACGGAGGTTTTAACAGATTTATTATTTGTATAGATGTATAGATAATGTACGGCAATGTAGCCTCATAATACCATAATACTAAAGCCACCTTAAAAATCATGCAATCGGGGTGATTTTACTCGTTGCTTCGCCGCCTACCAAACGAATATAACGCTTGGCGTTTCTAACACCTAAAAATGTAAAAAAAATATTGATTTTAGAATCATTATTTTTTTGATAAAACAGATTTATATATGTACAATTCATACTGTCGTTTTATGCAATAGTATAAAACTTAACGTGTCTCGAAATGAAATTCGTTGGACCAAACTTCTTTCGATATTCAGAACAATTTTTTGTTGATGTCGGTGAATTAATGTTTCTCCCTTTTCAGCATTTAAGCCTACTACTAGTGAGTCGTTTTCATGCAGTCGTGAACTGAAAGGTTTTTCAATGTCCTCCAACAAAACTGTAACGAGATCAGATTATTTTTTGCGGTCTTTTAGTGATACACGGATAAATTTTCTAACCAGGGAGTCAGTGTAACGCGTTTTCTGCTCTTCCTCATGTTATTTGCGTATAAGCCAATTTCCGCGAAAGTTTTAATGGTAGATTGGATTGTATAATGTCAAATCACAATCTTCTGGGTTAATTGTGAAGCGTTTATTTTTATTGTTAGGTATATCTGTCTCTACCCACTCCTATTCATCGGTCTGGATTTTTGTCTGATTCATTTGCTATATCTGCTGTTTGCCTTGAAACATATAGCCAGAATTTATTCGTGATAGCTTTTTTTTCACGTGACTATTTAAGAAAAATGTAAAGAAGCTGGTTTTAGCCAAAAATTTTAGTATTGTTAATTTAACAAATATTTTATAACAGTGTTTTGATCATATTTGTCAGTCATTATTTAGTTGGTCCTTAGTTAAATCAGGATAGCTTGTATAGGCGTAATCAAGAATAGAAAGAAGGAGAGAGAGAGGAAGATTGGTAGGATGGAGCTATAATTTACAAAGAAGAAGAAGACGGTAAATGAAACAAGTTTTTAAAACCACAGAACAATTTTTTTAGTGTTACTAACTTTATTTTCTATTAGATTACTTTGTGAAAATTTACTAAATATAAATTATAACTTGCTTTTTTCTTTACTTTAAGTCTATTTCCATCACATCCATGACATAATTTGATAATACCGATTTCTCTCGGCTGCGGATCTAATTATTCGTAACGTAATAAACTCGCGCATGTAACTAACTGTCACACGAAACCGCTGTGGCTGCGAGCGACATGACGTTATGTGGATATCATGTTATTTCCATGGCTCTTTTGTGATATAGCCGGATTACATTGGGATTAGAATGATATATTTATTTCATTAGCAGATATTTTCTGTGTTTTCATATAAATGATTTAATTTTATTTTATCAATCAGGGCATTTATGTCCTTCTATTTTTCTTTTGTTTGCGTAAATATGTCATTTAATAAATTTTAATATTAATAGAATATAAACGACCTTTTTATAATATACACATCATATAATTATACTAAAAACTAAAAAAAATATATAAGTTAATCAGTGTGTAATTACTCGTAAATTATCTAAAGATGGCACGTAAAACACATTCACATAATGCGCTCCTGTGATATCTAAGAGTAGATATGTATACTGACGACCGTTCTGGTGTAGTGGTTAGGGCAGTCGCCTCAACGCCGGCGGTCACGGGTCCGCTATCCGCTCGGGGCAGATGTTTGTGCTTGTGCAAATATTTGTTTCCTTTCTGGGTATTTGTCCTTGTAGTTCTCCACACCGTGCCTCGGAGAGCGCGTAAAGCCGTCGGTCCCGGTTATTATCATAGACATCTAGTAACGATCGTTACTCATGGTAGGGAAATTATCCGTCAACCCGCAGTGGAGCAGCGTTGTGGATTAAGCTTCGACCCTTCTGTTACATGGAGAAGAGGCCTTTGCCCATCAGTGGTTCGTTTACAGGCTGATTCAGTTCAGTTCATGTATACTGCCAGATGTCGGACTGCACACGTATTATGATAAATCAATCTCTTTCTCTTGTACATAGCCTCTCTTATGATTGTAACAGAGATTGGTCTTTTTTCAAGTTGTCACTCACTTAATGCCAACTATAATAAAGTGCTTAATTAGAGGTATTTACCATTTTCATGTTTTTAACAGGATTTAACAAACTGCATTGGTTGCTGGTTGGTTGCATTAAGGTGCTGGTTTTAGATAACTGACCTATAGGTCAAATATCCTTGATTTTACGCTTGATTTTAATCACATTTTCATAACCTAGGTAGGTACATTTTTTTAATACATCGCTGATTTTTTTTGTTCAATGGACAAACGCATTAATTGTGGTGGTAGGGCTATTAACTAAGTTTTTAATAAGATAGATATTATATTTACAATAGTATAAACACGAGAAAGAATAATAAAATTGTAAACCACAGTATCCGACATCTCAAATTAAACGTTTCCTTTATAGGCCAAGATGTTCGGACATATAATAAAATACCACAAAGGAATTTATAATTGGTAATAAGTAAATAAAAGTTAATTTTAAAAAGTCTAATAGCTAAAGCAAATTATTCGGTACAAGATTATATAAATAACGAAGACCTGTGGGTTTAGTAACGCTGTCATTCATGTAGGAGATATGACTAAATTTATAATTGTTGAACATTATAATGACGGTTTTTTTAAATGAGTAGGTAACAGTTGAGTTTTTTGCCGACTCTTTTCAGCAGCATCTACATTCTGAATCGGTTGGGGCTTCACATTATTTAATGTGGCCTGTTATTAATTAAATTATAAAAGGACGATTAAAAAGTTTTCAATTTTTTTTTAATTTTTACCTAACCTTATTGTTAAGTATAATTCTATCATTTCACAAATATAAAATGCTTGTATACGAAATAATAAATTGTGACTTCACAATTTGCCATACAATAATTTATTCCCTCAACTCATTTACTGAGAGCATGTCACTATTTTGCAGGATGTGGCATTCGAGGTGGAGGCCTGTCAGCCGCAACGCCAAAGCTGCGGTTCGCTTCCATTAGTTCGCCTAAACCTATTACATAAGACGTCTCACCACACTTGCTTTTGTACGTAACGCTTATCTAGTTGATTGGAAATTATTGGTGCAACAAAGCTTTTAGCGTAAGGTTTAAGGGTTTAAGATCTAATCTGGGTAAGCAATTTTCATAGTTACGTTGCTCGATAAATGTTTTAATGTTTTATGTCTACTTTGTACAGGTTTCAAAAATAATAATTCTGTTCTATACTTTTTTATCTAAATTGAAGTTTTATCTACGAAAAATAATAATTCAGACTTAAGTCAGGATTTTCAAAATTTAAATTTTTCGAATGACAAGAGAATGCAATATGTTACAGCAATGCAATATTTAAAACATATAAAAAATATTATAACCAAGTCAATGTATCTAAAAATACGATAAATCTTTAAAAGGGTTTTTATTTCATTTTTTTTTTTCACCTACAGCAAATATTAAAATATCCACGTTGGATATGGTAGCAAGCTTATCTGTGAATCTCTACGGCTGCGAGCATTAATTATTCTGAGGTGAAATCCTTTCAATTGTCATTTGTAAATAAGTTTAGATTTATTTTGGTAATTATTCGGTATCGCGCCACCACCGATTTTGAGGCTGATTTTTTTTTAGAGGTTCGTTATGACTTCAAAACATCATAACTAGTGTAAATTTTTTAGGTCAAAAAAGGTCATGCGCCATCATAACAACACTAGTTATGATGTTTAGAAGTCATAACGCACCTCTAAAAAAAATCAGCCTCAAAATCGGTGGTGGCGCGATACCTTTATTTTATTGTAAGAACTAGGCTTCTCACGCGTTTTCACCTGTAGTTGTAGTTTTGCTTCCTGGCAATTTTATAACATTTATGATTACTGTTGTACTATATCATACATAGCTATATAATAATATTTGGTTGCTATTGAGATGCTAGAATGGTTTTGGCCCTAATACCACGAAAAGCGTGTTCAAAAATCAAATATTTTTTTTTGCTTTATTGTAATACTAATAATATATAAAAAAATTAGGCCAAATAAATTTGATAAATAAAATGAATATAACTTTGGAAAGTTTCGTTTTCATTTATATTTCGAATTATCGAAATTATGTAGCTTTGTTTTTTTTTTTTGTGTAGCAATATTAGTCCACTGCAAATATTATTAAAATCATACGCTTGTATACATAGAACTCATAGAGTTCACCCGGTGCAGCGTATAACATTACATTTTTCTGTAAACGAGATTTTATCGTTCGTATTTCCTCGTAATTTCAATTACCAATTTATACAATAACATGTATTAATTAATTCAAAATACGATAAACGAACCTAAGTTTATTAATATAATTTTGTACGTATAATATTAATGCTCTTTGTTTTGAAGTAATTAAAACATTATTTTCTACTTTTTAGTTCAAATTTGTACATGTAGGTATAAGCTGAAGTCGGTTTTTGTTTTTTTTTTCTAAAAATTTATTTTATTTGTTATTGTAAGAGATTAAAAAATAATTTTGCTTTATAACTATAAATGCTTTCAATGCGCAAGTCTCAAAGGAAAACGGTCCATCTATTCAACTTCGAATTGCTGGAAGATAGTTTTTAAAGTTACTTTCTTAACTTTTATATTTCTTAAAGACATTTTTAGAAAAATGATCTAAATTTTAACTCGCTTTTGCAGTTAATACTGTTCCGCTCATATTCACTACGACGGCGATGATATATGTTAGCTACGACAAGTTAAGTAACTTAAAAGTTACTAAAGTAAATTATATGTCTATATCGAAAATAATAATGTGGTTAATATTAATAAAAACCCCCTTAATTTAACTTGACTTTTAAGGGATATTTTTCATTATTTTTTAATGTTCTACAAAGAGCAAAATTGATAGAAATGAACGGAGGCATGGAGAAGGGCAACGAAGGTATTATCTCTTGCGCTTGACCGAGCTTCGATCGCTGCCTCGCCGACTTCTAAAGCCTTGTTAACGTCTAATGACATGAGAACAACCGCAACCTTCACTTATTTGTAACATTCAATCTAAAATTTATTAGAAATCCAGACAGGCTAAGAGGTGATGTGTTTGCAGCTAAATTTTATTAAAACATACATGAACGTTTCGGTTTAAGGCTGAAGAAGATCGTTAATTGTACGCTTTGTTGTTTAAATTATTGTTATTAATCCTAACTAGATTATTATTGCGTAATTAAATACAGTGAATGGTTGTTTCGGCAGGTGCTTTTAAAAGTAAGCAAGTAAACGCCACTATTATTTTATCAATGGTTAAGAATTAATTATATTAAGTATGTTATTGTGAATGTATCAAATCTACATATCGCGGGTTAAGAACCAATACCACCTATCTCAAAAAAGTTAACTTTACACTAGAGAGAAAAAACGTTTTACTGCTTAGATTTAATATTTTTTGCGTATGTTTATATGAAAATAATATCTTCAAAAATGCTTAAATACGATAGTTATAGTAATGTTACTTATAAATAATCCGTATCAAAGATAGTGTGAGTTAGGTGGTATTGGTACTTACAATTTTAAATATCTAAATAAATAATAGAAGATAGACGATTTTTAAAATGAAGCAGTATTTTTTTTAACACAAGTTCTTTATTAAACACAGTCAAACCTCTCTAAAGAGACATGGATAAGAGAGGAAAGTGTTTTTATTTTTTACTAGCATCCGCCCGCGACTTCGCCCGTATGGGTGTATTGATGAAATTAAAAAAAAATTATCGTATGTTACTTCTAATACCTCCAAGAATATGTGTACAAAGTTTCATGATGATCGGTTGAGTAGTTTTTGCGTGAAAGCGTAACAAACAAACTTACAATTCACATTTATAATATAAAAGGACTAGCATCCGCACGCGGCTTCGCTCGCGTGGATGTCGGTTATCACGACCAAAAAAAAGTGTCCTATGTTACTTCTAATACCTTCCAAGAATTTGTGTACAAAGTTTCATGATGATCGGTTAAGTAGTTTTCGCATGAAAACGTAAAAAACAAACTTACTATTCACATTTATAATATAAGGATTAATATGGAAGTGCGTCATAAAATTTGTGACAATTCTTTGGCATAACTTGTTTGAATTCTTGAAGATGTCGGTATTTTGATACAGGCATTGGAATAATATCCGTGCGTAATGTCGAATAGGCCACGTGAGGGTCAAATGATTTATGTATTTGTGGCATAGTAAACCAATCTTGGTCAAAATTCAGTTTGATTTTTAGGGTGTCGTCTTGGTCATTCAGAATTCCCCGTATATCTGTTACTGTAGGATCGTCTGATTTACGTCCTGACCTAATCAATTTGTATAACCATGTAGATAAATTAGCATATTTTTTACGAAGTTGTGGTAAATTTGAATCACTTCGTAAAGACATGATGCTCTCGCTTCCTTAGTTGCGGAGACGTAGTCACACGGCAAATTAATTACGCAATTAGACATTTTTTATCGCACTGTGCACCAAAAGCACTCCATTTGTATGTGACCACGTTCCAGAAACTTTTGAATGATGCTAAAGTTATCTTTTATACTGAAATGAAGGAGCGCATTTGCCATTGTAACGTTCCTGTTTTGATATGTGCATCCATCGGAAAAATATTTATTTGTTTTTTTTTTTGGTATCCAATGTCGCTCTAAATAATTAACCACAAATGACTCAAAAGTACTTGAAGTGAGATTTGCGGCCGTTTCTGTAAACCAGGAGCAAGTTAAATGGCACGAAGTCAAGTCAAACACAGTAAAATTGTGGCACGTCAGCTTAGTTTTGAAATAAAGAGCGTTCGCTATTCAGTAAGCACAGACTTTGACAGCCTCCGAATGTTAGTAAAATACCTTAACCCAAAGCAGCATCTTTTTTATCCTTCTCTCTTCGAGGTTTCGAAGATCCCAGGTATTCCTCACCGAGCAGTCATATTTCATTTATTTTGGTGCGAAAACCGGCGATATTTAAACGTCTCGAGTCGAGATAGATGGTATTGGCATAAAAATAAACGCGCTCTGAAGATAGGTGGTATTTCTACGGCGTCTTACTAATACAATTTTCAGAATTTTAAGATAGCTATCTTGTCAGGCTATGTGAAAATGAACTTTAAATCGATTGGCATTAAAATCAAAAAAATGAAAAAAATGAGATAGATGGTATTGGTTCTTAACCCGCGATATATATTATAGAATCAAACACAGCTAAAAATAAAATTAATGCATAACGTCACACCCACACGAGAAAAAGTATGGGCTCATATTTGAAAAGGTGCAAATTTTTTCCTAAGGTACCTGTTAAAACGTTGCTATGGATATTAGCCATTCTTATATCCAACAAAATATCTTTGGGTTGCTTAGGTTTCAACTCTTTAGAGGTCAGACGGACTTACGAGCAACTAACAAATATGTGCCGAATTTTTGCGAAGAGCTTATCCAAATCTTCATGCTAAACTATGTTGTATACAAGTTCCAAAAATTAATAATCTTCACTCACGGAAGAATAAATTAATATGTTTAATAATATGTTTAAGGTTTAGCTTAATACCTGTGTTTTAGGTAACAGCCGAATGATATAGATACTTAAATATTTTTTGTAATAAATATACATGTAACTAATAAATATATAAATAAATATATGTTACACCCGAACTCAGGGTGGAAAATAAAACCTACAACCCTGGAGCAGAAAGCAGGGTCACTGCCAACTGTGCCAACGGCAAGTCATGAATTGTTCGCGATCGCGGCGGTATATTGTCGTACTTTTTCTCGAACTAAGGTATCGATATCGCGTTCATTGACAATAATGTTCAATGGGATCCATTCAATGACAAGTAGTCAACATTGTTTCTTGACTTACTAAACTAATCTAAGAATGGCCTAAGTTGGCACCCGTCCTTACGCGTCTTCTTTCAGGCACTCTTACTCATTAGACGTCGTCCCAAACTCGTGTAAGACAGCAGTTTAGTGCACCCGATCCCTAAGAAAGGGGACCGCTCAGACCGGTCCAATTATAAACCAATACCGATAACTTCTTTGCTCTCAAGATTATGGAATCCATAATCAACTACAAGCTACGGCAGAATTAAGAGGAGCACCAGCTGATTAGCGATCGCCAATATGGCTTTAACGGAATCGCTCGGCTGGTGATCTTCAATATTCTTAACTCAGAGATGGGCGGAAGCAGTTGAGAGTAAGGAGAAAGCGCTGGTGGTTAGTTTGGACATAGCGAAGGCCTTTGATCGTGTGTGGCATAGGGCACTTCTAACAAAGCTACCATCCTATGAAATCCCGAGAAATTATGTAAATGGATCGCCAGTTTTTTGGCAGACAGGAACATCACGGTCGTTGTCGACGGTGCATGCTCAAACCTCAAGTCTGTTAATACAGGTGTCTCGCAGTGGAGGCTATTTAATCTCATCCAATTTAAGCCCAACAAGAAACAGGTTTGCGCTTTTGCGGCAAAAACTCTCCAATTCGAAGGCACTCCCTTAACCGCCTCGGCCAGTATCGGCATACTTGGAGTCGACACATCGAGAAATGTGCAATTTCGTGTTCATTTGAAGGGCAAGGCTAAACTAGCCTCTAAGAAACTTGGTGTGCTCGGTAGGGTGAAGTAGTATTTTATGCATTCCCACCGCCTACAACTATACAAAGCGCAGATCCGACCTCACATGGAATACTGCACACCTGTGGGCGGGAGCGCCTCAATATCAGCTACTTTCATTTGACGCTTTGACGATTTGAAGCTTCGATGACAAGGTTCTCTCCGATCAGTTTGATTCTTTGGCGCTGCGTAGAGATGTCAGATCACTCTGCATCTTCTACAGCATCTATCACGGGGAGTGTTCAGCGGAATAGTTTGGACTAATACCTGCAGCAGAATTCCACCACAGGACATCGCGTCAAAATTCCAAATTTCACCCACATCACCTCGATATCCGGAAATCTACAACAATTCGATTTTTACGGCATTTCCTGCCTCGCACAATTTCTATATGGAACCAATTGCAACCTACGGTATTTCCGAACCGATACGACTTAGGGACCGTCAAGAATAGAGCATACTCTTATTTGAAAGGCCGGCAACGCACATGCTAATCCTCTGATGTAGCGGGTGTCTATAGATGTCGCTTTCACTTATCACCAGCTGAAGCAACTGTCCGTTTGCCCACTATCTATACAAATAATAAATCTGTTAAAACCTCCGTTTTATTAATACACTATATATCATCAAGAATAAATTTCAATAGCGCTTTCTTTTTTGTATCAGCGCCATCTCTTATCGTTTTTGGTCGTGCACGTATCACGTAAAAATTACAAAACCAATGTAAATAACTTTAATACATAAAAATTAAACATAACTTACATATATTATTATAGTATAATTTAGTTTTTGTTTCATTGTAATTAAATTTAAAAATAAATATTTAAGAAAATAGAAATAGGTACCTACGCCGCCAACGCCATATGGTCTAAGGAATCTTAAAAACGCACAAAACTTATTTTTGAGTTATTATTTTGTTAAACTTAAAAGTTTACTAAATATGTCGGATAGGAATAGAAATCGTTTTAATATTTTAGATAAACATCATTTTCAATTAATATAGGTACTATTATGTTAAATGTCACTAAATATAAAAACGATATTCTACTATTATAGATGGCGCATGTAGGTGATAAAAAATATAAATTTATAATTTTTAAAATTTTAGTTAAATACCCGTGCGAAGCCGGGGCGGGCTGCTAGTTCTATATAAAAAAAATGTTGACTATCCTTGTTACAAAATATTCTCAGAATCTTAATAGAATAAATTTTATAAAATTAAAATTAATTATGTTGATAGTTTTATGTTTTTTCTCTGCTTTTATATGTTTGTATTGCATTTCATAACTTATTCATAAATATCTAGTTACTGTAAGTAACGTTGATGTTTTAACAAGATAAATAAATAAAAACAATTATATAAAAAGTGAACTACTCTAAAAATCATTAGAGAATCAAAAGGACTAGAACACCTAGTAAAAGGTTTATTTTTTATTATAATTTAGCAAGCACACCTATATATATATATATATATATATATATATATATATATATATAAACAACTAAATAACGTAGAAATTTATACAATGATATAGATAAATAAATTGTAAGTATAAATGAAATTAATCTCAGTGGGTCAGACACATTTGTGCAAATGAACTGCGACTAATCGCTAGTAGCAGCTGCAACTTTAAGTGCTCATGAACAAGATTTCAACTATGAATAGCCGGACGGGGATGAATGGACCTATGAAAATTCATTTTATTATATTTCCGAATCGTATAATTTTGTATGAATTACAAATGAATATAACATTAGGTTTATTTATTTATTTATATTATTTTTTAGTGATGCAGGGGAATCCATTTACGGATGATATCCAGGACGCCCGGGTCGGCAGTCCCAGACCTATGTCGGACTCGGCACTTTGGGAGTGTAATACCGTACTAAACCCCTGCGGGGGCCTTCAGCCGCTTTAATTGGAGGGTCTCGGATCTGCAGGCAACAGGATTCCTCCAGCGACAGGCTGGCCTCGGCAAAAAGGCCAGACTTCTCCTCCATGGGGACTGTCTGGCTCACCTCTGAACAGTCCCGACGATGCCGTGTCTAGCAGGACCGGGTTTCCATCCCGGCTCGACACGGGCACAGGAGCGTTACTGGAGGCGCATCAAGTAGCGCCTCCTACGCACCCCCATTCGTCGCCCGCGGAAGGAGGCCGCGTCGGCGGCAGGGTTGGCATTGTTTTAAACAATTGTTTAAAACAAGTGTTTTAAACAGTGAACAAAAAACAAAACAGCTACCAACTCTCATTTTTCTATTACTGGCCTTACATTCCCAAAACACAGAAATAAGGGGTGGCTCGTGTATATGGACGGATGAGATTTGAGTGTGTACGACGTGCGTGTGGGTTAGCAAGTAAATGTGTCAGGTGATTGTTTGTTAGACGTTTCTTGTTGGAATTACGTTAGAAATTGTTTTTGACTAGGATATTGTCACGAAGCAATTACAAAGAGGAGGTGCCATAAGAAACTTTATTCATATAATGTAGTGTCGCAACTGCGCGGGGGTGCGAGGGGCTTCAAATAGCGGCAAGCCATCTAGCGACCAGTAGCTAAAACACGTAATTGACTAAATTGACAGACGTTATAATTGTTTTACTATATGTCACTAGGTGTCTGCCAGGGCCGTACTCAGAATTTTTTAGTTAAGCATATATGTAATTTGAAGTTGGATGGCACACACTGCTATATAATAATATCATGATTTACTATTGTATTGATAAGCTGATTTCGCTTTGTAGGATTTTAGTACAATGAAAGGTCGTCATCCTATGCTGGAAAATTAAAGCTTGATATTATGTAGCCATGTGTAATATCGATTTGAGATTTTTCTCAATACGTAATTATCGACCTTTTGGTCGATAATTGCGTACTAAAAGTCAATTTGCTTTTGCATATGCAATAAAGTTTTTATCATCGGAGTGATTAAAAAAAAAACGGAAAGGACACCAAAATTGGTAAACCTTTTCCCAAACCAGACGTAGTGTAAATAAAATGGAATAATGCTGTATAATATGATACATAACATGCTTTTATTTTCATAAACAACAGTTATAAATTGTAGATACTGATAGATTTCTTATTATAGCAAGAAAGAATATTTTTTATTAGATCAGATTATCAAATTCAAATATTGAACGTCAAAACCAACTATTATAGGTTCGAACCTTAGCCCAGAATATAAAATTATATAATTAGAATTTTCACTACAATAATTCGACTGAAATTGCCTCGGAAGAACACCTTATCCGCTTGAGTGTCCGGACAATGATCTTTTAGTTTACCAACTGCACAAAACTGCCCAAGGCCTCTCACGTTTTGTTACGTTATTTCCCACCGGTGATAATGTAGTATACGTTAATCAACCTGTAGTTGACAGGTGCACTTTGCGTACTAATGCCCGTGTCAAAAAAAAGTTGACATGGGCAATATAGCCATGGCGACCATTACATGACACGGGCGCTTGCATTTATTGTGGTTAGCTTGTAAACTCTTGTCAACTAGTAGTCGAGACGGACAGTTGAGCGGTTATTCGCTGAGTGAGTGAGGTATCTTCAATAATTATTTTGTAATAACCTTCATCACATACGCTCATTGACAATTTTTTTAAACTTTGTTAATTGAAAGCTTTTGAACAGTATCTGGGATCGTATTGTAGAGATAAATTTCAATTCTAAGTACGGCCCTGGCTAGACCAGTAGTTTTGCTACTTCCCGATAGAGGCATGGTAATCACCGAACTTTCTAGAAAAAATAAATAATATATTTAATTTAAATATTACTTACGAGAAGAAAGATATGTTTATTTCATTTGATTTTGATTTGTTCGTGTAACTTCTACACGATACAACACAGCACTTCATGTTCACAACGTGCGCGGGTCGAGAATATTTTTTAAATATATAAAAAGGAGTTAGTAACGAGAGCAACTTAATTGTCCGGCAACGACAGCTGTACTGACGAAAGCGACAACTGGTGGTAAGTAGATCTACTACGGTTTGATGTGTGGACTACATTGGTGGACGCTAGACTACATTGATTACAACACCTCCTCTTTGTAATTGCTTCGTGGATATTGTATATATATAAATAATTATGTATGGTGTGAATAGATATAAATATTTTATTGACAGGTATAATACCTATAAGTAGAAGGATTATCATTTTAATAATATCTTAAAAAGCACCCCACGCTTTTTTAGGGTTCCGTACCCAATTAGCAAAAACGGAACCCTTATGGATTCGGCAAATCTGTCTGTCTGTCTGTCCGTTCGTATGTCACAGCTACTTTTTTCCGAAACTATAAGGACTATACTGTTGAAACTTAGTAAGTAGATTTATTCTGTGAACCGCATTAAGATTTTCACACAAAAAAAAAATACATTTTGGGGGTTCACCATACTTAAAACTGAAACTCAAAATTTTTTTTTCATCAAACCCATATGTGTTGGGTATCTATGGATAGGTCTTCAAAAATGATATTGAGGTTTCTGTCATTTTTTTCTAAACTGAATAGTTTGCGCGAGAGACACTTCAAAAGTGGTAAAATGTGTCCCCCCACCCCGTAACTTCTAAAATAAGAGAATGATAAAACTAAAAAAAATATATGATTTACATTACCTTGCAAACTTCCACCGAAAATCTAGTAAATATTTTTTTTTTATATAAAAAATATACTATTATTAAAACATCGACCAAAGTTACAAAGAACTACAAGAACATTTATATGATGTTACTTGCTGCTACGGAACCCTTCATGGGCGAGTCCGACTCGCACTTGTTTAATTTTTTACAATAAAATACATTTTTTTCTTATGTACACTATAATTAATTAAAATTTATTTTTTATTAGTTTGATTTTTTTATAAAAGTATGTTTTTTTTAGTTTTTTTTTTAACTACAGTAGAACCTTTATAAGTCGAACATCAAGGGAGACGCCAAAACGCCGTTTTCTACTTATAGAGAATTTCGACTTATGCGGATTTTGATTCGACATAAGGAGGTAGAGATTAATTCTTATAAAGAGTTAGAGAGGTAAAATAAATAAAACATTCAAGTTGCAGAGGTGACACACATATTTTTATTTATTATAAATCAACATTATTTCAAAACATACTTAAAATAAAATAAAGTAGCATTAAAAAAACCAGTATTTTTTGCTTTAGATAATTCGGTTGTTCTCTATCTATAGCATTGTCTAAGGTTTAAAGAGCAGAAAATTCTTGTTCTTCAGAGTTGCTCTTCAGAGAGCTTGAAATCCGTTTAACGAAAACCGAGATTAGAATCGAACTGTGAACTCGATTAAGTAAAACGTAGTTTTATTAAACTTGGTTTCGAATACAAATAGTGAAATCGTATATATTATATAGTATTTTTTGTTTTAGATAATTCGGTTGTTCTCTATCTATAGCATTGTCTAAGGTTTAAAGAGCAGAAAATTCTTGTTCTTCAGAGTTGCTCTTCAGAGAGCTTGAAATCCGTTTAACGAAAACCGAGATTAGAATCGAACTGTGAACTCGATTAAGTAAAACGTAGTTTTATTAAACTTGGTTTCGAATACAAATAGTGAAATCGGCCCTAAATTGCTTTCTAAGAAACAATGGTGTACTTACACTGTCGGTGAATTCTCGCCGGTCGGTAAGTTGGTAACTTATTTATTTTCGAACAATAGAGTTGTAAAAATTGTAAAATAAAACATTGCTATGTTCGAGATACAGAGGTAAATTTAATTTTTCGAGTTAAGGAGGGAAAATATGTAATAAAATGGCTTGGAGGGACTCACTGATTATTTCGACTAATAGAAGGTTGAGATATCGAGTAATGGAAGTTTTGGTGTTTAAAGGGAAGGGAACAAAACATCTTTTCGAGATTTGGAGGTTTTCAACTTATCAAGGTTCGACTTAACGAGGTTGTACTATTTTTTTTTTTTTTTTTTTGTTGAATTTTCTATAAAAGAGTTTTTTTAGTTTTTTTTTACTATTTATTATTTATTTTATTCAAGGTCATAACTTATCCGCGAAATAAGTTATTTGGGCTCCTGCTGTTTTTTCGGTTGAAAAAGCTGGTTTTCAGATTAGTCAGTAACTTATACGAGAAATTGGTGATCGAGTAATGAATAACAAATCGCTAATCCTAAAGATTCTGGTAAGGATAACAGGGCTAACTATTTAAATTATTACATTGTCATCAGTCCCGAAGTCGGTAACTTATCCGAGAAATAGGTGATCGAGTAATGAAAAACTAATCGCTAATCCTGAATATCCTGGTAAGGATAAGAGGACTATTTAAATTAGTGCATTGTCATCGATCCTTCGATAAGTCTACTAAGTTTATATGAAATCTGAACGTTTGAAGTAGGTCAAAATGACGTCTAAAGGAGTTGGTTACAAACATACAAACAAACAAACAAACAAACAAACAACAGGTGAAGCTAATAAAAATAGTGTAATAAAAAAGATTCGCTTTGGCGACATTTTAGTGATTTTAATGCTGGAGGTGGTGGTGAAAATGGTACAGTAGGTATAGAACTTTGTATAGGAGATCGAAAAAGAAACTTCATTATCGAGGGTATGTTTCTTGGGTACAGTTGTTCAGTATGACCAGGAGATCATGTCGTTAAAATATCATCGATTGTCCCAGACTTAACCAGTACATTAGAGTAGAAGTAATATGGCTGTTTTACTAATAAGATATACATACATTCTTATTAATTAATTTAAAACAATGTTTTAAACATGTTTAAAACGTGTTTTAAACAGCTGCATAAAAAACCAAATATTTTTTTGTTTAAAACATTTTTTTTTAATATTTTGTTTTAAACATGATGTTTTGTTCTTTTTTAAAAAAATTGTTTTTTTTCCAACCCTGGTCGGCGGCGTCCTCTCTCACCCGCTCGTCGGCCTCCTTCTGGAACATTACTGTCTCGCAGAAGGAGACCATTGCCTTCCAGGACTCGTCGTCGCCGAGCATCGCGGTGATGACGCTCGGGAGCCACAAGTCCCCTCCGAGGACCGACGTCAGACCTTGACGCAGCGCCGTCCCATAACATTAGGTTTATAAACCTAGATAGGTAAACTAAATTTAATTTTTATTTAATTGTGCAATCATCGCTAATTCATAGCTTTTAGATTCGATCTAGGATAGTACCTACGACTAAGAAATGATGTTCGAGTGTGAGGCAATACTGCAAGATGTTATAAATATTATAAAAGTAAAAAAGCAGGAACAATTTTATTATTAGCGTTTTTGGAATAAGCCAAATTAAGTAATATGATTTTTATGATATCGAAGTCTGTACTCGTAAAGTACTCGTATATAAGAAAAGAGAAGTTTTTAAACCACAGTTTCGATGAGTAGGTACCTTAATATAATGTCTTTTAAGTTATGAAATCCTTCTATATTTTTATGTTTTCTTTATAATCAGGAAATATTTTATATTGTCATACCTTATAGTATGTAAAACTAAACTTACAAACACAAATGAAATTACGAAAACAAGTCACAATAACTTAATACTTTAAATAAAAAAAGGGTTTTGTTTTAGTATGACCTATCAAATGCAGATGCTATCTGTGTCAAAGTGACTGCAATAAATTTCCCGTGTATGTTTGTGGCAGAGGCGGTACATTTTCTAAATTATAGAAATTTTGTTTTTGTCATAAAGCCCAAATTCTCAATTGAAGCTATTCCATTTCCTGCAGTAAATAAGTAATTTATATTATCCAACCAACAATGCAGAAGTGTGGCGAATTAAACTCCAATCCTTTATGGAGAGAAGGTCTTTGCCCAGCTGTGGAAATTAACACTTTGTTTTAATTTAGTTCAGTTCACGTTTATGGACATATCATACAACGCAATATAGGAGTTATTTTCTTATGATGAATCGTCTAAAAATATAGCTGTATACTAAAATATTTTTGTATAGATAATAATCCAATGACATCATAATGTCCCAAGGATTATAGAGTCATGTGGGTCAAGTGTGCGCAATTAAGCTTTGTCACCTTCCTGAAATGAAAATTATAATCTAAATGAAACTAAACAGTATTTATTTGTTATAATATTTATTAATCAAATATAATGGCACAAATTCTTTGAACTAAAAAAATACAAAGGTAGTCAAAATGCGTACACTTACCCGAGTAGAGGGGTAACTGTGCGCAGTAGTGTGTACCACATAAATCAACAACATTTTGAGTTGTTAATATACTCAAAAGCTTATAATTTAACTTAAGTATCTAATTGTGTTTCAATAACGAAGAAATTAAAAACAAAAATTAAATAACTACCAACAAATGAGATCAACAACTTAATTAATAAAATTACTTATTTATCAGCACAGTTATCACATTTGAAAATGCCACATTCAAAACTGGTGCACTGTTCGTGTCACCAGCTATCACAAGCGCTACATTTTATCCAATCTTCAGTAGGTGGATATATATATCTCTCTCCACATAAAGGACAGTAATATTCATTCTCCATATTTTCTGTTCTCTTATTTCTACCAATCTTTTTATTAGCAGTCTTAATTGTTTTATGTGCAGTCTTTTTCGTTTGAAGTCTTTGTTTTAAATCTAATCTTACTTTCTTTTTAGCCAATTGTTCTTCTTTATCCTTTTCCTTATTTTCTAGTTCCGATTTGAAAGGACTGTCAGTAGCTATTATTGACTGTTTACCTCTCTTTCGGCGATTTTGTGTTGTTGCTTTTGGCAACGGCTTTATCGAAGACAAAGTTATGTGCCCTTCACTGGTTGAAGGTACATATATATCCGAAAATGCCATTGCAACTGATTCCGATAAAGATATGTTTGAAAAGTTCTCTTTTGATAACAGCCTAGAAGATGTTGATTGAGATTCAGTGGCCATCAAGGGTTCTATAAAGGGTAGATCTGACGGTGTAGATGCTATTATGTTTTGCAAAGATGAGTCTTGATTTGAATCTGAAAGTGCAGGTGGCAAAGAAGATACGTTTGTCAAAGGCTGTTCACGTGATGTTGAAGCTGTGGGCTCTTGTTGAATGTGTGCAGGTTTAGCTGCTGCAGTCGGAACAGTCTCTTCTGTATTTGGGGCTAGAATTACGTTTGTAACAGAAGCTGCCGTAAAATCTTCTTCCGAAAAGATATTTGCATCTATAGGCCATATCCCGGAAACTTTGAAGCCTGAAGCTGCATTGCTTAGAGTTGCTGCCTTTTTGAAGGCCTCATTTACCAACTGAGCTACTTCTGTTTGTCCAATTACACGGCCTGGGTGGTGGCTTAGCCATTTATCACATTCATAAGCAAATTTAACTTTTAAAGGGCCAAAGAATCCGCGATCCAGCGGTTGCATTTTGTGGCTGCTGTGTGGTGGCAGGGTCAGTACATGGATGTTATTATCCCGACAAAAGTTTATTGCAGCTAAAGAAATGTGACTGCTGTGATTGTCCAATATCAGTAAGATAGGATTGTCGTTTGTTGGCTGGACATTATCTTTAAAGTGGCAGAGGTAGTCTATAAATAGTTCATTATTTATAAAACCAGAATCGGAAACCATTCCAATACTTCCATCAGGTGCATTATTCAATAAATACCCTTGCATTCTTTTTCTAGCAAAAATAAATGCTGGCGGTATGAAATTTCCAGTTACACTCATCGCGCAGACAAGTGTAATAGTTTGCCCTCTTTCAGCTGAAACTATTTTCCCTACCAGTTTTTTTCCTTTCATTGAAACCACCTTAGGTATTTTTTTAGGCACAGTATTAATACCACATTCGTCCATGTTAAATATTCGACTAGGCGCAAAATTATATTTTTTGTATAGTCTCCAGATTGGAAAAAAATTTATTCACCTGGGCTTTATTGAACCCCATCGCCCTGGCGATGCTAGTGGGGGTTGGTTGTCGTAATTTCAGTTCAGGGAATCGTTTCATAAACCCATAAACCCAGTCGCGTCCAGCTAATTTCGAGGATGTGTTGAAGCGATGCGGAATTTTATTTATTTCAGCATATTCATAAATTAATTTCCGAAGACTGACTATGGTAAGCCCATAGTAAAGATCATCAGACTTTTTCACGTATTGGTATATTTCTTCTTCTTGAGCCTTTGTAAATGTTGGAAAATATCTTCCCATACTTTCTGCCGCCTTTCCAAGTTTAAGGCGTTTTCTCAAAGTACTCTCTTTTAAACCAACTTGTGAAGCAGCTTTGCGTTTAGTAGTACCTATTGCTATTAACTCTTTGGCAGCTTCTAGCTGTTCATTCGTTACCACACATCTGTCGGGAGCCTTCCGTTGGTAATTTCGAGGTATTTCAAGTAGTTATTCTGGTTTCTGAAACAAAATATTACAGTATTTACCATCGGCCTTACATAAAATAAAGCAAAAATAATCAAAAGGGGTAAGTGTGCGCGCGCACACTTACACGACAAGCTTGTGCGTACACTTAACCCCACTTATCAAATTAAAACATTGTCAAAATTGTTAATTATTGCGTCATCCAAGAAATTCAAACACTGTCAATTTTTAACCCTTGAAATATGTAAATATCGATGACAATTAAAAGATTTTATAAAATCATACACAACTACAAAAGATAACACTGTAAATATGATCAAATATCGTAAGAAATTAAACAAAATAATTTACTTGCCTGCAAAAACAAAATGATGCGCGGCCGGTCGCTGACGAACTGGCACTTCGTTCCACGTCGTGCGGGGCACTGTAGAGGGGGGACGCCGTTTTTTAGTTATAAACGGTTGTCGAGTTACTTAGCGTGCGTACACTTACCCGCTGCGTACACTTGACCCACATGACTCTAACCCTTTTCAACACCCAGGGTTATACAAGGTTGATCGCAGATGTAGAAGTTTCTATATTGGTCAAACTAAGTGAACTTGAACACATAAAAGCTGTAAAAAACAACGACCAACAGAAGTCGGCAATCGCAGAACATCTATTACAATCGGGATCGCACCACTGAATAGAATTTCATAATCCCAAGTTTCTCTCTAACGAACGCTTCTATTTACCGAGGAAGTTCACGAAGCTATAGAAAATAGAAAGTTCAAAAATTTCAATCGCAAAGATAGTTTTGTGTTGATAAATGCGTCGAATTCAGTATTGATACTTTGTCAAATTACGAGTAATAAGAACTGATTTTAAATAAAACAAAAAAGTGACGTTGCTATTGTATTTTGCCGGGAGTGTGTGTCGAATATAAGTGATGAGGTGCGCTTAAAAAGAACTAGACGGAGGGAAGAGAGATACTGCCAGTGACGGCTAACAGTCGACACATCGCTTCACAGCATTCTCGTCGTGATCTCGGATCATGTAACTAACTGATCCAAAATATTGACCATAATCGTTAAATAACTATATCGTGGTATGTACTCGTTTTTATTCTTAAAAAAATAAACTATGTAGATTCATATTTCAAAATGGACCCTACATAAGCATTAAAACGTATAATCGGGGCAAGGCAATTTTTAAACTCCATAGTCAATCTTAGGATAAATCCTAACATTAGATTGGCTTGAGACGTTATATGATTAATATGGCGAGCAAAAGTTAACATATGATCTAAGAAAACACCTAAATCTCTAATCTCAGAATTTCTGACTCTGATTTGTACTCAAATAAAGTCCTCCGTTTCCTTGTAAATATTACAACGTTACATTTTATTTACATTTAACTGTAAAAGGTTATATTTACGGTAACTATCTAGGTTATCCAGTTCATCCTGAAGTAATACGCAGTCATGAGGCAAGTCAATTATTTTGAATATCTTCATGTTATTCGCATAAAGTGATACAATATATTACAATTATAAGTAATCGAATAATGTCATTGATAAAAATGTTAAATAATAATGTTCCGAGATGCGAGCCCTAGGGAAGTGGGAGGACCAGAGGTAACAGGCACAAATGATGAATAAAAATCGTTAATAGCAACAGCTTGACTGTGATTGATTGTTATCAATAAGGTTAAAACCAACGAAGCCAGTTACCGTGTATACCAACCGCACCAAGTTTCTTGATCAACAGAGAGTGAGAGATCTTATCAAAGGCCTTTGGATAGTCCGTGTACACAACATCCACCTGACCACCTTTTCCTATTGTTGGTGTTGGTGTAAGTAGAAAGTAAAAGAAAAATAGTGGCTAGATTCGTTTAAATTCATTCAATAGTTTTGGCGTCATGCATGGCTAAGATACAGACAGACAAAAAACAGACAGAAAGACAAAATGAAAAAAAAACACATATTTAGGTTCAATATCATATATATATATATATATATATATATGATATATATATATATATATATATATATATATATATATATATATATATATATATATATATATATATATATATATATATATATATATAGGTATATAATAGAGTGCCAAAATTTTTTTTTTTCAAAATAATTTATAGTACAGATTTAACATGTTACAGTTTTCGATAATTATCCAATGGATTTTGTCTAAGCTCTCTGTTCATTCACATATGATAAATAATATTATAGTTTACAATTCATTTAACGATTCATGCAATATTTGTGCCAATAAAGACAAACACTATATTCAAAAGCATACGATATAGCCTTAATAACAAACTATATCTCATAAAATTCTTAAAATAAAATCTTTATTAAATGATTGTAACATTATTAAATGCTTAGTGCTATTTATACACGAATACTTTAAATTAAAAAGGCGAATATATTTATAGAGGTATTACTCTAAGAAATATCAAAAAATACTCTATCGGTTTTTTTATTTAAGTGATTTTTAGAAAGAAAAAACATTATCCCAAAAGTGAAGGTTTTATGGAACGTCGTCTATTGATATCATAAAACGAGCCGTCCACAAGTGTGAATGATAGACCTGCGTCGGTTATGAAATTCGACCTATAGGTAAATCCAGGATGACCCAGTTTTTGAATGTGAAGTTACATACTGACCCAGTCTGTTCACAAATGTATAGATAATTTACTGAAAGATGACCTTCGTAGGATTTCTGTGAAAGATGAGTGGGGGAGGTGTGTCGAGAAGACAATGTCGTACATATTTTAAGCGGGCACGCCCCATTCGTACAAAGGCGTAATTTATAGGACTGCGCGGAGACGGGTGCCTGAGTTATATCCCGACGATAGCGACGAGCTTTTAACTGCCTAATGGAGCGATTTACTCCAACCACCTTGCCTACTTTCCTTCTTTACGACCAAGTACATCTTTTAATACTCTGGAATTGAGTAGATAACGACTATATTCAATTCAATACATACATATTCTTGATGATTTTTTTTCAATTTCCTAGGTGTCTTATAGTTATCAACGAAATGCAATATTTTTGTAAATTATGTACGCAGAAATAAGAAAAAAAAGTACATAAACGTTGATATATAATGCGTATATCATATTGTTGTTTAAAAGGAATCGTGGATCACAGGGTTTGGCGTTCGGATAAAAATATTGAAAGAAATAAAGCTATATATATATATATATATATATATATATATATATATATATATATATATATATATATATATATATATACTCACTCATTTATTTTAATTAATTTAATAAATTATTTAGTAATAATATTGATTTATTTATTATATTTTCCTAGACTAGAGAGAATCGCTTGTTTGTATTGTTGGTTAAGAATCTTTATGTCTTAATTATTTGAAAATGCTTCTCGCCCTCTGTTGAGAAAATTTGAATTATTAAGTAAATTGTATTTAAGAAAGAAATAAAAATTTTGATTTGACAATATTTAATTTGTATTTATTTATTCATCATTAGATATATATTCCATAAAAATTCCAGTAAAAATATCAGATACGACTTTTAACTACACTCATTTGCAAAAAAAACGGGCGGTTTCGATTTTCTTCCTGGCTGAAAAAAATAAAATACCAAAAAGGTTTTAATCATTTGAACATGTTACTGGCCAGTTATAAAAGTGCCATAATGTTTATAAGAGTACATTCCAAATTCAAATTTTTGACTGAGCCTGGTTTTCAAAGAAAATAACTTTTAACTACATTTTGTGGCGCGAATTCCCTATAGTTAATATCGACTCTAATTAACTTTTTGTCAATTTTTATTAAATTATCTGGTGTCCTTGACATTTAAAAGTATTGTTATTGCTGTTTAGCAATCTCGAAAATGGTAGATAAAGTGATAAAAGCGAGCAAAATTATTGCGCTGCTTGAAGAAGTTTGCAGTCAATGCTTCGTGGCTCAGAGGCTAAATGTGAGTCGGTCGACAGTTCAAAGGACCTGGCAGCGCTATCAAGAGACCGGTTCCGTCAAGAGAAGGCCTGGTTCTGGCAGAAAGACATGTACCGAACCACGGGATGATCGTTTTCTAGTTAGTCAAGCGTTGAGAAATCGCAAATCTTCTTATGTGGACCTCAAGAACACCCTCGAAGAAGTAAGAAATGTGCAAATTAGTCTATGGACGGTCAGGAGGAGGCTTCTCGCTGCTAATATACACAGTCATCGCCCGGCACGCGGCCCTAAATTACTCCGTGGACATCGAGTTGCCAGGCTTAGCTTCGCTCGAAATTGTGTGTCATGGACTCATGAAGACTGGGATAGGGTATTGTTCTCCGATGAAGCCAGGATATCTCTGCATGGTGAAGACCGACGTCGGCGAGTGCTACGTAGACGAGGAGAACGCTTTGCATAGGCATGTTTTGAAGAAATCACACCTTATTGAGGGGGCTCTGTTATGTTTTGGGCAGGAATAAATTCTATGGATCGTACGGAGTTAGTCTTCATCGAAAACGGTACACTGACTGGACACCGATACATAACGGAAGTTCTAATTCCTTATGCACAACCCGCTTTAACCGCACTTGGCGAAAACTCAATTTTTATGGACGACAACGCTCGCGCCCACCGGTCTGGCGGTGTGGATGCGTATATGCTAGAAGTCGGAATTCGTCGTTTGGACTGGCCAGCTAGAAGTCCGGACCTCAATCCCATAGAGCATGTCTGGGACGTTCTGAAGCGACGAGTGAGATCAGTGCAGCCGGCTCCGCAGACCATCAGAGAGCTAAAGAATGTGATTACCGCAGAGTGGGAACGTATTCCCCAAGAAACCATAAAAGATATACTCACTAGCATGCCCAGACGAATGCAAGCTGTGATTTCAGCAAGAGGGGGTCACACTCAATACTAAACTTTTATCTGCTTTTAATGTATTCAAGAAAAACAAAGAAATTAACGCGTTTCATTTTTATTTAGCGAGCAGGTACAATCATAGTGTTTTGAGCTTAAACATTATTTCTTAATAATTTAATTAAAATGTTATGATAAAACTGATGAAAACTATTCCTTCCTAATTAATTTATAAAATTCTGAGGATACCAATACCTAAAATTGTCAAACAAACTAATAGTAACTATAAAATAGTTCTTTGCTTAAGTGCCCGTTTTTTTTGCAAAAGAGTTTATTTGTAAAACTATATATACCTACAGTAGGCGCGCGAGTTCATGTCCATCCTGAGGAATGCGGTAGTTCTGTGACCTATCATAATGTCGATATCGATAATCTCATTTGGTCAACCATAATATCTATTCCATATTTATTGCAACTTTAAGTAAGTAAATATTTATTTATTTACTAGCGGCTCGCCCCGGCTTCGCACGGGAATTTAACTAAAATTTTAAAAATTATAAAGTTATATTTTTTATCACCTACACCTGCGTCGATACTGGAAAATATTTTATAATAGACGGATTGATTTGTCAAATCAACTTCGAAGCAAAAGCAACCCCCTTTTAACCCCGTTAGGGAATGAATTTTGATAAAATACGAAACACGTCTTCAATCAATTCTGTTAAAGAATATTTTATGCAAAATTTGAAGTAGATTGGACCAAGGAACTACGTTGTCCCATACAAACTTTGCCCCCTTAGGGGTAGAATTTCGTAAAATCCGTTCTTAGCTGACCTCTCCTCGGCAAAAGGAATATTCCTACCAAATTTTAAGTCTCTAGATCTTATAGTTCCAGAGATATCGTAATGAGTGACCTTTCGCTTTTATATATTAAGATAAAGATTATAAAACAGACTCGTTAACAGATTTATTATATGTATAGATAGTACGGATGAAACATTTGAACTGATTTTTTTATTTATTATATTTTCATTGATGAATATCACTTTTTAATAGGTATTATTCCCGACGACACAAAAATCATAAAAATCGGTCAACTCGGTCTCGAGTTATAAACAGTGTAACTAACACGACTTTCTTTATATATATAGATTACAACTTAAATAGCTATAACCATCCAACTTTGTATAATCAACAAATACATAACGACCAAGACCATAGTACACTAAGGTACTAAATGCAAAATAAAAATATTTTGTTAAATACGGGCGAGTCTCATTCTTTTGGCCGAAGTTTTGGTCAGCGCGATTCAAAAAATTATATGATATTCTGCGCCATCTATCGTATAATGGTAGAATATCGTTTTTATATTTAGACAAACATAATTTAACATAATAGTATATTAATTGAAAATGATGTTTATCTAAAATATTAAAACGATTTCTATTCCTATCCGACATATTTAGTAAACTTTTAAGTTTAAGAAAATAATAACTCAAAAATAAGTTTTGTGAGTTTTTAAGATTCGTTAGACCAGATGGCGTCTATGTCGCGTAGGCGTATTTCTATTTTCTTAAATATTTATTTTTAAATTAAATTACAATGAAACAAAAACTAAATTATACTGTGAGTTATGTATAATTTTTATGTATTAAAGTTATTTACATTGGTTTTGTACTTTTTACGTGATACGTGCACACAGAAAAAAACGATAAGAGATGGCGCTGATTGAAATAAAAAATAAAAATTTATTCTTGATGATATATAGTGTATTATTGAAACGGAGGTTTTAACAGATTTATTATTAGTATGGATTTATTTTTATTTAAAACTTTATTACACACGTTATTAAATAATAGCATTGAAGAAAAGAAAAAAAAAAAAACTGTAAATGTGCAATGGCGGCCTTATCATGCTTATGTATTATAAAAGGTTTTTTTCTATTTGAACTTGTTGAAGGCGAAGTACTCATGGTTTCGTAAAAAAAACAATACAATAGCAGTCAATAGTTTTTAGTATTGACAAGCGCGCGTCACCGTCAAAGACAACACTCGATTGCGGACGAATGCGGCGAGGTGGGTGAAGGCGGGGCGCGCTGCCCCCGCCCTTCACCTCAGGCCCAGATGAACATGACAGACATGAACTCGCGCGCGTACTGTATGTATGTGTTAATATTATATTATATAATATTCATATTTATATTTTATAAAGCATAAGAGTATGTTTTACTTTATTTGTATAAACGTGATAATCTCGACATCCTGTCGTCCGATTTTAAAAATTCCTTTACCGTTAGAAAGTTTCATTATTGAGAAAGTTCAAAAACAAATAAATTTATAGAAATCAAAAATTATTTGAAAAAATCACAAAACTGTGTTAATCCGAGATATATAATCAATATTGAATATTTTTGAACTTTGACGTTTTATATACTTTTTAACTTTTATAATGTTTTTTAATTCTTATAGTAACGAATACGTCCAATATTCATTATATTGGAGTTTGATTTCACTAGTGCAAATGTAGAAATATATTTAATATTAAAATACTATTTAATTTAATTCCCTCTTCAGTGAAAATTTATATCAACTGCATAATATCGTTTATTCTTTGTGCAGAAAAATATAGATGTTTGTTTAGTTGTTTGGGAGTTTGAATGGCGACAGCGGGAGCGCATACGAGCTGTGGGACTTAGAGATGGGACACAGAAAGTTTTTCAATAAAACATAGTCCTCAGAGACGACATTTCAATGGAGCTTAGTTCTATCTTTACGGCCGGTGCGCAAACGATCTGCTCTTCCTCTGAAAATAATCCAATAATCTAAAATAATACTTGAATCAACAAATAAAGGGAAATATAGTTTATATTGCTTATATGTTTAAGTGTTTCTGTATATTATTTAAGCGTTAATTCTAAATAAAAAAGGCTATCTACGGTTTTAAATTTCAAAAGTTTAAATTATATTGTTTTTCAAGAGAACTAAGAAGTTAGTTAAACTTAGGTAATCGTCTTAAAGTCAGCTTGGCTATTACTTTAAACTTGATTGCAATCTACGAATTTGGAACGAAACTCGTGCTATCTTTGGAAACCTTACACTATATTACCAGTGGTCGGTACTGTGTTTTGCTAGAATGAAGTAAGCATGACGAACTTTTGTAGAGCGTTTTGGATTGCACGTCAAGAGCGATCCTCGGAGCCTGCTTGGGTCTATGCAAAGGTAAAACTATTTCGTTTAATGCTTTGCCACACTAACATTTTTATAAATTAAACGCTTAAATTATTAAAACATTTTTTTTAATAAAGATAAAACTATGAAACCAATTAATCATTTTTAAAATGTCAAAAAATTACAATGACTAAAATTGCGCAACAAGCGGATCATATAGCATCGAAGAAAATAAATGACAACTTGGACCACGAAAGACGCCTAATACATCAATAAATCTTTGATAAGATGTTTATGAAACACAAAAAAAAATTATAGTACTGTTCTTAATAAGGGTAACTGGATAGCCCTTATTTCCGAGTAGTTGGTCAGCTAATAAATTAACGAGAAGTTGTAATTGATTGTTATAATTCAATTCGTAGTGTAGTCATTAGGAGAAACAATTAGGTCGATTGTGGATTACTAAGGGTGATTGCACAGCCGAACGAGGTATTTGTGTCACATCGAGCGATCGATTCGCCCGCTCCAACCAATTACTGCCGATACACGACCGAATATTGTTCTCAATACATCCGATACAGAGAACATGGAACACGGTGCGGAGTAGCTGTCGCGCTTACATCATGCGCCTTGCTTAGAACGCCACCTGCCTTTTTTGCGCATTCAACTTTAGTGCTATAAGAAAATGACGTAATAATTTTTTTATCCATTTCGAGATATGACTATAAAAATTATGCTATAATAAAATAAAATTTAAAAAGAGATATATCTCAATACCTGTACTATGTATGAAGCAATAAATATGTTACGTTTAAAAAAATGAATTTATAAATTTATATCGAAAAATTGAACATTAAATTTAAATTAAACACTACGTTTTCAGCAATAAATAATTATCCTTGTATATCGTACTCTAGCAATATATACGAGTACCTGCGGTTAAATAAAAAGTATAAATTAGATTCTCGGGAAGGTCTTATGTTGAGTAAGTAACACATGCATATTTGAGTAGACTACTTCGTACAGAGTAGGATAAGAAGAGCATTGAAGTGTGAATCAGATACCGGGAGTCGTTTAATAACGTTTCCTACAGTTCAAACTCGCAGAACGGTGGAATTTCTTTCTTGTGCATTTCCAATTGTGCACAAGATTTCTTTTTCTAGCTTCTTTAAATTGCGCTTACGATATCAGTTTTTAAATTCCTTGTAAGCTATTTTAAAAAGTTCTTCGATATTGTTGATTACGATTGCAGAAATAACAATTAACATTGGTTTTATAACAAAATTGTACATTATTTATGTAAATTTATGATATAACTCATAAAAATATATATCTGGAGGCACGGCAGTGCCTCCGCCAAGTCGAGCAAAAAAAAAAAGTGGCACGGCCGTACTATCTTTTCTCGAAGCAACTCAGGCCATTTTCGACCCCCTATAACTTCGTTGTGGATAAAACTAGAAGTCTGAATTTTCAATACCCAAGCAGGCATTGTATAAACACGGTATATTTCAAATTTCATTCAATTTGAACCAGTTGTTTAAGAATTATAATTAGTCAAAGTTTCGAATTTTGTCACTCACTGACTGACCGATCATCAAAACTCTAAGGCACTTCTAGCAGACATAAAAGCTTCAAATTTAGAATACCATTAGTGTTTAGTATATAAACCAAGGAAAAATTCAAATATTTTGCAATTTCGGTCCAGTTTTCTAGATACACCAACTGCATAAATAACTTTGTAATCCCATATAAATATATAGGATTACAAAGTTACATTTGCAGTGAATGAATCAATGTACCCGTACAAGTATAACATAGTGGAATAATAGGTGTAGATAGGTACCTAGATATAATTATCTTCAAAGGTAACCTGTAAAATTATCAACGGAATGAAAAAGCAAGAATGGGACATGTCTTATGTAGCTGTACCAAAATAACGCAAAGTATTAAAAAACACTAATAAATCATAACCGCGACTGGCTGAGGTGATTTGCCCGCTCCACGGCTTCCACGCTTCCCGTACGTAAGTTATTTTATTTTATTCAGTTGGCAGCTATATTAAACCTATCCCTCTAATCGGTTTCTACACTGCATTGTAGCAAAACGCTCAATCGCTTGGCGGCACGTCTTTGCCGATAGGGTGGTAACTAGCCACTACCAAAGACTCCCACCAAAGCAGATCAGAGAAAGAAAATTTACTCTGCCGGGGATTGAACCCGGGATCTCCCGCTTAATATACAACAGCGCGCATCATTTCGCCAGCGTGATCATCATTTTTGAGTTCATATAATTATGTCATTATTAGAATGCACCTGATTGATTAAGTGAGTCATAACAGCAATAACTGTTAATTAATGTATATTAACATTAAATAAATAAAAATAAATATAGAAAATAAGGACTCAAAATAACTTTTGTATTTTAAAGCTATAACTTCTTGATGAGAGTAAATTTTTATACGATGCGCGTGTACTCTGTGACAAAAAACCGACAACATAAAGCTAAGTAGTAGGCGCCGCGCAATTGCGCTAACTTACTTCATTGCGCTGGATGTGTCAACTCACTTTTTACAAGCTTTTATTTTGTTTCAACTGTCTCGATATTTGTCATCAAATCTTGCAAATTAAATTTGATCCAAAATAATAGTAAATCATGTGACAATGCAATATTATGATTACATGGTGCTGATTTGATGGAGGAGCTAGAAGGTAGCCAAAGGAAGGATTTTGGGCCCGTTTGAGTCCTCTAGACGAGTAAGTTTGTCTTTCAATGGTAACCAGGGTCTGGTGATGAAGTTGGAATGTGGTCATAGGAACTCAGTAATGAAACGACGCAACCCCATCGAGTTTTGGCTCGTTTTATTCGCCTTGACGAGTACTTTGTTTTTAGATGGTTACCAGGGTTTGATCGGATGATGGAGCTGTAAGGTGGCCATAGGAACTTCGCAATGAAACTAAACAACCTCATCGAGTTCGGGCTCGTTTCAATCCTCTTGGCCAGTAGTTTATCTTTCAATGGTAACCAGGGTCTGATGATGTAGCTAAAAGGTGGTCAAAGGAAGTCAGTAATGAAACGATGCAACCCCATCGAGTTTCAGCTCGTTTAATTCGGCTTGACAAGTATTTTGTTTCAAGACGGTTACCAGGGTCTGATCTGATGATGGAGCTGAGAGGTGGCAATAGGAACTTTGCAATAAAACGACACAACCTCATCGAGTTCGGGCTCGTTTGAATCGTCTTGACGAGTAATTTATCTTCCAATGCTAACCAGGATCTGATGATGGAGCTGGAAGGTGGTCATAGGAACTCTATAATGAAACGACGCAACCACAACGAATTTAGGCTCGTTGATTCGTCTTGATGAGTACTTAATTTTTAGATGGCTACCGGGGTCTGATCTGTTGATGGAGCTAGAAGGCAGGCAAAAGTACTTCGCAATGAAACGACAAAACATCATCGAGTTCGGGCTCGTTTGGATCATCTTGACGAATAGTTTGTCTTTCATGGTAACCAGGGTCTGGTGATGGAGCTGAAAGGTGCCCATAGGAACTCTGTAATGAAACGACGCAACCCCATCGAGTTCGGGCTCGATTGAATTGTCTTGACGAGTAGTTTGTCTTTCAAAGGTAACCAGGGTCTGATGATGGAGCTGGAAGGTGATCATAGGAACTCTATAGTAAAACGTCGCAACCCCATCGAATTTTGGCACGTTTGATTTGTCTTGACGTTTACTTTGTTTTTAGATAGTTACCAGGGTCTAATCTGATAATGGAGTTGGAACGCAATCATAAGAACTTCGCAATGAAACGACACAGCCTCATCGAGTTCGGGCTCGTTTGAATCCTCTAGACGAGTAGTTTGTCTTTCAATGGTAACCAGGGTTTGATGATGTAGCTAGAAGGTGGTCATAGGAACTCTGTAATAAAACGACGCACCCCAATTGAGTTTCGGCTCCTTTGATTCGTTTTGACGAGTACTTTGTTTTAGTGGGTTTTCAGGGTCTGTTTACAGATGGCGCGCAGCAACCATTAAGTCGGCGCATCGTCTTATTATAAGTATAACTTTTTACGTACGTACATAAGTATACATTGACTTTTTTAAATATTTTTTAAAAGTTTATTTTTATGGAAGTTTAGGTGTAAAAAATCGACAGCAATCTGACAACACTGTTTCCGGCTAAACATACTTCATTCATCTTTCTTGTCAAGTATTTCAAGTTGTCAACTTGAGATCACAATATGTATGACATGACAATCAAATTATATATCTGTATCGTATCGGAAAAGAAAAAGAGGAAGAATATCTACAAAAATAAGAAAAGCTCATTAGACCTAGCGAAGGCTTTAAGAAAATACGTTGTTGATATTAAAGAAGTAGAAGACACCGGAAAGGAAAATAAGTAGGACTGTCTACAAAAAGAAATGAGATGCCATCAAAAACATAACTTGTAAAAAGAAACCAAGTCTCGCAACTCACTTCTTCTTCCGTAAAAAGTCGTGAGATCCATGTAATACCAAGTCGGCTAATTTATTCAATCCCTACTTAAGGGTTCTTCTGTTTTAAGTTATTACGTTAGTAGCTAACCTGACAACATCGTATAGTGATCATATCAATATTAAAAATCTTTGATGTTTTAAATATGAAAACAATGTATCTAAGAAGTAACACATAGGAATATTATATTAAATTAGATTGTTTAGTGCGATTGCCAAGTCAGTCTATTTATTTAAAACATCAAAGATTTTTAATATTGATATGATCACTATACGATGTTATTAGGTTAGCTACTAACGTAATAACTTAAAACAGAAGAACCCTTAAGTAGGGATTGAATAAATTAGCCGACTTGGTATTACATGGATCTCACGACTTTTTACGGAAGAAGAAGTGAGTTGCGAGACTTGGTTTCTTTTTACAAGTTATGTTTTTGATGGCATATGTTATAAATGTACCCATCAAACGGTGCGAGCTTTATCTGTATTTGTCTAAAATATATAATTTATTATTATGTTGAGGTAATTTTATTGTAATTATTGAAAAAAGAAGTATAATGTCAAATCTACATAGAACACAATCTCGTTTGACAAGATTAATGGTTTATTCCTGTTGTTGAATATAGACTGCTCTAATGCTAATTTCATCCCCAAGAGGACAAACAGTTTCCTATTTAACTTCGCCATTTCTCCGGATTGCTCTTTGTACACAAAAAATATAAAAAAAATTAGAAGAATTTTACAGTATCAACGTTTTTCTGATCATGATATTATCGTTTTTATTATATATAACAATAGATAACAATTTATATCATAACGAAAATAAAGCATATAAATTGCCATTGAAAATTATTGCTGATTCACGCCCGTCGTAGGCTCTGTTGTTATTTCAGTCGAATGACTTGGGTGAAGTGAAATAAATGAAACTATGTTACACACGCGATTGAGCAAATATTTCATCAACTTGTTGCCCCAAAAGACTTGGAAAAATCATTGTATTCACGATAACATCCATCGTACGCTTAATAGAAATTGGATTTTGTTTCGAACCGCCTCACCGCTTGGATCCCGCTGAGTAATATCGCTGTAACCCTCGACTGAATTTTCGAACCTGATGACTACATTTTATGCACAGTATGATGAATATGTAGCATATTTATTAGCCTCAGGCTCAGGCTAATCGTTCGTGGTGGAATATTTACTGTCCCGCGGGAAGTGTCATCAGATAATGTTCAGTCGCGCCGGTTAGTTATATTGTGCCACATCGAATTTTGTATCAATTGTGAATTTTTCAAATTTATTTATACGATTTAAACTAAAAAATGAACCTAAAATTTTTATTCAATAGCACCCATCTAGAGGTACTGCAAACTTTCTACGATTATTCGTAAGCTTTTAAAACATGTTAACATAAAGTTGGTATTATGACACAGTTTACGAGGTTATTACTGTAAGCGTAAATTACGAGTGAGCGGTCGTTTTTATCGTTCTCATATCCAAGCCATACGGATGTGGAGTGAAATAAGCTTGTATGTTTAAATTTTGCTTAATATCTATATAGTCAATAATATTTGTACCGCTTCCTTAACATATAAGTCAGTGTTATAAATAATTAAAATATTTATCAATTGGTTCTGACCGTGCTTTTAGCTCCAGAGTTGTGGATTCGATTACAAAGTACCCATACTTTGTAATCGTAGTACGAGGCTCATTTGAAAAGTTCGTAGTTTAATATAGTTAGGAGCATGCTATTTTTAAGAAACTACACACATTTTGAAGGTACATTATTCTTGAGCAATTGACAATTTGCATCTCATCTGAACGAACGCACCACATAATTTACACCACATAACTGAGCTGCACTTTTTAAAGGTGTCTGCGCGGTGGGTGCTTCGGTTGACTTCAGTTGGACAAAAATGAGTTCGACTAACGATTTCTTGAGACTGTTTGGAGCTGTTTGTGGCCGACCCAACTGAATTTGTTGAGAGATTTGTGACTATAGATGAAACCATGCACCACCATACTCCAGGGACAACAAATGAATCTAACCAACGGAAAAGACCAGGATCTCCAGCTCCGAAAAAAAGTTTAATTTTATTTTGTCAAACGGTAAAGTGATGGCGTCAGGTTTTGGGGTGCGAAGGGTGTACTACTTAAAAATGGGTCAAACAATAAACTCGGCCTATTATTGTTACCTCTTGCGACGTTTACGTAAATTTGATAAAGAAAAACGTCCTGGGTTGTTACGAAGAAAAGTTTTATTTCACCAGGATGATTTCACCAGGTGGCTTCAAATTGTTACCCTGTGCCCCGTATTCTCCTAATCTCGCTCCATCTGGCTTTTATCTATTCCACAAATTCAAGTGACAATGTTATTGACCTTGCTTTGTTTTCAAGGTTGCCAAACATGAACAAAGTTGTTTTATAACATTTTAAACTGCTGAAAGAATTTTACGAAACCTACAATATAATTTATGGTACTTATGTAATTTAATTTACTTTCTCAAACGCGCTTCTATCATGGACGTCTACTTAAGAAAATTATTACCCTAATAATGTGTATAATTATGTTAACAGCATTAATATAATAAAGTTTAAAAAATCGTTAATTTCTTGTTTGAATTATATTAGGATCTAAAGACTATTTTAAACAATTCTTTTTGCGTTACAACGTAACTGTATATTGAGGTAGTCAAGTTATCAAGTAACTATTGACGCTGCAAACAGTAACTAAAATAATTTGACAAATAATAAAAAAATAATAAGTGGTAAAACCGTAACGTAGTGAATGTCAAGACTAGAAAGAATTTCTTTGACTAAGATTATGAGGTCCAGATATAATTATACTTTATTACTTGTTAAGTTTAAATTTTATAGTTTTTACAGACTTCAACCGTTCTGGTGTAGTGGTGCGAGTAGTCACCTCAATGCCGGCGGTCGTGGGTTCGATTCCCGCTAGGGGCTGATAATTGTATTTATTCAAATATTTGTTTCTGGTCTGGTGTATGTCCTTGTGAGTTCCCCTCTGTACCTCGGAGAGCACGTAAAGCCCTCGGTCCCAGTTGTTATCATAAAAACCTGATAGTGATCGTTACTCATGGTGGGGAACTTATCCGCCAACCCGCAATGGAGCAGCGTGGTGGATTACGCTCGAACCCTTCTCCTATATAGAGGAAGAGGTTTTTGCCTAGCAGTGGTATGTTTACAGAATGATTCACACACAATAAAACGTATGTATAGACATATGCATGTGAGATGTATTCCAATTAAATTTGACTTTGGTTATTATTTTATGACCCCGTTGGCGTAATGGTCACCATGCCGGACTGCCAACCAGAGGGTCCCGGGTTCGATTCCCGGCACGGCCAACATCTTTGTGATGAGCGAATTTGTTGGCTGTCGGTCTGAGTGTTCATTATGTATCGATATAAAGTATTTATGTATGTATATGTAGTATATCAGTTGTGTTAGCACCCATAACACAAACTATAAATAGTTTAGCATGGGGCTAACAAACCGTGTGTGAAATGTGTACTAATATTTATATTTATATTTATATTTATATTCTTTTTAATAATAACAGTGTAATTAGCAATTGTATCTCACTATTATCAGCTGCGAAATACGAGGATACGTACTAACATACAAATTAAAATAATACAAAAATAAAGATCCCAAATGTAAATATAGTCAATTAGTCATGCCGTAAAGATGTGGTGGCTGGTATGTATGTAGTGACGAGCAATGATTAATTAGATTATATTATGTACATAGAAAATAAGAACCATATGTAAATAGATGTAAGACAAAAAAAAGGATATATATATATATGTATATATGTATGTATGTATATGTGTATGTGTTTATGTATATATATATGTGTATGTATGGTATACTCACGTATGTGAGTATATTTGTATATGTAAATTATATTTGTAAATAAAGATTACGTTTATATGTATTAAAAATAATAATAATAATAATAACACCCCAATCCTGCACGCCTTATGGAGTTGCTGAAAATCACTACTGAGTTCAGCGGCTCCATCAGGTTGCAGCTTGGAGTGGATAAGTGTGCGGTCGTGCATGTGGATAGGGGACAGGTGACGCAATCGGCTGAAATTAGCCTAGAGCTTTCGAACTTCAAGACCCTTTCCGAGGCTGAATCTTACCGGTATCTGGGCATGTCACAATGCATAGGGGTGCAGGAGGTGGATATGAAACAGGCAGTTTGCGAGGTCTTTTTTTTTCGGCTGACAAAAGTTCTTCGGAGCTACTTGTCGGGCGCCAACAAGATCCGAGCTTATAACGGCTGGGTCATGCCCACTCTCTTGTACACATTTGGCGTGCTCAGATGGACTCAGACCGAACTCGACGCCCTGGACAGAAGTATCCGCACGACTATGACTCACTATCGCATGCATCACCCGAAATCGTCGGTCATGAGACTGTACATCCCACGGAAGTGTGGTGGCCGAGGCCTATTAAGTGCCAAATCCATGCATAACCGGGAGGTGTGCAGCCTCAGGGCCTACTTTGAAACGAGGAGGGAGAGCGCTATGCATGGTGATATTGTAGTATGTGACAAAGGTCTCACCCCCCTTATCCCTGGCCAAAGAGGAATGGCGAAGACCGGTTGTACTTAGCACCTCCGACCGGGAGACCGTATGGATGGAGAAGGAGCTGCATGGACGGTTTTACAAGGCGCTCCACGCACCTCACGTGGATGTCAAGGCCTCCGTGCAGTGGCTGCGATTCGGAGACCTCTTTGGGGAAACCGAAGGTTTTGTCTGTGCAATACAGGATCAGGTGGTTAAGACGAACAACTACCGGAAGCACATTCTGAAGGATGGCACTCCCGACTTCTGTCGAGCTTGTCGTCATCCCGGCGAGTCACTCAGACATGTGCTTACGGGGTGTTCAGCGCTTGCCAACATCAGTGTTGGCAAGCGCTGAACACCCCGTAAGCACATGTCTCACACAGTACTCAGGTACTTGCACAAACATAACCAAGCGGCCAAGATTCTTCATCAAGAGCTTGCTCTTATGTATTGTCTCCTGGAACAGAGGATGCCGTACTACCAGTACACACCGGCGCCAGTACTCGAACGCGACGGAGTCCGGCTCTACTGGGACCTGCCTATTGCCACGGACAGGACGATACTGGCGAACAAGCCTGATATCGTGGTGATGGATAGGGCACAGTCGAGGGTGTTTTTAGTGGACATCAACATCCCGCATGACGAGAATCTCGTGAAAGCCGAAACAGAGAAAAAACGTAAATATCTGGACCTGGCGCACGAGATTGTCGACATGTGGGGTGTTGATTCCACTGAAATCATCCCTATCGTTATATCTGCCAACGGTTTGATCCCGGTTAGCCTCGCTCACCATCTGAGGCAGTTGGGTATCCGTGACGGTTCGCTCGCAGCCAGGATGCAGAAGGCGGTATTACTCGACTCGGCTAGGATTGTCCGCCGATTTCTCAGCCTACAGCCCTAACCCCCGGCCGTTTGATCTCCCTGCCGGGGCGTAATCCTCCACCCGCTTATATTTATCTATGTAAGTTTATGTAAATTTATTATATTCCTTATATAAGTAATATATTTTATTATATATATTTATATATTAAACGGGTGGAGTGTAGCAATTAAAAATAATAATCATAAATAAATAATCGTCAGTATACGGACTTGCGTCATAGAGATCCTAAGTCTAGCTAAGTCTAAAATAGTACGCATGAAACTATATAAACAACCTTATACATTTAATTAAAAAAGGCACGGGCAAATATAAGCCCGTGGATATTTTTGTTACTTATAAAAAAAAAAAAACATACAAATTAATATAATTTAAAATAATAATATGAAACTAGTTTAACATGCATTAGTTGAATGTTAAAAATGTTTTATCCCTAATATTATAATTTCACGCAAAAACTACTTAACCGATCATCATGAAACTTTGTACACATATTCTTGGAGGTATTAGAAGTAAAACAGGATATTATTTTTGTTTTTTTTTTGGTCGCGATAACTGACATCCACGCGGGCAAAGCCGTGGGCAGAAGCTAGTATAAAATAAATAACCTCAAGAAAGACAACTAATAAATAGTAAGTTCTAAATATTTTAAACAGAAGTGACTAGTATGATGACACTCCTTATATGGCTTTGAAAGTTAACATGTATCTATCTTATCATTTCAAATATAAAGATAGGCATTAAGAATTACGATCATGGTGAAAAGTGTCAAATTAAATATTTTATGGAGGGAGCAATTTTGTTTCGAAGGAATTTCGATTGCTTTGTGGAAGTTTTGCCGCGTAAATGACATAAGTTGTCAGCTCGTCTGGCGTTGAAAATTATGGCCGTGTTAGGCGAGTCGCAATAAACGTGATATTAACATTAACATTTTATATAACATATAGTATATTTTGTTAATTTAAATAAAAAAAGAACAATAATTTTTTTTAAGATGTTGTCTTCAATATTGAAAGTATAAAAGGTTCTTTAAACTTTAAAGTCATAGAAAAACCGAAACATCTATCAAAAAAATTAACTCCAGTGGTACAATTCTCATTTTTTATCGGGTATATTTAGTTTTGAACTTTTACGAGCATACGTGTACAGTCGTTCACAACACTATTTAGTCACACACAAATAATAAAAATAATAGTATACAGTACTAGCTACTATACCAGTAATAATATACAGTACAGTACTGTACTAGTAATAATATACAGTACTAGCGGACCCGACAGACGTTGTCCTGTAAATACGTCTTAAATCCAAAAATTTCAAACTTTTTTGAATAAATTGTAACAACCTGGATCGTTTTGATGATTTTTTTTTTTTTTTATAAAAAAAATTAATTAAATACCTGACGTCATTATGTGTACAGTTACAACATTACGACCGTGCATTTGCCTGTGATGTGTGTTGAATATAGAAGCTATGTTGAATTCAAATTTAAACTTGTTTTAATTAAAAAGTAAAAAAGATAAAGCTCGAGCTGTTTACATAACAGCTATATTTTTTTAATGTACGAAAAAATGTATCGTAATGCCATTAAACATAACTAACTTACATCAATTTAATTCGTGCTTTAACGTTAAGGGGAGAATACTTGATCTTGTTTTAACCAATGCAACATGTTCAGTAGACTCTAGCTCAGTCCCACTAACACCTGAGGACATTCATCATAAAGCACTTGATATATCTCTTGACATTAATTTTTCGTCATATTTACACACACTAGCACAAAGTGACTGCGCTAGACCGATATTTTAACGCGGTGACTATGAAAATATACGCAAGGCATTGTCTGAGGTTGACTGGGCAGGGCTGGAAAATCTAAACATTGAGGAATCTGTTTCCTACCTATACTCAATTATTAATAACTTAATTCAAAACCTCATACCACATAAATTATTATCAAAAAATACAAATAATCCTCCCTGGTTTTTAAAAACTTTGATAAAAATCATGAAACAAAAACAAAAAATCCACAAACGGTGGAAAACTTATAATAATCCTCTTAATAAATTAGAATTTAGTTTTTTGCGAACTAGAGTGCGTAAACTAGAGGCGGAATGTTATAATAATTTTTTATCCCTTGCTGAAGATAAAATACATACTCACCCCAAATATTTTTGGACTTTCATGAAATCTAAGTTTCCTTTAAATACAATTCCAGACCGGATGTCATATAATGATGTCACAACCGATAATGGTGTCTCCATATGCAATCTTATTTTAACTCAGTTTTTGTAACACCCGACAAAAGTCCTATTTCAACTCTTGTACACTCACGCGTTACCCCAGTTAATTTGTCTTCTGTTGATATCACCGAAAATAATGTTTTTAAATAACTAGATGAAATTGACGTCAATAAAGGCAGCGGTGCTGACCTTATACATCCATTGTTTATCAAGAAATGCTCTAAAGAAATGACATTACCTTTGACTATTATCTTTAGAAAATCCGTCTCTGAGGGGCATTTTCCCAATATATGGAAACAAGCTCTTATAACGCCTATTTACAAAAATGGTGATATACACTTAATTAAAAATTATAGACCAATAAGTAAATTAAACATATTTGGTAAGATTTTAGAGAAAATAATTACAAAAAAAATTACAGATGCTATTAATTATCAACATATCTCAGAAAATCAACACGGTTTCAACAGGGGTAGAAGTGTCGATACCAACTTACTTACCTTTACTGACTTCATTCTGAATAAAATTTCTTCTGGATGGCAGGTTGATGCAGTGTATACGGATTTTTCAAAATGTTTTGATAAAATTAACCATAATCAATTAGTCACAAAACTTCAGGTTCTTGGTATACACGGCGATATATCCTCCGATGGATAAAATCTTATCTAAATAACCGTAGCCAAGCAGTAGCTGTGAAGGGTTACACCTCTAACTTTCTCCCTGTGCGCTCTGGGGTTCCCCAAGGATCCCATTTGGGAACTCTCCTATTTATTTTGTATATCAAAGATATTAGCTCTTGCTTCAACAGCTGCCAGCACTTAATCTATGCTGACGACACCAAAATCTACAGGGCAATAATAGCATTATTATTATTATTATTTTAGTGCTACACTCCAGCCGTTCAATATATACATATAAATAAATATAATATAATACAATATATAAGGAATATAATAAATTTACATAAATTTACTTAGATAAATATAAGCGGGTGGAGGATTACGCCCCGGCAGGGAGATCAAACGGCCGGGGGTTAGGGCTGTAGGCTGAGAAATCGGCGGACAATCCTAGCCGAGTCGAGTAATACCGCCTTTTGCATCCTGGCTGCGAGCGAACCGTCACGGATACCCAACTGCCTCAGATGGTGAGCGAGGCTAACCGGGATCAAACCGTTGGCAGATATAACGATAGGGATGATTTCAGTGGAATCAACACCCCACATGTCGACAATCTCGTGCGCCAGATCCAGATATTTCCGTTTTTTCTCTGTTTCGGCTTTCACGAGGTTCTCGTCATGCGGAATGGTGATGTCCACTAAAAACACCCTCGACTGTGCCCTATCCATCACCACGATATCAGGCTTGTTCGCCAGTATCGTCCTGTCCGTGGCGATAGGCAGGTCCCAGTAGAGCCGGACTCCGTCGCGTTCGAGTACTGGCGCCGGTGTGTACTGGTAGTACGGCATCCTCTGTTCCAGGAGACAATACATTAGAGCAAGCTCTTGATGAAGAATCTTGGCCGCTTGGTTATGTCTGTGCAAGTACTCAGTGTTGGCAAGCGCTGAACACCCCGTAAGCACATGTCTGAGTGACTCGCCGGGATGACGACAAGCTCGGCAGAAGTCGGGAGTGCCATCCTCCAGAATGTGCTTTCGGTAGTTGTTCGTCTTAACCACCTGATCCTGTATTGCACAGACAAAACCTTCGGTTTCCCCAAAGAGGTCCCCGAATCGCAGCCACTGCACGGAGGCTTTGACATCCACGTGAGGTGCGTGGAGCGCCTTGTAAAACCGTCCATGTAGCTCCTTCTCCATCCATACGGTCTCCCGGTCGGAGGTGCTAAGTACAACCGGTCTTCGCCATTCCTCTTTGGCCAGGGATAAGGGGGTGAGACCTTTGTCACATACTACAACATCACCATGCATAGCGCTCTCCCTCCTCGTTTCAAAGTAGGCCCTGAGGCTGCACACCTCCCGGTTATGCATGGACTTAGCACTTAGTAGGCCTCGGCCACCACACTTCCGTGGGATGTACAGTCTCATGACCGACGATTTCGGGTGATGCATGCGATGGTGAGTCATAGTCGTGCGGACTCTTCTGTCCAGGGCGTCGAGTTCGGTCTGAGTCCATCTGAGCACGCCAAATGTGTACAAGAGAGTGGGCATGACCCAGCCGTTATAAGCTCGGACCTTGTTGGCGCCCGACAAGTAGCTCCGAAGAACTTTTGTCAGCCGTCCAAAAAAGACCTCGCAAACTGCCTGTTTCATGTCCACCTCCTGCACCCCTATGCATTGTGACATGCCCAGATACCGGTAAGATTCAGCTTCGGAAAGGGTCTTGAAGTTTGAAAGCTCTAGGCTAATCTCAGCCGATTGCGTCACCTGTCCCCTGTCTACATGTACGACCGCACACTTATCCACTCCAAGCTGCATCCTGATGGAGCCGCTGAACTCAGTAGTGATTTTCAGCAACTCCATAAGGCGTGCAGGATTAGGTGCCAGCAGCTTGAGGTCATCCATGTAGAGAAGGTGGGAGACTTTAGTACCTCCTCTCCGAAACTGAAAGCCTGTCCCCGAACGCTCCAGCAGAGTGCTTAAAGGGTTCAAGGACAAGCAAAACCAAAGTGGGCTCAGACAATCACCCTGGAAAATACCCCTTCGTATCCGGATTCGGTCATCGGCACCCGTCGTCAGTCTCTCGCCCTGGAGACAAAGGATCGTGCTCCATTGCCCCATGCATACTTCGAGGAAGTCTCGAACTGCACCGTCGATCTTGTACAGCTCGAGGACCCTCAGAAGCCATGAATGAGGCACCGAGTCGAATGCCTTCTTGTAGTCGATCCAGGCAGCAGAGAAGTTCCGACGGTTGCGTTTGACAAGCTGGCCCGCAACAGAGTCAATGATAAGGAGCTCCTTTGTGCCGCGGCCGCCTCCACGGCATCCGTTCTGAGCTGCAGACAAGATGTTAAATTCGTCAGTATGACGAGTAATCTTGCAGCTCAGAACGGATGTCAGTGTCTTGTAGATGGAAGTCAGACACGTTATGGGGCGGTAGTTGGTAGGATCCGCAGTGTTGGTGGACTTAGGAGCTAGGTTATTATTTTTATTATTTTTTTTATTTATTTATTTATTTTTTTTTTTTTTGTGACGCAGGGGAATCCATTTACGGATGATATCCAGGACGCCCGGGTCGGCAATCCTAGACCTATGTCGGACTCGGCACTTTGGGAGTGCAATACCGTACTAAACCCCTGCGGGAGCCTTCAGCCGCTTTAATTTGGAGGGTCCCGGATCTGCAGGCAACGGGATCCCTCCAGCGACAGGCTGGCCTCGGCGAAAAGGCCAGACTTCTCCTCCATGGGGACTGTCTGGCTCACCTCTGAACAGTCCCGACGACGCCGTGTCTAGCAGGACCGGGTTCCCATCCCGGCCCGACACGGGCACAAGGGCGTTACTGGAGGCGCATTAAGTAGCGCCTCCTACGCACCCCCATTCGTCAGGGCAATAGCATCAGTTAACGACTGTCAAAGTTTACAATATGATTTGAATAATTTCTTTGACTATTGCTCAAAAAATCAACTGTTTTTAAATATTGATAAATGCAATATAATTAGTTTTACTCGTAAAAACATACAATTACATATAATTATAATATAGCAGGTGTACCTATCAAACGTGTGACCTCTATTAGAGACCTTGGTGTTATTCTGAACTCCAAACTATCATTCAACTTACACATTAATAATATCTGTAAGCGTGCGTATAAAAACCTTGGAATGATCCTCCGTACAGGTAGGCCTTTCAAACGTGTGAGCACTTACAAAACATTATACTATTCATATGTTAGGAGTATCCTAGAATTTTGCAGTGTTGTATGGACCCCACAGTATCAATCTCATATTTATCGTTTGGAGAGGATCCAACATATTTTTCTCAGATCACTTTGCTACAGGACTAATACATATCACGAGAATGCCTTGAGGTCTGGTGAGAAATTTAATGTTTCTACTTTATCAAATAGACGGTTATACTTGGATAGCATATTCTTCATCAAAATTCTTAAAAACATTATAAAATCTCCTAATTTATTGGAAAAAGTAAATTTTAACGTTCCGCATCATTCTGTACGTACACGTAATCTTTTCCACATACCCTTTGCCCATTCTAATTATGCTAGACATACGTTTTTCAGACGAGTACCTAGATTTTACAATAAGAAGTTGTCAGACATAGACCCTTTTTCTAATTCCATCAATAAAATTAAAAATTTAGTTAAGTCAAAATTGTTATGAATAATCATATAAGTAATTTTTTTTTTGTTTGATATTTTCTCTGTATATTATATATTAGCCATTTCTGTGTAATTCTCTTTTTGAAAGATTTATAGAAGAATGTAAGATACACTTTTTATTTTTTCTCTTTGTAATATTTTTTGTACCAAACTTCTTCATATTGTAGCTCTATAAAAATATTGTTATCTTTAATCTACCTTATGAACCTCCAGGTCTTTTTTTTACGCCTATATTATAGTGATATACATAATTATATTTTCTTTATATATGACTGTATGTGTTCTAAATAAATAAATAAATAAATAAAATAAATAAATTAAAGTACAATATTTTTGGTTAATATTTGAGGGGTACAAGGAACAATTTCGATGGCTTGCTAACCCTCGAACACCCAACATATAATAGACCGTGCGAAAAGTAAGGATTTTCTAAATCTTTAAAAGGAGTTTTTTTTTTAAAGGCGTTTCTAAGGGAAATTTCGCCACTGCTTGCTCCAAAGATTTTTTAAGAGACTGAATGTCGCCGTGTCGTTTAGAGCAGGCCATGTCCTCTAAAACTGACAATAATTTGAAGTCTAAAGGGTTGAGGTCTGGGCTAGATGAGGGCCAGTCTTCAGCTCTTATAAAGTCCGGAACGTTGGTTTCAAGCCAGGCTTGGGTAGTTCGTGCTTTGTGATCAGGTGCAGAGTCTTGCTGGAAAGCCATGGTATATTTTAAAAAGTGTATTGCTGAGAGGTTTCACAACATGATTCAAGACTTTATCTTGATACACTTTGGCTGAAGTTTTCACTCCTTTTGCACAAAAATGTAGTTTTGTGACTCCTTGATAAGACACGCCCCACCAAACCATCACTGACGCTGGATGATGACCACGTTGTACCTTTCCGACCACTTGAGCAAGTGTCTGGAATATGATCGGCGGCTCCATACCCACTTTGTGCAAGGCGATCACTGCAATCTTATTTTCTTTAAATCCCCATTCCATATTGTAATTTGATAATGAATATCTGAAATGGCGCAAAATCGAAAGAAGCTTTTAAAATAATATAAGTGTTCTAAATTCAAAATAATTAAAAAGTTAAAAAAAAGAAAAGTTTTTATGTAACAATATTTATGGCCAGACTAGTTATATATAAAGATAGTAAAAATAATAATTATGCAACACTAATATCATAAATGACGAATACGTTGCTAAATAAAATAATTGTTGTTGCTAAGTATGTAATAGATTTGTATAAAAGTTTTCTTTGGATGTTTATATTTCGAATGATATTTTCAACTTACATCAAAAAAGAAGGAAATTGCGAAACTGACCGGAATAATATTTTATCTTAAAATCATTTTAAATATAACCAACATGATATTTATATTTGTATGTAAAAAGAACATCAACAATAATTTCCAGAATAAATACCATTCCTCCATCTTTTCGGGTCAACATGAAACTGTAAAACCTCCATTCATATTCAAATTGCTCCACAATAACTCATGTTATTATGGAAGAGCTATAAAAATATCAAACTCAGACCCGCGGCCTGAGATGCGCTGGCTGTTCGTAGAAATGTGCGTTTACAACTAAAAATATTTATAGAAACGGAGACATTTATGTATTATCTTTTAAATTCAAACAAAGAGGTTTTATTTGCCATTTAAAATTATAAACCTAGTTAAACTAAAAGGCACGTATGAGCGCTCTACTTAAATTTAGTGCAAAACATTATAACACTTTATTATCTAAAACTATAGCCTCGTAGAACAGGGTTACGTGATATTAAAATTATATTTACTTAATGCGGACTCGGTGGCATTATAACTATTCAGAGTACAACTCTTAGCTGTATTTACTTAGTGTTAAGATAACAAGTATACAAGTATCTTGTTAGTTTTATTAATTCTAAAACTTCATTGTATACCGACCGAGTCAGTCAGTTTTACATTAAAAAATATCAATCGCGTGAAAATTTTTGGGATAGTATAAGCGCCTCCGTATTAATTTAAGTTATCAACTATTTAAAAATTGAGGTTCATCTCAAATGTTATTACAAGATTCAGCGTGAAAGTATAATCCATCCATACTGGAGTTCTTTTTAATTTTTTTTTTATTTTCTAATTTCTAATTTTTCTTAAATTTCTCATTTAAAATATTTTTATGAACTAAATATTTTTTAAAAAATGCTTTTTTAACAAAGTATTAAATTGTAATTACAGTGATTACTTGTATATTTATTTAACTATATCAATTTTATTATAGGAATGTATTAAGCTTTGTTTAAGAAATATGACAAAGAAATAGTTGGTTATTTTTTTGACGTGATAACATCTTGTAAATCGATGGATGCCGGCTGCACGCACGAAGAAGTGTCACGTGTCGAGAGCGAGAGCGCGGAACAAGCGATAGGGAGGCACGATCGGCCTAAGCGTTCGGCTTGTGAATGAAAAACAATAACGCAGATTGGAGGATCTTAAATATCACACATGTACCTATATAAGTTGTAAATAAATTGTTAATAGGACTTTGTTACTTGTAATTAATCGAATGTAAATTATATTATTGTAATTAGTTGAATTAACTCTTTCCTTGTATTATACAAAATAATAATAACTCAGTGATAATAATTTAATTCAATTCATAAAAGTATGCGATTTTTTTTTCAATGTTTTCTTATGACATTTTCACGTAAAATTATTGTCCGTAAACTGACTTTACAGACAACCAATTTTTTTAGACAGTAGCTAAACTAAGCAAGCTTTCTTTCATAGGCGAGAAAACAATATAAGTATTGCAAGGATTTGTATTTACATCACTACACCATATATAAATTATTTCTCATAGGACTCTATCATCCACTGAAGACGGTCTGTCGTGTGGATCAATCGCTTTTCTCTAGCATTTGAATTGATTCGAAATTTGTTTAAACACAAATTTCATTAGATGATCTCTCTCACAGATTAAAAAGAAGTATACAAAACATTTTATCATAAGGCGACTGACCTACAATTATTTTCGTAAACATGGAGACTCATTATTGCCTATTAAAATTCATCCATATATCTCTAATTCCCAACCTATGAATAAAATAATGGCATGCTTATTTTGCATGTTTTATGAGAAATTTTATGGTATGAAATTAAGTTAAATTATGTCATATTTTAAATTAAAATTCTGTTTAAAGTGTGTTAATAAATAATGTTGGTACATTTGTCTTTTTGTTGATATTAATTTCTAATGTTTTGATTTGTGATAATGATATAATTCATTCATTCATTCATTTGCGTTAATAATGCCAAAACAGCACGGATGATTTCGCCAATATCATGAAGAATGGAAAAGACACGAAGGAGATTAATCGGCGCGGTCAAAATTATAACCTCAACAGAATTTTGAAGACCGTAGATATAGTAGATATTTTATGATTAACTTTTAACGCAAAACAACGCAAACATTCAAAATGTGATACAATACAATCTAACAATAAGTACAGCTAAATGTAGCTCAATTCACTAGATATATTTACAATTTAATTATATTTCGTTTAATATAATTAAATTACACAAGAATGGGCAAGAGGACTAAGAACAAGCTTCAACAAACATTCAATATTTGCAGGACGGAGGATTTTGTGAGGAAGGACATTATACAGGATGACTGGTAAATTACTATCCATATTGAAGGAAACTACTCGGTACATGATTCTCATTCGAATTATGTAAAAAAAACAGGTAAATATTAATAAACCTTTAAGTAAAGTTACTCAACAATTATCCAATTATGTACACGTCGTCTGGACACCCTAGCAGCTAGCTGCACTTTCGACACAAAACAGGTAGTTTACCTACGTCCAAACGCCGCCACGTGTTAACAGGGTAGCAGGATAAACAAGCATGATCCAGTCCCCCTTAATACTTTAATCCTGGCTTAGGATAGGCAAAAATACTCAGATATTTTACTCGTTTAAGCAACAAATTTGTTGACTAGGTAAATGATGTGAACTTTGGCAATTTTTAGATGTGAACAAGCGGCACAGTACAACACCTGTGCACGTGCCGCCGGCATGACTGTAGAGTGACAACGCTTCATTTACTTGAATTGAAATTTATGAAAATTTGGTCAAAAATTAAGTACCTATTTTTTTTTTACATAATTCGAATGAGAATCATGTACCGAGTATTCTCCTTAAATATGGATAGTAATTTACCAGTCATCCTGTACATATATAGAATTAAGAAGCTTGGAAATGTTAAATAGGATATGAGATGACCTTCATCGAGGCCACATTCACGAAAAATGTGGTCACGTACCCTGATCTTAGATGAACTGAAGTGCACGAATGCCCAAGACGCAAATGACATATTGTAGATGTTACCTAGCGGTCTGCATCTCTATAAAGTCTATAATGAAGATCGTCTTAGAATAATAGGCTGGATGGCAGCGTAATATCTGCCCTTGACCACTTTCGTTTTTCTTCGCGCCATAGCTAGCACCGTCTTGATTTAAATTAAAAAAAAAATGGTCAAGGGCACCAAGTTGAACCAAGGGAACGCAATTGATATAAGTGATAATACCATATTATAAACTGATGTCAATATAATTTCATAAATTCTAGAAGTTGATACAACGTTACAGGTCAAGACAACAGATTGATCGTGAGTTGCCATCCAAGTAATCGTTTATTCATTATTGACTTTTCTATTTAAGCGTCTAACCTCGATGACCTGACCATAAGCGTAAGGTAGGTTGAAAGAGTCCACCAGTTTCTTTATAGACCGTTCCTGAATAAGCCGATCTGGTGTTATTGTTAGTCGGTACAACAGTTTTATATACTTACACATTCTTAATGAAAATTTTACCAGAAATTTTATTTCGTCCAGTGTTCTGTCTATCATCTATGTCAAACGAAAAAAAAAAAAGTAGTAATGATGTAGTAATTTTTTTTGTTTCTAAGGTCAAAACAGTTCGTATCCATTTTGTATTAATTTATATATTTAATTTAATTCATTAGTCACTATAATATTAATAGGTGTCGACGGTAAGAAAATTCTAAAAGAGGCTTAAAGTGTTTTAGAATGACGACAGTAACAATTAGAATACGTAATTAATATAATTAAAAAACAAAGGGTATTTTTCTCATTGAAACGAAGAGAAGTATTTTTAAAATGCTTATTAAAAGGTCAAAGAAGAAAGTAATTCCTGTCGTTTTAGAATTTTTGTGTAACGGAGCTCAAGACATTTATAAAAACCCTCGTTGAAATTTGAATTTGAGCGGCACATTACTCCGAAAATGACTAGCTATAAAGACTTCAAACGCAGGCTAATCGTGACTTCCGACCTTTTGACCTGTAGAGTCTGTAGACCTACAAGCACTTGTTTAAATTATTTTCTTGCGTTATCAGATAACTTTAAGCAAATTTAAACAAATACCATTTTTAAAATAATATTGGCATGAAATAATAATTGTGATCTTATGTTTTAATTTTAGATTTGTAAGTTTTTCACTATTTTATTTGACATTAAGGACGATACTATATTTAATTTGCTGTTTAATTTATTCTTTTGTCATGTTCGAATTTCATTTGATATATAAGCATAACTAGGTACAGTAACAGTGGTCATAAAGTTTATCAATTTCAGTGAAACCAAGCAAACAAGCAATAGACTCCACATAAAATTTCTAGATGGGTCTCCGCTTTCCCAAAGTAATGTTTCATTGTGCGAAATGCTATAAAATTGTCATAAAATTTTATAAAGCTACTCAATAAAGTAGTACACTTAGAATTTAGTGATTTGAGATATTTGAATTACATGGAAGATTTACAATACTAGACGCATGTACAAACGAAACAAATAAATTTATGTTAAATACAAAGTTTTTTTGATAATCTGATACGATTTTTTGCAAATGAATTATTTAAGTATAGTTTCGTTTGATTTAATAATAGGAACGCAAACAATAAAAATACAGGATAATAATATATCCGTACATAAAATCTTTAGGTGAGATGTTTATTGCGTGGAGCGTGGAGGTGTGCCGCGTGTGTGTGACAGCGGCCCAGTTATAATGTCTCTTTTCCGGCGTGGTGCGATGCCGTCTACGTGCCAGCGCGGTCGCTGTTCGCTTGACACGACTCTTTTTATCAAGTACATAGTATATACATATATATATTTTTAAATATTGGATAGAATCAGGCGTTACTTTGCGGAAGTTCATGATTAGCAAGAAAAGGTTAAAATTATTTTGCTATAATCCGCTAACAGCAGAATCTGTATGGTCAAACATGTAATTAAAAGCTAAGCACCGCTCACCTTCCCAACCAAGCAAGAAAGCCAAGTTCCCAAGCAAGCAATACCACCACCATTCACATGCACCACCACACAAGACTCTAACACTACTCTCGACGCACGTTTCGCTCCGACACCGGAGCATCCTCAGGAGATATCGACTTTACAATGACAGACATACTAGACGACTAGACGACTAGACAATACAGCATTGTAAAGTCGATATCTCCTGAGGATGCTCCGGTGTCGGAGCGAAACGTGCGTCGAGAGTAGTGTTAGAGTCTTGTGTGGTGGTGCATGTGAATGGTGGTGGTATTGCTTGCTTGGGAACTTGGCTTTCTTGCTTGGTTGGGAAGGTGAGCGGTGCTTAGCTTTTAATTACATGTTTGACCATACAGATTCTGCTGTTAGCGGATTATAGCAAAATAATTTTAACCTTTTCTTGCTATATATATTTTTAACAACACACACGCAGACTAGCTCTCTTTACAATGTCCTTTTTTTTAATATCATGCATATTTATTTATACATGTAATAAAATTATTTTAACGTGTCTGTTTGTTTTTTTAGAATAGCTTTTGACGAAAATTTTGTAAGGGTCTAAAAACACTAATTTTATTATCAACATTTCTATTATTATTAGAAATGTCTATCTACCTGTCTGTTTCTTTGAAAACGCATCACAGCTAAAGTACTAAGTGTATGTAAAAAAAATCGGATTGCGATTTTTTTATTTGTAAAAATGCGACACTATCATAATACCTATATGATGTTGATGTCGCTTTTTTATTTGTGGTGAGTTCCTTCAATCACTAAATACTTTTTTAATTTGAGTATATAACTAAAACACTAAAAGTGCATGTATATAAAACTAACGTACAGGCTACGCCGCGAGTATAGCTACTTTAAAAAAATTAAATTAATGAATCTCGTAAGAATACTTAAGGTTTCAAGATTAAGTTTTAATAATTAAGGCTATATTAAGTACTATAGTACTATATTATATACTATAGTACTTATTATCATGGGCGTAGCGTGGTACGGGCAGAGGGGGGCTGCTACCCCCCTCTAGAAGAGCTAGAAGAACGGTCAGTCACTGATAAAAAAAAAAGATTCGCGCATCTTTTCTTACTCCAATCAATGTCACTAATAACGATAAGTGAAACGAATAAAAGAACACCTCCACTACTAATGTGAGATACCCATATAATATGTTAAAAACCACGATTAAAACTTCCCCCCTCTATAGAGATTCTCTATTAGAGAATCCTGGCTACGCCCTTGCTTATTATAGTACTATATTAAGGAAAAGAGGAAGGGCGCCAACGCTGACCAGCGCCAGGGCGGCTCTGCGGGAGCGCGTGGAGCGTGACCGCGAGGACGGCTTCGAGGCGGCCCTTCAGAGGAGGGCCTTCTGCAAGCAGAAGGAGGTGGGGGGTCTGACGGAGGAAGTCCCCATCGAATTAGAGGACGTGCACAGGCGGGGGGCCGAGGAGCTGATGGCGGCGTCAGAGGCCAATTTAAATCTGATCCTCGGCCTGACCGGCAAGTCCGTTAATTTGAAGGGTGGATACTCCGCCAAGATAAAGAGGGCCGCCGGGTCCATCAGGGAGGTGCTGGAGTCCCTGGTGGCTCGCACCGAATCCGACGAGGTCCGCCGACTGAGAGCCGACAACAGCCGGCTCTCGCGGGAGTTGGATTTGGTACGGGAGGAGGTCAGAGCTTACAGGAGGGAGTTTGAGGACAGCCGCAAAAAGGCGGCTGAACCCTCAAACAAGGAAAGTAATGCCGACCTTATGCACGAATTCGCGAATATGGTCGGCAACGTCCTCGATGGCCGCCTGGCGGCTTTCCAGCTCCCAGCTGCCCCTCCTTGCCGCCCTCCTCTGGCTGGAGACAGTGCACCGCTGGCGCGTGCCACAAGGGCAGCGCTGGCGGAAAAGGGCAAAGGGTCGACGGCTCCTAGCGCAAACGAGGTGGCGCAGGCGAGCCGGGAGGAGTTGCCCGACCTTCCCCAAGCAGCGAGCAAGGGAAAGGGGAAGGGCAAGGGGAAGGGCAAGGGGAAGGGAAGGGGAAAGGAGGTGGAGTGGACAGCGTTTGGCCCCTCGACCTCAAAGGAAGCGGTCCCCCAAGTAGTCGAGTCACAGGCGGAGCCGGCGGCTAGCTGGACTGAGGTCGTCCGCCGCAAGTCGGCACCAAAAAAGAAGACAACCTCAGCGCCGCCGGCGAAGACCGCGGCACCGAAAAAACCGGCTGCTCCAGCGCAGCCGGGAAAGAAGGTGTCTTCAAAGCCCAAGTTGGTGCTCCCCCGCTCAGCGGCCGTAATACTTAAGTTACGACCGGAGGCAGCGGCTAGGGGAGCCACGTACGGGTCGGCGCTCTTAAAAGCCGAGATGAGCGTCGACCTCAAGGAGCTGGGAATCGGCCCGCTCCGCATCCGCCAGTCGGCAACCGGGGCGCGCTTAATCGAGGTTCCCGGCTCCACGAGTGGAGAGAAAGCAGATGCTCTAGCCGCTAGCCTAAAGGAGGCCCTGGCGGAGGAGGTGGAGGTGCTCAGGCCTGAGAAAAAGGCGGAACTAAGAATCTCAGGCCTGAGCGACGCGGTATCATCGGAACGGCTAGCAATCGCGGTGGCGAAGGAGGGAGGCTGTTCCACAGGGCAGGTCCTCGTGCGGAACATCCGCGTGGGGCAAAGGGGTCCGGGGTCGGCCCACATTGAGCTCCCGGCGGCGGCTGCCAAAAAGTTGCTGCAGGCCGGGAGCATAGCGGTGGGGTGGACCAAAGTAAGTGTCCACCTCCTACAGGCGCGTCCCAGGCATTGTTACCGATGCCTGGGACTAGGGCACGTCGCCAGCGCGTGCCCAGGTGGCACTGACCGCAGCACACTGTGCTATCGCTGCGGTCAGTCAGGCCACAAAGCCGCCGGATGTTCGGCCGCTGCTCATTGCGCGGTATGTGCGGACGCCGGTAGGCCGGCAGACCACGTGATGGGGGGTATAGCATGTAAGCCCCCATCAACCCGCGGGAAGTTCCCCCCGCAAACACCTCTAGGGGGGAACCGAGTGATGGCAGCAGACGCTGAGATGGCCGAATAATGCCCAGGCATCTCAACGTCCTCCAGGCGAACGTTAACCACTCCGCCGGGGCCCAGGACCTTTTCCTGCAGTCCATGGCGGAGTGGTGTATTGACGTTGCGATCGTCGCCGAGCCATACGCCGTGCCCCCTAGCTCACACTGGGCGGGGGACACCGAGGAATCGGTGGCGATCGTAGTGAGGCCTGGAGCCGGCCCCCCCCTCGTTGTCAAGGCGAAGGGCCGCGGGTACGTGGCGGCGGTTTGGGGAGAGGTGGCTTTCGTCGGAGTTTACTTCTCCCCGAACCGTGACCTGGCGGCTCTGGAACGGTTTCTCGACGTTCTGGGGCCACTGGTGGGGCAGCTAGCTCCCCTCGAGGTGTTCGTAGCCGGCGATCTCAACGCCAAGTCCACGGCTTGGGGTAACCCAGTTACGAACCCAAAAGGAAGGGAGGTGGAGGAGTGGGCGCTAGCTGCCGGACTGTGCCTACTCAATGTGGGGGCAGTCCAGACGTGCGTGCGATGGTCGGGAGGTTCCGTGGTGGACGTCACGTTCGCCACGCCAGCCATCGCACGCAGAGTGGAGGAGTGGAGGGTGGAGACGGAGGTGGAGACTCTTTCGGACCATCGATACATAAGGTTCGAGGTGTCTCCAGCTCCTGTCCGTCTGGCGTCATCGTCGTCGTCAACGTCGTCCAGGGGGCGTAGCCAATTTCCGCGTTGGGCACTCTCCAAGCTCGACCGGGAAATGGCAGAGGAGGCCGCAATCGTCGGCCGCTGGAGCCTCCCGCCGCTGTCGGAGTTTGGGGTGGATGAGGCGGCTAGCCGGCTCTGCGACGCATTCACTGCTGTCTGCAGAGCGGCCATGCCGCCCGCGAAGCGTCCATCCCCGCGGCGGGCACTTTACTGGTGGTCAGCTGAAATAGCCGGTCTCCGGGCCGCCTGCAACGGGGCCAGGAGACAATATACCCGGAGCAGGCGGAGACGCCCCCAGGACGTGGACAGGGACGACAGGCTGCGCAGGATCTACGTGGAGAAAACGAAGATCCTGCGGCAGGCCATATGCCGAGCCAAGGAGGAGGCCTGGTTGGAGTTAGTTGGGGGTCTGGAGAGAGACCCCTGGGGCCGACCGTATAATTGGGCGCGGAACAAGCTCCGCGCCCAGTCGGCCCCCATCAGCGAAACACTGCAACCGGACCAACTGGGGAGGATCGTCGGGGAACTCTTTCCCGACGAACCCGAGGACTTCGTGCCCCCCAGAATGGCTCGGCAGACGCCGGACGAGGAGGAGGGTGTTCCGCCACCCGTCACAGAGGCTGAAATGGAGGCGGTGATTACCCGCCTCCAGAGTAAGAAGAGGGCGCCGGGTCCAGACGGGGTGCACGGGAGAGTCCTTGCAATTGCTCTCGGGCACCTCGGCGACAGCCTCCGGGAGCTGTTTGACCGCTGCATGCAGTGTGGCCAGTTCCCGGGGGCCTGGAAGGAGGGTCGGCTCTGCCTACTTCCTAAGGCAGGGCGGACCCCGGACTCGGCTTCGGGGGTGCGACCGGTGGTGCTGCTGAACGAAGCTGGGAAGGCCTTAGAGAAGATAGTGGCCTCCCGGCTCGTTCAGCACCTGGAGGAGGGCTCGGGACCTGGACTGTCAGAATTCCAGTTCGGGTTCCGAGCAGGTCGGTCGACCGTCGACGCCCTCAAACGCCTGCGGGCGGTGACGGCTGAGGCGGAAAATGGGAGGGAGGTAGTGGTCGCCGTGTCGTTAGACATCGCGAACGCCTTCAACAGTCTCCCGCACGTGGTGATACGGGAGGCACTAAAATACTTCGGAGTGCCCCCGTATCTAGGGAGGCTGTTGGAGGCGTACCTCTCCGATCGGAGGGTAGGCCTCGAGAACCGGTCGGGGTCCGTGGAGTGGTGGCGAGTCGGCTGCGGTGTCCCGCAGGGATCAGTTCTGGGTCCGATCCTGTGGGACATCGGGTACGACTGGGTCCTGCGAGGCCGTCTTCTGCCTGGGATGGGTGTCATCTGCTACGCAGATGACACCCTCGTTTATTCCCGGGGACGAAACTACAAGGAGGCGGCGCGGCTGGCCGAGGTCGGACTCGACCTCGTGATCAGCCGTATAAAGAGTTTAGGGCTTCGTGTCAGGATTGACAAGACCGAAGCCCTGCTCTTCCGCGGGACCGGCCGTAAGGGACCTCCACCGGGGGCTACCCTTCAGATTGGAGAGGGGAGGGTCAGGATGAGCCCTCAAATAAAATATCTCGGGCTCATCCTTGACGGAGGGTGGACCTTCGGTCCACATTTTGCGATGGTGGGACCGAAGGTTGTGAAGGTGGCGAGTGCACTGGGCAGACTTCTCCCGAACCTCGGAGGACCCAGCGCCGCCTGCAGGCAGCTGTATTCCGGAGTCTGCCGGAGTATGGCGACGTACGGTGCCCCGGTTTGGGCGGATCGCCTCACCGCGAAAAATAAGGCGGCGCTGCGCACTGCGCAGCGAACAATCGCGGTGAGGGTGATTCGGGGGTACCGTACGGTATCGTGGGCTGCAGCTACTGCTCTAGCCGGCGACCCCCCGTGGGAGCTCGTGGCGGAGGTTCTTGCCGAGACCTACTCATACGTCTCGGGTAGGAGGGCTCTTGGTGAGAACCCTACGTTGGACGGGATCCTACGGGTGCGTCGGATAGGGCAGGAAGCGCTTATGCGGAGGTGGGGGGAGGACCTGGCGGGGCAGCCGTACGGCACACGCGTAACGGCTGCCATTCGCCCGGTCCTCGAGCGGTGGATGCGTCGAAAACGCAAGCCCCTCACCTTCCGTCTGACGCAGGTTCTCACCGGGCATGGTTGCTTTGGTGACTACCTGTGTCGGACGGCCCAGAGGGAGCCGACGACTGAATGTCACGATTGTGGCGCGGCGGTGGACTCTGCCCAGCACACCCTCGAGGTGTGCCCGAGATGGGCGGTGCTGCGTCAAGGTCTGACGTCGGTCCTCGGAGGGGACTTGTCGCTCCCGAGCATCATCACCGCGATGCTCGGTGACGACGAGTCCTGGAAGGCGATGGTCTCCTTCTGCGAGACAGTAATGTCCCAGAAGGAGGCCGACGAGCGGGTGAGAGAGGAGGCCGCCGACGTGGCCTCCATCCGCGGGCGACGAATGGGGGTGCGTAGGAGGCGCTACTTAATGCGCCTCCAGTAACGCCCCTGTGCCCGTATCGGGCCGGGATGGGAACCCGGTCCTAATAGATACGGCGTCGTCGGGACTGTTCAGAGGTGAGCCGGACAGTCCCCATGGAGGAGAAGTCTGGCCTTTTCGCCGAGGCCAGCCTGTCGCTGGAGGGATCCTGTTGCCTGCAGATCCGGGACCCTCCAATTAAAGCGGCTGAAGGCTCCCGCAGGGGTTTAGTACGGTATTGCACTCCCAAAGTGCCGAGTCCGACATAGGTCTAGGACTGCCGACCCGGGCATTCTGGATATCATCCGTAAATGGATTCCCCTGCGAAAAAAAAAAAAAAAAAAAAAAAAAAAAAAAAAAAAAAAAAAAAACTATATTAAGGAACCTTGCCGAAAGGGACTCCTTTTAATAATATATTTTAGTCATTATATTATATTTTTTAAGGTTTTTTTAAGTTATATATTATAATAATACTTCATTTATATTCGAAGACATATTGTAATATGATTTTTTTCAAAATTAATTTCAGAACAATAATATTCTATCAATATAATATATCGCTTGCCATAAGAATGAATGGAAGGGTATGGTGACTAAGATAAGCTTAATATGATAAAGTGACGTCATGGTAAATGCAGTATGTATGGCAAACGGTGCATATTGGCGATTTAAGTCAAAATTTGCAAGCTGAATTAGAACCACTTCCTATAATTATATCCTACGGATTTTAAATGTTGGATGTTGGTTCAGTTTCGATGACAATACATCGAGAGCTGATTATACACCCAGGATCGGATCCAGACGACAGATATTTTTAATGGTCAATGGCATAGACACGCATTTTTTTTTTGTATACGTGTTCAATTATGACATCTAATTTTAAACTCTAATTCTATGTTTCTGGCTGCAGTGCCCAGGTTAGCTCCATATAATAGATCTCTTCAACATTTAACGGTACAGTCGCGGAATTTTGTATACGCGTTCATTTAAGACGGCCCAGTTTGAAGTCCAATAAAATGTGGCTGCTGCACCTAGGGATGTTCCATAGCACAGATATTCTCAATTATTGAAAGCTTTAACAAAATGGCGTTAGCCGGTCCGTTTTAAAGTGTGTTATAACTTGGATACTGCACTTAAGTTGCCTTCACACCATGACTTGTGTAATTTGGCGACATGGGCCTCATTAGCATTGGCTTGCAACCTGTCTAATTGATTGTAATAAATTAACCGGCAAGCGATCAGGCAACAATGACGCATTAATTAAGATGAACAGACTTAGATGTATGTCCAGGGACAACTAAAAATACGAAAATAAGTTAATATATATATTTAAAAAAAAAAACAAGCTTCTATTTCAATGCACTGAAAAGAAGAATAGTAATATAAACTATGTAGTAATCAAACCCACCATTTTGTTGCATTGTACAATTTTATATAATACTAGCTTTTAGCCCGCGATTTCGTCCGCGTAGAAGTCGAAAATGTTTGTTATAGGATTTTTAATAGGTTTTTATGTTATTATTTTTTTATAGCATATATTTATTATGTTAAAATGTTCAGTTAAATTAATTATTACTATCATTGATGTCCGGGCTCCGTACTTAGCGCAATGCTATTAAAGTGGGTTCTTTTCCAGGTTTGCTAAAATGTAGTAAAGTTTTACCAATTTTCAGAAAGGGACATCGTAGTGATCCCAGTAATTATAGACCCATTTCAATCCTACTGTCCTTAAGTAAAACTTTTGAAAAAATTATACTATAGATCATCAGATATAGATAGATCGCTTTGTACATCTTTTCTTTATTTTACTGTATAAGTTTGTATTATGGTGTGCAATAAAGAATATTATTCTTCTCACTTCTTTTCCATTTTAAAGTTAGTGGAATTTTTCACAGTGAACAATATGGTTTCACTAGAGTTAGCTCTACGACAGATGCTGGTGTGGCACTTCTCAAACATATAAATCATGCTTGGGAGAGGTCACAAAATGCTATTGGTGCATTTTGTGACTTATCAAAGGCATTTGATTGCGTGGACCACGGGATGCTATTAAGTAAACTACAATATTACGGTGTTAATGGTAAAGCTCGTAATCTCATTGCTTTATATCTATCTAATATAATTCAACACGTATCGATAAACGGAACGAAGTCTTCTGGATCTGTGCTAAAAATGGGCGTTCCATAAGGATCGATTCTAGGTCCTTTTATATATATATATTCTGCCATTTTTTGTTAAGGTTATTTGTGATATAGTGCTATTTGTAGATGATACATCGCTTATATTTAAAGTTGATAGGAAAAAAGTAAATTATGATGACGTGAGTCGTTCTTTGTTTTATGATCTTAGAGCTCGACTCTCCTTACGGGATGTTTTTCCAAAGGTAGATATATTAACAATTGCGTTGCAATATATTTAAAACAATATTATATATATTCACCAGAATATTCATTGTTTTGAAATAAATATTATTAATCGCAGTGTAAACACTAGAAGGAATAACAAAATTGTAAATTCAAGTTTCCGACTGCGCAAAGTAAACGTCTCCTTTCTGGGTTATGGTATTCGCATGTACAATAAAATCCCTCAAACAAATTTTGGAATTGTCTCAACATAAATTTGAAGATTTTATTTAAAAAAAAATAGATAAAGCGTATTATTCGGTGCAGAATTACTTGAAAAAGATGTGTGGACTTGTGGAGTGGCGCCGTATTTCATGCAGGATATTACTAATTTTGTACTGAAACACAGTTTATATATTATTTTCAAAAGAGTAACTGCAGACGACGCGTTGGCGCAGTGGTAACAGCAACTGGCTGATGCACTAGCGATCGCGGGTTCGATCCCCGCACATGACAAATATTTGTATAGGTCATACAGATGTTTGTCGTGGTCTGGGCGTTTGTGCTTGTGTATTGTGTGTTTCCGGACCTCCGACACAGGATTCACATCCTACTGGGGGCCGTTGAGTGTGAGACGTTTATTGTTAAAAAAAAAAGAATCTATTGCCGATTCTTCTCTGCAGAATCTACATTCCGAATCGGTAGTAGCTTTACTTTTACAAAAATAATAATCACTTTAAAGTTTTTATTCGAAGGTGCTTGTGGGGCTATTTGAATAAAGTTGTTTTTGATTTTGATTTTGATTTTGAATATTTATAAAATACTAGCGGCCCGCCCCGGCTTCGCACGGGTATTTAACTAAAATTTCAAAAATTATAAATTTATATTTTTTATCACCTACACCTGCGTCGATACTGGAAAATATTTTATAACAGACGGATTGGTTGTCAAACATGTGACAAAATAAATTTTAATTTAAATCAAAATCACTATGGAGTATTTATATCAAAATAATTTTCTCCCCCCTTTTAACATCGTTAGAGGATGAATTTCGATAAAATACGAAACACGTCTTCAACCAATTCTGTTAAAGAATATTTACGCAAAATTTGAAGTAGATTGGACCAAGGAATCACGTTGTCCTATACAAACTTTGCCTCCCTTTTTCATCCCGTTAGAGGTAGAATTTCGTAAAATTCGTTCTTAGCTGACCTCTATTTGGCAAAAGGAATATTCCTAGCAAATTTCAAGTTTTTAGGTCTCATAGTTCCAGAGATATCGTGATGAGTCAATGTATACGTGGAAATCTCTTATATATATATATATATATATATATATATATATATATATATATATATATATATATAGATAACAATCTTTATTATAAAGTAGGGATTTAAAGTTTAAATAAACATTAAAATAAAATAAAATGTTGTTATATTTTATGAACAGGAAGCTCGGTCTTTCGTCTGCAGAAAGTTACACGGGGGCGTTATCTTTTTACAACTAAATCGAAATACTACACCTTTCTCAGTATTTATTTATAAACAATATTTATTGTTTTCCCTTCGGGTGCTTGAATCACCAGGCTATTCTGGAACATGCCACATACAACTGGCTGTGGGAGAAGCAGCTTTTCTTCAAGTATACTCCCGCTACCTTAAAAGTTTGACCTTAAGCCTTTTAAAAGGCTTAAATTAAAAGGAAGTTTAAACGAGGAGTGTGGAGTTTTACCTCCTTTCAGCAGCGTGGCAGCAATTCCGGACAAAGCGACCGCTAAGAGGATATCACGATTGCTTCTCACTTCGGCCACAGTAAATTTAGAAATATAATATATTATTTAATAGAAAAGTCTTCCAGGAGGAGCATCCACTAGGAGCATCCAAAAAAAAAATATATCACCTACACATCCCCATCAATACTGAAAAAATATTTATAACAGACGGATTGAGTTGTCAAACATGTGTCAAAATAAAATGTTATTTAAATCAAAAGCGCTAAGAAGTATTAATATAAACTTCGAAGCAAATAACTTTCTACCCCTTTTAACCCCGTTAGGAGATGAATTTCGATAAAATACGAAACACGTCTTCAATCAATAGGGTATTCTAGTATGTTTGAAAAAGTACTTCAAAATGTTGATTTTCCTAATAAAAAGCCACAAAAAATATATTTCGGTAAAATAAACACGCTTTCTTGCCATAAAATTTGTTAAATTTCAAACATTAATTATTCCCGCGAAAACGCTGTCAGACATTATGATGAAGGCTGTGTTCCGATATACACTAAGAGCAGTGTGAGGTGTGGCGTCAATTCAGTATACTGTGAAGCCGTTCCTTTTTAGTTTGCTATACTGTGCTATACTGGTCACTAAATTTTTGTCATTGTTTTCAAATAAAAATATATACGTTTTCTGTTCAACAAGAAAATTTATTATTTGAATATTGTTGACATTTTTGAATAACAATATTAATTAATAATAATAACAATCATTCTCGCTACTATATTTTTTGATCACGTGATCAAAATACTGAGAGCACCTTCCTCGAAAGCGCCAGCGCTCACAGTACAAATATGGCGGCTATTTATGACGTCATATATTTCTCCATGGTAGTGTAGCAGTGTACTAGCATTCCATAAATGACAGAATTTTTCACACCCTAGTACCCTATTCTGTAAAAGAATATTTATGCAAAATTTGAAGTAGATTGGACCTAGAAATCACGTTGTCTCATACAAACTTTGCCCCCCGTTTTTCCCCCTCTTAGGGGTAGAATTTCGGAAAATCCGTTCTTAGCATACCCTCCAAGTTTCAGGTCTCTACGATCAGCGGTTTAGGCTGTGCGTTGATCCATCAGTCAGTCAGTGAGTCAGTCGTTCAGGACAAACAATTTTATATTATAAAGGCTTGTCGCGAGATTTTCCCGATTAGATTTATTCAGATCTAAGTCTGTGATTTCTAGATTTATTCTCAAAAAAAGCTTGTTTTTAAAAGATTTTTTTTAATTGCTTAAATTTTTTGATGAAAATTATTGTAGCTGTCTAAAAACACTAATTATACATACTTCTATCATTATCACTAAAATGTCTGTCGGTCTTCATGTCTGTTTGTCTGTCCATCTGTTGGTTTGAACATGCATCAATTGCAAAATTACTTATTGTTAGAAAATGTAAAAAACTCAGCATGAAAATCATGAAGCATATCCTCGGGTAGCATTTAGTCTTCGTTTTATCAAAATCGCTTCATTCTGTCAAAAGTTATTGTAATTTGAATTTTGTATTTTTAATGACGGTGTGAGAGAGATGAGAGTACGGTACTAGGTAAGTTAATAAATATGTATAATGAGATCTAAAAAATGGTAGGTATGGGGGTCAGGGCTTTTTTTGTGGGGGCACGCGGGGGCACGCAGTGCCCCCAAAGGAAATTTCTAAAATATCTAAAAATTGAAAATGTGGTAATCAGAAAATTGAAAATGTGGTTCAAATATTTGGACAAAGAATTACTAAACCTGCTACTGTGAAAAGGCTTTGGAAGCGGTGAATAAACTGTCATTTTTTGGAGAGGAGCTACACAACGAAAATGGCAGAAATATACAGCAACCCATAGATCCAAAGACGTTTTATTCTCATTTGGCAGCTTCTATGAAAGATCATTTACTAGAATCGACCGATAAAGATATCGTTCAAGCTTGTGATGTTCTCATACCAGAAAAATGGCCAAATGAAGTTGAAAAAAACATTACGTTTCGAGAAAAAGAGATTCGTACATTGACAAACAAGATCCATTTGAATGAACGAAATATTATCCGGGCATTTCGTGATTATTTAATACACAAAAAAGGTGCCAAAAAATTTAACTCCGCTCATCAATACTGTCCATACCATAGCAGTTTCAACGAGCGAATGCGAGAGAGGATTTTCGCAGATGAACTTGATAATGATTCCACAAAGAGCTTCTCTTTTGTGTGTGAGTGAAAACAGTTTCATCGCTATTAGTTATCAAGTTCAACGGTCCACCACTAAATATCTTTGACCCTTTAAAGTATGTAGATTCATGATTACTTAAAAATCATCATTCTGCTACGGACCAAAACAGTAAAGTTCGTAAGCGTGAACAGATTTATGATGAAAATTTGGTTAAAATTTGGAGACTGCATTAAAATTTATGTATCTACCTTAGGCTAAGTATATTGACAATAAAAGTTACTTTTTTATATTGTTACTCACTTAAATATAAGTACACGTTTTATTTCTAAAGATATTATGTTTGTAAACAATAAAAAATAATTTATTTCGATTTTTTCTTTAAAACACAGTGGCAAGGGGTGGGGAAAAGGCTTAAAAAAATTATGGACTTGCAACTTTCGAGAATTAACGTGCCCCCAAAAAGGATGTTACAAAAAAAGGCCTGTGTAAAATAATGTTTTAATATTCATATTCAAAACTCAGTATAAGAAAAAAAATAATATTAAAATATCGGATTGCGATTTATTTTCACAAACAGAAAAGTCTGAAGTAAGACATTATGATAATAGATGGTACTGACGGTGCTTTCTGTATCGGGAGTTAATTTCAATAATCCGTGTTGTTTGGGTTTACTAATCATCTAATGTGATTGTTGAATATTGGTTGATTTAGGATAGATGTTTGATGTTAATGTTTAAAATAACTGACTTGAATTTTTTTAAACATGTATTAGTGTACATTTTAATATTGGTTCGTTTTTTCGAAAGTTATTGTAATTTGATGGCATGAGATAAGTATGAGAGAAGACTAGGAAAGTTAATGCATTAAAATGTTATTCGAAAAAAGGTAATTACGTAACAATAATGAAAAAAGAATATTTAGTAAATTAGAATGTTTTATGTACCTTCAATAACTTATATAACAATATATTAAAGTAAAACTTATGTGCGGGCGATGCAGCGGGCACAGCTAGTATACAATAATTTTGGACAAAAATACAATACTTTCATATATCATAAGCAATGTGAAAATTTAGTGTGCTCAATTAATATATGTATGTATTGAAGAAAAACATTTTCAACATTATCTTATATTTTATTTTGATATTCAACGCAATTTAATTTTATAATTCCGGTACTAAATTAGTTTATCTTTTAATGGGTCTCCATGCTAAAAACCAAAATAAAAGACAATTGTGTGATTACGAAACAGATTTTGATTTCAAATTATAATATTATGTAGCCAGACATAAAAATTAATTCACTTTTAGTTTTTTTTTCCAAAACCTAGTTGAATTGGTTGAAATATTGGTTTTAGGGTGAGGATTATTGATTACGTTGTAATTTAGATGCTAAGTGAAGAAGAGTAGTTCAAGTAACGTTAAGTAAACAAAGTTAATTTACTTTTTCAGAAATTAAAAAAAAGAGAGTGTTATCATGTCATATTATGTATAAGATAGCTCTTCTAGCATCTCCAGCTGAATCACTGACTTTTTATTTTTTATTTTTTTGGTTTTATGATGTTTTAGTGTCATGCTATCTATGCTAGCAAATAGTCTTAGTAGTAGAATTAAAATAGCGGCATAGGTCCTTATCTTAAACATGTAAAATACTACTTAAAATAGGTGGAGTTGAGAATAAAGATGCTGAAGTCGGAAAAGGATGCTTTTTTTCACAATTTCAAAGTAATTTTATATATGAAAAGATATAAAAGTTAAGACAAAAAAAAGTGTGTGTGTACTTATGTACACACGTATGAAGTTATACTTAACGATGCACCAAGTTAATGGGTAGTGCGCGCTATCTGTAATTTTCACTTACAATCTTGTAGCGTAACGTAATTGTTAGCAACTAGCGACAGATGGCGGTAATGGAAATCAATTTTTGATCTCAAAATTTTATCTCAAATTTTTAACTTTTTGTTTTATCAATAAATAAATAAATTATATTTAAATTAAATATAAATCTGCAATTTATAAATACTAAAATGTTGACTAGCTAACTTCAGGGTGTAGTATAACTTCAATAAAGCCAACGTCACAAGGTATTCCCAGGCGCTCACCCATCCAAGTATTGACCGCGCCCGACTTTGCTTAACTTCGGTGATCGGACGAGAACCGGTGTATCATGGATGTTGGCAATTCACTTCAGGATGTCGGTTTTTCGTGACGGTTTGCGCGCGTTGTAAAAATTTACTCTCATAATTTTTTCCTAACGCGCTAAAAGAGTATAACTTAAAAAAAAAACATAATTGTTTAAAGAGTATTTACCTTCATGAGAATAAAAAGAAAGAAGAAAAGTAAAGGTGTGAAGTATTGGAGATAGGTAAACGTACAAAACATTGCTAACTGATTAGGTTGAAATATTTGAGTAAATAGACAATTGTATATTTCAAGTGACTTGGACACAGGGGACGATGGGCAGATTTATATTTTAATAAGCAGTGTGAGTGCTTCTCTCAAGAAAGAGAATAGGTATATGTTTAAATTAAATATTTAGTACTCTTTATTGTATTATATTTTTTAACTTATTTCTATACTGGAGTATGTATCTTGGTTATGTTTAAACTGAGTTAGGTTTAGGCGTTCAAAATAAATAACAATCTAATCCACACTGCATCTTCGTTTTTAGTGAGTGTTACTTGGTGCATCTTCATTTAGTTTATGTTAATAAGTTAGAGCTTAGTTGCGAAGCCGTCAGCATTTTTACGCGAAACGGCAAGCTGCACCTTATCGGATCGGGCGAAGGACGAGGTTTTGAGGGTTGTTTCAGGGGTGGCGGGAGGTACAAAAGGCCCGTCAGTATTGGCTATCCCGCCGTTGTGAGCGGACGTTACGTCGTTATATCGAAAACACGCGTTCGTTTTCATTGCCTCCGGGTCATATAACAACACGTTAATCTAATTAAGTGACGCGTAAACTGACATCTCAGGTGAAAAATACTTTAAAGTACTCTCTGAACAAGGAATGATATCATCTTTGATAAGAAAAGGAATTTAAAACGGTATGCATTGTTAACGTAAATATTATCGTAACTTTATTTATGATATGAGTATAGTTTGTATCGTCGAATTAGATATAATTAATAACATATTGTTGAACGAAATAGTTTTTGAATCAGTGTTTATGACAAATTTGAGATTTTAAATAACATTTTATTTATATTTTACAATTCCTGCTATTATCGCCATACGAGTATTTCTAATTTCATGTAAATATGTATGTATAAAACTATTATACTATATATCTATATGTAATATATTATAGAAATCTTTTAAATGCTTCGTTTCTATCTTAATTTTAGTTTACCATAGTTTATTTAAGCTTTTAGGAATTTTCAAAGCTTTTTATATAGAAATTCATACTCAAGCCAGGCAATACTCTTACATGGATAAATTTCTGGTTGCGTTGTTACTAAGATTATTGATTAATGGACTAGATAATCTCGTTTGAATTACGAATAAACTAATGTTGTTACGTTCATTGAAGCTGTGTATAATTAGACGTCGATGACTCGATCTTACCGATGAACTATAAAATTAGCTCTTAAGAGCTGGAACATAAAGTTGAAATCGCAAAAAATATATATTTAGTCAAAGAGTTGATAAATAAATATATCTTTGTAAACCAATATATATGATTTATAGACAGAATGTTAATAGTTAAAAAATATATTGGCTCTAGTAACGGGAATAAATTTCATATGCAGAATCGTATAGAGAAATAATACAAATGAAGCAGTTCTGCGGCTAACTTTAATAAAATGCAAGAACATGTTTCACTAGCAACGAATAATATCTTGCATTTTGATAACGAAATTTTTTTTTAAATCTTTATTATTGTTACGAAATATTCATATAAAACACAATTAAAGCACAGCGAAAAAACCACTGAGGTTTGAGTGGTGTGCTTTCATATATTTGGTTTATTATATAGCTAAATTATAAGACAACAATAAATAAAACTGTGATTTTGAACGATGCTCTTATTAAATAAGAAAAAATTGGGAAAAAATAGCAAAAATCAAATATTAATCGATATTTTTTTTATCTAATATGTATATATTTTTTATCATTGACTGCCATTATATAATACAAACAAAATAATTTTCGAATGCAATGGACAAAATTGTAACAAATTTTTCGTTTTTGGTTTACAGAGGCAAGTGTTTATATAATTATTAGGAGTTTTGGAGGCGCTTTCTGAGATAGTTACTAACTGAAACAGCATACAGAGCCAAGATAGTGCTGTATAGCAAAACTTTAACACGTCTTAACTGGTTTTTGTGAATTCGAATTCATGTTAACACTACTAACGTTTTACTTTTCAAATTTATCTGGAAAATCTGAAAAAAACTCATGAAAATTGTATAGTGAAAGCTATCAATGTCGAGTAAGTAAATTAATAATAATAATAATAATAATTTATTGACATATTATAAGTACAAATCATTCTTTACAAGTAAAATTAAACATAGTATTCAAATATATAAAAGAGGTTATCGTTGACAGCTATACTAGTATAAACTGTGTCATAGTTGTCAGTTTTTATGTCCAATAATAGTTTATTTTATATGAATTTCACATAATTTGTCCAAATTAATAAAATAAAGATAGTTAATATAATGTTAAAATTTAATAATAAATTTATCACTTCTGAGTGTGTGTGATCAGGTCTTTGTTTGTACGTGTATATGTATCATATGTACAAGTGTGTGGATTTATGTATTTTTTTTTTTTTATTTTTTTTTATTTTTTTTTTTGCGTTTGAAATTTAGATTTGAAGAATATTCTCTGTTTCCACATAATTAAAGTTCCTAATCCAATTTTTTACCACATATTTACATTTGTTTACAGGTAGTGAATAGATATTTTTAAGTTTATTAACCTTATTGTATAAGTAGCTACTCATAATGTAGTATTGATGACGAGCAAAAGTCGTTCTATAAGAAGCTGTGTCGCAAACCCTATGTGCATAGCGATTAGAAATAGGCTTAGAGACAATACTTTTGTGCTTGCGGAGAACAACAGCTAGAATGTAAAGTTGTCTTACAGTTAGAGCTGAGCACTCTCTATAGAGTAAATCAGTACTGTACAGCCTTGGTTTCCCAAGCATAACTTTTAATAAGGCTCTATTAGCACGTTCCAAAGGAATTAAAACATTTTTACCAATGCCACCCCAAACGACAATGCAATACTGTATAATACTTTTTGCAAGAGAATTATATACATTGAGTAACGTCTCTTGATCTGCAGAACTTTTGAGTTTTCGAAATATTGGAATTAAATTACGAATACGGTTGGTTATGCTATTAATATGAAGTGTCCAGTTAAGGTGACAGTCTAATATTAGACCTAGGTATTTAATATACTTATATTAATTAAATTGGTCAATTTTCACACACTGAGTACGAGACGATAGATATGAACGAAAAATGTCCAATACAATACCTCGTACTCCAATTGTATCCAATTTAGAAAGCAATATTTGTATAGATACAGTATCAAATGCCTTGGATAAATCGAGAAACACACCAATGACTTTTGATTTGTCTTCAATATGTTTAGTTATTGTTTCAGTAAGCAAAATTGTAGCATCTTCTGTGGATCTATTTTTAATAAAGCCAAATTGATTGTCTGAAATAATTTTACGTTGTTGTAGATAGTTTACAAGTCTCTTGTTTATAAGTTTTTCTAAAATTTTTGAAATTATAGTAAGTACCGAAATTGGTCTATAATTACTAATGTTCTCCCTGTCACCTGATTTATAGATGGGATGGACTAGAGCTTTCTTTAGACAATCAGGAAAGATTCCTGTTGAAAAGCATAAGTTATACATGTATGTAAGAGGAGAGATGAGATTATTACAGCCAATTTTAATTATTTGGGTAGATATGCCATCAATGCCAGAAGCCGAATCAACTTTAAGATTCGCAATGATAGCCTGAACTTCGTCAACGTCAGTATTATTTAATACCATTGAACTTGAAAAATTATTATTCAATGGATTACATGTTTTGTTTGTGATTGGTTTATTATTTTGCCTACTTAAAATTTGTTTTGCATAGTTTTCACCAATTTCAGCAAAATATTTATTAACAATATTTACAGATTCATGTGGATTATTAGTTAAATTTAGTAAAGCGGTAGGGGGAGGGGAAGATTGCTTGAAGCAAGAAATTTTGTTTATAACTTTCCATGTACCTTTAGGATTATTTTTATTTCTTAGAAACTATTTTTTCTCATAAGCAGTTTTTAGTTTCTTTATTAAGTTATTGCAAAAATTACGATATCTTGTGTATATTAGTTGTAAAATAGCGTTGTTAGGATCACGTTTAGATTTGATGTGTAATTTATCACGATGCCTGATACATCGCAGCAAACCTGGAGTCAGCCAAGGTTTAATTGTGCGTTTTCGTTTAGAGGCAGTTATTTTTTTCGAGTAAATTAAGACTTGTGTATCCGTCAGTCTGTAATGGAATACTGTAGTGGATTGAGATCTATATCCTTCCATTTAAAAGATGAGATCTTGCGTAACAGGATATTTTATTTTACTAGAACGTGTAATAATTGATTCGAGATAGCCTAGTGGTTAATACTAGTACATTAACAACGATAGTCGCGGATTGACAAATTAACTATTCAGATATTATCATTTTTAGAGTTTCGTTTTTAATCTCAAAGGGACGAAAAAATATAGGGAAATAGCAAATTTTAAAAGAAATATTTAGACCTGTATACCTATCTGTCAATCCGTAGTCGAGCAGCAAGGCGGATTAACCTCTAAGTCTTTATCAAAGACCTTCTTCTAACTGTCGGATATATAGGTACATTTAATTACAATCAGTTTCAGAGCGTAAAGAGTCAGTACTAAAACATATTATGTTTAATATGTTTCTTGGCATCCATATCAATAAGTATACTACAGTGATTTGCGTAAGTTTGTGTGGGGCTACAAAGTAGATAAGGTTTCGTAGTCGTGCAAATTACACAAATCCTTGCTGGCGTTTGTTTAGTACGAGTACAAGATTTATTGAGTGTAAGATTAGCATATTACAATAAAGGTACGGAAAACTTTTAACAACTTTAAGTAATATAAAGTAAATTTAAATATAATGCCTATTTAATAGCTTTTTTTGTTAAATAATCGTCGAATCGTCGCATTTTGATCTACGTTTTAATACGACTCATACTGTTTCACGCTTATGATAATTATTATGCTACTATATCAGACGATGGGTTGGCGCAGTGGTTATAGCAACTGACTGCGCTTGCGGTCGTAGATTCCCTCCCCGAATATAACGAATACTTGCATACGCCATACAAATTTTGTTTCTAGTATTTGTATTTGTATTTGTATTTGTATTTGTATTTGTATTTGTATTTGTATTTGTATTTGTATTTGTATTTGTATTTGTATTTGTATTTGTATTTGTATTTGTATTTGTATTTGTATTGAATCTGTTTTCACTTTTCAGACTCCTGACAGAGGAATTTAATACTCCTGAATGACGATAAGACGTTTATTGAAATTATTTTTAATCAAGCTAGTTAATTGTGAAATTAAGCAATTCGAAACATTTTCGCACACTCGCTTTGACATTTATGAATACTATTCTATGATGTATGGTGTACTACTTCATTTTATGGTCTATGTGCTATGTTACTTTAGTACAATGTAGCTTTTTAATAGCGTAATATGTTTAGTGTTTATTGATAACAAACCTAAGAAAAAAAAAAAGATATTTACTTCTAAAACGAGAAAATATTGTTACTTTATTGATTTAAAAGTAGAATTAATAAGTAAGATTATTTAAAAGTCTCAACTTGATTTAAAAAAATATTTTAATGATACCGTACCTACGATAAAATCTTAAATGAAAGCGGTAACAATTTATCGCGTTTATTTTGATATAATGTATTAAATATTAACTTATATAATAAAAACAAGTCGCATAAAAAGCGTTATCGTTATTTATAAGTGACACTTTTTAAAAAACCAACCTTTTCAATGAAATGTTCAGTGCATGCACAAAAGGTATTAAGATTAACTTTTCATTTTCTTTCCACATGGAAACTTCTATTGCGTCTTGTCATGAAAGGAGCTTACTCAATGCGTTTTCAGGTTATTAGGTTATCAAAACGTTTCTTTGTCGTACTGAAAATGTACCTTTGACCCCGTTATTGTTTGTAGTATAAATAATCGACATGTATTTACAAAAGGGATAAATATTGTTTTTATTTTTGTATTGTAAAAACAAAAAAACCGACCGATATATTTTTTGATACTTTCATACAAATCCTAATTTCCGACATTGCTGGTCGATTTTGAAAAAAAATCTTTTCATGCAAACTTTTAGGTGACATTGTGTTATTATCAACATAACAATATATTTGCGAATTCGACCGATCTGTTATTGAGGCTAATGATCTTAAAAACATGCTGCAAAAGATTTTTTATAAATATAATATTGATATAATTGATATTTGTTACTAGTATATTACTTGCAAATATATTTTTTTAACTCCCGACAGGAATGAGAATGGTACAGATTTATCATAGGTGTATGTATCATATGTATATCTGTGGAATCATAGCTAACAAATGGATCAAAAGATTTTGATCTAGTTTTGTGTTTGAATGTTTAAGGTCAAGTTTATCGAGAGAGTTTTTAGCTATATTTTCAAAAAGTCCAACCGTTTAACGATCATGAGCTCTTTTCTAGGCAATTAAGACATGTAAGCAAATGTCACAGATTTTGTCGCTTCATAATTTGGTAATCTGTTATATCAATGCTATCGGAATAACCTATTGTGATTGCACCTGGAGAAATCAGGATATTCAACTCGTAAAATAACTATAATACTCCTTAAAAATAGCAGAGGTATCTTGTTTATACCCAATGGATTGGCTGAAATAAATATTTTTTTAAATGTAAAAATAACTAGCGACCCGCTCCGGCGTCACACGGGTAGTATATGCTATTTAAAAAATATATATGCCATCACAGGACTTTTTTGTAGACTTATACAACAGTTTCTAACATATATTTTTTTGTTATATCTCAAAAGAATTAGGGAGCGATTTTGATGAAAGCTCTCAGGCAGCTTAAGTTATCTGGACACTGTCAAAAATTATCTACATATTTCAAAAATTTTACACAAAAACTTGACAGATTATACACTTAAACCTTCTTCATGAATCACTCTATCTATTGGTGAAAATCGCATAAACGTCGAGTCGAATCGTGAGTTTATTATTTTTCAATTTATACAGATTTTTTAAAATTGTAAAACTGCTTTTTTAAATTTCAAATTGCACTTTTTGTACAATAGTTTGTTTACACGAAGCCAAAATGACTTTGAAGATACGTGAATCGATACCTGGCGGTCGCGGGTTGAAAACAACCAAATCAGATGAAAATAGTGTTGCAGATTAAGCTTCGCCTTGCGGATTAAGTCAGCGGCATTTCACACTCTTTTACGTTACAGTAAAATACAATTCACTTTATTGCAAATATTTTTCGTTTACAGGAATTACAACTAAGAAAATCCTTTCTTAATAAAAAAATAAAGAATAAGATTTTTTACTTAGTAGTTTTAATCTGTAAAAACAATAATTCAAGTATAATAATCAGAGTATGTGATAATAAATTTTGATGTATAAAAATGACAATATATTACTACTTTGAGAAAATTTCAGACACCTACGCTTCGATAATTGCTTACCCAGGGGCCACACTAGCGGGAAACGTCAATGCCTATCACCGCGGTAGACATTCCGATAATTTTAGCGCGATGAAGTGAGTGGCTACACTTGAAAGTTCAACGTCAACGCCCATTCTTGGCGATAAAATTGGCGCTAATCTTATTTGAATTTCAAGCAAGATAGACGTTGACGGTGCAACTCTTTATTTGATGAGTGTAATTTTTTTTGTATAAATAATAAATAAATAAATACGTTTAACACACACACACGGTCGTCTGGTCGGTCGGCCGACTGAAATACATTTTTTTAAAATAAATATACATATAAATAATACATATATGAATACACATACATTACACCCAGACTCGGGGTGGGAATCGAACCCACAACCCTTGGAGCAGAAAACAGGGTCACTGTAAACTGCGCCAACGGGTCAGTCATCATGAACATATGCATGCCATCAACTTCCCGGCTATCTGAGATTAAATAAGAAACATAAAAATAAGTATTAATTATGTATATCTATAAATATTATTGAACGGGTGGAGTGAAGCAGTTAGATAATAATAATATACTTTATTGTCCACCAAAACAGAGAACTAAATTAAGGACACAAGCTAACGATGCTGCTGTTGTTTTGCCAGACAACCTGAGATTGACAGTAATATTGCATTTGCAGATGGGCAGATGGCATAACAATAATAATATATAATAAATATATGTTATACAAAATAATGATAATTCAGTGATAACAAATAATTCAATTCCGTTCATAAAAGTATGCAATTTATCATCAATGTTTTCTTATGACGTCATCACGTAAAAATTATTTATCGTCCGTAAACCGACTTTACAGACAAACATTTTTTATTAAGAGTTATTATATCTGTTATTATTATCTATTCAATTAAATTGACACAACATTTTTATACTTTACAAAATAAAACAACATACTCTGTATTTACCTGTGTCTTTCATTTATTTATATATTATATATTTCAGGCAATTGGAATAATATTAATGATACATGTGATTATATTACTGTTCAATTTTTAAATGCAATAAAGAATAAAGAATATATTTAAGTAATTAATGTGGCTTTTACATAATTTTTCGATCTTTTATTATCTTTATTTCACCGAAAGTTAAAGTTGTTGGTTTAGTTGTTTTAAAAGGTAATAATTCCGTTATTCGTCGCTAAGCATCATTTTGTGACGCACGATTCTTATAAATTTTGAATCTCGAATCCGTAAACGTAATTACTTTTTCGTTACTCCACTCCATAGTCATAGTATGTATTTATCGAAAACAAACACGTGCGATTCCGTTGCGCTCACGGTGCACAATGACCCTGGGGCCACACTAGCGGGAAACGTCAATGCCTATCATCGCGGTAGACATTCCGATAATTTTAGCGCGATGAAGTGAGTGGCTACACTTGAAAGTTCAACGTCAACGCCCATTCTTGGCGATAAAATTGGCGCTAATGTTATTTGAATTTCAAGCAAGATAGACGTTGACGGCGCAACTCTGTATTTGATGAGTGTAATTTTTTTTGTATAAATAGTAAATAAATAAATATGTTTACCACACACACACACACGGTCGTCTGTAAGGTAGGCAACCTAATGCCTGTGTTTTAGGTAACAGCCGACTGATATACATTTTTTTAAAATAAATATACATATAAATAATACATATATGAATACACATACATTACACCCAGACTCGGGGCGGGAATCGAACCCACAACCCTTGGAGCAGAAAACAGGGTCACTGTAAACTGCGCCAACGGGTCAGCCATCATGAACATATGCATGCCATCAACTTCCCGGCTATCTGAGATTAAATAAGAAACATATAATAATAAGTATTAATTATGTATATCTATAAATATTATTGAACGTTTTGCCAGACGACCTGAGATTGACAGTAATATTGCATTTGCAGATGGGCAGATGGCATAACAATAATAATATATAATAAATATATGTTATACAAAATAATGATAATTCAGTGATAACAAATAATTCAATTCCGTTCATAAAAGTATGTAATTTATCATCAATGTTTTCTTATGACGTCAACACGTAAAAATTATTTATCGTCCGTAAACCGACTTTACAGACAAACATTTTTTATTAAGAGTTATTATATCTATTATTACTATTATCTATTCAATTAAATTGAAACAACATTTTTATACTTTACAAAATAAAACAACATACAATACAAAGGCAATTGGAATAATATTAATGATACATGTGATTATATTACTGTTCAATTTTTAAGTGCTATAAAGAATAAAGAATATATTAAAGTAATTAATGTGGCTTTTACATAATTTTTCGATCTTTTATTATCTTTATTTCACCGAAAGTTAAAGTTGTTGGTTAAGTTGTTTTAAAAGGTAATAATTCCGTTATTCGTCGCTAAGCATCATTTTGTGACGCACGATTCTTATAAATTTTGAATCTCGAATCCGTAAACGTAATTACTTTTTCGTTACTCCACTCCATAGTCATAGTATGTATTTATCGAAAACAAACACGTGCGATTCCGTCGCGCTCACGGTGCACAATGACATATGTTCGTAGTGTGCTGTGTGGCCGCTTCAACGTATTAAGGGGTCTGGCCACCCTGGATTATTTTTTTTTTCATTTTTATTTTTTTATTTTTTTTAATAAACCCTGAACTGTAACGGACATTTTAAGACCTGTTGCGTATCGAAACACTCAAAATTGGCCAAGTTACAGGCATCTTAATTTATATTATTACACACTTATTTTTTAATATTTTCAAATAAAATTTTACAATGTTATTTTTGAAGCCCTTTTGTGACATTGAGTAAAAAAATAAAAATATTCCGGCCCATAGTTTCGAATTTATTAATTTAATTAAAAAAACAGTGCATTTTTTGTTCCGCCAGGGTGGCCAGACCCCTTAACTCTCGCGGTTATCTCTTTGATGTACCGCCACTTGAACTATCGCCCAACGTCCAACGGCAATGTGAATGCCGTTGTAAAATTATCGCGATGAGTCGTGGCCACACCTACGTTCATCGCCATAGTAAACGGCATTTCCCGGTGAGTCGTGGCTACACCTACGTTCATCGCCATAGTAAACGGCGTTTCCCGCTAGTGTGGCCGCAACTATCGCCCAACGTCCAACGGCAACGTGAATGCCGTTGTTAAATTATCGCGATGAGTGGTGGCCACACTTACGTTCAACGCCACAGTCAACGGCATTTCCCGCTAGTGTGGCCCCAGTATTAATGGGTACCACCACACACGTTCAGTTTTATCTGTGCGATACAATTGTGCAGTCGAACTGTACAGGTAAATCGTACGCTCCTACAGCCCACACACGTTCAAGTAAAACTGCGTAGTTTATTCATTCCGTTTCACGTTTGCATCGACAGACGACGAATTAGCTATTCTTGCATTATTGTTGATAAAAAACAAGAGGCAGAAAAAATCTATAAAATAAAATGTAGATTTTATTTTATTTTATTATAGGGAAACTAATCTTAGTAGGGTATTATTTACATAAAAAAGACACATAGTTTTAGTTATTTCTATTTCTGTTTAACTTTTCGAGCCCGAATTTTTTATATTAAGTATATTATATAAATATAATTTAATTAAAGGGAGAGAATGTACATATTGTTATTTATTAATTATTAATTTTGCGAATCATAATCTCTTATTAATAACAATTTGTAAGATGTTATGAAATTTATCATTGCTTATCGGATCATTTTATTGAAAAAATAGTTCTTCTTCTTCTTCTTTTTTTGTTTTAATGGCTTTCAATTTTGCCAAAACAGCACATATGGTTTCGTAAACATCACGTAGAATAAAAATAAAAACGTTTATTTCCATAAATCTGTTTTTCGAGAACACCTAAATCCATTTGAACGTCTATTGTTCTACGCTTCCCACTTCAAAGTCTGAAATTTTAAACTGTCATGTCAGGACAAGAAAGATTTTCGTTAAAACTATTTATTCCTTTTAAAAAATAACAAGTCCAAAGTAACATTAATGGTTGTTACATATAGCCCTATGATAAGAGTAACCTAAAGAATAAAAGTTTTCCTAATTTATGTCTTTAATCGACCAATAATTAACTAGGTAATTTATTTACCATTTTGTAAGTTATAATTTTTTTTGTGTGATAAAAATTATATATTTATAAATTGTAAAACACAATACATTCTAGGTACTTACATTTTAATAATTTATAGCATATATAATATAATTTATTTATTTATTTGTTGTTTCCGTGACAAATAAGAACTGTTTTACAGCACATTTTCCAGAAGATCAAATTTTCTTTAAGAAAATAAAGTAATATACATATGTTCATAAATTATAGCCACTTATATATGCATACATATTTGTATTTAATTTATGTATACATATATACGTAGGTAACTCGATAAGTTTTGAGACAAGAAAAAACTATACAAGTTATTAACAATTTATTTTACATTTTTTGAAATAACTATTTTCCAGTACTTTCCACTACTAGTTCCATTCGTCTAAACCAACTATTAAAACACCTTTGCCAGTCTTGATCCGACAGGCCCGAAATTGCGATTTCGTAAGCAGCCAACGCCTACTCGACACACGAAAAAAATAATAATTCCGTCTTATATTTTTTCTTTGATTATCGGGAACAAAAAGAAATTACAGGAAGCTAAATATCGTATACAATAATGTATCGTTGGTTGGAGCAAGGTTTCAACCACCGGATTTCTCAAGAAACGCCTTTGTTCTGAAGGACGTATGTGACGAAGCGTTGTCGTGGTGCAGCACGATTCGCCGAAGCCCTGTCTCTGGTCTCCTTTCTCGCAGAGCTTGGACAACTTACGGCAATACTACTATTGTATAGGTATACCATTCTGAGTTAACAGATCTATGATTTTCCAACATTGTTGTCGACACATGCCCGCTGTGAGAAAAAAAAAAGAAAACTATCCACCACTTTTTACCAAAGTTACAAGGTCTTTGCAGTTTTGTCAGCAACTTTCCTTCTGAAAAAACTCATACTAACGACTGTCTCTTATTTCCGGATGATATTGATATATCCACGTTTTGTTTTCAAATCGTAGACGCATTTCGTGGTACCAATCCCCACGGACCTGTTTTTTAATGTCTGAGGACAAACGCGGGATCCACCAATAACAAAGCTGAACGATAATAAAGCACTCCAAAATGCCGATGCAAAACAACGCTCCCCAAACTAACGCCAATAATCTTCTCGATATCCGAGTAAAGAAATTCGTGGGTCTTTTCGTCAACATTCAGTAATCCACACATTTTCTGCAGTTACTGCCGTTTGTGGACGACCACTTCTATAGTCATCTTTGAGGTTTATTTTACCCCTTTTAAATTCACTGAACCATCTAAAAACTGTTGCACGAATGGGGCAGATTTCCCTGACGCTGATTATAATCGTTGAAGGCTAAGTTTTTCAGTTAAACCAAATTTAAAATTATAAAATATCATAAGCGCGCATATTTTCGCAGTTTAGCTTCATCGTTACAAAGAAAAACGCGGAAACCGTCCGCGTCGTAGTTAAATGACTGGAATATCATAATTTTTTTTAAGCCAGCAACCTGGCAAATAGACAGGTTATATATATATATATATAGGCGATTTATATTTTTAAATAAACCGTTTTAAAAATATTTAATAAAGATGCGTTCCATTTTCAAATTATGAGCATCTCAAAACTTATCGAGTGACCCACGTATAATATATGTGTATAAATAAAGTTCACATACCGAGCCGAGATGGCTCTGTTGGTAAAATACGTGAAAATAAAAAAAAAATAATAAAATTGGTTGTCTGTAAATTCGGTTTACGGACGATTATAATTTTACGTGATAACGTATTAGAAAACATTGCTGAAAAATTTCATACTTTTATGAATTGAATTATTATCACTAAATTATCATTATTTTGTATAATACAAAGAAGGAGTTAATTGAAAATTAAAAGTTTTTGATAAATAAACATTTATTTGCACTCGGTAATTCAAATATTTTTTCTCTTCTACTCAGAGGCATCTGCCGATGAAGTAGATGAGAGATAGATGTGTCACAAGCCGAATGCTTAGGCCGATCGATCGATCTCTATCACTTGTACCGCGCTCTCGCTCGTGGAACGTGACAATGAGTCATGCTTCTTCGTGTGTGCCGTCGGTGTTCATCGATTTATAAGACGGTTTCACGTCAAAAAAAATCTACGTGTGTATATTTTATTATGTATGCATTTATATATTGTATAATTATGTATCTATTATATATTAAATTAAATTGACGACTGTTTTATAATTTTCACGTAGCAGAACTACTGGAAGGTTTGTACAAGCATTGTTGTATAAGTGTTATTTCCTATTATTATCCTAATCTACATAAATAGTTAAATAAATACATAAATACATGTAGCAAAGTCTGCACCACAAAATTTTCGATTACTTGATTAATTTCTCGTTTTATTCTAGTTCACAATGAATAAAAATATTATAAAATTTTGAAAATTGTATATCTGGCCATCACGAAATGTAGTAAGTAATATGGCGGATTAAGCTAATCCTTTCTAGAATAGTATTTGTAAGTGGGAAATTAATTTTAAAATGACTTTTTGTCCTGATCGTTATTGGGAATGTACCTAATATACATAGTCCAATGGGCATCAAAAATCGGTACTTCATCAAAAAACAATGTTTTTATTGAATTATATGCTATTTTGAGCAAAGGTAAATGTACCCCTTACTTTACATAAATTATACTTTTGTATATTACTGAATCCTTTATCCGAAAATCCCTATTCTTGGGGAACAGAAATGGTTATTTATATTCAGTTGATGATAGCTTTTATGACTATCATTTGTTTTTAAATAAGTTTAAATCACTATTAATTTTAAGAGAAACATTATTTTAAGTGTTATTTATGTATATATGTTGTTGTATCTTAGATATCAATCGTGTCAGTCTTAAAAAATTGGATTTTTTTTCCTTATATTAGACAGCTTTAATTTGGATTTGGTATCAATCATGCCGACAAAAGTGTGAAGTGAATTTTTAAATTTTATTTTTAAGCATATATCTATACAGGATCACTGGTTTAATTTAATTAAATTACTATCAATATTTAAGGAGAATACTAATTCTTATTCGAATTATGTAAAAATATAACATAAATATGAATAAACTTCTAAGTAAAGTTAACCAAGAGTTATATAATTATTTACGCTTCATCTAGACACTCTAGCTGCGCTGTCAACACAACACAAAACAGGTATGTAGGTAGGTACATTTAGTTAACGCGCGGTAGTTCACCTACGTCCAAGCGTTGCCACGTGTTAACAGGGTTGCTGGCTATCTTAAATAAACAAGCATGATCTGATCTCCCTTCATACTTTAATCCTGGCTTAGGAAAGGCAAAAATACCAAGATATTTCACTCGTCTAAGCGACAAATTTGTTGACTAGGTAAATTATGTGAACTTTGGACAAAAATTAATATGAATTCTTTACCTATCTTGTTATTTCCGGCGTATTTAAAAATGGAATCATACTTATTTACATACCATTGTCAATCATTAAACTACCTATTTATCTACATAACTACACTAACCTTAACATATGTTCAAAGTAAGTTCCTTCTCGTGTGATACACAGTTTGGCACGTTTACGCATATTTGATATTGTATTTCACACGATTTAACAGGAATCACACGGTTACTTTTAATAGTTTCGAAAGCACTGGTGATTTTAACTCCTCAACAACTTTCAACAATTAACAACAATTTAATTTCAACTCCTCTCTGTTTGCATATTCAGTAGCAATGCCGCTCCATCTTGTCCTTGGAACGTGTTGGAATCGCGATTAGGGAACATCTTCTGGTACAAATTAATAGCACCCGGCAATCTATCATTCGCGCGCGCATAAGCACGAACCATGTCCAAGTACTCTGCATTTGTATATTGATATGCCATACCTAATTACTAATGACTAGTCACACACACGAAAGATTAGGTATGCGCGTAAGATCGATCACTAGGCGTGCATGCTTTAAGACACACGTACGAACCTTACGGTGGCGTTTGCCCTACTGACCTACTAACAGTCTAACGGGACATCGATTGTCGATCAAATTAGTGGTAATTAGAACTAGTGCATTTGGCAAGCGGCACAGTACAACACCGGGGTGCACGCGCCGCCCGCATTACTTGAAATGTGTTCACGCTTCATTTATTGAAATTGCAATTTATGGAAATTTTGGTCAAAAATTAAATAAACCTTTTTTACATAATTTGAATGAGAATAGTGTACCAAGTATTCTCCTTAAATATTGATAGTAATTCACCAGTCATTCTGTATATTAAGAGAGGAAGAGTATTTTTTTTTTCCAAAATAATCTGAAGGTTGATGGTTGACGTTGGATAAATCGGTAAAAAAATATGGGTTTTTCGAATCTGAAATCCGTCTGCGAAATATTAAGTTAAAAAATGCAATTTTTTATCGGAATTCTGAAAATCTGCCAAATAGTTGTTTCTAGAAAAAAAATATATATAAATATAATATACAACAAAGTGTCAAAAAAATTATCACTCCTAAGTGGACTTAATAGGTACAAGATAAATTTCGAGAACTATAAAAGAAAATTAATAATATATACAAAAATACATATATAAATTCCTTTAAAGATTGTTTAGATGAAATTGTTAGTTGAAATTGTTGTTTATGAATCACATAATTCTGACGTGAAAGTACGGAACAGCGCGTCACAGAGCGCGTGGCCCGACACGCAATTCAAAAGATCGGTACTAAAACTATTACGCGTTACCTTTATTCTATTTTAGTTGTGAGTATTGTTGTAATACACAAATGTCAATATGGTATAAGTCGAGATTCAATCCGCAACCACTAGTGTAATAAACAGTAGCTGTAACCACTATGCTACCCATCACCAGGACGATTGATATGCGCTAATCATGATGCAAATTGACATACAGGCAGTCGGCAAGATTTCGGTAACGCGTTTCGCGTCAGATGCTCGTCATTACTAAAAACGCAACTACTTTCTTTAATTTTTTTTTAATATTATATATATGCTGTGAAGCAATAACACAAAGTAAAAACATTTTTGTTGTTCACCGTCTGCCTTATGTTATATTTGATGAAAATTGCGTCATTACCTGCAGTTTGAAGTTAGCATAAGTAAAAAAAACCAAATGTGCCTCATCAAATTATGTATAAGCAAAAAGATATACTACTAGATATATACATTAATACTATTGGATATTTAAATTTAAAACTATAGTTGGCGAATTAAAAAGTGTTCCAATTCAAAACATATAATATATGAGTATTTTTTATCCTATTTCGACTTAGTTTAATTAAGTTTAGCTTAATCGCACGCAGTTCTTTAAGTCGTCCCTAGTATTTCTTAATTTATTACGCTCAAACTCTTAAATAAACTTAATTTAATTAAAACTTGAAATTTCAGTTAAAATAAAAGTTCTGTTTCACTCAAACTATTTTAAATTTTCATCTAATCGTAAATTATTTTATTTACCCACTTTTACAAAATAATAAGGTTTCTTTTTGGATGGATGTACGCAGATTTCTTCGAGATTTCTAGCCACGAGGCTTGCAAATCATTGCATAATTATTATATTTTCTGTTTGAAAGTGATATTACTATAGATATAATATTATGATGATAAACTCTAGAGATATATGATAGAAATGTATAATTGTTGTTAAATATTATAAATTAAAAGTGATTCAAAATTGTTTATGATAGTAGTTCTGAATTTTAGAATATAAAATATAATAATTTTAGTTTATTTTAGTTTCTACTTGTACAATAAAAATATTCAGATAAAAAAACTGTTTGAAAAAAGGGTCTAGGAAAAAGAAGGAGGGAAAGGGGACAAGGAAACATACTGTTTAAGTATAATATAAAATAATTACTGTGTACAAAAGGCGGTCTTATAGCAAAACAGCGATCTCTTCCAGACAACCAACGTGAAGGAGTTAATGTGAAAAACTTTTATAGTTTAAAAATCTTGTAATTTTTTATTAATAAACTATTTTAGTAATATATAGGATTTAGCTCGGCCCTTCTCCTATATAGAAAAGCGGCATTTGCCAGTAGAATGATGATGATATATATAAACGATTGATTATTGTACCAATGATTTGATTCTGAATTACAAAATTTAAGTCATTCACATATTAATTCTTAGCTGCCAAAATGCTCACTCACTTAAACGTTTGTTATTTTTTTGGTTCTCAATGATTTTTGGTAAAAATTTTTGATGAGCTTGTTTTTCGATGAGACGAAATTGTAAAAATTCACAGGAAATAAAAAAAAAACCACTCGTTTCGTCGACAATAATATGGCCATTTCCGATAGCAATTTCTTTGAAAAATCTTTAGCAGATGGATCGTTCAATAATGAAACTCTCATGTTTGTTGTCAGCTGAAGTTTCTTCACGGAGTACCACCAATTTGATATTTTGAGGCAAGCCTTTATTTCATAGATAGCAGTCGATCTTGGAATTATTAGCAGTGTTTGCCGGAAATCGCCAGATAGTAAAATCATTGCACCTCCAAAACATCTCGAGTCATTGCGCATATTTTTCAATATTCAGTTTAATGCTTCATTCAAATGCTTACAATGCGCGTTTGCTCTCCGTTGTGCATTTGTCCCAGATGATGATTTTAGATGCTACTAAAACTTTGGCCGCACACTAGCTCGCTCACACGTCACGCTGCAGTAAAGGCGAATATAAACACACCGTACCCTATCCCTACCCCTACCCATGAACACTTTTTGTGCTGGCGAAAAGCCCTTTTATGCCAGTCCAGACTGGTACCTATAAAAAAGTTTTAACAGAACTCTACCATGTAGCACTGTCATTATTCGTTTACATAAATAAATTCAATTTACACAATCGCATTAGATTTTTTCAAGTCTCACAATCAGATAAAAAATTTAACAATTGACTATTCACATTCATATCATAGTCGCAATTATTTCCTTTAGAAAAGAGCTTGATTTTCATTTCATAATGAATATGTATAGTAGCGAGAACTTCTTTCAAATGCGAGATACTTAGAATTATATACGACGAATTTTACTAAGACCATTACACACAACACACACACACACACACAAGGATGTTCGCACGGACGATGAACTCATGCGCTCTCTACTTGGTGATTTGAGCTTCTTTGTATTATATTTGCAACGAATTTTATATATTGTTTATATAATAAACATTGTCAATTTCTTCGTAACATGCAGATTTGATGAAAATGTTAAGGTATTCAAATGTAAGAGTACTTTAATCAATTTGTTTTATTTAGCCGTTTTCCATGGTCATCAGAATTGTTTTATCCCAGATTTTATATCAGTATATAGGTATATGTGTTTTGTCTCGCTTTTCTAAGTTAGTTTATTCTCGTTTTGTCACTTTTAACGAAGTTGCATTAGAGTAACAGATTAACGCGTCGGTGAGCTGAAGAGAGCTTTACGTTGGACATATAGATATACGTCTATATGTCCCGCCTAACTTTATTGTAAAACGCACATACGAGTATAACTCAATATACGAGAAAAAAAATATGATTGTACAAGAAGGCGACCTTATAATACTTATTAGAATTTGTTTCGGGTTATAATTTATCAAAAAGAAATCGTTGATTTTGCCCATATTATTTATATATTATATACATATTAACAGTATAAAAAAGTTATATAAATATGAAGTACAAAATAAATAAATTTATACAAATTTCTTTCATATTTTTACACCCGACAGTGCTTGACTTTTACGGGACTCTGCTCTAAACTCTTAGAGATGAGACGTTATCTGCTCATAAATAGCACATGTACCAGTATTTGACTATATAATACTATATGTTGTTACGTTACAACTCATTAGATCAAAGCAGTAACCATAGCCACCAAAAAACCTGACTAATATAAGATCACGAACGAACGAATACGAATTGTGGTATATCCGCGAGGGAATTGTGTTAAGAATATAGACACTAACTACCTACTAACTAATAAACCTAACCAATAAACTGGAAAAGCATGTAATTATTTGGTAATATAAAAGAGATTTCCACGTATACATTGACTCATCACGATATCTCTGAAACTATAAGGCGCAGAGACTTGAAATTTGGTAGGAATATTCCTTTTACCGAGTAGAGGTCAGCTAAGAACGGATTTTACGAAATTCTACCTCTAAGGGGGTGAAAAAGGGGGGCAAAGTTTGTATGGGACAACATGATTCCTTGGTCCAATCTACTTCAAATTACGCATAAATATTCTTTAACAGAATTGGTTGAAGACGTGTTTCGTATTTTATCGAAATTCATCCTCTAACGATGTTAAAAGGGGGGAGAAAATTATTTTGATATAAATACTCCATAGTGATTTTGATTTAAATTAAAATTTATTTTGACACATGTTTGACAACCAATCCGTCTGTTATATATATAATATAATATATTTTTATCGTATAAAAATATATTATAAAATATTTTCCAGTATTGACGCAGGTGTAGGTGATAAAAAATATAAATTTATATTTTTTGAAATTTTAGTTAAATACCCGTGCGAAGCCGGGGCGGGCCGCTAGTTTGGTATAAGGGAAATGTCTTTATCTTTTATATATATATATATATATATATATATATATATATATATATATATATATATATATATATATATATATATATATATATATATATATATATATATTGTTCTAACCGAAGATAATGATAACTGCCTATTTGTGCTCTTTGATATGTATAAAGCAATACCTTCACATGTAATTCTATCGAAGAATATATTTTTCGGTTCAAAAATATAACACAAAATTAAAATATTTGAAATTTTATATAATAATAATAAATCTTTAATTCAGGACTAGCCCATAAAGTATTAGTTACAAATTTTTCTTATAATTGTTACAATTACAATTCTTATTCTTATAACAACTAATAGAAATAAATCTAATTCTTATAACAACTAATAGAAATAAATCGAATCTTAAAGTTTACATATGTTTTTACAGAATGCACGTCCGTTAACCTAGAAATTAATAATAGTAGTAGTAGTTAGTTAATATAGAAATTTCTTTACCTTTTCTTTATATAATTCTGTTTATTTTGCAAAATCTTCTCAGAGTTATCGATATAGTTAAGAAATCCTTGGACATTTTCCAACAGAATTCAGACTGACAGTAAAAATGTCGAAACTTTTGTTTTATTGAATCAGATTTTACTACGCGGGTCTATATCAACTGGTAAACTAATGTTCAACTTTAAATTTTAGTGCAAGAAACTTTTTTAAGGATGTTCTTATTTCGCGTTTATGTAATAAATAGGTAAATTCGAACTAATCGTAATCATAATTTATTTTGTGTTACATAGCATTGTTTTTTATTTATACTTTATAGCCCACTTAAGAATTACGTGAAAAAAAAACATAGGTACTAAACAGAGTGCAAAGGCGGTTTTATCACTGATAGTGATTTCTTAAAGACAACCCCTGTCTATATAGGAAACATTGGTGACATGACAGGCACACAGTGCAACAACTTAAAATTTAAACTATTCTAATATATTTATGCATATAACTATGTATAAATATAATATACCTATATAGTAAAACTTTATGTAGTGCATATAACATATACACCATATACAATACATTAAAACTATATAAATAAACATACACATACACACAATTTTTTAGATAAACATATGTCTAAAAATATTACATACATATATAAAACATAAATAAATAATTTTAAATAAAATAATATATTGATATTATCTTATATCTTTAAACGAGCAATTCTTGTAGGTATATATATAATCTGAATCTCGGAAACGGCTCCAACGATTTTCATGAAATTTAGTATGTAGGGGGTTTCGGGGGCGATAAATCGATCTAGCTAGGATTTATTTTTAGAAAATGTCATTTTATCCCTTTTTTACGCAATTAAAAAATATCATTAGAATACGAAGGTAAATTTCGCTGTCATTAATAAGTTTATAATAGCTCGAATGGGTATCGGGCGGATTTGAAACCAGAAGACCCGGGTTCGAATCCAGGTCTTAGACCAATATTTTTTCCTTTTTTTTTCAAGTTTCTTTTTTTGTGAGAAAAACTATTATTAAAAGCTCTTTTTATTTAAATGACCAGTTCCTATTATTTTACTATTATGTCAGTCAGATCGAAAATATTATTTATGTTTCATCAGTATGTAATAATATCTAAATATAATTTAACCGAGCAAAGCTCGGTCATCCAGGTACTACAAATAATTAAAGATACGTAGATAAATAATATTTTGACATTTTGACACTTCGTTTAAAAATATGTATCGACTGCACTTGGCGTATCTCTCGCGGGAGGGCATTCCACAGTTTTATTTTTTACAGATTTAACAGTAAAAGATTCACTGTATCATTGATTGTATAGAGGATATTTCAATTTAGTATCGGCTTGGGAACGAAGGTTTAGCCTACTAGGGACGTCAGAGCCAAGAAAAATAAAGCGTTAGTTTAAGTATGGAGGAGTATTAGGATGGAAAACGATAGAGTAGAGAAAAGATAGAAGATGTAAGTTACGGCGTTCTCTTATTTTATATCAACTCAGGCGTGCTCGATAACATATTATCGAGCATGGCTTAATTGCTTATTTGGTTTGAAAAAATCGTATCTCATAAGATAAGATTGTATTTTTTCAAACCAAATTTGAATCTGATAATCATGTTTTGAAGGCGTTGAAGATTATTAAGTAGAGTTTCAGATAGGTCAGAATAAGTGACATCAGCATAGTCAAGAAATAGACTAGGAAAAAGAAGTTTGTGGGCAAGTGATATCTTTATTTTGATGGTCAAGATTTTTTTTGACTTTATCAATGCGTCGATTGATGTATATATTTTACGACTGATCTCAACTGGAAATCTCCAAGAAAGTGTGCTATCAAGAATGAGACTTAGATTCTTTATAGTATTATAAAATTCTAATTTCGAGTCATCGAAATAAACAGGAGGAAAGAGAGGAAACATTTACTTTAGATAGTTGTATATAGAATTTTCTACTATGGAAATTTATGACTTACTAGGATTTATTGACAGTTCATACGATTTACACCAAGAACATATAACTGCGAGTTTCTGGCTAACACGATCAACTACTGCAGTTATATTGTCAACAGAAGATGTCAGGTAAATTTGCAAGTCATCTGCATACAAATAAAAAGAAAGAGAAAGGAGATAAGTTGTAGAATTAATAAATACGAAGAACAAAAGATGGGAAAAAACACCACCCTGAAGTATTCCTCTATGATGGCTGCATTAAAATACCTTGTAAACAATGTGCGGATGTATTGTACGCGATTATAAAGGTAGGACAGGAACCAATTAACGGCATCTAGTACGGAATTTAATTGTTCAAAAATTGCAATAAGAATGTCACGATCAACAGTGTTAAATACGTTGGAAAAGCGTAATAAAACTATAATGAGGACTAGCATCCGCCCACGGCTTCGCCCGCGTGGTTGCATTGATAAAAAATTAGCCTATGTCTTATCAAATATCATCACAAACAGCGCAGCAGATTAGCCACGAAACATACATTTACATAAATACAAACTTAATAGGTAACTAAAACTACTATCCTATAATCAAATAAAAAAAGAGATTTCTAATACGACTGAAATAAAAATAAAAAGTAATCTATATTTATACTCAAAATATACTAACTAAAATTAATAATTATGCTTGCTGTACTAATCGTAAATAACAAATCGCTCCGAGAATCGAATTAGCTATAAGAAAAAACTCAAAATGTACACAACCGTCTATGACGTCTGCCCTCATGTGTCTACCCGGCGCCCGTTTTGTGTCGCAAACTCAGCGATGGCGCGTCATTACTTGGACCGTCCCGCTACTCCCGCCCTGCACGAAACGCTGACTGACGTTCCATTCTGGCCAATCGAATTATCGTGAAAAGAAGGTCGTCAGCGCTGTGGAATTGGTGGCACTTAAGCGTTTTCACGTGATATTTTTGAACTTTGTTATATTATGGCCAAATTACACAAAATCTTTATAAATTATAGCTTATGTGATATTCTGATGTATAAGCTATATTACTGTAAAGATTCATCTAAATGTATTCAGTACTTTTTGCGAACAAACATCTGGACAAACATTCGCATTTATAATATCAATAGGTGATTAAAAAATTCCAAGTTTCATGTCGTCACATATTTTACCACGAGCAGAAACAGTGTTGTGCCCAGGGCGGAAACCAGACTGGAAAGGACTGAGTGTGTTAGTTTTTTATGAACGATTCGTTCAAGAACCTTGGACAAGAATGGAAGCATGGAAATAGGTCTATAATCTGTGTGTGAGGAAGAGTTGGAAGGCTTAGGAATAGGGATGACAAAAGCGAGACGCTATAACTCAGAAAAAGTATTAGAAGAAAGAGAGTCATTGAAAATATTGTAGAGGATGGGAAAAATTGTATTCATTGACAAAATCATCATTTTTCGGCTCATTCCATCACAACTAAATGGCATCCAATTTAATAGCATGGACATGCTTGTAGATGGATTGGATATGTTTGTAGACATACATTGTTATTTTATTTGACAATACAGCATTGTTTGCACATAATATAATAAAATGGTAGAAAAGTCAAAACTGTACATTGAATATTTTTTTAAAAGAATACTTGGGGTGTGATCTACAATCGATACCGAAGCCAAAAATATAGTTTTTAGAATTTTTGTCTGTTTGTCTGTTTGTCTGTTTGTCTGTTTGTCTGTTTGTCTGTATGTATGTCCGGGATAAACTCAAAAAGTACTGCATGGATTTACTTCAAATTTGGTACGAATATTATTAAGAAGTCGGGTCATAACATAGGCTACAAATTATCACGCTATCACCTACGGGGAACGAGCAGTGAACCTTTATTTCTTCAACGCATTCTGTAACAGCGTGTAATCTAGCGACGCATATTTGAATGTTGTTATTATGTTAATAACCATGCTATAAGCTATCTTCACACTAAAAAAATCACGAAATATAAGTAACTTAGGCTGATAAACATAATGAATGTAAGAATAAATGTAATATAAGAAATGAATATAAGTAGTATCAAGACAATTTTAGAGCAGCGCCATCTATGAGATTTTAAAAACATCAAGTCGAATTACATGTGTAAACCCTTTTTGGATATAAATAATTTAAATTTGATCATGTTGGCGAGGTTAATAGTTGTTCATAAAAGTCATAGATGGAGTTGTGCATTTTAATAAAAATTGTATCGTTGATTCGTTTCAGAGATGAGCAAGAGAATTTAAAAAAAAATGTGTTTATATAAGTTTTAAGCTGCTTCATCTATGTCTTATAAAATTCATCGAGTTTTTCTGTATGTAATAACAAACAGAACTCAAAAAGAACTGCATAGATGTATAACAAAATTTAAACTCGAAAACGGCACGCTATTGCTGTAAACAATTTGAGTTAAATAACGAAGAAAGAGGAAAATTAAGCATGCCATATATATCATAAAAATAAGAAATGCTTATGCTTCCGCCTTAAAGTCATCTCGCTCCACAGACACACCATTGAGGCGGAAATTCTTACGGGTTGTGGCGTCGGCGAAGCAGTATTTATACGCATTCCGCTCATACCTCATAACTTCCCGTTCCAGTTCAAGCGCGTACAGTTCCTCGTGAGTGTTTGCTTCGCGATGACCATCAATAAGTCGCAGGGGCAGACACTGAGGGTAGCTGGTGTCGACCTCAGGACGAGCTGCTTCACACGGGCAGCTGTACGTCGCTTGCTCCCGCGTCACCAGTCCTGACTCTCTTTACATTTTGGATGCGGAGAGCCAAACTACTAATGTTGTTTATCGAGAAGTCCTATAAATATGTATTTTTACCATATTCTGTATTCCTTATTTATTATTTTCTCCATCCGTTTCAGTCACAACTTATGACTTAATTCAGCAGAATCACCATAAAGTCATTTATTCAAAGCAGGCTTAAAATAAGCACTTTTTGAAAGTCAATTTTACAAAAGACAGTCTCCCTCTGTTACTGTACTTTCTGTAGATATGAAATGTAAAGAAGAAACGGGTAAATGAATGTTATTTTAAAAGGTATAATAGTAGGTACTTTTGGTGCTGTATAGCGTTCACGCAGACGACGTCGCGGGCAGCAGCTAGTTTGTCAATAATTTCAATTTTATTCTTCATATGAAAAAATGTGATAGCAGAACAACTGTCGAATTTAATGTTATATATTTTATTGAGATTTTTATGAAAAACTATCATACAAAGGAATAAATTTTCTTGTGTGGAGATTAGACCTAGTAAATTTTGTATTTTGTGGTAATAAAATGTATGTGTGGAAGTATTTTTAATAAAATCCAAATTGTTAATAATAATATAATAACCTTGTACAACAGGAACTTGAAGTAATCGAACATTAATATGTTTCTAGTTTTTGCTTTTGGTACTACTCACTCAATGGAAAGAATGTTTACTTATTTGTGCCTATTTCCCGTTTTTCTTTTCTTTACTGTTTTATATTTAATGTCATTTAATAAAACATTTCTATCGTACTTTATTTGCAGTGTTTTAGTACTTAGCGAGGTATACAATAAATACGTTTATTGATTCATTTGTTACTGAAGTAATTGAATGTTACTCAAATTATGATAATAACTTAAATAGCTAATCTACTAATATTTAACAATTTAACTATTTTTGACTGACCCGTTGGCGCAGTTTGCAGTGACCCTGTTTTCTGCTCAAAGGGTTGTGGGTTCGATTCCCGCCCCGAGTCTGGGTGTAATATATGTTTATTTATATATGTATTATTTATATGTATATTTATTATAAAAAAAAGTATATCAGTCGGCTGTTACGTAAAACACAGGCATTAAGTTGCTTACCTTAGGATTATTATTTGTTGTAGCTAATTCGTTTGATTAAAAAATTGGTTGTCTATAAATTCGGTTTACAGACGATAATTTAACGTTACTTGATAACGTCATAAGAAAATATTGATAAAAATCTTTTATGAACAATTAATATATTGAATTATTATGATTCATTATTTTTATAAGACGTTATCACGTCAAAAATTTTTAATCATTTCAATATACGGTTATTATTTGGCTAACGAATAATTTTGTATATATTTTCTACAACAAAGTATTTCCGAAATTTTTACGTAAATATCAAATACCAATTAAGTGTCAGTTATGAGTATAAGATACAGGAATAGGATATAATATATATCTCCACGCATGATGTTGTGCACAATTTGCCAAGTTTTCTAAAAGACATTATAGTCCATGCACTAGTCATGTTAGAGTCTGATTGAAAGACCCTCAAATAAAATAATTCAAAACTTGTCGAACTTTTTGGTGAATTTTCAAATTTTTTTTTTCAAAATAAAGTTTTTATAACAAAAAACAAAATCAGACAAATCAGGTAAGTCATTCGAAAGTAATTGTGGCCTTTAAAATATACGGTAATGTTTTTACATATGTATATTTATATATTGTATTTAGATAACAATTTTATTTTATATATAGAGAATATTATTATATAAAGACCAAATGAAGTAACCTAATTATAAGTTTTTGACATAAGATCGAACTTTATTATAAAGAACGCATTTATTGTTTTGTTAACAATATAGTAGCAACATTCAGATCTCTGTATCTGTAATGAAACATCGCTGTACGAGTACAGTGCTACTATTCTATTGTAATCATGAATACAACATTTAAGATTTTCTTTCTTACACGAATATTCTTTGGTACTTTCTCCTCGAGTGAAGGCTGTGATAAATTGTTCCTTAAGCACTTAACTCTTTAGAAAAAGTTAGAGTTACTAACCTAGATTTTAACTTCCGTCTTTAACGTATCGGTTCATGCCAGATATCTATAGTATCATATGTCTTCTTATATTAAAATTGATAACGTTCTTATACGTTTTGTTGTAAAATATAATTTTATTAAAAAGGTGTTATTCTAGGATATAGTAACATAGATATTTTTGAAACAAAAATACATAATATTTTGAACAGTAGGTAATTGAATGTTAAGGTTTCAATTTTCAATTTGATTGTAAAACAAGCTCATATTTTGATTATAACATGCTATATTGCATAATATTACTGAAACGTATTGACTAAAATACATGTAAACATTTTAATTATATTGTAGCTAATTGATGAATAAATACAAATTTAAAGTTGCTATTAATGGTAGAGGTACAAGTACATCAGATTCAGATAGTCTTGGCTAGTTGCATAGCATCTCGAGTGGCATTAGCTCTAACGTAGTCAAATTAGACTGCTGTCTGTCATTATTGTATATGGTATGAGTAAAGTTTACACAGGAGTGTATGCAGTCATCTCAGTTTCAGCTAAAATTTGCAGTATCGGTTTGTTTGCAAGCGATATCGAGTACAACAAAGTTTAACATTCCTTCCAAAAAGTTTGTATGCGCAGAGGAATAATTTTAATTTATACTTTTATAAAAACTTAATTAAAAAACTCAACATTGAAGTATCTCTTTTTTCTCATTCCACATCTAATAGATACTGTTGTATTGTAGTATTATGTATTTGGAGTCCTTATTACTAAAATTTTTTATCCTTATTTTTACTGTATATAAATCTAAACATAATAATAATAATTGCTTAAGTGCTACTTTTGTCATGAAAGATCGGCCGGTGTGACGTGGTCAGCGAAATAAATATCTTTTTAAAGACTATTAAGTATTTTATTATAGTACACTTTATGAATATAAATTTAAAGAAACAGAGTGAAAGGTACAGCGTAATTACAGTAAAGAATCAGAACGATATTAAAGAACCGGAGTCGGAGATGGAATGCAGCGGGTTTAGAGTTGTGGGATTATTTATATTACTTGGGAAACAAGGAATCGCCGAGCGACAAGGTGGAGGTGTTTGGCTTATTAATTAATAAGTAGTATATACAATTAGCTTATTTACTAGGCTTATGAGTCTAAGGTTAGTTACAAGTATAACTATATAATATAAATAATTATAACAAAGTATGGTAATTAGGACTAATAGTTGTTGAGGAGTGCGTACGTAACACGGTAACTTGACACACAGGATCTGCATTTTCAGACATCAGTCTCCATTGTTATTTTATTTGTGATACTTAAGAGTGTTCAAGTGAATGTATGAAAAACAATAAATTAGTGAATATTGTTACTAATTAGTGATTAAATATAAACATCGATTTTTACATTTTTATTATAATCTATTTTTCTTGAATTATTATGAGTAAACGTGCGAAAATGAAAATATTAGGTTCAAAATTTGTAAACCACTCTCGTATTCAGAATCGTAATCGAAAATCGAAACAGATGTTAAAAATGTTGTATGCGATTCTAGAGGATATGTATCGAAATCGCGCGTGTGGAAGCCTTTGCACGTGACCTAGCGGACCTCCGTACAACAAGCTAATCTCAGTTCATATTATGTTTTTCGAAATTGTACATTACGGTCAAATAATAAAGTCTAGTTTTCAATGTAATTTTGAAAGTATTTGTCGATACTGGAGTTGTATGCGTACCTAACCCTTATCAGTCAAAATGTAGTTCATAAAACTATCTATACATACTGTCACTATGTGTTAAGGCTGAACACAGAAGAGTGGCGATTTTCTTCAAATATATAGGGGAAATACGTACAAAATGACATATATGGACAAAATGACATAGTCGCCTTATTTCAAAATTGGTGGGCTTTAGCGACGTCCCCGCCACTATACCATGTGACGGCAGCCATATTTAAAATCCTGTCAGATGTTGAGCGCCATTGCCACAGTCGCGTTACAGTAACAGGTTCGAACGTGTTTCGTGCCTACAAAACTTTATTTTACATTGGTTTTCTCCTGTTTTTTGGTGAGTTATTTTTTGCTATTTTGTAATTATTTCTATTAAAATCGATGAATTATGACAGTATCCAGTGATTTCAGTTAACTTTATTGCAATTATTAGTTGTTTGATAGAATTATGATTTTTAATTAGTCTTTGTTTACATTTGGACAAAATGACATACTCGTACATATACAATGGACAAAACGACATGGTATGTCATTTTTCCCGTAAAGGTTCTGTTAAGTAATATTTATCATTTTGTTTAGGTGATATGCCGAGAAACTATGAAAAAAAAAAACAAATCGGCAGTCTTGGAGCCAAGAATCCATGATTAAGGCTATTGAAGCGTGGAATAAAAAAAAATGGCATGGGAATTGGCCGCAAAAACATTTGGTAGTCCTCAGGCAACGCTTAGAAGACATGCACTCAATACGAACAATAATTTGGAGTCTAACTCTAAAGGATTAGGAAGATTCAAAAAAATGTTTTCAACTGAAATTGAGCAGGAGTTAGTGGAAGACATAAAGTTTTTAGAAACACGACTTTTTGGATTGACGCGTACGTCACTCCATATTCCCGCATCCAAAAACACTTTACCATCAAAGAAGAGATTGGGAGCTTCGAGGCAGTGTACAACTGCTCCGATAGATGATAGCTCAGGAAGTGAAGATTTCTTATGAGAGACAGAAGACGACGATAGCAACGCGGCTTGCATTTATTGCAATGATCTCTTTTCCCGTTCTAAGCCCGGTGATAGTTGGTTACGATGTATGATTTGTTCTCTTTGGGCTCATGCTTCATGTGCTTATGTCCCAAAGAAGACCAAACGATTTATTTGTGAATTGTGTTCTTAAAATATTAGTATGTCATTATGTCTTTACTTTGTATGTCATTTTGTCCGTAGTATATGGACAAAATGGTTTTTGTCGTTGGTTACATTTTTTCTTAGTATATATTTTATTATAGTTCCTACTTAATTAAAATACTGTGTTACTGATAGCCAATGAACCTAAGATGAGTAAAAACAAATGAGACTGATTATAATTACGTTAAATAAATAAATATGATTAAAAAACAAAACACCATGTCATTTTGTACGTACTTCCCCTATATTTTTAAGGTAAAAGAAGACATAAAGTAAATAAAAGGAGAACAATAAAAGTTTCTGTATATAATTACAGTAGTGACAACTAGTCCGAGATATTTACAAGAAAAATTGCCAAGTCGTTACAAGTTAAGCATTCGTTGTTGCTTAAGGTTGTTCAAGACGTATTTTGTTAGGAAAATTTTTGATTTGCTTCATAGAAACAATGATTCGTTTAGTTTAATCTAACAATAAATAAAAAAATATGTATATATATATATATATTTAGCATCAGAAGTGGTTAATAATAAAAAAAAGTACAAAAACAACAAGAAATCTGTTTATTAACAATTTGAACCAAAATAATTAATTAAATAGAAGTTAAATAAAACCAACACAAAAGAATAATAAAACTAAACACTGCAAAAAGAAAGATAAAATGGCTCACGTATACCGGGTAGACAAAATACGTCTGCTCTGAGCGCTGGCTCCCAAAGAAGAGAGACGTGCATCGCTAAATGCATGCTTTTATACTTCTACCCGCCATAGTGATTTTACAAAATGTGGGTACATCTAACAGAGTTGGTACATCTAATATTTTACAAAGTGTGGGTACATCTAACACGGCCTCTCCTGACAGGAGACCGTCCTCGGACTCCTTCGTCTTCTGGCTTTGAAGATCAGTCTCCAAAATCGGCATCGAGAGCCGTCATCGCTCGACGTGAAGGTGGGTGGCGCAGCAGGCTCTTCGCCTCGTGACTGCGTCCCTGGCGTGCTGAGTTGCGGCTCAATCGCGTTACCAGGAACGTCAACATTGGAAGGCTGGGTAACGCTAGGAGCTGTCGACTCCTCGTCCTTATCGTCTACACCTGCACAAAATAAAATAACCGCACAGAACAAATTCACAAAAGGCAATTATCAAAGTTTCCTTTGTCAGCGCGAAAGGCTATCTTTCAAATTGGTATACTTGTAGGTTAAACTGACAAAAAATAGAACAGCTTAAACACAGCGGATATAAAACAAACAGATATGAGTACCAACCACCCGGGGCAGTTTCCGTCGGGGGAGTGCGCCCTCATGACTCGATAGGGGTCTCTATGAGACATAACTGTGCATGTGTGAATCGGTACCCATAAGAGCATGTTTTAACCCAAGTTAAAAGAACGATCCATTTTTATATTAAATGGGGCCTAGGACGTAAAACATGAAAATAGACACTTTACTAGCAGAGCCCTCAGGTTATACTAGTCACCATACAGAGCCCTCGAGATACCAGAACAACATAGCACACGCCATAGGCGGCTGCCAGAAGGCAAGCGCACGTGGTTAACAATACAGCACACGCCATAGGTAGCTGTCGCGCCGCACACGCACAACCCGCAGCAGCTCGTTTGCTGCAGCAGCCGACGAGGGTCCCGCTTCCAAGTCGTCACTTGCCAACTTTGCAAAGCGTGCAGATTAGGGCCCAGCTTCCACATCATCTGCCTCGGTTTCAGAATCAGTGTCTGTAGAACACAAAAATAAAATTAATATCGAAAACACGATGCCAAATTTGCCTATCTTTCATCCTTCATCATTCAAGGCCTCTTGTACACACTCTGGCATTACTCTGGCACTCAAGTGAATTCCTAGCTAAACCACGCATTTTGAATTTCATACATCATACTTGCTACACATCGTCTCAATCATACACGACTAGCTACAGGTGGCGGTTGACTCGCGATTGCCAACCGTCACTTTCCACGCCACGCGACGTGTGTCTCAAATGCATGGTAAAGCCCCTGTCTTTACGATGCATTCGAAGGCAATAGTCCATTCAGATCACGATAAAGCCCCTGTCTTTAATCGTGTCCGAATGAACGAAGCCTGCCCGGACCTTGTCCGCTAACCAGATCACGATAGAGCCCCTGTCTCAAATCGTGTCTGAAAGGCCAAAGCCTGCCCGGACATTGTCCGCTAACCAGATCACGATAGAGCCCCTGTCTCAAATCGTGTCTGAAAGACCAGTGCCCACTGGCCGCCACGCGCCACACAGGCCGCCACGCGCCACTCAGGCCGCCACGCGCCACACAGGCCGCCACGCGCCACACAGGCCGCCACGCGCCACACAGACCGCCACGCGCCACACAGACCGCCACGCGCCACACAGGCCCGCGTCCGACGGCTGTGAGGCCGCATCAGACTTCTGCCGACTCGTCTCGGTTTGAGTCAGCAGCATTCAGTTACTCTGCACAGAAAACAAAATTATTATAAAAACTGAAAGATTTCACTTTCAAAAAATAAAAATAAAATGCAGCGCAAGACTCGGGACATCATTCCCTTTTCCACGACAACATGTACTGTGCTGTGGCTTGAGTGGTCTTACCAAGTGACGTTCTTAACAGTTGCAGTTCATACCACTCGTGAGACAAGATTTTCACAGCGCGGTAAGGACCACACATTCCAGAGTCTAGTTTGCCGCGTGTCCGTGTAGATTTAGAAAAGAACACAAAATCATTCGTTTCAAAAATGTAAACATCTTGTTTTACTTTATTGCTCTCCATCAGTTCAGATGCTCTTTGACAGTGTAATTCTCACATTGCCTCACGATTTGGATTAGGAGTATTCAGGGCAACATCGTGTATAAGAGACCTTGTCACGGATATGCTAGGCACAGTTTTAAAAGCGTAATCGGCTATATAACGATGGAAGTATCCAGCTAAACCTAATAACTGTCTAACTTGCTTTACGTTTGTGGGTCTAAGCGAATTGGCTATAAACCTAAACTAACCTAACCTGTACCTTCGTATCGCTTGGCTTAACCTGACCTTGAGTAATTATACGACCTAAGTATTCTACTTCCGTAGTCACGAATGTACTTTTCTAGTTAGTGTTGAATTATAATACTTCGCACCCTAATCTTCTCGTCAAGAGAAAGTGTTTACGGCCTGTAACAAACCGGTGTGTAACTATTCAACTGTATACGCATGATACCAGTACTAACGGTTGCCACTGCTGTGCCTCTTATTAAATTATTCTTAAACTCGACAACAATCGACAGTAATTCATCGGGATCAGATCCCTCAAGTGGTGTATTGACGAATAAGTACTCACTGAAAATAATGTGAAATACACTGTTCTGTCTTTGTCAACACGCTGTTGTTTATGAACCCATATATATGCAACGCCCTTTCGGTTTAATTCATCCGTACCTATAATTGTGGGTACATTGCTACGTAGGTACTGTATCAGCCTGTAAACTACCTACTGCTGAGAGAAGGCCTCTTCTCCGTATAGAAGAAGGGTTAGAGCTTAATCCACCACGCCGCTCCACTGCGGGTTGACGGGTAATTTCTCTATCATGGGTAAAGATCGTTATCAGGTGTCTATGATAACAACCGAAACCGACGACTTTACGTGCTCTCCGAGGCACATACACCCAGTCCGGAAACAAACATTTGTACAAACACAAATATCCGTCACGAGCGGGAATCGAACCCGCGACCGCCAGCGCTCGGCGCTGAGCCAACCACTCGTACCACCACGCCAGAACGGTCGTCTACTACGTAGGTATTTGTCGGCAATTAAAATGTTTAAGTGGTGTCGAGGAATTAAAATAAACACACGATCTACTATCTATAAGTACGTCGGTAGGAACGTTCTATATCACCGCGGTCACTACATATCGATCGATCTACTTCTTCGATCGTTTCTTTGACAAACACTCACTTACGTCTTGTCCCGTCTTTTTACAAATAGAACACGATATTTTGAGTTTCCTTTGTACAAGTATTAATGAAATTACCGTATGCATGCTTATTATTTAATACAATGTTTGAACGCTTTGAGCATGATTTTTGAGAATGATCTACATCTCCACACGAAAAACATTTTTATGGCTTTAGAATTGTGATTGTTATACGAAAGTTTTCGTAAGATTCGTTCATTAATATTTCGCACGCTACGCACAGGCATTGGAACACTTTGCCTTTAAATAAATAGACAAGAAACCCACCAAATCTTTAGGGGATAATTTAGAACTTAGCGCCGCCGTACGAATCTTTGGATCTGCCGTACCTCGTATGATGATCGCAACTTTTAACTCGTCACTTAGATCTTTAACAATGTCTAAGCGCAATAATGATCGCCTTGCCTAATCTGCTACTACGTGGTATAATGATCGAAGTTTGAGCACATTACATTAAATGAAATGTCAGCGACATCGATTCTTCGTGCACATAAGGGCTTAAATTTTATTTTAAAATTTATGTAACTGCGATCGTTGGTAAACCAGTCTTGGAGCCAAGACTTGGCATCACCCCTGAGACAATTACTAATTCTAGACAAACGTTCACTACCGTCCCAAACACTCTATCTTGGTTGACAAGAAAGAACATTTCTTTAAATTGACAGAAAACTCAGGACGGTTTACTTTCTCGCACCAGGTCTCTATGTCATTGACATTCGGATCAAAATAATAAGATTGGTTAGATCTTACCGGTATATTTATGAACCGTAACGCATCAACGATGCGATCAGCAACGCTGAAGTGGTCCGCCGTGGCACTCACGGGACGCTCTGGTGAGGACGGGGCTACTGAAGCCGGTAGCCTTGCACACCCTTGAGGTGCACTCGCAGGCTCGGACTTCACCGCGTGCTCTGCGCCGACGGCCGCCACAGGCGCTGCAGACTCAGCTAACATCGCCGCAGGAGTACCGCCGCTCGGCTCTCTTCGTTGAGACGAAGGCGTGTGGTGTTGTTCCTCCAGTGACACTAATGTATAAAAAATGGTTGCATTGTTTCGATTAAAGCATTGCTAGAAGGGTTACGTCAGCTATGACGCGAATCACGTTGGCTAGAATGTGAACTGCGATTACACGAACGGCTACTACACTTCACTGTTTACTACGCATATTTTCTAATAATTACTTTAAATTAGGCGTATTTCAGATCAAAATATCAAAAAGTTACGCAAAATAGCCGTTTTGAAAATAAACCTTCTATTCACATTTTTGTTAAAAAGGAAAACTAGAACGTACTCACCAAAACTTTTGTTGCACTTAACCACAAGATTTTATCTCCCTTTGTATATAAAACAACACCTCCTTTTTTTTGACGGGGGTAGGTGTCTAGGTTGCGAGGCAGTTCTACGTAAGCGTGCCGATCTTGACTTGGATACAGAACGGCGACGTTTACGGGTGCTATGACAGCGATGGAATGAGCTACCCTCTTCATCACTAGGCTCGCGACGAGGACTTCGGCGTGATCCGTGATGCAAACTACGTCGCGGGCTTCGCGAGCTGCTCGATCCGTGTCGCAAGCTATCACGAGAACGAGACTCGCGTTTCGATCTGCCTCGTGAACAACAGAATCACGAAATATTTTCTGAAAACACAAAAAGAAACAAAGAAACCAAAACAGAATACGTAAACTACGTGGGTACATAAAAATAATATCGTTGCGTTAAAAGTGGGCTAAATGAATTCTTTATCCCACTTCTGAATTTAGCATCAGAAGTGGTTAATAATAAAAAAAAGTACAAAAACAACAAGAAATCTGTTTATTAACAATTTGAACCAAAATAATTAATTAAATAGAAGTTAAATAAAATCAACACAAAAGAATAATAAAACTAAACACTGCAAAAAGAAAGATAAAATGGCTCACGTATACCGGGTAGACAAAATACGTCTGCTCTGAGCGCTGGCTCCCAAAGAAGAGAGACGTGCATCGCTAAATGCATGCTTTTATACTTCTACCCGCCATAGTGATTTTACAAAATGTGGGTACATCTAACAGAGTTGGTACATCTAATATTTTACAAAGTGTGGGTACATCTAACAATATATATATATGGGTTACAGGAAAAGTCGTGCTAGATCCGTTAAGGGCGTGGAGTACCCATCATTTCTGACTTATTTCACTATAACACCCTGCCCTAAACTTAACCCTTTTCGAGATATTCGACTATTAATTTTTTATTGAAAATAGCCGATTTTTAGGCTACTAAATTTAATTTTAATTATTTTGTGTGTCTTATTATTATTATTATTGCATTTTTACATCTCTAATAAGATGCTTTACGACGTCAATCATTAAAATATTGCAAAAGTTTAATGAATAGGCCGTAGTAGACAACTGAAAGTTAAGAAATTATAAAAAATATTAAAAATTTTATTTTTCTCTAAGGGATATCTAAGAAAAATATTATGACAGTTGTTCGGCAGATGTGTTTTAAAATATCTACGTTTTGTAGTATATATATATATATATATATATATTAGTAAACACCATTCATAACTTGTATTCAACTTCATCTTTATTGACGAGCGTTTTTGATTACAACGAAATAAAGCAAATAAAAAACATTGGGTAAGGCTACATATTATTCAAAATTTTTATCATGGGGTACAGCTATTATTATATAATTATGGGTACATATAGTCTAGTAAGAGAAATAATTTACACGAGAAAAACTATATATATAGTTTTTCTCGTGAATATTTTTAGAGTTACAGGGTAGTTATTACATGAAACATTTACATAAGGTACGAGCGAAACCTAGCACTATAAAGATTTGGAGTTATTGGTAATATTATAGGGAATACCTTCGACTGCCATTTCACATAGACCGTAAATTAATATACAGTACAACCTTGATATAACGAAGCTCAATATAATTAATTTCTCGATTAAACGAATTTTTCTAAATCCCCTAAATCTGCCCGTAGGGGAGAACAGGGTAATGGGAGCCTACTATGGGAAATTTGTGATAAAAACCATATCTGTTAACATTCTTATAATTTTTAATCAGGAACTCTTACATTGGTTATTAAACTATATTTTAATCACATTTATAATCAATCATATTCATGTATGAAGGTACAATAACGATTTTAAAAAATAAGTCAGTCGCTTCCATTACCCGACACATGCGGGTAATGAGACCACATTTAACTTTCATATGGAAAATTGGAGACATAATATTTACTTTCCCGAAAATTTTATCTAAAAATAATTGAAATGAAATCTTAGTCATTAATACACACAAATAAAAAAAATATATCTTTGTAACCAAAACAAATAAGTAAGATTAAATTATTAAAGAAAACAAAGAATCCAAATTTTTACGTATCTTTGCAAAAAGCACAAATATAAGAATCTGGACTATCACTGCCAGAACATGGCTTATGGGCCCAGTTTCCGCAACTTCTGCATCGGTACCACATCTCCACACTTTTTCCAGTGTTGTTGATGATGTTATTACTTATTGCTCAAAATTAAATACAGTACATCTTCTCAATTTAGGAAGGTTTTTGTAGCTACCATCGTTAGCTTTTGCTAAATTGTATCTCTTCTTTAAAGTGCTGTAAGATATGGCAGTTAGCTGAGATACTTTATACACCGAAATTCCTCCACTTCTGAGAACAGTAACTGCATTTCCTAATGTATCAACCGTCCGAGAAGCTTTTGTGTTTGTCCGATTTGTTTTACAAAGAAAATATATGTATCTAATGTTATATAAAAATATATTGTGAAAACTAATAGGGTAATGGGAGGTATGTCGGGTAGTGAGAACCATGCTAGGCTATCATTACCCGTTGATCACCATTTTGAAAATTAATAACATAAATATGTAATTCTACTTTCAATCAGAATTTAACCAATTGGACTTGTTAGTAAATTAATTTAGGGATGTAATAAGCATAAATAAAATAAAATAAGAATATAACTTCATGCTTACCTTGGCGCTGGAAACCAGGAGTTTTTACATAAGCATGGATCGCAAAACACACAATAGACCCTCGTGACTTAACGCATGGCACTAACGACTCGTGTTCATCAGGTGAAGTTTCTCGATGATTGACGAAAGCGGCCGAGTCGAATGTGTCTACTTTTTGTTCAATCACCATCGCTCCCATTACTTCTTCTGAATCTTGGTCTTTATGAAAACGTTCTCCCTGTTCTTCACTGTACTCCCCAAGATTCTCAGGAAAGTGGTCGATATGAGAATCTAGAAAATGTAATTTTAAATTCATTAAGCATCCTAAATTGTTGTAATTTGTCACTAATTCTTAGATTATTGTCGTGTAATTTTCACTTTTATTATTTCCCAAAAAGTTATGACACACATTTTAATTAAATAAAAACTTTTATACCAAGATTTGATTTTTTTTATACCAAAATTGGGATTACCCAATTTTCTTCGATTTATGCAATTGTTGATGATTTTTTTTACATTTTTTTTAGATTTAAAACCCTTTATAATTAAAGTACGATCGAAATTAGTATTTAACAGATCAAAATACATGAAAATTATGCTTGCCTTAGATCTCAAAATTTTTTATCTTGCCAAAACATCGAATTTTCGCTATTTTTGAGGGTTTTTGTAATTTGCTCGAAATTGAAGTGTAGACGGCCTAAACTGACTTGTAATTCGTATTCAGCGGGTCGAAAAACATGCCCGTAGATAGGTGGCGCCCGGTGTACAGACAATTTTTTTTTTGTGTGCCAGTGTCATTAAAGATATTCCATATAATCGAAGGTTCTGCACTAGGTGTCCGGTATTATGAGTGCCTATTTACTATTTTACAATTTATATTCAATTTTGTCGCTCGATTTAAAGAAGAAAATACATAAATTCATATATACATACATAGATAAATACATACATATATATCTATGTATATATGAATTTATATATTTATGTATGTATCTACATATATATATATATATATATATATATATATTTACATACTACATACATAAAAAGTGTACAAATATGTCAATTTTTTTATTTATTTTGGCAATCGGTTAAAATGTAGCCAAAAAAAAGTTTAATAAAGATACAGACAGAGTATCAGTACCTAACTCTCATCTTTGCTTAATAATAATAGATTAAACATATGCATCGATTGCAGACGACGTCATTGTACGAGTAGCTGAAGATAAAAGAGATATTGCTTAGTATTTTTATAATTTTTTATTCAAATATATTATTATCCTTTATGCAACAATAATGTTAATGATTTCTTATTTTATATTCTTATAAAAAATATATATTTCATAAAAATAATGATAACATAAATTCTTGTTAACAGTTTAAAATTATCTAAATATGAAGTAATGATTAAGTTGAATGTAAAAGTTACTTTAACGTTTTTATACGTATGTAAGTCGCTAAACTGTACAATGGTAGCACAATGTTCAAAATTTTTACAAAAGGTATTATTAAAATATTTCTTTTGTGTACTGAAACAGGTAAAATTTCGTACATACATTTCATAAAAAAAAACTGCGTCCAAATATTCCTTTTATTTTTACAAATGCGATCTCGACTTTTCGCCCTATTTCCTCGTATTCAAGTTTTATTCTTTGATTTTTGAGACACAGTTCTGAAAGAAAGCAAAGCGAAAGCTTCTAGCACGAAAACTGAATATTTTCTAAAGCGTTCATATATGTTTGTGTGAAATGAGGTTAGTATTTTGATTTTATTATTTAAAAGCAGTTTTATTTAAGTTTTGGATATCGAACTAGATAATGTAATATATTTATAATTAATATCTTGGACTGAAATTCCGACAGGAATTGAAATTGAGAAATGAATGTTTGCTTCAAGTTATACAATTTAAAGTTTAAGCAAAACTTACATGCAGCACTATGTTGCGGTACCTGTTTCCTTAATTATATTACCAGACATTTGTTCGATCATTTTGTGATCATAACCAACTTTAACAAAGGTTTCCATTTTATTTATTTCTGTTGGAGATAGTAACCCTTTAAAACATTCTTTTTATTTAGTTTGCGTAATACAAGTTGTAGATGACTACTTAGGAAGGGTGTTCATCTCTATCAGTCTGCGTTGTTTTTCAGGTATTTTTCATGAAAAACTATAACTATATCTACTTCTAGTTATACAATTTTGAAAGAATTTTTACACGACACATCATATATCTTTTTAACATGTAAATACATCTGTATTTAAAACAACACTTTTTCAACTGATCAAAGATTAAACGCAAAAAGTTCTCAGCGACCTCATTCCATTTTACTATCAAAAAGTTTCATTAAGGAAAAGTTGACGGGTGCTTGCCGCTTTATTGTCCAATTCATTTGTCTGAAACGGTCACAAACTGCTACTGTAAATAATGGAAATGCTGAGAGTCTATACCGCCTCTTGTTGAGTCCCAACTACGAGATTATTGTACACTAAGTTTGCCTTACTTCTAGTTGTGCATTAACAGAATACGAAGAACAAACTTTGTTGTTACAGCAATAATATTGGAAGTTCCCTGAAAGCGATATTTTATCACTGTCTATTGTGTATCGTGCTTATGTTATGAGTGAGGGGAAGATTAAGAACGGTAAATTAGTTTATCTTTAAAAAGAAAAATTAAGAATTAAATTTAACCAAGGAAAGAAAAAAATAAAGAATTTTGATGACCCAATCTATCTATACAAATAATAAATCTGATAAAACCTCCGTTTTATTAATACACTATATATCATCAAGAAGAAATTTCAATAGCGCGTATTTTTTTGTATCAGCGCCATCTCTTATCGTGTTTTTCTCTGATCACGTATCACGTAAAAAGTACAAAACCAATGTTAATAACTTTAATACATAAAAATTAGAAATAACTCACAGTATAATTTAGTTTTTGTTTCATTGTAATTAAATTTAAAAATAAATATTTAATAATTTTAAGAAAATAGAAATAGGTACCTACGCCGCCAACGCCATCTGGTCTAAGGAATCTTAAAAACTCACAAAACTTACTTTTGAGTTATTATGTTGTTAAACTTAAAAGTTTACTAAATATGTCGGATAGGAATAGAAATCGTTTTAATATTTTAGATAAACATCATTTTCAATTAATATAAGTACTATTATGTTAAATGTCACTAAAAATAAAAACGATATGCTTTCATTATACGATAGATGGCGCATGTAGATGATAAAAAATATAAATTTATAATTTTTAAAATTTTAGTTAAATACCCGTGCGAAGCCGGGGCGGGCCGCTAGTTTAAATAATATTCTCTTTCTCTAAAAATATATTAAAAAATTGTTTTTACGTACTCGTATTAAGTTACATTGATTAATTCGTGTGAATATTTATGTAAATACCTAAAAATAATTCTTTGAAAAAACATTTTAAAAATATTCTTTTTTTGTACAATATAATATTGAAGTGAAAACCTCTTTAGCCACGTTGAGCGATTTTTAGTAGGGAAAAACATACGGGTTCGCGTGGTTCGCGTCACTGATGATCTGGACATGCTTGAGGTATTGCGCTTGCGTCAGATTAGTGACACGCAGTATGGCGGCCTATGTATATGTATACGCATATATTATACACTAATACATAGTATATACTCGATTGTGTCATATGCGTGTTTTGAATTTTTGGGTGACTAAAATCTTGTGATTTTGTGTCACCGACATGCTGTATTAGCAGTAAGTAAAGTTATGTTGACCAGTTCATAAGTTTATTTGGTGTATACTATGCAACGTTTTTACTGTGTTTTCAATAATCATTATTTGAATTGATTAATTATAGAATCACTGTACAGTACAATAGTGAGTGAGTGAGACTCAATATAATACCATCGTTTTAAGTTTTCACTTCTGTCGGCAGTCATTATAACTGCCAATTTTTTATTTTGTTTTGATATACGTATTATTTCGAAGTCATGCAACATGCCTTTTAGTGTTAAAACACTTAAAAATGTATATTATTTTATAATAATAGTTCGCGAAGCTTACGTATACATCAATAACCTAAATAAACCATGACTTTTACTGCGTAGGAATTTCAATTTCCTATTTCACTGCCTTAAAGTTCTACCCTTACTTTCAAAAACGCTTTATTGTGTGTGTGTGTGTGTTTTTTTTTATAAATTTACTGTCAGAAGTATTTTCCTTATATTAATTTGTATCTGAGCATCTCTACTTCCATTTGTGCCAGTCTTCGTGCAGTGTTTGTACATTCCAGAAAGCTATTCGTGTTCGTATTTTCATGCCAAAAGTCGTCGTTGTACGAACGGTCCGATTGTACTCTGTGTTCATTACTTTAATCATTTGTTTTCAGACAAGTTAGTGATTAACGCGCTGTGTCCTAGTCTCCTGGCGGGGCTACCATCTTTGCGTTCACAGACTAACCAGGTTTTGTTCGGGTGTCCTCCCAGTAATAAGGTTCTGATTTAAGGCGCAGAACATTCGCCTTTGCTAATATTTAAAGATATAAGATCGAGCGAGATAGCAGCGCAATGTGGACACCCTCTGCGCCATCTAGGGGACATAAGACATGAAGAGAGAAAGGACAAATTTGATACGACAACCGTTCCGGTGTAGTGGTGCGAGTAGTCGTCTTAACACCGACGATCACGCGTTCGAATCCCGCGTAGAGCAGATATTTGTATGTGTACAAGTATTTGTTTGTCTTGGTGTTATTAAGTCCTTGTGGGTCAATAGTTTATGCTAGATGATGAGAACTCAGTCAGTCAAGAAAAGTTGTTTCATAAATAAATTACTCTCCCCATAAATTTTTTTTATAGTATTGTAGTATTTTTTATCTTTTTTTTTTATAACAATGCGGGCAAACGAGCAGACGGGCCATCTGATGTTAAATGGCTACCGTCGTTCATGGACATCCGCAACATAAGGAGAGTTGCGGGTGCATTGCCGGCCTTTAGGGAAAAGGTGTCTGTACACACGACACTTGAAAACCCCCAAATTATAGCGTTCAGGGAAAACCTCAGGAGGAAGGTCATTCCACAGCTTACATGTGCGCGGCAAAAATGCGCGCGAAGCTTGCACATTGGTTGCAAACCAGGCATCCATATATATATCTATACTTATATGCTTAAATTAGAAATAAATTATATATTTTTCAGTTTGAAAAGTCTTGTAAATTCAAAAACGAGTTCGCGTTTGAATCGAATGTCTCCAATAATATTAAGCTAAAACATCTTTTAAGTGTATAGAGATCACCGATATTTAAAAAAAAATGTTTTTTGTTAATCTCTGTCTAATATAGTGTTCTGTGATAGAATATAATTTATTAAACAATTATTTTATAGTTTTATTTAAAAAAAACTGCAGATACGTATAGCGCCATCTTGTATATCAATAAGATACCGGTAGTTTTGAATCCAATGAAACCAATCAATAACTAATCACGCTCAAACGAGATGGCGCTTAGAAGTGATTTCCTTTAAGATTATAATGTAAATAATAATAAAATATTTGTATTAAGACTTAACTGTGCATAAATATGTAAATAAACTAGGATTTAGAAAGTTTTGGTAAATAACATTATAACTAAAGTTGATAGACAAATCGTAGTTATGAAAATATGTATACGTATAAATGTATATTTATTTATTTATTCGAATATTAACTAATAAAATACAATCAATTTATTGATAAATGTTCCTTATATATAATACTTAAATATTTTGTATTTTATTATTATTTATTTTTTAAGATTTAAAAAAAAAAACGGTCCGGAATGGGGAAAAGTAAAATGTCGGACGGTAAAATTACGGATAGTGCACAAACGCTCTATACATTTATATGGCGTGCCATATCGGACCGTAAAAAATCGGACTGCCGGACAGTAAAATTCCGTGTAGTGCACAAGCGCCCTATGTATATTAATTCGAATGTCATATATTATTTATAAATATAAAGGTATAATATTTCCTTAAACGGCTTAACCTCCTTAAATAAGTGTTTTTTAATTATCAAAATTTTAAAGTTACAAGATTTGCGGGACAACAATTATTTGAAATATTAATAAGAGTTACCTAATCATTAATAATTAACGTATTAATGATTAAACGATTTAATTCTTACCCTTATAATACTTTTGACTTATATAAACGAAGAAAGTTAAGTTTGAAAATTTAAAATATAATCTTTATTTGGCAGACATATTAGTGACAAAAATAGTTGAGACAAATATCCTCAAAAAACAATCTAAAAGAATTTTGTTTACAAAAGTGCATATCGAAGAGCTTCCTGACGTGGCGGCCCATTACTTTTTTCGAAAAAGGAATACATAAAGTGCCTAACTCAGCACGAATATCGATAGATTAAAATAAACCTAATTAAAATTTTATATATTCAGGTCTACATTAACCAGTTTACCAGTCATTTTCAAGACGCAGTTCATAACGCCATTCTTGGCAAGCTAGTTCTTTCAGAAGCAGAGCCAAATGTCGAATAAAAAACTTTGAACGTTATCTTAAGCTTGAACAATACTAACTTGGAATGTTTTAGAAATGAATTCAACCTTTTTGGCATTATGTACTTAAACTTAGGTCTTATCCGCACAAGCTCGACGTAAATGAGGAGGAATGTTAAATACCTGTGTACTTGGATGTTGCGTTGCCGAGTCCCGGTTAGCTATCTACCTTTTCATGAGACTACATCACAAAACTCATTTGGCATTCAGCCACCTACAATAGCTCGCGTAGATGTGAAGTCTTTTAAAAAATATATTTTTTATCCAAAACTTCGAGGCAGTATACAATTTGAAGTCAGCTGAACTCTTTACCTATTTGATAGTAGGATATATCTATATGTTATGAGTAAATATTATATATTCGTGAACGTCTACGCAATGTATTTTTCAAATATAAAATCGAAATTTATATTTCGGTCGGACAAAGGATAACGAATGGTTCGTTAGTTCAGTCATAAATGCAATGCTGAGCGTATTCTAGTAGTAGAAAAACTAGTTTTTAAAAAAAAAACACAAATCACTTTTTTCATGATGCAAATTTCGAACGACTTTCGACGAACTTTCTTTTTATTAAAACAGCGTATACTGTATATAATATTGTATTTCTAATATCAACACTATTACATGTATCTATAAAACATGTGCTTAATTCCATAACATGTCTATCTTTTTCTCCATTTACCTTACCATTACAAATCACAGCGCTACTGAAGAGTCGCGATGCGATTTGCAAACATTTATTTGCTATTGTCAAAAGGAATGTTTGATGTTTATACAAAACTCTCATAACTTGTAGACGAAAAATATTTTGCAATGTCAATGTTTGTAGTGTAAGCTTTTAGATGATTGAAAATTGGATTTAACGTTATTTATTAATTTCTATTTTCTTCTACAGTCACGTAAGAATGCGTTCCTAACACACGTTAAATATATTAAACCAAGAAAAAGTTACAAGAATTAATAAGAAATATTTGTAACTAAAAAGTATTAAAATAATTGTAGCTTATAGTTTGTACTATTTATTTTTTGTCATTTTGTGATAGATGTAGATTTGAATAAGCCATCTTCACACGTTGTTAAAGTGGTGTGTACCTCTGTCTTATAATAAGATAATTTTAAGTGAAAAAATAAATAAAATTGTAAAATTTGAAATTATTTGATTCAAAACAAATTAATACTATACCTGTTCACAATATTGGTTCTACCTACAAATAATTATTCTTCTCTAATTTTTGATCGAACTTTTTTATTTCGAATTAAAATATAACCAATTTGAATTTTTAACACAAAGTTACATTTTATAAAATACCTTGTTTTCTTATTTAGTTATAAGTATACTAGCAGAATTAAGCGACTTACATCTTATACTACTATTTATTATTGTTTATGACATCATTTTTTATTCGTAATTCTAAAAGATGCTTGTATCTAGTTAAACTAACTTTGTAATATGAACGTATTTTAAAAATGTACTAGTTTCTTTTACATTAATGTATAATTTAATTCTAAAATAATATCGTGCATTGTACGAGTAGGTTGACGTTATATAATAGATTATATGTATCCGGGTATTCGTTTGTTTTTGCTATCCCTTTTAGTATATAAGATAAAGTATATAGTATGTTTAAGATGAGCCATACGTACAAATACTGTACTGTATCAGCCTGTAAACCACCCATTGCAGGAGCGAAGGCCTGTTTTCCATATAGAAGAAGGGTTAGAGCTTGGAGGAGAAGAAATGTCTTTTTGTGTACATGTTGACTTGGATTTCTAATATAGGTTTAATACATTTTTATTTCTATAATCTACTTACTTTATACATTTGTAAATATATTCATATAACGAAAATAAAAATATTTAATAATGTATAAAAAAGTGCTCCTCCCATGACAGTTTGAGGCCTAGGCCGCCGGTAGTTAGGGCTGAGGAACCTTCTCACATTACGTGCCGTCTCAAGCAACACTGCCTTTGGTATGCGACCCTTGATCCAACAATTTAACGAGAGTTTTTTAAGTTGTTGGTCGAAATTCTTCGCTAATAAGCCATTGACCGACACAACAATAGGAACAATTATTGCTGAGTCCACATTCCACATGCCGGTAATTTCGTGGGCAGGGTCCAAATATTTACTTAATTTTTATTTTTCTGCCTTTACGAGATTATCATCATGTGGAACTGTAATTCAAACAATAATTGCTTGGCGTGCTGATCGGTCTACTACAACTATATCAGGTTTATTGGCTATTAAAGACCTGTCAGTGACAATAGTTGGGTTGTACCTTTTTTTTGGGTGGCACCACATTTTCAACGAGGCCGTATCGAAGCGCAAGTTGTTGGTAGATAATCCTGGCTACTTTGTTATATCTGTGCAAATACTCACCGTTAGCAAGACGACTACAGCCAGAAAGAACATGTCTTATGGATTTTTCTGGGTAATGACACACTCAGCATAATATCGGGAATTCCGTCTTTATTGATATGTTTCCAGTAGTTATTCGTCTAATAATAAATAACTTCGTCCATAATTACACAGACAAAACCTTCGGTCTCTCCAAAGAGATTACCTTATTGTAACCACGATATGGAACTGGACTGATCTACATTGGGGTCTGTTAATGCTTTATAAAATCGACCATGTAGTTTTTTGCTCTTTCATATGGCTACGCGGTCAACAGTACTCAATACTATAGGTTTACGCCATTTATCTTTGCCTAAATACCTTTATCAACTGCCACAGCATCTTTTTGCATATCAATATTGATTTTCAAAAAATCCTTTCACATCGAATCATTTTAATCATACACCATACGATTATGGAGGTCTTTACCGTTTAAAAACCACGACCACCACATTTTCGTAGGATGTATAATCACATTCGAAAAGACCGAGGATGATGCATTCTATATGCTGTTAGTAGTTTACGAACTTGGCAGTCCAGGGAATCTAATTCAGTTTGAGTCCATCACAGAATACCGAAGGTATGGACGATTAAGGGCATAATCTAACTGTTAAAGGCACGGCTCTTAAGATAGTGATGCCAGGGTGGGGTGCAAACTACGAAACCATTTTAACCAAAAGTTGTGCAATCCATTCAGTCCAGGACATTTCCAATTCGACGTCGAACGGATTGCACAATTCACATAATCTGGACTTATTTTGATTTGTTCCATTTTTTGAAGTGAGCTGCATCTTCTCCTGACAACATTCATCCAATCACCATCAATGTGGTCAATGGGATCCGACAAAATATTCCGCCAAAAATTAGTCATTGACTCTAAGGTCGGTAAATCACTATTGATCACATTAGCGGTACCTTGTTCCTATTTTCTGTATACTATCGTTAGTCTCTTTGAAACATGCTATTTTGGTAATATCGATCCCTGCGTTTTTTTGTACATTCAAATGCGTTTTACCCATGCACAGAGTTTTTGTATCAGAAAATCAATGCGATCCGAGATTGATGTCATGTACTTACTGGATTTTAATTTGGTACCTGCAAAAGCCTGGTGTACAAATCGCATGATCTTCGGACGAATATTACCTGCCCTGAAACTTGTTAGTTTGTCAATTTATGTTGTGGTTAAAGTTTTTTATTTTTCAATCCTGGCTTGCCAAGCCAGAGCTGTTTTAGTTGGTAAAACAGTTTTGTTTGTTGGAATCTTCACAGAAGCTACACTACATACAGCTACGGCTCCACAGTACAGGATTGAATGAGTGTCAGATAAATTTTGTATATTTTCTAAATATTGTTTTAAAATTTTATCCATAACATTTACTAACGCTAAATTATGTCTGTGTATACGAAAAGGAGGTAATTGTGGTCTTATATTTGGTGGCATGGATTTATATTTAGAAATAGCATCTTCCAAAGCTCTCCTCATATGCTTATTATCTTGGTTACTTACCAACGAAACAGTACTTATAGGAAGTAATACATTGAAATTTTAATTTATGACCTCTTTTTGTTTTTTTTTGTGACTAACAGTATTAAGTTGTTGTAAGTTTGATTGCAGCCATTCAAATACTGATTCATTCAGGAGGTAAAGACGTCGAATAGCTCGTACTTGATCCGATAGTCTTTGGGCGGTCACGGTAATTGTTGGTTCAAATGCCTGAAACAGAGACAACATCGTTGAACGATACGCAGTGAGATTTGTTCCCCCACTTTTTGCTTCATAGTACGCTCGTATGACACTTTCATTCATTTTTTGAGACCATTTTACGCAGCGCACAGCACCACCGGCAGCGGAATTTCTTGTGGGTGCACGTTGATCCTGAAGCTCCAAGCTATCTGGTGGTGGGTTTATGGCTCATCGGCGTTTAAATCTTTTCGCAGACGAGTCAGCATCGTTAGTCTCCGATTCCGCGGTGGACAGCGGTGTCTGGTAGTCGTCGTATGACGTTAACAATTGTGTATCGGAACTCGATAAAACCTTTGGTCTTGGATATGCGAATCGTTCTCTGGCATTTCTCATTCTGGTATTTTTGTCATTGCTACTTGGTTATGTCTGTGCATATATTATTTATTACGACGCTTTCTATATTTTAATTCCCAACACCCTGTTTTTTTGTCATTTATTGTAAAATGAACAATGTTTAAAATTTAAGTTTATCTCCGGATTTTTTTTTAATATCCAACCAATATTTACAAACTATTTCGGATAGATATATCATCTAATATTGACGTGTCATATGATATTTTTCTTGTGAAATATCTCTAACAATAATAATACAAGATGACTTGCATCGGTTTCAACAACGTTCATGCTTACTGCACCGTTTTTATACATCTGCGGCCTATAATCTACGCTACAACACATACACTCACACAGAGTCCCTAATGAAAAAATATTTTTTAAATCGGACTTAATAGATTCCAAGATCAGCTCGTTCAAATAAAGAATGAAAATCTACTAGTGTACTTGCCTATCTATTGATTTCAAGGAGTACATTGTAGGTTAATAAGCTAAGCTCTAATGGTTTGTATGTAATTTATCGTAATAAAGTTTATTGTCTATGTTGGTTTTTGTATGTATTTTATAACTTATACGTGTTGTTTAGGATCAAAATAATAAGTAAAATTACAGATCAAATTTCATAATGAGGTGAAAGTCTTTCAATATCACAGGATAAAACAATTTATTCACATACTTAATACAAATCTTGAGTAAAGGAACATTCAAAGTTATATTCTAATATTCGACACATCAATCTCACTTTATATACATATATAAAGTGAGATGATTTTGAAAGGTGAAGATTAGTTTTATTTATCTAACTGTCAGATTGACACACTTTTCAATAAATGTTTTATATTTATAATAATAATTTATAGATTTTTAATAAATTATTATAAATTGAAATATGAGTGAAATATAAAATATAATTATAGTATTTCCTATGACATGATTTAAAAAAAATGATACCTCATAGTGTTTAAAGTAAAAAAGAAATCACTTACTCATAATTGATTGTCTTTGTGCAACTAACTAAATTATTTACCTTTTGAAACATTGTGCTTTTGAATTTCATTTTTCTTTTAGACAACACAGCGGCATTACTTATTTATAAAGAAGAAATCGCGTTCTGTTTCATCTAAATGAAGTGATGCATTGATAATGAAGATTCGTCTAATATTTCTTAAGTTACGGCATCTCTTTTACTAAAGAAAAAATACAAACAATTGAATTGAAAATAAAACTATATTTTTTATATGTAGACAAAAATTTTATAAAATATGATTTAATAATTAACTGAAACAGATATACGATATAAATATTTGAAATCGAAAACTCAAAAAGTAAAAATAAATAATAATCACTAAAAGGCTTAACATCGATTCTATTGATTAATAATTCTATAAATATTATATAATTATGTGCTAATTATATTAATATTTTATATAATTATAGATAATTCTATTGATTATTTATATATACATATAATTTAAATAGTGTATGTATGTATACATACATGTATGGATGTATATTTGTATGTATGTATGTATGCATGAGTGTATGTATATGAGTATGTACGCTACTTACGTATTTATAAAATTCACTAATCAAAAACCTCGGAAAATATATTTTATGCACCTTTCCACCTGTCTAATTTTCATTAAATCCATCCATAAGTTTGCCTGTAAGAGATCACTTTTAGTGATAAGGCCCTTGCACCGTATTCTTTTTTTTATTCTTGTGTATTTCATTATATTGTGTATATACTTTTATATGAGTACAATAATGTGTTTACCTTTTTATCTATCTACATTTTAAAAGATCAATTTTATCAAATGTCATGTTTACTGTCACGTGTGTTAATTATGAACAGCCATTAAATGAACTACAATTGAAAATAAATAACCAAACGAGAATTAAATTAATCTTAGATTACATTTGTCTGTATTTATACAAAGCTAATGCAACATAGCACTGTGCACCTTGATGGATTGAAACATCTATAGTGACGTGACAATATCGTGACAGATGTAGAATGTATAGATCCATAAATGGTACATGTGCGGGTTAATTTTATTTCTGTCATAACTTTTAAACATATCTCATACGACGACGCTTTTGAATTGCAATTTGATAGCAATATTATAAATGCTGGTATCACTTTGTTATTGCAAGTTACGCCAAAGCAAAGCCGGTCGATCATGTCGATGTGAAAGTTTTAAGATAGCCCATCTTATATTACTTTTAGTTTATTAATTTACTTTTGGTTTATATGTTTTTGTTAGTTAAATTCTTATTTTTTCGAGACTATTCGGAGTATACTTTGTTTTGAATACAATTGTGTGACCTCGTGTTACTGACGTCATTCGTTTACGACGGTTTGCGACATTAATGGTCAGAGTGGTTCGTTATTTAAAACCTCATTTGTCTTATTTACAAGTATTGTATTTTTGGATAAATTAAGAGTTGTATTACTATAATAAAATGCTTCTTTACTCTTAGTATATTTAATTGAAAAGTAAGAACGATATTCATAGACTAAATATTATTTGTACCGATTAGAAGATGAATATTACGAATTCTAAAAGTTTTTGTTTCATTTGTTCATGAATACCTCAATAGTAAATTTAAAATATATTCTTTGCAGAGTATATCATCATCATTTACAACGATAATTAATTTTCCTACTGTTCTCTCTCTCACGTCCTCATTCAAAACACAAAATTAAAATTACAATAACTTATGACGAAGTGAAGCGATTTTGATGAAATAAAGACTGCATGTTACCTCAGGATTTTAATGCTGGTTTTTCAAACTACGCTTAATACTTTAGCAGTGATGCGTGTTCAAATAAACAGACAAACGGACAAATAAAGAGACGTAATAAGTGTTTTCAGAAAATTTCTACCTCCAAATTTTTCGTTAAAAATTATGAATAACAAAAAACAAACAATTTTATATATGTATAAATATGAATATTACTAATAAAAAAATCATAGTAACTGGTTTGTTTAAATAGTATTTAACCATTGTTAGGAAAAATCTTTTTGATTAAAAAATAAATAAGGAGAGTGCGTGGGTTTTCATTAGAGTTTTATAAATGGAAAAACAGTGTACGTTTTGTGTCATCGCATATTCATGGGACATTTTCGTGAGTCGACCTCTCAAGATTTGCGCACCGACTGAGTAAACAACGTCTAATGGAGGGATTTCTGGAGGTTACGTAGCGCTTATAAACATTCGGTTCGTTGTAATTTAATAAATATATTATTAACGTCGACCTTAATTCAGATTATGTAGAAAGCCCACCTTTACCGACCACTAAATGCGTTTTATTAATATTTATGGAATATAACGTATTGTTTATAATGTAATAATAATTCTAAGGTAGGAAATTGAATATTCACTTACATGTAGACATTTGTGTAAAATGATGAAGGAAAATGGCATTTTTTAACCTTTTAAGTTTTTAATCCAATATTTTTTTAACGATACATGCTGAAAATAAATGAAATAATGGCCTGCAAAGCAAGAATGCTTAAAGACTTATTTTTAAAATAATTTTAGTGTGATTAGTTCAATTCAAGGACATAAAACTCAATATATAATAAAAGTGGTGTTGGGTTGTTTTGAAATTGGTGAACAATTTTTTTTATATATGTATATCTTGGACAAAGTAAACGGACCGTAGATCTAAGACTTAGTATTCAAAAGTCTTAGCTTATTGCGAAGTTTCTGAGCTGAGGTAATACAACATACGTGAGGGGTTAAATAAAGGCACCTAGTGAATCTGGCACCTTGAGAAGCCGGAAGCCAGTTTCTGCTCTTAAGCTCGTGTGATACGACAATAAATTTGCATTTGGCTTGCAACCAATCTTTAGTTTATTATGCAAGGTACTATTATAATTAGTACAATATGCTATTGAACATTTATATTTTATTTTGATTGTAAATCCTGTTTTATTCGTACTGTTTTTATTATTAAAAAAAAAAAAAAAATACATTAGGTGATTAATGAAATTGGTAATCTCCTTACGGTGTTGTAAATTGCGATTTCATAAAAACTGATGCAATTTCAATTAACGTGCCTATATTATATACTGTATGGATATACTATATTTGGTGTATTGCTATGTCTTAAAAACGGATATCTGCATCTAACTTAGTAGCTTGCGTAGAATTTTCGGTCACGTAGAATGTACAATTCCATTAAGGAGGCCTCGAAAGGAAAGGTGGGAACAACCATGTAACTGCTAACTGTTGTTTAATGTTAAAAGCCAGAGAAAAGCCAGATAAATTTGCTCGGACGGGCATCCAAGTGGATTATTGTCCTTACCATGTCTGAATATATTCTGGCGCCTGGTTACCTCAATGCGTTATTGGTAGTAGATTTTTCTTCAGATTTGTCAAGTTTTTTGAACTATCAAGAAGTAAAATTTTTATAAAAAACTTTCTAATGTGTATATGATATTACCTTGCAATAATTCATTAGTAAGGAAATAGTTTTCCTCCATAATTGTAATTTTTCCACAAAAGTAGTGATAATAAGGTGAGAATTTGAAGTTTCGATCGTCAGAATTTGGTTTTGTTATGTGTTGAGAATTTAATTGCGTTCATCAATAAGCATCAACTAAACTTCCCGTCAATGTATTCCCACAAAATGCACCTAATAATCGCTTCATTTGTAAATCATTAAAAAATCATGATTTTATTGTACGAAATACTTCTTGTAATATTGATTTAAAAGCCTCATTTTTGAGTCATTTGTATACATGTAAATAGTGAATGTTAAATGTTTCTTGTCTAGACCGTAAACAAAAGGCTTGTAAAGCATAGTGTATCACCATTTCGTTCAGCTCGTGTCGCTTTAGTAGAGCTCCCCGTTTTGCGGTCAACGACATGTGTCGTCATAGCCATTTGAAATAAAAGAAAACAATAAAAATCGTTTGTTTTACCTCGACTCGCTGAAAGTATTTCTAACTTTATCAATGTGCTAAATCAGGTGTATCGCGTGATTTAAATTTATTTTTTTTTATTTTTAAAATGATTTACTGCACAGCCAATTGTAAAGTTAACCCAAAGGCTCATTGCCTTTTGTTCATTGTAAACATTTAACGGTTTGTAAAGTTTTATTACTGTTATAAACTTTTTTTCTTAGTAATTATTCTTTGAATCTCTTCAAATGTCATAAAAAATATAAATTTCAAAGTTAAGCGTTCGTTCGTTTTGACGTTTGTAAATAAGTTATAATAGGCACAAATCCATTTCTTAAAGAAAACTCTTGAAATATTTTTTTTAAGTGAATAATGTTAAGTTTTATTTCACTTTGATAGACTTAGATTAAAATGAATGAGTCTTTTACTGTTAAAAGTTCAAACATTTTTTCAGACATTGAGTGATGTTGTGATAAAAAAATATTTTGTAAAGTAAAACCTTGCAAAGCAAATAAAGCCTTATTTCACCGGTTGTTGTTTATAATAAAGGTATTGTATTTTAATAAACGTATTTTGTAAAAAAAAAAAAACGCTATTAGGTTTTCTTTTTTTACTGTTTATAGACTTGTTGTGCAAATATTATATTTTGATGATGTATTTTTTCTGATGGGTTAGTTAAAATATGCTTAGCGTTTAATATTATTCTTTAAACGTAAACAATAACTTATTTAATTACTTTTTTAAAACATTATTACGAGTATGTATTAGTATTACTACCTTGTAAGGTATTCGCAACTCGTTCCAACTTTATATATCCAGTAACTATTCAGATCACATAATACTAACTAGATTTCAAAACTTCGATGAAATAATCTAAAACTATTATATTTAGTACGTAGAAGTTCGTAGTAGTAGTTCTTTTTGAAAACTTATTATAAATGGGTTTTTTTAATCTAGCAAAATATACGATTTTTGTTTTTTTTTTATTAAATTTATTTTCAAAACGTACGCGATAAACAAGGTGAATTTTTTATTTATTTTCCTTTTGTTCATAAAAGAAAGGCTAGGTATCCTTGTAACTCGTTAGAAGGGAAACCGTGTGTTGCCGTCAATTCTTTCTTGATTATTTTTATATAAGACGCTCCGTTTCTGAGTTTACGAGTGTATATGTCTTCTGAGAGCGATAACTTAGTCATTTTATGTTCACCCCTTCCTAACTGGTACCTACTTCGAGAAGTTCAACGTGCGAGTCCCCGAGGAAAGTCATAAACACACTCATACTTTTCCATGTTCAATTTGAATATGTTTTTCTCTTAAGTCTCATTTACGTTGAATATGATATATCATATCTTTATTAGGAAGAGATCAAAAGGGTTAGTATCTTACTTATTTACATATTTATTTATTTTTATTTATTTATTTTAATGGTATATAATATTTTATTTAATATTTTTTTTATAAATAGCACATATTTTGAAAATCATCACGAGAATAGTTTCCAAAGATTGTTAAACACATAATAAGTACATAGCGTAGATGCGCCTTACGAAACCAAGCAAACTATGATTAATTACTGAGAATACAGAGTATGAAAATCATTCAATTTACCGATTACAATAAAAATAATAACAATTGTATCGATCAAAATAACTTTAGATTATTAATTAAATATAAATTTAAAATGATTATAAAATGATAGTAATAATTATAATTATTTAATTTCAATTAACATTACCGTTAGATAATATATTTTAATATGACAATTAAATTTGGTTAACGAAATATCAAATATATCACAGTCTAGAAACAACATGTTGTACTTATAACAACTTCTATTAATAAATAAATTTCGTGCGAAATAAGTTCGGGTTGCATCTGAAATATTGTATTCGTAATATGTTATATCGTTATTTTTTCATGAATATATGCTAATATTTAATGTAATAACTATATTATACGGACATATAACTATACTGAAACGAACTGAATCAGCCTGTAAGCGTCCCACTGCTGGATAAAGGCTTCTTCTTCATATAGAAGAAGGATAAGGAGGGAGTAAGACGATGGGAACGGACATATAAAATTATATCAAAATTGTTTTGTTTGAGACCATTTTGTTGCTTAGTATGAAATTATACTATTTTAATCCCTTTTTAAACAGAATAAGGCTAAATACCAGAAGTTGGGTTGCAAGTTATGGTTCTATAAAATCTTATCGGTTGGTAGGAATTAAAGGTACTAGTAAAAACAGTGGAATGTTCCAGACCGCTCGTGAATTGTAAGGGGCGGGTGAATCGGTCGCCGACCGCACTTTATAGTTTTAATATCGTTGCGGTTTGAGGTCACTGAGTTATGGGAGGACACGTTTTTTCTACAGCTACTTGTCTTTACAATCAATACAGGTATATTTATGTAACCAAAACATTTTAATATATGTATTACTAATACGGAAAGTATTGTTCCGCATAAAGAGTATTCGGAAGCTAATATTGTCTGGCGGGAATTAAAAAGGTTAATAAAAATAAAAAGTTTGCATATTTACTTTAGTCCAGCTCTTGCAAACAAACGTGGAACAGACACAGGCAAGAAGGACTTGGCCAACGTTTGTGTAGAATAAATCTTTTGTTTGCCCTTCTGCGTGTAACAGAAAAAATAGGGCCTTAAAGCTTAAGCTTAAGTTATTTTTGTTTTTATATATTCCTCGGCCGCCTGTAGCGTTCTCCCGCGTGGCAGATAATTTTGTACACGCTACGTGCTGAGACCAACACTATCACTTCGGGTGGATCTTAAGATGAATTTTCTTTTGAGCGCGAATATGTCAATATTTTTAACACCTTTTTATGCTGTTAAGCATTTAATAGATAGTGTTTATTTTTATAATATTGTATAAAATAACCCCAAAACCAGGTTTTGAGTTACAAGCAAACATAAAATACTGTGTTGTAATTGAGTAATATTAATTATAACAGTGCCACTAAAGGTATTAATTAGAAAAATAAAGTAAACTTGTATTATTTATAATCTGTAACGTTTTATTTACCCAATTTTCAATTAAATTTCTTAAAGAGATTTAATTATTTTAAATTTTATTTATTCTATTTGCTTTATGTATATTGTGTGAAAATTTACGGGTGGGTTCGGTGATAATAGTCCGAGATTAGGACCTGACAATTTTAGCAAAGCGTTCTTTTATGTTTATGAGGTTACGTGTTCTGAAAGTAAGTTGGCTTTCGATAAGAGAAACCTGTACGAATAAGTAAAACTATTGAAATTGCAATACAAGTAGGGAGCTCCTCTAATTATTTTGAATAACAATTTTGATTTTAGTTTGATGGAACCATACACAGATTGTCTTTAAGAATCAATGTTACGATTGAAATAACGTATTAATTTTTACCGCTAGGCAAAGGATATGGGTTACGCTTCAAGCCTTCTTATACACTTTTTTTTTTTTTTTACGCAGGGGAATCCATTTACGGATGATATCCAGGACGCCCGGGTCAGCAGTCCTAGACCTATGTCGGACTCGGCACTTTGGGAGTGCAATACCGTACTAAACCCCTGCGGGAGACTTCAGCCGCTTTAATTGGAGGGTCCCGGATCTGCAGGCAACAGGATCCCTCCAGCGACAGGCTGGCCTCGGCGAAAAGGCCAGACTTCTCCTCCATGGGGACTGTCCGGCTAACCTCTGAACAGTCCCGACGACGCCGTGTCTAGCAGGACCGGGTTCCCATCCCGGCCCGACACGCGCACAAGGGCGTTACAGGAGGCGCATTAAGTAGCGCCTCCTACGCACCCCCATTCGTCGCCCGCGGATGGAGGCCACGTCGGCGGCCTCCTCTCTCATCCGCTCGTCGGCCTTTTTCTGGGACATTACTGTCTCGCAGAAGGAGACCATCGCCTTCCAGGACTCGTCGTCGCCGAGCATCGCGGTGATGACGCTCGGGAGCGACAAGTCCCCTCCGACGACCGACGTCAGACCTTGACGCAGCACCGCCCATCTCGGGCACACCTCGAGGGTGTGCTGGGCAGAGTCCACCGCTGCGCCACAATCGTGACACTTAGTCGTCGGCTCCCTTTGGGCCGTCCGACAGGTGAGAACCTGTGTCAGACGGAAGGTGAGGGGTTTGCGTTTTCGACGCATCCACCGCTCAAGGACCGGGCGAATGGCTGCACCGCCAGGTCCTCCCCCCACCTCCGCATTAGCGCTTCCTGCCCTATCCGACGCACACGTAGGATCCCGTCCAACGTAGGGTTCTCACCAAGAGCCCTCCTACCCGAGACGTATGAGTAGGTTTCGGCAAGAACCTCCGCCACGAGCTCCCACGGGGGGTCGCCGGCTAGAGCAGTAGCTGCAGCCCACGATACCGTACGGTACCCCCGAATCACCCTCACCGCAATTGTTCGCTGCGCAGCGCGCAGCGCCGCCTTATTTTTCGCGGTGAGGCGATCCGCCCAAACCGGGGCACCGTACGTCGCCATACTCCGGCAGACTCCGGAGTACAGCTGCCTGCAGGCGGCGCTGGGTCCTCTGAGGTTCGGGAGGAGTCTGCCCAGCGCACTCGCCGCCTTCACGACCTTCGGTCCCACCATCGCGAAATGTGGGCCGAAGGTCCACCCTCCGTCCAGGATGAGCCCGAGATATTTAATTTGGGGGCTCATCCTGACTCTCCCCTCTCCGATCTGTAGGGTAGCCCCCGGTGGAGGTCCCTTGCGGCCGGTCCCGCGGAAGAGCAGGGCTTCGGTCTTGTCAATTCTGACACGAAGCCCTAAACTCTCTATGTGGCTGATCACGAGGTCGAGTCCGACCTCGGCCAGCCGCGCCGCCTCCTTGTAGTTTCGTCCCCGGGAATAAACTAGGGTGTTATCCGCGTTGCAGATGACACCCATCCCGGGGAGGAGGCGGCCTCGCAGGACCCAGTCGTACCCGATGTCCCACAGGATTGGACCCAGAACGGATCCCTGCGGGACACCGCAGCCGACTCGCCACCACTCCACGGACCCCGACCGATTCTCGAGGCCTACCCTTCGATCGGAGAGGTACGCCTCCAACAGCCTCCTTAGATACGGGGGCACTCCGAAGTATTTTAGTGCCTCCCGTATCACCGCGTGCGGCAGACTGTTGAAGGCGTTTGCGATGTCCAACGACACCGCGACCACCACTTCCCTTCCGTGTTCCGCCTCACCCGTCACCGCCCGCAGGCGTTTGAAGGCGTCGACGGTCGACCGACGTGCTTGAAACCCGAACTGGGATTCTGAAAGTCCGGGTCCCGAGCCCTCCTCCAGGTGCTGAACAAGCCGGGAGGCCACTATCTTCTCCAAGGCTTTCCCGGCTTCGTTCAGCAGCACCACCGGTCGCACCGCCGAAGCCGAGTCCGGGGTCCGTCCTGCCTTAGGTAGTAGGCAGAGCCGACCTTCCTTCCAGGCCTTCGGGAACTGGCTAGACCGCAGGCAGCGGTCAAACAGCTCCCGGAGGCTGTCGCCGAGGTGCCCGAGAGCGATTGGAAGAACTCTCCTGTGCACCCCGTCTGGACCCGGCGCCCTCTTCTTACTTTGGAGGCGGGTAATAACCGCCTCCATTTCAGCCTCCGTGACGGGTGACGGAACACTCTCCTCCGTGTCCGGCGTCTGCCAAGCCATTCTGGGGGGAACGAAGTCCTCAGGTTCGTCGGGGAAGAGTTTCCCGACGGTCCTCCCTAGTTGGTCTGGCTGGACCGTATCACTGATTGGGGCTGACTAGGCGCGAAGCTTGTTCCGCGCCCACATATACGGTCGGCCCCAGGGGTCCCTTTCTAGGCCCCCCACTAGCTCCAGCCAGGCCTCCTCCTTGGCTCGGCATATGGCCTGCTGCAGGATCTTCGTCTTCTCCACGTAGATCCTGCGCAGCCGTCCCTGTCAACGTCCTGCGGGCGTCTCCGCCTGCTCCGGGTATATTCCCTCCTGGCCCCGTTGCAGGCGGCCCGGAGACCGGCTATCTCGGCCGACCACCAGTATAGTGCCCGCCGCGGGGATGGACGCTTCGCGGCGGGAGGCTCCAGCGGCCGACGATAGCAGCCTCCTCTGCCAGTTCCCGGTCGAGCTTGGACAGTGCCCAACGCGGAAACTGGCTTCGCCCCCTGGACGACGTTGACGACGACGCCGGACGGACGGTAGCTGGAGACACCTCGAACCTTATGTACCGATTGTCCGAGAGAGTCTCCACTCCCGTCTCCACCCTCCACCCCTCCACTCTGCGTGCGATGGCCGGCGTGGCGAAGGTGACGTCCACCACGGAACCTCCCGACCAGCGCACGCACGTCTGGACTGTCCCCACATTGAGTAGGGACAGTCCGGCAGCTAGCGCCCACTCCTCCACCTCCCTCCCTTTTGGGTTCGTAGCCAGATTACCCCAAGCCGTGGACTTGGCGTTGAGGTCGCCGGCCACGAACACCTGGAGGGGGGCTAGCTGCCCCACCAGCGGCCCCAGAACGTCGAGAAACCGTTTCAGGGCCGCCAGGTCACGGTTCGGGGAGAAGTAGACTCCGACGAAAGCCACCTCTCCCCGAACCGCCACCACGTACCCGCGGCCCCTCGACTTGACGACGAGGGGGGGGGGCGGCTCCAGGCCTCACCACGATCGCCACCGAGTCCTCGGTGTCCCCCGCCCAGTGTGGGCTAGGAGGCACGGCGTATGGCTCGGCGACAATCGCGACGTCAATACTCCACTTCGCCATGGACTGCAGGAGAAGGTCCTGGGCCCCGGAGCAGTGGTTGACGTTCGCCTGGAGGACGCTGAGATGCCCAGACATCACTTGGCCATCTCAGCGGCTGCTGCCTACACTCGGTGCCCCCCTTGGGACAATTGCGGGGGGAACTTCCCGCGGGTTGATGGGGGCTTGCATGCCATGCCGCCCATCACGTGGCCTGCCGGCCTACCGGCGTCCGCGCACACCGCGCACGTGCCCTAGTCCCAGGCATCGGAAGCAATGCCTGGGATGCGCCTGCAGGAGGTGGACCGTCGCTTTGTTCCACCCCACTTCTATGCTCCCGGCCTGCAGCAGCTTTTTTGCAGCCGCCGCCGGGAATTCAATGTGGGCCGACCCTGGCCCCATTTGCCCCGTGCGGATGTTCCGCACGAGGACTTGCCCTGCGGAACATCCCCCCTCCTTTGCCACCGCTATGGTGAGCCGTTCCGCAGAAACCGCGTCGCTCAGGCCTGAGATTCTCAATTCGGCCTTCTTTTCAGGCCTGAGCACCTCCACCTCCTCCGCCAGGGTCTCCCTCAGGCGAGCGGCTAGGGCGTCCGCCTTTTCGCCACTCGTGGGGCCGGGAATCTCGATCAGGCGCGCCCCGGTTGTCGACTGGCGGATCCGGAGCGGGCCGATTCCCAGATCCTTAAGGTCGACGCTCGTCTCGGCCTTAAGGAGCGCCGACCCGTAGGTTGCCCCCCTAGCCGCTGCCTCCGGCCGTAACTTTATTATTACGGCCGAGGAGCGGGGGAGCGCTAGTTTGGGCTTTGTGGTCCCTTTCTTCTCCGGCTGCGCTGGAGCAGCTGGTTTCTTTGGCGCCGCGGTCTTCGCCGGCGGCGCTGAGGTCGTCTTCTTCTTCTTGTCGGCTGACTTGCAGGTGACGACCTCAGTCCAGCTAGCCGCCGGCTCCGCCTGTGATTTGGCCAGTTGTGGGGCGCTTCCTTCGAGGTGGAGGGGCCAAATGCGGTCCACTCCACCTCCTTCCCCTTTCCCTTTCCCTTCCCTTTTCTCGATGCTTGGGGAAGGGCGGGGTACTCCTCCCGGCCCGTCTGCGTCACCACTTCCGTACTAGGGGCCGCCGAACCCCTGCCCTTTTCCTCCAACGCGGCCCTTGTGGCCCGCGCCAGCGGTGCGCTGTCTCCGGCGAGAGGAGGGCGGCAAGAAGGGGCCGCCGAGCTCTGGACCTTCGAAAGGTGGCCGTCCACAATGTTGCCGTTTGCCACCATATGCGCGAGATCGCGCATAAAGTCGGTATTTTCCTTCGTGTTCGAAGGATTAAGCCGCCTTTTTACGGCTGTCCTCGAACTCCCTCCTGTAGGAGCGGACCTCCTGTCGGACCAACTCCAGCTCCCGCGAGAGCCGATTGTTGTCGGCCCTCAGTCGGCGGACCTCATCCGACTCGTTGCGGGCCACCAGGGACTCCAGCACCTCCCTGATGGACCCGGCGGCCCTCCTAATTTTGGCAGCGTACCCTCCCCTGAGGCTTACAGATTTGCCGGTTAGGCCGAGGATCAAGTTGATATTTGCCTCCGACGCCACCATCAGCTCCTCGGCCCCCCGCCTGTCCACGTCATCTAACACGATGGGGACCTCCTCCGTCGGATCTCCCACCTCCTTCTGCTTGCAGAAGGCCCTCCTTTGAAGGGCTGCCTCGAATCCGTCCTCGCGGTCACGCTCCACGCGCTCCCGCAGAGCAGCCCTGGCGCTGGTCAGAGTATGCGCTTTCCCCCGCTTGGCCGCTGACCGCGGTATGGACTTTGCGGCCACACCTGCCTCCGTCTCCGTGGCGGTGTCTTCCGACCCCCCGGAGTATAGACGTTTCCTCCCGAGGTCTGTTTCAGACAATGAGGTAATGGAGATGTCCTCCAGAACCTCCATTACTCCATCCGGTAGGCCCTGAGAAGGGCCGTAGTGTTGGCCCTGAAAAGGGCCGTTGGGGTGGCCCTGAGAAGGGCCTTTGGCAGCTGCACTTTTACTCCGCGTAATCATTCCAACACAATTAGTCACACAGACAAAACAATCTAAAACCCAAGTCTAGCTTATAGCGTTTGGTCACCTGCCTGCCACCTGCGTTACCGGGGTCGGGACAGGGTCCAGGGGAGACGAACGAGGACGTAGCTATAAACACTTGGGGACTACCCCAAGCCTTCTTATACCCTGTTGTGAGGTGCTCATGATTTTTTCTCTCTGGGACATGGTGGGAGATACATAATCCAAATAAGTACCCAAACTAGAAAGTAATATTTAAAAGATACACTTCAAACAGGAATCGAATCCACCACTGTCGATCGTAATGAAATTTTTGTCACCACTACACCACGGCGTATGGTACGACCCATATATATATATATAATATGTTTATTTATTTATAACAATTTTGTTGCACAATACATCAAAGAATTGTACAAAAGGCGGGCTTAATGCTAAGAGCATTCTCTACCAGCCAACCATAGGACGTACAAGAGCAGACGTTTGTAGGTGTGCAAAATTGAGTATTCGTAAAATTCACTTTAAGAGAAAAAAAAAGAAAAAAAGGGAAAAATAAGATAACGTAAATGACAATCGTTATATTATACCTATACACAATTTATATGGTGGATAAGCGGGCAATAATTTTATTATATATAATAATATTTATATTGACTCTATTTAATTTCGTTCTTCTTATTTTGTTGTATTTCTTTAAAATCCGTTGCTATTCTTGCAAACTGTAATTATTTCTTATTTTATGAAAAACATAGCTTTATAAATACGTTTACTTCATTTTTCTATGAAACATGTGCCTTGTTTATTAAAAAGGGGATAGCATAATAATGCTTTAAAAAATACTAACAAAACGAAATTTTCGCGTTCAAGTTTTATAAATTTACTTGAAAAATAACAGTGGTTCTGATATATTGCATAGTTACATATTGTGCGAAATTTATATTTTGGATCTCGAGTGGTAAGCGATTTCGCTGTTTCAGCAACGTTTATTCTAGTCTATATCTGAGGGACCGACAGAATGTGTTGGAGCTGAATATTTGCAGAAATACAATGTTTCTAAGAAATATGATGAATTGAGTTTACAAAAAAATATAAAAAGTGAGTTCGTTATTGCGACTCGCTTAAGATTAGTTTTTGATATCAGTATTTCTCATCCATATCATATGAAGATTTATGTTTTTTTTTTGCAATCGATAAACTCTAAAACAATAGAACCAATTTTATTAATTCTTTTAGATTTAGAAAGCTACACTACACAGAATTAACATTGCCTCATAAACATTATATGACATATTTTTTGGTAATTATCGAAAGTGACTGAATTAATTTATAACTTGGTTTCGGAAAGATTTTATATTTATATGATGTGAGTAGTAAGACTTACATATAAATGCTTTAATGTGAGCGTCATAAAAGTAAGAATTAAGAAAAAAATCAATTCTAGATTGAAATTTAATATATTTCTAAAATTTATATGTTCTTCGGACATATTCTATTCATTTACAGATACCTTTCTCTCACAGTGTATATAAATAATAGTAGGCGGATGGCTGACTTAGTATGCAAGGAATTTATTAATAATCAATCAAAAAGTTTAATTCGACTTAGAAGACCCATTAAACGAAGATGCCAATTAACCTGTCGTTCAAATATATAATATGAATAAACTTCTATATTTAAACTCGATTTCAAACAAATTATTCATTGAAAATGAAACTACTGAAACATTTGTAAAAGTTTTTTTTTTTATAAAATCCTTAAAAGCTTTTTTTAAATACAAAATTAATTATATTCGTAAGAATAGCAAGTTTTGTCAATAATAGAAAATAAATACAATTATCTTAATTGAACAAATTATTTCAGGTATAAACTAATATATCTACGCCATTATTAGCCTTTAGTACCAACTGTAATTAGTATAAGAGAGGAGACAAGGAAAAAGGTATAAAATGCGGCCATACGACTTCGACTATAAAGTAGAACGGAAGGTGATGCGACGTAAGCCCCGTCCCCTGGCCTAGATCCGAGCTTTTTATGGCCAGGATACTATCGACATTCTCATTTAACTTAAAACCTTAGAAGACACTTATATACTCGTAAACTGAACCACCAACAAAACTAACCAACATTTTTCACTCAAAACGAGTATAATAGAAGTTTTAAGAAGTATAAATACTACTATACTATACTAAGGTTGAAAGCGTATATAATATTTTTCATGTACATTTAAAGATATACGTACCTGTTAAAATTTTCTTATAAAAATATCAGTAGGATAATAACCTTTTTAATTTTGCAGTTAAAACGCTTATAAAGATCAAACATTAATAATGGAGATATTATCAACTCTGTACCAACAAAAGGGTTACGAAGTTGCTGTGTTTTGGATTCAAACTAAAGTGAAGCATATATTTAATGCTCTTTACGTGTTTACGGATACTTTCATAAATAATATTCTCGTTAAGAATACGTAACATATCAAAAAGAATATCTTTGTTTACGGTCAAAAAGAACAAAACAAATAAGTATTAGGAAGGCGGTTCGGAATCTATAACTCAACGCGAACTTTTCCAAAGTTAGGTAACTCTTAGCGGTAACTCGCCCTCGGGCCAAGTCAAAAACCTCCATTTCGTTGTTCTAAAGTTACCTGTAAACAAAAACATTTTCAGGCATCGAGCAATAACAATAAAGATTTCAAATTGACACTTTTAGATTTATTGTTTTAAGTCGAAAGTATCAAAATTATAGGGTTTTTTTTTAAAGATATTACAATCTTCAATGAAATAGATTTTACTTTTTTAAACTGTTCAAAAAATTTAATTCTTATGTTCAATGTGTAAAAAAAGTTCGCGAGTAACAATTTTTCACCGTCTTTATAAGTGGAGATGATATGGCCACGGATTGTAGTGTTAAAACAATATATGGCAACTGCGGTAGACAGCGATACATGGCGCTTTACAGCGCTATTCATCAACAACGTGGGACAATTTGAGTCTGAAAATTCAACAGCTTTTATCCAGCATTGTCTCGTTTTGCTTCTCACTGCAGCGAAAGTGAAAATATAAGCGGAATCAATATAGCTATACTATCTTAGCGTAAGGCTGTCTTTCAGGCTTTTTAGTTTCTTTACTTTTATACAGATTTAGATAGATTGATGGTGTGTGTAAATTTAGGGATTCCATTGATTACTTATCCCATAGCTTGAAATCAATTCACATACATACATGAAATGTATTTTTAATGTAATTTGAGGTCATATAAAAAATTTATCATAAAATTGAATTCCAATTAATTAAGATCTCACGTGAGTCCACTTAAGAAGTTTCAGCTAATTGAAACCACGCAAAATGCGCAAAAATCAAATTCATACATTACTAAGATCTACGCGTATATGCGTATATGCGTAATGAAAGTAATTTTTACCAAACTATTTTTTAAACTTTTTACATACATTTTCTCTAATGTAAACTACACTATATATTCGGATGCACAATTCATTTTTAATCTCATTGCTCGTGTTTCAGCTCACGTAAAACTGCTGACATAAAAATTCACCTGCGAATTGAAAGATGTTCGCATTCCATTTAGTAAAGTTATATAGAAGCCTTTTTATACAATAACAGAATTGTTAAAAATATTATATAAAATAAATTGCTTCAGAAAATTAATTTAATTTATTCACTTACTTATTAAGAAACGAAATATTCAATATAATCTTTTTTGCTATTTAATAAAGGAATTGTGTAATGCTACTCGAACATGATGTACGATTAATATTCATAATATTAAATACGTTTATATCATAAATTACATGTAGAGTTTTGTATACTTATAATTATGATTATTTATATAATAATATTTATAATAGTTAAAAATAAAATATAATTATTTTCAAACATATCATTAGTGCCACTGTAATTGTGGTTATTTGTTTTGAAACATATTGGTTATACATTATGACTGGTAAATTACTATCAATATTTAAGGAGAATACTCGGTACATGATTCTCATTCGAATTATGTAAAAAAATAGGTACTTAATTTTTGACCAAATTTTCATAAATTTCAATTCAAGTAAATGAAGCGTTGACACTCTACAGTCATGCCGGCGGCACGTGCACAGGTGTTGTACTGTGCCGCTTGTTAACATCTAAAAATTGCCAAAGTTCACATCTTTTACCTAGTCAACAAATTTGTTGCTTAAACGAGTAAAATATCTTAGTATTTTTGCCTATCCTAAGCCAGGATTAAAGTATTAAGGGGGATTGGATCATGCTTGTTTATCCTGCTACCCTGTTAACACGTGGCGGCATTTGGACGTAGGTAAACTACCTGTTTTGTGTCGAAAGTGCAGCTAGCTGCTAGGGTGTCCAGACGACGCGTACATAATTGGAATATATATACACACATATTGGTTATTTGTTTGTAACATACATTAAGTAAATTATTAAATATAAAAATAACAGCTATATCATACTCGTAAAGCAGTAGAGTGCGAGTCAAACTCACGCACCAAGGATTTCGTATTACGAATATAAACGTCTTCAAAAACAAAACCACAAAAAGAAAGTGACTTTTCTTTTCTTTTTTACGACTCGCCTCGGTGAACACACCGCTAACTTATTTATAAGTAAATACTTAAATAATTTGTGTTACGTAGAAAACAATGGAACGTAGAAGAGACTTCTAGTAGCTTCTAATGACCTGTCTGTAACAAATAAGTAAAGAAATGATTGTTTACTAATTTTTCATTATTTTAGGAATTGTATTTTTGATGAGGGGGCGGCCATTTTCAACAGTTTTTTAAATTGATTTGTTTTAAAATCATGAAAATAAGTGTAAGATAAAATGAATTGCGTACTTATTGTTTTATAATCAAAAACTTTAATAATAATTTGCCTAAATGTTGACTGGAAGAAAATGCAACAAGTCATTGTTCCGTTGTTTTTACATTGTTGGTCAATAAGGTGTTTAAATAAATAAATAAATCAATAAAGTTGACAAACGCTGAAACGCATTTATTTAGTTTTATTAGAAGCTCATACACAATTTTAAATTTTCCATTCAATGATTATTTTGTATTTTACCCTCTTTTAGGTAGAATTTTCAAAACCCTCAGAATAAAGTTTTCCTATTTCTGATTAAAAGACAAAAATATATTTTCATTTGTAGCTTCAAAATAATATCTATACAAATAATAAATCTGTTAAAACCTCCGTTTTATTAATACACTATATATCATCAAGAATAAATTTTAATAGCGCGTTTTTTTTTTGTATCAGCGCCATCTCTTATCGTTTTTTTCTGTGTTCAAGTATCACGTAAAAAGTACAAAACCAATGTAAATAACTTTAATACATAAAAATTTAACATAACTCACAGTATAATTTAGTTTTTGTTTCATTGTAATTAAATTTAAAAATAAATATTTAAGAAAATAGAAATAGATACGTACGCCGCCAACGCCATCTGGTCTAAGGAATTTTAAAAACTCAACTTATTTTTGAGTTATTATTTTATTAAACTTAAAAGTTTACTAAATATGTCGGATAGGAATAGAAATCGTTTTAATATTTTAGATAAACATCATTTTCAATTAATATAGGTACTATTATGTTAAATGTCACTAAATATAAAAACGATATTCTACCATTATACGATAGATGGCGTATGTAGGTGATAAAAAATATAAATTTATAATTTTTTAAATTTTAGTTAAATACCCGTGCGAAGCCGGGGCGGGCCGCTAGTCTTCCATATAAATCAAGCGGTCGCCAAAAACTACCATAATTTATTTTCATGTAAAGCTAGAAACAATATCATAATTAGGAAATATTAACTAAAATAAGATTATTCTGTATTAGCTTAATCTATGGCACGCAAGCAAGCAAGCACGTAAGATACAAAGACAATCAATAGTATACATTGAAGTAGTAGTATACATAGAAGTAGAGCTAGTTCAGAGCAAAACTTTATTGTTTTAGCTTCAATATATTTTTCATTATCAAGAAAGCAGCTCTATTTATAGTTTACTACTTCAAGGTTTATTATGAAGATGTATTACTTTAAGACTAACATAATTGTTTTCATAACTTTAAGTTAACTTGTGAGAATTTATAATCTTATTTGCTTACATAAAAATCACTATAAACATTTTAAAGTTAAACTAGAACAGGAAAATAAAATATAATAGGGAAAGTAAAATGTTTTAGGGCTTTTTATAATTATAAAATAAAGTAAAACATGTGTTAACAATAAAAATAAATAATTTCTACAGCCGATTTAAATAATTATAAAAATTTTAAACTTTACATGATTATACAATCGTAAAAGATGTACTGAAAAATCTAAATCATTAATTCTCTTAGTATTTGCTATCATTTACTGCTACTTAAGCAGTCTCCATAGAAATGAGACTGGAGGGCTCGTTTTAGTTGAAAAGTATAAACTTAAGAGTTGTAGAATAGTGAACAACTGAGCTACTGCGGTTTTCTCGACCTGAATAGTTTAGTAAAATTCACCGAACAGTCCGCTGGCCGCGTGCCGAATGTTGCAGTTAAATAATTTGTGATAACCGCTTTCATTTATTCAACTTTTAGCTGGAATTTTCATGAGTAATTTGACAGTTTCGAAGTTTAAATGTTGAAAATGTTATTCAAACAGAATTGTCCGCTCGTATATCTGTACGTGTCGTATAGCCGCGTGATAGCGCGTTGTGAGTTACGGGAAAGATATTTTACTGTGCAAACTTTTAACGCTAACAGCTGCAATGCTCAGTAATTTGCAGGGACATAAAAATACATCAAAGTTAGTATATCCTGACCGTTGAGCACATGTATTGTCATGACTAGGGAGAACGGTAGTCATCATGAAGGCTTTTAGTATCATGGCTTAATTAATTGCTTAAAATTATTTCGTTACCACTTAATTTTTTGGTTTATTTATGAAAAAAAAAAGTCAGAACTCGTAAGGTTGAACGGAACAGTTAAAGGTTCGAATCAGCTCGTAGCAGCTGAATTTTTAAAGGAAAAATAAAGTTTCGTAAGCTCATCGCGTGTTTGTTCATGAAACAGAACAGAAAAAAAAATTAATTTATATAATATATATATTTTTTTATTTATTTATACTGACTATAAAAACTAAATAAAAGAAGTTTTTGAAAATAAACCAAGAACGAGAATGCTTGCGATCTTACATCAGCAGATGAATCGGAACCGGGCTAAAGCAAAGTACATTTTTTAGATTCATTGGATCCAAGGAAATGGTCTCACTAATCTATCACGACCCACCGCTGTCGACACGTACTAATGGAATGTGAATAAATGTGTGGACAATTCTAAACGCACTGCTAACGTTTCTTCAACGTTAACCAATTTTTTATTAATTTAATCTTTCTGAGACTTTACTGAGACTTTTTATTGGTCTGTTTTGCTTAATAGTATTTTCTTGTCTAGGGTAAGGTTGAGTAAAGATGTATATTTAGTTTTTATTATAACCTACTCTACACTTTTTCTTGACTAGTATAAACTATATTTGTTTTTTAAAAATTTTATCAGTTGTAATAATACGAAGTTTGGACCCTTGTCATCAATTTTTTAAATTTGTCTTTACCGAGAAATTATAGCAAATATCCATTCTTTAGCTTCATGTGATCTATATGCTCAATTTTATGAATTTTTTCCTTAGACCTTCTTCCTTAGAAAAATACACAGTTGGAACGTCTAAAAATGTGATTTTTCAGCATTTTTGGCAATTTATAATAATAATAATATTTATAATAACAATTTAAGGCAAATATTTCTTCATATAAAAGATATATATTTCAAGAAGATATTCTGAAATTTTCATTACAAAATATTGAAAAACACGTGGGGTACAGCAACTTTGCGAGAGGCCCAAAAAAAAAAGAGGGCTGGCGCCTGGCAGTGATCATTGTTACTCGTCACTGAATCATCTGAAATCATAAAAAAACAAGGATCATTAGTTTATAATATGGTGGTAAAAGTGGACGAAGGAATTTAAAAAAAAAATGATTTTTCGCCAAATGGTGGACTTATGGATGTCCAACGAAAAGAGGGCTTTGTGCACGGAGCTCTGTCGGAAAATGATTTCCGGCATAAATGTATCACACCGGGGGATCGTCAGTGGTATTCTTCCCTGGTTATCCAAAGTCGAGTTGGAGGCAAAAAGAGAGCCTAGAAGATCGGCCTTCTCCTTCGCAGTACGGGCCAACGAATCGTCCCTCATGCACAATAATGGTAGGTATGGCTTACAAAAATTCCCTTGAACAGCATTGGCAAGCGACTAGAATGCATGAGCTCCTAAAGGAAGACGAACCAATCTCTTACCAATTCTGCCCACGTACTCCGCTTTTGCCTCAGAAATAACTCTTTTGAAGTATTTGGAGGCAGGCATCTCATATCTGTGTCTCGGTCAAAAAGAGCAAGCCCGGCATCGCTGTCTGGAGGTGGTAGTGGATGGCGTTAAGATTGGTATGAAGCCCCCTGATGTTACAGAAATCCACGGTCATAGTGGTAGGAAAGTTCTGCCGACTGCTCTGTTTACCCCGGACAGTTAAAGTGTTGCGCACAGATTCCACCTTCCCCTTGAATCCGCAGGGCGGCGCAGGCTTCCGGGCTCAGATGTAGGTTCTGAGCCTGGAAGTCTAGACAGGGATTCTCCAGTGCTTTTGCGACTGGTACCCTCCTGGGGTAGTCTTTGCGTAGTCTGTGCTGCCATATGCGTGGGCGAGGGGAGAGGTTGGTCCACCGTATCTCTCACAAACCGAACAAAACACGACGACAGTGCTGTCATTTCACGTCGATGTTAAGTGAGAGTGAAGTACTTCCCTGGGCGTGCCGGCCTATTCAGTTGCATACAGCATGGTGCTACTTCTATTATGCAGCATGGCGATTACCCATTAAACCTTTTTTAATGCCCCTCACTGCGCTTTTTGGGTGGAAATTCCTGAAATCCATTCTGGGTAATTTTTTACATGCCAAAAAAAATATTCTGGCCAATTTTTAAACCTATAAGAGCTTTAGTTTGAAGTTTCTTTGTATTTGGTTAATTTTAGCATTGTGTATTGGTGATTATTTTGGATTATAGCAATTTGTAGTGTTTTACTTATGAAATTAGTATTTAAGGTTAGAAATTTGAGCATTATGTTAGTTGACTATGTCTATAAGTTCTCAGCTTCCATCCTTTCTTTGCCGAGTTAATATCTGTTTTAAGATTTTCTTTGTCAGAACATACGAACTACTCTGCTGCTGTCTAATAGCGTCCAAATTAAGTTGATAAATTAGTGCATTATTACTGACGGCGGAATGCAATTAAAGAATTGCGTATTTTCCTTGTATATTATTCATTGTAATGTAAAACTATGGCAATGTATCCATGTCATACGCTCGCGCCTGAACTAAATCAGTCAGTAAACGTCCCCCTACTGGGCAAAGGCCTCTTTTCCATATAGGAGAAGGGTTGGAGCTTAATACACCACGCTGCTCCACTGCGGATTGGCGGATAATTTAACTACCATGAGTAACGATCGTTATCAGGTGTCTGTGATAACAACCGGGGCCGACAGCTTTATGTGCTCTTCGAGGTACGGTGCGGAGACCCACAAGCACATACACTCAGATCAGAAACAAATATTTGTACAAATACAAATATCTGCCCTGAACGGGAATAGAACCCGCGACCGCCAGCGTTGAGACGACTACTTGCACCACTACATTAGAACGGTCGAACGCTCGCGACTAGTCTACAAATATTTTTACGATATTGCAAAATCAAAAAAACTTAAATAAATGAAAAAAAAAATAGTTACTAATTTTTCCAACGGGGATTTATTCTGAAGCCTTTCAAGAATTGGTCCAAGAAGGAAAAAAATCTCTATAGTTTAACAATCATCTTGTTTATCAATATTAATTTGCAATGTTCATGTTCAAGCAGAAATAAATTATTAATTTTTTAGTTTTTAATTTTATTTATTAACTAATTGAAAAATTGTGATAAAAATTTATTCAGGCGTATTATTATTCATTTATCTATCCAGTTAGTCCCAAAATTTTTTAATTTCTTAAGTTTTGTATTTAATATGTTAATTTTTTAATAAAGTGTCCAAAGTAGGCGTGGCGTACGTAAGCCAGAGCCTCCGTTTTTTCGCAGTATGTTTATCCCTTTGGGAAAATTATAAATATTGTTCCTACAGTTCCGAGAGTCGGGTTTTTTTTTAGGAAATTTCCTCCTTTTATGAATCTTTTTTTTTTATTTGAAAAATCTTAATTATAATAGTTTCAAAAAACTATACCCCCTTTTTTAGTTAATTGTTAATAATTTTTGCAATTTTTGCAAGCAGAACTTCATTTAAAAAAATATATATAGATGCTATTCCGAATCGAATGACACCTCAATTATAATTTTCGGAGAGCTGAAAAAAGTTGACCAAAATGGCATTGTTGACTAGACTATATTATTTATATGAAGTTAAATTATTACCTCAGTGATTTTAAAATATAACCGCATTATATGCTCATAATGTTCCGTAGTCAATCGCATCCTATATGATCATCGTTGATACTTCTGCTGTGTGGTATGTCATTCCATATCTATATTCTTAATACAAGTTAGTTGTATGACCGTGTATTTTGGAGTTTTCGCTATTTACTACTTACAACGCAAATGTTCAAAAATTAAAGTAGCTTTTTAAATACATTTTCAAAGTATTGGAGACAAAGAAATATATTTTACGACAGAAACGAGATTTCTTTAAAACATATTGAAATAGTTTAATCCATTAATTTATACGATCATAAGGTTCTTATATATTTCCCTCATAATTATGAGGTTTTCCGCATTAAGACAGTGAAATTCATTACTTACGTAGAAAGCCTACGCTTTTATCTCGAAAGATGTGCTTTTGTAATCACATTACGCAAATGAGAGCCCGAGTATTCACGACTGGATCAAGATAGGGTCGTGATCCCAACAAATGTCTCTAACACTTCAGATGACTAAATCTTAATCAGTGAACAGTAACTCGACGGCGGTGGACGTAAGTGTAATGAGTTCATTGCGTTAAATCTGTTTCATTACTTGTCTTGTTAAGATATGTAAACAGTGATCGTAATTAACGTTGATTATTATGATAACATACAAACAAATATGACTGTATGTATCTTGTGTATTGGATATAATTTCTATCGGAAAACCGTATATTAAGACAATAACATATAATTATTTCGACAAAGATATATATGGTACTCGTATAAAGTATAATTTATATTTCATTTTTTTTTCTAGTTTTCATAATTTACGTTTTCACTGGTATAAGCATTTGGCTATTCCACTACATGAAATCAGACTGTAAAGTTATATATTAGAAATAATTAAAATCGATAATTATTATTTATTAATTATTAATTTATAATAACAGTATAGTAGCAGTATGTTATTGATTGAATAAAGTATGTAAACATTACAAAAATTAAACGAAATCGAGACAACGTAATTTGCTTTTACTTTATTATGAATTATCTGAATAAAAAAAAAAAAACTTAAAGTTACTAGGAACATATATGAATATGCAAGTTGGTTAGCAGGAATTCTTGGCACAGCGCAGCGAGTGTGCCAGATGTAAATTTATACAAGTGAATTTCTTAAGGAGCTGGGCACAATAGTTACAATGCCTTTAAAACGTAAAGTTTGTGTGGTTTACTAAGCAGGGCTTTGTCTTTTAATGGATGGCATCTAATGCATACAAAATATTATGGACTACAAGTTTTACTACATACACATTATTTTCAAATTTTATTCATTTTAATTTATAAAACTTTATATTTTTAATAACTTTTATGTATCGAAGCTTAAGATTATTAATAAAGCGGGATAATATCTTTGACTATTTTTTAACATTAAATGATATAAAGTCAAATAAAATTACATTTTTTCCCGGACAAAGTGTTTCAAGATAGAAAATAGTACTTTATCTTAACGGGGATCTAAAATACATTGCATTCATTACCATTCAGCGGGTTTGGCAGGAATCCTATGCTGAGAGAGTGACTCTATTTCCTGCTACGTGTTACGGTCGCTACGGCGTAGCTCGTACCCGTAGCTTGTATAACTTCGAGTAACTTCCATTGTGAATAATTGTTCCTTGCTTTTTATTTGAAATTCTCGAATGTAGGTCGAGTATCGTATTCGCTTTTTCACTATTAAATCATATTATAAATGCCTCTCTAACGATTATAAGAACTTCGTATTTTAATTCACATTTTTGAACACGAAAAATATTCTACGCAAAAAATTAACGATAGCGAAATAATTTATAAAGTATTTAAAGTTTTTCATCTCATTCCGTATGTTCACAATAATCAGTAAATTAATTTATACAAGTATAGTTAAATAAACTTAATTATATGAGTGTTTAGTTAGTAAATATAGTTATATAGAATCTCGATACGGAACTAAAGTGAACTGAAACAGAATATTTAATGTCACACTGCTGGACAAAGGGCTTCTCTTCTATATAGAAGAACGTTTGGAGTTTAAGCCGTCGGCCCCTTTTGTTATCATGGATGCCTTATAATAATTGTTACTTATGGTAGGGATATTATCCGCTAACCCGCAGTGGAGCAGCGCGGTGGATTAAGCTCCAACCGTGCTTCTGTATGGAAAAAAGGCCTTCGCTCAGCAGTGGGTTATTTACAGGCTGATACAATACACTACAGTACAGGAGCATTTGTGGCCTGCAGTGACGAAACTGAGCCTTACCAGTTTAAAAAAAAAAAAAAATTAGAGTCCATCTAAGGGGAGATGTTACTGCCGGACAGTTCTCAGACCTGTTGCTTAAAATAGGGAATGGTGATTTCCGGGAACCATATAATAATATAATGTATGAGTATATATGAGTATGTATTTACTATAAACAAAACTTAAGGTCAAACTCTTACTGTAGCGGGATTATACTTAAGCGAAAGCTGCTTCTCTCACTATCAGTTGTATGTGGCATATTCCAGAATAGCCTGGTAATTCTAGCACCCCAAACGAAAAAAAAAAATTGTTTATAAAGAAATACTACGGAAGGTGTAGTATTTAGATTTCTTCTTTAAAAGATAATACCCCCGACTAACTTTCTCCAGAACAAAGGCAGAGCTTCTTGATCATAAAAAATAACTATTTTTATTTTAATTTTAATGTTTATTTAAACTTTAAATCTATAATAAAGTTTGTTATATTTTATAAGTATTCAAATATTTTAATAATTTATATGTTATAACAAAATTAATAACGTAAAAAAAAAACAAATAAAAATCGTATTATAACCATTTTCGACTTCTACGCGGACGAAGTCAAATCGAAGAAGAAGTCGAAATATTTTCCAGTATCGACGCAGGTGTAAGTGATAAAGAATATAAATTTATATTTTTTGAAATTTTAGTTAAATACCCGTGCGAAGCCGGGGCGGGCTGCTAGTTTGATATATAATTTTCGTTAATGGAAGATGTTTTAATTGACGATTAGGAGGGGATAAGTAATTACATTTAATTTTGTTGCATATCTATACAAATAATAAATCTGTTGAAACCTCCGTTTTATTAATACTCTATATATCATCAAGAATAAATTTTAATAGCGCGATTTAATTTCAATCTCCGCCATCTCTTATAATTTTTTGTTTATGCACGTATCACGTAAAAAGTATAAAACCAATTTAAATAACTTTAATACATAAAAATTGTACATAACTCACAGTACAATTTAGTTTTTGTTTCATTGTAATTAAATTTAAAAATAAATATTTAAGAAAATAGAAATACGCCTACGCGACATAGACGCCATCTGGTCTAACGAATCTTCAAAAATCACAAAACTTATTTTTGAGTTTTAAACTTAAAAGTTTACTAAATATGTCGGATAGGAATAGAAATCGTTTTAATATTTTAGATAAACATAATTTTTAAATTAATATACTATTATGTTAAATTATGTTAAATGTCACTAAATATAAAAACGATATTCTACCATTATACGATAGATGGCGCAGATAATTTTCTGAATCGCGCTGACCAAAACTTCGGCCAAAAGAATGACACTCGCCCGTATTTAAAAATCTGTATTTCTTTTTTGTATATAATTAAATACTTTAGGGTACTACGGTCTTGATTGTTTGTTCGTTGTTAAAATTTAAAATATTTGGTCGTTATTTGTTTGTTGATTGTACAAAGTTGGATGGTTATAGCTATTTAAGTTGTAATCTATATATATAAAGAAAGTCGTGTTAGTTACACCGTTTATAACTCGAGGACGAGTGGAACGACTTTTATGATTTTTGTGTTTTTGGGTTTGTCTTCGTCGGGAATAATACTTATTAAAATATGATATTCATCAATGAAAAAATAATTAATAAAAAAATCAGTTTAAATGTTTCATCCGTACTATCTATACATATAGATATAATAAATCTGTTAACAAGTCCGTTTATATATAAAAGCGAAAGGTCACTCATCACGATATCTCTGGAACTATGAGACCTAGAGACTTGAAGTTTGGTAAGAATATTCCTTTTGCCGAGGAGAGGTCAGCTAAGAACGGATTTTGCGAAATTCTACCCCTAAGTGGGCAAAAAAGGGGGGCAAAGTTTGTATGGGACAACGTAGATCCTTGGTCCAATCTCTATCCAATCAATTCATCCCCTAATGGGGTTAAAAGGGGGTTGCTTTTGCTTCGAAGTTGATTTGACTACTCAATCTGTCTATTATAAAATATTTTCCAATATCGACGCAGGTGTAGGTGATAAAAAATATAAATTTATAATTTTTAAAATTTTTGTTAAATACCCGTGCGAAGCCGGGGCGGGCCGCTAGTTAATTCATATTTTTAATATTATATCGAATTAGATTTTGAGGCAGATAAAGATGAGGGTTGTTTTATTAGTATTTATTTCAGAAAATTGTTTAATAATAATAAAATAATTTAAAACGAAATTTATAAGTATTTAGAATGAAATTTAAAGTTTAAAACGAGTAACACATGCGATAGTGGGTTCATGAGTTATTATAGCGTGTTCACAGACAATATCCATATCCGATTGCTGTTATAAACATGATGTGGCTGCAGCGATTGCTAGCGATGCGATACCATTTCAAAATAGCAACAAATTGACTTATATTCAACTGTGATTTTTTTTTAAATATAACATCAAAAGCGCTTAATAAAATATTACGAGATGAATTTGCTCATAAAAGATACATGTACATATAAAGTTTATGAATGATCAAAGCAAATATGTATTTAGACAGTGTCAATTCATCATCATCATCATATCAGCCATGGGATGTCCACTGCTGAACGTAGGCCACCCCATCGACCTCCAGAGCGACCACTTCGAAGCAAAACTATGTTAATACTAGTGTGGGAATTATGTCACAACTTAAATGAACTGAATCAGCCTGTAAACAACCCACTGCTGGGCTAAGCCCTCTTCTTCATATAGAGCACGGAAGAAGTAAAAACACTGTTTTTACTCTTCCGCAGGTGAGAGCATAATCCACCACGCTGCTCCACTGCGTGTTGGCGGATAATTTTACTACCAGAAGTAACGATCGTCACTAGGTGTCTATGGTAACAACCGGGACTGATGGCTTTACGTGCTCTGCGAGGCACGTTGAGAAGACCCACAGGGACATACCTACACCCAGACCGGAAACAAATATTTGCACAAATAAAAATGTCTGCCCCGAGGAGGAATCGAACTCAGGACCGCCGGCGTTGAGGCGACTACTCGCATCACTACACTACAACGGTTGTCACAAATTATACAAAAAAGATAGCTTCATATATTATTTATTATTAAAAAAAAAAAACTTAATGTGGTCCACCACAAAGTTATGTTTTCTAAAGTGGGTACACGAATCTCTTACACAACCAAAAAAACACATCAAGACAAGTGATGAATAAGTTTCATGTGCAAACTATGAATGTGCAAAACTTTAAGCTCTTTATTGCGTTATAATCAGTAAGTATATGTTTGTTGAAATTCTATGATATTGTATTTGTACTTTCGCGTGTTATTACGTTTATTGTTCAGAGTTGAGACGTAATGCTACAAAAATAGAAGCGAGTATTCGCACTGAAAAGTACGGTTTCAGCGGCTTTAAGGTAAATGTGAGATAAAAGAAAAGCTCTCCATTGTGGCACCGCCATATGTTTCCTTTGTTAAAGACCGACTTGAAAATTTTCTTCTTAAGAACGTTTTTATTCCTCAGCAATGATAATGGTAATTGTTGGTTTATATTAGGGTCTCTTGCTTAAAGACTTTATTAAGGTTGGTTGGCAATATAGAAGCGTTATTTTTTACATTTGTATTTTTCTGTTATTTTAAGCAATTCATATAATTTACGTTTTATAAAATTGGAGGTAATTTTATGTAAATGTCAGTAGCGGTACACACGCATTTAGAAAATTCCAGTTTTAGTTGTCATAAGCCCGAACATGTTTTTGAAAAATGTTCTTTAAGGTAATTTTTTTTTAAATTTATCCTATACTATGAAAATTGTTTATTAATTATGCTATATTTGGTAAAAGTATACCACATTTTTATCTATAGTCATAGCACATACAGTACCGGATGGCGCAATAGACCATGCACATATATTTAAAAAATAAAAGTTATAGTTAAAATAAAACCAAAGAATTGTGAAATAATAATTGTGGTTTATTATTTTGAAATAACATCATCTAAATGATGACCCTCTCTACAACGGCACTCCTCTAACCTGGAAGGGAAATTATTGAAAACTTTCTCGGATCAGTGTTTTTCAGATTATTACTGTAGACTTATCTTATGAAAATTAACCATTGTAATAACCTACTCGTATTTTTATTATAACAAATTAAAATTTATTATAAACAAAAAATGTATCGGTCCTTTGTCTCGTAAAACATTAAATATATATGACAAAGCATTGTAACCTGTCAAATTTGCTCGCTTCTTTATCCTCAGTGACCTCGATGGAGTTATCCGACGGGTGGGCCTTAAAATGAATATGGAAAAGAAGTGATCATGTCGTGCCCACCCCGATATCGGTTGAAGATTCTACTCTCGAAGTTGTTGACGAGTACATCTACCTAGGACAAAATGTCCATCTAGGTAGGTCCAACTCTGAGAGAGAGGTCAATCGTCGAATCCAGCTAGGTTGAGCAGCGTTCGGGAAGTTAAAAAACGTCTTTTCATCTGAGATACCTCAGTGCCTGAAGTCGAAAGTCTTCGAGCGATGTGTGTTACCAGTGATGACATACGGATCTGAGACGTGGTCTCTGACTATGGGTCTTTTAAACAAGCTCCAAGTCGCACAACGTGCAATGGAGAGGGCTATGCTTGGTATTTCTCTGCGAGATCGAATCAGAAATGATAAAATCCGCAGACGAACGAAGGTTGCCGACATAACCCAACGGATTTGCAAGTTGAAGTGGCAGTGGGCAGGACATATAACTCAAAGAACTGCTGACGGCCGATAAAGTAGAAAGGTTATCGAGTGGAGACCACGTACCAGCAAGCGCAGCGGTCCACGAGATGGACAGACGACTTGAGGAAAGTCGCCGGAAGCCGTTGGATGGAGGCTGCGTTGAACCGGTCGCTCTGGAGGTCGATGGGGGAGGCCTACGTTCAACAGTGTACTTCCAACGGCTGATATGATGATGATGAAATTTGTTCGAAATAATGAACTTCTCGAGGTTTCTATGTTTTGGTCTCGCCAATTCGAGCGTACTGTACGGTCTTGTCAAAATTACATGATACTTTAATCTGTAAGATGTAACTTATTTGAATTTATTATGGAGAACATTAAGAAAAAGTTATTATTAATGTAAGTTAAGTCAAGCAAAGTAAGTAAGTAGGCAAAATTTCAGTAAGGCAAATATTCAAAAAATACGTTAAAGTCAAAAAGTCATTTCATAAAATACTTGCTCATGAGTTACATCTCTTCATCAATAATTTTATATTATTTGTAAATAGTGTTTTTATGTATTATTACATTTGTATTCATGAAAATAATATTAGTAAGTATTAAAAACTCATTATAATCTTCATACGGAAAATGTCTACCGTAATCTTTAATAGGTACACTTTATTTATTAAGAATGTTACCGTTTCCATTTACATTTTTCAAAATACACTATAGTGTACTTATTGTTCTGATATAGCGGTGTGATTAGTAGCTTCAATGCCAGCGGTCACTGGTTCCCGATCAAGGCAGATATTTGTAAGTGTGCAAATACTTGTTTCTGGTCTGGGTCCTTTTGGATCTCCCCACCGTGTCTCGGAAAGCACGTTAAGCCACATAAGCCATTGGTCGCGGTTGTTTTCACAGGTACCTAATAAAGATCGTTTCGACTGCATACGATCGTTTATACTACTGATTATAATCAGTAATGCGTCAAAGCCTTTTTAATTGCATTACTGATTGTGTATTTAGTATAGGTAAAACCTTACTTTGTAAACTGGAAACAGAAAAACTTTGATCTCATTGAGTATGTATTAATAAAATTCAAATTGTCTCTGAAAAGGAATAAAATCTTTATTATTTTTAAAAATAAACATTTTACTGGATAATTTTAGACGAAAAAGTTCACTTGATTGGCACGACTGTAGTTCCTCCTTTTTCTAACCTTTAGTTTATATCAATGATTCTCCATTTTTGCTATAGCCGTCGTATTGTAGTCGTAAGCACCTGACAAGAATTGGTTACTCTTGTTAAGGAAATTTCCCGAAATCTAACGTGATTGATTTAGCTCCAACCCTTTTCATATGAAGGAAAACAGTTGTGTCCAGCATTCCCAATCCAGCCTGCATTACATTTCACCCGCTAACCGTTACATACTTACTCAATTCAGTTCAATATAGTTATAAAAAAAAACTATATTTATTAGAGGATGATGAAAAACACCTTAAAACTTGAATTATAATTTTCCTGTGGTAGGACTACTGGAAGAGATTCCATCATGGGATAAGTAGTGCCTTTGTACCAGCATATAGTGCTATTTCCTATTGTTATCAAGTGTACATAAACTGTTAAATAAATAAATAAAGTATTATTTTATTTTCATAACTTTTTAAGTAAATAAATATGCTGTATACACAATTAAATATGAAATGTCATAATCATATTTAAACCGAAATTTCAATCGTAGATTATAAAAGCTATTTCAGTATTATTGTATAATTAGCAAGATTATGTTATAATAAGATTCTTTAAAATAGACATACTTTATTTTTCACATAAGACATTCTTGATAAACGATATAATTTGTCTGTAGCAGATTTGTGAGTTTACCACTGAAATAGAACAATTCGAGTATCGACCCGGAGCAGTTCAATACATTTAATTGTTTAGGTGTATTCGACAGTTTCAATTAATTAGTTGATTGCTCTATTCACATGAAATTTAACGTGATGAAATTATTCACAACGCTTATCTGATCTAAACGATGTTTTCACGAAATTGTTTGCATGCGGTTTTAGTGAAGTTTCAGCAAACATTTTATTTATGTATTATTATAAAAGTATGTTTTAGTTTTACAGTGAATGCCTAAATCTGTAAGTCCTACGTATTCCTTGTAAATAGGAGTTACCTATAATGATATATATGACTGGACTGTTGGTGCAGTTGGCAATGACCCTGCTTTCTGCTCCAGGGTTGTGTGTTCGAGTGCTGCCTCGAGTCTAGGTGGTATATATTTATTTATATATGTATATTTATTATTTATATCCATATTTATTTTTAAAAAAATGTATATCAGTCGGCCGTTACCTTTTTTTTTTGTTCTGGCGGGAAATAATGTACCTGAACGCACACCCCGTCGTCCGGGGAGACAACGGGGTAGTGTGGGGCCCTCACCCACTAAAATAACCCGCCGTGCTCCCTCATCCGCCCTTAAAAGGCGGACCACGGGTACCGCGTACGTTGCTCCGTGGCCCGCAGGCGGCAGCCCCATCGGGCACTCTCTCCTGTGGGACGCCCCGCGCACTTAGGCATCGCGTCTTCGCGGTAGGCTGTTTCAGCGGACGGTGGTCAACCAGTCGGCCGTTACCTAAAACATCCGTTTAGACAACCGTTCTGTTGTAGTGGTGCGAGTAGTCGCCTTAACACCGGCGGTCTCGGGTTCGATTCTCGCTCGGATCATACTTGTATTTATACAAATATTTGTTTCTTGTCTGGTTGTATATCCTTGTGAGTCTCTCCATGATGCCTCGAAGAGCACGTAAATCCGTCGGTCCCAATTAACATAAACACCTGATTGCGATCGTTACTCATGGTAGGGAAATTATCTGCAAACACGAAGTGGAGCAGCATGGTGGTTTAAGTCCCTTCTCCTATATGGAGAAAAGGCCTTTGCCCAGCTGTGGGACGTTTACAGTTTTAATCCAGTTCAGTTGAGTTACCTAAAACACAAACATTAAATTGTCTACTTTAGGAACGTGCTACCATGTGTGTATATTAAATAAAAATACCTATAGTAACTGGTCAATGTCAGGATCTTAAAGATAAATTATTTTTCGGACTTTTAATGTCAAAATAGGTGAATCCCTGTATTTATTAAACACGTTAGAAAGTAGTTCTCATTGTGAAACTCTAGATGATGGTTTAGAAAGTTCTCTCTATCTCTGAGGTGAAGCCTAAGATTTAAATAAATATGCTGGAAAAAACGAAAATACAGATATGAGATAATTTCGAACTTATTCCAAAGAGAGTTAATAATTATTAGGAAACCTAAAGTAAAACCTAGGATATATGTACTTATACACATGCTGTTATTACTTTTATAGTCTTTTATACTGATATGGGAACATTTTGGGCTGCCAAAAAAGTTCTGGTATAATATGAAATTATTTTAGGTTGTCTTTTGTATTCATGTTTTATAGTTAGCTTACGTTAAGTTTATTTAGTTTAAGTTTATTACTTATAGTAAGTGCGTTATTTATTTTTATACTCATATAAATAGGGACTTGCTTAAAATATCGGAAAATGAAAAATAAAGTACAATGTTTTGGTTATCCTAAATGGTTTGGTTATCCTAATAATATTTAAATTTGAGGTTATTTTAATTAAATAAATTGAATTTAAAATATGTATGTATATTAAAGAAACGATGTATTTGAAGTGGACAGCCAGGTTCGGTATAAAAATGACGATATCAATTAAAAGCAGGGTATGCGCAGTTGGCCGTCATCCATCAGGCGAGGGCGGCGCCTGACGCGGACAAATGAAGTGCGATTTGATCCGACGCGTCACCACTGATCCTACTTTCATTCGCATCTTATACAGTCACCGAGAAAAACAAAAGACCCAGCTCATTAGGACGGCTAAAAAGTCTTATGTTTTATTCAGATGCTCGGTGAGAAAAAGGTTCGCCGAAGTAATTTAACTTTTAAATGAGTGACAATAGTTCGATTCCGAATACTTTTAACACTATTGGTTTTTGATGGTCCGAGTTTTCTACGGATGATTTATTCTTTTATCATTTGTATTTTATACCAGTTGTATTATTTATTTATCAAGCAAGTTCCTATCTGCTAGATATTGTTTTACAAAGTTACAAAAACATCAGTGCTTTCTTACTTCAATTTTCCAACTATATAACAAAGTTCATTAGATATTACAAAGTACTATATTACAAAGTTCATATAGAATTGTGAAAGGTCTTTTAAATTTTGTGTTTGTTTCATTAAAGGTGCCCATTATGTAAAACCATAGTTCATTATACGAATTCTCTTAATCTATATAACGTAGAATTTTAATGAGAAATTAAAACTAATAGGAGTATTGGTGATTCTGGGAAAATAATAAATTCGAAATTTGAGCGCTATTTTAATTTCTCTACTACGGCTCTAGATATGAAGTCCATGTTCGCGTAATTCAAGTTCCTGTAAAGTAAGAATTTTCGAGTAGAAGAAACATAAAGCACGTTCATTATCATCACGTTTTAATATGATGAGAGTTGGCAGGCTTCCCGCTCCCCAGCCGAGGGTAATTTTGTTTTGGACTACGTGCCACGAATCGTTAGCGGTTACTCGAAACTGTCCACTAATCCTTGCTACCTTACCTTTTAACTTTTGCAAATTCGACAAAAATTAGGAACCATTGCATTCGATCTGCACACCGGATTATGCTGCAGCATACCTTATATATATACTCGTACTTGTAAAGAATTTCTAAATTGCGAAAAAGATGTTCAATAATGATCTGATCAAGAATGAATCTTATTTTTTATTATTATTTAAAGTTGTACATATAAGTAGTAGACATTTTTATTGTTTACTAATAATTTATTTATTTATTTATTTGAATTCTTTATTGTACAACAAATACATTAATATAAGTGTGTACAAAAGGCGGGCTTAAGCCAACAGCCAACCTTGGTATGTACAAGAAAGTATTGTGTGTAGGTGTACAATAAACAATAAACAATAATAAAATATAATATGACATTATATAACATAACAAAATATAATACAATATAATACAATACAATACAATACAATACAATACAATACAATACAATACAATACAATACAATACAATACAATGCAATACAATACAATACAATACAATACAATACAATACAATACAATACAATACAATACAATACAATACAATACAATACGATACAATACATTACAATATAATGTAATGTAATCAAATATAAAGTGTGATAAAATAATATGACGATACTCCAGCTCAGTCATTGCGGCCAATATTCTCCTGATTAAGGAGATATTTTTTTACGGAGATTTTGAAGGAGTGTTTAGAGGGCGCTTTCCTTATCTCTTCCGGTAGTCTATTCCATAGTCGTACGGCAGTAACAGCGAAAGAGTTCGACATAAATCCTGAGCGATGTGATGGAAATGTTAACAAAAGGTTTTCCGTGGAGCGCAGTGGCTTATCATGAGCGTCGGCTCTGAACAAAAATTTACTAAATAAATAATCGGGACAGTTACCACTGTTTAGAATAGAGTACAACATGCAAAGAACTCTCATCGATCTACGACCCCGTATCGTAAGCCAATTCAGGCGCGAGCGATATGAAGATACGTGATCAAACTTACGTAGATTAAATACGAAGCGAATAAGATTAAATTCAAAGGTTCTAAGTTAAATCTTGTAAATTATATTAAATTTTTCTAAATGTATATCTTCTATGTACCTATAAATTAATGTTTAGACTTGTGACTTTAATCAAATTGATCTCGTAGTACGGTAGTAGTCTTTGTAATTTTTTGACCACGTAATTCATTTAACACTTGAAAAATAAACGAATCTAATAACTGTATTGTATAATTAATTTGACAAGAAATAATTTATACATCATAATGCTAAAACATATTAAAATAAATATTTAGTTTATGTACAGGTATTTGTCAATATTACAATGCTAATAAAAATATTAAAAAAATAAGATTTCATAGAAAAGTTTAGTGTTAGCGTGTTTTCTATATAATTGCGTACTATATATTATATATACATATTGTTCATGATGGTTCAGTCGTTACGTGATATGGTGCCTCTAGAGCTCTTACCCTTTGGAAGCAAAGGGCACGCTTGTCGGCGAACAGCTGAATTATTTACTATCCGCCCTGCTAGTGACGTATCATGACGTATGTCATGAGTGACACTCTCGTAACTCGGCTAATACTTTCACATAGCTTTTGTGTTGGTAATAAAAAAATATTTTCATTTTGTTTTTCTTTATGTTAATCATGTTGTAGACGTTTTTAAAATAATAAACAGGGCAAAATCTTCATCTGTTGAAAAACATTTTTTCTCTTTTAAGAATAGCAACTGATGTTTTGGAGAGACAAAATGACATTTATCATCTTGTACTGTAACAACTCTTCTCCTATCGAGGAAAAATATTGGAACGTAATAGTTACTATGCTGAATCAATACGGCTATAAATGTCTCAGATTTTTTTTCGAAAAAATGTAGATGCTTAGAAATTATTTCCATTACAGTTATAAGTTTAGACTAAGTTAGGCATTCAAAAAATTTGGTGACATGAATCTGGATTTCCTCTTTCCGCGATCTTTTGTTTAAGATACCATTTCGATTTCATCATCGTACTATGCGAACGTACACATACGAGTAGTTTGTGCACGCGAGCTCCGAGTCATGGCTCACGTTTCTGACATATTTCCTTACTAATTTAGGATGTTTGCTCTCGAATAACCGAATTACGTTCGAGGAACGCGTCGTGAGAACTTTATTAGAATAACAGTATAAATATAGTACTTGAATAACTCGGAAACAAGTTATTTTTTCTTTTAACACCCACATAATATCGTAAGCAAAGTTTTAACGATTTCTTTTAATTTGTTCATTTTGTTTTTATTATATTAACATCAATTTTTTTCTTACATGACTCGTTACAATACTAGTAATTTTTAGTGTAATTTCAACCAGTTATATTATATCAACTAGCGGCCCGCCCCGGCTTCGCACGGGTCTTTAACTAAAATTTTAAAAATTATACATTTATATTTTTTATCACCTACACCTGCGTCGATACTGGAAAATATTTTATAATAGACGGATTGAGTGACAGATTTATTATATCTATATACATACATACATACATACATACATACATATATATGTATATAGATAGTACGGATGAAACATTTGAACTGTTTTTTTATTAATTATTTTCTCATTGATGAATACCATATTTTAATAAGTATTATTCCCGACGAAGACAAATCCAAAAACACAAAAATCATAAAAATCGTTCCACTCGTTCTCGAGTTATAAACGGTGTAACTAACACGACTATATAATAATAATAATAATATAATAATATACTTTATTGCACAGAAAAACAAAGAACAAAGTTAAAGATACAAGCTAACATCATTTAAGCTGTACAATCAGGCGGTCTTATTGCTAAATAGCAATTTCTGCCAGACAACCTGAGGATGACAGAAATATTGCTTTAGTAGAAGGGCAGGTGGTATAGCAAGACTAATAACAATAATAACTAAGCTAATTGATACCTAAATGATATATATAATACACATACACACAATATACACACATACATACATACATACATACATACATACATATATATACAAATATAACATATATTACACATATAATATTCATTATATAAAACATACAAATACAATACATATAAATATATACATAAAAATAGAAATAAGAATAAGGCAAATTGAACGGTTATTATTTGAGTATGGAATAATTTATTGAGTAAGGTAGTGTTTTTTAAGAAGCTTTTTAAATATATTTATATTTTGGGCACGTCTTATGGTAACGGGCAATGCGTTCCATAACAAGACAGCTTGTATAGCGAAGGAGTCTCTATAGAAGTTTGTGTTATGTAGAGGTATTCGCAGCTTGAGATTTTCAGATGACCTCAAAACTTCACTACGATTACCAAGAAATTCGAACTTCTCCTTTAGGTAAACAGGTGTTGATTTGTGAAATAATACACAGTACAGAAGAGATAAAATGTGAGAATTCCGGCGAAGACGAATGGGTAACCAGTTGAGCTTTTTACGAAATTCTGAAATGTGGTCATATTTACGTAAGCCAAATATGAACCGGATCGCAACATTTTGAAGTCGCTCAAGTTTATTTAACTGATTTACGGTGAGATTAAGATAGCAGGCGTCAGCGTAGTCCAAAATCGAAAGCATAACAGAATGTGCTAACGCAGTTTTGGTGGCAATTGGAAGAAAATTACGCAGCCGCCTCAGTGAACCTGCGGCCAAAAACATTTTCTTACTCACTTCACTGATCTGTTGAGTCCAAGACAGTGTTCGATCAAAGTAGATCCCCAGGTTTTTCACCTTATCTAAATATGGTAGTTTAACCCCATTAAGAGAAACAGCTGGTATGTTTGTGTAGTTAATTTTTGTATTTAATTTGTGACTTCCAATGAGGATAACTTGTGTTTTTGATGGGTTAATAGTAAGACCATATCGTTTACACCAGTCGGAGATAGTAGACAAATCCGAATTGATCGTAGCTATTGTACTAGAAAGATTTTCAATATTTGATGATAAATAAAGTTGAAGGTCGTCTGCATATAAGTGGTAGAGAGAACTTAAATTAGAAGTAATAGAATTTATGAAAACAGAAAAGAGGAGAGGAGACAGCACACCACCTTGAGGAACACCGGCCTTGACGTCGCACCACTCAGAAAAACTTTCGTCAATCTGAATACGTTGTCGACGTCCTTGCAGGTAGCTACGAAACCAGTCAGCGGCTAGAGGAGATATGTTAAGAGAACTGAGCACACTCACTAGAACATCAGAATCAACACTGCTAAAAGCATTGCTGAAGTCTAGAAGAACCAGTAAAGTAAGCTGCTTATTGTCCATGGCAGAGCGAATGTCATCAGTGATTTTAACGAGAGCGGTAGTCGTACTATGACCTGGACGGAAGCCTGACTGGAATGCATTAAGAATATTATTTTTGTTTAAAAACAGGCTGAACTGTTGATAAACAAGGCGTTCTAGGACTTTAGAAAGGAATGGTAGAATTGATATAGGTCGGAAATCGGATAAATCAGATGGTTTACATTTTTTGGGGATGGGAATAATTTTAGCCAATTTCCAGTCATGGGGAAATGTGCCCGATATAATGGATGAATTAAGGATATTTGTAATAATAGGACAGATTAAATCTAGAATGGGAATGATCATTTTACGACTAACACTGTCATAGCCCACTGCATTAGATGCAATGGACAATATGTTCCCTCTAACATCACTCTCGGCAAACTGACAAAAACTAAATGTTGGATAATCAGGAGTTGGAAGATGAGAAAGAAAATCAATCGTAGTTGTTTTAGTAATGCTATCTAGCACATTACAAGAAGAAAAATGTTTGTTAAGGAGATCAAGATTCAGAGTGATCGGAAGACTTTGCGAATTTAAAGATTTACCAACTCCCATGGACTTGAGAAATTTCCACACTTTAGCAGGATCTTCATTCTCAACTGATTTGTGAATGTGGTGTCGCTGTGCATCCCTACACAACCTATTGCAGCGGTTCCGAAGATTTCTATACCTTTCGCGATTCAATTCAGAATTGTCACTTTTTAGTTTAGATTTTGCACGATTTTCCTTTGTTAACAGATCTTTAAGATCATCTGTTAACCAGGGAGCCGGAAAATGTCTGATTTTGACTGGTCTACTTGGTGCATGTATATCATAAAGTTGTGTTAATAAGGAGTTAAATGTAGCAACTTTAAGATCAGTTGAACTTGCGTCTAAAACAATTGACCAATCAATTTCACGCGCATCTTCCAAAAATCGTTCTCTATCCATACCAGCAAAACTGCGCTGCATTATAATTCTGCGTTTATATTTCGGAGGTCTTAATTTATATGATACAAAAATGAGATCATGATAGGAAAAGTCAGAAGTAGAACATTGACCATGATTGTGAACGAATTCAGGGGAGGAAACCAGAATAAGATCTAAAAGAGATGGAATACAATTTGGAAAAGTGTGGGTCGCGTTAAGGGGCAGGATCTTTAAGTTACAAGAATTAGCTACTGATTTTAATAGACTACTACGGTGATCACCCTTAAGCAAGCATGTATTAAAATCGCCCATAATAATATTGTGATTATATAAGGGAATAAGTGATTCAAGTAAAGTTTCAAAAGTAGAAAAGAAATTTACACTAGAGTTTGGACTATAAAACACACCAAGGAGGATTTTTGTATTAGATATTATAATTTCAATAAGGAGATGTTCAGTTGAATCGGCAGGTCGAGGTTGTGTTGAAAGGCTTATTATGGAAAATGGAATATTTGAGCGCAAATAAATCGCAACACCACCCCCAGGCCTATCGGTACGATCATTGCGTATTAAATGAAAGCCTGGTAAAGAATAACATGTAGAAGGGAGACAAGGTTTGAGCCATGTTTCAGAAATGAGAATTGCTTGCACATTAAGGGTATCAAATGACGCCAACATCTCAGGATAGTGGGCCGGAATACTTTGGGCATTAATATGGATTGCATTGAAATTTTTCTGAGCATCAGAGAAACAAGATTTTAGCATTTCATTGAGTGAAGGATATGATGTACTGTGAAAACTATCACCACTGTCAGAGTCATCAGAAGAGCAAGACATGTAATTGTCACTAAGCAAGCCGTCATAATTTGCCATAATAAAAATATGTATGTATATATAATATATAAAATAAGCAATACAAAAAATATATATGTATAAATATAATATATAGCTTAAAACAAAAACTATGAATAATAATAATGTGTTAAAATAAAATACAATACAAAAAAGAGAAAAAAAAATAAAAAATCTTTCCCTATTAACCAGCAGTCAGAAATGATCACTTAAATCATATGACAAATTACAAAATCAACAAAAAAGAAAAACAAACTAAAAGTACAAGCGAAACAGAAAAAAAAGAATAATAAAAATGAAAAATGAAAACATTAAAATTATAAATAAAAGAAAAAAAAAATTATTAAGTTATACATATAGTTTGTTCTCTTTAAGAATTCTAGTGAACACAATCCGATCAATTATTATCTGTGATCTTTATGCACATTGCAACATTTTAGTCTGTGTATAATTAAAACCTTTTGACAGTTGACACATTACAATTACGTAATACAACAAACAGTATCTATAGGTATATACTCTTTGTAGTACGTGTTTATTTAAATATTAATTGTTACACATATCAAGATAAAGCAAAAAGAGAAAATTAAATAAATGCAAAAATGTAAGCATAATAAATCACTAGTTCAATCGAGTAGTAGTAAAGGCTTAACAAGTTCACACAAAATGTCAACAAATTACATTATTTTATAGTAATGCAAAAATGTAAGCATAATAAATGCTTATATTGCATATAAGCATTTATTATGCTTACATAATGCATGCGTATATATATATATATATATATATATATATATATATATATATATATATATATATATATATACTTTATTTTTTATACTTTTGGCCGAAGTTTTGGTCAGCGCGATTCAGAAAATTCTGAAAAAAAATCTGCGCCATCTATCGTATAATTGTAGAATATCGTTTTTATATTTAGTGACATTTAACATAATTAATATTTAACATAGTTGTATATTAATTGAAAATGATGTTTATCTAAAATATTAAAACGATTTCTATTCCTATCTATATACATATTCTATTGATATTTAGTAAACTTTTCAGTTTAACAAAATAATAACTCAAATATAAGTTTTGTGAGTTTTAAAGATTCCTTAGACCAGATGGCGTTGGCGGCGTAGGTACCTATTTCTATTTTCTTAAATATTTATTTTTAAATTTAATTACAATGAAACAAAAACTAAATTATACTGTGAGTTATTTCCAATTTTTATGTATTAAAGTTATTAACATTGGTTTTGTACTTTTTACGTGATACGTGATCAGAGAAAAACACGATAAGAGATGGCGCTGATACAAAAAAATACGCGCTATTGAAATTTATTCTTGATGATATATAGTGTATGAATAAAACAGAGGTTTTAACAGATTTATTATTTGTATAGATATGACTTTACAAATATTTTAAAAATGTTTTTTTTTAATATTAAAATTCAGTATTATTTGCTGAACTTTACGCTTAATAAGTATACCACGTCAGCTGTTGGATGTTCACTACTGAAAGTAGGTTTCTCCATCATCTCTGGGGGGTTTTGCCAATACTCGCTACGCTTGACAGGCTGGTTAGTAAGCGCAGTAGGCTGTGGCAGGTTATGGTGATGCTGCTGCCCATTACCATCCTAGTAAGGGTATAATTGTTGGCACCACCTCGGCAAGAAAGAGGAGGTCGTATTGTTTGCCGGTCACAGCATGGCGTGATAAATATAGTATACGTACTGAATATTATGTTGTTCTAGTAAGTGCATATGGTTTCGTTTGAGTAAAATTATTTCTATTGAGTTGTTAACTTCTTTCTTCTTAAATTTTCCACTTTTGTGCCACCGCTATTTCCGACTAATAAAATGATTTTTAAAAAACTTAAATATTCTTTGCTTTTCTTACCAAATTTATTATACGTATATAAATTATATAATTATTCATCATATCCATAACATAAAACTTAATAGACGTTCTGTACAAACTTTTAACCTCTGTTCTACTCTTGTTAATTCTCATTTTAGTAACAAATATGAATATACTAATCCATTTATTATTTATATTTTTTATTATTATAAATTTCGTTGTTATACCAAAATCATTAAATAAGTTCAGCAGGTGTAAAACATAATTATATTAGTAAATACGAACTTATTTGTCATATAACTAAATATTAAAAAAAAAATTATTTTTCCCGTATAATACAAATAAACATTAATTATGTGGTTAGTCACAGTAATTTCGTTTTTGTCATAGTATTAATTAATCCTTTTCAACGTTTTAATTTTTCTATTAATATTTTTTTATTTAATTAATTTTTAAAAGCATTTACATAATTTTATTTTTCTCGCATAATATTTAAAAAAATGCACGTAACTTGTAGGAACAATTCGTCGTATCCTACGAATAAAGCCACTATGGCCGTTGTGTCTTTCTATTTTTATTCCATAATTAATATCGGCTACACCTTTTACATCACCTTTATTAGAAAAATCACAGAAAATAACATTTTATCCACTAGAAAATAAAGGTTTAAAAATAGCCACTATTGTTATCCTCTCGAATCATCCGACGAAAACAGCCACAACAGTCGTAGAGTCTTTCTCGTCCCGGGAGCATGGGGCACGCGTTGAGTGAGGCGGGCGCAAGTGCCACTTATATATTACAAGCATTATAGTAATAATAAATAGGTCACTGTGAAAAAAAATATTTAAACAGGAAAATTGTAAGGATTTTTTAAATTAAAACGATAAATAGCCCTTAATGCTCTTACGACCCGGCATCTTTCACCGGCATTTACCGGTGAAAAAAGGCGTAACGTCTATTGTTTCCAAGTTTTCACATTTTATTCCGAAGAATAAAGACTTAAGTGACAAATTTGACAGAAATAGTGACAAAAAAGTCTTATTAAAGATTTTATTTTACAGTTCAGTTCAGTTCAACAATCCCCGAACAGTTTATCAACACTTCGAATGTTAAAAACTCAAAAATGTCTCGTAATGTTTAAATAAAACACAAAAAACCTCCTCCTGTAAAGTTGTCAGTTTGCAGTTACGCTTTTATTCGTAGGATACGACGAAGTATGAAGCAATACGCTTTCTTTCTATATGGTATTATTTTAATACATAATATCATAATCAAATCATTATAATATCGTTCAATTATCAATAATTAAATTTAAATAATGTAATTCTGATATATTAAACATTCAAGGACATATTAAACGTTTTATGTAATACGTATTGTTAACGTAAGTCTAGTGGACTCTTATGGCAAAGAGCCCCGATCTGCTAAGTCCTTATTTCTGCGTCTTGTCGAAAATTCTCTTCGGCTCGCTTTTGACAATATTTTTATAAAACATAAAACTTTAAATTAAAATGACAGCGATTACAAATATATGTACAATGTTAATAGAATTAAAATTTTACATATTAGGTTTGAAAGAAGTAAGTTTTCTGGTTAGATTTTTTTTGTAAAAAAAATAAAAAAACAAACGTTTTCAATATTAAGTTATTGAGTTGTTGTTACGAATTTTGCTATTGGACATGTCCGATTAGGCGCCAACTAATCGGTAAACCACGGCCATATGTGTAATCAGCGTTTAGTCGGCAATCACTTAGACTTGGCGTTAAAAATTATAAACTGTATTTTTGAGGTAATAACGTCTTGTAAATCGATGAATGCCGGCTGTACGCACGAAGAAGTTTCACGTGTCGCGATCGGCCTAAGCGTTCGGCTCGTGAATGAAAAACAATAACGCAGATTGGAGGATCCTAATATCACACATGTATATAAGTTGTATATAAATTGTTAATAGCACATTGCTACTTGTAATTAATCTGTATACCTAACTATAAATATTTGAATTAACGAGTGCAAATAAATGTAATTTAAAGAAAAAAAGTTGTGATTAATTGAATTAACTCATTCTTTGTATAATACAAAATAATGATAACTCAGTGTGAATAATTCAATTCCATTCATAAAAGTATACAATTTTTTTTCAATTTTTCTTATGACGTTATCAGGTAAAATTACTGTCCGTAAACCGACTTTACAATTAATAACCAATTTTGAGAGTTCCGTTATCGAGTTTAAGTGACATACCTACTAGTCGTTTAGGTACCATTATTTATATAATTAAAAAGATTTCCAGTTGTATGGAACTCAATAAAATCTTGTCAGCTATATATGGTTGTGATATTCCTTGATAGTTTAAATTTTATACTGAAAATGTTGTACAAAAGTAGAACGAATAGTGTATTGTGCGTCGGACTTCATGCAAAAGATATTCAGTTACAATGGCGTGGCGAACTCTTGGAATATAATGAGATGCGAAAACACGATTTTCTTAGACATTTGTAAATAAAACGTATTCAAAGCTTACGTCAACTATGTACTCCATTGAATTTAATATTTGAAGGAAAGGTGAAGAACGTATTTCGAATTAAATAACATTTAAATAGTTCGTTTGGGTGCTTGTTAGGAACGATAGAATTTTCACACGGCCTTCGAATAACGGATTTAAATATTTTATTTAATCATAGCCTTGACGTTTTTTTTTTACTGAATCAGCCTAAAACGTCCCACTGCTGGCCCATGGCATTTTTTACAGATAGGAGAAAGGAGTGGAGCTTAATCCAAAACGCTGCTTTACTGCGGGTTGCCGGATAATATCCCTAACATGGATAACAATCGCTGTCATGTGTCTATGATAACAACCGGAACCGACTAATTTACGTGAAACACAAGAACCCAGACGAGAAGCATATATTTGTAAGAATACAAGTATTTGCCCCGAGCGGGAATCGAACCCACGACTGCCGGCGTTAAGGCGACTACTCGTACCATACTAGAATAGTTGTAAAAACTCAAAGGTGTTTAATATTAAAATGATATTTTTATAATTTTGTTAATTTTTTGAGACAATGTTATTGATTTTAATATACTGTTAGCATGTTATGTCCTCTTCCCTGCTAACTAACAGTATATATAAAGAATGGACGCAAACATCAAGATATAATATATAATTATGTTTCACATCAATATATATTCATACATAACATCAATATACGAGTATACATATATACATATTTTATCCTACTAAGTTGTTTCTTTTCGTAACTTTCTGTAGTTTGGTCAAGTGTGTGGTGTCTGTAGTTGGTTTCTGGTTAAGTAATTAAACCAAGTTTTTCATTTTTGCAATTTCTATATAGATTCTTAGTAGCCTTTTCAGTTACAGTCTAAAAATATTCTATTTGTTGTATGCCGTACATAGTTATAGGATAAATTCTGGTCGAAAGAAAAAAAGTTTTAGCGGATTTTCGCTTTTATCATTATTCAACAAAACCATCACTGGCAAACGAAGATAATGTAAAATTCTCATTTAATACGTAAAATTTTTTGGTTGTTAATTAAAAAGTAATTAACTTAAAATCTAACGTAGTATGAAGTATTTTGTATCGCAATATTCCTTAATGGATCTTAAGATCGCGTCATATGTGATCTTCAGTAGAGAACTTTTTAAGTCCAAAATAATTGACATCAATAGGTTTACAATATGTACTTTTATCATACTTGACATTTATTAAATTATAAATAAATTATTTTATATTTTAAGAATGTAAACAGTATTGGGAACATATCCTTATTTTTTTTTGTGTATTGTAATAAGTAGGTATTACATACAAATACGTACTTTTTTTTAATGGGTGGCTATTTGCACGATTGATAATAATGATTATGACATCATATTTTTATTACAAATGAAGTTAAATAGAAAAAAACTTGTCAATTGGTAAAAAAAAAGGTAAAAGATTGAGTATCTTATTCCAATTCTGTGTAGCTAGAAATCACAAATGGGTTGAATTTTGTGGGGTAGGTGTTAGACACATATTTTCTTATTAATATATGTAATATGTATATTATAAATATTAAATTTAATTTGACAATATTATACATATTTACAATTAAAAACTATATATTATATATTATAATATTATTAACTATATATTATATGTATTATATCTATGTCTTTATAATAATATCTATATTATTCAGATCTTGACAAATTTTAAATAGGTCTACTATTTTTTGAGATGGACTTTTATTTTTGAATCTTAATTTAGAGATATTAATTTTCTAACCTAACTTACGTCTGTATAAGACAGTTCCTGTAGGCTAACTAGTACAGTGTAGTACCATACTCGACAGATAATCCTATTGTACATTGAGCTGAACAGAAAGCGGAAACACTCTTCCTAACTTTTCCGGTACATAATCCTATTAATCATCCACAATATTTTTAAGTCTTTAAAGAATCAGTGGTACGTTATCTGCAGTTAATGATGTCCATGTGTATATAAAAGTCTCAAAAATTACTTGTATTATTGTTAAACATGTTTGAGTAAAAAAAAAAAAACTGTTTTACATTTCTTTGTTTTGAAATCTTGCGAGAAAACTTCAGGAAGAAGAAGAGTACTCAAAAAACAAGCCTCTCTTCGAATTAGATAATAATTGCTGTACATGTAATTATAAACCAGTTTTGTGTAGTACTCAGTCATCTCAGCTAAAAAGCATTAATGTAACAATGCGAGTGCTTACAATTACTGGGTAATTGAGGTAAATTAGATGGCTGAGTAGTTATTAAAGATTTAACTATAGACGGTTGCGATTGTTCAGTGCAACTTGGCATTAATTTTACAGATGAAAATTATTATAGTTGCCTGTTTGCATCAGCATTTGAACTAATTAATTGAAATCTCGCTAAATAGTAATAATTAAACGTTATGGACGCTTGATTCTTACATTATTACCATATATTTCTTTGATTTAATATTTTACGTAACATCAAATTTGAATTGAATTAATTTATTTTAAAAAATGATATTGTAACACTATTTCCTCCTTTAAATATATCTGTTATATAAAAGAGTAAAAAACGCTCTTTTAACACTTTTTTTTGACTCGTGATTCGTCTAGTTGGTTAGGACGTTTGAACGCTTTGTTTTTTTTTTTTTTTTGTAACCATTTTCTTTTAGAACGTCAGAGATGACAAGATTTAGAATTAGAAGAAATTACTGTAATGGGAGTTGAATATAACACAAGTTATATTTTATTTAGTTTAACCATAACGTTTTTGAAATATATGAAAACTTTTTAACGTACAGTTCAACTTAAGCTGACGAATGTACTTTATCTTATAGGCTTAATGAACGAGATGGAAATCGCAAACGAAGTTGCGGGTATAGATAGTGTCAAATATGTGTAGTTTGTTTTTTAAATTGGATTTTGAGTTAAAGCATAAGCTGTATATATTACCGAAACCAAAACGTTTTACAGGTATGTACAGGAAAAGTAGTTAAGGGACGAGTACAACTGTTCACCTTGGCTCATACAAACAAAACTCCCTATAGCAAGTAAACAAAAGATTAGAATAGTTCCTTGCTAGGATTTTTCTGAATGTCGACTAGCTTGGACATTTGTATGTATATATATATATATATATATATATATATATATATATATATATATATATATATATATATATATATATATATATATATATATACATACGTGTTTTAAGTTAATCACCGCTGTGGACAACTGTACAATTGTTATTTGAATTCATCTACATGAGTTTCGAGAAAATGTTTAGAATGCTGACTAGTCTATACTTTTTTATGCCATAGTATGACTTATGGAATTGTTGAATGTCAAACCACTGTAGGCGACAATTGTACAATTATATAGGTCATCTCTACGGCAGTGGCTAGGTTTGCCACCTTAATTTTGCATTCAGTACCAGCCACGCAATAAGTCACGCATGACTGATTATCTGAACAGACAGATAAGAGATCATGACCACTGTGTGGTAAACCAAACCAGGCCTCAGCGAGAGTCGCGTGTCGCGGCGCGAACCGCCACCAATAGACTCATTCATTGTCAACAGAACGAGGTATACTCAGGTATCATTGCCATCTGTATTACTGAAGGAAGCAAACTAAAGACAATATACGCCGCGAGCGATGTTAATGCAGTGACCGAAGTATAAGCACTAATTGTATGGAACAGGTTGAGTCATCAAGAATCCGCTGAATTAACTCCACATTCATTAAAGTGGCTTTCTAGATTTTCGTGTGCCTTGACACGACTGTTCTTACATCGTTACCTATATATGCAACAGGACGAAACTGAAGTTCAGGATTTGGATGCAGGAAGATCGAAAATTTTAGGACCTGTTAATTATCGGACTTTTTAATCAGTTTCCTATTTGAACTTGACAATTTTCCTAATGCATGAACATAGCAACTAAAAAAAGGTTTCTGTTTTATCAAGTGTAATTTTGTACTTTAATTCTATTTGTTTATTTCTACTTGTATATTATATACGTTATTTTTAACATAATATTATATCTCATAGCATTTTTAAAGAATGTAATAATATAATAAGATCTACTAATTAATCATACCATATAAATTTTATAATAAATAAGAAAACACACAAAAACACAGTAAACAAATTTGTTAAAACAGATAATAAATAAAAATAAAGGTCAGTTAGATTCAGTAAATATAGAGCACGCTTTAATATTTTTTTAACTTTGTTAGACTACTAAAAAGTTCGTTCAGAAAGTTAGTCCAGAAGTTACGACTTCTAAGTAAGTGAATAAGTTTAAATAGAAATATTTGTATTGCAAAACAGTTTTTGTTTATCGTTTTACTAATGATAACTAACACACACTTTTTACTTAATAATAATTAACTTTATAAAATTATTTAATAATTATTATTAATAATATAAGAAAACAGAATTCGTAGATAAGTAAATATTGCTTAAATCCTAACATTAATTTCGTTCGGTGTAGCAAGTTGTAGGTGCAGTACTTTGTATTAAGGTTAGACTGAGACTGGTAGCGTTTCCGCCGCAATTTAGTCATTGTGTTCGCGACATCACAATGGCGGTTGAAAAGAGTGTTAAGTACGCTTGGAATTTGCTAAGAATGAACGAATTAAGTTAATTAAAGGCAGTATTTCAAATTTTTTTATTTATTTGTTATGAAATGAATGTTTTAAAAATAATAAAAAAAACACTTATTTACTAAATAAATACAAAAATATATTTAAATTTACTTCTTAACAGTTTTTTAATATTTGGGTGAACATAATGCTATCTGAAAATTCGTTTGTGTCTGACAAACAAAATTATAGTACATTCGAATTGAATTATAATTACAACAATTGAAATTAAGTGGAGCAGTAAGTATTGTTGATTGTTGATGTAGACATAACTTGCTTGAAAATATTGTTAGCCAACATTACAGTTTACAAATAACAACATTCTTTAGCATAATACAGCAAAAAGAAAAAATCTTGAAAAAAAAATAGTAAAGATATTGAAAAAGAAAGATATTAGAGAGTATTGACTCTCTAATATCTTTCTTTTTCAATATCTTTACTATTTATTTTTCAAGATTTTTTCCTTTTGTAAAAAATATCAAAAACATACATGAAGAAATTGTTAAATCAAATTACAAATGAAAAATAAGCTTAGAAAAAGAGGAAAGTTTTGTATACAAATAAAGGATTGGATCCATTGCACATGTGCCTCGGAATAAAATCAGCAATCTTGCAAGTGATAAAAACTGTGCTTAGTAGTAATACGCAATGCTATGAAAACTACTATGAACTTTTAAGTTACAAAAAATTTCGTATGACTTTAGGCTTTCGGCTGAGAACACGACTGTGCTTTGAGCACAGATCACAGTATGTCCGGAATCAATTATTTCAAGCTATACGGCCTAGTCGACTGCGCGACGCAAATGAGGGTAATTCGTTTAACAGTCTATGTATATTTGTATATTTGTTCCTATGTGAAATTGTAGTATGTGAAATTGTAGAGACCCAACGCGGTGACCATTTGGATGATTCTTACGTCAATCGGTTCTTCTTAACCTCACTAAAATGACAATAAATAAAATTCACCAAACGCCATACTATCAAAATGAATAAAAAATCGAGGAATTACGTCAAGTGGGTTATCGAGGCCCTACTTAATGCGCATCCAGTAACGCCCTTGTGCCCGTGTCGGGCCGGGATGGGAACCCGGTCCTGCTAGACACAGCGTCGTCAGGACTGTTCAGAAGTGAGCCGGATAGTCCCCATGGAGGAGATGTCTGGCCTTTTCGCCGAGGCCAGCCTGTAGCTGGAGGAATCCTGTTGCCTGCAGATCCGGGACCCTCCAATTAAAGTGGCTGAAGGCTCCCACAGGGGTTTACGATATGGCACCACTAAGTGCTGAGTTCGACATACAGTTGTAACGTTATACGTACATAATTTATGTTACTACACTAAAATGCATTAAAATTTAATATTTACAATACTTAAAACTAATTAAAATTACTATAAAATTAAATCTTTTATTAAAATCTACGTTTAAATATAAAACACAATTTTATTATAACTAATTTAAAAAATAATTAAATAATATGTATATCGAAAACTGGCTATTTACAATAATAAAAATATATACAGTCTTTAATTGCAACATGAATTCATCAAGCGGCATTTTATACTCACGCGATGTAACATTTTAGCGTTCCGAAGTAAATCTTTTGTTCGATTGAATTAAAACTGCACTACCTACCCGGCGCCGGTCATTTCAACATCGACCTTACCTCGAGTTAGTTGAGTGGACGCACGGCACAAGAATATTAAACATTCATTATAATTTTATGGTCGCTAATACGGGATTTTTATTAAAAAGACCGTAACCATAAAATTTGTAATCCTCATGTCCGTCTTTAGCCGTCCTCGACTAAATAATATATTTGTGAGTGTTGATCGCCCCTAAACTGGGGTACGACGCTCAGGTTCGACGCTAAGGTTCGAAGCTCAGGTTCGACGCTCAGGTTCGACGCTCGGGTTACCGAAACAACCGGTAACCTCTCACAGCCCTAACATTCACAACGACGACAAGGGTGCTCTCCGCCGGGTTTGGTTACCCTCTCCTGCCGCCACCGGTCGCCTGCGGTTTCCAGAGCGCGACTCCCGGGATCACCTATATATACGCAGGAGAGTACCTGAACCGGGTTAAATTTTAACTTGTGTGAATTAAGTGCCGAACACCGCCTTGAGAACAATTATTAATTATTTTTAAATAAATTTATTTATGTAACGTTTTTTTAATTTTGATTTTTTTTTATTCTTACGTGAGAACAACTTTAATTCCTTTTTTTAATAAATTTAATTATTTAACGTTTTGTTTAATGTTTTAATTTTAATTTTTTTTCTAACCTAATGTGACACTGGCGCCTCAACGTGGTTAAATTCACACAAGTTCTTTTTGTTCTCGGTTTTTGTAGTTAGTTTGTGTTTGTGGCTTATTTTTGTAAAACGTTTTATTTGTTCTTTTTTTTTGGTTTTTTAATTGCTACTGAAGTGTACTAAATATTTTAATAATAGCCTAAATTATTGTACTCATCGTTCTAGTTAACAATTTATTTTCTAAACAAATTTATTTCTACCCACATTTTATTAAAAAAAAAATTGTTGTTATTTTTTTTAAAAGTGGTTAAACTTTTATTTTTATTTTATTTATTATTTATTTTTTATTTTAGTTTTGGGAAACATACAATTTTTTTAAACAAGATTTTTTTTAAGAAACTTTATTGTAAAGTACACATTAGTAGCACCTTTTATTTTTTATTTTGCTGCTACCTTTTTATTAATTTTTCTTTGTTTTGCTAAATTTTTGATTGATTTTGATTTATTTTTAATTGATATTATAATTTAAAAAAAAAACCAACGTTGATTATAGTATATATTGTAACAGATCGGAGAACGGTTACATTTTTGTAGATTTGTGCTTTTACTTGCTTTTTACCACTTGCCCATTTTGGTTATTTATATTTTCATAATGTTACCTGTAAAATATCTATCGCTTCAAAAATCGGAGCTCGAATATGAAGTTCGGATTCGTGGTGCTACCGCGGCGTCTTCTGTTGAGGAGTTACGCAAACAAATTGTTAAATTATCGTCAGAATACCCGGCCGAACACATATTGGAGTCTCCATTAGATATTAAACAGGACCTTAAAGGTTGTCTAGAAGTTCGCACTAAAATTCAAACAAACTTAGACGTATCAGACCCTAGTGAACTTTCCCTCATGAGAACTCAAAACATGTTGAATCACCTTCACAATCGTTTAGCGAGGTTAACGCCTAGTAAGGATACGAAAGATGAGTACGATGAAATTCTTAAAGGTCATAAAATTTTATCAAAACGGCTCGCGTCTCTTCAATTAAATAGACCAACTCCTGGACCATCTAACTCGAGCTCTGGTTTCTCCTCGACCTTGGCACCGGAAGTGCAAAATTTAATTTCGGTAACATGTGATCGTACTGCAGCTGATATAAATAAATTAAAGTTTAATGGTAAAACATGCGTGCGCTCATTTATACAGCGCGTTGATGAATTTATTGTTGCACGGGGTATAACATCTTCAAAAATATTAGCTTTCGCTACAGAAATCTTTCAGGATGACGCTCTTCACTGGTACCGTTCGGTAAAAGACAAAGTCTCAACTTGGTCTGAGCTCTCTTCTAAGCTCAAGGAAGATTTTGATCAGTCTGATTACGACTACCGTCTTAAATCAGAAATTCGTTCGCGCACTCAAGGGGAACGCGAGAACATAACCATTTATCTCTCGATAATGAGTGGAATGTTCTCCCGTCTTTCTAAGCCTTTTACCGAGTCGGAACAGTTAGAGATCCTGCTACATAATATAAGGCCTTGTTATGCCAGCACATTAGCCGCATCAGTGACTCAGATTGACACCATAGATGTCTTACGCACACTTTGTCGTAATTACGAGATTGTTCATTCCCGACTTTCACAATTTCATGAACCTCCTGGAGTTAATTCTGAAACAGTTGCACCTGAATTTGCGTACTTTAAAGAGGCAAATAAAGACCCTAATAAATTTGTCACAAATACAAATAAACAAAATTTTTCACTTAAAAATAATTATAGTAAAACAAACTTTTCAAAAAATAATAACTTTAATCAACAAAATTATAACAAAAATCAACAGCACAGTTCCAATAAAAATCAATATCAAAATTTTATACACTCGGTTCAAACAAATAAACAACAACCATACTGCCCTAGGTGTCGCAGTAACTCACATCACATACGTCAATGTAAAGCAAGTCGCGACATATTTTGTTTCAAATGCGGATTGAAAGATGTAAAGACACCTGAATGTCCAGTATGCATTAAAAATAATAATTCAAAAAACTAAATGAGCAGAATTGTAGAAATTTCGTTAAGGAAGACTGGGAAACTTGGCTTTCATTTATTAGAACATTTACCTCTACTTATAGAATATCTACAATTCTGCACACGAAACCCACAAATGACTCTAGAGCTTATGTAAATATTAAAATTAACAATGTTGACGCTTGTGGTCTACTTGATTCTGGTGCTGCAGTAACAATTTTAGGTAACAATTCCCATTTACATTTTGTTGATTGCACTTTGCAACAGGATGATAATATATCGATGGTGGCCGCTGGCGGACAACCACTGCAGAGTATCGGTTACATGTATTTGCCCGTTACTTTCGAAGGCCAACTACATATTATTAAAGCATATGTGGTCCCTGAAGTGGAAACACCTATCATATTAGGCATTGACTTTTGGCGTATCTTCCAAATTTGTCCCAAATATTTAGGTAGTATCACAATGTCTAAGAGTTCATTAGCTGAAGTGAAATTAAATAACTCGCAAACTTTCATTAATTCATACGATCAATTAGTAGCATCGCAAAAGTCAATAGCAGACAATATTATAGCTCAATTTAAATCTATATCTATAGAGGAGAAAGGTCTAGGTAGAACAAAATTGATCACCCATAGAATAGACACTGGAGACGCCCAGCCCATAAGGCAGCGTTATTACAGAATGTCTCCAGAGAAGCAGCGCATTTTATTAGAGCAGGTCGATGAAATGTTAGCCCTCGATGTTATCGAACCTTGTGAGAGTGCATGGTCTTCTCCAGTGCTTATCGTGACTAAAAAGAATGGACAGCCCAGGTTTTGTCTTGATAGTCGAAAGCTCAACGCTGTAACAAAGAAAGATGCCTATAATTTGCCATATGTCTCAGAGATTTTGGATAACTTACGCGACGCAAAGTATCTTTCGAGCGTGGACCTTTCGAAAGCTTTCTGGCAGATTCCGATAGAACCAAAAGATCGCGATAAGACTGCTTTTTATGTACCAGGACGAGGCAGCCTACGGCTTAAAACCACTGCTTTTGGTCTGACGAATGCACCAGCCACTCAGCAGCGCTTAGTGGACTTACTTTTCGGCGACATGGAAGGGAAAACTTTTGCGTATTTGGACGATATTATAATTGTAAGCTCAACCTTCGAAGAACATGTGTCTCGTCTGTTGCGTGTCTTAGAGAAATTAAAACAGGCCAACCTGACAATAAATTTCGAAAAATGTAATTTCTTCAGAAGCGAACTTAAGTACCTAGGATACGTAGTAAATGCTCGTGGTCTACACACGGACCCAGAAAAGGTGCAAGCAATTTTAAATTTTCCAGTCCCTACAAGCAAAAAGGAACTGAAACGCTTTCTCGGTACCGCTACTTGGTACCGACGTTTCGTTCCTAATTTTAGTACAATAGCTGGCCCACTTAATAAACTAACATCTAACGGAAAAAAGTCACCTCCTTTTCAGTGGACGCCAGAGGCTGATGCAGCTTTTAATGCTCTGAAGGAGTGTCTCGTCTCCGCACCAGTTCTCTCTTGCCCGGTGTACACTGAGCCCTTCCAGGTCCACACGGACGCTAGCAACTACGGCATTGGAGCTATGTTAACGCAGAATATTGATGGTAAAGAGCATCCCATTGCCTACATGAGTAGATCTCTTTCCGGTGCCGAGAAAAACTACAGTATCACAGAAAGGGAGACCCTTGCTGTGTTAGTCGCTCTCGAGCACTGGAGATGCTATCTCGAAAATGGCCTTAAATTCGTGGTGTACACTGACCATTCTGCGTTGAAATGGTTCCTGTCGTTAGATAATCCTACTGGAAGATTAGCGCGTTGGGGAGTAAGGTTATCTTCATTTAACTTTGAATTAAAGTACCGAAAGGGCGTTGATAATGTGATACCCGATGCTCTCTCACGTGCTGTTCCCATTTCGGCCATCTCTCTTTCTAATGCTATTTCCACTACTTCTGATGATTGGTACAAAAGGATATATAACGGCTGTCTTAATAATCCTAAACACTATCCAAATTTTACTATTAAAAATAACTCCTTATTTCGGCTTTCTAAAAATAAATCAAGTCTCACATCTGAATTTGCATGGAAAGAAGTTGTTCCTATTGAATTTCGCGAACAAATTGTAAGTGAGAACCATTCTGTACCAACAGCTGGTCATCTCGGTATTTTTAAAACTTATAACCGTTTAGCATTATCCTATTACTGGCCTGGTATGCATGAAAGTGTTGTAAAATACGTAGGTTCTTGTTCGGTTTGTTTAGCTTACAAGTCACAAAATCACACTACGTTGGGAGAAATGGGCCGTCCGAAGCAGTGCTCACGCCCCCATCAAATGATTTCAGTTGACTTTGTAGGTCCTCTACCTGTCACTCGTAAGCAAAATAGTTACATGCTTGTAGTGACCTGCTGCTTTACTAAGTATTGTAACATTTTTCCGTTACGTCGCGCTACTGCAGATGCAGTCGTAAAGATTTTAGAAGATTCAATATTTTTAGTTTATGGTGTACCACAAACCATCTTTTTAGATAATGGTAGCCATTTCATTAGCTCAACTACTAAAGCCTTGTTTGAGAAATACAAAATTCCTAATGTATATTTCACACCTAGGTACCCCCCAAATAAACTTAGTCGAACGTTACAACAAAACTATAGTCACCAGCTTATCAACCTTCGTTGAAAATGACCATAGGTCTTGGGACACTTACATTCCTCAGGTGCAATCCGCAATCAATAATTCAGTAAACGAAGCTACTGGGTACACTCCCTCTTTCTTAGTGTACGGTAGGGAGTTAGTGTTATGCGGTTCGCACTATACAGACTCTGACATAGGTGACGAAGTTTTGTTCTTGCCACGCGATATATACGCTGAAAACCTTGGTTGTCTCTCATCAATATTCAATGATGTCCAAGCCTCACTGTGGAATGCACATGTGAAGAATACCGCACACTATAATTTGCGTAGAAAACCAGCTGAATTTAACGTAGGTGACGTAGTCTTTAAGCGTACATACATATTAAGCGATAAAGACAAATACTTCAGTAAAAAGTTGGCTCCTAAATACATTAAATGTCGAGTAAGTGAAAAACGATCACCACTTGTATACGTACTAGAAGATATGTCCGGAAAAAACATAGGCGTTTGGCACATCAAGGACCTAAAACTCTTCGGTAGTAATAATAAATAAAAATAATATCTCTCTATATATCTCTCTCTATAACATCTTGTTCTTTTAGCATAAGTCAATAGCTTTATAATAACTACTGACTTTAAGTTTGATAGGACGCGCCAACGGCGTAAATAATGCTGTTGATGCTTTTGTGTTTCTTTTTTTTTGAATGATGGAATGAAAGTAGATAGATGAAGAATGAATGAGGAAATGCTAAGAGCAGTCTAAGACGGGTTTTATTTAAGAACAAAACCCTTTTCCAGACGAGGAGGGGTATATGTAACGTTATACGTACATAATTTATGTTACTACACTAAAATGCATTTAAATTTAATATTTACAATACTTAAAACTAATTAAAATTACTATAAAATTAAATCTTTTATTAAAATCTACGTTTAAATATAAAACACAATTTTATTATAACTAATTTAAAAAATAATTAAATAATATGTATATCGAAAACTGGCTATTTACAATAATAAAAATATATAACAGTCTTTAATTGCAACATGAATTCATCAAGCGGCATTTTATACTCACGCGATGTAACATTTTAGCGTTCCGAAGTAAATCTTTTGTTCGATTGAATTAAAACTGCACTACCTACCCGGCGCCGGTCATTTCAACATCGACCTTACCTCGAGTTAGTTGAGTGGACGCACGGCACAAGAATATTAAACATTCATTATAATTTTATGGTCGCTAATACGGGATTTTTATTAAAAAGACCGTAACCATAAAATTTGTAATCCTCATGTCCGTCTTTAGGCGTCCTCGACTAAATAATATATTTGTGAGTGTTGATCGCCCCTAAACTGGGGTACGACGCTCAGGTTCGACGCTAAGGTTCGAAGCTCAGGTTCGACGCTCAGGTTCGACGCTCGGGTTACCGAAACATCCGGTAACCTCTCACAGCCCTAACATTCACAACGACGACAAGGGTGCTCTCCGCCGGGTTTGGTTACCCTCTCCTGCCGCCACCGGTCGCCTGCGGTTTCCAGAGCGCGACTCCCGGGATCACCTATATATACGCAGGAGAGTACCTGAACCGGGTTAAATTTTAACTTGTGTGAATTAAGTGCCGAACACCGCCTTGAGAACAATTATTAATTATTTTTAAATAAATTTATTTATGTAACGTTTTTTTAATTTTGATTTTTTTTATTCTTACGTGAGAACAACTTTAATTCCTTTTTTTAATAAATTTAATTATTTAACGTTTTGTTTAATGTTTAATTTTAATTTTTTTTTAACCTAATGTGACACAGTCTAGAATTGCCTTCCCGGGCCCCCTGGATATCACCCGTAAATGGGTTCCCCTGCGTTACAAAAAAAGACTATCTTTGAATAAATATTCTTTTTTTTTTACAATATCCTCCGACATGGAGATTGGAGACTGTGTCTGCTTGCTTTATCTTTCTTATATCCTTCCACAGTCTCTCACGGGGTAAGGTTCCCCTCTAACTAATCTTATGTCTAACTTATTCAGGAATAAAACAAAAGGTGAAATATTTATTAAATAAAAGACCACTTTCAATATAAAGAAAAACAATAAAAATATAAAATGATATAAAATGAATAATAAACCAAATCTTTACAGATTAAACTAAAAACAAAATAAAATAAAACTATATAATTAAACAAATAACACAATAAATAACAAGTATGCTTAATGAAAAAAATCAAAAAACCCGACTGCGTAAAATACTCTTATTATAAATTAAAAACAATAAAACAGTTTACTAGCTTTCATTTGATACACATATTGCTACAGTAAGAAAAAAGATTCAACTCCCTCCCCCCCTCATTCCGCCATTTGACAAATAGACAAATTCAACGACACCTCATATGTCAAAAACCGTCTAGCCGTTTGGGCTGTAGGGCGTGCCAAAGAAATGGACATACATACATACATACATACATACATACATACATACATACATACACTCGAAAAACATAACCCTCCTTCTGTCGCAGTCGGGTAAAAAGGGATCATATATATGGGATGAAAACTATTAATAACAAGACTAAATAATCAGATGATAACTTTACAAGGGGCATGTATTTCTGAATGAAGCCGGGAAGGCCTTGGAGAAGATAGTGGCCTCCCGGCTCGTTCAGCACCTGGAGGAGGGCTCGGGACCCGGACTTTCAGAATCCCAGTTCGGGTTCCGAGCACGTCGGTCGACCGTCGACGCCCTCAAACGCCTGCGGGCGGTGACGGGTGAGGCGGAACACAGGAGGGAAGTGGTGGTCGCGGTGTCGTTGGACATCGCGAACGCCTTCAATAGCCTCCCGCACGCGGTGATACGAGAGGCACTAAAATACTTCGGAGTGCCCCCGTATCTAGGGAGGCTGTTGGAGGCGTACCTCTCCGATCGGAGGGTAGGCCTCGAGAACCGGTCGGGGTCCGTGGAGTGGCGGCGAGTCGGCTGCGGTGTCCCGGGATGGAGGGATCCGTTCTGGGTCCGATCCTGTGGGACATCGGGTACGACTGGGTCCTGCGAGGCCGTCTTCTCCCCGGGATGGGTGTTATCTGCTACGCGGATGACACTCTCGTTTATTCCCGGGGACGAAACTACAAGGAGGCGGCGCGGTTGGTCGAGGTCGGACTCGACCTCGTGATCAGCCGCATAGAGAGTTTAGGGCTTCGTGTCAGGATTGACAAGACCGAAGCCCTGCTCTTCCGCGGGACCGGCCGCAAGGGACCTCCACCGGGGGCTCCCCTTCAGATCGGAGAGGGGAGAGTCAGGATGAGCCCCCAAATGAAATATCTCGGGCTCATCCTGGACGGAGGGTGGACTTTCGGCCCACATTTTGCGATGGTGGGTCCGAAGGTCGTGAAGGCGGCGAGTGCGCTGGGCAGACTCCTCCCGAACCTCGGAGGACCCAGCGCCGCCTGCAGGCAGCTGTACTCCGGAGTCTGCCGGAGTATGGCGACGTACGGTGCCCCGGTTTGGGCGGATCGCCTCACCGCGAAAAATAAGGCGGCGCTGCGCGCTGCGCAGCGAACAATCGCGGTGAGGGTGATTCGGGGGTACCGTACGGTATCGTGGGCTGCAGCTACTGCTCTAGCCGGCGACCCCCCGTGGGAGCTCGTGGCGGAGGTTCTTGCCGAGACCTACTCATACGTCTCGGGTAGGAGGGCTCTTGGCGAGAACCCCACGTTGGACGGGATCCTACGTGTGCGTCGGATAGGGCAGGAAGCGATAATGCGGAGGTGGGGGGAGGACCTGGCGGTGCAGCCATATGGCACACGCGTAACGGCTGCTATTCGCCCGGTCCTTGAGCGGTGGATGCGTCGAAAACGCAAGCCCCTCACCTTCCGTCTGACACAGGTTCTCACCGGGCACGGTTGCTTTGGTGACTACCTGTGTCGGACGGCCCAAAGGGAGCCGACGACTGAGTGTCACGATTGTGGCGCAGCGGTGGACTCTGCCCAGCACACCCTCGAGGTGTGCCCGAGATGGGCGGTGCTGCGTCAAGGTCTGACGTCGGTCGTCGGAGGGGACTTGTCGCTCCCGAGCGTCATCACCGCGATGCTCGGCGACGACGAGTCCTGGAAGGCGATGGTCTCCTTCTGCGAGACAGTAATGTCCCAGAAGGAGGCCGACGAGCGGATGAGAGAGGAGGCCGCCGACGTGGCCTCCATTCGTGGGCGACGAATGGGGATGCGTAGGAGGCGCTATTTAATGCGCCTCCAGTAACGCCCTTGTGCCCGGCCCGTGTCGGGCCGGGATGGGAACCCGGTCCTGCTAGACACGGCGTCGTCGGGACTGTTCAGAGGTTAGCCGGACAGTCACCATGGAGTAGAAGTCTGGCCTTTTCGCCGAGGCCAGCCTGTCGCTGGAGGGATCCTGTTGCCTGCAGATCCGGGACCCTCCAATTAAAGCGGCTGAAGGCTCCCGCAGGGGTTTAGTACGGTATTGCACTCCCAAAGTGCCGAGTCCGACATAGGTCTAGGACTGCCGACCCGGGCGTCCTGGATATCATCCGTAAATGGATTCCCCTGCGAAAAAAAAAAAAAAAAAAAAGGGGCATGTATTTGGTTTATTTGAATAAACTCAAAATTAAATTGTTATAACTTTTTGGATTAACATTCGGGGCCCATTCCCCAGGTCCCAGCTGTTAATTAAAAATTAATCGTTTTATTTTGCAAAAAATATGTAATTTGTTTATGTGTGTATAGACTATAAAACAATTTCAAAAGTTTAGTTGTTCAGTATTACTTTTGACAACATTCTAAACTTATTTTTTTTTCAAGTTTTTTTTTAAGTCTTTTTACGCAGCTGGAATTTTTAAATATATATATTTTTATTGTTAGAAGAGTTCAGGTAGGCATCCCGCTACTTTTTTATATGAGATTATTATAACAGTGTTTGCCAATAACAGCTCTTGCCAATTTCGTCATATCTGTTCTTCTGCTGAAATTATAATAGATATAACAATGGCAAGAGATTTAATGGAATATTGCTGGTTTCTTGGGATAGGGTTCGGGTACCTTAGAGGGACGTAACTTGTGTCGACAAACTGCTTCCAACTCATATAATCGGAATTGTCTTAAAGACTGGAGTCGCTAAGGAAATGGCAGAATTGGCTAAACGGCGCGAAAAACGAATATTATCGATGTATCCATACCAATTTTTTAGTCTTTGTACCGTTTGCAATTCAAACATTTAGATTTTGATGTTGCAGCGATGACAAATTTAAATGGTTCATTATAAAACTTATCCACTTGTAATAGAAGAACTGGTTTCGTTATTGGTCAGAGAGTCAGCATTGTGACGCACCGAAGAATGCTGCTAGTGTTTTTGCTTTAATTCCATGAAATATTTGTTAAGTTTTTACCTGTAATGTAAGTATTATTAGTAAAGTTTTATATATAAACATAATAATATTTTATTTAAGTTTTATATCAAAATATGAATAATGTCGGTTTTTTTTTTTAATTTGAAATCGATATTTTATACCTCATCGACTTAACGAAAATTGCTTTTAGAATTTTATACACGAAACTAAGGTTATTTTAAGTTAAATTTGGACTTCTAGCTAAGTCATAAGAAATATTTCTATGAACTCAAAATGTGTTCGTACAAAATCCGGTCTAGTAAATTTTTTTATTTGATAGAGCAAGTTAATTTACATAATAATAATAAAGGTTTGACAAATAAATTGCTTTTCTAAACCTTAATTCTCAAATCTCTAAGAAACATACAATACAAACCCCTAAAGGTGCTATTACATATGTCAAGAAGCTAAGTATTACTTAAACGTGCCCTTAATATTAGAGTAGGTCTGCGGGATTTAGTGACTGGTTCGCCACCTCTGTTATCTTCTCAATCTCTAAATAACGAAACAAGGCGAGCCATCCTCACTGAAAACAAATAGCCAACCTTTTGCCTTCTTTATGAGACCCTTGTTAACTTGTCCTTAATAAATTATTTATATTCCACAATTTAGTACACAACAGCACAGTGTGCTTATTTTCGTTAAATATTGTTTACTAGATACAAGCGTCTAAAATATAATATAATATAATGCTCTTTTTGGGTTCCTTGCCCAAAGATTGCTAATGGGTGTCATACTAAGATTTTTTTTATTTTTTTTTTATACCACGACGGTGGCAATCAAGCATACGGCCCGCCTGATGGTAAGCGGTTACCGTAGATTAGATTTCCATCAGTCTGTCATCTATCCCTGCATCTTTGGATCTATAAAAGGCAGACAAATGAAAATTTTATAGTTCAGATATTACAGCTATTGCTATAAAATAAACAATTAATAAAAATAATAATTAAATACTTAATTTTATTCTTATTTTTATTTTTTATTTCTCTCATATAAATAAGGGTTTTTATTGGGTGCGATCCTTATAGGTATGTAACTCATTCTTTAATCATTTTACGGAACCTTTCTAGTATTTAGACAGAGTCAAACTGACTACTTCTGATAATGCTTATGTAAATGTAAACTTTCGGAGCTTGAAATCTCGAGGCTTTTCAGAGATCGCATTTTATGTAACTTCATTAAGTATGGTTATAAAAGAAAGATTTTTTCGCGACTTTTACTTGTAATAATAAAAAATATATAAATCTGAGGTGAGTTAAACAAGAAAATCTTAAAACAGAGAATAAAAAATCTAATAGATTCCATCATGGGATAAGTAGTGCCTTTGTACCAGCATTATTTATAAGTGCTTATTCCTATTTGTATCCTAGTGTGCATAAATTGTTAAATAAATAAATAAATAAATAATTTAAGAATACAACACAATCTTAAATGTAAAACTTTATAAGTATTTATAATGTTTATTATCTTTATTACTTATTTGTGTAAAAGAAAAATATAAACAAAAATTACTAAACCGAGAGCTTCGAAAAATTTCTAAAAAAAAAAATACAATTCAGATATTTTTCATCAGTTTAGCAAACTGTCCTATTTTTCTTACTAGCTTTTCCGTAGCATTGTGTTAGGATATACTCATTCTGTTATTTTGTGCTCAGGTTTGTACCATTTCTATCTTTTTACTTAGTATGATTGCTCGATTTAATCTCTTAGACTCTCCATACTAAGCTAAGATGTAAGACAAATTGTAACTTAATTATCTGGCTATCAAATCAAGATATAATATGTAAGAATTATTTAGAATAAAATTCTAATAGTCTAGCTAGGCTATGTAGGCTTTAGGTATAGCTAGCAGGTAATAAAAAGTCAAAACGTAAGAATGAACGTAAAATAAATAACTGAATATTATCATTCAAAGTTGCAAACAATGAACAAATCATCCTTATTAATTTTACTTACCCACGGAATTAATTGTATAATTTCCAGGCCCCGTTGCAATATTCATAAAAGAGATTACATCAATATGCTTTCCTAAGTCCACCAGTCTAATTGACTCTACGGGACTCGAAATCAAACAAGTTAGTAATTTTTATAACAAAAGAAATCGAAACATTAATCACGGTAATTATTTAATGTGCGTAAAGAAGCTTGTGATGATGGACTTTTGTTCGTTAAAATATACTGTATATTTCAATTAAGTCCACCCTAGATTAATTTCATTTTAATTATAAATTAATAAACAATTCAGTTAAATATTTATATTTTCCAGAAACATACAAAAACACCTAGACTCTGGTATCATTGTATTCACGTCATTGTATGCCTATTCACGTGCGCCACCGTGTATAGAGTCAATTAAAAGTAATAAAAATAATTTAGAGGTACATCACTTACTATATGTTTACATTTTCTATAATGTACTAAATATTTTATGCTCTATAATACGAGTACACACGTTAATATTTTTTTACAAGTTTCTCAATTACTTAACGATAGTGTTGTTATTATATTGTTTGTAGTGAAATTAAAAAAAATCTTAATACTAGCATTGTAGAAGATACGAGTAAATTAATAAATATGACTTAAAAATGTTTATGCTAATAATTTAACTCAATTTTTTTAAACTCGTTTATGGTTTTTTTTTTAACCGCTTCAATAATGAGTAAGTACCTACTAGGTTTATTTATGTCCTTATTTAATCAAGAAAAATATATGTTTAAATATAATTATGTTTTCACGCATGTTACATTATCATAAAGATAAAATATTATATATATATATATATATATATATATATATATATATATATATATATATATATATATATATATATACATACATACATATAGTATATTATGTACATATATATAATCTTTAAAGTGTCGCGTAATATGTATTCATCTAAGAATAAGAAGGATAAATGACGGCATAGTTACGGGTATATTTGCCGAAAAGATTTTTCCCTCCAGTGACACGAAGAAAATGTGTTTGATTTATCAGCACTCGAGGCCGGACCTTCCGCTCGCTATAAATTTTATTGTGTTATGATTTAGGGGCATGTATACGATTTTATGGTAAACACTTTACTCTTTGTATGCTATGTGATTTATATTATGATAGTACGTACGCGCTCGATACGTGACGCTGTCAATATATGTATGTATATATGAGACTAAATAAAAGATATCAACAACTAAGCATTTGAAAAGGTTTATAGGTAACAATAATATTTTGAATACAAAACTATGTTACACTTGCTTCAATTATAAAATCAATAAAACTGTAACTAACAATTAAGTGAAATTACATAAGTTCGACTAACATTGTTGCATATTTTAATATCGTATTTGTATGTATGTATGTACTTACCTAATAATTTGTAAAAGAAAGAAAGAAAAAAAAAAACATTTATTGCATCACACACAAGAGACAACACCAAATAGTTTAAATTGACTATAAAATGTAATATACACATAACACACTAACAATTTTTAAATTATCGTGTGCCTCAGGAATGCGCCAAATGGTTCGGTTTGGCATAAGTCATCAAGAATAAGATGACCATAGTAAAAATGGTAGGTACCTGACACCAGTTTCCAACCAAACCATAGGACGAGTGCGTCACTGATGTCAATTGCCTACGAATGATAAACTATTAAATCTAAATAAAGAATAAATGAAAAAACAAACGTAACGTAATCATTCAGAAATTATACAACCACCACCGTAAACACATACACAGTCATAACACCACCACACACATAAACACGTATTATATTTATACAGGGGCATGAACGCCTGGACATGTATTGATTATACATATTTTTACAATTTACAAATTGAAAATAAAAATTTTCAAACCTTACGATGTCAATGATCTGTCCTTTGTAAAATACGACGCTCTTTGTTTTTAATGTACTAAGTATTAAAAATTGTAAATAAGATTAGATTTTAAAAAGTTTTGTATTATGATATCCGATATTTCCGTGGCTTCTTCGCAAATTTGGAATTGTGTTTTCGATTTCTTGAAATAAGCCGTGCGTGCCTTTATTATAAAGGTCAATAAATATGTCAGAAAATATTTTTATTAAACAAAGGTTGTGAGTTTTTCTCAGTTCTCTTATTGCTTATAAATCTTCACGATTTGATTTACAGTAAGAAGAAAATAAAAGATTGGAAAATAAAGAATAATGAAACTAATTTAATACAAAATAAATGGAACTGAATAACAAGACTAAAGATCATCTACCAATAAACATACATGTTCTTTTTTCATTTTAACTATCACGAATGTTGTATATACATATATATATATATATACAACGTTATCTTGTATATTATACGAGTATAACAGGTCACGTTTTTCCCGTTTTGGTTTTTTATACATATCCTATACATATCGTGGATATTTGATAACTCCTCTTCTCTTGAACCGTAGCGATGGTTTTTTATGCTTATCTTTAAGACTTATTTTATTTGATATAAAGCTACCAGGAGTTGCATTTATAGTTTAATCAAAATTTAATTTACTTTTCCAGAAAAGTAAAAATAAAAAAACGAACATATCCATTTTGTGTATTAACCGGATAAAACCGCATGCAGGTAGCCTACCACTTTAATGTGGTAAGTGACGTTAAACCTTACATAAAAACACTACAATGCTTGGTATTAAGTTTATAAATCTGAAATTCCAATTAGGAAATACCTACCAAACTTATTTTACTTACACGCTAATGAACTGTTATAAATTTTATTAAAATAAAGTGCGTGATAAAGATTATAAACACTCACGTACACAAAACGTCAACATAAACGTCACATATACGTAGACTTAAATTAATAATTAAAGTAACATTATTTTAATCATCTCTACTCTTATTTTTCGTTTTTAACAAACTCTTTATAGCTTTAATGAGTAATTTTGCTATGTAATTATTGTTTGTCCTTATTATTAAAAGCTGTAAAATGAACGTTCTTTGGTTAAAATCTGTTTTAAAATTTGGTTTTTGTGGAGAGTACCTACTATAACCATCAAATATTTATAATATTATGAAATTATTAATTAATTGTAATATAAGATAACATCGTAAATGGATGTCACCTGTTTTGATGAGATTTACGTTGGAAGAAAGCTAACATCATAAGGAGTAAGTTAGGTGATTTTCTGATGGTAAATAATATTAAGATCAAAACGTCAAAACAAAAATCAAGCTATCCCCAAAATAGCTAACTAATAACAAAATTGAAGAATTTGTTTGTTTTGATCAAGTCGATGATCAAAAGAGATAAGAACGAACAAACTTTATGATTTTTTTTTAATATTGTAATATTGAGAAATTAAATTGATTTAAGGTATTTTAACATTTAACATAAGTTAAAATGCGTAGATCGTCTGATATACTTATAATATTTATTTTATAAATAAATTGCCTTTGATTCTTATATTATCAAAAAAAAAAGAAAATATCTTTGTCCCTGTCTTATGAAAAATAAAGATTTTCAAGGATCTAGTCGTAAATTCGTAATACTGAATCTTTGTAACTAACGTCCACTTAGGTAAAGTCGGGGCTTGAATATTTTATTTAGGGAGTTATGTTTTTACGAGTATAAGCCACGTTAGAACTTTAGAACTCTTGTCTAAATATAATTATGAAAGGTATACGAATGTTTAACAAGGTATTGATATGATTATAAAAAGATTAATTTGCACAAGCAATATACACATATTTTATGACTGTGTTTTTATTATCAACATGGACATGGATAGATTTAATTTTGGCGAACAAGCCGCATCATTTAAATATTAGTGTCGAATTTAAATGTGGTTTGTTACTTGTTAGCAGAAGCAGACAATATTATATAAACATACAGAGTACCTATATGGATAAACTACGAATCTAACTAACAATATTTAATATTAGAAGCAAAGTTTTTCCAAGTAAGAAAAATTCATTTATTATAAAGAATATCTAGCCATTCCACACAAAGTTGACCTCCTCTAGGCATTACATTAAATATTTTATGAATTGTTTATTATTAAATAATAATTTGTCAAGTGAATGCATGTTTATATATTGCCTAGGTATTGTATAGGTAAGTAAAACATCATTAGACAAACAGATAACATGGTTTAGGTGAGGTTACCGGTGCGGCCAGGAGGGCCACATGGCGCGTACGTGTACCGGGGTACTTCACTGCGCCATCTGCGGAGACGCCGGTAAGCCGGCATCGTATAAGATGGGAGGTCGGGACTGCCGCCCCCCAAAAGCGAAGGGTAGAGCGGCCACTAAGACCCCGGCCGCTCCCCAAGGCGCAAGTCGCCAGGTCACCGAGGAGACTACGGCTATGTCTTCATGACCTGCTATAGTTTCCTCTGGGCGCCAGTCCATGGCGCAGCGGCAATTGAGCGCTCACGGTGCCCGTGAGCGCCCGCCTATGCGGACCAACCGTCGGGGCGTCACGGTTGTATTCGCGAGCGATCCCGTGGCGCACCTCTACGACGATGAGGGCACCGCTGGGTTTTAGTGGGTATTCTGGCTTCGCAGTCAGCGAGTCCCACATACCCGTCGCCTTCGGGTGGCGGGATGCGTAAATGCATTTCCCAGCAACAAAAAAAAAAACAGGTATTGTTACACTTTTTAAGATGCCAAAATCAAATTTTACGTTAATTAAGGTGCTTATTAATAATTTAGTATTTAACAGTTTAGCGAAGAAAGTGCTATTATTTTTAAACGTTTTTTGGCACACTTTAGGGAACTATATGTATATATTATAAGATAACATAATATAGACTAGCTTAATTCAGTGTCATCCGCGTTAATGTTAACTTAATGCTCCTATTAATTGTAACGTATATTATAAGCTTATAGCTGCTGTTGATAGACAAGCTTTCTAAAGCAAATAAAAATAAGTAATACAAATAAATAAATAAATGCACGAACTGGAAGACTTATAATATTAGTACAAAAATAATTATCTTAATGAGATATTTGCAGTGTCTTTGTAAATAAAAAGATTTTTTTTTTCATAGCCGATTTATTTTCATATGAAATATTATTTTTTTAAAGTATTATTATTAGTTTATAAATTTCAAAGCTGTTTAGATTAAGTTAATAAATAAATAAATATAAATATGTTTAACATACACTCGGTTTTACTCTGTGCCTAAGGTAGGCAACTTTATGCCTGTGTTTTAGGTAACAACCGACTGATTAATAAATAAATAAATAAATAAATATGTTTAACATACACACACGGTCGTCTGTTCCTAAGGTAGGCAACTTAATGCTTGTGTTTTAGGTAACAGATGACTGATATACTTTTTTAAAATAAATATACATATAAATAATACATATATAAATAAATACATATTACATCCAGACTCGGGGCGGGAATCGAACCCACAACCCTCATCTCGCCATCAACGAGGTCTATAAAAACATCTATTCCTCAAACTCCATTGTCCACTCTCTGAGAATGGAGAGGTTCACTGGCGCTCGAATCCCTGAAAGAGAGGACGGGACCCTATACCTGGTTTTCACACAAGAGGAGAAGAAGACGCTGTTAAACCAGGGATATGGTACAGGGCGGGGGTCGAGCGTCATGACTATCCACGAGGCGCAGGGACAGACACGCGAGAGAGTCATCATCGTCCAGACCAAGGCTAGGAGGCTGCGGATTCATGACAGTGTTCCGCATGCTGTGGTCGCGGTGACTAGACACACAAAGACCTGTATCTACTACACCGACGACGGTGGTGACGCAATCGGTCGTTTTGTTCAAAAGGCGGTGGAGGCTACATCAAAGGAAATACTCGAGCACACCCTCAAGATGGCGATACAAAAAAGAGACACCGCCGTCATTGAGAATGTGCTCGAACAGCTGAGGAGTCTCTCGGGGAAGACTGGGACGGAGTCGGATAAATGAGAAAAAAAAAAAGAAAAAAAAAATGTAAAACGAAGATTGCAAACCAAGACTGGTGGTGAAGATGTGATGGCTGAAAACTAGACAAAATAATCTGGTATGTTGGTTACAAAAATTAGATAAATATAACTCAAAGCATGTAAACGAAAGAAAACAAAGTGCCTATATACACAATAGAATTTTAAAAAAAAATGTAAATAAATAGATATAAGAAAAAAAAAAAAATTAAAAAAAAAAAAAATATATATATTAAGTTAAGTTTATTTTTTAAGTAAGTTAAGTTTATTTTTTAAGTAAGTTAAGTTTATTTTTATATATTAAATAAGCGAATTTGTGGTCAGTGCAAGGACTCGCGATAGATAGAGATCCTAAGCTTAGCTTAAGTTTCGTTGTCTAATTAAGTACGCATGAAACATAACAATAAAAATATAAAAATGTAAATAAAAAAAGGCATGGGCAAATAAAGCCTGTGGAAGTATAGTAAAAAAAAAAAAAAAAAAAAAAAAAAAAAAAACCCACAACCCTGGAGCAGAAAACAGGACCACTACCAACTGCGCCACGGGCCAGTCAAAACTGATACAGATATTTTTACATGTACATATATATATATATATATATATATATATATATATATATATATATATATATATATATATATATATATATATATATATATATATATATATATATATATATATATATATATATATATATATATATATATATATATATATATATATATATATGTACAGACTTGGGACGGGAATTGAACCCACAATTCTGCAGCGCAAAGCAGGGTCACTGCCAACTGCGCTAACAAGACAGTCATAATTTTAATCCCAATTAATTCCGATATCGAATGAGGTGATTGAATTTAGCAATTACATTCATAGCTTTTTAATAAAAACTACAATCTGTATTGTATTTTCACAAGTATATTTACGTTACACTAAGAAATAAGTAGTCATAATGTGAGCTACATAGCTAAGTAGAAGCAACACACTAAACCATACTGAAGTAGGTTGAACCTTTCTAATCCTCTTACAACAAGAGACCTTCGCCGTACGAGGAGGCATTGCTTTGTAAAGTGGGATAAGATAATCTGGATATATTCGTACATACACTAGTGACCGCTGAGTATCACAGCTATCTTAGTCTAATTAATCAAGGAATTTATACAATAAAAAATAAAAATAAACTACAAATTTTTTTAAGAATAAATATTACTTTACCGTCTGAGAGCAAAACATTTAATATAATTATAATATAATATATTTACAAATGTAACATAAAATATTATTTCTATCAAGGCCATTAAAGATATTACTTTGAGGTAGGTAGGATATACAGAGGCCGTTTTTGTTCATTATCTTGATATACTCTGTTGTCAATCGACAATGTAGTTTATTCTTGTGCTCTGCTGGAAATAATAATCAACGAAACATTTTAGGTTTTAAAGAAAGGGACATAAAGTTAAATTGTCAATATTGTGAAGAGAATAACCGTGGGTTATATTTATTTAAGAAACCTAGTATATAGATTCCGCGAAAACAAAAAACATTAACACTATTTAATCTCTTATCCTTTTTGTAGAGGTTTTTAATTGTTCCAAATGTCATTACAGAACTCGAATTAATTTAATTTAAATTTATTTTTTGTTTGGATGATTAAAAAGTGTGCATTAAAACGAAAATACAATTTTGAGTTGGAAGTTGGAAGTGAATAAAACTTTTATAGGGCATCTTCGTCAATTATGTTTTAAGGTTTCATCTCGTCAAAAAAAAAGTTATAAATATTCTGTGCTTGTATGAGATCCGTATTATTTTCAGTTTTATTACTTGCTACTCCTATTCTCGTATCACATTGCTACAAGATAATTCTCGCCCGTAACGAGAACGGCATACAACTATAACATTAATTAGGTGAAATATATAAAATTACGGCATATTTAATATTTAAGAAAAAGAAATATTAAAGTTCTTAAGATTTCTTATGACTTTTAATTAGTTGATACTTGCCATTTTGTAGAAATGCGGAGAGTCTTTGTAATATTAATTTTTTACAAGCTAACTTAGGCCACGTAGGTAATCAAATTTCTTTGAATTAAACTATTGTGATACCATTGTTGACTTTTACTAACTGTTTGACTGTTTGACTTTTACTAAAATTAAACATTCGTTTGTTTTCAAGAAAATGAGATTTTTTATTTAAATTATTTTTAATTTATTTTACCAAAAATAATTAAATAGATATAATACCCGTACTCGTTTTAGTACAAGGTAAATAAAATGCACATGCATATTATGGAATTATTATTAATATTATAATATATAAATAATACAAAATAATAATTTCAAAATAATATATACTTATTTAAGGGACCTATGTAGGTAGGTACTAGGAGTATTTTCTATTCAGCTTTATAATTTATTTTATTAATTTTTTGCACACATAGATACTGAAAAAAGATAAACTTATTCATAAAAGGATTTTTTTCAGTCGACCTTACATAAAAATAATGATTTTGATAATTATAAGATTTTGGTTGTATCCAATATTCGTGATAAAATTTGTTTAAATAATTTGTTGTTCCTGTGTCGATGGTTACGTTTACCGAATTAATACTGTTCTGAGGGGTACGGTATCGAATTTCTTAACGATGCGCAGTCTGTTATTAAGGATAGCAGTTAGTAATTACCTATTTGCCTGTTTGTTGCTGACAGATCCAATTACACGGAAGTCGAATGGCTTGGTTAAATGGCATACCTTACGTCATCTTATTTATTATTTAATATCTGCAAGGTGAAATGGATATAATAAGTGATTTTTAAGGTATTTCTTGTTATAGATAGTGGGTTAATAGGTCTTTCTATATATTAAATGTCACATGCTGTAAAATGTAACAAAAATTCATAGAAGCAAAATAGATGACAAAAAAATGGACGAGTATTTAAATTTTTCGTGCATAAAGCCACGTCGAACGTTTAGTTAGATACACATATTATGTGCATCGTATTTCGATAAATTTTAGTTTGAAGAAAATTGAATATATTTGATTAAATAACTCATTAAATGAGTTATCACTGTTTTTATTGCAAAATAATGCCACTAAAGCAGAACAAACAGAACAGTAATTGGTATAGCTGAATATGAGCGAAAATGGATGAGAGCTACTCCATTATTCAATGCGTGATGCATCTATTTACATCAGCCATGTAAGTAAAGTTCGTCTATCCATGAATATTTAGCACGAACTCACCGATTAAATAATATCGTTCGATCATATCAACGTGTTTTATATGGGTTGCTTAATAATCTTCGTTAGCTAGTTATGTTGATGAAGTTCTTTTCATGAGAGGTAAAAACTGATCAGTTCAATCAAGCGGTTGGGCGTCAATCAGAGTACCTCGTTATCGAAACGAGCAGTAATTTACTTTGACCTGCTGACCGAACGCGATTTTCAAAAGCTACTTCGATTACTCCCATTGATTAGCAACTATGTAGTATTCCTCTTTGTGAATTACTGACAGTACGCTGTTGTTACGTGACAATGTTGTATGAAACATTTTAATTTGTGGAAAGTCAATAAATTATTTTATTTTACAATAAAAAAGTAAGCTGAAATAGCTGATATATAGATATATATATATTTTTTTACAAAATATTGTTTTTTTTCCTTTTTCCTCTTTTTAATTTTAATTGTTGCCATGAGATTAAAGTATCAAATATTTGACTTTATTACGAGTTTATCTTTGCTACTGTACTTTATACTGCTTGTAAATTGTCTAACTCTTAGACAAAATTTATTATTTTTATTAATAAAACGGATAGTATATCCGTTTTATTCATATGTATATGGCAATACCTATATATCTTTGAGATTACTCATCGATATAACGAAAGGAGAATAGGTTGCAATATCGCAATGCAACTGGCGAACTCATTATCCCAAGTGAATCGGAGACCCGGGCTATAATGATAGTAATAATTTGACCGTAATCGGCCGCATGCCGTTTAGTAGTCGCCTTGGGATCTAAGTCTGATTTTAAGCTTGCTCTATTTTGCGCACCAGTGGACAGCTATCTAAATCAACGAGGATAATTGTCGTCGTTGCGTCGTTAGGTTTATCGACTAAGTGAGCAGTAAAAAATCCAACTCTTAGGGCCTGTTTCACCGGTTGCTGATAAAGGGATCTGGCGTGTAACGGTTTCTAACAGATAAAAGTTTATGATATATTTTTCACCATCAAACTCCTCTTTATCTACGGCAGATATTTCTTTTGGAAACCTGTAAATCCAAAAGTTATAGCTTACTAGTTGAGGTAAAACAGTCCTTGAGAGCTTGTTTTACCTCCTGCTAATGAAGCCTATCAGTAACTAATGTGCCAGATAAACTTTATCAGCAACCGGTGAAACCGACCCTTAGTCAATATTTTATCAGATTCGCAAGTTGTCATTTCTCGATTAATTGCTTATTATAACTCGAACATAAACTACATAGCTCGGTTTCCATTAACCGTGTCGTTGACGTGCTCCTATGAGAACTTGGCATGGTAATTAAAATAATTTTCTGAGACAAGTATGCGAACTTACTGGTGAAGCAAAATGATTTAGTGACCCGTTAATGGGTTAACTTCATCAAACTTAGGCTTAACTCGTTCCGGGATCTTTTGTAGCTTGACAGTATCATTTCGTCAGTATTTCTGCGAATTATTGCGTCTATATCAGTCTGTTTAAACATCTGCATCTGACGTGACTAAAGTGTGCTTAGTACTTGAATTGCGTTACAGGTAACGTATAAGTTTTCGTATCAATCAAATAAATAGTACGCCTAGTTAGTTTAATAAAATAAAAGACTGACCCGGTGGCGCAGTTTGCAGTGACCCAGTTTTCTGCTCCAGGGGTTCGATTCCCGCCCCGAATCTGGGTGTAATATATGTTTATTTATATATGTATTATTTATAAGTATATTTATTTTAAAAAATATATATCAGTCGGCTGTTACCTAAAACACAGGCATTAAGTTGCCTACCTTAGGAACAGATGGCCTTGTGTGTGTGTTAAACATATTTATTTATTTAGTTATCCGCCATTCCACGGTGGAGCTGTGTGGCTGACTAGGTTAGCTTATTTTCCTCGACAGAAGAAGCCTTTGCCTAGCTGTTATAGCACAATACAGTTAGTAAATTGACTAGTATTATAATATATTATAATATATAAATTAACAGTTGTAATTAAAAATTGAATATATGTACATAATATATGTATTATGTTAATAATTCGTATAGAAATATTTTTAAAAAGCACTTTATTTTTTAAACTATTCCTTCTATAGATGTAAATATCTCTACCGGGATAAAGCTGAAAAGTATTCCTTACATAAAACCTATTGACCCAGAGCGGGTGTAACTCACGGGCGAGCGCGGGACACGCGGACAATAATGGCGGCCATAATTTGCCTGTAATGGGCCTTACACTATCGTACTGTCAGCCCTACCAAAAATAAGCTTCGTTTACTTAAATCTTTTTCGCCTAAATGTCTAAGATGGATTTCCTAAAAACTTTTTTCTTAAGTCGGCTATGTCTAGAATCATTTTCATGTCAATTGTTTTTTTATTACATTTGTCAACTTTATAATGAACAACATAATATTTCATAAAAATGTCAGTCTAATTTTATTTATAGTGATTCTATTTTATTTCAGGGTTTTTATTGTACGAAATAATTACCAGCAGAACATATTTGTAGAATTGAAAGTTATAAATGGATATAATAATGCTTGTGTTTTTTAATATAAAAATTAAACTTGATTTTTTTTCAGTTTACCTAAGAAATGAAGTTTAACAATGATATAAATGAACTACACGAATGAAGCGAATGACAAATGTAGGTTAAATTACCTTTGTAGTTATAAATTTTAGTAATACCTACTCGATTATTGTTAAATGCGTTTTGTACGTTCATATCCATTCGTTTTGTTTAAAATACGGACATTAAATACGATTATTGTGTCAATTCTTTTTTTAAATAATAAAGTAATATCTTATATATATATATATATATATATATATATATATATATATATATATATATATATATATATATATATATATATATATATATATATATATATAAGATATTACTTTATTACGATATATATATATATATATAGGAGACTTTCTATAGATATAGTCACTCATCACGATATCTCTGGAACTATGAGACCTAAAAACTTGAAATTTGGTAGGAATATTCCTTTTGTCAAGTAGAGGTCAGCTAAGAACGGATTTTACGAAATTTTACCTCTAAGGGGATGAAAAAGGGAGGTAAAATTTGTATGGGACAACGTGATTCCTTGGTCCAATCTACTTCAAATTTTGCATAAATATTCTTTAACAGAATTGATTGAAGACGTGTTTCGTATTTTATAGAAATTCATTCCCCAACGGGGTAAAAAGGGGGTAGAAAGTTATTTTGATATAAATACTCCTCAGTGCTTTTGATTTAAATTATATTTTATTTTAACACAGGTTTGACAATCAATCCGTCTATTATAATATATTTTTAGTATTGACGTGTAGGTGATATCTTTTTTTGTGTGCTCCTGATGGAACAGGCAAGTCTTTATATGAAACGTAACAAAATTGAGAATAGTGTTTTATATAATATTTTTACTTCAATGTTGGGGTTGTGTTAAGTCAAGGGTTTTAAAGTAATTGACTTCACAATGATACAGAATATATAGAAGACACCGAAGTGAACTTGGAAATATTTTTTGATTTATACGGCATTAACACCCCAATTAGTACAGATTGGCACCATGGACTAATGTTGGAACAAGATCAGAAAACATTATAAATCATGTACCCATTTAATTTTATCTTACACTAAAACTAAGAAGGAGGAGATAAAAGCTGTCTTGGACTATTATTAAATATAAATATATGTTTGACATACACACACGATCAGCTGTTCCTAAGGTAGGCAACTTAATGCCTGTGTTCTAGGTAACAGCCGACTGATATACATTTTTTATAAATATACATATAAATAATACATATAGAAATAAATACATATTACACCCAGACTTGAGGCGGGAATCGAACCCTCGATCCTGGAGCAGAAATCAGGGTCACTAATAACTGTTCAGAGTCAATTAAAATTTAAAAAAATAATTACTTGCGGGTTTATTCAAATCTAAGAGACAAAATCGTATTGATTTGTGTAATTATACCTACGATACAACGAACGAAGCATTGATGACCGTTCTGGTGTAGTGGTGCAAGTAGTCGCCTTAACGCATGGCGGTGGTCGTGGGTTCGATTCCCGCTCAGGGCAGATATTTGTATTCGTGCCAATATTTGTTTCAGGTCTGGGTGTATATCTGGGTGTATAGTCGGTTTCCCCACCATGCCCCGGAGAGTACGTAAAGCCGTCGGTCCTGTTTGTTATCATGGATGCCTTATAATAATTGTTACTTATGGTATTGATATTATCCGCTAACCCGCAGTGGAGCAGGGTGGTGGTAAATCCACCTCCAGCTCCAACGCTTCTTCTATATGGAAAAAAGGCCTTGGCTCAGCAGTGGGTTATTTACAGGCTGATACAATACACTACAGTACAGGAGCATTTGTGGCCTGCAGTGACGAAATTGAGCCTTACCATAAATATGAGAGTCCAGTCCCATCTGCGGGAAGATATTACTGCCGGACAGTTCTCAGACCTGTTGCTTGAAATAGGAAATGGTGATTTCCAGGAACCATATAATAATATAATGTATGAGTGTATATGAGTATGTATTTACCATAAACAAAGCTTAAGGTCAAACTCTTAAAGTAGCGGGAGTATACTTAAACGAAAGCTGCTTCTCTCATAGTCAGTTGTATGTGGCATATTCCAGAATAGCCTGGTAATTCTAGCACCCCGAACGAAAAAAAAATTGTTTATAAAGAAATACTACGGAAGGTGTAGTAGTTCGATTTCGTTGTAAAAAGATAATACCCCCGTGTAACTTTCTCCAGATCAAAGGCAGAGCTTCTTGATCATAAAATATAACAATTTTTATTTTTATTTTAATGTTTATTTAAACCAGAGTTCCCAAACTTTTTTGTGTCGTAGACCCCTTGCCATGTTTTTCCGTGTTGGGTAGACCCCCTACTTACCTGATATTGATTTCCTGTAAATTTCTGACTGTAGTGAAGTTTAGTGTTAAAAACTTAAAGTAAAAACACATGTTAATTTATACATTTATTAATTGAATTTAAATTAAAACTAATCTAAATAAAATTTTGTATCTGTTATGTAAAATATACGTAACATTAAATAAACATAAAATAAACTATAAATAAAATAACGTAAGCAATAAGTCAATATTTTTAGTTGACTCTCAGGTTTTTACAATTTCAAAATGTATTGCGACCACAAAGCGAATACCAACATCCTACAACTTACACAATTTTATAAACATATATAATATTTTTTTTACTTCATAGGTACTTTTATAAATAATGTATATGTTTTGATATTATAAGATAGTATGATATAAGTAAATAGGTACAGTGTATGTGTTGAGATCCACTATCGTGGACCCCCATTTTCATTTCATGGACCCCCAAATTTTTTTTCGCTTACGTAGACCCCTTGCAGGTTGTCATAGACCCCTAGGGGTCGATATAGACCACTTTGGGAATCACTGATTTAAACTTTAAATCTATAATAATGATTGTTATATTTTATAAGTATTCAAATATTTTAACATAATAATTTATATGTTATAACAAAATTAATAACATAAAAAAAAAACAATAAAAAATCCTATTATAAACATTTTCGACTTCAACGCGAACAAAGTCGCGGGCTAAAATATTATGTTTGACAACTTAATCCGTCTATTACGAAATATTTTTCAGTATCGACGCAGGTGTAGGTGATAACGAATATAAATTTATATTTTTTGAAATTTTAGTTAAATACCCGTGCGAAGCCGGGGCGGGCCGCTAGTTTAAAATATAATTATGACTTTTTTGGTGTTCAGTTGTAAAAAAACATATTATTATAAACGTGTCTTACCCGTTTCGTACGATACTTAGGTATATCAGTCAGACTGCTACACGAAGATCCTTTGCACAATATAATATTTACCATTTATATTTATAAAAAAAAAAAAAAAAAAAAAAAACTAACAAAACAAAAATATAGAAAAATCGTTTTTGTATGTCTTTGTTTTTTGTCTTTAATAATATAGGTACATTCTGTGAAAATTTTAAGTGGCTACATTAATGTAGCCAAAATTACGGTTACAGATATATTATGTATAGCTTTGTGACAGACTGGCGGATAGCGAAGTAAAACTAACTTGAAAAATAAAGTGAACACACAAAGATTTATGTGGCACGACCTTGGGGAAACGGATTTGAATGAAATTTGGTGTAGTGGTAGTATACCATGTGGGTACTACCACTGTAAAATATTTCCGTCCAATGCCCAATAGGAGCTGAGAAAAACACAGACAAAGTTCAGCCCGCACTTCATGTATAAGTTGATTTTTTTCTTTTTTTCTTTTTCTTCTTATTTTTTTCTATTTTTTATTATATAAACTATATAAACAATTTATTAAATAAACTAAATAAATCATTTTTCATATAAATATGTATAAATTAAAAATTACAAGTCGGTACAAAATACAATGAGTGTTCTGGTACATCTTTCAAATTTATTACTATGATTATTAATACAGTATTATATAATTTAAAATCTTTAACATAAGTATACTATACTATAACATTTGTGTAACGAAGGTATAGATTGACATTGGCTTCATAACACTTCCAGGTTCCTTTATTGACATACATGACATTCATAACGTCAAAATTCGTTACGAGTAGAATATGGGCCTTGTACTTATATGACTTTGTAGATATTGTTTGTAATTGATAAACTCTGAAATTATTAAACTGATTTTATCATTCATTAAAATATATGTATATATATCTAGAAGTTAAGTACGAGTAGGCTATACACACTATACTGAGTTGCACTTATTAACGGAATAGTACTCTAAATAATGTGACGCGGGTGAAACGGTCAGAAACGCTTATGTCACAGAGAGGTAAAATTTAGGGGTAATACCTATTTTAGGTTGCAGATTTAGCTCAAAGAACATTTGGCAAACCGACTCGCCAGTTAGTCAGATGATCATGTCGAAACAGTCTAGAAACAATGGCAGAGAATTGCAAAGGGTTCATTTAAATGGCGTCTATTAGTAAAGTTGCATGTAACAACAACATTTAAACGAACTAATAATAGGTATTGCGATTTTTTCAATTCAATTAATTAAAAATACACAAAACAACTATATCAAACCTGTCGCAACTCACTGCGCTCGCCAACACGTCTACCAAGCGTGACGAGTATTGGCAAATCCCCCAAAATGGCCAACAATACAGAGCCCAGACGGTCGTTCTAGAATCTAGAGGTCGATGGGAAAGGCGTATGTTCAGCAGTGAAAATCCAATGCATCCATCATCATCCATCCAAAATCATCATATCGGTGATTTTCATAATTTGATCTTCTCATGATATCAGTCAAGAATGAAAAAATCCTAATACTATACTTGACATACAGTTAAGAGAGGCTGGCACCTACGTACTGAGTGCGCAAACTAGGTCAGTAAAATTTTATTGTGCAAGAATAGTATTCTAGAGTTATTAGAATCTGTAACGACAACATATTGCCAATTTAGTAGCAGACCGCTAATATATTTAAGCTGTGCTCCAAACAACAATAGACTATTGGAGCACTGCTTTATGAGCCGTGTGAGCCGCTCTGAAAGCCGAATGAATCTTGTGCTTGAATTTTGCAGTAGCTTTGCGATAAAATATTCTAGTTTTGACATTTCAATTCTACTTAATATGACAAAAAAAAATATATATATATATATATCGAAAACAAAAGAAACGATTAGATTGACCACGTACTGTAGTATGTTACGGTGTCGTGCTAAGGTACAATGCAGCGTCGTGAAAACACCACTAATATTATGTGTTGTTTTTACATTATTAGTGGATCATTGGATTATAGATCAAAAGTGCCAAAGTGTGCATGTTGCGGTTCGTAAGAACTATATTTATTATTACGTTAAAAGTTAGATAAGTTAGTTAGTGGATCTTCAATAGTATGTTCATTTCAATTATAATCTTTATTTTATAATATAGAGATTATAATTCGGCTTTATAACCACAGCTGTACTGTGCATTTTATATTATTACGCGATTTCAGTTGAGAATCTTAAAAATATGAGGCTTTGAAAATATGATGAAATATAAAGAGATAAAATACCTATTCAGAGAATCACCGTGTCAATTAGAATCTTAATAAGGCTACCATCGAAAAAGAAAGTAAATTTAGTTTTAATGTCAAAATTAGGTAATAATTTTAAATTTAACAGCGTAATTTCTATTTCTATCATACGAATGTCTCATAAATTAGTATAATATAATATTTTGTTTGTTATAAAATGTGGTCGTTAATGACTTAGTTGTTAAAAAACGACCGTAAATAAATTTAAAAAAATAATAATAATTAAATTCATAAAAATTAAAATTAAAGCGAATCATTGTCAGGCTTCATAATCATCAATCGTCAGGCTACCTAAGTTTCAAATGATAGCATATGTACGTATCACCAGATATACTCGTACATAACTACAAATTACCTAAATAAGCACACCCACGAGTTAGCGAAAAACAAATGTTACTGCTTTTCAATACGATTTGAATAGAATGTATATAAGTTAAGTGTCAATATTTCAATCTTTGGTAGAAAAAATATTTCATTTATCGCCACTTGAAAGAACGGTAGCGCCACTGTCGGTGTCTGTTTTAGTTCGTAACATGATGTAAATAGGACCTTAAGTTAAAAATATAAATTTAATTATTTTAAATCTTCCTATTTTTTCTGCAAGTCAGTAATTTAATGTTTTTGTTACGGTTTTTGTTCACTTGTTGTTCATACGGTACATAATAGTTCAAGCATACTCTAACAGATGGCGCTGGAAAAGCAAAGCAGTTAGTAGTTCCATGAATTTTCTATGGATGGCGTTTTGTAGAGATTGTTGACTGTTAGCTTCAGCTGTTGTTATTATTTCGTGGTGATTGTTATTTTTTAGTGTCAGATACATATAAGAATATTGTAAAAATATTTTAAAACATTGTATCTTATAATATTGATAAATTAAATATATCTAATAATCTTTAAAACTTCAGTTCGCTACTTATAAAAAGAATAAGTAATTAAAGCTGCATAGATACCCCAACCTTTTTTCGCTATATTTTTAATGTGATTTACATATTATTGATCACTTTAGATTCTCTAAAGGACATATGGCGAAAGTTGTTTTGAGACAAGATGACCCGCCGCTAAATGGGTTTCTGACAGTGACTGTCAATATTGGCTTGTTGGGAAACTTTTCAAAATTGGAATTCCAAAGTTCAGAGAGACGTGCCGGCTCGCAGACCAGGGTGCACGCTCTAAGTCTCAAAGGAAATTCGGGAAATGGTCATGTATTTACGATGTAATTGAATTATCTTTTTTGCTGTGGATTGTTGCACTTACCAAGCATGAAATTTCAAGATAAAGAAAATAAATCTTGGTAAAAATCGTGTTTTTATTGTTCGTATAAAACGTTAACTTTGTTAAATAATTGTTTTAAATTTTTAAATAATGTGTTAAGTGTTAACTGATACAAAGATTATTATTATAATAAAAGTTCCTAGGAATTGAAACGGATGTTATCACAGTAAACAATAAAAATGAACATATCATCAATCAACATTTTTATCTTCGATTTTAAATGATGTACAAAATTATATAATATTTTAGTAAGCTGAAATGTGGAAAAATCATTATCTTATGAAAATTTAAGGTAATCCATATTTTTTAGGAGTTACTAAGATTTACGTAATATTTTAGGATGGGTGGTTAGTTAAGCTTTTAGACCATTTCAAGCATGAGCTGCCTTGCTAGACAGAGGAAACGAGTCTAAGGTTGCATTGTTGGGGATTAAGCACAACCCAATTATCTGGCGACGAGCCTGCCTGGACTTGATATCAGATTAGACTTGCTGGATTACATTAGTGGACGTCATACCGTGCTTCCGTTATGCTATCTTCTCGTATATCCAATTACATCACCCTACGTTCAATAATCACTGTGATTGGATCGGTCGAATGTACTCCTACCTTAAAAGCGTGAGATTGCAAAATGATTGATTTAATTCACTACGAATGTCTGCCTGTATTTTTTGAAAATAGATTGAATTTAAAGTTAAACTATTTTCAAAATTCAATAAATGTATGGAAACTATAAATATGTATGTGTAGTAAATCCGTAACAAATTCTTATATATCATTAATAAAAGTTATTACTTTAGAAATAAAAATCCACACCACTTATCGATATATTAATGGTTATTCCGCACAGATTTCTGCATTGATTTCAACTGTTAATTTCGTGATGGATTTACTACATTTTCAGCATGATCGAACTGCCTAAATCATATGTGCCCGTACAGGTCGTAAATCATAATAAGTAAGAACGTGCGTATGTATTAGTGACATATTTATGATGATCTGATGAAATACTTCGTACTAGATTATATCTTACGTTTACTATAGTATTATGTTATAAAATTGTCTAGTATCGATTAATTTATTATGATATTTATAGATACTTTTTTTATCTGTTAGCTTAATATGCGATATTTTCATATAAACCGTTTGAACACTGATATTATTATTAAAATTAGCAAAGCTTGTAAAATTAATTACAATTTATAGAGCCGTCTCAAATGTTTCGCAAGAATAGTATCGTAATTGAATCGATTAGACATCAATAGCAGCTATTTACAAATCCGTGTAGATTCGTGTTGCTATGTTAATCCGAGTTATGTTATTGGATATCTGATTACGGCCGCGTCGTAAATTAATTAACTCCTAATTCTCTATTGGTTGATATCTGTCTCAGCCAGGGTTGAGATATTTGATGTTATAATATTTGTATCACCCGGGGTGTATAGACGTAATATTTCCTTTATATTTTTAAGAAATTTTTTGGAGTTTACTCCTTAAGAATCGATTTTCATATATAAGGCGCCCGGTATGAGAAAAATATGAGAGGTAAAATCTACTTATGAATGACCTCGTTACTTTTTCGGTGCGCGCGCACCTATGGTGCGGTGCGAAAGTAATGTTGCTCTATTTAATATTGAAAAATAATATTTAAAAAATAAATGATAATTGTCAGATAATAATAATTACATAATTTATCAACATTCCTAATGAAATATTTGTGCACATCTGAAATTGACTATTGTGAAAAGTTTAATGTAAAATATTTCGCCGATTAGTTATAATAAATATATATAAAATGAATAAATATATATTTATATATGTATATTATTTTCATTAATTTGTTAATTTACCCTTTCATATGGTATTAATCTTATTTTCAGTTGGATAAACTCTTTTTGCGTATGTTTAGACAATCGTACTTAAGGAGTAAACTCCAGTCGTGCGTCGGAGCTGACACACACAATTTTTTTTTTTTAAAGTACTGATTATAATATTGATAGTAATGCTTGAAACCTATTGTAAGATTTGAATGCACATTAATATAATTAAAACTCAGTCAAAGTAATTATTTTGGAATATACTTAAGAATAATAAATTTATAATATAACCTAAGTGAAGAAAGAAAATTACTAAGCATACTTGAATAGAGAAATTTTTGATTTTGAATTTTAATAATTGCAGAATCTGTTCATAGCTTTATTTTCACTTTAAAATACGACAGGACGGAAATTGAGAGCTCTTGTAATCGTGATTACGCTTGTACTAAGAAATGAACTTTCAGCTTTTCGTATTGGACATAATATGCGTATTATATTTTGAATGAATGATAAATTGTTACTATGCATTGGAGCAAATACTTTTAGTATCGAAAATTCGCATCGTTAACCAACGTCAGCAGTTTTTTTAGAATTACGTTTTATTTATATTAAAAATAGAGAAATTTAATTATAATAAAAAACGATATATCCCAGAATGTGTTTTGTGTTTTTGTACCAGTAATAATTTACATTAATAGGTATATATTAAGAATTTATGGTGTTCTACGTCTGTAACAGCGCAAAAATATATACTTATATTTTTAAATAATAAAAAAAAATCAAAAATTTGTCTTCTCAAAGGATACTTCACGTCTAAGACTGCTGTTTTAATTTTACCGTGTGTTAATGTTATTTTACTACATTTAATAAATTTTTAAGCAATCCTGTCTTTCCTGTGTTTCTGACAACCTTACTCAACTTATATAGTACAATGTGTGGAGTAGGTAGTGCGTACAGAGAGCTATTCAGTCATTTTATGAATGCAGTCACTCGTGCTATGCAACTGAATTTGATTGAGTTTGCTGTGTGCGAATTTGCTTTGATGTATGCTAGAGAATACCTATTTAATACATACCTAACTTTTATATAATTAACCTTATATTATTAATGAAAATATGGAAATTCTAGGAGTACACATATATATGCAGTCTGCCTAGGTTAGAGTGCCCTTTCTTAGAAAATGCCTATTCAGTTTTCTTTTGAAGGCACCTAACTTGTACTCTTATGTGATAGGAGAGAACACGGATGCTATGAGAGCCTTTCACACCTTAGTATTTCGTATCAAAAACATAATAATTATGTATATGTATGTCGACCATTATATAAGAATACTGCTGCTCTATGTGTCTTGCTGTTCTGTGTTAGATAAGCGAAAAAGAAACAATAGTGTTTAGTTCCTGATTAGATTTAATTTCCCATACAAATTAATAAATAGGATTTAATAATTTTTTGCAATGAATTAAAAAAAATTCTTAGTTGTAAATTTAAGGTATGTAAATATAATTATTAGCAAATTGTTAGAAAATTGTTAAACGACTCAGAATTGATTAGTTCCGTGCTACTCGTACATAAGAATACATATCAGATAGTGCATAATGGTCATATAGTCTGAGATGCAGTTTTAATACGAAGCGATGGTCGCGTGTGGCTCATATTTCTCATCACTGTCTGCTCCCCACTGGGCTTACGCCTATTTTATACGTGACAAGGAATCGCAATACTAATATATTTATAATGTGCTTTATTTGACACGGTTTTTTTTTAAATACATCCACTGTTTGAAGCATATTGCTTACACGTCTTTTTTGTTTAAATTAGTTTAGATAAAAAAGTGTGGTGAAATTGAAAATGTTTTGTATATTATTGTTGTCACCTTTATAACACACCATTCAATCGACAGTGTTCAAACATTTCAAAGCTTTGATATATAAAACTCTTCAAGAAGTAATCAACTTCCTAAAAAGCAATTCGTACCGAAAATACTTCAAAGAGTATGCATAGCGACAAAAAGCCAATTTCATTACATACACGATCGTAAGAACCTTAATATAGCATTTGAATGTGTATAATGAGAGTAAATATTGAATAAAAACGAAAACCGACAGATCTGAAGGAAGCTGCGAATTTATTAACGCTGCGACAAAGCCGAGTAAACAGGGAATCTACTTTATATTAAACCAGCGGCAGCGGTCCATCAGAGCCGCTATTAGCTTGCGCCGACTGACATGCCCTACAAATACTTAGAACATCGCGTTTAATTTTATTCGTCGTGTACGTTATTAAGTAAGCTTCAATTATTTATTCATGTTTGAAGCGTCTTTGTCCTTTTTGTTTGATTACGTCATAGTCGAGGGAAATTTTTATTCGTTTAGTTTTTAATTAAATTTCCATGTTATAACACCACATCATCATTGTCATCTTGACATCTATAGTCTGAAATAGTTAGAGAAGTCGTTTACAAAGTATTGTTGTTCAAAAAGAGCTATTTATAATGTTACCATCAATTGTATGTACTTCATAGAAATTTGGAAATTATTACAAGTCATAATTTACCATACCTACAACGAACGTGCTCTTCGATACACGTCCAGGAAAACCTAGAAATAATAATTTAAAACCACAATATACCCATTACTTATTTTTTATATAAGTTTAAATATTATCATAAAATTATAGTGTTTTTAGTGAAACGTTTATTATTCATCATTTGGTTAGCCTAAAGAATTTATTGACACATTTTATATAATTCTTACTAATTTCGTCACGTCAACCCAATACTCAATACAATAACAGATAGTTTTTATTAAATTTTTATTATTATATACTTAAAGTTATTATTGATATTTTATTCATTAATTACTTTATTTAAACGAACAATTATAAAAAAATGCATTATTTGTTTACTGTGAAAGCAATTATAATACATTTATAAGTCTATGGGATGACGTTGAATCTCTAATGAAACCACTTCTGTTTATTTTGTCGATACAAAATGAGAAACGAGTGCAGCTTTCTTAAGAATCGTTGCATACGCGGATTTTCTTTTTAGGCGTCTTATTTAAAAAGACTGTTTAACGCAAATACATTTATAATTCAACTGCTAGACTCTCAGATCAGTGCAATTAATTGAAGCTGCTCCGCTTGTTTATTGAAACGAGCTCCACTTTATTATATTGGTATAGGTTATATCGAACAGTTCAGTTATACATTGAGTGTGGATTTAATGATATTATGAATAGGATGTGATAGCAGGTAGTAAAAAAATAAAATAAAGGGAATATTTTTTAGCACGTTCTTGATATTTCAGTCAACGATAAAAGAGTACCGATGAATAAAAGTAATAAATGATATAAGGCCTATATACGTATAGACGTAATTGAGATAGTATGAAGGTTCGTTTTGAGTCAATAAGAAATAATATAGGTCCGATTGTTGGCAAACCGTCGGGCGATGTCTCGACACAATCCAGCGGATTAGGCCTCAAACACGCACGCCCGCTACTTCCTATTTATGTTGGGTCGCTATCGCTAACCAAACAACTTGTAGGCTCTTTATTACAGTTGTTCTTTTTCATTCACGACGTAGTTACCACTTTGATAAAATATCGTGACAATTGTTATTTGTAGTCTATTTCCGTTTAATCGGTTGGTTGGACTACTATATTATAAACTATAATACTAGTATAATGAATTTAGTTTCCACTTATAAATAAGGTTGTTTATGTTACTTAAAAAAAAAATGTTTTTAAAGTAAAAATATCTTATAATATTTTTGGTTTTTCCAGGTGTCAAAAATGGTATAAAAAGATCGGATATGGAGCGGGCGGGTCGTCGTGCTAAGGCGGGCTCGTTGAGCGGGCTGTCGGGCGGGCTACCGGGCGCGACGCCCAACGTGCGTCGGCAGCGTTCTCTCGAGTGGTCCGGTGATAGGTACAGCAGTAGCGACGAGGACCGCCCGCAGAAACCTCCACAGCTCGACGACAGAGTCTTCGCTTCACTTCTCGCTCAAGCCACTCAGCAGTTTGATAGTGAGTTTAATATGTTTGACACATAGGCGGACCGATTTTTTAATACTTATATAATATATGTATTAGTATGTATAATTATTAATGTATTCATATTATTATGTATAATAATTAATGTATTAATATAGTAATTATAATAATTATGTATATACAGGTAGTTGTATACGTACATACGTACGTTGCGTACATTCCGTCCAATCAAATTTAAGGAAGTGTAAATGCAAGTAATGCATGCAAGCCATGAGTAGGTACGACTAAAAATAATCTTTGTAACCTAATTAGTTATACGGTATTATAGGTATCAGACCGGAAATATGATAAAAATATTTACAATCAATTTCCAATATCGAAATATTGTATACAATAATTGTTCATTAGCATTAAATGTTTCAATAATAAATTTATAAAATAAGTTATCATGGTTCGTAGTAAGCAGGTTTTTATTCAAACTCAATTATATTTTTGGATAATGAAGTCTAAACAAAAATATAAACTATAAATTGTCTAGTCATTGTCTAGACTATCGTAGTACGTTGACCAATGATGTCTGCTACGAGCGGTCCACGATAACGGAGTGGGATTTAGTTAGGATTTGTTATTCATCTGGTAACATGGTCGAAGGTCGACGGTGATCCCTAACAAGTGGGGTCATTAGTGAGTCTACGGGGTACGGGTGGCGGAGGAAGGGAACGGCAATTGATAGGGGAGAATCCTGTGGCAAAGCTTATGAGGAAAACTTTATATGTAAACCCTTAGCAACCTCCGATCTCTGTCTACAGTCATGCTAAACGATGCACTGATGAGTATATATCTAAGACACTACAAAGCATTTAGTTAGAAACGTTCAGCAAAAGAAAATATTATCAAATTATCCATAGCGTTCGTATAAAGTTATATTTTATTTTATATTACGAAACATTAGCCCTTTACTAATATGAGTATATTCAATGTTATATATAAATATAATAAAATAAAACAAACAAACAGGTTTTCCGAATCACGGCAATGAAAAGCTGTTCGATAAGACTATGATAGTAAATGTTGCTTTTAATTATGTCACTAATTATTTTTCAGGTTACGAAAAAGGTATTGCACTCTTATTTAATCATGTCTAAGTGAAAGACAAAAACCTCCTTATATAAAGTGGGGTCGATGTTAATACGGCTTTGTAATACTTAAGTCTGTATTCAAACAAATTCTTTTAAAAGATTGCGCTTAAAGAAAGACAGACGTATTTAATCAAAGTAGGTGTCTATGTAGTTTGTTTTTCTCTTAAGAGATTTTTATATGTTCATTTACACCGGTGTCCTTTCAACAAAGTGAAACATTTCTTTTTGATTGCACGGAGAAGAAAGTTTATATTAATGAGACATATTTCAAATGTACATTGATATATTTTTTATGATAAGAATTAATCATTTACATAATAGATTTATTTATATGATTAAAAATTATAATTTTATCCACTTTTGATTAATTATAAAGATGAATAACATGATGAATGAAGCTAATAAAATATGAGATCAGTATGTTGCTCTGAGATTCGGCCTGGCATGCAAATTAGAGCTTTTTAGGTTGTTACCAACATTACCTTCGGCTACGGCCACTAATGTGATTAGTCTGGCCGTATGCTGGTATTTGCAGTGCTTTAATGTGCGACTAGACCGACCATAAATGTGTTTTCATATTTAGGTAATCGATTCGCCTGAGCTCGTTAATCCATTACTCCAATCAAACGTCAATGATATTACCCCGTTGATTCAGACGCTATATAGAAAGTTACGAAAATAGAAATGTATAGCCACGGTTGGAGATAAAATGATGAAAATTTCAAACAATCTGGCCCTGTGGAAATCTGGCTGACTAATTAAATTAGTTGTTGGAGTATATATTTACGAATTCTTAACAACTCCACCAAGTTTTACTTGCATATGCATATGAGTGGCGAATGTTTTACGAACACGCGCTGACTTTAAAAGACTAACACTGCCTTGTGGCTGTGTTTGAGTAGAACTCTTCAAAAATTATGCCTAATTGATATTATAATATATGTATATTTATTACTTTCATTTCTTACAAAACAGGGATTGTAAGGATATTAAACTTTATTTTGCATAACACGTATAACAAATTGGGTCTGAATATGAGTATTATTAGTTTTTATTGAGGTTCAAACTGAACACAGGTTTCTGTGTATTGGAAATGCAACAAAACTAGTGTAATATTATTTCGTTATTCTTCATATTTGTATTGTATTTTGTTTAATAATAATACCTGAATCCTGTATGAATATTAAAAAGAAAAGAAACTTACGTATATTGATAGTAGAGATTGGAAGCCATAAGGCGGTAGTAGTTTCCATTTCATTTCTTATTTTTCTTCTTACACAAGCGGTATCGTTGGTGTTATTAGAAAGCAAGCCCAGTAAGTACGCAATATCTCCGCGCTCCGCAAGAATCCTCGTCGAAGCGATGCCCGTTATTGCATGGAAATTCTTCTACGTGCAACTTCATTGAGGGACCCTTTTGTATAAAGGTTTCAGCGCAATGCTCCTGCGTTATTGTTTTTCAAAAGCGAGAGAGGCACCCGATATTACTTTTCTTGAATCACAATCAGTTAGATTTAAAAAATTAAACTGTTTCTTTTGTTCTCAACGAAAACAAACTGTTATTTCTATTTGTTCCTTGCGTGCTTGGTGAAATATTTTACACGCGGACACCGGATTTTCCATTATCGATCTCTATTCTCTAGTTTCAGACAAGTATTATTATTTAATGAAAATATAACCATTTCTATACATGACGTGAGTTCAACGTAGATTATTATTATAAATGTTCTCAACGTGACAGGTGCTTTTGGGAAGGCTGTCAGGTGGAACGTTTTATTGACATTATTGATACATTATGAAGTCATGACTATGTTCCAAAGGTTAATATTAAAATGATGGGAAAAGCGTGACATATGTGCGTGTGCGAGTCAAATGAGTTGACAAATATATGAATAAAAGACACTAGAGTCGTATTAATATTTGTAGGTGTCAATTTATGATACCTTTTATTTATTTATTTATTTTTTTGTTTAGGAGTGGAATATCTATCTTTGTCTTACTTTTATTTTCAGTATTTAATTTATATCCATAAAAAATATGTACAGAATACATTAAACCTACATCGTTTAACAAAATTTAAATAAAAATTTCCGTGGAAAATAAAAACTGTGAAAAGTTTTATTCCATCGATTTCATTTATCAAATGAATTTTATTTGATGAGGGCATTGCAAAGGAAACCATATATAATTGTGGTGTCGTTGTACTCACGCCACGAGACATGCGGGCTTGTTATCGGTTATCTGCTGGTACAGTAGCCAATGCCCTTTCGTTAATCCTAATATAAATAAATAAATATATAAATAAATATTAACCAACAATCACACCACGTTAACCTAGCCCCGTGTTAAGTTCGTATGAACTTGTGTTACAGGTACTAGGAACGGAAATAAATTTAAGATATAAATACATATATACATAAATACACATCCATGACCCGGTGCAGACATCTACATTCTTCATACAAATTATCTGCACCTGGCGGGATTCGAACCCGCGACCGCTGCGTAAAGTGTCCAGTTGCCTGACCACTCGACCAGTCGGCCGTCATAATAAACTAATATAACCGTAATAATAAACTACAATAGAGCCTCGACTGTTTTTATTATAGATAACCATAATTTTAAATAGGAATACTATTCATTAGGTGATTACTGTTATAAGTAAGTTAACTACTCAGCTCTTTGTCTAATTTAGCTTTATATAATGGGAAGATTTTAATTCACATTGTTATCTTTAGTGAAACATAACTTCTGTAACGTTCATAAGATATATTGAACAAAATGATAAATAGATTAATCTTTATTTTAATATTTTAAATGTGTAAGTAGCTTTTTGTTTTACCCTTTAGATAGTTTTTGTTAAAAAGTAAATAATAACGATATGGGTAAATTAAATATGAATAATAATATAAGTTGCTTATTATATACGGTATTTGAACTTTGTATGAAGTAAAGATCACATAAATTTTAAAATTTGTGAAACTTTCATAAACAAGCTTATTATTAGAACAATTAAAGTTAAACAACGTGTAGTAATTTTAGGTGTTTTGATTAGGCCATTTTTTATAGATGAGACCATCAAGATAATTTAATGTAATCTTTAAAAATTTTAATTTTAATTTTATGATTTAAAAATATCTCATCCGTAATGATTTTTTAATCTCGAAATTATTTTTCGACGTACATTCCTACGTTCAAAAGTGGACATCCAATGGATGATATGATCATGATGATGATAATGATTTCTCTAGTATGTAATAAGTAAAATCTATAGAAAAGGTCATATTATATTGCTTACAAAAAAATACAACACAATTATCAACGAACTATCTTTTTATAACATTATTTTTTCAATTTTTTTCTATGTATTTTGTGCGTAAAAGCTATAATTTTATATCACTCTCACTCATCACTTTAATTTGTCACATAAAAATAACATGTCAAATAAAAACCATAAAACTATTCAGGATAAACTTAAAAAAGAATAACTTTCGCTCTAAGTGTATGAATATCTCAAATTATTCTCTTTATCATTCAAAAATAATTCATCTACTTAACTTTTTTCTTTTATGTTAAATTCTTTGAAGTCGTGGAAAGCTTCCAAAAAGTAATTTTATTAATTACGAGTCACAAATTCAACAAAGTTCACGAGCCCGGGAGGTTCTTTTCTTTCAGAGCGATCCATTATCTTATGAAGATTTCGGAATTCCTGCGGTATGCGACGCCGTGTCTTAAGAACAACGGATGCTTTAGCGGATAAAAAGGTCTCGGTAACTAAAGCGTAGCGTAATTTTTTAATTTAATTGAATTTTTATTATCACTGTGTTACGGTAATGCGATAAGATGTTCCTTTTATTTCTTTTGACGCTTGAACTAACGACGACGTGCTCTTCGATTAATTTTATAGACGAGTTTAAGTGTACATACGAGTATATTAATGTTTAGGCGTTTAATAATGATTCATAAAACTATTAAATGCAACAGATGGTAGGATTTAACATTCACCTAAAAATAATGTAATCTTCATATTATATACTTTATTTTATTCTATAGTAAGATTTAAGTTTACATCATAATTATGGTAAAAACTAGTACTGCCTTTCTTGGAACAGTTTTGTGAGGTGTCGCTTCATGACATTAACGCACTCTACATTCGTTTTTGTTTGCCGTAATTTCTCTAGTGTGTGTCTACCAAGATATACTAAACACTAACATTTATTGTGCTTTATCATTTTATTATAAACTAATAAAAATACAAAACAGACATATCAGTCATTAATTGTCCTAATACATAGGAAATATTAAATTATTAAACTAAAAATTTGGGTTACAATTTTCTCTATAAGATATATTGTTAAAAGTTAAAGATTTTCAATAGAAGTTAAATTGAAGTTTTAATGATTCCTCATGTTTTGGGTTCATGGAAGTAGTAGGTAACAAAAATATTTATAGGCTGACATTCAGAAAATGTTATAAGTATTGTTATAAAAAACTTGGGCTAGTGCTCACCATTCATAAGTATGGTTGTCTAAGCACGTCCTTTGTATGACTATATAATTATGTATAAATATTTTTTATTATAGAGACTGGTCATATATTAGATCGGTTATTATTTATCTTTACAGCGGCCCTGAAATTTATAATATATAATTATTATGATTAATTAATTTTTATAAGATTTCGTTGACACCTTTTTGTATGGAACCATAATAAAAAACAGCAATTGAAGTCATTAACTTTACTAACTAAAAATATAATATACAAGCAATATCCTAAAAAGTGTTGAAATATTATAATGAATATATGTATATGTGCATAACATTAGAATATTGCAACAAATATATAGATTATTAAAAAAAATAGTAATTTTTGAACTAGTATCAAACTGTGTCATTACGATATATACGCTTTTCATAACTAAATAATATTCCAATAAATATCTTCTTTAAATAACAGTGTTCTGTATTAGATGTCTACCGCACTAAATGTATTTAGTGCGGTAGACTTCTTAGCGCATTTGTTTTAACATTTTTCTACTGTCAGAGTCCTTTGAATGAAACTGCGAATTAATTACTTGTCAAAAAAGAGAACAAACATGTTGCGGGCGAGGTTTGACTTTAACAAAGGATAGAAACGCTTCGCACAAATTCATTATCCCTCACCTATTATGACGGCAGAGCAAGTTTAGCGGAGCGGCCCGAAGTGGGTAGCGCGGCAGTTCTGTAAGAAAACAAAGGGGACGACCGGCTCGCCTACAGCTATTTTCTCAGTAAATGTTGCAGTACTTTTCTTTGTCGTTTTGTTCGCTGGGAGGTCACGGAGGGCTAGGGACAACCTCATTTTACCCTCTTTTACTGAAAAGCTCGTAGTTGACTTCTTGTAACCGCAGCTGTGGCTGTAACAGGTAGCTTTAACGAGTCATTAACGCTGACGCTACGATAAAGTAAATCCGCAAAACCGAATACTCTTTAATAACCAGCTTTATTCTTCTTTCTTCATTTAAACTGGAAGAAACGTAACGTTTAGAACGTATGTAGTAAATTAATCGACAACGAAAAATATAAAAAATAATTTAAACTCTGCTTGTCATCATGACATGACATCTTCTTTCTTACGAGTTTTGCCTTGAATCTATGGTAGAAAGAGACGCAATCCCGGGTTAAGGAACGTTTTTTGAGTGCACGTGAGCATTCCAGTTTGTATACAAATTCCTTGATTTAAGGACTGTACTTTTATTCAACATTGTTAAAAGTTAAATATAATTAACATTTTATGAATAGCACTTTGTCTTAGTTGGCAGTGACCTTTCTTTCTGCTCCAGGGTTGTTGGTTCGGCTCCTGTCCGAATCTGAGTATTTATACATATGTAGTATTTGTATATATTTATATATATATATATATATACTACATATGTACGACCATAAAAGTATGTTGAGTCCTTGATTGACTCCACACACTTTTTACTTAATGATACAAAATGAAATCCGAATTACGATTAATTAAAATGTACTGATTTATTGATCCCTTGATATGATCAAATGAACCGGTGTGCGAGCACGCGCGATCGCCTTGATAGATCGAAACGTACTAACTAATTACATTTATATATATACACAGTATTTATTAAAAAAATGTATATCAGTCGGCTGTTATCTAAAACACAGGCATTAAGTTGCCTACCTGACGACCGTGATTTATTTTATGGCATAAATTAATCTATACTAATATATATTTTTTAATGCGGTGATTTTCAGTTAGAAAATATTTTTTACATCATGCCGGATACCACAGCTATTAAATTAACTCATAAAAGTGTTTGAATTACTTTAGGATTAGGTAATTATCTTTATAAAATTGACTGATATTACTGAAGCTATTAAAAATGTAGATGGGTAGGTCATATGATTAGAAACATAAAGAAAAATGTCGAAGGTGGGAAGACGATTTTAAAATGATAGCAGGACCTTGGAGACAAAAAGCACATAATCGTAAAACAAAACGTAATAATAATACGTAAAACAATGAAAATTATATAAATAAATTTTAACGCTGATTAGATGTATGATTTCTGTTAATTTTTGTCAAAAGGCTGAGATTTTTTTTCGTATACAACTTAAATACATGAAAAACAATGACTATTTTTGTATTCTCCTCTCCATATAAGAGAAGAGTTGGAGTTTTATTCACTACACTAATCCACTGTGGGTTGCCGACATGGTCACATCAGGTGTCTACAGTAACAACCAGGACCGACAGCTTTACGTTCTCTTCGAGGTACGGTGGAGAGTCCAACCAGACCAGAAACTAATATTTTTATAAATACAAATATCTGCCTCGAGTTGCCTGACTGGTAATCGAATCCTCGACCGTCGGCGTTAATGCGACTTTTCGCACCACTACACCAGAACGGTTATCAATTCCATTAAGCACCGCTTATTTTTCATGTGCTAAATACGTCTCTTTAATTCATCTAAAACTCGGCAGTCATGAAAAAAGGTTGTGTGTGAAAAATTAAGCACCAATCCATCTCCTTTAAAGAAAAGAAATCTATTGCCATGAAAAGGAATCTGGTGGGGACAGTTACGGCTTGTTACTGTGCTGCGCAGCACAGTATAAAGTCCATAGGTATAATAAAAATACCAAATAAAATATTATATTTCATGCAAATTCTGTAAAAATATACAGTAAGTTTAAATTTAATTTGTCTAGAATTAAACGGCCTATGATAACAAGTAAGCAGGCAAGGAATATTGTAACAGAATAGCTAATTGGTTATTCTATTTACCTACCCAACCGGGAATTTGAATATTTCAGAAGATCCGTCCTCCGCTACTGCTTTGGGATTCAATAACGTAAATATTTAATTATATCTCATTTAATTAAAGTTTAATCTATTGCAAGTGAAGTGTTTTCAGTTGTTAATTTGTTGTCGTAACCTTACTGTTTAAATTTGCTGACTCTAATGGCTTTGAACAATTTATTGATATATCTTATAATGTATACATGTAATATTATGATATATAACTTGTTAAAATGTGGACCGGATAGTATGAAATACATATATTAAATGTAAAATCAATATTTTAAAAACATTACTTACATATTTTTTAAAATTTACCTTTGTTATTAATGTAACTTTAATTTTATTTGGATACTCTTATAGAATATAATTTTAAAATATATGATAGGACAGAGAGCAGAAATTTCACGTGTTAAAAAATAAAACTGTTTTAAGTATTTTGAACGATAACCAACATATCCTTTTAATTAATTAATATTTTAAGACTTAGACATTGCAAATTTTTAAACATAGTTAATTTTTAACGAAATAACATAAAGTATATACCACGATATAGTTTTTTGACGATTTTGTCGATACTTCGGACTAGTTTTATGTTCACGACGAGACTGCTGTGGAGTATCTCTCTACCCTCCATCTAGTTCTTTTTTATATCACATCACCACTTATTTTCGACACATACTCCTGGATATACATGTTTCCTACACTTATCGGTAGCTAAAGATAGTTAGTTACAGTCTCATAGTGTTTAATAATTTAAAAGCGGACTTATGTTCTAAGCTACAATCGAAGCAAACCTTTTATCGGGTTTTCGTGGCAGGCAACTAAACTAACTTAAGTTAAGCTTAAGTAAATTGAGCAAAACACTATCAATGTAAGTAATTATACCATAGCAAAACCGATTCAAATTGCACGTAATCATAGATGATGATGACGTATTGCATTTCCGCAATTATTACAACCCTATTCCATAACTTATTTCTGTAGAGGGAAATCATAACAGCGTAGGTCAAAGTACGCGGGAAATATTTGAAGAAATTTCATTAATCCTCAATGGTTTGCGTAGAGCGGCACGCACGTGCATAGGATTACTCGTAATTGATGGGTCCGGGTCTAATCTCTGCACTTTACTCTGAGCATGCTCGTGCACAGGCAAAAAAAAAACATGACGAAAAATAAATGAAATATTATTTTATTTATTGAATAGTCACGCATTTTATGTAATTCGAATTTTTTGTTTTGTAAAATGCATGGTAAAAAATGTGAACAAAAATCGATAACAGTACAAATATCGGAGTAGATTTGTTTTGATATTCCTGTAAGTTTTGTACACATCGTTTAATTAATTTTAGAATTTATGTAGGTAAAAACGACAGGCTTAGGTTTTAAAAAGGGTATCGATATCAGTACTGGAAGATCTAAAGAAGTTTTCATATTAATAATTAGTTATTACTAGAAGGTTTATATTACTTCGTTTATTTATATAAAGGGTAAATTAAGGAGAGCGGTGGCTTTGCGGCGGCGTATTATTCGCGCGAGTCTCTTATCTTTAGATATTTAAATTCCTGCGTGAGCCTCAAAATAGTTGAAATTTAATGGGCCTTGTAAATTAAGTGTTGCTATCACGCAATTCTAGGGAAATAGCTCTAAGTGGTGTTACTGCGCGCTCCAACGTTTTATATGACTGGGCTTAAGGACGACTATCCAGGAAGTCTGTATTGTACAATTGTTAGAATAAACTTCATGTAATTACACTCTTTCATACTCTTTCATACAATCACACACATGCGTTTTTTCTTGCCTCCACTATAAATATGAATTGTTGTCAAGTAAAAAACTTAGATTTTTTGAGATTGATTTAATAATGATGGCATGAAAACAGGAGAAGAAATTAGTTTTGGTCTATTATTTGGCTAACCATTTCAAAAAACGACAGAAAGGAGGCGAAACTTAGCCATTTTATGCTTCATTTATTATTGACATAAAAAAATATATCAAAGATTTTGTTTTCATATATAAGTAAATGATATTCTGAAATTTTTCCTAAAACTAGATGTGATCGTTTTTTTATTTATTATTATTTTTGTTGTGTATAAAGAACAAATGCATATTATACGTCTTTCGACAAACCCCTGGATTAAAGCGATTCTCAGTCTTTTACGAAATAGAAAGCATCCACTTAGTTTTGTGGTTTGACACAGGAAAAACAACTACAGTTATATTATTTATTAATAAAAAACATAAATAGTTTTTTGGTGTAACTAATTACATATTGCTTGACTATATATATTTGCAAGAAAAATACCTATTCAAAGGAGATCACCAATATTTCCAAACAGACATTGCAATAGGTTTAAGCGTATCGTCGACTGTCGTACTTGGCTGTAAACAATGGAGACGGGACGATTGAATATTAAAATTTAATTTAAGTCGATTTTGTTTTGAGTCTCGAAGAATCTGTTATTATTTTCCCTAAGCAACCAATTATTTGATAAATATTCTGAAACATTATACCAAGGACGATGTCTCAACTTGCGAAGTTGTTTTCAAAGGCTATTAAATATTATAAAGCTGATTCACTTCTGGTTTTTACTTTTATTGACACTTGTTGATTTATAAATAAATAAACTGCTTTTTTGTTAGTGAATGATTTGTTATTTGTTCAAATGCTTTGTAGCGTAGTTATAAAAATGTGCAAATCAGATAATTAAAGGCTTAAAACGGCACACAAATGAGTAAAAATATATATTTAGTAAAAGTCGACGCTATGCCACACCTGCCACCAGAACGCTTCCTGGCTACGCCTGGAATTTAAATGAAATTGTAACTAGTTAAAGTTTGGCGATTTACAAATGAATACCAGACCTCGATTTGAGTTACAGGGGGAGTATGTACGATTGACTACAAATTCGAAGACTCTTGTATCTACAATAGGTACTTGAATTTAACGAATTTATAAATATTAAATTGAATTCATATTAAACCAAATTAAATAATAAATATTACTGGTGAATTACTATCAATATTTAAGGAGAATACTCAGTACATGATTCTCATTCGAATTATGTAAAAATATAACATAAATATTAATAAACTTCTACGTAAAGTTAACCAACAGTTATCTAATTAATTCTGCGTCGTCTGGGCACCCTAGCTGCGCTGTAGGTAGGTACATTAATTATGGCGCGGTAGTTTACCTGCGTCCAAACGCCACCACGTGTTAACAGGGTAGCAGGCTACCTTTGATAAACAAGCATGATCCAATCACTCTTCATACTTTAATCCTGGCTTAGGACAGGCAAAAATATCAAGATATTTCACCCTTTTAAGCAACAAAGTCGACTAGGTAAATGATGTAAACTTTGGACAAAAATTAATAAGAACTTTTTACCTATCTTGGTATTTCAGGCGTATTTAAAAATGGAATCATACTTATTTACAACGATTGTCAATCATTAAACTACCTATTTGCCTACATAAATACACTAACCTATCTAATTTGTTAAATGTTCAAAGTGAGCTCCTCCTCGTGTGATACACAGTTCGGCACGTTTACGCATATTGTCTTTCACATGATTTAACACGAACGGGTCAACGAACTGTTTTAACAGTTTCGAAAGCACTGGTGAGTCTGTATTTGTGTATTATTAAGCCATACCTAATTAGTGATGACGGGTCACACTCACACACGACAGATTAGGTATATGCGTATGATCGATTGGGAAGGCGTACGAACCTTACGTTACGGCGACGCTTGCCCGATTAATCAATCTAATTAGCGGGAATTAGAATTAGCCAACGGGTGGTGCATAGCAAGCGGCACAGTACAATACCACGTCGCACATGCCGCCGGCATGACTGGAAAAATGTCCATGCTTCATTTATTTGAATTGAAATTTATAGAAATTTGGTCAAAAATTAAGTATCTATTTTTTATACATAACTCTAATGACAATCATGTACCGAGTATTCTCCTTAAATATTGATAGTAATTCACAGGTCATCCAGTATATAAAAAAGAATATCATATCAGAATAAATAAAATCAAGTAAGAAGATATCCTCAGCTTAAGGCATGCGTAGGCATGAAACAGGGGTTTTAATGGTATAAAAAATTCAATCTTTGTAACTTAATAATTAATTTTCTGCAGTATTTGTTTTCTTATCTCTAATAATATTATAAAGCAGAAAATTCGCTCATTCGTTCTTCACATTATATTTAGAGAGTAGAGTACTCTGTGATTCTTCGTTCGTTATACACACACTGTCTCTTGCGTCGTCTAGTAGTATAGCAAATAGTTCTACATACAACTACATGTATTAATTTATTTAAATAAGCTTTTATTTATTTTTATGCTAATCAGCTTTATGTTTTTTAGTTAAATCGTCGTTAATCGTCACAAGTATGTTTTAGTCATGATTTACTTTATTTTTTATTTTTGTGACTTTTTTTAATAAAATTAATTTTAAAATAACTCGCCTCAACTGTTAACGTGATTATGGACGATATGAAATAAATTTAACCTAACCCTTTGTTTAGTGATGTTAATATAATAATCATAATAAATATTAGTATAATAAGTAAAAAAATTCGTCGACGTTGTTGATAATAATAATAATAATAACTCTTTATTGTACAAAAAAGCAACATAACATACAAAAATAAAAAAATAAAAAATAGGAAATAAGTACAAAAGGCGGCCTTATCGCTAAAGAGCGATCTCTTCCAGGCAACCTTAGGGCAGAGGAAATGGTATGCAATTGATTGTTGATGACAATAAAAATTTCGACTATTTTTAAACTGATACGTTAAAAATAGTTTTCATTTGCATTTTTCTATTTTTTTCATCTTTTTAGACTCTTCTGATTAAAGCTACATGGTATTTTAATCACAATTTAGTAATTTAAATAGTTGTATCACTTAAAGCAAAATTTAAATATCAATCGAATATTACTGATAAAAATTTACTTCAAGCGCCGTTCTTTGTTTGTTGTGATAGGTTATTGTGTAAAGGATATTATTTTTAATAAAATTTATTCTATTTACTTAGTTTATGAAAATAATAAAATTCTATCATCACGGTACACACGGTACTTACATTAGTAAGACACCTCTGCCTTTTATTGTTTTTTAAATTTATATGTAGAAAAATAGTACGTTTTTCAGTTTTTAAGGTTTTATAATTAACACGAAATCCTTACTATTCCTACCGCTTAGCTCACGAGAGCATTAATATTAGAATACAGTAACTTTACATTTATACACATTATCACGCTACAAAAGAGAAATAAAATCAAAATGTTTTTTAGAGACTTCGCCTAAACGTAAAGGTGAGGGTGACTTTTTGTCTTCTCTGTTCCACAATGTGGGATTTTGTAAGGTATTATGCGATAGTTCGTTTAAAATACTCCGGATGTGTGATGTGTGATGTCAAAACCATTACAGTATTCAGGAAGCCGTTTACGAAATATCAGCCTTTGAAAGACTAATTTTGCCATCTTTTTGAGTAAAGTCTTATTTAGACAGTAGTACAGTCTCATTCATTTTTGACAACTTTTAGTTTAACTTTATATATTTGATAGGATACACACTATCCTTTAGATCTTAAGGATGTATAGGTTTAAAGAATTTATTCTCAAAAATATTCACTTACATGAGAACAACATAATAAAATGTAACAATACAAATAGTCGCCTTATAAGTAGGTACTTAGTTAACGGAATAGAATATAATATGTTGTCGTTTTATATATTTTAATCGCTATAAAAGTGGGTTTCCTCTAAAATATTTTTTGAGAGCTGAGACTTAAATTCATTAATTGAGTTTACATTTTTATATAAGATGGTAATATTTTGTTATAAACTTGAGCTCCATAGAAAGGTTTTTTTTTTTGCAAATTTGGTTCTAACTTTTGGGAGAACTAGTAAGCTTCCACGTCAAATTAGAATGTATGGATTTGCTATTAATTTTCTCATAAAAATGCAAGAATACATAAAGTTGTCGTAGGTTTATAATATTTTTTCTTTATAAAGTTTAGTTGTTGATGTCAAAGGTTGATATCGAAAAAGTATTTTAATTCTTTATTTTGTTTTCTTTGAAGTTCTTGTAGTTTTATTTTGCCAGTGTTACTCCATATTTTTATTAAATACAATAAATGCGGTTTTACTAAAGAATTGTTGACGCTATATTTTATTTTCTCAGCTATGCATTTTGAAATATTTATTAGAGACCCAATTAAAGAAGAAAGTTTTTTATTTATTTATGTAGTCTACTTGATGTTTAAAAGTTAAATGATTTTCTACATAAGTTTTCTTCACATGTTTTCTGCTCGATTGGAAAGTTATCAATAGTTAGTGGATCATGCGGTGCGATAATTTTATTTTTAGTTCTAAATACAATGTATTAAGTTTTGGAAGCGTTAATCGTAAAAAACCTTCTATAAAAAGAAGAGGCCTTCGCTCAGCGTGGGTAGCTTACAGGCTGACACAATACAGTACAGGAGAAGTTAAAATGTTGTGATAGAACCATTTATGTAGAAAATCTAGATCTAGCTGAGCTTGAGCAATTATGTCATTTATGTTACTAATTTATGTTACTAAATAAACAGGTGTCATCTGCATACAAAGTTAGATGACCATTGAGTTTCAAAGTCGCAACATCGTTTACATAAATTAAAAATAGATGCGGTTCCAAAATTGAGCCCTCTGGGACTCCGCAGGTGACAGGCAAAGCACAATTTTGGATGCCACCAATCTCGACGACCTGTGATCTATTTGTTAGGTATGATTTTAACATTTCAAGTACAGCACCCTGGACACCAATGTTTTGAAGTTTTTGTAGTAAGAGTTTATGACTTACGGTATCAAAGACTTTTTTAAGTCAATAAATACACCCAAAGCTATGTTCTTTCTATCTAGGTTCTCTCTTATTTTTGTTATTAGATCTACAGTTGCAGCAGTAGTGTTAATTCTAGCTCTAAAACCACATGGTGGTTCAGATATGAAATCAAGAGAGTCCAAATACGTAGCCAAGCGACTATGAATTAATTTTCTAAAATTTTTGAGAGAACGGGTAGATCAGATATTGGAAGATGGTTTTCTGGGCCTGTTAAAAGACAAGATTTATATGTAGGTGTTTTTTTTGCTATCTTTAATGAGTCTCGAAATATTTCTTCAGATATAAGCTTGTTAAAACAGTGTGCCAGACTTTTTGATATTAAATTGCATAAATATTTTAATGTTTTGTGCTAATTTGGTCTATACCAGTACTAGCATTCGAATCTAGATCCCCTATAGGTCTTTAAATCTTACTAGAACTACATGATTTAGCGATATCAGCTTTTTAATTACATTCCATGAATATGATATGAGTATTCCTAAATTGAACTATCAATGTTATGTAATAACAAAAATAAAATAATTTTCTGTAAAACCGGATATATAATTCATCGGACACGTAAAATAATATTTTATTAGTTTATTAGTTTAGTAGTATCTAACCGAATATCATATTAAATGGCCGAAGGCAGACAGTAGTTTTCGGTTACTATTAAAACCGCAGTATCCAATAAAACAAAATAGTTGCTCTCCGTTTGCTTTTATTTATTATACATCAAGACGTTGCACCTGATTAATGATTATGAATATTTAACTTAGTATTTAATTTGAGTAATTTATTATCTTCTTATGAATTTATGAAAGACTAGATATTCCTCGTAGTATTATTACCCACGTTGAGTTTTGACACCTGTCAGTTAGTTTGATATTTATTGCTTTCACTCCGTTCCTATGATTCGTAACGTTATGCTTTCTTTGTATCTACATAACATTACATTAGGGAATGTACCCATACTACGGCATCCATTCAAAAATATCAGGATTGGTCACTTGGGGGGTTAGGTTTTCGATACGTAGTCAATATCCTCTAGAAAAAACTCTCGTTTTTTCGAGCTATAATCAAATATGGCACGCAGTGTTTAGCGCTTTTAAAATTCACAGCTGACAACACTACGCTACAATACCACTACTACTACTACTGATTACCCTTTTTTAACTTTCTGTTTCCAAAAAATGATTTAAAACCATATTTATCAAACACTACGTGAAAACTCGAGGGGGAGGGTTCTATTAACAATTACGAGTGGTCACGGAGGGGGTAGAGGCTTAAAACTTGTTAAAAATGGGTCACGTAGTATGGCTACTTTCCCTAAATAAAATAAAATAAATATAAGTGTACATACGTAAAATATTCAACAAGAAAAAAAAAACTATAAGCATCTTTTTTACCCGACTGCACCAGAAGGAGGGTTATGTTTTTGGAGAGTATGACGTAGGTATGTATGTATAATTGTTTGGCACGCTCTGCGGCCTGAACGGCTTGATGAATTTTAGCTCAAGTGGTGTCGTTAGATTCGTATTTACTATGAGAGTATATTTAAAAAATGCTGGATTTTTGACGCCAAATACATTTTATTTCCAAATTACACAGAAACGCAGCCGGTTATTTTTTTTAAATTAAGTACATATTAATAGCTACAACGTGATTAATATATTAATTATAATTTATAATTATACAATTTTATTTAATTTTCCATTTTTTCAAATTTCATTATGCCTACATAAAAAGTTTTTTTTTTATATTTATTAATTACTATTGTCAACGGCATTGTTATATTTCAGTATCATTTACAAAAAGTTACTTCACATTGTGTCACTTATGTTGTACAAACATATAAATCTTTGTTTGAGTATAATTATAAACCGTCTAAAAGCTATATCATAATATGTGGTTGAGTTTACTGCGTTTTTGATGTTATTCTAGTTGCTAATTGAGTTTGCAGATTCGTTGAGCAAGGTGCTTACTTTCATATTACGCCTTTGGCAACATACCAACCGTAACTTTCGTTAATGTTACATTCAAATCCTATAATAACAGTTATTCCCAACGAGTTTCAAATTTTCTAACGGTTTGTTTAACATTTCGATCTTGTGTTTTAACGAATAAAAAGTCAATTAGTCAAGTTATTTTATCAGTTTTTGAAATGAAAAAATTGTTTTTTTTAAATGTTTTGTTATTTTTACCCGACTGCGACAGAAGGAGGGTTATGTTTTTCGAGTGTATGTATGTATGTATATATGTATGTATGTATGTATGTATGTATGTATGTATGTATGTATGTATGTATGTATGTATGTATGTATGTCCATTTCTTTGGCACGCCCTACAGCCCAAACGGCTGGACCGTTTTTGACATATGAGGTGTCGTTGAATTCGTCTAAATTGTAGTAGTGACATAGGCTATATAAATTTTCAAAATGGCGCCCGCAAATGGCGGAATGAGGGGAGGGGAGTTGATTTTTTTTTCTTACTGTAGCAATATGGGTATCAAATGAAAGCTAGTAAATTGTTTTATTCTTGTTAGTTTATAATAAGTTAGTTTTTGAAAGAGTATTTTACGCAGTCGGGTTTTTTGATTTTTTTAATTATTAACATTATTAATGTCATTTTATTTTTGTGTATTTGGAATTATTGGAATTAGTCAAGAAGATTCTTGAAAAGGAGGAATAAATGAATTAATGTTCAATTTTATTTCGTTTTTTTAATGGTAAATTATATAATATGTGTCTGTTTATCCATGTGATGTGTGCATGAACACACGCTTTTCTTTATTTGCTTATAACGTCGTATTGGATTTGGACTGTAAGGATGTTATAATTCTGTATTAAATAAATAAATAAATAAATGTTACTGATTTCAAATTGTAAAAAAGAATACAATTTAATTTTATTGAATTGTTTTTATATACATTTAATATAAATGAGATGAAGAGAGATTGAAAATAGTGGATAGAACAGGTGTATTGACATCGATAGTGGAACCGAAATCCAAGCCACGAGCATCAAGTCAGCTGAGCCATCACGTGCTTGATTTATGTTTACAATTCATCTCATGTTCGGCGGAGAAGGAAAACATCATGAGTTCTACATGTTTTGGGAAAAATTCTTAGAAATGTACATACGTTGTTTTTCTAACTTCGAAAACGACTGACTTCTTTACTAACTTAAGGAATAATCCTTATAGGCTAGGACTCTTACTAAGTTCTCAAGGAATATATATTTAAAAAATTATGTAACATATATTTTATAAGAGCTCCTTCTATAATTGTATGCTATTCTTACTTTTAAGATATGTACCATTTCTAAAGTTGTTTAATTTGTGAGATAGTGTCACGGCAATCGTCATTCAAAAAACTTACTTATTTGTTCTTATATACGTATAACAATGGAGAGGGCTATGCTTGGTATTTCTCTGCGAGATCGAATCAGAAATGATGAACGAATGTTCCCAACATAACCTAATAGATTTGCAAGCTGAAGTGGCAGTGGGCAGGGCAAATAACTCGTAGAAGAGACGGCCAATGGAGCAGAAAGCTTCTCAAGTAGAGACCACGTATCGGCAAGCATGACAGCCGTCCGTGAGATGGACAGACGTTTTATGGAAAGCCGCCAGAAACCGTTGGATGGAGGTTCTTTCGAACCGGTCGTTCTAGAGGTCAATGAGGGAGGTTTACGTTCACCAGTGGACATCCAATGGCTGATATGATGATGATGATATACGCATAGCAGTTACTTTGTCTATATAATTGTGACAAATACATAGCTCTGCACGAAGACATTTATACTACCTTTTACCTAGAGTTCAAGTTTTTTCCTAATTCCATCCATTTTCATAATTATCAAAATACAGGATTTCAAAATACAATTAAATATAAATAGCTTTTATATTTAAAAGTATTTTTTTTTAAATTAAAAATGTAGTTTTTGTTCCAAAATAGGTACTCTAGTAGTCAGCTAAATTTAATTCTTGATTTGTTAGCTAAAGGGCTGTTGCTGAGTTTAGAAATTAAGCTCGAATGAAAGTGTGTAATTATAAATGATAAAATTTTAAAAAGCTATAAATAATAAAGAAAAATTTGAGACCAGTTATAAAAATTAAAAATAAAAGGGATTCATATGCAAATAAAATCTTTAGAAACAGAAAAAAATATTTTGTGATTATTATAAAGTTCTGTAGGATTTACCTACAAAGTGTGTAAATTTTGCATTTAAAACTTGTACAAATGGAATGGGCTTCGTATGTTTCGAACTTTCCTTAAGCTTATTATGCGTATGCGTTTTATGTTTTTTTTAGTTATGTAAATAATGTTAATTTATTTAAAATAATAATAATAATTTTTGTGACATGTAGTACAAATGTAATCATCAATAATTAAATTACATAATATTATATAACTATTATATTATATATAAAAAAATAAAACCACCAGTGCTATATTAGTTTACATCGAGGATAGGGTTAGGTTATTTTATATTTGCAATTTCAAATATTTGACATTTTATGCAGAAAGTTGCTTAAAAGTTTTGCTGCAGTTCATCATCCGTGGGTTTGTTCCCCGACACGACGTACAAATTTATTCACATTTCACGTCTCCCAGCTGTAACGTTTTCAAAGTATATTTTTATTTCCGGGAACTTCCTTACAGATGTAAGAATTTGTTAATTCAAATTCACGATTCGGTAAACTTTTATAATTTACTGTAACTTTTAAAGAGAACGGTTTCATTAGGAATAAATAGCGTTCAACTTATATTTTTAAAGTAAATAATTTCATAAGTTTAATGTTATGTATTTCTTGCAAAAAATGTAAATATACAGATACATTATTCAAAGAAATAAATAGAGAAAAATGTATTAGTCATCCAACATAACATAATTCATAATTCAACTATTTAAAAATTCAAAGTTGCCGTAAAAATTCTCAGTTTTAAAATCTTTTCTATGTGGATGAGTTCTACATTAGCTGTATGAAGTATTAAAGAGAAGCTTTTTGGAAGTCGCTTGTTTGAACAGTCTGTTTGGCCGGGTGTAGGGTAACACATCGCCTGCGGCCTCGCTACTTGACTTACAATCTATTCGTGAATATTTGTTTGTTATTGTTTTGAATTACCTACTCAAATATATGGTCTGATAACAAAATTTCTAACCTTGAACATTATTCTTAGTTGACTAAATATGTGTATACATAGTAATGTAATTTTTTTTATATGTTTGGTAACTAATAAGAAACAAACTATATTAACAATGAAATCAGGATCGTTATGCTGACTGGCGTATATAAAAATTTATTTGAATAGAGTGTTTTCTCTTAGCTTTTCAACATTTTTATTTTTATAAAACACAACGATTGTAAGTCTGTTCCTAAGGTAGGCAAATTAATGCTTGTGTTTTAGGTAACAGCCGATTAATATAGTATATAGTATATATATATATATATATATACTATACTATATATATACTATATACTACTATAATATATAATATATATGTGTGTGTGTGTGTGTGTGTGTGTGTGTGTGTGTGAATACCTGTGGTGTGCATATATATTATCTCCTCCAATTATCTAATTTAAAACCACTGCAATTATTAAACATTTTGTAACTTTGAATTTTATTTTTATATTTATTTCAGGTGAGCAACGTCGCATGTATGGCTCAGAAAATGGCGAAGAGCCGCCACGTTTCATTAGTAGTCCTCAACGACAAGCTTCGCCTTTTCCTCTAGAAAGCACGAATCGACGTTTTTACAGAAGAAATCGGAACTCTAAAGGTAACTTATATGATAAAGTCTTATTGTGATCACTTTATCTGTTTGATTTATTTATTATTTATTTTAAATATATTTACGGTAAATTTTCTGGATGCTTTAAAAATGTTTTTAGCAATAATAAATATTTACATTTTGAGGTAATCATTAATAGCAATGAGTATTATCAAAAACTTAATTATGAAAATGTAAGCAAAGTTTTCTTGTTTTATTATACATATAATTCTGTGCTATTTTTTATGTATTTTTTCTTGTTGTTTAATATAGAATTATAGAAAACTAGGTGAAAATCACACACTAATATACTTTACCCTTTTTATTTATTGATAGCGTTAATTTAATTTATATTTACCTATCTACCTAAAATAAATTAGACATCTGATTTTTAGACTTTTATAAAATATCAAAATAAATAACAAAATTTTAAAGTGAAACCAGGTCTTATCGTGTACTTCTTAAACTTTAGCAATTTCGTTGAAGGATCATATCGCTATAATATATTTTCTACGCTTGACGTTTCATAAAGGTTAACCCTAAGTTTGTAGGGGCTCCTTTTACTTATGTAAATTGAATTACGCATAATAATGGAATATTAGTAAAAAAAAATTACGAACTCATTTTTGATTATATTAATGTTAATAACCATTGAAAATTTACAAGTACTTAAAAATTTTAAAACCAATTCAAAGATTAGTTTTGTATAAATTATGATGCTCGTATACCAACCGAGTGATATTAAATTGTTAATAAAAATAACGTTCTTTTAGCGGCTATTGAAATACAGTCTTCATTCGGTATATTTTGTAAGAACAGTCTTATATCGCATGGACGAACGATAGAACTGCAGTTAAAGTAATAGGGTTAGTCATGTGGTACCTTTTGGGTACGAAATTTCAAAATGAAGTTACATAAAAAATAGTGTCTTTCTTTTGAAATGTAATATTTATTTTTCTTAGGCGAAGAAATATTTAATGGAGAGACGGGAGGCGGGACTCTGTCTCGTCGCAACCGACGCACCGATGACTTTTCTCGTGAAACAAATGGGCGTGGCAGTCGAATGTGTCAAATGAATGGTATACTAAAATATATATTCAGGCTATTATTTGTGCTCATAAATACATTTTATATATTTTATTTACATATTTACATAACTTCAAAACGAAAAAAACTTACTGTAAACTGAAACGTCACTCAATTTTCTTACTATTTATTTTATTTTTTTTCTATCTATTTATTTTTTCAAATCTATTTTCTTACTATCTATTTTTTTTTTTCTTATTATTAATCAGCTACTACTTTAACTTACTTCGCTCCTATAAATCGTAGTTGACGTTTTTAAGCTTAAGACATAACTAATAACCTGTAAAAATAAACAGGTCATTGAAGCAGAAATAATTTATTAAAATTGGATCCTGATATTATTTGATTTATTTTGTTAATATAGAAACTATATAGCATTGTCAACGAGTACTTCGTGGTGCTATTTTACAAATCCGTCGGTAGCAGCTAATCGTAGCATAATCTTAATAATCGTTTAAAAAATTATCTTTGAATTATAACGTATCGAGAAATGTGAGGAATGAAAGCTTCACGTGTATTCAGGAGCGCAAGATTCCAGTATAGTTATTGTAGTTAGGCATTCTGAAGCATACCTATTATAAGCGTAATGTGGAGGTGGGTGCATGCCTGTGATAAGGATGCTCGGAATAGTTTCGCTGACGTACGCGCCTTGACGTATATAATATTATTATAACATCAATTTTGCGTAACATGATATTTAACTGTTTGTATAAAAACATATCACAAGTCTAACGAAATAAGTTATAAAGTAAATTAGGTACGTTTGCGACAGACAGCGGATTTAAAAAAAAAAAGCGAAATGATTTGAAATTAACTTTAATTATATATAAAAAAAATTCTTACAAATTAAATACTATGAATGATGATCCCACATCGAGGTGGGAATATGGAATGATCATTCCTACAAAATAATAATTAAAAACGACTAGCGGTAATCATTGCGTAATTACTGCAGTCCGTTCCAAACACTATACTCGTACTATCAATCATAGATTGATCGTTGGTTGTTATGATGACCACGCATTAGCGAATTCATTGGCTGTTGCGCTAACACTCGCGTGTTTAATGGTTTGCTTTTATAAAAAACTAAACTTTAAGTTGTTGTTGTAACAAATATTTTTTGTGATTTAGTTTAGAATACGCTATTAAACCGAGCCCGGATCATAGACCGCTATCGACGTCGTTATAGGATTATAATTATACGGATAGGACTTTAATAAAATAACGTGAAATGTATATGTGTATTTTTTTCTACATATTTGAATCAAATTTAGTTTTATATAAAGTGAAACAAGTAGAGCGAGTTAATTACTTTAACTTTTTTTTTTGTTTCGATGCGTAGAATAAACATAAAAAAGTCGTGGAAAAAAGTTAAATTACTTAAATTTGTATTAGAAATAGGTACTAAAACCATGTCCAATAATATGGACAAATCATATTTTACCATAAAAATGAACTGTGCCAAAATTCTTTATGCAAGAAGAGCTAATTTTTTTTAAAGATAATTTTTAGTTTGGTTTTTGATTTCCCAGTTAAAATTTAATTTTTTATGGATAAATCGAGAAACAGCCTAGTGTAGGTTAAATTTTTTGTCAATAACCGATGATAGTTGTCCACAGCTGGAGGCAGATTTCTTACTATTTCATTTTACCCATGTCCGCAACGCTCTGTTTTATATTGCTATAAGAGAGTAAAGTTGCACTCTTGTTTTGTCGCAAATGTTGATAGCTTAAAATATAAATAACTATTGTGTAGGGCCGTCAAGCGGCGCTCAAAGCGAGCGCGAGTGTGATTCCCCTCCGGAGCCTGCCCCACCGGAAGTTCCACCGCGGGGTCCCTCTCTTCACGTCACCCTGCGGCATCGTCCAGCGCCGGACCAACCTACTGACTCTGATCGTCTGTTTTTGTCTGAAGGTAAGTACGACTATATAAAACAATAGCTTGTAAAAAAAGTTAAACAATCAAAAGACTTATAATAATTAAAAAAAAAAGAAAGAAAAAGAAATTTTAATATATATAAATATGTATGTATAAATATTCACTTTTTTAATTTCCCATATTTCGTACTATAGAATACGAATACGACGAAAAAATACAATAGGAAATTTAGATGGTTTATCGAGACATTCATTTATCTGTGCTAAATGGGTCCCGAAAATAACTACCATTCCTTTCTTTCACCTTCACACTTTCTAAAGACATTCCTATTAAGTTCATCCTATTAAATAACCGCATTATAATATATACAAGTAATATATATAGGTAACTCATTTTGTGGTATTTAATATTTATTCTGATTCTCTTGCTATAATTTTGAAAGTTAAATAAGACTATTTAAAGTTGTTGAATGTCTAATTTCTTCCTGTGATTTCATTTGCGTGGGTTTCGATTCATCTGTAAGTACTCAGTACAATTTAATACTGGCTATGCATGATTTTGCTTAGATGGTCCAGTGTATTGGATGGTCAGTGGAACAACGAAAAGGTATCAGGATTAAATCCGCTGAATCAAATGCTATTATATAAAAAATCATCCCCTGCTTGGCAGTAAAAAAAAAAACAAACTGTGAGAAAATTGGCATATCTCGAATGAAAACAAAGTCCTCCATCGCGTCTGTCTGTCTGTTTGTTCGCGATAAACTCAAAAACTACTTCACGGACTTTCATGCGGTTTTCACCAATAGATAAATAATTCACGAGGAAGGCTTAGCTATATATACATACCCCGGGCGCAGCCGGGGCAGGCTGCTAGTTCACAATATTTACATTACAATACAGTACAATAATTCAATTTTTTTTTATTTCTTGAAAAAAAAAAGAATGAAACTATGCTAGTACCTACTTTCATTATTTTTTCATGAACATAATGTGTTTTAAAAATAAAAAGATACACAAGGTCATTGCTAAAAATACAAGTATCCTATAGAGTTTTTGTTTTGTTTCATATTTTTATTATAACACATTTTTATACTAATGCTTATAAGTCATAAAAAATAAAGGCGTAATAAGCCTTATGGTGTAATATTTTTACAGCATATGCTTACTGAGCGAAGTGTGAGAGAAAATTTCCATTCAATCTAAGTTGGAAGATAAGCAGTCGACCTGAATAAGCTTTGTTTAGTACATTTTAGTCAAGTCGTAAGTAGTTTTGTTTAAAACTGAATTTGTTTCTAAGTTCTCAAGGGCGTGATAGCGTATAGGTTGTAAGGTACATCGCTTGGCATTTCGTTCCCCTGATGAGTAAGCTAATTAAATTCTCGCCGTAAATGTACAACCAAGTTTCGTTAAGTAGGGGCCTACTTGTTGGTACTTCGGTAGAACTTTAATCGAATTGCACCGTCCGAACAAGTTCGCGGGTGCAAGTTTACCCTTGCTGACAAATTAGCCACTTGATCCAGCCATACCTTAGAAATAACCGAAGGCATACTATAAAAATGCTACTAAATAAATTTAACGCAAAACATTCATCGAATGGATATTTTAAAAGTATAGTCAACCAAACAGCACGTCGATAATTTTAACCTGTTTTTTTTTTTTAAATGTTTTTACAAACTGTTAGTAAACTCGTATAGTCAAGTTGCCTATAAATATAGGTAATGACGGAAACGACGTTTGTATATCGGATTTTCAATTTAGTTATTTCTATGAAATTTTGTTTAAAGATTATTTATATAATAACTTATTACAAACTTTTAAGAATACGTAACGATAAAACTATCGTATAACTAACTAATGTTAATATTTGAAAAAGTGATATCGTACAGTTCAGAAATAAAGCTACGTTTCGCATCCGTAACGAAAGAAGAGAGCTGTTAAATTTGATTTGTGCGAGACCTCGACGCAGAATGAAGTGCTTTGATGTGGCGTGGCCCTTGCCTCCTACGGGGGCCTGCTGAAATGGCGCGCACTTACAGAGAAACTCTTACCGTAATTTAATTTTTATGATAGCGCATTGTAGTGTCCCTGAGAGAGTTTTATTTAGGTTTGCGCTGTTTTTTAATAGCAGTCAGCTTATAGCTAAAAATTCTTAAAAATATATAAAATCAAGATATAATAAAAAAGTTAAAACGGAAAAAATAATTCATTTTTAGATGAAAATACTTTTCCTCAGCATTATTGAAAAATAAGTAGGAAGGGAATGAATTAGGCAAATCTTGATTCAAACAAGAAAATAGCTTCAAAAGGTCTTGAAAGTTTAATGGAATCGAACAGGGACCGGTCGAAGTAGTCGCAAGTTTGCACGGGTGACAAATTGGGCACTTGACCCGCGCGCCGGGCGAGCCTCCGAGTGCTTGTTTCTCGAGGACCGTAATAAGTTTAACTTTAAGTAAACTATATTCCATTCCCTCTAATTTGTCCTCTCGCTACGCTGTCGCGACACTTTTTGCAGTTTCAAATTAACAGTTTCTATTTACATAACTTAGTATAAACAGTAATGTTTCTTGTTTAGTTAATTTACAAAGACTCTGGAAATTTCTAATTAAAACTCCGTGTTTGTTTATGAATATTGCTCATTAAATGTAAGTTTAGATAAATAGTAGGAAATGTTAATTTAATAATATATCTAAAATTAGCCCTACGGCGGCTTGCTATCACGAATGCAATAATACTCCATAAAAAGCAATAAGATTCGCAGTCTCAAGTTTACAGAGCTTTTTGAAAATTGAAACCTGCTGGGATTCGTCGTAATTTAATTTTTGCGATGCTGTATTGTTAGAGCTTTCAGAAGGGTTCTTTGCAATTGAAACTTAGAATATTGTCGCCTATGCAAAAGAAAATAAATTTATTTTCATTTTAGCTTTTAAAAATGTTTAGTAAGGATAAACGTAACTTAGTGACAGTTTGAAATGCACGAATTCAAATTGAATATTAAAACATACGTAGAATATTTAACAGAGATTTTTTAAATATGGTTAACTGAAAAAAAGCCACATTTTGTATTACAAGTATGGTATTTCATATTGAGTTCACAAATTATACATCTTGAGAGACAGTAACATATTATTTAGTAGTAAAAAAATACAATTATTTCAAGCTTGACTAATTTAACACGTATTTGAGCTATAGCGTTTTAAAAGGCATGCTTATGAAAAAAACTTGGTTTTTTTTTAAATACAAGCAGACTTTAATAAAAGACTAAAGACAGCTTTTATAACTTAATACTTGACGGCATAGTTTTAAGATTTTTTCTATTGCATTTATCCGTTTAAAATTTTCATGACATATGTAGTTTTATTTTACAAGCAAATCGCGATGTATAAAACCTTAATTTTGAAAACATTGTAAGCGTATTCATAAACTTTTAACCGCTCATAAAAATCTCCTCGGTCGCGATCAAATCTGACATTGTCATGTTTTGAGTGGAACCTCCTCGATCCCGCTGCGATACTCGTGAGCCGGAGTTTTAAACATCCCTCGTCCGGAAGCCACTTAAGTGCTCATAAAACACTCATACGAGGAGCTATCTACATCGGTTCTCTACTTTTGTATTATTTGCATTCCTGCGGTCGGCTTTTACTCATATACGAGTGTGTGCACGCTCCGTTCGATTATTGATTATCGTATCTGAGGGTACGAATTATAGCACTGACTTTTGAATTAAAGCTTAATTTCGATAAATTTAATAAGCTCACATAGCATTTAAATATATATAGTATGTAAGCATTGTATATTCATAGCAATAATATAATAGGAATATATTACAATACTATATAAAATAACAAGTACAAAATTAAATAAAAATAAACTTGTTCCTTGGCTTGCAAAATCGTTTAACAAAAATTTCAAAGGGATGTGGAAGAGGTAAATATTTTTTGATGAAAAAATATAATAACGTTTTATGGTTGCTATATCGCCTTGTTAGTCGTTCGAAGTAAATATTCATAAGGTATATGAAAAGCGACCGCTCTGGTTTTGACATATCTTGCGCCAACAAAAGAAAACTTGTAACAGTGCATTAGACTATCATGAAAAAATATTCAGTGTAATGAAATAATCGTGTGAAATAATGGAATCTAATTCTAGTTTACACCGTGTCAAAAATATTAACTTTCACGGTGATATTTTTGTAGTATTTTAATGTCGCATATCATCGACAGCGCACTATATAATTTCACTGATGACTTTAAGCGGTTTGTTTTTATTAAATATTTACGAAATTACAAACTATTGTCTATATTTAATATCAATTGTATATTATTAAAGGTATAATTATTTATTATAATTGTATAGTATTAAAGCTACTTTAACAAAAAAAAATCTTTTTAATTATAGTTTACGGTGTTTAAATAAAACGGAATGTTAAACTATAATAATGTCAACAATTTCGATATAAATTTTACGATTTATGACTATAAAATAAGTTAAGAAGTTTGTTAAAGAATATGCTAAACTTATAATTCAAGTAGGTCGAGCAAATGATCAAGTGCTCGATACGTCACAGTAACAGGGATCACTTTAAAGTTTTTCCGCGTAGTACGGTACAGATCCATCCGCGAGCGAGATAAATGATTGATGGTGGCCTTCCAAGTATAAACTCGATTATCCGTTGAGACGCGAACAACTTACAAGTTTTATGTAAAGATGGATCAGGATTATTTGAGAGTAAAAAAAAAAGCGAGTCATGACAAACATATTTGTGATGAATATCGACGTCTCTGTCGATTCAATTAAATTTAACACATATATAGTCTTGCCCTTAATATTGTTGCAAATAAAAAAATATAAAAAAAAAATTTTCTATTGCACGTAACATTTATTACTATCACAGTGTATAAGTTTATTACATTAATATAAAACCATTAAAAATATTTAAAGTTTATTCGAAGTGGTCTCTATTGGCTGCAATATAGTCCTTGAAGCATTGATGCCAGTTATCCATAGAAGCACGCACTCTTTCCATGGGAAAATTCTTTACTGCTAATCGTACGGATTGTTTTCGGGACTCCAAATTATTATGGCATTAGAGTAAGCAATACTCTCTAAAACTGACCATTAATCATGATTCTGCGGATTAAGATCGGAACTAGATGACGGCCAGTCTTCAGCTCTGATGAAGTCCGGAACGTTGGTCATTGGCCTTTTTTAAATTATCAGTTAAGAAATGACCAGTGCGTTTCTTATAAGCTTCAAGTCCTAAGTCATCTTTTAAAATACGCGACATGGTTCTAGGTGCTATCTTCATCTCCCGAAATAAAATCTTTTGCTTTCGCTTACTGCTTTGATCGCTTTTTTAGTACGAACACTACGTGGACGGCCAGATCTTTTTCTGTCATAAACAGATGAGGTTTTATTGTATCTATCAATAGCCCGGTCCGGTACACAAACATTTGATTAATACCAAGCGTAAGCAGGGTTTTAAAAATTGTATGTGACTCCATAAGTCCATACCTACTTTGTGTAATGTTATCACAGTGATTCGGTTCTCTTTATCATCCCACTCCATTTTAATATCACCAAAAATTTTACAATATATTGGCGCAAAAATGAGAAAATATAATGAACAATCATATAAAAATGACAGATTCCAAATTCAAATGTAATATTTTGTTTATTTTTAATTGTAACAGTATTTATGGCCAGACTATGTATTTTGGCAAAATGTGTGTTAATTGTTAATATTGCGAAGATATCCGATATTCTTTGAAATACAAAGTACGTTTACTGTGGAAGGTTGTAAGTCATAAAATATCAAGCTACTCATAGCAGAATAGCTGTAACTATAAACTTCAACGCAGAGGAAACCACCTGAGTCGTCTAGAGTAAAAGCATAAGCTCTTTTTCAATTCTAAAATAATAAAGAAATCAGTGTAATTTTGAAAGATATATAAAGTTAAATACAGTACCTAAATAATATAAAAGAAAGTTTGGAAATACCATTTCTTATCATAGTTACTTTATTAAGAAATTTCGCGAAGAACTATTATGTTTCCGTTATTTGCCTTTTTGAGAGTAATTGTGATAACTTTTACAGACTACTCACAGTCTTGTCACTTTGTCTTAAAATCCTAAATAAAAATATCCTTACAAAGTAGAGTCTCAGATATTAAAAGTTTTATTATAAAGGACGGGATTAAAAAATCGAAGCGGCGTTTCATTAGCACGTTTCAATATTAGTTTGCTCTGAAGAGACCAGCGATGCGAGACGAGGGAAAATTGTTTCGTCGTTTATTATTCCAAGTTTTAATCAAGGAGGAGAGTTCTGGAGCCGTCTGGAAAACGTCCGCAGTCGCCACCATGGACCGCCCCGTTCACATTAATCGCGTGTAAAATATCTTGCAAAAAGTTCATCACTTTCCCGCTTTTCCCTTTAACTGGATTTTATATGACTTAATTGTGAAAGTAATCTGTCCGGAAGAATTTATAAAAAGTACCTATATAAAATTCTAGCTGACTGCATTGTAGTAGAGCAGAGAGAGAGAGAGAGATAGTGATATTATAATTTTCATTTATTATTTTACATCTTCAAAGGTTAAATATGTTTCGTCACCAAGACCTTTAAGTAGCTTTATATTTTATTTATTACTTACTGACTCGTTGGCGCAGTTGGCAATGCCTGAAACCCTACTTTCCGCTTCAGATTAGTGGGTTCAATTCCCACCCCGAGTCTGGGTGTAATATTTGTATATTATGTTTGAATATGAATATTTATTAATAAAAATATTTACGTATATCGGTCGACTGTGACCTAAGATACAGACATAAAGTTGTCGACCTTAGGAGCAGACGACCGTGTGTGTGTTAAAATATATTAGATTATAACAATATTTATTGGTTAAAGTTAAGAAAATGATTGAGAATTAATACAGTATTAACAGAGTCGATCATATTATAATAGTGGCACGGGTTATGTGTCTTTTCTACTCGATTTACTCGCATCTTCTCTAAATAATCGTCTCGTTATTCTAAGTAAACAAAATACTGTTTGCGTCGATTGTCACAACGAATATAACGTCACTATACAGAGGTGGTGTTGATATAAGTTTTTCTTTCTTTCAAACATAGATAGAGGAATAAGGATGTGTACAAATCGTTTTCTTTGATAGACCGTGCTGGGGCCCACTCGCCTGGAATAACTCGAAACGTTTGCGCACTTAAGCCCCGCGCCTCGCGTCTACCCTCAAATGGGATTTAGGAAGTCTAGTTCTCAGTCCGTTTATTATGTGGTTATGTTTTCCTGAAGAAATTGCTTTTAATAGGTATTAATAATAATAATAATAATAATAAATACTCTTTATTGTACACCATAAAGAAACATACAATACAAAATTAATATATACAAAGAAAGATGTACAAAGGCGGTCTTATCGCTAAGAGCGATCTCTTCCAGACAACCTTTGGGCATAGGACAGGGCATAGAGAATAAGAAACGGTAGGGAAGTGTACAAGAGTTGATAAAAGGTTAGCATTAAATTTACAATATACACATACATACATACTGCAAATACATATATAAATAATGCATACACACATACACATACAAATACACATACATATACATACATACATACATACATACATATATACATATATATATACTACAAATACATGTAAACACAAATATACATATAAACATACATACATACACTATAAATACGTATACTACCTATAGCCATACATATAAAAAATAATAATCAAATAATATATTGTCAGGAGATGGTAGGATATTTATGACGTATTTAGTGACAAAAAATGTGCTTTCAGATATTTTTTGAAACAAGAAAGAGATTGAGCTCGTCTTATAGAAAGAGGAAGAGAGTTCCAAAGTTGCACAGCTTTAACAGAAAAGGAGTTTGAATAAAAGGAAGTAGTATGGGAAGGAGTTTTAAGCGTTAAAGTTGAAGATGATCTAAGGGAACGCTCGTGAGTATCACAGAGAAATTCAAAGCGGTTTTTGAGGTAAAGGGGAGTATCAAGATGGAAAAGTACGCGGTAAAGTAAACAAAGGATGTGAGTATTCCTGCGAAGGCGGATAGGGAGCCACTTGAGTTGAGTACGAAAATCGGAGACATGGTCATATTTGCGAAGGCCAAATATATTGTCATAAGAAAAATCGTTTTCCAATTTAAAAAAAAATGTACTAAAAACTAGGTATACGTAAATAATCTGACTAATTAACTAAATTGTTTCTGTTTTATAAAAATGTTTATGAGTTCAAAGTAATAATAAATAAAAACTCCTATAATGATGCATTTTATTTTTATTGCAACGACAGACCAAGGGGTGAGTCAAAGTGACATTATTTTTCATGTTCGGCAATAAAAAATAATTGGCCATGTTTAAGTCGACTTGGAGATATTTAAGGCATATTTATTTTAAAGTGATAATAACAATTTTGTTCTACCTATACAAGTCATGCCATACAACAAAGTATCAGCGGGCTGCTCTTCTCATTTATACTTAATCCCATTTGATATATTGGTCCATTAGGAGCAGCCCCGGTATCTTGGCGAGATTGTAAGAAAATACCAAGTAACGAAGGTAATACACCTTTATAGACAATACACTTGGCCGCTTAGGTGATATCGGTTCGTTAGCGACATCAGATTTTTCAACGTATGTGTTATTATCGTCTAAAGTAGGAAATAAAACAATTAATATTAATTTGTATGTAATACGAATGATGTCTGGTTATACCGGTTAAGTTAATCACGGTTATCTTAGAAATGAATATTAACTTAAATTATATTAACTATAATTATATTCAGGTAGGACCGTTCTGGTGTAGTAGTAACCTAATAACACCGCGCGCCGACAGTCGCGGGTTCGATTCCGCCTTGGGACAGATATTTGTATTTGTACAAATATTTATTTCCGGTCTGGGTGTATGCCTCGGAGAGCATGTAAAGCCGTCAGTCCTGGTTGTTACCATAGACACCTGATAGTGATCGTTACTCACGGTAGGGAAATTATCCGCCAACCCGCAGTGGAGCAGCGTTGTGGATTAAGCTCCAACCCTTCTTCTATATGGAGAAGAGGCCTGCGCTCAGCAGTGGGTTGTTTACACGCGGATACATTACAGCACAATATATTAACTAAGTCAATTATTTTAAAGACGAGGTATATAAAATATATAGATAAAACTCATAAAATATTTTACATTATTACCGAATAAACTATAATTATAATTTTAAAACAACAATATCTATACTGATTTTTGAAATAAAATGTAGAAAAGGTGGTAATACTGAGTGATAGCCCAATTTGCGTATGTCTGAGAGTGGAAGGATCGCTACATCTATGGTGTCGTGTTGAAATTACGGTTTATCATACGTCCTTCGGGGTGTCGTTTCACACAAGTTGCGCAAATTGGATCGCACTTACCGGAAAATAACACCTTCGTTGAGTGCAAGACGATGTCCTTTAAAAATGTGCGCTGTTCTTAGAAAGTTAAAAGGCTTCATACATTTTATAATGATATGCACTTTCTTTGTGACTTTGTTCGCGACTTTTTATACGATTAGGTTTAATTATTGTATTTTAGTGACAGCATTATTTTTTTTAAGACGAGCATTAAAAAACATTACGATTTTTGACACATTTAAAATGGCGAACATAATTATTAGGTATAACTATAAAAATTAAATACATATATGTACATAACATATATTTACAAAAGTTTCTGACTATGATAACTTTAATGGTTATCCAACGAATTTGACCTCTAAGCTAAAATGTAAAATTATAAAATAAAAAAAATTATAAATGTAAATTTTTTATATTTCAGAACATCTTAATTATTATGGATATAGTATACATAGTATTATTATTATAATACTAAAATAGTAAAATATACCTTAAATAGGTTTAATAGGCTTGAGTCTCCTTATTTTTAGAAACAAAGATATAAGTAATATATTTTTGTAATAGTTTTATAGTAGACAGTTACAGATGCAAGATTATAAATAAAAGTAATCGCATTTGTATAAAATGTAGTAGGTACCTACGTACGTTACTTTTTATTTACAAATACTATACCATATCCATACACATTGTATGGATAAATGTAAATATATTTTATTTCTCACTTGAATAAATATATTTTATTATCAAATTATAAATGAAATATAAAATTATTTTACAAAAATCTTTAAAAAAAATAAAGAAAAAGAAAAAGCTTGAATAAACGATAAAGTTGAGAAATGGATACCAACCAAAAAAACGATAACGCGGTTACGTTAATAGAATTTTGCGAAAATAAAACTCAATATGCGCTTATCTAGATCCGGTATCAATCTATTATATTTGCTCGGTTCCTTTCGTCCCGCGATGACGGCACCGAGAAGGCTTTTAAAGTAAGATTTTAACGTGATACATAATGAAAGAAGAAAGTGGGGTTCCTTAGAGCATTTCGCGGTACCGCTGCGCCGTTTTGCGGATAAATGATTGATAGTCCCGGCGTCACACCTACTATCACTCGTCACGCGTGACTTTTACTTACAGTGAAAATATTTTATACGTTTCGCGGTGTTAGCCAAATATTCATATGTGAGTAAAAGAAAGAGTCAATATGTGATGTTACAGATATTGTCAAGGCAACTTTTACACTCTTTTTACAAATACGATTATTTTAAATCCTATCTTTGTATAGTTATATATATATACTATGTAGGTATATAATATTTGAAACATTTTATATATTCTTCATAGCCAAGTGTAAAATGGAACAATTTTTCCGCTGTGCCAATGTCTTGTGTTATATATTTTTATCGAATCTTTATAGTCGTAAGAATATATCGCGTAGGTACTATTGAGGTAAAATATTGTTTAGAATTTGTCGCGTAATATTTTTATGTCATTTATTATATTATTAAGATCAAAATATAGGTTAGTTAGTATTATAGTAGTTTTAATAGGAGATAACTTCTAGTCTGGTCTTTCTAGGTTTTTAATTATTATTTAATGATGTTATACATTAAATATGTTTATGATGTCAGAAATGAAAGTTGATTTGGCTAAAACTCAAAAGATCCGCAAAGGTTCATTTGAATGGAATTGGGTGTATAATTTGCATATTTATTTATATATTATCTTTGCAGCACACAAGTGGGGTCCTTTTATTATCAAATTTGCACCAAGGGGAAGAACACGCAGCTAGAATATAAAGTTAAAGAGGAACTGATTAAACGAGTGTGAATTATAATTTAAAATGATGAGATCGATGTTTTTTCTATTAATAAAAACTCAAAAAGTCATATTCCATGTTGCTAGAATCATTGTTATATCCAGTAATTTTTATTTCATAAGTGTTCAATCATTATTAATATTTTCATGGGTGCAAGTATACCTATATAATTTATCTGTAACTGTATAACGGTAGAACCGATTTTTATGATTATTTTATATGGGTTTTTGAATGGCTTTGATCTGCAATCGGACCCAATAAGAAGCGCTTCTTAGTTTTTTTTTAATGGGCAGAAAAACCTTTCTAAGCTCGATAGTAGGTATAAAAAAAAACAATAACCAAAGATTAAATTCCGCTGGTATTTTTATACACATGTATTGACTTGCGTTGAAATAAATTTATACAAAGTTACTTTCTACTATATGGTTTCTTTAATTCGAAATAGTGTTTTATTATTATTTATACATATGAACTAAACTGAACTGCATCAGCTTGTAAATGTCCCATTGCTGAAGCATAGACTTCTTCATATCCATATATTCCATATAGGAGAAGGTTTGGAGCTAAATATCTCTCTCCGTAAATTATAACAATCGGAACCGACGGCTTTACATACTTTCCGAGGCACGTTGGGCAGTCCCATATGGACATACACCCAAAACGAGAAACGCAAATTTTTAGAAATACAAATATCTGTGCCGAGCGGGAATCGAATCTGTGACCACCGGTGTTCAGGCAACAACTCTTACCACTATACCAGAACGGTTGTCACGGTGTCTATGCGTATAATAAAATTAAAAATTTCTGTTTTTCTTTCAGAATTTTTCGCAGAAATTTTTATAGGGGTATTCAAAATCAAAATCAAAAACAATTTTATTCGAATAGGCCCCACGACCACCTTCGAATCGTCATTTTACAAATTAAAACTTTAAAGTGATTATTATTTTTGTAAAAGTAAAGCTACCACCGATTCGGAATGTAGATTCTGCAGAGAAGAATCGGCAAGAAACTCCGCAGTTACTCTCTTGAAAATAAAATATGAACACACATCACTGCTATACTAAGTGTGAGTTAAAAAATCAGCAATGAAATCATGAAAATATCCATGAACATAATTATCCTGGAGTAACGTTAGTCTTTTTTTCATCAAAATCACCTCACTCTATTAAAAGTTATTATTTAATTTTTATTAATTTTGTATTTTGAATGACGGCTGGAGAGAAGAGTAGGTAAATCAATACATTTAAATATAAACCAATAATGCTGCGTAAAATAATGTTTTATAGCATTCAATTAATAAAAATTAATATTCAAAACTCAGTAAAGAACTATTGAGTGAGGCCTTCGCTCAGCAGTAGGTGGTTTACAGGCTGATACAGTAGGTACAGTGAAAGAACGTTTGAAGTACGAATCTATCATAATAGATGGCGCTGATGATGCTTTCTGAATCGTGGTTAGTTTACTGACTAACCTTCAATCACTTACACAACTACCTAGATATTTAAAAAAAATCTGATGGCGACGCCGCGGGTCAGCTAGAAAAAAATGTAACGATTGCATTATATAATACATATAGTAATTTAGGTTTTAAATTATCAACACGAATATGATTTAATTTTTTAAGATTGATACGCTGGCGGTGTTGATAGTTCAAACCCCACATTATTGAGATTTTTCTTTTTTCATTTGCATCTGTTCTATTTTTAATTGTTATTACTATTTTTTAATTTTGTTTAAATTAGAACTTGTATACACATACATATTTTTTCTTAATAATTATGGCTCCAAACATATTGTGGGGTTGTTGTGACAGTGGTTCTACAAATGAGACTTTCAGATGTTGTAGTATATGCAATAAGGCATACCACATAAAGTGTCTTCATGCTGGTGATCGTAAGGAGTCCTCGCCTTTTACCGACTGTGAACAGCTTTGGAAGTGTCCATTATGTAAATCTAAAAAGCCGCGAGGTGTTATAGGCGATTCAACGCCTGTAAAGCCTAAAGATATGTCACTCTCCAAGAGTCAGGCGTCTGATGCTAACGTCACGAAGAGATCAAGCAAGCGTGTTGCTATTTCTTCTCCGCAAACTGACTATTGCCAACCCTTTCAAACAGCTGATGAAACTCGTCTAATTGTTGGCGAGGTTTTGGATTCTCGTCTTGGGGAGCTTCTCGAGAACTGGAAGTCTACGATGTCGCAAATTCTTAACACTGAGCTACGATCGTTGCGTGATGAAATGAAAGACATAAAGAGCTCTTTATCTTTTTTGAGCGATCAGTATGAGGACTTATTAAAGGATCATAAGAAAACATCGGTTAGGATTAAGAGTCTTGAGGATGACAACCTGACGATGCGCACTGCGATTAGTAACCTTACTGCTCAAATCGAAGACATAGAACAAAGAGCTCGTTCAAGTAATATTGAGATACAGTGTATACCTGAAAATAAAAGCGAGGACCTGTTGGATATTGTGAGTAAATTAGGCAAGGTAGTGGGATGTGATATTCCTCAAAATGAAGTAGTCAGATGCGTACGTACAGCTAAACATAATAGATCCAGCCCTCGTCCACGTGCTGTCGTGGTGCAGTTTGCAAAACAGCACACCAAAGACGCTCTTCTTGCAGCTTGTATTAAGTTTAACAAGGCAAACCCCAACAGTAAGCTCCATACCACGCATTTGCAAATAGATCAAAAGGCTTCACCTATTTACATCTCAGAGCATCTCTCTCCAACGAATAAAGCCTTGCATGCGGCAGCTAGATTGAAATCGAAGGAAATTAATTATAAATACGTTTGGATTAGAAATGGTAAAATATATATGCGCAAAAATGATAACTCTGACTACAAAATTATAAATAATTTGGCTTGTTTGGAAAATTTATCTTAAATTCGATAATCACGTTAAGCTTGCTGTAATATTATTCTACTCTCAAAATTCTCATTTATTAGCCTATACTACCAGAATGTGCGAGGATTGAGAACAAAAACACATGAATTTTTATGCTCACAGGTGACTTGTAGTGCTGATATAATCATACTGACGGAGACATGGCTCAATGAAAGTGTTCATAGTGCAGAAATTTTTGATAACAGATATAATGTATACAGAAGAGACCGCTATATAAATAGATTAAATGTAAAACGTGATGGTGGTGGTGTCTTAATAGCCGTATCAAAAAAACTACGCTCTAGGGTAATTGCAAAATGGCAGAGTGAGTGTGAGGATTTGTGGGTAATTGTTGATGGCCCAGCTGGTAATCAACGTCAAAGTCTTGTCATATGTGGAGTCTACTTGCCACCGCCTGTGGACAGAAAACTGATGGAATGTTTTTTAGCGAATTGTAACATGGTTTCGGAACAACACGAGTTTAATACTCTTATAATTGGTGACTTTAATGTCAGTTGTATAGATTGGTCAAATATATCTACTTATAATTTTCAACCATTGTCGTCTGTATGCCAGAGTCTTATTGATTTTTGTTTTAATAATAACTTAACTCAATGTAATTTCATTAAAAATGTTAATAATAAAATCTTAGATTTAGTACTTACTGATCTAACAAATTGTATGGTTTTAGATGCTGTTGATGTATTGTCTAAGGTTGACCCACTGCATCCTCCTATTTCTCTTGAAGTGTCGTTTACTAAGTCACCAAGACTTAAACACAATGATGACGTGAAAAGGCTTAATTTTTTCAAATCTGATTTTGAATCTATTAACAATTACTTGAATAAGGTTGACTGGATTTCGGAATTTGTGGATTGTTCGTTGGATGATATGGTGGCTAGGTTCTACGCTATTTTGAATGTCGCTATAAACAAATATGTACCGTTATCAAAAATCAAAAATTGCAAATATCCTCCGTGGTTTAATAAAGATCTCCTAAATAGACTGCGTGAAAAAAGAAAACACCTAAATAGCTATAAAAAGTACAGAAATCCTAGAGATAAAATAGCTCTTGAACTGTTGAGTAAACGTTGTGTTCGATTAGCATCTGAACTATATAAACAGTACCTATCTAATGTAGAAACTAATATAAGGAAGAACTCAAAAAGCTTTTTTAAATTTGTTAAAGATTCACAAAACGGTCGAAGTCATTATCCTGGTACATTTAAACATAACAATCTAACAGTAAGTGAAGGAGTTGATATTTGTGATTTGTTTGTTCAATACTTTTTTTGTTCTTCAAATCAATTTTCTTCGCAGAGTGTGTCTAACTTTGACGTGAACCACGATAATCTTTCTTTCTTTGAAATCTCTGCTGAAGACGTTCTACAAAAACTAAAATGCATTGATGTTTCAAAAGGCCCAGGTCCTGATGGCATCCCACCGATCGTAATAAGAAACTGCGCCGCTTGTCTTTCAAAACCTTTAGTGATCATATATAACGCATCTTTATCTGGAGGTCAATTCCCGACTATGTGGAAAGAGGCTAAGGTTGTCCCTGTACACAAAGGTGGAGACGAGTCTCTAATATGCAACTACCGCCCTATTTCAATTTTATCCCAATTTGCAAAGATATTTGAAGCTCTTACTTTTCCATTTATTAACTACCACTTTAAAAATATAATAACTATTCACCAGCATGGGTTCGTTAAAGGTAGATCGACTGTAACAAATCTTGTTTCTTTTACTAACTTTGTTATTGATTCGGTTGATAGTCATCATCAGGTCGACGCTGTTTACACAGATCTAAGCAAGGCCTTTGATAGGGTACCCCATGTTCAACTCTTGCATAAGCTTTCAACTTATGGGGTATCGGGCTCAGTGTTGAAGTGGCTAACATCTTATTTGCGGGGACGTTCTTCTTATGTGGTCTTAAATGGGTTTCAATCAGGAAAGTGTTTAATTAGCTCAGGAGTTCCTCAGGGTTCTATTTTAGGTCCTGTTCTATTTAACATATTTATAAACGATGTTACAACTTGCTTCAAATACTCAATTCCATACCTTTTTGCCGATGATATTAAATTTGTGCGTACTGTACGCTCCATGGAGGATTCATTGTTGCTACAGAGTGATGTAAAGCGTTTAGCGGATTGGTGCCAAATAAACGGTATGTCTTTAAACGTCAGTAAATGCAAACACATTAAATTCACTCGGAACCATAACATTTTTCGATCTGTGTACCATATTGACGGTATTGTGATACAGGAAGTAGATACAATTAGAGATCTTGGGATTATTCTTGACGCTAAACTGACTTTCCTACCACATATTGACTTTGTAGTAAAGAAATCTTCTAAATTATTGGGTTTTATTATGCGTGTTACCAAGAGAGTTTTTAAGCCGAGCACCAAGATTCTATTGTACAACAGCTTAGTACGTAGCATCTTGGAGTATGGTAGTGTAGTTTGGCGTCCCCATTACTCGACACATTCTTTAAGGATGGAGCGACTGCAGAAACGTTTTACGCGACATTTAGCATTTTCCGTTGGAACATTGAATACGTTGGAATCATATAATAGCAGATTACAGCATTTCAATATGGTTTCACTTACTGTTCGAAGAGACATGCTTGATATGATGTTCTTGTTTAAAATTTGTCGCAATGAAATCGACTGTCCTCAACTTTTGCAGTTGTTTAATTTCTACGTCCCACCTCGGTTGCCGCGTGGTGTAATTAGGCCTTTTCATGTTACGTTTAGAAGAACCGTGCTAGGGGCGAACTCCACAGTCCCGCGTATTGCTAAGATATTTAATAATTGTAGTGGGTCAGTTGACATTTTCAGCATGTCTAGCTTGGTTTTTAAAATGAAAATTTTGAATTATCTGTTGCAAACGGCAAATAACACACAATAACATAGTACATGAACAAATATCTACATTATGTAAGAAGTTTTTTTTTAGCAAGCTGTGTTTACCTTAATATAGGTTTACAATTTTTTAATGTTATCTATATATGTATTTTAATAGTATTATCTTATTGTAAAACTGCTGGTAAACCGTGAATAAATAAAATAAAAAAAAAATAAAAAAAAAATAGTGTATTATAAAATACAAGTAGTGAGTTCAAACAAAGAATAAATAAAATTGTTTACTTTAAAGTATCGTAATAGCCAATTAATTCTAATCCAAATAGCAGTCCAATTTAGTAACGAAATAGTTTAAGGCTTACTCCGTTTACTGATTGTGGATTTAGCGTACGAATATTACCTTGAAACTGTTTATTGAAGTGGAAATAATTCAAGCATTATATTAATTTAAATACTTGAGATAATCACTGTCTGACGGGTAGACGTATTCTGTAAACGTTGAATATTTCACCTTATAGTTAAATGTTTTATTCTGTCGAAAATAAAGACTTTTCTTTTACAAATTAATAATTATATTATGTTATCGGCAAAGCATATATTCATATGTAATTATTGTATATGTGACATAGTCATTTTAAACAGGACCGTCCTATATTGATATTGTAAAAAAAAAAATCGAGGATAGTTTATAGATAGTATAAAAAATACACACACATACAAATCAATTTAAATGTTATATTTTCTTTCTTAGATTATAATACATCTACTTCTACTTTCGAGAGATTTAGGGTTTGTCGAAGTGAAGATAATTAAATTCAACCCTTTCACTCTCTTGAGCAAAGGAAAGTCTCGTAAATTGGAAAACTAAACTGTGCGGATCTCACCCCGAGATTCAATTAGCTGCTAATCATATCTGGAGGGTGTGAATGGATCGATCGTGTTCCCTTTCATGCATCTTAAACGATCACTGGGACTTGTTAACTAAAATAACAACAAAAACTCCTTAGTTGTAAAGGATCTAACTGTAATTGTAAGAAAAAAAACTGAGTTTTCACGTAGTAAGAGACAGCTGCTATGCTCAGTAGTTGGAAAAAAAAACACCCGAAGGGAGTATATAATATAAAGTGCAACAAAATCTTTTTTTGAGTACACACGAAAGCGACACCAATAGAGAATACACTTCATCGGGTGCACTACTTCCGATCCGTTTTCTGTCGCGTCTCGCTAGCAGCTATCGAACTATCTATCGCCTGCTTCACTGAAGAATTTTTGCCAAGTCATTCGACTGTAAATTTTTCTCCGCACATTGATACAGGTTATAGAACTAAAACTATTTTCTATGAAGCATGTGTATACAAAATGTCATATATTATTCATAGATTCAAAAAGAAATAATGTATTATCATATTTTTTTAAATTACCTATTGCAGTTTGTTGTGCGATTTTCAGGCGTCAAAGCTATGCAGTTATGAAGAATAGTTGAAGAGGAACGTACTGTTATCGTACGTCGTCGGTCAAGAATGCGAACGATAGAAACTTCCCTCGGTGATTATACAGAGCAAACATAGACGGAACACCGTACTATTGACCTGAGTCTCCATATAGACAGCTTTTAATATCATGAAATTGCCTCGACATCATTTAGTCGCAGCAAATATTACTTTAATCCGACAGCAATAAGGTTTATGCGCCTGTGCTTACGTGGAATGCAATAAAACCTTTGGAAACTTGAGACGCACGACTTAAGTCTTAGATGTTTCTTTCTAACTTATATCTAATAGCATAGGAAAACATAGTCTTGTCTCTGTCTCGTGAATGTCACGGCTATATATTGCAAAGGCGGCTACCAGCCGACAACGATGAAAATTCTTGGTACCTCGATGTTATCTTGCGGGTTACGTTTATGTTTAATATAATGTTGGAAGTGAGGAACAATACGAATTGGACCAATCAAAACTATAGTAATGCATAAACAATCTCTATAGTTATATTACTAGGTAAAGTTTTATAAATATTAAATATGTATCAAAAAATTAGAATTATACATGAAAAGAAATAAAACTGTAATTTTCAGCGAAATGTAAATTTTATAGACATTTGCTCCTGTTTAAGTCCACATTGTGCACTTCGTATAATTGTATAGGAAGAGGTGACGGTCGTAAACAAAGGTTGTGCCGCAACAATGTAACCCTTCTTAGCTAAAAATTTTCCGTGGCGTCGTTTACCTTTTGCCGCCGCAAATGTGGAAGGGCTCTAGTTTGTCACTTTTTACATTCACGTATATTTACTGTCGTTGGTCATAGGGCGGGAATGGTTTCCCTGTAAAGGTAGGTTTACGACTAACACGTGGAAAGTCAAGAGAGGGTATGCGATATTGACTATGTTGAAAGCTTACAAGTTTATGTGCCAGTGAGTTTGAATTACATACAATATAAGGGTGGTTTTCAGATATGAATTTGTGTAAATGCTACGTTTTTTGTTTTTATATTTGTTAATATATTATATGTTTCCAAAGATGGAAACAAGTAATATAAACATAATCAAAGATGCTATCATAAGTATTTTTTTATTGTAGGTATACATAATGCAGAAAACAATATTGTGAATAATAACATATATATCTTATATATTTATATCTTTAAACGAGCAATTCTTGTATATATATATATAATCTGAATCTCGGAAACGTCTCCAACGATTTTCATGAAATTTAGTATGCAGGGGGTTTCGGGGGTGATAAATCGATCTAGCTAGGATTTATTTTTAGAAAATGTCGTTTTATCCCTTTTTTCAGGCAATTAAAAAATATCGTTAGAATATGAAGGTAAATTTCGCTGTCATTGATAAGTTTATAATAGCTCTGATGTGAACCGGGCGGATTCAAAACAAGAAGATCCCCAGGTTCGAATCCAGATGTCTCCAGAACTATTTTTTTTTTCTTTTTTTTTTAAGTTTCATCTTTTGTGAGAAAATTATTATTGGGAGCCCTTTACTAACCGTATGACCGAGCTTTGCTCGGTATTTTACATTTTTATTTTTTGTAATTCATGTTTTTAGAAACTATATTTACATACGAATTACGAACTGATGATATATAAATAATATTTTTCGATCTTAACGAAATAATAATAAAAAAAATATGAACTGGTTATTTAAAATAAAAAAATCACGAGTACAATTAAAAACTGTTAGAATATTATTAGAATACGAAGGTAAATTTCGGCATAATCTACAAGGTTATAATAACTTAGGCGGGAAATCAGTATACCTGGGTTCGAATCCCGATGCCTCAAGTCCCATTTTTTTTGCTTTTTTTTTTTAAGTTCCCTCTTTTGTAAAAAAATAACTATTATTGAGAGCCCTGTACTACCTGGATGTCCGAGTTTTGTTCGGTATATTTTTTTTTTTTTGTTAATCGTTCTTTTTTTGGGAATTATATTTAGATACGATAGAACTGCTGAAATACGAATAATATTTTTCGATCTTATCTATATAATAATATAGTATTTTGTGTCACAAGGGGATGAACGTACTATTTTTTTGACCCTCATGTGAAATTGCCGCCCGAGCCGAAGGCGAGGGTAGCAAACATACGGGAATGGATGTAGTACTTTCGTCCCATGTTACACATACTTTTTTTTCCTCCCTAGGACGAAAGTTCACGTTTTGTCCCTGTGAAGCGGGGACAGAAAATGTCACTTTTGTCCCGCTTCACAGGGACGAAAATCGAACTTTCGGCAGAGGTAGGAAAAAAAAATATAAACTGGTTATTTAAATAAAAATCTCGAGAGCAATTAAAAGCTGCTAGAATATCATTAGCATAAGAAAGTAAGTTTCGCCACCATCTTAGATAAATTTATAATAGCTCAGGTGGGAAATCGGGCGGTCTCGAAAACGAAAGATTTTTCCTTTTTTTCAAGTTCCTTTTTTGGTGAGAAAAAATATTTCTAGGATCTCTTTTTATTTTTTTTATTTAAATAACCAGTGACTATTGTTTTATTATTATATCGGTAAGATTGAAAATATTATTCATATTTTATCAGTATATAATTTGTGTCTAAATATAGTTTAACCGAGCAAAGCTCGGTCATCCAGGTACTATATATATATACAGCAATCTTTATAATAATTTTCAATCACTGTTTGTCACCGAATTGAATGATGGATCGTCTTAATTTATTTATAAGTTGTAAGCCATCTTTTTCGTTTCTATGCAATTCGTACGAAATTGGCTCCCCCGGGACGTTCTATTGGTAAGTAGTGGGGTTTGTGATCAGTAAAAATATAAAATAAACCTGTGCTTTATACACGGTATGTTAGAACGATGAGGGTAAACAAATTGCGATACTTGTGGGCCTTATTACCCGTCACATCAATCATTGAACCCTAAGAGAGTCTGACTTTCTACGAAGCGTCTTAATTACTATGTTTATTGCGTTTTTATTAAACGAAGTATGGTTTGATGAAAAATATATACATATTATATTTCTTTATTCATTAGTCGAAAATTATCATTGAGTATATTATTCTTAAAGCCTTAAATTTCATATTTTTCTAGAATTTTCGACATAAAAAATGTTATTACGTAGCAATCAGATGTTTTTTTTTTTGTTATTTTAAATGTTGTAGTGGACATTATATTGTATAACCATTTACCATTCTTGAAAATTTTAAATTATTATCGACCTAAGTATATGTAAAAAAAAAATTAATAATATTCTAGTCTATGTCATATACGAAGAATTATGTTTAAAATAATGTGATATTGCTCTGCAATTTTTAAATTCTATTTATAGCGGGGAATCTTTATATCAATTTTCTATTACGTAGGGACAGGAAAAAAAGATGAGTAGACTTTATTAGTAGCCGTTTACCGTAACCGATAATAAAAAATGTAATCGGCGCTGTGACGTCACAGGCCACTGAGCCGTGAGGCGGGACTCGGGTGTGCGGCTGGCGCCCACAACGCTCCGCAAATACGAGATATAGCTTCGTCCGGAAATTCAATCAAGCTCGCACGGAGATTCGATCAAGATTGGGGTAATTAAAATACCTATCCACTTTTGCCTAAATATGATTCACTTTTGCAAACGTACACGCGTCATTCTTCAATAAAATTATCTTGAAAAGTTACGTTAGTATAAAATTGTACCTAATATTTAAAATAAACTAAGTTTAAATTTTTGCTTTTAATAGTCAGAATTTTTAAAAGAAAGTAATTAATATATATTTTAAAAAGAAGATTAACGTAATTATGAAGCCCCTCAGCATGTAGGTCGTTGTCATGAGTGTCTCGTGACAGAAAACTGAGTTAGCTCATGCCTTATTTATTGTCCACTATGGAAATTGAATATGGAGCCGATGCGCCGCGGTCGAAGGTAATTAAAAATACGTCACTCGCAGCCGACCTTTCAATTCGAGCATGTGTCGAAATTCGAAATGAATCATTTCCCGTTTATATTTGTACGTTACCGACGAAGCTCCGGTCCGTTTGTTGTTGTTTTGATCGAAATATTCTACGAAGCGAGAACGAGTACATTCACTGTTTTCTGTACGCTAAGCTGTAGCAATAATAATCAAAGTCACTTGTTTACTGAGTGACGATATATAATTACTAGCTGCTGCCCGCGACGTCGTCTGCGTGAACGCTATTAGATTACACGTTGTTACAGAATGCGTTGAAGAAATAAAGGTTCATTGCTCGTTCCCCGTATGTGATAGCGTGATGATAAGTAGCCTATATGTTGACCCGACTTCTAAATAATATTCGTGCCAAATTTAAAGAAAATCCATGCAGTACTTTTTGACTTTATCCCGAATATGTATACAGACAAACAGAAAACAGACAAACAAAAATTCTAAAAACTATATTTTTGGCTTCGGTATCGATTGTAGATCACACCTCAAGTATTCTTTTAAAAAAATATTCAATGTACAGTTTTGACTTTCCTACCATTTTATTATATGTATAGATTATTAGACACCGTCGAAATATCAAAAAAAAAAAAAGAAAGAAAGAAAGGAATAAAAAACATCTACGTTTCACATTTAATTGCCCTCAGTAGGTGAAAATGCTTTGCCAGAGATCAGAAGTGTGATTTTTATACACAGCACAAACACAAATGCTCAGACTACATTTGTCACGAGTGAGGATCGAACCCTTGACCGCCAGAGCAACCACTACTACTACCACCTCTCCAACCAGTTGTCACTGCGCTTGTTTACCTACTTCTGAACTTTTAATTCTAGATTTTACAATTAAATGCGAAATTATATAATATGTACTTGTTAAAGCAAAAACAACATTTCATTAATAATAATTTAACCTATCTACTTAGTCTCAGAAAGTTTCACTGTAGTACAGCTAATTTTGTGCATAAACGTTCAACGTTAGCTGTGAAAACAAACGAAATTAGGTTATAATATCAAAATATTACAGCCTAATATCGTGTGTTATTGTTAAGTCGGTGATAATATATATTAAATATGTATTAAATGATACATTAATTTACGTTTATAATATGTGCAATAATGTAACTAAATATATATATTTTAAATATTTCATTGTAAACTAGTAATTGAGCGTTAATTAGTATATTTGTTATTATTATTTGTCATTTATGATATTATTTTCCTAAATTACACTACTACAATTACAAAACTAAATATTTTTTCTAACTACTAAACTCTACTTAACTTTTACTACTAACTACTTAATTTTTTTCTAACTAAATATTCATTCGACATTCGACGAATAGTTGTCTAAAATAAACTTTTAATGAACAATAAAAAATAAAAAAATAAAAACCTATAGAAGATGATGAAAATTTGATTTTCCTTAAAAAATAAAACACACTTAATATCAGTTATTATCATTAAAATAAAAAGTTATCCAAAAATCAGTCTTGTCATGTTTAATTAATATTTAAAGTCCAAAAGGGACAGATTGTGGTGTAAAAAAACTAGTTTGGATCAAGAAATTGCGCTTTTCTTCATAAATCAAACCTGCCTCGGAAAATAGTCTTTCTGAATAAACAGAGCTTGCTGGTGTGATTAAGTATCGTTTAGCAAGCTTACGTAAAATGGGGAATCCATTCTTATTGGTACTCAAAGCCCACCATTCACATGGGTTTATACTTCCGTCAGCCTTTGCTAACGCGATGTAGTGGACGATTTCTTCAGCAGTGGCATTCTTGGGTTGCTCTTCAGAAGGCTACTCTCTTGTAGATTCTTCAAAACATGCCCAAAATAGTTAATGAGTTTCTGAATCGATATTCCCACTTTCATTGTCTAAGCGAGGTCTTTTGGACGCCGTTTATGTATCCGAATCACAATACTACTTAAATGAATGATAAAACTGTATAAGTAAATAAAGAAATAATAACGTGGGTGTTTGAAATTTAAATGATTCTGCAAGGTCGTTGTTCCTGCTTTATTTTCTGCTCTACTTGTTTTTACACCACACAAAATAAATTTTGCACTATTTTCTTCCTCCTCAAAATAACGCTAAACGTGAGATTTTTTCCCCGGTATTTGGCATGATTGATTTTCTTTTTAAGTTACAATTTAACTATTTCAGTCTTTAATTTCAATTGAAATTTTCAAAAATATCTTAACGACCTCATCAAGCGAGCTCATCACGAATAACAAACAAATGCGTGCCACCCAAACTAAACACAAGCAAAATCGATTGGGCGAGCATTTGAAAATGTAAAATCAGTATAATATGAAACTGAGTTGAACATCTTTGTTTTCTTTACTCATAATGGAATTTTTTTTTTTAATAACAGTAACAAATAAATGATTGGTAAGTTCAACTACAAGCGTGATATTATTATTTAATACCAAATAAATTGTTTTTTATACTCCTTTTTTATGTCGAATAATAATGGCGAGTTATTCGACTATTCGCCATAGGGAATGAAAATTAAATAGCAATATACAAAAAAAAAAAAAAAACAAATACAAATACAATATTATAAAAAAATCCTAAGTAGCGTACAGTTTGACGGCATTTTGCAAACGATTAAAATATACAACAATTTTGATTTTGGGTAAATATTTGGTGTCGTATTGTTAGGCAAGCAACTTCACAAAGGGGTAATCCCGTTGGCACGTGATTTTGTCATTAGGGAGATGTCTTATTATTCACAAAGTAGAAACGTCTCTGTTTTCATTTCGTAAATTAACTTCGGGTATAACCATAAAGGGGTTTTACTTGCGCAGGAACAGGACGACATGCAGATTAATTATATTAATAAAACATCCCATAATAGGTAATTGTCGTCATAACTCGTTATGGATTATAGCACACGGGTTCTGGTAACGACTATAACAACACAATAATAGATTAATAATAATTTGTATTTGTGGAATTTTATTTCCATTGTCATTTTAATTGATATCTTAATTTATAGTTTATTTTTCATACGAATATCTCGAAAGTTTTTAATCCGAGATTTTCAAGGTTAATCCATTTTATGGCTACAATAATACTGCATATAACTGCTGGTTATCAATCACACAGATTTATTTCAATATTAGTCGATAATAGATATTTTATTGTATATATCACAAAGATACAATAAAATAAATGAAAATCTAAAAATGTAGGTTGCAATAGGCTGAACAAATAGGTGAGGATTTCAATGACTTTAATACATTATGAAGGTCGGGCACATCTGGTCATCTTGGACGAGCGCTGAAAGGTGATTTATTCTCTGTATCCATCACTGCGCTCGACTGATACGTCTTCCCCTCGCCCTAATGGTATCGGAGTTTTGGGAGTGTCAATTAAACATTATATCATATAAACATTTCTGTATATGTACATGCACAATCATATACATATATACTTTTTGTTACATGTACAAATTTGTTATATTTTCGACCTAGGAATTTATCTATTTATATAAATAAAATTAAAAATAACATTTACTACATTAACAGTAATCGTAATTTTTGGAATAAGTTTTCTATAAAAAGTTTATTTTTTTTTCATCAAAAAGAAGTCAGCAGATGTGTTTTTGTATAAAAAATGCCAATAAAATTCTGACAGATGCATGGGTGAATAGACAACGGAGTCTTAGTAAATTTAGTAATAATTTTCCTATATATACAAAGTACTCTGTGGTAATAATCCTAAAATGAGCACAGAGCAAGGAATTTATATACAAACTGAAATGCTCACGGGCACTGAAAAAACGTTCCTACGGCCGGGATTGCATCTCTTTCTACCATGAATTCAAGGCAACTCGTAAGAAAGAGACAAAATACCAGTTGTCAACGAAATGCTCGGAACGATTTTTACTTTACATGTTATAAGCCAATGTCAACCCTATGTCAAATACTTCAAGGTGCATATTTGAATGTACAATTTTATTAAGTGAGCGTTCCAGTTATGATATAAATTCCTTGGCACAGAGGTAGACACCATAGCAGATAAAGTAAAAATTATAGAAGACACAGTTATATTATATAAACGAAGAATATTTATTTTTTACTATTTGAAATTCAGAAGGCAAGCAGATAACATAAAGCGGTCTGTAAGAAAAACGAATCGAGTTATTTGGAACAAATGCAGATCGCACGCAATAGCGAGAAGGCGTGGGCTAAATTCCATTAACGTGACACTTGCATCTTGCTCTAAAATTTGGCACAACTATGTTCGTAAATTAAATAATAATATAAAATTTACTTATTTATCTCAATTTTTGTGTATTTAACAGTATAACTATAATAAATAATTATGGAGGTTGAGGGTATTTATTATATGTGAACATAAATTAGTTTAAACAGTTATGTAATATGTAATAATTATTTTTATAATAAGTTTCATAACTATCTATGTTCTATGATATCTTTAAAAAACATAATAAGTTATTTTTGGTAAGTAATGCTTATTAGTACTTCTATAATATACATGGCGTAGTCAAATAGGTATACAATGTGCAAATTATGTTATTTTATTTCGGTGTTTCAAAACTAAGTTGATTCAAAGAGAATTAGTTATCTCGTTTTAATACGTTTTAGAAGCAATGTGTTGGTACGTTATTCACCTGCCTGTTCTCAATTCCCAATGGCCTTTCGGCCCCAGTCTAATTTAGCGTTAGTAGGATAAATTCGTTTAGCATTTAAATTATATTTTGGCCAGTGATTCAAACAACTGTGCCCTGAATTAATAATGTTGAAATTGTTTAGTCGCACAGAGTTTTGCTAGATTTTCAGATTGCAATTTGCATGTTAAACGTCAATCTGGCGGTGATGCGTTGAGCCCTATCGCTGAATATTAATGCGACGTGGAGATTTTGTTTTACTTTGTGGGAACTCGATTATGATGCAAAGTAGCTGATGGTGCTGATGCGGCGCTGACACGCGTGAGGGCGGTTGCGCACCGCGGCGCTGGGCGGAAGCGCTTTACGCTGAGTTCACTTTAATTGTGATGTGTCTTACAAATACTCGGTGGTATTAATCGATTGCTTAAGTTTTTTTTTGTCTATCAAAACTAAAGAAAGCATACTTCGCTTGAACTATGTACGTATCTAAATAATGTAACATTTAAAAACTTGTAAGTAATAAACAATCAATAGTTGTGGTGTATCTATAGACATTTCGAATCAAATTGACGCGCGACGCTGCATGCGTGTGATTGTAGATACGGAACTTTAGTTCATTTTAATGACGTTTCAACCGTCATCCGAGCAACAAATGATTTCTACCACTTTTTTTTTGTAATACAGTCATTATTAAAATTATATAATAATAACAGCTTTTATTATGTTTTGTGTTAAATCAAATAGTTTGTTTTCTTTTTTGTCGCATGAAATGTTCATAATATGTATTGACACATATTGTAATAACCTAATTATACACTTTATAAAGAGGATAAGTGTGGTTGGTTACAGTAGTTTTTTTTTTTCACTAAACCTTCCATAATAATTTATTTGACTTATTGCATACATACATTTTTTTAAGTCCTGCGATTTTATATTAAGTAAAAAAAAATATATAGGGATTTCGATTTACATTTTATGTAGGAGTAAAAATAGGTTCTGTGCTTGTTACTCGCCTGTCTAGTCTACGTAGTCTAGAAACTATTTATAAATTTAAAGGTATAAGTTTAGTCTATGTAGTTTATTATAAAATTTAACATCATAAGTAGAATGCAAGAATAAAACTTTGTTCGTTCGATGTTGGGGCGGTGCAAAGTATTCTATCGGATCCCTTATCAGAATCTGCTAGAATGATTTTTGATTTTTACAAGTTATCCCTTAGTGATTTATTTAATTAGATTTTAGTAATTGAGGAATTTTTTTTAAGTTTTTTTTTGTGCGTGTTGCAATTATTTTGTAAAAGTTACAATGGGACTGCCGTGTCCATGTAGGACAAAAGTCCCTAAAATTAATAAAAGAAAAAAAAAAGAATGCAACTAATATCTTGTTATTGCGAAGTTCTATTCGATTGTTCATTTAAAATTTTAAAGAAACATAAACAAAGATATGTATTTATACAAACAAAATAATTACATGTGTACGGTAATATCGCAAATCTATCAATATTTCTCTGAAAGGTATACTTTCTATTCCATGTTTTTCTTCATCATCAAACTCGAGATGAATATTAAAAATACAGCAATGTTAGATCAGATCTAAATCCATAACTTTTTAGTTAAGATACGCATTTTATCCATTGGACTTATGTCAATCACTTATTCGTTATCTGTGGTAATATATATAATAAAAGTGATTCGTGAAAATGGAGAAAATATGACATCTTTAGTAAAAAAAAAAAGGATTTCTAGCAACACTGCATATATTTAAGCCAGTGAAATGTAAAGCTGTGTTAGTATAAAAAGCCATCTATGTTAATACATAAATGCAAAGATACATAATTTTTTTAGAAAGCAGTGTAAAATATTTAAGGAATGCATTAACAAAGCCACAAATAAAGCTTTGCAACATACTATATCATACGCACAAAATAATTTTCTCTTTGTAACGAGTAATATTAGTTAGTTAATAAGTATTTATAACTTTTTTAGATTAATAAAGTTCTCTAAAGCTTCAATCAAAATCAATTTTTAAATTAAAAACTGCTGTTTATCTCGGTCTAACAATAACTTTTTTGCGAACAAAAAAAATAGCTTGTGAGTAGATAAATGGTTATAATAAATAATTTACTTATCCAAAAGCACAGATACGTTCAAGCTTAAAAATAAAAAAATTTAAATCGCGTGTACTAGCGTAAACTCGTAAGAAGTGAAACTTATAATAAAAAATGGTTGTCTATAAAGTCGGTTTACAGACGATAATTTTTACGTGATAACGTCATAAGAAAACATAGATGTAGAATTGTATACTTTTATGAATCGAATTGAATTATTATCACATATATAATATGATAGTGTGTATTACTTTACATATATATGATAGTGTAGTAGGTACTTTTTTTATATAGATGATAGTGTGATATTCAAGATTTTCCAATCTGAGTTATTTTGTTAAGAATAGGAATACGATAGGAAAAGTAGGAAATCAAGGGGAGTATTTCAAGTGGTACTCTCTACCAAACAATTGACAAATCACAAGACAGTAGGGGTGTGCGATAATTATCGATAATTCTTAAATACTCGATAATTTTCCATTCGATAATTATCAATAATTATCGATAAGTGTTATTCGATAATTTTGATCCGATAATTATCGATAATTTTCGCCAACTGTCGATAACTTTTCCTTCGATAATTATCGATAACTGTTCATAGGATAATTATCGATAACTATCGATAAAACGATTCGATAATCGTCGATAGTAAAATTATCGATATTTTTTATCGATGAACATCCCTACTTCTACCAAACAATTGACAAATCACAAAACAGTAGGGGTGTGCGATAATTATCGATAATTCGCAAATACTCGATAATTTTCCATTCGATAATTATCGATAAGTGTTATTCGATAATTTTGATCCGATAATTATCGATAATTTTTCATTCGATAAATATCGATAACTATCGACGATAATTATCGATAACTTTCGTCAAATATCGATAATTTTTATCGGATAATTATCGATAATTTTCGCCAACTATCGATAACTTTTCCTTCGATATAATTATCGATAACTGTTCATACGATAATTATCGATAACTATCGATAAAACGATTCGTTAATCATCGATAGTAAAATTATCGATATTTTTTATCGGTGAACATCCCTACTTCTACCAAACAATTGACAAATCACAAAACAGTAGGGGTGTGCGATAATTATCGATAATTCGTAACTACTCGATAATTTTCCATTCGATAATTATTGATAATTATCGATAAGTGTTATTCGATAATTTTGATCCGATAATATCGATATTTTTTAATTCGATAATTATCGATAACTATCGACCGATAATTATCGATAACTTTCGTCAACTATCGACAATTTTTATCCGATAATTATCGATAACTGTCGCCAACTATCGATGATTTTCGTCCGATAATTATCGATAACTATTCATTCCATAACAATCGATAATTATCGATAAAACGATTCGATAATTATCGATGGTAAAATTATCGATATTTTTTTCCGATGAACATCCCTACAAAACAGTTCGCGTGTAGATTGCGTAGCGCCACTGTCTCTTTTACTCGAACGCGGTCCGATGGAGTGTAAGACAGAACGCTTAGGCTTATCGTGCCTCTCTATCGCTTGTTCTGCGCTCTCGCTCACTAATTGTGACAATGATGACGTCATCTTCTTCGAACGGGCACCCCTTCATCAATTTACTAGACGTTATCACGTCAAAAACAGTTTACTTTTTATACGATCGTAATTATATGAGTCCTGTGTTTGCGTTCGGACATATTTATATTCGAATTACCTACTCACTATAGAATACATCATACAATAACTGCAAACTTCTATATAGTGATACTTAATTTCACTCAAGAATCTTAGAGATTGCTAGCGCAGTGGCTGCCAACGCGAATTGAATTTCGTATATCGCTCGAGAGCTGCAAGTTCAAAACCCTGCGAGAGCCACATTTTCTAGCATTCAAAATTTGATATTTGATTTATTTAGTTTAAGTATTTATTTATATATATAGGATTTCATCTACTACGACTCGGAATCTTCCTTGCGCATGTGTTTATTGAAAAACGACTGAAATACGCAATAATCAAGAACAAGATGGCGCGTAACGCAAGATGGCGCGTAACGCAAGATGGCGCGTAACGAAAAAATCTTTCCAACCCCGATAAAGAAGTTTCACTTCCAAAATTAAAAAAAAATTGTACACTTATAGATTGCCGTGATCTTGAAAAGAGTTTGATATAAAGTATGCTGTGGAAAATTGTCAGAACGCTTATGTTTCTGCTGAAAATTTTCAAAGTCATTAATAGGTTTTTTTTTAATAAAAAGAGCCTGAAAATGAGCGAGTGCTCCAGTTGATGTAAAATGATGACCGCTGCCTATGAACTCGAAGCGCCAGAAGAGCCGCAATTGCGTTATTGGTAAAAGAGGATGGCTGGCTAAGCGGCAGGAAGTTAAGGGTCAGGAATGAGGCTGTTGGTTTCCGGCTCTCTCATTTCCCGTATAAAACGTAGCTTTAGTAGCTAATTATGCTGATTTTCTGTGAAACTGCTGTCTTTAAAACAGGCACATAGAAAACAATAGACTCGTATAGTTACGTTCTACCACAATATGATTTCAAATGAAAGCTTTATAATCTAAAACTTTAATTAAGTAGGCAGGACTGTGAACAATACAAGCGTAGTAAATATACTATAGTAAGAATTTTCTGTATTTGATATGGCAGTGATAGTTTCATTAATAAAATTCAAGGTTGGCAAGTGTGAAAATTTTTCGCAACTTAGGGGAAGTTAGTAATGGTGTATGTGTTGGGGGAAGAGGTCAACTAGTATTTAATCTAGCGTGAATGATTTATCGATGTTTTGAAATATTGTAAGTGAACTGATTGCGTTTTTAGACTTTATTCACACAGTGTGATATGCATATTATGGATGTCAACTTTTTTTTTGATTAAGTAACTTATCATGTAGCAATTATATAATAGGTTTAATAAACCATCAAGTTGTCTGACAATGTTAAAATGGATTTTGGTTGTGATTGGAACAAGTAATGTTGAATTATGTGTACCTACCTACAATTTTTTTTTTTAAATATAGGTAGGTACACATACTTAGGTAGGTTTTTTTTTTTTATGTGTTAGTTGAATAGGCAAACTGGCAGACGTGCCACCTGATAGTAAGTGGTCGACGTCGCCCATGAACATAAACTAGTTTACCTGGAACTAGCCCAGCCAACTCATTTATGTGTTGCCTATCCTGAGACATATGATGTTAAGTCTCGGTGCCAGTAATTACACTGCCTGTCTTGCCCTTCTTTCCGAAACACAGCAAAGCTGTTTCACGGAAGAAATAAGCAAGATGGTGGTACCCATGCAGCCGGGAGCGCGGCACAGCGCATCCCTCCCATTATACATTCCCATTATACATTATACATTCCCAGTATACATTTCGTCTCGGAATTCGATAAAAAAAAATACGTATGCAATAATGAAGCATATATATCATTACTATTTGAATTATTTCTATGCAGAAGTCTGGTAAAGACATTCTTAAAATAATTAGATAAGTAAAATTAAGCCTAATAAATGTGGGATCTAAGGGATGTCCCTTGCCCAAAATTTACCTACTTGCTTTAATTAGCTCGCAGCGGGCCCAAAAGCGGTCGTTTTTCTTGTTTAGCGGTAATTGATAAAGGGCTCGCTGGACGGGCCGTACGAAATGCAGAGTATTTAAGTATACATGCCCCTTTAATAAAAAGTTAATTTAAAGAGAAATATTTAATCGTGAATTGTTAAGGGATTTTTTATGGGAAACTATTATTATTATTTAATGTAAGTAGTACCATAACGAAGTTATATGATTATTTTATTTATTATATTGTTTAATTTATTTTCAATAGTATCGTGTAACTTGTATTTAAAAAAAAGCGATTTGTACTTATAATATGTCAATAAATAATAATTATTATTATATTAATAATAAAAAAAATTACTTACATTTACAATTACGGAATTGTTCTAAAATATGACAAAAGATTGTGAGCATTTTTACGCTGGCTTTCATTAAGGACATAATAATATGACTGAATTTATAATGGTTGAATATTATTAATATTGGCGTTTTTTTAAAAGATTAATTAGAGTTTTTACCGATTCTTCTTCTTAGCAGAATATACATTGCGAATTGTTAGTAGCTTCACTTTAACTATAATTAATTAAATAATATAATAAAATTACTCTGTAAAATGACGATTCAAAGGTGTTTTCGAAATCTACTTAAAGAATAATTGTTTGAGTCAGATTTTGTTATTATTGAAAATATGTTATTATTTATTTTTATTAGCTAATAATTTATACTACTCGTAACACATTTTATTACATAGATCCAAAGAATTTATATCATAACTAGAACGCTCACTTGGTAAACTTGTATATTCAAATATGCACCTTGAAATAAACGACATAAGGTTGACAGTTCTTACCAACATGTAAAGTGAAAAATTGTTCCGAGCATTTCGTTTTCAACTGGTGTTTTGTCTCTTTATTACGAGTTTTGCCTTGAATATATGTTAGAAAGAGACGAAATCCCGGGTTAAGGAACGTTTTTTGAGTGCACGAGAGCATTCCAGTTTGTATATAAATTTCTTGCATAGATCTATACTCAACTACTATAGACTTGTTTTTTAAAATAAAATCACGGAATCGAAAGCTACTATAAAGATCAATTTTTAAATACATAAAAATTTGAACCTTTTTACTTTCAACTTTTTTTTGATAAAATTAACAAATCCGGATTTGTATTTTTATACTTTAAGTATATGTAAATATGCATCAACTCCTAGCTGTACTCGCGATTTCGTTCGCCCTTGCTATCCCTTACATTAAGCCTCTATGACAAAGAATAAATTTTAGCTTAAAAGGAGCATAACGTTCAAAGATACTGTACAATCGGTTTTCAATCTATTTGGAACTAATAATAATAATTATCATAATGTCTTTAATTTATAAAGTAACAAACCGAGACCTTGAAATATTTACAGGACAATCTTTAAAATATCGTCACACGATCTTTGAAATTTCTTTCTATAAACAATAATTAATAAAATCCGACTACGCGTTAATGAATTACAACTAGGCACATATTTTGATTTTAACCTTCTCTCTCAAGAAAACCGTGTTGAATTTCGACATAAAAAGTATCCAGTGTCAGATATTAGCTGGGTTCGTTAGGACCTCTTCTCCTATTTGAAGAATGGTTGGAGCTTAATCCATCACGCTGCTCCAATCTGGGTTAGGGAATACATATTATATTCCCCTACCATGAGTAACGATAGCTACAGGTGTCTATTATAATAACAGAGACCAACGCCTTTACGTGCTCCCTGACGTGCACGGTGCTGCTTACCTACCGGAAATAAAATATATGCCATAAGGTGGATTGATTACATATACTTAACGAATGTCAAAAAAAATTGGCATTTGAATTGTAATAATAAATACGTACGTAATGTAGTTTTTAATTTTGATAAAAGTGGCTGTGACATACGGACGGACAGACAGACAGACATGACGAATCCAAAAGGGTTCCGTTTTTGCCATTTGGTTACGGAACGCCAAAAATGGCTTCCACAGACACTCGAGACTTAATGATTTTTTTTCCTTATGTTTTTTGTTTTATTATTATTGTTTTTGTCATTAATTAGATACATAATAGGTTTATTATAATTTTAAAAAAGTTTATTAACCCACTTAAAATCATTCTTTTTTTTTTAAATTCAAAATAAAGCTAAAATTATGGATCCGTGTCAATAGCCGGGCCAGAAAATTTGGAATGTGTGTATCCATCAAACCGCAGTTGAGCAGCATTGTGGATGAAAATAACCCCTTTTCAACCTCTTCCTTTGTAACAATAAGTTACTACACTAATTTCCTACATATATAGAATACTCGTAATATGGAGAAAGCGGAAATACCTATTATTACTTTTTGAACAATATATATAAGGTCTTATAGGTACTATGTGAGTTTGGCTACATGATACGAAGAGAAAACTCGTTTTGAAAATATTTTTTGGGAGTTTTTTGAAAACTTAACAAAATACTTAAAAACTTTTATTCTGTAGTAATAACTATAATAATTCGTAACTCCTATATATACTCTATATTCATTTAGTAAATTAAAAATCAAAATTTATCAATTAAAAACTTCCGAGTAATTAAGCTCGGAAATTAAAAAAAACTAGATCCACGTGCCCACTACATCACTAAAACTGAGTTGAAAGGACTCCAAAACTCAAAATAAATGTAAAACAAAATTAAATTTCCTTATATACCTGACTTTATTTTACATACAGTATATAAGCGTTACATTACAGTATATAAGCGTTAGTTATATTTTATTAACGTTAGCAAATTATTAATTTCTTTAGGTCTTAGCAATCCTAAAGAACGATTATCCTTTCTTTTTTTATAAAGTTTATTTTTTAATATATGAATGGAGATTATTCGATGTTGGAATTCGCATGACGAATTAAGTATACTCATTATTTTCATATGTTAGAATAGAAAACTGTAATTATGTTCGAAAAGCCTATAGAAAATGTATGTAATGTCGCATTTGTATCTATCTCACAGTCTACATCACAGAATGAGTGCACTCTCAAAAATTTGTAAGCTCGGCTAATAAAGGAGTAGGAAGGGAAAAAGGAAAATGATAATCCTGTACCGCTTTCTCCTGGTTCTTTGAGGAACAACAATGTTGGTAATAAATCAAAATATCTCTTCAAAATCCAGAGTTTTCCATTAACTTAATAGTTCGAATACATATTATATACTTTGACTTAAATGTTTATTTGAAATATAATACCAAACATTCTTAGAAATTTCATTACTTATTTCAAAAATCGAGTTCGTATTCTGTGATTAGTAAAAGTTTAAAAAATTAATATTAACGATATTATGTTAATTTTGTAACAGAGACTTAAGTTATTGATTATAAGTAAAAAGCGCAGAAGCCATGTTAGAAATATTTTATCGTGATTGATGACTTATTCAGGTAGAGCGATGGAATAATTTATTTACGAGTAGAACATTCTGTATATTATGCTCATTAAATGATGAAATAACACAAGCATATTTATATAAATCTAAACAAAACATAAATATGTGACGATGAAAGTGAGAAGACATAAGTACTTTGTAAGATATTTAAGGTACCCATTTAAAATCTTAAAATATTATTACTATCCCAATTAATTCAATCCATCCAATAAATATATATACATATATATATTGTAATGGGTGGTAATTATTAATATAATGTAATGGTGGAAATTATTTAATATAATTAATAATAATCTCTATATATATATTTATATAATCTGGAACTATAAGACCTAGAGACTTGAAATTTGGTTGGAATATTTTTTTTTGCCGAGTAGAGGTCAGCTAAGAACGGATTTTACGAAATTATCTATCATCTATAATCCTCTAAGGGGATGAAAAAGGGAGGCAAATTTTGTATGGGACAACGTGATTCCTTGGTCCAATCTACTTCAATTTTTGCATAAATATTCTTTAACAGAATTGATTGAAGACGTGTTTCGTATTTTATCGAAATTCATCCTCTAACGGGATTAAAAGGGGATTGAAAGTTATTTGCTTCGAAGTTGATATCAATACTCCTTAGTGCTTTTGATTTAAATTACATTTAATTTAGACTAGGCTGATACGGCATTCTATTCTCTTCTTCCAGGCTTGTACGTCACTTATTTTATTACTACTAGTAATGCATCCAGGCTCCTGGGTTTTAGCTTTCATGAGGTGGTGCACCGCCAGAATGGCACCATAGAGAATAGAACCCGTATCATCCAAGTCTAGGTTGCTATCCAAATAAGGATGTTGTGTACCTATTTAATAGGAAACCAAATAACAGACAAAATTTCATCACATTTCACAAGACGTGATAATAAATATTTTATATGAATTAATATTTCTCCTTTAAATTCCTGTGAAATAGCCGATTTAAAATTTCTATATTCATAAATATACAAAGGATCAATTTCGTTTCGATACTTTATCGTTCTACTCCGCCATTGATTTCGAACCGGCGCTCTGTCTCTGTATATAATTCACACTCTAGCAACCTTTTAAGTGGATTGAATGAAAATATTAACAAATTGGCCTGCAGGTGGATTAAACAGTAAATTCTCATATCCTCATATTAACGTTTCCCCTTTAGCGAAGGGTGACTGGCCTGTGGCGGAGGGGATGCAAACTCGGCGATTGCATTAAATCAGTACTACTATTGGATTAAATCCGTATCATATTGTGTGCTATCACTTCCTATAGTAGCATAGTAGTGGGTTAGAAGACGTAACGGAAATTACGTCCAAAATTATTTAAAATTTTTGTACAATATTTTAGGATTAAAATAATTACGTATTATAAACAGAGTGTTATAATAAATAAGAGTGAATAATAAATTTAATATAAGCCATTTGTGACAAGGCTGATGTAGCTTGTAGTAAAAATGGAAAATATGTATATGTGTAAATTAAAATGAAAGAGGTGTTGACATACTTGTATCGTACAGATTTTATATGTACGTTATAATTTATTTTCAGCATCTACATATAAACGTGCGAAAGTGGGTTAATCTCTTCTTTTTTAAAACTAAAAGCTCTTTGTTTATACATAGTAAAAATATATGCAATTTTATGGTTATTTAACATTAATGTTATTTATTTTAACGTCGCTAAGTCGTATCATAACTAAGATACAGGTAAGCAATTATATTATATCTATAATTATATTATAGGCTTTTACCAAAATATTTATTTATTAACTTCGAAAAATTTATTAAATTTACTTTATCGTTAAAAATTGATCGTATATATTGAATTATTGTATCATCGAAACCCCTTAGATATCATTGAAAATATAAAAACGAATAAGATCTCTGTAATCGTGTGGCGATCGGCAAGGTAGGGTGATTTGATTTGGTCGTCGAAGCCCCCGATTCGAAGAGTTCCTTTTTTGAGGGAGGCGACCGTGCCTACAGAACTGTCGCAAGACCAATATTCTCGAGGAAATTAGTTTATGTAAAATGTAGAACAGGCACGAAAAATATCTAAGGTAAAGTGTACACAGAATATTGAAATCAATTCAGTTTGCCGTTACGCTTGCGCTATAAAAGTTGTCTTCGCGAAATAAAATTACATTGAATAAAATACTCTACGTTCGTATTCAAAAAATTTAAAACATTTTAAAACATCGGAGTACAAATGTTCTTCATTTATGCAAAGTTTTAATATGATTTGCATAAACAATTAAAATATCAATTACTCGGTAATCATTTCAGTGACTCAACAAAATTCAATTAAGCCTTTAACTATAGAGGTGGAAAACGTATTCCATATTCGGTATTAAATTAATATTTGTTAATTATGAATAGATTGTATTCTAGTGTACATTTGGATGTAATAAACTATAAATATTTTATTAAAATTAATATCTATATTTTTAATTGTAATTAACACTTTTTCACATATTGAAAACGTTAATAAAAAGTGAATTGTAAATAAGCTTTTAAAGCTAAAGGCACATTTTTTGTATACATCCGAATGGATAACGCTTAGTATATATTGTAGTGCTTATTAACGAAAAGAAAGCAGATTTACTTTTTATACTTTTAATAATACACGTTTATAATACATCACCTAGTAGAAACGAATGTAAATTGATTATTAAATATGATTTCCAGAGTGAACAAAACAAATATTAAGTGACTGTTTCAAGCAATTTCTACTACTTTTATAGTTCACAAGGATTTTTAAGTTATTACCGAAAAATTAATTAATTCATTTTTAAATTTTTAATCAACTTTTTGATTTATTGACTGCTATAAAGTCAAATGGAGACTAAAATCGTGCCGAAAAATTATTATCATGGTTAAATTTTCTGTGATAGATGAGGAGTGATAATTACTTAATATTTAAAGTTAGTTCAGTTCACCTCATAAAAATACAAAGAACAATTCACTCAGATCTATTGAGAACATTAAATTATGCAAAGCTATGGGGCGTTGTGCCAGTTCAAGGATATGTTCGAATGCAGCCATTGCGCATCCAATTATGTTTCAACCCTAAAATATTAAACGATGTGATTCGAATATAAATTAGCGAAATAAATCAATATTTTGACAATACAAAGAAAATTTGCTGTAGTATTTTGTGAAATTTTTTACTTAAAATTTTGGTTATTTTCTCTTAATTTTAAATTAAATAACGTTGTCAATTCTTTTAGATTTGAAAATGTAGTAAATTTCATTTAGGATATTCAGTTTGGACATTATAATAAGTTGCTCGTAATGAAATATTTCGTGAAAGCGCTACGGATGACCATTCATGTAACTTCACGAAACTTGTAGCACATAATTGTGTTCTGTCGGTGTCATAACCAGTCAGTTGGTCTAAACTTCGATGAGGAAACTTCACAAGATTACGTATATTATCTTACAAACTATGCATAAGTAAGCAACCAACTGTAGTTTCCATACAAATAGCACAGGATCAGAAAAACATCAAAGACCATTTTGCAAGGCAAATTATTTGTGCCAAATCCAAAGGTTGCGGCGTCTTATAAAACAAGTGAAAAAGGTGGTCTATTTATATAGACTACTAATATATCTGCTAGACTAGCCTATACAAATACACTTATCTACAGTCATATGTCATTACCGAAACCAATGAATTGTTATTTTATGTTTATCTTTAACTTAACCTTGATCATACTTGGTCTAAATAATTCTTTTTTTATATTATTTTGATATGATCGTATAATATCTATGTAGACTTTGTGTAGAATTCTAACATAATAGATATTGTTAGTTAGAAATTCATATAAAAGCTTAAGATATAAATGCACACGTGTGTTATAAGAGCAAAGCAGTAATTAGTGGATAATTAGGACTGTTCTCGTAAATCCATAATGATTATGTTAGCTGGAACCAGAGACGATACAATGGCGTTCCCCATCAACTAAATGACGACCATGGCAATGCTGCATGTTGTACGCAATATCTGAGATTTATCATTGTTTGTCAGAGCTTAAGCGGACTAGTTTCATTATTAAATTGTTATTAGTAACTGTAGTTATAACTCTTAAATGTTTTAGAATTACGTTTTTCAATAATCTTACTTTCTTGTGCTCGTATGATACTAGACATGTTTCATAAAAATTTGGATACGAAACTTGTGTTTATCGTAATCCTTGTTAATGTCTTACAAATGTAGAAACCTAAAGTTTCACTCTTAGTTTTGACAATTAAATATTATTTGACCTAATCTATAATTAACAGCATTGTCAATATCATAAAAATATGATTGTGCATAACACGGTGAGCATATGCAACAGTCATTGAACCTGATCTGTGATAAAAAGTTCGCGCGTGTTGACAACAGACTTTGATAATAAACAAAATTTGTGCATATATGTAAATTGTACATAATATGTGTATGTGTTGTGTTTTTTAATTAATTTAATGTATTTTTTGAGCATTATTATAAAAAAAATATTAGCATTCTGTACTTCTTCTTCATATAAACTTTAACTGTGCCAAATTTCATACTTCTCCGTTATCATAATTTTCGTAAAAAGAGGTACAGTTTTTGCTTCACGTATTAATATCTAATAATAAGATGTACGAAACGATTTATTAACATTTTGTAGGTATCGTTAACTAATTGGATAAAAAAAAAACAAAAAACAAAAAATACATTACATAAAAATCTACATTAAAATATATTATTTATCATTATACGAGTACAATTTATCAACTGATTTTGATGGTAATTAATTTAACTACTAATGAGAATTTAATTTATACGACGACGTTACTACCGGTTAGGTTAAATGGTATAAAATTAAGAATTAAGTTTTTGTATATTGAAAAATATTATCATAAGTGTATATAAGTATTTTGTCTTGTTTTCCTACCAAAAATTTACTGTTTGAAACTTCTTAGTCTCATCAACTACATTAATGTTACCTCAACTACATGAATGTTACCGAGGCCCTTATAAGAGAAATCAACAAAACTAATTTTAGCGAAAGGTATTATATGTTGAATGTTTGGTCTAATTACTAAGTACATATACAATACAATTAATTTTTTTTATTGAGAAAGAAGTAGTCGTAATTTGTTTCGGTAATATACTTTTACAAAAAATATTCCATGGAGAACTCTATTGCTAACTGCTACAATTAACAGCGAATGTATATAAGTTTTTTTAAACAATGCAAAAAAAGTGATGTAAAGAGTGATGGAATATTTAAAAAAATGACTAAGCATTATATATAGACAAATAGGATGTACGATATTTGTAAAGGTGGGTGCACCTCATGGGTCCGGCTGTCTAATGGCGCTCCGGCCTTCCGGTGGGGAGTAAGAGGCATTTAATCTTGGCTTGAGTTATGTGTTGATGTCGGAAGCCCGGAAAACTGTGTGCCCTACTAATTCTAGTTTTATTATTTTCTTTATCCACTGTGAAATACGTTTCTGTACTTAATGCGAGAATTAATTACACATAAAAAGAAATTACCTTCAAGTATCATATAATGATAATTAATCATTGGGGCTTCAGATAAGGCCGTATATAAAATATGCATGTAAAAGTAAAAACATAAAAATGGATATTCTAGATGACAATAGATATTTTATTTCATTTTTTAGGATCACATTAATAAGAAATTATAATTATAATAAGAAACAAACAGAAAAAATATCCACTACACTATTGTATTATTTATTATTATATATGAAAACAATAGAAAAACTAAAACAGAAATTAAAAAAAAAAACATGTATCTCATATATTTAAGAAAAATAATATTAAACAAAACAAAAACAAAAAAATTACCCTTATACCTCTTTACGAAATACTGAAGTACGGTGCTCTTTGATAAAATGAGCTCATAACAAGAGAATTCGAATATCGAATGTATCAAAGTAAATCGAACTCCTATAATATTACTAAAGGTCATGGAACTCTGAAGAAACGTCTGTAATCTAATATCACCTATTTATCTAGGTGTACTGGTTTTGTTAAAAATGGGCACCCGTGGACGACAGTATTCCCTGATGTAATTACTGGAAACTCGGCTGAGCGGATCCAGTAACACAATGACCTTCCCGATAAATGTTGGTTCCAAGTTTAAGGTGATTTTAGAATGTGCCAATTTGAAAAAAGAAATTGGATTCTTTAAAATATTAACAGGACAAATATTAAAGAACAATGTATTTACTTAATACGTATATGCTTCGTAAATTACTAGGATAATAAATTAAATTATTGAGTCCTGCATGACTTGGCGTCAGTACTGTGATTATTTGAAAAAAATAAATAATACAAGTAATAAAAGTAAATCTCATATTTAACTCAATGCATTTTTCTCATTAAGCTATTTATAACATACCCGTATAATATTTTCCAGATTTTTCTCGTTTCCCAAGGTACCTTGAATGTACATGTAATGATATACGGTGAAATGAAACTAAATCTCCAGCGGATTAGAATATCAAATGTGTCTGCCTAATCAAAACTCTGTCTGTATATCAAAATTGTGATAATGTCTTATCAAAATATTTCTATTACATGCAGAAAGTGTTAAAAAATGTAAGGCACTTTATAAAATAATACAATAAAATAACACATTTTGATTTGTTAAGAAACAAATTTGATAATCGTTATGGTACATAATATCGCTAGGTAATATATATTTTCTTAATTTAATAATTTCTTCCTAATTCATAAGGTTTTTTTTTGTCCTAAAGACTGTTTTTTCAACGTATTTCGTTGTGTTCTAGTTATAAACTTCCATACTATTCTTGTAGTTTTTTCTATAAAAATGTCTATTCATGAACTATCGGAAAAGCGTCTCTGATCCCTACGTTTGCTACAAGTTATCCGTGTAAAATGCCTTTATTTAGGGTTATCAGATACTGTATATTAACACAAATTGTTTTGGCTGAGTGTTATACCACCTAAACATAAAATAATAAATAATCATAAATTTAATAATCCCTTTTTCAATTATTAAATTTACACGAACGTATAACAAAATACTATTGTTTTGATCTATCTATCTTTTATCTATCAACTTGATTTGTGTGGAATACCGCTTTATCCTATATCAATTCCGTATTATTTGTGTACAATAAATAACTATATGTTCTATTCTAGACGTTAAAATATCTTCATGTTGAATTTTATCACTATCGGCTAAGTAGTTTGGCCGTGAATGTGTAACAGGGAGGCAGACAGAAAAACTTGCTCATTTTTAATTTCAGTATAGAAGTATCGTTATCGATCGCACCGAACAATTCCTATTGTGTCTTTTTCATCTCACGTGACATTGGTAAAAAATAAATAATTGGTGTCAAATTTGTACAATTAAAATCAATTTACCGAACTAAAATTATGCTTTAAAATTATCTTTTTAAAGTATCTTTAAAATATTTTATTTATAAGTTACGAAATTAAGTTTATTATTATCATTATAAAACTAGTCATAGGATGGAATTTTATATAAGCGAAGATTCAGAAAAATATTAAAGAAAAATAAACTTACGACGGTTTAACAGTGACACTACACTTAAAATGAAAATTTTCAACTACTGTCCCCTGATAAAATTTATAAGTTTTGTGTGTGACATCCCTAAGTGATTGTTTCTTTCTCTTTCGCTCCCACTAAGCGAGTTGTTACGCCAGGGTAGATGCCATAAACAACGTCCGTGTGAGCTCTAGTTAGCCTAACAGGTTTATCCCAACGAGTCGAAAACATGCAAAGAGGACACAGTAAAGACAGTACAGTAACGTAAGCTAAACACTAATCTAGCAAAGTTTGCGATTTTCTGGACTCTCTTTTATGTAACTTGTTTTTAGAACTTTCTTTTAAAATCCTTGGAATTATATAGTTTTCAGGTAACTATGCGATGTCATTATGAATTTAAGTATTAATGATATTAAATAAATATATCATTAATACTTAATATTATATATATACAATATTATACTCGTACGTTTAAATTAGGTACCCAATGTAAATAAATACAATTATCTTATATCTTTAAACGAGCAATTCTTGTATATATATATATATATATATATATCTCGGAAACGGCTCCAACGATTTTTGTGAAATTTAGTATGCCGGGTGTTTCAGGGGCGATAAATCGATCTAGCTAGGATTTATTTTTAGAAAAAGTCGTTTTATCCCTTTTTCACAGAATTAAAAAATATCATTAGAATATGAAGGTCAATTTCTCTGTCATTAATAAGCTTAAAATTGTTCGGATGAGAATTGGGCGGATTCGAAATCAGAAAACCCGGGTTCGAATCCAGGTTTCTTTTTTTATTCAAGTTTCTTTTTTTGTGAGAAAGACTAATAGTTTTTGAGAGCTCTTTTTATCTTTTATTTAAATGGTTATTTAAGTTCCTATTATTTTACTATTATGTCGGTAAGATCGAAAATATTATTTATGTTTCATCAGTATGTAATGTATCTATGTAAATATAATTTAATCATGGTCATCCAGGTACTGTTTGTAAAAGGAGACGTTATATCATAAACATATCTACGTGTATCTTATGACATAAAACTTGTCGGTTTTATTCCAGCTTTTTTTGATTAGAGTATTTAGGTAAGTACGCAGAAGAAGAGAAAAAAATTGGTTTTATTTTTTATTTTTTGTGGAACCTTCTATTCTGTCCTCCAGACATCTACTTGTTAAAAAAAATGCTTTAAACTATATGATAACAATGATATCAAATATATAATATTGTTATAATTTTTTTGTCAAATACATTTCATCGAATATCTCTTGATACCCGTGAATCATTTGGCAGTTGATCTGAAGGGAAAATAATAACCTATCAAAAATGGATTAGAGGAATAAATAGACAATAGGAAACGCCAGAAACGCTAAGAAACCGTTAAACTACTCTTGCTTCTTTTATAATTCGATTACTGTTATTACCTAGAGTAATTAAATGATTAAAAAAATCATTTATATAAAAAAATAAAATAAAAGTATATACATATTTTATTAAAAACGTCCATGTACGGATTCACGCTTTTAAAACTCTGCAGTAGGAAGCGCTACGGTAACTCAATAACGCTTGCAGGCAACGCAGTTATGGTCAATTAAAAGTATGCTGCTCTCTGGTCGATGCCGAATCGAATTACCGCCCTGTGGGAGTACGAGAGTGAACCTTGAGACAGCCCACGCAAATAACAAACAATGTTAGTTAATTGAAGTACTTTCAAACAATGGCTTGATCTATTTTAAATAATTAAATCCTGGAGTTGTCGTTGTATATTAAATTTTATATTATGATTAATCTTACAAGCGATAATAGAATTTTTGATATCATTATGTCACTGTTATTTTACTTATTTACTTTTGAACACATACATGGAGGAAAACACACAATTTTCTATAGAATGTACTCTGTATATTCATAACACGGTATAAATACTGAGGATTTAAACGAAACTCAGCAGAGCAATTCTTAGGGATAATCAAAAACAGTACCTTCATATCAAGGTCTGCGTATTCTATGTAAAATTAGCTGAGAATTTTTTTTTATTGAACCTTATTTATGTAAAAAAATAAGCGAATTTTATTACAGATGCTGCATTAAAATTCGATTTAAAGTTCGATTATTACTAAATTTATTTAAATATCCACTTATTAAAATACATGTCATCACTCATTTTCTATTAATAATCCGTTTAATTAAAGAAAAGTTGGTTGTACTGGTCGTATCTGGCTGGTTTTAATAATAATAAATATAGGACACTACGAAAAAAAAGTAAAAAAAAACAGTTTTCTTCCATTTTTCCATTGTTTTTCTGTCCGTCAAAATGAGTGGATGTAACGTGTGGATGTAGTGAGCCACACGAGCTTACTAAAAAAAACCTAAATAATCGTGTACTAATTTCCGATTATCTATTGAAACGTAATGAAACTGAACGATTTTAGAAAAGATTGATCACTGGTGAAGAAAAGTGTATCAACTATGACAAGAAAGTACGAAAAAAATTATGGTCAAAGGGTAGTCAACCTCCACAGACTGTAGCAAAACCCGGATTAACACACAATAAGGTGATGCTGTGTGTATGGTTGGGCATCGTTTATTATGAGCTTTTATCGCCGCGCAAAACCATCGATTTGGTTCTCTACTACCAACAACAAGTGAGACTAAAGCAAGAAATTGAGAACGGAAAAACGGCTGGAATTTATCAACATAAGAGGAGTGGTCTTTCATCATGATAACGGCAGACCATACACATCTTTGGCCACAAATCAAAAATGGAGAGAGCTCGGTTGGGAAATGTTAATGCATCCACCGTATAGTCCTGACCTTGCACCCTCAGATTTTCACCTGTTTTGGCCTCTTCAGAATTATTGGGCTATTATTATTCTTTGTGTTGTTTCTGTGGTTTAGGTAAATATCAATAGAGGACTGTCAAAACTACTAGTCGCATTTTTTTAGTCAAAAATCTCAAGATTTCTACAGGAACAGGATTATGTCATATAGGTACAAGATGGTAATAAATTGTCGAACAAAATTACATATATATATATTATTAAGTTAGAACTACTATCAGTACTAGCGTTATTATTATATTTTTTATAGAGCAACACGTCACAATTTGGACATTATAAAGCTTTGAGGTTGGTTAGAGTTTCACTGACATAAAGTGAAAAAATAATCGAATTGAAATAACAGGCATGATCCACATCAAAATTAAATGTACAGTACCTATTATAAGAACCGGCACTAAATAATTAATAAAATGGCCTATAATAAAAAAAATATATATATATATACATATATTTTAAAATTATTATTATTCAAATATTTGTTTGAAGGTGTATTACTGTCATATAATGAACTTAACAATAATTAATAAATGTGATAAAATGATACAAACAGTGATTCTCTGCGAAATAAAAAAAAAACTGAAGCTGAAAAATTATATTTCGTCTAAAGTAAGCCAGCCAATATTTCATTACGGGGTAATTTTTCTGAATTGTAAAGGCGCTGTTGCTGTGTAAGCATATTTGTAACTAGCTGTAACCGCAACTTCGCTCGAGATTACCATCCCTTTTAGACTATAAGACAAAGTACGTAGGCCAGCTTATGATGTAAACAAATATTATTATACATTCTGAGTTTCAAGTTATTTGGACCTATAATGATGAAATAATAACTAAGTATTATGATGTCCGTAATTTCTGAACTGTCAAACCAAAATCATAAAAATATTTAGCGGACAATCTTTAAAATATCTCCTTTGTAACAAAATATAAATATAATCTGATCCCACATTAATGAATAATAATTAAGTACACATTATAACTTTCATCCCTTCTCCCAAAGGAACCGTGTATTTTGATTTTCCAGATAAAAAGTACCCAGTGCCTTAGCTCGTAGTATGAATTCAAAAGTGCTCAGTTTAGTTGAAATTCAGTAAATAGTTTTGACGTAATATGCTGCCAACATTCAGACAAAAAAGAGGAAAATACGATTTTGGCTTCAGTATCTATCGATCAAGTGTCCTATCAGTTTTATTAGAGGTATAGATTAAATAATTCTTCGTGTTTAGCTCATTTAGTTTTACGTCATTGATAGTCAATCACCGACTTAAATTTGTTACAATATATTGTTTTAGGAAGGAATACTAAAATGATGTATTTTGCGCGATAGTACGACAATAATAAGTATATGTATATACACGAGTCACTGTGTCACTGTTATTACTATGTTATCATAGAACATATTATCTATGCATAGTTTCTTGCGTCAGTTTGTCATTTTGATGATGGCCCGGCGCAGCGGTCACAGCATTGGCTGCTGCGCTAGCTGTCGCAGATTCGATCTCCGCTCATGAAAAATATTTGTATATACCATACGAATGTTTATATAAAGTATGGACGTTTGTATTTGTATTGTGTATGTTCCCGGACCCCCGATGCTGGATTTTAATTGTAGGTACTGGGTGCTGTTACGTGTGAAACGTTTATTTTAAAAATCTCAAAAACTCACTGATCAGTACACTTCCAAAAGTGTAAATTGTTTAAGTAGTGTACACAAACTGCTAGATTACTTTTTATACAGCTATTTGTTTTTAAACACTTGTAGAACACGAAAAAATATGAGTGGAAGTATATTTATTCTAATTTTTAACTAATTGTAAGCGAAGTTTATGCAAAGTCAAATATAAAAAAAAAGAAAACAATGTAATCACTGATGTAATATTCCAGTTATAATGTTTTTTTAAATAAGATGCATAATACTACACATTAATATAAATTACAGAATATAAGAAAATTACATTATGAAAATGTTGATACACTTTTCCAATCATACGCGATCGTCTGAGCTCCTGTAATATCTAATTTAAACTTAAAGCGAGGCTGTTCGGGCGCGAACACAAGAGTTCTTCCGTGCGTCTGAATGAGACAATGTCATTAAATTAAAGTTTCATTTGTCTTCATTTGCTAAACAATAGCAATTATACAAAGCCCCACAGCGGGTGAGTAATCAAGCGTCCCTTTAATTAAGTACAGAAACAGTGCCAAGTAATTGGATCTGAACAACTAAGTAAACAAATCGAAATAGAAGGTAATAAATCTAGCATACACCTCTCCTGGCGTCACTGAGCAATGGTCTTCTGTCAAAAATAACTCTTCGCTAATCAGAAACAAAATTCATTATACGATGTCTTTGATGCAGTTTGTTCTTGTAGGCTTGATTTCCTTTATCTGTTAATGAATATATTTACAAATCATATTTGGTAAAAACTAAAGCTACATTATTTATGATTATATGTTGACAATAATACAGCGTTTTTAGGTTTAGTGCGTACTAAAAAAACAAAAAAATTATAGTTACTAAGAATATTCGTCAATTTGTAAACAATACCTACTTAGATACTTTGCGCACTGCGAATATTATTGTTTCTAATTTAAAATAGTAGATGCGAAAGCTATGATTTGCCATTTTTACTATATAAAGCGGTAAAGAGCCTCAGTCAATTTTTAACATTTGATGACGTTAGATGTGAGACGTTATCAAGAAATACATACGCAGACGCCACCTACGACCAATGTCAACCACTTCATCTTTTAAAAGTCACAGACTGTATGTGTTTGGTCTCCACTTTTCTATCTCCTCTTTTCTCTATAATAAATAATAGTGCTTGTAGAAATTATTGTCATTGATTATTCATTTTGAATTTTATAATTTTAAAATTAAAATTTATAAAGCGCGTTACCTAATCTTCATTACTAGGACGACAGAACGTAGGCGCAGGAAACTCGGTCGTGTGTAACTATACTTGTGTAAATTAAGGTTAACAATTATACTGTGTCACTTATTTTTCTTATAAAACCTTTTACCGAAAAATCGTTGGCTCCCGTACCGAGTGCATGCATATTGCCACTATCACAGTCCTAGTAGGCTGAATCCGATCCCGCGGCAGGCTCACATATCTAAATCCCACCTCACCAATAAATACAGAATAAAGCTTCTTGGGATAGTGTTTCTCGATCGTTCGTTCGCCATTTAAGATCACATGTATGCGTTGAAAACAAATCACTGAAAACATCTTAGAGGACATTTTCTGAACAAACCAACAAAAATTTTGAAATAGTTACAGGACAATGTTCTAAATATGTATTTTATATTACACATAAATATTAGTTGGAAATACGTTAGAGAATGGAAAAAGTAAATATTGTCTGCCACACACTACATTTTACTTTGGGTAATACTCGTAGTAATATGGAATGTTTATCATATTATAACTTAGCTGACCCGGCGAACTTCGTACCGCCTCAGTACAAACAAAAGGCGGCGTTATTGCTAAAGAGCGATCTCTTCTAGGCAACTTTAGGGCAGAAGAAATGGTATATTGATGGTATAAGTGTACTATTTTATTTCATACAAATACGATACATATAAAATAAATTAAGTAGTAAGAGAAAAGAATGCAATAATCATAATTATCTATATTCTTTATAAAATTATAAAAATTAGAAAAAATATTGAATAAAAAACCGTGAGGAGGGCGCTGACAGCTTAAGCACGGGTTATACTAGTTCGGTTGCAAATGCTTCAACTACTTGGGCATTTATGCATGTTAGCCATTTTTTTTATCAAAACATGTTTTTTGTACTAATTTTTATTATGAGAATAAAGAGTTATTATTATTATATTGACTTATCTGCGAGTATTATGTAGGTACCTACATATGTGTATAGTATTCATCTGTAAAATTACGCCCGGTGTACCTACTTATTTTCGGCTTCTTGCATTTTTATAACTTTTATGCGTTGCCCCATAGGCTTTGGGGAGGGGCAGTGGATATAAAGTTTATTATCAACAGTAAAATGTTCTTATTACTCGTTGTTTTTTATAACGTTTTTAATATTTTTATATTAATAATAAATTTAGTAAGTATCATATTTCTATTTTTGTTATAATATCAACAATAAAATTTGGTACATACTACTACTCGTATACCGATCCGCTAAGTGATGTAATGTCATATTTGTATACATTACTATATTCATAGGATCATTTTCTTTATTCCTCTATGAAATATTTCTAAAGCAATTGTCATGTATGCTCCCTAAGATATCATCAAACAACCTTACTTTTTTTTCGCTGTTCGCGATTTGATTGCGGGGATTTATTTTTATGGCCAGATTTATAGACGGTTTCGCGAAGATTTGCTGTCCGGCAAAATTTTGAAGCTGAGTCATTGTTGGAATAAGATAGGAAAAAATTTAGCATCGTTTTAGATGGCTACACGCTACAGCTGTTTTGTTGTTTTACTTATAAAAAAGAAGAGTCCATTAAATACTCCTATTCCATTTTGTACTCGCTAGAATTAAACAGATGAGATAATAGTGCTCTTGTTAAATTTACGTCTCTATGACCGATTTAGCGGTTCTCGTCCCTTTTTCAACAAATGATAGTAATTTCCACGCGGAAATGCATCGAAATGGCAAAATGGCCTGCTAAGCGGTGCCCATTTGCGGAGATTGCTTTCCGGGCTTAAATTTTATACCAGAATATTTAATGTTTTCGAAATGCTATCGTGACCTGCACATTCGTTGCAGATGCTTCGTGAGAGTTGAAGGAATTGAGGTATACATATTATATTCTAAATTGGTAATTCTTCTTAAGTTAGCTATACTGGCCACGACATAATATTCTGTGTTAATACAATTTTTTAAAAATACTTATCAAAATATATAACCACAATTTCAAAATTATTTTTATTTTAAACGTAGCGCTATGACCAACGTACGCGAAGCTATACGATATGTAGAAGCGATGTACTTTAAATGCATGCAAAAACGCACAGTCAACAAAAAGTTAATATTTTTCAATTAGGATTTTTTTTCTTGTGCGATATTCTTCAGTGCGAGTGAGGTACAGGTAGTGCCGAGATACAATTATTTACATAAACTATTCAAGTTATTATATCATAATTGTCAAATGGGAGAAGTTATTGTATTGTTAGCAGGCGATTTCCACCAGACTTTACCAGTAGTGTCCAGAGGATCGCGAGAGGACGAAGTTAAAGCGTATAGTGAAGTATTCACGACCGTTCTGGTGTAGTAGTGCGAGTAGTCGCCTCAATGCGGTCTCAATGCCTGTGGTCGCGGGGTCTGCGTTTATGTCCTTGTGGGTTAGCCGTCGGTCCCGGTTGTTATCATGGATACCTGGTAATGATCGTTACTCATGAAAGGGATATTATCCGCCAACCCGCAGTGGAGCAGCGTGGTGGATTCAACTCCAACCTTTCTTCTATATGGAGAAGAGGCCTTCGCTCAGCAGTGGGTTTTTTCACAGGCTGATACAGTACAGAAGTATTTGTGTCCTTCAGTGACAAAACTGAGCCTTATCATAAATATGAGAGTTTATCTAAGGGGAGATGTTACAGCCGGACAGATCTCAGACCTGTTGCTTAAAATAGGAAATGGTGATTTCCCGGAACTGGATAATAATACAATGAATGCGTGTATATGAGTGTGTATTTACCATAAACAAAGCTTAAAGTCAAACTCTTATAGTATCGAGAGTATACTTGAAGGAAAGCTGCTTTTCTCACAGCCAGTTAGTATGTGGCACGTTCCCGAGTAGCCTGGTGATTCTAGTACCCGAAGGAAAAACAAAAAAAAAAAAAAAAATTTATAAAGAAATACTGAGGAAGGTGTAGTATTTCGATTTCGTTGTAAAAAGATAATACCCCCGTGTAACTTTTACCAGATCAAAGGCCGAGCTTCGTGTTTATAAAATATAACAAAAATTTATTTTATTTTAATATTTATTTAAACTTCAAATCACCACTCTATAATAAAAATTGTTATATTTTATAAGTATTCAAACATTTTAACATAATAATTCAAACTTAACATTTTAACAAAATCAATAACGTAAAAAAAAAAACAATTAAAAATCCTATTAGAACCATTTTCGATTTCTACGCGGACGAAGTCGCGGGCTAAAAGCTAGTCTAAGTATATAAATAGAGTATAGAAACATTCCGTCAATTTAAATTAAAAAAAAAAAAGTTAAAAATATAATTTTTAAACTCTCTATACAATTTTATTGCTTGTTGCTATCGGTATATCCTTATGCAGTTCGTTTTAATCCAATAATTCCACCTCGCTTCGCAAAATTGCAACTCAGGTATTCTGTAAGTCTCAGGTAGTCTGTAAGTCTGCTTTGTTTCAATTTCTCTATATTATATTTTATACTATCCTATTATTATATTGTATATTATTATATGACTACTTATTACTCATATCTTTATCATCATCATCATATCAGCCATTACAAAAAATATACCCCTGCAAAAAAAAAAAAGCCATTGGATGTCCTCTGTTGAACGTAGGCCTCCCCCATCAACCTCCAGAGCGACCGGTTCAAAGAAGCTTCCATCCAACGGCTTCTGGCGACTTTCCTCAAGTCGTCCGTCCATCTATAATAGTATCGTCTAATATATATGTAAATAGTATCGTATAATAGTAATCGTCCATATATAATAGTAATGTTATGTCTACCGAGACATTAACTTGTAATAATTTGACTTATTAGTTTTAAATGAAATTTTTTTGACATTCGTTAAGTGTGTAAAATCACCTTATGACGAAATAAATATTTTCATTTCCTTTCATTTCATTTCATTTCATTTCATTTCATCTCGTGGACGGCCGTCCCTTGAGAACACTTTGAGGCCCCGATTCCGCTCTATCGTTTCTTTAATACGTTTTGTATTAAAGACACATATATCGTGTCTCAGAGATTTCTATATCCGTCTGTTGACCCACCTATATGCTTCAGCGTCACCAGAGGATTTCAAGTTTAACAAGCGTCGTTCTTCCATATGATTTGAGTTTTTGGGGGCCGCTTTTACGGCCAGGTCTGTAAAATCGACTCCCCATTGTATGGACAGTGTTCACCAACCTACTGTTTATATCGTTCACAGAAACGCAATAATCAAGACAATCAAAACGATTAAATAATTTGAGCTTTTTCGAGAGATTGAAAGCTCTCGGGGTTTTGGATATGTGCATTAGATGGTCGCAGTGTAGACTTCATCAGGCGTAACCGTTCCAGTTTAACACTGATATACAATGTGCCTCTAATCAATAGGTGGTCACTCCCGGTTTTCACCCTATGGATCACGGAGACGTCATTGAATATCTGTCGTCTGGTGGTCATAATGAAGTCTATTTAATTCCTAGTGGAACCGTCAGGGCTCATCCAAGTCCACTTCCTGTGAAGCGACTTCTGGAAGAAGGATTTCATCATAAAGAGACCCTCCTTCTCCAGAAAATCAGCCAGCCTCTGACCCCTGGGGTTGCGCTGTCCATATCCAAATTGCCACACTCTCAGCTCATCGTCTCGTCTTTTGCCTATCTTCGCGTTAAAGTCCCCCATGACAACATTGAAGTAGGTTTTATTCGTATGTATGGCTTTACTGATGTCCTCATACATAGCCTCTACTTCTTTATCTGGGTGTGCCGAGGTCGGTGCGTATTCCTGTATGACCTTCAGTCAGTATCTTTTAGATACTCTGAGTATAAGGTACGCAACCCTGTTCGACACACTTCCGATGGTCACAATGTTGCCAATGAGGGACCTGCGGAACATAAACCCGACACCTGCTTTAGGACTGTTGGTCGCCCTCCCGGTAGTCGAATAGGTAACCGGACTTCAGAGTTATCGTGTCTCCCCCCTCTCTTCGGACTTCAGATAAACCCAGTATATCCCATTGCAACCTGTTAATTTCCTCTTCCGGCTCCACAATCCTTTCATCGGATCTCAGGGTCAGGCACCCCCTGCCCGACCGTTACCCGGGCCGCTGCCGTAGCCGGCAATAGTAGGGCCACCGGGGACTGGAGGCCTAGGCTCTTTTTTACTTATCATAATGGGGGGAGGGAGTTTGCAAATACTCGCCACGCTTGGCAAACGTGTTGGCGAAAGCAGTGTGTTATGCCAGGACGTAGTGACGCTGCGGGATCTCTCACTACCGAGCGTCGTAAGAGCCATGCTCGACAGTGAGAGATCGTGGCAGGCGGCGGTCTCCTTCTGCGAAGAGGTAATGACGCAGAAGGAGATTGCGGAGCGGGCTAGGGAGGATGACGCCTCTGCTGACCCGCTCCGACGCAGACGCACGGGGGTAAGGAGGAGACGGTTTCCCCACCTCCTCCCCCCCCTCGTAATTATGGGGTCGCTGGCCGATAGTCGGGGGACTTCGGCCAACTTAACAGCGCGACCCCACATGTCTGAGGGATGGCCTTTGTTGTGAGCAAGGCCGCCCACCTTGTGCCGGGGCCCCGGATGTTCATTCGGGCCTAAACGTTCCATGGTTGGGGAAAGGCCTCTTCTTTATATAGGAAAAGAGTTGGAGCTTAATCCACTATGGTGCTCCACTTCAGGTTGACATATATTTCCCCACCTTAAGTAATGTCTATCAGCTATCTATGATAACAATCGGGACAGACACCTTTACGTGCTCTTCCTAGTTCCTCTCCACAAAGCCATACACCTAGATAAAAAATATATAATAAAATAATTGTACAAATACAATTATCTACCCCAAGTAGAAATCGAATCCACTACCACGAGCGTTAAGGCCACTACTCGCACCACTATACAACGACGATTCTAATAGCTAATAAAAACAAATTTTCAAATTATTAAGACACAAAAAATAAATCTTAGTAGCGTCTTTGTTTTAATTTCATGAAAATCTTACTAAAGCAATAAAATAAAGAGTATCTGCTGCAAATGATTAGATGAACAACAAAAATTAAAGTAAAAACTAGTTTTTTCATATATATTTTTTACTAAGTTCAGTTTGTCGTCAAATTGGTCTTCAATGTAGAAATCCACTTAAGGCCAGTATATTCGAGCGTTGTAGGTATTCAGCGCTACCTCCCTCCCCGCGCGACTAGTTACGCGAAGTCTCCGATCAAATGAACTCTCGATGACCCCGCGCGCGGCGACGGCGCACGGAAATAATTAAATATATAATTTTACAGTAACTTACTAGGTTTTTTTTTTTACTTTAGGTTATTTCATAATTCATTTTTGTTTTCGATCCTGAAGGCACAGTATAAAATGCAACATAAACATTTAATACCTAAGAGAAGTAGATAAAAACCATTATTTAATTTTTTATGGTTTTATAGCTAAAAAAAAATTTACTATTAATATTTTAATTTATATTAATTATCAGTAATTTTTTTTTTTTTTGTTAATTAATACACTTTACAACATTTAATACCTAAGAGAAGTAGATTTAAACTTTTTTTCTTCTCTTAGGTATTAAATGTTTATGTTCCACCTATTACTGCCACCAGGGCCCTGCGCTGGGGCTCCCAAGCGGCGCATTCCTCCAGGGTGTGACGCGCCGAGTCGATTGGCGCGCTACACTCGTGGCAAAATCAGGGGTGGCTTCTCGCCTAGCGATTTGGTGCAGGTACTTACCGAAGCAACCGTGCCCGGTAAGCACCGGCGACAGCCGAAACGTAAGGACCCTATGCCGCCTGTTGACCCAGCGACGAAGGTGAGGACGTCGCTCTGTCCATTGCCTGTCTCAATTCGTTGTCGGCACCTCGCAGGTTAGTCCCATTGTCGGACCAGATTTGAGCAGGTTGTCCTCGTCGAGCTTTCATTCTTCTTAAATTCATTATCACTGAGTCTGTGCTCAGTGACGTCGCTATCTGTAGGTGGATCGTTCTTACAGTGAGGCACGTGAATACTGCCACGTAACGTTTCTGTTGGCTGCGTCCCACGGTGACTGTTAATGGTCTGAAGTAGTCCACCCCTGTGTATGTGAAGGGTCGCTGATGGTGAGCTAGGCGACACGCAGGTAGGTCTCCTGTTCTCGGGTGTGGCGGGATCGCTGCCCTAATCCGGCAGTGTAGACACTGTGGAAAGAGCGTTCTTGTGACGGGCCGCAGGCGTAGTATCCAGTAGTGCTGTCGACATTCGTTCACAGTCACCTCGACTCCCGTGTGATGCCTCGTTCTATGCATCGCTATGATCCACAACTTCACTGTGTGATGATTTCTATCTAGTATCATCGGGTTTTTGATGGCGTTGATAGTTGCTCCGCGGCGTTAATACGACTACGGACTCGGAGGGCTCTCTCTGCACACTCGATGCTCAGCTGCTTGAGGCGACTGTTTCGGGTAAACGACTTCCCGTCTTTAATGCTTTCTACTTCATTTGGGAAAGATTCTTCGTGGACTGTTCTCATGAATAGGTCTTCAGCTTTCCTGATAAGTTCCGCGAAGACCGGACGAACCTCCAAAGTTTCTTCGAGCTCTACTCTTATTTTCTGGCGTGTTTTCAGCTTCTTGTTCGTCCTTTTCCAGTCTGGGTTGTTATGTTAACGCGCTTTTCTTAGTCCTTTTATAGTTGACTCGTTGTGTATTGGCTCGACAGAGTTCTATAAACTGTAGCACTCGAGCCGTCGTGTAGCGGAGTCTGTTCCAGCTGGAGTACCGTGTGCAGTCTGGTAACCCTTCTTTGAGTCGCGGCTGTTTACGATCGGTGACGTGATGAGTCCTTTCTTCGCCTGTAGGTTCGGTTGACGACGACAAGGCGGACGTTTCCGTGGGCCAGGTGGACTCCGGATGATCCGATCCGATCCTACCGACTGCGCCATGTAACGGTCTGCTCTTTATTTTAACATTCATCCATCCTTACAATTCATTATTGACCTACCCTCACAATAAGGAAATTCAGGACCTGTTTACTATCTGTGACCACTGCTGAATCCCGCTGGTACGTCCCGCGCCGCGTCGTCGGCTACGTTTAGCCTGGTTGGGACCCATCGCCATTCGCTGACCGTCGAAGAATCTTCAATTGCCGCTAGCTGCTAGCTAGCCGCTGTTAGGTGAAAATACTAATATAACTTATTGAAATTTTGGATATGCTAATATATCGGTCTAAGATATCGATGACAATCATTATATTCTAGCTAAAAATAGATTGAGTGTTCATTAAACTTACGAGTACTTATCTGATCGCTTTTCTAAGCTTACGTAGTTCACGTCTAGATATTTTCTTTTTATTTCTAGTTTTATTCCCCATTTTATATCTACACTACACTGCTATACAGTAAAAACACTTCCAACGTTGTTAGAGTACTAACTAAACTAATCTAATAAAATAATCAATAATAATCTATACTAATAGATAAAACTGAAGAGTTTGTTTGTTTGAACGCGCTAATCTCATGAACCACTGGTTCAAATTTAAAAATTCTTTTTGCGTTGGATAGTCCATTTACTGAGGAAGAATTTAAGCTATATAACATCACGCTACGACTAATAGGGGCTGAGTAATAATAAGAAATGTTACAAAAACGGGAAAAAATAATCTTTTTTGAGAGCTTCCGTTGCGTCCTTTATTATTTCTCTTCTCAAGACATTTTTTAATTATAGTTCCACTTTTAAAGTAAATATAACATCACTCTTTTACTGTAAATTTTCGAAAAAAAAAACTCAGTAATATGTTGAACGACCCAAGAATCAAACCTGAGACCCCTTGCTCGGCAGTAACGCTTGGTACCACTGGACCAACGAGGCGAAAATATTTAAGTACGTTTTTCCCTCAAATTAACGCGGGTGAAACCGCGGGGCACAGCTAGTACTAAATAAAATTATCCAATCTATTTCTCAAACCACACTATCCATTCTCTGAGGATAGAGAGGTTCACTGGCGCTCGAATTCCTAAGAGACAAGACCGGACCCTATACATCGGTTTTCACACAAGAGGAAAAGAAGACGTTGATAGACAAGGGATACGGCACCGGACAGGGATCGAGCGTCATGACTATCCACGAGGCACAGGGACAGACACGCGAGGCAGTCATCATCGTCCAGACAAAGACTAGGAGGCTGCGGATTCATGACAGTGTTCCGCATGCTGTGGTCGCGGTGACCAGGCACACAAAGACCTGTGTCTACTACACCGACGACGCGACGGTGGTGATGCAATCGGTCGTTTTGTCGGCCTCGGTGGAGGCCACAACAAAGGAAATACTCGAGCACACCCTCAAGATGGCTATACATAAAAGAGACACCGCCGTCATTGAGGATGTGCTCGAACAGCTTCCCTCGGGGGATGGCTGCGGCAGAGTCTCCAATAAATAATACAAAAATAAAGAGCCCAAATGTTAATGTAGACAAGCCGTAAAAATGTGGTGGCTGGTATGTATGTACTAACAAGCAATGAAATATTAGATTATATTAGATCAAGGAATAAACGCATGTACATAGAAAATAAGAAACATGATGTAAATAGATGTAAGAAAAAAAAAGACAAAATAAAATTATATATATATATGTATATATATATATATATATATATATATATATATATATATATATATATATATATATATGTATATGTATATATATATATATATATATGTGTGTGTGTGTGTGTATATGTATATGTATATACTATATATATGTGTGTATATTTGTATATGTAAATTATATTTGTAAATAAAGATTATGTTTATTAAAAATGATTATATGTATGTAAATATGATTATATGTATTAAAAAAAATTATAATAATAATAAATAAATAATGGTCAGTATACGGACTCGCGTCATAGAGATCCTGACAATAAGTCTAGCTAATGTAAGTCTAAAATAGTACGCATGAAACTATATTAACAATCTTATACATTTAATTAAAAAAAGGCACGGGCAAATATAAGCCCGTGGATATTTTTGTTATAAAAAAAAATCCAATCTTTAGAGGGGGGGGGACGCCGCCAGACAGCAGAGATACAGGTCCTACTTCGATGACGCCTCGCAGGCAACTAAAGTAGTGATGCGACTCGAGTCACTTTTACTCGAGTGACTCGAGTTGAGTACGGAAAAAATCATACTCGAGTGAAAAAAATATTGACTCGAGTTAACTTGGACTCGAGTTATCACTCGTCGAGACAAAGAAGTAAAAATATGTACGAGTGTGACAAGCCGTTAGTAGGGGTGTGCGATAATGATCGATAATTCGTAAGTACTTGATAATTTTTAATTGGATAGTTATCGATAAGTGTAATTCGATAATTTTCATGTTGTGCGATTCAATAATTATTGATAATTTCGTGTTATTCGTTAATTATCGGTAATTGGTTTTGGATCCGATAGGTATTTGTGATGTGTTGTGTTTGTGATGTGATAATTGTGATTCGATAATTATGGTTCGGCGGATGACCTTTTTTTAGGTATTCGGATAAGGCTAGGGTGTAAACGTCAGTACTGGAGGCCGACCTTCTTTTTTTTTTTTTTTTTTTTTTTTTTTTTTTTTTTTTTTTTTTTTTTTTTTTTTTTTTTTTTTTTTTCGTCGTCCGAAAATGTCAGTAATTACTCGAGTCACTCGAGTTACTCTAAAACCACTCGAGTGACTCGACCACTCGAGTGGTACTCGAGTGACATTGCAAAATGACTCGAATGACTCGAGTGGTAAAATTGGACTCGAGTCGCATCACTAAACTAAAGCGAGGCGCGCGGGCCGTTTTCTTATATAATTTAAATATTTAATATTTAAAAAAAATAGAAACATTTATTTAAAAAAGTAACCGTTAAATGTTCTACTAAAAGTTATTACCTATTTTTACATGTGAATATTGTAACTTAAAATCTGATATTCTTCGAATAAAACTCGAAAAATAATCAAAAACATCCTTTCTTTATGTTTTTTTTTATCGAGTCAAGTTACAATTATCGTGTTTTGAACCGTTGAATAATCAAGAACGTTTGTTAAACTATAACATATATTTTTAACGGATCAAAAAAATGAATATTACTATGTTTAAAACTCTATCAAAAACAGGTGATTTGGGATATACTGGCCTTAAAGGAGCTATATTTCATTTTGTTGCAATTTAGTCACGAGCAGGCGAGGTTTGTGAAGTACACTTACAGTTTACGTACGTACAAATAGGGCAATTCACGTTGCAATATAAATGAGGGACTGGCTAACCTGGCTTCAGACTTCATTAATTGAATAGATACGTTCGCTGCTCGCCTCAATCCAACCTTAATCACTCTTGAAAAGACTCAATAGGATACCTACAGCTTCTCAGGCGCGCAGCTAATATAGTGTACAGAGAACCGCACTTTGATTTCGATCTAGTTAGATCTAGCTTGTCAGTCTTGATATTTAATCGGTATCTTTAGCTCGCCCTGATTTGTAAGATTTTATAGTAAAATTATGTGAGACCTGAGCCACTATCTTATCTGTTTCAGTAATATTAAGATATTTATATTGTTATATTTCAATTAAGATTGTAATATTAAGATAAGGTTACAAAATCTGAGTATAAACATTGCGTATCTGGCTTCAGTGAAAGCAATTACATACGCCATAAGTGTACATTTGCAATTAGCGAGTGGTCCAAAAACGTGCAAATCGTTAACCGCCGCCACCCAGAGCCGTGTCTCTGCATATTCATAGCCTGTTTAAAATATTTTAATACGGGTCGTACCTACGTTCACATCCTCGGCTTTCTACTAATGTCAAATTTATTTTGAAATTAACAAAAAAATTACAACGAAAATTGTTTTTCAATGATAGCAGCTAACATCCAGTTATCATTTGCTTTCCATACCGTAACAAATAATTTAAGACAAATATAAAAAGTTACTATACTTGTATATTTATTTTTATAATTATTTTTATTATTTAGCAGTAATGTGGTGTAATTATTTAATAATGTTCTGTGTTCGCGGGTAACGGACGTGGATCGATGTACCTAATAAAGGAACAATTTACGAAGCTTGATTGTGTTATATTTTATAATTTCCCATTCTTTGCTCCTTGTTATCGGAAATTTCTTTCGCTTTCACCCTCTTCCAGTCCGAATCCACTTTAAAGGGCATTTATGTATAAGGTATCCGTAATTGGTATTATTGCGAAATATAACGTAGAATTTCTTTGTTAGGCGTTGTCCAATTAAATTTTTTATTTTGCCAACTTAAGCTAGATCCCCGATTTTGTGAAGTTAAGCAATTTTAAGCGACCTTTAGGGTTCCGATTTGTGACGGAGGTAAAAGACAATCAAATTATAGCGGGCTTTAATTTTGAGTGGCATCGCGTCTTCGCTTGTCGATAGCGATTTAAATGAAGCTTGCAAGAATTTTCAATTAGCGGGGACACTGAGCGATGACTGACAATTGTCTCTGGCGGAGTCTTCACCGACCTCATTCATCTACATTTGAGTAACCGAGTGAAAAAGCAATGAGCCGCGCTATTGCCTCTCTTTACGCATAAATTCTAAAACAGATTCACCCTATTTTTGTGTTTTACGCCAACACTGCGGTAAAAATATATTTATTCATAGAACCTATCATACAGGGTATGACGGATGAGACAGATTTATTAATGAAATGATGTACTAAGAATGAGAAATACTGTGAAACACGCTTTAATCAATGGGAAAATAATTGGAATTAATTGCTTTTTGATGATTGTTTCTTCTTCTCTTTGACGGGAGAGAAAATCTTGGTCTAATATTTACAGTAGAGTCTTTTAATTTTAATTTTTAATCACTATTCATCAAGTCGGTTATAAAAATGTTATTAGAAACCACCGCACGCTTTTTGCCTAAATTGAAGTTATACTTAATATTTCTTTTAAATTTTATAAATATATCGTAGTTTTTTTAATTTGTTTTACTCTTTTTAAATCGGTAGCACAAGTGAACAGCTTAATACTCAATTTTGGAAAGAATGCTGATAGTTTTTGAGATAAGCGCGATCAAACAACAAAGCAAACTCATTGATTATATATTATTAGTGTAGCTAATTATTATCACCATCGCTATTTAACATGATTTTTGTGAGATTTCATAGGAAATAGAAGAAGTAGCATGTAAAAGTTTCCGATCAATAGTTCGGAGATATGACTCTCCCTTTTAATGCAAAACAACATTCCTTTGCGTTATATTCGGGAATATAACGATGCCATGAAATCTGTAAATTATCTTCAAAATGTCAAATGGCTCATAAACCCCATGTTATATGCTTGAAAATTATAATAGAAGCTAAGCTTGAGTATTATATTATACGAATGTTTGTAATATATTTTCGAACTGTTTTCTACTACTATCATTACAAATATATTAAAAATAAATAAGGAGATGAAGAAATGATTGTAATTGATTAGGATCTTTAATATGTTGTGTTTAAAGTTAAAGCCTTGTTATTTAAGAATGTCACAGATTATAGGACTAACGCCGAGTTGCACGAAACAAATTTTAAATTTAAGTGTTTATTAAACTAATTTAATCACAAGAATCGTGATTATCTGTTGCACGAAACCTACATCTGATTAAGTTAACAAAAAAATTTAGTTTAATTAACGACCTATCTAACGGATGATTAATTCCAACAGCTTTAAATTAATCATAAGATCAACTAATTTTAACACTAGGTTTACTGGACGCGTCATTTTGACGCATTTCGATTTTTTTTTAGGAAAAAAACAGAAAACCTTCTCATTTTTATTTTATCTCTTGTGCTGACTTTTATCAGTTTAAAGTGGAAAATATATATTGAAGCCTATTTTCTTCAAAAGTTTTGAAATATTGAAATTCTCTATGTGGTATACCTATCTCTACGGAGTGCGTCAATTTGACGCCATCGTAATGTAAATGTAAAAAGTTCGAATCTCATTCGCGCCGCATTTTTTTTTTCCCGAGAAACGAAAATATGAGTGCTGAGGCAATAGCTTGATCTCAAAAGAAATAAGTCCGATAAGTAACAGTTACGTAGAGTGTGAACTGCAGTCAGTGCACAAAGACATTTTCAAAGTTTAGTTGGTAATAGTTCGAGTATTGAAAAATATAATACTAGAGTATTTTTTGGATTAGTGATATTATTGTGAAATTCAATTTTATTATATTTAGACAAAAAGCCCTTCTTTATCATCTAATCTAAATATGTCTAGAAGAGGAGATAAAATATTGAAATACATGGTCCGTGTAAGTGAGGAATTTTCTGGTTCTGAAGAGGATGAAAATGAAATGATTCAAAACAAGGATGAAATTCAGAATTTGGAATCTGATGAAAGTATGCAAGCGAGAAGAAAATCAACAGAATTTAGGTCTTCGCAGAAAAAGGATGCGTATCCTATCCGATTCTGAGTCTGAGAATGAGAGAAGTATTCCAATATTGTCCCAAAATTCGGATGCATTCTGTGAAACAAAAATAGCGGTCGATGGAACAATTTGGACAAAGTTGAAAGTGGGCGGTTCAAGTGGTCGATCACCTGTCCACAAAATCTTCAAAACCATCGCTGGGCCTACTGGCTACGCTAAACGGAATGTGATGGAAGGTAACGTAAGCAGTGCCTTTCATTTGATTATAACTAAAAACATGATAGAACATATAAAATTTTGGATAAATTGGATTTTGCAAAAGAAACAGAAGCAATAACGTCTGTACAAAATGTGAAAAGATTGTTTGTGGAAAGTGTACAAACAAAATTGAGTATTTGTGTAAAAGATGCGCCGAATCAATGTAATAAACTAAAATATTATTGCGTAATAAAAATTTTCCACAAATGTATATCTCATATTTTTATTTTTTCCTTATTGTGTATAATTAATTATATTGCTTTACAAGGGATTTTTTTTCTTTACATATATGTTTCGGTCATGCGTCAAATTGACGCGTGCCGTAGAGATAGGTATATAAAAAATGTCCGTAAACCTAGTGTTAAGATTAATTGCAACTTAACTAACGGAAAGTTAGCGACGGTTTCGTGCAACTCGCCGTAAATGACTGTAATGGGAGTTGGATAAAATCCAGTAATATATTTATTGTTTTTACTAGCAGCACCCGCGGCTTCACCTGCACATAAGCTGTACTTTATTTCAATACACACTAAAGTATGTAATCGTAACGATCACATATAAATATTAATACATTTATATGTGATCTCACCTACTCTACCGGTGGGAGGGATGCGCTTTACCGGTGGGAGGGATGCGCTGTGCCGCGCTCCCGGCTGCATGGGTACCACCATCTTGCTTATTTCTTCCGTGAAACAGCTTTGCTGTGTTTCGGAAAGAAGGGCAAGACAGGCAGTGTAATTACTGGCACCGAGACTTAACATCATATGTCTCAGGATAGGCAACACATAAATGAGTCGGCTGGGCTAGTTCCAGGTGAACTAGTTTATGTTCATGGGCGACGTCGACCACATACCATCAGGTGGCACGTCTGCCAGTTTGCCTATTCAACTAACATATAAAAAAAAAAAAAAAAAAAAACTCTTCTCTAACGTTGTAATGTAGTATACATAATTTAAATTACAATAACTTTTGATAGTGTAGAGATTTTGATGAAATAAATATGAAATGTTAGTTCAGAATATTTTAACCTACATTTAGTACTTTATTTGTAATGCGTATTCAAGCAGACAGACATTTCTAAAAATTATAGAAATGTATATTTATATAATTAGTATTTTTAGGCCCCTACAAAATTATGCGTCAAAAATTTCTGAAAGGATACATACCCCAACTGAAAAGAGATTAATGTTATTGGTCTATTATATTATTATTTGTCTATAGTGTTACTGAATGTTAAAAGTAATCATAATCATGATAATTTCATAGTCATAGTTTATCTAATAGATATTTTGTGCTTTATATATATTAGCTGTTATTAGTAAAACGTAACTTGATAAATTAATAACTAAAATGTTTCTAATCTCGGTTTCAGTAATTTTATGAATTACAAATTTTATCTGTTTATATTTTATCAATCAAACTAATTGAAAAATTGTGATTTAAATTTTATTCAGGCAGATTATTGTTCATTCATCTATCCAGTAACTTCTTATATTTTTTTTTTATTTCTTAAATTTTATATTCAATATGTTAAAATATTTTTTATAAATTAAGTATCCAAAGTAGGCGTGGCTTACGCAAGCCAGAGTACCCGTTTTAGGCCGTATTTTCATCCCTCTGGGAAAATTATAAATATTATTCCTACAGTTCCGGGAGTCGGAACTTTTTTTTAGGAAATTTCCTTCTCTATTTGAATCTTTGTTTAAATTTTAAAAATCTTAATTACTTTTTGAGATATTTACAAAAAAACTAAACCACTTTTTATTTTATTTTTTTAGTTATTTGTTAATAACTTTTGCGATTTTTGCAAGCGGAAGTTAATTTTCTTCAAAAATCAGCTAGATGCCATTCCGAATTGAATGAAACCTCAGTCATAATTTTCGGAGACTGCTGAAAAAAGTTGACTAAAATGGCACATGTTGCCTAGACTTAACTCTAATGCAGTTTGTCTTGAACTATCTGGTCTTTGAATTTGAAGCATTATACCGCATTCAATTGTGTACTTATAATAACACACTCGACTTCATATTGCTTCTAGAACGTATAAGCTTATTAGCTAAAAGGAATCTTCCTTTTTACTAAGGGCCGAAACACATAACGGCGTTGCGGCGCCGCAACGCTAAAATCGGCGGTGGCGTCACCGCCAATTTTAGCGGCGCGGCACCGCCAATTCCGGCGTTGTGACTTCATACTTGTTGACCATGATTTATTGACATTTTGTGTCTATTTTTATATTTTATTTTTTTGTGTCTTTATTAGACATGGGTATCTCAATGAATTTTTATGAACTGCAGATAAGCTCATGAGCCATATGCTTGAACCGGAGCTGTGAAACGGCTCACAGTTCAGCTCAATTGTTGTTATAGGTATTGTTACTTTTAACCACTTTTAACTATTAGATTTACAGCTAATTTATGACTCGGTTCAAAAAATGACATGTATGATGTACCTAAATTATAAATATGTAATAAAGCAGCGTTTCGAAAAGTTATTATAGTGATATTTTTTCTATCTTACACAATTATAGGGGAATGCTAATTTCATGCATATGATAAACGCTAAAGTGAGTTTCTTTGTTTGTTACGCTTTCACGCTTTAACTATTCACCTGAATTACGATCATCATGAAACTCTGCATACCAGTTTTCTGGGGTACAGAAAAGTACATAGAGTACCTACTTTACGTACCGACTACCGTTGGTGCCTGTACCATGCGAGCGGAGCCGCGGACAAAACCTATTTATTTATTTGATTAAAAGTCTATATCGGATTTTATCGCGTTTATTTAAAACTTTATATTTTTACAATATTTTAAATTATTTCCCGACGTTTCGGACCCTTTACAGCGTCCATGATCTCGGGGGACTGAGGTGGTGGGTGTCCGATTAATGAATTAATTGTTACATACCCCGCTTTTTATACAATTTTAAATTATTACTATTAACCGTTCCTATTCATGCAGAATGAGCTTATTGTGTCTGGAAGTCGTGCTATGTTCTTATTTTCCTTGGGTTCAATTAATTTTAGTACTGGCTCCCAAGCTGGTGGTACGTTCCAACCATCCTCTCTATTGAACCCTACAACAACGCTCTTTCGCGGCGCCGCAACGCCGCAACGCAAACTGCCGATTTTAGCGTTGCGTCGCCGCAACGCCGTTATGTGTTTTGGCTCTAATACTTAATATTTATAAAAACGAATACACTTACACTATTTAGATTATTCTTCTTTTAATATTTTTACATGTTGACGAATAACATTATAATTACTACATAAAATGTATTCGATTACTTGTGAATCGGGTATATCTATATACAAATTATTTTATAATATTGTATAAATATCCATGCGGTCATAAAGGTATGAAATGTTCATTTACGGCTTATCGTTATAATGTAGTCTAGGTCACGCTCGTACAAGCACTTTATTGATGTTCGGGTGAGCAAACATCACCCTACGCATTGGGACTTAATTTTCGAGGCTGACACATGTCACATCACACATCGTATACGCGTATGTGTGTGTAAAGTGAACCCTGGTTGGACCTTTATAACTTATACAGAACATCACTGAATCATCAATTAATTATTGAGATGTTAATTTTTTATATAAATATGAAAATTACATGCTTCACAAAGCGTAAAGTGTATTACGTACTTTTTAAAACTATTCATATATTTAAAGAAAATAACACGTTTATAAGTTTTGCTTTTACGTATCTATATTACTTTTTGTGCGGAAAATAATAAGTAACTTATTATTAAAAATATATAATAATAATTTTAGGTTCATTCTAGGTGTAAGGTTAATCCTCATTATGTCAACCACTTTTGTAAAATCTTACCATATAGTCTCATATAGTATATACTAGTCTGTCATATATTATATACTAGCGGCCCGCCCCGGCTTCGGGCGGGTATTTAACTAAAATTTCAAAAAATATAAATTTATATTTTTTATCACCTACACCTGCGTCGATACTGGAAAATATTTCATAATAGACGGATTGAGTTGTCAAAAATAATATTTTAGCCTCTGGTGGTGGTTTAGATAATGGTTCTAATAGGATTTTTATTTGTTTTTTTTTTTTACGTTATTAATTTTGTTATAACATATAAATTATTATGTTAAAATATTTGAATAGTTATAAAATATAACAATCTTTATTATAAAGTTGGGATTTAAAGTTTACATAAACATTTAAAAAAATTAAGATTTTGTTATATTTTATGAAAACGAAGCTCGGCCCAAAGACCAAAGTCTGGAGAAAGTTACACGGGAGTATTATCTTTTTACAACGAAATCGAAATAGTACACCTTCCGTAGTATTTCTTTATAAACAATATTTTTTGTTTTTCTTTCGGGGTGCTAGAATCACCAGGCTACTCTGGAATATGCCACATACAACTGACTAGGACAGAAGCAGCTTTCGCTTAAGTATACTCCCGCTACAGTAAGAGTTTGACCTTAAACTTTGTTTATGGTAAATACATACTCATATACACTCATACATTATATTATTATATAGTTTCCAGAAATCACCATTTCCTATTTTAAGCAACAGGTCTGAGAACTGTCCTGCAGTAACATCTCCCCTTAGATGGACTCTCATATTTATGGTAAGGCTCAGTTCCGTCACTGCAGGCCACAAATGCTCCTGTACTGTAGTGTATTGTATCAGCCTGTAAACAACCCACTGCTGAGCGAATGCCTTTTTTCCATATAGAAGAAGGGTTGGAGCTTAATCTACCACGCCGCTCCACTGCGGGTCGGCGGATAATATCCCTTTTTTTAACGATGGGAAATGCATTTACGCATCCCGCCGTCCACAGGCGACGGGTATGTAGGACTCGCTGGCTGCAAAGCCAAAATACCCACTAAAACCCATCGACCGTCTGCGCCATAGTGGGGAGCCATGGGATCGCTCGCGCATACAACCGTGACGCCCCGCCGTTTGGCCTGGCGGCCCCTCCGTATGTGATTGGGGCCGCTCGACTGGTCCACTCTGCTAATTCAGAGAAATACCAGGAGCGGCTCCACCACCGAAATCTCCGCGCCCTCTCGGCGCCACTCCCTTGCCAACCGCACATCCCGTGCCAACACTCTCACCGCGCTTTCGCGCCCTGCCCACCACTGGACCCCAGCGGGTAGCTGGGGTCCAGTGGTGGGCAGACGGTGAAACCCCTGAGCTGGGCCCGAACATCAGCTGGTCCAGGGGCCCAGTGGCTTGTGCGTCTTCGCGTCCAACCACTGCACTTTCGTGCCCACCTGCACGGAACGGATGACCAAAATCGCCCGCTCCTGCCACCGAATGGGGGGAAATTTTTCCCCCCATTTATCCACGCCCTCCCGACGCACAGTGTCGGAAATTGGACAAAATTCGCTCAACTGCTGGTTTCGCAAGGTATCCCCCTAAAACCACTTGAAAAGGGTTCCCTGATACTCCTAAAAACAGGTGTCACTGCGATAATTTTGATATTTTCATTCCCGCATTTGTAGGCAACGATAGACCAATGACACCTTATTTCACCATTTTCTCGAATTTGTCATAATCGTGTAAAGTTGTATATATGTATATATAACTTCATATATACCCATATATATACCATTATACTATATATATATACCATTGTGTATATATATATACATATATATATATATATATATTATTTATACGAATAAATGGATGGTTCTCTGTGAAATCGAGAACTAAAAAATTAATATAGCCATAAGTTTGAGAATATGTTCTATAGATATCCAAATAGTCTTATGAATTTTTTCAGACTTTTTTCATCGATACTCTTCGAGTTATAGGGGGTCAAAAGCAGGTGCTAAGCATTTTCTGCGTTTTTTGCCTATTTTGAATGATTGATAACTGCTCAGGGAAGCATTTTTCACTATAGACATAAGAATACTTAGCACCTGCTTTTGACCCCCTATAACTCGAAGAGTATCGATGAAAAAAGTCTGAAAAAATTCATAAGACTATTTGGATATCTATAGAACATATTCTCAAACTTATGGCTATATTAATTTTTTAGTTCTCGATTTCACAGATAACCATCCATTTATTCGTATAAATAATATATATATATATATATATATATATATATATATATATATATATATATATATATATATACAATGGTATATATATAGTATAATGGTATATATATGGGTATATATGAAGTTATATATACATATATACAACTTTACACGATTATGACAAATTCGAGAAAATAGTGAAATAAGGTGTCATTGGTCTATCGTTGCCTACAAATGCGGGAATGAAAATATCAAAATTATCGCAGTGACACCTGTTTTTAGGAGTATCAGGGAACCCTTTTCAAGTGGTTTTAGGGGGATACCTTGCGAAACCAGCAGTTGAGCGAATTTTGTCCAATTTCCGACACTGTGCGACGTCACGTCCTCACCGACTGCACCTCCCGTGCCCACACTCTTACCGCGCTTTCGCGCCCGCTCACCACTGGACGCCCAGCTACTTCAGACGGTGAAACCCCGCTGATGGGTCCACACATCAGCTGGTCCAGGGGTCGGCTGGCGGATAATATCCCTACCATAAGTAACAATTATTATAAGGCATCCATGATAACAAACGGGACCGACGGCTTTACTTGCTGTCCGGGGCACGGTGGGGAAACCCACTATACATCCAGATATACACCCAGACCTGAAACAAATATTGGCACAAATACAAAGATTGGTACAAATACAAATATCTGCCCCGAGCAGGAATCGAACTCGCGACCAGCGGCATTGAGGCGAGGCGTTAAGCCACTCGCACCACTACACCAGAACGGTTGTCAATGGTTCGTTTGTTGTATCATTGGTATAATTACACCACAAGTCAATACGATTTTGCCTCTTAGATTTGAATAAACCCGCAAGTAATTATTTTTTAAATTTTGATTGACTCGGCACAGTTGGTAGTGACCCTGCTTACTGCTCTAGGATCATGGGTTCGAGTCTGGGTGTAATATGTATTTATTTCTATATGTATTATTTATATGTATATTTATAAAAAAGTGTATGTCAGTCGGCTTTTACCTAAAACACAGGCATTAACTTGCCTACCTAAGCTTAGGAACAGATGATCGTGTGTGTATGTTGAACACATTTTTATATTTAATAATAGTCCAAGACAGCTTTTATCTCTTCCTTCTTAGTTTTAGTGTAAGATAAAGTTAAATGGGTACATGATTTATAATGTTTTCTGATCGTGTTCCAACATTAGTCCGTGGTGCCAATCTGTACTAATTGGGATGTTATTGCCATATAATTCAAAAATGTTTCCAAGTTCACTTTGGTTTCTTCTATATTTGTATCATTGTGAACTACAGATGCCTTGCTGAGTTATTCAGTTTAAAACCCTTGACTTAAACCAACACCACCATTGAAGTAAAAAATATAATATAAACACTATTTTACAATAAAGCGATCACACGATATATTTACAACTCAATTTTGTTACATTTAATATAAGGTCTTGCCTGTTCCACCAGGAGCACCCAAAAAAAGATATCATCTACGCCTGCGTCAATACTGGAAAATATTATAATTATAATAGACGGATTGAGTTGTCAAACATGTGTCAAAATAAAATGTAATTTAAAAAAAAGCACTAAGGAGTATTTATATCAAAATAACTTTCTACCCCCTTTTAACCCCGTTAAGGGATGAATTTCGATAAAATACGAAACATGTCTTCAATCAATTCTGTTAAAGAATGCAATTTATGCAAAATTTGAAGTAGATTGGACCAAGGAATCACGTTGTCCCATACAAACTTTGCCTCCCTTTTTCATCCCTTTAGATGTAGAATTTCGTAAAATCAAAAGGAATATTCCTATTAAATTTCAAGTTTCTGGGTCTCATAGTTCCAGAGATATCGTGATGAGTGACTATATCTATAGAAAGTCTCCTATATATATATATAGATAATAACATATTGTCTGCTGATGTAATAATGCCTATGTATAACAATATATAAAGGCAATAAAAAAGGCTACGGGCGCCTGAAAGCTCGTAGAGGAATTGTAATTAACAAAAAAAAAGCATGAATTATTTAAGCCACTTAAGCAATAAAGGTTTAGTCTAGAACCAAAAATTGCCAAAAATAGAATAAATAAATACTGACTATAATTCTTACATAAAAAATGATGTTTTTAATAATAATTAAAATATTTTTATAACATGACATTTATTATGTACTTGTACAATATTTTCATAGCAGCTTTTTTCCCACATTGAAGTAATTACCTAGATTATGCTTTCCAGATTATCTTTAAATAATTTTTGTTATTAATAGGTGAACAACCAATATTATGATAATATTTAGTTTAAATTTCAAACTTGTAAAAAAACATCTTCAACTTCGTAAAATCAATATTCCATTTCTGAGGCAGGTTAGGTTAGTTAAATTCTCCAGGACACGGAGGAGACTGCGGCGATGTCGTCATGACCTGCCGCAGTTTCCCCCGTTCGCCGGTCCCTGGAGCAGCGGAGATAGAGCGCTCACGGTGCCCGCGAGTGCTCTATGACTGAAGACGGCCCGCGTAGGCGAGCCAACCGTCGGGGCGTCACGGTGGCATGCGCCAGCGATCCCGTGGCGTCCTTGTACGACGACGAGGGCACCGCTGTGTTTTAGTGGGTATTCTGACTTCGCAGTCAGCGAGTCCCACATACCCGTCGCCTGCGGGTGGCGGGATGCGTAAACGCATTTCACAGCGTCAAAAAAAAAAAAAAAAAAAAAGGTTAGGTTAGTTAACTCTTTCTATATTAAAATCCTACAGAAATATTTAATAATTTTATTATAGTTACAGCCTACTCAATAAAAAGATCTCTAATAGATAAAACATAGTATTCTGTGTATTTAAATTATAAAATAGGTAGATTTATTATTTATTTATCCAATCTTATAATTAATCTGGTAATTATTTATTTTAGTTAAACCGTTAAAGTTTGATTTTGAATAATTGGTACAAAATGTTATTGGAATTTTATATTCAAAATCAAAATCCAAATCAAAAACAACTTTATTCAAAGGCCCCAAGAGCACCTTCGAATCGTCATTTTACAAATTAACACTTTAAAGTTATTATTATTTTGTAATAGTAAAGCTACCACCGATTCGGAATGTAGATTCTGCAGAGAAGAATCGGCAAGAAACTCCGCAGTTACTCTTTTGAAAATAATATATAAACTGTGTTTTAGTACAAAATTAGTAATATCTTGCATGAAATACAGCGCCACTAAGTCCATACATCTTTATCGACTAAGTAATCCTGCACCAAATATTATAATTAACGATAATGGATTTTATAATAAATCGATATATTTTTATTTATAAATAAACACGAGTAGGTATAACAAAGTAGATATGTTATATAAAGAAACTGAGGTCAATGAAAGCGTTTGTTGCAAAAAAAAAAAAACTTTAATGAATATAACAAAAATGAACCAACATTTTTTAATCATAATAACAGTAATTACCTTTAAATAAATTTATCTTCGATATTCTCGGGTATTTGAATTTGATAATTTTAAAAGTTATATTTGAATTTGATTCGGCCTACTGTTGAATTACAGCTAAAGTAATCGCTTCGAGTTTTAAGTACTCTCGTTGAAGTTTTCGAAATATTAATAGTGAATTGTAAAGAGAGCTCTTGTGCTTTTAGTTTCATAAGATAAATTAATAACGTTTTTTAGCTGGTCTTGTCGAATTTTAACATTTTTCTTAATATTCACCTGTCTGTTTTGTTTTAAGATAGGATTTATAAAATCATACGCGAAAACCTTTGTTTGCGTTTTGAAAACTATATTCTTATATTGTTATCTATACTAATATTATAAAAAGAGACAAATATTGTTTGTTTGCTTTTAATCGTTAAACTCTGAAACCATTGAATTAATTTATATAACTGGTTATTAAAAAAACATACACAATATGCTATATATGCTATATATGAAATGTCATATAATTCATGGTAAATTTAGTCATATACGTAACACGGGTGAACCATGAGAAACGTAATAAACGTATGTAATATTAAAAATTCACAATAGTAAACATCAAGCAAAAAACTTACTCTTTATTTTCTTACAAAATTAAGTAACAATGTGACGTATTTGCCATTTTATTAATTTTGTGTGGCAAAAAGAGTCATCATAGTTAAAAAAAATAACGACTCTTGTTTTTAAATATTAGAAAAATAACAATGTTTTATAAGTGGTCGTGGATGGCTAAGTCCAAAATTAATGTGAATATCGAAAAGTACTCGCTCTATTATAGTTCTATTATAAAATCAGCCTCGAGATTCCTTAAAGTGTTTTCGCTATATCGTATAGTTTGGATATTACCAAATACAGTTGAAGAGATCGTTTTTTACTAAAAAATCAATTCATAAAAATAAAAAAAAAACATATCAAAGTCGTGAAACCTTTTAAAAAACTAATACATTCTTGTCATTTGAAAATTCCCTTTGAGACGAGAAAGTATATTTAATAAAAAAAGAAATCATATTATAAAGAGTTCTCTCTACTGCAAACGACCTGTTGCTATCGCGACGGTGGAGATGGCGACTCAAAAACCCATGAGCTACGATAGCAGTATTATATGAAGCGGGCGTTATTAATCATGACAACCGACGTCCCTCCCTTTCCACTTCTACAAAATACCGCCCGGGTAATGACGTCTGATCACCTATACACAGCAGTCTATAATCTTCCATTCCTGCTCCTAGATGTCTGGGCTTTGAAATAAGCGGTCGATATTAACTAGACGATACGTAATTATCAAAAAGTATAATGAAATTGAGATTTGTCTATATAGAATTTAATATTCACGTCAAAGTGTGATATAGCGTAATAATGGCATACACTCTCTCTAAAGGTTAATAATAATAATTTGACTGACCCGTTGGCGCAGTTTGCAGTGACCCTGTTTTCTGATCCAAGGGTTGTGGGTTCGATTCCCGCCCCGAGTCTGGGTGTAATATATATTTATTTATATATGTATTATTTATAAATATATTTATTTAAAAAAATGTATATCAGTCGGCTGTTACCTAAAACACAGGCATTAGCTTGCCTACCTTAGGGACAGACGACGGTGTGTGTGTGTTAAACATATTTATTTATTTATTTTAGTTAATTAAGAAAGTTTTATGCATACATTATTACCTGACTGCGCCAGAAGAAGGGTTATGTTTTTCGAGAGTAGGTATGTATCGCCCATGATTATTAACATAGTCGGAATTGCAAAATCGATTTTTTTTGATTGATTTCATAAAACGTTCCTAAATAACCAAGTCTAACATCAGCTGAAAAGAAAAATATTATTTTATGCATAGTTCTTTAATCACTTAATTTATAAATGTCGGTATTTTAAAAAAAATATGTAAAAAGACGCATGCAATTTACACTTTGCATCGCTCTCCTATAAAGTTTTTTTTTCATATCCGACATTTTTAATAGTCATGGGCGGTATGTATGTATAATTGTTTGGCTCGCTCTGCGGCCAGAACGGCTCGATGTATTTTAGCTTGAGAGGTGTCGAAGTATTTATTGTGAAAGTGACACTGGGTATATCAAAATAAAAATAAAAACAAAATGGCGTATTTTTGGCGCCAAATTAATTTCATTTCCAAATTATACAGAAACGTAGTCGGGTTTTTTAGTTTTTTAATTGACTTACTTGTTTTAAATAATGTCTTTTCTAACATATTGGATGACTATTTAGAAAACTAATTTTTTCAAGTCAGTAAAAAAGAAATGTACCTAATATTTTGTAAATGATACACCTAATATTTTGTGATTGATACACAATGCAGTATAAATATGAAGATGTGAAAGTTCCATATATATTTACTTTTTTTTTTTAATTTCACTTTACTCGCCAGTTTTGTGGCTTCAATATAAACTCATAACTTTTGAGTTTGCCTCCCCAAATTTGCAAGTCGCGAACTGCAGGGGTGCGTCATGTTCAAATAGATGACGGGATTATTTTTGTGTTTGACATAATCATAGTGACAAATTTCTCTTTACATTTGACGTTTTTGACGTTTCCATGTATGGTAAATAATACAAAGATTACTGTGTAAATAAATTCATATTACAAGTTGTCACTTTCGATATACTTACTAGCGTTTTACATTTTGGCCTTTAAAAAATATAAATAAAAAATTTAAGTATTTAATTCAAAATCGAAAAGCATAATGTCATAATAAAAAGTACATTTATTTATAGACAACATACATATTTTTCTTATTTTATTGATAATAGACAAATTGTATAGGAACTAACAGATGTTGTTGCTATTGTTGCCATATTGTGTCACAAAATAATATCAAAAGTGGGATGATATTTCGTAAGGACTAAGCTTATTGTGTTTGGAGTGAATGCTGAGCTCGTACGTGTGACCGCACCCTAACGGGGCTGAGGGATTATAGCCAAAAGTATGTACTTATTTGTTGATGGGTCATTGTTGAACTGTGAACGGAAAATAATAAGCACCTGGGACAGCTCTGCGCCTGATACTTATACGTATTACTTTATCGTTTTTAAGTAGAGATCAACGAAAACATAAAGAAGTTTGTTGTTTATACATTAATCATTATTATTAACTATAGTATTATGTTGTCTATATTCTATCATAGTTTTGAATTAAACATAAAATTAAGAATTATCGTAATTTGTTGACGACGGTGACAAAAAATAATCGCTTTATTTTATTTGAAATATTCCGAAATGCTTTTTCATTAATAATATCGTCAGTATCTGTATTTTTTTTTTCGGATAGTCGTATGGTACAGTTTGTCGTAAGAATATTCAAAATGCCATTAAAAGTTAAATGTAATCACGACAGGTAGGTAGATCAAATATTTCGGTAGGAAAATGTGAAATTATACCGCATCTTTGTCTTCAAAGAGATGTCATCACCAACTGCGGGTTTCGGCCAGTTTGAAAGTTGTTTGCGCCACCGTTGGGGATCGTTCTTATTAAATATGCTGATGTTTATCCTGATTCAACGCTTTCATGAAAATAAGACGAGAAATATGATTTAATTGGATACGGAGGTAAGGAGATGTCAACGAAATTCACGTTTGTATCAAACGGACGTTAAACGTGCACAACGTCGACAAATTCATTATTTTATTGTACTTTGAAGTTTTTATCTCTCTTTCCCTTTCTAATTAGCTAGCCCATGGTTTTGATCTCTCAAACGTAGTGTGCATAACCTATGAAATCCAAATTGATGTTAACCCTAAGAAGTAGAATTAAAAACACTAAAATATTTTAAATTAATGACAGTTTTTTTTTTTTAACTTTTCAAATGTTTAATTAACTTCAAAAATAAAGAGCTGTCTTATAATATAAACTAAAAAATTCCAATTTCAAAACCTTAAAGATAATAAAAAATGATATCTTTTCCTGAACACGCTGCACAGCAAGCTGACCCACGTGTTTATTGGTATCTTATCAAAAGTCCAAAAAATATTTATAATTCTAGATTTAAAAATAGCAGAACTTTCAATCTAAACATTTTTATTACATTACAGCAATACAAAAATTATATATACATATGTATTTACTTATTTCTTATCAAGAACTACTTATTTGTGGACAATAAGTATCTAAAAACATAATACATACATACAAAACAATACATATACAATTATAAGAAATAAATAATAAAAAACTTGTTCGTTATTATTGATTTCAAATAAAAATTCGAAAATTAAGTGTCACTTCAAAAATGTTGGAATTTCACAGAAACTATCATTTAATTTTCTTGAAGTTAAAAATATATATTTTTAGAAATTATTTATTCTAAAATTTAATATTCAGGACATGTTATAAATTAAGGTAATTCATAATAACAGTTACAATTTTTTTTAACTTTATTATTAACAGCTTTCTCCGAATAAGACTAGAATTTATTTTGTAATAGAATTTTAGAAATTGGAATACTTACAGAAACTAAAATAATAACTAGAACTTTTATAAATTTAGAAAAACAATAAAGAAAAAAATTTACAGAGATAGAATCTAAGAGATCACTGTTAACTTATTTCATGGCTGTAAAGTTTTTGCTTTCTTTGAAAGTTATAAAATTAATAAATGGTAAAGTACTTAATTTTCGTATTTAAAAATAGGTAACATTTAAGAAATAAAATCAGTACAAGATTTAATGTGATATCTTGATAATTATTAACAGAATTTAATAAAAAGCAATATATTATTACACACAATATCTGTAATAAAGAAGTCTTAATATATATCGTTAAATATATAAAATATGATTCCAATACACTAAAAATTAAAGATATTATAAATCGTGATTTAATTTATTCCTTCACAAGGTAAATTTGTTTTTCAAAAGGTTCGTGGCTAAAAATATCATCAATAAAACACCGATAATAACAAAAGTTAGGAGTCTATAAGTTTCTATGGAAATTAAACTACCTACATGAACGAATATGCTTATAAATATATGTTATAATTGTACGATATTAACTGAAATATGAACGATAATATAATATTAATATTTCAAGTAAATAAAAACTTTTTGGAAATGTAAATTGAGGTAATCATAACAGATCGTTTAAGCATGTTTTGGAAATACTTAAATTTTGATTATTTATATCAAATAGTTTGAATATTTAAATAATTTAGTAAATAAGGGACCGTTTTAAATGAATAGAAGGGAGTGTATTATATATCCGTCATAACGTGGTCGGGTGTCACACACAGTACTTTTCAAAAATGTAAGCTTAAAGGGCCACACCAGGAGGTATAAAATGGTTTTTTGTAATCTTTCATAGGTCTTGTCACCTTCACGGTTTTTGTTCACTTTATATTTTCATTATTTTTTTAAATTTTTAAAATTATGCTTGTGATTGAAATATTTATTTATTTTTTATTTATTAAGCGCTGAACTTTTATTATTGTGATAGATAAAATGATAGAAACCTATTCGCATTTCTTTTTATGAGTACGTTCTTAAATTATAAATTTGCTACATCTTCACTTAAATGAAAATATAAGAAACACATTAACGTAAAATAAATAAATAAAATTTCTAATGAAATATATTTAAATATCCGACAGTTCAACCAATTTCAGTTAGTTCTGAACGCTAACAAACTACCAACATCAAAAACTGTTTTGTGTGAGACAGTTCAGAGTTTTGTAAATTAATTCGGTGGTTCCGAGCTATTACACAAACTGTCAGCACAGGTGCTACGTTCCTACTTCTCCGCTCAGGATTTGTATTCGGAAATACTCCTACTAATTTAACTTCTCTGTTTGCTTTGTCAAACTAAACAACACCAGTTTCTGGCTCACGGGAGTCGAACTAACATTAATACATTATGTAGATATCTTTCGAGTTATTATAATGAAATAAGATCGCCTCATTATCATGAATCGTGAAAATGGAAATTAAGTTGACACGTTCTACCTTCACACCAATTTCTACTTTTATTTGCTGACGCACACAGAGACGAACAAATTAAAGCCATTGTGTTAGACGGATTATCTAGCGTGGTCCATTTATATGTAAAATAGTGACGCGTACGATCGGAGCAAGTCAGCCGTGCACGTGCCAACCACCTCACTTGGATGTCCTCGCTGATAATTTGGCAAACCCTTCATGCTATAAATTGTGTCTATTCAAATAGTGTTAGGATACATGTTTAGGGTTTTAATTAATACGTGACTATTCTTACAAAATTACATTTTTATGTATATTAATTAATATTTAAACAAAGTATACTCGATCCTAACTTTTCAAATGTAAAACGGAAAATATTTTTTTTTTTACAGATGTAAATATGATATTGACAACTGAATATTACCTAAGTTAGCAAGTAAAGTTACGAACATGGTCTAGATCCTTTGAAATATCACCACTTACAGGCGTCTCGAGCAGTGTTTAAAAGGCATTTACAACTCTTGCCTGAAAATGTTTAATTCACGTTGAACTTTACTTTGTTGATAATAGAGATCAAATTTATGCACCGAATTGCCTATACTGCATGTAGCGCCTATACGCCTATGCCTATACGCGGTAGACTATTAGATCTGTGAGAACACATTCGTGAACATTCAAATGATGAGGCCTTTATGAAAGTACAATTGAGTTAAATACGTTACTTAGGGCAGAAACTTTGAATGACCTTTTTTAGTTAGAACGGTGATAAGATCACTATTAAATATAAGTGTTAATTTATGACTGAAAATATTGGTATCTTAGTGTAAATATTAACTAATAAACGAACACAAGATATTAAATAATGTTATGATAATAATTGTTAGGGTTCCGTAGCCAAATGGCAAAAAAGGAACCGTTATGGATTCGTCATGTCTGTCTGTCTGTCCGTCCGTATGTCACAGCCACTTTTTTCCGAAACTATAAGAACTATACTGTTGAAACTTGGTAAGTAGATAGTATTCTGTGAACCGCATTAAGATTTTCACACAAAAATAGAAAAAAAAAAATTTTGGGGGTCCCCATACTAGGAACTGAAACTCAAAAATTTTTTTTCATCAAACCCATACGTGACGGGGTATCTATGGATAGGTCTTCAAAAATAATATTGAGGTTTATAATTTCATTTTTTTCTAAACTGAATAGTTTGCGCGAGAGACACTTCCAAAGTGGTAAAATGTGTCCCCACCCCCCCGTAACTTCTAAAATAAGAGAATGATAAAACTAAAAAAAAAAATATATGATGTACATTACCATGCAAACTTCCGCCGAAAATTGGTTTGAACGAGATCTAGTTTTTAATGACGCACGATTGTTATGTAGATTATTATCACTTGGTAGTTTAAATGTTCAATCTAAGTAATTTTATTGTAACTGCATGAGTGCTAAAAATGTTTTGACTAAATGAATAATTATCTATTAATATTTAAAAAAAAATTGATTTTGTATAATTATACATTTGAATACGCATACACATTTGAATGTGTAAGCAATAAATATATTTGATATTGGCTGTTCACATAGTTTCACAAAGTCAATTATGCACAATTTTTTTTCGAATCCTGGTTTTATCTGTACATAGCGGTTTTCAGTGTATTGTCGTATTGTACCTAAATCACTTTGCCTCTTGCTTCGCTCGTTAGCCGCTTGTTTCTGCTCACACGTTCATATTTACATTTCAATGCGCCCGCCTGAATTTAGCCACGTATTGGCTGAATGCTGTCGGTTCTGTGATGAAGAACAATTGAAAGATCGCAGCACGAATATATGGGTAGGCATATTTTGTAACTCTAGTTGCATTCTGTACATTGTGCCACCGTGTGGTGTAAAATTTGTACATAATAAAAATATATATTATTTAGTTAAAATTCCTTGTTTATATACGGAATATTTTTCAATTGTATTTAAATCCCTATGTGTCCTACTATTTAATATTATAATTTATTGACAACAGTATTATGTGCCTTTTTTATCTTACAAAAAATAGAGATAGTTGTCATTTAAATTAAAAGTTATATATATTATGATGACATTTTAGAAATTATCATTTTTAATGCAATATAATAAGTTTTTGATTAACGACGTTCTTGTCCGATAAAAAGGAAAAATGACATTTAAGTTGACGCTTATCTAAAAATTGCCTATTAACCTTCTCTTGAAGGGACCCACATTATAATAAGCTGAAAACAGGGATGCTACCAACGTGTTCTACACCTTAGCGGTTCATACCAGAAATGTGAATAAAAAACCTGTCATGCGAGTGGGTTGGAATACATTATAAATCAAAAGTATGAATAAAACTTTATTTTCTTTTATTTATCTTTACTGAAGTACGGAAAAATATTAGAAATAACATACAACAAACACATTACAAGGATCTGTAAATTTATCTAAATCTGAGTAATCGCTCCATTAAAAACTTGACGCCGTGTCCGTTTTCAAAAGAGAGTGGCATCATCATCAAAAAATATATATATATTCAGAGTTTCTATACATTTAAAGATTAGATAAAACAGGCACACACATACATATACAGACAAAATACAGACATGCTTCTCACTGAGTCACTTTACAGCAAAAACTAGACCGTCAACTGATGTACAGTTGACAAGTATGATGACGTTTATTTGTTGGTAAATTGCGTTTTGTAATAGTTTTGAAAAACACTACACATTAACAAGAGGAAGAGATTTTTACTAACAATAAATTCTCCTTATATACTAAAGGTGCTTCTTTCGTGAATTCTAGAGTATGAATATTTATATTTCATTAATTTGCGTACACGTAATGACATCGACAAAGAGACTAGAAATCAAAAAATAAAACAATATTTAAACTCAATATGGGGCGTCGTTATTGAATATTCATTGGGAGGTGCGATCAATTTGCTTATCCAGACGGTTTGCAACAAATTACCGTCATCGTATAGGATGGATTATGTAAAACGACGCCCATTTATATGTAAACTAATGGTGGGTGTCAGAGTACCGAGTTATAGCAACGAAGACATGACGCCAATCCCTTCTTTTATTTTTATAACTTTTTGTCGTATCGTCTTTGCTACAATCTAATTCATTCTATCTAAACAATCCCAGTTTGACGTATAAGTAATATGCAAACTTGACAATATGATGCTGTTTTTGTCCCATCTACTCTTGTTAAAATTATATCTACTAATAATAAAACTGTAACAGATCCAAATCAGTACATTGAAAATGTTTTGAAATATTTTTTGGAGGGTGTACTATAATATAATCGATACTGAAGCTAAAACTGTATTTTTGTTGTAGAACTTCTTTCGCGATTAAGGGGTAACTGAATGCTTTGGACGACGACAAAGCAACGGAAACGCGTTACGGCGATAACGCGTTTATATAGAATTCGATTTTTAAATATTTAAAGTATTATGATATCTTATTTAAAATTTACAATTAAATTACGAGTAATGTATTTATGTCTAATCTATAATATAAAAATAAGTCGGGTTTTCCTTCCTGACGCTATAATTCCGGAACGCACGAACCGATTTCCACGGTTTTGCATTCGTTGGAAAGATCTCGGGCTCCGTGAGGTTTATAGCAAACAAAATTCAGGAAAAATTTCAACAGAAAAGCAGGAAAACAGGGAAAATCATTTTTCACATACAGCGCCATCTCTGATACATAGCATGTACTACTTCATCTTTTAATCCCCAAACGAAATGTTACAAAAAACGAAGCCATCTGGTGGCGAAACGGAGTTCGCCGGGTTTGCTAGTGCTCGATATAAATAAGTGTATATATTATTGATATTATACGTATATTATCAATATGTACTTTTTTAAATTATATGTTAGACTGGACTTATTTATTTTTACCCGACTGCGACAGAAGGAGGGTTATGTTTTTCGAGTGTATGTATGTATGTATGTATGTATGTATGTATGTATGTATGTCCATTTCTTTGGCACGCCCTACAGCCCAAACGGCTGGACGGTTTTTGACATATGAGGTGTCGTTGGATTTTTCTAAATTGTAGTAGTGACATAGGCTATATAAATTTTCAAAATGGCGCCCGCAAATGGCGGAATGAGGGGGGGGAGTTGATTTTTTTTTCTTACTGTAGCAATATGGGTATCAAATGAAAGCTATTAAATTGTTTTATTCTTTTTAGTTTAAATAAGAGTATTTTACGCAGTCGGGTTTTTTTATTTTTTTAATTAAGCATACTCGTTAACTTAATCGTCATCTGTCACAATGTCAAAGAAATTTTACTTCACCCGCGTGTAAAGGTTACACACTCGTATTTTTTTCACTGCCCGTCTATATCATGGTCGAAACTAGTCAATGCATTTACTCGGTTATAATTAATTTTTAATTAACACATACCTCGATTTCAATTATTCTTTCTTTTGTCAGAAATGAGACGTTTTAAATATCATCCCGTAAATATTACAAGGTTTTTGGTTTGATAGTTTAGAGATTATAGATATCATAACCCGCAGTATCTGGTCCAAATAGCTTAAAACTCGGAACGTACAGAAATATTTGAACGTATAGCTTATCTTAAATTGCCTTACGTACTTTATCTTATAGGCTAATGAAGGGGTGGCAATCGTGAACGAAGTCGCGGGTTCAGCTAGTATTTTATATAAGCTTAGATCATAATACTTTACTAAGTAGTAGGTAATTATCGTGATGATATTATAAAATGTGAAAAATCAAGTCAATATAAGATTATTATATTTATTGTATTAAAAACTAGTTAAACAAATTCTATTTAAGAATTATAAATGAAGCAACCAAAAGCAAAAATATTAGGTTATTTTAAACCTTAAACTATTATTATTGTACTTTTATTTAAACCGGAAAAAGGCTAAAGATAAAATGACAAAAATACATTTTCAACTAACATGTCCACTGAACAGAATACCTGAACGAAACCAGAGGTAGCGTTACGATCGTAATAGAGCTTATCAAGGCACCGCAGAGTCCGCCTTAAATGTTTTGCGCTCCAGTTTAACCACTGCAAACGACTCTTACACGGTAGAATACAACTATAATAACGTTTAAATTATCTAAAACTTTCTTTAGATAATGTTTCATATCTCAATAAGATAAAAAACTTACTTTTTAAAATTTATCAACAGAATAATATCTAGTCTATATCCAATCAATTTGTATACAATAATTACCGAAATGTTTAAATCTTAAAGCTTTTTTTATGTATATCTTTATTAAAAAGTCGAAGATTTTTTTTTTCATTTTTTTTTTTTTTTGGTTTGATAGATTTTAGTTACCTTTTAGGCACAGAATGCAGATGATTCGAAGAAGATTTTTTGGTGCAGTTGATATAATAGTAATAACATTTTTTAAATTTTGTTTCATTGGAAACACGACAAATTTATTATTCTATTGATATTTAAAAGAATTAGTTTAGATTTAAAAATAAATGAGCGTTGTAATTTAAATGATTGATGGACCGCATTGTGCATTGAGACATAATACGTACAAGTACCAGCTTTTATCACAAATTTAGTGAAAATTTTCTAGTCTTTATTTAGATTTAAATCCGTGATTATCGCAATAATTTTTTGTACTCACAGCGCTACCCCAGCTCAGCTTATCTAAGCCTGTCATACATATAATTATCTATACTTACAATAAAACCATAACTGGTCTAATTCTGTACATTGAAAATATTTTGAAAATTTTGTTTTGGTGGGTACATAACATGATACAAAAAAAAAAATGAAAAAAATTTTTTTTTTTTTTGTGTGCCTGTATCTTAACCGCACATCACACTAAAACTATCCAATGAATTCAAATTTAATTGGGAATGATTTTAGTTGACACTAAAATCTAAGAAAGACACTGAATACTTTTTATCCCCAAATTCAACACGAAAAGAGAGGATGAAATTAAAAATATGTACTTAGTTGTAATTCATTAATGTACTCTCCGATTTTATTCATTCTTTTTTCCTTAAAAAGTAGATATATTAAATATTATCCCGTAAATATTTTAAGGTCATCGATTTGTTACTTTAGAAATTACAGATATAATCTTTAAGATTTGGTCCATAATAAGTGAGTAACTTGCAGTTACTCACTTAACTTGAGAATGTGCAGAAAACTTCGACTTCTATAGCTCAACGTAAGCTGGTGTTCTTGCTTTATATTAAAATATGTATAAAATATGTCACAAAAAATTGTAGTATTTATTTTTTCATATCACTTAAAATTATTGTGCGCATGATGAATAACTCATTCAGGTATAAACAATTGTAATCAATTTACCTCGTTATGATAGAAGAGTACTTTAAATTAAATCTGCATTATTACGATACCGGATACTCATGTACAGCGCAATCCATTTAATTGGGGAGCAACGCGGGATCTACTTAACAGTCTGTTATGAGGGAAACTGTCATATCTGAGAGTAAAGCGCACTGAAAGGATGAATCCAGCGGGTTTACTGAATGGAGCCGCTATCTGTCAGCATGAACATGTCGCTTGTGACTGCGCCATTTACTAACAATGCTATTGTTTTACTCTACTTTATTATAGTTCGCGTTTCGTTGAAGGTTTTATATAAATTGAAACAATTTCTAGAACTTGTAGATAGATTTCTACTGTCTGCGGTGTGTGTCATGCCTGTTATTGGTAGTAATGTTGTTGTTTCGAAAATAATAGGTCTTTACCTATGAAATTGCCGTTTTTGATGAAATAAGTTAACGCGCTTTATTTTCTATATTTTTTTATTTTATTATTCAAAGTAATTACCCATGGTATCAATGCATTTTTGCCATCATAGTGGTAACTTATTGATGCCTATCTTGAAAAACCCTGCTGGACGGGAGGCAACAAACTCTTCAAAGGCATTTTGCACTGCCTCTCGGGTATTGAATTTTTTTCCCGCCAAAAAGTAATCCAAATTCTGGAAAAAGTGGAAGTCTATAGGGACAAGATCTGGTAAGTACGGTAGTTGACGGAGAACTTCCAATCCCAGCTCTTGTAACTTAGAGACCGTCTGCTGTGCAGTATGAGGTCGCGCGTTGTCGTTCAGGGTGGTCGTTGTTTGACGAAAAACGTACAAATGCGATGTAAACAGAACGCTAACCATTAAACAAATGACTAATTATAAAAAAAAAGAATTCTATATTTTAAAATAAAAATAATTTGAAATTCGAATTCTTAACGATTTTTTTTTTTTTGTTTTGAAATAGCCTAATAGCCTTTGTAAAGATCTAATATTATCATATTAAACTAGTCACATTAGCACAGGAAAATTTAACTGAATTGATTTTGGACGATTTGTAACCGGTCACTAGGCTATTCGGCAAAAAGCGTCATATACTCGGCCCGTTACTTTATTCATAGTTGTATGTCTAAAGGGATCTTGAAATGAAACCGCAATCTTTATCTATATTTACGCCATTATCTCCGAGCCTAAACAATTGAATCTCGTAGTAAGGATTTCTGGATATCTACTACGGGTTGAATTTGGGGATGAAAGTCAACGTACTTTCATGCACACATATTGCTGTGTATGTGGGTTACTTATTGATAAAAAATTTATAAATACATGTGAGCGTTTTTAAAAATTTCACTCTTACAGAGGTGAAATGGAGCGCGAAACATAAGGGAGCACTGTAATTTTTTTACTTTGTTGAAAAAAAAAGTTACGTAACTTGTATATATTAGTATTTTTTTTTGTGGAAAATAATGTTGTCTTTTATAACTTAGGTTATTTCAATTGTCCCACATACCCGTCGCCCTCGGGCGGCGGGATGCGTAAATGCATTTCCCAGCGAAAAAAAAAAAAAAAAAAAAAAGGTAATTTCAATTGCATTTATGATATTTTTGTACAAAATTGCCTACCTTGCTCAGAAAGTAGCGGACAACAGCTAGTTATTAATAAGAAAAAGTTAAAGTTTCAGTCTTATAATTTGAAATATAATTTAGAAATAGAAACTCTTATTTTTGTAAATATCGAGAAAACTAAAAATAACAAAAAAAAATTTAGACTTGCTTTTTAGGAGGACCTTTTATTAAAAAAAAAATCAGTTATAAATACATCATAAATAATTATCTCATAAATCAAGAATAAAGAGTTATTGATGAGAATTTATTTTTCATTATCTTTGAACCAGTGTCAAAAGTTTAGCATCCACTTTTGATTTTTTTTTTTACAGACGAAAAGGAAATTGTGCCATTGAATTCGCCATGTCTCTACTTGTTCCTACAGCTTTGAAAAAAGTAGGTTATACTTTTTATGTCCATAGTAACTGTCATGACTACCAAGAGTCAATTCTTTGTTGAATTAATTATTATATACTAAATATGCTTATATGCTTATTAGGCATTGTATAATTTTGCTAAAGTGTTTTAGTAAATGTAGTAAGCTTATTATCAACACGAAAAAATATCTAGTTAGGTTAAATTGTTAAAAGCAATCGAGAACGTAAACTAGTATTATTTTAGTTACATAAATACTTTATTTTATTCTTCTTTTTATGAAATACTCGTTGTATTATTACACAAATAGCCGAGGGGTTACTGTTAGTATAATATATTGCATTAATGCCATATATAGAATAATTGAAAAGTGTCATCAAATTTTATTGTAGGTACACCAATTTCTAAACAAAATGTCGCCATCTAGTTCATTTTTCAGAACCGGGCGTACATCAAACGTATAGTGTTTCCCGATACTTAATAACTCCTTAATGGACTAGTAAGGCCGGGTGAGAGTTTCTGAGTTTACTTCTGACACCCTCTCTAACAAAAAGAACGCCCGATTCTTTGCTGCGATATCAGAAAATAGTATTCCTCGTTGATGTGTAACTCTATCTTATTCTTGTTGACTCGTTGTCACTTTGTAATATGAACTAGAAATCTACGGCCTTTCATAAGCAAAACGTGTTTACTATGTATACAAAGTACGTACAAACACTTCGATGAAATGCTTGAAATATTAAAAAAAGTAAATAAAACAAGAGTATAAAAATAATATTTTTTTATAATAGTTTATAATAATAATAATATTTTATTAGTTTTACCTTTAAAGTTTTAAAAAGAAGAACTCGTGTAATCTATATATTTATACGTTGAGCATAGGTACACTTTGTACCCCTTTGGTACGAATATTACGCGGACGGAGAAGTATGAAATTTGGCACAGTTAAAGTTTATATAGAGAAGAAGTCCAGAATGCTAATATTTTTTATAATAATAATTAAAAATACATTAAATTAATTTAAAAAAAAAAACATTACACACACTTCCATGCTTTTGACACACACACGTTTGTATATATACACAAATATATATACTATTTGTTTATTGTCAAAGTCTGTGGTCATACTGAGAAGAAATTAATGTTATTGGTCTATAATATATATATATATATATATATATATATATATATATATATAGTGTTAGTGAATGTTAATAATAATCATAATTATAATAATTTCATAGTCAAATTTTATGTAATAGATATTTGTGCTTTATATATATGTATATATATATATATATATATATATATATATATATAGTGGTAGCTAAAATGTTTCTAATCTCGGTTTCAGTAATTTTAGTTTAAACATTGACGGGTTGGAATGAAAAACAAGGAAGAAAGAATTTATATTCGCAGACACAAAATAATAGACCAGATACAAATTTAAATATTGCTATTATCATACAAAATGAAAAAGTAAGTTTTGAGAAATACATTCAAATGTTAACTAATTGTCATTCCAAGACTTTTTCATAGTTATGATTGTGGATTAATGGAGTTACAATCCAGGTTTTGCAATGCGAAACATTTTGAATCCGTACTCATTTTAGGTGACAGGACGGTATTCACTTCATGTTGTCACAAAGGTAAAGCAATATTACCGCCCTTAAGTCAAAATTAATATTTTAAAATCATTGAATGATAAACTATTTTCAAATGACCTTCAATAAAAATATATATAAAAAAAAATTATATATTTTCAAAACATTCGCAAATACAATTCATCATTTGCTGTGGATAGCTCAGAAGACAAAGTGTCCGAGACAGTTACAAGTGGAGAGTATCATTTCAAAATACATTATTTATCACAGATCAGGTCCAATGACTGCTGCATATGTCGCTCACCATGTTATGCGCAATCATATTTTTATGATGTTGACACTACTGTCAATTATAGATTAGGTCGTATTTTGACCACTGGGCGACCACTAGTAAACTATAAAAATCCTGAATATTGAAGGTTTAAGCGCGACAACTTAAAAAATACACGAGTTGTGGGTAAGAAGACAGGAAAAAATTAATTACTATCAGTCAAAACAATTACTGAAAAAAACTTCTTTTGAAATATGATATCCGTTTTATGGATGTCTGTGTTTTTAAATTGTCTCGTTTTATCAGCGACCAGACGAAAACGCCCCTGGATGCAATTAGAGAAATGAATCGCGTGATCTCCGCCTTTATCTTTTATCCTAGTAACTACCAGTAATAACTGCCAACCAAGAATATAATAGACGTAGTAACATTACGCGGGAATAGGAATTTCTTTGTTGCAAATTTTCTTTGATAGCTCAAAATTATAGGTTTAAATTTAACAAATAAAATATTTTTCAATAGGATCCTTTGAACGCATTTATCGTAAGAAATCGGAAGAAATACCTGTCACATCTCAGCGCAGCTTCGACAAACTGGTTTACGTAGAGTTTCACGTTTTGTCACCGCTCGTAGTACATTTCCGTGTACCATTCCCGCCGGAAACAGGCTTTCAGTGTTCACTTGGAATGCAACAGTCGATATCATCAGAAAATATCTTTTTTTTTATTATTGCAAAATCTAATCTTATATACATGCGTTCGGTGTTTGAATCATAGCTTATGAACATTTTTATTCTTTTTATTTAAAATTAGCTAATTTTTGAATTTGAAAGTTATTTTTAATTTGTATGTACCTACATATAAATTCCATATATATTTATTTTAAAAAGAAAATAATCTTAAAAATCATCTCGTTATAAGAAAACCTCCATTAAAGAAGTTTTAAAATGTTTTTAAGATTTCTTTTTTTATTGTTTTAACATGTCTTGTCATTTTACTCAATTCTATAGCCAAGATGACCCAGTATGAAGTGATTAAACAGTTATGAGTTTGTGTACGGAATCTTGGACTTGGCGAAAAAAAAAAACATCATATGAAAACCTTCGACTGGCGTGCCGAACTAAACTAGATACCATTCCAGACATAAGTAACAGCCTACTAAAATAAATTATAATTTCTAAATTGACTACCCATTATTTATATTTTCAAACTTCCACAGCAATTTTAAACGCCTTAATATACACATATAATAAAAAACAAATATAACATATTCTACCTCTTATATTTAACTGTACATATACACAACTTTTATTATCATATTTTTGTCTTTTAATATGTAATAAACGTTTATTAGAATCATTTTAAAATACAACGCCAGCAATAAGAACGTATATGTAAGTACGTCGAGCGGCTGACAATATCACATTTTTCCATATTGATACATGATTTATGATATATCTTCTAAAGAAAATCACCCGACGCCCGGATATGATACAGTATGATTGCCTTATCTTCCCCCCTATTTTGGTCTTTACATGTTATTATCGTATTGAAACCCAAATCGTAAGGATATTGCTTTCGTCTTTTCGTACGTAGCTCTAGTGATGTGTGCTTTGATTTGTAGTAATACTTTTTTATTGACTTAATCTGATTTTCCTTGTATTGAATAACTTCATATTCGAAATTGAATATGTTTTTTATACTTTAATATTTTGTAAAATATGTTTTTTATACTTTAATATTTTGTAAAAAGATCTTGGAACGCTAATCATTAGAATATTATTCTCGTCTAGTTCAAAATAGGTCGGTCGTATGATTGGGGAAGCGACTACGCATGGTACTTGTTTTTTTCATTCTCCTAAGAAGATTTTGCTACTAACTAACCAATCCTTTATTTATTCCCGTTTAAAGATTTTATTTTTTCAAAAAAAGAAAAGATTTGTGTATAAAATATAGGATATATTTTAATATAAATCTATCCTGTTCGTATTATCTATATGCACATATAAAAAATAATACAGTTGAAAATAAATCCTTCGACAATCAAAGAACAAAAGCATAATGTAATTACATTTAAAATATTCATGTCAGCCAAAATTAAAATTGTGGACAATGAAAGGGAGACTCGTAATACCGTGCGATTTTGAGCTTCCGTATGAAAATTAATTTTATCCGGGAGCGCAAATAAGATAGGATTTCACCCTTGCTTATCTTCGGTTACGTAACGTCAAATATAAATATTGCACCTTTTACTTTTATTATAACTAACTATTGTCTTATAAGTAGCATACATACAGTATTTTACGTCAAATAGTAAATTTCTCAAGGCTACGAGCATGTAATATGACTGTTACTATTTTATTTTCGTCAATTTTAATAAACTTTATACCAATTTTAAATTAAATTTGATAATCATGAAAATTTAAGCTCGATATTTCATTTTTTCTTTGAAAGTTTGATGAAAATGTATTTAAGGATGATTTGGAAACTCTGCTCGTACACAATAATTAATACTAAATTAGTGACTATCAAAATTTTTCAACTTAGTCAATTTAAATATTTAAATTAATTATAATCAAAAGTTATAACTAATAATATTTTGAGTTTAAGCGTTAAAATAAAACAAACGTACAAGTCTCTATAGAATAAATATAACTTAGCTCCAAAGATTGAAAAACTCAAATATAATTCCACATCAAGTCGAAGACGGGAAAATCAATATCAATAAGGTAGAAATTATTATTCAGAGGTTGCCTCGTCTTAATAAGAAAACGTGTATCGCACGGTGTCGGATATTCGCGTATACGCAGTGTCGTAATGGAGGAATCACAATATCTCGTTATATGGAAGAGAAACAAAGAAATGCGTGCGTGCTTCGAATATTAAAGAAAGGCTAGGCAACGAAATTTATTAGCATATTTCAATATATACAAAACAGAATAAAAAGATAATATAAATCACGTAAAATATGTAATTTTTATAAGTTTCCTATCTAACGATCTGCTAATTTACATGTTTAAAAACATTTGAAGTATTTTTTCTTGATATTAAGTTATATATTATTTTTCTCCTCAATGTTAATTTTTATTTTTTATTTTTGCGGCAACGTATATCTAATCTTGTATTACGTTAATGTGTAATCTTATTGTAGTTCAACCCTGAAATTGTGATCTGCCCATAGTTTGTCTGTCATGTGTTGTCTTTTCTCTGGTAATTTATGGTAAGCCGTGTTGATGTTACTTTTATTATCCGTTTACGTATACTGTGTATATGGTACTGATTGTGATCTTGTTTCTTTACCCCAATGAAGAGAAAATACAATATGCATATGGAGCTGATAAAATACCCGACAACCGGGATCGTGGTATTGATCTTAGCATGCAATAAGATATGAAAATATATATCAAAAACTAAAAATTATATTGATGACTATTCTGATATACTCGTTATATGTGAACTTTTGTCAAAAGCGCAGAATTAAGACAATTAAAACTGCTTCTTCGTGTCACCGTTTCATAAAGAATTGTTCTCAATACAAATGTATATAATTTTATTTTCCGAATTTTTCAATTTTAAAATTCAAAGTTTTTAGTTAATTCTTTTGTGGTTATTTGCCAGTCAGGCTTTTTCATTTTGTATAAAATTAATTTGGATGAATAAAAACAAGACCGAAACTTTTGTAATACAATTTAATTAAAAGCAACGCAATGATCCATATTCTTACTTTATCCTACAGGATTAAGTAAGTTATGTCTGTACAGTTATAAAAAATAATGTACCATACTATAATGTACCAAAATTTATGGCTTGAAAAAGAAGAAACTAATTTTGTAAAAACTACTCGATATTATAAAGTATTTAAGCTGAAGGAATGGAGGATTAATAATCTCGAATTTTATTGCACCAACATTTTTTCCAATTAATAAATTATTTATCGATTTAATTTTTTTTTTCCTTATACCTAATCATTGCTTTTTTTTTCGTTAATGATCATCAACATTATATCGGCTATTGGATGTTCACGGCTGAACGTAGGCCTCTCCATCGACCTCTAGAACGACCGGTTCGAAGCAGCCTCCATCCAATGGCTTCCGGCGACTCTCATCATGTCGTCTGTCCATTTCGCGGACGGGCGTCCGACGCTGCACTTGCCGGTACATTGTCTCTATTCGAGAACCTTTCTGCTCCATCGGCCGTTAGTTCTACCAGTTATGTGCTCTGCCTACTGCCACTTCACCTTACAAATCCGTTGGGCTATGTCGGAAACCTTCGTTCGTCTGCGGATATCATCATTTCAGATTCGATTTTGCAGGAAAATACTAAGCATAGCCCTCTTATTGCTCGCTGTGCGACTTGGAGTTTGTTTAAAAGGCCCATAGTTAGTCAGCAACCACGTCTCAGATCCGTATGTCATCACTAGTAACATACATTGGTTAAAAGTGATGATGTACGGATCTTATGCGGATAACAGACTTTTGACTTAATGCACTGAGGTATGGCGGATGAAAAGACGTTTTTTTAACTTCCCGAACGCTGCCGATCCTAACTGTACTCATCAACTTACTACTTAGGTATATGTACTCATCAACAACTTCGAGAGTAGATTTTCCAACTGATATTGGGATGGGTACGACATGGATATTCGACATGATTTTCGTCTTGTCTATGTTCATTTTAAGGCCTACCTGTTGGAAAACTCCATCGAGGTCACTAAGTATAATACTGAAGTCTTTCAGGGTCTTTCTGCCATTGCGCATGATATCATCGGCAAATTGAAGGTGAGTTATGTGCTCGCCGTTAAGTGAGGTAGGAATAGAAGATCACTCCCGGTGTTATGAATCACGGAGACGTCATTGAATACTTGTCGTCTGGTGGTCATGATGCACTCTATCTCATTCCTAGTGGAACCATCAGGACTTATCAAGTATGAAATGGTTTCTGGAAGAAAAAGTTTATCATAAAGAGTCCCTCACTCTCATTACAACATTTATTATTTCTATATTGAATACTTTTACTTATATTTCAAAAATTCCATCTCTTCTTCGCTTGATAATAATGAAGACATTTCTGATAATAGTGTCGATTTATTTTCTGTTAAAATAAAAGTAAAATTTGCAATCAAGATTATATTTAAAATTAACAATAATCACTCAGTACTTTATTACACAATGTTATAGCACTTCACAATCACTATGTACAGTCAGTAGGCACGGAGACAGTTCATAGTAGTGTACCGTGCAATCGACCAAGCCGTAACTCAGCTAAGTCTGGCTGACTGCCACGACGTAGACTCTATCAAGCCCCAGTAGATGGCTCTGGCGCTCCGATTATTTGTTATTATGACTCGATTCCGAGATATATAAATACCCCAATAATAATATTACGCGACTATCAATCAACTTTGCCAAGTCAATCTATCTATTTAAAACATAAAAGATTTTCAATATTGATATGGTCATTATAAGATGTTGTTAGTTTAGCTCTTTACGTAATAACTTAAGACAGAAGAACCCTTAAGTATGGATTGAATAAATTAACCTACTTGGCTCTACATAGATCTCACAACTTTTTACGGTAGAAGATGTGAGTTGCGAGACTTGGTTTCTTTTTACAAGTTATGTTTTTTATGGCATATTCTCTCTCAGCATTTGATCTACTTGATTATTAGTTTTATTTTTTAAAGCAGGAGGCAATCTATACGGTTTTGAAAAAAATGGCTGAATATCTGATTTTACTTTGTGTGTTGATAAATATCAGTGGTTGATAATTTGTCCCCTTCCAAATAAAAAAAACATCGGGATATTTCGCACATAAACTTTCGATTCGATAAATAAACTAACTTAACTGAACTAATTCTTGTTTCTCGGTAAAGGTAAAGGTTTTAGTTATGTTGTGGTAGCCCTAAGTAGTATATAAAATAAAATACCACAAACGTTTTAGCCGAAGCACAATGTAAGAATTATTCATATTATATACAGTTAATTATATTTATTATTTATGACATAGTAGTATCGTAGAAGTTTCAAGAATAGCTTTCCGACATTGCTGCATGGTTGACAGATTTATTAACTTACCTTGTTACAAATTATTCATTATAAATATATTAGTGCCAATTTCACCGGTTACTGATAACGTTTATATCGCACATAGGCTACTTATTGGCTATCAGACCCTTAAGTTTGATGTATACTTTTTTAGTTTTATTATAACATTTGTGTTAAACATCGTCTTGCCGACTTTGTTATGTGAATTAATTTCACATTGGAAAATCGAAACTGGCCCGTTGGCAAAGTTGTCACTGACCCTGCTTACCACTCCAGGATCGTGGGTTCGATTCCCGCCCCGAGTATGGTTGTAATAAAATATATTATGTATGAATATGTACATTTACTATATATATATATATATATATATATATATATATACGTATTTTAGTCAACTGTTACCTAAAACACTTGCATTAAGTTGTCTGCCTTAGGAACAGATGACAGTGTGTGTATATCGTAAACAAAAATAAATAAATAAATAATTTTATTTTCATTATAGAATTATATTTATAAACTATTGTAATAACCAACAATTTTTTTACCCAAAATGGAAAAGCGTGAAAAGAATTATTTTTTTAATATTAATTCTATTATAAAGGTGAATGTCACGCGAGCCGAGCCTATACTCTATAGCCTTATTCTGGTATTCATTTCAGCAATTCACTCGTAAAATTTTAATGGCTCGAGGAAATACGCGCCTTGGAAAAGCAGGGATCACCCAACAAAGTGATTTGGTTCTTCGCTACCGTAAGTAATTAATCATGTGCTGTAACGGAAGAAAAAAACATTGCAAAAATTTGATACCGCTAAGCATTTCATCTTAAAAAATAATAAATAGTTTTATAGGATCTCACATGCTAGTACAATAAAACAAACAAACAAATTATTCAGCTTAGTTCCGTTAATGTAGAGTACCTGGATGACCGAGCTTTGCTCGGTTAAACTATATTTAGACAAAAATTACATACTGATAAAATATGAATAATATTTTCAATCTTACCGATATAATAATAAAACAATAGTCACTGGTTATTTAAATAAAAAAAAAATAAAAAGAGATCCTAGTAATATTTTTTCTCACCAAAAAAGGAACTTGAAAAAAAGGAAAATCTTCCGTTTTCGAGACCGCCCGATTTCCCACCTGAGCTATTATAAATTTATGGCGAAACTTACTTTCTTATTCTAATGATATTCTAGTAGTTTTTAATTGCTCTCGAGATTTTTATTTAATTAACCAGTTTATTTTTTTTTTCCTACCTCTGTCGAAAGTTCGATTTTCGTCCCTGTGAAGCGGGACAAAAGTGACATTTTCTGTCCCCGCTTCACAGGGACAAAACCTGAACTTTCGTCCTAGGTAGGAATAAAAAGTATGTGTAACATGGGACGAAAGTACTACATCCATTCCCGTATGTTTGCTACCCTCGGCTTCGGCTCGGGCGGCAATTTCACATGAGGGTCAAAAAAATAGTACGTTCATCCCCTTGTGACACAAAATACTATATTATTATATAGATAAGATCGAAAAATATTATTCATATTTCATCAGTTCTATCGTATCTAAATATAATTCCCAAAAAAAGAATGATTAACAAATAAATATAAAAAAAAAAATACCGAACAAAACTCGGACATCCAGGTCTCAATAATAGTTATTTCTTTTTTACAAAAGAGGGCACTTAAAAAAAAAATAGCAAAAAAAATGGGACTTGAGGCATCGGGATTCGAACCCAGGTATACTGATTTCCCACCTAAGTTATTATAATCTTGTAGATTATGCCGAAATTTACCTTCGTATTCTAATAATATTCTAACAGTTTTTAATTGTACTCGTGATTTTTTTTTTTAAATAACCAGTTCATATTTTTTATTATTATTTCGTTAAGATCGAAAAATATTATTTATATATCATCAGTTCGTAATTCGTATGTAAATAAAGTTTCCAAAAACATGAATTACAAAAAATAAAAAAATAAAATACCGAGCAAAGCTCGGTCATACAGTTAGTAAAGGGCTCCCAATAATAGTTTTTCTCACAAAAGATGAAACTTAAAAAAAAAAAAGAAAAAAAATAGTTCTGGAGACATCTGGATTCGAACCTGGGGATCTTCTTATTTAGAATCCGCCCGGTTCACATCAGAGCTATTATAAACTTATCAATGACAACGAAATTTACCTTCGTATTCTAACGATATTTTTTAATTGCCTGAAAAAAGGGATAAAACGACATTTTCTAAAAATAAATCCTAGCTAGATCGATTTATCGCCCCCGAAACCCCCTGCATACTAAATTTCATGAAAATCGTTGGAGCCGTTTCCGAGATTCAGATTATATATATATATATATATATATACAAGAATTGCTCGTTTAAAGATATAAGATATACAAGTTAAACCATGAAATAGGTACTCGTATTTATATTTACAATATTTTATATCTAATTTATTATAATAATTAAAAATAAAGTAATATTATAAATTATTATACTCTATATAATGATTTTTTAAATTTATCGTTTGGAATAAATAAATTCGAAGTATTCAATTCAAAAAATTCTTACCTATTTCGTATGAAAGTTTGTATTGTATTTAATACCTGCAATTGTTATGTTTATGTTCTTAATTGATTTAAGTGTCATTGGCCATCGTCCCTTAATATATATTTTATGTATTTAGTAAAAAAAACTATAGTGGACATATCAAGGAAGACTTTTTGAGATCTTCAATATTGGTAATGAATCATCCATTGTTCACATATTGAGATGGAATCTAAATCTTTTTATACGGAAACCAGTGTTGTAACAATCCAAATTTTAACATTGCAAGAAAATACTTGCTTTTCAAAGGCTTCGGTTATTCATATAATCCCGAACCAACAATAAACGCTAATGATAATAATTATAATAGAATGATAAATGTTAGTGGTTTATCCAGTTTTTCCCATATTGCCTTGGATGATGTATTCCTACCAATCTGCTCCAACTTCCGGTACCTTGGGTCATTATTCCAAAATGAGGGCAATGTAGACCGTGACGTGAAAAATAGAATAAATGCGTGATGGATGAAATGGTGACAGGTCTCTGGAACAGCTTGTGATCCACGAATGCCTCTTAAACTTAAGGGGAAACTCTACAAAACGATCATAGCACCTGTCGTAATGTATGGATCAGAATGTTGGGCAATGAAAGTGACGGATGAAAGAAGAGTGCGCACAGCCGAGATTAGAATGCTGAGATTAACGTGTTGAGTGATGAGAAAAGATCGAATTAGAAATGAGTACATAAGGGGAAGTTTGAAAGTAGCACCACAGACGGAGAAAATGAAGTGCAGTAGGTTAGCGTGGTATGGGCATGTAATGAGGAGAAATAGAAATACGAATGTTAGGGATGAATGTCAAAGGAAGAAGAGCGATCGGCAGGTCAAAAAAGCGATGGATAGATTGTGTGAGAGAGGACATGAGAAAGAAAGGAGTAAGCGCTGAAGTGACGAATAATAGAGAGGAATGAAAGAAAAAGACATATACCGACGATAAGTGGGATAAGGGAGATGAATGATGAAAATGTCAGTACTTTTATTTAATGTACTTTTCATATTATATCTTGATTTAAGCCTTTTTTTGTCGAGTAACAATTATTATATAAAGTTTTTCTTTGCAAAGTAAAAGATAGCTATGATTTTTAATGTTTAAAAATATTAAAAAAAAGATTAAAGTATTTTTTTAGCTATAGAACAATAACGACATTACTGGTAAACACCAAATGTATTTTTTTATTATTTCTTTTATGGTTGACCAAAATACTTAAGACCTTGAGCTATTTAAATTTAATCACGGCTTTTTAATGCTAAAATAAACTAATTACGTGATGTAACTCATTTTTGTATTGTTACTGTTTGTATATTTTTTAAATTACCATTTCCTAGAAATGGCTTATAGTAAACAACAATACGTTAATTTTATATTAAAAACCTGTAGATATAAAATCAAATATCATCAAGATATCATCATAGTAGCAAATAATTTTAGTGAATTTTAGTGAAGTGTGTCGTTAAGAATAACATTAACCTTGAAACTATAACTTGCGATAATATTTATTCGCATAAAGTAAAATTAGCTTTAGGATTAGACAATACCTGTATATTTACAAAATAACATAATCTACTCGTGACTTATGATAAAGCAAAAGAGTTAGTTTGCTTATTCGCGTTCGCTAATTTCATAATCTAGTTCCTATTTTAAAAATTCTTCTTTCGTTACTAGGCTATCGTTCAGAAGAAAAGAGATTACCATTAACATCTGTGCAGGTATCCACGCGGCTTGACTATGAAACACTTAAAATTATCAATAATATACAACTAAGTCAAAAATCTACGTAATTTCACGTACGTCAATAAAGTAACTCTCAAATAAATCCATTCCCCGCTCATTTCTTAATTGGATTCCCAAGTTTATTTACCGACTTATCTTCCCTTAGTAAAAGACTCCACTTTACGACATTTACAAGAAACGCCATTACAATTTATAGAGTCAAACGACCAACATAAACTGACAATATTGAAAAGGGTTTTATTTAAATCATGTTACTCTGGAATTTCGCGCTAAGCCTTCTTTTAATGTATAATATTGTACTGTTGCGAAGCTGCTAATCAGAATACCATTTTCAATTTTATGAAACACTCTCAAATGAAAACATGTCAAAGAATGTCACAAAGGATTGCACCGATTGACGAGGCACTTTTTGACAAAAGCTATATGAACGCATATGAACACTATGAACGCCCTGAAATACCTATAAAGTGAGCATTAAAAAGACGAGTCTTTTCACTCTTTATTATCATTGGATGTAAACGTCGGCTCAGATTCTATCGCAATTTACCGCGTAAAGAAGACACTGGCCTGTCAGATGTTTTATCGTAAAATCAATATGACTGATGATAGTCTAGGGGTCTGAAACGTCATGGCTTATGATCTCTGGTTTACGATGGACACCGAAAAGCCCTTATACTTCACTTAAGTAGATCTTGTGACCTAATACTGAATTGATGCTACGATATTTTATATGGAACTGTTTTCGTTTTCCTGCTTGTGGAGTTATTTAGAAGTTTTAATACTACTTTTTGTCGTTGAATAAAGATTTCTGATTTAATTAATAACGATCCAACCTGGCTGGGAATGCATTGTCAGTTACCATCATATTGATGTTCAACAGCCGCTGGATCGTCGCGATCGAATTACGCAAGTTCCGACCAAGTTTTAAGACCCTGCCGAAGGCCTCTTACTAACTATCTTCCTTAACGCCTTAGTTAAGCAGCGCCTTATGAGAACTTTGACGACGAGATTGAGGAAGCTATTACGAGATCCGTTCTGATAGATATAAGCAGGATGTCACTTCCACGCCTCACTTTGTGAACTTGTTTACTTTGATGGTTTGAAATTTCGTCTAATTTATTTGTATAACTAAAAATAATTACTTATAACTTTTATTCTAAATGAAAAAGAAAGTAGTATGATTTAAACAAGCAATTAATGTAATTGAATATAAATCCCAGACAATCCTCGCAATATCGCCATCTTGAACTCATTCAAGGAGCGTTATCCAGAATTATATTAGAGAAAAGTAAGGGAAGATTAAATATTATCTCGAACAATATTTGTGTAGTGCACTATACAGTTACCATTGGAGTTGGCCATCGGATCGGCGGGCAGTGGTTGCATCCCGTTCTATCATTACTTCCACCCCGCTCTCAACTGGGGCAATCGATAATGGCGGCGGATGGGGGGGAGCCCTCCGCAGGCCCCGCAGCGCTTCGCGCGCATCATTCGTGTGACAATCGCTCACGCTTCGCTCGCTCTTCACTCCCATGCATAGGGATTTTCAACTTATGGATATTGCTTAGTACCTGAATGTATTGATACCGATACCTGCATATGAATTTAGTTTCTTGATAAACATCGCAATACTCACTAAACCGTTTAAATAAATGATTTCAATTTACCTGTTCGTTTTCATATACTTTTATATAATATATTCATAATTATATATATATTTTTATTGGTAATTTTTTAAACTTTCCAGCTTTTTCTACTTTTTTGTTTCCTTTTCTTAAATTTAACTATACGTTTACATAAACAAACAATTTTATATAATAATAACAGCGACAAACGATACAGCGTTGATAATAAAAAGTCGGCAAGTAACGCTTACGGCCGCGTCGACACCTGCGCGCAATCACTGCACCTATTCTAATATTTATTACACGTGAATATCATATGTCTTTTCTTTCCAGCCTTATTGCAGATCTCTTGGCTCCCGCCTCCGGGTAGAAGAAAGCGTTTCAGCGCAAAACGGCCCGCAAAGTTACGATTTCATGAAACGACAACACAAAATAAAACGCATAATATATTGGGAAAACATTATTTTTATATTTCGTAGATTTTTATAATATTTCATGTTTCGTCGTTTAATTGTTTATGTTTATCCTACCTAACATTTGTTTTTTATATTAAAAAATATAATAGCGTATAATTAAAAAAAGAATATTTTAAACTAAAAAATATTTGTCGGAAGAAATTTCTTTTCTAATATATCAGCCTGTAAACAATCCACTGCTGAGCGAAGGCCTCCATCTCCATATAGAAGACGAGTTGGAGCTTAATCCACCACGCTGCTCCACTGCGGGCTGCTGGATAATTTCCCGATCATGAGTCACGATCGTTATCAGGTGTCTATGATAACAACCGGGATCGACGGCTTTACATGATCTCCGAGGCATCAAAATAATCAAATATTTGTACAAATACAAATATCTGTCCCGAGCGTGAATCGAACCCGCGACCGCCGGCGAGCGGCATTGAAACGACTCCTCGCATCACTACACCAGAACGGTAATAAATAAACGGTAAATTTCTTTTATCCTATTAAAATATCAGTAGTATTTACTTTACTCCAATCTCCTTTTCTCACAAATTAACTTATTTCAATTTCAAGCAATTCAAAATTAATTTAAATAGGTATCTCCAGTTTAAAACTTAGCAAAGTGCTTGAATCTTTACTTCATCACAGTGCAGTTATTGTAGATATCTATATATAAATAAAAGTAACAAGCGGAGGGCAAGAACAAAAGCCTCACGTAATTAGACCGACCGCGGCAATACATAAATAATTTGCCTCACGTACCGCTTTGTTCACGAGAACAGGTTTTTATTTAACGCTCTTATATCAAGAACAACACTTCGTGTGCTTTTGATGGCGGCGGCGCAATTCTTTTATCTTTGCTAACACAGGTGTATATTGTCCGAATTTTGTTACTTATTTGTCCCTGAAATACATGTCACACTTCGTAAGAGTATAATTAAAAAAATGTTTAATTACATAAACATATTTTTTCTAATCTACTACTATCTTTTAGCGTGCAATTCTAGACAGCCTGCACGGTATCACAACTTTTGACGTTTGTGGTTACTGCTCCATTCCTGTGAGTGTAGCTTAATGTTCTATAGCTAGGGCTATGGGATCTATAAAGAATAATAATGAATAAATAATAAACGCCAACACTCAACATGAGAGCCATTAGAATGAAATTCTGCAGTGCCCCCATTCAATAAATTCTGTTCAAACAATTGTCAAGATAAAATATCGAACTCGCGACCGCTCTCGCAGTAGTCAGTTACCATGCCTTTACTGACTATGCTAACTTCTCAACAAGATGAGGCTCAATTAGTCCCGAATAAACAATCAGTCTAAGGCAAAAAATATTTTTGAAATTCGATTCTAAGGTCTGAAGTTAGTATGATCAAAAAAAAAAAACAAGTTTTATTGTATTAGAGATTAATCGAGAAGTCTTAATGTTCACCGCTAAAATTAAAAAATTAATACATACACAACTGACGACTGATCAACATTTAATTTTTGTAAGAAACTAGCAAACCCGGCGAACTCCGTTTCGCCACCAACTTATTTTCGTGAGGGATACTCACACCACGTACTGCCGCCATGCAAAACCATATTGGTTTGTAGTACATGCTATGTATCAGAGATGGCGCTGTATGTAAAAAATGATTTTCACTGTTTTCCTGCTTTTCTGTTGAAAATTTTCCTGAATTTAGTTTGCTATAAAGCTCACGGAGCCCGAGACCTTTCCAACGAATGCAAAACCGTGGAAATCGGTTCGTGCGTTCTTGAATTATAGCGTCAGGAAGGAAAACCCGACTTATTTTTATATTATAGATTGTCTCTATCATCAGCGGTATAGGATGTCAGTCAATTCGAATTTGTTGTTGTTATGGAAACATGTAACAACATAACTTTCAAAGTGAACGTCACTGATATTGCATTAAGGTTTTAACACAAATCGACTGTCCCTACGTACAGTATCGAAACTGAAAATTTGAGATTTTTTTTATTGCACTAAGAAACTCATTTTTATATATGTTTTCATACAAAAAAGAGAATAAGCTAAAAAATAATATTAAACCACATTTTTCATGAGTATAATAACGATACTTTTAACAAATAAATGACAATTTTTTACACAAAATTAACCTAAAAGTGCTCTCCTGTAAAGTACCTTTTTTCAGTTTCGATGGTATATGTAGGGACAGTCGAAATATACTAATTCCATTTCTGATTTTCCTGTAAATTTTAATTCAATATATTTAAGTAATTTTTTTTTTAATTTTAATTTTAATTTTTTAGAAAAATATTTTGTTAAAATGATAAAAAGATAAATAAATTAGCCAAATAATTTATGTTTTAACTGGACAAATGGATGATTGTGATGTAATAAAATAGCTTCAGTGTTTAATTAGGGAGCCTGAAATATGTATTCGTATTTCCTGTCCACGAGAACAGGTGTCGTCGACATAAACTTGATATAGTACGATAAATGCTAGAGTTAAGTAAACCCTTATTTTTAAATATACACCTGTGCTGTATATGAGGTTACATTTTGATATTTAAAAAAAAGTTTTTAACCTATTTAATTAGTGAATTTAAAATAAAATTTTCGTCAAATATATTAAAAATCGTCAAAGACCTCATTCGAATACATGGGGAAATATTTTTTGATGATAATAAGCTAACTCTATGTGACTATTAGATGGCATAGATTGTCTAAATAAAGATATGACTTATTCGCTCTTATTCTGAGGTTGATCTCTAATATGATTCGACTGTCGTCTGTGTCGATTTGTTATATTTGCATTTACATACATATGTAGGTATCTTGTATTGTGGTGTGCAATAAAGAATAAATAAATAAATAAATTATTCATATTATAATATTAGTGTAAAGTATTGACAAATTATAATTTATATATACGAATGGTAGGGTACGGTATATACGGTATACACTATATATCATTGAGTTAAAGGTTGAAGCGTTAATTATATCCAGTCATGAGTTATGAGAGAAATATATATTTTGAGCGCAATATACTTGCCTGTGAAAGTCTAGACTAGGTCTAGACAGTCATTTTCACAAGGATTGAGACGGTAAAATTTGATCCTCGAGGGAAATTTTGATCGTTATATCAAACTAAATAAATAATTATCGTAGCAATGACAAAAATGTTTGTTTGTATTTGTATTAGTAGTTTGTATACTGCTCAAGATGTATTGTGTGAGAGGTTATTATTCTCTTTTACGTCTTTGTCATTTTAACAGTATACATAAAGCATAATTCAAATAAGACTTACTAATTATGAACATTTATTTTATTTTGTTATTATACTAAATGAAAACTTAACGAACTTTTTATGTTATTCTCAAAACGATTTAATTAGCAATAAATTAAAAGCTATATTTTCGTTTACTATAACATATTGTTAATAATAGAGCATTTAGTTAGACTAATATTTGGAACGTAGCCCACCCTTCATTTCAGATCGTGTGGGCAAAAATGTACGCATTCACACGCCTTAAAAATTCTTAGGGAAAACGTAGCATTTATCAAAAAAAAAAAATCTTTTTTTATTATTATGCGACAATTTATTTAGAACTTAAAATTCAGTTATACAATGAACATTCGGTTTCTTAGTATATATTTAGGCTCAGTGTTCATTTACAAAATAAAAGATTTCAGTAAAGAAAGTTTACTTATCCTTATATACAGTCTTTAATGATCATATTTTCATATATAGGAAAATAGGTAAATACAAAAATATGTTATCAAGGGATTACCTTTGCAAATTTTCATATTTTTCCAATATATTCAAGATAAACGTTTATATTCAAGCTGTTTATAGATCCTAAGCTTCTTTTAAAGTATTCCTTTATCATAAAGCTTTGTTAAACTGATACTGATAAAACGTAAACGTTACGGGAATTTTGTTGCTAGTAAAAGGAAAAGAAAATTTGGTTGGCCCGCTTAATGAAACAAATTTTCTGAGCGGCAACATCTAAAACCTTAAGCCCTTTGTAGTGCGTTCTCGGTCCCAAAGCCGGTTGACCCGCGGCGCGCCTTTGTGCCGCTTACAAATATTGCTAATTACGATTAAAAAGAACCTCCTTAGTCCCTATTGTTATGACAACGCGTGTTTTTTTAATCAATTTAGCATTTAAGCTATTTAATTAAAGGTCTTTTTAAAAGGTGCAACTGTAAAAATACCAGTGTAAAATTAAAAGAATAGGTACATGCTAAGTGTATATAAAAATAAATAGTTTTAATGACGACTTTTTCTATAGGGATAATAAATACTCATTGCTACAGGTAATTAAATTCATAACATATATTATAAATAGTTCTACGCTAAACAGAAAACTGAAAAGCCCTAATAATCACGTAGGTCACAAAAGTACTTAATATTACAATTTAATAACGTAACGTGTTTTACAAATCACTGTATTTCAGTAACATAGATGATAGAAACACGAAATAATTAGAGTAACTATATGCCAGTAATTTTCAGATTCTTTTATTGGGGTTCTGTAAATCCATATCCAAATTAATGATTATATATTATTATATCCATCCATCAACCATTTGTCACAGGACTGTCTTTGGATCTGTATAGATAGACACTTAATTTTTTTTAGGAAAAAGGTGTTATAATCGCCGCTTTATAAAATATAAATAAAAAATAAAACCACTTATAACTTAAGTGGGGTCTCAGAACTACTTTTTCGACATTTTAGTTCAATCTGACAAAATATTTAGTCTGAAATGTTGTTCAGCTACACGAACCCATTTGTGCACGAATCCGACTCGCACTTGGCTAGTTGTATATATTCAATTTGACAAGATAATAAAAAATATATAAAATATTTTAAAATAACTACTTAATTCCTAAACGGTGACTTTTCAGTAAAATCAGTATTTCGAATAGAAGCATTTATTTATTTATTTATTTATAAGTTTATTTCTTTCTTGACAATTCAAATACGTTTATAAAAGGCCACTTTGTTTTGTATGGATGTTTTTTATGGATATGTATGTATATTTGTGTGGGTGCTCATATGGTATGGATACAAATTAATCTTTATAAACTGTATAAGTTAAGCGCATTGCCAGATTTCAACATTTTTATAATTAAAGGTTTAAAAATCAAAAACCGACTTCAGGATTAAGCCCACATGTACAAACTTTTTTTTTTTTTTTTTTGAATTGCAAGCGGGCTCGCCGATGCTTTGCGGTCAATTTTGGATCCGTAGCAGCACTACGCGCCGCTATTTTCCTCTCCCTCAGTCTTCGTCTAACCGTAGACACACTCATGGTTCTTCTTTTAACTGTCTGGAGCTGCTGTTGTAACTCAACAGCATTTAAGAACCGATTTCTCAAAGAAGTCGATACAAATAGTGCAATACCTTTGACGGTTTCATCAACAGTGGTATCCATCTTCAAGGGTATTTTTCTGGGGCTTGGGTATTTTTCATTAGCTTCTGGTATGTCCACATCAACGGTTGGATAGCAAATGATCCCGATTGAACATGTATTGACCCTTTTATATCAACAAAAGGTAGCGCAACTAGCGGCTGTTTTAAGGAACAAAATTGCAAGTGTTTTGTATACTTGCTTTTTTGTGCTCTTCTAATAAAAGAAAAATAATTAATTAAATTGTTTTTGTGCTCTCCATTTCATCGAATTTCAAACGATATCCAACATTACCCTCATTATTGATGCAAAATATAGTTTAAAATTGTAGATTTTTTTAGGGGTGCGATTTTTTTGACGCTGAGTGTATATTATTGTCGTAAATTTTGGAACAAATTTAAAATTAACCGCTTACTAGGTAAAAGTGAGAAACACTTATCAGTAACAAAAATGAGTAGGTACGTAATTTAAAGCAATAATTTTGATCGACTTATACAACAATACCGCACACGTTGGGATAGACTACTAAAAACCTTATCCACTTTACGTGTAGAGGAAGTAATTTTCAAAGATTTAATTTTACCACTTTGTTGTCATCAATAATATAATTTTCCATAAAATAAAAATAAAAACCAGAGTCTCTTAGACAGAGACGGACAAACAAGACGAGAATTCTTGTCATTTACTAAACGAAAAGTACGAAAAATTATAAAGCCAATGAAAATTCTTTGCCCTGCCGAAAAGTAAGAGATAGTATAAGATTCCGAAAATCAATTTAATATATATGTACTTCTCTCATCACTTCTGTTATTTTTTTAACTGTCGATAAAAATGTGAAGTAGCGTCTCGATAAGGATGCCTGCGTATAGTGTTGCTGTAATCCGTGTACTGATATAATCTACAGAAAATGGCAACGGAAATCCATTAATCCATTCATCTGAATCGCTAAGCTTTGAATCTTAATTTTGCATACAATACAACCAAAATATTTTCGTTTTAATAATTGAAACTGTAATATACATACATATTATAAAAATCTACAATATTTGTTTTTGATACTTAGATATTTAATCGTTTGATATTATCTTGTATAAGGACATTATCAAATCCAAGTATCTTATTACCCGTATTTGACTCTAGTTAACTTTTACCAGCGTGACCTACAACGCGAAGCTTAGGGGTATTAAGGAAAAAATCGCAACAAAATTTTATGTCCGTCGTGCGACACCCCCCTAATAATGTCTGCTTAAGGGCGGCGGTAACATGGAGTACACATTTACGCTCCGTTAAATGGGGAAAGCTTTTTTTCGTGTTTAGTGTCACAAAAATTGTTATTAGCTTGAATTGTGTTTCATAAAGTTGTCAGTTTACATCTAACGACATGTAGTGCGGAAATATTTATAGAAATATATGCCAAAGAATTAAAAAAAAAGCAACTGATGAAGATTAGAAAAAAAAACTTAATAAGCTAATTACATATTATTACCTTATATAAAAACAGAGCAAAAAATTTTTGTTCATATTTTATACTAATCGTGCTCACGTCGTCATCCGCACATACGGTACGGTATTAACTAACCCCGATGTAGAAAACGATGTAGTATCTATTAATGATAGTGTCAAACGCTAAACTGCTGTACTTTGCGAAAAACAAAAAAAACAAAAAAAAATCGATACGTAAAATGTACTACAATTTATTATGAAAGTATAGTTAAGGTTTTTAGTGTGAGTTGAGGGGGAGTTGTTTTTAAAACGCATGTATGTATCCATTAATTTATCTACTTTGACACACTTACGCCGAGTTGCACGAAACAAATTTTAAATTTAAGTGTTTATTAAACTAATTTAATCACAAGAATCGTGATTATCTGTTGCACGAAACCTACATCTGATTAAGTTAACAAAAAAATTTAGTTTAATTAAAGACCTATCTAACGGATGATTAATTCCAACAGCTTTAAATTAATCATGAGATCAACTAATTTTAAGATTAATTGCAACTTAACTAACGGAAAGTTAGTGACGGTTTCGTGCAACTCGCCGTTATTGATTTAAACCTTTGTTTAGGTTTCTTTTTCCTTTCTTTAGGTTTTAACGTTAACGTTAAAACCCTAGGGTTAGGTTTTCTTTAGGTTATATATATATATATATATATATATATATATATATATATATATATATATATATATATATATATATATATATATATATATATATATATATATATATATATATATATATATATATATATATATATATATATATATATATATATATAACCTAAAACCTATATATATATATATATATATATAGTGCAAAATAGATGAAATGTAGACAGTCAAGTTTTTGTTTGTCTTTAACACATTTTGACTTTTTAAAAAGCACTTAACGTTATTACACGTTTCATAATGACAATAAAAAATTTAATTCACAAAATAAATATGAGTTAAATAATAAAAAAGTGGCAAATTGCCAAAAGTTAACATATTTATAATTAATGTACTTAAAATTTAACGCTATCGTAGTCAATACATGTTCAGGTGTAGATAAAATGTAGGTTTTATGTAATAACGAGTAAGTACATATACATACTGATTTTATAATACGTAACATGTTCGTTAATTAAAAGATTATTAATACTACATGGTTACGGGTTGTTATATGCTTATAATTACCACATGTTTACCATCTTATAGTTGTGTAAAGACAAAAGATATAGTCTTAAATATTAAACTACGGGTACTATAATTAAAATACAGTGTTATAAAAAGATATCTAAAAATTTTATTCAGCTAACAGACTTCTATATAAATATAACTTCCAATTTAAATTCAAAGTCGCGTCTGAATTAAAGTTCCATAATTTTCTTATTTTGAAAATACTTTTGTATACCTAAAATTAAAACACAAGTACGTATGTTCTGAATTGGGTTCTCGCTAAGGTAAATTAAATTTGAATCGTTGGGAAAGATAATATTGTTATTGTTCCCTTTTTTGATGTTGTAATATTAGTTGTACATAATTTACATTTACAGAAACTAGAATGGATTTATACCTCTATACCACAAAATCGGGGCAAGTTGCAACTAATGTAATTTACTAATGAAGGAAATATGAGATGATCTTTGCGAAAAAAGTATAAAAATATGACAGCATAAATGTATAAACATCTAAAATCAGTCCCTTGAGGCTTGGTTTACCAACAAATTTTTAGCATCCATTATTCTAATAATTATTAATAACAAACACAACAAAAAACAAAGTCGGTTCAACCGTTCTCAAGTGATGCTCTTTCAAGGGTGCGGCAACTGATTTTTATATAAAATAAAGATATTCTTATATTTTACACCTCTATTCTTACTTTGGATAGTTAATATTACGACATTCAAATTATCGTTTAGGTTCCCTCTTGCTATTGGACACACAGTGTAGATGCCAATAAGTACTGCCTTTCTGACTGACAACGTTAATGTGAGGATTGCGTGGACGGAAATGGACATTTTGTATTCACGGCGAGAAACAACAGCGGTACACTTTAAGTGTCCAGAAGCCATCATTAATACAATAACAAATGAATTATTAAGATTTCGTACCCACCCTTGCCTTATAAATAACGGGAAAATTGTCAAGACACTTGCGTTAAAATTCAAAGATCCATTAACTTTGTTTTAATTCAAGGATCTGAGTACTTGAGAAGTCACTTGAATTTCGTTGCGAGATGGAAATTTAAATTAACAATTCAATTAAATCAATAAACAGTGTTTAAAATTGAAGACAACTTCATGTGCATTAAATGTAAAAGATTTAAGAAAATTAAACAAGTAATTATTCCTGTGTATTGTTGATTGATATTTTATATTGCAGCAGTGGTTCGAAGCTTTAATCGATACCGTAATCTACAAATAAACGTCAATTTCCATTTATACCACCATAAGCTTAAATTAAATTTACTATTAATCTTTAACTACAATTAATATTTGAATATTTAATTTATGATATTAAGGGTTGAATTACAAACACAGTTAATTACGGTCATTTAATTAAATTTAATATCGTTACAGTGACATAATTAATTTGCAATATGACGTTGTAATTGATTTCAGCTAGCTAGTAGCCGCGACCGCGCCCGTCTCTATCACGCCTAGCCACAACACCGCAGCCGCCAAGTAACGCGATGCTATTTCATGCTAAGAAATCTGTGACGAATGACACGTGTCTATGTGTTATAGTCGTAACGTGACCTTGTAACCACACTTTTTGAATTCTGTGATATGTTAATATATACATACATATACTAGTATATAATATTACATTTTAATAGTCGAATATTTGTCAGCTTTGCTGACGTAATGGTCACTATTCCGCTCCTCACTCACGCATAACGTTTAATAGATTAGAAAATTCGTCAAACGAAACATGAAATTATTTACAAAATTTAAAAAAAAATGTCTCATACAAAAGTTGATACATTTATATAAACATAGATATTTAATTACCATAATTATGCATTATAATTTAAAAAGTAAAAAGGAACTAGAAAGTAGTAACTGAAAGGCAATAATAAAAACCTGCAAATGCGACATATAATGATATGCAGTATTATAAGATGATTAAAAATGTTTATATATTATATGACTAAGCTTAATTAAAAGAGGTTAAACAATATTATATAAGGCTATAATTGTTTAGTCGTGTGGAGCCAGGAGTGACGGGCTGAGAGAGGCGGGGTATTAGCTCTCGCCACATTGAGCGCTGTGGGATCCAACTTATTAGGAGATTTGATCATGCGAATAATACTCGTTTTATACATTATATTGCCTTCGAACCCATCTATTGTGCTGAGCTCATGTGATATCGTCTGAGCTATTTCAAATTTAATATCTTTTCAATTGTAATATTATATATGTTTTATATTTTTATGTGAAAATATTTCGTAACGATTACGACTTTAAAATTTTTATTATAATAGCCGAACACTTGTGATTTACTATTGCTTAATGCTTTCTTTATTTGTGATGAATAAAATATTTTTAGGGTAAATATTACTCTTGTTTAAATACGAATACATCTTATGAACTCCCGTTTCATATTTTGTCAACGTCTCGCTGACTTTGATTATGTAGATAAAGATTCCTTTGCAGAGTGGGTTCTACGTAAATATACGAATAAGGTCAAATCAGATATGCATAGCATCATTTTATCTTTACTTACATATGGAGATGAAACCTCGTAGTATGTAGTAAATATTTAATAAATAAATATATATATATATCAAGTCGTAGTAACTAAGTTATTATTTTTCTCGTATAACTTATTTGCATATCTCTTTGAGCTTTTAAGCTCAGGGTTTCCGTAAATTAACTCTGTGGGAGAAAATATCCTTTTTCAACACGTAGTCGCGCTAAATTATTATATTTATTTCGTATAACATAAATAAAGTAATAGTTTTGCTTTAATTATGAATCTAATAATGTTTCTTCTTTATTAATTTCATATTTTTTATAATTCTGCTCACACACAACACTAACATTTGGCTAGTGCAACTTTGTTATGAAGACTTCACATTTATTGTAGCTAAGATTTTTCTTTATTTATATTAAAAAAAATCGTTATATAATATATAAGGTGTATATATCTACCTCTATGTATCTATACACGAAATAAAATTGTAACAGTTCCTACTCATTGAAGATATATTTAAAAAAATGAGGTGTCTGTCTGTCTGTATTCTAGACGCGCATGACGCCAAAAGTAATGAATTAATTTAAACGACCCTATGTATGGGTTAAGTTCATATTACGAGTTTGGATAATGAGTTTTATCTCGTAATTCACAAGGATCCCTCAAGTGAGGTAATGAAAGCCAAAATGTGTACTTAGCTATAATTCATTAATTCATAGTCCGATTTCATTAAATTTTTTGCCCCCTGTAAAAACAAGGAAATAGTAGTAAGGATCGTAGTTAAAGCTAGACTTATAGTAACATACCAAGAACTTCTGTCACATCAGATATTCGATGTAAACTGCGGAAAGTAGGGTCCCCCTCCATCGAACTCCAGAGCGGTCTGTTCATAGCAGCCTCCATCCAATGACTTCCTGCGAATCTTCTCAAGTCGTCTGTCCATCTCGCAGACGATCGTCCGTTGCTGCAATTGCCGGTACGTGGTCTCCCCTCGAGAACTTTTCTGCTCTATCAGTCGTCAGTTCTACGAGCTATGTACCCCGCCCACTGCCACTTCAGCTGGCAAATGCATTGGACTATGTCGACAACCTTCATTCGTCTGCGGATCTCATAATTTCTCATATAAATATCAAGCATAACCCTCTCTATTGCACGCTGTGTGACTTGGAGCTTATTTAAAAGGCCCATAGTCAGAGACTACGTCTCAGATCCGTATGTCATCGCTGGTAATGCAATGTGCATTCAAAGACTTTTGACTTCAGGTACTGAGGTATGGTGGACGAAAAAACGTTCTTTAATTTCCCAAACGCTGCTCATCCTAGCTGAATTCGACAATTGACCTCTCTCTCGAAGTTGGATCTATAAAGTTGGATCTTTTGTCCTAGGTAGATGTACTCATTCCTGTTCGATAAGTGCCTCAACACTGGACAGTTCCCGAAGCCGTGGAAGATGGGCCGATTGTGCCTGTTGCGCAAGGAAGGTCGATCATCTGACCCTCCCTCTGCGTACAGGACAATCGTGTTGCTGGACGAGACGGCCAAGATGCTTGAGAAGATTCTCGCTGCCCGACTCGTCCAGCATCTCGAAAAGTCGGGGCCGGACCTCTCAGAAGTGCAGTTCGGGTTCAGGGCGGGCCACATCACACTGAACGCCCCAAACGCTCTGAGGTCTCTCCCCTCAGAGGCGGTGGCCAGGGTAGACGTTCTCCTGACCATCTTGCTAGACGTGGCGAACGCCTTCAACAGTATTCCTGTTGAGATGATTGTGGAGGCACTGAAGTTTCATGAAGTGCCCCACTATCTCCAGATGCTGTTGGAGGCGAACTTCCGGGAGAGAGAGGTCCTCTGGGAGGGGAGCGATGGTCGACTCTATCGACGCCTCGTCGGCTTCGACTGGTTGCTGCGGGCACCTCTACCGCCCGGGCTGAGGGTGATCTGTTATACTAATAACACCTTAATCACGGCCCGGGCGAGGAGCTTTGAAGAAGGTTCAGCTGGCAGAAGCCGGCACGTGGATAACGGTCGATCGTATCAAGATGCTGGGCCTGACGGTCTCTGTATCCAATACACAGGCCCTCCTATTCCATGGCCACGCAGTTTCGAGTCGTACTCGTTGTCGAGTGTGGTCCGCTGTATACTCGGCAGCGAGAGGTGCTGTTCGGCTATGGCCTCCTTTTGCGAGGAGGTCATGGCTTTGAAGGAGGCTGCGGAGTGGGAGCGTGAAGGAGACGCCGTTACGCGTTCTTTCACCCTCCGCACTAGAGTAGGAGGGGCACCTATGATCCCCCACTCGCCACCAGAGCAATAGTGCGCAGAGGCACCCGCGAGCGCTCTATAGGCGAAGACGGCCCGCGTAGGCGGGCCAACCGTCGGGGCGTCACGGTTGTATGCGCGAGTGATCCCGTGGTGCCCCATTACGACGATGAGGGCACCGCTGGGTTTTAGCGGGTATTCTGGTACGTTCTGCGTGCCAGCGAGTTCCACATACCCGCCGCCTCTCCGCGGCGGAATGCAGAAATGCATTTTCCAGCGTTAAAAAAAAGGTAGATGTCCTCATCAACAAATTCGAGAATTGAATTTCCAACCGATATCAGGATAGGTACGACAAGGACATTCGACATGATTTTTATCTTGTCCATGTTCAGTTTAAGGCCAACTTGTTGGTAAACTCCATCGAGGTCACTGAGCATAATCACAGCATTCAGGTGTCAGCAGGTCTTCCAAGGATTCTGCCATAAGTACGATATCGTCGGCAAATTTAAGGTGAGTGATGTACTCGCTGTTTATATTGGCTTGAAGTTTCGGAGAGAAAAGATCTCCCTGTCTTACACCTCGCTGCATTGGGATCGCTCTTGTGCTCCTGTACTTGAACTGACATACTAGAGTTATTGTACAAGTACTGCAATACTTCGATATACCAGTAGTTAATGTGGCACCGCTGAAGAGACTGCAGAATCATCCAAGTTTCGATCGAATCGAAAGCTTTCTCATAGTCCACAAAAGCCAAACACAATGGCCGATTATAGTCCTCGACCTTTTGTATAATTTGCCGCTCCGTATGTATGTGGTTTATGGTACTATAGCCTTTTTGTGAGGCTGAAAGTCAACAAACTTGCCCATCAGACGATTCGTAATGACCCTAGAGAACAGCTTATAAACGTGGCTCAAAAGCGGAATGGCCCTGTGATTCTTCAACAAGGTATTATCACTCTTTCTCTTGTCAGAGCGGGCGTGGTCATCACTTCCCAGTAGTGACACGCTTGACGATCCGTCTCCATTCCTCCCTAACAGCTGCTTTTCGGGAGCACACATGCAGCGGGACTTAGAAGTACTACTTAGGAGTAAATTTAAATTAAATTAAAATTTTTAAATTTAATTTAATAAATATTTAAATTAATTAAATAAGTTAAAATTAATTAAATAATATTATAAATTTTTTAATATTTAATTTAAAAATATTAATAATTTAATTTAATTTTTTTAATAAATAAAAATTAAATTAAATTTTCAAGTTATATTTTGATGATAGTCAATTTAATTTAATAAGTAAAACAGACGTCATATAGTTATTTACTTTGTATTTTTTTTGACGTAATACCGTCTTGTAAATCGATGAATGCCGGCTGGACGCACGAAAAAGCATGACTTATTGTCACGTTACGCGAGCGAGATCGCGAAACAAGCGATAGAGAGGTACGAGAGGCCTAGACGTTCGGCTTGTGAAAAAAAAAATAACGCACAATGGAGGATCTTAAATATCATACCTGTATATAAGTTGGAAATAAATTGTTAATAGTACTTGTAATTAGTCTGTATAATTTAAATAAAAAATATTATTTAAATTAACGAGTGCAAATAAATATTAATTTATCGAAAAAATTGCAATTAATTGAATTAACTCCTTTTTTGTATATCATACAAAATAATGACAATTCAGTGATAATAATTCAATTCAATTTATAAAAGTATGCAATTTTTTTATCAATGTTTTCTTAGACTTAGACAACCTATTTTTTGTTTTTTTCTTTTTTAGATTGCCAACCTATGTACATATGTATGTCAAGTGATACAAACCAATAGCTCTTTTACCTGTTTCGCGCTTTTGATCGAGTCCGAGTGAGGTCTTATTGGTCGTCCACCTCGAATCCAATCGACTAAAGTGCACGGTCTTACCTCCGAAGTTATTTCAGTGAAACGTTTTGGTAGTTGACACAGCTCATGTATTGAAACTAGAGTGATACTCGTACGTTCGTATGTATTTATCTCTTGCGGAACATCAACACTTACTTTCACTTTTTATTATAATAACAATAATTGTCCGTTATAAATTATTACTATAGTGTTCTTTATTAATATGACTTCTAATAGTGTAGAAAATTTTTGTTTTATCTATGCTTATCTATAAACTAGTGCTTCTATATATGTATACAGAATAAGTACATAGATTAGTTAACAAAGTTCCAAGTTCCTAGTGAACGTGTTGTTTTTCCAAAGATACACATACAATAGGTAACAAATAAAACTATTTTGATAGCACCTGCTCAGCTACTATTTGTTTTCCGTAAGTAAAGAACAAAAGTTAAACTATAATGTGTTCTTGGAAGTAACTAATGGGTGGCAAGTTTCAGTTGTAGGTACTTAAGCCGCCGATTCTTGAGGCAAGACTACTTTCTGAGTACACATTAGTGGGCGCCGGTAGGTGCTTTCTTGGCTAAATCTTAACTATCTACTTAAGTCAGTGTCAGGGTGAGCTCGCGGTCGAATTGAATAAGCCCCTCGTTCTCTCCACGCTTTCCTTTATCTGCTTTCATTACATGAGCTTCACTCAGAAATTCGATTCAATTATGGAGTAATTTACTAAATCAACGCGGCATTCTATCAGCTTCTCCCAATGTTTTTCGAGGTAGTAATTTGAAAATACTTTTGCAATCTTGTCGTGAAACCTTTAAGGTTTTTAATATGTTAGAATCAGAATATGATTGAAAAGGAAATAAAAATAAAGACATTTTCTTATTAATATGTGAACGATAAATACTCCCTCGTGCTGTCGACTTCTTATTAACTTGTTCATCACAGCAAACATTCCACTTAAAGTTTTTCAATTATATCCAATTAAGGGTTCTTTCTCTCCTTTTTTTCCTTATTCTATACTTTTGTCTCATATATATTAGGGTGCTTCATTTTAATTCAATTTTTTTTTCTCAAAGTCTCGTCTGGAAATCTTGAAGTCGACAAAAAAAATTTTGAGCTATAACAAAAAATTTAATTTTGATTTTAAGCCGTTGTTTATAAGACAGTAAGTTTTCCATACAAAAACCTATGAAAAACCATATTTTATTCATTTCTTCTTTCGCTCGCACAGTAAGATATTTTTTTCGTATTTTGCTATTCGATTCTTTAAGGACGCTATCACATTTTTCCACAAATATCAGTGATTTTCAGGTACCATTTTAATTAATTAGAAGTCACACTGCGAGGATATCTTGGTTTCAAATGAAAGATAATATATTCATCTCCAGAGTAACACCATAAAAAATCTATAGCCCCATACACATTTTTTACACAAATTCGTTTTAACCATCACAGTAATCGCAAAAAATTAAAAAAAGAGGGGTCTGAATAGGAACCAATATAGCTAAATAAACTGCACTAAGAAAAATAAATATACTAAGAAATTGTTGCTTATTTAGTCCTCTGTACGAATAGCTAAATATATTAAATAAAAATAAATAATATTTCCATTTATGAGAAAAATAAGAAACGCTCTCAAATTTCTTCATACAATTTTTACTCCTGAACAATCGTCGTTCGTCATTCTGCGCCCAAACGCGCTCGTGGAAGCACGGGTGTATCGCTTCAGCGCAATTAATAATTACGTAAAAAAGGGCGTGCCTTGTGTATACTGTGCTTGAACGAAATTGATACTTTTTCGGACCGAAATAAAATAATTGTCTTTGCGATGCATTTGGTTTATATTAAAAAATAAAATAAAAGGAACAACATAACAATCTTCGCAATCTGTTGTCTTTACACTGCTTTTTTTTTATATTTTATAATTACTATTGTAAAAAGTTTTTAAATAGTAGTTTTAAATAGATAACCGAATTTATGCTTTTGTCCTCTATTGGTATCTATTCTATTGTAATCTATTGTCTTAGAGTATTAGAAAGTAAATTAATAATAATAATAATAATAATAATAATAATAATAAATTAATTTATTACGCAATACTCAACTTCGCAACACTCTTTGTTACCTTTTTTTTTTAATTTTTTTTTTTTCGCTGGGAAATGCATTTACGTATCCCGGCGCCCGAGGGCGACGGGTATGTGGGACTCGCTGACACGGCAGAACGTGAAAGAATACCGCACTAAAACCCAGCGGTGCCCTCATCGTCGTAGTGGGGCGCTACGGGATCGCTTTCGCATGCAACCGTGATGCCCCGACGGTTGGCCCACCTATGCGGACCGCCTTCGCCTATAGAGCGCTCGCGGGCACTGGCCTGGTGGCCTGGTGGCGAGTGGAAGGATGTGGTGCCCTCTCCCACTCTATTGCGGAGGGTGGAGGAGTGCGTATTGACGTCTCCTCCTCCCTGGTCGTCTTCTGCGGAGCGAGTCAGCGTGTGCGGCTGCTTCCCGCTCTCGCTCCGCGGCCTCCTTCAGTGCCATGACCTCCTCACAATATGAGGTCACGGCCGTATACGTGGTGGCACAATATGAAATGACAGTGAGAGGTCTCCACCTATCACTGCCACCAGGGCCCTGCGCTGGGGTTCCCAAGCGGCGCATTCCTCCAGGATGTGACGCGCCGAGTCGATTGGCGCGCCACACTCGTGGCAGGCAGGGGTGGCTTCTCGCCTAGCGATTTGGTGCAGGTACTTACCGAAGCAACCGTGCCCGGTAAGCACCTGCGACAGCCGGAACGTAAGCACCCCATGCCGCCTGTTGACCCAGCGACGAAGGTGAGGACGTATAGCGTCCACCGTCACTGAGCCCGCCGCTGGGGACCCCAGATCCTCCTTCCACCATTGGATCAGTGCTCTCTGAGCTAGAGCCCTGATCCTGCCGACTTGGTCCACACTTGGACGTTCGCCATTCGCTCTCTGCCCGGACCGAAACTGGTAGACCTTCGCGAGCACCTCCGCCTGGAGTTCCCAGGGCGGATCGCCCGCGAGAAGTGACGCCGCCGTCCAGGACACCGTACGGTATCCCCGTATCACCCTTACCGCTATGACCCTCTGGGGTCTCCTCAGGAGAGCCTTGTTATGAGCGCTAAGGGCGTCGACCCATAAGGGAGCACCGTACAGTGCCATGCTCCGCACTATACCGGCGTATAAGCACCGGCAAGGGGAGTCCGGTCCGCCTACGTTGTGGAGGAGTCGTCCCAACGCAGCGGCGGCGTTCTGCAGCCTCGGAGCGAGCTGGTCGAAGTATGGACCAAAACTCCATCGCCCGTCCAGGGTTAGGCCCAGGTATCTCATCTGAGCCCGAACCTCCACCTCCGTTCCCTGGACGGCGATCCGCGCACCTCGGGGGGGGCCTCTGCGTGGGCTATGGAATAGGAGGGCCTCTGTCTTGGATATAGAGATCCTCAGGCCCAGCATCTCGATACGGTCGACCGTTATCGTTGTGCCGGCTTCTGCTAAGCGGGCCGCCTCTTCGAAGCTCCTCGCCCGGGCCGTGAGCAAGGTGTCGTCAGCATAACAGATGACCCTCAGCCCGGGCGGTAGAGGTGCCCGCAGCAGCCAGTCGAAGCCGACGTTCCACAGGGTTGGTCCCAGGACGGAGCCCTGTGGAACGCCGCAGCCAACGCGACGTCGATAGAGTCGACCGTCGCCCCCCTCCCAGAGGACCTCTCTCTCCTGAAGGTACGCCTACAACAGCCTCTGGAGATAGTGGGGCACTTCATGGAACTTCAGTGCCTCCACAATCGAACACTCTTTGTTACCTACTCCTACTCCTACTCCTACCTCCTACTCCTTTATTACCTAATTATCTACGTAAAATACAAGATGTTTAAATTATATATAACTTGTATGTGGTTCTGAATTATTAAAAATAAAGCGTATTATTATCTATTATATTTTATTGTATAGAGGGGCGAACGAGTAGTAGATACCCTGACGCCTTTAGACATCCTCATAAGGGGCCATTCATTTATTACATAAGATTTTTTTTTGCTACAAATTTTGCTAGTTTTCGACCCTCTCCCCCCTATTATAAGAAATAATAAGAATAGGCCAACCCCCTCTCTCCTGTTAAATATTTATTACGTAAGAATCAAAAGTAAAAAAAAAATCAATAAATGTTGGTTTGGTGTTAATAAATGTTTAAAAATTTGTTTAATGTTTATTTTTCAAAGTAACAATTTTTAGAAGTGTTTATTTGTTTTTACAAAGGTACTATTAATTTTTAGTTTTTGTTAGTAATAAAATTTGGTTTTAATTATTCATCTTTACCTACAATAGAAGAAGTCCATGCAAAAGTCAAAACCCACTCGGAAAGTGGATCTGCCATTGAAAAATCTCTAATCCGAAGAACATCCGAGAGAACATCGGCACTCGTGCGTTTGCCCTCGTTTTTTCAAAGAATAATTTTAACTTTGCGCATTTTTGTGATCTTACGTAAGAACTATCGAGACTCCCTCCCACCCCCTTGTAAGAGAAAATAAGACATGGTCGACCCTCCTCCCCCCTAAATCGTGTTACGTTATAAATGAATGACTCCTAAATCATCAATTTATGATCTTTGAGGGCGTCGGAACAATCTGCCCTCAGAATATTCCACCCGTGCCCCTCTCTGCGATACCTTTAAAAACGGTGGGGTAAGTTAAATACTTACTATAGTCGGATTGCGGAGCACGAAGAATTTTGTACATTTTACTTAATCAATACCAGTAGAATTAAAAATTAATACTTTCAAGTACCAAGATTAGTTACGTCAGTATAAAATCGAGCGTAAAGCGGTTTCAATGTGTGCGTGTACGCGTTATGTTATTGTGTTGCGATTTAGATACCTAAACTTAAGCGAGCTCAAAATGTAATAGCGTCCTTAAGCCATATTCAACAAATCTGTAAGTTGAATATTTTTTTCACAAATCGGAATCGTCAGAAACTGAATTTTTGAGAATTTAATGCTTTGAGTAGCTGTACAAGCAAAAGCGTGAGTGGTATAGAAAAATGTTTTAGAACAAATTTGTAGAGTACAAAATTTCCTACATTGAAAATACAAAATTCCCTGAAAATTACTATCAATACTTTAGTCACAAAATACAATTTACTGCTATTTTAGAAAATTTTCGAGTATTTAAGCGATTTTTTATGGTTACTGTTGTGGATTACTATAATTATTGACTGAAAAACAATTAAAGTATATATATATATATATATATATATATATATATATATATATATATATATATATATATATATATATATATATTGCTAGTGACTATTAACATCGTCGGCCCGTCAACTGCATAATCGATTTTTTTTATTTTTTTCATAAAAGGTTCCTAAATAACCAAGTCTATCATCAGCTGAAAAGAAAAATATTATTTTATGCATAGTTTTATAATCACTTAATTTAAAAAAAAAGAACATGCAATTTACACTTTGCATCGCTCTCCTGAAAAGTATTTTTTTTTTTCATATCCGACATTTTTAATAGTCATAGGCGATATATTAGCATCTGAATAACGCATAGGCAAGAATAATATTAAAACTTCTTATAGATAAACACACAAGTTATTTAAGCTGAAACTGAGATTATATTAAATATTATAAATATTAAAAAAAAAATCTTAACAGTTTAGTTAGTGTAGATTTTTTTTAAACACTGCTGGGCAAAGGTAAGAGACCTTTGGAGCAAGTCCATAATATAGAAGAATCCACCACGCGGGTTGGCGGATAATTTCCCTATCGTGAGTCAGGTGTATCAGGTGTCTATGATAACAACCGGGACCGGCTTTTCGTCCTCTTCGAGCCACGGTGGGGAGACCCCAAAGGATAAACACAAATATCTGCCCCAAGTGGGAATCGAACCCGCGATCGCTGGCGTTAAGGCTACTACACGCACCACTACACCAGAACGGAAGTTTCAACGTCACTTTCAAATTAGCTTTTTTTATGTGGTGTACACATAATAACTTCAATAGAAATTAAAAAAAAAACATACTTAATGTTTGATGTGCTTAATTCCAATCAAAGAACATATCATATGGACAACAATTTAGAAACTCGTTTACGGGTCCGATCATAGCTTTCATTTAATAATAAAGGTTTGTAGGAACTAATATTTCCATGTCCAACTTAAAATAAAGTAGCAATACATAATAAACTAAAACGTTGAAAAAAAAAATTCTCAAATACCAAACACGCATGAAAATTGGACGATAAAATTTAAACGTAAAAACGCTTGCCATTTTGTGTAATACGAACATTATCGTGATTTCATTCGATGCGGGTGTGACACAGTATTGCACCATAAATGTTTTATGAGCCACGCGCGTTGTCAATTTTGATGAAGTTTTACTTCGCGAATAACTGACCAATGAAATTGGATTGTATTGCTAACTCCCTCCAACTAATAATATACTACGCCACGGTGTCCTCGTAAAAATATGTTTAATGACATCGTAAAGATTCGATATGCTCGCACGGCATTGCGCTGAAAATGTACTCTCGCTGAAAATGTACTTTATACGTATCTATAAATCCATGAGTGTTTCATTTTATTACCATACCTTTATCGATACAAACGTTATTGCAGCATTAAATATTAATATGAATATTTGTAGTAATTGTTTATAATTTTAAGCATTATTTATCTATACATTTACCTATAGAATAGACGTTCCGTGCAGTATTTTAAACGTTGACATTTATTGTTACTATTTCATCTCCGAGAATCATAGTGTGATGTTTTATAGCCTACTGTAACTTCCTTAATAAAAAAGCTTTGTTACTTCTGTACCCTACTGTAACTTCCTTAATAAAGGAGCATTTGAACGAATAAAAAAAATATTTTTAGTAAATCGAATCACATTTATATAAATTGACTAAGATGTAAGAACTTGTAATAATAATTATACGTATATGATATTAAAATTCGTTTTAAAAATAAATTACCACAATTATTTAGTGAACGTGACACGTGGATTATATTTGAGACCTAATTACTTTCCAGCGAGGATTATACAGGGTTTCATGACATGATGCTCAGAAAATGTATCATACAATAGAACTTTCACAAAGGCCGATTTTCCTATTGAATTGTCTCGAAAATTTACGCAAGCTCGGTGCTCCACCCCACCCTATTAACCACAAGTTTCGTTATTAGCGACTGTGTTCGGAACTTTTGGGGAAATAACCTTCATTTTAGTTAATATTAAATTCTTAGTTAAAACGTCTTTCACAATTTACTTGTATCATTGTAAAAAAAAGTCAAATACACGATAAGTTATTCAAAATAACAGTTGCTAGGTTTTAATTAATTAATTAATTAAAGTAGTTTTTATGAATTTATGTTTATACGTATTTTTGTAATTTAATTAATACAATTATACATATAAATATAAATTCATAAAAACTCTATAAATAAATGTGCCACAACGATCTCATAAACTACTTTACGACTGAACGACTGAATGACGAAAACCTAAGGTTAGGATATTTTTTAATTCAGAATCTGAGACTTATCTTGGGAAAAAATAATTTTAAGCAAACGTTTGCCTTGATAATGTTGTAGTAACTTTTATGACTTATATTAAAGAAGTGAATTATATTAATAGTGTTAACCTGAGCGAAGTTCGTTCACCATGAAATTGTATAAAAGGCTACTTCTGTAGTATCAATTGTCGTAAATAATAAATAATGCTTACATAGATCACCTCTTACAGATTTAATATTATTGTATTGAACATTTTTAACGCTCAATATTTTGGTTCCAATTTCTTTATTAATAACTAGCTGCTTCATTCGCGATTCCCGTCTCTTTCATTAAGCCTTTCTATGTATAGATAAAGTACCTATGTACATCTACTGAAGATGAGCTAAATATTCTAAGGATTCTGTACAATCCGGGTTCTAAGTTGTTTGGACTTATTATTGAGGGTTACGATGTGTGTAGTTTCTGAATTAAACAATCAGAATTTTGAAATATTGATGGAACCATTTTTAAAATATACTTTTTGTGATAAAAAATGATTGAACAAAATCGGACAACCCGATAATGAATTACAACAAAGTAAACATCCTCTCTCCCAAGGGAACCATAGTAAATATCGGGATAAATAGTATCCAGTATCCTAGCTTGTTGTATGAACTGAAATCGTGCTCAGTTTCATTTTTATTCATCCAGTAGTTTTGGCGTAATTTGCGGCCAAGATAGAGACAAGAAGATAGTAGAGACAGATAGGCAAGAATGAAAAAATAACATTTTTGCTGGTGTATCGATTGTAAAGTGTCCTTCAAAAAAATTATAATAAGTGCTTTGCATAGTTAAATTAAGTTAAATAAATGTAAAAAATAAATTACACATAAACTTTGTGAAAACTTTGTGCGATCTTCAAAGGCCCGTAAATGAGATCAAGTAATTTAAGGCGAAATAGGCAAAATTACTCTGGCATTTTCGGTTCCTTTTTGACTTTACAGAGAGTCGCTTTACTTAATATTGTATTTTATGAAAATAGGTAATATGATTTAATAAATGTTTCTTCATATTGGAATGCAATGGCATGGAAAATTTTTATGGAAATCTCGTAGTGGTAGGGTAGGGTATGCTGATGTCCGACCTTTCTTTGGTATTCAGTGCGTGCGGTATGGAGGAAAATTAAGGTAGACCGCCGTGGATACGTGGACTTTGATTCCATGCCGATTTTATATAAAAAATTGCGACCATCTCATATGGCATTCATAAAAGCCTTCGCTACAAGAATCTTTATGTAAGCTGTCATTCCTTCATTCGCTTTTCGTTTTCATTTTCAAATATAGTAAAAAAAAAATTTTTGAAAATGTTGAGTAAGAAAAATATATAGGTACACATTAAAAAAAAACATATATTATATATCGACTTTGCAACCGATCTTAATCATTGAACCCATATTAATTTGTTTATGATATTATATGTTCGGTACGACAAAATCCAATTATTTTTATCCGATACAAATTATAAAGAAAAGGTTACGTTCCTGTGTATAATTGAAGCTTCTTATAATTATTTCAGACGGGTCGCTGTTCTGTACCTGCGAATGGAACAATAGAGATAAATGATTCCTACCTTCTCTTGCTTGTACAATAATTAATTAGTTACTTTGAAACTAAATCAGTGACAGACATTTTTGCCGCTCTCGTCGCGAAAGCACTTCCATTCCATCATAACTTTCCAAACTTATCTTAGTTAGGAACGATCAATTTTCATTTTCCCTCGATTACACTGCTCTAAGAGATAAAATTAAAGTACTGTTAAATTGCTACTTCACTAATGACATTGTTTTGCGTAGTTTATAATGAAATAATGAATATTAACAGTAAAGAATGAAAATGTTGAAATTGTTTTGTATATTGTGTTATTTAAACAAATATGTATTGTTATTTAATTTTCTTTTACAAGTATTATAGTACGACTATTATAGCAATTGCTATATTTATTTAAAACCGTTTAAAATGAATGGTACACTCGCAACCCATATGCTTAAAAAATAATATTAAAAAAAATCACATACAAAAATAAAATGTCACCCAATATTCATAGAAACGAAATAATAAAAAGGCAAGGCAAAGTATTTACTATAAATACCTTTACAATCGATAGAAACACAACCTATAAATAAACATTACGTCTGCAATGAATAACGAGGACCCGACAGATTTGTTTTCATTTCTTCCGCTTCAGCCGTGTATTTACATATTATACAAGCCGGAAGACCTACGTAATACATTTGCAAGATGATAAACAAAACGAAATACGGGAAGTTATGTATTACTGAATTTCGACAGGCGTAGTTTATCAAGGGGAACGAAGGTTCCGAATCATCTCATCACGTCCTATCATCTCGACTAGAACATTCGTCAAAAATTAAAACACCTCCGCTTTACGGAGCTCGGAAATGTTAATTATAGCGTCGTATTATGATCTTTATTCCCACACCATAAGGATTGCTTCTCTTTGTTTCAATACTCATACTAAAATTCTAATATACGTTTAAAATTGTTGTAAATTTATAAGAAGCTTAAAAGTGATTTATATTAAGTATATGGCGTACAAAATATATGTATATTTAAAAATATTATTATAAAATAATACTTGATAATGATGATTGGATAAAATTGTATTTATTATATCACTAGCGGCCCGCCCTGGCTTCGCACGGGTATTTAACTAAAATTTCAAAAATTATAAATTTATATTTTTTATCACCTACATCTGCGTCGATACTGGAAAATATTTTATAATAGATTGATTAAGTTCTCAAACTGCAAAAAACACTGAGTATTGACATCAACTTCGAAGCAAATAACTTTCAACCCCCTTTTAACCCCGTTAGGGGATGAATTTTGATAAAATACGGAACACGTCTTCAATCAATTCTGTTAAAGAATATTTATTCAAAATTTGAAGTAGATTGGACCAAGGAATCACGTTATCCCATACAAACTTTGCCCCCCTTTTTCACCCTCTTAGGGGTAAAATTTCGTAAAATTCGTTCTTAGCTGATCTCTACTCGACAAAAGGAATATTTATATCAAATTTCAAGTCTCTACAACATCGGCACGCGGCGTTGTCGCACCACTACACCAGAACAGTCATCGGTATATATATAAAACAAATAATAAGGCTATGTAAAGAATTAGAAAAAGATATTTCATCGGTTATCGTTAAGCCTTTTGTTTGTTGTACTGTAATCACCAGTAAATTTTCTAATGCTAAACGAATGTCTTAACTCTAATCTTATTAAGAAAAAGGAATCCGATATACCTACTTGTACTTCAGTGGAAGTTGGCGGATGTACATAAATCAAATCTCCCAAGACTTGTATGTTTATCGTGCTATGTATTAAGTGGACTTCTTTACGCTATTTTACTTCATTGTATGACTGAACCGTTGGCGCAGTTTGGAGTGACCCTGTTTTCTGCTCCAAGGGTTGTGGGTTCGATTCCCGCCCCGATTCTGGGTGTAATATATGTTTATTTATATATGTATTATTTATGTTTATTTTTTGTTTTTATTTAAAAAAAATGTATATCAGTCGGCTGTTACCTATAACACAGGCATTAAGTTGCCTACCTTAGGAGCAGACGACCGTGTGTGTGTGTGACGTGTGTAACATATTTATTTGTTTATTATTTATATATTTATTATTGTTGAGTATGAGATGAATTTAAATATATAAAATGTATAAAATGAGTAACTTAACTTTGTAGAAATATTATTTATACTCTTATTACAACTTTTATAAGAACTACATCAATGAAACTATATTGGTATAAAAAACTGAAAAACTTTAATTAACAATTAATTAACATTTTGTATTTTGAGAACTATAAGCGTAAGAATGTTAGAGAATGGATAGATTTACTACACTGGTGTAAAAGATAATATTTTAATAATTTCACTACTTAATTAAAAATAAAAAACAACTTGTATTTTAGCCTAGTACCTAATTACGTTTACTGCAGCCGATGGATCGAAAAAAAACCAAATTTACTTAAAAACTACTTTAATTAATTAATAAAAAAAATTACAACTAAATATGTGAAACCTATTCGAAGTTGGAATTAGGAATGACAATATTTTATTTAAAATTAATTATGAAAATTAATTTAGGCTAATGATGAAATCGCTGCGTCGGCGACTCGTAGCTGACGCTCGTAGCGGACGTTGCGACATGGGCTGCATCGGCTTTCCTTCGTTTTGAAACAAACATCCTAAATGCTTGCTTGCCAATTCTTGTAGGGTACCGTAAGATTCATAGTATGGTTCCATACTTAACACCTCCACCCCCAGAGCAGCAACTATTTGAGGACTTTTAACGAAAATGTTGCTGGCACAGACTCCTGGTTACTGGATCCGACCGATGACTGGTCCTTTCTTGATTCTTCCTCTGGCATAGTGACTTTAGTTCTTGTTCCCAGGTGACGTCGAATGACAAAGATTAAGATGAATGAGACAGTGCATATTATAATCCCATACAGCGGTATCGTTGTATGATATAATGTTGTATCTACATGATCCAACTTGATTGGATTTTGAACAATCATTTTATCTTCTAGATGTTGCAAATTTTTAAGATTTACTGTGTTGAGGGTTATGTGAGGTATCTTGTCGTTTTCTATTGATGAATAATTGTTAGAGATTTCAGTGATCTTCAGCGGTTGTCCTTTGATTTCGTCATTGATATTAATAATGGTGATGGTCTTCGTCCGTAGAGAACACTTAAGTGGGATAGTGACGAGGTAGCTTCCAGAAAGTGTTACGTACTCTTGACGATCACAGTGCAGCTCAACCTTTGTAGGTGATGGGAAGATAAGCGTGTAGTGGCGATCATCTAGTTGTTCCATTGCTTCTTTAGTGAAACTTATCTTGGTTGGTTGGCACGATTTATCTAATGATTGATTGACGATGATGCTCTGAATGCAATCAGGTTGTTCTCGTGGCTGGTGATTGATAGTTTCCTCACAGAGAAGGTAGTTACCAAACTTCGGGCATTCAGCCTCCATGTACATGAACGATTTTCTATCGGTTGCCATAAAGGGATAAGGAGGTATAAAGGTTTGTTGTAATTTGTTAGGGACAACTGAAAGGCGGTACAAGTCGAAAGTGTCGACAGATATAATGGGGATTTTGAAAATTACTACAATGCGTTTTTTAGTGAAATAGCTACCAGGTTTAATTACACTATAATAATCTCTAAGATCAACATTTAATATTTCATTATTACTATAAATATTCCTAAGTCTATATATCATACTTTCTAAGTTATCTATGCTTATCATGCTATGATGAGTGCTCGATGCACGAATAAACGCTAGGATATTCTCTATTCTATTTATTTCTAAGTATAAATCATCAGTATTTTCACTAATGATGGCTAGAAGTTGTGCAAATTTAGCAAATTTAATTTCGGAAAAGTTACGTTTATCTAAAATTAACATAAAAGTTTCATTTATCTTTTGTTGGTTTTCTACTAGATTACTTATAATTTGAGTGTATTGAGTCGCCCATGCTTTATTAAGGCTAATATGATCGTTGAGCTCAGATAACATTTTTTCTTCATTATTCTCTAAGATTTTAATAGCTTTGTTGTATTTTTCAGCATCAGAATAGTCTAAGTTACCAGTTATACCTTTAATAAAAGATCCTAGTCCGTCGAATAAACCTCTTTTAACGCGGTTGGGTTCTAAGCTTTTTAATTGAGAAGTTACTTTAATAATTTTAGAATTTAAGTAGTCTATTTGGAGTTCGAATATAGGTAATGTATTATTGTCTAGTTTTGTTTTAAAATAGTGTAATTGGTTTTTAATAGAGTCGATTTGATATTCTAGGTCGGAGAGTTCTATATATTGTATAAAAGAGTGATAATGAGTAATAAGTTTCGTTTGTCCAAGTTTAAAGGGTAGAAGTCCGGGTCCATTATCGAGTGACTCGAGTCGTATGTCAAACGCTATTGTCAGATGAACGAGCAGTGCCAGTCGAAACCTGAAACAACGTCTAGGTCTTAGGTACACGCTTAAGTCGGGACTTGGCTATGGGTCCTTTCTTTTTGGATGTATATATGTGAATGGGGAGGTCTGCGAGAACTGTGTCCTGTGTATAGCGTGGTGCTAATTTCTGTCGGCTAGCTATAGGATTTTTTATAAATACTTGTTGGTCAGGCTGGTACTCTACTTCGGGTTCTCGATTTTTATTCCTATTTGTCATTAAGTTTGTACGGTCTACAGTAGTGGATTCGTTAATTAACTCATATACAGTTTTCATCTGCTCACGGTGAGTAAGAATATATTGTTGCATTAAATGCTCAGTTAGGTCTATGTCTAAGGGGTCTCTAGGGTCGAAATGTCCTCTTATTATGTCGTGGGGTCTACACTTGGTAAAGCTATGTATAGAATTGTTGTAAGCTAGTATCGCGTAAGGCATTTGGTTGACAGTGGGTTCATCTTTTTGTTTCAATCGGAGTATGCGTAAATGTTCTAATAAGGTTGAATGAAATCTTTCTACGATGCCATTGTCATTTGGGGAATTAGCTAAAGTTCTGTGGTGGTTAATTTTGTGTAGTCTTATAAATTCGGTGAAAAGTTGGTTTGTAAACTCGGTTCCATTATCAGTCACTATAGTCAGGGGTAGTCCGTGGTGCGTACAGTAAATCAATAGTCCCTGTAAAATACTAATTGCTGTACCGTCACGTAAGTGATAAGCTTGTCCGTATTTTGAAAAGGAGTCTACGAAAGTCAAATACTTTTCATTCTGAGCAGTAAATATATCCATATGTACTATCTCTAAAGGTTTGGTTGCAGGCGGTACGATATTAAATTTTGGTCTAATAGGATTTCTGTCGTATTTCGTCTGTCCACATACAGTGCATTCGTTAACGTATTTAGTGATTTCCTCTTTCATTTTAGGCCAATAATAGCGTCGAGACAAAGCTAAGTAACATTCATTAATGCCTCTATGGTTTGTCTTTCCTTCGTGATAATGCTTAATTATCTCTTGTTGTCTTAAATATTCCTTTACGTCTTCTAGCTCAGTTTTTGCTAAAACTAGGTTCATAGAGGAATTTTTAAAATTTCTTTGCAGTATTGGTAAAATTGAATACATGCCTAAGGGTGGTGTGATCTTAAGGGCAGTTTTTACTTTAGGATTAACATACTCTTTAATTGCATTAACCACGTCTTGTTCTAAAGAAGATTCTGAAAGTTGTATGTGAGTCCGTGTGTGAGTGTCGAACGGTTTTGTTACAGTCGGACGTCGTTTAATGTCACCTACTATAGTCAAACAGATTTGTCTATGGAATTTGTTGAGGGGTTCGTCAGTAATGGGTATCTCAAGGATGGGGTTTTCACTAGATGTATGTACGGTAGCAGTTGTGGAACTTGATGGTTCGGGTATAATTGATAGATCGATTCCACATTCTTTCAAAAGAGATTCAGTCTCTTCGTTATTTACTTGAACTCGCGACAAAGCGTCTGCATTAGTATTACATTTTCCTTTTTTATAGATAATGGTATAGTCGTATTCGCTAAGTTTTAGTCGCCATCGAGTAAGTCTTGAGTTAGGTTCCTTTAAGTTCATGATCCATTGAAGGGGTTTGTGATCGGTAAGAATTTTGAATTTACGGCCAAATAAATAGGGTCTAAAATACTTAGTAGCCCACACTATGGCTAAGAGTTCTTTTTCAATCGTGCTATAATTTAACTCACTGTCATTTAAGGTTCTCGAAGCGTAACAGATAGGCTTGTCGGAACCTATTGGACCTTGAGAAAGAACGGCACCTATAGCTACATTTGAGGCGTCGGTTGTCAAAATGAAGTCCTTTGTAAAGTCTGGATATTGCAGTATGGGGTCGTTTGTCAATAGGGTCTTACATGTTTCGAAACAGTTAATGTATTCGGAATCTAATGTAATTTTCTTCGATTTCTTAAGGCATTTAGTCATGGGTTTAGTTACGCGGGCAAAGTCAGGAAAGAATTTTCTATAGTATCCTAAAAGTCCTAAAAATTGTTTTATTTCTTTCGTAGTTTTCGGTAAAGGATAATTTTCAATGGCTTTAATCTTATCGGGATTCGGTTTAATACCATCTCTACTAATTAAATGACCAAGATATGCAGTTTCTAACTTTAAAAACTCGGATTTATCCATTTGTATTTTAAAGTTAGACTCTCGTAATCTACTGAAAACTTTTTCGAGATTTATCATGTGTTCTTGGAGCGATGTACTGAACACTATGATGTCATCAAGATAAACTAAGCATATCTCATTTTGAAGTCCTCGGAGTACGTTATCCATTACTCGTTGGAACGTTGATGGGGAGTTCTTTAAGCCCATGGGCATGCGTAAAAATTCAAAATGCCCATGTTCAACATTGAACGCTGTTTTTGAAATGTCATCAGGGTTCATCTCTACTTGATAAAAGCCTGAAGCCAAGTCTAAGGTGGTAAAATATTGGCATCTACCTAGCTTATCTAGTACGTCTGTTATATTGGGAATAGGATACTTGTCATCAATAGTTTTGTCATTTAATTTTCTAAAATCTACTACGAGTCTCCACTTTTGCTTACCGGACGCGTCTGCCTTCTTAGGGACAACCCATATCGGTGAACTCCATGCTGAGTCCGAGGGTCGTATAATACCCTGTTCTAGCATTTTGGTTATTTGGTCTCTTACTTCTTGTCTGTGTATAAAGGGATATCGGTAACTTTTAGTATACACTGGAATTTCGTCCTGAGTTCTAATGTGGTGTTTAATTTTATTCGTAAATGTAAGGGGTTCGCCTTCTATATAAAATACGTCGGCGTACTGTGCGCATAGCTTATGTAAGTTGACTCGTTCCTCGGCATTTAAATTGTCAGTACGAAGTCTCGCTAGTACTTCCTTAACGCGCTGCGGATCTTGTTTAGTACGCGTGCACTCGATATTACATATATCTAACTGAATTGGCTGGTCGAACGAAAATGTTATGTCATTGTTTGTCGGGTTTTTTATTTCCACTATACTCGTCCTGTCGGTCACGGTCGTAATACAGTCATGTATAATGCAGTTATATAAAATTTGTGAAGGTATATATACTTCACCATCGGGATGACAGATAGGGATATTAACTAAGCGGGTAGAATTGGCGGGAATAGTTATTTTAGCGCTCGGTTTTCTACATTGATAACGTAATAGTGGTATGCTAGCACTCTCAGTAAACAGTATATTATGTTTAAGGTCTATCTTACAATTTTCTAATAAATCTAAACCTATTAGTCCATCAAAATAATTATGAAATTTATAGATAAATAGTTTCATGTTACTTTGCATATTAAATTCTGGAAAACTAGGTATGGTTATTGAATAGTCATGAACACTAGTTACACGTGAATTAGTTACTTCAAACGGATCAAAATCTTTAATTATATGTGAATAAAAGTTTTCTACTGCCTCGGGGCTTATAAACGATTGATTTGCGCCGGTATCTATGAGAAATCTAAGAGGTGGATTACGAATCTGTATAAAAGGTAATTCTTTTTTTGAGTGTAAATTTAATTCTATTTTGGTTTTAAATCGCGCCTTTATAAAATCCTGCCCTTTTTGACTAGTGCAAGGTTGTGTGGGTTCTACGTTATTACTAGGAGATGGAATGTAGTCTTGAGAGTCAGTGTCATAAGGGTACTCGTAGGGCGTGTGAGTAATATCCTGATAGTCATAATAATTATAATCATTGTATGAGTCAGTATAGTCGGTATAGTATTGGTCGTAGTAGTAGTCTGGGTAATAATTATAGTCTTCATAAGTCTCGTTAAAGTTAACTTCTTTTGCTTTAAAGTAATTAGATGGAGGAGGGTTTCCAAATCTCTGCCAGTCATGTCCAGGGATTCTAGGTGGTAATGGCCTAGGAACAAAATGACTTACTCCACTCATAGGCTTAGGGCCCGAATTATGAGGTGGTGCATTTCTATGCGGAATTTTAAAACCACTATTAATATGATTAGGGGGAGGCGCTCTAAACATTTGCTGTGTACGTGTAGGCTGATTTAAATTACGTTGTGGGGCTTGGTTAAATGAAACGTTAGGACGCCACGGCTGAAAACTATGAACGGGTGCTGGTATAGGTCTTTGCCAGCTGGGTCCAGGTGAAGGTAAATTATAATCTTTAAACATGTTTAAATTACTATAGCCTAGGTACGGTACCTTTGGTGTTGGCTGCGTTAGACTCGATGAACGGCGATCTGTAGCTGATTCATTCCTATGCTGTAGGTACATGACATTTAATTCATCCTGAACAAATTCCAGAGCCTTCTCTATAGTTTCAGGCCTCATACACCGGATACGAGACCCGAGAGGTTCCTTTAAACCTCTGACATACGCCTGCATTGTTAATTTGCGATAAAGATCTCGCTTGGCTTCAACGGTTGTAGCCACAGACTCATGCAAAGAAACGTACGTCATAATGGTACTAAAAAGGTTCTGACATTTGTCGTAAAATTCCTGTGGGGTATCATTGCCTTGCGTTATTAATGAGAGATCATTATAGAGGGCGGTCTCATCCCTCTGGTCTGCAAAATTATTTATTAACGCGTTTCTAATGCCTAGCCAACTATCGGGAATACCGTTGGAGTTTATCGTCCTAGCTGCGGCACCAGTAATCTTATTTAATATTCCGTTAATCAAACATAAGTTAGTCAATTCATTTTCGGGTTCACTTTTAATGTAACTTAAGACTATCTGATCACAAATTCGTATAAATCTAGTAAGAATATTAGGGTTCCCGTCAAACTCAGGAACAGGGCGGAGGGCCTTATAAATGGTATCTGGGTCCATCGTCAATTCACTTAAATTATTTTTTATACTTAAATTAGAATTATTAAAGTTGCTATTCAAATTTAATAAATTAAAATTATTTGAATCGAAGTTTGACTCGTCTAAATTTCTAAAATTATGTATAACACTATTTCTATAAATCTGTCGATGAGTGACAGATCCTTTTCCTACTTTTCGTTGTTGGAAAATGGTGGAAAAAGGATTGGCAACACTAAGAAAATATTCAAAGTACTTACATGTGTCCTTTTTGGCTTTTCTTTGCACTGATTGCTAAGTGCGTCCTCGGCAGCGTACGTAGATTCGGATAATCGATAAAACACTTGATAGTGTAAGCAGCTGGAGATGATGCGCCTGGAGCCGATTTTTGGATCTTTACGTATCGCAACTGCTTCGAATTATCCTACCGACTGCGCCAATTACGTTTACTGCAGCCGATGGATCGAAAAAAAACCAAATTTACTTAAAAACTACTTTAATTAATTAATAAAAAAAATTACAACTAAATATGTGAAACCTATTCGAAGTTGGAATTAGGAATGACAATATTTTATTTAAAATTAATTATGAAAATTAATTTAGGCTAATGATGAAATCGCTGCGTCGGCGACTCGTAGCTGACGCTCGTAGCGGACGTTGCGACATGGGCTGCATCGGCTTTCCTTCGTTTTGAAACAAACATCCTAAATGCTTGCTTGCCAATTCTTGTAGGGTACCGTAAGATTCATAGTATGGTTCCATACTTAACAAAAAAATTTTTGAAAATGTTGAGTAAGAAAAATATATAGGTACACATTAAAAAAAAACATATATTATATATCGACTTTGCAACCGATCTTAATCATTGAACCCATATTAATTTGTTTATGATATTATATGTTCGGTACGACAAAATCCAATTATTTTTATCCGATACAAATTATAAAGAAAAGGTTACGTTCCTGTGTATAATTGAAGCTTCTTATAATTATTTCAGACGGGTCGCTGTTCTGTACCTGCGAATGGAACAATAGAGATAAATGATTCCTACCTTCTCTTGCTTGTACAATAATTAATTAGTTACTTTGAAACTAAATCAGTGACAGACATTTTTGCCGCTCTCGTCGCGAAAGCACTTCCATTCCATCATAACTTTCCAAACTTATCTTAGTTAGGAACGATCAATTTTCATTTTCCCTCGATTACACTGCTCTAAGAGATAAAATTAAAGTACTGTTAAATTGCTACTTCACTAATGACATTGTTTTGCGTAGTTTATAATGAAATAATGAATATTAACAGTAAAGAATGAAAATGTTGAAATTGTTTTGTATATTGTGTTATTTAAACAAATATGTATTGTTATTTAATTTTCTTTTACAAGTATTATAGTACGACTATTATAGCAATTGCTATATTTATTTAAAACCGTTTAAAATGAATGGTACACTCGCAACCCATATGCTTAAAAAATAATATTAAAAAAAATCACATACAAAAATAAAATGTCACCCAATATTCATAGAAACGAAATAATAAAAAGGCAAGGCAAAGTATTTACTATAAATACCTTTACAATCGATAGAAACACAACCTATAAATAAACATTACGTCTGCAATGAATAACGAGGACCCGACAGATTTGTTTTCATTTCTTCCGCTTCAGCCGTGTATTTACATATTATACAAGCCGGAAGACCTACGTAATACATTTGCAAGATGATAAACAAAACGAAATACGGGAAGTTATGTATTACTGAATTTCGACAGGCGTAGTTTATCAAGGGGAACGAAGGTTCCGAATCATCTCATCACGTCCTATCATCTCGACTAGAACATTCGTCAAAAATTAAAACACCTCCGCTTTACGGAGCTCGGAAATGTTAATTATAGCGTCGTATTATGATCTTTATTCCCACACCATAAGGATTGCTTCTCTTTGTTTCAATACTCATACTAAAATTCTAATATACGTTTAAAATTGTTGTAAATTTATAAGAAGCTTAAAAGTGATTTATATTAAGTATATGGCGTACAAAATATATGTATATTTAAAAATATTATTATAAAATAATACTTGATAATGATGATTGGATAAAATTGTATTTATTATATCACTAGCGGCCCGCCCTGGCTTCGCACGGGTATTTAACTAAAATTTCAAAAATTATAAATTTATATTTTTTATCACCTACATCTGCGTCGATACTGGAAAATATTTTATAATAGATTGATTAAGTTCTCAAACTGCAAAAAACACTGAGTATTGACATCAACTTCGAAGCAAATAACTTTCAACCCCCTTTTAACCCCGTTAGGGGATGAATTTTGATAAAATACGGAACACGTCTTCAATCAATTCTGTTAAAGAATATTTATTCAAAATTTGAAGTAGATTGGACCAAGGAATCACGTTATCCCATACAAACTTTGCCCCCCTTTTTCACCCTCTTAGGGGTAAAATTTCGTAAAATTCGTTCTTAGCTGATCTCTACTCGACAAAAGGAATATTTATATCAAATTTCAAGTCTCTACAACATCGGCACGCGGCGTTGTCGCACCACTACACCAGAACAGTCATCGGTATATATATAAAACAAATAATAAGGCTATGTAAAGAATTAGAAAAAGATATTTCATCGGTTATCGTTAAGCCTTTTGTTTGTTGTACTGTAATCACCAGTAAATTTTCTAATGCTAAACGAATGTCTTAACTCTAATCTTATTAAGAAAAAGGAATCCGATATACCTACTTGTACTTCAGTGGAAGTTGGCGGATGTACATAAATCAAATCTCCCAAGACTTGTATGTTTATCGTGCTATGTATTAAGTGGACTTCTTTACGCTATTTTACTTCATTGTATGACTGAACCGTTGGCGCAGTTTGGAGTGACCCTGTTTTCTGCTCCAAGGGTTGTGGGTTCGATTCCCGCCCCGATTCTGGGTGTAATATATGTTTATTTATATATGTATTATTTATGTTTATTTTTTGTTTTTATTTAAAAAAAATGTATATCAGTCGGCTGTTACCTATAACACAGGCATTAAGTTGCCTACCTTAGGAGCAGACGACCGTGTGTGTGTGTGACGTGTGTAACATATTTATTTGTTTATTATTTATATATTTATTATTGTTGAGTATGAGATGAATTTAAATATATAAAATGTATAAAATGAGTAACTTAACTTTGTAGAAATATTATTTATACTCTTATTACAACTTTTATAAGAACTACATCAATGAAACTATATTGGTATAAAAAACTGAAAAACTTTAATTAACAATTAATTAACATTTTGTATTTTGAGAACTATAAGCGTAAGAATGTTAGAGAATGGATAGATTTACTACACTGGTGTAAAAGATAATATTTTAATAATTTCACTACTTAATTAAAAATAAAAAACAACTTGTATTTTAGCCTAGTACCTACTAAACGAATATAGCATAACAAATATAGCGCCTACAAACTGCTTGAACAGTTGTTTACAAGTGTATCTTAAACATGAATTTATAAAAAAGTAAAAAAAAAATGTAAATCTTTTATTATGTTTGCTTTCTTAAAACAAATAGTTTACCATAATCTATAATTAAAATCTAAACTTTTTTGTATTTTTTTGTCTAAATAGATACAATGAAATCTTTAAAAATGTTTGTTTCAATTTATACTTTTGAGTTAGTATGAGATTCCTGAAAGCGCATCATTTTCATGATACCTTTTGTTTATTATGGTGTATGTCATTATTATTGAAAGCTAATAATCCAAATGAATTAATTAATTTATTTCATGTTAAAACTTGATAAAAAATGATGTATGTTAATAAATAAGGTATGTAATTTAAGAATCAGTAAGTGAACATTCTATCATAGGGATGGAATGTTTACTTACTGATGATATTTTTGGCTTCAATGTCAGTTATAGATTGTCCTCCAAAAAACTTTTCAAAATATTTATTGTATGCAATACAACCTACCTGTTACCTGTTACAGTTTTATTAATAGATAATAGTTACAACCTTATGAGAACACTGATTTATTCTTTACATAGTATTTTTGAAGTGAAACTTCTTTAGAATCGTTGTGATTTGAAACGCGATGCGACAGAAAAAACGACAGGTAAGAGACACAAATACAAAAATTTGTAGGAGAGAATGAGATAGTATGATGTCGCGTATCCTAGCAACGCGTAAACAACGCGTAAATAAGTAATAGAATGTTTAACTATTAATGTTAATAAATTTTAAATTGAGTTTGCCAAAGATGTTTCACTTCTGACATGTGTTCTCCGTACACGCGACATTTTTTTTTCTTCTTTTTAACTAATCCTAACCTTCGCTCTCAAAAGGATAACAAGTTGAGCATACCAACAAGTAATTCAAATGTTTACTATAACTCTTTCTCTATAAAGGCAGTAACACTGTGGAATGAGCTTCCAGCTGAAATTCGTCAATCTCCATCTATATCTGTCTTCAAAAACCGTGTTAAGAACTTTTACTTATCTATGATTTGAATACCCACCCTCTACTATTTATGTCTGTTACCTGTATCTACCTTATTTTTTATGTACCGTGTATATGTATATTTTTTTTTCTGTATCAATTATGTCTAAAATCGTTACATACATAACTTCGGTTATGTATGTAATTGTATGTGTTTGTATGTATGTATATATGTATATGTATATATTTATGTATTTATGTGTATATGTATGTATATGTGTATATATTGGCTGTATATGCTACATAAATTCGTACCATTAGGAATGTACAAGCCCGTTACATTAGAAGATTCTTTCTTGTGGGTAGTCTGGAAGAGATCACTATTTAGTGATAAGACCGCCCGTTGCATGCTCTGTACTAAATCGCGTTTAAAACGCGTTTTGTATAATTTTGTAAGTTATTTTATGTGTGCAATAAAGTTATTTATTATTATTATTATTATCCTACAATTTATAATTTTGTACTATGTAATCTGAGTGATATATACTGAAAATATTAATAAGATTTTGATTATTATACATAATTCTGAAATTCTTTAAATTCTTAATGTTGCACTTTATATTGTATAACATATCATTATAAAATAATTTAATACAACTTTAATCAATTACAAGAACTTAAAAATGTATATTTTTTTTTCTATTGAATGGTTTAAAATCTAAAATCTATAATTTTTATATTATTTATTACTTTTAAAACAAAATTACGTTACCAAATAAATAAAGTTAAATAGTAACGAAGTAAGTTTACTTATTTTAATATTAATACCTGCCTATAGGTAAAAATCCCATATGAAACAATATATATATGTAGTTTGTGAAGCTCGTAGACAATTCAAACATCCATCATGCTCAAAGGCCACATTCGATAGATTGATCGGCGGCGCCGGACATGCGACGTAAATATACTAAAGGAGCGAGGACACACTGAGACAAAAATGGTGAGAGTAAACAAATGCCCTGTCGATAGCGTGACAGAAGGATTGATAGTTAGCGCTCTTCGTGTGACCGATCTAATTCCACCACTGTCTGCGAAAATACGCTTCGTGATTTTATTATGTGAGTCAAGTAGTTAATAAAGAAAACGTTGTTGTTAAATTTAAGTGGTTCATTTTATCACACTTTGAATTATTGTTCTTATACTTTAAAATTATCAAAGTTTGTATGTAATGTATACTTTGTTCAGTTAATGCTAAAATTAAAATAATTAACCTATGTGAAACTCTGAAAGTAAAATTACACTTTGAAATATTTATCAAGAAAATACCAAAATAAAATTTAGTGTCCTATTCAAGTTGTCTCAAATAAAACCAAGTACACAATTTGTTATAGCGTAACGTTTATTACATAAATAAAAATTTAAAGGAATCTAATTTTCAGTTATAAGTTTACGAAATTTTAAAATAATAAGTCTTTCTATTTTTTATATCTAGAACGGTATCTCGAAGGTTGTTTTGTATCTATTATAGCAATTGTCCACTTTGAATGGAACAGGATCATGTCGATCTCAAGTATTAAGTCGTTAGTTTACAATTCACAAGGGAATTTTCAAACAAAGATAGATGAGAAAGCACAACACGAAGACGCAGAGATGAAAAGGAGATCGGCTTCGCTCCGTCGAGAACAGATGTAATCGGATTTCGTGTCTATGTATGATTTATACGAGCTTTTCTTAACAATGCGGTACTTTACTGTTTTATTGTAGTAATGTTTTCCACTGATAAGATATTTTATTGCTTTACATATAAAGTCAGATAAGTAGAAGGGTAAATAAAAATGTCATTTTTATTTTAAAAAGATTCAACTGTGTCATACATGGTAATCGCTATCGAACGTTTTATCGGCAATCGCAGGATCAATCCCGCTGCCAAAAAAAAAAATTAAATTTACTTTTTTTTACAGTATATAAAAAATATATAAAACAAGTATGCTTAATTAAAAAAATCAAAAAACCCGACTGCGTAAACTACTCTTATTATAAACTAAAAAGAAGAAAACAATTTACTAGCTTTCATTTGATACCCATATTGCTACAATAAGAAAAAAAATTCAACTCTCCTCCCCCCCCATTCCGCCATTTGCGGGCGCCATTTTGAAAATTTATATAGCCTATGTCACTACTACAATTTAGACAAATCCAACGACACATCATATGTCAAAAACCGTCCAGCCGTTTGGGCTGTAGGGCGTGCCAAAGAAATGGACATACATACATACATACATACATACATATATTTAAACTAAGTTTTCAAATAAAGTCGTCTAATTAAGATTATGAAATAAATTTAACACTATACCACACTACATTTACCAATTTCGAACTATATCTGAATTTGAGAATCTACAAAACATACTATACATACAGTGATTTAAAATAATATGTTTTAAAACACTTTATGTATAGAATGTATTAATGTGATTTTTAAAGTATGTTGAAATCCGTACAAACAAAAAAGAGTAATGTTTCTTAAGATAATTTCAATGTTGTGGTTTCGGATTTGCCCTAACCGTTTCAACCTAAAAAATACTTTGTGTACCTGCAAACTATCCATAAATATAAATACTTTGAACGAATTATGTTCATGTCAAAATATTTACAAAATATGATCGCACATGTAGCTCATATAGTTTATGTAATTTTAAGTTCATGCGATGACTATTTCTGTTATATTTTAGCTTGAATTAAAAACTACAAAACAAAATTGTGTGATCATAGAAACATTGGTAGGTACTATTAAATATAAATTAAATTTCTTTTAAATTGATTTTTTATACGACATATTTTTTCAATATAGTTTAGTAAAAAACAACCATTATAATCCTACAAATCGAGATTTTAATGGTGATGGAGTATTAGTCGATGTTTTTTTTTTATAATATAAAAAAGAGTGTCAGTGTTTACGATTAAAAATTAAAAAAAAATACTTTTGTTTCAGAATTTGTGATGTCTGAAGGTGGACATGGCGGTTCCGGTACGTACCCTGCTCGCTCTCCGATGTCCAGCTCCACTACAGGTCACTCGAGCTCCAGTCACAGGTTAGTGAGTACTATTGATAACTGGTACTCTAGCTTTAGAAATTTCGTTTTACACCTTTAATGTTTATGTAACCGTGTCATAATAGTCGAGCAGTGATCGATTATTTTGTTATTAATTGTTCGATTTGACTATTGTAGTAATCTATAAAAGGTACTTTAAATAGTATCATAATAATGTAATTATGACATTACTATGACATTATAGAGTAAAAAAAAACTGTTATTGATTTATATTTTCTGCTATTATTTATTTGAAACTTATTTTTATTTTAAAATGAAATAAAATCTTAAGCCTAAATATCAGTAAGTTTATTGATTACGCTTAAGTATATTAAACTTCAATGAAAATGAATTTCAACAGAACATGTCAATAAAATTTTGAAACCTTTTAGCAGGGCTCCAAAAGCTATGTGTAAAAGCTTAAATTTTAGTAGTGACTCGAACAATAAAGTCAACGAATGTACACGTGAAAGCCCATAAATTTAATAAAGACATTTCTGACGATAAAAGAGTGCCTATCGGGAGACTAAAAAACCTTTATTAATGCACTTACATTCTAAAATTTCCTTTGAGCGTTCGAGCCCTCCGAAATTAATCTTAACTTTTATCAAAATGAACGTGAATGTTCCGCATTCCAATCTTACCCACTGAATGGAAAGCAACACGGGTGCCTAAAAGACAGAATTTGACATGCTTAATGTAATAGAACATTTCATAATTAAATAAAACTAGCCGACGCTACCGCTGTGCTGTGCGATCCTGATCACATTCACAGCATATTGCTGTCGCCGAGAATTTGCTTTAAATTGCTGTGTAGGTGGGCACTAATTTAAAATACACTTCATAGCTTATGAACTAAAAATTTTCTTTCCATACTTATTAGAAAAAATATTATTTGCCCATATACATGCTATGTTTTAATTCGGGTAATTTTATTATTTCAATGTAAAGGGGTTTACTAACGGTGTGGTATAAATAATACTTTTAATGTTTGATTAATTCGAGTGTATCAATACCACGTGTAATTCGTATATAAAAGGGTATCTCAAGCTAATAAAGAATTAATGGACACTTCAGCCTCCACAAGGCAGCAAAGTGCTGTGACGCTCTACATTAATTTAAAATTACATTTTAGAATCGCGAATGTTTTCCAATTTTATTTTATTTTTTATTTTAGTTCTGTTTAATGAAGAGAAGCAATTAGTAGCTCACTTTTTTATATCAGTCGATGTAACTTTTTTCTGAATACTAATCGAACCGTTGTTTTTTAATTTGTTTAAGAATATATATATGTAAAAAAAAATCTTAACTTGAATAAACACGATTTTAGAATTTGAAGCTGCTATGGTAATGCATTTAAAGGTTATCGTTTAAGTAATATTTTGTCTTTTATTACACTTGAAAAATCAGTTTCTACAAATAAAATAAATCTGTATCATCGGTAATCTAAGCTGAGTTGTTTACCCTCGTTTGGCAAACGGATATTTGAAAATTTATTCTTTGTCGCCAGCGTTCTAGAGTTTCCTAAATCTTCAATGAACGCTGACGCGTAGTATTCCCATTTCAAATTCTTTCAACGTCAACGACTATTTTGTATTTATTTTGTAGTCTTGCATATATTCAGTCATTAGGATTAATGTTAAAAACACTATTTTTTCAATATAATTATTTTTAATATAAAACAAAAATTCAAAGGTCTCAAAAATACTGGTAGGAAAATTATAAAAAACAAAAAAAAAACATTTTAATATTTAAATGAACTATTTCAAACTTGGCTATTGTGTACTAAACGCCAGTGAATTTAGAAACTCATCCGTGCAACTTCACCTAAGGCAGCGTCCTCCCCAGTGACGTCACAATTTTATGTAATTAACGTACGTAGCCGTTCGTGTCAGGTCTTGTTACACTGTTACACTGCAGATAACTTTCCTGACGAGAAATCCTAGGATATTTTGTACTTATAAATATCGTCTTTCTTACTTGTATCAAATAAGACGTTTATTTAATAAGTGGACCGGTTCACTTGGTCTCATATGTTACATAAAATTCTAAATAAATAATGTAATTATTTTAGTGAAATATAATAAATAAAAGAACGTCTTAATCTTTAACGGATTGATTATTATGATACCCATTATTAATATTAATGATCTGATAATAATAAAACTGTTTGTGTAATATTCGATTTATAAAGGAGAATTGATAGCAAAAAAAAAAAAAAAAAAAGAAATATAAAAACAAACAAAATAATAACAGCACAGGCTTAAAATTTATGGAAAATTGCCAATCATTAACAAACCGGTCTATTGCGTTTAGAGCGCACAGATATTTCGTTTTCATTTTCCAGTCCGCTTCCGTACAAAATCCATTTCATAAAAATATTTTTCATTAATAAACAAAACTAAAAGTTTTATAGAAATTTTTATACACGCAAAAAGAATTATAGTGATAAAACTAATCTATTATTATTGACCTGACTTAAAATATAAAACAAAAATAATTTAAAAACTGCTAAATTAGCTTTTATGGCTAAATTTAGCTTTTATACTGTTACCTTAACAGGCGTCACACTCTCACAAAAACAGTGTTCAGGGTTTACTACAGCAATGAGGTATAGCAATAAATATTAAAAATAATTAAAAGTAGGTACTTCTGTGTTTATTTTAATGATACCATATTTTGTTTCAAATAAATAGTATACCTAATACATATTTAAAATCCAAAACGTAAAAAATATTTATTTTTAATATTCTCAAATAAGCCATTTATGAATGTTAAGTAGATTTAATAAAGTTTATATTTATGTAGTTAGATAAATGAAAAATAAAACTGTACGTAAAACAGGTATATATGTATATAAAATAGTGTTCAGTGTAGGATCACCGGACGTACTCCTACGCCGCTCGCCGCGCTCCACCGAGACATGGAAATGCTCTACTGAATCTATTTACCACCAAAACCCCTTATCTACTTTTTACTCAGCGAAAAATAGAATGAAATTTTAAAATTAGCTATGCTGAAAATTGTAGGATATGCATTCGCTTTTGTTAAGTATGGAGATATGGAAACGTATTCAAAAAAAAAATTCAAACATGCTTCCTGCATTCCCTTTATTATTAATTCCAAACTGATTACTCATATTTGCTACTTTCTACGTATTAAATACACTGAAAAATAGTGATTTCTTTTTCCCACAAATTTCTGAGATCTCCAATAAGAACTGAACTCTATCTTATAAAATGAGCTTTTGTAATTATGAAACAGTTTCGGTTTTGTTAATAATAAGTATATATATATATATATATATATATATATATATATATATATATATATATATATATATATATATACTAGAAACCTTTACGCATACGGCTCATCTTCATTCGGTTTACGTACTTTATCTTATAGGCTATATATAAATATATTAACCAACAATCAAACCAAGTTAACCTAGCCCCGTGATAAGTTCGTAAGAACTTGTGTTACAGGTACTAGGAACGGAAATAAATTTAAGATATAAATACATATATACATAAATACACATCCATAACCCGGTGCAGACATCTATATTCGTCATACAGATTATCTGCACCTGGCGGGATTCGAACCCGCGACCGCTGCGTAAAGTGTCCAGTTGCCTGACCACTAGACCAGTCGGCCGTCGAATATTTAATATATATAATGATATATATATGTATATTAAAATATCTATATATAATGATAATATATATTAAAGATAAAATTATCAATTCTAATGATAAACTAATAAAATAATCATACACATATTACCAAACAAAAACACGTCTATCAATAAAACAATTTTTTATTTTCACTTACCCTTATGTATGTGTGTGTCACAGGATGCGTAAACTTAGAATAAAAGCCAGGGAAATGCATTGCGTACCTACTAAATTTTAATTAACATAGTAAATTCAACTGCAAGTCTGTTAGTAATAATACAACACGTATTTTCAATTTAGCATTATTTTAATCATATACATAGTTCAAAATTTCAAGTCCAGAGTGATTATTACTGCGTAGGTTTTGAAAATAATTAAATAATTACCATTAAGAATAAATAGTGAAATTAAGCGAATATTGATTTTTAGTTTCGAGGAATGGAAAGGATTTGACATCAACATAAACGGCGAGTATATCACTCACCTTCGATTTGCTGACGACATCGTGTCTATGGCAGAATCCCTGGCAGACCTCAGCATTATGCTCAGTGACCTCGATGGAGTTTGCCGACGTGTGGGCCTTAAAATGAATATGGACAAGGCAAAAGTCATGTCGAATGTCCATATCGTGCCCACTCCGATATCGGTTGGAGATTCTACTCTCGAAGTTATTAACAAGTACCAGGCTCAATCGGCCCGTCTTCCGCGGCTTCAGGAACTGTCCAGAGCTGAGGCACTTATGGAACAGGAATAAGTACATATACCTAGGGCAAAATGTCCATCTTGATAGGCCCAACTTCGAGAGAGAGGTCAATCGTCGAATCCAACATGGATGGGCAGCGTCCAGGAAGCTAAAAAACGTCTTTTCACCTGTCATACCTCAATGCCTGCAGTCGAAAGTCTTCGACCAATGTGTGTTACCAGTGATGACATACGGATCTAAGAGGTGGTCTCGGACTATGGGCCTTTTAAAGCCTATATTAACAGAAAAATCATATTATTCGGTACAAGATCAAATAAATGATAAGTGGGCTTAGCGGCGCTGTCTTTCATACAGAAAAAAAATGTGACTGAATTTGTAGCAATTGAATATTATATTGTTTTTTTTTTTTTTGCCAATTTTTTTCAACAGAATCAACATTCCTCATTGGTGGTAGCTTCACATTAACTATAATTTATTTATTAAATATAAATACACACTTTATAAAGTGATGATTCAAAAGAGCTTTTGAGGTCCACTTGAATAAATTAATTTTTGATTGGATTTCAGTTGCTATGAAAGTGATGGCAATCACGAATGAAGTCGCAGGTACATCTAGTTATTATTACAGTTTTAAAAATTACAATTTATTTCCTAAAAATATAAATGATTATAAATATTCCGCTGTAGTACGAGTAAATCGCTAGTTTTAATAACGAGATCGTTGACAGATTTTATTAAAATAAAAGAAAAAATATAAACGTCTTTGCCTAGAAATTCTTTTCATGCATAAAAAACTCAGTTAAACTTTCTACATCTGTGAGTCTGACAGTATTGTGAAAACAATTTATTGCGTTCGATTAAGGCTTTGTTTCGAATAGTTTAACGAACCGATTTTTTTTATTCACAAGTCACTGAACAGTAATAGTTGACAAGCAGTATTTAAACACTAATAAATAAATAAAATCTTCCATAGAAAAAAAAAATTTGTTCGTCTATTAGTTTTTTTTTTTTTATAAATCTCGCATTTACTTCCAAATTACGTGTCTACTTACTACATGCAACATGATATAAGCAAAAATATTAATGAGGTTTTCATATCGTACATGGGTCGCTAGGACTGAACAGCAAAAGTCATTAATACCTTATAGGGTAGAGCCCTATGCGGTCACAATTTTGCCTGTTCACGATTCGAGACGACCCTCATCCACCGCGTTAGCTTTCAAATTGAACCTAAATAATGCATGATCTAACCTTAAAATCTCATTTTATGTTATTACTTTTACTAGCTGAAGTTATTTCAACGGTATTGGTTTGCTATCTAAATGCAAATACCGCTTTTGACCGTCTCAATAGCGTGACAAGAGCTGTCGTTTGAGTTTAGATAAGTTCTAATAATAAAGATGTGCAAAGTTTTATATTTTGTTTCTTTTATCCTCAGATTTAGCATATCTTTAATATTTTCAATATATTTTTTATTTAAATTATAATATCGATGACTTATATCTTTCTAATGCTTTTTATGCTATACTCTTTCTCAGAAATGTCTCAGAACTGCTTAAAATACCTACCAGGAAGTTAAATTATAGATATTTATTTAATAATATATTAGATTTAAAATAGAATTTTTGAAAAATTTAGTTTGTCAAATGAAATTTGAAATAAAAAAATCAAAATAAATATAGTATTTTTTAGCATTTTTTCGTTATGTTAGTTTCCTATTTATGACCAAAATTTTTTAGATTTTATAATTATGCCAGAGATAAATGAATAATCGTTACACGGGAACAAATGTCCGGCGTTACCATCGCTCAAGGTGGTGTCCTGCCGAACATCCAGGCGGTCCTCCTACCGAAGAAGACCGAGAAGAAGGCTTATTTTTTTTAACTTAAATGCGACATAAAATATTCTATGATTCGTACTACTGCGATCATTAATAAAAAATATTAAAAAAAAAACATAAATAGAGAAATTAAAAGGATTATTTAAACCACAATTTCTATTTACATTTGTACGTGAATCAATTTCAATAGTTTTTATACTATTGTAGATTTATAACATCCAAATAATCAAAATTTTACACCGAGAACATTGATCTATTATAAAATTTATAGATCAATGACCGAGAAATGTTTTTAACATTGTATTGATTTATATGCTTCAGTAAAAAATATTCATAATTTGTTTATAAAAGCAATATGTAATATATACTAATATATAATAATAATAATAATAATATAACCTTTTTATTTCCACATCAATTAAATGTTAACATTTCAAATGTATGTTAGTTGTGTTAATACAATTCACTTAATTCCTAATGTTAGTATGGTTAGTTATCATGTTGTGATGTGGATCCCGCTTGGGTAAAGGCCTCCTCTTTCTCTTTCCAAAATTTTCTGCAAGTAGCGAGAGTCATCCAGTCGTGCCCTACTTCCTTAATAATGTCATCAGCCCACCGTTTAGTTGGTCTACCAACTTTCCTTTTTCCTATAGGCCCTTTCCAACGTGTCGCCTTTATGGTCCATCTATTATCCGTAATTCTCGAAATATGACCAGCCCATTGCCATTTTAATTTTAAAGCATGAGTTAAAGCATCAGTTATTTTAGTTTGATGTCTGATGATGTCTGACCTTATTTTATTTATTTTCCTAATTTTTAATACACTTCTTTCCATAGATCTTTGTGTTGTCCTAATTTTTGTCTTTACTTTACTTGTGTAAGTCCATGTCTGACATCCATATAACAAGCTAGGCAGAAGGCAGGAATCAATTACAGTTTTCTTCATGTCTAATGCGTAGTCGCCTTTTAATATTTCTTTCAGGGCCCAGAATTTGTTCCAAGCTATTTTACACCTCCTTTCTACTTCGTCTTCGTTCCTTGTTGCACTAAAAGATACCTGTTTACCTAAATATATGTAATTGTCTACGTATTCTATGCTTTTGCCGTTTGAATTAATAGGAAATTTAATACTATTCGTAATTATTTTGGTCTTGAAGGTGTTCATCTCTAGTCCAACTTTAGCACTCTCTAGTTCAAGCGAATGTATCATTGCTTCTATTTCTCTATAAGTTTCGGCAAGCACAACAATATCATCCGCGAATCTTAAATGGCTTAGGTGATTGCCACCCAGATTTAATCCCCTGGTTTTCCAATTAAGATTTTGAAAAACGCGCTCTAGGACAGTGATAAATAGTTTTGGTGACAGAGGGTCCCCCTGTCTTACCCCTCTTTCAATTCTTATTCCTTCTCCTCTGTTTTCGAATTTCACTCTGCTTGTAGCGTTGGCATATATACTCATAAGGATGTTCATGTATTTTTTGTTAATGTTTAATGATGTTAATGAGTTCCAGATGGAATTATGGGATATACTATCGAAGGCTTTGCTGTAGTCTATAAATGCTATGTATAAAGGTCTCTTAAATTCATTGTACTTCTCTATCACTTGTCCTAGAGAATGCAGATGATCTATCGTACTGTACCCTGAACGAAATCCTGCCTGTTCTACTGGTTGTGCTTTGTCAATTTCTGCCGATATTCGTTTTAGGATAATAGATGCAAAGAGCTTGTATAAACATGTTATTAGACTTATAGGTCTGTAGTTTCCTATATCAAAAGGGCTTCCTTTTTTATATATGAGTATAATATCAGACGAACACCATTGTTTTGGTACTGTTTCCGTTTCCAATATAAGATTAAATAGTCGAGTGAGGTGGTTAAGTAGAACAGGTTCCGCATGTTTGAGCATGTCATTACTTATTCCGTCCGGTCCTGGGCTTTTTGCACATTTCAATAATTTTATATGTTTATGTACTTCGGTTGCTTCTATTGCGGGAATCATTTCTGTGTTAGGAAAATTGCTTGTCGATTCTTCGATGCAATTGTCACTGATTCTTTTTTTGTAAAGCTCCTTATAATAATCAGTTGCCTGGTCCATTATGTCTTTTCTAGATTTTGTTATCGTCTTTTTAGTTTCTAATTTTTGTATCCAGTTTTTGTGTAAGCTTAGTTCTTTGAATGCTCTTTTTGTGCTTCTGTACTTTGCTATGTTTAGTATTATAATGTTTTTCCTATATTTTCTGTAGTCTTTCTTTATCTCTTTGCTTGTTTGTTTAAATAAATGCTTGAGTTCCATTTTCATCTCCTTAGTTTTATTTTTTGTGCATTTAAGCTCAGTACGTCTTTTTATCAACGATAACGTGTGGTCACTAAAGATTTTATGCGTTTTCTGTTTCTTTTGTGGGTATTTCAGAGTTGAGCATGAAGTTAGCGCATCTACAAGAGTGTTATAATATTCTTGGACGGTAGTAGGTTCTTTTATCAACTTTTCAATTTTATAACCTTTAAGGTTGTCTATGTATGAGTTTATATCAGTATCAGAAAGGAAATTTGATGTTATTTTGAAGTTCTTTCTACTTTTTTTCGGAACATGTAAAATGACTGTGGCTCTTAAAAGTCTATGATCAGATGAAAAGTTTATATTGTTTAATATTTCAAAGTTAGTTATCAATTTTGGATTATTTGTCATTATAAAATCAATTTCGTTCCTGTAACTGTGATCAGGAGATTCCCAAGTCCATTTTTTATTTGTTTTCTTTTTAAAATGCGTGTTCATGATATATAATCTGTGTTGAAAAGCGTAATCAATTAACCTCATACCTCTCTCGTTTCTTGTTCCATAACCGTATTTGCCCATTATAGGATGATCTTCAGTTTTGGGTTCCCCTATTTTTGCATTGAAATCGCCCATTACTAATACTTTTCCGTCGACTAGTTCGAGTGCCGTTGTAAGATCATCGTACAATTTTTGAATTTCTTCTTCACTAGAGCTATCTGTCGGTGCATAAACTTGAATAATCGATAAGCAAAGGTCATGAAATTTTAGTTGTAGTAATGCTATCCTCTCTGAGATGCCAGTGAAATTGGTTATATGATTTTTTAGCGTCTTTTTTATCAAAAATCCTACTCCATGCAATCCTTTTGTTTTTCCAACATAGCATAAAATGCAATCTTTATACTCTTCAATGTTACATCCCATTCTTCTTACTTCTGAAAGGCCTATTATATCGTAATGTATATTTTCTAATGCGTAAGATAATTCTAGATATTTTTCTGTTGATGCCAGAGATCTTACATTGTATGTGCAAATTTTTAAAATATTGTTTTTTGTCTTATAATTTTGAGAAAGAGGGTGTTGGTCTAATTTCCCACGAGGACCAGTCGGCTTGGGAAATGGTTCGTTTTTGTTGCTTATCTTCTGTTTTTCTGGTTTTGTTTTATTCCGGTGGCTGATGACATTATCCTATGTGCTGAAATCAGAAGATGGCGTGAATGAAGACAAAGAACTACTTCTTCCTCGCATCAAATCAAACGCATTAACTCGGTTTGTATTTGATGGTACATGCTGTTTTCTGGGCTGTTGATGATTGTTTGGTGAATTTGGTTCTTTTCTTTTGCGTTTTTCCGAGTTTGATGTACCTTCTCCTTCCCTAACTATAAGCTTGTTATATTTTATTATAGCGAAGTTGCCTTTACTTCTCTCCAGTACCAGTTCTTTTTGTAATTCCCTCCTTTTCAATAAAACTTCTTTAGGGTAGTCTTCTGTGATATGTCCATCTTTTAATTTCTTTTTATTATGCATTATTTCATTCTTCTTCCAGCCGTTGACGAAAGATACGAGAATCGGTCTACCTTTTGTTTGTTCTTTAGTTCTTCTTCCTACTCTATGTATAATGTCGATGTCTCTAATATCAAGTGAGACGTTGAGGTCGCTTTTTATTTTTCCTATGGTTGTTTCAATGAGCTCAGATGATGATTTCTCGATTTCTTTAAAGCCATGAATGATTATATTATTTTTACGTTTAAATTTCTCAAAATTTGCTATTTTCTCTCTTAAATCGTTGTTTTCTGTTTTCAAGTTTTTTATTTCCGTAATTAAGTGTATTAGCTTATCATCCATCTTCGATATAATTTCCTTAGTTTGGTTTTCCATTTCTATTTTCATTTTTTCGAATAAATTTTGAATAAGTTGTGCATTCTCCATTATGGTATTATTACGTGGAACGGAACGCAAATTGTATTAGTGCGTTAAGGTTGGTAACACTTCTGTTCTGTCAATTATTAAATTAGTGTGGTTAGGTGGCTTTTTATCTGTCATCTATATATTTATTAATACTATAAAGTTGGTAATACGTATCTGATTTTCTTATGACAGTTCCGAATAGCAAATACCCTCAAATTGAATTTATGATCTTCAATCGAAATTTGTTGTAGGAATAATTACACTTACTTCACTCCGTCTTCACGTTATATAGATACTTCATTACTTTAGTATCAAGATGGAAATGTCTTTATAGAAAAACCGTAAGTATTTTCAATGATTTCAAATTTAAAAGTTGAGAACAACGATAGCTATGTGTCAATTGTGCGCACCGGAAACGGATTATCCATATATACTAATATATATATACTAAAAAATACGTAGAAATGAGGATGTAAGAGATATATTTTTAATTAATATACAATCTTAGTATGTGTTGCTATAACGCTTATAGTATAGTATATTAGAAGTCTGATATTGAGTGTATTACCAATTAAGATTCAAAGGATGCAGCTATTTACATTATATTCACAGACAGATAGAGAAGTTTTAAAATCTGCTGGCCTCCTTTGGTTACGGACCCTTAAAACTTCAGTTCAGCTGCATTATATGAGCCGAGAGCCGTAACTGACGTTCATAGGTCAAAACTCATCTCGTACTTTGGATCGAAGAAAAACATCGTGAAAGGTAGAATGTCTTGAAAGGAGCTATGAAACATGTACTCCATCAATCCACAACAAAGCGGTATGGAAGTTTACACTCGTATCGTCCTCCTTAATAGGACATGCCAGGCCATGGCCAGACATATACAATCTTTAAATGTGTATTTTTTATCGTTTGTAGTTCCGTAACTTCAGAAACAACAATCATCCCCAAATATTATAAACCAGGAAGTATCTCGATGCAACAATAGAATAACCATTACAAATTAGACGAGTCACCGTATTCATTAGTCTAGCTCCAAAAACAAGAGGAGGCAATAAAATTACCCCTTTATAATGTGTTAAGTGGAATCGAATCATATCATCAATCATAATTGCCCTCTTTCGTCTCACCTAATCCCCATATGGAATACCACTCAAATTTTGTTTGTTCATGCAGTCCTTAAACTAATTAAATACAAATGTTAAATGGAGGTTCTATTCAAAGAACTTAAGCATCTTTATTTAGGTAAAGGTTCGTAATCCATATAAATTATATGATGTTATAAAATATATGTATGTGTATTTCGGTTTGTTACCAATTGTTATACTTTTTAGTACAACTATAGATTTTACTTTGGAAAAGCTACTACTTTTTGTCGCAAGAAAGCTTGATTGGGTCAAGGTCAAGTAAGCCATATTTTTTTAGGTTCTGGACGTTTTCAACGAATAAAGTAAAGGTAAACTTATTGTGCTAAAATTTGGTATGTTCCGAATAACACGTAAGTTTTTATTAAGAAATTCCCACGATATTGTGTATTAAGCGAATAAAACAGTAAACTATATTATAGTTAATCCATATTGCTTAACATGCTTTTTGTAAGAACTAAAAAAAATAATTCAGCGTACGATATAGGATTAATTCAGAAAAACAAATATTCTATTCTACGCAGACAAAGTCGCGAATAGTAGCTAGTATTTTGCTAAAACTTATTCTTTAAGAAACCTACAATGCTTAAAACGCAATTACTTTTAGGACACTTATAGCGTAATTACACAATTATATCAAGAGCACGTCGCGCCAGGTAAATCTCGCTGTTATTACGTTTTATTTCTGCAGTTATTCTACACTTAAGATATATTTTTATTTCTATATTAAACTTAAGTATGCAATTATTTTAGAGTATCGCATAAATCGAATCCAATATAGTAAGTGTTAAGATAACTGTTTAAGAAATATCTTGTACAAATAAATATAAATTATCTATTTTAAATACTTTTCAGTAGTGTATACTATGTCCAATATTGCAGTGATATATTATGTACAAAATTAACTTATAGATTTGAACGAGATATATATATTATTGCAAATTTTATATATATATATAATACACATAATTATGTATAAACACATGTAGGCACTACACGTCGCTCGCAGTTGCATCTGCGTTATTTCGATACTTGCCAGATTGGTTGAAATTTATTAAGACTTTTGATTAATAATTTAATGTTTAACAGGCATAAACCATTTTCAATTAATAATATTTGTAATGCAAAAACTTTTTACAAGATAAGGACGTATAATAAAAAGGACATTTAAACTTTGTTACATTTATTTAGATATCATCCCAAGAGATACAGAGATTGCCAAAGAAGAGTAAGTAGAAACATTGGCCGACCCGTTGGCGCAGTTGGCAGTGCGCCAATGGACCTATTTTTCACGCACGGAGCACACGACCGTTTGTGCATATTAAACTCTTTTTTTTACTTTCTAAGATATAGACATAAAAAACTTATACTTAATACGATAAATATGTAGACTTATAAATTAACAGACAAAACATAGAAAACCGTTATAATAATATATGAATAGATTTTTCAACTGTTAAATTTAAACAATTTCAACTCCTGCTCGCTGCTTGTCGCTAAAAGAAAAAATCGTCAGTTTACTGAAACTTGTTAGAAGATATTCTAAAACATTCATGCATCGTCCTTCATTTAAATACAAAGACAAAAATGTTAGCCACATAATGTTTTGCGTTCAATACAATGCAGATTAGTAAATATAAATAAATAATAATTTTCAAGAATAACGACACCCACTGGGATACATACATAAGAAACACACACACTCACAACAAATATCAGTTTGGCTAATTCAAATTTTCGTCATGGGTGGGGAGCAACCCGCGATTGCTATCAGGTAGTTGCAAAGACCACTGCACCAACTCGTCACTATATGAAAGTAAATCTCTACCCTCCCGCTTTTATCTGCGTTAAATTATGGTTTTTGTCAAATCGATTACCGTTTTAGTCACTAATGTTTCTATGAATATGGTATTTTTTAAATTATTTCCTCCCTCAATAAATAAGATATTTAATCCGAAATCATTTTTTCAAAACTTATAAATTGTAAAATTGGTATAATCAAACAAGCAAAAGAAGCTTTTTAATTTTAGTATTCATTTATACGTTTCAGATCATATTCCGAAACATGCAACTTATAATACTTGAATTCAGGTCTCTTTTTTTGAAGTTTTTCTTAAATACATGCACGTACAAAACTCAGCGGTGGCAGCCCAAGTGATGCATCCATGACAGACTCATTTTGATACACTTGTCCTCTTCTCATCTTTGGCTTGTGAAAAATAAAGTTGACAAACACAAATTGCAAGGTACAATTCAATTTTCTTACTCTTATTTCTTTTCAAATATATTGCATCTGTATCGGCATTTTTGATAGAATCTTTAGTATATAAAGCGAGACAATTTTTTCGTTCACCAATATATCAGATTTTCCTCTAACAAACAAGAAAAACAACCATAAGTATCGATAATACTTATCCGAACTCTTCATTCGTTTTCCATCAACTCATCGACTGTTAAAAGGGGAAAAAATAAAACCAGCTGACCACATGTCGAGCCGCCCCGCACGACCTCCCTCCCTCGAAAGTGAGTGACGTCTCAGCCGCAAAGAAGCTCCATTAACCAACAACTTTAAGGGGCTCAACGAAGATGCGAACGCGTAATAAATAAAGCTTTTGAGACAGATAAATTATCTTTGACTCGCGTACAACCACTCTTGACAAATTATCTGTCGTAGAAGCTAAAAACAAATTTGTTTAGAACAGAAAAACTTATAAAGTGCGTATGAATAATTGAAGTTTGAAAAGACTTTATGCTTGAGGGGTCACGGAAAATATATTAACATTTACGTACAATCTGAATGCCAAAATTGAGGTAGGACATTGGAAAGAGCAGGGGCTGATGTTGTTAAAGTTTTAATTGCTTTTATCGCAGGCTTTAGCTTTAAAAGCCTGAAAATGCGTGTGACTATGTACAGTTATCGAATTAAATCTTTTAACGGAGTGTGGTTTAATGGCGACACTCCATTAAGTCTTGCGGTCGAATTGGTCACATGCCCTTTTAGTGGAAATTATATTATACACGTAATAAACTTATAATGAATTTGAATTACTTTCACTGAATAGGGGTAAAATATTCGATCGTTAATTTGTAAAATAATAAATTATACAATTAACAGCTGACTCGTATCGAGTCTGCAAGAAAATACTTAATGTTTTATGATTAGTAGATAATGAATCCTTTATAAATAAAACTGACTTTCCTAATTTTCCTCACTTTTTCAAAATGTGAATTTAACTTCTTTTTAATTTTGATTATTGTATTGAAAGCAATGAAGGAATGTGTTTTTTTTTAATATTGTTTTTTTTTTTTTTTTTTTGTGAAAAATTGTCGCTGACTACAAATGTGCATATTTCAGATTACCAACATAGAAGATAACAAAAATACCTTGTAGAAAAATCTGTTAACATGTCACAGTGAAAACATAATGACAGCGGCCGCTGACAAAGTGACCATTAGTCGTTTGCAGATTTATTCAGCGAATATCCCGTCCAGGCAGATATAGTTAAAATCGTTTGTTTCAATCGTGAACAATATGTCATAATAACGACGCCCTATGCTCGGATTGCATCCAGTTGTCCTGCTATTGTCCCATGCTATCCAATTAACATGAAACATGTCAAGCATATTGATGTGGAGTGATGTTTCGCTGTGTCACTAATTATCAGCCTTTTGTAACGCAAATATTGTATATACTATAGGGTTTACTTATAGCTATGTTGCCAGTTAATAAGCAATTCTGTCCCTAATCCAAGTAAATTAAGTGATATACGTGATTACATACGATTACCGTTTTCCTAATTATCATTCAAGATTTTATTATTTGGGAAGGTTCGTAAGAATAAAGGGAAATACAGTAATAGCAAAAGAAATTCAACTTCTAGATTTTGACAAATATTTTAAGCCGTCGATGGATTTTAACAATTTCGGCAGAATTCGGTTCCTCTTTATTTTAATATATGTATTTTGATTAATAAAAATAGTTATAGAAGTTGAGACTAGTATTTAGAAATATGTTTTAATTTTTTTTTTACATTTTTTTTTTTATAATGACTAATAAATTGTCATGTCAGATTTTATAATTTCTTAGGGCTGAGTTGTGCATAGTTTATAGCCTGTATATTATTTTTTTAGCCGAATTCGATTTCATTTTGTATAAATTTGCAATTAAGAGGTTTAATTTATTTAAAAAAAGTATTTATAAATTAATAATAGATTTAAAATTGGTAAATGAGTAATAAGTTTTAGAATAAATGCATATAACACAAATTTATACATAAAATTTTGAAATTTACGAGTAACATAATATAGGAAAGAGGTTTTAGTATAAATGTAGGATAACTACAAAATGGTTATATTTACTAATTCTAATGGATCCACATGGATGCACATGAGTGAACCCAGAAAAATAAGTGTATAATTTTTCAATTTTATTTTTGTACTATTAATATTTGAAAAGTATTCATGATTTTTAATATTTTAACAATAAATCAAAATTTATCGCTACGTTATCACAATATCTGTCCTTGTAGATAGGTACTTGCTCATTTTGCAAATTTTAACGTCGAAGAAAATATTTCGTATGAAATTAAAATATAATTTATTAAATTTAAAATATAAGATACCTTGAAATCATGACTTTACAATATTTATTTTAGTTACAATATTTATTTTAGTTGACAATAAGTAAATTTAGTTGACAATAAGTAAATTTAGATTTCTCAAGTGGAAGTGGAACAAAGGAAGTCAGCCAAAAGGGTAGTATTAAAAATGCAAATCAAAGAAATATACAAAATACAATTTATAAGAAAATAAAATTGAAAAGTAATACATTGCATACTGTTACATTATATAATAGCCTTGTATACTCATAGACAGAAATCTATATTTATTAAAGTTAATTGACGAAACTAACACGAAATGTAATTATCGTAGAAATAGCAAATAAAAATCGCTCGCTAACGACCTCCGTGGTAAATCATGCGTCCATAAGCAATCCTCTTACGAGTATGTTAAGCCCCTTCGCCCCAGCACATAAGCCGAGCAATAGAGATATGATAGACGTTATTAATTAGATGTCGTTACGTCTTATGCCATTTCATTGTGTGAATGCGGAAAAACCATTGCCCTAAGTAAACTTCCCCTGATAATTCAACGAACCCCCTCGACCCTTGAGTCTTTCACAAATCGATTACTGTTAAATCTAGATAAAATAATGATTTCCCATACTTTATACTTTCCTGATTCAATGTTTAAAACTATAAATTAGATGTTTGTATTGATTATATCCGTTATTTAAAAACATTGTAAATGTATAGCGGAAAGTAATGTTATTGATTATATTTCTTTTTATTCAGGCACAATTCTTCAGTCCCTTAAAATTCTAATTAAACTTATATTTGACAATATGAGTAACTTATACATATTAAAAACCATAATATAGAATCAAGTAAACATTGTTGATTTTATCTTTACGAAGCGTAGGGTCTTCTTTTAAAGAAAAATAACCTCTATTAGTATATCCATAAGGTTTAGGGATGATGTTGCGGCAAATGTCTTCGGGGCAAGTTGTACAAAGGAGTAGATTGACAAAGTACAAACATGTCCATAATTTGGACACGTATTAACCCAACACATGATTCGACTGAATACAAATTTACACAAAATAACTACAATTACAATAAATACCCATAGCTAAGGGCTTCCATGATTAAAAGCATTTACGGAATTCATTGATATATAGTCATTAGCAATGATTTTATTAATGTTTGTATTCTCTGAAAATCGTCCTCACGTCAACAATCGTACACAAAACTAATTACACGATTCCGCTAAATTTACTTGCCAATTACCAACATAGTTGTCAGCAAACCGTAGCTGCAATTACGTATTGCGAGCAGGAGCCGAATTGAATTTTATTTTAAGCCCATGATATCAGAGCAGAGTCTACTGTTACGCGCCATTTCATGCGTAATTTGATATTCTGATGACAAATTAGTCGACAACCGCCCCATGCAGAGAGTGCGCCTGAAATTACAGGGCGCTACCGTACCGCTACGTCGCGTCGAGTCGCTTCGTTCGGCGGGGTTTGCTCTTAGTTCTCGAATAAAAGTAAATTCAACGACGATCCATTTAACTTATTTTTTATATACTTAAGTTTTAAAACAAAATGTCACTATATTAATTATTGTCAATAGTAAAATACACAGCACTTTTATAATTTATTAGTACCTACTTAATTTTGATTAAATAATTTTCATTTATTATTATTAGTATATTAATAGAATGTATATATGAATGTATAATAATTACGCTAACATGTAAATGTATTATAAGCGTATTCATATAATACAGTAGGTACCTGTAAAACCTGTAAAAATGATTAGCTTTATTAAATGTTACAAATAAGCATAAGTTGATCTCTGCACTAATTGTAACCTAAATTAATATTTATTTTTTTACTCTGTTTTTAAAAAGAGGTCTACACCTTAATAATCTATATTAAATAAAGTAGACTTTTTCCAAATTTTATCTTTATTTATCGATTTTTCAAATTCATGAAGCATATAAAACAAATGCTTTTAGTGCCGATGTAGGCAACGACGATGTAGAATATACACATATACAAGAAACTATCCTGAAATGGAATAAGTAAGGAAAACTTTGCAGACATCGTAAGAGCACTTAAATTAACGACTGTAAGATAATTTTAGACTGGTCATCACAAAAGTTTATTGCATTATGCATTTCCAAAACAAAAATGGCATAAAAATAATTTAAAGTAAATAAAACAAATTAAGATTATGAAAATCTTCAACAAAGAAATTTATATTTATGTATATCTTTTTTTAATTCAGTCAGCTTAGCAATGTGTAAGTTTTAAAAATAATATGTGGACATAATCGACTTTCGAGATTGATATTGTACAAGCTCTTTGAGATTTTTAATTATGTCACTACCAATAGGAATACAAATAATTTATTGGCCAAGAGCAGTTTACAACAACACATTACATAACGTTATCCCGACACTAGGATTCCCTGTGTTGTAGTTCACATATCATTAATAACACTCTCACAATAATAATAACACTCTCTTTAATCTCTTACACTCTTCCAGTGGTCTCTATTTAAAAACAATGATAATGCTCACTGAAGAACTACATATATCTTATTACATAAATATATGGTTTTTCCATGAGATATATCATTATATTATTTATAATTAATAGTGATGTAATAAAAATACACAGTTATAAAAGTCAACGGATATATAAAAACTATAATTTATAAATGTTCAACAAACAAGTTACACAAGGCTCATTAAAACGAGAGAGTTCTAATTTCTTAAACAAAACTTCGCTACAATGACTCGTTACCCTGTCTCCAGGCGGTAATTGGACGGACGTAATTACTGTTTGCTTGTAAAGCCATCATCTTATCATCTCCGAAGGGTATTAGCGAAAAACACAACACGAAAGGGAAGTACCAGAATTGGCTTGTGGGACAGAAGACGGACCCAGTAAGACGGTTATTAATATCTTTAAACTTGGAAATAACGAACGCCTCTCAAAGGGTAGACGTCAAAATAAGGCAATTATGAGATGAGGTAATTAGGTTGCTGTATAATCTTTAGATTTTCAACGCCATTTTCATGAAAATACACCATGGATGCTATTTCATACTCGCATACCTACAATGCTAATTAGCGTAGATAATGATATAACGTCGTTGAAGAATTTTAATGACATGTCTAACTTAGGTGACCTAATTTAAAATCTTATATCTTTAAACGAGCAATTCTTGTATATATATAATCTGAATCTCGGAAACGGCTCCAACGATTTTCATGAAATTTAGTATGCAGGGGGTTTCGGGGGCGATAAATCGATCTAGCTAGGATTTATTTTTAGAAAATGTCGTTTTATCCCTTTTTTCAGGCAATTAAAAAATATCGTTAGAATATGAAGGTAAATTTCGCTGTCATTGATAAGTTAATAATAGCTCTGATGTGAACCGGGCGGATTCAAAATAAGAAGATCCCAGGTTCGAATCCAGATGTCTCAAGAACTATTTTTTTTTCTTTTTTTTTAAGTTTCATCTTTTGTGAGAAAAACTATTATTAGGAGCCCTTTACTAACTGTATGACCGAGCATTGCTCGGTATTTTATTTTTTTATTTTTTGTAATTCATGTTTTTGGAAACTATATTTACATACGAATTACGAACTGATGATATATAAATAACATTTTTCGATCTTAACGAAATAATAATAAAAAAATATGAACTGGTAATTAAAAAAAAATCACGAGTACAATTAAAAACTGTTAGAATATTATTAGAATACGAAGGTAAATTTCGGCATAATCTACAAGGTTATAATAACTTAGGTGGGAAATCAGTATACCTGGGTTCGAATCCCGATGCCTCAAGTCCAATTTTTTTTTTGCTTTTTTTTTTAAGTTCCCTCTTTTGTAAAAAAATAACTATTGTTGAGAGCCCTGTACTACCTGGATGCCCGAGTTTTGTTCGGTATTTTTTATTTATTTATTTGCTAATCGTTTTTTTTTGGGAATTATATTTAGATACGATAGAACTGATGAAATATGAATAATATTTTTCGATCTTATCTATATAATAATATAGTATTTTGTGTCACAAGGGGATGAACGTACTATTTTTTTGATGAGCCGAAGGCGAGGGTAGCAAACATACGGGAATGGATGTAGTACTTTCGTCCCATGTTACACATACTTTTTTTTCCTCCCTAGGACGAAAGTTCAGGTTTTGTCCCTGTGAAGCGGGGACAGAAAATGTCACTTTTGTCCCGCTTCACAGGGACGAAAATCGAACTTTCGGCAGAGGTAGGAAAAAAATATATAAACTGGTTATTTAAATAAAAATCTCGAGAGCAATTAAAAACTGCTAGAATATCATTAGAATAAGAAAGTAAGTTTCGCCACCATCTATAAATTTATAATAGCTCAGGTGGGAAATCGGGCGGTCTCGAAAACGGAAGATTTTTCCTTTTTTTCAAGTTCCGTTTTTGGCGAGAAAAAATATAACTAGGATCTCTTTTTATTTTTTTATTTAAATAACCAGTGACTATTGTTTTATTATTATATCGGTAATATTGAAAATATTTTATCAGTATGTAATTTGTGTCTAAATATAGTTTAACCGAGCAAAGCTCGGTCATCCAGGTACTGTATAATAATATGCTCTATTCTCGTACTAAGTATTGAGGTATTTATATTGACAACTATTACAAATACCAATTTTCGAATATACGTATTAATAATACGAATCATTGCATAATATTGTGTATGTATTATTATAAAAACTATAAGATTACCAATATTTTTAGTTTTTTAAAGCATTCATTCATATTGACCATATTAATTTATTTATCTAAATATATTTTCTTATAATTTTCTTACGTATAGCTTTTTATTTTTGTAACTTTTTAAATAAACTTACATCGTATTATTTTTGGTAGACACTTAAAAGGAAAAAAAAAATTACTACCAATAGGTACAAACAGTCTGCACTCACTTGTATAAGTGTGTGTTGTATAAGTTTTCACATTTGAGATCATGTCTACAAAAAAAAAAAAAATACAATAAAAAGCGATCACATTTACGAAGTCTAAAGGAACAATTTCGTTAGGTGCCCGTTGGAAAATTTGCTGACTTCAAAGGGCATTTTAACAACGCCTTTTCGCTCTTTGTTGACTTTGAAAAAAGTATTTAAAACAAAAATATTTCGACGACCACTGCTTTAGTTAAAATAAATTTAACGAATTATCTTTGTTTTGCGAAATTATCTTTTTATCGTTTCTTAACGAAATCTTGAAATATGTCTCAAGCGTACTCGTATCATTAAATTAAATTGCTAGATAGGAAATTGAGTTTACGTAAAACATGTCAAGAAATCAAATTTATTAATTTAAAGCACTTTCTCGTCGATAGCTACTAAGAACACCATTCTCTACCGCTCTATGAGTAAAAAACAATATAAACACTTCTTTTTGATAATAATTTTATTATTAATTTCATTATGTTTTTAGCTTAAAAGTACAAAAATTCTTAGGCTTAAACACTATTTGCATAACGTACACTTTTAAGTTTTGAGTTTTGTACAAACATGTTTTTTTTAATAAATACTGATAAAATATTATTTAAATACATAATTATGTTTTCAACTCGCGTGGGTATCTTTTTCTTGTATGTATTTGTCAAACACTTTAAATTACTTCCGACCCAGTTCTAGTCACTACTGAACCAATTCAAGCTTTCGTTCAGCATTCTACATTTTTATTTTGTCTTACTCGTATTTGTACTTGTATCCCTGATATTAAATAACCTTGTATATATATATCTTATAACACCTTTTTTGTAACATTTTATTACTTTGACAAATATAATTTATATAAACATAGCATATGTTGTCCCGTGTTTTTGTTATAAGTATAAAAATACTTAGTCCTATATAAACAAACGTCTTAAGTAATATAATAATAATTTCTCTTCCAAATATTAAATAAGAACGTATTCTTATATTACGATTATATAACACTATGTATTATGTGTGTAAATAAAATAAAAATATAGTTATTTTTTGTTATACCTTACATAATAAGCGTAATATAAACAATTAGACGACTATATATTTATAATAAATAAGGATATGTATATATTATAAACAATATGAGCACATATAACCAGTATTGAAACTCTACATGGTTGAAACCTTCAATAATGTCTGAAAAAAAAAATGCAAGCATTACTACTCGTAAATAACTTACATAAAAGACGTATAGAAATATATCCCATATTGTTCATCGCGTAAAACTTTATCATAAAAACGGTTAACGAATTAAAATATTTACAAAATAATTAATTGTTATGATTCGTTTGACGGCGTATATTCATCAACGAGCATTAATTGTTCGTTTTAGAGAGTCTTGTATTGAATAATTTATTCAAGCGGTAAGCTTAAGGTAAAGACACGCTACAACACATTTTCCGTTCTTGTATGTTAAATCAACAAGAAATATCACTCCAAGCATTTCTGGCTCAAGAAACACTATGTATTAGTTTCTCATATTACGAAGACGCCTGTGCACCAAGCAATAGCAAACTGTATCTTGCGCTATATATTGCTTTATAGACTTGGATTGTATCGGTTTAATCAAGTGGCACATTCACCAATCACAATGCCCGTGGCAATGCTATATTGGTAATTTACCCGATTGTACCCTTAAATAGACTTCCAAACCTTCCAGCATTGTCTCAGTAATATGATAGTTTAGTAATAGATAAAATTAATTTATATTTATTGTTAAGTGCGATGAAATAGGCGGTATATATCTAAAAATCTTTTGATGATTCTTACTTATATTATTTTTTTTTTTTTGGTATCGTAAGAGAATTCATAATATTTTATAATAAAAGATTTTATTATCACTATAGGAATTCGTATTATTAATAACGCAGGGAAGAAAGTTTAACTTTGATGTACATAAACAAAGAAATTATGGATAAAACAAAAATGAAGAAAATTGTTGATATACAAACATTTTACACCAAAACAATACAAATATTAATAAAAACATGATTGAAATAAAGGACCGTTGAAACAACACGAATATCTCGCAAACCGTTGGCAGGACGTTATGGAGTCCAAGGAGAGAACGAAGCTGACGACAGGTCTAAACACGAACCCTACTGTTTTGTTGCCCTCCACGCACTTTAGAAGGCGCTATTGTGTTTTGTTAACCAAAAGTAAGTATTTTTGTTGGAGAGTTTTCAATTATTATTGTTATTATATAAGTGACAGTTTTACTGCAAGTTTTTTTTTTAATGAATCTCCTGGAATATCAATGGTATCGTCATTTATTTTTATGTATCATCATTCTCACCATTACTATAACTGCTTCTTAGCTAAAATAGGAGATGAGGACGGTTGTAACATTGTATTTACTTTTTTCTAGTTTTCTAGATGTTAAGATTAGGTACGCATATGTTTGACGAGACTTTGAGAGAACAAATAGACTTATCGAAGTACAAAGACGGTTTTGAACAGATTTGCTTCGAAAGCCTTTGAAAGATTCCTTATGAAAAACGGCATAGAAGCACGGAGTAAAACATTTTTGCTCCTAAGGTATATTCGAAATCGAGATGTCTCTGGCGAGCATGAAACTCAACCGTGTTTTCAATGATAAGCATGAGCAAGAACTTTCAAAGTACTCGATGCGATGAACAGATATATATGTCGTAGCATCACTATTTTCACTGATCATTTCCATTGTTATTGTGACTCATATAGTGAACGTTATACGGGAAGTATTGGTTCAAATAAAGGAAAGTGAAATTTGCCATCAAGATTATATTTCAAATTAACAATAATCACTCAGTACTTTATTACACAATGTTATAATTTACTTCACAATCACTATGTACAGTCAATACGGAACGCAAGACAGTTCCCAGTAGAGTACCGTGCGACAGACCAAGCCGTAACTCCGCTGAGTCTAGCCGACTGCCATAACGTAGACTCTATCAAGCACGAGTAGAGGGCGCTGACGTTCCAATTAGTTGTGATTATGACTCGATTCCAACATATATTTTGGTCTGCCTAAGAAAATGGTAAATAAATTGGCCTATGAACTTCCAGTTAGATATAATTTAACACGACTTGGGATTTCGACCAGCAAAAATTCTTTCGACTACGAGCTGAGTTCAGTTGATGATGGTTGGTTTCACAATGGTTTCAGATCTTTATTAGAAGAAACCGTGAACTGTCTCAACTCGCAGCGTAAGCTACAAGCAAGATTAAAAATACCGCTTAAAGTGTTTAAAATAGTGAAGACTAATTATTATTTGCAAAAAGTTCATTAATTGTTCTTAGAGAATAAATAAACAATTAATAAAACATGTTATAATTTTTTATTTATTAATTCGCATGTGTTTCAATTGACCCCTATTATCGTTTCAACCGACTCTAAATATGGGGACGATTGAAAGATGTCGGATTTATGTTTTAATTTTATCTACTATTGAAAAGAATATATCTGGAACTTAAATCACAATGCTCATTAGTAGACAAATAAATGTATTTTTTTTAAATTAAATATATATTATTCATTGCTCGGATTATAAATAGCGATATAAGTAAAAATGTTTCATCTGTACCCAGTCTTCCTTACCAGTATCGTAGTTTAAAGTTTATTTGATACTATTAAACAATATAATGTATATTATCTGTATCGTTTGTTCGTTTATTTATTTCTCTTAACTAAATGAACGTTATATATTTATAAATATTGTAGTTGGATTTTGGTGATCAATAACCACATACGGCAGGAATGGCAGGAGGGGCTGGGCGTAATGAGAACGGCTGTAGAAGCGTTCGCGCGTAGCATCAACCGAGCCGTGTCAATTTCGTCAGCCTAAGCTTACACACCAATATTTCGACCTATAAATATGCATTTAATATTCATACACATAAAATTGGAACTGATTTTAAGCCGACAAAATTCTAACTTCCCACTCGACTTCATATTCTAGCATTCTTGACTAACGGTGGAATTAAATTAGATGGGCGAGCGGTGAATCACAACTACCCTTACTATATGAGTAATAAGCCCATCTACTATTTAAATTTAATTTAGGAAATTAATTAAATTGAAAACGAGTGAACGGACGTCGTATACCGCGCTCTGTCACAACCGTCAATGGCAGGTCAGACTGTTTTGTTCTGACACTAATGCCATCAGTGGGAGACCGAATCGAATTAGCCAAATGACGCTCACACGAAATTTGTGAAGAGTGATTGATTGAAACGCCCCGCTGGTCGCAGCTAAAGCATTTTACAGGATAATAATTGAATCTAAATATTGAGAGCATGTCCTCAATAGATGTGCTTAACGATAGTGGTTAGTTTCAAAATATTGTTATTGCGATAAATTAACTAACCTTATAATGTAAAACTACTTATTTTAAACTAAAAATTGTAAAAATATACTGTACTCTCTCAATAATTATAAACTTACCGAAAAATAAATAATTTTGTGTATTCCTTACAAAGAAGCCGACACTGACTGTTTTCTAGTTTTATAACTCCATTAACCGATGACTGGTCTACTAAAAGATAGGTGGCACTAGTGACCTGACGTGTAGTATTAGCCTGATTAGCAACGAAGTGGCACGCCTCTGCAAAAAGCTTTAAAAAGTCAGCTAGTAACTCAGTTAGCTGGCACGATGCACGCTAAAACACGAATACCTATCTGTATTGTTTCCCGAGTGTGGTCACTTTAATTTCTTTTTTTTTTAACATCAATTTATAAAACATAATTATATAAGTACTATATTTACTTATAATAATTAGATAATTTGGTTTAAAATATTTTTTATAAAGACCACCCAAAGACAAACCTAAAATGAACTATTTTATAGTATTGGGCAAAATAACAAATTAATAGGCACCTGATCACTGTCACCCAACATGACAGGATTCAAATTTTTTTTTCAGCCAACTAGGCAACTATCAGACTGCAACTAGGGTCTACCACAATTAAAATTAAAAATCTTCTTTTAATATACTATTACTACTATTTAATCTGTTTTTAATATACGTGTAGATTCAATATTTTAATGTAAACCTTACTTTATTTAAATTAGAAACAAAATAGCAATCATTCTTGACTTAGGTAACTTTTCATCTCAAAACGTAAATATTAAGGGCATGGAAAATATTTTATACGTACATCTCCAGTACGGCCATCGCAGCCCGGAGATAATTAGATACGACGCGCTTTTACAGAGTCGCGAGGCTGAATACCACCAAATTGCCGCCCTTCCAATCCTGTTTATGCCACGACGCCACTCTATAAAGGTTCGTTTGCCTATCATTTTTTATTTTATTTATTTTCTATAAAGTCTCTGCTAAAGATCGAATTACGTTGAAAGTGACAAAAGATAACATATTGTAATATAACATTTAATGAAAAATTATTTTTGTTATACTGCTAATATCTTCTAATTACGTATTTTAAATAAGTTTAATAGCACACAACTAAGCGTTTGATTACAAATTAAAATGTCAAAAAGTTAAGTGGTATAAAATTTACATATTCCGCAATTAATAAAGGCTCAGTTCAGTTCAGCGATAAATAAATTATGTATAAAGATGGTTAACCAAAATATGAACGAAATTGATTAAAATATGGAAAAAAAAATTGTGTTTGTTTGTTACATCTTACAAACCCTGTCTTCTATCGATTATTTTCCACTGCCAATTACTAAGAGTTCTCGACCTGAAATCCGCGATTGCATTCTGTTTACCTGCAAACCGTATTTCGATCCAAGATATAACAGCTTGAAGCTGTCGCAGCTGAATAATCTGCAAGTTATTGTATTTGAAATCACAGCCTATTTACTTGCATAACTGCTTGCATAACATTTTATAAAGGTAAATTATCTTTGAAAATAATATAATGTTGCACATTTTTTAACATTGTTTGCTTTCTTGTTAACTTTTTCGTAATTTTTTTCATTCATCAAAAGCTATGTATATGTTTGTGGAAAAACCGTTTAAAATTTAAATTAATTTTGACATTTTAATAAAAAAAATAATAAATTACTTATTACTTTTACTACTACTACCCATCCCATTTGTTTAGATGTTATATTTATCTCTTTTACGTTTTATTTTGTGCGATCTTTTTCTATTTATTTTAACTGTAAATGAGTCTCGCCTGATTCCAACTGATTTTAGGCTTATCTGCTTGTATATGTATCTTTTTAGATAGTAAAATTAAATTATTTTTATATCAGATTATAATACTTATACATTATTTTCGGTTCTACATTTATTTTATATATTATTTACAAAAATCAATCAAGTTATATCGTTAATACAATTTTGATTCCTATGCAGTCAAGAAACATTTAAGTCCACTTTTGAACATAGAAATAGCATAATATAAGTTTGTTATCCCATTATTATGACTTTTATTGTTTATTTTTTGATAACGGGTTGGCACAATTGGTTCTATCTCCGCTTATGACAAATGCTTTATATGCCATACAGATGTTTGGAGTATTCTATGCGCTTATGCTTGAATTTTGGGTGTCTGCATTTATATTTTGTAATCTTCTGAGGTATCAGAGATGTGTCACAAACAAAAATATCAATCGAACGTAATGACGCAAATCCATTTTTATTAAGGATGTAAGTTATGTAAATTTTTTTAATCGAATTTTCCTTTGAAAAAATTGAAAGTCACAATTTTGACATCCAAAACCACGATTTTTATTTTTTAAATGTTTACTGTTGAGCACATACAGACACAGTGAAACTCAGGTCACTACAACGAATCTAATAGTGTATAATTTATCGAAATTGATTTGTCAAGTTTTTTTATTTTTTATTTTGTTTTAATATATAAAAAACTCCTTTTAGATGCCACAATAGAATAGTAAAGAACAAAAACAAAAATACAGTAACTCTTTCTCATCCCACATGAAATAAAGTAACTTCAATTTTACTTTACCATATACAGAACCATGGCTCACACAAACAGCAATACAAACCGAAGTTAACTGTCGGAGGCGCGTCACGAAGTGCCTGTATCAGATAAGCCCGGTAGTTTGTCTGAGAATCCCTGAATCATTTGTTGTTTGCGTACAGGTCGAGAGAAAATGTCGTGACTGCGTGGGCGCAGGCACATTCATCAAAGAAACTAATAAAAAATATTGTATGCCATCTGATTTAACATTGTGTGATGAAAAACATTTAAAAAAATATATACCTATGTTTAGTTCTTTACTATTGGTGATCGTTTGAAGCCCAATATCAATTTTTTCCGGATTTTGTTTATCGAGCCCTTGATAATTGACGACCGTTCTGATGTAGTGGTGTAAGTAGTCACCTCAACGCCGGCGATATTTGTTTCAGATCTGGGTGTATGCCCTTGTGGGTTTCCCTACCATACCTCGGAAAGCACCGTCAATCCTGTTTATCATAGACACCTGATAATGATCGTTACTCTTGGTAGGGAAATTATTCGCCAACTTGCAGTAGAGCAGCGTGGTGGATTAAGCTCCAACCCTTCTATTACATGGTGTAAAGGCCTTTGCCCAGCAGTGGGACGTTTATAGGCTGATTCAAATCAGTTCAGCCCTTGACAATAAATTTTAACTAATGGAATACAAATATGAGATTTAGGGTGCAGTGAGCTGGTGTCCGAAAAAAAAAAAATTCATTCTTTTCAATAGGGTATTCAAATTATAAGTAGCAGGAAACACGAATGCTAGGAGAACTTCATATTAACGCTTTTTATCAGAAACGTGGATGAGAAAAGTTTCATGCTTGTGGATTAACTGTCGATCACAGAATCATGCCACAACTCATAATATCTTTCTAGTCTGTGGAAGAAATGAGAAGAAAAAAGCTTAGAAGTTCCTAACTAAACTCGCCATAGTATATCAAATAGTGATTTTGAGTAATTCGAAATGAGTACATATTTGGTAGATCTATCCCAAAGATGACAGTAATTCTAATTTACTTATGTATTAATACTAAAAAGTTTAACCTAGGGCTATAATTTTTTCTATAATATTTACTCTTTTTTACCCATCTCGTAGTAATTATCCTTTACTTTGATATAAAGCTATAAACTTCTCATTTTGTTGTCGTATCCAATTCTCTTACTAATCATACATTCACATTGTCCTGAGCCTACGCACGTTTACCCAGCAAAAGGGCGAAATATTGCGTCGGCGCATTAATTACATATTTTATTGTTATTCTACTTACTTAATATTTTTTCTACCTACTGATTTACTTCGAGTGCCTTAATAGACTGAAAAAATTATACTGAAATAATACAAAATAACTAAACGAACTCACGTTTATGGTCAGTGTTCCATTTCTTCGAATAGTATAAGTTGATTTTTTATATAACTACACTCTTCCTGGAACAACCCCGGAGTAAAAACATAAAATAGGCGCAACAGCGCTGCAACAGCGCCGCACGGACTCTTAATGCCCGCAACTGCGCCGCCACTGCGCCACAACTGCGCCACAACTGCGCCGCAACTGCACCGCACGGCTAACCTCCGCCGCAACACCGCTACACCACAGCCGTTTGGAAGACAAAACCACCGCAACACAAAATCTTTTTTTTTTATTTATTATTTATTTCTAAAATCTTTATTCTCTAGAGACTCTCTAGAGAATAAGCATTTAATCTTTATTCTAAGATTTAGTTCTTTATTATCTAGAGAGTCTCTAGCGAAATTGCGGTGATTTTGTCTTCAAAACGCCAGTGGTCCAGCGATGTTACGGTGGTGGTTAGCCGTGCGGCGCTGTTGCAGCGCTGTTGCGGCGATTTTACGTTTTTACTTGGGCCGACATTCTAAAATAAACAGAATTATTAAAATCCGAGTAGAAAACCCTAAGATTGCTACTTTCAAACAACCAAAGAAATAAACATCAACTTTATAATATTAATAACAATAAATTATCTTTCTTTATACATTATAAACTTGATTATAATCCTTTTAGATCCCTCGATATTTTAACTGAAACTTATATGTCACGTTTGAATAACTTCGCCTTCATACCCTGTAATTATTTATGCAAATTACGTCAAAATACGCAAGGTTCTTTATGTCAGCGTCCTAAAGTTTTCAATTAAAATATGTAATTAACTAGCAAATTCACACACGAGAAACTAGTGGACATTCTGTCCTAATGAACTTGCATGTTAATTAAGTTGGTATTCTAAAAATTAATTCTTTATTGTAAAGAAACACCGGGTTTCCCGTTATAAAATAATACAAACGTCAAAAATGATCCTGTAGTCTTAGAATATAAATTCAATCTCGTCTTGTCAGCGAGATAACGGCTAAATATTCATAATTTTAATTAACAGCAATACCTCTGTAATTTTTAAAAGCCCCCGCTACAACAGACGTAGATACGTCTGAAACGATAGCACTTTTACCCTTTACTTTTAGCAGAGGATTCTCATTACGAACTTTTTTAATCGTCCTTTGTGCTAGTGAAAAAAAATAAATCCGTTGTGATGCGAGAGACGGCGCGGCATGTCCCGTACTCGTAATTAAACTGACACCGTCCCCCGGGACGAGTTTTGAATGTTATTAGAATCTCTTTCGCGCCGTCGCCTCTGATTGGAAATCCTTTATTATACTGTGCTGTCTCTTATGTTGTCGACATAAACACTGCAATTAAATATTTATAAATTCACACAAGTAAGGCAAATAGCAAATAGGGATAGCTATATTTACGTAGTGAATGAAGAAAGGAGACATTTTGATCTGTAGGCGCTTTGTTCGCACGTAGGTAGATGCAATACGTGGTTAAAGGAATTCGTTCTTCATTATAATACAATAACTAAATACCATATTTTTCATTATTTACTTACTTACGAAATGTAAGTAAATTATCATTAAATTACATATTCATTAGAACTTATTATGTATTCTCTTACACTATTTGTAGCTGAAAATACTACTTTAGAACTATTACTAGATAAACAATTGTTTGTACTCTGTTTGTATTATTATTTTAATGATGGCCTCATAACAGCAAAACGAAGTTGGTAGACCATTGGGTTGACGTGTTGACAAACGCGAGCTGCCGGCGACTGTCCAACTTCGACAAACAAACAAATTTTATTTAAACTGCCACACATCAACGCGTGTGCTTCGAATTTAAATTAAAACAATAATGGGTATTCAAATTTTAATCCCCATTGTCAATTTGAACCCTGTAATTTATGACAAAAATAACGCTTATCAGATTGCTTTTTATTAATTTCATCCGAGTACGTAATTCAATGTCATTTTTATGCGAGACGGACTCTTAGAACGGAGCGAAAATAACTTTTAAACTAGAAACCGTCTGCTTATTTTCGTTTGAGTGAGTGATCTATTTTTAATTTATTTCGTTGTAAACTGTAAGATACGGTATTTAATAAGGTTGACCGTTAACGAAACTTTAATAGTAGATTTAAAAATGTTGGTATACATTCGCATTGCATTTTATTTGTATTGCATCTTAAAGAAGATAATTTAAGTTTTCGAATAGTATATAATCAAACACTCATAAACATACATAAAGCTTTCATAGGAGCGTTTGGTTGGTCATATTTCTCATATCCGAAAACTGTAATAATAATTCTATTTTTCGGAATTACACCAATAAAGTTAAATGGTTGTATCGTAATCCGTTCGATGACAAAAATGTTAATTATCACCTTAATTTCCCTTCACAAATTAGAAGATATTAATAAATTTAGAAGCGATGCGCAGCTTGGCTTCGAGCCAAAACCCACCACTTTCCCCTCTATTCACGGCTTCTCTTTCACTCTTAGCTGGAATTTCCTTATTCAGGATCATACAAAATACTGCTTCGGTTTCCGAGAAATAGTAATCTCTCTGTAATATATAGCTCAACGAAGATCGTTAATAGTTACGGATGAAATTAATACAATAGAGACTATTGTATAGAAGAGACTTTATGATTGTTTTCTTTTTTATATTATACCTGATATTATACTGAGTTTCAAAAAAAAAATTAATGTTTTGTGATATATTATTAATATATGTGATAATTAGCAGTACTGTATTTTTTTAAATTTATTGATTAGATTTATTCATTTATAAATATTTTTGTTAATTAGGTACTTTAATAAAATGTAAATTGATCAGTCAATATGATGTAATTTAAATTGTAAATTGTATTATATGAATAAATTATAAATAGGTTTTAACATATATGTTATATTATTATTGTAGGCAAATTCCAAACCTTATTTACATTAAAGCTTGCTTGCTTAAATTTTGTTAATAACTGATTCTTAATTATAAACAGTATGTATTCAAATTAGCTATCGACCATTGGAAAGTAATCAAAAATATCTGTTTAAGTTAAGTCACGTCAGTGTGTCAAAATAAATTTTGGAAAAAAAATAGGTATAGTGTTTATATACAACAAGCTAATTTCGAGTTACTTTCGATTGCCAGTTACTTTAAGTATTATATTTATTTAAAAACATTTAATTTGGTGGGTGATATTCGTTATATGCAAAGTCTCGCTAAAACTCGAGAACGGCTGAACAGATTTATCTTATCTTGGTCTTGAAATGTTCGTGGAGGTCTAGGGAAGGTTTAAAAGGTGAGAAAAAATCGAATAATTACCGGGAAAACCATAAAAACAGTCCATTTCTTTTTCCCATATAAACGTTTTCTAAATTAAATGTAAAGTCTTGAAATTGGTAGAAATATTCCTTTCGCCGAGTAGAGATCAGCTAAGAACGGATTTTATGAAATTCTACCCCTAAGGAGGTGATAAATGTGGGCAAAGTTTGTATGGGACAACGTGATTCCTTGGTCCAATCGACTTCAAATTTTGCATAAATATTCTTTAACAGAATTGATTGAAGACGGGTTTCGTATTTTATCAAAATTCATCCCCTAACGCGGTTAAAAAGGGGTTGAAATTTATTTGCTTCGAAGTTGATATCAATACTCCTTAGTGATTTTAATTTAAATTATATTTTATTTTGACACATGTTTGACAACTTAATCCGTCTATTACAAAATATTTTCAAGTATCGACGCAGGTGTAGATGATAAAAAAATATAAATTTATAATTTTTTAAATTTTAGTTAAATACCTAAATATTTTCAGTACATACTTATATGGTTCGTTTTCGTAGTAGTTATTATAGAAAATTAAATAGTACCTAACATAAAAACGGTCACTGCTGTCAAGTACCAAACTAATATCTTATATCTTTAAACGAGCAATTCTTGTACATATGTATATATATATATAATCTGAATCTCGGAAACGGCTCCAACGATTTTCATGAAATTTAGTATGCAGGGGGTTTCGGGGGCGATAAATCGATCTAGCTAGGATTTTTTTTAAAATGTAGTTTTATCCCTTTTTTTACGCAATTAAAAAATATCATTAGAATACGAAGGTAAATTTCACTGTCATTTATAAACTTATCATAGCTCGGATGGGAATCGGGCGGATTCGAAATCAGAAAACCAGGAATCGAATCTAGGTGTCTACAGACCAATTAGTTTTCCTTTTTTTTTCAAGTTTCTTCTATTGTGAGAAAAACTATTATTGAGAGCTCTTTTTATTTTTTATTTTTTATTTAAATAACCAGTTCCTATTATTTTACTATTATGTCGGTAAGATCGAAAATATTATTTATGTTTCATCAGTGTGTAATGTATCCAAATATAATTTAACCGAGCAAAGCTCGGTCGTCCAGGTAATACTCGTATTATATTTGTAAAATAGTGACATATCTCAAATGATCGAAACGAAAAACGTTGTGTTTGAAATCTAGCCAAGTTTTAATCTAGGACTTACATTGTAGTGTTTTTTAAACATCATTTGTAAATAATTAGTTATTTAAGTATGAGACATCTTGACTTTTTGATTTTAGATAGATACTTAAAATAATTATAAACCATAACAAAATCCTTTAAATAAATTTGGAAGTAAACTTAAACAACCTTTAAATGTCCCACTGCTGGACAATGGCCTCTTTTCCTATACAGAGGAAGAGGTGGACCTTAACCCACTATTCCATTCCACTGCGTTTAGCGCATAACATTATTTATGATATTGTTTATGATAAAACGGGTAATGAGAAAAAAAAGCTTTACGTACTTTCCAAACTATGGTGAGGAGGCCAACAAGGCTAAACACAGAGACCAGAAACAATATATAGGTACAAATACATACAAGTATATCCGCTCCAAACGGGAATTGAACCCTCGATCGTCAACGTTAATGGAAGTTTCATCTCCATTATACCTGAACGTTCGATCAATAAATTTTACAATGTGGTATACTTTATAACTATTATTATTTATAAACATAAAATAAAATACCACACTGCAGTAATCACTAAAACACGTCATAAAGAATGAAAGCTATTAAATCACAGTAGCATTAATTATATGAATAATTAAATTACACATTTGCTGAATGATGGACGATCTCAATATGTGAAATGGCATGAATTTACACGATTGTTTTGTTCACAATCTGTTTTTATATAATATAAAACATTTAACATGTAATGATACAATTTTTGCGTTAACAAAAACAACGCTTATTTTTATCTAAACTAATAAATGAAATTGAAGTATCTATTTGTAAAATAATAGTTTCTTACTAAATGTATACAATCTATATTAATTACAGTCTTAATTAATAGTCTATATGTAATAAAAGTCTAGATGGATTTTGTATGTATCAAAATTAATAACGGTTACATCACATTCTAAAAGTAGCTTTATATTTGTAACTAAATTAATAAGGATTAAAAAACAAATTGACGTCACTTTTCTCGTTTCTGTCTGCAAAAATAAAAAAATATTCTGCAGGTACCTACCTATACAATTAACAGTTTAATAAATAGCTCAGATAAATGCAATGTACGAAAATAGGTCAAAAGGTCATTGTTTTTAAATGCTACAAATTATTTCCTAACCCTGCGCCAACTGCACACATTTTATCTTTCATAATTTTATTGTAGAATTTTACTTAAGGAAATTGTTAATTAACTTTGAATAATTAAATTAGGTGCTACGAAACGTACATTAGCGTGGTTTTTGAATAAGTAAGAACATAAATTTTAGTAACAGATCACACACTTTTCCTAAAATAATTACGTTAAAAATAAGGCAAAAAGTGATCTCCGTTAAAAATCAAATATTTCGCGGTGTTTTTTATTATTATTGAGGATGAAATTTTTTCAGTTAATACAGGTAAAGTTGAAAATATTAAAATCTATACATATAATAAATCTGTTAACGAGTCCGTTTTATAATACACTATATATAATCAAGAATAAATTTTAAAAGCGCGTTTTTTTTCAATCAGCGCCATCTATTGTAACATTTTTTCTTAAACGCGTATCACGTAAAAAGTACAAAACCAATGTACATTACTTTTATACATAAAAATTAAACATAACTCACAGTAACATTTAGTTTTTGTTTCATTGTAATTAAATTTAAAAATAAATATTTAAGAAAATAGAAATAGGTACCTTATGCAACGCCATCTATTAACAGCTGGTCTAACGAATCGTAATAAGATAGATGGCGCAGTATATTAAATATAATTTTTTGAATCGCGCTGTCCAAAACTTCGGCCGAAAGAATGACCCTCGCCCATATTTAAAAAAACGTATTTTTTTTTTGCATTTAATACCTTAATGTACTAAGGTCTTGGTTGTTTGTTTGTTGTTAAAATATTTGGTCGTTATTTGTTTGTTGATTGTACAAAGTTGGATGGTTGTAGCTTCTTAATATATAAAATCGAAAGGTCACTAACTCACTCATCACGATATCTCTAGAATTTTAAGACCTAGAGACTTAAAATTTGACATAAATATTCCTTTTGCCGAGTAGAGATCAGCTAAGAACGAATTTTACGAAATTCTACCCCTAAGACGGTGAAAAAGGGGGACAAAGTTTGTATGGGATAACATGATTCCTTGGTCCAATCTACTTCAAATTTTGCATAAATATTCTTTAACAGAATTGATTGAAGACGTGTTTCGTATTTTATCAAAATTCATACCCTAACGGTGTTAAAAGGGGGTTGAAAGTTATTTGCTTCGAAGTTGATATCAATACTTAGTGCTTTTTGCAGTTTGAGAACTCAATCAATCTATTATAAAATATTTTCCAGTATCGACGCAGGTGTAGGTGATAAAAAATATAAATTTATAATTTTTGAAATTTTAGTTAAATACCCGTGCGAAGCCAGGGCGGGCCGCTAGTAATATTTACAATTAGTAAATATACAGCGTAAATTATGTATGGAATAAAATAAATGAACAAAATACTGTAGACTTGACACCCTCCTGCTTTTTCAATATCGGTTAAAAATATCAGAAAAAAATGAGGTGGTAAGTGAATCGGAAGCCTGATGCCGACCGGAAATTGCGTAGTTCCAAATTCAATTTCCAGTTTACCTAATAAAGTCAACGTTGAGAACATTATTAACATTCAAATGAATACGAAAAATAATTACTGTTATTTTTAAAACAAAATAACGTTGCCAAATGAAAAATACTTAAAAAGACTTGTATGAATTATAAATAGAAATATTAACAAAATGATATCATGTTTTAGATTGTCATAAGGTTCACGCTAACACAAATACTAGATCCATGGTCACACAAGCAGAGTAACAAAAGGAATATCACGTGCAAGTAGCTAACAAAGCACCCATTTCGCTGTGTAATTTGATATCCACGGGTTGAATGATCCCATATCAACGGAGAAGCTTAATTCAGCTCTCGTCGCGACAGAACCAGAGTGCACTTGGGCGTAAATAAAAAGTTGAACGTCGGTGTAACGACAACACAGACAATGACGGTAGACAAGGTGTTAGCGGGATGACACTATAGCTACGAGTTGCCCTTTGCAACCTTACCGTTCTCACTCGACTAAAAAGACGTTTACTTCTCTTAACTTACGGTTGAAAAATCTTTCATATATTTTTTTTAATTACGACTATTTAACATTTTCGCGCTGTTACTGTTACTGATTCTCCATATTAATAAAAAATAAGAAATATTTGGATGAATAGTTTTTTAAGTCAAAGATAACATTTTGTATCGTTTTGTTTTAATGAAAAATATTGACGATTAAATTATGTTTATATTTGGCTAACATTGAAATAAATAAATAATCCAAATCTTAATTTAAAAGCAAACTATCAGTTAAAATGTTTATCGTCTGTCTTGAGTTTTTTGATTCATCAATTTAATTTAATATTTTAGAAGTTATTTATATTTTTTTTCGCAAGTTGACAAATATACATTATTTCAATTTAATATTCAATAAATTTAAATTCTTATTTTCAAAACTTTATAGACTACAAAACTTTTCATCAACTACGTTAAAAAAATGTATTTTTCATCTATTCAACACTTCATTACAATATTTCTTATTCATTTAACTTTTAAACTTTAATTTTTGTGCAAAATATACAGTTAAGTTGCTGAATAATACTTTATTTTTACAATTATCATCTCTATTTCTAATGAATAACGAAATACAAACAATATTTTTAAAATTCCGTTTTTACCATTTATTCCGTTTTTGCCATTTGGCTACGTAACCCTAAAAAGCTAATCAATAACGTATTTTGAAAACATTTAATTTAGTAGTATGGTTTTCATTAACAACCGTATAATATACGAACTCAAATATAACAACTTATGTTTACTACATGGAATTTAAATTTAAAATATTGAATGAATAACGTAACAACATACTTTGTTAGTCGATACTATATACTAAAAGACCCACGCTGTTACGTCCATGTTGACATGTAATTAGTTACCTTCAATGAGTTACATCGTGATGTTTTATAACAATTATCATCATCATACCATGATATCAGTCATTGAATATTCACTGCTGAACGTAGGCCTTTCTCATTTTATAGCAATAAGCCTCCTTAGAAAAGAAGAGTTTTTAACTTAAAAAACATTTTGTTTTTAATACTTTTTTTAACTGATTGTAATAGATTAGCTTTCAAGCTATCAAACAATCTCTTCTTTGAACAGCTTGAGTACTAATATAGATACAGAGTATTCCATAAGGAAACTACATAGATGCGAGTAAGCTTATATTTTCAGGGTATTAAATTTTAATGAATACCATCGACTGTGGGTATTGTTATAAACACCACTACTGTAATTTACATGGCAGCTATCGCATTAACGATGACTGAGCGGTTTCTCTTAATTATCATTTTGCACGGTTCGTCAACCACACGCTTGGTCCTGTTTGATGGTTATGTCCGAACTCACCCATTATAATTGTGATGCTTTAGCGGTGGTCTGATTAATAGCAAATTGAAATATCTAAACCGCTTAACCTATGTTGCCTCGACAAAAATAATTTAATTCTGGATTTTAATTTCGCATTTCGTAACATGAATCGACCGAATCTATAGTAAGAATGTCAGGAATCAATTAAATCAAAATGTCTCGGAATACCTGGTGATTTCTTCGGCTCTAAAATGTACGAAACTATACTCTTACTTTCTAAATAAATTTTTAAATATGATGTTATTAAAAAATAGTTAGAAAACATAATTTAAAATCAAAATTTTTATGTTAATAATAACTTTTTTATAATAACAGTAAAGAAATTCCATTCTAAGTGATGTCTTAAGAATAACTATAGAATTAATATAATTTCCTTAGACGTATTTTATCACCTATAAAGATTTTTATATCACGGAGCCCCATAAAAGACGGAAATATTATCATTTCCGAGGTAAATGTCACCAAGGGAAGAGAATCAGGATTGCAATTAGGTTGTTTACTCAGATACGGGTAAGTTCTCGAATTAGGTGAGCCGGAATAGCATTAATTATATTTGTGTTTGAATTGTATCCATGTCCTGAGTGATTAAGGGGCCTTTTAGAGAATAGTTAGAGACAATTTCCTTCCCTTGCAGTGTTTTATTAAATTCCGCTTGTATAAATGTGTAACAGTCGGTGTAATGCCATAGACATTATTAATATGTAGATGTGATTGTATATTAATTGTATATTTAAAATTTTCTTGTATTACAAAGTTTAATAGAGTTAATAATAACACTATTTGTTAATAAATAACGAAAATAAATAGAGTTTTATATATACTGTTAGTTAGCAGGGAAGAGGACATATACAGAGAGTTTTATATATTATATATTCACCATCACATAAAATGGAAACTAATTAAGAAAGAAAAAAAGTTGTTAGATGAAAGATAAGAAAAGATAAATATGCGTAATTATTTTTATAATAAAACTCATTAATTCATTATATCTGATATAATTATTACAATACTATTATGCATTCGTCTGGTATCAAAGGTTTAGTATTGAAAAGGGCTAAAATAATTCCTTACTAAAAAAAACTCATACTGAAAATAGAGAGAAAAAAATGTCATATTGTTAGAATAGTTACAGAGCTCTCATCGGTGTCAATAGCTACATAGTAAAAACGTAAAACAACGAAGCTTTGTTTCACGTGCTAAATTTTCTAACGTACTTACCGTTGAATGTATTCTTTACACTTTATTAGATATATTATGTCTTTATATTATTAATATTACAAATATTGCTTCTTTAATTTAAAATTAAATATGATATGGGAGGAAGGAGATTATTTTTTAGTTTAATTTAATAAAACACATTTTTTTTTATTTCTGAATTTGTCATGTTTTAGACAAAATCATTTTCATAAAGATCTAAATTTTATTTATATTGAATAATTCGTTTATTTTGAATAAATATTTACTCAATTATTTTTTACATAATTATATCTCTTAAAATTGTGTTATACTTTAGTAAATTTTCCTATTTATAAGTATTATTACTTTAATATTTAAACAAACGAGCTCATTATCAATACAATACAATCAAAACAAGAAAGACGAAAAACTTTCGTCTAGAGATTAAATATATATATTAAAAAAAAAAAAAAAAAAAGACTGCTAAGCTTGAACCTTATTTCATGTCAGTTAAGGTACAAAATGTAATATTTCATTGTTATACCTACACACATGTCACCATGTGAACAGAAAATCTTGAAAGAATTTTTGGTATTATTCTCGTAACAAAGGTAATGTGAGACAATATTGGGACTATCGATATTTGATCTTATCAGTTTCCTCGCTGAAGTGCCGAAACGAATAGTAAATAATGTACATGAATTAACAAAATGAATAAGATTTTACCTGTTTTAGATTAATAAAAATATATTGATATAAAACTATAATTAGGTATATAATCAATGATAAAAAAAGTAACAACATTTTTAACAATAACATAGCCATGACAATAATCCACTATTTCAGTTGTATAGTAATGGGGCTATTTCGAAGACACCCTAATGATTTTCTGTGAGTGTACCAGTAAAGTTAAACATTTCTACCTAAAAACCCACATAAAAAATAAACTTGAGAACTTATTTAAGATTGAGAGTTGAAACACTATTAAAATACAAACTAGAATAGGCAACTGTAGTATAACAGCATACCATAGAAACTGATACAATAATTACTTTTTCTAAAAAACAAAATTAAAATGACGCTTAACCGTAAGTAACTTTCATTAGCTACTTTTTAATTTTAATTCACAAATAAATTCGGCTTACGAACGATAATTTTACGTGATAAAGTCATAGGAAAACATTGATGAAAAATTGCATACTTTTATGAATTGAATTATTATCACTGAATTATCATTATTTTGTATAATACAAAGAAGGAGTTTATTGAAAATTACAATTTTTTCGATAAATTAATATTTATTTGAACTCGGTAATTAAATTTTTTTTCCCTTCTACTCGGACGCATCTGCCAATGGAGAGGAAGAGAGATAGATGCGTCACAAGCCGAACGCTTATAATGCCAAAAAATGATATAAATATAATTTTTAATTGGATAATTGAAACCTGAGGAATTTATCTTCAATAAATCCCGTGACAAACGGCCAAATAATAAAGAGCTACGTGCTTTGTTAGGCAAGGATTAGACATACTGTTATCCACTTCTTATTTGTAAGCAGGTATAGGATGATCGGAAACTGTCGGTAGAGATTAAATCAATTGTTGTCGTGAGCGAGAGGCCTTGATGTTCTAACGTGTGGATGTAATCTAAAGCAATTGTTGACAATTTATTACGCTAGAAGAGTAAATAAACATACTGAAAAAATATTGCGAAAATAATAAGAAGTCTCGCTAACTACACTTTTTTTTTCAAACATTGTGTTTTATAAATATATTTACTTAATTAGCTTTTAAAATTTTCTTTAATAATCCTTCATATTATTTATGTGTGAATGAAAATTTAAGTAAAGTTTAATCTTGCTATATAGAATTTATTTATATTACTAAAATGTTAAATTAAATTTCGACTAAAATGTGCAACAAGAATTTTAATCGTGTTTGTTTTGAAAGCGTTACAAAGCATGTGAAATTTGCGTCACAGATTTTAGTATGCGTCTAAACTGTTGGTAAAAAATAAAGAACTCCACATCAAAGTTTTGTCGAGAGTCGGGAACATGCTGCGGTCCCCAGATTCTTTGCACAATACGTCATTGTTGTCAAATATAATACCAGGCATTAACATTTTATACCGCGATTCATGTCTTTGATGACAATTTATTATTATACGGTACAACCAACTGTATACGGTATAATTAATCCCTCATTTTTTATCTTTACAATGATTTAGTTTTGTTGTCGAGTTTATTTTGCGGAGACATCTGCCGACGCCATTGTTGAATCCTGTCCTCAGGTAAACGCGATAATAGGAATTATCTCCAGGGTTGACGTTACCCGTCGTGACCTTTTATGGAGTCGAGTGTTTTGATAAGGCTTGTTTGCTTAAAGAATTTGTTTTGAAAACATTTCTTGCGTTTCGTAAACGTCTTTAAAGACATCAAAAATTATTTTGAAACATTTTAAAATCTATAAATATTCTGCGGTTTGATTTAGATGACTTATTTATATTTTATTTACTTTAGTTGACTGGCCCATTGGCGCTGTTGGCAGTGACCCTGTTTTCTGCTCCAGGGTTGTGGGTTCGATTCCCGCCCCGAGTCTGGGTGTAATATATGTTTGTTTATACAATACGCATTATTTATATATGTATTATTTATATGTATATCATTTAATTAAAAAAAATGTATATCGGTCGTCTGTTACCTAAAATACAGGCATTAAGTGGCCTACCTCAGGGACAGATGACCGTGAATGTGTGTGTGTTAAAACAATTTATAAAACATATATTTATAAAGATATAGCTTCTGAAGAAATTATAAACGAGGAAAACAAGGTACTACGCATGTACAGGAGCTTTTGAATGTCAAATACAGCAGGAGCTTTTGAATGTCAAATACAAATTACACCGAAAATACCATATAGTTTGTAGGTTCTCCAGACGGACGAACGCATTCATTAATTTGGTAAACAAAGAATTTATTGATGTCGTATAATTTTATGTTCTAAACAAAGGCTCGTCAAACATCCACCTCACCCCCCTCCCTCCTCCCCACGCCGCCCTCAATACACCCGCTGTGATGCACTTGTTACCAGCATATGTCTACACGTGCATTTGTTTATGTTCCCACTGTTTGCTATAGGCCTTTCAGTGTTAAACAAATCTTTGAAATCGATTACTATATACACAACTGTACTAACTTAAAATACACGTTTGATTAAACTTTAAATCGATATTTATGTTTATAAATTTGTCAGCAGTAGCGTCGTTTTAATAACACTAATAGTATTTTAATAGAAAAGGTAACATAGTATCGCCACAAACAATATTGATGTGATAACGGTTTTAAGACCAATTGGTCAAAGTAGTGACTTTAAGAGTTACATTAAGTGTACCTAACTAGTGTAAGTAGTGTAGTGTGTAAGTGTATTCATGCATGACATGTCGATCCTTCGTATACAATTGTCATGTTAGATCCCCACTGTGCCGTCTGCGCTACACTTTGTCCGTCGATTCTATTGAATTCTTTCTTCGTCAAACTCTGTCATGAAACAGCAAGTATGAAATGATCTCAAAAACGCTTTTAATATAATGTCACTCGATCTATCACAGTCATAAGCAGTGTTTAGGTCAGCGGCGACAAGATTTTAAAGTCATAAAACTAAATTGCGGACGTCCTAAGGAAAGTAGAACGCGAGATCCAATCCGAGTTTGCAAACAAGAGAAGTTACGACGGCGCGCGGCGTGCGGGCGCCGGGTGCGGCTCGCAAATACGAGTAGGTACCGGCCGCGTGGATAAGACGGCGTCTCCTGTGACTTCTATTTAAACAGACAAACGCTCACAGAATTAATCTTTTGTTTACTTATTTTTCTTGAAGACGAATTTAAAAATATTTAAAACAAAGAAGAGTTGACTTACCGTCGCTAATTTTAACGAGAACGGATTTTTAAAACCCGCACCCGTTGTACTCTTCCTAGTGAGTGCGGGCCGGATTATAGGAGCTTTCTGCTTCACGGCTGGTTGTTGGAACCCAAAACACGGTTATTAAGACTGTTTTGTTTGTATATTCAACGATTCAGAGTGCGGTTCCGGTTAAATATTAAAATATGAGGATTCTACTCAACTTTACTAGGACTACGGAACTAAATAGTTTCTGTTTTGTCCTGTTTGCTACACGTACTTGTTTTAATCCTTTGAGCTCTCACTTGCTGTTATATTAAGCGATTATTCGTGTAAATTCAGAAAAAAAATGTATATCATTTTTTATTTTTATAACTTACATAAATATATATACTATCACATATAGACACAAATATTAGTTTCAAATAATTTTTATATAAGTTTGCGAAAGTATTATTTCATAATGTAATCAGTAATTGCTTTAACGAGTCCGCCTTTAATTTGTTAGGCGTTTTAAACGGCTTTACGCATTTGAATCGCAAATTTCTTAGAATATTTCAAGAGGGTCGCTGGCGTTTTAAGGGCATTATCTCTTCATAAAATTCAAGATCTCCATAGTAATATAACGCAATATTTTAAATTAAGGGTTAACACGGTACAATTAAAGCTGCTATTTCCGTCAATACTGCTGACTGCTGACGACTGCTGAAACTCATACAAATAGCAATATTATTATTTTATTTCAAAAATATAGAGCACTTCATAGTGCGGAATCAGTGTTATTAAAAAGTAGGTAATTTTTTTAGAATGTTTTTTTAGAATTTCAACCTCAATGGTTCTTCAGCCCTTCTCATATGGAGATTTTTCTGTCTTTGCCCAGCGGTGGGACATATTAACAAGCTAATTATATATTAACAAGATAAAAATAAAAAATATGGTAAATATCCCGTTTTACATAATTTAAGTATTAACAAGCTGATTCGGTTGAGTATTTAATTTTCAAACACTCAGATCATATTTGTTAATTTATTCTGCAATTAAAAAGTATTTACTTCTCTATTCTCTATTCAACGCGAAGTGTTATATTACCTCTATGCTAATTAAAGTGGCAAAAACCCGCTTTTACGTTAAAAAAAAAAACAAAGAAAATAACTTTGGATCCCTGTCATAAGCAGCATTAATGTTAAACTGAATACTAAATTGAAATGAAAATGGGATCTAGCATGAATAACAATGAATGTTTCAATAATGTGTTTCATTATGAATGACAATTTAAAGTTGCAGCAAAATTGACTGATAATATCGACTATAATGATAAATAATATTTTTATAGAAAGAGATGGCAATAATATGAAACTTACGATAGTTCTATTATTATTATAGTTAAAATTTAAATCGTAAAAAAAACTCTTAATATTTCCTCAGTAGGTACATGTATGACTATGGTCACTATATTTTTCGTCGTCTTTCGTCTCGTCACTATATTTTATTAATTTTATGAAAACCATATAATAAGGATCTAAAATAATAATTAGACTACATTGCTATCATTTTGAGAAATGTCTGCCTATCCAACTGTTTCTTTGAATATGCATCACTACGAAAGTACTAAGTTTACACAAAAATAGAAGAATAAAATCATAAATGATATACCTACTAGGTAGGTACTTAATACAATTGTAAGAATTTTTTTTACCTATGTTTCATTACTATAGAACTGTTGTACAATACCTAATCGTCTTTAATGTTAAGAAAAAAAAGGGATAGTAAATATGTAAGTATAGTTAATTTTTTTTTAATCTCGTTATATTTATAATAATATAAATAATTATTATGTCGGGCATCGATGTATAATATACATCGATGATGTCGGGTACATAATTTACATTCTCAATAAAAATATTATATTTTATTACAAACCAATGTCGAATAGTGAATTCATAAAGTCTGCAGCGTTAGTTATCTATTCCGCTGTAGTCAAAGTGGAAAGACTAAGTTTCCCGGGGCGCAGGAAGCATCGAGTCGGTCGGCAATCGGACGCACATCCGTGACGTCACTTTGTCGATCCGTATTTGCCACTTTAATCTATTACTCTGTGAATTCTACTAAAGGTTGTTTTATGGGTTATTGCTTTAGATAGAATATTGCAATTATATGTGCTTCTGTAAGATTATATATAGTACATTTCAATTGTCTTAAATACTAAATCTTCTCAAGATAATATAAATAAAAGATTTTAATTAAAGACGACGATGATAATGATGACGAGTTTACGCAGTGGTCACACTCACATTTGTCCTAATGATGTGTGACTCCTGAGTCAGGAGTCCTGACCCAGGGTTTAATTCTACTAGGTGTCATTAAGTGTGATGTAATACGTTCTCGTTTTTTTTTAAAATAACACTCGTAGTTTTTAATAAAATCAAATAAATCACCTTTCGTGATTTCATCCGTATTAACATGTAGGTACCTATAGATACAGTTTTGCTACTAGTACTAGTTCGAATTTCTAAAAAGTGATTTATTAAATAAAAAGTTTATAGATAATAAACAATATTAATCTTTATTATATTATTTAAATATACATAAAAAAGGTAAAAATCAAAACGTATTCATTTATTTATTTCAGAAGCTCAGCTATGTGTAATAACATTCTGTAAACGTAGTATAAATGCAAAAAACGAAAACTGAATTTTCATCAACGGTTTAATTTTTTTGACATACATCGCATATAACAGAGTTGATGTCAGCAACCCTTTACTTTAGTCCCCGAAGGCGTGGCCCTCGTGGAACAAACAAACGGAAGCGAAATTGAGAGGAGCGCCCGGAACTGGCGGTATACCTTTTCATTACAGAATCCCTTTTTAATTACCACGGCACAAATAAAAATTGTATTTTTTATTTCAAGTAGGCGTAATTGAAAAGGAAATTGCCGGTCTGCGCGGCCGAGCGCGGCGTCGAATGAAAGTTTAATATAATACATAGAACCCTTTGATCTCCACATTTCGCTAACATTGAATCACTGAAATAACATTATGCATGGAACTTATAAAAATATATTTTCTTTACATTCATTTCAACAAAACAGTGGTTGACCGCTAAATGATGTAAAAAAAAAAAGAAAAAATAGTAGAGTTCATTGTAATAAACGCCAGTCAAAAAGAAGTAAAAATAAAATTATTCGCTTATAAGCATAAAGACTTTTCAAAAAAGAAAACGTTAAACCTAAAAGTGTTATAAATTACTTGTGAAATAATAAAAGGAGGAAAATCTTTCATCCGCAAACGTTTTACAAAGAGATACCCTTGTGTCAACGCAGATAAATGTCGCTTATTGAGCGATCTACTGTCGTCGAAACGTGACAAATTTTCTATTATAAACACGTAAAATAAAAAAAATTGGTAATTATGTTAAATAGCGTAATGATATTTTTGTATTAATCGTAAACATAGAATAATCTACTTTACCTACTTGATCTACAACGCACATCTGCTTAAATCTGGCCACACTGGTTGGGTAATATTTTATACTGCCAATTACAAGAATGTTTTTCTTCTGTTTATTTATATCACTGTAAATAAACAGTAACTTTTTAAAGAGTAGGCACTCATTCTAATATTATATCCTTCACCATCAAAACACATCATAATTATATACATTAATTCCATATAAAAATAAACTATAAAATTTTATAAATCCCTGTAATAAAATCATTTTATGCTTGTATTAAACTAATTGATAATAAAACATCAAAGTAAATTTGTAATAATTTAAATCTTTCAATCGATATGAAATGAAGAAGAGTGGATCGGTAAAGGTAAGAAAGACATACGGTCAAAAGGTAGATAATAAAGCGTTGTATTTTCATTCTAATCCGTAGTCGAGTCGGGATGAGTCGGGGGATTTGGGGGAGGCTCGATATCTAAAATTACAAGCCTGTAGAGTGCCTATCTCGAGGTGCGCTCTCCATTCCTTTATGTTCAACTGCCATTTTCAGACACGGCTCCGCTGAAACTATACTGTGCACGTATAGCGTAGTAGCGATTTTGTTATAATAACAATTACGTTGCCTCCAAAATCCATCTCATATTTATACATCTACTCATACTTATACCTCTATTATGAATAAGTCTTATTATTCGTGATGACAAACTGAAATGGTTTCACAATTCTCTTATAAAGGAATCTAATTATATTGTAGTGTCACCAGTCCAGCAATAAACAAACACAAACACAAATAGTCCGATCACGACAAATATATCTCAGGCCTATATAGACATTTATATATAGGGATCGAACAGGAATCGGTATCGTTACAACCAGCTGCTGACTTGAAAATCTGAGTAATAAAATAAAATAAACACTTATCATAACTAGAAATATTGCAACAGTATATTGGAATATCTCTTAATAGAAACTACTTTAGCATTAAAATAAAATTTTATCCGCGTTTTATGAATTACTGAAAACCTTTTCGGTGAATTATTTTAGTGTTTTATGATGTAAATATAACCGCAATGTGGCTGAAGCCATGCCTATCGGGTTGTCGAGGCGTGGCCGTGCGGTCGCGTGCTAGTGCAACATAAGGCTGCGCGACTTTATCACTCGCTGAAACCTTATCAAAAGGCACTGGTGCTAAAGTTACGTTCACATCTGCGACGTAATCATGTGTAAATTATTGCACTTAGTTGCATATGAAAAGTACCACTAATATGAAGTTAGTCTTTTCCATGAGAAATGATATAAAATGTTGTTATATTACTTCTATTTTTTTAAGTTTTAATTATCATACTACTTATCTGAATAAGTTTCAAATCGTCAAAGATAATTACTTTATTATTTAAGAGTTTAAAACAAAAACTTTATTGAATAAGTTTATATGTTTAAGGAAAATATATAAGCTTATAAGTACCAAATTCGTATTATATATTCACGTTGCCGATTATTATTTCTTAGAACAAAGCGACCGAATCGAATGTAATAAAAATCACTTTAACATTACGTTGCGACGGCAACTGATGTATATCGGCATTGTGACACACGATGCGGCTCCGATATATGTCACAAGGGAGAAGGCTGTGGCATCGAACCGGCTATTATTTTTGTACGACAAAACAAAATTGATTGTTCTCTACCATGTCTATGAGTCACAATATAGGTAGTGTAATTTGAATACGCTATCAGTATTATATCTCTCATAAAAGGATTTTAATTTACGTTTTCTGTTTGACCGTGATACTTTTTATGTTTTTGATCAATCAATGACTATAAACCTAAAAATACATACGTATATATATTACTATTAATATACCTAAGTATAGAAAAATACATTATTGATTTTAAGCTTGTAGTACTTAACATTGGCATTTATGCTATTAAAAGCTTCTATTTTAAAATAAAAGTAAAATAGTAAGTAAAGTAGTAGTAAGTAATTAAATAACACATAAAATAAAAACATATATGTTTTATCTGTTATTTAGTATAGTTGTGTTAAAATAAGTATAAAAAATATTTATCTACTTGTACAAAATTCGTTTTAATTTAAGATAAATAAATTTCATTTTTAGTTTTTAACAAACATAAATTGTGTGAATATAAATAATGAATATAAATAAAACCTCTATATTTATTCATCCTATCAAGTAGTATAATTACAACGAGCGTAAATAATTTAAAAGTCTTAACGTACCATACAGAAAACTCTTAATACATTCCGTATAAAGCGAAAGCTTTTTAACCAAGGCTGATGTTTACGGTTCTTGATCAGTAGTCCCGGTAAATATCTCCGTCAAATATTATGCACGTTTCGTATAAAACGTAACTAGTGATGCGTGAAAAATGGAGGAAACGCGAGCGACGGAGATGCGTGTCTTTTAATGACATCGTCGATATCTCGCACCGCGGGGGTAAGTTTACACCCCACTTTTTATTATTTCAACTTCACCTTTTACGTCACAATACGACTTTTATAGCTCTTATGAATTTTTTTCGTACAATTAACTCTCACCCTCGCGTAAATGAATACTTGACAACCGCCTGTTAAGTTTTTTTGTAACCGTAAATGATGTAATTAGTAACACGTAGTGAACAAACTAGACCCACGAGTTTCATGCTGCTATAAATTGTTTGGCTTTATAGTCCTGTATTCGAAGACCAAATTGATGTGAGACGCATACGTAGTCTACTAAATTAACCCTATTCAAGTGTCACTTATAAACTATGCCTAGGCGACAACGTGGTATATTCAAAGTTTCAATGATTTAGTTAGCTATTAATTATTACGTACGGAACTATACTTCAACAATTAATTCTTATTACGTAAAGCACGATTATAATGACATTATTCGTATTTTTAGACACCATATAACATTTTCTGAATTAACGACATACTCGTAAAAACCCTACCCAAACTTACCTTAACTAGCTATCTTCATCTTCTCATCTATATCTATCTACGAGTTTTATTATGTACCCTTACTAACTTGATAGCTCTACACGACATTGTTTTTACGCAAGTAATAAAACCAGCTCGTTTGTTAGTGATGAATGATAGGAGCGACGTCAAAAACGTAATTGGGTGTCGAAGTCTAGAGCTAAAAGCATACACGTGTTGCCGTAGATCGCCATCTGATAGGCCATTGTCTACGTTTTATCTCAGCAAGCTGTAGACAATAAATCGTGCATGTAGCATTGTGTCGGGTTAAGTGATGTACTCCGGTATCGAGGTGCGTGAAATATCGTCTCGGAATGTTATTAGAGCGCGGAATACCAAATCGATCGGCATTCTCCGCATAAGCGGTGCTTTTGCCAGCCAATAGCTAAGTTTTGTAAAAAAAAAAGTCCGCCTTGTCGTTGCTTTTGGAAAACTATAATATTTGGTATATTTATATAATATACATATATGTAGGTACTAGCTTTTAGCTCGCGACTTCATCTAAGTAGAAGTCGAAAATGGTTCTATTAGGATTTTTACTTGTTTTTTTACGTTATTAATTTTGTTATAACATATAAATTACTATGTTAAAATGTTTGAATACTTATAAAATATAACAATCTTTATTATAGAGTAGGGATGGAAAGTTTGAATAAACATTAACATAAAATAAAATTTTGTTATCTATAATATAAAAATAAGTCGGGTTTTCTTTCCTGACGCTATAATTCCAGAACGCACGAACCGATTTCCACGGTTTTGCATTCGTTGGAAAGGTCTCGGGCTCCGTGAGGTTTATAGCAAAAAAAATTCAGGAAAAATTTCAACAGAAAAGCAGGAAAACAGGGAAAATCATTTTTCACATACAGCGCCATCTCTGATACATAGCATGTACTACAAGCCAATATATAAAAAACGAAATATTACAAAAAACGAAGCCATCTGGTGGCGAAATGGAATTCGCCGGGTTTGCTTGTATTTTATAAATACGAAGATCGGCCTTTAATTTAGGGGGTATTATCTTTTTTGGGGCTAGATTCACTAGGCTAGGTACTGTGGAACATGACACATACTGACTGTGGGAGAAGTAGCTTTCCTTCAAGTAGGTATAACTTGTTGTACCTTAAGAGTTTGACCTTAAGCTCTGTTTATGGTAAATACACACTCATATGCACTCATACATTATATTATTATCATGTTTCGGGAAATCACCATTTCTTATTCTAAGCAAGAGGCCTGAGAACTGTCCGGCAGTAACATCTACCAGATGGACTCTCAGATTTATGGTAAGGCTTAGTTTTGTCACTGAGGGCCACAAATGCTGTACTGTACTGTACTGTATCAGTCTGCTGATACAGCAGTCTGTAAACAACCCACTGCTGAGCGAAGGCCTCTTCTCCATATAGAAGAAGGGCTGGAGCTTAATCCAAAACGCTGCTCCACTGCGATATCTCCGTATCTCTCAATATCTCTACCATGAGTAACGATCATTACCAGGTATCCATGATAACAACCGGGACCGACGGCTTTACGTGTTCTCCGAGGCAAGGTGGGGAAACCCACAAGGACATACACCCAGACCGAAAGCAAATATTTGCACATATATAAATATCTGCCCTGAGCGGGAGTCGAACCCGTGACCACCGGCATTGAGGCGAGGCGTTGAGGCGACTACTCGCACCACTACACCAGAACAGTCGTCAATGATTTACGTACGCTTACCTTCGTCCACTCGCGTTCTTCTGGACACTACTGGTAAAGTCGGTCGAAAATCGCCTGCTAACAATACATTAACTGCTCCCATTTGACAATTATTATTCCTAATATCTTGTACAGATCTATTTAGGGCTTCAAACCTACTTTATGAGCCATAGTTTTCTCATCTCTAACAATTAATTTGTTTTGCGTTTGTTTGAGTATATTGCAGAACGGAATTTCGGTTTGTATCAAATCTAGAGGAAGTTTAAACGCGGAGTGTGCAGTTTTATCTCCTTCTAGCAGCGTGGCAGCAATTCCGGGCAATGCGACTGATAAGGCGATATCACGATTGCTTCTCACTTTGGCCAACAATAAATTTAATAGAAAACTCTTGCCTGCTCGAACAACGAGGAGCATCCAAAAAAAGATATTGCCTACACCTGCGTTGATATTGAAAAGTATTTTATAATAGATGAATTGAGTTGTCAAACATGTGTCAAAATAAAATGTAATTTAAATCAAAAACACTAAGGAGTATTAATATGAACTTCGAAGCAAATAACTTTCTACCCTCTTTTAACCCCGTTAGGTGTGAATTTTGATAAAATACAAAACACGATTTTCAATCAATTCTGTTAAAGAATATTTATGCAAAATGTAAAGTTTATTGGACCAAGGAATCACGTTGTCCTATACAAACTTTTCCCCCCCCCTTTTTCCCCATTTAGGGGTAGAATTTCGAAAAATCATTTCTTATTGAATGCCTACGTTATACAAAGAACATACCCTCCAATTTTCAGGTCTCTACGATCAGCGGTTTAGGCTGTGCGTTGATCAGTCATTCAGTCAGTCATTTAGGACAAAGCATTTTATATATAGAAATTAAATACTTAAGGATATTTAATTTCTTATTTAATCAGAAACTTTTTTCATTTGATATAATATTTACATGTAAATTTCTTACACTTTTATTCAGACTGTTGCACTGATTCATCGAAAATCGAATGCACTGACGCAAAACGTTCCTTAGATACGCCACGCGCCCATTACGTGCTCGACTGCCCAGAGTAGCCTATTATACCGCCTCAGGACATTAATTAGGTGTCTCGCATTAATACGGATAATCGATAAATAACATTTACACTTTCAAGTTCTAATAAAAATTTCATACAGTTACGTTTATTATCGATACGATTTAAATTTAAAATTTTCACAAGCTTTTTTCGTTAAATTAAAATATTAAAATGTATAAAAAGTATATAATTAACTTATAGTAACAGTAAGACTATTTATTTAATTGATTTTACTTTTGAAATATTTTAATATTTTTCTACGAATGAATCTTGAATAACTCAGTACGAATGTAACTATTATTGGAATATAATTTTAACAGTGATCATACTTTTTTGTAGAACTAGATATCAGCTAATAACTTTCCGTTTTCTTGGTTATCTCTAACTTTCCAGGAAAACCGCGTTTTGATTATTTATATAATTAAAGTATAACATATTCTGTTACTGTATATTTTATATAAATATTCATATAATTATAATGTTTGTACTAGGGTTAGACTCGAATTATAGTAAGCGAGAATGTATTTGGTAGAAATAGATTTATGTCTTCTTTTATATAACATAATTAATTCTTACTTAATAACTGAGATTATTTATTTAAATAATTTATATGATATAATGTTCAAGAGGTGTTAAAATTTTTCACTTTTTTTTCATGTATTCCAGTTATAAATTTGTCGGTGGTTTTGTAAAATTGCTATGTTTCACACACATACTCAGAAACTATTGTATGCTGTTTCTTATTTCTCCAACTGCGCTGTTCACGCTCCACGATAATGGGAATTTTTGAAATTGCTACAACACACGGACACACTTTATCCGGTGCATTGGCAAACCGCTGAAGTGTGCTCTTTTTATGTCTCTTAGTAATAAAGGAATGCCCAAGCTTCTATTGTTTATTATCGTTATTCCTCGAAATTTGGCATTTTTCTTAACAGTTTTAAAAATTAAGTACATTGCCTAGCGATCGTTCTAAGTTAATCAAAATTCGACCAATATCAATATCAAATTAATATTTCAAATTATAATATAAATAAACAACGTGTTAAAATTACGAGCAGCTGCTTCCAGTATTATTTTTTAAAAAGTAGTAAATATCGTGGTGGTACAAAGTATACTGAAAATTTTCTAAGCCTCATTGAATACTTCAATATTTTAAAATTTAATTATACATATAGGTATGTCTCTTCAACGAAACACTGTAATTGCAATAAAATGTTAAACAAATTTTCTCTTTGTCCCTCACTTTATACATATTCATGCAGAGCAACCTATAGACACAAGTTTTCTTTCCATTTATAGAATACAAAAGGAAATAAATGTTCAAATATAATCGATCATTTTTATTTTAAATCGCTATTGATCAGACCACCTGTGTATTATTCAAGGAAGCATGGCTTAGTCGGAAACGGAAGCGCACGCGTCTGCCATCTGCCCTCTACGACCAAAACATCCTCAATAAACCTTAGAAGTGTGAAACACCTAGAGGGTTTCGGTTGAGTGGTCACTAGAAACATTATGAGTCATGTTAAACTGCAGTATGTATGCTGCAGTTATGAATTATTGGAATACAAAGGGTCATACGTCATTTATCATTAGAATCTATGATAATATTAAAGCAGAAAGGTTTATATATATTATTAACCTATTGATGTTTTAATTAATTATTTATATTATTTGGCAAAAATCTTGATGAAAAATTAAAGCTTGAAAAATTATTTGAAGATTTGTAAAATTACACGGTTAATGTGACGCTGTGACGACCTGAAACCGTCTGTTATTTTCCCAACATTAAATAAAATAACAATCTTAAGAATTGTCTTAGATAAAGACGTCAACATTCATGGAGCTTTCATGTTCAATCAATTCTGAGGACTTGAATTAAGTGTACCTAAGTGTAAGTTCTTAGAATTTCCTGAGTCATGCATAAAAAATAAAAATTATCATTATGACCTCGTCCAACTTTTTAATTTTTTTCTTACTTTCAAATTTTAAAAACTACCTTAACACTGTTGTGTTCTTAAGATGAACATACTATATATATTACATGTACATATTTATTTATATGTGTAGTATATATAGAATATATAAGATGTAACCTTGCTCTACTATGTCATAAATCACCAGTAAAAATAAAGAAATATTTAAAGATACAAAGCTTAAAAATAACGAGCATTTTATTAATTCTCAAAGCATTTATTGTAAATTATATGCATATGCATACATAACTATTATTAGTGTTATTAACGAAAACGGAACCAGACGTCAAAGGTTTAATATGAAATTTGCTAGCGTTGAAAGCAAAAAGATCATCAATACTTTTATCAGTTTCAAACGACAAGGCTATTTCAGTGGCTGTATGTTATTCAGCATCACGTACGACGCGACTCTAGTATGCAAAGGGCGCTCGCAATGCGCCCCGCGTTCCTCTACTAACTTCGAAAATTGACTTTCTATGGAACTTCTCGTTTCCACGTCAACTTTCCACTTTTACTAGAAACAATATGAACAAAATAAGAGATATTTCAACTTTTATAAAATCTATTATAATATTATTTTGTTACTCTTTCATTCTATTTAACTTTGATAAAGTTAAGATAGTGAGCTAACAAGTATAATAAAATATAAAACTTGATAATGCGTAAGCGCAATCAACACAGTAATTAGCTGTTACGCCAACGAGTTCGGTCGCTCATTAGAAACCATTGACGTTTTATTTGCATTATCTATACTTATAATAAAATTATAACAGGTCTAATTCAGAACATTGAATACATTTTGAAATTATTTATGAGCAACCGAGTAAATACTCCTTACTTGCGAATAAATAAACCGCTATACAGTAATAGACATCATTATCGATGGCATTCGACAAAGTGAACAATTTCATGTGACAGTGAGGCTCGCTTGTCTAGTGCCTTTATAATACCTATTATTATAGTTAATCTTTCCCGTACTTATTCCATTGTATTATTTTCCGTCTCATGTGGCGACTATGTTATACATATTTAAAATAAAAATTATAGAAAAAGATAACTGAATGTATGAAAAAAATACTAATAAAGAGCTGTTCTCTCTTCATATTTTTCGTTTTTTACAATTACTTTTAAATTTTAATTGCTGCAATTATAACAAAAATTTAATTCACATTATATTTATCACAATTCGTATTTGAACAATTTACTTTGTCTCTACCTCAGATTAGCTAGATAGGCAGGTAGGATGACCGATCAAACGGTAAATTCAGCACGTGCGGACCGGCCGGCCGCGCAGATTCGATTTGCTTCGTTGCGATAGTCACACATTCAACTCCCGATGGACCGTGTAAGTGCTGCATTCACTACCACTATTAATACCACTCCCCGGACCTAACCGGACCCTCATCGAGTTCACTTAATCCTCTATCCGGCAAAGATTGCCCTTCGAACGAGCCGTACCTTGCAAAACATAATAGGGTCTTACTGTTAAATGCCGCGTGTAATTTTTGGTTTGCGATTGTAATTATCTATACAAAACGCCGTTTCAGGGGAAGAGTTCAATTATCGCGCGACGCTCCATCGATTTGATTGATTGGTTTCGACCCTGTTTGTATCCATCAACTTGATAGACACACGACGCCATCGCAATCTATAGTGAATTACTAAACAAGTTTTGCATAATAGTGTATTGACATCCCAGTTGTCGTATTGAAAAGGGCAAAAGACGCCCTAACGTTTGTCTCGCATGCGATGTATCACGAAGCATTATATGACTAAATGGTTTTAATATCATAAGCTAGCAACACATTTAATTGTGATATAATATTATATCGAACTATTTACAAAGAAAAACGTTATTTTATTTAATGTTTTTTTTCTTTCTATCGAATACTAATAATAAATACTCGTACATAAAATAAAATAAAAGTTGAATAAAGCTAGAATTTAGGTAGGTATATATCTATAACCTTCGACTCGTTTCTACGTTAACATTCTCTAGATGACTGACGAGTGATCATCTCAGAGGAATTGCAAAGCTAAGATGGACGAAGCAATTTAACCAATTTAATGTTATCAGCTGTGCCTATTGCTTACGAGTAGCTCCCGCGCTCTTAATTTTAAAATAGACGCCGTTGTGTAACCCGTGCGAAAATAATATTTTTCAATAATGCCGAGATAATTATGAAGACCATCTGTAGCATATTTTACCATGAACAACATTACTCTACTTTGAATAATATTTAAATAGCCGTTAAATAGTCATAACTGACAAATTAATGATACACTTATTGCATAATAAAGAAAGGCTACCGCTTAAAGTAGACGTTGATCGCTTTTATTATTTATAGCTTAGATTTTTTATTTTATTAATGGTTCAATGAACTTATGAAATACTTATAGACGTTTTTACTAACGTACCTACTCATACATAAAATACTTTTAGCAGGTCGCAGTAAAACAAATATTTTTCTATAAAAAAAATTTAATTACATCTATTTCAAGTAATACGTTCAAAATAGAGTCGGACTTTAAAAATCCCGACGGTCAAGCAAACATGCGGTGGGTCGCTAGATTTATCTAAACACCCTACTGCTTTATAGTGGCAAGTGCGTCACACTTATGTGCTAAATAATGTCTGTAGTAACATTGCGGGACTCTGGTGGTAAATGAAATGTTACTTACATTTATCTTGCTCGTTAAAGTATTTACGACTATTTACCTTCAGTCATAAATTCCTGAGTTGATATTTTGATGGCTATATTGTAGTTTGAATCATTACTTTAAGCATGAATCATATATTCATCTTATGTTGTATTAAAAGACCTCTTGAATTTAAAATACATATTAATATAAAAAGAATAAACTCTTGACCCCTTATAGTCGATATAATTTCATCCCTGGCTTCTTTTTAGACTACAAATAATCTTATTTGAATATAAAATTCCACACTTTTGCTGTATACAGTAAAGTAAATACTTATACATATTTATTATTATTATAATTTTATAAATATTAAAATGCATAGAAATTGCATTGTTTTTATTTTATTTTATAGACTATAATATTTAGATTATATAAAAAATTATATTGCTTTCATTCTAAAATATCAAAGCCTAAAAATCATGTAATTAAAATCAAATAAAAACAGGTCGTACAATTTTCTTTGTCTTTTGTTAATTTTTTTTATTATTATATGAATATTTTTTTTATTATTGTATGTATTTGTAACATTATTCGCTCAAAAAAAAAAAAAAAACTAGAGTAACTGTTGAGTCTTTGCTGTCTTCTCTCAGCAGAATCTACATGCCAAGGTATGTTGTAACTGCCATCGCAGGTCGCAGGTCGCAGGTATTAAGTATATTTCGAATATTGATCACTGACAAATTATTATTATTTACTTGAAAATACTTATATTAATGAATTGACAATATTAACAGAAGTTTATGAAAAAACAACTTTTTTCAAGATTAACCTAAACTTATTGATTTTATTTAAAATAAATTTTTGAATATATAATATTATAAGCTAGTTTTAATATTTGTATGCATTTTCATATCGAATAAAAGGATGTTTAAAATCATAAAATCTGATATTAATATGAAAATATATTTTAATAATCTATGGCGTATACCTACTATTCAGGGCTACAGGTGAATAGATAGTTATGAGAGAATAGGCGGAACAGAGAATGAGGGTCGACGGCCATCTTGTATCAGGGGTCAAATTAAATTGACATGCGGCTTGTGCGAACGTATTGTGTTTGTAGCGCAGCATTGTTGTCACCCCTAATTATACAGGTCCGTTGATCGTACGAGATTAGACGAAGGGATTAACGTAATGTGCATCGCCGATTTAAATTACCCTGTATCCAATTACATAAATCAAGCTCATTTAATATTTATCTTAACAAAGCTATAGGAAAACGCCAACAATATCGTATGTCATATTCACTACCTACATAATGCTCGTGCTAAATTTTTACCACTCAAATATATTTTTATTTATATTCCGCTAGTATGATAAGTAATCATATCGGTATCTTTACCTATATATATAAAGAAAATCATTTAATAAAAATCATAAGACATACATTTGTACTATTTAATATTTATATACTCGTATGAATCGTTAATAGAAAGGATAGTACGTAAAAACAATATGGGATAAATCTTTGAACTTTGTCATAAAATTATCGCCTCGCAAAGATGGCAGGGCTAGACGCCACGTCAGCGGAGCACACCAGGAGTTTAGCATATCGCTTGAGCTCGCTAAATCCCACGACATAATACAGACGTTCGCCCCTAACTCTCTGTGTAAAAGCCATTATCGAACCCTAATACTATTTTAAAAAATGGCCATCTTAAACTGAATGGTCGCATGTTCGCGAACAGACACTTAATAGGATTGGATGGAGATGGCGAAGTAATAAAACGTGTTCTATAATGTATTTATAGAAGATGATGGTACTGTTTCGCAGCGCTGAATGGCTTGAAGGTACCTTTTGTGATCACCAGCAACTTCTTAATTGAGTCTAACAACTCGGTGTCTTTAAAACAAAACCTTCATTGAATGTAATTCTTTCAGAAAACGAAAATACACTTGTCTATTTACTTGGGAGTTCTTTCTACTCTTTCATTATTTCTCAGTTCTGTATAAATTAAAACTTTATCATGTAATTCAGTTTATGTAAAAAGTTGAAAATGTCGCAGAAGCAGACCGCAAATTGCAATCGCAAAAGAACAGTACTTCCGTGTTCTTATAAAAAGAATAACCATTTATCTAGTCACTTCACTATCACGATAATAAAAACTGCAATTAAAATTAAAACAAAATTAAATGTATGTTTCACGGAATACCAAATAACATAGTAAATATTTACAATAGAGTAAGATTTTGTTTATTTTATTAATTAAACTTAGTTAATTACTATAATGGACTTCCTAATTCGCGATAAAACTATTCTATTTATACAACTAATTAAAGGGAATTACATAACGGAAAAATTTCACCTTTTGAAGTATTAAACAGCAAATAATTTTATAACTTAAATAACGTAGTAGAAGTTAGTTAAACTACTTTTATAATCATATATATTTAGGGCTTATCATACAAGTTTTAATACACCATTTATCAAAAATATACTAATACCAAACTCTGATAAATAGCAATAACTATAAACAATTAAACAGACAGTATAGCTTAATTGATTTGTGCTCTACTGTGAATCTAAGGAGACATTCAAAGACAAATTGGATTTGTAAACATCAACCGGTAACATTACTCTGATACCAAAATAAACGAATGTAGATAATGGACGGCAGGATCAATACAAAGTAATCGCAAGCGGATCCAATAAGCTCAACCAAAACAACGGGGGGTCGCAGCGGACGAGATCGGAGCCGACTACCGAGTACCGAACATGGGGAAACAATATGGCGGCATGCAAATAGCTCGGCCATTATCGCACCTGGGCAGCGCGAGCCGCCCGACGAGTAAACAAGATTACGGGAATTGAATGGCTAATTAGGGAAAAAGAAGCGGCCCCAGTGAGCTGAGTTATCGCACCTCGTCTCTGCCATATTTCACGATGCTTAAGTCGCCTTTATTGTTAGGCCGCCTCTTGTTAAGCTAAAGAGGCTTGTTAGCTTATCTGCAGAAGTCTAGGAGTGCATAAACCACCGACACAGCCACGAGCTCAGATTTAATGCACTACAAATATAGCAATATAAATTATGCTTTAAGCGGTAATACTATTGAACTCACAAAAGGCAATTCTTTTAATACGACAAAACCCGCATGTTTATACCGATTAATTTGTCACATAATAAAAACATATATCTATTTTATAGAGTTCATTGCGTAGCCATATACGTCCAATTTTTATGAGCCACGCGATGACAACTTAGTTACGCGACAATATAATTCCTAAATGTGGGCTGCGACCGCTCTACATCAAATAAGAAAACACTTAATCATTGGTCAATTAATTAATTAGTGACTTTTATATGTAATAAAATAAACATATTTACGAGTTGATTCCGTTAATCCAATGTTATCAGTTTAATTGTGTGTGCCTCTGGCGACGACGGCGCCGCGCCGCGCCACTGCCAGCTTTGTGCCGCCGACATATCTACTCGTAGTATATTATGAGGGCATATTTTAAATTGCTTTTACATTATCAACATTTATATTACCTACATATTTTTTACGTTCCATAAAACCAATTAAGCTTAGTGTTATAAACAAGATAAATCAATAAATAGAAAAAAATAGTGTAGTCGACTGCAAATGTTACATTGTTGGGTACTTTCTTAATGCTATAAGGACCTCACCTTAAGGAGCTGAGCAGGAAGTCACTCGCTGACATTGGATCATTTTGCATATTTCAACATATTTTTTTCCTATATGATCTAAAAATGCGTTAGTACAATCATTTCTTTTAGCAGTTCTTAACAATGCCGATCCTCTTGATTTAAAAGAAAAAGCTTATTCAGAATCATTACATATGGTTCATATTTGGTCGTTCACGAGGATAGGCTTATCTTTTTGCTATTTTTCTGTGTGCTTTTTAAGACTGTTGTAACTAATTATCTAAAAGAAAGGTTCAAGATTCTTACGATTCTTGTGATCGATTCCTAAGATCTAAATCAAATTTACTCCTGAAAAATCCTTTTCACAGATATAAGAAATATAACCCCTAGAACTTATTAGAACGAAATTTCTTACGGCAGGCTTGGAGGAGATAGGGATTTTGCTGCGCTACCGCCTGGTGATTCTAGCACCCGAAGGAAAAAAAATGTTTACAAAGAAATACTGCGGTAGGTGTATTTCGATTTCATTGTAAAAAGATACCCCTGTGTAACTTTCACCAGATCAAAAGCCGAGCTTCGTGTTTTTAAAATATAACAAAATTTTATTTTGTTTTCATGTTTATTTAAAATTTAATTATAAATAATAAGTTATAACAAAATTAATAACGTAAAAAACCAATTAAAAATCCTTTATTATTTATCCTTTATTATCCTTAATTAGACTAGCCCGTTGGCGCAGTTAGCAGTGACCCTGCTTTCGGCTCCAGGGTTTTGAGTAGGCTGCTACCTAAAACAAAGCATTAAGTTGCCTACCTTCGGAACAGACGACCGTGTGTGTATGTTAAACTTATTTATTTATTTATATTCGAACTATTTTCGACTTCTTCGCGGGTAAAAGCTATATTATGTATAAGTATTAACTTTATATCTAAATTTGTGAATACGTATTTTATTGTATTTTGTACTAATATCTCCTACGTCTACGAGTAATTAATCTTCTTCTTTTCAGCCCTTGGTAGTCCACTGCTGGACATGGGCCTCCCCTAATCGACGCCACTCCACCCGGTCCTGGGCCCTCTGAATCCAACGGTTTCCCGCTGTCTTCTTACCACCTACGTATTAAATATATCGTTCTTTATTTTTATTTTTTGTTTTTATATAATTGTTATACAATAGTTAATAATATATTATTTTATTGTTACTAAGGAGAAAGCCTGGCGATCACCTACGCAGCTTTAATTTATGTTGGCGTGTGTAGGTACATACCACAGATATCTTCTAAAACATGCAAAATATATTTTTTTTTCACGAAAAATGCTTTGTTTTTGGATTACAATGTTTTACTTACCATTAAGCACGAACTCGTAAAAATTAAAAAATAATAACATGAAATTTTAAACAGATTAACATAAACTTATAAAAATAATAAATTAATTATAATTACTACATTATTAATGACTTGGATAAAAGTTCTCGCTGCGTTGTCATCACGCATCACCTCGAAGAATCCATTATTTTATATAAATAACGATTTGACATATTTTGTTCCGCCCCATTAATAATTCCAATCTTTGGTAACTTTAATCACGGATATGATTTAAAGAGGTGTATCCGGTTCGGGCACGCTACCCGTAATTTAATTACTAACATGTAGAGCCTGTCACCGTGCCCACACAGAATCCATTTTAATACAAGATTAATGAATAAAACTAACATGAGCTATTTTATAATGTAAACTATATAATTAATCTGTAATTACTGTTACTTTGCTAATTTGTTGTTAATTCACTACTTTTCAAGCATGTTTTGAATTTCTTCTTGGATGAAAAAAAAGGTTATAATAAATAATAGTTTAAAAAAACACGCATTAATGGAAAACCAAACCAAAAGTAGAAAATATTTTTAAATAAATTTAAATGCCATCAAAAACATAACTTGTAAAAAATCCAAGTCTCGCAACTCAGTTCTTCTACTCTACCGTAAAAAGTTGTGAGATCCATGTATTACCAAGTCGGCTAATTTATTCAATCCCTACTTAAGGGTCCTTCTGTCTTAAGCTATTACGTAATTAGCTAACCTAACAACATATTATAGTGACCATATCAATATTAAATTTTTTTAATGTTTTAAATAGATAGATTGATTTGGCAATCGCATGAAAACATAATGTATCTCACAAGTAATGCAGACAAGTATTGTATTAAATTAGATTGTTTAGTGCGATTGCCAAGTCAATCTATCTATTTAAAACATTAAAAAAATTTAATATTGATATGGTCACTATAATATGTTGTTAGGTTAGCTAATTACGTAATAGCTTAAGACAGAAGGACCCTTAAGTAGGGATTGAATAAATTAGCCGACTTGGTAATACATGGATCTCACAACTTTTTACGGTAGAGTAGAAGAACTGAGTTGCGAGACTTGGATTTTTTACAAGTTATGTTTTTGATGGCATCTCATTTCTTTTTGTAGATATTCCTACTTGTTTTCCTTTCCAGTGTCTTCTACTTCTTAAATACCAACAATGCATTTTCTTAAAACCTACGCTCTGTCTTATGATCTTTTTTTATTTTTGTATATAATCTTCCTCTTTTTCTTTTCCGGTACTACTTCTTGAGTTTCAGCTATTACTGGTATAGATAGTACTGGTACGCAAGAGTTTTTTGTTTCTTACAGGAATACGATTAACAGATATAAATACGATTAGTAAAATTTAAAATAAAAAATCTTTTATTTGATCGTCATGTCATACATATTGTGATGTCAAGTTGACAACTTAAGATACTTGACAAGAGATATAAATTAAGTATGTTTAGCCGGAAACAATATTGTCAGGTTTCTGTCGATTTTTTACACCTAATTCTCCACGAAAATAAACTTTAAAAAATATTTAAAAAAGTGTATGTGTACTTATATACGCACGTAAGAAGTTATACTTACAATAAATTGATGCTCCGAGTTAACGGTTAGTGCGCGCCATGTATAATAAGACCCTGATAACCCACTAAAAATAAAGTAATCGTCAAGACGAAGCAAACGAGCTGAAGCTCGATGGGGTTGCGTCGTTTCATTACAGAGTTCCTATGACCACCTTCCAGCTCCATCATCAGATCCTAGTTACCATAGAAAGACAAACTACTCGTCAAGGCGATTCAAACGAGCCCGATTTCGATGAAGTTGTTTCATTTCATTGCGAAGTTCTTATGGCCATCTTGCAGCTCCATCATCAGATCAGACCCTGGTAACCATCTAAAAATAAATTTCTCGTCAAGACGATTCAAACGAGCCCGAACTCGATGTGGTTGTGTCGTTTCATTACAAAGTCCCTATGACCACATTCCAGCTCCATCACCAGACCCTGGTTAACATTGAAAGATAAACTCCTCAAGACGATTCAAAAGAGCCTGAACTCGATGTGGTTGTGTCGTTTCATTGCGAAGTTCCTATGGCCACCTTTCAGCTCCATCATCAGACCCTGGTTACCATCTTGCATTGAAGTACTCGTCAAGACGAATCAAACGAGCCCATACTGGATGGGTTTATGTCATTTAATTAATGAGTTTCTATGGCCATCTTCCAGCTCCATCATCACACCCTGTTTACCATATAACATCAAAGTACTCGTCAAGACGAATCAAACGAGTCTATATTCGATGTGATTATGTCGTTTAGTTACTGAGTTCCTATGGCCATCTTCCAGCTCCATCATCGGACCCTGGTTTCCATTGAAAGGCAAACTACTCTTCAAGACGATTCAAACGAGCCCAAACTCGGTGAGGTTTTGTCGTTTCATTGCGAAGTATCTATGGCCACCTTCCAGCCCCATCATCAGACCCTGGTTATCATTAAAAGACAAATTGGTCGTCAAGACGATTCAAACGAGCCCGAACTCGATGTGGTTGTGTCGTTTCATTGCGAAGTTATTATGGTCACTTTCCAGCTCCATTATCAGTTCAGACCCTGGTAACCATTTAAGAACAAAGTACTCGTCAAGACGAATCAAACGAGCCGAAACTAGATGGGGTTGCGTCGTTTCATTACAGAGTTCCTATGACCACATTCCAGCTCCATCACCAGACCCTAGTTAATATTGAAAGACAAACTACTCGTCAAGATGATTCAAACGAACCCGAACTCGATGTAGTTGTGTTGTTTCATTGCGAAGTTTCTTTTGCCACCTCCCAGCTCCATTATCAGGTCAGACCCTGGTAACCATCTAAAAACAAACTACTCGTCAAGATAAATCAAACGAGCTGAAACTCGATGGGGTTGCGTCGTTTCATTACGGAGTTCCTATGACCATATTCCAGCTATATCACCAGACCCTAGTTTACATTGAATGACAAACTACTCGTCAAGACGATTCAAACGAGCCCCAACTCGATGTGGTTGTGTCGTTTCATTGCGAAGTTCTTATGGTCACTTTCCAGCTCCATTATCAGATCAGACCCTGGTAACCATTTAAGAACAAAGTACTCGTCAAGACGAATCAAACGAGCCGAAACTAGATGGGGTTGCGTCGTTTCATTACAGAGTTCCTATGACCACATTCCAGCTCCATCACCAGACCCTAGTTAAAATTAAAAGACAAACTACTCGTCAAGATAATTCAAACGAACTCGAACTCGATGAGGTTGTGTCGTTTCATTGCGAAGTTCCTATGGCCACCTTCCAGCTCCATCATCCGATCAGACCCCGGTAACCATTTAAAAATAAAATAGTCGTCAAGACGAATCAAGCGAGCCGCAACTCGTTGAGGTTGCGTTGTTTTATTACAAAGTTCCTATGACCACCTTCCAGCTCCATCATCAGACCTTGGTTACCATTGAAAGACAAACTACTCTTCAAGAAGATTCAGACGAGCCCACTCGATGAGTTTGTGTCGTTGCATTGCGAAGTTCTTATAGCCACCTTTTAGCTCCTCCATCAGATTAGCAACATGTCATCATAATATTGCATTATCACACGGTTATTATTATTATTATTTTGAATCAAATTTAATTTGCAAGATTTGATGACAAACATCGGGACAGGTGAAACTAAATAAAATCTTGTTGAGCTGACACATCAGCGCAATGAAGTAAGTTAGTGTAATTGCGCGGCGCCTACTAGTTAACTTCATGTTGTCGGTTTTATTATTTTTGTCACAGTATCGTAAAAATTAGTCTCATCAAGAAGTATAACTTCAAAATACAAAAGTTATTTTGAGTAGGTAGTACTTATTATTTCTTTTTTTTTTTTTTTTAATTTTGTCTACTTTAATTCTTTTCGAGATTTTATTACAATTTCATAAGACATGTTCCATTCTTGCTTTTTCATTCCGTTGACCATTTTAAAAGTTATTTACTTTTATTTACATTGATTTATCAACTGCATATGTAACTTTGTAATCCTATATATTTATATGAGATTACAAAGTTATTTATGCAGTTGGTGTATCTAGAAAACTGGACCGAAATTGCACAATATTTGAATTTTTCCTCGGTTTATATACTAAACACTAATGGTATTCTAAATTTGAAGCTTCTATGTCTGCTAGAAGTGCCTTAGAGTTTTGATGATCGGTCAGTCAGTGAGTGACAAAATCGTTAACTTTGACTAATTATAATTCTTAAACTACTGGTTCAAATTGAATGAAATTTGAAATATACCGTGTTTATACAATGCCTGCTTGGGTATTGAAAATTCAGACTTCTAGTTTTATCCGCAACGAAGCTATAGGGGGTCGAAAATGGCCTGAATTGCTTCGAGAAAAGGATAGTACGGCCGTGCCACTTTTTTTTTTTTTTTTGCTCGACTTGGCGGAGGCACTGCCGTGCCTCCAGATTAAGAATAATGTGATTAATAAAATTTTTAAGCAATTTAGTTAAAATAAAACAATATTACTATTAAATTATAATAAATTATTACACTGTCATCGGTCCTTGATAAATGTGCAAAGTTTCAAATCAATCCGACGTTTTTTTTTTTTTTTTCATTCACGTTCAAAGATTTTTTTAGATAGATACATACCGAGTAAATAAAAGCGTGTTAAAACGTTCGAATTTACTATTGGGTCTTGAATAATATTCGATTTGATGAAAGTTATGCTATGTCGCACATCTATGAATGATCTATCTTTATAAATACAAAATATATTGTGCTATGTTTCATGAATGGCGTATTTTGACGTTTAAGATGCTTAAATTTAGATCCGTTCTTTGTCTTTTGTAAGAAACACTTTTTTTTTTACTTTGTTTAATAATTATTTTTTGTTGATACGATTATCGTTTTAAATTTTTTTTTAAATAGTGGTACGAATAATTATTTTCTTTTTACGACAATCGTATGAATAGCAACAGTTCTAATATTGATTTTATATAAATCCAATATTAACACTAGAATCTTTGGAATATTTTGTTATTTTAAATCTAAATCATAACTATTCCAATAATTAATTTTAAGTAAGAATTAAGGTCCTCGACAAAATTTCTCCGACATACCTGCCACTATCTAATTCAAAATACAAAACTAATTACAAAGAATTAGAACAAATTAGAGAGAATTTTCAGTACAGTATTATTACTGCGAAACATTTTTTTATGAAAAAAGGGTATGATGATACAAAATACGTAATGATGACAACAGTATACCAAAATATGAATATACTAGCTGTGCCCCACGGTATCACCCGCGTTAATTTGAGGGAAAAACGTACTTAAATATTTTTAAACAATTACTCTAAGAGTAGGTACCCACCTCGTTGATCAAGTGGTCGCGAGCGTTACTGCCGAGCAAGGGGTCTCAGGTTTGATTCCTGGGTCGTTTAACGTATTATTCAGTTTTTTTTTCGAAAATTCTCAGTAAAAGTGTGTGTTATATTTACGTTAAAAGTGGAATATAATTCCATTCTTTTTTTATTGATTATTTGATTATTTGATTTATTATAAGTGCCAGCGAATTCCTACGGTCTTTAAAAATATTTTTTAAAAGATCAATATTAAATGCTTTTATTTTATGAATTTTATAATGTTAAATAATTATATTGGATACTCTATTTGCTGTTCAAAAACTTCAACAAACTCTTCAGCTTTATAATATTAGTATAGATGTGCAAAGGAGTCGACCGCGCGAGTGAGTTACCAAGATTTTGACCGAAACTTGACTCCTACAATTAGTAGTTTATTATCAATGAATTGTCATTAATTTTTTCATTTTATTGAAGTATGATTTTGCGTAGGTTTCTCGTTGATAGTACATGCGCTCAGAAGGCGTGCGGTATCACCGACTGACAAAGCGCAGTAGTGATAAGCAAAGTAGAAATAGGCGTGAACATTGATGGATGCCTGGCCTAGATCCATAATTAGGAAATACATTTTAAGTCAACGTTTTGATGCTGATCTAATCTGATCGTGCTGTTATCAGATGTGTTTTGAAATACAGAAAATATATATTAGATTCATTTATATTACAGATATTGTTCCAATGTTTGCATCTTCGTAAACAAGTTGTGGTGATAAATAATTTCAGACGCAGATTTTTTTTTTTGTTCTTTACTTAAATACACACTGATTTGTGATTACAAAGCACAAGAAGACAGACGAAATTAAAGTATCTAAATTGAAAAAGAAGGACTTCTTGTCATCCGACAAAATCAGGCTAGCTGCTTCCTTATTCAGATTAGCTGAAAAACAAAAAGAAAACATGTGTAAAATATCGATTTTTTAGTATGTGTACCATATGTACAAAACACACTGTCACCTCGCTAATTTACCTATATTTTTATACTGAATTGAACTGAATCAGGCTGTGAGCGGGCCATTGCTGGACAATGGCTTCTTCTCTTCACTGCGGGTTGGCGGATAGTTTCCCTACCATAAGTAACGATTATTATTAGGTGTCGTGATAACAACCAAGACTGACAGCTTTGCGTGCTCTCCGAAGCACGGCGGGGAGACCCACAAGGACATACGCCCAGATCAGAAACAAATATTTATACAGACAAATATCTGCACTGAGCAAGAATCAAACCCTTGACTGTCGACGTTGAACCGATTTCTCGTAACACTACATCACTTCGATGCGAAACATGGTATATTCAAAATATACAGCCCAATTAAATCGAAGAATTAATTGTTTTTAAATAACCTGCAATCTCGTATATATATTCGTACTATACCTACATATAAATAATAATAAAAAACTATAATAAATATAGGTAGGTACTTATACTATATACATATTATGAGATCATTGATTTCCCTATAGTCAGCAATGAAATTCTTTATTATTTTTTTATTTTTTCAAAATTTCAGGCTTCTTTAGTATTTAATCTTTTTTCTTACGTGACTTTAAATGTATTCTTCATTTTAAAATCCTAAAAAACATTATTACATTTAAATCCCTTAACACATACTCTTTCATTTTATATGACACGGTACATACAGTTTATAATATGTTTTTTTTTCTTTCATTTTCTGGTTAACCCCTAAAACGAACCCGCATAATATGTATTTTATTTAATTACGTTCGTTACTACGACTTTGTGTTGATTTGTGTATCTAAATCAATTGTTTAGTAGATTCTGAGTAAATTAGTTATGACAGACGGATAACCATACCGAAAAGTGTCTTAAAAGGCTTCATTTTTATCACTATTAGTTCGGAACTATAAAACTATCATTTTTTGTTTGAAAAAAAAAGCGTGCATGATGAAATACTTTTTTTTTTATTGTGGCTTACAAATTTTTAATCTGTTCATTAATTTTTTAAGCTTCTTCTGACCCACGGTTCGCAAAAGCCAAACACTTTGTCTAGAAGAAGGCACAAAGTTTCATAATTTCTTTGCCGAGATAAGAGGCGAAAGTTCACGCAGGAGCGGAGATTTATGACATCACCGTCGCTCCTTTCACTAAATAATAAAAGGCCTGCTGTAAAACGCGGTGGAGGCATAAAACTTTTACGTCCATACAACCCGTTGGAGTAAGTAAACGGAGCATGTAGGGCGCGTCGTGCTCGGATACCAAATCTCCATAAAAGGCAATCAGTGTCTATACAATAGTTCGTTGTCGCATAAATTGTACGCCAACATATTTCTTTATTCTACGCATAACTTAACAAAATTGTTTTTTTTTTTTAGAATAATGTTAATTCGTTACCGTATAATATTAAAAACTGCAAAAATACGTATATAATACCATACCATATAAAAAAAATAAAAAAATAAAAAATAACGCGTGCGTGCAATGCGTAATAGAGAACTCACTTCAAAGAAACAAAACGACACTCCATACAAGAAACGTAACCTACATCTTGATTTCCTTTGATCATGTTTAAAAAAAACGTATAAAAAATCTTTTTATCATAATATTAAATTCGCTAATCCCAAAGTCCCATTGAATCTACGTTTTATTACATTTTTTACAACATAGATTGTTTTTTTTTACATAAGTAACTGTTGTGAATACAAGCATAACAGCCTACAATTGTGTTTTTCATACAGAAGAACACGAATAAAAAATAAGCTACAATTCCAAAAGCTTTAAAGGTAATATGTCAAATCTTCTCATAGTAATTTATAGCATATTATGCAAACATAAAGTCCATTGTTGCGTGCTCTTCTTCTAGTAAAAGTTTATACGCTGTACGTGCCGAAGTTCGTTGGAACTCACTACTACAAGCTATTGAATGTCGGCTTTAATTCAAACTTTCTACGGCTTATTAACAAAATTAGAAGACTAATGGTTGTCTTTTCTGAAATTAGATTTTATTCATAGCAGAAAAAATTTTTAAATGTCCTACAATTGGACAAATATCTAGCTAATTTATAGACTTCTATAAAAGAGAAGTATTGGAGCTTAGCTTGTTACACTGCTCCACTGCGTCACTTCGCCACTAATCGAATTACGTAGAAATAGGTCACGGTTTTTTCTCTGGAAACATGCAGGTATTCTTATGATGTTTTTCTCCAACTACAATACCTCGTGGATACTCTGCGGTATCATCCCTAAACTGAATTTGAACCTGCTGCCAACAATTAAAATCCTCTCGATATCTTGACGTAACTACAAACATCAGAATAGTTGAGAAACTTAAAAAAATGAAGTCCTTCTTGTTATTCTACATATTTGACTTTTGATGTTTTACATATATGAATATGTAATAAACTAATTTTTATGAGTTATTCTTGCGTTTCTGTTATCGCGTGATCACTGAAGGGACCGACGGGTGACAGACAAAATTCTTGCTCGACATTTATGCAGCGTCATCTGCTTTCAATAGAAATGCTTCGATTACTTATTTTTTATCATGCGACTTATTTTTTTTTTATGCCCAGTTAATGTCGAACATCCCTGGAGGCTTTGGAAGACATAAATATTAGACGAGATATAGAATTACGCAAAAGTGTACTTGTTGTGTCTGCTTGATACTAAAATAATAACTATATTACACACTTATCTACTTTTGTTACTCCCCATTTTATTGATGAAATAACCTACTTTAGTCTTTGAAATTATTACGTAAAAATAATTTAAAAAATGTACATTAATCTAAAAACAATTCATACAAGAAATAATAAGGTATACCTATTTTATTTTAAAAACAAATATAATTCAAAATTTAACTGTTAATTCTCATCATGTCATATCAACTCGTAAATATTGAACTTAAAGTATAAATGTAAGCCTCGCACAAAACGATACTTCAATTTTTTTAATGCATTTCATCTTATTCATTTTCATTTTGATAAAGTCCGTTCGATTTAATTCAAAATAAATCTTTTTCAAATTGGAAAATATTTATAGAGCTATCGTAAGTAGATGTTGTTTGAGGTGGATTAGTAAACACAATAGTGAGTCGAATTTCGGGTGTAAATACGGAGGCGATCGGATTGAAGACAATACTTTTACGGCGAGGTGGCGGGTGTAGGGGAGCTATTGGTATGCGTAATGGTAGATCGAATTTCGTATTTGTTCGTGGAGTCGTTAACAGCACCTTCACGGTTGTTTATAAAGAAAACAGAACCCTTTAGCCTACATAGGGTGCAGAGTGCGGGCGGGAAAACTCAACCCTACCGAACTTACTAAATCCGCCATAAATATCAAAATAAATTTAATATCAACATTACGATGTAAGATTAACCTTGTAAAGTTTATTTCGGGAAATAATGATAAATGTTTCAAATAAATATACCCATAATTGCATGTCCTTTTTATTAAATAGTACCTAATAAACAATAATTAATTTTTTATACATGTAACATCATCATTATCATCACATCAGCCATTGGACGTCCACTGCTGAACGTAGTAGGCCTTTTATTTAAACAAAAAAGGAAATTTTATTAAATTAGACAGGCGATAATAACGGAGCAATAAAAAATTCAATTTTGTTAGTAACAAGATATATGATTTTATTTTAGGAAAGGGACTACCAAATTTTGTTAATGTATTTTCATTTTATTTTTTTGTCTAGAATTTATAGTTCAAATTGATTTATAATATTTTCTAATTATTATTTTATATCATATTGAAAACGAAAACATTTATAAAAACAAAACCTGAGAAGAAAGATAATAAGTTGTTTATTAGCATTTCATTTATTTGATTACTTTATTCGATTTCAGAAAAGGTGAAGGATACATATTTTTTATGTTCGCCGATCTTTAAATGAGAACTAATTAAAAGAAACTTTTTGTGCAAGACGGTACATATAAGACACCAATAACAGACTATTATAACGAAACATAATTTATTTGACATAAAAATTCAAAATAATTGAATTCGTTTCAAAATAGTATCTACTAACTATCAAGTTGCTCGTCGATCCTTTTCGTCAAAAACCACAATCTTAACCGCTGCCTGATAGCTTTACATAGAACTAACAGTTTTATTTTTTGTTAAATGTAGAGTTAAAGTGCTTGATAATTCTATTAGAAAACTAGATTACTTTTTTTTAATATTTTGTTTTAGTTATATTCATTTTTTACTTTTATATAATTTACTTAATTAGTTTATAACGTAGTTTAAGTACAATATATCAGTAAAGTTGTTAGGTTGTGCTTTCTTGTCAAAAGTCAGTGTCCTTAAAAGTGTTAGTACCTAAGCAAAAACATGAATGCTTAAAAACCAAAATACAAATAAATATGAAGATAACATTTTAATTGTTAGCTTTTCAATACAAATAATAAAATAAATAAAGAACTTAAAAAAGACTGAAAACCATAAAATAAGTTACATTAGATTTAACACACTAAAATAGTAGACATCTTTCAAAATTATGACACGGTAGCCCTAGTCACACGTTCAAAGTATTCGAGTATGGAACTTTACGATGTCCGTAAGTCTTGGTACACGATATGCCCGTGTACATACCAAAAAGTCGATGGCGCGTGAACGAAAGTCACGCGCCAAGGATTTCGTACCCACACGTCCCGGCTGTCCGTATGCTCGTTTTGCCTGATCATTCTACAGCAGCTTCTAAGTACAAACTATATTATATTAAAGTCTGAAATTCTAGATTTTAATAGCTTTCCGTGCACTTTGTTGGCCTGTCAGCTGAAAGGGAACGATAACATCGAAAAGTAATATTAGGTAAGGTAAAGTTGTGTATAATGTATTTTTTATAAAAAGTGTACAATTTCTGAATCAACCTTACTTATCATTTATGCATAATATACTTTTAGCATTATATCTTTTTATCGAGAAAAGTTTATAACGCGAAGACTGGACAAACAAGATGAGCTGTAATTTTTATATCTCCATCCCAGCTTGACTAAACTTGTCAATTCTTTTATGATTACAAATTCCCTTAAACATACATGTTATAATCAATATTTGTGCTATCGGCCGTTATAGAGGACACAAACGTGCTAATGGTATTGTAGAGCCCAATTTTGACAATAATGTTTACTCACCTTGCTACACCCACTCTTCAATGTAACAACTCTGTATGCACATTATATACCACATTATCGACGCAGAAATGGTAGTCATTATGGATTGAGCGTTTCATTACGAGATTGGACTCGTAATTTGAATATTATGCACATTGGAAGCTGGTTAAGGGGTAGCGGTTTCTGCGTCATTTAAAAGCATCCCTCTTATATCATAGGGTATATTTTAATTCCATCTGATAAAACAAATATATAACTACATTTTCTTAAAATGTCATAAAATCATTTATATATATTCTATATCACACTTAGGTAAAATGAAATCCAGTAATAAATACACATAATTTTATGTAACCATGTAATTACACATGTTATTATATATATTTCTGTTGTCTGGAAGAAGTGGTTAACTAGCCATAAGTCTGCCCGTTGTACTACACAATCTCTTAACCATCTTTAAGCTATGTTTCATAATGTATTTTTGGTGTACAATAAAGTATAAATAAATATAGTGATAAGATGATTTAGACAACACAGTAATGAAACAATCAATTAACATTTAACATATGCATATATATATACCGTTATAAATTTAAAAATCGAATTCCAACATAATATGTATTACAACTCCCACACAACACGAGGCAACAGAACATGGAGATCGTAAATGTTTAATCTATGCACATTTTTTTCTTCATCAACGAAATCGTAAAATAACTGTCAAATACATCAGTATTACAAGGCAACCCGATGTAAAAGTTTGAATTGTATAAAATGAGAAATAGTATTTCTTGCAATGAAGACAATTTTTCCGTCGTCGATATTATCGATAAAAAAATAGACTTTAATTATTTTTTTTCAACCAGAACCGCAAGGAGTTTGTCTCATTTATTTTCACTTATGCGAAGAATCCAGACATTTCATGTCAAGGTTAATATTTCTTTAACGGAGGTATTAGCTTGTGACGTACCTCATCTTTGTGACCTAAGCTTTGAGGCATAATTTTTATTTTCTTTGAATATGTGAAAAAATATAAAAAATGGGGATATAAATAATATTAATGTAGGTATATAACGATACACAACTACACCATTATTAAATTAATTATGTATTTAATAAAATTTGGTAACTTCTAAAAGATAAAATTCTTTTTAATTCTTGTACAATAACTAACATTCATACTAATCTATATCATAATCTCTGCCATTCTTAATAAATAGTTATTGAATAAAAAGCAAGTATTCTTTTCCTTTTATCTTCATATTATAAGCAAAGTAAATATAAATTACCCTATTTGAAACAATAGCATGGAAAGTGAATATAAATCTCAAGCGAAGTCACAAGAAATGGCTAGTTAATATTTTTAGATGTTGCTGAGATTAAGTAGAGAAATAAATAAAACGAAAAGTAGGCGATTTAAAAACTTTATTTTTCTTATTGACATTGAAAGTCTTTACTGAAACTGTTCTTTTTACCGTGTATTTCAGCACAGTTTAGTGGGACAACATATCGACACCAGCAATTTATACTAAGCTAACTCATAAAAGTGAACTTTACAGTAGATGAGTAGAGGATTGTTAGCGTAATTTAATTTGAGTGATTTTGAAAAGTACCTTTTCTTAGCGTTGTATAAGATTTATAACTTCGTTATTTTTGTGTATTTCTTCACGATTTTTTTTTACATATAAAATAAACACATTTTAAGCAACTTCGCATAAAAAGACGAATTTGCCTAAAATTCGAGTTAGCGTAGTATAAATTGTTGGTGTCGATATAAGCTTTGCATATGCGGTGTCAAGATCACGTCTCTGTAGTGACGCGCGTCGAGCGTCAGCACTGCGCGCCCGCGGGTGACACGCGTCCCTCACCCCGCAACTCGCTACCCTCAACCCTCACACCACGCATGCTCCAATTATAATCTCTTTAGGGATGTACTTTGTCGATTTACCCTATCTCATTTATATTTATAAAAAATGAAAAGAATGCATTTTTGGATTATAATGGTTTAATTTTTGTAACAGATTCTGATTTCACTCTCCAATTCGTTGTCGACATCAAAAAACTTTGTTTTAAAATAACATCGTATTTCATACTAATCTATCGACGATGACATAAGATACAATAGAGATAGAATAGAACACAATCTTTGTGATATCTATCCGAGAAACAGACAGACTTAAATTGATAACCACCCGCGGTGAATAACTCGATATCTCGACATGGCATAGGGCTGCATTATCCGATCGTGTAGAGTGCGCGCGCAGTGGCGTCGCGAAGAGGGCATCAAATCGCCTGCGGAGGGCGGCCGGTCCGCGCGTTCCCGTTGTCTGCCGCGCGGTCACTTGATTCAACACCTCGGAAGGCGAGAGGTACACTCGGTGCACGGTGCACGACCTGCTCTGCGGTCACTGACCGATACCGTGCGAGCGATCGCATCGTCTCGACCTCCGCCCTTACTGGTACAAGCCGCGACCCGTGGACGCCGTGAGCCCCTATAGTTTTCTGGTACCTTACTAGCACTGGCAGGTAGCGCCTCCGATAGCGTGATACTCGACCATTTCTCCGTCGCGCCGCAATATCCCTCGATCGTGTGTCCGACTTTAATTTGTTTTTTATTGTTCCTAAGTGTTTATTATTCTCCTAAACTGTGTTTCATAATGGTATGCTCCGTGTAACACGGCGCACGAGGGCACTCGTCTATATGAGTTACGAGCCTCACGGGCATAGCAACATAGCGTGAGTTTTTATGAAGTGCTCCAATTTTTTTTTTTATAAATTAGAATGAAAGACAATTTAAAAAAGAGTACGATTCATTTGTGTAAAGCGCATGATTTAAGATCTGTTTTTGTAATTATATAACAAACAATAAAAATAAATAAAATCATTTATAAATATCCAAATTACGTAAACACAGTCTATTTTCACGTATATTTATTTAAGTTGTATTATCATAATAAGTAATTTATATGCACACCTTTTAAACAAGATATTCGTCTCCTTTATCTTAAATGACATCATCGTATTCTATAAAAATCAGTATATATATACTTATATATATGTGTTAGTAAATATATATGTTAATTAAAGTTTGTCTTTTAACTTTTACTTCCAAATTAAAAGTATGTTCTATCCATAAACAAATCCTTCATCTAATAAAGTTATAAACAAACAAAATAATGGATCTCATTCTTCAACAATATAATACAGTTTTTTATTTGCGCAGTTTAATTTTATACCGATAACGTTATCATTATTAAAAAATGTACTTTAGTTTTTAACGAACTTACTATCACGGTTAAAATTAGCTATACGAATAACGAATACACAACAAAACAAAAAAATATATACAAAAAAAAAGAAATAAACGAACATAAAGTCTACCTTTAATCGTCCTGATCTGAAATAAAGATATCCTAATCTCGAAAAAAGTAGTGTAATACTTATATTTTTTATACATTGATATAACACGTGCGTCAATACAAATTATCGCCTCAGGATACAATTTGTATCCAAGCTTTACAATAAAAGCCTTAAAAACTGCTTCATAAAATGTTTAAGAATTGAATTTGCCAATGTAATATACGAGAGTACAATTTTCAATTTCGATTTTATTTATTGAACTGCAACGGAAATTGAAAAGTACCACGCCATTTGATTCCTGTTTATATTGTTTGACTGGTAGACCGCATGCCGGGCACTTTATATGCACATGAACGTAATCTATTTCAAGTTACTGGTAAGTTTCTTGAATATGTGTTTCGCTATTGAACAAACTTAGAGCCGTGAATACATCGCGTCCGCTACAGTTGGGCACATACCTAACCGAGTTGTTTCAATAAATAAAATTTCTAATCTAATAGTTTTAGTCGAATCATTAAATTTAAATAAAACAAAAATATTGAACGTATATATTTTTTATTAATTATTATCTATCTATATCTAAAAATCATATATTTTTATTTTAGTAGAGTAAGCTTACATAATTATTATGTCCTAACAATTACGTATATAATAATTTTGTGGAAGCCGTAAAAGTTTATAATTAACAAGGGAACATCTAGACACTGTTACAGTGGATACAGTACAGTAATCAAATATTACAAGTAATGAAATAAATCGCATAATTTTTTACAATTATTATCTTTACACTAGTAGAATCAAGGTGATGTAGATGTAGGTCTGAGTAGAATCAATCAAAGGTGAAAAAATACTAACAAGGAGACGGCACGACCTTGGGGAAACGGATTTGAATGAAATTTGGTGTAGTGGTAGTATACCGTGTGGGTACTACCACTGTAAAATATTTCCGTCCAATGCCCAGTAGGAGCTGAGAAAAACACAGACAAAGTTCAGCCCGCACTTCATGTATAAGTTGACTTTTTTCTTTTTCTTCTTGTTTTTTTCTATTTTTTTTATTATATAAACTATATAAACAATTTATTAAATAAACTAAATAAATTATTTATCATATAAATATGTATAAATTAAAAATTACAAGTCGGTACAAAATACAATTAGTGTTCTGGTAAATCTTTTAAATTTATTACTATGATTATTAATACAGTATTATATAATTTAAAATCATTTTAACAGTTAGGTGTACAAGATCCTGAATGATAATTATGGTAAAAACATTCAAAACAATTTTTTTTTCTGCACCAAGAACAACAAATAAATGCTGTTTTTTTACAATTACAATGTGGTAAATATAAATTTGTGGACTCTCATTTATGGCTTAAAATAATTTTTTCTTTTAAACTTTGAAAATTTTAGTTATGTTCGAACTTACAATCTACCCTTGCATTGAAAATGTACCGGTATTCATCAAAATTAATTAAAACCAAAGATTGTGATATCAGTTTTCGAATATGCAATTACGGAAACATAAATTTACCGATACTATCGACAGAGTCAACCGAACGATAGCTCTATAGAATTTATAAAAACTTTCCCCTGACTTAATTGCGAAGTCTTTGCAAGCAAAGCAACCGCTTTAATGCAATGGCTATAGCATGGGGTGTATACCATGTGTAACAATTATTATGAGGCATTTCATAAAGTGTTCTGTTAGCATGTTTTTAAATGGTAGGGTAACTTTAGATTAAAAAGATACATGCGTACATGCACATTATTATTTTTTAAGTGTGCTTTCAAATAAGAAATAATTACAAGTTTGTTTTATCACACACACATATATATTATATACATATATGTATATAAGTATGATGACACGTCAACATCTGTTGTGTTACCCAAACAAAAAATTAAATATCATCAAAGCTAAATTTTACGATTTATTCTCTAATGATAAATCTTTCACAATAGGCATGACTATTATACGGTATTTATACTCTTGATCGGTATTGAGCAGCAAGAACCTGTTCGTGGCATATTAACGGCAACTTGAACTCGGACCTCGGCATCAATTAGGTTTGACTTGAACGCAATTATGTACTCAAACTAAATTGCTGGAAAATTTGTCGATACTTAATGGCTTAGTTTTAGCCGTGACACGTAACGAAGATTACTTGTGTTCACACGCTCATAAAAAATAATAACCAATATAATACATATATAATTACAAAAAAAAAGAAAAAAAATAACCAAAAATACTAATCGATAGTGTCTCATCAAGCGCGAAACTTTTCGATACTAAAAAATGATTCTTCGACCTTGTCTAATTTACCTTAATTAAAATATACTATGTTTCATATATAACTTATTACTTTTCTTCCTTGTAATTTACATAATTTATTTTGTGAATAAGCGGTCCTTAAACTTTATTTACCATTGTAATTTTATCTTAGTCGACTTTGATTAAGAACAACATATGTAAATGCCAACATATACTATCTTGTCCCTTTGTTTTTCTGTACCGTCACGTGTTCCAAATAAAACAACACGCACATACTGTTTGCCATTGCTGGTCTAATGTCCTCGGCTAATGCGGCAGTGGTCCGACAAGAGGACAATTTCCGGGCTCGCCCCTACCTACATATTACGCTCTAGAAACAATTCTCCAAACATTATAATCATTAATAACATAAAGTAACTATTGACCGTGCATGACGAAGGAACAAATTAAAAGAAAGCCGGCGGTACTTTATTTCGTATGTGAACTTACGAGTAATATAAACGAATTACTATTCTTATTTGGTTACAAGCCAGCAGTACCCGCTACTTTGTGATTTAACTGACTTCGCCTTTATCCTCCTCTCCCAAGTGTATTAGTATTGAATCCTAATTGTGTCCTAAATCTTAGTATGGACTCAAATCATCCAATTTTAAAATCCATTCAGTAGTTTTGACGTGATTCGTAGCCAACAAAATACAGACAAAAAAAATACAGTTTTGGCTTTAGTATCGATTATAATTCAATATTTTTTATTTCAATGTCTACAATAAATGAATTGGACCTGTGACAGTTTTATTATAAGTATTAATTAATATTCTTTCGTTACCTTTCTTACACAGATCTTTAATTAACTAACTAGTTGCTAGAAGCACAAAGACACATTATCTGAATTCAAGAAAAAATCATTATTTGCAAAAAGGAAATCTACAAAACAGTTACAATAGTTACATGTACCTAGCATACTCTACCTCGAAAATAAACGTCTTATATAAAAAAAAAAAATTAAAAAAAATTGCGATATATTTATTATATTAGCTTAGCATTTTTTCCCTTTTTATTTGTAAAGAAATGTAATAATTAATGAACATTATTTAAACTATGTAAATCAGATAAAAGTTATATTATTTAAATAAAACTTATTATTCCAGAAAAATATTATGACTTGTTATGATTAAAAATATAAAGTATGCAAACCAAGAGTATATTATATTTTGCAAAATTTAACTAAGTTCAAAATTTAAATGAATGTTAGATTTGAAAAAAAAATATTATTAATATTCGAAATGTAATTATTGTAACATATTTAATTAGTAATAAATTTTTTAAACCTATATTAAAATTATAACATAACGTTATAACATATACTAACAATATACGAGTATAATGAAATTAAGAAAACTCTTGTATATAGTACGGTCTCCGTAAATCCTCAAAAAAAAACCGTAACGATTAAACCGCTAAAGTTTGTTCTAAACGAAACAAAAACAAGAAACAAACAAAAATCTTGCCGACAGATGCAGGCCTAATGACAAATTAAGCATTGCAACCCGTTGAAAGGTAGATACAAAAAAGTTTAAAAATAAAAATTAAGTAAGCATTTTATTTGTGGATGTATTTTGCGAAGAGCACATTTGTTGTGGATACAGGAGTGAATTCAGCGTCGCGACGGCCCCTTTCAAAACAAGCGCGTCCGTCCGCCTCTGTCGGATGTAATATAGCTCCGAGAACGTTTGATCTCGCCTTATAAAACTCTTCATACGTCAAATTAGAGGCGAATTTATTTTCTTAAAGTATCTACCGTGAATGTCATGAATACTATGATCTTTTTTCAAAATAGCTTAATACAGTTCGTGGGGATAAATTTTCAATTGATTTTATCTTTCCCTATCTGTAGTTTCAATAAGGCTAGTATAACCCAGATTTAATTGTGTATAATAATAAAAGAGAACTAATATACAAATAAGGTAATTTTACTTGGAAAACGAAACGAAAAACGAAAGAGGTTGGAACTTAATTCTCCATGTTGCTCCACTGCGGGTAATTTCCCTACTAATAATCGTTACACTCGTATTATCGTTATCGATAATAAAATATATCTTCTCGATAATAATATAGTGATTATAATAAAATCTGAGACTTATGGCTGTTGCTTCTTTCCGAGTACGACTGGGAGATAAAGATGGAAAAACTCCTAGACGAGAAACAAATATTGGCACAAATATAAATATCTGCACCGGGCGGCAATAAAATCCACTCAGTTGGCGTAGATGGAACTTTCACACCACTACGCCTGTTGTTACTTAGCAATAGTGTGACCAAATCAAAATTTTAATATCGACTTATAATAATGAAATCAAGCTTTTTTCCAATACCTTGAAGACCAAAAGGCTATTTTAATTTGAAATTAAATCATTATTTAGTAAAATATATTTGAACTATAATTGGTTTTTGGCTTATAACAAAATATGTAACTGATCATTTTAATTCCATACTAATGTTTTGTAGATTGTGCCATTCTTTCACTGAGCGATACATGTATAATTTTCCAAAAAAATATTTACAATAATACTAAGTATAACATAAAGTATAAAAGCGGTGACTTGATATGTCCTCCTCTTATTTTTATTAAATTCATATTATTTGAAACAGTAACATTGACCATTCTATTCTATATATGATACACGAAAACATAAGCACACGAGTGCCGTTTTCTCCCACGATAATTATAGTAAATATGTGCAGCAAATCACAAACTCCGAAATGAGGCATAAAATGTTAGTATGGAGGCTTGGGAACGAGACGGGCGTGCGTAATTACCCGTCGAGAATGTGGTCGAGTCCTGCGGCTGGGCAGCCTCCGACCGCGTCTAAACTAGGAATAAAGTGCTCATGTCGTACCCTTAACTCGTTAATTACGCCTAGAAACTAAATTCACGTGTTACTGATTCTGAAAGTGAAGAATGAAAAGGCTGAGTTGTTGTGGGAGAAGTGAGTGCTGAGTTGAACTCTCTCGTTCAACAAAAATGTATTCTACTTTCGTGTCATTCATAATTTAATTAATTTTTAAGTACTTCTTATGAAGGGTCCTAATGAAGTGTCTGATAATTCACAATATTTTCTAAACCAGCTCCTTCAGCGATCACGTACTCGCACTTATCTTGAGTTTTTTCTTAAAGCAGTGTTGTTTGAACAAAGAGTGTTGAAGTGCTCGTCTCCTCGGGGCATCTATTAAGCAGACAGGAATCGTTTCCCACAGCCCGCTCTCGGCTCGTCACGGAATCAATATCGTCTTTTATTTTATGAAACGTGCTCCACATACACACACACGCACGTGTTACCGTATCCTCCCCACCACGAGTAGGGCCGCCCCGGACGAGAATAAGTGAACAAATATAAGGATAATTTCTATAATTAAAGCAAAATTTCTTCTCAATTATGTATGTTTATTTGCTTGATCTATTAAATTTGAAAGCTTTAATTAAAGTCTGTCTTCGATCGTGACATTAGATTTTCATTCAGTTAATTAATTTTGTTAAACGAAAAAAGTATATATTTTAAATTAAAGTTTTTCTAATGTAATATAATGTAGATTTTTTTTTAATAAATTAAATATTTATAAATTACATTAAGATTATGATTTTAATACTTATTTTTATACGAAAAAATAATGTTCGAAACATCCCTACGTATTACCTCTTAAATAGTCCTAATATAGCAAAGAGCCCGCAGATGTCAAGTGTGCAGCAATCCATTGACATTTTTACGAGAAGAAACTTCAAACCTTAACGCCAATTAAAATAGTTGAGTAATTTTTTGTGGCGTAGTGAGATGAATGCTAAAACACATTTGGGTCAGGAACGAAGATTAATTAGGTTCAAACTATGAAGAGCTCTGTTAATGTTAGTGTAAATACACTAAGTAAAATGTGTTTATTAAACTACAACAGCTATAACAATGGCTCTAGGGACTTAATGATAAACAATGCAGTGTTAATTACATCAGTATTATTGTACGTCATTGTGCGGACAAGCTCATTATTTACAAGCAATAAATCTATTTATAACGGCAATTAATATTACATAAGTAAGGTGTTAGATAAGCACTTCAATATAGAAATAATACAGACGTTTCTCGTGTGTTTGGCACGAGCACTGTTGATTATTAACTGTTTCATTATCCTCATTGAATTAAAAATTTGAATTTCTAAGAAAATCAGAGGTTTATATACTATTTAAAATAAGACAAAATTTCAGTAAATGTTTTTAAAATGAAAATTAAAATTAATTCAAAATGCTTTTAAAATGTTAAATAATCATTCTTTTACGGAATCTACTTTTATTTAACAACTAAACAGTATGGATTATCTTTATTAATAAACAATGAAACATTATTTTTATATATTAACAAATATATTTATTATACGACAAACAGAAAAGTAATGAGCTATAATTTGATATGTGGAATTGGAAACGAAGGACATTTTAACTTAAAGCCTCTATGTATGTGTCGAACACAATGTTAGCATAGCAAATCCGATTTTTAGACTAGGCGTCTAAAAATTGAATTATGCTTAACAATAGAAACTAAAAACTATCGTGTAACAATCCTAGCTCTTGATTTCATATTGATCTAAAATATACAGGATGACTGGTGAGTCACTATTAATATTTAAGGAGAATACTCGGTATATGATTCTTATTCGAATTATGTAAAAAAATAGGTACTTAATTTTTGACCAACTTTTCATAAATTTCAATTCAAATAAATGAAGCGTTGACACTTTTCCAGTTATGCCGGCGGCACGTGCACAGGTGTTGTACTTGCTACTTGTTCACACCTAAAAATTACCAAAGTTCACATCATTTACCTAGTCAACAAATTTGTTGCTTAAACGAGTAAAATATCTTAGTATTTTTGCCTATCCTAAGCCAGGATTAAAGTATTAAGGAGGACTGGATCATGCTTGTTTGTCCTGCTACCCTGTTAATACGTGGCGGCGTTTGGACGTAGGTAAACTACCTGTTTTGTGTCGAAAGTGCAGCTAGCTGCTAGGGAGTCCAGACGACGTGTAAATAATAAGATAATTGTTGAGTAACTTTACTTAAAAGTTTATTAATATTTACCTTTTTTTTTACAGCACTCGAATGAGAATCATGTACCGAGTATTCTCTTTAAATATTGATAGTAACTCACCATTCATTCTGTATATTAATATAATAAATTACTATTAATAAAAAAAATTATAGTACCTACTAGTTTTCTTCTCTAATACAATTGTAATCCAGTAACATTGTCATTTATATTATATATGTACATATATCATAACAAATAAAATTTGCTTTGGTGTATATTACGCGTTAAATTTTAAACCTAAATAAATATGATTCGTAGCCACAGATAAAGTAAAAAAAAATCTTATGATCTAATTTCGTAGCATGATGATTCTTCGCTTACAACATATCTTTATAGACGTCTTCTTTACCACAAAAAGCATTTTTAAATCAATTAAACAAACAAAAAAAAATTGTTTAAACACATTTGTTAAAAAAATCAGAGCCCGCATAAGCTTGCTAAAGTACACGTGGTATGTAACGGGCGCAACTTATAAGAGTAAGAACGACCATGTTGGGTTAAATCTCTCTGTCTATGTGATGGGAAAGCATCTGTAGTTTCCTACTCGCCTTTAAGAGCAGACAGCTTTTCCAGATGCCGTACCGTAAAGCATTGATCTCTCACAGCTATTGATGGATTCGAGTGAAATCTGAATATTCCGCTTGAGACTGCCTGTGGGTAAATCGCATTTAAAAAGAAAGGTAACTTTTGAATTGAATTCTAGTTTAAAATATTTCATCATTTAAATTTTATACTTTTTTAATAATAATTGACGACTGTTCTGGTGTAGTGGTGCGAGTAGTTGTACTAACGCCGCGCGCCGAGGCAGTCACGGGTTCTATTCCCACTCGGGACAGATATTTGTATTTGTGCAAAAATTTGTTTCCGGTCTAGGTGTATGTCCTTGTGGGTTTCCCTACCGTACCTCAGAGAGTACGTAAAGCCGTCGGTCCCGGCTGTTATCATAGACATCCGATAACGATCGTTAGCTATTATAGGAATTTATCCGCCAACCCGCAGTGGAGCAGCGTGGTGGATTAAGCTCCAACCCTTCTTCACATGGAGAAGAGGTTTAGCAGTGGGTGTTTTACAGGCTGATACAGTACAGTAGTAATATTAATTTCGATGCGATATAGTCCAATAGATAGAAGACATGAATCTTAACCAAAAGGGTTCAAATGCAGGCTATCACCGCTGAAATTTATAGTCTAAATTTCTTAAAAATATGTTGTAATCGGCGGCGAACGGCGGAAAAATATCGTAAGGAAACCTGTCTTGAGAAAATTCCGTGACATATCCACCAAACCGCGGTTGGACCACATGACGAAAAAATCTTCTTAATATGAGAAGCGACATTCGACCAGAAGTAGGACATTTACATGTTATTTCAGCACATTACAATTGAGTTTAAGGATATGTAAGTCTTATGGAATTAGTTATTTGACTTTTAATAAAATTAACTTGTTGCAAATAAAATGTAAAACCATTTGAATTATTTACTAAAAGCACAAATATAAAACGAAGGCCGTATTTGACAGTATATTATAAATATTAAAAAAAAATCTATTGACTCAAAATAACTTTTAAAGTGAATCAATTTTGATTTCCTTAAGAAGTCCCAAAACGAAACGTCTTTCAAACCTGAAGAAAATTCACTTCGTGCCTCTTCGACAAGTAGCGCTTCGGGGACCGAACAAAGTTCAGTCGCAAGAGCTTTAAATTCCCTAATGTTTGTCAAAACATACTTAAACCTGTCACGAAGTGCTTAAATCAATTTATTATACAGATACTCGAATTTAGAAACATGCTTATTTACTTACATATGTATATGTGCAGATTTAATGTATATATGTACATAATGTATACAATTATACATACATGTAAATCTCGTGTTCGTTTCTTTTTTAAAACCCGAATAGAAAACCGAATGTCTTTTATATTCTCATTCTTATCCACGCGGGATAATTCGGGCCCATAGGACAGGTTTTACATAATTTTATCGCGACCCTTTTGTAACGGAGTCGCGAAGTTCGTGCGAATTTATATCGATCGCAAAGAAGCGGCGAGCTAAATTAACAAACATTCAATAAATCACGGTCGGTTATACAATTTTTGCGATCGTAAATAAAAATTTGAGAAAGGGTAACGAGTTTTGAAAACAAACATTTCAATGAGTAAAAGGGTAACGGGTGCACGCCTGTCGTATTTGTCATGAACAATGTGTGGGGTAATTGTTTGACATGCAAAGCGCCGAGATCAACAGCCGCCACTCCAGCGCGAGGGAACGAAGAGACAGAGAGTGATATACAAATTACAATCCACGTACCACACGACCCTACTTACAGCTTGCATCAAATATGTATTTGCCATTTGCCCACAGCTTAGGAGATAACATTTATTCCTATGTACATATATAGCACCTACGGCCTGTTTATCTTTTTTTATATTGTCGACATAGAATTATTTTGAGGATTTCTTTATAAATCTCTATTCTTATTCAATAAATAATTATAGCATAAATTATGCTGGTCATATTGCTCTTAGATTTTTAACCTAAAAAAGTCTCTTGAATATAATAGTACCTGGGAGACCGAAATTCGCTGAGGCCGTTAGATGATTTTTACGGATTGAAATCATTGAGGTATAATGTACTAGAGTAGGCACCTCGAAGCAAATTGTTACGCTACGCATTGAGGTCCAGTGGACCACAATGTGTTAGTCAGTCTGCGACGTTCGACCCGACTTGACACGTGTTGCATAAACTATTAAAGTGGTCAAAATGCCTTCATGCATCGTAAAAAAATTTTCAAATCATTCTAGGAAAACAACAATAAGTCAAGGTGTGACATTTCATCGGTAATTAAACGAAAAACCTTTCTTTTATGCATATTTATATTATTTTATAATGTCACCAGGCAAAAGCCGCGCCGCGCCATTTTTACAAGCGTCTATCATAGATGATGTGACACAGATGTGACACATTGGTACTAGTTACTTTCCTTCTTGTTCTATGTACCCGTAGCAAAAGCTCACTAAGCTGATACTGTTTAAAGGAACATAACATAAAAATATTTTTACCTACGAAGTTAATTTTTTTTTTTAATTTCGTGTTTCTGTTTTTTTTTTTAATTATTTTTGTGTTTCTGAACTGACCAGACTAATATGTTTTTCTTTAAGAAATCTACACATTCTTTCACTTCTGTACTGTGTATTATTTAACCCAAAGTAAAGTTCCACAAAATCTTTAAACTTTATGGTTCATATAATATAATTCAATTATAATTATAATTTGGTTAAAAAATTTCGTATGACAATAAAATTCTAATAAACCATTAAAGTTATATAATATATACGAAACAACCACTGAACTTAATTTGAATCGATTGAAATTATTTCATCGTAATATGGTATATATATATAATATATTGAATCTATATAAATTTAACAATTTATTGATTTAAAAATAATTTACTGTGATTAAAAATGGTTTATACACATTCTCAATATTTTCAATAAATAATTATTTTAATAATAATATATAATGACTTATGCCGTTAGTCTCGTTACGTTTCCGCAATGTAATTCAATAGGTAGAATATAAACAATGTGACCCGTCTGCGTAATTATGTCGCATTCTATGACTCGGCCGCCTCACCCCGCGCGCCCCGCACTGCCGCACATGGTGAACAGATTTTGTTCGGATTGCGTGTTCTAGTACGTTAGTACATATTACTTCAATGATTGAAATATTACAGATCTCCAGTTTTCGTCGAAATTGTCAAAGCCGTTTACGAGCTTAAATAAAAATGCCTTGAATATTATCCTTTTATTGTATAATATAAAGTTAGTACAGGTTAAGTATACACAAGTATACATACATAGCCTGAATGTAAAATGTACTTTAAAAACACTTATTTTTTAACTTTAAAGAACTTTGATATATTTTTGTTTATATTGAAATATTTTTTAAGTTATTAATGTAAGTCGTTCACTGCAATGAATTAGTAAACTAGAATCAGCTTCCAAGAAAAAACTATATCTAAAGATTTTTTTGTTCACGCTTCACACAAAGCATATTCTTTGAAATAAACTCAACCGCATCACGTCATGTTAAACACGGAGCGGGTCGCGCTTTTCATTCTATTGCGTCAAGTCTATTACTTGCAATATGCCGTCTTTCGTATGGTCCACATTTTTTGTTCGATCGCCTAATAATTCGTCGAGCTTTTATGGCACCTCGGCGCGAGCGCAAAAACTACAAAAGCTTACAATTAGACGAGGGTCGAGCGGCTCTGCGGCGGGGCCTGCAGTCGCCAGTCACTCAGTCAGTCAGTCAGTCGCTAACACTCGCCGTGAGTGGTTACGCGCCCTTCACGCCAAACAAGTAAACAAACGAACAACTGACGTTACATTTCAGATCAAGTTCCTTTTTAAAACTAGTAAATAATCATGTCATCTTCAATAAACTATTAAAAGGAGTTAAAGTGTAAATTTATTATTATGTCAATGAACGTTAAAATGATAGTGCGGCGATGTAAGTGATAAAGATTGGTAGTGATGTTGGTTTTGAAGACCGAAGTATAGTTGTGAAGTGAACTGTTATTCGGCAAGATGACGATGAAATCACTGAAATATAGTGAGCGAGAGGATATGATGGAGGGGTTTAGCCCGGTACCTCCACCGCTGCCGCGACGCCAGCCTGTCAGGAACATCTACGCAGAACCCTTCGTAGATCCTAGGTGAGTACATACAAAATCGTTTAAACCTTAAGCTCAGCTTTATTTTTTTACCGATCATTAATTTCACAATAAAGTTTATGAAGATTAGATCCCAAAGGCACCTTTCCAAAACAGGTAATAGTGTAGCAAAGTAGAATTACGAAGTTTTTTTTTGCCATTATAAAGCACTTAGTCGCTGAAAGCACTTATACTCTACTGTTTTGATTGCGTTTAATTTTAAGATCATGATACAGTTTATGTTACATCATTTAGATTGTTTTAAGTAATTGTAAAATTAAAATTTCTAAGAAAAACTAACTTAATCTATAAAACATATCTCAAAACATCTCTTTACCGTTTACACACCAAACAATACACGCGTACACATACGTACACACACACATTACCGCTGATAAGGCCACCATGCATATAATTCTCATTATATAGTAAATTTATATAAATATAATTAATTAATAATAAATAGCTACGTTGCTATCACTAAATCAAACACGATAAAACTTTAACTAACTACAGTTATATAAAAAGAACAGATTTTTATTATTAATTATTAACGGTTAGATAAGATCAAAAGTAGCGTATTCGCTTATTTCATTTATTAATGAGGAAAATGTCAGTTCTATTGATAAGTTGAATCAATTAACGACACTTGTTTACTTTCGAACCCCATATAAAGGAAGGCAGAGTTCCCCCTATAGTTGTACACAAACGATGTGGTTCTTCAAAGTAATAATAAACTGCCTGAAGCCAGAAAACATCTATTTCATATCGTAGGACTGTATAAACATAACACAGAAACCCCACAATACTCTAAAGACCACATAGCATTATTAAAGTAAGGCTTTACACAAAACTAATTCAGAGCCACTTACTTCGTATGTCCTTCGGGAGTTCGGAGGTAAACACAATGGGAATGGCTCAAGGTTTTCGTTTCCCGAAATCCTATGGAAATAAATACATTATTATTTAACCCTGTATTTTAGGCAGAACGTATTTAATTAACCAAAATGGTCCATTGACTAACCATCAAACACACCTGACCATTGAAAAATAATATATACATACACAAAATCATGCTTCTGCAATGTTCAGTCTATAGTATACTAAAAATAAATTATAAATTTTGAATTTTATTGCTCTTTTTAATGCTATTTTAATTTTTATGCTTTCTTTTTTTGCAATATTATTATCTTGCATATTCATATTTAAGTTAATGATTTTCGGTAGAAATGACAGTATTGTGGCGGATGTGCGCCTCTATATATTCTGTCGTAAATCATATTTTTATACTTGGCGCACGTTCTGGCGACGGCGAGCAACGCGGAGAAGCTGTTACGACCATCTGCGGCACCCCAATTCGCTTTTCAGCTTAATTTCGACAGATTCTAGGACGAATCTCGATTGCTTATTACATGGTCTTCATCGAATAACAAGATATTCCCTACTATAAAAATAAAAACAATATTTAATGTTAAAAAAGTTAACTACGTTTTTTGAACACAAAAATTTTTGGTGCTCCTTAAAAGTATATAAATCTCCAAAATTAATGTATGAGGTGGTTTAATTTAGAATAGAATAAAATAAAAATACTTGCATAATACAAGCAAATTTACAATTCTTGTTAAAACTAAATTAATATACTCTTATACCTACTCTATAGAATATGCATTCTTTAAAGGAACTTTTGTATTTATAAATTAATTTCAACTATGTATGAAACAAAAAGCAAACGAAAGTAGGTAATTAAAGTAGGATATATAAGATAGGTAAAGAAATATTAAAGGTGATTTAAGAAAAAAACATTAATTTATTATCAAACCATATAATGACAGTAACTTGATACGATAGAGCGATGATCGATAACGGAAATTATATTTGAGTTCGTATTCCTTGTGTGAAGAATGTAATTTCCTTTACAATGTGTTAACAAGGTCTGAATACAAGCTCGAAGCATGTGACGGTTAAGTGCACGCAACAATAGCGGACAGATAGCATCGAGGGTGCCCTCCGACCCGTTTTTAACAAACAAAAAGTCGACTTAAAGTTAAAAATTCAAAACCTTAACGTACGCTAATATAATATTGGGTTTTTCATGTCATAGCATATATGCATGGACATGTTGCTTACAACCAATGAGTCTCATAATCATCATTTTCATCGCAAATGAATAGAATTAGTGAAGTAAATATTAAAACAGAGTAGCCTCCTCTCATATTTTCCTTTATTTTTCTAATTGATTTATTTCTTGTCAAAGTTTAAAATGGTAAGCCTGCTTATTGTCAACTTGAAAAGTTCAATATTTTTCATGATATTAAAGAATAGAGAGATAAGAGAAATATTATGCAAAATAATATCTATAGATAACTTATTAATTTATAATACAATATTGGCTTTCCATAATATTAGCTGAAAATTTGATGTACCTGTAACTATAATAACTCTGTTACTGTACCTATTCGATTCTGTCTTCATCTTAACAATGTCATAAATCTCATTACAATTTTGGCCCAATTAAGTCATCATTCGGTGGAACATTATTTACAACAAAACAAAAAACATTTATTATATTATATTAATATTAACATAGTATATTTCTGTTCTGTTAAACTTTTTTCAAAATTATTAGTTCAAAAATGAATTAATAGTTTTGATATTTCGTAACATTTGTTTTATTTTATCACACTCTGTAATAAAATAAAACAACTTGTAAAATGTAGCCTTGTAAACTCTACTTGTAAAATGTAGCCAAAGATTGTTTTCTGAACTTTGAGATTTCCTTGAGGATTTTTAATTATTAAAGTAATATAGCTTCATGATAAACTTAAGCTCTAAATTAATTCATAATATGGTAGTAACAATTTAAATTCTCCTTCCATCCCATTCCAGTTTCATTAGTAAAATGCTTAGAATAGGAACACAATACACTACTTAAACTATTTTTAGATTGTAAAACACTTATGTATCTCAATTTCCTCTCAATGTTATACATTATTTCAGTCTATAAGACTGTAATAAGGCACCAGCAACGATCCCTGCCATCTATTAGAGTATAAAATTTTTTAAAGATCAATATTAATAATGTGCATTCAAGAATAAGTATCTTGTCTTGTTCTTAGATTATATAGACATGTATATAATCTAAGGTCTTGTCTTAGTTACGACCAAAATCATCGAAGTGTGTGAGATTTGAGGTAGAAATTTTGTATATTCAAACGCAAGTTCGCCCAAGCAAGAAATAATTTCCACAGAGTCCGGACAGTGCAAACACCGTTCACACATCAAAGTCCAATACAAACCTGAAACTTAGTTAATAGCGTTTGGCGATCGCTCGCTTCACAAACGTTCCCTATCATTTGATTTATTCAACCGATCAAACGCTGTCCGTAAACTAGTTACAAGATTTTGTCAATATAGTAAAACAATAAAGCGTATGTAAATCACAAAATGAAAATATAAAATAGTGTATACAGTAAGCAATCTGATTTTAATTTTATAGTAGGTATATAAGTCTGTACATCTTACATATATATATATATATATATGTAAGATGTACAGACTTATATATATGTAAGATGTACACTATATATATATATATATATATATGTAAGATGTGCAGCACTTTTAAACTTCAATTATAGTACAATTACAATTACACTTGAACTCTTCAAAGGCAGTATCACAGAGTACAGTGATAGATTGTTTTGAAGTCTCGGACTACGTCTTATTAATAGGCCGAATAATTAGAGGAAACGCCTCATCAAAATGTTCCGTGTGTCCCGAACGGGCGGTATATGAAAGGGGCATTGAGTGAGCACTGCACGCAGTAACAACTACCCAATACAACTTGTCCAGGATATTCAATTATCTTCTTTGAACGTTAATGTACGATATCAACACAATCATTTCGTTAAGCTAAATCTTCGTGATTGAATCGGTCATAATTGGTCTGCTTAGAAAAATCCATTACAGTGACGTCACTAGTATCTGGAAACACCACTTGAAAGTGTGTTTCAACTTTTACTCTTATTATAAATAATAAAGAAAAGGTTTACGTGTTTCTAACATTATAACTGTCAAAATAAACTTAAAAAAACCTAAGCCGGATTAACAAATATTCCAATGTCACGAAGTTTATCATAAATCTTTCATAGATATGTCGATCAAAAATTTACATTCCCACTGAGTTCCAATGATAGCACACTGACAAAAATATAATGTCACAAATAATAATCCTTAAAACTTATCTTTGCTTGTTTTTGAGAACAAATGACTCTACGTTTGAATAATTTACCCGGTGAGGTGAGGCACTGAACACAATGACGCGGCTGTAATAGTTTCCGTTTTGAATAAGAGATGCCTATTGTCTCTACAATATTGATTGACTTTGTTTTCTCCGAGCTTTGTAGATATGCATTCTATCTTTGTGGTAGGAACCTACTGTACCTATATGTATATTATTTTTATAGCTTGTTCACTCCACCCGTTCAATAATATACATAATATAAAACAATACTTACTTTTATTATTATTTATTTAATATTACCCAACTTAAGTACCAGGCCATAGTTTTAATTAGTTTATTTTTATTGGTCATTTATATTCTTGATAAGATTTTAAATCTTAAGCATTGTTTTCAGTTTTGGCGTGATATTCATAAAGCGTTTCTACTTACATCAATTAGAATCAAATATAAGTCTTACAAACTTTTTCGGTAAATCTATTTAAATTTCATTAAAAAAACATAAGCAAATGAAGATACAATTTCTATAAGATTTCACAAGAATGTAAATCAAATCGTAACTGAAGTATTGTAGGAAGTTTATAAAAATAACAATAGGTGCGCAAGTTATCGATTTCATTTACCGAGTTCCTTTATATTGCCATATTCGAAAGTTCACTGAACGCATTCTTGAGTAATCATGAATATCTAAATTTAACTTATAATATTTTGTCATGTCAGATGCATTCTGGATCAGTGACAGTGACACAGACTGTATCGGTAGCATCTGGTCCGTCACAAGGATATATTGTAGCTCGTCAGATCACCGGACGCTTATCGGCGGAGTATTTTAGTCTAACCCGTTTTAAAATAAACAAACAGTCGATGTCGTACTGTCCGAATAAATACAGACTCACTTTGACACTACCTCCTATAAATAACGGTAATGAATAGGCAGCTGGTATGGCCTCGGTAATATGTAATGTCGACGATTCCTTCCTTCGATTTATTTATTTCCTTATTTGAATATTTATGTTTTGAAAAGTCGACAGGAATATTTGGGTTTCTATAACGTTACTGTAACATTTTAACAAAGTATAATTTATAGGATATTTACACAATGTTACTTCATTTTATTAATTTAAAAAAAAAGTATTTACCCACTATAAAAAAAACTAAAAGTACTACATTGAACTAAGATTTACGTCTACGGTAGAACTTAGTTCTAAATGTAACATGTTTGCTGAGAGTTAACTGCGCAGACCACACAGGATGGCTCCATTTGTCTAAGATCAACTCCCCGAGAGATAACAAACGTGCAACGCTCTCTGTTCTATGCTACACTTATCTAAACACTTAACACACCATACACAAACAAAACAGCGCCTTAACTCAACTTTTTTACCACGAAACGCCTTTTCTTTTAACCTTTAAGACTTCGCGGTACCTTGTAGGTATGTACTTCGCGTGTCAAGCCCCTTTGTTTGTGCCCGGAAATTCATGCATTTTACCGCAACGTCAGTTAAAGGAAGACACATACGTTGGTAGAGAAATGTCTTTTCAGTTTAATTTACGAGACAAGACCACTTTAACCATAAAACGAAAAGAAGAAATCTCGATATGCACGTCCACTAGGTCAGCAATAAACAAAATGCTTTAAACGAGCTAATACATTATGACCTACGAAAAAGAATCGAGAAAACGAAAAAAAAAACCTATTATGACAAGTACCTAAGATAAAAGCTGTCGACAAAATCTTTCTAATAAAAGTTTTGGTCTTGTCCAAGGTACACGTCATCGGGCGTGACTAACGAATGGCTCGCCCTACAGACCCTAAATTCCGAGTCGTAAGTATCATTGAGACGACAGCGCCGAGCCAGATATCTACGAAGGTTAAATATTTCTAACTCTAATCGAAGTTCCATATGTAATTAGAGACACCAATAATATCGGACACACGATATACATTAATCCCTGTAGATTTAAAAGGTTTAAAGCGTCAAGGCTTAGGTATGTCCCATTTCTTTACATATGGGACCACAATAGAATTTATTGTATTTTTTCGTCCTTTATAATTTTATTGTCTATTAAGATACTTAGGAAGTTCTAATTTTTTTTTTTTTTTGATTGTATTGTAATTTTTTGCATAAAACATAAGTAATATTTATTTTTAAAAAATTTATTGATGATTTTTATACTTAAATTTTATTCCTCTTTTAACAACAATATTCATGTTATTCAGATTGTATCCCATTAGTGAACGTAACAGTCGTTAAATGTGTAAATATTTATACCGCAAGAAATACCAGCTTAACAATTCTATCGATCTATGGAGGGAAACCAATGACCCAATACCCTATCATTTAGTTGCGCCGGTCAACCGTGGAATGATGCCTTGTGCGACCACTGTAAGTACTAAAAGTAAATCGCCCTAAGTATACGAACTAATCACACTTTAAAGTGATTATCCCTTACTAAAATAATTCGTTTTGTTTTTTTCTATCAGCTAATATTTCTCATATTTTTATGGATCGTTTATTCATAATATTCTTGTACCCTTACATGACTTGTAACTTAACGTTACATGAAATGAATTTTATTATAAATTGCGAGTTGTTTTAACGGTGTGATTTTATATTTATATTGAAATCGAAACAGACCGTGTTTAATTGATAAAATATGACGCATGGAATTGTCCTTTAATAAATTTCACGGATCATAAGTATAACATTAAAAAAAATGTATATGAGAACAAAATTCAATAAATTTCAATTGAAAATGGGGTCCTTGCGTATCTTGTGGGACAGAGCTAATGTACTGCAACCGTGACTTTGCGCTCCATTTCTCTCGACTTATTTGCTCGGGCTATTTCTACGTTATGGTTTTACATTAAGAAGTGAAATAAAATATATTAAGTAATTTGCACTTAAATCAAACATCCCTTTACTCATTTCAAAATGTCATCTTTACATTACCTCCCACTACTTGCGACTGCATTTTTATTGCATTTTTATTATAATGTGGTTCTTATTTTGAATGTCAAGTTAACTATATATGGGTTGTAAAATTTTACAGCTCAACTTCAAATTAGCTAGTACAATAATGTCAGCTATTATTTTGATTTTATTATATTTTATAGAGATTTAAAATTAATTAAAAGATAGTATTTATAAATTGTAGATTTTTTTACATTTTAAATATAACATGTTGCTTATAGTCTATAAAAGATAGGTAGTAAGTAGGTAGGGTTGGAATGTGATAAAATTTTTCAATCAAGCAACCGACAAAAAATATTTACATTATAACCCGAGGCAGCAGGGAGGACAATATTGTGGAAGGATGCGAAAGGCGCCCGCGGCGTCGGCACGGGCCTTCCGTTTCTTTGTGCCTCCTCCGAAATAATATTGAACTCGGGGTGAAATACGACCGGCCGGCTCGCTTGCGAAACCGTTTTTCCGTTTCGCTGAACAATAGCAGCGTTTAGTTAAGAACTGCGTTTTGCACTGACTCGAAACGCTGATCGTTATCTAAAAAATTCATTTCCACGCCCATAATTTAAAACGCCTACCAATTATTCCTTTGTTTATGACGTCAGATTTTAAAAATGATTTTGACCAATTCAAATTTATAAATGATGCAACATGAGTATAAAACACTTTTAAATATCACTTTATCTAGTGCACGCCATTCTTACAGAAGTTATCGGCATTTTTAAATTTTCATTTCATTAGCATTTCCATAATAATCTCTTCAAATAACAACTCCGTAATAAACGGTTATCGTCATTGCGTACGGTCTCACCGTTAGGTATAGAAATGGGAAATATTCGCCTCTCTTAAGCTAGGCGTTTCCTCGTTCGGTTAATGGAAAATTGTTTATTACTATCAAGTTTCTGCGCGTGAACACGATTATTTACGTGCGGGTCTCCACAGTCTGCGAATGGACAGTAATTGGCCGCTTATTCAGTATCGCTTCCATTCATTCTTGCGATAATACTGCCCGAAGCGCATTATAAACGCAACCAGCTTGTTAGATAGCGCTGCATGAGCTTATTTTTCAATGTTACACGCTTTTTGTGTACGATAAACAATTTTTATAACAGTTCTTCATTGCCTTTTTAAAATATGCATTGTACTTAGTATTATTTTTGAGTTAAAATTATTAAAAAAAAAAAAAAAAACTATTTTATTTTATAGCTAATTTCGAACTGAATATACTCCACCAATTTCATTTATTACTTCCGTCGCGAGATGGATTTCTAGGAAAATGATGTTTGCTAAATTTATCCTTGTGTGCGAACTCAGTAGGCGCATACCACTCTCTCCCATTCATGAATCAACTTCAACGTTACCTAACAGAACACGAGGCGACTAAAACAAACACGGTGCTATGAGGGTTATTAATAAGACAAGTGAGTTCAACGATTTCCAGAGTACCGTATTTAAATTCTGACATCTTGCGTTGGATTGCACAAAATGCGAATTTATTGCTTCGTATTACCTACGCATTTAACAAGACTTATATGAACTGACAAAAAGGGTAAATTTATGAGCCCATTAAATAACATACATACACATACCATTTTATATGGTTACTTTTCCATATAAATACTATTTTAATCGAATGCTATGTTTTTTGATCGTTAATATAATTACTATGTTTTATTTTTTCGATTATCTAAATCTCTAATTAGAAGGCCGATTTAACGAATGTATTTCATTAAAATAATCTGACGTGATTATAGCTAATCGATACTTTCAAGCCATACTTATTTAAATACTTTTATACATTAAAATGATTACTTTATCTTATTACATTACGAGATATCTGGTAGAACGATGCGATTCAAGTATTACGTCAAACATGAGACATTCCCTCTTTCGCCCACATGTATCTATTATGTTAAGAAAAGATTGGTTAAAATGATAAAATAAATATTTTTTTGTGAGCCCGCTACGTCGCTGTCAAACATTGATTGACAGTAACAATATTACATTTCGATAACTTGCATACTTTAAAATGTCGTTAGACCAAACATTGTCGTAGAAATTACTAAATTTACCACCTATAGGTACAGAAGAACATTTAATTTTAAATGTTTCGCTACTGAGTACTAAAGTTGGTGGCGGAAATTGATAGAACAGACACCAATGTTACAAATTTTACTTTAAATTGAAGGCTTTCTTATATTTTACACCGTGACTTGCAGCGATCAGATCGGAGGGAGGCGCGTTCCACGAATCGACTTACGAATTCACGCCGATCGATACCACTGACTATTTAGGAATTCTCTTTGTACATATAATGTTCTCGCCTATTACAGTTAAAAGTTTAATATACTTCTCATAGAATAATAGATATTCTTTGTTACCATTCTTCACCTTACTATGAATAATATTACAACAGTCTATCTTCTAAATAGTTTATACAATGAATTAATTTTAACAATCCACACCGCCATGCGCCATCATCATTGAACCTTCGCCAATATGTTATTAATGTTCCCTATACAATTCACATAGTAATTGCTCTTAAGGCTTCCAGCATATAGACAACATGGTGAATAATAAATGACTCATTGTAATATTATCGTTAACAACTTCACACAATATGTATCTTTCTATATGTATCACAATATGTTTCTATCTATACTTGTACGCGATCGTTCATTTCATTCAAAAGATATATTTTTACTAACTTAATTATGTTTTTAATATTTTATCCGTAAAAGATAACGTAGCGCTTGCCAAGAAATTTGGTGCAATCATATATAGTTACCAGCCGCGAACCTATATTTAAGGGCACGATGCAATAAAAACACATCGCTCGTCGGTCCATTCCCGCACGACTGTGCAAGATAAATGGACGGCACAGAGAGACCGCAGTGAAGAAGACGCGTTCTCACGGCCCGTGCCTGCATTTTTCTTTTTTGTTTTATCTGGTTTCCGAGTTAGAGGTCGACCAGCCTGCTTGAAACTAGAAGTGACCGCTGCACGCGCGATTATAACGATAAAAACTGTGCGACTGCGGTGGGACGCGGACGTCTAACGAGTTCCTATCCTACCTGTCGTGAGCACGAAGGTGCACTCACTGTGTCGCTGATTTATTTTCTTCTTTCTTTTGACTATTTATGAAAACTGTATTTACCGGTTTACCGGCTTAGAGATAACTCTGCAATGTTACTTTTTTATTTATCGTATAATAATGACGTATTAGAATCGTAAAACAAAAATATAGTGATTTGAGTATATAAACTGCGAAATCTCGCTCTTATTAGACACGTCTCTACGCTGCACAGCACCTCATTATTTACCGCTTCATTAAGAGCTCACTCGACGAGAGCCTGTCAAAATCCTAACGAACACCCGTCTGTCGTCCGCTTGACGTAATGCAGCGATGTCCTACAATAGTCACTGTCGTCGACTACGTTAATTGTCTTAGTTTCTCCCTCGCACATGTCTAACGATATTTTAACGTGTCATAACTAAAATTATAATTTTGCTCTAAAGTTCTTTTTTTTTAATATATATTTAGAACTAACTTATTACTGATTGTATACCACATTATTACTTTAAACAATAATGGTACTTCATCTCATTTTGGTAATGCGCGGAAATGATGTACTTGCTACGTAATAGCACCCACAGAGATTACGAACTATAAAAAAGCTAATAACTATTCATGTAACAAAATCAATTTTGTATACAGTTATAAATGGTCGAACAAAACGATAAGTTCATACCAAAATTACATAACAGTTACTAAAAAAATTATATTTTTAGTTCTTAATCCAATTATTGTAGTAATGATAAAATATACTCGGTAAGTTAAGCATATTTCGACCATTGACGACTCGCGCAGTTTCACTCGTTTCGGATGTCATTACTTGTCATATATCTACAGCTATTGTTTTGCTACTATGAATCATTTTTGTGATATGTTTTAAAGGGTTTAACATTTCTCGATAAATAGGATTTCTAGCTTAATTTTTTTAATCGTTTCAGTCCCAACCCAACTTAGGGCACAAACAAATAAACATCTGAACGATCTTATATAGAAAAAAAAAACTTAGTTATACTATAATAGTAAAGAAAATAATTTTAGCTTCAAATATATATACATCCTCGCTTCAAATACCTATTAAGGAAAAATAATAGCAAACTACATTTACGAAAATATTTCATATACATGCATCATTCTCGCTAAACAATTCGTATTTATTACATAATATATTTTTTGCTTATCCCTTTGTCTACAGGTCATTATAGTAGCGTCAGTTGGTAAACGCGTCGGACGTCTCGAGACCATATGTTTTAACTTTAAATTCACTTGACAGCGAGCTTCGGCTAATTGATTAATGGTTTCTTGAGGCGGACATTTCAAATGCCCGATTATCGTTTTTTGTCGGTGCATCCCTGATAAAGATAGGTTTTGATTGCGTTATAAAATTTCACCATATGGCGTGGAACATTGATTCTCACTGAACAGTTGTTGCGTTGTTAAAATAAATTAGAACATGCAGGTAGATAGTATTATGAAAGGTTTATGACCTGCAATTTAAAGCTTATTTATAAAAAAGTGGGAGAAAAAAAGAAATTGAATCTCTTGTACAATATGTCATTGACATGACATATAAATAAACTAATTTACATGGATACTTTTTATGACCAAAATAAATAATATTTATTCTGGTTGTAACATGGTTCTTAACATGAAGATACCATAAAACGTATGTTTTTAATGATTTATTTCTAAGTATAAGCACATTCATAACTATTTTTTTTTATTCCCAACAGGATGGGCGGTACTGGCATGTCGAGCGGTATGGGCGGCGGTACGTTAGGCCACTGCCAGCTTGCCAACCAGCCGCTAGTGATGCCAGTGTTCCCGTTACGAACCAGCCAGCCTAGTCCCGTTCCGGTATACTCCCCGTCTCGCTTCCACATAGACAAGCGATGTCAACACCGATGCACGTGGAAATGCCTAGCAATAGCCATGATATGTCTCTGCGTCATCCTGGCGGCAATGCTCGCCTACTTTATAGGTAAGTTATCTGATAGAAATATTGATAAATAGCTAACACGATATTCGAATTTATTACTTTCAACTAGTAGGTAGGTACAACCCCTAATAGGTAGAATAAAATCACATGTCAAAAACACATAACACAAACGCACAGATTACGACAAACACATAATATAAATAATATGTGACCAATACAACCAAAACATTTTCCATGAGCGCTAATTGAATCTACTTTATTGAATTTAATGTAGTGGTAAATCTGGTTGCTGAGACAACTTTGCCGATGTTTCGTAATTAGGTATGTACTAAATCTAAAATTTTCTATTAAGCTTAGATATTCGTCTAAATCTAATGGTTCTTGCCTTCGTTACACTTTCATTCAACAGATGGAGGCAAATAAATAAAGGTTTTAAAATGTTATTATATAGTTTTTACTGCACATTATAATAAATTAATAATATTATAATAAATATACATTATTAAAAAATGTTATAAAATGTTTATCTTTGGTGTACTAGAGATTAATGTACAATTTATGTACACCTTTTTAAAATTTTACTACTTCGTTACTTTTTTCATTTGAAACTTAATAAAACGATTAAATTAAATAAAAAATACGTTAAAGTTTCAATATTTAAAAGGAATAGTTATAAAAATGAGTAAAATAATATTTTATGATAAAATAGTAAAGATCTAGTTAAAAGTATTTTAACCTTAAACTTGTATTGCTTTTTAAGCACTTTTACATTACCTATTACAATTTCGATATTAATTACAACATGAACTAAATTAATTATTAATATTAAATATTAGAAACAACTTTTAAAAATTTTACTTTTATTTCTAATTCTTCAAGTGCTGAACGTGGAGTGGATGTATATAAAACGCGTAAAATTTTTCAAACATAACTGTATACGACAATGTTATACCTATTTTAATCAACATGGAATAATATAAATGGTTAACGATTGTTAAAACAAAACGTACACAATATTATATTTCTAATATATTATCTTTCGATCGCAGCGGGACATTAGGATTGTTAGTTAGAAAACATTTTATGAACTCGTTCGGAATGCAGTTTAAATCATTATATTTTATTTTAATAATATCGGACTACATGTATTATGTTTAATTAATCATACATTATATGATACATGTATCGATGAGAGATTGTAATGCTTTAAATCTTCTAAAATCACTTAATCAAATAGACTTACGCAACGAACTTCTTTATTAATTACATTTATTTGTATACGTCGTTACTGTAATTGCTTAGTAGACAAAACTCTCTAGAGAAACACACCAGAAATTCGAAAGTAACTAATTATGCATACAATGTCGTTATAAAATTCAGTGCTATTATTAATAAAGTTTGGTAGGGTTGTGAGTGACAATTAAACGAAATTACGAGGACCACTTCACTTGAACGTGACTCGCATTGGCAACATTCCTAATGTAACGAACTTTTATTCATATGTAATTTGAAGGCTAATAGACTAGTGATATATTGTATTCATTAAAACTACAATTAAAAATGTGTAACAAAAACAAAAGGGAAAAGAATTGAAAGTATACACTTAGGAGATCGTTTGAAATTTAACGATTTGCAGATAAAATTACTTCAAACCACGGGAAAATTGTTGAAGTAGTTACACAACACAGGGGTATTATTTGTACACATTTATTTACATGCTTAAATAAAAGAATAATAGATATAAAAAATAAAAAAAAATTAACGACCTGCTAGGTATATATTTTCATTTATTAAAGCCCAATACTTTGTTGTACATACGCTTAAAGCCATATCCTGCGGCGATGGATTTCCCCCAATAAGGGACAGATTTAATCTTTTCTGATTGGAAATTTATCCAAAAGGAGCGGCGGATTACATAACGTGTCGCCTTGCGGCTACAATCTGCAGACTGCATTGCTAGGTACATACTGCATCGCTGTTATATACAAGTTGTATTTGATTCATATTTTTCTTATACTTGTATTTTATATTCGTTATAATTAAATTCGTAACTATTAAAATTAAGTTTTAAATAAGTGTTTGAATAAAGATTATTATCTATGCAATAAAACATAATAGTAAAGTTTCATTTGAAACACTAATTTCGTATACAAATGAATTGATCAAACATCGACGCTGCAACGAAAACAGACGTAAACCATTAGACTTTCATCATTCTTTGTTTAGATCTCCCATCCGACATTCACAGAGAACGCTATAAAAAATAAACAAACATCAGAAAAATATAAATGATGCGCCTAACCTGAAGCTACGCGGTGCGTGCCTCGGGGCCTCGCTTCTGTGTTAGAACGGTTATAAATTATCTTATACTCCACGTCTCTTACAATTTTTCTACGGATATATTATCATATCGCAGTTTCGGTTTACGTCCAAAACGACGATTCGTAATTTGAGCAATTTTTGTTTTACTTTGATCAAATAAAATTAAATTACGATCTTATCGAAAAAATTATATATTTGAAAACTGTAATCTGATTTCTGTAAGCACTAAATAACTTGTAATTATAGAGGTATGAGAACAATAAAAAGATTATATCAATCCCATTAGCATTGAACGTTCGCTCCGATTCCAAGCTAAGCAAAAAGACATTAATTAATGGATGACACATTGCGATAAATTATTGGAACCGATTTAATAATTTGGGTTCCGTAATAAGAAATATATTATTTTTTAGTATGATGCATTTGGTAATTCATTTGCAGTATATTTATGAAAATAAAACCAGACAATCTTCTCACAAAAATTTGAGAGATTTTAAAAATAAAAACTGGCTTGTTTTGAAGTTCCCTTTCGATGAATATTCTTATTGACTAAAAAAGTGGTGGCTGCAATCTGTCTATTTGTGTTCGTTTATAAAACACATGTTATTACTAAAATATAAACAAATACAGTGTCTAAGAGGTCGTTAAGTGTAAAACTGGAGTTGATGAAACTCTTTTTAAGTTTTACAATATACTATATGTCAGTTGTAAAGTATCTTAACTAACTGAACGGTTTTTCTTTTTTTTATCAGAACGTTAGAGGCTTGCGGACAAAATCACACTCATTTTTATCCAATGTGATAAACACCAATTATGATATTATCTGTCTCACTGAAACTTGGTTAAACTCCGACTTTTTTAGTAGTGAATATTTCGATAGTAGGTATAATGTGTACCGCCGGGATCGAACCGGGCGGGCCGTGTCGCGGGGCGGAGGTGTCTTGGTAGCGGCTCAACGTGAACTGAGAGTAACGCGCCGGGACGAGTGGTGCGCGTCGTCTCTGCACGAGGAATTGTGGCTCACCGTGTCGCGGCCCGCGGCCGCGTTGCCCACGCGTCGATCCCTTGATCGCCGCGTATCGAGATCGAGCCCGGATTTACACATCGCATGCGTTTATTTTGCTCATAACAATGATCACTACAATTCTTTACAATCTTTTTTTGATAACGTAGTAATATTAATGCAAAATAAACCAGATGATATCTTCATCTTACTCGGTGATTTTAATATATCGTATGCCTCGTGGATCTCACGGGCTGATTGTTTATACTTAAATTTAGAAATAAATGACGATAACGTCGTCCGCCTTCTGTCGGATTTTTTACATATAACTAACTTACATCAATTTAATTCGTGCTTTAACGTTAACGGGAGAATACTTGATCTTGTTTTAACCAATGCAACATGTTCAGTAGACTCTTGCTTAGTCCCACTAACACCTGAGGACATTCATCATAAAGCACTTGATATATCTCTTGACATTAATTTTTCGTCATATTTACACACACTAGCACAAAGTGACTGCGCTAGACCGATTTTTTACCGCGGTGACTATGAAAATATACGCAAGGCATTGTCTGAGGTTGACTGGGCAGTGCTGGAAAATCTAAACACTGAAGAATCTGTTTCTTACCTATACTCAATTATTAATAACTTAATTCTAAACCTCATACCACATAAATTATTGTCAAAAAATATAAATTATCCTCCCTGGTTTTCAAAAACTTTGATAAAAATCATGAAACAAAAACAAAAAATCCACAAACGGTGGAAAACTTATAATAATCCTCTTGATAAATTAGAATTTAGTTTTTTGCGAACTAGAGTGCGTAAACTAGAGGCGGAATGTTATAATAATTTTATATCCCTTGCTGAAGATAAAATACATACTCACCCTAAATATTTTTGGACTTTCATGAAATCTAAGTTTCCTGTGAATACAATTCCAGACCAGATGTCATATAATGATGTCACATCCGACAATGGCGTCTCCATATGCAATCTTTTCAATAATTATTTTAACTCAGTTTTTGTAACACCCGACAACAGCCCTCCTTCAACTCTTGTACACTCACGCGTTACCCCAGTTAATTTGTCTTCTGTTGATATCACCGAAAAAAATGTTTTTAAATTACTAGATGAAATTGACGTCAATAAAGGCAGCGGTGCTGACCTTATACATCCATTGTTTATCAAGAAATGCTCTAAAGAATTGACATTACCTTTGACTATTATCTTTAGAAAATCCGTCTCTGAGGGGCATTTTCCCAATATATGGAAAAAAGCTCTTATAACTCCTATTTACAAAAATGGTGATATACACTTAATTAAAAATTATAGACCAATAAGTAAATTAAACATATTTGGTAAGATTTTAGAGAAAATAATTACAAAACAAATTACAGATGCTATTTATCAACATATCTCAGAAAATCAACACGGTTTCAACAGGGGTAGAAGTGTCGATACCAACTTACTTACCTTTACTGACTTCATTCTGAATAAAATTTCTTCTGGATGGCAGGTTGATGCAGTGTATACGGATTTTTCAAAATGTTTTGATAAAATTAACCATAATCAATTAGTCACAAAACTTCAGATTCTTGGTATACACGGCGATCTCCTCCGATGGATAAAATCTTATCTAAATAACCGTAGCCAAGCAGTAGCTGTGAAGGGTTACACCTCTAACTTTCTCCCTGTGCGCTCTGGGGTTCCCCAAGGATCCCATTTGGGACCTCTCCTATTTATTTTGTATATCAACGATATTAGCTCTTGCTTCAACAGCTGCCAGCACTTAATCTATGCTGACGACACCAAAATCTACAGGGCAATAGCATCAGTTAGCGACTGTCAAAGTTTACAATATGATTTAAATAATTTCTTTGACTATTGCTCAAAAAATCAGCTGTTTTTAAATATTGATAAATGCAATATAATAAGTTTTACTCGTAAAAAACATACGATTACATATAATTATAATATAGCAGGTGTACCTATCAAACGTGTGACCTCTATGAGAGACCTGGGTGTTATTCTGGACTCCAAACTATCCTTCAACTTACACATTGATAATATCTGTAAGCGTGCGTATAAAAACCTTGGAATGATCCTCCGTACAGGTAGGCCTTTCAAACGTGTGAGCACTTACAAAACATTATACTATTCATATGTTAGGAGTATCCTAGAATTTTGCAGTGTTGTATGGACCCCACAGTATCAATCTCATATTTATCGTTTGGAGAGGATCCAACATATTTTTCTCAGGTCACTTTACTACAGAACTAATATATATCACGAAAATGCCTTGAGGTCTCGTGAGAAATTTAATGTTCCTACTTTATCAAATCGACGGTTATACTTGGATAGCATATTCTTCATTAAAATTCTTAAAAACATTATAAAATCTCCTAATTTATTAGAAAAAGTAAATTTTAACGTTCCGCATCATTCTGTACGTACACGTAATCTTTTCCACATACCCTTTGCCCATTCTAATTACGCTAGACATACGTTTTTCAGACGAGTACCTAGATTTTACAATAAGAAGTTGTCAGACATAGACCCTTTTTCTAATTCCATCAATAAAATTAAAAATTTAGTTAAGTCAAAATTGTATTAAATAATCATATAAGTAATTTTTTGTTTGATATTTTCTCTGTTTATTATATATTGGCCATTTCTGTGTAATTGTCTTGTTGAAAGATTTATAGAAGAATGTAAGATACACTTTTTATTTTTTTTTTCTCTTTGTAATATTTTTTGTACCAAACTTCTTCATATTGTAGCTCTATAAAATATTGTTATCTTTAATGTACCTTATGAACCTCCAGGTCTTTTTTACACCTATATTATAGTGTATATACATATATTTTCTTTATATATGACTGTATGTGTTCTAAATAAATAAATAAATAAATAAACATATTAATAAGTCATACGAAACTTTTTGTTGTAATCGTACATTCGTTTCAAAACGTAATCGAATATAAAACAAGTTTGTTGATGACTAACTTTTCATTCATGTATTTATTGACACCATTAGATCGACCGCTCTTCTATTTTAAGATAAAAGTTCTAACCACAGACGAATTAAAAACATCGCAAAAATAACATCAAAGTCGAATCGACGGCTAGAAAGGTAACTATATCTAACCTACTTACAGTTCACGCATTCAGTCCGTTCGTTGTAGTCTATAAAAACTTACTGGAGATCTTTTGTGTGACGTCTTATAAACACACATGATATTGCGGAGATGGCCTTGTATTTTTATAAAAAAATAGTTAAACTTCTATATGCTGATCTTGCTGATGTAGGTGTATTTAAACATTTGAGGGTAGAATGGAATAATCCACAACCACATCAGCCTTTGGACGTCCACTGCTGAAAATAGGCCTCCCCCATCATCTCTGGGCGGGTTTGCCGATACTTGCCACGCTTGGCAGACGACTGCCCACGACCATCCTGGTTGGTGTACAATTATTCGCACCACTATGGCCTTAGTCACATTTTACGAGACCTCGACAAGAAAGAGGTCGAGACTATTCTTCTCTGCCAGTCACCGCACGACACACAAATATAATAAATAAATTTTATAAGTTTTAAGATATGTATATAAATATGTTTAACATACACACACGGTCGTCTGTTCCTAAGGTAGGCAACTCCATACCTGTGTTTTAGGTAACAGCCGACTGATACACATTTTTTTAAATAAATATACATATAAATAATACATATATAAATAAATATATACTACACTCAGACTCGAGGCGGGAATCGAACCCACAACCCTGGATCAGAAAACAGGGCTACTGCCAACTGCGCCAACGGGCCAATTGAACAATGTACTTCTATTTTTTTTTTAATCTAACTATGCGACTAATTCCTATACAATTCGAATTAGTTATATGGTGAACTGCTATACTCCTTTGGGTTGTACGGTGATATTATATAACTCATAATCTATAAATGGATTTTATAATGCAAAAAAAATTGTTAAATCGAACCAATAGATCTTGACTGACGATTTCAAACAAACTATTTATCTTTATAATGTGAGTGTAATTTTTTTAAAACTTTAAATAACTTCTACTATGAGTATAATCTAATGTGTATCTATGTATGTATATATAGTGAGAAGCAAATAATAATTATGTTGCTGGCTGCACCACGAAATTTATGTCAAAACCATCCTATAATATCATGCAATAATTCATTTTTATTTCTCTTTCTATTATCCTTCTTCGTCTTTGGCACACTAACCGTATACAAAATGTAGAGATACTAGCGATGTAAGCAAATTGCATTAATAAATTTCTATACAAACTGGTAACGTTCATTACAATACATTCATCTAAATCAAATATTTAAAAAAAAAAACTTGGTCTTGACATAATCTCAGGTCGAAGTTGTAAAGCTAGTTGTAAAACTAACATACTTCTTTGCTCTTCCATCATTAGCCTTAGTGCTATTTTTTTTTAATAATACATTATTTTAAATAATACAAATAAAACATTCTGTACATATACAGCATACTTTTCTATAAAAGAATAAGTCCATGTATTCAATCAAAATATAACTCCAAGTGACCTAATTAAACTGAAACTAATCTAAATATGATAAATGTACCTTTATACTTCAGTAGTGCGATTTATCGAGATAAAGTTCGAAGCTGTATTACATTTAAAGTACGTTAAAAATTTCTTAAAGATTTTAGTATCGGAAACTAATTAAATACATCGAGTTAAAAGATTTTATTCAATTCCGTCGACCGCAAAGAAATCTTTTCCATTGTAAAATACTATATCCACTTAATAGTAATGCGGACGTGTTTATAGGTGCTTAGTCGAGAGAAAGTCCGAGAGTAGAGTTGAAGAAAAATAAAACTTAAATTTTCTTCATTTCTTAAAAGTATCGTAATGAATGTGATATGTTTTAAGTCAATGGATCTTATCGTATCGGATCTCGTTTAGATATGCATTAAATTTTAGGGACAGTAGATAAGCCGTGTGTCGCGTATTGATGCGCCGGCACCGGGTCCACTTTAAAACGATACACGTTTTTCTTAATTGAATGACTTATAAACCTTCAAATTATCACATTGAGATTTCGTCAAGATATTTTCTAATCTAACGGAATACCACGGAAAAGAAGGTGGCATATCTTCTCCATACGTATTAAGTACGACAGTTATTTGTGTCATTAATCGCGCTGTTCTTATAAACAAATTGATTTTACTCGTATGTAATTTTTTTTAATTTATTAAAATATTTAGTATCGTTTCGTAAAATAATAACTATTGTTAAGCCATATATTTTCTATAGTTATCCAAACGAAGGGCACTATTAGTGTTTTTAAATTATTTTATTCTTATTTACAAGTATACAATTATCGTATAAATTACGCGGTAACTGAAAATAGAATTTACTTTTAAACGTAAAAACAGTAAAAGTTTCTTGATTTGATGGTAGAGAAGTTAAAACTAGGAAGAAGTAATTAAATTTTACGAGCAAACTTAAAAAAAAGAAAAAACGTAATTTATGATAATTAAAGCGGTTTTTTAACTTTCGTACGAAAGTAGTTTTTAATAATACAAAGTTTATAAATTATATATTGTTTTATGTGATATTAATACCTAATTGTTTTCGACTGTTCAGTAGCGGCACCGATTAAAATAGTAACCCATTGTAACCAGCTTTACAAAAGTAAAATCTCATTAAAGTCTATTCATAAATCTTTCATGTTATTTCAAATAATCGTTTAGTTCCAGAAACACAATAAAAATATTTGTCGAACACGCCTCCTGGCTTTCCGGATATGTAACGAATAAAAAGCATTCTGTATTTTAATCCGACATAAATCTCCTGGTGTACAGTAGTTTTGCCGGTGTAATGAAAAAATGTGAACCATCTGTTGCACCCTTCATTACGTCCAAGCACGATGAATGGGCACGAATATAGCTGCATCAACTTTTTAATGTAATTGAAATTTTGAGGACCCCAATTTTTTATTTAAAGTTCTCCCTATAACTGTAACTAAATGCTAAAATAATATTCAATACATTCGATACAACACGAGCCACATTACTTATTTTATGTAGCATTTTAATGAGAATAATTTTCAGTTTTCAACCATTTGTGTTATTTATGTATTATATTACAAAATAATAAACTGAACTTCGAGTTCAATAAAAACGTTTTAGAAAGTATTATGACCGTTTCTGATTATTTTTACAATATTAACACTACAAAAACTTTTATTCTATTTTTATTTATTTATATTATGTAAAATTCTTATTTTAAAAAAAATATATTCATCTAGTTATAGATGATTGATGATAGAATGATATGATTCTCTTAGTATTTGACCAACTCGCTCTATTTTATTCCCAAAGTTCAAGCTAATTGTAAATGAAGTCGCGGGTTTCTTTTCTAACTTAAGTGACTATAAAGTTATTAAAGAACGAAATGTATTCAAATAACTTTTCGAGTACATTTAACGATTCGAATGTGTGTATGTATGTATGTATGTGTGTTACGACTGTGTGTATGTATGTGTGTTAATGACTTAAGTTTTCCAAAAAATAATTTCTTTATCTTATATCTTTAAACGAGCAATTCTTGTATATATATATATAATTGGAATCTCGGAAACGGCTCCAACGATTTTCATGACATTTAGTATGCAGGGGGTTTCGAGGGCGATAAATCGATCTAGCTAGGATTTATTTTTAGAAAATGTTGTTTTATCCCTTTTTTTACGCAATTAAAAAATACCATTAGAATACGAAGGTAAATTTCGCTGTCATTGACAAGCTTCTAATAGCTCGAATGGGAATCGGGCGGATTCGAAATCAGAAAACCTGGGTTCGAATCCAGGTTTCTATGGACCAATTTTTTTTCCTTTTTTTTTTCTTTTGAATTAATAGCTCTTTTTATTTTTTATTTTTTTTATTTAAATAACCAGTTACTATTATTTTACTATTATGTCGGTAAGATCGAAAATATTATTTATATTTCATCTGTATGTAATGCATCTAAATATCATTGAACCGAGCAAAGCTCGGTCATCCAGGTACTTTTACTTATTAAGTATCAAATCGCTTAACGAATGATAACAATGATTCTTTATATAACGAAGTATATTTATAAATATTTTATGTGTGTGATAAATAATAATTAGATAAATCTAATATCAAACTTGATTATAACAAATTCAATAAAAAAGTTATGGTAATTTCTAACGACAAACATGTGTGAACATTTTTAAGTTTTTCTATTAAATTTGCAGTTGGCAGAGATAGATTTGTTCTTGTCCACACTTCTTAAAATAGGGCAAACAAGACCTCGACCCTCCGTGAATGTGGATCATATTTACACTAGAAAAGGACGCTATTATGATGTGTCTCATATAATGGAAAGAGATAGGGTGACGCACACGGAGCGGGAGATTTATCACGTGACTAATACCGAGTCAGTGCGACGGCGCGACTCTATCCCTCGGGACTCTATCAAACGAGTTTGCTCCCCCATCGCACGATGCAATCTATGCTGAATCGTATTACAATAAATTGTATTAACTCGAAAAATACTACAGATAGCAAACATCGTCCATCTGCACACAATCGTCTCGTGCATCGTTCAGACATATCCAACGACCCTCTATTTCCTCAGCGCCGTTCTATGACGAAAATTTATATATTTTACGAGGGATCATCGGGAAAAGACGCAACTTACTACATTGCCATGTATCATTTTTGTGGGCGGAAATTACGTCATCTGCGATTCTATATGTAGCTCAAATGTATTATTAGTTTTTATTGGCTGAAACATTTCGTTTTCTTTGAACAAAATGTATGGAGTTCATAAGTAATATTTATTTAAATTTGTATTTATATGTTTAAATACATAATTTGTTCGTAGGATAAATTTCTATTAACTTTCAGAAATATTGATACGCACATAATCTTAATAATACACTTATCTTAATTTTGCAGTAAGGGATTTAAAAATCAATACGACTTACCATTTGAGCCATGAATATAAATTACTAATTTATCCATAGATCAATGTGGTGATAAAACTTATTGTAGTTAAGTATCGACCCTCAACCCAGTTAAAGTAAATTGTCCAATTCAGAGTCCCAAACAGCCAAATGGCGTCAACGCATCGTGATGCTTATCTCTTCGAATCGATGAGATAAATCGCGCGTCAAGGGATGATGATAATATAATTATTAACGATAAATCTTACTTTATCACATTATACAGGCTAATATATAATAAATAATATAATGAACGTTAATAAAAAAAAATGTTTTAATAATAAAAAACAATCTTTTTCCAATGTCTTGCTACTTGTAAGTTTCTTACGAGTAAATAATATTTATTTTGTAAGTTTGTCTTTTACCATTTATATTATAACAGATCGATAATAAAAAATATTTACACTAGGTAATTAGTCTGATTCTGTCTTTTCGTTGCGTCAATTAAACCGTACGAGGATTGACACATGGCTTTTATTTATGGTGGTGTAACCAGATCCGAGCTTGCGCGCACGTTCCAAAACAAAATAAACATTGCATCTTTAATGGGGCAGCAAATCCCGATTCATCAATTCCGGTCGCTTGCGAGCTCCATATAAAACTAATAAATTTATGCAATCAATCCCCTTCACAGCACTATATGTATTCTAAATATAGGATCGTTAATTAAAATTAATTTTTGTGTTTAAAAATATTTAAACTTTATGTATCCTTGAATTACTTGTACCGTTTTAAATACAAAAACGCAATCTACGTTATTTTAAACTCGTGCTCCTTTTTATTTAAAAGCGTAAATAATTATCTTATTAAATTGCTTAACAGTATTTTTGATCGTTAGTAACAGTTAAACAATAAGCAGACAACAGCAAACCCGGTATCAAGAAATACTTGGGTGTAACCGAACCACCTACGTGCTTTCGAGCCGCCCGATCCATTGCAACGGAACCAATTGCTTCGTCACACTGCCACGAAATGCGCCTTAGACTTGCTTCGGTTAATTAAAACTCAACGGACGGCACGACACTTATACTGCTCATAGATGCATCACTTGAATGTCACATTCTCAAGTGACATTTCTCATTGTATCGCATTTCGTAATAACACTCACAATAAGATCATTGGTCACATATCATTCCAATTTAACTTATAAACGTTATTGATTTAACAATTAGACACATTTAGTTCAAACTGGAATTTCTATTGGGAAACACAAATGTAAATCAGATTTATGATACTATTTACTTCAAACGGTTTAATTATTTAATCTCTTGTTTCAGCGCTATCGTCAATTAAAACTAATATAGACAATTCTAATTGTATTCTGGTACAAGATGTAAAAGCCGTCACCCATTCACACGGAATTCGAGATGCTTTATCGACTTCTTCACCTTCAGATGGTATATATTTCTTTCAAAATGTTTTTAGATAGTTAAAATTTGCAGAAATTATAAGAAAGTCACATTTCAGAATCTATATCAACATCGTCACTTGGTGGTTGGTCGACTACAGCTGAAGCGGCATTGGATTCAGCTGTAATACCTCAACAAGCACAGCAAGCCGCACCACCACCTTGGTCTCCGGCTTTAGAAGTAAGAGAGTTTGATGAGCTTCATAGTGCTACAATACCAGCTTATCAATTCTGGAGTTCTGAATTTCGCAACAAACAACCTGCATTTGTTAGTCTTAATTTTACTGTTCCGTGGGGCGCTAATTTTGCTGTTTATGGGCGAAGGAATGTTGCACCAAGTGTTACACAATACGATTTCGTAGAATTTATTCGCGGTGGCAGGGTTGATCACAGACTCAGAAAAAGAAGAAGTCCACACAAAAATGAACCAACATTTGTAGACTTTAATGTTTTATTAAGCACAATTAGCCCCTTCCAAAGATGGAACCATACGATAAATAAGAGATCTACAGACATGAGAGTTAATGTAAGCATACTTCAATATCTTGACACTGGCAGATGGTTTATTTCTATATACAATGACGAACTGCAACCGCACCATGTTGAAATGATTGTTTCTGAAGCTGAAGGTGTGACAAACTCTTGCCCCGACGATTGCTCTGGACACGGATCTTGTTATCTTGGAAAATGCGAATGTATGGATGGTTTTGAAGGACATGACTGTTCAAAAAGTAAGTTAAAATATTGTTTTACGTATTTACCTGAATATATTATAACACTACGAAAAAATAGAGCAGTATCACAATTTTTTTTTTTTAATTTTTAGGCGTATGTCCTGTTTTATGCTCTGGTCATGGCGCTTATGCGGGTGGCGTATGTCACTGTTCTGAAGGTTGGAAAGGAGCTGAATGCGATATACCGGCACATGATTGTGAACCCGCTGATTGTTCTGGCCGAGGTCAATGCATAGCTGGACAATGTAATTGTAAAGCTGGTTGGAAGGGAGCAAAATGCGATGAAGGTTATATAAATACCATTGTAATTATTAATTACTTGTTAATCCCTTTCCAAATTATTAACGACAATAATATGTTTAAAAACAGAGGATTGCCTCGACCCATCGTGTGGTGGTCATGGTTCTTGTGTCCGCGGTCGGTGCGTATGTCGCGCTGGCTGGCGTGGTGCAGCCTGTACTGAACGTGATGCACGTGTACAAAGATGCTTACCCGCTTGTTCTCAAAGAGGTGTATACGATTTGGATGCGGGAAGATGTGTTTGTGATCCATTATATACGGGTGATGACTGCTCTCAAGGTAAATTAATGAATTGTCAGCGCATAAGACATTATTGTAAAGCTGTATTTTATAAAATTAAACTTGTTCTTACAGTGGTATGTTCGTTGGATTGTGGACCTCATGGGGTTTGTGCGGAGGGAGTCTGTCGCTGTGATGATGGTTGGACAGGTTCACTATGTGATCAACGGCCATGTGATAGTCGCTGTCATGAACATGGGCAGTGCAAAAATGGTACTTGCGTATGTACACAAGGATGGAATGGCCGACACTGCACTTTACGTAAGCTTTTTTTTTTTAACAAAACTAAAAATTTATACAGAAATATCAAAATTTGTTTAAATATTATATTTAAATAACAACTAAACCTTTATATATAAAATTTAGCTGGTTGTCCGAACGGTTGCTCGCGCCACGGTCAATGTTTGCTGGAAGACGGCATCTATCGATGCTCCTGCGCTGATGGCTGGGCTGGTACTGATTGCTCTATCGCACTTGAACTATCATGCAGCGATAACGAGGATAACGATGAAGGTACAATTTATGTGTTCATATGTACTTACATACCAACTTTAAGGTTTTTAAAGAATTGTCGTACATTTATATTGATTGGTCGTTTGACATTGGCACTACCGTTTTGAAGATGGCATGACGGACTGCTCGGACTCTGAATGCTGCAGTCGACCAGAGTGTTCCGAACATATTATGTGTTTGGCTTCCAACGATCCTGTTGAAGTTCTGCTTCGTAAGCAACCACCATCTGTCACAGCATCTTTCTACCAACGCGTTAAGTTCTTAATTGAAGAAAACTCTGTCCAGAGCTATGCACACATGGATGAATATTCAGAAAGGTAAGTGATCTATTTTTGTATATTGACTGGGTAACACCAAATCACTTCATTCGTGAAAGATATCGAAACTCATTTCTAGTTAAAAGTAACCATAAAAGAAAAAGCGATATCTTTTACTCGACGATGGTTTAGGATTGACCTATCGGTTTTGCACAGTTATAAATTGATAATTTGCACTTAACGATATGAGTAGATCCGTATTATCATCTCCATACTTTGTAAATCCGTAATAAACAAAAACTATAATGACATTATTTATTTAGGAACTAGCACCTTTACCAATATAAATCCCATTCATCTTCCTAAGCCTCTCCAAGGATTTGGTGTGGTTATGTTTTTGTTTTATGAAAACAATTTTTACTTAATTACTATTTTATTTTATCTGGTGGAAGTGGTTTGATTTTCCTAATTTTCACTTTTTGCCAAAGCAAATTTATTGATTTATTTTTTGCAATCCCGGCATGGTAAAAATGTTTAACATTACTTAATGTTTTTTTTATTTATATTTTTTTTTAAATTATTATGTTTTCACACCAGATCCGATGTGTTGTGTATTGTCTAATGTATCTCCTTTGTGTGTGTCTAACCCTACCTGTTTGTCTAATTAAACTAAAAGCGTCTAATAATATGATTAAAGAAATATAATATAAAAATATAATCTCCTGAACGCTCAAAGCTTTCGAACAGTTTTGTTTGTCTTTCGTCAAATATATAAAAATAATTCAAGTAACAGTCATCTATGGCTCAAATTATGATAGATTCTATAACGAGAATAATCTTAATAATAACATATTATTCAGTGAAATAATTTTAGGTCGATAAAATTCTTACGTTTCTTTCATGATCTGAGTCTAGCGATTCCAATAATTAAAATATTAATAATACTTTTAAATAATATACATCCCGGTTCATTTCAATAATATAATAAGATCTCTTACAACATCAGAATAAGACAAAGCAAAGCTGAATTAAAAAAAAGTAGACAACCCACCTCGCTTTATATGCAAAAGCGCCTTAAAAGTTTGTTTGCATTAAAACACGAGCCGCTTAACTATTTTATTTGTGTTGGAAAGTCTGGAAGGGTTATATTGCGTTCTGGCATTTGTTTCGTTGGGCCTAAATAAATATAACACTTTAAATACCTTCGTTGCGTTCACCATCTAGCATGTATTTTTATCCGTGCTACCATACGTAACGTAGTTTAAAAAAATATCTTAGTGCACCTACGATTTTTTTTTCTTTTCGATTTAACAAATTAAAATCTATTAATAATAAACAAATAGTGGTGGTGTTGTTCTAATGCAAACGGGCTTTATTTATTCACGATTACTTATACATGGGAACGATTTAAAACGTAATTTAAAGCAAGTGTTAAAACGCAAGGTAACCAGCGTAGACGAGCGCAATCGACCGCACCGGTTGCAAATCGGGGTGGGGTTGCACTGAGGGATGTAGGTATCTGTGTAGTAATCTGTCCTGTCTTTCTGTGTCCCTGTGCCGCCGTGTGTCCGCCACTCCTAGCGAGTTCTGGAATTCCTTTACACCATGGTAAGTGTCAGTCAGCCCACCCTCGCCCCTCAGTGTTCAGTATCTGTTAACCTATTCCCTTTTGTTGCGACTCCTGCATATGTGTGTAATGCCATCGCCCGCCGCTTGCCTTCTAACTGGCACGCGAACGGCGATACTAACGCTTTTCACTTTTCGTTTACTCCTTTGTCTGTATTCGTTTCATTCTCTATGTGTATGTAACATCTGTATGTCTGTCTTTAATGTTCTATGTGGTTGCGACAAAGTCTTTGGATGCTCTGCTGTAAATTATTAAACTGAACAGATCCGTTAGTTGTCGTTATATAACGCTATTTGTCGCAACCACGATAGTATTTTTGTAATATTTGTTCTCGTCTACTGTGCTTCTATTATAGCTCACATATACTATGATATACTTTTGTTATACAATAAAATCTTAGGAAAATCATTTACGCTTTCACGCAAACGTTAAAAACACATTTCGTTAGGCTTAGGACTTTAATATGTATATACAAATCGAGACGCGAAATATATGTCATCAATCGAGCAAATTTCAGCGAACACGCAAAATTAGCTTCGAATAAACTTACCCTTTTATGTGTTCCTTACCCTTTGTCTGCGTCTATCATCTGTTAACCAACCCCTCACCCTATGCCCAGCTCTTTATGTGTTTAGATCCTAAACCTATAACTAATCGAAACACCAATTATTAATATACTTCGAGTACTTCACAGCCGAGATGATAGCAACCTCGTCGACACTGTACATTACTATCATTGCTTCCATCAACCGGTCGTAAAGTTACATTTTAGATCGCCTGACAATTAAATTGGTGCAACGACCTTTTGCAACTGTCATGTAATATTTTTATATAGTGTGTTGTGTACTTATTTTTTCCAGAGTGTAATTTCTATTAAAATGAATGAATTTTTTTTATTTATAATTGTTCTAGCTATTTTTAAATATTAAATTATTATGAAAGTTATAATTGTTAATTATAAAACTATTTATTTTGTTCCTTTCTCTAACTTTAAATAAATAAACATAAAACAAAAGAATCATTACTATTTTAAAAATCTGAAACATGTGGGATCTTATTGATAGAATTTGCGAAGTAAGTTTTTTCTTTTTTTCTAAAGCATCCCAATTTATTGCTCATTCATATTTCATTAAAAATATCACTACTATATTTAAGAATCAGCTGCACATTTAATATGATATTGTTACATTTCAGCTCCGGACTATAAATAAATTTTTAATTGTCTATTTATTTTAAAAATATGAGTATTATAAAAGTGTATAGTACTATACTTGTTGATAATTTAAACATTGTAAACTTAAAATATATTATTAAAATATTTCAACCAATTTACTATTACAACATTAGTCTGAAAATGCAAACCATTTTTGTTATCTGATGCTTGCACCATTTTCTGTTATATGATCAGGCTAAATATATATTATTTTTTTTATAATTATGCATAATTAGTTCAAATGTCTATTTTATCGGAATTTTCATTACAGTATAACTTTTTACACTTTGGAAAACTTAAAATTATTAAAATTTTGTGATTTTAAATTTAATTTGCACCAATTTTCATGTTAAGAGATGGTATTTAACGTAAAAACTTAGCTATAAAATCCAGTTATATCAAAGATATTGACTATTGTCTGTGTGGCAGCTGTTACATGCATAATACCTACATACCTATCTAGACAGATCAGCCCCGGATCTAAAGGGAGGGGCAAACCAGGGCACTTGCCCCGGGTTAGCATTTTCATTCATTTTGGGGGCGCCAAATCCTTGAGACAAGAATTTAAAAATATCGAACAAGTGAAGCCTCTTTTCCTACAATCTCATAATGAATTTATTAAGGGATTATTATTATAACAAATGTGCAAAAAAATGCTACTCATTTATCAGTTTAAACAGTTTTTTCAAACACTGAAGGGAGGGGGCGCCACGATCAAAGTTTGCCCCGATTCGAAAAAATCGTAGATCTGGGGCTGAGAAAGATTTCCGTTTACATATCGATAGACATTTAAAAAAAATCATTAACATATATGTAAATGGAGATTTCAACTAGATATTTAGCTAATCCTGAAAAGAGAATGTGCAATGCTAATACTTCTTATTTTATTTTTTCAATTTTTATTTTCATACTTCACTTTCACAGATTTGATTGCAAGTTATAAAAAGCGCATTAGCACGATAACCTCAATTGATATTATTGAGGAGGCGCATACGACGACATGATTCACATTAAAACCGTTAACGCATAATATAATAATGTGGTAATGTAAACAAAAATTAATATCTTACTGTTGGTAAAATGGTTCAAACTTAATGTAATTTAATCTTTTGGAAGAAGTTATAAATTTTCCTATACTTTAAAAAATACTTAATGCGATTTAATGACTGTTTTAAAAAAATTACAATCAAATAATCAAAAAAATTATAATTAAACTAAACTAACAGTAGGATCTATATAATTTTATTAAAACAATTCAAAAACTTTTTAATTAATGAGTAATTATTCATTCATTTACTCACAACTTTCTTGACTAATGAACAGTCTGTATGATACAATAGCATTATTGAATAGTTTGCTTAAAGAGATTTAAAACTCACCAATCTTATTTGCAATCAGATAAAAAATACTACGACTTGATTCTTTAGATAATATGAACAGAAATTTTTAACTATTTTTTATCTGAACTGAATCATTCTGTAGATATTTTTTAACTCAATCCACAAAAATAAAACGAAGATCCTCAAACTCGTACTAAACTCGTACTAATGATTTTTTTGAACCCAGTTACCCAATTAATCTTACTTTTACGTGTTGAAACTATTTAGATATACTGCCTTTCAACTCGTTTAATTGATCAAACGATCGATATAAAAACATTCATATTCAAGAAGTAATTAACTTAAACGCGTTATTTTGTCATTCAGTCAAGAATTTAATTGAACTATGATTTTTTAACGTTTATTTATAGCTGAATTTATTGTGTGTGTTGTATTTAACACACAAAAATAATGAATACAAAATATTTAAAAATAAAAATAATGTGTTTGATATCACTATAAACTTTAAAAAATTTCTTCGATTAAAAAAAAACTGTTAACAAAAAAAGTTTACGCTGTAACGAATTGTTAAGGCACATTTACACGGTTAACGGTTATTAAGCATGTTACGTGTGAATCATATCGCCGTTTGCGCTGTGCTCTGCCGACACGAACTGATAAGCGGTGTGATGTGCAGCCGAGTGTCGGTGATGCGGGGGCAGGTTGTTTCACCGCAAGGGCTCGGCATTATCGGCATCAGGGTGTCCGTTGATCGTGAGGCGAGATTTGGGTTCACGCTTACACGGCAAGGTGGATGGTAAGTATTTTTCAATAAATCAATATATTTAATTATTTTCTTATTCAAAAAACATACATTTTAGTTTTACATTAAAAAAATAAGATGTTTAAATTATACATAAACCAATCAAGTTTCCACACATTAGACACAGGCAATTTAAAAATATAACTAAATTTAACAAAATTATTATATATACAAAATAAAGAATATACTTAAAAAAATAATAAATAAACAATATTTCATAAATTAAATTTAAAAAAAATGTATTTAAGATAATTTAAATTTGTACATTAGTCACAAAACTTTCAGAAAGTAGTTTTAAAATAATATTAATTTATGGTAATAAAACTTAAAGCCGTATTAAGTTATGTTGTTAAACAATGGTTTTCATTCATATTATAATATATACATTATATATAATTATATCAAAACTACCTCAAATTATGTCAAAATAATCACCGACAAAACATTACAATGTAAACAATTGCTTAAATACTCTATAAGTAAATATTAGATAAGAAACGTCTTCGTGAATGTGTATGAGAAAATAGAAATCAAGAAAGAAAAGAATTAATCGACGTATAAAAAATTTCCTATATTAATTTAACAAAAAAATTATATTTCATTTGTGATCAAGTTTATGACTAAATTTAATACGAATTAAGTATTTAAAAATAAAACCAATTGCTTCTTTCGTAATAAATTGCACGTAACTCATTCAACCCTTAATATTCAAAAAAGACAAGTCTGACGTCGCCAGGTGGTAGAACACGTGCCGTCGTAAACTACAAAGCACTTATACGTTATACTACATACATTAAAAACAATGAAAGTGCAGCTTGCACTGAACCCGTTAACCTTCTTCATTGTACACGCAAATATGGCATTAAGTACCTAGCATAAATATTATCACAAAGTCGCTAAATAATTCTAAATGTTATAATGGCAGAAAGAAAAACGCATGGAAATATGTAAAGTATTAATTATTTTTAAACTCTTGATACATATTGACAGGCCCGTTGGCGTAGTTGGCAGTGACCCTATTTTCTGCTCCAGGGTTGGGGGTTCGATTCCCGCCTCGAGTCTGGGTGTAACATAATTATGTTAACACAGGCATTAAGTTGCCTACCTTAGGGACAGACGACCTTATGTGCGTGTGTTAAATATATATAATATGGTTAATCAATTTTATAACCAATCAACTTTAAAGCTTTGAATATCAATGTTATCATTTCAAGTACGTGATACACTGTAATGAAGAATATGTAGAATTGATATTAAACAATATTCTAAAATCGAAAATATTCAGAATTTAATTAACCGGAGATAATTTATGAGGATCTATTGATTATCTAAAATTCTAATCGCGAGAAAATAGTTAATCGCCAAAATCAATTATGTAACCTAGATTAAATCTTTATTGACGCTTGTTTTTCATTTTTTTGCACAGAAAATAAAGTTACGTAACGTAAAATTATAACTTTTACACTTATTTTAAACTTAAATATGTTTCCTTAATTTATAAATATAAATGTAGAAATGTTATTGATTCTATAGCATTATATTTTTCGAATCGCGTGCCGACACGTATTTAAAGAAGAACTAACAATCGTTGTAAATATTTGATCTAAACAACCGTGTAGAGGTCATTAATTTTCCGTTACGGTCATTATGAATTCCTTACACTTAATCGGATTACATAACACAATCTACAGGGATAATTACAAAAAAAAAATTGACGAATAAAATTAATATTTGTTTATCTGTATTTTTATGAGGCTTAATAACTACATTGTACAGTATAGAGTCCTTTTAAAGTAATTAAACTGTAATAACCTCAATTTGTTAAGAGTATTACTATTGTATAATGGAATATATTAGCGACTAGTGACTTTATGAATATGCTAATTTCAATTTTCAAAAAACTTGAAAATAAAGAATGACAAAGCTTTTACCAAATACTTATGTTATAAACAAGTCCGTACTGTATACGTTAATAATTACCAGACTTACATTATAATTTATACTAATTACACCACGATACAAATTGTGAAAAGAAAGAAATTAAGTACCCATTTCATTTTTCGTTTTTATTTATTTATATTTGTCGTGTTGTAAACAAAACTCACTTTTTTTTCTGAAACGTACTATTTTAAATAAAATAGTTGTTATAAATTTACGTTGATTATAATAAGAACAATTTAAAAAATATGATAAAAAATTATTAAAAAATAATAAAAGATATAGGTAATTTATACATATTTTATTTTTAAATAGCTACTATAACTTTTTTGTCTCTTTGTGTGCTTATTAAGTTTTTCAAATTAAACCATACAAAGAAACTTGTTACAGTTTTATTTAAAATTTATTCTACAAGATTTACAATTTTTTAAAAGATATGAGCTTGTAAAAGGCAAAGACCTCTTCTCCATGTAAGAGAAGGGTTGGAGTTTAATCCGCAACGCTGCTTCACTGCGCGTTGGCGCATGATTTTCATTCTCTACCATGAGAATCAATCGCTATAAGGTACTTGTGATAACAATCGGGACAGACGGCTTTACGTGCTCTCTGAGGTATAGTGGAAAGACACACGAGGACATACAAGCAGACCAAAAGTTATTAATTGTACAATTACAAATATCTGCCCCAAGCGGAATTGAACTCACAACTCAAAATGAACTAAAAATTTACACAACTACACAAGAACAGTTGTCCTATGTAACGATATACCTATAATATAATTCTTCTGTACGTGTATTTGTCAAGAATTTCTTAAACGGCTAGATTGATTATAATATCATTTATATATTTGTTTGAGTAGATCTCTGGATGGTTTAAATTCACAATTTGACTTGCTAAATTAATGTCACTGCATCGGGAAGATTCTTTTGACATAGTCTATCAATAATAATACAAGATAGGTACATTTGTGGTTGCTTACGTGACAAACATTAGCTTGTACTACAAAATTATACATCCAATAATCCTCTGATGGCTAAATAGTAAAAAATTAATAGTCAAAAAGGGGTGTCAAGTACTTGCAATAGTATATATACTAGCGGCTATACAGGCTTGATCGACAGACTTTGTCCTGTACACACGTCTTCTTCCTAATCCGAACATTTCAAACTTTTTTGAATAACTTTTAACAATCTGGACAGTTTTGATGAAAATTTTCATAAAAAAGTTATTACAATACCTGACATCATCACGTGTCATTACCATAATTCGATCTATCGATAGCGTGTGTGTATGTGTATACTATGAACTAAGTTGAATATAGAAGCTATGTATTTTTGAATATTCGACACTGCGGTCGCAGATCTGTCTGCCGGATTCGATGTAAAACATTACAAGATCAATAACAACTTATAAGTAATAAAAATTTAAAAACCATTTTGTATTGAACCAAATTGTGAATCTAAACTATTCTTGAATCCACTTGAACACAAACTTAAAAAAAAACGGTCCAACTGTTCAGAAAGAGTTCAGTCACATACACACGCACAGCACAGTGTACTGTGTGTTCTTGTAAGATATCACGATTTTTTTTTTTTTTTTTTTAATTATTTTCTCACGAAAATACTCAAAGGTGTCCTCAAAACCGATTCATAAAAATATATTTTCTTATACAAAAATATGAATAAAATGTCTCTAAATAAAGACCTTTGCTTAAGTTAAAATACTAAAGACAGAAAACTTGAAAGAGATCATGATTTATTTCTTGATGTGGGTTTATAAATCTACACTTGAAAAACTCGCGCTTGATTCAACAAAGTAAATATTTTAAGAGGATTAGAAATATTAGAATTGTATATATTAATTCTAATATAAATACATATACATATAGATATATACCTATATGTGAGTATGTATATGTGTAAGTACATATACATACGTATTTATATTATTTATTACTATCGTCGTTACCGCCTACAAATTTCAGGTTATGTCTTTATATCTTTACCTAAAATCCAATAAAATTATTGTAAAATAATTAAATAATTATTACGGTAGGTATAATTGTACAATTAAAGCTCCGATCGTGCCGTAGTTTTCATTAGGTTTAAATATATTTGTTTTTATTTCTTAATTATTTTTTGTTCCAAATAAAGCTAAAAAAAACACGAATTAACAAATGTAATGGCTGTAATATATATAGTATATCCTGTGCCTTTTCTTCTTAATATTCATATATTCAGGTCGCAAAAAAGTGTTACATGTCGAGGTGTAAGCTTGGCTCGCTTGTTTTATAAAGCATCGTCACTGTCACTTATATGTTTTTTTTTTCTCTAAATATGTTTAAAGAGAACTGTTAACGTGTTAACCCATGCAACGTAAACAATAATATGCTACATAATGCGAACTAACAGCGAAATGTAAAAATACATCATATACCGGTGTAATCATAAAGTGTGAAACTAAAACTAATTCGTCCTACTAATGTTATAGTTAATTAATGGGATTGATTTAAGTTCTTAATGAATGAATGAGTGAATCTTGATAAAATTTTTGAAAACAATTTTTTTTAATTCATTGATGTAAATTTTACTTTAATTTTTCATTTTTGGGTATTAACTCACTTTCAAAATTAATTTTAAGTTACTGCGCACACTTAAAGATTAGACTCTCTATATCGATAACTAAACACGATTTATATGATTATTTTTATAGCTATAACTGTAAATAAACTGTAATTGAAAGAAGAACATGTTTACATTTCAATTATGACAATTCAAATGGATTTTTTTCATTTCGCTATCCGATAAGAGGGTTGCTCTTAAGCAAAATCATTGCTGCAAGATTTAATTATTAATTTTAGCAACGTTGTAGTTATTTTTGCCCATATATTAAGAAAATAAATTTAATTATATTTTTAATCAGTCAGGCTTCAGTTTTGTATTGCAAGATTTAAATAGTCGAAACCTACAAGTTGTAACAGCTTTTGGTTATATACACCGAATTGTTAATGTTTTGTGCAATACTACAAAGTCATAGCTAATTGTGTTGTTGTTGTTTTTTTTGAACGCGTTAAGCTCCTGATGACCTAACCGCGTTTTAAAAATTACTTTTTCATTAAAAATCTCTTTCTCGCTTCTCGAAAAATAGCATATAAAATCACCCTCAAGACATTACGACAAAACGATATACTACTAAACAACAATTTTAAGATATCTTGTTATTTTCTATTTAGGTTTTCTTGCTTCGGAACCTGAGATTCAGGTTGAATTTTTGGTTTCGGTGTCATATTTGGTTGTAAATCCTTCTTTAATCGGGTATTATAATAGTATAATAACGAAAAAATATAAGTATTAATATCAAACACTGAGTTAAAATGAAACTGAGCTTTTAAACGTTTACAAAATTAAATTTCGTTATTTTTCATTCGCTTCATTAGATTACGATTCCATTATCTAAATATTATTTTTAATTGATCACTTTTACTCGGGATTTTATACAGATTTCATTTTAAGGTAAACTGTAAGTATAAATACATCTTTAAAAAATGCTCGTAACTGATATTTTATAATACTTATTCGTATATAAGAGAAGAGGCCTTTGCCCAGCAGTGGGACACTTAAAGATTGATTCACTTCAGTTCTATACAGGAATTGCAAACAATTTCCGATATCCATATAATTATACACACACTGGCATATTTAGCGGAACATAAAAAAAAGGTTTGATATCAGTATCATATAAGGTTGCTGGCTGGTTTATACGTCATTTAATTTAAAAAGAAATGATTTCAAATTAAGCAAACAACTGAACATCACATTTTATGCAATTGTTTTAATTTTATTCAAATACACCTTATCTGGAGCGAACTTCGAGTATTTCTTCCTTCTGAGTTTGATTTAACATTTCATTGAAATATTGTTTTTTTTTTGTTAGTTTTTTTTTTTTTTAATCGCGTATCTTTTTGGAGTTGAGGACTGAATTATGCTTAACTTAGCCCCAACGGAGATTGCCAGGGCACTCGAAATGCGAAGAAATGGTCAAACCTACAGAGCAATATCCAGAGATCTTCGTCGACCAGTTTCAAAGATCCATCGCAGTATCCAACGGTTCAGGGAGACCGGTACTTATGTGAGAAGAGCAGGACAAGGCAGAAAAAGACGCACTTCGAGTAGGGAAGGTCGTTTCATTCGGCTTCGTGTACGTAGGAACCCCCGTTTGACGGCCGTCCAAGCCCGACATGAGTTAGAAGCAGTGCGGGATGTAACCGTAAGTGAGCGTACGGTACGAAGAAGGTTCGGAGAAGCTGGTTTGGGTTCATTTGTGCCCGCCAAGGCTCCAAGGCTCAAGGTAAATCATCGTAGAAACAGGTTAATTTTTGCTCAGGAACATCGACTTTGGAACGCGGACCAGTGGAGTAAGGTATCAAATTGACGGCAGGCAAAGAATATACAGACGCAAAGGAGAACGATACATTCAGACAAATTTTGAAACTACAGTTGCATATGGTGGTGGATCAATAATGGTTTGGGCGGGCATTTGTTTGGGAGCTCGCACAGACTTGGTAGTAATTGACAGAGGGAGTCTGACTGCAGACCGCTATATCAGAGAAGTTTTAGAAGAAAATATCGTACCGTTTGCCCCATATATCGGTAACGATTTTGTTTCTATGCAGGATAATGCTCGGCCGCATACCGCTCGGGTAACTCAAGCTTATCTTAATGATATGAATATCACTGTTATGGATTGGCCGGCAAGATCACCGGATATGAACCCAATAGAGCACGTTTGGGATTTGCTGAAAATAAAGTCCAGAATTCCAGCTCCTGCCAACGTGGGTGAACTGCGAATCGCCGTAGTTGAGGAATGGCGGAGACTATCCCAGGAAACCATCGATAACATCATTCTCAGTATGCCAAGACGGGTAGAAACTTTAATAAGAGCACGTGGAAGAAATACGCGATATTAATCACTATTTTTCTAACTTAATTAATTGTTATTTTAATATTAATTTTCACTTTTCCCGGTTACATGAAAAGTTCAAAAATGTACCATTTTTCACAAATAGCCTTTACTCGCAAAATCTGTTCTTAATGTGATCTTATTTTAAGTAAAACAAATGAAACTTTAAATAACAAAAGAAGTGTAGTAACTAGATTTTAAAATAAAACCATATTTTTTAATCATGGACCCTCTTTTGTGTTCCGCTAAATATGGCGCTGTGTTTATGTTGTTAATTCTATATTAAATATTTTAAATTTCATGAATATTTTAATTACTCGCGCTTATCCCTAAAAATGTTTAATATTAAAAAAAAATATTTTTGCATTGGAACTCTGATAATATAATACAAAAAAAAAGTACGCTACGAATCGAAGGAAAGATATTTACCATTAATGTCAATGTAATTTATTTTTATACAAAACGTTGAAGTAGTGCAATTATATATTACCATAAATATGTCGTTAGGTACGGGATTGACCACCATATCATGGGTAATCAAATAAATTGATAAATTCATTAGAAACGCCTCTAAAGAGAGAATTTTACATTTACACAATATTTATAACAATAAAAATCATTTTTTTAAATGTTTGCCGTGCGGTGATAGGCATAAGAAGAATAACCCCTTCCTATTATTTGCCAATTTTTATTTCTTGCCGAGATGTCGTGAAGGCTACTAAGGCCATAGCAGCGTCACCATATCCTGCCACAACACACTGCGCTGTAAGGGTGCCTGTCTATTGATGTCTATGATCCGCATTAATGTACAGGCACCCTAAGCCCCCCAGAGATGATGGGGGAGACCTACGTTCAGCAGTAGACATGATGACGTATGATGTGGTGGTAGTGGTTTGAAATTTTTATTTATCTGTGTTCGTAAAAATCTCCAAAAGGGCTACTGACTACTTAAAACTATTTAGGGCCAGATTCATTGGTTGCTGAAAAACTTTATCCAACAAATATTTTTTTATATGTTTTTTCTGTTTCACCATCTAACTCCAGTTTATTTGTTAGATATTTCTTCTGTTCGCAACCTGTGAAACCAAAAGTTGTAGCTTATTAGTTGAGGTGTAATATTATATATATATATATATATATAACACCACTTAACACAATATGCGAACACTATTTATAAAAATATAAATAAAAACTAAGATAATGCTTTCAGTTGTCAATATTCACATAAAATTAAAATAATTATTTACATAATATAATTTAAATATAATATAATTAATGTAGTAACAATTTAAAATGATAGTAAAATCACCTAAATGAATTCATAATAATTATTATGTTTATTGTTAGCATTAAAAAAAACTTTTTTCAAGAAAAATATTTTTGTTTCAATACGTTGTTTTAAGAAGTATTTCTAGTTTTACTGTTGTAACTTCGAAGGTTCGACGTGTTGGTGAATGGAGGAGGTGCAGTTACATTGCAGTTCCAGAGATCGCCATTCAAGCCGCTTCGGAAGACAGTCTTCGTACCATGGAACCAAATAGTAGTGTTACCGCCTGTTCAGATGGAGCTAAGCGATGACAGCATCAAAGTACCCACACCGAGGCAAGTAAATAAAGTATTAACACGGGTACTTATAAGTTATAATCTTTGTTTTCAAAAGTTAATAGGTACCTATTGCAGATACTATTTTTGGTTTACAGTTCTTCGGAAAAATGTTTCTCAAGATCAAATTAAAACTGTGCTTAATTTTTTTAATTTTAAATGGAATAAAATTAACATTTATTACATGCTGAGACCGCGGCTTTATCCAAACATAAATTTTAATTTACCCATATCTACATCATTCACATCATATACATCTACTACTACGGTTCGGTAACTTACCGGGATTCAGAAAGCGCCATTATGATAGTATAGTGTCGACAAGTATTGAATATGAATGTTTTAAAACATGATTTTACACAACAGTATTACTATTTGGATCACATTTAAATGTTTAATTAAAAGTCCATCTCTACCAAATGAGTCCACTTCCATTAAATGAGTAAAATTCGCGTAAATATAAGAGAACAGTACATTTAAATGTATTAAATTACCTAATCTTCTGTAACGCCCTTCTGTATCTATGTAATTCAAAATTTAAATTTCAAATACAGAGAGACAGATATTTTTAAAATGATAGAAATGTGTTTATTAGATCCCTAAAAAAATTTATGTCAAAAAATTCTAAAAAAAAGAAAACAGAGACGTGAAATTTACAATTTTATTGTATATTAGCCTTATTTAAAGCATACATTCATTCTTAAAAATTTTAAAGTCAAAGTCAAAGTCAAAGTCAAAATATTTTATTCAGCATAAAATTATTACAATTATTTACTGAACGTCATGAGTCTACCACCAGTTCGGAAAGAAGAAGCCTCTGACCTGAGAAGAACTGGCGAAAGAAACTCAGCGGGACTAATATTTTTTTTTTTTACGTAATGTTTTTTTTTTTTTCAGAGTATATTGAAATTTACAATAATTCTCTATAAGTTGAAATAGCCTGGAGGCGATCACATCATTCCCAAGGCGTACTATCTTCTAGAAAATCGTTTATCGAATAGTATCCTTTAGTACACAAACGTTCTTTTACAATTTTTTTAAATTTAGCAATAGAAGCTTTTTGAACGTTTTCTGGGAGCCTGTTGTATAAGCGTATACATTGTCCATAAAAAGAATTACTGACTCGGCGTAAGCGAGTTACAGGCATTACAAGTTTATGTTTGTTCCTAGTATTAATGCTATGCATGTCGCAATTCCTGGGAAATTCGTGTATATTTTTGTGAACATACATAACATTTTCGTACACATATTGAGAAGCAACAGTCAATATTTTTATTTCTTTAAATTTATCTCTTAATGATACTCTAGGGCCTAAACTATAAATTGCACGAATAGCTCTTTTCTGCAGGACAAAAATTGTATTAACGGTAGCTGCATTTCCCCATAGTAAGATTCCATAGGACATAATACTATGAAAATAACTAAAATATACTACGCGAGCTGTATCTACGTCAGTGAGAAGTCTAATTTTTTTTACCGCGAACGCTGCAGAGCTGAGCCTATTCGCTAACCCTTCAATATGGAGATCCCACTGCAATTTCGAATCTATAATTATACCTAGGAATTTAGTGGACTTTACCGGTTTTAACATTTCCCCTCCTAATTCTACACCATTATCAACAAGTTTAACATTAGGTGTCGTGAATTTTATTAATTTGGTTTTTTTGTTATTCAATAGTAAATTATTCGAGTCAAACCAATAGACAACCTTTGAGAGAGCATCGTTTACATCGTCATACATAGGTAAATTACGTTTCACCTTAAAAATAAGTGAAGTATCATCAGCGAACAATACTATCTCATGTTTGTCCTGTACAAAAAATGGCAGATCATTTATGTAAATAAGGAAGAGAAATGGGCCAAGAATAGAGCCTTGTGGAACCCCCATATCTAGAGGAGCCCCAGGAGATCTCTTACCATTTACATCAACCCTCTGTATTCTATTACTCAAATAGGAATTCAGGAGGTTGAGTGCCTTATTTCTAATTCCATAATGATGCAGTTTCCTGATCAACGTCTCGTGATGCACACAATCAAAGGCCTTAGATAAGTCACAGAATATCCCAAGAGCATCCTGCGACCTCTCCCATGCCTCAAAAACATTTTTAATTAGCTCAACACTAGCATCTGCTGTGGAGCGACCTTTTGTAAAACCAAACTGTTTCTTATGTAGTAGATTGTGTGCATTAAAATGCGATAACATTTGCCCGAGTATGATTTTTTCAAAAATTTTACTAAATGTTGGGAGTACTGAAACTGGTCTAAAATTATTAGGGTCTAGCGTACTGCCCGATTTAAAAATAGGAATCACTTTACTGTGTTTCATTAGATCAGGAAACACACCTTTTTCTATACAGCCATTAAATATAGTAGCTAGATGAGGTGCAACAACATCAATTATGGAACTAACAACTTTTACAGATAAACCCCATAGATCAGCTGATTTCTTGACGTCCAGGCTTCTGAAGGATACTATTATATCTTTGGGGTTGACAGGTTTAAATGTAAATATTACATTACATTCTTTAACGTTTTCCTTTAGCAAAAATTCGGCAATGACTGGAGACGAATTAAGTGATTGCGTTGTTGAAAGTGGAATGTCAGTGAAAAATTTTTCAAACTCAGATGCAACTTCTCGGTCTGAGGTAACAAAATTATCATTGATATTTAACTTAAAATCGAAGCTGCGATCTGCGACTCTTCCACTTTCACAAGCAATTATGTTCCATGTCATTTTGATTTTATTATGCGCATTTCTAATTTTGTCTTTAATATACAAGGATTTTGCCATGGAACATACTCTTCTAAACATTTTTGAGTAAGCACTTACAAAAGAAGCAAACGATACATTATGATTATAGGCTTTTGTACTGTACAATTCATAAAGCCTTTGCCTGCTCTTGTGTATGCCAGGAGTTGCCCATTCACCAAATGTCAAGAGACCCCCTGAATTGACTGTTTTAGAAGTAAATATTGTAGAAAATTCAGTTTTTACTAATTTAAATAAACAGTTATATAAGTAGTTGGGATCATTGGTGTATGATAAATAAGGAAGTTTTGCCACAATACTACCTCTAAACCTCTCCATACGTGTAGTACTTATAGGTACAAAAGTCTTTTTTAAAATATTTTTGTTGGTATTTAAAGAATAAGAAAAGGAAGCTAACTGGCCACAATGGTCTGAGCTTAACTTATTAATAATAGCTTTAAAATACGGTTTACAGTTTGTAAATATGTTGTCAATACATGTAGCACTGGTAGCAGTTATTCTAGTGGGTTCAGTAAATAAGTTATGTAGGTTATATGATAAAAGCATAGATTTAAATCTGAGACTTATATTAGAATTATGTAATAAATCAATATTAAAATCCCCACATACAACAATAACCTTATTAGAATTATTTAATTTTAACAAAATTTCTTCTAATACTTTCTCAAAGTTCTCATATAACCCACTAGGAGGTCTGTATACGCATACAACAATGAAGTGCTCAAGCTCTACGCAGGCTAGTTCAATAGTTTGCTCAACAGAGAGGCTCACAATGTCTTTACGTTCTTTATATTTAAAAAGTTTACTTATAATTATTAAAGAGCCACCACGTATAGCTTTTTCTCTGTTGAACATACTAGCTACCTGGTGACCGCTGAAGTTAAATATGGACTGGGAAATAGAAATCCAATGTTCTGTTAAACATAAAATATTGATATTTTCACCATTCATAAATAACTCCAGTTCAAGATCTTTACCTAACATGCCCTGTATATTTTGGTGCACCAGGTTTACAGTATTTAAATTTTTACAACTGTGGGCATTCCTTATCAACTTATTATGACATTTATCTAATTTAATGTCATGCCTTATTAATTTGCTAGAGGTATCCTCTGTTGTCTTAATTTTTAATTTAAATTATTATTATTTGGAACGGATTCCATGTCACAAAATTTTATATTATAATTTTGCTCAATAGGAGCAGATGTCAAAGTAACCAGATTATTGGCTATGTCAGTTTGTATATAATAAGATAGCACAGATGCTATCTGTCGTTTAAAAAAATATGGTAGGCTCAACCTACTATATGTCAACATATAATAATTATTCTTACATAAATTATTAATGTCAATAACATCAATTTTTTTCCTTTTTTTAATATTTACATTTAAGTATTTGCAAGTTGTTAATGTGTGCATTAAATTATTAATATCATATCTTAACCTATTTTCCTGTGGCAATTTAGCTAAATAAGGTAGTGTAAACAATAAAATTTTGTTTATATTTAATTGTTCTAATTTATTTAAAATATTTTCCATTAAATGTTTATTTATATTACCCCTTCTCCCAATTAATAAAATAATAGTTGTGTTGGGACAGTGAGCCTCACTCAGAATTCTATTTACTATTTGATCATAAGTGGCTCCGGGCATGCAATGGTTGATTACTCTCTGGCCCATACAAAAATCATTTAATAATACACCCATACCTTTTCCTAACTCATCACTGTAAATTTTTAAATATTTTTTATCGTCAGGAATAGATACAGACTGTACAGGTACATTATAATGTTTGAGGTCGGTGTGAGTCCCCGCAGGCCGAGTAAGGGATTCACTAGTTAAGCCAGTATCTATTTGCCCTGTTGAACCCGAAGCTGAAAGGTGGCATTCACAATTCTGATATTTAATTAAAGAGTCAAAACGCTCTAGGTTATTGTTGCCAAGTTTCACCAGGTCATCCATGGCATTATAAAATTATTATGTAGTAATTGAAATAACTTTCTCCTTTATCCTTTAGAGCACCACCTCGATTGGATTGGTCACCCATGCCTCAATGGTGGGAATCGGAAATTCCGCCATGTAGTGCGCACGATCACGAACGTCTCAGACCCGAAGTAGTAGCAATGCCAGCGCTTGCTGCACCAGCCGTTTCATCCCCCACAACATCAACCGTCATATATCCTGAGGCACAGGTAAATAGTAGCACTTTTCACCTTGAATTTTCATTATGATTTTGTGTTATTTCAATTTATAAGTAAAGTGCGATTTTACTTCACCAATTTTATTATTTTTTCAACAGATTGTAAGTGAGTCTATTGGAATACCTGGTTCATCGGTGAAACTAACTTATCGCTCATCACAAGCAGCTGGATACTTATCTTGTGTACACATACAATTGACCCGAAGAGTGGTGCCGGCCTCTCTTACTCGTGTACATGTGCGCGTCGAGATCGAAGGCTCTCTACACACTCACACTTACGAAGCCGATCCAGACTTGACACACGTTTTTGCTTGGAATAAGAGAAATGTCTATAAACAAAAGGTAAATTTTTACTTTTGCACTTAAGTTTATTTACTGTACTTAAGTTTGAAATCAATTGTGATTGGTCCAAAATTTTATATAAAATAAAAAAGCATAATACTAGTAAAAATAATAAACTTAAATGTTTTTTAGGTATACGGCCAAGCACAGGCGAAAATTTCCATAGGCTATGAATACACTACATGTTCGGCAATCGTATGGGAAACGCAAACAGCAACATTAACTGGTTTTGATGTTGATATTTCGGATATAGGAGGTTGGGGCCTAGATATACACCACCATTATAATTTTCATGAAGGTATCCTACAGAAAGGAGACGGTGCTTTATTACACCTAAAGCAGTATCCCAGAACTGTCCAGGTATTACACAAGAATTATATAAACACATTATATTATATTATACATATTTACAATGCAAAACTTAAGCTAATTATTTACAGAAGCTTTTAACTATAATCACGTTATTGAATTGTTAATTGTTATTGAACAAAATTTTTAATATAACAAAATTGTTAATGTAATGTCAAATGGTATACATTATAACTTTTATTTTATTTTAATTTCAGGTGGTAATGGGTACAGGACTTCAAAGGTCCTTAAATTGTCCTGATCACTGTAATGGCAAAGCGGCTGATTCGCGACTTTTAACGCCTACTGCACTCACTTCAGGGCCCGATGGATCCTTATATGTTGGGGATTTTAATCTTGTACGTCGGATTACACCGGAAGGTGTTGTTACAACTGTACTTCAGTTAGAGTAAGTAATAATATAAAATTAATCAAATATATTAGCTTAATTTTTTACATTTATTATAAATATATATAAATTTTTATTGACCTAAAATTTTAATTCCAGAACAACACAAGTTGCATATCAATACTACATCTGCATATCCCCGGCAGATGGATATCTTTACATATCAGATTCTGAAAGACATCAAGTTAGAAGAGTTGTAATTCTAGACAAAGTACGTGACCCAGCAATGAATTCCGAACCTATAGTCGGAAACGGTGACCGTTGTGTACCAGGAGACGATTCCAACTGCGGTGATGAAGGACCTGCTATTAACGCTAAATTGGCTCATCCGAAAGGTAATCTTTATTTAATTTATTAATTTTAACTATCAATATAACACACATAATTTTTTTATAAACATTGCTTTGATTCATTTTTTAGGTCTTGCTATAGCAGCAGACAGAACTATGTACATCGCAGATGGAACTAATATACGTGCTGTTGACCCAAGTGGTATAATCCACACGCTTGTGGGACATCATGGACATCACAATCATTGGTCACCGGTACCTTGCCGAGGTGCCATACCACCTTATGAAGCTCAATTACAATGGCCTACTGGCGTGGCTTTATCTCCTCTAGATGGATCGTTGTACTTTATAGACGACAGAATTATCTTAAAATTAACAGTTGACATGAAAATAAAGGTAGTTGCTGGTCAACCATCACATTGTCGACTTGGAAGTGATGGTAAACCAATTGCCAAACCTACAAACAGAACAAATACAGAGTTTAGGGAAGATTCTAACTTAGGCACGATTCTGGCATTAGCATTTGCACCTAGTGGTATTCTTTATGTTGCGGAATCCGATGCTAAAAAAACGAATATGATCAAAACAATCGATCCATCAGGTAAAATTATGCACTTTGCTGGAAAAGTGCAAGAAAACTTTAAGGAACTGAGTTGCGAATGCAATACATCTATTTCGGCTACTGTGGTCCCAGTAAATCTTCGCGAAGAAGGTGCAGGATGTCCTTGTCGACTAAGTGTTGCAGTCGGGGATGAACCACCAACTAATACTGAGACTCTGCTGTCGTCGAATGCAAAATTCCAAACAATATCTGCTTTAGCTGTAACACCAGATGGTGTATTAAACGTAGTCGACCAAGGTATTTTATTGTGTATTTTTTATTTTACTAAAATGTAAGTTTTATCGTGTAAGACAAATTTAAATTTATTTATTTATTCTGTTGTTACACAGGTTCACTACATATTTTGGCACTTAAACATTATTTACCCTCTCACGATGAAAATGGGGAATTCAGAATACCTTATCCTCCTACATCTGAAATTTATGTATTTAATCGCTATGGTCAACACATCACAACAAAGGATTTAACTTCAGGAAAAACTAGATATTCGTTTTTGTACTCAAAGAATACCAGTTTTGGAAAATTATCAACAGTAACAGATGCATCGGGTAATAAAATTCAACTGTTGCGGGATTATAGTAACATTGTTAGTTCAATAGAAAATACACAAGACCATAAACTCGAATTGAAAATATCTGGAATAGGATATTTAACAAAAATTACAGAAAAGGGAACATCTGAAATCGAATTAGATTATGACGCTAACACAGGTTTACTTAACAGCCGATCAGGGGTGTGTATCAATATTTAACTTACACTTTATTTTCTTATTAGTAGGTAATTAATTAATACAAATTATTATTTTTTTCAGGCTGGTGACACAGTTATTTACAATTATGATGAACTTGGACGTGTGACGAAAATTATAATGCCTTCAGGAGAACAAGTTCACATAACTTCGGGACTTGCTAAAAATTACGGTCTTGCAGTTACAGTATCAAATCCAACGAGTAATATCCCTGTGGGCGTATCAAAGAAATGCGAGTACGTTCTACATGGACAATCCTTTAAGCAAATAACTATCAACAACGGAAAACAAATAACGGAAGGACGCATTTTTACTAATAACACCTTAGTTATTGATACTCCATGGTCAGGTAAATTTGAAAGCATAGCCGCATCGAAGCATCCGTTGCTTGAAGCCGCTTTACCGATTGAAGCTGAAATGCTACATATGTGGTCACATCAAACAACAACCTTTGGCGATGGATTAATTAACAATATGTATTCATTGTATACATTAGTAGGAGATGTCAGAAATCCACAACAAACTCTAAATCGAGAAATTTGGGTTAACGATTCAAGAGTCTTAATCATTGAATTTGATCAATTTAAGAGCAAAGAAACATTCTTCAATGCAGATCGAATACCTCTATTTACAATAGCATATGATGTTGCTGGATTACCACTCTCTTTCACGCCTCATGGTGCTGGAGTACCTCTTAATATTTCGTACGATAGATTTTATAGAATTAATGGCTGGAAATGGGGTGTCAGCGAAGAAACGTATAGTTACGATCCACACGGAATGCTTTCAGAAATAACAAGCCCTCAGGATGGTACTAAGTTCATCTATTATAATGAAGGCAACCTCGTTTCCAAAATAACGTTAGCAAGTCAAAGACATTTCAAATATTCATATGATAATAGTGGTGGACTTACTCATGTTATTCTACCATCAGGAACTAATCATTCATTTAGTGTTCAACCTTCTATTGGATTTTTACGAGTTACCTATACGCCACCTGGATCAATAAAGAAATATTTGCAACATTATTCTCACACAGGAGAACTTTTACAAACGGTTTTCCCAGGCGATGGTGCTCGCATCATATACCGTTATTTCACAACGAATAAAGTATCAGAAGTTGTACATGGTGACGGTCAAACTCAAATTCACTATTCAGAGAACAGTGGACTTCCATCAGAAATTTTACATGTGGATCGAGATGTCGACTATCGCTGGGAATCCACATATACTGGTGGTTTACTTGTAGAGGAAAGACTTGATTACGGAGCTAAAACTGGATTAAGTAACGCAAAAATAATATACGAATATGACAATAATTATAGAACAACGTCAGTCCAGGGTCGCATTGGTGGTCAGACCCTTATACCACATCACATTATTTATAACAGTAAAACTGGTGCACCCGAAGTTTTAGGACAGTTTACAGTTTCTAAACAAAAGTGGAATGAAACTTCCGTATATGACGGTATTGCCATGTTCTCGAGAACTTTAAATGACCAATTCCTAGAAAAAGAAATTTCTGTTAATATACACAGAATGGAAGTATTTAGAATGGAATTCGCGTATGACAAACACGGTAGAATATCACAAACACGAACTCATACCAGAAATGTAGGGGTCAATACCTACACCAATGTCAAAAATTATACATGGGATTGTGATGGTCAATTAACTGGAGTAGAAGCGCAGGAACCTTGGGGTTTTAGATATGATGACAATGGTAACATGTTATCATTAACCTATAGAGGAAATACTATTCCAATGGAGTATAATGACATGGATCGCATCATCAAATTCGGAGAAGGTCAATATCGATATGATAGTCGGGGACTTGTTTCTCAAAATGCGAGGGAAGAACGATTCCAGTACAACGCTAAAGGTTTACTTATAAGAGCAACAAAACGAGGAAGATTTGATGTTCGTTATTATTACGATCATCTTGACAGGTATTATATTATAACAGATATTATATTATAAATACATAAGTGCGTACATATTTATACGTCTAATATATTTAATAAGAATCTCAACATTTCTTTAATTTTCTCTACAGATTGTCAACCAGAAAAGATAATTTTGGAAATGTGACCCAATTTTTCTACACAAATAAAGAAAAACCTCATGAAGTCAGCCATATTTATTCGCCACGTGAAAATAGATTTATGACACTTGTTTACGATGATAGAGGTCATCTTATTTATACTCAGGTAAACAGTCGTGTAATAGAGATTTTATTATTAGTGTTAAAATAAAAATAAAAAATACTTAATAGTCTTATTTTACTTTCAGGTTGCTCGTCATAAATATTACATTGCTACTGATCAATGTGGAACTCCAGTAATGGTATTCAATCAATATGGAGAAGGCATTCGAGAAATAATGAGATCTCCTTACGGTCACATTGTATACGATTCTAATCCATACTTATACTTACCAGTAGATTTTTGTGGTGGATTACTAGATCAAGTAACATCACTCGTACACATGGCGAACGGAAAAGTGTACGATCCTCTTATTGGACAATGGATGTCTCCGCTTTGGGAAAATCTTATAGAAAGAATACATAACCCAACTCAATTACACCTATACAGGTTTAATGGAAATGATCCCATAAACGTCCGACCACAGAACAAGAAACCAGCAGGTACTATTTATGTTACGATATATATGTATATATTGTTATAATGTAACTTTTCTTTGGAAAACTACGTATTTCTTGTCTAAAACACACTGAAAACTCAGATTAACAATGACCTTCTCATTTTTCAGATCACTTATCTTGGCTAGCTTTACTAGGCTATGATACCAAGAGCCTAGCACCACAACTATATCCAGATGAACTGCCTGGTGGATCAATATTACCAAGTATACCTCGCGGTCGGCCAGTTTGGGGCACTGCGCCTGTTGACAGCGGACCAGGAGTACCTTCAGCTATGTCTTTATTACCGAGCGTCACAATCGAATCAGGCTTCTTATCTCATATGTCAAACAAAAGAATAGCCGATTTTAGAAGTCTTTCTATTCCAGCTATGTCCGCATTAAAATCTGACGCTCTCAACCTTGCCCCTAAAAGAATCGGTTCAGACTCCGAACCACCTTTCGGACGTGGTATTCTGATATCACGGAATTCACGAGGACGAGCGGTTGTTACCACAGTACCCTCTGCCAACGCTATCTATAGAGACGTTTATACCTCTGTTTTCAATCGGTCACATCTGCTACCGTTCTCTTTCGTCGTTCACGGAGACCAGCAAGACGTATTCTACTTCGTAAAAGAGGATACCTGGCGCGCCGCCGATGACAAACAACAATTGAAACGTATGCAAGGAAAACTAAATGTCACCTTCCACGAAGTGGCCGAAGGTGGTCGTTCCTACGCCGATGTAAAGATTCACGGGCAGACGAGCATTGTAAACCTACGTTATGGTACGAGTGCCGAAAGAGAAAAACAGCGTCTACTACATCACGCCCGGGCGTCCGCTATACGCAAAGCTTGGCACAGAGAACGCGAAGCTCTCCGTGCAGGCCTAGGCGGTTCCCTAGATTGGTCAGCTGCGGAACTAGACGAAATACAAAAGGCCGGATCGGCTGCGGGCTACGAGGGAGAGTACGTGCACGACGTGGCTCGCTATCCGGAGTTGGCCGAGGACCCGTACAACGTGCGCTTCGTGAAGAAGCGGTCGGACCGCGCCGAGCGGCGGCGACGGAAGCGCGAGGACTGCCGCGCGCCCTGGTGGCTCGCCTGGGACGACCTCTGCTAGTGACGTGTCGCCATCCATATGCCAAATCGTGTGAATGTAAATCGATGTGTGTGAATGATGATGGACGGTCGTGTGTGAGCGTGAAATATATTTTGTAAATAGTCTCTATTAATTGTTAATTGTTGATGTATGTATGTACGGTAGATGCGAATCCCTATCGCTGTGTAAATATTAAATTTTAATTTGCAGGGAGAGAATGGACCTTTTGAGAGGACTGATATAAAATAAATGTAATGTATGTAAAAATAAGACGATCTATGTGAATATGAAATTATTTATACTTATTTATCGGTAAAAAGCTTCAATTGTGTCCAATGTTCTTATAAAATTTAGATGAAGACTATTTGAAAGAATAATAAAAAAGCATACTTTTTTAACCAAATCAAAGTGTAGTTTTAATACATCCTAAACGATACTGAAACAAAAATTTGTATAACCAAATATTTTCTTTTTTTAGAATGTATTATTATTTCGAAACAATTTTCCTAATTTCAATATTTATATTTTATTCAATGTCAATAAGTGGTTATCATTATACAACAAGAAAAAATTGCATAATATAAAATATATATTATATTTTTTTAATAAGTATATTTTAAATAAATATATCACAAATTATTGATTTCCTCTTTAAATATGACAAGATGGGCATATATCTAATAAAAGTCAATTTTTCATAAACCTTGGCAGTTATGAAAAAAAAAAATAAAAAAAAATAACAACTTCCTATTCCTATTTATAAATATAGTATAGTATAAATATAGTCCATGATATGGTAATAGGACAAGCGACTACGTTAATAATAGCTGGACAAACAACGTAAAAAGTAAGAAAACGAAGCTTGTGTAAAAGTTATTTATTCGAAACGTCAATCTCTGAACAACGTACTCGAGTTAATTTTTACAATATCATTTATACATAAATCCAAGTCAACGCATTTATATAAATTTTATTATACAACGTCATGAGCGTAACATCGCTTACAACAACTATCAATTATATTTACAATGAGTTCTACAAATAAATCGGAGTAGTTAAGTTGACACTGGAAACTTTATACAATTGAGTGACGAAATTGGATTATTTGTATAAAAAAATCTTTATTGAAAATATATATACAATTTATCATAATATCTTATAATAGAAATTTACATTTGGATAAAGTTCTGAGTTTATAATATAAAAAAAAATCCCTACATATTGAGCTACATGTCCATAAACAAATGAGATCAACAATTCGCACGTTTATTTAACTACGTTTAGTAGACATTGCTTTCATATGTTAACAGCAACACTGTCAAACAAATTATTATTTTTCATTATAATAAAATTAATACGTTAGGAAACACCGTTAACACTTAGTAGCGGTATATACAGTGATTGTGTAAAAATATAATTATTCAATAAATTCCTATTTTTTCATGCTTTAATCATTGACATATTATAACGAAATTGTGCGCGTTAAATTAAATAACAATAAAAATAATATTTTTCTCTGATAAATTTAATGATATTTAAGTGAATTTGTTTACTTTTTACCTTCCTGCGGTTTTATCGCAGATTGTGATCTTATTAAATATTAATATTTAAAACAATGTGAGCTACGTAATATTTTTTTTCCAGGTAAGAATCGTTTTAAAATAGAAAATATTTCTTGCATTATTGAATTATATACCAAAGTACCTTAAACTATTTTAACAGGTTACCTTCATAAACAGTATTTTTATGAGTCAACCACATGATTCCATGCGACTAAATTACACTTGTGAACATTTCTGCTCCTTAATAATTCACCTACTTTAATCACTTTATTAGGTCATACAAACTCAATAAAAAAAATAAGAAGCCTGTTAATAAACATTATTGTTAGACTTTTCGGACCATTTAACGTCGCATGAAAGCATAAATTTTTGTTTATAATTTTCACATTTATTTAAAACATAGTTGTCAAAGGTCATAAGTACAATTGAAAAAAAAATATTTTTAATTGACTTGAGTACCAATAGACAAATATAATAAAGTCGGTGAGATTAGTGCGGCGCTTGGACAGCTTAAAAACGGGACAGCCCTGGGGGATAACGGAATTACAACTGAGCTTCTTAAGGCCACGGGACGACCAGTCCTAAAAGCCTTAGCGGAGCTCTTGAATGTCGTCATCCGGCGGGGTACCACACTGGATGCGTGGTCCAGGAGTGTGGTGTATTGTTTTTCAAGTGAGGTAATAAATCTCTCTTGAAGAATTATTATAGACCAATCTTACTTCTGAGTCACGACTATAGGCTCTTTTCAAGGATCGTTACGAATCTCTCGCCGCAAGGCTCGACGACTTCCAACCACCTGAGCAGACTGGGTTTCGAAATGGCTATAGCACCGTAGACCACATCCATACTGCTCGGCAGATTATACAGAAGACTGAAGAGTATAATCAGCCGTTATGTATGGCATTTGTGAACTACGAGAAAGCCTTTAACTCTATCGAGACCTGGGGCTGTTCTGGATTATTTGCAGCGATGTCATATCGACTGGCGATATATCGAGGTACTGAGGTGCATATATGACGCGGTGACGGTGACTGCCAAAAATCGAGGACCAACAAACAAGACCCATACACCTTCGTCGCGAAAAAAGACAGGTGGATGTAATGTCCCCGAAAATGTTTACCAACACGATGGTGGATATCATTAAGACTGGACTGGAGTGGACGAGGAATAAATGTCAATGGCGAATACATCTAATACGTTCGTTTCGCCGACGATATCGTCAGGTTTACGGAGACATTGGAGCAATGCCTAAAGACAAAAGTCTTCGAGCAGTGCGTCCTACTTGTGTTGACATATGGCGCCGAGACGTGGACACTGATGACGGGATTAGTACACAAATTTAAAGTCACTCAACGTACTTTGGAACAGGCTATGCTAGAAATCTCTCACAATGGGCGGCGCTGCATCAAGGTCTGACGTCGGTCCTCGGAGGGGACTTGTCGCTCCCGAGCATCATCACCGCGATGCTCGGCAACGACGAGTCCTGGAAGGCGATGGTCTCCTTCTGCGAGACAGACAGAGGCCGCCGACGTGGCCTCCATCCGCGGGCGACGAATGGGGGTGCGTAGGAGGCGCTACTTAATGCGCCTCCAGTAACGCCCTTGTGCCCGTGTCGGGCCGGGATGGGAACCCGGTCCTGCTAGACACGGCGTCGTCGGGACTGTTCAGAGGTGAGCCGGACAGTCCCCATGGAGGAGAAGTCTGGCCTTTTCGCCGAGGCCAGCCTGTCGCTGGAGGGATCCTGTTGCCTGCAGATCCGGGACCCTCCAATTAAAGCGGCCGAAGGCTCCCGCAGGGGTTTAGTACGGTATTGCACTCCCAAAGTGCCGAGTCCGACATAGGTCTAGGATTGCCGACCCGGGCATCCTGGATATCATCCATAAATGGATTGCCCTGCGTCACAAAAAAAAAAAAAAAAAAAAAAAAGAAATCTCTCACAAGGATAAAATCAGAAATGAGATTATCCGCTAGAGAACCAAAGTAACCGACATAGCTCGTAAAATCAGCAAGTTGAAGTGGCAGTGGACTGGTCACTCATGTCGCAGGACCAATGGTCGCTGGAGCAGGCGTGTCCTGGAATGGAGACCACGTATCGGCAAACGCAGTGTGTGGCGTCCTCCGGCCGCTGGACCGACGACTTACGCAAGGTTGCCGGCCGAATTTGGATGAGGATTGCCGGAAAACCGGGATATTTGGCGCGACCTTGGGGAGGCCTATGTCTATCAGTGGACTGCAACAGGCTGAAGCGAAGCAATGCGAATAAAATAAAACAGATTTAATGAAAATCATACTATTCGTAAGATTACGTTTTTCATACGTCATCTAATTTATTTCAAAGTCAAAATTAAAGCGCAAAACCATACTAAGAGAGTCTACGTCAAACAATCGAAATAATTTAAATTCACGCAATACTAAAATTTTAATAATTTTTATAACGAAGATCGAATTATTATATGACGTAATGTTATAAACATGATATTATCATTATGAATAATTTTATTTATTATTTAGAGTAATATCAAAAGTCCTAATAAAAATAAAAAAATCATGTGTATACTAGAAAGATTTTATCTAGTAGGGTATACTAGATATCTTGTTATTATTGATAACGTTAAACAGAACTGTGGACTGTTTTGAACAATCTATTTTAACTACAAAATCTTCGATGTTTATTTAAAATCACAATCACAGAAATCCATTATATTGCAAATAACAATAGGTAATCTTAAAACATTATTACATATTAGTTTCAATCCCTTCATAAAGCTAGATACGACATAACTTTATACAATTGTAGCATTCAATAGGTACTAATTGAACACATCGCAAAACTTAACATTCGAAATATCTTTCATTCTTTCATACTTGTCATACTGTGATGCAACTGAGTATATTACATATTTACATATTAATTACATTGTACTTAACTTTAATTATATAAAGATAGATACAATTTATTAAAACAATATACGGGCAAAATAGAATCACACATTCGTATTACTTTACTGAAATAAATAAAACGAACAGTGCAATGAGTTAAAGTTCGTCTTTAAACTGTTCCTACCTTTATTTGAATTTCGCGCGCAGCTACTATAATACTGATTTAGCATTAACATATATATAACAATCGGCAACTATGTATGTCATTATATTAAGTACAATATTATTATAATATTCCAATACGAAGGCGAATTATATTCCATTAAGAATTTCATTTATGTTAAAAATATCAGTATTTACAAACGCAGCGACAATTGTACTATTAGACATTGAAATAACTATTATAATCGTTATAAATATTTCTAACGAAATATAAAATATTTTTTATTTCAATAATCGACTCTCGTACCTTCTACATTTACAGTTAACGCTTACAATTTAGTCACGTTCATGTCATGATCTAACACGTATTTTAATAAAAATAAAACATCGATTTCGTTTATAAATTATTTGTGACTCGTATACATATATATATACATACATACATGATTATAACATATGGCGAAAAATAAATGATCGATTATACGATAATACACCCAGAATTCATTGCAATAAATATTCTATTTATTAAAAAAACACCCAATGTTTTCAGAGTGCAACACTACTGAATTCCTCTCAGTCTCAGTGGGAAAATCGTGGTAACATTACGTATTTTGAGTTCTATAGTAAGTAAATGTTCGAAAGTCCATTTCTTTCTTAATTGTACAGGAAACTCTGCTAGAATCGCATATTGCACGCAGATTTATTTCACTTTGTCACTAATTTAATATATATTTTTTTTCTAATACGCAAATATTTACACTTAATTTTACTAAATCGGCAGTGAAATAAAATTTTAATATTTACTATGAACTGTCAGTATTCGATTTGCGGCGCACTTGATGCGCGTTTAGGGTCTGCGCTTGCGTTTGCGTTATAAACTGGGTGGTACCTGTAACAAAACATATAAATATTCTTAATAAACAATTTTAAATTAAAACCATTAAACTAGTCTCATAAACGATGAAATGTTAATTATATTTTACTTATCGTATTAAATTTAAATTAGCGATATATCGCTCGCTTAATAATAAACCGAAATAAGTCAAAAAAACACTTTTGTGGGAAATCGCTGTCAAAGTTTTGAACCTCTACCTTGTTGGAGGCATTCTGTCGTCTTTGTGATCCATTAAATCGGTCATTTTGCTCTGTTTCGCGTGGCAACCAGATTGTACCTATTCTTTGAGCTGAGTTATTTAATTTTATTAGAAAAAGTAGAAATCAACAATTTTTGACTTATTTCGGTTTATTATTAAACGCGCGATATATTGTATACGACAACAACTGATTATTTTATGTATAGTCGTCATATTTAATTTTTATTCTATTTTTTAGTATTTTTTATATATATTTATTTAGTATTTTTTATGGCGGCAACAAAAATACATTATCTGTTGAAATTTTAACTATCTAACTATCACGGTTCATGAGATACAACCTGGTGATAGACTGACAGACGGACGGACAACCGAGTCTTAGTTATAGGGTCCCGTTTTTACCCTTTGGGTACGGAACCCTAAAAAGAGCGAGCAAAGATCGAGTGAGACCTACGCATGTAGGATTGCGTACCATAATACCAAGATGTTTAAAGGAACACATTGTTTATGTTAATCACGCCAAATATTCGGCGCCGCGGGCGATAATTAATTTGACATATTTTAAAGAAAATTTTGAAGTATTTCTTTCGAAAAGTGTAGGCTTCCTTACGAGTTTTCTTAAATCCGAGCACAAGAATTGAAATGACATCTATCAGTCTTTTTTTTTCGAAACCGGCGGGGGAGCCGTGTACCGAGACACAGCCATGATTATCTAATCAGTCGAAAGTTCTAATAGTGGCGGTTCGCGCCGTGGCAAGTGACCGCGACAAGAGAGACAGAGACAACAGAACCGAGACGACTAATGATATAACTTGTCGCGGTCTCTTGTCTCTGTCTCTTCTGCCGCGGTCGCCTGCCACGGCGCAAACCGCCACCATCCTATCTTATAATAGCTAAAATAAGTTTGTTTGTTACGCTTTCACGCGAAAACTAGTTAACCGATCATCATGAAACTACACATATTCTTGGAGGTATTAGAAGTAACATAGGATACTTTTTTTTTGGTCGCGATAACCGACATCCACGCTAGCGAAACAGCGGGCGAAAGCCATGGGCGTAGCGAGGTACGGGTAGGGGAAGGGGTTTTTACTCTAAGCAATGTCACTAATAACGATAAGTGAAACATAAATATAAAAGAACACCACTACTAATGTGAGACACTCATATAATATGTTAAAAACCGCGATTAAAACAATACAATCTAGGATTTTCTTTATCTGCCCCAATAGAGAACCCCGTCTACGCCCTTGGCGGAAGCTAGTAAGGTATGTATAGAGAGTGACCGGCGGTGGGCTGCAGCGCGGCGCGCGGCGCTGTGTGCGCGGCGTGCGCGGGGTGTGCGGGGCGCGCGGGGCGGGCGGGGCGCGGCGCGCGCACCACCTGCACGGTGCCGCCGCGCATGCCGCCCTTCACGCCGCCGGACATCAGTTGCGCTGCGGGCCACAAATTATAACTATATAGATAGATAAACACTTTCTTCCACATATAAGTATACACACAAAAAAGTATAAACAATCAAAATCACATAAAAGTATACGAAAAATAAAATTAAAAAAAACGAGTGTTCTTTATTTAGACCACACGACTGAAGTAAAACTTCTTTAGCACCGTCTATATGTATATTATTAATTTATAAAATTGTTCAAGAACGAAATGAAATTACGAAAAGAACTTCTGACTGAGATATATATATTTCATGCACTGGCTATGAGAGGAAGAGAGAAAGAAAACGTGCGCTCGCACTGCTCTCTTTTGCTCCTACAGTGTGATGCAGAGAATAGGCCTGCACTGTGTCTTACAAGGGGACTGCATGACCTCATATTTTTATTTGGGGATGCGACTTTGCAGATTTGTAGTATACCTGAATGGTATCTATCCTAAAATATAAGATATATTAAAAAAAAACGGTCCTGCAGTTTCACGCGTAGCTTATATACCGATAATTTCGCTCACGCAGCAGAGCGGCGCGGTGGCCGAGTGGATAGCGAGCTTGGTAACCAAGCGAGCGGCCAGAGATCGATCCCACTTGTGGCTATCAGTAAAAACAACGAATATTTTTAATCATAGTTAATAATAATTACAATAAAAAATTATCTTCATTAAAAACAAATTTTTAACTATTCAACTTTTCGAAAATAAAATATTAATTTTAACAATTTCATCTGTTACATTTTCATCAGTTCCAGCCGTCTTTTCTTTAAAAAAAAAACTAATTTATAACATATTTTATTTAGCATTTCTAATAAATATACGCAACAAAAGGAAAAAAAAGCAAAGAAAATGTGTGCTCGCATCTCTCGCTCGGCAAGAGCGTACAGTAATATACGAAACGTAACTCTCTCTCTCTCTCTCTTTCTATCTTCACTAACTTATATCTTCCTCTCGACTACAGTTCACGTCGCCCAAGGACACTTCGTAACGTCGTGTAAAGAAGTTTTACTTCAACAATTATCATTCATATTCATCGTTTTTATATATTAAAAGTAAACCAGCAGACGATGACCACCCAACGGTTAGTGGTCGCCGTCGCCTGGACACCGTCACACGAGGGAAGTCGCTGGCAGGTTGCCGGTTTTGAGTGTTTTGTATTCATTATTATTTTTAAAGCCCAACTTCTGAAGTAATTACTTACCAATAGGCAAAGACAGTACTGAAGGTTGATTTGTTAGTACCACGGACGTTGTCGGAGGAACTGAGACCAGTAGCCCACTAGGTGCCCCCGACACGTTCAAAGATAACGATATCGGCGCAGATAGACCCGGTATTTGTACTTGTACATTCTGAAGACCCTGGATACTCTGCAGGCCTTGTAGTGATGTAAGACTTAAACCCTGAAATAGACACCACTTAAATATAAATTTTGTAATTTTAAAAAATTTGCAAATTTCTAATATCTTAAGGCTTCGTCTTCAGATAAATTTAATTAAAAAAAATTATAAATTGATGTATACTAAATATATAATTCTGACATTAATGCTATCAAAAAAGGCTTTTGGCAAAAACTTTAATAACACATTGGGTCATTTCATTTCAATACATAGATAAAAAGTTTTAAAATCAGACAGTAGATAAAAAGTTTGTAATGGAGAAAATTTAGTATCGAGCTGTAATCCAATTTTTAACAAAAAAAGGGAAGACGCCGGCCGATATCAAACAACGTTTGGATGCTGTATACGGACAATGGACATTCTTCTCCTTCGTATTCCACCGTCAAAGAAAGGGCGAAACAATTTCGTTTAGGAAGGTAATCAATTGAAAATGAACCTCGCCAAGGACGTCCATCTGAGGCCGTTACTGACGAAAACATTAATTTTGTGGAGAAGACAGTTCTGGAAGACATTCGGCTAAAGACCAAAGAATTAGCAGTTATGACGAGACTTTCGAAAACAACTGCGCTTAAAATTATACATGAACATTAGGGGATGAATAAATTCAGTGCAAGATGGGTCACAAAACTTTTTTCCGCTGTTCAAAAATAAGAACGTGTGAAACTGTACTCAACTTTTATCCCTTTTTGACAGTCGACAGAAAGAAGCTTTGGATTCTATTGTCACAAAAGATGAAACTATGGTTCTCTATCATGATCCTCTCAAATAGGAATCGATGGAATGGCGTCGTCCGAGTTCACCGCGGCCCAAAAAAGAGACAATCTCAGAATAAGATTATGGCGATAATATTTTGGGATTAGGAAGGAATTTTACTGGTAGATTTTAAAGAACGTAATATAACTGTAACGGTCGAATACTATGCTTCTTTCTTATACTGAATGCGAGATGCTATCAAAGAAAAACGTAGACAGAAACTGTCCCGAGGGGTGATGTTGGTTCATGACAACACGCCAGTTCACACTTCGGGTGTTTCCAAGGCTGCCATTAAAGAATGTGGTTTCACTGAGCTCAGCCATCAACCATCCACCGTATAGTCTCGACTTGGCACGAAGCTATTATTTTCAAAATTGAAATCAGACTTACGAGAGAAAAAGTTTAAAATTGACGAAGAGGTGAAGTCAGCGGTTTTGTCACAGTTTGAGGGCAAGACTTCAGATTATTTTTAGAGGAATAGAAATGTTAATAAAGCGTTGTGAAAAGTGTATTGAAATAAGGCGATTATATCAAAAAATAAAAGTAGTGATTTGAGATTTTATATTATTTTATAGTTCAGGCCGGAAACTTTTAAACTTTACTTTTTTTACTTTTTTTTACGTATTAATTCAAAAAATTTAATATTTTTTACCTATGTCAAAAAACTGACAATTACAATAACAAGCAAATTTTTATTATATTCCTCTCCTTTAATAGGAAAGAGGCTTTGGCCTAGATGTAGATAGGGAAATTTACATGATAATAATAATAAATAAATGTTTATCACACATGAATCACACATATGTTTTAGGTAACAGCCAACTGTATAATAAAATACTTTTGTTTTTTTTTGTAATAAATATACATATAAATGATACATATATAAAATAAATATATATTATACCGAGACTCGGGGCGGGAATCGAACCCACTACCCTGGAGCAGAAAGAAGGGTCACTGCCAACTGCGCCAACGGGCTAGTCAGATGTAGCAGTATAATAGTGATATAGTCCCGCGGTACCTGTAAATGGCACACGGGCTGCGGCTGTGGCTGCGGCTGCGGCGGGGGCGGCTGCGCGGGGGGCGTGGCCGCAGGCTCGGGGCCCATCAGCCGCTCGAGCAGCGCGCTCTCACTACTCGACACGTTCGTCGACTCGTTCTCACGGGTGTAGCCGCTCATAACCTACAAAATACAATTACTATTTAATGTTGTTTTAAAATTTATCCCCAACAGGGAGAAGCAAAGGACTATAGTCCATACAGCCTAGCGTAAATTTGTAAATTTCATTCCGGTATAACAAAAGGCCAGAGAAAAGTTTGAAGTAACTTCTTTTTTCTTCTGATTCCTCTTAAATAGCATTCTACAAAAGAAATATTCGAAACTAAAAATCAATATTCACTTCAATATTTATTAATTATTTAATTTACTAATTAATTTTTATAAAAGTTACCAATTTAGTGGTTTTATTTCTGAACTGGTATATTCTTAAAATGAGTTGGCGCCATCTATAGTCTGTTCGCGTTAAGAAAATAGTGACTCATCGTTGTCACTCAACTTAGCCACGCCCCTTGACCAATAAGATCACAGTAAATTATAAAGTCGTGTTCACTTTGAACAGTTGAAACCCTTCAGACAGTACGCACGTGTTCTTTGCCAATTTTAAAAATGAATACCTCACCTATTCTTAAAAATAATAGTGGATCAATATTACATAGCGGAGAAAGACGAGTGATTTACAATGTTTTTAAGTACTTTAAACAGTGTGGTGACCAAAACGTGTCTATGGAGAGTATAGTAGTGAAAAGGCTAGTGCATGCGGTGTTTCTGAAAATACGGTTCTGACGATTCTAATCATTTTTTTAATGTAATAACTACTTAAATTTAATTTTTTAAAATACTGTCATAAAAACTTTGCTTTAATATTAATGGTTTAATTTTTACCCCAGTATGAATACGCCTTTACTTTGATGAGTCACTATTTTCTTAACACGAACAGACTATAGTGAAGACTTCATAACTTACGCAGCAATAATAACTATGGACTTGAAATTTTGAACTACATGATTATAATACTGCTAAATTAAAAATACCTGTTGTATTACTAACAGACTTGCAGTTGAGTGTACTATGTAAATTTATAGTTTGGTACGCAATGCACTCCAGGCTATACATATTCCAAAAAAAAAGGTCATCACCGGTACATAAAAACTATTTCACATTTTAATGAGAAAAAAAAATTACATGATATTTGCCGAGACCACCCTTCCCCCAACGTGAGATTCTGTGAGATTTCGCTCGACCCCTTGCTCTCTCCAATAAAAGCCTCACGTAATATATGGACGGCCCCTAACATAGAATACTATTTTTTGTGATAACCGATATCCACGCGGGTGAAGCTAATACAGTATAAGTTTAATAAGTCGAAGCATGCTCGTACCTGCGTGTAGGTGGGCGCGGTGTGCGCGACGAGGCGCGCGCCGGCGATGGACACGGTGCGCGCGAGCAGCTTGTGCGAGTCCAGCGCGTCGCCCGCGTGCGTCATGGCGGCGGGCGCGCTGTTCAGCAGGTTGAGGATGGTCGCGTTGCTGCCGGCCGGGCTCGCGGCGCGCGCCTGCGCCGTGCTCACCACCGCCTTCGCGGCGTTCTGGCTCGCGGCTGCGGATACCACTACGGCTTACACTTTTCGAAGTTAAACTTCTTGAGGTGCGACTAAAGGCGCTCCCTCACCGGGAGCATTCACGTGTAATTTAACATTATAGATTCAACTTTGAGCATTACACTACAATACTACCTCCCTGACTGACCAGCATTCGCGTGTAATGTAATATTATAGATTTGACTTTGCGAGCATTCACATGTGATCACGTTACATTACACGCGAATGCTCCCAGTGAGGGAGCACCTTAAGGGGTATGTACGAGCAAGCGCGTACATTTAGGTACTTAGGTTGCATTTTCGTTATGACTTCCAGGTTCATGCGCCGATATGTGAGTTGTGACGCAAAGGAACTGGAAATAAAAGAGTTCTATGACCGAGTACAGGAATCTCTTAAACGGTGCAATAAAAACGTTATAATCATGGGTGACTTTAATGCCAGAGTTGGCCAAAAAATTCAAGGAGAAGACAGAATACTGGGAAACTCATGCTTCGGAAGAAGAGACAAGAGAGGCGAAACTCTACTTCAGTTCTGCTGGGATAATAATTTATTCGTTATCAATAGCCTGTTCAAAAAGAAAAGTAAAAATATTTGGACATGGCTTTCCCTGAATAAAAATAAAAGCTAGATAGATTATATACTATCAAACCTAAAAAATAAATTTACTAATATTGTAGTGATAAGCAATCTATCATTTCCGAGCGACCACTTGTGAGAATTACTGTATTGTTAACCAATACGAGAAAATCTAGAGCCAATAATAAAAAGAACAAATTTTCACTAAAAACCATAGACAAACAAGAAAAATACATTGAAGGTTTAAAGTTGCATATTTTAAACATAATACTAGAAGAAAATGATGATATAGAGACATACCACGAGAAAATTAAGCAAGCAATTCTATACGTAATAACAATCCAAATATAAAAACCTCATCAAAAGAAAAAATGAATAAATAAATAAAAAACCATTAACATCGAAAAAATGAGAAAAATTATTTATATAAAAACATTCACAAAATTATCAGAAAAGAATATCAAGATTACAGACTAGCAACAATTGAAAAATGTCTGAGGAAATCAGGGAGTGTGAACAAAAGTTTGAAAGAATTAACAAGTCTCAAAAATGGAATCCTAACCTGAAAAAGAACTCTACTTTTAACAAGGATTCTGGATGGATCTGGACATTCTCTAGTTCGTGAATAATAAAAGCTGCCACTGAATTTTATAAAGACCTCTACGCTTGCAAAATACCACCTAGTACGAAGAGTCAAACAGGAAAATGATACTACATTACAAAGATTCTCTGCTTGAATTGGCGAAATCAGATGCAGTGCTGCTTTACAGGAAAGGAAACCCTACTGACATAAGTAACTATCGATCAATCAGTCTACAATCTTATCTCTACAAACTATTTGCTTCGTGCCTAGAAAAACGCCTTGCTGAATACACTGAAGAGCATCAGCCAGTGGAGCAAGCAGGATTTAGAAGCACATACTCAACTATAGACCACATCAATGCACTAGAATTAACTATAGAGAAATACAAAGAAATGAAACGCCTGCTTTACCTAGCGTTCATCGACTACGCTAAAGCATTTGACTCTATATCTCATATCAGCATGTGGAGAGCATTACAGGCATGTGATGGACATATTTAAGAAAAGCACAAGCAGAGTAATATGAAACAAAAGAGGCACAGAAATTGATATATGTAGAGGCATTCTTCAAGGTAACCCCCTCTCTCCCAGAATTTTTATTACCGTTCTGCAAAACATTATGAGCAAACTAAAGTGCAAAAACAAAGGTATAGATATCAATGGCCATTTTCTAAGTAATATCAGATTTGCCGACGACATCATTCTCTTCGCAGAAAATTCATCACGGTTAGAGACCATGATTAATGAAATTAACAAAGTCAGCAATGATATTGGTCTAGAACTGAACACAACAGAAACAAAAATTATGACAAACGGCATACAAACACCAATATGCGTTAAAAATGTTTTACTAGAATATGTACAAGAATACACATACATGGGCAAACAAGTGTCATTTAAAAAAAACTAGACACCAAGATGAGACGCGTCAACATAGCCTGGAAAAAATTTTTGTGCCTGACAGAAAGTCTCTTAAGTCAAATATGTCAATGAAGCTGAAGAAAATTGTGTTGGACTCTTGTATCTTACCTTCTCTTAACTACGCATCCCAAACATGGATTTTCAACAAACAAACCAGAAACAAAATATTAACAAAATATTAACAAACAGCCATGGAACGGAGCATTCTGAATCTAAAATCTATAACTCTATATATATTATATACATTAACCGCCAAATATATGTATTTGGCGGTTATAGTATATAATATATATTATATACGCCAGAAAATTAGCTTATAACAAAAATTAATACATTTTTAATTATTAATATACATCTAACAACCCTAAATTTTAGCACTGATGGGAAAATTTCGATAGGAAAATACACCGATGGGAAAATACACATATAAATATTTAAAGTTATTGTTTTTACCTTGTTGAAACTGTTGCGCCGAATTCATTAGACTAGTGACGAGTGCATTTATGGCCGGATTTGTTGATCTTGGTTTTGTTATTGTCGCCTTTTGTTGAGTTGTCGTTGTATTTGTGTATTGTATGCTTTGAACCTACGATAATTATTAATACTTAATTACATCACAAATATTGAATAGTGTCACAGCTTTACTTATAAACTGAAAAAAAAATTATATAAATATATAAATACTAGCGGCCCGACCCGGCTGTGCCCGGGGTATTTATATATACCTAAACCTTCCTCATTAATCACTCTATCTATTGGTGGAAACCGCATGAAAATCCATGCAATAGTTTTTGAGTTTAACGCGAACAGACAGACAGACAGACGCGGCAGAGGACTTTGTTTTATAATATGTAGTGATTTATTGTGCAAAATTTCTAACACTACTACAAGGATTAGTACTTTTTTCTATATGTTTCATATATAAACAGATAGATAAATAGAATCCAATTCATTGTACACCACATTCAAAGGAATTTACGTAAATACCTTAACATTACAAATATTAATGTACAAGGATGATCCTTTCGCCTTTTTTTTCAGAATCATCAGATTGTAGAGAATAGGTAAAGATAAGGTAGATGGTGCAAATGGTGTGTTACTAACATAATATATACCTACATAAAATATTATTATACATATATTAGACATATATATATATATATATATATATATATATATATATATATATATATATATATGTAATTGTATATATGTAATTATACTAATATTATTAATGCGAAAGTAAGTTTGTTTGTTACGCTTTCACGCGAAAACTACTTAACCGATCACCATGAAACTTTGTATACATATTTTTGAAGGTATTAGAAGTAACATAGGATACTTTTTTTTGGTCGCAATAACCGTCATCCACGCGGGCGAAACTGCGGGCAGAAGCTAAAATATACATAAGGAATAATAAAGTAACATAATGTTGAGATAGTTATAGCTAGCAAAAAAAAAAAACAAGATTTGTGACACACCTGTGACGTTCCAGCGGAGGACATGAGCGGATGCTGTATGTGTATGATAGCAGACTGCATCTTTTGAGGGTTGAGCGGTTGCGGTGGATTTGTTAACTGTTGCGCTAGTAATTGATTTGTTGAAGCCTGCACAACAGTACACATATACGGGTCATAGAATTGATCGCTTGAACTTTTCACGGAAAAATCAAAACATTTTTTTTAAATGATCGCAAAAAACATGAAGCCGACAGATATAAAGTTTTCGGACAAGGCAAAAAATCATAAAATATATTTTATATAATTCGTTTTCAAAATTTCCAAGTTTATTCTTTTCATTAAAATAAAAAATTAATATATTTGTATCATCATCATGTCAGACTTTAAGTGTATGTTATCTATATTTTATCAAACAAACACAGCATTATTTTTAAAATATGAGATTGATATAGCCTTCGAAAGGGGCACTGAACTTTTAAGAATATATCGTATATGATTTTATTCAATCGAAATAAATTTATAATAAAAAAAAAATTATATCAAAATTATTATTACTAAAATTTTATTAAAAATTCGGCTTAAAATAATTAGTATCTAACATATTTTTTCGTATGTTTTAAATATGTTTTTTTTTTTTTGTCCTGGTTCTTTTATCGACTGTATATATTTAATCATATTTCATGGCCAAGAAAACTTAACTTATACACTATATATAAACTCGTCTATTTTATAATGATTTTTTTACCTGTGGTGATAATCTTGGTGTGGTTGGAGATGGTTGTTGCTTCAAGGCCGTCTCAACAGCAACGTTAGCTGGCACATTGACAACGTTCCCCACTGTTCCCACGGCGCCGACTGCTCCCGCTGCCCCCACCGCCCCCACCGTACCAACTGGCCCTACTGTCCCTACTGTCCCCACTGTCCCCACGGAACCCACGCTCCCCACTGTCCCAACAACTGTACCAACTGCAGTGACGTTACCAACGTTACCCACTTGCTGCAGCTGAGCTTGCTGTTAAAATATGTTAATTAACTTTATTTAGGATTTAAAATAACTAGTATTAATTTTAAATTTATAAAAGGAGAGTGACATTTAAAAAAAATATGAAAAAAAGGGAAAGAAATATATGAAAAAAATGTGCTCTTTTTGTTAAAGCAATTTTGATAAAAATCATTATTCAGTAATTGTAATTTAAATATATTATTTGTTATATTTTTAAATAACAACATTACAGATATATTATTTTAAATCAATTCAAAATCGATTAGATACACGTTCTCAAGGGGATTTCAATATACTGTGTACTGATTTGTAATTGAATATTCTGATACTGACCAGAATGGGTAGCTGCCTTGCATTTGTATGAGCATTGGGAGTTGCCGCTATAGCAGATGTTCTGTAAATTAAAAAGCATGACATATTGATCTATTTATTGAATATTTGCCTTGATAAAATTAAAAAATAAACTTACACTACTGGCACTGTAGTTGCATGTGTTTGTACTGTGGAACTGTTTGCTTGTGCAGATCTTTGTTGTAGTAGCAACTGTTGTCCCTGCTAATAAAAATATAAGTTTTTACGACTTTTCACATAGTTTTTTTGTATTATTATTCGAATAATTACCATTTCTCTCATGCCCCCCGTGAATGAAACTCTCGGCAACTGCCCAGGGACAATGTGTTTTATCCTAACTGATTTCCTTCCTTCTTCTGTGAATATTTCCGTGAATTGTTGTATATATTTGTTTGCCTGCAGTCGCGACCCTGTTGTTTTTAGGAAACTTTAATATTTAAAAATACATCTAAGACTTTACTTCTACGTACTTTACTTAAAAAATTAAAACTGTATATATAAAGTTAATGTTGTCTACATCAAAAGAGACATCAACTATTAAGATATAGTCCGTGCGCAGAAACTTTGCCGATGACCACCCCTCCCACCGGAGTTGACTGCGTCCCTCGCTCGTCTGATGTGTACCGCTAGCAACGCAGCCGATACGTGCGTGTAATTTTTTGCTTTCGCTACGAATTAATTAATTGTTGTTTTCTTAGGTTTTACTTGTTTTATTTTTGTTACTTATTTGTTTTCGTTGTTTGGAACCATTAAACTTTTATTTTACGGCTACGTTTCATTTATTCACTAAATACAAATACATAAAAATACATAATCTACGTAATAACAACAGCGTTTTTTATTTACTATTTATAATTACACTTTATATTAAATTTATAATTCGACCGAGACTATTTTTTATTAGCTTGATGTAAAATATATGCAATAATAATCTACATTTATGTGACCTTTTTTTTTCAACCCTACTGACTATCGACGCGAGACGTCACAAGGCCATCGGCAAAGTTTCTGCGCACGGATAATGAAATAGAAAACATAACAAAATACCACTTTGGTTACATAAATTTGGTTACACAAAATTATAATTTATACTTAACTTATAAATATTTTACTTTAACTAGAATATACAAGTAGTCTAAGAAGGGTACTAAAATTTTATATTTAATATATAATAATTAAAATGGTTGTTATCAAATTACTAAATAATTATTGGAATCAATACTGTTTGATTTATATATTTTTTATTCTTTGATGTACCTTTGAGTTATTACCCGTTTTAGTCGTTAATTTATAGTGTTTATTAAAAGGTTGGTTGTGTAACTTTTTTCAATAAGTAAATACACTCTTCAAAACTGATAATTACAAAATTGAACTGAGAAGTTTAAAGACTCACCTAAAGTAAATCTACAAGCGGCACCATTCCTCTCGCCTTCAACATGATCTCTATCCACATACAACTCCCCTAGGAACTCTTGATCGGACGGCCTTTGTAATATCGACAGCTTTATATGGAAGAAACCGGTACCATGAGGTGATGTTCTTTCTGTTTCGAGGATATATTCTTCGACCAATTGTGGCTGGCAGTCGGGTGTGGGTCTAGGTCGTTCATAGGCGCGTGCTAAACGTAACGGTCCACTTGATTCAGACGGTAAAGCAAGCGGTAATGGCTCCATCTTTGGTGGCTCTATTGATTTAAACACCTGTCAAATAATAAATAACAATTAACACAAGTGTTGTCTAGTGTAAAGAGATCCATTTCTGGATAATTTATAGACTTAAACAGTTTTAGCGTCAGAAACTAGCTATTGCCTGTGACTCTCCTTTTGGTGTCTATTATTTAATACATCTTTAGCGGCTCTACTGATTTAAAAACCTGCCAAATAATAAAAAGCAATTAACATATTCGTGTTGTCTAGTGTAACGAGACCATTTTTTTTTTCATAGATTTAAACACTTTTGGCATCAGAAACTAGCTTTTGCCTGTGACTTTCTTTTTGGTTTATATTATTAATAACTCCGATTGTAGGGAGTGTATTAAAATGAAACACACAAGATTTAATGTTAGGCCGCCAAGATTATTTTAACTGTAAAAAACCCATAAAATTTCCTGCAGTAATTTTTTCGTGATACGACTATAAAATTACAAACAAAAATAATTCACAAAATATTTTAACGCCATGAGCACACGCCAACATAATTATATCATTTGTATTACATGACCAATATCTTACAACAAATTTTAATGCTACACAAAATTGATTAGCTTTTTTCGAATAATACTTTTTATAATAAACAATCAATTATTTTAAATATAATAGTTATAAGTATAGAAAGTGATTATGAATATTTTCATGCAATTTTAGTACCTCTGGTGGTTTCTTGGGAAACTTTGAAGTGAGACGTGTGTGTGGTACGGATTGTCTGCTATTTTTCGCCCTTTGACGATGTATCAACTCAAGTAACTCCAGTCCGTGGTAATGCGTAAATTGGTCCAATTTTCTTTTTCTATTCACAGCCACCTATAACAAATAAGCAACACATCAGTTGAGACACTCGAATGCGAATATTGAATAAATATATCTATAATATCAGAGGTACGGGAAATATATTAATTTATTTTTTATTCGAAATATGCGTTGGATCACGATCTTGCCTAATGTAAAGCAAATTTGACATCTAGGTCGAATCTATTATCTATCTATCATCTATCACGAATTGCAGGAAACATGAATGCTGGGAATATATAAAAACATGTTAAGATTTAAATGTTTAATTGAAATATACATATATATCTTCAAAAATATCCAATATTTATAATTACTTAGCGCCATATAGTTTTGCTAAATATTAGCTAAAAATGAGCTTTTTAGGTGTATTTATAAATTAATTACATGTGTATTGTACACAAATAAATACCCTTATATCCTTGATATATATTATGAAGCCATAGGTATGAAAGGAACAATGAAAGTGGACGAAGCGAAACAAGTATGTAAGGATCGTAGCAAGTGGAAAGAAGTGGTATCTGCCTACCCCTACGGGAAAGAGGCGTGATTATATGTATGTATGTATGTAGCATAACAAAGCAATCTGATCTACCTGAGAGAATCTTCTTGCTTGCCGTCGTATCCGTGGCGTGTTGAAGAGTCGTGGAGCAGCATGCAATCTTGCAGCCAAGAGGCCTACTGCAGGTCTGGGTTCTAAGCAAAGCGGTGGAGCAGCCGCATGCACTAAAGCAGCCTCCACTGCTTCTAGTGCCCCCCGTTCCTCCCCCACCAATCCGCAACGACCACCGATGCACATCGCATCTGTTATTATGCTCTGGAAATATTTTTTTTATTTTATTTTGTAACTAATTGCAATCTGCCACTTCATCTGTGGACATTTTAATTTAGTCCAGAGCATTAAATCTCTTTCTATAATAAAATTAGCCTAAGTTAGATAAGCTGTATGCTAGTATAAAGTTTTATTAAAATCCGTCCAAGCCACTGATGCACGCCACGTACATCATTGGTCTTCCGTTATTATGCTCTGAAAACAATTATACAGGGTGACTGGTGAATTACCATCGACATTCGGGGAGAGCGCTCGGCGCACGGTTCCCACTCGAATCATGTAAAAAAATAGGTAAATATTAATAAACTTTTAAGTAAAGTTACTCAACAATTATCCAATTATTTACGCATCGTCTGGACACCCTAGCAGCTAGCTGCACTTTCGACACAAAACAGGTAGTTTATCTACGTCCAAACGCCGCCACGTGTAAACAGGGTAGCAGGATAAACAAGCATGTTCCAGTCCCCCTTAATACTTTAATCCTGGCTTAGGAAAGGCAAAAATACTAAGATATTTTACTCGTTTAAGCAACAAATTTGTTGACTAGGTAAATTATATGACTTTGGCAATTTTTAGGTGTGAACAAGCGACACATTACAACACCTGTGAATGTGCCGCCGGCATGACTGGAAAAGTGTCATCGCTTCATTTATTTGAATTGAAATTTATGAAAATTTGGTCAAAAATTAAGTACCTATTTTTATTGCATGACCCGAATGGGAACCGCGCGCCGAGCGTTCTCCCCAAATATCGATGGTAATTCACCAGTCACCCTGTATATTTTTTTATTGCAGCAAATGTTTTCTTTATTGGTACTGCTTCATTAATTCATTTTACAATAAAATTAAGATACAAATAAACAAACACGTCTTCCTACAAACAAAAAAAAACAATTGATATGATATTCGAAATCTGTACTGAAACTTATAATTTTTATTTGGCCAAAAACCAAAAATTCGTCTGGAAAAAATTAACCTTCTAGCGAAAATCCATCTTTTTACATCTTTCCTTCTTCATGTTGTTTCATTGTTTTTATACTATTCATAAAAATAAAACAAGTAAAATAATAGAAGATAGAATAAGATTTAAAGAAAACATTATTAAAAGATAAAATAATGATACTGGTTTAGAAATGAATGCTAAATCCGAAATGAACATGGTCTAAGTTTCAGTCTTCAGTATTTGAAAATTCTACTGTATGCTGAATTGTGGTGTATTGTTTGTATTGCTTATTATATAATTGTGTATATTTTTATGTGCAGAGGAAAATGTATCAAAATATCGGAAATAAAAAATACTTTGCTTACAAAATTACAATGCTATTTTGATACAAATTACTGAATGCTTATAAACATCTTTATTTAAACTTATAACTCTAATAACTGCATACCCTAATATAAATGCTATAATAAATACATATCCTTCCTCTGGATGCCACACATTCCTTTGCTAACTGTGCTTCGTCTCTTCTTGACTTGATTTTTGTCTCTTCCTCTGACCATGTTGAAAAGTATGGTCAGTGCCCAGCCAAAACATTCACTTACCATGATTTCTCATTTATCTCCTACAAAATTAGACCCCCAAAAGCAAAGTCAAGAATTCTTCTGCAACGCAGTCTTGGAGGCATGGTCTTGAGCCGTTTACGTGAAAATACTGGAAAAGTTGACTGGTCAGAGGTATTTAAAGCGTCTGCGGTAGATAATAAATTAGATATTTTTAATTCACTACTGACCCAGTTATTCGATACACAAGCTTCTGTTCGACAAGTGTGTATCAAACATGTTTCTGCTCCCTGGCGGACAGCTGAAATAAAAGCTCTGCAGAAGTTGAAAAACCAGACCATAACTTGATATAAATCTGATCCGAGCGCATCAAATAAAGAGAATCACAAAAAAAATATCGCTACAACAAAGCGTGTAAAGATGCACAACGACGTCATATTCACCAATCTGTGTTAGAGAAATCTAACCTAGCGAAGGTCTAGAAATTCCTCAAGTCATTCTTCAAAATGTCATGTCATCATTCATCATTGGCAGGCCTAAAATAATATGTCAGATAGATTGGTCACTTGTTCCACCACTCATCCTTAATAACACTGACATGAGTTACTGTGAGAAAGTAGATATCTCGAAGTGATCTTTGATAGGTATCTCTCCTGAAAACCTCAACTGAGTGAGCTGAGTCGTGAATTATTTGCTGCTATCAGATCATTTCGTCAGCTCCAACATTTTTTTTCTTTTGTCCACTAAAATTGCGTTAGTACAGTCACTCCTGCTATCAATTCTTAACAATGCCGATATTTGCTTTCTTGATCTTAAAGACAAAAAATTAAATAAGCTTGAACGCCTTCAAAATGTTTGTATACGGTTCATATTTGGTCTTTGTAAATATGACCATGTCTCTCAATTCGCTTTCGTAGGCATACTCACACCTCTCGCTACTATATTGTGTACTTTTCTACCCAGATACACCTCTTTACCTCAAAGAATGCTTCAAGTTTCTTTGTGATATTCATGTAGGTTCTTTTAGGTCTGACTCTAATTTTAATTCTTAAAACCACTTCTACTACTTCTAATACTACTACTACTACTTATATTTTATTCTAATTAATTTTCTGTTAAGGCTGTTCGACTTTGAAGCTCTCTTCCCATTCCTATAAGACAAGCTCATCTCACTCTTGCTTTAAAAAATATCTTAAAGTACACTATTTGTCACTAATACGCCATAATGTTATGCCATAACAACATTAGTTCACATAATCTACACTTAATTATATTATTATTGATAAAACTTTCAGTCTCTACAAAAGTAGATTACAATAATTTGTATATAATTAATCCTCACTAAGTTACTACACACTTTTTTATAGATATATCAATATAATAAAGCTAAAGAGTTTGACTGTTTCTTTGTTCGATTCAGAGCTCGGATTTAAAAAATATTTTTGTATATGATAGTCATATTCATAACGAAGGCTATAGGATATGTAGTATTACGCTTAAGTTCTTGGTTAGCCTTAATGAAAGCGCTATCGAGCTGCTTTTTCGCATCCCAAAAAACTGACACCATCACTTTACCGGCCGACAAAACCACTTTAGCTTTTTTCGGAGCTGGATATTCTGGTCCATTGTATAGATTGACTTTTTTTTTTGTCATTGGTTGTATAGATTGACTTTTTTTTTGTCATTGGAGTCACAAACAAATCTCTTAACAAATTCAGTTTGGTAAGCCTCAATCAAACAGCTCCAAACAGTCTCGAAAAATTGTTAGTAGAACGCGTCTTTATTCAACTGAAAACAGCCGAGGTCCCCATCCCGCAGACACCTTTGAAAAGTGCAGCTCAGTGGTAATAATGTAGTGCGTTAATTTAGATGAGATGCCAATGATGTCAGCTATTTTCTTAACAGTCAATCTCCGGTCAGATAAAAACAAATCACAATTTTTTTAACGTTTTCGTCGGTGGTAGACGTCGAAAGCCGACCGCTACGTGCGTCATCTTCGACTGCGTTCCCGACCACGATTAAACTTTGCTTCCCACTTTTTTACAGTAGCATACGAAGGTCCAGGTTACCCTAAAGTTGCTAACATGTCTTCATTTGGTGTTAAACCTTTCTTATTGGAGTACTAAAGGGTGGGGTAAGGGTTTTCACTTTCGAAAAATGGATTTTTTTTTAATTTATTTTTTATTTTTGTCTTATCTTATTGTTTAACATTTCAAGAATATGGCCTTAAAATTTTAAACCAATCTAAGCAATATTCCCTTAGTTATTTTCTTATTCATCTCCTGGCCTTTACCGCTATACCTCTAACAGCTCCAGGCGGTCGGGCTAGCAGTGCAGCTGTCGAATAGGTATACAGTTTCTTCATTGCTATTGTCCTGAGCCATTATCCAGTTTAAGAAATATTTTATTTAGTAAAGGCGGGTAACGTAAAGTTGGAAAAAAAAAATATTACTTCATAAACATTAGACGCGTTTTTCTCAAAACTACTTTTTCAAAGTCCGTGTCACTTCCATTTAAAAACTACTTGACCGATTCATTTCAAATTTTGTACACATTTTCTACATATAAAATACCTCCCCCAACGTTTAGTTAACTTTTTTTTACATTAAGGGTACTGCCCACCCACAAGATGGCGGAAATTTTTGTGGAAAATAACAGTTCACACTGTAGATGGCCGCCAAAAATTTTTAATGAAAAAAAAATATCAGAGAACGTTGGGAGGAAGATTTGATTATAATTTAACTAAATTTTCATGGTTTTTCATTTTCAGATAATTTCCGGCCGAGTTATAGTGAACACCGCAAATTGTTTTTTTTTTTTTTCAAGACGTCCTGGGGGAAGCTTTGTTACGAGCTTATGGTTCAATATTTCTGCATGAAAAAATTACACAATATTGTCAAAGTATGCACAATAATGTACACAAGGTTCGAAAAATATTGCTCAATCCATATTTGAGGATAAAAATCGTGTTTTTTTTACGCTAAAACCCTTACCCCTCCCTTAATCACAGCACGATGTTCGATTTTATCAATTTTATTTTTTGTTTTTAATTATCACTACTGATTCGACGTTATAAGGTGAGAAAACGTAAGGAATGCAAATAAGGAAATGAAATTTTACGCATTGACTCAAGAATAATGTAGCATCAAAATGAGGGTAGTTTCATAAAAATTGCATACTCCTAACTATAGTAGGATACGTATATGTAATTACCTACCATTTACTACAAAGATATTTGTTTTAAGTAGATCTAAAAGAAAGTAGTTTGTGTACCGGGCTATTGATAGGTACAATGAAACCACCTCTATTTGTGACAGAAAAAGATCTGGCCGTCCACGTAGTTTTCGTACGAAAAAGGCGATCAAAGCTGTAAGGGAAAGAATTCGATAAAAAAAACCTATCCGAAAGCAATAAAATCTCGGGAGATAAAGATAGTACCTAGAACCATGTCGCGTATTTTAAAAGATGACTTAGGGCTCGCAGCCTATAAGAGATGCACTGGTCATTTCTTAACTGATAATTTAAAAAAGAATAGAGTGGTAAAATCAAAACAACTACTTAAGCGGTACGCAAAGAGTCACAGAAAAATTTTGTTTATAGATGAGAATTTTTTTACAATTAAACAATATTTTAACAAAAAAAAAAAAAAAAAACATGACCATATTTACGGGCAGCTGAAAATCTGTGAGCCTAGGGCATTAAAAGTTTAGATAAAAATGTAAATAAAATTTATTTTTCAATATAGTCCACCTGGACTTCAATGCACCGATAAAAAGTAACCCGCGTCTTTGGCTAGAAAATGTTAATTAAGGGCCGCCTTCATCTCTTCATCAACCCCAAATCTTCGTAGTCTTTTTTCAATTTTTTTAATAATATATAATCGCTAGGCGCCAGATCTGGACTATAGGGAGGGTAGTTCACTTCATCGAAGCCAGTTTCTCGCAAGGCTTGCCTCGTAATCCGCGCCGTGTGAACCGACGTGTTGTCTTGCAAAAATAAGATCCCTTTGCTGATTTTGTCTCTTTTTTTTTCGATAATGACTTCGCGAAAAAAATTTAAAAGCCCAGCAAAATACTCTGCATTCACTGTATTTTTTTTTTGGTAGGTAATCTATGAGCAAAACTCCTTAGCAATCAAAAAAAAAATGGTGGCCATGAGTTTGGAAACCGATTTTTTCACTTTGAACTTCTTCGGCGGCTTTTCCCTCTTCTCTATCCACTGCATTGACTCCTGTTTTGATTCTGGGTCATATTGCCGGATCCAAGTTTTATCAACGGTGACAATACGAGTGCAAATTTCTTCCAAATTATCCTTGTATGTATGTAAGTATAAAAATTCTTCGAAAGTTTCAACAAGCCGCTGCTTGTCAAGAGGCGTGAGCATTTTTGGCACGCCCAGCTCTTCTGCTATCTGCCATAGTTTTATTCGGCGATCGTCCAGTTCAATTTTTTTACTTTTTCGATGTTTTCATTGGTGACTGCGGTGTTCGGCCGACTCGAACGGGGATCATCTTTCAGTCTCTCTGCCTTGTCGGAATAGGCTTGTCCATCGTTTAACCGTGGCTGACGACGGTACAGACCGTATACAGTAGAAGTTTCTTCTCAAATTTCTTTTGCTGTTTTCCCCTTTTTTACGAAGAATTTAATAACGGCGCGATGTTCAAACTTCATTAAGTGTAGCGATGACTCAGACATGGTGATGTTCACAGTTCAATTACTCAAAGCGTAATGAACCTAACGACGCGAAGCTTCGCTTATATAGTGCGCAGATGTTCAAGTAGTGACCCACCGGATGAGTAAATAGTACGACTGCAAGTACCTTAGGCTCAGAACTTTTCAGCCGCCTCTCGTATGCTCAAAGCTCTAAGGAAGCTTCCCAATTAGTCAACAGAGTACAACGTGGGCATTATCTGACTTCAGTAATGGTTTGGTAGGGTGTTATCTATGAAGAAGTGGCTGAGCCATATTTTTGTGAAAAAGATATCAAAACATCAGCACGAGTGTATCAAGATACAATACTTGAGAAGGTAGTTAAGCCCTTTAATAACACCATGTTCAATAACCAAGAATGGTCTTTTCAGCAAAACTCGGCGCCGGGTCATAAAGCTCGATACACCCAATCTTGGTTAGAAATCAACGTTCCGAATTTCTTCATAGTTGAAGACTGGCCGTCATCTAGTCCCGATTTTAATCCACTGGATTATGATTTATGGTCGGTTTTAGAGAGTATGGCTTGCTCTAAATGCCATGATAATTTGGAGTCCCTAAAACAATCCATACGATTGTCAGTGAAGAATTTTCCCATGGAAAGAGTGCGTGCTTCTATTGATAACTAGCCTCAACGTTTAAAGGACTAAATTGCAGCCAATGGAGACTACTTTGAACAATATATTTATATTAATGTATTAAACTAACACACTGTAATACTAATAAATGTTACGTGCAATAGAAAAAATGTTTTTTTTTTCTATGTAACAATATTTAGGGCAAGACTATGTATATCTTATAAATATGCCAGATTAAGGCATTTTATTCGTTTATTTCATTCACTGAGTTATTCCATATTAATTTCATTTATTAAAAATAAAAGGTGATTTTTGGGAATTATTATTAGGTAGGCATATTAATCCATGCGAGCGAAAGTTACTTCATCATCAAGACAATTTTATGAAGATATACTTTGGCTTTAATAGCATGTTATTTAGACGCACAATTTAGAAGAAGATGTAAAAATAAAATAATTCAACATTACAATTTACTGGGACGTGTGGCGAGGCGTGAGGTGTGAGGCGTCTTCCGGCCCGCTAGAACAACGACTTAAGCAAGTTTGCCGGCCGAATCTGGATGAGGATTGCGATAAACCGGGATATTTGGCGCGAACTTGGAGAGGCCTATGTCCAGCAGTGGACTGCGATAGGCTAAGGCGAAGCGACTATCGACCGAACGGGCGGCGGAGGCGCGCAAAACGCGGCCGCCGAACAAGAACGAAACATTACCGAGAAGAGCATAACTGTGAACGCTAACAAGAAGCGAGTGTAGTCTGCTGTTAATGATTTCTTTAAGTTATACGCGGGTAAAACCGAGGGGTACAGATAGTAAGTAATGAAATAGTAATAAAACAAAACGATCAAAAAACTACTTTTAGAAAGTACTATCTCAATTAGTATAGGCGACTACAAGTTAGCTGCTAAATTATCCGAACGACACAATTCGTGAACACCGAGTTTCGGTGAGGCAGAAAGTTTCGATGAAGTATCGGTCGGTGAGTATTATATTTTTATATTTATAAATTCTTTTTTATAATTAACGCACAATTTAACCCAAATTACTTAAGCTACTAGTTTTAATGGGTCATTTATCATACTAATATTATAAATGCGAAAGTAAGTTTGTTTGTTACGCTTTCATGCGAAAACTACTAAACCAATCATCATGAAACTTTATACAAATATTCTTGGGAAGTATTAGAAGTAACATAGGATACTTTTTTTTTAGTCGCGATACCCGACATCCACGCAGGCGGAGCAGGCGGAGCCGCGAGCAGAAGCTAGTAAGATATAAAAATCAGATTTAGCAGTAAAAAAAAATCTAAGAGCATAAAAATATGACATAATATAACAAGAAGAAAAATTTTGATTCATCATATATAGTATATGTGTTTTTTTTATTACTTTTTTTTGGTCACGGGTTCGATCTCAACACATGACAAATATTTGTATAGACCATACAGATGTTTATCCATGATCTGTGCATTTGTGCTTGTGTATTATGTGTACTCGGACCCCCGACACAGGATTCACATCCCACTGGAGGCCTTTGAGTGTGAGATGTTTATTTATTTATTTATTTTAATTTGAAAACAAAAAATTCCTATAGTACGCAAACAACATAAAACTAACACTTATACTAATATAGTTTCCACTAATAAAATATAAGAAAATATAATTTATTTGTATCAAATGTAATACATTAATATTTGTTTAAGCAAGTAGCTTGTATGTCAGAAAGTCATAAAAATAATTATTATTTATATAGACTTAATACATTTTCATAAGCAATATTAACTAGGTCAATTTTCTGTATTTTTGAATAAAAGATCATAAAATTACCTCATTAGTTGGCCTCAATCATAAAATTACCTGATTAGTCGGCCTCAACAGTACATGATGCGTATCACATACAAAACTTGGGTAAGCCTGCCGATAGTCTCTTATTTGAGCAATAATGCAACCAGAATAGAACAGACAAGAATGTTCAGACTCCAGGAGATCTAAGAGTACAACAGGTAATTCCTCATTATCTATGTAACTCAATAGCTCTTCCTCTTCATATGGCCATCTTGGAGTTTCTATTAGAGTTTCTTCATGACTTGACAATGCCTAAAATAAAGATGGAATTCAAAAATATCTCAAATTTTAGACTTATATTTACTATGTAACTACTTTGCCAACCTGCTTGGTAGTAAATGAACAGTGGCCATAAATGTTATGTCTATGAATCCATTAGGAATATAATGTGATAGTTTTAGTTTAAGTTACTTGTGAATAATGTAGCTTTCTAACCATAAGACAATTATAAAAATCTGTGAAGTAGTTTTATAGTGAATCATATACAAATTTTTAAATTGATTTTATCAGAGCAATAATTTACAAGCCATGATTTCTAGCATTATTTTAAAAGTATAAGTAGAGAATATTCATTCCTGTATTTGTAACATAAATTTAAAATAAATCTTTCCACTAAGTATCTACAATTTATACTTACATTTGCATCTGGTGGTTGAATAAGCTGTGTGTTCCCATTAACTTTTAGCGAAAGAGAGTATCCCTTATTTCCTGGGTATAAGTTAATTATTAATGTGTTTAAGTTATATGTTGCTAGTAACTTTTCTAACAAGTAGGAAGTTGTTTTTAACCCTTGCTGAAATTATAAAAGTATATAATTAAGTATTAAATTAAAAATAAATTAACTTATATAATTTGTAAAATTTATTATATATAGACAACGTTTGTAAAAAAAGGTGTCCTAGAATATTTATCAGTCTTTCGCATTTGTTCATAATTCTATTTTGAAAAATTAATAAGTAACACAAAAAAAGTTTGAGCCTTTACATTTATTTTTTTATAACTTGTAAAAATAATTTAATGACAGAATAACTATAAAGATAAAAAAAAGAACTTTAACAGTAAATGTTAATTTTAATATATAATTTTTATTTATCTTTTACAACTCCTGTGTTAATAATAATTCTAAATGTTTAACTAAATATGATGTACAATAATTTTAAGAAAATTATAGAAAAGGATATTTTGAAACAGCATATTATTTATAATAAAATTTTATAAAGAAAAATAATCCAAGGCTTAATAAAATAATGCTTACACTCATTAATTTTAAATTTACATAGATACATAGTTTAGTTCACAAAAATAATGCAATAAAATTTTCTTATATATATAAATACAATAGTAAAATATGTATAAGCAATTACAGTAAAAACACTCACATAGTTAGCTTGTGAAGTTTCATCTCTACTGAGCTCATTATATATTTCATGGAGTTTTTTAAATAAATCAAACTTCTCGACACTTTTTGCTGTTGAACTAACGGAATTTCTTTGAAACTTCATTCTAGATTCATCAACAGATTCTGCTAGATGCATCTTTTCATGGGTCCAAGTCATTTTATGATCTGAGGTACCACTGTCAAATTGTGTTATGTTTATATTCACATGTTTAGCCCGATTAAGTATTACCTGAAATAATAAATATACGAAAATATACTTAAATAAATGTTAAAAGCAAATTATCGCTTTAACAGAAAAACAATTTGTAAAATTATTGTAACACTTGCCTCTGCTTCCAATGCCGCGTGAATTAAACCATCCATAATGTCATTAATTAAAAAGAAATATATAAGTGGCAGTTTCGTTTTTAAATATACTATTTCATTTTAACAGTTTAGACTTGAGTATTAAGTCATGATTTAAAGAAAACTAATACGCTTTATTTATGTTTCACACTGCATGACAGTAAAATAACATGTCCTATGTCCATCAACATTTTTGACAGTTCTGTGTTCTGTCGAAAATTGATAGTAATAGTGACTCCAAAATGAAAAGCCTACCGTTCCTTGTTTTGTTTCTAAGTTTACCGATCTTTTTAATATTTATTAATTAAAAAAAAATTGCTATGACACTTATTTTGATTTATATTATGCCTAATAGAAATGGATCAAAAGGGAAAGAAAAAAAAATTACAACAATTCTGTGCTTCATCATTTTCTTATTTTATTTAGAACATGGTGTATTTTAAGTACCTACTAAAACAATTTATATAAACTGAAAACTTATTGCTATAAAAGTAATACCTGTCATGTATTTATAAATAAGGTAAAACCGTACATTATTCCGATCAAAAAGAAAATTAAAATATAAATTAAATTATTTAAATATAGGATTATTCGCGTTAATTTGCGACGAAATAGAACAAATGATTTCACCAATCGTCACATATAATGGGAATCAAATCGATTTTACAAAAAATTATCGGTTATTTTAACTGTCAAAAAAAATCTTTTTTTTTTTTAAATTTGTATTCCAATTAATATAAAATTTTAATTTTTTTCACAACTGATCAAAGAAAGCAATAGATTAATTGGTTATTTGAATATCAGCCAAATATTTTAATTATCATTAATTTGATCCTTACTGAAGGGTTGGATTGTAATATTTATTAAAACATGTATGGGTGTTTCTCTGCTATTTGGAAACTTGTCCATACAAGACTGTCCTAAGCAAATTTTATTAATTGTTGAGAATGTTTGTTACTAAAATGAAGGACAATATTAAATTAAATATAGCTCTTTGAAAAGCCCATTTATTTTCGTCCTGGTTTTTGAGTTATAGACGATTTCATTCAAAATCGTGACAGGGGACTGTTGAAAACGCATAGGGGAATGTTTTTATGAATAAAAACAAGTATTTCAGAATTAAAATTTTGTTTCTAGTTCTTACGTATTATTTAAATAATTATTTTTAATATAAATCAAGAATATTAAAAGAAATTTCACTTATTATTTATTACTTTTCCTTAGGTTATTAACATTAACAATTTAATGTTCTTGTCACTTGATAAAATCATCTTATTAGAATAATAGTATTTTTAAGATACAAATTGAATGACACTAAAGTCAGTCTTTATAATGATTAAAAAATTAAATAATAATAAAGAAATAGAACCTCTGCTAACTAATTATCACAATCAACATTCTAAGTTGTTAAAACATATTTTAAAATATTAAAAGCAAAGATTGTAATAGTAGGAAATCTATAAATGAATCCAAACTATCAATGTCACCTCCTGTAGCAAAAGTTCTTTTGCACGTAGCGCCAACGCCATCTGCGGCACTTTTGTCATGGCCACTCTTTGAAAAGTTCCAGAAAAAGGTCTCTATATTTGGGACCTCTACATGAAGCCTTGTAGCTAAAATATGAAACATCGTTTTGTTTCGGTATTGTGTTACTGGTCCGTCGTTCACAAAATGAATGCCAGTAATATGCGTGGGTAAAGTCTTAAAAATCGGTTTTAAGTGTTTCCATATAGCAGCTGGTGTGAGCGTAGTGTTTTGGGAAACAGTGGAATAGGATTTTGTAGTCTTTTGTGTAAACTACAACCAGTGTAAAGACTCGGCTGAAGTCTAGACTCTCCAAAATGATATGCCTGTATCTCTTCGCTGTACTTAGTACAGTAATTCTCTGAAATAAGAAGAATTGCTACTATGTTATCACCAAGATTCTCTTTTAATTCCTTTATTGCTTTATACTGATGAAATATGTTTATTTCGTGGTTATAATACGCATCCAATTCTTCGTTTAGTTCTTGTATCAGTTCACGCCAACGAACCGTTAAACTTTTTTTCATTTTGTTAGAGATCGTACTTTTTTCAACTTGGGATACTGATATTCTTGTTTTTCCGCTATCCATTTTTTAAACAGTATAAGCTTGCTATCATCAAACTCTATATACTCGGGATTCGGGAATAAGGACTTGATAAAACCTAAAGAAAACAGTCCCTTGCGTTATAAAACAGCCCACTGTGCTATGAAATGGCAGGGGACTGTCGGCCAGGGGACTGTCATTTTTACATGTTAATTTAATAAAAACTAAATCGTCTAAACTTATCACATTAACGAAACAAAAGTGGTTACATACTTAATAATCAATTATTTTAAACAAATATTTGTAATTAAAACTCTTAAAATAAGAAAAAAAATGGCTAACCAGGGGACTGTTTTATCTAACGGCCGAGACTCGTGGTTCACTAGCAGACTCAGTAGTAGCAACTGGCACTAACAAAATGACAACTGTCTGCCTATCTATACACTCGAACGAACTTCACACTGAATGCGTTCCGTTTCACGATGTTAACGTTTCGAGCGAATACAAAATTTGACTTAAGCGCGGTTTTCAAATGTTATCAGGGGACTGTTTAAAAAATTTGAGGACAGCATTCACGTCGAGATTTTTTGATTAAAATTTTATAGTAAATATATAATTGTGATTTATAAAGATGCTGACTGTCTTTTTTAAAAGTATTTTAATACATTTTATTCAGTATCAACGGTAAAAAAAATAATATTGGTCACAAGACTTGCAATTTGGGAAAAGGGACATACCAGGGGACTATGTTTTGAGGTGTTTGAGATTGATTTAAAGAAATATTACATTATTAAATAAGTTATGGCATGTCAAGAATACCTAATACTTTGTCATTATTCATACAAAAAACTGAGAAATATTAAAATTTATTATATAAAATTTGCTTAGGACAACGATTTTCCATTTAGTAGAGAATAGCCCGTATATATGATCCAATTGCGTAAAATTTTAAACTTTTAATGGTTTCGTATGAAATAATATGTAATTTTAGACTTTTTTTTTGCAACCAAAAAGAGTAAACAAAAAAGGAAATAAATAATCAGTACCAATTATGTATGACACATTTATATATATATTCCTACAATATTTTTGTTTAAAATTATAGTTTACTTAAAAGTTTATGACAAATTAAAAAATTTAAAAAGAACTTCACTACCTATATTCTAAATAAAATAACTAAAAGTATTAGGGTTTATAAATATGGATAAAAAAAAACATTATATTATAAATGTAATTTTATTTAAATAAGTCAGTTATCATTTGAAGCCATGTGTCTTATTAAATTCGATATAAACTTATCAATTTTTCGGACATCTTGTTGAACCTCTGTTTTGTATTGAAGACACTGAAAATATTAAAATTAAGATATTCAACAAGTACAGTAAATAAACTTTTTACATATTATATGTTCATATAAAATAATATCAATATCAATAAAGTTAATAATTTTAAAAAGCATGCAACAAATTTATCTACAATACTGAATATCCAGTAACCGTATCAATGGTAAATATACACCTGCTTTACTATAAAAAAAAAGTTTGAGTTTTACATTTATGTAAATATTGTCTAAAATATTGTAAGCATGTTTTACTGTCAACAATATAAAATGAAGAAACAAATTTCTCAATAATCTAATTTTCACACTCCTTAAATTAAGTCTATTTTTATAGACCATTCATTCATTATTTTTAATTACATGGAGGATATCACTATAAATTATTACTTTACCTTTTTGTTGTCAGTTATTTTTACTAAAAAAACTCCTTTAGAATGACAATATTTAATACTATAACGCGTGTTTAAAGGATCTCTTAAGTATAACATCTCTGCTGACTTTTCAAATTCTTCCCAATTAGGTATAAAAGTCATTATGAAGTAGAGGAATATATACAATTTCTCACTTTCTATATTAGTATACTGATATTGTATAAATAGTTACATTTACAAAAAATATTTATAAGCAGCTACCTATTACTAAATGTGAAATGCCTAGGAGTAACAATAATGTGGATTTGTGGAAGTATTCATATGTCAGTTGTCATTTGTCAAGAGTAATCTAATTTTTTTTTTTAATTTATTTAGAGCTGGATTTGAGTCTTTCGCTCTAGAGTAACCTATTGACATATGAATTTGCCATCATCATATACATATAAAAGGGTTCAATAGCGGGATAAGTATGACGAGTCGGCCCCCAAATGGGAACCTATATCGAAACTTATGTTTTAATATCGCCTTGATGTACAAACACAATTTATTTTTATTTTACTTAACACTTTATTATACGTACTGTATTATAGAAAGATACCTACATGTCATTGAAACATAAGTATAAAGGCTGTGCTTATCTATTTTATTTATCAATTTATGTACTTTTCGCGGCCAGCTTTCGCTTTGACCTCGAGATATGGAAAAAAATAACCGCACGCATGACTTATATTCAAAGTCATATATCTCAAAATTTAATTATGCAAGAAAGTTGAAACCAATGCTTAAAACCAAGTCTTAAGATTACATTGCAGAGTACATCATATATATTTTTTCAAATTTTGGTGTAACTTTATATATACAAAAAAATTAAAATAAATAAATCATAATTTTTTTCCGTATTCTCTGAGACTTACAATCACAAAAATAATATACAGGATGGCCGGTTCATTGACGTCATAAAAAAAAATTTAGATCCGGTTTGTTATGGGGTATCCGAATCACCCCCATGTATGTTCCGCGATTTTTTATAGTTTAGGAGTTATGATTTTTTTTTACATTTTTTGAGAAATTCCGACTTTACGATCTTAAAAAATTCCTAAAAAAAAAAGTAAAAGACTTTTTAAAGTTTTATTTTTTGTAACTGAATTCGCATGAGTTGTTTTTTTGTGCATAAAATAATCAGCTTCGTAGCTTTGATGAAAGTTATGAAAATGTTGGTCTAAAGTCAAAAATTTACGATCCGTGCATTATGATTTAAATTTTCAACTTTAAATAAAAAATCGAAGAAGATGATCTTATGATTTCTTAGTTACTCTTAAAACTGCGCCAGACTCTCAGCTTTTATAATAACAAAAGAAAAGTGGTACTTAATAGGGAAAATTTGTCTAAAATCGGTCTTCAAAGACAGCAAGGTGGAAAATTCTTAAAACTAACCAACTGATAAAAATAATGTTTTGTCATTACTGAGACTAATTAATGATTAGAGAATGCTGGAAACCTATCGTGTTGGTTGGATAAGGAAAGTTTTAAGTAAAAAGTAGATCATAATGTAAAAATCATTTAATATTTTTAAAATTTATAATAGGTTTTCAAAGTGGCCACCTCCAGCAGCAATACAGACTCTACACCTTGGGGTATGTTTCATTTAAGTAATTTTGGACTTGTGTTGCGTAGTGACACGGGGCGGTGTCATTTTGAAACACCATATTACTCGAGACTCACATCTTTCAGCAACAATGGATGTTCATTTTCCAAGAAGTTTCTGTAAGTTGCTCCATCAAGTCTGGTCGGCAATTCAAATGGACCAATTAGTTCGCCATTGAGGACACCAGACCACAAGTTAACGCTAAAACGATCTTTAAGCGTTGAAGCTCTCACAGCGTGTGGATTTTTAATCGCGCACGTGTGGTAATTATTAATATTGAATATTTCAGATCGCACAAATCTTGATTCGTCTGACCATAAAATTTTATTGCGAAATCCAAGATCATCTTCCAGCCGCGGAGTCCGTGGGCAATAACAAAATAGCGACACGAGTAGCAGTAAACACAATATAAGCACAACTGAGGTCGGTAACTAACGAACTTGTTTTGCGTTGGCTTTGGTGGTGGTGGTTGGTGGCGCTCGGCACCTCACGCCACCGAAAGTGAAAGAGATAGCAATACGGTATCTTATCCTTTCAGCCCATTATTATTGCAGGTAAAAGTTGCAGTTTTTTCGAAGGTGTAGAACGTATATTGTTGCTGGAGGTGGCCACTTTGAAAACCTATTATAAATTTTAAAAATATTAAATGATTTTTACATTATGATCTACTTTTTACTTAAAACTTTCCTTATCCAACCAACACGATAGGTTTCCAGCATTCTCTAATCATTAATTAGTCTCAGTAATGACAAAACATTATTTTTATCAGTTGGTTAGTTTTAAGAATTTTCCACCTTGCTGTCTTTGAAGACCGATTTTAGACAAATTTTCCCTATTAAGTACCACTTTTCTTTTGTTATTATAAAAGCTGAGAGTCTGGCGCAGTTTTAAGAGTAACTAAGAAATCATAAGATCATCTTCTTCGATTTTTTATTTAAAGTTGAAAATTTAAATCATAATGCACGGATCGTAAATTTTTGACTTTAGACCAACATTTTCATAACTTTCATCAAAGCTACGAAGCTGATTATTTTATGCACAAAAAAAACAACTCATGCGAATTCAGTTACAAAAAATAAAACTTTAAAAAGTCTTTTACTTTTTTTTTTAGGAATTTTTTAAGATCGTAAAGTCGGAATTTCTCAAAAAATGTAAAAAAAATCATAACTCCTAAACTATAAAAAATCGCGGAACATACATGGGGGTGATTCGGATACCCCATAACATACCGGATCTAAATTTTTTTTTATGACGTCAATGAACCGGCCACCTTGTATGTTATGCTCCTTTACGTGCTCTATTACTCGTTTGTAAAAAGTTGGTGCAACACATTGAAAAAAAAAATTAAAAATTGTTTCGCACCTTGTAACTTATAGATATAACCAAGACTTAACACCGACAAAATTTTATCAATTGCGGAGGGAACTGTACATAAACAAGTTTAGACTTGTTCGACAAGTTATCACGCTGCTTATTAAATTTTATGACTTATACTAACATCGCTGGTCAGTGGTCATGTATTGGTATCGCTCTTGGACATTGGTATTGCTCTATAAAGAAGCTTTTGACTTGAATTTTTGTGGTATTTTGTTGATTTGGATTGGATTCTTTATTAATACTGTATGTTATTTCGGCCGAATAATGTATGCTATTCGGGCAAATACTGTATGATATTCAGGCGAATACCTAATATTAAAAAAAAGTAGCCGAGTACCGAATAGTGGCCGAATATTCGTGTCATTACTAATTTATATATAATATCACTGTCACTACTGGTATCAGAATCTTCAGAATTGACATAAAACCAAATTTTTTTCATGCCACATTGGACCGTAAAAAATCGGACTGCCGGACAGTTAAATTCATTGTAGTGCACAAACGCCCGAACGCTTAGGCAATTCGTGCCTCTATCGCTTGTTCCGCGCTCTCGCTCGTGGAACGTGACAATGAGTCATGCTTTTTCATGCGTGCAGCTGGCGTTCATCAATTTACAAGACGTTATCACGTCAAATATGAACGAAAATCATCCATGATGAAAATAAAATAAAAATGAATGGGGAAACGTAAAACGTCGGACGGTAAAGTTACGAATAGTGCACAAACTAGTATATACATTTTTAAGGCCTGCCATATCGGACCGTAAAAAATAGGACTGCCAGACGGTAAAATTCCTTGTAGTACACAAAGTACAAACGCCCTTCGGCTTGTGATGTACCTATCTATCTTACGCACCATCGGCCGATACGTATAACCTTGTAAATTATTTTAAGCTTAACGCTTTTTATATTTATTAGTACCAATACAAAATATTATTTTGTTTTATAAATTAAAATCAATAAGTTTGGTCTTATTGTAGGATAAAATAAATATTTTTATAAAATATAGTTAAAATGTACATTGATTTATAAATGTACTTTAGACACTCGTAAAAGCTTTTATAAAAATAAAGAAAAAAAATAATAAAATAATAAAGGCATTTGACCAAAATAATGTTTCTTACGTAGAGCAGTTAAATATATTACTCGTCTTTTTAACTCATTTTTAAATAATTCTCTAAAACTTCACGTTTGAAAATTATTTGTAGAACTTTAATTTTATGTATCTAGATCTAAAAAAATAAAAGTTTCATTGATATTAACCAAAATTATATAAACCGTAAACGCGGCAAAACTTATATGGTTGACAAAAATAAAATTCATATGCATACAGAATTGCACATATTTGACGATACGGAATAATAATTATTTTATTTATTTAATTAAAAGTCACAGTGAGATATTTATTTATATGTATGTATAAATAATAGTTATTCGAAGCGCAACCATTTAATTATTAGTGCTTTTTAATGTTGCCATTATAAAAAATGTAATAACATTTTAAGCGCAACCAACGAAGAAAATCAATACCTAAACAGTGATGTATTCATTCGTCTTTTTAAAATGAGAACGTGACAAAACATTTCATATAAAACTCATCGAAGAAACTATTTTATTTAAAAAATATATCTATTGAAGCTTGATGCTCATTTTTTATTTATTTACATAGTGATGAAGATTTTCATAGTTACGGCGTGGTAGAACATTCTCCGTGTTTGATTATCGCACTTTCCGCGAAATATTACTGTTAAAGGTTAGTACATCTTTTAAATATGTATTTGTTAACTCTAATTTCGATCCCATTGCTTAAAATTATTACGAAGTGGACTATCGACCTTCGCCATTGTCTGCAGCGTGCATGGTGCATTGCGTTTATGATAGGTACTTCAGTATTATAGGTATGTAGATACCTTCATACTATATAATAGATACGTTATAAAATTCTTTTATTTCGTATTCGGTCTTAAGCTATATTTTCTATAGAATAAACACATAAATTGCTGGTTAATTGGTTCTTGTGTAACAGAAATTATGAATTCAATGACAGTGAGAAAAATTTGATCATCACCTTTCCCATTCTTAGGAAGAACCTCAATTGATTTTAATAAGGTATAGAGTATATGACTTTGTTAAAATAGATTTATAAGGAATGTCATATCATTTCATTAATAAGGCTTACTAATTTTATAATACTCTTATTAGAATTTTTTATGACCCAAACTTTTAAATTTTATTTTTATATTTTTCACCAAAATTTATGAAATTACTATGAAATATATATGATAACTTTAATATTTATATAATTAAAAGTGGTTTCCAATTTAAATAATGTTAATTGAAATTATAATAAGCAATTAAATTAATTGATTTTAAATGTCTCTTTTATAAATAATACACAGTACAGTAGGTACAGTACATAAGAATCCTATGTTTAATGATAAAAGAGCATTATAATTATAGTCCCTTTGTCTTATCCCAGATGATCAAACTCCGTTTTTATAATGGCAACTTAGTTTTTTTCAATATCTTATTTAAATTTTTGATGTAGGTTTTTATCCTCAAAGATTGAAGTTTGTAAGAGTTTTTTTATCCTCAAATATTGGAATTTTTATTATGTTTATAAAAAATAAAAGCAATTTACAATTGTGTTATGTTTCTAAATATGTGGTGGAAGTTAAATGCATTTATTTAAAACATATAAATTTTATTATAACACCAAAAATATAGCAATGTACCTGTAGTTGCTTGGCAATAGCCTCTTAGTAACTTAGTAAAAGCTCTGTTCAGCAGAATCATTGCTGCTTAACCTACAATTCTTTTTATATGTTTTATATTTTCAATTGATACCTATATGCAGGATTCTTATTAGTGTTTTTCCAAATGCAAAATAGGCACACAGTAGACGTCGAGTTGCCGATACAAGCCCGTGAATACATATATAGTGTTTTTCCTTTAGAATCAATGAATTTTTTTTTAAACAAATATAACATTTAAAAATTCTACCAGTGTGGTTTTTACATTAGTCTCTCCTTATAAAACATGAACTATAACAACTATTTCAATCATTGTATAAATAAGAAAAAAATGAAAAACTGTAATGACTTTTATTAATATGTAACAGAGGCCATATTTATAGGTTCCATCTATCAATTATTTATCTTTATAATTTGATATTTATGCATACAGCCAACTTAGGTGTTGATTTGTATTTTTTAATAGTAGTTTCATAGAGAGCAACAGCAGATATACAAATTTTTATTATTCTACTTAAGAAAAATATTTAGTAATCTAGTACTGACTTTAGATATTTGTTTACAATACAATTATTCTTGTTTTAACATAGCAATGTTATATATCATCATCAATTTGAAAATTTAAGTTAAATTTATACACATAACAGATAATAATTAGTGTTCTCCATTTGTGCGTTGATATTTAAATTAATTTTTCCCTAAAATTAACCAATTTACTTAATGAATATTCAATACATTAAACAATTTTTGTGGTATTTATTATAAGAAGGAAAACATTTTTACTTACTTTTTATAGTTGTGTAAACATATATTTTACTATTCGATCTGTTTCAACTGCATTAATTAACATTTTATTATTATGATATTTTACTACAGAGTTTTAGCAAACTTACATAACCCATTATTTCTTTATAATAAAACTTAACAATGGCGTTTGGTAGAATTTATTAATAACAACCTAAGACACTGAAAATTTTTGCTTTTTTTAAATATTAGTACATATATAATAAGCTGATTTATAAATGTTTAAAAAAAGGTAGAGCTTACAAGGCTACTGTCAGTTTGAATACTTTATTGCATAATTTAAAAGTGACATAGAACATTATTCAGTATATATGAAGTAGAGTTACATAGTTACTTAAGTTTAGGTTATTTTATTTCCTTCTCTTGTAATTTATATCATAAAATAAAAAATAAATAAACAAAACTTACTAGATTAAAATTATTACTTAGTATCTGGAAAAAATACAAGTGGTACTAATTTTGGTTGAGTTACATCATAGGCAATATAATATATCTACACAAATTGAAATATGCATTTAATTATCTATGAGTTATTCATCAGTATACTATGCTTCATGTAATTTAGTAGTGTAATAAAAAAGTGCTTATTATTTTTTCTTTTTTGACAAAAGAATAGTAAGAAGACTATTAATGTAACTCATAAATATTGCATTACAAATTTTATTAAATAAAACAGGGTTCCTTTTAATTAAATTTGTAAAATGATTTTAGACATTGCTTTAAAATGAAAAAATACACATAAAAATATTGCTTCATTAGTATGTATTGAGAGAATAGCAGAGATTGCACCACCAAGCTGGTGAAGCCAGAAAAAAGAGCAAAATAGAAAAAATCTTTAAAACAACACTACTACCAATACTTTTGTATTCCTGATTCACTATTATGTATTATAAGTTATATGTATAAATAAATATGTTTAACATATGCACATGGTCGTCTGTTCCTAAGGTAGACAACTTAATGCCTGTGTTTTAGGTAACAGCCGACTGATATACATTTTTTTTAATAAATATGCATATAAGTAATACATATATAAATAAATACATATTACACACAGACTTGGGGCGGGAATCGAATCCACAACCCTGAAGCAGAAAACAGGGCCACTGCCAACTGCGCCACGGGCCAGTCTACATTGACATATTATTTCAAAGTATTTTTTGCTTTCAGATTATTGTTGATTGGGGTAAAAAATATACATTATACAACACTAATTATAAGTTAAAATGGAAGAAATTAATGGCGAACTTTATGGGGATGGTCTTGTTAGTCTCGGTGATGAAGGGTCTTTGGAGTCTACTGATAATGGAAAACAAGAACAAAATTGTAAAATTTGCGAGTAAGTATTTTTTTCAGACATCAACACTAACTTTTAGATATAGAATCAAATACAGATAGTTTTTAGAAATTATAGATGAATCAAGAATGCTTCGAGACCTGTCAGCACTTTTAATATATGTATATTTTTAATTTACAAAATTTGTCTTACAAAAGTTTTTCTTGAATTCAATTCAAAATTTGATATATATCTAATATGTGGCCGTACGGTGACCGGCAGAGTAGAATAGTCCCGACCACTTTCGTGGCGAGGTGTCGTAAAGGCGACTAAGGCCATAGCGCAGCAAACAACTATGCACCGACCAGGGTGGTGATGGGCAGCAGCGTCACTATGTCCTGGTATAATTGCCAAGCATGGCGAGTATCGGCAACCCCCCCCCCCCCGTCCATTATGACAAGTAAAAAAGAGCTCAGACCCTTCAGTCCCCGGTGGCCCTACTATTCTTGGTTACGGCAGCGTCACGGGTAACGGTAGGGCAGAGGGTGTTAACAATTTCCAGGTGAGATTCCACTGCCACCCACAACGACACCTGGCCCTGGTTACACATAACATTCACACCCTGAGGTCTGATGAAAAGATTATGGAGCTGGAAGAGGAAATAAACAGGTTACAATAGGATATACTGGGTTTATCTGAAGTCCGAAGAGAGGGGGAGGACACGATAACTCTGAAATCCGGTAACCTGTTCTACTACCGGGAGGGTGACCAACAGCCCCAAGGAGATGTTGGGTTTATGGTCTGTAGGTCCCTGATTGGCAACATTGTGGCCATCGCAAGTATGTCGCATAGGGTTGCATACCTTATACTCAGAGTATCTAAAAGATACTTGCTGAAGGTCACACAGGTGTACGCACCGATCTCGGCACACCCAGATGAAGAAGTGAGGCTCTGTGTGAGGACATCAGTAGAGCCATACATACGAATAAAACTTACTTCAATGTTGTCATGGGGGACATTAATGCGAAGATAGGCAAAAGACGAAACAATGAGCTGAAAGTAAGCAATTTGGATATGGAAAGCAGAACCAAAGAGGACAGAGGCTGGCTGATTTTCTGGAGAAAGAGGGACTCTTTATGATGAACTTCTTCCAGAAGCCGTCTCACAGGTAATTGACCTGGATATGTTCTGATGGTTCCACTAGGAATGAAATAGAGTTCATCATGACCACCAGATGACAGATATTTAATGACGTCTCCGTGATCCATAGGGTGAAAACCGGCCCCCAAAAACTCTGACCAAACTCAGTCTCATGGAAGAGCGATGCTTGTTAAACCTGAAATCTTCTTGTAACGCTGAAGCATATAGGATCAACAGACGGATATGGAAATCTCTGAAACACGATATACGTGTCTTCAATACAAAACGTATTAAAGATACGATAGAGCGGAATCGGGGCTCCAAAGTGTTCTCAAGTGATTCGTCTGTTGGTCAAAGCCGTTTGTCGAGGCTGAAAACAAAGGATGGAGGTACAGCGTCGACCAGAGCTGAGATATTGAGAGATTTTGAGAAGTTTTACGGACAGCTGTATACCTTGGTCGACCAACCTGTATGTAGTTCGGCTGAAAATCCACGAGTCGAGCTAACCCGACATTATTCCGAAGAAATCCCTGACATCAGCTTACACGAGGTTAGTATGGCTCTGGGACAGCTTAAAAACAATAAGATACCGGGTGAGGACGGCAGTACGTCATAGGTTCTGAAAGCGGGCGGAACACTGGTACTTAAAGTCCTTCAGAGGCTCTTTAATGCTCGAGGGCGTAATGCCGGAAGCCTGGAACAAAAGCGTAGTGGTGATTTTCTTCAAAAAGAGCGATAACTGTTGAATAATTACAGGCCCATATGGTTTCTGAGTCACGTTTATAAGCTGTTCTCTAGGGTCATTACGAATCGTCTGATGGGCAAGTTTGATGACTTCCAGCCTCCCGAACAAGTCGGTTTCCGAAAAGGCTATTACCATAGACCACATACATACGCTGCGGCAGATTATACAAAAGACCGTGGAGTATAATTGGCCATTGTGCTTGGCGTTTGTGGACTATATGAGCAAGCCTTCGATTCGATCGAAACTTAGGCGTGCTCTCTCTCCAGCGGTGCCACATTGACTATCGGTATATCAAAGTGTTGAAGTGGTTGTACAATAACGCTACTATGTCGGTTCAAGTACAGGAGCATAGTACGAGAGCTATTCCAACGCAGCGAGGTGTGAGACAGGGAGATGTCATCTCTACAAAACTTTTTACCGCAGCATTGAAAGACGCTTTCAAGCTTCTGGAATGGAAAGGATTCGGCATTAACATAAACGGCGAGTACATAACTCATCTTCGATTTGCCGACGATATCGTGCTTATGTCAGAATCCCTGGTAGACCCCAGCATTATGCTCAGTAACCTCGATGGAGTTTCCTGACGAGTGGGCTATAAAATAAACATGGACAAGACAAAGATCATGTCGAATGTCCATGTCGTGCCCACCCCGATATTGGTTGGAGATTCTACTCTGGAAGTTGTTGACGAGTACGTCTAGCTAGGACAAAATGTCCATCTTGGTAGGTCCAACTTCGAGAGAGAGGTCAATCCTCGAATCCAGTTAGGATGGGTAGCGTTCGGGAAGTTAAAAAACGTCTTTTCATCCGTCATACCTCAGTGCCCAAAGTCGAAAGTCTTCGACGTATGTGTGTTACCAGTGATGACATACGGATCTGAAACGTGGTCTCTGATTATGGGCCTTTTAAACAAGCTCCAATTAGTCGCACAGCGTGCAATGGAGAGAACTATAGTTGGTATTTCTCTGCGAGATCGAATCAGGAATGATGAGATCCGCAGACGAACGAAGGATGCCGACATAGCCGAACGGATTTGCAAGTTGAAGTGGCAGTGGGCAGGGCACATAACTCGTAGAACTGACGGCCGTTGGAGCAGAAAGGTTCTCGAGATGAGACCACGTACCGGCAAGCGCAGCGTCGGACGGTCGTCCGCGAGATGGACGGACGACTTGAGGAAAGTCGCCGGAAGCTATTGGATCGAGGCTGCTTTGAACCGGTATCTCTGGAGGTCGATGCGGAAGGCCTATGTTCAACACTGGACATCCAACGGCTGATAATGATGATGAATATGTGGCCAAATTGCTATTATCATTGCCATTATCATAGTTACTCTCAAAATAAGTTTTTTCTTGCTTGTCCCCTTTTTTTTTTTTCAAAAATGTAATAACACTTTATCTATACTAATAATAAGTCTGTTAAAACCTCATTTTTATTAATACACTATTTATCATCAAGAATAAATTTTAATAGCGCGATTTAATTTCAATCAGCGCCATCTCTTATAAGCTTTGTTTGTGCGCGTATCACGTAAAAAGTACAAAACCAATGTAAATAACTTTAATACATAAAAATTATACACAACTCACAGTAACATTTAGTTTTTGTTTCATTGTAATTAAATTTAAAAATAAATATTTAAGAAAATAGAAATAGGTACCTACGACTACGTGACATAGACGCCATCTGGTCTAACGAATCTTAAAAACTCACAAAACTTATTTTTGAGTTATTATTTTGTTAAACTTAAAAGTTTACTAAATATGTAGGATAGGAATAGAAATCGTTTTAATACTTTACATAAACATTTTAAATTAATATACTATTATGTTAAATGTCACTAAATATAAAAACGATATTCTACCATTATACGATAGATCGCGCAGAATAAGTAATATAATTTTTTGAATCGCGCTGACTAAAACTTCGGCCAAAAGAATGACACTCGCCCTAGTACTAGTACCTTAGTGTACTATGGTCTTGGTCGTTATGTGTTTGTTGATTGTACAAAGTTGGATGGTTATAGCTATTTAAGTTGTAATCTATATATATATAAAGAAAGTTGTGTTAGTTACACCGTTTATAACTCGAGAACGAGTTGACCGATTTTTATGATTTTTGTGTCGTCGGGAATAATACCTATTAAAATATGATATTCATCAATGAAAAAATAATTAATAAAAAAATTAGTTCAATGTTTCTTCCGTACTACCTATACATATAATAAATCTGTTAACGAATCCGTTTTATAATCTTAATATATAAAAGCGAAAGGTCACTCATTACGATATCTCTGGAACTATAAGATCTAGAGACTTGAAATTTGGTAGGAATATTCCTTTTGCCTAGGAGAGGTCAGCTAAGATTACGAAATTCTACCACTAAGGGGACAAAAAAGGGGGGCAAAGTATGTATGGGACAACGTAGTTCCTTGGTCCAATCTACTTCAAATTTTGCTTAAAATATTCTTTAACAGAATTGATTGAAGACGTTGCTAGAAGACGAAGGGTTGCTTTTGCTTCGAAGTTGATTTGACAACTCAATCCGTCTATTATAAAATATTTTCCAGTATCGACGATAGGTGATAAAAAATATAAATTTATAATTTTTAAAATTTTAGTTAAATACCCGTGCGAAGCCGGGGCGGGCCGCTAGTACAATAATATAATTATATTGTTTTTTACATTTTTGAGAATAATAGTTCAACAAATGTTTGTATTTAGATTATTGTTGTTTGATTATGTATTACCAAGTAATTTCTACTTAGACTATGAACTTATAATTTTATTTTATTTCCTTGTCTTTTTCATTAGTATCTTTCCAACAATAAATAATTATTTTAAAATATGTGAATATAGATTTGATTATGTTTTATATTCTTGCAGCAATAAATTATGCAGTCCTCGGGTATTGTCATGCCTTCATGTCTTCTGTGAAGTGTGCATTGACAAATTGATGGTAAACGAAGCTGGAGATTCTCTTAAATATGATTTAGCGGTTGAATGCCCTTTATGTAAACAAGAAACAAAGGTGGTAATTATTTTTTTTAAATAGCTGTTGTTCGTTTTAATTTTACCAATCAAATTTATAATAATTTATTCATATACAGATTCCTGGAGGTGGAGCTGCGTCATTACCATCAGACTATGTCCTTACCAATATTTTGGATGTTTCATCTATGGATCAGTCAGTAGTTTGCACCTGCTGTAAGAGTAAAGAGCCAGCTGTTGCTAGATGCACTGATTGTTCTCATTTCTTATGCTCGAACTGCAACTCTGCACATGAGTTTATGAGATGTTTCGAAAATCATCGCGTTGTTCCATTTGATGCTCTACGGTCATCTAAAGAAAAAACAGCTGTGCACAAACCAATTTTCTGCATGCGTCATGCAGGTGAAAGTCTCAAGTTTTACTGCTGCGAATGTGAAGTAGGGGCTTGCACAGAATGTTTAACAGTTGATCACAAAGTTGGTGAACATCGTTGTGAGCGCATTGTTGATGCAGAGCCAAATCTTCGTGCTGAGCTCAGAAATTTTATTGTTGAAGCAAGTGCTCGTGCTGTAGCCGCTGGAAGTGCATCAGCTAGACTTGATGATGCTTTAGGAGATTTACAACGACAAAGAGATGATGCTGAAAGTGTTATTAATGAAGCTTTCCACGCATACAAAGCAGCACTCGAAAGACGCCGTGAAAAAGCTTTGGAAGAACTAGAAAGATTGCACAAAGAAAGAGAACTCAAAGTGATGGATCTATTTGATAGAGTTGATAAAACTGTACAACGTATAGATTGTGCTTGTAAATTTGCTGCTAGACTCCTACGAAGAGGAGATGGTACTGAAATTGTTATGTTAAAGAAAATTGTAGCTTCCCAGTTTGCAAGACTCTTGGAAGGTGCTCCTGAATTCAACGTAGATTACTCTTTGGAGTTTGTTACTAAGATGGAGAAGTTTGATTCTATAGCAGAGGAAACATTTGGTGTTTTCCGCACTGAGGCTACCAGGGCGGAAGAAAGAAAACGTGCAAGTGAATCCTCTGCTATTGTTTCAATTGCATCAAATGCTCATTCACCGGCTGTGTCCGTGACAAATGCACCAGTTTTCGATGATTTTCCTTTGGGAAATGTTCGTCGCGTTACGGGTGCTAATAGCATGGTTGGAATTCCTGGAGTTGGTGGAGTACCTGCAATAGGCGTACCAGGCGTCAGTTCCGTACCAGGAGTCGGAGCTGTTGGCAACACCAGCGTCATACCTGGAGTTGTTAACGTCAATAGTGTTTCCGGTGTAGGTGCTGTAACAGGTGTGGGTGGTGTTCCAGCATTGCCATCTATGGTCGAATATAATTTGCAACAACTTGCTAGCATAGCTGAAAAGGAAGTTCCACCGCCACCTCATGCCTCGCCGGCTCCATCTTTTACGCTTGCAGAGTTGCTTGCTGGAGACCTTAACTCCCCCCAAGCTTACAATAATTTGCAAGCACTTGCCAAACTCGGATTGAATACTGGTAAATGTTTTTTTTTTTTTTTAAAGTATAATTATTTTTAAGTATATTTTTTTGTTGCGGTGCATCCATTACTTTTTGTCGAGCCGCATTGGGTAACATTCTTTATTATTTACGACCAGTTCTGGTCGTTTGTTGAATTTTGATTCGGAATGTTATACAGTTCCGTAACCGTAACAATTGGATATCCGAAAAAAATATATCGCACCCTTAATAAAACAAAGATGTAACTCAAAAATTACAACTTGTGGGAATTGACGTTTGAAGTTTAGCACTTTTTCCGCATTGTGTTTGATTAAAAATTGCCGATTATTTGTAAAGCTCTTCATGACTTTTACTATTGATATAATTAGCTTAAACTATAGAGATTTATAGAATAATAGAAAAAACACTGTGTTAAAATCTATAATAGCTGTAAAATGGTGATGAAAAAAAAAATGCCGACTTAAATCTCTTTATGGCAAAAATTACTTATTAGACGAACAATATTTTAGGTAGTAACCGAAGTAAATCCAAATGTTACACATCATCATCAAACGCATTTTCTAAGAGAATGAAGTATAACAAAAATCATCTTTTTATTTTTAAAGAATAAAATATTCCATACTTTCCTTTTAATCCAATACCGAATTATTTGATGTTACTCAAAACCACAGCACTTCAATATCCGCTCACTACCGGTGCATCACTGAATCACGCCACTTTATAAGAACTGACTTGTCAGTTCCTGTTAATTGAAAAGAGATTGAAAGAGAAAAATCTTTCTCCATATCGCACCCTTAATAAAACAAAGATGTAACTCAAAAATTACAACTTGTGGGAATTGACGTTTGAAGTTTAGCACTTTTTCCGCATTGTGTTTGATTAAAAATTGCCGATTATTTGTAAAGCTCTTCATGACTTTTACTATTGATATAATTAGTTTAAACTATAGAGATTTATAGAATAATAGAAAAAACGCTGTGTTAAAATCTATAATAGCTGTAAAATGGTGATGAAAAAAAAATGCCGACTTAAATCTCTTTATGGCAAAAATTACTTATTAGACGAACAATATTTTAGGTAGTAACCGAAGTAAATCCAAATGTTACACATCATCATCAAACGCATTTTCTAAGAGAATGAAGTATAACAAAAATCATCTTTTTACTTTTAAATAATACAATATTCCATACTTTCCTTTTAATCCAATACCGAATTATTTGATGTTACTCAAAACCACAGCACTTCAATATCCGCTCACTACCGGTGCATCACTGAATCACGCCACTTTATAAGAACTGACTAGTCAGTTCCTGTTAATTGAAAAGAGATTGAAAGAGAAAAATCTTTCTCCATATTATAGTTAAAACGCCGGAGTCGAAGTCTACCTATTCTTTACGCGACGAAGACGCGTTTTATTGTAAAATCTCCAAATCCACAAATTTTGAGTTACATCTTTGTTTTATTAAAGGTGCGATATTATAGTTAAAACGCCGGAGTCGAAGTCTACCTATTCTTTACGCGACGAAGACGCGTTTTATTGTAAAATCTCCAAATCCACAAATTTTGAGTTACATCTTTGTTTTATTAAAGGTGCGATATGTAATTGTTATCATTACAGAATCCGATATGAAAGCTTAGAATAATTTTGGATAGGGGCGGAGTCTAAATAGGACATGTTATGTCATGTATTTATCTATATTTGTCTGGCCGACACACTAGAAGATGACCGAAAAATAAAATCATTGCCTATTTATTATTTTACTTTGACAATACCTTAAAACTTCTTAGTTATACTGAAATTATCGCTTATATTTAAAGTGGATAGGAAAAAAGTAAATTATGATGACGAACAGTTTTTTGTCTCGAATTCAAGATTGGTTTACAACAAACAACCTCGTTTTGAACGCCAATAAACCAAGTGCGTTGTATTTTCGTTGCCTAATGTTAAACATCCAAATTATAATTTAGAAATAATTAACGAGAGACTTATTGTCAATGATACTACAGTATTCTTAGGGATAAATTTGGACTCAAAACTTCAGTGGAATTCCCATTTGTCATCCTGGAATGGTAGACTCAGCTCCGCAGCATTTGCAGTTAGAAAAGTGCGACAACTGACCGACTGACGTTGCTACTGCGCGTTTAATATGTTTTAGCTATTTCCATAGTATTATGTCTTACGGTCTGTTACTGTGGGGTAATGCTACAGATATTGAGACTGTATTTATTTTGCAAAAAAGGGCTATTCGCGGCATTTACGATTTTGTAGCTTGAGTTTCCCTAAGGGATGTTTTTCCAAAGGTAAAAGACATATTAACAATTGCGTCGCAATATATTTAACGACATTATATATATTTAACAGAATATTCATTTTTTTGAAATAAATACACTCATTTGCAAAAAAAACGGGCGGTTTCGATTTTCTTCCTGGCTGAAAAAAATAAAATACCAAAAAGGTTTTAATCATTTGAACATGTTACTGGCCAGTTATAAAAGTGCCATAATGTTTATAAGAGTACATTCCAAATTCAAATTTTTGACTGAGCCTGGTTTTCAAAGAAAATAACTTTTAACTACATTTTTTGGCGGGAATTCCCTATAGTTAATATCGACTCTAATTAACTTTTTGTCAATTTTTATTAAATTATCTGGTGTCCTTGACATTTAAAAGTATTGTTATTGCTGTTTAGCAATCTCGAAAATGGTAGATAAAGTGATAAAAGCGAGCAAAATTATTGCGCTGCTTGAAGAAGGTTGCAGTCAATGCTTCGTGGCTCAGAGGCTAAATGTGAGTCGGTCGACAGTTCAAAAGACCTGGCAGCGCTATCAAGAGACCGGTTCCGTCAAGAGAAGGCCTGGTTCTGGCAGAAAGACATGTACCGAACCACGGGATGATCGTTTTCTAGTTAGTCAAGCGTTGAGAAATCGCAAATCTTCTTATGTGGACCTCAAGAACACCCTCGAAGAAGTAAGAAATGTGCAAATTAGTCTATGGACGGTCAGGAGGAGGCTTCTCGCTGCTAATATACACAGTCATCGCCCGGCACGCGGCCTTAAATTACTCCGTGGACATCGAGTTGCCAGGCTTAGCTTCGCTCGAAATTGTGTGTCATGGACTCATGAAGACTGGGATAGGGTATTGTTCTCCGATGAAGCCAGGATATCTCTGCATGGTGAAGACCGACGTCGGCGAGTGCTACGTAGACGAGGAGAACGCTTTGCAGAGGCATGTTTTGAAGAAATCACACCTTATGGAGGGGGCTCTGTTATGTTTTGGGCAGGAATAAATTCTATGGATCGTACGGAGTTAGTCTTCATCGAAAACGGTACACTGACTGGACACCGATACATAACGGAAGTTCTAATTCCTTATGCACAACCCGCTTTAACCGCTCTTGGCGAAAACTCAATTTTTATGGACGACAACGCTCGCGCCCAACGGTCTGGCGGTGTGGATGCGTATATGCTAGAAGTCGGAATTCGTCGTTTGGACTGGCCAGCTAGAAGTCCGGACCTCAATCCCATAGAGCATGTCTGGGACGTTCTGAAGCGACGAGTGAGATCAGTGCAGCCGGCTCCGCAGACCATCAGAGAGCTAAAGAATGTGATTACCGCGGAGTGGGAACGTATTCCCCAAGAAACCATAAAAGATATACTCACTAGCATGCCGAGACGAATGCAAGCTGTGATTTCAGCAAGAGGGGGTCACACTCAATACTAAACTTTTATCTGCTTTTAATGTATTCAAGAAAAACAAAGAAATTAACGCGTTTCATTTTTATTTAGCGAGCAGGTACAATCATAGTGTTTTGAGCTTAAACATTATTTCTTAATAATTTAATTAAAATGTTATGATAAAACTGATGAAAACTATTCCTTCCTAATTAATTTATAAAATTCTGAGGATAACAATACCTAAAATTGTCAAACAAACTAATAGTAACTATAAAATAGTTCTTTGCTTAAGTGCCCGTTTTTTTTGCAAAAGAGTTTAGTATTAATCGCAGTGTGAACACTAGAAGGAATAACAAAATTGTAACTCCAAGTTTCCGACTGCGCAAAGTAAACGTCTCCTTTCTGGGTTATGCTATTCGCATGTATAATAAAATCCCACAATTTTAAAATTGTCTCAACATAAATTTGAAGTTTTTATTAAAAAAAAAAAAAAAAAAAAAAAATAGAGTGTATTATTCAGTGCAGGATTACTTAGTTGATAAATATGTGTGGACTTAGTGGCGCTGTATTTCATGCAAGATATTACTAATTTTGTACTAAGACACAGTTTATATATTATTTTCAAAAGAGTAACTGCGGAGTTTGTTGCCGATTCGTCTCTGCAGAATCTACATTCCGAATCGGTGGTAGCTTTATATTTACAAAAATAATAATCACTTTAAAGTTTTAATTTGTAAAATGTATTCGAAGCTACTCGTGGGGCCTATTTGAATAAAGTTGTTTTTTATTTGATTTTGATTAATGGGTAATCCGTAATAATTGTAATATTTATAATCGGAATTCGGTTAAGGGTATTACGGAATGCCGGAATAATATAGATTCGAAATTTCATATGTATAACATCCCTGATCATGATCGTCGCATCTATAACACGATTAACATAAATTGTAAGTAAATAACTTATGAAAACATGGATTATTGCATATTGTATATTTTTAATACTATTTGACTGTTCCTAAAACTTGTACAATATTGTGGTATTATTTTTTTTGTATACATAATGGTAACATTTAATTGCAACAAATCACTATGTTATTAGATGTTGCTCAATAACAGTTGAAAATATTAATATAAAAGAAGTAAATGCAGTGTGAAAGTACCATTAGGTAAAAAAAGCAACAAATTTGATTTTTACAGAGGTCAATGGTTTTGGTGGAGTTGGCGGCGTTAGCGGTATTGGTGGGGTAGGCCCACGTGGCGTCTCTCCAGGTAGACCTTTGCTGACTGCTGCCGAAGAGGCAGCGTTGGTTGCGCCACCAGCGCCGCTCGTTCGGGCTACCAAAGCTACTCCCATGCATATTAGATTCAAATTTGGTCAACTTGGAGGAGGTAAAGGTCAATTCAACTCACCACATGGATTTTGCCTAGGCAATGATGAAGATATCATCGTAGCAGATACTAATAATCATCGTATAACGGTATGTATGCGTGGACATATTTTTTTGTAACCTTATGATCAATTTGAAAAATTATTTCACTTTAATTAATAATATATCTTATGTAATATATTATATCACATATTTTTAGGTGTTTGACAAATCTGGCAATCATAAATTCAATTTCGGAGTAGCTGGCAAAGAAGAAGGTCAACTTTGGTATCCTCGTAAAGTAGCCGTAGTCCGAGCTACAGGAAAGTTTGTGGTTTGTGACCGTGGCAATGAAAGATCACGCATGCAAATATTCACCAAAAATGGACATTTCTTAAAGAAGATTGCTGTAAGTTTTTTTTTTTTTTTCTTAATTTACTGATACTTAAAAAGTGTCTTTTGAAAGTATTACATTTAGAGAGTATTTATATAGTGATATTGTCGTGATTGGTGACTTCAATATGCATTCCTGTTCTAATGTATAATAAATGTATGTAATTATTTTCAATATTTTTTATCGTACTGTGGATTTACTCAGTGTAACACGATCGTTAATTCTAATAATCGTTGTTTAGATTTAGTGTTAAGTACGCTTGCAAGGGGAGAGTGTGAATGTGCGCGAGGCAGAGGCGCCCCTCGTACCTGTGGATGCGTACCATCCGCCACTCGACGTGTTAGTGGAACGCGTCGGGTCGCAGGTTCCTTTCAGCGCGGATCGACTACTGTACCAACATGTTGGAATTTTAACAGATATGTGTGGCGGCGACGTCGGCCTCACCTGCTGGCTGTACCTCGTGGTCGCACTCACTTATTGAACGAGGCGCCACTGACGCGGGCGCTTCGCACTCTCAACCTTGTAGCAGAGGAGATGGATATTTTTATTTGTACACTGAGTGAATTCACAGGGATAGCTTTATATATTATTTGTTACAAAAGTTGAAATATGTTTTGCTTCACTATCGAATTGGGTAGTACCTACCTGTAATGATAGATGTAAGTTTTAATTGAAATAAATAAAATAAATAAATAAAATTTTTCCATTTGGACGATATTTTTAGGAATTTATTATTTATTTTTAATTATTATTTATTTATTTAATATATTAAGCCAATATAATCAAAAGCAAAGAACACGTGAATGGGCGCCGATTGTACGATTTGGTCGCGGGCTCAAATCCGGGCATCCTGAGTTTTCAAGTTCATAAGTTGTCTTAAAAATTCGTCTTTGAGTTCAGTGGTGAAGGAAAACCTGTATCTTTTAAAAGACTTGAGAAAGGTATATCCATCAAGCCGCGGTGGAGCAGCGCGGCGGATTAACGGCCTCCTTAACCATTCTTCTTAATAGGATATTTTTATAGAGTCCTTTGCCCCGCCCCAATCGCTTACAGGATATTAGAGTATAGTATCTTATTTTAGGCCCTCAAAATAGAAGGTACGTACCCAGTGGTAAATTATAAATATTCAGTTTTGTTTATAGGTAAGATTCATCGACATTGTCGCTGGTTTGGCTGTCACGGCTGAAGGGCTCATAGTGGCTGTTGATAGTGTGACACCAACAGTTTTCATCTTATCTGAAGAGGGAGATCTCATGAGTTGGTTCGATTGTAGCGAATGCATGAGAGAGCCATCGGATATCGCAATTAGTGGTATGTTTAGTAGTCTTTTGAATAACTTTCAACATATATTCAGGAGTTTCCTTATAAGATAAATTTACGATTTCTTAAATTTTTTGAAGTCAATATAAACTCAGGTGTATACTGTGGACCTCCGGTAATCTGGTCCCTGTCTAATCCGGCACCCCCTCTAATCCGACGACTAATTTTATTGAATATTTTTTTGACAGTCTTCGCTAATCAGAGTATAACATGTAAAATCTTATCATTGGATCTGTAATTGGTCGGATTACAAGATACTCGTTTGTAAAAAAAAATCGGACTATAGGGCCTACTAGGGGTTCTTTAGGCAGTACTCTTTAATCCGACAAATTCTATAGGTCGACACTGCCCTGCAAAACGTTTGTCGGAGTACCGGAGGTCCACTATAGTACTATTCTAACAAATATCTTTTTCAGGCAAGGAGTTCTATGTGTGCGACTTTAAAGGTCACTGCGTGGTTGTCTTCGACGACGAAGGCAGGTTCCTTCGTCGCATTGGTTGCGAAAATGTCACCAATTTTCCTAACGGTATCGACGTTTCGGACGCAGGCGACGTACTCATCGGAGACTCGCATGGGAACAAGTTCCACGTTGCCGTTTTCTCGCGAGAGGGCGTGCTCGTCACTGAATTCGAATGCCCCTATGTTAAGGTAAATTTTTTAAATTTGTAAAGCCTCTTTCTGATTTTTTTAACCATAATAGGTAGACACTTGTAATTTTGGTTTAGAATCTGTATTAATGTCTACTATAACTATTTATATTTATACAAGTAATGTGTTTTGCTATTATCGTCTTTTTTGCGACTTGCACACACTTTGAATATACTTAGTTATGGGTTTTCACGGAAACTTAGTGACAGCTATCACCTAACTTCATCATGTCGCTTTTTGGCTGTCGGTGTGCGCGCGTATCGTAAAAATTTTACTCCCATATTTTTTTTTAAACGCACAAAAAAAGTAAATAAGTTCAAAAATTTTAGATGTATAGACTTATATTTATGAACTGCAGCAAATTGTACAGAAGAACGAAGATTACAACCTGCCACTTAGCGTTTGTGGAATGTGAGAAAATTTCGTGATGCAGATGACTTGATGTCATATTAGCATTATTTTAAGACGCTACGGAGGACCTCAATACAAGGCTCGATTTTCTCTCAACAGGTGGGACATAAAACGAAGGATTGAGATTATATCGAATGTGTTTGAGCAGTTCTGCTCCATCAGGTTATTCTTTAGAACTCATCTCGAAATTTTCGACGTATATACGTAAAGATGTTAGTAACAGTAAAAGATCCAACTTCGAAAAGAGTTGAACCGTCGAAATTAACTTGGCCGGGCAGCTTTCGAGGATCTTGATTCTTGATGTTTATGCCTTTGGAATAGTGCGTGTTGTACTTATGGTATCAAGACTATGGGCATTTTACATATAGATTATATTACTTCGATATGTCTACACTCAGGCTGGCGATAGAAAGTTGGGCCAATACTGTGAGCGATGGTATTGGATTTTGGCAATATTTCAATGAAAGTCAGGTTAGATTTCTAAAAGAACACGATATTTTATTTCGAGAACTAGCGCTTGACACGTACGTAACAAAGGAAGAAGAAGGGCGCCACCAGTGTCAGGAAACGGAAACAAAAAATGCAGACACTCTTTAACATAACATTTATAAACACAGTTGCGATCCATCTTACAAATTTACATTTCTTCAATAGATGGAAGTCCACGCAAGATTACGATAAAGACGACGAAAAACGTTTTAAACTGTTTTTAGTACCCAATAATTAGAAAAGCTTTCATATGAAAGGGAAATATGGCTAAATATAGATAAATAGAGATAATAGACTTATTTTTTTTTAAGTATGTTTTGTAATTCGCTTCAGGTTTCTCGCTGCTGTGGACTGAAGATTACATCTGAAGGTTATATCGTCACTCTGGCTAAGAATAATCACCATGTTCTAGTCCTCAACACCCTTTACATTGTCTGAGGAATAACACAATGGCTGTAAGTCTGCTTACTACAAGATCTCACATTTATTCCTTATATTATTATTATTATATTTAATTGCTGATTTTACAAAGTTTAAATTTTTGCTAAAACAGTATTTGACTTACTTTGTTGTTTTGTGTTTTCCATTATAGTTACATTTTATCCATTTGTGGTGATCTGTGGTAATCCTTTTTCCTATAGTTTTTTATTTTTATTTTTATGTCGTGGAATGTTAATTGAGGATTACGTAAAGTGTCACTGCTAATGGATAAATATAATTCCCAAAGTACCGGATACTTTTCGTTTTTGGTATAATTCATCTCACGTTTTTATTATGGTTGCATTTAGTTATAATAACAGACAATCCAAAGTTTAGGCTAATATATCTTTTTTTTTAAATATTATTATCCAGTCAATACGCTGCAAGCAAAAGAAATTTAATAAAAGAAATTTGATTGTAGGGTTCTCATATTTAGAAGACGTTTGATTATATATATATTTTTTGTTTGAAACAATTATTTGGTTTCATTCAGTCCATTGCAAACGATTGATTTTTGCTCTAACTAGATATAATAGAGCACGGCTGGTTATAGTTGCGTGATTTAAGGTTCACATAAGTTTTCAATTTCCAAATATGATTGGTCTATGATCAAATTGAAGCATATTTACACTTCTGACCATTGACTGGAGTTTCGATTTTGTTTCTAAATTTAGCAGCTGGTATGGTTCCTAGTTCGAGTGAAGTTAATAATACATGTCAATTAGGGGTATGCGTGGGAGTGTCGCCTCGAACTTTTGCCTTTTTTTTTACAACACAAAATATTCGATAATACATTTTGTCTTCAGAGTATTGGCAATTTTATGATCTCTGCAGTCTGTATTCGGATATATACATATTATGTCGAACGCACAATTGAGTTTATTGTTAACAAAATTTTATTATTATGACCAAAGGAGGCGACACTAAAATAACGTGCCATCTAGTTTAGGTTAATCGCGTATACAATATTATATATTGTCCGTTAAAATATATTTACCATTTACAGATTTCTTGTGTCTATACAAAACGTTTTTTCATGTACTCTTGTTTTTTAAGAGCCTATATTTGAAAATTTTCACGGGTAGGCTATTAATAATTATATATACGATTTGGTTAATTTAAATTTATCTGATGCTAATTATATTGGAAAGCCATTGTTATTAAACTTTAAATCATTTTGTACTGATAATAATAATAATAAAAACGAAACGAAACTGTTTATGTGGCATTTTCGTGCGAATTGATTTTTTTAAGAATTTTACTAAAATAATTTTCATCTCGTATAATGATAATGTTCATTTTTAACGCGTGTGAAAATCATCACAAAGCTGAATAAGCAATATCCATTTTAACTTTTTTGATCGTTAAACATTATTATTAAATAATAAAATATATCCATGAATGTGCCATTATAAACAAATTTTATTTCTACAAATTAATTCTTTTAAAATTCGTATACAGTTCGCCAAAGTATATATTTTTATAGCTATCCACATTTAATATTCGAAATTGAGATTCATAAAATTTTTAGCTATTAGAACAAAAAAAAAATGTTAACATTGTGGTTAGTAGTGTAAAATTACATCAAACATTTTCATGTTTAATATTTCTTTGTTTATCGATTTTAAATGTCTGATGTATAATTAATATAAACATTGATAATAATATGGTTAAAAGAGGTATAGCTATCGTAATGACATTTTAAAAAATTTACTTGTAAAGGCTTTCGTCTTCCAAAGATAAGAAATTTGTTTTATTATTATTATTATTTTTATATATTTTTAAATTAATATTACGTTACTGCGGTTAACGTTTACCGAATTAGAAAACGGAAGTCTTATATTTAATGTCATTATCGATTTGCTATACTTAACTCATGTTTTTAATAAAGTACTTAACCAGACCACCTAATATTATGTGTGATATTTTTGTTTACAAATTGTTATAATTTGCTCTCTAATTAAAAGGATCAGTCAAATTAAAAGACACAAAATAATCGTCGTAAGTAATTCGAAATATATATTTTTTTTGGATAATTTAAGTTCCTGTATTTCCTATAAACTAGAATGTTAAGCTTTTATTCAACTATAATTTTATGTTGAGAAACACAGAACCAATACGGTGTATTGCTGAGCCATATTATTATCATTAAAGAAAAAATAATAATAATTAGCAATTCACTAGTAATATAAAGTGTAATTTAATGTATGTACTTAATTAGAAATACTTGTTTTATTTGTTGTGTATTGGAACAGTTCTAAAATACATTGCAACATTTGATGTGATATAAGCAATAATAGAGAAACATATGAAAATACAATAGAAGACTTCAACCGAGCGGCGAAGGCACGCTGGTCTGTTCCAGTGATAAGTTAAATTTTGACGTTGAGTCTTAAATCCTCTATTATATTAGTGTGTAATTTTCGGGTTTATTTTTCTTATTGTTTTTAAGTTATTTGTTTCAGGATTTTTGTCCCGATAGTATTAGGGAATTTTATTTTCTTTATTTTTTAACTTAGGTTATAAATGAGTCATTACCCTTCGTGGATGATAGGTGTGATTAATACTCTGATTTTGTCATTAAACTGTTTCGTTTTATTAAATGTTCCGGGCCTATATTTATAGTATTTTTGGCCAGTACGATAGGCCTTTATAGTTACGAATTTTTACTGCCAAATTATTTTCTTACGATATTTGTGCATGCACATAGTAATTATTTTATTGTATAATATTATAAAATTAGTTACAAATTGTTGCCAATTTTTTTTTGTTTATAAATATTCAGCATTTTAATATTATTATAATGTCTAATTTTTTATTTGTTGTCCATTTATCAAAATTATTGTGTGTTAGTGACGTAAAATTAACCGAAATAGAACTTTAATAAGCCCCAAAGGGAGCGTTTGACGCTATTAATAATATTGCTTAGGATTGCATAAAAATTATTAAAAAGTGGTGTGATAAGTTTTGGATAATTTTACAAATTATACTATTTTATGTGTGAATTTCAATATTAATAAATTAAAAGTTTTAATATATATGTGTAATTTTTGAAATGATTACATCGGCTTTATTTTGGCCGTATGTTCGAAAGTATTATCATTTATATATGTATTAATTTTTCTTAACACCTGAAATAATTTGGTGATATATCGTTGACAATGTTTCCTTTTGTTCTTGCCATGTATCTTATGTAGGTATCGGCTTAGAAGTTTATGTAGAAATTAGTATTTTTCAATTGATATACAAAGAGCAGTACCACGTTTGCCCTAGGATGGTGTTGTTAGCGTTTGTTAGAAGGGGCATAGGGTAAGGGGTAGTACAGACTCCTCCCGCCGGCTGTACATTCTTGCCGTAGCAAGTAAGCACTTAGTCATGGGGTAATGGCAGGTCAAATGGTATCTATTGTCCATTGACATTACTTGATAATAATTGTATCATTAGAGTACATTACAGTAGCCTTTCTCGGAAATCTTAAAAGTTACCTATATACACTTTAAAGCAATTTTTGGTAAATATATTTCTCTTGAATCTATATTCCCTATGTATCCAGCAATAAATAACTTCAGTAGATGTAGTTATCGCATTACGTGGCACTCGATCGAGGACACTAAGTCGGAATTGTCACATCACTATCGCGGTAACTAATGCGTTGTGGATAATTTCGTCAAAGTCGAAACTTGAAGTGCTACGCCATTATAGAAGTATTCCCTTTTTTATTGAAAATCCCGAAATTTCACTCAATATTTGACTTTATCAGAATTTCTAAGCATTTTTCATATAAAAACTCTGGTTCAGAATTTCTCAGCATTTTTTAAAGAAAAACTCTGAAATAATAATAATGAAAACTCTGGTTCGGAAATTCTGAAAAAGTCAAATATTGTCTGAAATTTCAGAATTTTCAGCAAAAAAGGGAATATTTCCATAAGGGACGAAATGAGATATTTGTAGGGTTCGCAGCGCACAAGGTGAGCTCTAATGTTAACCTCCCTATTGGAGGTGGGCGTATTGCCTATGTTGTGGCACCAAGCACAGCTCGATGGTTCCGGAGGATTTGTGGCATATAACAGTACTCTTATTACTTATAGAACCGCATTAATATGACTGTGGGTGGGGTTTGGCCAATTTTTCTTTACGTATTATAGTCTTCGGTCTGGTTAGGGCACAGAAAGCTGATCACCTGCTTGCCTAACGAGTATAGTGATCGAACAAATAGTTGAAATGTCGTTTGTAACATGTTATAGCCGTATTATACAGATATACTATTTAAATACCTACCGAAGTAATAGTCATCAAAATGTTTTCACTATATTCTAAGATATATTTAGCATGTTTAATATTTTTAGATTTCTTCACCCACCTTTAACACCACCGACTTATTTGGTCTCCACTTTTTTGAAAAACAACAATTAAGGTTGTGAGCTCTATTCCGATTGGAATTTATAAGCCACAGAGTGCTTGTGCAATATCACAGTTTGGATCTAGGCTTTTAAATTATTATAGAATATAATATACATTGTTGTTGAGCTGAATATAAAATTTATTATACCTTTTAATATTGTTAAAGAATTCTAATTGCATTCCACATCTAGAGTGAACGAATTTGAGAAGACCATTTTCAATCTACATTATACAAGTTATTTTTTTTTACAATTGTAGGATTATTAGCAGTTGCCAATGTTTTTTCTTTTAGTCAGTAAAAGTACAAATATTTTAATATATACAATTCTTGGTATTTACGTATTGTAGTATCTTATTTTTTTAGTTCATTTGATTCTTTACCTATAAGCATAATTTTTTCTCTTAAGCGGCCATTTAGATATTGTCATCACGTAAATTACTCAGTGAATAACAAAACATATCATAATGAATCTATCCTTATCTCTCACAGTACGCCACATGTAGACAGAACAATGTTTGTTTTATCTCTTATTATGTGATCGTGAATCGTCGATATTTAAGGATACACTTAATTTGTGTTCTAAAAATCGATTTCCCAATTAGAACTACCGCTCCAATGCACGCTGTATTTATTTTGCTTACATTTGTCGTAATGTGAGAATGATTTTATTTTATTCACATATAATATGCAACATCCGTATTTTCCTTGTCTTTTAGATGTATGTTAAAATGGCGTGTTTTTAAATTAGATTTAAGTATACGTTAGGTTTACCAATTTTTAATTTTCTTGTCATTTTATGTTTACAACAATTGAAATTTATTGTAATTTGTGTTTGTGTGAAAGGTGCATGTTCCAAATGCATATTTTATTTTGATCCAAAGATTTCTAATAATGCTTATAATTATTTAGTTATTTTAATTTTTTTGATATGAAAATGACATTTGTGGAGTGTGCATTGGTATTTGATATTAGAATTTAAAGATTATTTCTGTAGAGTTGGTGCAGCTGAGCAAATGTCTACTATATTCTCAGAAGAATATATTGCTCAATAATTTTTATTCTGTTAAAAGTATTTTAAAGTTAGGAGTAGTCCACATGGGGTGTATGTTCAGTGGACTTCGGTGACACAAAAATATATCTAACAGACAATACCCTCCGTAAAGTTTGAAAAATTGTAAAGTTAAAGTTTTATTAGATGTAGTTGCCTTGAAAGCAACTTGCCATAGAGCAAGTTGTACGGGGCGCCAACAGCATTGACGCGTAGGTTTTGATTTTGAAGACATTCTCTAAACTGCTTTCCCACTACTGACCCTCACTTTTTCCTGTTTACTGTGGTCCAGGCTGTTCCTGAGCGTATTTCAATATATCGATTGAATACTTTCCAATCGCAACGAAGAAGCAGTCTTAGGTAATGTGTTCAGATCACCTTGTCCAATGGTGTTGACTAAATTATTTTGCCCCACAGTCAACGAAAATATTGTTATCCATACAGGAGTCTTTGCAGCATTGTGCCTAGATCTTAGAAGTTAATAATATCGAGGTAGAGTTAATCTCAAATATTTTGGCTCTTTGAATATTCCATGATATTATTTTGTTGTTCATGAAAATGTATTTACATTATTATACATTCATACACTTAGTAATTATTGTATACATGAATATACATTGCGTAGTTTGTAACTTGATTTTATTGTAAAATTAAGATGCCCAACTAGTTAATATGTATGTCCACTACGTACGGGAGGAATTGATTGCCCTACATTGAAATCATCTTATTTAACACATCATATTTACGTGTGGACAAACGTAGTATTTGTTTTTGACTAGTTGCACATCTTACTTTGACCAAATTTATTCGCCGCGAATTTTACGTGATAATTTTGGTAGTCGTTAAGGACTCGCTCTTTTATAACACGTAATTATAACAAATTGTCACGTGACTTTTGCGGTTTCTTAATAATTAAGTTTATTATGTATCGTGAACTGTGGCCAGGATAACAACAGCACAGAGCAGTGTAATTCAGAGCCTGCCTAAAATATATTTTTGTCATGATTTTATTTAGGTATATACATGTTATTATTCACATATTACAGTTTTCTCAATATTAGCTTGTATTTTAATTAAGAAATAATCATATTTAACATTGCCAGGTGATCAGCAACCTGCACTTTAATATTTTTGGAAACTATTGAACTTAAATTGTACTGACTTTATAAATATATTTACTTCAATAAAGATTTTCCATGCCACTATGAGACGTTTTTTTTTTTTTAATTTAAAACTCGTTAAAATAGGTTGCAAAAAATAACAACTTTAATATAATCATAAAAGTTTTATTACAGTAATTTGTGTTGATAATGTAAACGCACATTGTGCATCATAATTATATCACATTAATAGGGTAACTTAATAAAGTGATTCTGTACCACATTAGGAACTTTTATAAACACATTCTCCTGCAATCCAAGTTGACAGCACTTTCATTGATTTAGGATGCATTATGACAAAGTCTGCATCGGATCCAAAATTTAAATTTCCTTTTACATGATCTATGCCTAAAGCTTTGGCCGGATGGAGAGATGCTGTCTGTAAGGCATATTCCAATGTACAATCTAGAATTAGAAAATATGTAAAATATATAATGAATATATTGATATGTTTTAATAATTTTATAAACAATTGCCAGGTGCCAAAATCCATTTTAAATGAATATTCAATTCAACTTTTATTTTTCGTGACAGGGGACATTAACGCTCAAGATCAATATCAATTTTTTTTATTATTATTATTATAGTAATCTTCAAAAGCATTGTAGAATCGTCATTTACAAAGCATTGTAATTCCGAATTGGTGGTAATCAATTCGGAATGTAGATTCAGTCAAGAAGAATCGGCAAGGAACTCGACAGTTACTCTTCGAAAAGCTGTCAAAACATGTCCTACATGTCATGAAAGCCAGTGCCACTAAACCCACTTACATATTTTTGTTATTTATATAATCTATATTGTATATGGTATTTATATAATCTATATTGTATATGGTATTTATATAATCTATATTGTATATGGTATTTATGTATTTTTAAATATAAACTTTAAATTTTATTTTTGGCAATTGTAAAATTGTTTGTGGGATTTCATAATATATGCGAATACCATGGCTTAGAAAGAAAACTTTGCGAAGTCGGAGACCATTACCATAGCGTGACCATGATGAGATATCATTTTATTTTTAATTTTATTATTTGGGTTACCAGCAGTTATTAAACCAAAACATTTATTACAAAACAGAACATAGTGTTATAAATAGTGAAGAAACAAATATTACAAAAATGACAACATTAACATTTCCAAAAAAGATCGATCAGTAGATGGTCAAACGATAGGCAAGGTCATGACTTGGCTCCCTAATCGTTCAAATGTTTTGCCGAAAATATCTATCTATTTGCTGGGGTATTTGTATATTTTACGCAGTTGCAGCCCAAAATTGACCTTCGAAAAGGATGTAGGAGCATAATTGATTTTCTAGGATGTCTGTGAAGAAAATTTGAACATACTATGATTTAAGCTTTGAAACAGTTTTGTCAGTTACCTGTAGCTTCTTTTAATGTTTTAACACACTCATCGAGCGCACTGGTGCTGCCGCAAAGCACTTTTGTTCCAGTGACATAAGCACGACCGTTTTCAACGATTACCGATTGCGGACCAATTCGATAGTTTCCGTCTGCTAAACCTTGAGCAGCGACAGCATCACTCACTAATATTAATCCTGAAGTATTATATATTGTTTTAATTGCTTTAGAATTTTTAGTTACATCATAGAAATATAATGAATTATGTCCAAATTCAATATCGATCCACGTTATAATTCCGATTACGGTTTGTTCTATTATTAGTGTCTGAGTAAATTTTTTCTCGAAATTTCTTCTGCACATCGTGATTAATGTGATTGGACTGTAACTAAAGTCTAATCTGTTACGAGGGTGTGTTTTTAAGTTCGCGGAATGAGAGGGTTGGAGGGGGGTGAGTAGGCTCATTATGATCGTAACGTGTTTAGTGACTCATAATTAGTATAAATACGAGATTTCATTGTTATTAGACTATTAGTCTTTGAGCTATCGCCAATTAAGCAACATAATCAGGAGTGAAAAGTGAAAGATGGAAAAAATCGAATATCGTGCCATTATAAAGTTCCTTACCAAGCAAGGAAAATCAGTTGCGACCATAATGGATGAGATTTCATCGGTTTACGGTGACTCTTGCCCAGGAAAAACCATGGTGTACAAGTGGCACAGTTTGTTTAAAAAAGAAAGGGAATCCCTTGAAGACGACCCGAGGCCGGGCAGGAGCATCGAGGTGACCACGCCAGAACTTATCCAAAAAGTCGAAAAACTTGTACTCGACTATGCTCGACTAAAAAAGAAACAACTCGCAGAAATGGTTGGAGTATCCGATACAACCATTTTTAAAAATCCTGCACGATCATCTTGGCATGACTAAGGGCAGCGCAAGATAGGTACCGAGAATGCTCACGCTGCCGCAAAAACAACAACGCGTAGAGTGTTCACGTGCATTTTTGGACCTCTGCAATGAAGACAAGGATGGTGTATTGAGTCGAATTGTTACTGGAGACGAAACTTGGGTTCATCATTATGAACCTGAGTCGAAACAAGACTATGCAGTGGCATAAAAAGGGCACAGCACCCCCCAAGAAGTTTAAGGTGTCACAGTCAGCTGGGAAACTCATGGCAACGGTCTTTTGGGACTCAGAAGGAATATTATTGATCGATTATAAAGATAAAGGTGTTTCTATAACCGGAGAATACTACGCTTCAATATTAGAGCGACTAAAAGAAGACATTAAACAGAAAAGACGGGGAAAATTGACGAAAGGTATGCTGCTTTTGCACGATAATGCGCCCGTCCACAAGAGCCACGTTGCGTTGGCTGCCCTGCTTAAAGTGGCCTTCGATATTTTGAACCACCCACCCTACAGCCCAGACCTGGCCCCGAGTGATTATTACCTCTTTCCAAAAATAAAAAAAGAGCTGCGGGGTAAAAAATTTACCACTGATGATGAAGTTAAGGAGGCAGTTTCAGCATATTTTGAGGACAAAGACAAAACATTTTTTTATGAGGGTATAAATAAATTAATTGAAAGATCTGAAAAATGTGTCCGTCTTGCAGGTGAATATATTGAAAAGGAAAAATAATTTGGTTTTTTTATTTCAACCCCTTCATTCCGCGAACATAAAAACGCTCCCTCGTATCAATAGGAGTCTAGTCAATAAGTGCCATTTTGGTCAACTTTTTTCAGTAGTCTCTGAAAATTATGATTGAAGTGGCATTCGATTCGGAATGGCATCTAGAAGATTTTTGATGACAGGTATTTGATGTTTTCAATATCTTTAACTTTTTCAATCGTTTCTTGGTTGACCATAATTAAAAAAATCGAGATTAACTGTTTTACTGAATCAAAGTTGTATCTAATTAACATGGATAATGAACATTATACTTTACCGTTAGGATTAGTTCTACAGGCTATTCTCAGTGCAGCTGGGTGAGTGTGTATACCATCCGATATAATTCCGTAATAAACTTGTTTTTCGCTAGTCGAAGCCAACAAACCCACTAAACCAGGATCACGATGATGGAACTAATAATAATAAAAATAAAATAAGTTTCATTTTAAACTCACTTCAAACAAGGAGGAATGTATAGGTAATATGCCATATTTACAAAATTAATAAAATATAAAGTTGTCAGTGACAACTTTTTTGTTTTCTTAAAGTTAATGATTTAACTTCAGAACATTGACATGGATATAAAATAATATTTTACAATATTTTTTGTTGTGTAAATATCAATATGGCTCATATGACAGACAGTACCTACCTACGCAACGACTTACTAATGACTTTTTTAGCAAATATTTTATCACTTTATAATTCCAATTCAGTTGGCATTGCGTAAAAAATTATCTGTGATTTTTTAATTAAACAATGGATTGGACACTTAATAACTGATGAGTTTTTGTATACTCAATTTTGGAAGCATTTTTATTAAAAAAAAAAAAATTAAAAGAAAAAATACATTCTAATCTATTTTAGTATTATAATAAAATGCATGTAATAATATGTTCAGTGTATAAAAATAACATAGAATAATATAATATTACTCCTAACAGACAAAAATCATACATATTTAAAATACATAAGCATGAAATTTATACCGACAAAAGTAAATATAATAAATAAAAAAAATTGTTAAACATATTTCAGAATAGATACGCAAAAATATAGAAAAGCTTATTTTGTAATTTAGAGATTTAGGCTTACATGTAACAAATCTACTTACGGGTAACATAGCATTAAATAAATGAGTAATTAAATTAGCGCCACTTTTAATGCCCTCTTCACCTTGTGCGAGACTAGCAGATGAATGCCCGAGAGCAACTTTAATACCAAGACATGTTAATCCTTTAATTGCTTCCAATGCACCAGGTAGTTCTGGTGCTATTGTCACTATTATAACATTGTCAAGAGATCCATATACCTCATAAATAGATTCCAGTCCCTAAAAATATTTATTTCATAAATTCAACTTTTAGAAATGTTGAAAAATAAAAGAAAATTATATAAAAGATGTTTAAACAGCATAATATATATATGAACTGAACTGATCTGAATCAAACCCTCCTAATACATAGCATAGGCGTCTTCCCTATGTTGGAGAAGGGTTGGAGCTAAATCTAGCAAGCAGCTCCACTGCAGGTTGGTGGATAATTTCCTACTATAAGTAACAGTCGTTACCAGGTTTCTGTGATAACAACTAGGACTTTACATGCTCTCCAAGGCATGGTGGGGAACCCAAAGGACGAACCTAGAAAAACATACACCCGGACCAGAAGCAAATATTTAAACAAAATACAAATATCTGTCTAAAGCGGGAATGGAACCTGCTACTTCCATAATGACTACTCGCACCACTAAACCAGAACGATTGTCAGTATTTATTCATGTCAAAATTTAAAATAAATGTGTCTAGAATAGAGCTTAATAATGTAAAAACAATTTTTTTTTATTTATTTAAAATGAGAAAAGCTTACAAAAGGCTAAGGTGACAAAATTTCTAGAAAAGGCCCCTGAAGATGTGGAATTATTGCCTCATATTTTTGCTAACGTTAAATATATATATATGTAAAATTGTAAAATTAAATTGAACCTGTGGTAGGTAATCGTTAGACACAAAACAATTTTTGAATAACAGAGAGTTCATTAAAAAGTATAGAATAACTATTACATGAAAAAAATATTTTTTTCTATATTTTAAATATTAGTCATTTTTTTTTACCAATAACTGTTAAAATAAAAATACCTATGCACATTTATCATCTATCTATTACAGGAAATGTAATATAATATTTAGATTATGATTGTCGAGGTTGTCTTCCTTTATGATATAACAATAATATATACAATATATTGTGGTTGATTAAAACAATTATTTCAAATGATAATGATTGAGTATCCTTTGTATTAGTTCAATGAAACCAATGTAGGTTATTGATGTGTTCTATTAGTAAATATTGCAAAAGAAACAAATATGTCTGTTGATTATATAAATTATATTACAGTTAAGTGGTTATTTTTTTAAATATTTAATTACAGCAATAATAATTATCATTTACTATTTATATCAATTCTATGTATTAAATATTTGTGCAATAAATAAATAAGAAAGATTAAATTAAATGAATGATTGGTAATTGTTAAGTTCTACCTTTTCTGGATTTTTTATATATTCATCTCTGTGGGCACCTTTTTTTGCTAAACTAATAAATGGCCCTTCGAGGTGAACTCCTAAAATTGTAGCTCCATGTTTACCTCCTTGTTGTTTTTGTATTCTGGGCAAAATTTTTAAATATTTTTCCTTGTCTGATGTGACCATAGTTGGACAAAATGATGTAACTCCATGGGCTAATAATTCCTTTGCTACTTTTCTAACACCTTCCTCAACATTATCCGAGTCATACGAGAAATCAACGCCCCATCCACCTTAATAAAATGAAACAAAAATAAAAACTTATTAAAACGTCAAAGAGGAATAGGCCGATTAAATGTAAGTAATAATGATTAACGTAAGTTCGTTAACCTTTATTACTATAATATTATTTATAAGATGTTTTTTTTTTTGTATTAGAAATAAGCATTAACTATCTTACCATTGTTCTGAATGTCTATAAATCCAGGTGCAATAAGCGAATTTTCACAGTTTACAGTTATATCTGCTTCAACTTGTTCTACATAAAATACCTGTTCGGGGTTAACAATTTTTCCATCTCTGATCCACAAGTCTTCTTTTATTATTTTATTATCACGGAGAATGTAGCACTCGCTAAACCTTGTCAGACCTGATTTTGCTTTCATTTTATTTAAATAATATTATTGTCGAATAAATTTAATTATTTAAGAAAATAAGTCTGTCTTTATACGATTTCAAATGATCACTGATTGTTACAATACATTGTGAGTGTGTGATTGTGAGCGAACAGCAAAGAGCGAACTGCGAAGACGCATGCAAGGAAGTCAAGGAACAAAATAACAAAATCGTAAATGACCATGACGTCTATCTGTCATACGAACCACAAAAAAATTCAATTTTACTCAATTCAGTTTTACCAAACAAAACAAAAACAAATTCAAACAATGTTGCATAATGATGACTGACATAAGCATAACTTTGACTTTATGATTGACTTCACATCATCTGCTATCTCAACTGTACCAATCAATCTCCTTCGTGTCTTCTCCATTATACGTGACGACTGTTGGGACAACTGCAACCCATCAATCCTATCAAATTGAATTGAATTGAATTGATTTCACGTGAAAGACATGAAAAACGGGGGTCCGTGGAGTATCCCTGACGGTTTCGGCCTCTTTGGTTTCGGCGACACGGTGAAAGCACAGTCGATTGACGGTTGTTTGAGTTGTTTCACGGTCGTTTCATCGTTCTTACCGAGCGATTTGTCAGTCAGCATCGGATACTGTTGTGAACGATGTCTACTGTAAATTGATAGAATATATACGGTGAATGGTGATTTCACGATGCAAACATTAGTTATGTTTCGCTAAATAATTTTACGGTTTTTTGACAAGATATATGTTTTCAAATGACAGACGATTGATCGATAATCTACGATTTTTGAGTGGATAAAAAATCGGGGAAACCAAGTAAAAATTTCGTTTTTCGACGAGTGAAGTATGACAACTATATAGAATAAAAATCATAAAGTACCAGTGAAAAACTTTCACAACGATACTCATCGTTCACTGTCAAACGACGGTCGTTCGACAGTCAAACGACGGTCGTTCGACAGTCAAACGACGGTCGTTCGACAGTCAAACGACGGTTATTCGACGATAATTTATCGACACTCGTGAATTTACTGTGCATTTACCGTCGTTTCACGATCATTTGATCGTGACCACGAATCCGCCAGGGATAGTATTATATAAGAGTTAGTAGAAGAGACGGCGGCAGACGCACCCAATCTACATACGAACAGTTTTGTCAATGTATTGTTTGTAAAGTTAGTGAAAAGTTAATGTGGTTTACATTGTTTATTACAACAACAATTGCAGCAAAAAAGGTAATTAATTTTTGCATTTTAAGAATTTGATAAGCGATATACGGCGAGTTGCACGAAACCGTCGCTAACTTTCCGTTAGTTAAGTTGCAATTAATCTTAAAATTAGTTGATCTCATGATTAATTTAAAGCTGTTGGAATTAATCACCCGTTAGATAGGTCTTTAATTAAACTAATTTTTTTTGTTAACTTAATCAGATGTAGATTTCGTACAATAGATAATCACGATTCTTGTGATTAAATTAGTTTAATAAACACTTAAATTTAAAATTTGTTTCGTGCAACTGGGCGATAATCTTATATATTTGTTCTTTGATTAATAAAAGGTAAATATTCGGTATCGCGCCACCACCGATTTTGAGGCTAATTTTTTTTTAGAGGTGTGTTATGACTTCAAAACATCATAACTAGTGTTGTTATGTTGGCGCATGACCTTTTTTGACCAACAAAATTTTTTTAAAAAATTATCGTACTTATTCGGTATCGCGTCACCAGACTTAATGGGGCTGATTTTTTTTAGAGGTGCTTTATGACTTCAAAACATCATAACTAATTTTTTTTATGATGGCGCATGACCTTTTTTGACTTAAAAAAATTATCGTACTTATTCAGTATCGCGTCACCAGCCATGATGGGCCTAATTTTTTTAGAAGATCTTTATGACTACAAAACATCATAACTAGTGTTTTGTGATGGCGCATTGACCTTTTTTGACTTGAAAAAAAAAAAATTTAAAAATTATCGTACGAATAATTTTTTTGTTATACGATTATCGAAAGATATGTTTTTAATGTTATGTTATTAGGTTTTTTTTTATTGATAGGTTGTTAGGTCTTTTTTTTAGCGTTACTGCTAGTTTTAACAAAGGCATTTGTCAATAACTAGTTTTTTAACTAGGGACGACGCGTTGTAACTATAGAGGTATATAAACCTTTATGGTTGTAACTAAAAAAAAAAGACCTAACAACCTATCAATAAAAAAAAAAAACCTCTAACAACATAACAATAAAAGCAAAAAATCTTTCGATAATCGTATGAATAAAAAAATTATTCGTACGAATTTTTTTTTACATTTTTTATTTTTTACGCCAAAAAAGGTCATGCGCCATCATAACAACACTAGTTTTCTGAAGTCATAACGGACCTCTAAAAAAAAAAAATCAGCCTCAAAATCGGTGGTGGCGCGATACCGAATAATTACCAATAAAAAAAGTACGAGGTCGACGAGTGCAGTAATAATAGGTTATATTACAATTTTGACTAAAAACTTAAAAAGCCTACTGTTTTTATTTAGTATTCAATGATAAAAAATGATCGTGCCTTAGCTGTTTATTGACATTGATTTGATTTCAGTTTATTTCTATAACAATATATATATATATATATATATATATATATATATATATATATATATATATAATAAAAAATTGTTCGTGATTATATTATTATTTATTTGGGTTATATGTACCTAATGCTTTTTCGACCTCCTCAAATCTAAAACAGTCTAAAAGATAAAATTTTTGCTAGTAGAATGCTAAATCTAGTAACACAACCTAAATCCTAATCGTAATCAGTTAAAAAAACTTAATTGAATCCAAAAACTGTATGAATTAGATTTTCCTATCTCGAGCAAGTTATCATTTTGAGACCGAAGATTCATTGCGGAATTTAAGTTTGTACTAAGAAATGTGAAACGTTCTTTAAGGTATAGAGGAGTGTTGGCATGATAGAGGATAGAATAGAGAAGAGTTATAGTAGTACACTGAAGCTTCTTGCGGTGCTGTGAAATATGGTTGAACTTTCTTAACCTATATATAAATCGAATTATTAAATTTTGTAGTCGATCGAACTTACCAAGTAACTGCTGTGACAGGTCTAAGTAGCAACAGTCTGCATAGTCGAGAAGTGGAAGAAGAAGTGATTGACAAAAAAATGATAATTCAGTGATAATAATTCAATTCCATTCATAAAAGTATCAAATTTTTCATTAATGTTTTCTTATGACGTTATCACGTAAAAATTATCGTCCGTAAACCGACTTTACAGACAACCATTTTTTTTAAACGTAATTAGGCTTGCGTTTTGGCTGTGCGGTGACTGGCAGAGAAGAATAGTCCCGGCTTCTTTCTTGCCGAGGTGTCGTAAAAGGCGACTAAGTCACAGATTAAGTGGACTAAGGCCATAGTGGTGCGAATAACTGTAGGTATACGAACCAAGATGGTGATGGGCTGCAGCGTCACCACATCCTGCCATAGTCCACTGCGCTCTCCAACCCGCTTGCCAAGCAGGGCAAGTTCGAGTATTGGCAAATCTCCTCTCCCCATAGATAATAGGGAAAGCCAACGCTTAAGCGACTTGCGCTTGATGACAAATTTGTCTATTAACACATACTGCATGTATGAGGTTTTTAATTCAGTACCATTATCTTAAATTTTAGACACATTCACTGTTAAATAGTAGTAGAGAGTAAGTTATAAGTCGCAGTATAAACGAATGCTCGCAAGGCTTTTTAAGTCTTAACAGCCCGTATCAGAAACGAGAATGAACAATATTTCGTTCGCGTGGGTTGTACGAGTATGTTGAGTGTTGACCACATAAGAATGGTCAACGTTATGGCCATCGCTTACTGTATCTTGTAAAAAATATGTACATGATCTTGTACTACTCAAGTATAGCTGGATATAACAGTAAAATAATTAAATACACATTAAAGATTTATTTAGAATTTTGTATAGGATGACAGACAGCTTGAACAGAATTCCGTCCGAAGTCACAGTTGAGAAATGCTGGATCTTGGTAATCATTTATTTTACTACTGATTATTGAATAATACAGAAAATAAAGTGCTGTGTACAAAAATTATATCCAAAATCTTCTTTATGTTCTGGATCCTCTTTAAATAATATTACAAAAAAACTTAATCACACATGCTTATCACTTCCCAAATTTTTTTCACCTTTAATATAGAATTCTCATGCAATTTTATAATACTTCCTACTAAATTAAATATAGTGAAACTTTTTAGAATTTAGGTTCATATTATTGTCATTCGCACCATTTAACTGAGGCATCTAAGTCTCCCTATAGCAATACTTACTCTGTAGTAAATTCACAGATACAAACTTAAGATCACCGGCGTACATAAAGGAATAAAACAGTCAGAAATATCGTTGATAAAAAGAATAAACAATAACGGACCCAAATGTGATGGAGGACTTAGGACTATTCGTGAAATTTCCTGTGGTGTCCCCACAGAAAATTTCACGAATAGTAGATACTAAAGAAGAATATATATATATATATATATATATATATATATATATATATATATATATATATATATATATATATATATATATATATATATATATATATTTATATACCTATATACATTTTGATGTTAACTATATTAATTGGCATTAAGGCCGCTAAGGGTAATCATTTCATTACTCGAGTCTTTGTTGAACAAGGGTTATATCATTAAGGACGGATGGTCCACGATAAATGTTAAGCTTAAAACAACAGGTGTACAAGTGAGATTATTTTTGAAGAATAATGAAAGAAATGTTGCCAAAGACATGAATTTAAATTTGGAGAACAAACAATATAATTTAATAAGTTTTTTAAAACTTCATGGTGATATTATATTCAAGGCTATGGAGTTCGTAGATTCCGAACTTTTTATTAATCGTCCAGTAGTTGAAGTAGTTGAAGTTGAATAAGGAGAAATACGTGTAATATATGAAGCAAGACATGTAATCCATTATTATATAATAAGGTACACCTTTAGTATAAATACGAATTTACCAAAGAATTTGAATAAATGTATCGACAGATATTTATAGATGAAGATCGTTAAACTTCCCCGAAATATATGGTGAGACTCAACGTCGGAACCGATTAAACAATATCAAGTAATGTTTATCATCAAAATCAAAAATCAAAACAAAAAAACAACTTTATTCAAATAGGCCCCCCGAGCACCTTCGAATCGTCATTTTACAAATTAAAACTTTAAAGTGATTATTATTTTTATAAAAGTAAATCTACCACCGATTCAGAATGTAGATTCTGCAGAGAAGAATTGGCAAGAAACTCCGCAGTTACTCTTTTGAAAATAATATATAAGCTATGACAATTTCAATTTTATTTGTGGGATTTTATTATTCATGCGAATACCATAACCCAGAAAATAGACGTTTACTTTGCGCAGTCGGAAACTTGGAGTTACAATTGTGTTATTCCTTCTAGTGTTTACACTGCGATTATTATATTTATTTCAAATATTGCGATTATTTATTTATTTCAAAACAATGAATTTTCTGGTGAATATATATTTATAAACCTTTTAACTTTTAAAATAAAAATAAAACTAACGATAATTACAACAATACAAAAATTAGACAGAGTAACGCTATAACAAAGACAACCGTTCTATGAGAGCGCATACCGACGAAAAAAGGGACGGCAGCGTTGAACGAGCCGTTTTTATATGTACGGGGCGGGGAGATGTCATCAGGCCATCAGTCTTTTCTCAACACGGCCTCTCCTGACGTGGCTGTGTCCTCGCAGCCTATGCGTGAGCTCGCCGTAGCGGGAATGGCGGCGGCGGTTCCGGTGATGTTGTCACCTTTATCGTGAGCCGGCGGCGTCGCATCATCTGGATGCGGAGTGGATGCTGGTGCCGAAGTGTCGCCGTTACGCTATATTGAAGCTTCAGCACCGTCGGGACGAACACCATCTATTTCATCGCAGCCTAAAACAAGCGAAGCATAACATAAGCAAAAAGTTAACGTTCACTTAACTGAGTCGTTATATTTAAATACGAAATGCATTGCAGTTACCATCTTTTTAGGCATGGATTATGAAAAACGTTACCACGGCCACAATTGAACTAAGCTTTTTGAAGGTCTTACATAGGCCTCTTCCTAGAAATAACATCGATGCTCAATGAGATTGCTCTCAGAGACTGATACGACACGTCTAGGTCAGCCTCATGCCTTGAAATGGAAGGATTTACACAGGTCTCTACCTAGAAATAACATCGATGCTAAATGAGAATTAACTCAGACTGACACGACACGTCCAGGGCAACCCAGATACCTTTTAACCGAAATAGGATTTACACAGGTCTCTACCTAGAAATAACATCGATGCTCAATGAGAATTAACTCAGAGACTGACACGACACGTCCAGGGCAACCCACATACCTTTTAACCGAAATATGATTTACACAGGTCTCTACCTAGAAATAGCATCGATGCTCAATGAGAATTAACTCAGAGACTGACACGACACGTTCAGGGCACCCAGATACCTTTTAACCGAAACAGGATTTACACAGGTCTCTACCAAAAAATAACATCGATGCTCAATGAGAATTAACTCAGAGACTAACACGACACGTCTAGGGCAACCCAGATACCTTTTAACCGAAATAGGATTTACACAGGTCTCTTCCTGCGCAACCGAATACCCATAACACATGTGCACACACCAGGATTTACATCGGTCTCTAACAGGTCACCCCGATACCCACTAAATAAACACGGAAGGTTTTATACTGGTCTCTAGTCAGCATGGGCCCCTACTGACGCAACCCGATACCTTCACACTGTGCCTTCACCATAGCGGCACAGCAATCAAGTGTCGAGGTCAAGCTAAAACCATGTGTACAAAGCTTTACATGGGTCTCTTCCAACGATACAAAACAAAACTCAAAACACGTGATTGTTTGGATCACAGTCAATAAAATTTAAGCTACAGCTGGGTACTAGCACAACATATCTCACATAGTAAGCTTCAAATACACACAGTATATAGAAACTAACTGTCAAAAAAAAAAAAAAACATGCGCAAGTCTCAGGTGTCCATTCACCTTGCTAGAGCACCATGTACCCAGGAGTTGATTAAATCGTCTTTCCATATGAGCTAGACAACAAACGAAGTTTGTAACTATCATTCGGGAGGATTTCCATAACTTTATATTGTCCCCTATTTTATAATCGCTCGGTCTAACCTGACCCTGGCTAATAATTCTACCTAGATATTTCATTGGTGAAAGAAGTACACTTTTTTAAATTTATTGAGAAACCCGTTTCAGACAACGTCTTTAATATCGAATCGAGTAATATGAGATTATCTTCAATTGTGTCAGTCAGTAGGAGTACGTCATCTATATACACTAATCAATTCGACCGGTAACGTAACTAAAGATTTCGCCTAGATTTTCTTACTCCCCAGGCCTCGTAATAATTGGTACATCGTTTTTACTCGACAAGCAAAATGTTTCAATAAACATGAGGATAATAGTGAAACCACATGAGTAAAGAAATTTATTTACTCATGTGAGTGAAACACACGAGCCACCATCAATTAACACATCAACAGGCATCCCAATAAAACCGCGGTAACAACGTCACGATTTTTAGATACACCTCATTTTCGCGACAAAAATTGACACCGCTTTTTTTTCGAATCTACTCCCTCTTTTAATAAAAACACACTTTCTATATGCTCAACCTTCTTATAAAAATTACACTTGCCAACTTGAGAAGACGTTGGGGTGCGGTTATCAACATTATTTCCAGTAACGGTTTTCGTCTTTTTAAAACAATTACACTTTACAGCCGAACTGATTACACTCATAACATCTTATATTTTTATCTAAGCCAAGTGCGAAATTCGTCATTTAAACAGTGTCCCACCGATAGCGAACGCAAGCGCGATCTACTTCCTCACACCACACGTTAACATCATGAATTAAGGGATCAAAATCAGACACAAAATAATGGCTTGGTCTCACCGGGTTAAGAGCGGTAATAGCACCCACCAGCCGTTCCACGACGTCGGTCGAAGCAGCAAGCGCGGTGACGACAGGCGAAGAGACTGGAGCTGTCGTGACGGAGACCGGGTGCGAGCCCGCTGAGCGGCGAGGTAACGCCGACCTCGCTAGCGACCGACGCCTGGGAGCTGCCAAGGCGCCCACCCGCCGCAGCCGGTACGATCGCGTTGCTGGCCACTGAGCTTGAGCGCCCAGCCTCCAATGCACCTAATAGGTCTAAAATAGCTCCGAGTTGCTGCCCAATATTGAGCGGCGGCGGTGTGCGCTCCCTGTCGCATTTTTATTTTCTACCTGCGGATGGCATTTTCGATAATTTAGACAAATAGGGATCAGACAATATCTCCAGCGGACTGGCAATACGTCGTCCGATCCCACTTCTGAATTTATAAACCTTTTAACTTTTAAAATAAAAATAAATCTAACGATAATTACAACAATACAAAAATTAGACAGAGTAACGCTATAACAAAGACAACCGTTCTATGAGAGCGCACACTGACGAAAAAAGGGCCGGCAGCGTTGAGCGAGCCGTTTTTATATGTACGGGGCGGGAAGATGTCATCAGGCCATCAGTCTTTTCTCAACAATATATATTATTGATAAAAATATATTGCGACACAATTGTTAATACCTACCTTTATAATAGTCTACCTTTGGACGCTCAATTCCTCGTAATTATGTCTTTAATTAAAGAGATTAGGTTTCGATGATTGTGAGAAATTCCCTGAACCCGGATATATGTCATTTCGCCATTCAATGAACGGCCTGGTAATGAGAGGAACAATTAAGAAAAAAAAATTGACTTAATATATAATATTTAATTACATCAGGAAGTTTTATTTTAACGAATGGTCAGTTATTAATTCAGAATTGTTTTAAAATATGAAAAAAAATAAAAAATTGGCTGTCTGTAAAGTCGGTTTATGGACGATAATTTTAGTTACGTGATAACGTAATACATAAGGAAACCTTGATAAAAAACAAATTTAGACTAGGCTGTATGGACTATAGTTTTTTGCTTTTCCCTATTGGGGATAAATTTTAAAACAACAACAACATTGATAAAAAATTGCGTACTTTTATGAATTGAATTGAATTGAAAATTGAATTATCATTATTTACTATAAAAAAAGAAGGAGTTAATTCAATTAATTACAATTTTTTCGATAAATTAATATTTATTTGCACTCGTTAATTCAAATAATTTTTTTTTCATCGCTAATTAAATCCTTAAAATGCAAGAATTTATTACATTTTATGCTGCAATTGTTGTTGTAATAAACATTGGAAACCACATTAACTATTCACTAACTTTACAAACAATAAATTGAAAAAACTGTTTATGTGTAGAATGGCGTCTCGGTCTGCCGCTGTCTCTTCTCCTCGGACGCGTCAAAAGTTAGACCGATCGTGAGCCGAACGCTAGCTCTATCGCTTGTTCTGCGCTCTCGCTCGCGGATTGTGACAGTTACTCGTGAAGTACCGACTATCTTTCATCGATTTACTAGACGTTATCACGTCAAAAAGACGTATAAGTCTGAGAACGCATTGTAAAATTTTAATTATCATTTCAATTAGACATATCAGCAGAAACACTCAGTTAAATACAGTGGACACAAATACAATGGGATGATGTATAATACCAGATCATATTTGCAAAGCTGATTAATTAAAGTCAGATATTGATGTAATAAATCAAATAATCATAATACACTGGTAACGTTCTTTGGAAGGAAATTTTATATAATTTCAGGAGTACCTATTGCAATGTGGGCATATGCTGCTTCTTAATTAAATAAAGTTTTTGGATATTTATAAAGAAAAGTGATAAGTATTTTATAACATTAATCTCCGCTAAAACGGCTCGCGTTGAATAAAAAAGTCATATCAATATCCCAGTTAAAATTTTGTGGAGCACATCTTTTAAATAAAATGTCACAAAAAAAAATTAGAACTTTATATACAATGCAAAACTTAAACTAATTATTTACAAACAGTTTTGGTATAAATCATTTCCGCGTGGAATGGTGCCAAGAATACTAGCAGCATTTCACGTTGAATCGCAATTCCGATTCTCTGGGCAAATAATGCACCAGTCCTCCTATCACCAGTGGAGGCTATGAGACGTGGGGTTAATTCTAATTAAAAAAAAAAAAATCTTTTGTAAATAAGTATTGTAATTTGGAGGATACCGTAGAATCGATACTGAAGCTGAATGTATTTTTTTTTATGTTTCAAAAAAGGAACTTTATATCATCTACAATATAAAATATTACAGTAATGATACCAATGAGATAATGAAATGTAAGTCCTGACGATGCAGCGAGTCGATGTCTGAGTCATAGTGAATGTTGATCATAAATCGTTGTGGCATGGCTTAGAGTGGTTTTCATTATCCATGGACTTACAATAAATAAATAACCTGTACTGTGGTGCACTTCCTCAAGAACTTTTAACAAAAATTTTCACTTTACTTTACTTCATTTTACTATAGCGCTTTGCGGTATATGCAACAGGATTTTATTACGAGTGCGAGTATACGACGGCGAGTACCTCTACTCACACTTAAATACTACTTATGTAGTACTATATATGCGGAGCACAATGCCTATGTATAAATGCAGGCAATATGAATCCGTTTGAACAAAAATTTGGCAGCAGTCTGCCAAAAGCAGTGATAACTATCAAATACTGTTCTAATTAAAGGAATTTAATACGACAGAAAAAATAGGTGTCCTTAGGGTAATAATACAAATTCTACCCCATATTTATGAGAGCAAAATTATTTTACGTTGTGACCATAAAAAATCTGAAAGGATAAAAAAACAAATAAAATAACTATCATAAAGCAAATTGAATGATGCCCTAAGTCGTATAGATCATACCAGTAAATATTCACTAGACATGTCAGTCACAGATATGAAGTTAAAAGACTATCATAGTAGTAGTTCTGCTAAATTAGATTCTATTATCTATTTTTATCTCTTTATAGAAAATTAAAATCCAAACAACAGCTTTAATATAGAGCAGGGTTCAGTTAATTCTAATTAGGAAGATAACATTAATTGTATTCCAATAAATATGCAATGACCAAAATATTACGGCAGGTAATATTTACATAAGCTCCATCAAAAAAGATTTTTAAAGAAAACATAATCTGGTATTTTTTATATCATATTATTTACAACAAACGCACTTTACGCACAAGCGATTCATGCGCCAGCTCTATGAATAAAATCCATACTATGGGCCAAACACTGCTGTAGTGTATCACTTTGATCATCAAAGCTCCTTAACGCTAAGCAACGTTAGGTTGTGGTTCTGGTATAATTGATCTACAAAAGACGTCAATCAAAAATAGTACAGCAGTATCACATGGCGTATTTACTACTCTAGGCTAGACAGGTCGAGGGATAAACAATGTATCAACTGAAATTATATACAATAGACTCAAATACGATGTCCCAGTACGAGCGACACTCTACATATCACGACCGATATCGCAACGCATAGCATAACGCCTTGCATTTGCTTCATCTATACGAACTCTAGACTTCGACTAAGGCTACAATAATCTGTAGCGACCGGATTCAGTTACAGCGTCTTGTCCTAATATCAAATCATCAAGACTTTGTTAGGGTATAATATTCAGCGCGGTGCTTCTGAAGGGCTTTAAGTACCGATGTTCCACCTGCTTCCTGATTCCAGAAGCTCTGACGTAAATAAGTAAATAAATAATGTCTCTAATAAATGATAATAATGTTTGTACTGATTAAGCTCGGATCTCGGATCTTCAGCCGAGCTACGAAGCAGTTGATTACTGAGCTGGTTGGTTGACCAAGGTACACAACTGGCTGTAAAACTTCTCGACCTCTCTTAATATCTCGGCTCTGGACGACGTTGTGCCTCCATAGCTCACTTTTACGACCAGGTCTGTAAAATTGACTCCCGATTGTAGGGGCCGTGTTGACCAACCTGTTGTTTATATCGTCCAAAGAAATGCAATCTTTAAAGCAATCGAAACGATTAGATAGATAATTCGAGCTGAAAGTTCTCGGGGTTTTGAAAATTTGCCTTAGAGGGCCGGATTGCAGACTTCATCAGGCGAGACTGTTCTAGTTTAATACCAATATTTAATGAATAATTTTTCATCGTATGGATAATGGAGACATCATTGAATATTTGTCGTCTGGTGGTCATAATAAAGTCTAATAGTGGAACCAGTGAAATCAGGACTCATCCAGGTCCATTTTATATGAGGTGGCTTCTGGAAGAAATTTCTCCAGAAAATTGGTCAGTCTCTGTGCTCTGTAGTTCAGCTGCCCATATCCAAATTACCCTACACTCGGTTCATCGTCTCTTCTTTTACACATGCTTGCGTTAATTAAAATCCCCTTGACAATATTAAAGTAGGTTTTCGTTCATGTGTATGGCCCACTTACTTATGTCCTCATACATAACTTCTACTTTTTCATCTGGGTGTGATGGGGTTGATGCGTATACCTACCTGTATGACCTTCAGCGAGTATCTCTCAAACACTTTGAGTATAAGATACGCAACCCTGTTCAATACACTTCCGATGGTTACAATGTTGCCAAAGGGAGACCCGTGGACATAAGTCCGACACCTCGTTAGAACTGTTGGTCACCTTCCCGGTTGTAGAAAACTGTTCTAAGAACACGTTACCAGATTTCAGGATTCTCATATCCTCCCACTCTCTTCAAATTTCAGATAAACCCAATGTATCCACCACCCAATGTACCACAACCCGTTCATTTTCTCTACCAGCTCAATAATCTTTTCATCAGGCCTCAAAATGCGAATGTTCTGCGTGACCAAGGTCAGATGTCGTCTTGTATGGCAGCGGAATCTCACCCGGTCCCATCCTTTGTCCGTTACCACCGGGGTCCGGGGGCCTGGGCTCTTTGTTGTTGTTGCTCTGGTCATCTTGTGGAGATACTTGCTAATACTCACCACGAAGTGAAGTAAAATAGCATGACATTTTGATGCAGAGATTTTATTATTACTTTTAATTTGAAAAAAAAAGAGAAATTGCTGTGTATATGTACTTTTATGCAAAAAAAAAAAATAAATAAATAAATAAACACACGTGGAAAATCTGTAACTATTAGTATAATAAAAAATTTAAGAATAAAAATTGAGAGATTTTGAAAAGTAATTTATTATACCATAGTATTAGTATTTTTTTTTTTATATTGGTATAATTAGGAAGCATAACGTTGTAGTATCAATAAATAAACTGAACTTTATTAGCCTCTAAATTAATTACTGCTGGTCAAAAAGTTACTCTCATATACCGGTGGAGGGATGCGCTGTGCCGCGCTCCCGGCTGCATGGGTACCACCATCTTGCTTATTTCTTCCGTGAAACAGCTTTGCTGTGTTTCGGAAAGAAGGGCAAGACAGGCAGTGTAATTACTGGCACCGAGACTTAACATCATATGTCTCAGGATAGGCAACACATAGATGAGTTGGCTGGGCTAGTTCCACGTAAACTAGTTTATGTTCATGGGCGACGTCGACCACTTACCATCAGGTGGCACGTCTGCCAGTTTGCCTATTCTACTAACACATAAAAAAAAAAAAAAAAAAAAAAAAAAAAAAAAAAAAAATATATATATATATATATATATATATATATATATATATATATATATATATATATATATAGGAGTTAAGAGAAACAACCACGCCACTCCACTTCGTGTTGGTGGATAATTTCTCTAGAAGAAGTTACGATCTTATTAGGTATTTTATAATAACCACCGGGACTGACGTCTTAACATACTATCCAACAACAAACGTTACAGTTTTACAACAACTGTAACAAATGTTACAGTTTTCGCCCACTATCACAAGGGTTTCTTCTATCTAGTATTTTTCTGTGTCGGTAACCTAACCAATTTTTTACACGGAACGATTCCTTTCCCTCCTTGAGAGTCAAGAAAATTAAAATTTTTAACGTAGTGTTGATGCTATTTTTAGAATAATTTATATTACTCGTATTATAAGAGAACAATGATTAATGAACAAGCTATGGTCATTAAGATTTTAAAAAAAAATTACGACTGCCAATGAAAATGATTTTTAACGGAGACAGACAAAAATTAATACATTTTTCTAAATTTATGAAAATAATTCTGCGTAATAAAAACACACACTCAAACAAATTTTGGAGATAAAATGAATACACGTGTTAACATGCATTTAATTATGTTGTAATGCATATTAATTTATTTAGTAAACTCAGTTCCAAATATCTAGAATAGTGCTCGCAGTCCTTTACGGAGAATCAGGAGAGATTAAAGCTTGAAAGTGTTGCGACTGCGCGGACGAGGAGTTGTAGCGTAGCGGCTCAAGCTCGTCAGTCTACGTCTCGAGCCGGCGCTACGAGGATTGTGATTAGTGATACCGTATGTAAGCTGCGTTATGTTCTCGCACACGACGCGAGCTCAACTCCACTAAACTGTGACTAAAGTGATTAACTCGAACATTTTAAGTGGAATTTGTTGTGTAAATCAGTTTAATATGTACGATGTGGCACAACGAGCTGTAAATACTGTAAAAGAAATTTTTAACTTGAGGGATACAAAGTTTCGGTACGTTATGAGTTTTTTCAAGACTTACATTTTCGATTGTTTTTTTTTTTTTAAATACTATTCTAGGTTTAAAGTTTTTTAATGATTGAATTTATGTCGTTTGCCTTATATTCAGATATCGGTTTCATGTATTTCATTATTTTAATTTTTTTTCATTTAGAATTTAACAATAAGCGTGTCTCTTTTTAACGAGACTAATCATTACTTCATTTAGATTAATAACATTTATGGAGCATATTGCAAAAATTTTGATTTGAGATGAGATTACTAAGGCTTATTCATTTAGGTTTATAAAACTTTTATTCACATAATACACAACAATAGAAAAAAATCTTACTCCTCTGTAAATTATTTGACAATAATTCTAATTGTTAATATCAAATAATTTTAAATATGATATAGCTAGTATTAATATGATATTTTAACTTTGGACAAGATAGTATAGAATAAGTACAATATAATATGTATGTGTATCATGTTACACGTAATCATGATAATATGTCAAACTTTATAATGTTTTTATCCATCGATGTATAACTTTATAATGTTTTTATACATCGATGTATAACTTTATAATGTTTTTATACATCGATATTTTTATTTCTATAGTGTCCTATTAGGTAAAGCGTTCTTCCGTAATTGTAAGAGAAAGTTATATATATATATATATATATATATATATATATATATATATATATATATATATATATATAATTTTCGCTCTTGTACGTCTTAAGGTTGGCTGGTAGAGAATAATTTTAGCATTAAGCCCGCCTTTTGTACAATTCAATTTTGTGTTGTGCAATAAAGTATAAATAAATAAATAAATAAAGTTAAATTTCTTAATGAAAATATACATACATACATATATATATATATATATATATATATATATATATATATATATATATATATATATATATAATATATTTCTTAATTATCTTTGAACTATACGAAGCATATTTGCTGTAATTGGATCTTTAACGGCTAGATTTCTAACCGTAATAATATTGTATGTCAAGGAATACTTACAAAAAGAATCTGACCGAACCTAAAATGGTAAAGAGGCGGCATATATTTAAAAAACCTTTTGTTCCTTAATTTATATACCTACAACTGAGATAAACCCAACATTCATTTTGAGTAACGACTAAGCGTAGACTTTCGCTTAAGAGAACCGTATTTCGTATGTTGAAAAATACACGGGGCCAGTGAAATAATGCTAACAATAAAGTAGTCTTTTTGGGCGTCAGACTCAGTTATATTTACAAATAAATTACATTTGCCATATTTATAAAGCACGTATATTTTGATAAATAAGGAAACAAAACTCGTTTTTTGATTATTTTTTATTGTAAAAAACAGGTTTTTTTAACATATTATATTGCTAAATATATATTTTATTACTGATCTTTTTGTAACTCAAATTTCATCTTATTGATTTGTTATTATTTTGAAGAATAATATAGGTAACATGTACTAATTTCTTAAAACTGTATGAATGGTACCGTAATTTCTAAGTAAGTATAAACTAAAAATCATATTTTCAAAAGGAATGTTATATTTTTAAAGAAAAACTCTAATTATATCATTGTTTGACTCACAAAGGACGCAAAATAGCAAAAAAGTGTCAACGGACGCAGGTTCTGACAGTGACTTATGCCCCGTCCGCCCTTTCGTTGCCTTGCAATTGTCGCTAGATACTCATTCTCTTAAAATGTTTCTGAAATTTATATTAAGTAGCTATTTTGCTTGTGGAGCGTTGGAAATTAAGCACGTTTAAGATCTCCCTCCCTTATTTAAATGATAACGGAATTAATTAACTTCTGTCTAAATAAATAAATGTAAAAGCAATAGTGAGCTCAACAAAAATAAACGTAACTTTTAGTAATAATGACTTATGTTCGGATTCCTTAGGCGAAATTTTACGGAGTAAGGATGTTATGGTAGAAAACGGTTTAATCTGTTTTATATAAAAGTATATTTCTCAATAGAACTTTATTACTACTTTAAGAATTAATTTGCTTATAAAAGTGATTTTTTGTTTGATTATTACTTGATAATTACTGTTTTTTCTTGTCATTTTTTTCAAACAAGTTAAGGTATCTTTAATCCGTACCCTTATAAATAGTATTAATCCCAAAGTTTCCTATACGAAAGATGAAAAGATATTTGTTTCTCTTTCGACTTTCACTTAAAATCTTTTGAACCAGTCCCGACTGGTTTTATATAGTTTTATCCCGATAAAACTTTACAGGGATATATAGATATAAGATAGTTGAAAGAAATTACGACGTCACTCAAAATACTCTTTATCCCGACATTTTCACGGGATAAGAACTTACTTCTACGGGATTCGATAACAGTAAAATTGCGGGGCATAGCTAATCTCATGATAAACGGATGATAAGGAATTTTTTACCATTATACTCGTAATTACCGATAGACGACCGTTCTGGTGTAGTGGTGTGAGTAGTCGCTTCAAAGCCGCGCGCCGGCGGTCGCGGGTTCGATCCCGCTCGGGACATATATTTGTATTTGTACAAATATTTGTTTCCGGTCTGGGTTTATGTCTTTGTGGGTCTCCCCACCGTGCCTCGGAGAGCACGCAAAGCCGTCGGTCCCAGTTGTTATCATAGACACCTGATAACGGTCGTTACTTCTGGTAGGAATTTATCCGCCAACCGGCAGTGGAGCAGCGTGGTGGATTATTCTCCAACCCTTCTTCTATATTGAGAAGAGGCCTTCGTCCAGCAGTGGGCCGTTTACAGGCTGATTCATTCATTCATTCATTCATTCATTCATTCACCCCTTGAGAAAATATAAAAAAAAAGTATCTATTAGGTGGGTATCTAGGTATAACTGTAATTAAAAATTAATCAATTTTTATAACATTTTAAAGATAATTATTTTTGAATATTTCTGGTGATTAAGCTCCAACCATTTTTCTATATGGAGAAGAGGCCTTCGTTGAATTTCTATAGGTAAATAAAAAGTTAAAATTATTTTTTTTTATATAAGCATGATGATAGCCTAAGGATTATTGATGTAATCTATTTTTTTTTACATGTAATAGTTTATTATTTAACATAGTTATAAAACACATATAAGACATCTCTATCAGTCTATAGTTACACAATATTACGATACAAATTGTAGAATGCTCCGCTAGCAGTAACTAGAAGCGGGTCTACGCGGGTGACATCACGGGGTATAGTAATGAAATAATATTAAAGAATAATATTTTACAATAAGTAAAAAAGAAAAAATTAATTAAGCGTCAAGGATAAGTACCTACAACAAACAATTTATTTATTGTAACAATATTTACGTTCCGGATATTGTGAACATAATTATCATACTTTCTATATTTTTTAGGAAATGTTTAGAAAAAAAAAAAAATTAAAGAACAAAATATAAATTTTTCGTTAGCTACTTCGTATACGTTTGTCGTTAGTGTTTACATTTTAAATATTTGTGATGTTGGCAGTTTATTATTATTTTGATTTACGATTCAAAAGCATATGTAGGAGGTAAGATCATTCTATTCTTAAAAATAAAAAATAAAAAAAAAATAAAAATAAAAATAATTTATTTCAGACAACTTTTGATCCATAAAATTGTTAGTAGAAAAAGGAACTTATATCTATGTTAGTAGTCGTTCAGTGGTTGGTTAGTAAAAAATTATTAATAAGGATTTATTAATAATTTTTTACTAAGCAGGACATAGTTCGCCTGACCATATGACCGATTAGTGGACAGTCCCCACTGTCGGCAATTTCATTCAGCACACTGTTGCCGCTGCCGCGGATCCTATTTAGCAACGACGCGGTCTTTTTTCGAATTATGGCATCGAAGCTATCTACACCTGCCAGTGCAAACATCGCGGATGCGCTACAGTAGCGCGGCAGCCGCAACAATGCCCTGAATGCATTGTTGTATTGAGTACGTAGGGCACTATAGGCCCTTTTGGTATAGTTGGTCCAAAGGCTGCACGTATACAAGGAAGTACAATATGCTTTGAAAAGCGTGATCTTAACAGCATCAGTGCAGCGACCAAATCTATGCACCAGCATATTTACTCTGACCGATAGTGCCCTACGTTCCCTCTCAATGTCTTCATCGTCTTTAAGACTGTCAGTAAGGATATGTCCTAGATATTTAAAACTATAGATTCTGTCCAGAGGTTTATTATTAAGAATTATGGGTGGAACAACATTAGGACATTTACTGCCAGCCTTAAATACCATGAATTGTGACTTTTTGGTATTGTACAGCAAACCATGTGAGACAGCGAACTTTTCACAAGCACTGAGTAGAGCTCTCAGCGCACACACCGAGGGGGCCAGCAGGACCATGTCATCCGCGTAACTGATGTTATTAACGCACACATTGGCGATATGGCAACCGACATGCATGCTGCTTAGCTCCCTAATCAATGCGTCCACGTATAGGTTAAAAAGTCTCGGGGAGGTCAGACCCCCTTGCCTCACCCCGCACTCCATCCTGTACGGCTCAGAATACTCATTTGCCCATATTCTTAAAAATATGATGATATTAAATTTGATTCAGACTACAATTGCACTCATACAAAGAAATATGATGGTAAATAATCTTTACGCTTTTATTCCTTACATAACAAAAAAAAAAAAAAACCTTTCATATTGTCGAGTTGCTGCGTATTTCATAAGTAAATACAGTACAACATACGTCGTGACGTAACATTTATCGCATCACATTTTCATAAAACGCCCGTAGCTATCATTTATCAGGTGTTGTATTCCGTAGAGAGAAAACATTTTACAAAACATTTATTTGCTGTGCTTGTAGAGATTCACGTTTGGACGACAGACATTAATCGCGTACTTAATCCCAAAAGCAAAATTCACCAGTAGCTGCATATAAAAATTATTTGTACGAAAATAGATTTCGTTTATTGCGGCCACAAGTTTACGAACCTATTTCATAATTTTATTATAAGAGTTGACGTGATATTATAAAACAGAAAAATTAAGGTTTTATTAAATTGGTAAACAGATTTTTACTTTTATTGCTAGATTAAAATGGAGAGAAATATTGTATTTACCAATTTAATTTATATCGTAAAACGGAAACCCGGGCTTTAAAAATAAGGTCGTCTTCTATGAGTGCACGAAATAAGATTTATTATAAGACATCAAGGGGTAATTCAATTTATATAATTTATTTTTTGCATAGGAATTAATAACTTTTAAAACACTATATATTTTTTTTAAACGCATTTCAGACTTACAAAGAAAAGGATTGCTCCTTTTTGAATTTCAAAGTAGTGTGTCCATTAAAAAGAGAATGTATTGAACTCATTGTTATATATTATATATTTTCCAAGTAGTATTTGACCTAGCTAATAGAGTTTACTCCGTAAAAAGATTATTGCAATTTAAAAATATTCTTTCAATTGATAGTTTAAAACGTTAAGCAAAAACTTATAGGAAATTACGTTTGCTTTTAGCCCTAGGGAAAAATGTGCAAAACCGGTAATGGAATTTAAAACGGCTTTGGATACCGGATAACGGGAGTGCGCCGGGTAACGGGCGTCGGGCGGTCACTCGGACATGATATACGCGAATTTTTATACGTTTTTAACTATGAGTTTAATAAATTCTGATGAAAAAAGTAAAATATAGCAGAACCTATCTTTTATATCATTTATAAGTTCTATAGTTATGGTTTCATTTACTTATTATGTGTGGTATAAAGAACACAAATAAAAAAAGTATTTAATCATATTAATTAAAATAAAGTATTTTATACATACTTACTACTTAGAGAGTATTAAAGAGAGAGATTGAGATTTTTTATTTACCTCTAAGCACTAGAAAACGTACCAACTGTACCTTATTCTAATTTATTCTGATCCTCGCTAATTCGTTTATTTTTAGGTTAAGTTGTTTGACGTATATTTGTTTTACCTTGGTTTTTATGTCTAAAAAAGTAGGTAGTAGTATATAAATATCTCTAATGTATTTGTTGCAGCGTGGTTAAAATAATAATTCAATTGGACGGCTAGCCCTTTCATTGGACAACGACATTCAACCAAATGCCTAATGTCGATGAGCCGAATAGCTGAACATAACGTTCAATAATACAGCCAGATTCATCTGGCTCAGCTAACTGGTTTCGGTAATGTAAATTTCTAATAATATTTAATCTTTCATGTCACTTTTACATAAATTAACTACCAGAAAAATGTTTATTATAATAAATTATTAATTTAGGTATCATAGTAGGTATTTTTTGGTAACCATATAAATAATTACTTTGATGAAAATTTCATTAAACATCATTATTTTGTCAAACAATAAATATTTATTAATCAGTTTACATGGTCAGGTTATTTTTAAACTATCTAAGATGAATTAAATTCTGAACTAAGTGGATTCTAAACTTAAAAATAGCCGGAAACGATCAAACAATACTAGTTGTTGACTCCTTTTTGTGAAAAAAGGAAACAAGCAATGCGGTGGCGGGGAAACATACTAACTCAAAATTACGGCGGCTTTTAGGTCAGCCATGATGCCATTTTGCCATAATGATTTAACTACAAAACTAGGCGTGTAGTCGAAACCATGTTAGCTGCAACATAAACCTACAAAATGTAGTTTTTAGATACCATCATTAAAATAGCATTATCTATACATATAATAAAATGGTAGGAAATGCAATGTATGTCCGGGATAAACTCAAAAAGTACTGCATGGATTTACTTCAAATTTGGCACGAATATTATTAAGAAGTCGGGTCAACATATAGGCTACATATTATCACGCGATCACCAACGGGGAACGAGTAGTGAACCTTTATTTCTTCAACGCATTCTGTAACAACGTATAATCTAAAGACGCAAATTTGAATGTTGTTATTATGTTAATAAACATGCTATAAGCTATCTTCACACTATAAAAATCACGAAATATAAGTAACTTACGCCGAGTTGCACGAAACAAATTTTAAATTTAAGTGTTTATTAAACTAATTTAATCACAAGAATCGTGATTATCTGTTGCACGAAACCTACATCTGATTAAGTTAACAAAAAAATTTAGTTTAATTAAAGACCTATCTAACGGATGATTAATTCCAATAGCTTTAAATTAATAATAAGATCAACTAATTTTAAGATTAATTGCAACTTAACTAACGGAAAGTTAGCGACGGTTTCGTGCAACTCGCCGTTAGGCTGATAAACATAATGAATGTAAGAATGAATGTAATATAAGAAATGAATATAAGTAGAATCAAGACAATTTTAGAGCGGCGCCATCTATGAGATTTCAAAAACATCAAGTCAAATTACATGTAAACCCTTTGTGGATATAAATAATTTAAATTTGATCATGTTGGCGAGGTTAATAGTTGTTTTTAAAAGTCATAGATGGAGTTGTGCATTTTAATAAAAATTTTATCGTTAATTCGTTTCAGAGATGAGAAAAGCAATATAAGTTTTAAGCTCCTTCATCTATGTCTTATAACATTCATCGAGTTTTTCTGTATGTAATAACAAACAGAACTCAAAAAGAACTGCATAGATTTATACCTAACGAAATTTAAACTCGAAAACGGCACGCTATTGCTGTAAGCAATTTGAGCTAAATAACGAAGAAAGAGGAAAATTAAGCATGCCATATACATATATCATAAAGAAAAGAAATGCTTATGCTTCTTCGGAATCTATTTCCTCCGAAGTTGTGTAACGGGACCCGCCTTAAAGTCATCTCGCTCCACAGACACACCATTGAGGCGGAAATTCTTACGGATTGTGGCGTCGGCGAAGCAGTATTTATACCACGCATTCCCCTCATACCTCATAACTTCCCGTTCCAGTTCAAGCGCGTACAGTTCCCCGTGAGTGTTTGCTTCGCGATGACCATCAATAAGTCGCAGGGGCAGACACTGAGGGTAGCTGGTGTCGACCTCAGGACGAGCTGCTTCTCACACGGGCAGCTGTACGTCGCTTGCTCCCGCGTCACCAGTCCTGACTCTCTTTACATTTTGGCTGCGGAGAGCCAACCTACTAATGTTGTTTATCGAGAAGTCCTATAAATATGTATTTTTACCCTATTCTGTATTCCTTATTCATTATTTTCTGCACCTGCTTCAGTCACAACTTATGACTTAATTCAGCAGAATCACCATAAAGTCATTTATTCAAAGCAGGCTAAAAATAAGCACTTTTTGAAGGTCAATTTTACAAAAGACAGTCTCCTTCTGTTACTGCACTTTCTGTAGATATGAAATTTAAAGAAGAAACGGGTAAATGAATGTCATTTTAAAAGGTATAATCGTAGGTATTTTTGGTGCTGTATAGCGTTCACGCAAACGACGTCGCAGGCAGCAGCTTGTACTGTATAAACGGTTATAAAATATTATCTATTTTTTCGTACGTATTCTTACGTACGTAACTTCAATAAAAAACTTTATATATCTATATGTATATATGAAAAATAAAAATCTCGGTAATGGGCGTTGAATAATTAACAAATTTAAGCTGTCGCCAATATTAATCTGTTAATGTACGCAATAAAATACTGGTAATAAATTCAACAGCAATTTACCATGTCATATGCACAAAGCCTTCAATGATGTATGCTCTCATCGGCCACGGTAACTATAATAACAATAAGTTTAATTACTTGTTACACATCAGAGCATCACAAGATTGTATTATTAAAGCTTGAAATAAGACTCATCAACGATTTTATATTATACATTCATATGCAATGATATATTTTTTATTTAAAATGATTTTTTTTTATTTGACTGACCCGTTGGCGCAGTTTGCAGTGACCCTGTTTTCTGCTCCAACGGTTGTGGGTTCGATTCCCGTCCCTAGTCTGGGTGTAATATATGTTTATTTATATACATATATTATTATTTATATGTATGTATATTTATTTTAAAAAATGTATATCAGTCGGCTGTTACCTAAAACACAGGCATTAAGTTGCCTACCTTAGGGACAGACGACCTTGTGTGTGAGTTAAACATATTTATTTAACATTAGTAATAATTTTATCAATCTTCATAAATAAACGCTTTACTTCACTAAGTTTTTTATTCATAATATAACCAATGAGACGTAATATTTACTTGGTCTTATTTTTAATTTATCTGCTATATCATAATAATAACGATAATATAAAAAAGCAGTGGCAAAAATGCTTATATTACAACACTAACTTTACCCGTGATTACGTTCGCGCTTGTTTCATCACTTTTTTGTTATTTTATGCATTTATGAAAAAGTATGTAGGCCAGCTTAAGATGAGCCGTAAATTTAAGGGTTTCTGTAAGGTAAAGGGGTTATCTGTATATAATTTCTAAAGTCTGTTTTTTTCGCTACGGACTAAATTGACACATGCAAATGTCAATTTTCGAAATAATGGTACCAGCTTTTTAGTAATAGTGTTTAACTACGATACCGGTTTTATGAATCTTAACTTTTTACTTTTACCAAATAATTTTATTATTATTTGACAATAGACGAATCTTTTAAAAATCATGGTAATCAAGCATCACAGATAAAAAATATATATTTATTAATTTTAATTACTTTTTACACTTTTTAAAATAACAAACCAAAAACGTGCTGTATTTCGGGATCAAACGTATCCAATGTATTAGTACAGTTTTTATTAGATACCTACAACTTTTTCATTTAACTTTTTTCTATAGAACTTATAGTTTTACCAGAAATCGCGATAAACCGTTTTTTCCCCTTAATTAAATTTGTTATATTGTCTTCCTTTTCCAATGGGTTTCATCCTACTATTATTATTTTTTTGTTTCAAAAATTATCGGCACTGGTCTATATATAGCTCGTAGTATGAATACAAATCATCAAAAAAAAAAAAAATTATGAAGTACTTTTGGCGTACAGATAATAATACAAACATATAGAAAAAAATGAACCAAAATATTTTTTGGTATCAATTTTGATTATAAAGTGCACTTCAAGAAAAAACAAAAATATCTTCATTGTAAAGAACTGGACCTGTTACAGTTTATATACATAATTATATAAATTTATTAAATTATAAATATACAAAATTTACATGCAATATTTTAGGGATACAGAATTGGTATATTATACTAATTGAATTAAATAATAATACGTATCTGATGTATTATCAATTTCTGCACTTTTTCGCGCTTGTATGTTTCAAACTAGGTATATGTATGATAAACTGTTGAAATCTAAAAAAATAATCAATGTTAGTTTTATGTCCCTTTTAAATCAATGAAAAAATAATTCATTTCTGAGTTTCTAAGCCTAACTAATATTGCCTTCGGTTAAACGATAAGTAAATGTTATTTTTTTAGCAGCGTCTTTCGGTGTCGTAATAATATAAGCTACGAAAAAAAAAAATTAAAATGTATTTTGGCTCAATAATGAAAATTTATTGTAGCTTCTGTTGTATTTTTGTATTGTTCGATTTATGGACCTTTTTAACACAATGAAAACGTAAAAAAGTAAATTTAGGCGAAACGAATTAGTTTAGTTTTTAATTAGTTTAGTAAATTTCTAGTATGATAAAAATAATAATTTCTATCGTCGAGGAGAGTCTTTTAAAGACAATGATGATAATATACTTGGAGATTCTTGGAAGGAAGAATAAGCGCAAAGGTTTTATTTTCATATTTTATTTCATATAAAATACATTTTTCTTTTCAAATAAGTAATGTGCTATTGAGGATTGTATTTTCTTTATTCTAGATTTGTTTTGTGTTTATTTTAAGTTAATATACCTAAATATTATATATTAAAATTATTATTATATATAATATACTAAATATTATATTTTCTCGATTAAAAAATGTTCTACCGTCTGAATTGATTGAAAGTATTACGCCAAGTAATTTAAAAAGTAAACATAAATGTCACTTTCTTGATACAATTGTGATTCGATAGCTCTGATAATATATTTGTTTGTGTGCATCATTTTGTATGATATGTTCAGTCCCAGTTTGCTTCTAAAAGAAGGGTGTGTAAATGTGTGATTGTTTTAAGTTTATTGTCTCGTTGGTTACTAAAAAGCATTGTCATAAGCCTGCGTGGTTTTTTTGATATTATTGTTTATTTGATAAATGAAGTAAATACTAATAAAGTAAAGTAATATTAAAAAAAAAAAACTGTATAAAAGAGTAATCAGATCAAATAAAGACTTGTGTAAAGTGAAGAAAAGTGAACCGTTTCTGTTTTAGCGTTATCAAAATATAAATTTATTGAAAAACATCAATTACTGTTTCGGCGCAGATAAAATAAAAAAGATACGTTTTTCATTAGCATCACTTGAGAAAGGGAGACTTATTTGGTTATTTAATGCCTAAAAATTATAAAAAAATTAGAAAAGTAGCCTAAAAATTGATTTTTTATGAGATTTACATATAATATGTATGAATTCAATATCATAACTCACTCGATGGATATGTGATTCTTTTTTTTATGTTTATGGAAACGGAAAAGTCATTTGTAAAAGTCGGGAAAATAGTGAACATTATGTGAAACTAATTCTGGAATGTGCTCCGCCGTAAAAAAATCCGATTTTTGATATTTATTCGCTTTCAATTTTCATTATCCTCACTTTATCGGTTTCTGGGTGGTATCTTATTATATTTTACAATACTAGGAAATAAATGAAAATCACATGATTTTTATCTATATTAACTGATGTCTAAAATATCTTACTAATATAATAACTTGATAAACTTTTATTTAATTCCTTACATTTTTATATGTTATAAATAATAAAAAAAATTAAGGTTTGTTTTAATTCTTAAGTTATCAATATTTTCAAATAGTGGTTGTAAGAAATACTGACAAAAAGAAAACAAACACTACATAAATTTGGTAAAATAATAGACGTTAACCAATGTTTCGAATAGACCAGAAGTTTAAAAGTCAAAGACATTATTTGGTCGAACGAGATTTCGTAGGCGTGTTCTACAAAAGAAACAGTAAGTAACATTAAGCTAACAATCGCGGGTACTGTTATAAGTATATATAGAACTTAAAAATACCTTTCTTGTTAGGTTTAATATAATAATCTAATTTATTAGGAAAGAAAGCAATGGTTATTCAGAGATGAATAAACAGTGCCGGTTAATGAATACTGCCTGAATCTCTTAGTTATTGTTAATGATAAAATTCAACAAGTCTGCTTTCTATCCTAAATTGAGTTATAATAATGTTCTTCCGCTTTCAACTATTCGATTAAAGTTCATGTTCCGTTACAGGCTATATTATTTTTGTAAATAATCATCTACAAATTTTGATTTAAACTCGCGTACCTACATAAAATGGTTTATGTAGTACGTATTGAATCTATCACTTTTGTTTACATAAGAACGCTACTATTTGATTGCGTGTTTATATGTGACTACTATAATTCAATCAAAATACACATACATAAATTATAGTAAATTTCAAATTAAATTCTTTACGTTTAATTTTTTCATCTCAATACAGTTGTTCGATTTCGAGTAAAAACTGGGTGAACGTAAGTTCAGGAAGTTCGTCTTTCAGCGGGTGTACGTGCAGAGGTTTTATTTTGTAGGGGTATTGTTACAAGAAAGAATACAGAGCGATAGTCGCGGGTCTTGAATGCTAATCAAGTGAAGAGGTCGCCCGGACGGTGGCCATCAGTAATTCGAGTCTGCGATGTCTCTCGGGAATTATTTTAGTGTCGGGAGTAACGTTATTAGCCTCTTTACGGGTTTAGACATTCCATTCAATTGCTCTTCTTTATAGCCGCGTTTATTTGTAATTAAATTTTCGTCGTACATTTTGATGAATTTTTCCAAAAAATTTCCTTAAAAGATCGATGTCTAGACCAAAATAATACCTCAACGCCGTCATTAGTTATGATTTTTAAACTTTAAGAATTTCAATTAGAACTTAAATGATTCTCCTTATTTAAGTAACTAAAGTTTTTTTTTTTAATTAAAAGTTTTTTTCTTCTTTTAATTAACAAGAAAATCACAGGCGAAGGGCAAGTGTATTTTCATATGAAACATTGTACACAAAACGCGATTTAACTAAATATTTCAAACACTAAATAAAATCTTTTTCAATACCATTCATTTTTATTCAAAGAATCTTTGACGTATTTTCTATGTAGAACTGTCGCTTGTAAGATTTCCTGGCGTGATACGATTTAATAAAATTAGCGGGATGTTTTAAAAGCTTTCCTGTAGGCGGATTATAATATAAAGGTTTTCATGTGGGACGTCGTAACTAGCTCGCTTTGAGGATTTGTTGGCGTATATTGGTGCATGTAAACACTGCCAAAATTTTAACTACCTTGTAGTAATACAACTTCATTACGCGTTTTACACGGGAGTTGTCCTGGAAACAATACCGCTTATCGTTTTAATGGTTATACTTATTGTGTACGTAATTACGTAAATTGTAGATATTATATAGTCTGTATCTGTATCTGTATCAGCTTGTAAACCACCCACTACTGAGCGAAAGCCTCTTCTCCATATAGCAGAAGGGTTGAAGCTTAATCCACCACGCTGCTCCACTGTGGGTTGGCAGATAATTTTCCTATAATGGGTAACGATCGTCATCAGATATCTATGATAACAACCGGGACTGATGGCTTTACGCGCTCTCCGAGGCACGGTGGGGAGACCAACAAGGATATACACCCAGACCGAAAACAAATATTTGTACAAATACAAATGTCAGTCCCGAGCGGGAATAGAACCCGCGACCGCCACGGCGCGCGGTGTTGAGGCAACTACTCGTACCACTACACCAGGATTCATTCAGTCATTCAGTCATTTTCTTTAATGCAAGAAATTACGTTTATACAAATATCAGAAATTCGTAACTTTAATCTTGAATATTACTGATAACCAATTCATTAGGAATGTGATACATCTTATCAGTCGGCTGTTACCTAAAACATAAGCATTAAGTTGCCTACCTTAGGAACAAACGGCCGTGTGTGTGTGTTAAACATTTTTATATTTATTTATTTATTAAGTTAAGCGAACACATATTTTAAAGCATGTTCTACTCCAGTGTTTCCCAATGTGGGGTCCACGCCCCACTGGGGGGGCAATTTGATAGTTAAGGGGGGCAATTTAAAAATGGAATCGACACGACTTTAACCCTTTCGCTTTGGGTTATTTAAATGCAATGCTATACCTAGTCCAACCGTTTATTATCTTTTTGACAGCTTACGTCTATAAATTTCAGTTTTTTTTTTCATTATATGTTTTGAAATTTTACTTACGATGTTTTGCTAACAATTTCATTGTGATTTCTTGCTAAAAGTTATCATTTATATTTCTTAAGGGAACAAAACAATTTTAAAGCTTAAAAATTATGCATGGATGCATATGGATGCATGCATAAAAAATTTAGAAATATTAAGGTGGGGCATGGCCTAAAAAAGGTTGGGAAACACTGTTCTACTCTTTAAGTATGACACTTTAAGTATGCTGTGAGCCAGTGCTTACCTAGCTTATAAATAAAATCTTACTATTTAGAGAGACGAAAGCCCCAACGTCATGGTTACTCTGACTGAATTGCATTTTCTAATATGAAATTGTAGGTAATAATTTTGTCCAATTTATTTCATTTTGTTATTTTAATAATCATATTATTAATAAGTATTATAATTATAACTTTCTTAAAATTGTAATATTTTTTAATAAGATCACTCTGTTAAATAAGTTTGAAAAGCAAAACTTAGGTTTTATATTTCATAAAAACAATACTGTTTCTGAATTGGGAAAATGAAAGTAACAAGTATTGCTACCATTAGTTATTTTAGTACAGATAGAATATTTTATGATAATATACTCTTCATATTACTCATACGATATGAATAAAGTCGAATCCGCTGAGAAGGGTAAACTTTTCAAAACAAATGCAGCGTGGAGAGAATCCGAGTACGATATCATTTCAAACTAACTTAATAAAAAGATTGCATGTGAAAGTATTTGGCAAAGTGAAGCTTTGAAATAAAGAACTTTTGTTATTATGTTTGCTGCATCTGACTTATTCTCGTTGACTCTTATAAATATTATTTATAGTACTTTGTATTTATTTAATTTTATCGTTTACTTTTGATGTTACTAGAATTAAATTTGTCCTATTAACTAGTGAATACAGATATCATATATTTGAATCAAGTAAACAACTAAATTAATTTAAACTAAGGCATGATATGACATTTTAAGATAATGATATGATCATCATATTTTAGATGTTTTCATTTAGTTTCAAGTCACACGTATCTTTTAAAATAATTTCTACTAAACTAATTTTATGAAACCTAGCTTGTTTTCTGGTGAAAGTACAACACTATTATAATTTCAATATTGTCTGAAGACGGAGTCAGAAGGTAAAAAGTATGCCTCTTCGACGGTTACTAATAATCCCTTTGAGTGAAATTCAGTTTCTCAAAATTTAGCTAAATAAAAAGTAAAAAAATAATTAGAACACAAACCTGAGAACGAAGTGCGCATAAAACGCATATATACGATAAGAATAATGTTGAAAGGCATGTTTTTAAGTCTCCCAAAAAATTCAAATTCACCCCACGTTTTCATTTCAGTATTGCATGATTTCGAACTAGACGTTGAAATCTCAAGAAAGCCCAGGTTTGTTTCCGAATATTTTTTCAGTTTTTCGTACAGCTGGTGTTTTAAAATAAAACTATTTAATTGGAAAGATTTTTACTTATTTTTATTAATTTCTTGGAATTAATGTTGAATGTTGAAATCATGCAAAAAAAAAAAACAACACTTGTTTTCTGTTTCAATATAACTCAAAGATATTAAATTTCAGTTTGTCTGTAAAAGTTCAATTGTTTTGAATTTTGAAATATAATTTGTTTGTTGTTTTAACTTTTTATTTTCATTCTAAATTTGTTACACTAATCCACACTCTACGGACGAAGGTTTTTTTCCTTTAAAAAAGTTTGATGAATTTTACAGATGTCCTGTATTAAGAACACAGAAAAGGTGTTATTTACAAAAATAATTGACTTAGGTATTACTTATCTTTGTTTATGTATTAATTTCAAGTATAATTAAGTATGTATAAGGTCTCATGAAAAGAAATAATAAGCTAAAGAAACTAAGAACTTATAAAAACACACATTTATTTGTAACGCATTTAAGAATGTTAAAATAAGTTAAAGTGTAAGTAACTAGTCGGAGTCCCTTAACGACACTAGAACGTAGTAAGTTTTCTTCGCTAGAAATTTAACAACGAGAAGCGTCATTGTACTTCTTTGTCTTAGCGCTTATTAGTTAAAATCGAACTAAACTGAATCAGTTTGTAAACGTCCCACTGCATGGCAATGGCAAAGACATTTTCTCCATATACGTATAGAAGAAAGGTTATCAGCTAGATCTATACTATATATACAAAATATGAAATTGTTCTGTTTCAGCACGTTTTAAAAGAGATAATATTGAGATAATTTGAAGCTTGTGGGACGACTTTATTTTTGATTATGTCTAATACGCATAATATAGATGTATGCAGGGCTTTTTTTGTGGGGGCACGCGGGGGCACGCAGTGCCCCCAAAGGAAATTTCGAATTAAAAAAAATCTATTTTAGGAACCTTTTTTTAAATAGGTCAAAAACTCTAGGTACTCTTTTTAACATAAAGTCATCATATTTTGTACATACAAAAAATTTATTCACAAAGAACGAGCAAATCATGTCACTGCCAAGCAGCCTTGTCATTTAAAAAATGAATTAGAAGCTAGGTTGTAAATGATTAGAAGCTAGGTTGTAAATTTTGCAAAAAGGCACCGGCAAATTTTTATACAAAAACTGGCGTTCAAGCTTCTATGGAGTGGTTTAATTGTAAGATAACGTACAGTGGTGATACACGTGAACAAAAATTATTATCTTTGAGAAAAAAAATTTACACAAAGAATGTGAATTTCATTCTGAGGCCGTGAAAACTCTGGAAGAAGCTGAAAATAAAACCATAGAAACTATCGTTTTGAAAAATATATCGACTATAGTCTGTTCGCGTTAAGAAAATAGTGACTCATCAAAGTAAAGGTGTATTCATACTAGGGTAAAAATTAAACCATTAATATTAAAGCAAAGTTCTTATGACAGTTTTTTAAAATATTAAAATTAAGTAGTTATTACATTTAAAAAAAATGATTAGAATCGTCAGTACCGTATTTTCAGAAACACCGCATGCACTAGTCTTTTTCACTACTATACTCTCCATAGTCACGTTTTGGTCACCACACTGTTTAAAGTACTTAAAAACATTGTAAATCACTCGTCTTTCTCCGCTATGTAATATTGATCCACTATTATTTTTAAGAATAGGTGAGATATTCATTTTTAAAATTGGCAAAGAATACGTGCGTACTGTCTGAAGGGTTTCAACTGTTCAAAGTGAACACGACTTTATAATTTACTGTGATCTTATTGGTCAAGAGGCGTGGCTAAGCTGATTGACAACGATGATTCACTATTTTCTTAACGCGAACAGAGTATAGTAAGTCTATAACATGTAAAATATCTCGTACGTTTTATAAAATTGTGTCGGCGAATCAATCATTCAATTCAATGGAATCAGAAATCAGGATCAGAACAAGAACTAATCGGTCTCTGTATGGGTCGTATACATCATTCAACTAATGCATGCTTCAATATTATCTATCATATTACTCAAAAAATGCAAAAAAAGCTTTTTTTCTAAATCATAAAATCAGTAAGTAAAATTTCCATACTAATTGACGAGTTAACAACGATCTGCAATATATTATCTCTGATTATTTTTGTGCGAATTTGTTTCCCTAACCAGGAGATGAATTTCCCCGTGAACTTATTTTTGGATCTAGTCGAGTCTAGGAAGGTGTTAAAGCAGCGATCATTTTCCTCTCCCTTATGAATTGTCTTCAGTGTTATGGAATGAGCAAGCAGTATCTTAAAGATCATTTAATTTATTATTTCTGTGATGGTGCTGCTGTTGCTATACTTGGTAGATCGAATGGAGTTGCGAAACTCATGCGAGATGAATTTCCATCCATACTAGTGTAGCACTGCGCCAATCATCGTTTGGAACAAGCAGTAAATGAAATGGTCAAGTGTATCGGGGAAATTAATAAATTCGAAAAATTCTGTCAGATAATAAAGAAATAAAGAAAATCTGTTAGATAATGACCTTTTTAAAATATGACGAATTTTAAGTACAAGCTTTTATTTTTCGTTCGATTTCAGCTACATGGAACAGTTATGTTGTATTAGTTTAACATATTTTCAACAATGTCAATTCACATTCAGCGGGTTTTTGAAGAAAATCACTAGCACGGCGTTTGTCCTAGATTTGGCGTTAATGTGCGATACTTTTCAAGATCTAAGTGAGCTGAGTTTAGATTTGCAAAATCGTGATATAAGCCTAAATCAGAAAATTTTAAATGTGGTTCAAATAATTGAACGAAGAATAACTGAACCTGGTACGTACTATAAAAAGGCTTTGGAAGAGGTGAATAACTGTCATTTTTTTGGAGTGGAAGTACACAACGAAAGCGGAAGAAGTATACAGGAACCCATAGATCCAGAGACGTTTTATTCTCACTTGGCAGGAGCTTCTATGAAAGATCGTTTACTAGAATCTAGTGATAAAAATATCGTTCAAGCTTGCGATGTTCTCATACCCGAAAAATGGCTAAATGAAGTTGAAAAAAACATAACGTTTGGAGAAAAAGAAATTCGAGAATTAGCGTGCCCCCAAAAGAGAAGTTACAAAAAAAGGCCTGGATGTATGTATATAAAAAAGTGAAATTTATAAGGAAATTTTGATGATTACTAGTTTATTATAAAGTAAGCGACATTTTTTTTTTTTTTTTGCGTAACAAAACTTTATAAATATATACGTGCATATTTTTTCGAATCACACGAGGTGTTCTGCGCCGTCCCATAAATTCAAGTCCTTAAGCCCCTAAACTTGAGCCTTTCTTCACTAGGGACAGGGATCTCAGGTTAACCCAACGATGATTCGAAGCGGGTTACCGTACAGTTTCATGAAATATGGGTGAGATAGCCTTACAACGAAGGGAAATTAAGTAGCGAATTTTAGCAATTTGTACTTATATACTTTTAGTTTAAAACTTTATTATTCGAACATTAAAGTATCTTTTAGATTTTAAATATCAAAGAAATTAAACTATAAATCATTTAAATGTAAAATTATTCTATTGGTGTTAAATAGAATGTTGTTTTTTTTTAAAGTATGATGATTATGCTTTGGAAGTTAGCTAACAATATGTTGTCTGGTTTGATTTATAGTTGGGATGAATCACTATAAACAGTTCTAAGCAAACGTTTGATTGTAAACTATCGCGAGAAGAGCAAAACTAAAATCATAAATTACAAAACCGTCTAACAATAAGTGGTTTGACCAAACTGTAAAGTTTACTAATCTCTCTATCTCTTTCCTAAGCTGTAAGTGCTAAGTATTTATATACTCGTAGTAAATAATAACTGTTTGTTTCAGCTACGCCTGCAATGAATTAGATCTGTTTTACTCTTGCGCAGTTAAAAAGTGTTTAGGGATTGATTATTATAACTTATTGTAATCAATAAGAATACAATAACGGCCAGCTGGTCGAGTGGTCAGGCAACTGGACACTTTACGCAGCGGTCGCGGGTTCGAATCCCGCCAGGTGCAGATAATTTGTATGACGAATATAGATATCTGCACCGGGTCATGGATGTGTATTTATGTATATATGTATTTATATAAATTTCTCAAATTTATTTCCGTTCCTAGTACCTGTAACACAAGTTATTACGAACTTAGCACGGGTCTAAGTTAACGTGGTGTGATTGTTGGTTAATATTTATTATTATTTATAATATAGGTTTTATATTTATTTAAACACGCTCAAAACTTCACGTTAAATATTAATATAACAAACGACATGTGAAACTGTTTTAAAAAGAAATTATAATTACATCCAAGTAGGTGGTATTTATATTAAGAATATTTATATAAATAATAACGAAGTAGGTCACATTGGTAGAGTACTTCTTCTTACTTTATCGAGTGAACAATATTTGTTGCACAGAAAGTTACATCATAGTTTTTGTCATCATCATCATAGTTGATAAGCCAATCCCTCAGTATTATTTGACTTATTATTTTTAGTATATATATTAGTTTCTTTGTTTACTACATCATAAAGATAAGATGAGATGGTTCGTACTCTAAGCGCCCACTACCCGGCTACCAGACAATGCTACCGTCTACGGATTTCAGGATTAAAATGTAGAGTTTTGTGTACACTGAGGGTTGTATGCAAGATAAATAATTTTCTAACAGTGAGGATGTCAGCTTGAAGGTACAGAGTTTCCATTAGAAATCTGTAATGTTTCAAGAGGATGACTTATAATGATCTTTGTGCCTTCGCCAAATGTGTGAAATTGGTTCTATTAGCCCCACCCCAGACTGACAGACAGTAGCTCAGGACTGTTTACACTAATACCGTATATGTAATGAGTGTTTTATCTAGTATGTGTCTTAGTTTTTAGGGTTCCGTACTGAAAGGGTAAAACTAAAACGGGACCCTGTTACTAAGACTCCGCTGTCCGTCCGTCCGTATGTCACCAGGCTGTATATCATGACCCGTGATAGTTAGTTGAAATTTTCACAGGTGATGTATTTTTGTTGCCGCTATAACAAGAAATACTAAAAAAGAGAATAAAAAATATTGAAAGGGGCTCCCATACAACAAACGTGATTTTTTTGCTCGTTTTTGCTCGATATTGATAACGACAACAGTAGATGCTTGAAATATTCACAGAATATTGAGTTATATTTTTCACTTTAAAATTAATATTTAAGAGGGTCTCCAATACAATACAACGGACATGAATTTTTTGCCGTTTTTATAGATAATGGTACGGAACACTTCGTGCGCGAGTCCGACTCGCACTTTTGCCGGTTATCCATAAAAAGCTTCTAGCCTTAGTCATTATGAGTTCTAATTGCTGATGCTACAAAAAGCGCTAATATTATTCCCAAATATATTGCGACTTTGGCTATGGGATCACGCGAACAGTTATCAGTATAACCACAGGTATAAATTTTAATTGAATAATAATTTTATGGTTGCATGTAGCGTCTAGAAAATTGTATTATAATTGTATAATATATTTTATAATTGTATATATATAATAATTTATAATTGTATAAAAAGCGGGGTATGTAACAATTAATTCATTATTCGGACACCCACCACCTCAGTCCCCCGAGATCATGGACGCTGTAAAGGGTCCGAAACGTCGGAAAATAATTTAATTTAATAAAAAAAATCGTAAAACTGTAAAGTTTTAAAACAAATAAACGCGATAAAATCCGATTTAGACTTTTAATTAAATGAATATACAATGATTTTATCTTTTTACACTATGTAACAGACATGTCAGACAATCGTTCGATTACAAATCTATGTGTAGTGTATTTGTATTATATGTAATAAAAATTAAAATTACAATAATTTCAAAATTACATTTATTATAATTACATTATATACTATATTTAGAAAAAAAATCTAATATCGCTACGGTACAAAAAAGCAACCCAAATCGCTAAAAAACAATCCCTTTCAGGAAACCCCGAAGGTTTATGTGTTTAAAGGAAATGGTCTTTTAAATATATTGTATATTTTTATCCTTATATTTTTTCTACCTGTCTTTATCTATTTATTCTATTGTAAATTTAAATTTTATTTTAAGATTGTCTGTTAGCATAATACAAAACACGATTAGACCACGATAAATATAAACAATGTCTTTGTATGATGTAAATCACCATATGTTGTGTACACACCGAATGTCTCTGTTTGTAAGGTATGTTACATTTACTGTGACACAATCAGTGTAGTACGTCCCTTAAGGTATTAGTAGTGTGCAAATCGTGTCTAATATTATTATTATTTTTATCCTAAGAAGTTTAAAATTGTCTTTGTTTAAATAAATAATTTAAATACCTAAATATATTAAAGTTCGTCTGCTTCCGTAATTTAAACGCGTTATTTCAGTATCTGTAAGCTTGTTCTTAAAAATCGTTTCTGCATAAAGCATTTATAAAGAAGGTAAACTATATAATATCACGGCAGCCTGACATTTATTAATTCAAACATAGCTCTTATTTTTCTAAAATTTATTGTTATCATTAGAAATGTTTTATTTATGCATTTATTAATAGACATTTTTTCATAAATGAATTGAACTCTATGATTACAGATATAAAATATCATATATTCAGTGACGACAAACTGCAAACATAAGTTTGTGTTTATCTTTTTTAACTTGAAACAATTGTTTTACCACCTATGCACTTGAGTTATTAATTAATTTTGTACCGAACTGAACGTTTATTTTACAATAGTTGGATTAAATTTTGTCTCGAGAGTCACTAATGCTAAATTTCTAAAATTAAATTAGCATGACGAACCCTACCCAACTACAACACCGCTGTCACGTCTATCTATCACCTATCAACAATATCCACTAAAATACAAAAAAAAAAAAAATAGTCGCAGAATTTCTTGGTATAAAATAAGTCGCTGTACTTATTTGAAAATGTTTGATACATTATCAGTAAATCTAATATATTTGGCAGGTAGCATTTTGCGCTGTGATTTCTATGTCCATTGCTCGTGCTCCAAGTACCAAAGACTTGGTACAAATTATATTTATTACTATTTATTATACTTATTTATGTATTTTAGTGAAATCAGAATTTTACTAAAATGAAGCTATCAATTACAAAAATACATAAAATATCCTTATTTATATTTGCCAACCCGCAATGGATCAGTGTGGCGGATGAATCTCTAATCCTTCTCCTATTTTAGGAGAAGTGGCACTTTCCATAATAGGACAAGTTGTCAACAATATACACACCCACACACACACACACACACACACACACACACACACACACACACACACACACACACACACGCGCACGCACACATATATATGTATATATACTATTACACAGTAAGTTAAACGACGTTAAGACAAATTTATTTGTCTTTTAATTTGTCCCGCATTACGTTTTACATACAATGGAACTGTTTATCATTGAAAAACGATAAACACTTCATAGGCACACGTTTCTCTTTGTCGGTGACCTAGATCTTTGAGGACATTTACGGAAAAGACCGAAGAAACGGGTGAACACAAAAGATTCAGGCTTCAGTAGGGTAAAAGTGCACCCGTAGTCTGGCTAAAACAAAGCTTGGATAAAATTATACAGATTAGTATGAAAATTATCCAGCACCGTTCTAGAAATAAAGTTAAATCTACAGCAACATTAATCTTTTATTAGTTACAGTTACTGAGCAATTCAAGTTTGTTTCCTTCCATTTTCTTAACAAGAACAAGAAAGTTGGGCTCGAGTTAATGTAAATGTATTTCATACTTGTAATTGTATGTCATGTCTTCCGGTTCTCCATTACAGTAAGGAGAAAATAAAAAGACTAGCTCAAGAGAATGTAGTTATTTTATAGACTTGCAACAATCATGCTAGACGACACACAAATAAAGAAAATACCATTGTCATATTTGTTGAATATATCTGTACTGTGATATTAACTTATTCAACAGAGAAACGTGTGCTGTCTGGAGAGTAATTGCCATTATTAGTTTTAGAAACATTCTGTCGGTACAACTTAGCCACTCTACTAATAGCAGGAATTGTCGGGAGACTAATAAATGAAAGTTACATAAATTATAAGAAAAGGCCGAATACATTCAAACTTTAAAAATTATACACAGACAATTTAATTAGAATGATGTGTATATCTAGTTCTTTTCGTGTTTTTTTTATACAATACAATTACATAGCTATATCAACCGCGTGGTTTCGTCTGTGTTTATTTTTACTACTCTTCTTCTATATTTCTCAGATACACAGACTTTCAAAATTCTAAAGTATTTTTAAAATTGAATCAATACATTCAAACAAACAACCTTTTATGCTCTATATTAGTAAAGGTAAAATATTTTAATAAGTATGTTTATTGACGTTTCCTCTGAATTTGTGTAGTTGGCAGAGAATTGAATGGAAGTAGTATATATTATATCGATAAAATAAAATAAAATGTAATAGTTTAAATTCACTGGTATTTAGTGACTTCCTGGTTGTAATGTCAGATACAATGGGACGACTTGTTTGCTCCAAAGTTAGTTTATTTATCCTCTCTTTGATTAGAGTAACAGATTTAATGATAACTTGGAGGCTTACATATACACTACACGGTAAATTATTATCATGTCTTTCATATAACTTTGAAATAATATAAAATATGAATTTAAGACTTATAAAGAGTTAATATTTTTTAGCCAATACGAAACGTTGACCCACAGCTGGGCTACAAGTGTAAGTATTATACTTTATAAATTAAGTTTTGTTCAAATAATATCGTCGTTCTATCCCACGTTGATACTGTTCGCCACTCTTATGATTGATTGTACAGACAGGGACCAATTAAAGTTGTCCACTACACTGGATGACATAAAATTTGCTAAGATTAATTGGACCACCGCAGTTTGATATGACAAATTGAGAAGTAGATTGGAGCTTAAGCTAATCAAATGGTAATTGGGGTAATTTATATAATAAATGTGTTTTAGACTTTCATTTTAGTTACCGACGAACAATTTTCAAGTTATTGTCGTTTAAGCCTTCGTTCTGTCGTTAAAGTTAAAAACTTAATTTTGAAGACTACCACTCTAAGACTCAATAAAACATATTACTATCTCACAAACTTTGCAATTAAATATTTATATTTTATTATATTTAGTGTAATTCATAATATATAAGTCTAATATGTAGTGTGATATTATATTGCATATATTATACCATGTTATTCAAGAATAATAATTTAATACTATCGCATTACGCAAAAGGCTATCCTATAATGATAGATGGAAAAAATTATAATTAAAAAAAAGCATTTTTCTATCTTATATTTTATCTCTATAATTTGTTGTTTTCGGAATTGTTTAAAAGAAAATAGTGGCAGTGAACCGATATTACGAGACATACAACACAATACCATAATATTGACATTCATTTTTCTCGCAACATAAATGTTACGCTTATTTATTTAGTAATATTTCTTAACTTATGTAGGCGTGGTTTAGTTTAAAAGCGTGTCTCCGGCGACCGAGGTAATGGCACTTCGGGGAACAGGCACTGGGAATCTCCATACAGCAAATGTAAACATGCTCCTGCAACTTTAACTTCTCTGGCAGCAGTGTCTATATTACTGTGTCTGTGGTCTTGTTTTATTATTTCATTTTACGTTTTAAAAAGTTTATGCTTGTGGTGTAAATAAATAAATAAATAAATAAAGAAACATAATATCAAAGAACGTTATAACATTTTTTTCTTTTAGTTTTTACTGAAATATTAGTCCCGTGCCCAAAGGGTTTCAAAACTTATACTACTTAAGCTGTCTGTTTTGTATGTAGGATCGTCGTTTTTTGCTGAATACAGGATACGTCGAGTCCCTTATCTATGTATATATAATACAGCATCCGTATGTTCGTGGTTACAAAATTCGAACAGTTAATTTAATTGATTTGTTCTTCTTGATAAATTTTTGCAATTTTACAGAAGAGTGTTTGTACATACTTTGTATTCTACTATATTATATATATTATTTATTTTTATTAGACTCATAATTTGTAATAAGTTGCCATGGTAATCTTTGTTATTGTTTAATATCTTTTCGGTTGTAATATTCAAATATTACTATTTTTACTTTGTTTTCAAATATGCAGAGACAAAATTATATTTATATTAAAGATATTATTTAAGAGGTATCCTCTTTATCCCTGACACTCTAGAGAATACTAACTATAAATTTGTTGAATATTACAGGAATCATAAACAAGATATAAAAACGGTTTTACGAAGGTATCCAATGATAACGGGACTCTATGTATTCAACGTCTAATGAGCGCCAAAAAAAGGTTGAACAAAAACATCACCGACATAAAGTATTCAGGGAGCCCTCTTTTACTTAAACTGTACGTTGTGAATGTGAGCGTGGGTTATGAATGTGGGCGTACATCTAATTTTATTACTTTATATCTATACTTTATTATATTTTAAGCTTATGGACTATTCTTAGTCGTTTTATATGAAATTTTTACAAAGGTATTGTGAATTTATAAACTTAATTAGTGACACAAAATTAAAATATATGTAGGTAATTTAACAACACGATGGAGGATGTCTTTAAGACTTTTGACTGGAGTGGAAGAGGAATTAATGTCAATGGCGAATACATCTCACAACTTCGTTTTGCCGACTATATCATCATCTTTGCGGAGACATTGGAATAGCTAGGCCAAATACTGCGAAACACGAATGGCCTCCTGACTCGTTGGTCTCGGTATTAATTTGCACAAGACGAAAGTTATCTTCAATAACAAGTCATGTTGAAACCGATATCTATCGATGGATAGGTGTATGTCTACCTAGAGCATACAATCCAACTAGGTCGAAACAACTTCGAGAAAGAAGCCGATAGGAGGATTCAGTTGGGCTGGATGGCATTTGGTAGCCTTGGTCGGAGGGGACTTGTCGCTCCCGAGCATTATCATCGCGATGCTCGGTGATGACGAGTCCTGGAAGGCGATGGTCTCCTTCTGCGAGACAGTAATGTCCCAGAAGGAGGCCGACGAGCGGGTGAGAGAGGAGGCCGCCGACGTGGCCTCCATCCGCGGGCGACGTTGGGGGTGCGTAGGAGGCGCTACTTAACGAGCCTCCAGTAACGTCCCTGTGCCCGTGTCGGGCCGGGATGGGAACCCGGTCCCGCTAGATACGGCGTCGTCGGGACTGTTCAGAGGTGAGCCGGACAGTCCCCATGGAGGAGAAGTCTGGCCTTTTCGCCGAGGCCAGCCTGTCGCTGGAGGAATCCTGTTGCCTGCAGATCCGGGACCCTCCAATTATTTATTTATTTATTTATTTATTTACACTTTTTTTGTACACCACAAATATATAAACACAAGATAAGTTTATGACAATTACAAAATGTGAAGTACAAGGGGTGGTCTTATAGCTAGCTAGCCATTTCTTCCAGACAACCCGAAATAAGTTGTAGTAATTTATTTAAGAGAGAACGGGTAGGTGGTGCAGTTATATAATAATAAACCTACATACAAATATCTACACACTAATACTTAAACACTATATATACATACATAGTAAAATAAACTAATAAATATACCAAAAGCGTCACATAGAATTTATTGTCAATAACACCGAAAGAAAAAAAAAAGAAAAAAAAACAAGAACTTAATTTGAATCGTCCACATTATTAAGGTAATGTCTCTTAACGGAGTTTTTAAATATTGGGAGTGATTTTGATTCTTTTATATATAAAGGTAAATCATTCCATAGCTTTATTGCCTGGACAGCGAAAGACTGACTAAAAAATCTAGTTTTATGGACAGGCAATTTCCGTCGCCTCGAAGATCTTAAAGAGGACTGGTCCCCAAGAAATTCAAATTTTTCCCTCAAATATGACGGTGCCTTTGGATCAAATAACGCACAGTACAGAAGAGACAAAATATGCAGGTTACGGCGAGAACGTATCGGAAGCCACTTGAGTTTAGAACGAAATTCAGAAACATGGTCATATTTGCGAAGGCAGAATATGAATCGTATAGCGAGGTTTTGAAGTCGCTCAAGCTTATTAAGTTGGTCCTCTGTTAGATTAAGATAGCTTGCATCTGCATAGTCAAGAATTGATAGTAGGAGGGAATTTACTAACATAATTTTGGTCGGAATTGGTAGAAAAGACTTGAGACGCCGTAGGGAGCTCAGCGCAGCGAAGGTTTTTCTACTTACTTCTTTTAATTGTGCTGACCAAGATAAAGTCTGGTCGAGATGTACACCAAGGTCCTTAGCGGTGGCACAATATGGCAAACAACTACCGTTGTAAACAATAGGAGACAGTGTTGTTTTATCAACCCTTAACTTAAAATCCAACAGAGTTAAAATTGTGAGTTGTTTATTATCCATAGCTAGTCGAATATCATCGGTAACTTTGACAAGAGCAGAAACCGTACCATGACCAGCTCGGAATCCGGATTGAAGAGGATTAAGAAGGGAATGCTCGTAAAGGAAATTATTTAGTTGCTGAAAAACTAATTTTTCTTGGATTTTTGAAAGAAAAGGAAGAATAGAAATCGGTCGAAAATCGGATACACAGACAGCATTAGGTTTTTTAGGAATTAAAGCGGCTGAAGGCTCCCGCAGGGGTTTAGTACGGTATTGCACTCCCAAAGTGCCGAGTCCGACATAGGTCTAGGACTGCCGACCCGGGCATCCTGGATATCATCCGTAAATGGATTCCCCTGCGACAAAAAAAAAATGGTAGCCTTGGTCGAGTCTGCGATTCGAAAATTCCGTAATGATTAAAAAGAAGCAGTGCATTCTACCTGTGGTGACATATGGCGCCGAAACGTGGACACTTACAACGGGAATAATTCACAAATTAAAAGTCGTCCAAATATGCTATAGTGCTAGCTAAGTCGTCCAAGTAGCTATGCGTGAAGTCTTTCTCAAGGATAAAATCAGATTGCACGCGGGAGATTCAAAGTAACCGACGTAGGCCGTAAAATTAGCAGTGGGCTGGTCACGTATGTCGCAGGACCGGTGGTCGCTGGAGCAGTTGTGTCCTGGAGTGGAGACCGCATATCGGCAAACATAATGTAGGGCGTCCTCCGGCCTGCCGGACCGACATCTACGCAAGGTCGCCAATGAAGGCTGGATGAGGATTGCGGACAACCAGGTAATTTAGCGTGAACTTGGGGAGGCCTATGTCCAACAGTGGACTGCGATTGGCTAAAGCGAGAGTAAACGAAGGTGATTTAATTTCCTTCGTCTGCATTTTTTTAGTTCAAGTGATTGAATTAAATTCTATATAGAGCAACTACTTTAACTATATTTTGTTAACTGACTTTAAAATACCACAATCTGGATCTCAGTTTCGTTTCAAATTTGGGATGGTAAATCGATTTATTAAATAAAAAATTTAGAACATTTTATTTTTTAAAACATATATTGCTTTCTCAAACAAAAATATAGCTTTTACATCAATTTTTTAAAATATTTACTTATAATAAAACTGTAACAGTTCCAATTCTGTTACATTAAAGATAACTTAAAATTTATTTTTGAGGACACTATTGAAGCCAAAAATATTTATATATTTTTTCATTTTTGTGTGTCTGTATCTAAGCCGTTATTAACGCTGTACCTTCTAGATGAACTTAAACAAAAATAGGCATAATTTGAGTTCTACGAGATAGGATATTGGGTACTTTTTATCCCAAAATTCGGCACGAGTTATAATTCGTTATCATGTAGTCCGATTTGATTATTTCTTTTTTATTTCTACTTTACTTACACCATATATACATTATTAAATATTACTTACACATATAAATTTTTAAGCTTTCACGCTCACTATTATTAATACTTTCATTTAAACGGGACTTATCCCGATTATAATTTTGAGACTCCCGATATTTCGGTGATAGAAGCTTCTATATTAGGCAAATTAAGAGATCGATATTTCAAAAGATAAAAGAGCACATAACTGCAGTCAAAAAAAGGATCATTGAAAGATTTTTCGCCAGCTAAGAAGAAGATGCTCCACTATGGCTAGTTGGTCATCATCTTCTACAAGCAGAGATGAATCACTCGATTGAGCTACATGAACCGAAAATACTTACAAATGAACCCTATTTCATGCTACGATGCTATGCTCGTCAAAGAGGTGATTGAAATTAGGAAGTTTCTCAATTTCAATATGGGAGATGGATTCAAGTTATCGGGATACAATCCCGATAACTTGAATCCGGTGATTGAGTTATGCAAAAAAAGCATACCTATTCCGGCGAATTGTTTCCGTACGGAGTGTGAGTAGACACCTTAGCAACAACAAACGATAAAGAAAGAGGGTAGACCGTTACGGTTTACTCGAACGATGACATCCAACTTGCAGCTCTTTAGTTCGTCCTGTGACCATGGTCTCTGCAATGTCACCGAAATATCAGAATTTTTAAAATAATAAGTCCGGTTTAAATGAAAGCGTTGCTTACAGATAGTTACAGATTATTTAGTACAATGTGCGGACTTATGGTTAATTAGCCATTTCTTCCAGACAACCCAAATGGGTAAAGGAAATTTTAATATTGAGATCGGATAGTTAGTGTAGTCTATTGTCTATTCTGATACTTATAACAGAATTTTTTTTATATATTCTTCTTTTTTTAGGTAGAAGATATTTAAAGGTCTTTGGTTTGACAGTTCAGAAATTCATCATCATCCTCATATTAGCCACTGGATGTAAATTGCTAAGCTTAGGCCTCTCCGATCAACCTCTAAAGCAACCAGCTCGACGCAGCTACATCTAACGGCCTCTGGCGAATCTCCTCAAGTCGTTTGTTCATTTCGCGGACGATTGTCCGACGCTCCGCTTGCTGATACGTGATCTGCACTCGAGTACCTTTCTGCTTATCTAATTGGTCGTCAGCTTTACAAGCTATTTGCCCTGCCCAATGCCACTTCTGTTTGTAAATCTGCTGGGCTATAACGGCATCCTTCATTCGTCTGCACAGATGTCATGATTTCTGATTCGATCTCACAGAGAAATACTAAGCTTCTATTACCATACCAAGTTATTTCCATTATTTGCTCTGCGAATTGGAGCTTGATTAAAGCGTCCATAGCTCGAGCCCGTCTCTTAAGGCTTAAGTCGACTTAAGTCACTGATGTATGATAGATAAATAGATGTTTTTAGCTTCCCGAACGCTACTCATCTTAACTGGATTCAACGATTGAACTGTCTCTCGAAGTTGGACAATTGAAGGTGAGTGATTTACTCATCGTTAATATTGATGCCAAATCCTTTCTATTTCAGAAGCTTGAGAGCGTTTTATAATGCAGTGGTAAACAGTTTCAGAGAAATGACATCTCCTGTAACACACCTTGCTTCATTGGAATCGCTTTCGTGCTATGCTCGTGTATTCGAACCGACATACTAGCGATATACCGGTAATCTATATTGTAGTATTGCTAGGGAAGACTGCAGCACCGCCTAAGTTTCGATCGAATCGATTGACTGGCCCGTGGCGCAGTTGGCAGTAGCCCTGTTTTCTGCTCCAGGTTGTGGGTTCGATTCCCGCCCCGAATCTGGGTGTAATATGTATTTATTTATATGTATATTTATTTAAAAAATGTATATCAGTCAACTGTTACCTAAAACACAGGCATTAAGTTGCCTACCTTAGGAACAGACGAGTGTGTGTGTATGTTAAACATATTTATATTTTTTTTTTTTAAATATTTTTTTTTATCATAGTCCACAAACGCCAAGCATAATGGGCGATTATACTCCTTGGTCTTTTATATAATCTGCCGCAGCGTATGTATGTAGTCTATGGTACAATAGCTTTTTCGAAAACCGGCTTGTTCGGAAGAATCAAACTTGCTCGTCAGATGATTTGTTATGACCCTAGAGAACAGTCTATAAACATGGCTTAAAATTGAATTGGTCTGGAATTCTTTAACAAGGTGTTATTGTCCTTTTTGAAGAAAAGCACCACCACGATTCTGTTCAAGGCTTCCGGCGTTACGCTCTCAAGTAAGATGGAATTAAAGAGCTTCTGAAGAGCTTTAAGTACCGGTGTTTCATCTGCTTTCAGAAGTTTTGCCGTAATACTGTCATCGCACAGTGCCTTTTTAAGCTGTTCTAGAGCCATACTAATCTCATGCAAGCTATATCTGGGATGTCTTGGGAATAATGTTGAGTAAGCTCGGCTCTTGGATCTTCAGCTGAGCTATGAACAGGTTGTTTGACCGACGTATACAACTGTCCGAAAAACTTCTCAACATCCCTCAATATCTCGGCTCTGGACGTCTTCAGACTAAACCCAATATATCCATTGTAACCTGTTTATTTCTTCTTCCAGCTCAATATTTTTTTCATATGACCTTAAAGTGCGGATGTTGTGTCTTACCAGTTCCAGGTGTGGTCGTGGATGGTAGCGGAATCTCTGTCAAAGATTCTTCGCACTCTACTCTTGTTCAAGAAGTTCAGAAGTTATAAATTACAGAGATCATAAACCCTCAGTATTAGGTCCAAATAACCTGAAACTCGGAATATACATTCCTTATAGGAAATATTTAAACTTGCGGCTCGTATTAAGCTGGCTTACGCACTTTATTTTATAGGCTAATGAAAAGGATATAAATGGCAATTGAAAACAAAGTCGCGGGTATAGCTACTAGGAAATAAAATGACACAAACAGTAAAAGTTAAAACGTACAAATGTAATATATATACCAGTATATCCAAGAATTATCCAGTTCTTGGTATTTTACATAATGGAATATGTAATATTTTAGTGATCTAAAAATAGACGCCTGTTTTAATTTAAATGTGTTCCCGATTGGTAGAATAGATAACCACAAGAAAAGTCGTTCATTTTAATATCAATGATTTATATTGTGGCAAATGTTTTTAAATAAAGTTTTAAGGTAAAAATATAATAGTTACTTTTTTACAAACTACTTTTTGTAAAAATACATTTTGTTAGTTGTATTATATGTATATTATATAATTTTTATTGTTATTGAAAGTGTTTTTAATATGTCTTTGTCATACAAAAAATTACAAAATGATGTCTAGTTAAGCGTTAAGCTTGTTTTTTTAGATCTTTAGTAATAGTAAGTATAAACTAGTAAAGATTTATTCGTAGGCAATAAGTTCTTAAAACTAAAAAAGAAAATGGGTTTATTAATTATTTCACCAATAGAAAGATAAGACTACAACTTGACATGAGCTTAGTTATAACACTAGAAGTGTCTATAAATTACAATGCAAGTGTAACCGCGAAGAACATCTAGTGTACAAAATCAAACTACAACAATAATTAAGTAACTAACAATACACAATCTCAAACGTTTAAAAATGTAAATGTAACATAAGTACAGAGTTTTTTAAATTAGGTTATAAAATAGGGAAATAGATGGCGAATTTCTACTTGCTCGTAGTCTTATGTTTGTTACCTGTGTGTTACCTTAGTCTAAAAAAAATTTAACCTAATATCATGTATTTTTTTATAACTTAAAACATTTAATTTCTTTTTTCTCAGGTCTACGTAGATTATTATCAAATGGAAGTTCGTAGGTGAGGGTGCAAGGCGGGCGTTGCGCCCAGCCTGCGCCCGCCCATGGCATCGATATTTTGTGTCAGGTGAGATTTGCTGTTATTAAATTCAGATACAAATTTCTTATTACATTAATAAGAACTTCTCATATGACAGGAATGTCATGTTTTCAATGTAAGATGTTTATCACGAATTTCACGGAAAAAATAAATTAATTTAAAAGAATATATATACTACTAGTTTTCCGCACGCGGCTTCGCCCGCTTAGAATTCGGTTATATCGTGCGACATGGTAAGCGCGCCGCCACCGCCGCCGCTCCACGCCCCGCCTACCGCCCGATACGCCCCCCCCCCTTTTCCTGTGCACGATTTTTTTTGTCTTTGTCTTAAACAATTGAACAATCTTACATGATTTTATGTTTGACAATAAGGAACTTCCATACAAATTTCGTCCCCTATTTCAACCCCTTCTACCCTTATTTTCGCGATAAAAAGTATCCTTTGTCCTTTTCCAAGTTCAGTTATATCTTCATACCAAATTTCATCAAAATCGGTTCAGTGGTTTAGGCGTGAAAGCGTAACAGACAGACAGAAAGACAGACAGAGTTACTTTCGCATTTATATAATATTAGTAGGGATTTATTAAGTTGTTTGTAGACGTGTTTTAATAAATAATATGTTGGATGATATTGAAGTTTAGAGCGTGCTAATATTTTTTATTTAATTTCATTTAATAATCCACATTTCCGTCCCAATTTCACTGTTCATCGTTTGAATAAAAAATAAAGGTTAATGTTCTGTGGTTAGCGACCCTTCCGTTAGTGTGTTCATATACATTTCCCGAATAAAATATAACTGTGTAGCTACAAAATATACTGTATTCTAAACTAATGTTATTACGAGACAAAATTTATTTCTTTGTTTTTGAAAGATTTTGTATGGATAAAACAGCTTATATTCTTCTCGATTAAAATAATATTTACTTCAAAATATTTGTATATTGTACAAATATGTTCAAACCAAAATATTTTTACACCTTACAAATTGAAAGAAAAGCTCTAAACCTACAGGTGCTCACTACTTATTTGTAACAATGTTTTTAGATTTGTATGATTTGTGGTGTATAATATTAGTTTATAATTTTTTATGATGTTTTTGATGATCTATTGAGAAGGTTAAAGTTGATATATAGGAAAGTATGGATAAAAGTTCAGATTAAAATACCTTTTACAAGAATTTCGGTATTTCTATCGAGTTAACTTATTCCGAAAAAAAAAAAACATTTTATATCCGTTTTTGTCGTTACAAATGTAAGCATTAGTATCTGGTAAATCTAAAATTAAATAACATAGAATGCAGTTTATACATAAATGTTATATTTGTGATGTTACTTTGACATCCTGATTATTGATCAGCTTTGAACATTCATATACATCAGTCCTCAATCTTCTGGCTCAGTAACAATATCGTGTGAGGATCGGTGACCAGGTTTAATTGATTCTTATGCTCGTTATCTTGTCTAGGATCTTGAAGAACATGTTGACTCTCAGTAGCAGATAAAAGTTTACCACTTTGGCTATTATAATTAAAAATGCTAACGTTATGCAATCAGAACCTGGTCTTCCCCTCGCTGTCGATCGCTTTCTTCATAAGTAGAATGGAATATGAAAAATAATTAACTTTTGCCATATATCTTTCGGTTAGGTTAGGTTATTTGGAGGCTCTTGAATGCATTCTTCTATAATTTATAGTAAAACTAACAGCTCACCATGGCTTCGCCCGGGGTATGTATATGTATCTAAACGTTTCTCGTGAATCATTCTATTGGTCAAAACCGCATGAAAATCCGTGCAGTAGTTTTTGAGTTTTAACGTGAACAGACAGACAGACGTGGTGGAGGACTTTGTTTTATAACATGTAGTGATACTGAAGTGAATTCAATAAAAGAAACAAAGATTAAATTTAAGATTACCCACATGTGTAAATTAAGTTTTTAAAATACAACAGCTGAGAGAAACTTTGTCATATTCTAAAACAAATTCATCGCTATCGATAATAACCTAACATACAATAAAATAAAACAAGTATGCTTAATTAAAAAAAATAAAAAAACCCGACTGCGTAAAATACTCTTATTATAAACTAAAAGAATAAAACAATTTACTAGCTTTCATTTGATACCGATATTGCTACAGTGAGAAAAAAAAATTCAACTCCTCCCCCTCATTCCGCCATTTGCGGGCGCCATTTTGAAAATTTATATAGCCTATGTCACTACTACAATTTAGACAAATCCAACGACACCTCATATGTCAAAAACGGTCCAGCTGTTTGGGCTGTAGGGCTTGCCAAAGAAATGAACATACATACATACACTCGAAAAACATAACCCTCCTTCTGTCGTAGTCGGGTAATAAAAAACACTATCAAGTATTGTTACTGATGACAGATCTATTTTAGTGGTGTGAATATTCACTTCAGCACCGGCGGCCGCGATCCCCGCGGGGATATATTTGTATTTGTGCAAATATTTGTTTCTGGTCTAGGTGTAAATCTTATTGGGTTATGCCACCGTGTCTCGGAGAGCACTTAAAGCTGTCAATCCCGGTTGTTATCCACTAACCCATAGAGGAACAGCGTGGTGGATTAAGCTCCAACACTTTTCCTGTATGGAGAAGAGGCCTTTGCCTAAAAGGGGCACGCTTACAGGTGATTCAGTTTAGTTCAATTTAGTATGGTTACTATTAAAAAAATATCATCCTAAAAAGTTATGAACTACTTGAATTTACGGTACGTTAATTATGAAAATATAGTCTTTATATTATTTTGATAAGTAGATACACGCAATCAAAATCAAAATCAAAATCAAAAATAACTTTATTCAAATAGGCCCTACGAGCACTTTCGAATCGTCATTTTACAAAATTAATATTGTAGTTATTATTATTATTTTTTGTAAAAGTAAAGCTACCACGGAATGTAGGAATCGGAATGTAGATTCTACAGAGAAGAATCGGCAAGAAACTCCGCAGTTACTCTTTTGAAAATAATATATAAACTGTGTTTTAGTACAAAATTAGTAACAGCTTGCATGAAATACAGCGCCACTAAGTCCACACGTCTTTATCAGCTAAATAATCCTGGACCGAATAATAAGCTTTATCTATTAACTTTTTCTTAATAAATTCTTTAAATTTATTATGAGACAATTCCAGAATTGTTTGTGGGATTTTATTATACATGCGAATACCATAACCCAGAAAGGAGACGTTTACTTTGCGCAGTCGGAAGCTTGGAGTTACAATTTTGTTGTTCCTTCTAGTGTTTACAGCGCGATTAATACTATTTATTTCAAAACAACGAATATTCTGGTGAATATATATAATATTGTTATAAATATACTGCGACGCAACCTATTATATATAATATATATGTTAATATGTCTACCTTTGGAAAAACATCCCGTAGGGAGACTCGAGCTCCAAGATCGTAAATGCCGCGAATAGCCCTTTTTTGTAAAATAAATACAGTCTCAATATCTGTAGCATTACCCCACAGTAACAGTATCACCAGCTTCTCCTTTTTTCACTTGAAATATGAATTCTGACAAATGTTAAAGTAGGGGTTTAAATAATTTTTCTAATTTTTAAGACCGGTTGGACTATGAGGATTATATAACTAACTTTTTTATCTCACCTCGATGATTGAAATACAAGTAGTGTCAATGTTATGTGTATATTGTCATATATTATTAAGAATGTACTAATTTATTTATACGTATTTAATAAAATACATTCCATATTATATTATGTTATCGTCTAGTAAAAATTCAAACAATATTTCATTTTAAAATTTTAATATAAGAATCTCCGTCCGACGTATTGAATTTTACATGACGTTATATTCGGATTATTGGTTTATTTCACGAGGATATATTGGATTTCGGTTGCCTAATTTATCATTTATCAATACAAGCCTAAGGTATTCTCACAGATATAACAGGTAGTCCAATCATTGTGTTGAATAAACATTGTTTGGTTTTATTTTTTTTGAACGATATTAAAAATTAGAGCATTTTCATTTCGATTGAATATTTTATCATTATTTGTAAATGGTAAGTGAAATAATTATGTTTTGTACATGCAACATAAGTAGTTAAGGTATTAAGGTGGCGACCTTAGTTAAGATCCATGTGATCCACTAGGGCATCTCGGCTACTTAAAAAGTATATAAAATACTCGTAGTAGATGAACAAAAATGTTGCCCTATTAGCACAAAATAGTGTTTTTGTTTTATAATAAACCAGATTTTTTTACATAGTAGAGATTAAAAAAAGAAAAATATTTTAATTGAAATCCTGAAAAAGTTTGTCCTAGCTGTTTACCTGTTTATTTAAGCTCTTGTAGAAGAAAGCTATTACAACTTTACAGATTATTTGTAGAAGAAAAAAAAAAAACAAATTAAATATTAAAACTTTAAAATAATTCCTTGTTGTAGGCCAAAAAAATTAATAATATGTTTTTTCATATTTTTGTTTCGTTCGCACAAAAGTGTAGTTAAAAGAATATAGTTTTGTCATACACCAAATATCGATGAGTATTTTAATAATATAGGTCAAGTATTTAAGCGAGATAGTGCTAGAGAGATTTCATAGTTAAGATGATCAGTACACTAGGTAGCATATGGGTCCGTCACGGTGGCATGCGCCAGCGATCCCGTGGCGTCCTTGTACGACAATGAGGGCACCGCTGGTTTTTAGTGCGGTATTCTGGCACGTGCTGTCGTCTCAGTGAGTCCCACATACCCGTTGCCCTCAGGCGGCGGGATGCGTAAATGCATTTCCCAACGAGAAAAAAAAAAGGTAGCATACGGGTTATGGAAACAAGTTAAGATTACACTCATTCGCCTCGAAGCTAATGTATTAGACTTAAAAAAATTACAAGTTTTCTTTCTTATATTTTAATATTTTTTGTCCACTTAAATTTATGACAAATTCTTCTTTCTTTTAATCAAATTCTTGATTCTATCTTAATGTATTGTGATTATAAAAATATTTTATTAGGTATGTATTTCTTCAATGATAGATTCGTGGCGCACTGGGCGGTTACACTGCTGGTGTGGGCCGTTGTCTTCGAAGTACGCGGACAGCCTTTGACTCCGACTTTAGTACCCTCCTGCCCTACACAATGTATTTGCCTCTCACAGTCACAGGTGAGCTACGAGTAATAACTTGCTTAATTAATTATTTTATAGTATATATTTCTACAAATTTATCTTTTTCGAAATATCAGTAAATTACAAAGAGTAAAGCAAAAAAAAAAAAAAAAAACTAAAATATGATTGCAAATAATGCATGAAAATATTTTCGAACTCATTAAAATATTTTTATAACTTGTAATACATTATAATAATATTTTTATACAGAATAAAATTTATTTTATAAATTAACTTTATTATAAAGTAATGAATTACGATTTTCTTAATGCATTCATTCAATAATAATTACTTTCCCAGATAACATTATTTTTTATGAGGATCATTACGTTTGTGTCATGGTTGACTACATCTGGTGTCCCTCGTAGAAATAAAGACGACCCTTCAATTCTCTGGGCCTTTTAAATTTGATAATTTCAAGTTTATTAATTTTTTTTTTATAGTAATTTTTACTTTCATTTTTCTTTTCGTATGGAAGTTTAAGGAAGAAGTTAAAATGTTACATTTGTCTATGTTTTCTCGATGAAAGTAAAAATGAAATAGTAAATTTTTAAATAACTATATTTAAGGGTTATTTTATTACGATGAAACTGTATCTGTTGTGGCAAATTAATCACAACTGGTTCTTTATTATATTTATTAAAGCTTTTAGTAAAATTGGCTTTAAAACTAATTTAACATACATTCAATTTATGAAACCACCACAATATATACGGGTGAGTATCAGCAATATATTGAATTAAACGGGTACAGATTATATTATAAATTGTATCGTATAATACGCAAATGAAATTGATATTGGTTATTTGCGAAGATTAAGTTTGGAACAATTCAATCAAAATATGGGCATGCGACTGTGAGCGCCAAGGGGATATCCGGCGGAGGATTAATTTTATTGACAAAGCAAACAACGCCAATCACTTCAATTGTGACGCGGGATTGATCGTTAATTTTATATACATATATAAAATAATAAATACAAACATTCCATATTTTTTTCAAATAATTAACTTATTGATTTAATCTCATCTTGCATAAAATGGCGCAAGTTTTCACATTATCATGTATATAAATAATAAATAATAAATATAAATAAATATTAACCAACAATCACACCACGTTAACCTAGCCCCGTGCTAAGTTCGTAAGAACTTGTGTTACAGGTACTAGGAACGGAAATAAATTTAAGATATAGATACATATATACATAAATACACATCCATGACCCGGTGCAGACATCTATATTTGTCATACAAATTATCTGCACCTGGCGGGATTCGAACCCGCGACCGCTGCGTAAAGTGTTCAGTTGCCTGACCACTCGACCAGCCGGCCGTCATATGAAAAAAGATACTTAACGATGATTCACATTACATCGTACTGGATCTGGTCAAGCGTCTACAGGCCACTTTTGTATTAGCTTAGTCATATTAAATTGGCTTAAGTTAATGACCTGGCTAACATAAAGTTAGTGTGCGGTGCCGAAATGTTAATAGGAATGTATTGCGATGAGACCATGTTCTATGGACCCGTTTTATCGTTCTATACAATGTGTTTGAAGACCACAAGTGTCAAAATTTAAAAACGTTTTATATATTGTTCTGTATAACTGTATCTGTAATACTGTAATAATCTGGAAAAAATTTAAACTCACTGTAGATCAAATCGTGCAAAATGTCTTTATAATAATAAGCGATAAATGGCTGAAAATATTTAAGTAATTAATTAAATTAAATATTTGTTTCAGGTTGTTTGCAACAGTGCAACGTTACGCGGGGTGCCGTCAGCTCTCAGCGCGAGTGTTATGCAACTGTCGCTTTCACGCGCTGATTTACGAGTTCTTAGATCGGATGCATTTGCTCATTTAAGACAGCTGCGTCGCCTTTCGCTCGACGCTTGTAATCTCACCCGTATTAGGCCTTTCGCATTCCGAGGTCTGCCTCGTCTAAACGAGCTATATATACAACATACACCTCTAGCAACAGTCGATGCGTTTGCATTTGCCGCTCTCCAAAATATATCTTCGATCGTTTTGACTCATAACAGAATAGCTCAAATAGAAGGTTATGCATTTGCCGGAACAAATTTTATAAAACTTATTTCCTTAAGAAACAATCCTATAAAGCGTATTTTAGCACATGCATTTTCTGGTCTTAAGGATGTAACGCGGATAGAACTTCCGTCCGGAATAAGATCTATCGAAGCACAAGCATTTGCAGGATTAGAAGGAGTCGGAGTATTAGAACTAGCTTACATGGACCTGCCGGCACTTTTACCTGATACTTTTTTTGGTCTGACTCGTGTCGGTCGTCTAGCGCTTAGAGAGTCCGATCTAGGTGTCATCAAGGTGGGCGCTTTTGAAGGGTTGCGACGTGTCGATACACTAGAAATGTGTAATAATAAAATTGACGGTATCGAAGAACTTTCACTGATACAAAATAATAGCGTCCATACTTTTAAATTAACCGGTAATCACATGCTGGAGACCCCAGAGGCAGTTGTGCTTGAAGTGGAAAACATCGTGATTCGCGGTAATCATCTGCCGTGCGAATGTGGGCGTGATCCTCTTGCGAATCCTTTAGCATTGACATCGGACTTTGTAAATGAAAATCTGTGTATATCCCCGCTTAAAGTACGTGGGCGAAGCTTAGCGAGTGCGGCGGGTGCGGCGTGTCGTGGCGAGGGCGGCGGAAGCGCGCGAGCCCGCGCCGCGGCCGGTGCCAGTCCTGCTGGGCACGCTCTCGCTCCACGCCTTGCATTTACGTTGGCATCATTCACTTTTCTTGCAAATAGCTAACCGCCCTCAGTGTTCAAATATCTTTATTGTGTATTGTATGTGTCTGTAAATATTGTAACATAAGTGAGTATAAATGCGATATTTTACATTGAATGGGTCCGTTCATTCAGTATACGTTGGACCATGAATAAAATTTGCCTTTTGATAATGTGTTTCATTTAGCTTTTTTTCTTTCGAATTCTACCATAATTATTAACTCTTGTTCAAAATATATTTACAGTTTTAATATAAATATTTAATAAATGGCTAAACTATTAATATCACACTTTATCAAATAAGCTTGTGATTAATTGTGGATAAATCCAATGAGCTTTAATAAAAGCAAAATATATCTAAATTTTACTCTGAGTTTAAAATAGCTTTTATCTGCATTTCTAGTCAATTAGTAGACGACATCAGATAGAGGCTGATTAATGTCGCAACGTCGGCGTCGCACCGAATAGAACTCTCATGCATCTAACGACTAGCTGAATATATAATCTATTCTTATCCTTAATTTAAATGTCGGAACTAATACGAGGGAACTATAAAGAAAGTTATAATAATACTGAAAAAAGCAAATAGTAGTTAGCTTTGAATATTAAATTAGATAACAGTTCTTAATCTATTTATGTATGTACACATACTGATATATACAGTTAAAGAGAGAACGCTTATATTTTTCTTTTTTCCTTTATATGAGTCTAAGAGGATTTACAATATTAGCATGGTATAGCTATAATTTATAATAATAGATAATCACCGGCGGATGCCAGGTCGAGTAGAATCTTCGCATTAATAGTTTAAATTAAACTATACTTTCACAAACAGTTTGATCAAATTAATGAATTAATTATAGTAATAATAACAAAAATTTAAAAAAAATGATATATGTTTTATTTCGTAGGATATTAAAGAAATGTATTATTTCAAAAATTATATTACACTCTACGGTACTCAATGAATACTCTATCCCGAGTGTAAGTGTATGCAAAAAATAGTACATTAACTGAAGTGAAATTAATTATCCAGCGAATGCAAGAGTGTATCATTTCTTTACTTATCTGAGAGTAGAATAATAATTTTTTTAATGTTGTCTGCTATGAGGCTTGTTAAAAACTCACTACATTTAAAACTGTCATTCGCACTATGGATTAAAATTCAATAAGCGTGTCATTTTTTAATCATATTATTTTATGAATTATTTATTATACGTAAAATATTGCTCTTTCTTTGGACTCTCTTTAAACGAATAAGATTTAATTTTAGTTTTACTTCTAACTGACAACTCTTATACCTAACATATATATTTTAATTTTTCAAATTATGTATTTATTACTATTATTTAATAACTGTAATTGTTTATTTTCTAAATATCAAAATTAGGAGAATGTAATTTTAAATATTGGTCATTTGTCGAACAGTCAATGTTAAACATACATATATAAATATTCTATTGATTTCGTATTGAATTTATGTATTCACCAATGATCAAAGACTTTATTAGTTAAAAAAAATTAGTGTTTATGTGTAACATAATTTATTTTATTAATGCATTAAAATTAATGTGTTAAAATCGACTCGCTGTCAGGACTGGACTTCCGTCTATATCAAGACACATTTTACTTAGTCTATTAGGCTTTAGTTTAAAATAAAATCAATATAGGATTATTCTTGTTATTTCATTTTTTTTAAATATGTAATATCAAAGTTATGTGACAACTTTTACGTAAAATGAGTAAGTGACGTATGTCTAATGGCCTGATGAATTCAGTTTTAATGTATCCAGTACTTTTACTATCGAAATTGAAAACTTTGGCTCAGAGTATATAACTTCTTGTTCCTAACTTGTCAACTTTGGATGGTATCAGAATTGCGGCGGACTTGATTAATTATATTCTTTATTGCACTTTAAAAAAAATATCACAATACAAAGTTACAATGGAAGTTAGCAAGGGCGAACTTATCTCTAAAAGAGATTTCTACCAGTCTACCCATGGTGGTGAGAGATGATGTTAACGCGGGGCACAGTAGTGCAAAAGAAAAGAAAAGAGGCAAACAACAGCCAAAATATATTGTATAGTATATATTCAACATACATATATGTGATAAAATATAAATATACACTCATACATATATACATAAATACATACATACATACATACATACATACATACATACATACATACATACATACATACATACAAACGTACATACACATAGATATACATACCAACAAACATATACATACATATATCACAAATTCACATTGTACGTTTTAAAGATTAGGAGTAACTTTGGTAAGAAGATGATTCTTCAACCTGTCCTTGAAAGTGCACAATGACGTGCTTTGTTGAATGACTTTTGGGAGCTCATTCCAAAGGGTTGCAGCACGCACAGTAAAAGAATTATGTAAAAAGTTGGTGTTATACTTGGGGACTTCAAGCATTGTTGTAATGCAAGACCGCCTAGAGCGAGTTGGGAAAGGAAGTAGTTTAAAACGGGACCTGAGGTAAGGGGGTGAGTTGATTGTATTATCTAACATTTGCTCAGAAGTATTTAACAGTAGTGAATTAAGAACTTTACTATGCATTTATCCGTCCTTCAAAAGCGCACAAGATATAAATAAAAAGTGTGCTACGTCGACGTATATCAAATTATTTATGAAAGAATTCTTTTATCTATAGACTACTAGCAAACCCGGCGAACTCCGTTTCGCCACCAACTTATTTTCGTGAGGGATACTCACACCACGTACTGCCGCCATGCAAAACCATATTGGTTTGTAGTACATGCTATGTATCAGAGATGGCACTGTATGTGAAAAATGATTTTCCCTGTTTTCCTGCTTTTCTGTTGAAAATTTTCCTGAATTTAGTTTGCTATAAAGCTCACGGAGCCCGAGACCTTTCCAACGAATGCAAAACCGTGGAAATCGGTTCGTGCGTTCTGGAATTATAGCGTCAGGAAGGAAAACCCGACTTATTTTTATAGTATAGATTAAGTGTGTTTAATAAAACTTTCACTCGTTTTAATATATGCTGTTTGTTCTAAGCCTACCATGCATCATTTAAAATGATTTCTTGAAAACTTTTACCACTACTACATGTTCGACTTGAAAGTTACTCACAGATAAATATAAATCTAAACTAACATAAATAGTTTTTATTCATACATGACATCGATTTTTAAATATATTTACAACTTGAACATTGATGAAAATTCACCGATTATTGTGCAGTTTTTGAAACGTGACTAAATAAATCATTCAGTTCTTTTATGTACTTATGTATGTTATATAAACTAGAAAAAAACATTATTAGATTAGGGATGTTTATGATATCGGAAAACGTAAATTTTCGTGATCACAACATATTTTGATACAATATCTCCCTTTAATTTATATAAGAAAATAGTGATAAATTTTTCCCGTTGCACCGAATCAGTATAATCAGGACTTTTATAGCTCAATTAACTTGCATATTGACAGAAATCATATAATTGATTTACTGATTAATTGAGTGTCACATTCGTACGTGTTGGAAGAGCTCGTCACGCGTTCATTAGTGATATATTGATCGAGAATACGAGCGCTCTTACACATAGCCCTACTTATGTTCTACACTAATAAGCAACTGTAACTCTATAGTACTTGTAAATTGAAATAAACAATTAAAATAGAACCATTTTCTTAGAAATTCTTTTTCTATTATACATATATATTTATACATTAAAATTAGTAATTCATATATTGAATTATAAAAAGTAAAAATGACAACTTTTTTAAGATTGTATACATTATTTACATTACAAAAGACAAACTTTAATTATTACGACTTTAATAAAAACTTCAAACTTGGAGTACGTAAATCCCTTATGCCTTTGTAAATAAAAGAAAAATTTGTTTACCGTCTTTTGTGAGCGACGTGATACAATTTGAATACATTTTTTGTTTTATTGTATATATATTTTATTTACTTCAATCACGTTCATTCACTTTCAAGTAATTTTAAGACGTATTTTGAATTTATTTATTTCGAAATGTTTTTACATTGTTAAATGAGACGTGCTAAGTAGGTCTGTTAGGGCTTTGATAGCACAAATGAAGTTCCGTCACCTGCAACTGATAGTAACAACAGGGACAAATAGCGGTGTAAATAAAACAGATCGTGATATTATGCTACGTTTATTACAAGACTTGATGTAGACATTTTTATACATTTTATTGAATTATACTCGTTTCTTAATTTTTTTATTATCTTTCATTATTTTATCAACGTTGAAACGTTAGAATCAGAATTGGATTCCTCGCTGTCCTAAGTTAACGACATAAAGTTACGCTCAAGGTTATTAAAGCTTAGAAAAAAGAAATTATATATATATATATATATATATATATATATATATATATATATATATATATATATATACAGGATGACTGGTGAGTCCCTATCAATATTTAAGGAGAATACTCGGTATCATGATTCTCATTCTAATTATGTAAAAAAAATTGGTACTTAATTTTTGACCAAATTTTCATAAATTTCAATTGAAATAAATGAAGCGTTAACACTTTTCCAGTCATGCCGGGGCGGCGCGTGCACAGTCGTTGTACTGTGCCGCTTGTTCACACCTAACAATTGCCAAAGTTCACATCATTTACCTAGTTAACAAATTTGTTGTTTAAACGAGTAAAATATCTTAGTATTTTTGCCTATCCTAAGCCAGGATTAAAGTATTAAGGAGGACTGGATCATGCTTGTTTATCCTGCTACCCTGTTAAAACGTGGCGGCGTTTGGACGTAGGTAAACTACCTGTTTTGTGTCGAAATTGAAGCTAGCTGCTAGGGTGTCCAGACGATGCGTAAATAATTAGATAATTGTTGAGTAACTTTACTAAAAAGTTTATTAATATTTATAGGAACTCACCATTCATTCAATATAAATATACGAATAAGATAAAATAAAAATAAGTTTTTATTTACCTTTTTATTGATATCTTGTCTTTAATTAAGTTATTATAACATTCTTATAAATTAATGTGACAAAATAATCAGAATACAAGGTATAAAGCAGTATAGTTATCTTCACAATAAATAAACAGTAAACCAGAACATTTCGGGTCAGACTAATCGCCTTAGGTGTAACAATCGGATGTTTTCAACGCTAACCAATTAATTTAGACTGATGACGTTAAGTGCTCTATGGGTGGGGTACATAAATATAACGTCGAATATATGCATTGCAATGTATTGTTACTGATAATTATTAAAATAATCATAAAACAAACGATTAATAAAACAACTGATCGGCCATTACATTACATGAACATTATACATATTATACGTATTGTACAAAAGCCTCTTTCATAACATAAAATCAAACTACAATACTGTTATTTGTTATAACGTTGTACCAAAATGTTTGATGGAAAACCTATCCGATCGCTATAATTGGATTAAATTCTAAATTCTGTTATTTGACATTAGCTTAACGCTTCATATAATAAATACGAAGCGGCTTAAATAATATACTAGGTGTATCACTCGTTTTTACGAGTATTGACGTTTATGATTTGTTTTTAATTTACGAATGAAAAAGTATTCGACAAAATAAAATTACTAATCTATACTATACTAATCTATACTAAGATATACATCCAAATGCATTTAAATTTCTTTTCAATACTTTTTATTTGAATAGTGCAAAATTAACATAAATTTTTTCTCTACGGATTCGTAAAATATAAGCAAGAAACTTCATGATAATGTTTTATGTTTTTGAGCGATTATTATTTATGTAATTATATTATATTAAAAAAAATTGTGAAGTCATAAAACTACTTACCCATTTGAGGGTAAACTTTAACCTTGAATTACTTAAAACGAGTCGACTTGGCGAAAAATCATATAATACCTTTTTTCAAGATTTTTCAATTTCCTATAAGAACAGGTTTTGGTTTCTACAATTTACTGATTCAAACAAAACATGAAAAACAAAACATGAAAAAATTTCAAACAAAAAAATCTCATGTTGTTTAAATGGGAAATCAAAAATCACGAAGCACCATATTTATTTAACTCTTTATTATACGTACAGAAAATTACAAAAAAAATACAAGTCCTTGAAATGAATGTATAAAGAGTTTGCTTATCCCTATAAGAGATTTCTGCCAGCACACCCGAAAAGGAATCATCTTAGACATAAATCAGATAAGGTAGACGTACAATTACACACAAAAAAAAAACAAAGTAAACTTAATGAAAATGAACTACATTATCAAACAAAATTATGGGCGAAGAAAATGTAGAACATACTATACTTATTCATATCTAATATGTATACACTAGACATACTCGTAATATATAACATACATATACATTACATAAATTGTTACTTAAATACAAAATTAAATATATAAATACATATTTATATACTATAAAATATCATGTCAAAGACAAAAAATGCTCTTTTAACTTTTTTTTTTAAGATATTCATAGATTTACTGGTGCGAATCGATGATGGTAACGAATTCTACAACCTAGCTGCATGGACGGTATACGAGTAGGAGTAAAACTTAGAAGAGTGTGATGGAATTTGCAGGAGGAGTTGAACATTGGATCGACATGAGGAACCAGGAGGATGTAAAAATTTAAAACGCTCGCGTAGATAGTTGGGAGACAATGGATTGAACAGGATATTATAAAGGAGACAAAGGAATATTAAAAATAAGAGCTGACGTTTTCAAAGGTTTATTTTTTCGTCATCTAGAACAATATTTTCATGGTAATTAGAAAAAATTAAAAGTTTTTTTTTCGCCCATCCTTATTATATATGTGATCCAAAAAACCAACGCAAAGCATAACAACCTGCAACGTTAACTTTTAAACACTGTATCAGCCTCTTCTTCATATATAAGAAGGGTTGGAACTTAATCTACTACGCTGCTCCACTGCGGGTTGGCGGATAATTTCCTTACCATGGGTATCAGGTGTCTATGATAAAAACCACGACCGACTGATTTATATGCTCTCCGAGGCACAGTGAGGAGACCCACAAGGACATAAACCCAGACCGGAAACAAATATTTCTACAAATAGAAATATCTGTCCCGTGCAGGAATCGAACCCGCGACCGCCGACGCGCGGCGTTGAGGCTACTACTCGCAACACCACACCAGACCAGTCGTTTTTTACCTCTATAAGTATTTATAATACTAATCGTCCACTTTAATTGGAAATTATTTTTCAAACTCTCAATGCAATTACCCGAGCAAAATGGACGGCTTCGATTTGGAATACATATAATATTATATTTTTTATATAATTTATGTTTTTTTATACTGTATTGTGATCATTTGCGGATCTCGGTGTAAACGGAATACTTTTACTACAAACACTTACTGTAAATAAAGTACTTGTAATTTAAATACAACGAAGCGAATTTTTTTTTACTAATTACTGCTGTCTTAACATGATGCATCCAATTACTCTCTCGAATGAAAAACAACGTTCACTTATCCGTTAAGATCTTTCACCATATAGTGTTATCCACAAGAACGCTTTTAGTTATAATTAGTACCTACAATAAACATAATTATGTTTGTATATTGCAGATGTATATTGCTATTTTGTATTTATTATAAAAATATATAAGTGCAATTATCGTCAAGCATAAATTATAATTTTTCTTAATTTATCCATATCTACTTAGGTGTTTTACTATTTTTGATTAAGTTATGGTTTTATTATTTATTTTAAGAAAGGGTTACTTTTATTACATTTTATTAGATACTAAAATTTTAAAAGTATCGTGAAGTGTCTTACATTGTGAGATTTTTACTACATTAGAATAATGTGTAATGATTTATTTATTTATTGATGATGTATTTTATAAGTAACTAATTCAAAACTGTAAAAACTAACATGAAAGAAAAACAAATGCGTTATAATATATTATTATATTCTAACATTGTGTTCAGCTCATGATTTCAGTGGAACACCGTACTCATCTGACCCGTAACGAACATGACTTCCCAATTTATATACCAATGTATTATTATTATGGAGGATTTATACAGCAATTTTCGGCATAGCGTTAAAAATATAAAAATCTTAAAATAATATGAATATTATTTATTTTTGTAAGATCGTTTTTTCTGACTGACTATATGAGACTGTTAAATATATTTTTTACAGGACTGTAGAACGTTCACCATTAGAAATTATTTCTACATGTTATAAATGTTCCTGATGAACAGTGAAGACGAGGCCCTTTAAATATACAAAAATATGGAATTGTAATTAAAAAAAAAAAAACTGTTTTGGTTTTGGCTCGAGATTCGTCTAGTTGTACAGAATTTTTTATACGTCGTGTTTCTTTATAACCCTTCTTTGTTTACAGTGATAGAGATACTAGTAATACGACTAAATGCTACTGAAGTTGAGTAATTTTCAGTTATGTTTCATTTAATTATTTATTTTCTTAATTTACTTTACTGTTATGGGACCCATAAAGTATTTGGTATTGTATTAGAATCCGAGAAATTGATAATATTTTTTTTAATATATAATATTATATATAAATTATTCATTCAGTCGGACGTTATAAGATTATTGATGTTATCAGAAGTCTAAAAATAAAAATGTTCAATAGCACCGTAACTTACACTTGCTGTCGTTTCTTTATTCCGTTCTTTATAACCAGCTGTGTAGAAATATATGAAAGATTGAAAAATATATATAAAAATGTTTAATCTATATTTTACTTTGATGTAACTTAAAAAAAAAAAGAGTAATAAATAAGATGGTTAAAAACTGATATCATTTATTTCGCAAAAGCAATAATATTTTTACTAAAGTAAATAACTGGTCGAGTTTTCAAAACTTGTTACTATTAGTTTATTTAAATAAATATAGACCAGTAATGATTTGAGTTGAAATGTTTTTAACGTATAAGAAAATATCTTTAGTAAAAAATATTGAAAATACAATTTTCCAGCCAAATATTGTAGCTTTCGATTTGGTACAGCGAACAACCTCAACTTGGTTTTGTATAGTTTTTTTGTTATGAGATCTCTTTATATTTATTTTAGTTTTATTTTATTTTATTTTAATAAGGTTCACCAGCAGTTGTTGCAATGTATATACTAAACATAATAAAGTTAAACAATGGCTTATTGGATAGTGAACACAGTAAATTATATAAAGTATAAAGTAAGCATACAATTTAAATTTAGTCACAAATATTGAATCGTTTTTTTTTAGTCTGATAAAGTGAAAAAAGCAGAGTACTCATATAATATATATATATATATATATATATATATATATACACAGAATACTTATACCTTAGAGCTTAGTAATTAAAATCATAAACTTTCCTTCAAAAAATATGTGGCGAATCGCAAAAGACCACTGCACCCATTGAGTAACCTATTCGATATAGTGGAGTGTGGTACAACTTAATGTTACAGAGAGCGGAGTAATTGTTCCTTACGAAACTAAGACTGAAAATTTGAGGATTTTATATCAGTTATGATCATTTAAGTGATATTCTTCCACAAGTACAAATTAATCCAACCGCATTCTTAAGTAAGACACTCTATATCTGTAATATATAAAACATACTTTGACGAGGGTTTCATTTATTTTTCATTCATAAATTAATAAAAATCAATTTGTATCAATGATAGCGATTCGAGTGGTCCCCGACTCGTGGTGAGTATCGTAATGGAATACGTTTTGATCAATTATACTCTTAAAAATATGTCTCTGATTAGTTATATTATTCAAGACAGTTTTATACTATTCCTATACGATGTTTTCACATCGACGTTAGTCAAGTAAAGTTTCAGTAGCTCTGTCTGTTAAGGCTCTTCGACCGTAGCTACTTCGTTATATGTACTCGTATATACATATCGAATGATAAAATTTATGCTACTAGCTTTGGCTCTTGTACACGGATAAATCAAAATTTGTAAGTTTTGAGTATTTTTATTAAAGTACATTCAGAGACTTTTTAAGCGTCTTGTTTTATTGGCTTTGTGTAATCCTATTATTTTATATTAGTAGAGTACTTAGTCAATATTTAATGTATACGTTACTTATACCGTGCTATAATATTTCACAGAATGTTTATAAAGTTTCATAACGGAGTATAAACTGCTTTTTAACTTAAAGAAAATTGATTTTTTTATTGCATGTAATTAATTTGATTGATTCATTACTATTCCTGTTAAATAAATTATTTAAAATATTTCTAAAATACAATAATTATATTTTGTTTCAAAGTACTTATTCAATATAGGATAAAATTTTTATCTTTATTTTTTTAAGGCAGGTTTGACGACATTTATATTCACGAGGTTTACCGTAATTAGTAAGTAAACTAAAGTAAAAATATTTTAATCATAAGTTGAAAAAATTGCAACATTTTATTATAAAACTTTTTGAATAGAAAAATTTTCTTCACTAATTACAGTTTGGCCGCGTTTCAGTATTATACCGCAAAGCAAACCACGCAATACTTTTCTTCTTTGGTAGCAAAGGGAAGATTTTTGATTTAGCTTTAAATTCTGAAATGTAGGTTGAGCTGAAAATTAATGGGGTCACTTTATGCTAGATGAAATATTTTATCAGTCTTTGCTCGTCTTATTGCTCAAGTGTTGAATAAACAACGGGGCATTAGATGAAGTACCAACCTACCAAGATGCGGATGTATTATGATTTTAATATATTGATTAAATTTTACTATAAATATACTTAAACAGCTACGAAAGTATTATACTAATAAAATAAAAATATTTCAAGTTATTATACAATATACGACGGCCGGCTGGTCGAGTGGTCAGACAACTGGACACTTTACGCAGCGGTCGCGGGTTCGAATCCCGCCAGGTGCAGATAATCTGTATGACGAATATAGATGTCTGCACCGGGTCATGGATGTTTATTTATGTAGATATGTCTTTATATCTTAAATTTATTTCCGTTCCTAGTACCTGTAACACAAGTTCTTACGAACTTACCACGGGGCGAGGTTAACGTGGTGTGATTGTTGGTTAAAAAAAAAATATATATATATATATATATATATATATATATATATATATATATATATATTAATAATTTTCATTTGGTATACGTATATTTTAAATAACTTTCTAACACTTTGACTTGTAAATGTTTCTCTATTAATATATTTTCATTACAGAAGAGGCACATAATGAAATAAAATTAACGAGTGATTTTTCGAACTTAAAATATCTCTGTTTATCCTATATTGCACTTGTTATACAATGTATACATACACATATTAAAAAAAGACTATTTTTATACTAATGATACTCTTAATGCCATTTTTGTTATTTAAACTAGTAAAAATACTGTTTAAAAAAGTTCTGTCTTGGACGTCCGTGTGTCTGTATGTGCGGATCCTGTATGTGGTCACGATAACGACTGAAAGACTTCACTAATCGAGTTATTTTTTTTCTTACGTTTTAGTATAGTTAGAAATAGAATCCTATTTCATTTCACGGTCTAATTCGATGTTGTTTAGTTGTTACAAGCTTTTACTTAGTTTCACCTGTCCCGATTTTTGCCATCAAATCTTGCAAATTAAATTTTATCCACTTTCCGGTTACCGATTGACCTTAAATTTTGCGTACATATGTAAATGGCGTGACATTGCAATATTATGATGACATGGTGCTGATCTGATGATGGAGCTGGGAGGTGGCCATAGGATCTTCGCAATGAAATGACTCAAAACTTATCGAGTTTGGGCTCGTTTGAATCGCCTTGACGAATGGTTTGTATTTCAATGGTAACTAGGGTCTGATGATGGAGTTAGAAGGTGGTCAAAGAAATTATGTAATGAAACAACGCAACCCCATCTAGTTTCGGCTCGCTTTATCCGTCTTGATGAGTAATTTGGTGCAATATGGTAACTAGTGTCTGATGATGGAGCTGAAAGATGGCCATAGGAACTCAGCACTTAAATAACATAACCCCATCGAGTATGGGCTCGTTCGATTCTTCTTGACGAGTACTTTGGCGCTAGATGGTTGGATCTGATGAAGGAGCTGTGGCCATAGGAACTCACTAATTAAGTGACACAACCACCCCGAGTTACATTCGTCTTAATGGGTGGACCGTTTTTGATGGTTGGTGAGTGGTGGTGGTTTGGTGGAAGTGAATATGCGACCCCACCTTTGGGAAATAAAGTTAGTTTGTTCCGTTTGTTATGATTGTGGATTCTCTCTTTGATCGAGGACGGAATGGTATGATGGTGTATAAACATGTCAACGTTGTGCCTCAGGGTACCAGGGCGAACCCTGTTGTACTAAATCCCTTATCACCCTACAATGGCCCTCTGGCGGATAGACCCTTTTTGTCCTATACTCGTGGGAACAACATGAACAAAAAAGAAACAATTACACAAAGAAAGAGACGCTTAGAGAAAGCAGAATTGAAGCGACAGGAGAAAATTGTTAGTGATAGCGATGTCCTCAAGCTACATCGCTTGAAAAAAAATAGTTTAGCAGTAGCTAAATAAAGAGAAAACCAATCGTTAGAACAACGTACTCTCAGGATAGATAACGTTAGAATACGTACACAAGAGAGAAGTAAAAATGAATCACTAGAAAAACACCTGGCCAGAATCGAAAGGAACAGAATGCTCAGGCAAGCAAGTCAGTTAACACAGACGACAGAGGAACGCACTGTAACAGCATTGAATGAACGCCAGAAAAAGACTAATCAGAGGAATATACAACGTGGTAGCGTTGAGTACTTTATAACGCGATAAATACCTTTTGCGATAAAGTGTGTGATATTTGCACGAAAAGATATTATCCCCACCAATTGACCAAATATAAAATTAGTGTAACATCTCTAACTTAACTTGCACGAGAGTTACGCCAAACTAGGGAAGAATTGATTCTGTGTTACCTATGTAACACTTACGTAAGTAAAAGTAACACGTCCGTACCTCCTTCTAAGGTATATTGGAACAGTATGAAACCTGGGCCTATACCTGACGTTATACTACGACTGTTCCAAACTGAAAAGCGCCTCCTTTCTTGAATAATATCATTTTTAAAAATAGTAAAATTTTACGGCTTATTTGAACAATATGAATTTCATGACCAAAAGCAGTACTTTTTGCCCAAGGTCTTTTCGAGATAACTAAAAAGCTCATCGGTTCGCGTAGATTTTGCTAATAATGGCATTCACATTATACAGCCTAAATCAGTTCAGTTTCCTGCTAAATCTAATCCCCCTCCCGATTGACTTGTCTTGGGCTTCAACTGTGCACAAAATGCAGGGAACTACTGTAGATCATGCTGTTATTTATCTTGGTTCCAAATTGTTTGCTTCATTTCAAGTGGGTCAAGCTTATATGGGTTTAAGTCGAGTTTGGACTTTAGCGGGTCTTCAAATCGAAGAACTTGACTGCTCTAAGTTGACTTCAAAGAAAATTTGTAATATCAACGCATTAAATGAAATTTAATTTTTCATTCTCAACATTCTATCTGAATGAGAAATATTACAAATGCCATCAAAAACATAACTTGTAAAAAGAAACCAAGTCTCGCAACTCACTTCTTCTTCCGTAAAAAGTTGTGAGATCCATGTAATACCAAGTCGGCTAATTTATTCAAACCCTACTTAAGGGTTCTTCTGTTTTAAGTTATTACGTTAGTAGCTAACCTAACAACATCGTATAGTGATCATATCAATATTAAAAATCTTTGATGTTTTAAATAAATAGACTGACTTGGCAATCGCACTAAACAATCTAATTTAATATAATATTCCTATGTGTTACTTCTTAGATACATTGTTTTCATGCGATTGCCAAGTCAATCTATTTATTTAAAACATCAAAGATTTTTAATATTGATATGATCACTATACGATGTTGTTAGGTTAGCTACTAACGTAATAACTTAAAACAGAAGAACCCTTAAGTAGGGTTTGAATAAATTAGCCGACTTGGTATAACATGGATCTCACAACTTTTTACGGAAGAAGAAGTGAGTTGCGAGACTTGGTTTCTTTTTACAAGTTATGTTTTTGATGGCATCTCATTTCTTTTTGTAGACAGTCCTACTTATTTTCCTTTCCGGTGTCTTCTACTTCTTTAATATCAACAACGTATTTTCTTAAAGCCTTCGCTAGGTCTAATGAGCTTCTCTTATTTTTGTAGATATTCTTCCTCTTTTTCTTTTCCTATACGATACAGATATATAATTTGATTGTCATGTCATACATATTGTGATCTCAAGTTGACAACTTGAAATACTTGACAAGAGAGATGAATGAAGTATGTTTAGCCGGAAACAGTGTTGTTAGATTGCTGTCGATTTTTTACACCTAAACTTCCATAAAAATAAACTTTTAAAAAATATTTTAAAAAGTGAATGTATACTTATGTACGTACGTAAAAAGTTAAACTTATAATAAGACGATGCACCGAGTTAATGGTTGGTGCGCGCCATCTGAAAACAGACCCTGAAAACCCACTAAAACAAAGTACTCGTCAAGACGAATCAAAGGAGGCGAAACTCGATTGGGGTGCGTCGTTTTATTACAGAGTTCCTATGACCACCTTCTAGCTACATCATCAAACCCTGGTTACCATTGAAAGACAAACTACTCGTCTAGAGGATTCAAACGAGCCCGAACTCGATGAGGCTGTGTCGTTTCATTGCGAAGTTCTTATGACTGCGTTCCAACTCCATTATCAGATTAGACCCTGGTAACTATCTAAAAACAAATTACACGTCAAGACAAATCAAACGAGCCAAAATTCGATGGGGTTGCGACGTTTTATTACAGAGTTCCTATGATCACCTTCCAGCTCCATCATCAGACCCTGGTTACCTTTGAAAGAAAAACTACTCGTCAAGACAATTCAATCGAGCCCGAACTCGATGGGGTTGCGTCGTTTCATTATAGAGTTCCTACGAGCACCTTTCAGCTCCATCACCAGACCCTGGTTACCATGAAAGACAAACTACTCGTCAAGATGATCCAAACGAGCCCGAACTCGATGATGTTTTGTCGTTTCATTGCGAAGTACCTTTGCCTGCCTTCTAGCTCCATCAACAGATCAGACCCCGGTAGCCATCTTAAAATTAAGTACTCATCACGACAAATCAAACGAGCCAAAATTCGATGGGGTTGCGACGTTTTATTACAGAGTTCCTATGACCACCTTCCAGCTCCATCATCAGACCCTGGTTAGCATTGGAAGATAAATTACTCGTCAAGACGATTCAAACGAGCCCGAACTCGATGAGGTTGTGTTGTTTTATTGCAAAGTTCCTATTGCCACCTCTCAGCTCCATCATCAGATCAAACCCTGGTAACCGTCTTGAAACAAAATACTTGTCAAGCCGAATTAAACGAGCTGAAACTCGATGGGGGTTGCATCGTTTCATTACTGACTTCCTTTGACCACCTTTTAGCTACATCATCCGACCCTGGTTACCATTGAAAGATAAACTACTGGTCAAGAGGATTGAAACGAGCCCGAACTCGATGAGGTTGTTTAGTTTCATTGCGAAGTTCCTATGGCCACCTTACAGCTCCATCATCCGATCAAACCCTGGTAACCATCTAAAAACAAAGTACTCGTCAAGGCGAATAAAACGAGCTGAAACTCGATGGGGTTGCGTAGTTTTCATTAGGGTGTTCCTATTACCACATTCCAGCTCCATCACCAGACCCTGGTTACCATTGAAAGACAAACTACTCATCAAGACGATCCAAACGAGCTTGAACTCGATGAGTTTGTGTCGTTTCATTGCGAAGTTCCTATAGCCACCTTCCAGCTCTATTATCAGATCAGACCCTGGTAACTATTTCAAAACAAAGTATTCGTTAAGACGAACCAAACAAGCCAAAACTCGATGGGGTTGCGTCGTTTCATTACTGAGTTCCTATGACCACATTTCAACTTCATCACCAGACTCTGGTTACCATTGAAAGACAAACTTACTCGTCTAGAGGACTCAAACGGGCCCAAAATCCTTCCTTTGGCTACCTTCTAGCTCCTCTATCAAATCAGCACCATGTAATCATAATATTGCATTGTCACATGATTTACTATTATTTTGGATCAAATTTAATTTGCAAGATTTGATGACAAATATCGAGACAGGTGAAACAAAATAAAAGCTTGTAAAAAGTGAGTTGACACATCCAGCGCAATGAAGTAAGTTAGCGCAATTGCGCGGTGCCTACTACTTAGCTTTATGTTGTCGGTTTTTTGTCACAGAGTACACGCGCATCGTTAAAAAATTTACTCTCATCAAGAAGTTCTAGCTTTAAAATACAAAAGTTATTTTGAGTCCTTATTTTCTATATTTATTTTTATTTATTTAATGTTAATATACATTAATTAACAGTTATTGCTGTTATGACTCACTTAATCAATCAGGTGCATTCTAATAATGACATAATTATATGAACTCAAAAATGATGATCACGCTGGCGAAATGGTGCGCGCTGTTGTATATTAAGCGGGAGATCCCGGGTTCAATCCCCGGCAGAGTAAATTTTCTTTCTCTGATCTGCTTTGGTGGGAGTCTTTGGTAGTGGCTAGTTACCACCCTATCGGCAAAGACGTGCCGCCAAGCGATTGAGCGTTTTGCTACAATGCAGTGTAGAAACCGATTAGAGGGATAGGTTTAATATAGCTGCCAACTGAATAAAATAAAATAACTTACGTACGGGAAGCGTGGAAGCCGTGGAGCGGGCAAATCACCTCAGCCAGTCGCGGTTATGATTCATTAGTGTTCTTTAATACTTTGCGTGATTTTGGTACAGCTACATAAGACATGTCCCTTTCTTGCTTTTTCATTCCGTTGACCATTTTACAGGTTACCTTTGAAGATAATTATATCTAGGTAACTATCTACACCTATTATTCCACTATGTTATACTTGTACGGGTACATTGATTCATTCACTGCAAATGTAACTTTGTAATCCTATATATTTATATGGGATTACAAAGTTATTTATGCAGTTGGTGTATCTAGAAAACTGGACCGAAATTGCAAACTATTTGAATTTTTCCTTGGTTTATATACTAAACACTAATGGTATTCTAAATTTGAAGCTTTTATGTCTGCTAGAAGTGCCTTAGAGTTTTGATGATCGGTCAGTCAGTGAGTGACAAAATTCGAAACTTTGACTAATTATAATTCTTAAACTACTGGTTCAAATTGAATGAAATTTGAAATATACCGTGTTTATACAATGCCTGCTTGGGTATTGAAAATTCAGACTTCTAGTTTTATCCACAACGAAGTTATAGGGGGTCGAAAATGGCCTGAGTTGCTTCGAGAAAAGATAGTAAGGCCGTGCCACTTTTTTTTTGCTCGACTTGGCGGAGGCACTGCCGTGCCTCCAGATAACTACCTAACCAGTAATTACATAACTAATTGATATTTAAAGATATTAAAACATAAAATAATACCTACTAAAAACTTAAAACAAAATTAAAAGAAAAATCTTTTTAAAAACAAGCCATTATTATGTTCATGTTAATAAAAAGAAGTAAAAATTTAAAAATAATAATGAAAACTTGATAAGAAAAATATTATATAGGTATATTGTGCTGGAATATTAAAGAACATTTAACACAATTAATTACACCTTAATTATTTTTATTTTTTTGCAAGTAACGCGCTTTTATTTACAAAAAATTGGGTATGTGATAAAAACGCAAAGATTTTATTACAAAGTGTAAACTTTAGGCTTTAATAAAAATGTCTAATAGCTATGTACCTACTTACGATATGGGAATATTGTGACGTAGACGAATATGGTGAATTATTATCGTTAAAAGTTGCAATGTAGGTACCTAGTGTACCTATATTATGACAATTTTCTTATCAGGTTTAAATTATTATTTTTAAATGTTTACTTCTTTTTATTAACAAGAACATAATAAAAGCTTGTTTTTAAAAAGTTTTTTTTTCTTTTAATTTTATTTTTAACAATTTTATTGAGAAAAATGAGATTATGAGGCGTGCACATTTGGATTTTCCAACCTATTTTTAAAAATATTCATGTGTCTTTTTTCAACCGCGTAGCGAAGTGCATTCAACGTTCAATTCGCATATTTATAACATCGAAGTATAGAAATAGAGCTGTATTAACATTTTATGCTATGACTTCAAAATTTACCTAAAAGTTGTTTTCCTTTGTATAGTCCCTAATTTAATTATGAAGTTTGATTAAATTTTTTTCATTCTTCTGTTTAGTTTATATAGCGTATATTAATAGTATTATAATTATTATTTGTATGTTGTGTTGTACAGTAAAGCGTAAATAAATAAATAAGTATATGAATATATATAAAGGCATTATTTCAAAAGTATTAGAGCCTTTTGGTTCACTATTATTTTGTGTCTCATATATATATTATACACATATAATTAATTATATACAGGATGTCCCAGAACTCAACGTCAAGCCAAAACAGGGTGACAGGATTGATTGTAAGCATCATGAGAAAAATCAGAAAAAAAATCTATCCCATGCAGTTTGGAAGTTATGGGCATTTAAGCAAAACTTAGAAAATTGGTCAAACTGTAACCATTTTTCGGTTATTGTGGTTAATTTTTATTATTTTTGTTCATTTAAACTTTGAAATCGTAACCCTAAATAACATTTCTAGAACCACAATCAAAAATAATGACACAATTACCCCAAGTTTCCTAGAATTAAGACTATTTGTTAAACTATGAATTTAAAATTTTCAAAATTTGTCGACTTTGAAAGGCTCTCCTTTAAAAAAAATGTACTAAAGTGCCTTGGCAAGTACCATTAAAAGTTCGCGCATTTAATCAGGATTGTAAAATGGTACAATACTTGTTAGTTTTATACTAAAAAAAAACTAGTAAAAAAATAAAAACCTCAAGTAACCCGATTTTTGCTAACCCATTATACTCAGTTCAAATGTTTTTTATTCGCACAAGCTCTTGGTAGGTTTTTAATTTAATAGCAAAATGATGAGAGAGATGGATAGTGTACATGTTTGCCATGAGCGAGCGAGACAGATAGTGACGCCACGCCACTGTGAGCGAGACGTAACGTCTCACTAGACGGAGATGCGCCTGACACCGTTGACTGTTAGTACGTTTCGCTCATTCGTCTACTGCGCACCTCTCCGTATTCGCTTGTGTTGATTTAGTTCTGACAACTTTGGCTTCTCTCTTTTGGAATTGGATTTTTGTGTTGGCATCTTTATTATCTACCATGCCTACGCGCTACACTTCACATGAATATGCGAACATACATCTCATTTATGGAGAATGCAGATGCAACGCAAGTGCCGCCGCTAGACTTTATCGTGGAAGATATCCAAATTTAGAGCGCTATCCCGATCACCGCGTGTTTGTTAATGTGCACCGTTCACTCACGGAGTATGGCCATTTCCCGAATCAAATACGGGCTGGAGGTAGAGCTCACTTTCCTAACGAGGAGGAAGTGTTGCAAGAGGTAGCAGATGACCCAAGTATTTCACTTCGTGGAATTGAAGAAAGAACGGGAATACCCAAAAGCACAGCACATCGTATTTTACAAAAAGCCGAAATGCATCCGTTTCACGCACAACGAGTTCAAAGTCTTCTTCCTCGAGATTATCCTGAAAGGATTTCATTTTGTAGAACAATGCTACAGAGGCATAATGAAAATCCCCAATTCATCCAAAAAGTTCTCTGGTCTGATGAAACTACATTTAAAAAAGATGGTTACATAAACTTACACAATTTTCACGAGTGGCATGTGTCGAATCCATATTTAATGCGAGAAGACAGATCCCAGTATCGCTTTAAGGTAAACCTGTGGACCGGAATTTTAAACAGCAAAGTTGTTGGGCCTTTTGAGCTGCCTGAGAACTTGAATGCCACGAATTACCTACATTTTTTACGAGAAAATTTACCAACTTTGTTAGAGGACGTACCCCTAACAGATCGTCGCCACATGTGGTATCAACAAGACGGCTGCCCAGCGCATTACGCAGTGCAAGTCAAAGATTTCCTTAACCAGGAATATCCGGGAAGGTGGATTGGACGTTCAGGCACTATCTCGTGGCCAGCCCGTTCCCCAGATTTAAATCCACTGGATTTTTTTTATTGGGGCGTTCTCAAAGAAAAAGTTTATACAAAGCCCATTGACAGCGTAGCCGAACTGCGTGAACGAATTTCTCAAGCTGCTGAGGACATCAACTCTCGAGGATATGCCCGGCTAATAAATAGATCTTTTTTAAGAAGATGTAGAGCGTGTATTGAGGCTGATGGCAAACAATTTGAACATTTATTGTAATAAAAAATGTTATTTCCTTTTATTCTAATAAACCTAAACTAAACTAAGTCGAGATTTTTCATTATTTTATTAATTTTACTTACTTTTGTTGACTTTGGTAAAAGCGGCGTCACTCTCTGTCTCGCTCGCTAATGACAAACATGTCCACTATCCATCTCTCTCATCATTTTGCCGTTAAATTAAGAACCTACCAAGAGCTTGTACGAATAAAAAACATTTGAACTGAGTATAATGGGTTAGCAAAAATCGGGTTACTTGAGGTTTTTATTTTTTTACTAGTTTTTTTTTAGTATGAAACTAACAAGTATTGTACCATTTTACAATCCTGATTAAATGCGCGAACTTTTAATGGTACTTGCCAAGGCACTTTAGTACATTTTTTTTAAAGGAGGGCCTTTCAAAGTCGACAAATTTTGAAAATTTTAAATTCATAGTTTAACAAATAGTCTTAATTCTAGAAAACTTGGGGCAATTGTGTCATTATTTTTGATTGTGGTTCTAGAAATGTTATTTATGGTTACGATTTCAAAGTTTAAATGAACAAAAATAATAAAAATTAACCACAATAACCGAAAAATGGTTACAGTTTGACCAAATTTCTAAGTTTTGCTTAAATGCCCATAATTTCCAAACTGCATGGGATAGATTTTTTTTCTGATTTTTCTCATGATGCTTACAATCAATCCTGTCACCCTGTTTTGGCTTGACGTTGAGTTCTGGGACACCCTGTATATATATATATATATATATATATATATATATATATATATATATATATATATATATATATATAACATAATTATATTGGTACGAATCATTCGTCGACATTTTTGAGTAAATTTTGTGGACTATACTCAAATACATTAAAAACGTCTTGAGTATTTTTAGTACATAGTATAATGTGTAAATTTATTTGAATATGATATAATAAATTAAATAATTAAAAAAAAAAAAGCAATTTACTTACATATAAAATGCAGCTATTTCAGATTCAGTTGGTTAGTGTAGTGTTGAAAATCAAGGAACATCAGACACATTTCATATTTTCTCGTTCAATTATAAGTACATATATGATGGACGGCCGGCTGGTCGAGTGGTCAGGCAACTGGACACTTTACGCAGCGGTCGCGGGTTCGAATCCCGCCAGGTGCAGATAATTTGTATGACGAATATAGATGTCTGCACCGGGTCATGGATGTGTATTTATGTATATATGTATTTATTAAATTTCTTAAATTTATTTCCGTTCCTAGTACCCGTAACACAAGTTATTACGAACTTAGCACGGGGCTAGGTTAACGTGGTGTGATTGTTGGCTAATATTTATTTATATTTATTTATATTTATATACTTTTAAATTCGAGAAATCAATAGGTTTCAAAACAAAGGGAAGGTGGAAGGTAAAATAAGTGAAATAAAGAACATTTTGAAACAATGGTTTCACTGTTTCACAACAATGAGAGCCCCATGAACTGAGCGAATCGTTAGCGAAGAAAAAGAAATGTATAGAACATGCGCTCGGCGTCGAGGGTTACCCTATCTCTTATATTGTTCCACTTAATCGAATAGGCTCACTACGAAAATTTGATTGGTAAAAAATAAAATAATCTCAAATTCTTAAAGTAGTAGTAAAAGTTGTAAAAAGTATTTATTTAAAACTTTTGTGTATATATCAAGCAAACTGAAATAAGATAATTTTTTATTTGTCGTTATCTGAGTTATCTCAGAGTAATTTATATTTTCCCGTACAAATAAAGTTTAGTAAAGACAAAAAGTTTTTTTCGGTATGGATGTAAATTGACTTATGCAAAACAGATAATAATGCTTTTTATATGTAAATTATTATTGATTTTTTTATAAAGGAAATGTGAATATTTTTCTCCATTAAAATTGTTTCCCGTTATGAATATATCATACTGGTTCTTTTTGTATCGCTAAAATATTTCCTATTAATATTTTGTATTACTTAAAAATATTGTACATTTTGAAAATACATTCGCATTAATACTTATACATATTGTAAAAGCAAAATTCACTCTATCAGCCTAATTTGCTATATAGCTAGTTATATAGCAAGATAGGTGTATGTTGTAATAAAGGTATATACCAACAGGATATTTCAGCGGGGAAGTGAAATTCTACCTAAACAATTGTAACAACTTTGTACAAGTAGATAATAATTTACGGGTATTAACGAAAACTAATTTATTTTTACGTTTTCACGTGAAAGCTATTTAATCGATAACCAAGAAACTTTGTATACATATTCTTAGGGGTATTAGAAGTAACATAGGATACTTTTTTTTTCGGTCACGATAATCGTCATCCACACGGGCGAAGCCGAAGGCAGAAGCTAGTTATTAATAAAAATAAAGTAATGCATATGAAGCTGATTTAATAAACGAGATTGTATTTAATAATTTATATCTAGTGTATGATGTTCTTTTATTTATTTAAGTGTAATATTCAAATTAGTTTAACTAGGTTAACAATAAATATTATATAATAAGAACACTTACAAAATATAGCTGTAAATCTAACCAACTCTTTTATGGCATCGTTAAATTGATACATAAACAATACATAAACGTTTATGGTTCGTACCTTTATTCGTTTCATGGGTTGTAAATTTTATGTTGCCCATACTCATAATAAAAAACAATCAAAGGAATTAAAGTAAAAATTTTAATTTAAAATAAAAAGCTTACAATCGTTTTGAGTTCTTGTTTTATAATCAAGCAAATTATTTAATGGAAATATATACTTAGTTTATTAAAGCCAGGATGTCATAAAAGTCAAAAAGGAAATTTAAAAATTATATGTATGCGATATAACACAGTAGTTGGTGTAATATTTTATTAATTATTATATTTACAGTAAGAAAAATATTACTTTAGGAATTGTGTATTGCCAATAGGTCCTACAGACATCTATGGAATATCTATGGAAGTTTTAAATTCATAAATGCTTCAAGAAGTTGAAAGTTGTTAAAGAAGTTATATGTTGGCAATAACATAGTATTAGTCACCCCGCATCTCAGGGTGTCTGTATCCTATAATTATTTCGAAGCTGCAATCGATTTACCCTTCAAATTGAAATGCTTATTATAACAACTGCATCATAACAACTTTGGAACCAGCAGAGGACCTATTTATTATATAAAGATGAAAAGATTGTTTTCACGAGTTTATCTCACCTACTAGTCTGATTCTTGGATCATTTGTGTACTAAAGCTATTTAACTGAGAAGGGTTATATATAGGCTATTAAACACTACGTCATCTGCCAAAGAAGCAGAACAATAAGCATAAATGTCAACATGGATATAACCACGAGTGTGAACTACCACTGGATAAATTGGTAAAAATGACCATTTGCTTGGTTGAAAATCAACAATAAGCTTACAAACGTTAAAGTACCTACCTATTTTTTATTTCTAAGTTAATTTATTACAAGGATATATCCCTTAAGAGGAATTTCCAGTGATATAACGTCACTTCGTCTCGAATTATAAAATATGTAGATAAGTTACGGGAATTGATTCAAAGCACAAAGGCAGCGAGTGAACTGTCTATAGGCAGAGACGAGATTTCGGCGGTAATTTCCCGCGAGGCTACACTTTTATCTCACGATACTGAAAATATTTTGAATAACGCACAATCAAATAAACTTTTAAGGGGGTCATCCCATGTGACGGCCTGTTTTTTCGGGATTTTTTAGGTTTTTTTTTTTTACGACCAGTAAATAGATGGAGCTTTATTAAGTTTATTATCATTAATCACATATATTTGACAGTATCAATATAAACTTTGAGTTAAAAATATGATGTAGAACACGAGTTACAGCCTTCTGAACAACTCCGCCTCGAAAAAATGAGCTCGCGCTTCCTCCACGATTCCGGCTGATTGGCTTATCTGAAACAAAAAAAGTAAACGGCGTTTTAATCTGTGAGACTAAATGCACGGAATGGACTATCATCAAATGAATATACCAAAAATTGGACTTTTAGTAGACATTTGAAAAAAAAAGTCGCGAATTTTGCGTTTTTTGTTTTGTTTTTTGCTATAAAAAAATCGAAATTTTGGGAATTTTTGATCGCCAATAGTTCATTCCATGCGTTTACATGTGCTAAATCTAACCCTTCAAACTTCAAGTCATTCGGTCAAGCCGTTTTTAAGATACAATGGAGGAAAGTTTGAAAAACACAGTTTTGAGAAAAACGCGTTTAAAGTTTCAAGTCCGCTTAACTATGAAAATCTCAACTTACCCTCAATCGGTGATGCCTGGTCCACAGAGTATTCCTTCCTCTTCTTCTTGAAACTCTTTCAAAGAAGATTGTTTATCTCTTGAGTCAATCCTGGCTTGTTTAACGGCATCACTTACGCGCCGCTTGGAACGTGAGATTTGCTTTTCATCACGTTTCTCAACATAAGTATGGGATTCGCGGCCAATAGGGCATCCCATAACCGACATTACTTTCAAAACATCTTCAAACCCTTCATTAAAGGTGATAACTGATAAGTAGCTAGCAATTTCAACTATCTTGGGGCCAGAATGGAGATGCTTAGGAGCAAAAGTCCAAATCAGCGAATTAAAAGATTCGTTATTGTTTTGTGTCTCTGCTCCTAAACAACGAATTAATAGTTCATCTTTCGATAAATCTTCGAAAACAGGTTTGATAGCTACTTGTACTTCTGGTATTAGAGGTGGTTAATCGTGATGAAATTGATCGAGCTCATTCTTAGCTTCTGCCTTACGCCATTTACACCAACTGTCCTCGCCTTCAGGACAAAATTGATGTTGAGGGTTTTCATCTGAAGAACATTTCCACTCGTACTTCCTTTCCGTTCACTCATTATGAAAAGAAATAATTTTTAGTTGTTGCACTCTTCGAAGTTGAACCAAGACTAAAATGGCTTCAGTAAAATATTTAATTATTATAGAAATTCCTTTTTAAGCCTGTAGAAACTTGTATGAACGTATATTTGTATAAAAGGGTACCAGGTATAAAGCCGACCACACCGTAAACACTGCCGACTAACGACTGACAACTCAGCGCTCCGAACAGCTGCTTTTTCTACCTGCTGTATCTTCAAAACGACTTCGAATTTTCAAAAATCACTTTACTACCGTATTCTAGACATATTAAGAAAGCAATTTATGAAAAAAAAATAAAATCGATTTTTTGAGCCCATCACATGGGATGACCCCCTTAACTTACAAAGTAAGCCCTAACTTTCCTCATGTTGTTTACGAAAAATATTTCGATTATTTGTATTATTTAAGGTAAATCGTATTAAGGTTTGTTCAAAATAAAGTATTAATAACATTATTTTGTACTACAAAATTTTATTTACCTTCAGAAATGTAATTTTTTGAATATTTTTTAAATTTTACTTCCATAAAAATAAAAGCGTCCCTTCAGACTATCCGTAACGAATTTCGTCACAAATGGCTCAGCAGATTAATCACGAAACATACATTTATACATATAAGCAAACGGGTAGACAGTATATGTTACTTTCGTTTTTATAATGTCAGGTAAGGCTACGTATGGATATTATTGAATTTATTGAAGACGATTAGTCAATATAACGGTTACACTTGTCTTACGGCAGCAGCAAAAAATAAAAACTGAAAGAATTAAAATAAATCCCACAGGTAATTTATGGATATGTTTTTCAGTTTTGGCAACTGCCAAGTAGAACTCTACTTACCTACTGCCAGCGGCGTGACGCGAGATTTGTTTTTACATTATCTCCTCAATTATGCGTCCAAATTAAATAATAAAAAAGAACAAAGTTTATCTTCATAATATTGCCTTGTTATTGAAGTATTTTTTAATCGTAAGGATTATGCCGGGCTAATAATAATGCAATAAAATCACAACAATTTTTGGAGTTATTTTAAAACTATGATATTTTCTAAGATATTAATTGAAATCAAAGATTTTGATACTTTTGTTAAAAAAAAATACTTGTGATAATATGGATGTTATTTTGACTCAAAGCAAATGGTATATAATTATGTCACTCACGTTGGTAAAATAAGTCAATCGCCAGTCGTTAGTCGTCAGCCGTTAGTCGTCGGGATCCCAATAGCATTCGTACATGTAAGCATTTGTGTCGTGGTTTTGTATGAATAGTTGAAAATGTAAAAATAAAATAATAATATAAAATTTATAATAATAATATAAAATATAAATAATAATATAAATATATAATAATAATATAAAATTTATCAAGTTTTTTTAAGTGTAGAAAACAAAACTTAATTTAAGATATCATTAAAGTAAGTTGAAATTTTTATTGTTGACTAAGTAACTGTAATAACTTAAAGATACCAATGATTTTTTTTAAATATATGAAGTCATGTGTAGTGTTTCAAGTCAACTTTTGAGTCCATGATTCTTGAGTCACCAAAGCAGTTGAATTTACGTTTTTATATGGAAAGAGGAAGTAAACGACTAGACCATTTGAATTGATTCATTCAACTGAATGAATTCAACTAGACTGGTTTGGTGACCTTAAATAATCACTATTACTAAAGAATACTTGGGTAACTTCCGTTCTTCATTTTTTATTGCAGTACCTACATATTTCAGACTATAAATAATTCTAATATGTTAGTCACATCATCATACAAAGGGCATATGGAACTTGTGTAGGCGTAGCAATCTAAAGAAAAGAAACAGACATAATTAAATTTGCAATTTTTTATAATTCAGATTTAGGTTTGTATTATATTTTGTTATTTTATAAAGATTAATTTTCTCTTAATGAATTATTTATCACAAAGAAAAGGCTTGAATTTCGACTTTATCATTCACCGTGTGAGACGTAACTGTACTCCTTACACGCACTAAAAAATCTTAATTTTGGAACCTTATCGCTAATGACTGTAGGCAAATGCAGGATGGTAATTTTCTGTTAACAATTTTTTTTTTACTAGCTGTATCCGCGACTTTGTTCGCGATTTCCATCCCTTTTATTCAGTCTAAAAAACTGTATGTACGCCAGCTTAAGATAAGCCTATGCTTAAAGGTTTCATTTCAGGTTTCAAATTATTTTTGACCTAATGCTAAGGGTTATGATCTAACATCTGAAATAACAAACTAAAGATCTTAAAATGTTTAGATTACATATTTTATATAATACATAGATTAGAGCAATCTTATAATATCTTCTTTCTGATAATAAAGTAGAGAATGTAATCGCACTACGTGTTTATAAATTACAACTAAGTAAATATTTTGGCTTCTGTCCTTTTTTCTAAGGGAACCAAGGGTGCTAAATTTCAACATAAAATGTACCCAGTGTCCTCATAGTATGAACTCAAATTATGCCCAGTTTCATTTAAATTCATTAAGTAATTTTGATGTAACGCTCGACCAAGATACAGATAAACGGATTTCTACCTCTAAATGTAGGCCTTCGTCATCATCAGTCTCTGAGAGGATTTTGTCAATACTCGCCAAGGTTGGCAGACGTTTGATGCATAGAGTGTGGCAGAATATGGTGACGCTGCTGCCCATCATCATTCTGGTGAGTGTACAGTTGTTCACGTCGCTATGGCTTTAGTCGCCTTTTACAACACCTCGGCAAGAAAGAAGTGGGGACTATTCTTCTTTACCGTTCACCGCACGGCAGACAGTCAGAGAGACAAAAATGTTTATTTTATTATATTATTTTATTATTCATCAGCCTGTAAACGTGTCACTGCTTGGGAAAGGCCTCTTCTCTATCTAGGACAAGGGTTGGAGCTTAATTCACCACGCTACTCCACTGCGAGTGCATAACGTGCGGTGCGTGTGGTGCATAACATCCCCGAGACCTTTCCAACGAATGCAAAACCGTGGAAATCGGTTCGTGCGTTCTGGAATTATAGCGTCAGGAAGGAAAACCCGACTTATTTTTATATTATAGATTACAGATCAATTTTTGTTTGTAATCCGTCAATTTTTACCCGACTGCGACAGAAGGAGGGTTATGTTTTTCGAGTGTATGTATGTATGTACCTATGTATGTCCATTTCTTTGGCACGCCCTACAGCTCAAACGGCTGGACGGTTTTTGACATATGAGGTGTCGTTGGATTTGTCTAAATTGTAGTAGTGACATAGGCTATATAAATTTTCAAAATGGCGGAATGAGGGGGGGGGGAGTTGAATTTTTTTTCTTACTGTAGCAATATGGGTATCAAATGAAAGCTAGTAAATTGTTTTATTCTTTTTAGTTTATAGTAATAGTATTTTACGCAGTCGGGTTTTTTGATTTTTTTAATTAAGCATACTTGTGTATCATGGTAATTTATCGCACACAACTAACCTAATCCGTTATTATAAGCTAATAACGATTTGTCAACAAAATGTGATGTTTTTTCTTATGTAATATTTTTTCTATTTACGAGCTTAATAAAAATAAAGTATTAAAAATACATTGCAGGCCATATTAAATTTTAGCTATATTAATATGCTGCTATGTCATTATATATGTTGATATTGAATAATAATATTTCTAAGAACTAGGTAAATTGTATAAATCATTAAAAATTAAGAATTAAAAAAAAATACGAATAACTATTAATATTTTCGAAATAATGGGAAAAAAGTATAATATTTATTACATTAAAAAAAATAATTAAAATTATTTATTATTTTACGTGTGAAATTAATGGACTAATCTACACTAAACTGTAAAAAATATATTTATGACAAAAAATTAAATCGATTTTTTAAAGGAAAAAGACCCTTTAATATTAAGTAAAAATCGATTACAATGTATTATATTGTTTTGTATAATGATAGTGTACGTTAAATGAAGTCACAAATATACACTCATTTGCAAAAAAAACGGGCGGTTTCGATTTTCTTCCTGGCTGAAAAAAATAAAATACCAAAAAGGTTTTAATCATTTGAACATGTTACTGGCCAGTTATAAAAGTGCCATAATGTTTATAAGAGTACATTCCAAATTCAAATTTTTGACTGAGCCTGGTTTTCAAAGAAAATAACTTTTAACTACATTTTGTGGCGCGAATTCCCTATAGTTAATATCGACTCTAATTAACTTTTTGTCAATTTTTATTAAATTATCTGGTGTCCTTGACATTTAAAAGTATTGTTATTGCTGTTTAGCAATCTCGAAAATGGTCGATAAAGTGATAAAAGCGAGCAAAATTATTGCGCTGCTTGAAGAAGGTTGCAGTCAATGCTTCGTGGCTCAGAGGCTAAATGTGAGTCGGTCGACAGTTCAAAGGACCTGGCAGCGCTATCAAGAGACCGGTTCCGACAAGAGAAGGCCTGGTTCTGGCAGAAAGACATGTACCGAACCACGGGATGATCGTTTTCTAGTTAGTCAAGCGTTGAGAAATCGCAAATCTTCTTATGTGGACCTCAAGAACACCCTCGAAGAAGTAAGAATTGTGCAAATTAGTCTATGGACGGTCAGGAGGAGGCTTCTCGCTGCTAATATACACAGTCATCGCCCGGCACGCGGCCCTAAATTACTCCGTGGACATCGAGTTGCCAGGCTTAGGTTCGCTCGAAATTGTGTGTCATGGACTCATGAAGACTGGGATAGGGTATTGTTCTCCGATGAAGCCAGGATATCTCTGCATGGTGAAGACCGACGTCGGCGAGTGCTACGTAGACGAGGAGAACGCTTTGCAGAGGCACGTTTTGAAGAAATCACACCTTATGGAGGGGGCTGTGTTATGTTTTGGGCAGGAATAAATTCTATGGATCGTACAGAGTTAGTCTTCATCGAAAACGGTACACTGACTGGACACCGATACATAACGGAAGTTCTAATTCCTTATGCACAACCCGCTTTAACCGCTCTTGGCGAAAACTCAATTTTTATGGACGACAACGCTCGCGCCCACCGGTCTGGCGGTGTGGATGCGTATATGCTAGAAGTCGGAATTCGTCGTTTGGACTGGCCAGCTAGAAGTCCGGACCTCAATCCCATAGAGCATGTCTGGGACGTTCTGAAGCGACGAGTGAGATCAGTGCAGCCGGCTCCGCAGACCATCAGAGAGCTAAAGAATGTGATTACCGCGGAGTGGGAACGTATTCCCCAAGAAACCATAAAAGATATACTCACTAGCATGCCCAGACGAATGCAAGCTGTGATTTCAGCAAGAGGGGGTCACACTCAATACTAAACTTTTATCTGCTTTTAATGTATTCAAGAAAAACAAAGAAATTAACGCGTTTCATTTTTATTTAGCGAGCAGGTACAATCATAGTGTTTTGAGCTTAAACATTATTTCTTAATAATTTAATTAAAATGTTATGATAAAACTGATGAAAACTATTCCTTCCTAATTAATTTATAAAATTCTGAGGATAACAATACCTAAAATTGTCAAACAAACTAATAGTAACTATAAAATAGTTCTTTGCTTAAGTGCCCGTTTTTTTTGCAAAAGAGTTTATAACATTTTACTACTTATCATTTATATATGCTATAACGTTTATTTATTGGATATTATATTATTATTTTTTCATTAATAATGACGTGAAAAAAGTGATATTTTTTTCACATCCCTATCCTAAGAGAATTCAAATGAAATATAAATACTAAGCAGGATGTATTGAAAATCGTTTTTCACTGTTAATCAAGTTTTAATATTTCAAAAGAGCATCGCGGCTTCGAATGAAATTTGTTTCTCAGGTCAGAAACCTTGCCTTTTTGTGTGGAGATATACACGAAATATAACGGATTTGCGTAAAATATGTGAAACCTTTTGTATGCTAATACGATCCCATTGTTCGGAGATTGAATTTTCAGATTACCATGCTTAAGAATTATTCATGATGTATGAATGTTTATATTATTCATATTAACTATTCTTAATAAGTCATTTTAATTTTTTTTAATGTTAAACTAATTGTGTGAACTATTAAACGGTGAAGTTCTAACAGTCTGTATCAAATTCTGCTTTTCTTGTATACTTTATAACCTGTATTGTCAAATTGGTCTGGACCTACTAATTTAAATATCCCTGAAATGAATCTTGTCACTTTGTTTTGTCAAATAAAAATTATGTAATCTTAATTATAGCTTAATGTGTTATCGTACAATTTTTTTTGTGCAAGATGTAACTACCTATAAGTGAAATTATATGTATTTTTAAACCTAAGAAAAGATAATTGTTGTGTCATATTAATATGTGTATTTTGTTGGTGGTTCATATAATAAATAAATAAATAAATTGTCCCCGATAAATGCTTAAATTGAAAGACTTTTCAGGTTAGATAAAACAAAGGTAAGAATGAATCGTTATAAGGCTACAGTGTTTATCCGTCGGTGTAGGTCAGCCTTTTTTCTTAGCAGATACAGATACTTTCGAGTTGAAATTGACTATATATAGAGGTATATAACTTATTTGCCAACATTTATCTACAGCAAAACTACTTCGATTCGAATATTCCTTTATGCTTAACTACAAAAGTCTTCGAGCAGTGAGTTCTACTTTTATTGACATATGGTACGGAGATGTGGAAACTGATGACGGGACTAGTACACTTTAAAGTGACATAAAAGTGCTATGGAAAGGGCTATGATTGCAGTCTTTCTCAAGAGTAAAATAAGACTATGTAAAACTATGAAACTATGTAGAAAAATAGATAATTTTTATAACTATAATCACTTTGTTTTATATTCATCATCATTACTTTTGGTCACTCATCGTAGTTAGGTACTAGTAGTCTTCGCCATCCCCCCGTGGAGCAGCATGGCAGATTAAGCTCCAACTCTGTTCCTGTATAGGAGAAAAAGTTTTTGCAAAACAATGCGATATCTACATACTATTTCAGTTCAGTTTATTACGGTTATGTAGTTCATCAGGCCAGTAGTTTTTGAGAGAATCTATTTTAATCCACTTTAGTCTTTTGTGTTGCAAGTATTTTTTAGTAGTGATGATCACTTAACAAAAAATGATCTGCCTGTCCATTTACTCATATTTTTCCGTAAAAAATTACAATATTAACAATATCAGCGTTCATTAAATATTTAAAATGAATTTTTTAAACCCTAAAAGAATCTATAAAATTTTAAGTTAAAGCTTTTAATAAAATTTTAATGAAATGAAAATACTATTTCGTAAAAAAATAAATCTCGAAATAACATCACAGAATATGTATTAGTCAGCTGTCAGTGCAGAAGAAAACGTAGACGCTAGAACGTAGGTGACGTTACAATTTTTTACCAGGAGCAGTTCCTTCAAAACTAAGTTCGTTTTAAACTTTATTACTCAGTTCTATTATAACTATTACAAAAACACTAACATTTTATAGTATAAAAGGAAAAGATATATGTGATTGAATTACTGGATTTCTGGAGTTTTAGTTTTCTAAACCTATCAATACATGTAATAAAATTGTAAATTTCACGTGTCTATTTTTTTTTCAGAATTTTTTGACGAAAATTTTTATAGGAGTCTGAAAACCCTAACCGTATATATTAATATCATTTTTAAAAATGTATTTCTGTTTGTCTGTTTGTTTGAACACGCATCACAGATAAAGTAATAAGTGTCGATAAAAAAATTAGCATGAAAACCATAAAGTATATACTGAGATAACATTTAGTCTTTATTTCATCAAAATCGCCTGACGTGTCGAAAGTTAATTAATTTGGATTTGGTATTTTGAACGATGGCGTTAGCACACCAAGAGCAGGTTTTGAATTTAATGTGATCCAAAAATGATAATAACGTTGTATAAAATAATGTTTTATAGAATTTAATAATAATTAATATTTAAAATTCAGATAACGAAAAAACACATCAAAATTGACGTACTTTTACGAAAAGAACTTTTGATGTAAGACACTATCATAACAAATGGCGCTTTTTGATTCGTAGTTAGTTGTTACTGTACCGTAGCAGTAGCAGATATGAGGGTAAGGTAAAATATATCTGTGGACGACGCCGCGGTCACAGCTTGTACTTATAATAAAATTGCAACAGGTCAAATTTTGTACATTGAAGATATTTTGGATATTTTATTATAAAAGAATCTGAATGAAACTTGCCAAGGTTTGAGTCCATAATACAATACAAGCTAGGACACTGCGTAATTTTTATCCCGAAATTAACTACCCTTCTCTTCCCTTTAAAGAAGAGATGAAAGCCAAAATGTGTGATTGCGTACGAAATCACGGGTACAATTTTAGTCTATAATATTTGAACTTGAATAACATAATATTGAATAATAAACGACCTACCCACACACACGGCTCCCATTAGCGCTGTACTAATACTCTATCTTTGGACTAACAATGCACTAGCCATCAGTGGATGCTCCATTGATAATAGGATATGAGACTTAGAGTTAATTATTTTAGATTATTTTTTACACTGCTACTTCAAGGTTCAAGTATGTCGATTGCAAATGGCATAAAGACATACTTGTAACTTGGTTTATATTAAGAATATTTGTGGCGCTTAGTCATTTTAGGTTTTCAACAGCGACTTTTATTAAATTAAAAATAATATTTCTTGAAATCCACCAACTAAAAGGAACGAAGAAAATCGCCTAGGAAAATCCGTGCAGGCTGGAATTCGCTACTCTGATAAGTGAATAGTGGTAGTCTTTCATTATTTAAAATTCTGCATTTTTACGAGACGCTTTCTTACTGCAATATTTTAATTGCAATTTAATCCGTTTTCAACTTCAACACTTGCACTTTTCGTGCGTCGTTTAGTAATTCTTATTTTGCTATTTATTTTATGTCTGTCGGTAAATTATTTATATGTTACTGTCTAAGCATCTATGAATTTGTCTGTATATCTGTATATGTGATATTGGTTTAACGATATGTTTCCTAATTACAGCCATTCACTGCCGTGAATTAAGACGCTATAAATATGATAGATCAGTCTGTTTGTCTAGTAATTATAAATTTCACGATATTTTTCTGTTTCTTATGAGACCTCTTCTCCTCATTAGAACCTTATTTATTTATAAACTATTCACCCGAACCTTTGAAAACAAGGCAAAAACGTGTACTACTAGCAAGGTGCTTTGGTAGAGTTTGCAATAATATTTTCTATTTTAAAGGACCTAGAGGTTATTCTAACAATTATTATGAGAAAATTATTTCATGATACGACAAGTCGTCTGAGGGAAAATTCGGTTCATTAAAGAGAGAATGTTTTTGATCACAGCGACTTCTTGCGAGTTAATATCGTAATCATATCTAAGAATCATTAAATTGAAATCAACAGTCAACATTATATAATCAACATTATTTTGCTGTCAGAAAAAAAAAAAAAAACATTTGCACCTGTATAACATAGAAATGCACACAAACGATCCAATTTCTACTTTAAACGAATTCACTTTTTTTTTTATTTGTCGAAGGTTAAACTGATGAATAATCTCAGATTGGTTTACAAAAATAAAATAAAAAAATTACGGAGGTCAATATTAGTTATATAGTATATTTATTCATGAAAGCTTTGAATGAAAATGAGTAAAAGCAAGACAATAAAATATGTTAAAACATTTTCAAGCAATAAAATGATCAAATGTACAACAGAATGAGGCGATCTGTTCGAATAACCGCACGTCGTTCGAACGTCGGGAAATTGAAACTTTATATGTGAGCGTACTTTATCTTACCGACGAACCTAAAACCTTTCTAGCGGAAAATCCCCGACGAAATAAAATAAAACAGGAATGGCTTTTGTTACGGTTTCTTGTCATTGTTACATAATAACAGAATAGGCTTACAATTAAAATATAGTTTAATATAATAATTAAAATAAACAAATTATCACTATCACTACATATTATAAAAACAAAGTACTTCTTCGCGTCTGTCTGTCTGTCTGTTCGCGATAAAATGAAAAAGTACTGCACGGGTTTTGAAGCGGTTTTCACCAATAGATAGAGTGATTCATGAGGATGGTTTAGGTACAAATACATACCCTGGGCGCAGCCGGGGTGGGCCGCTATGAAAAATAATTAAAAAATACATACATACATACATACATACATACATACATAATACATACATACATACATACATACATACATACATACATACATACATACATACATACATACATACATACATACATACATACATACATACATACATACATACATACATACATACATACATACATACATACATACATACATACATACATACATACATACATACATACATACACTTGAAAAACATAACCCTCCTTCTGTCGCAGTCGGGTAAAAATAAAAAATAATTGCTTTTTTGGCTCCAAAAGAATTTTCATTTTATCTTCAACGTACAAAATTATACCAGTTACAGTTTTATTACAAGTAGATATCAATAGAATATCATAACTACGTGCATTATAATTATCATGGTTGAAAAAAAATCATGACCTTTCAAATTTTTAGGCTTAATAGTAGACAATAAATACAGTAATTTTTTTATAAATTAAAAAGCATTACAGTAACAACCTGGTATTTTTATTTTTTATATTTCACGTAACAAAAGGAACAAATAAAAATAATCTGCAATCAAAATTCACGTATTCCTCGTTGAACATTTTCAACAGTTATTTAATTTCACGTTCAGAGTCTCAATCACGTTAGCATTCCAACCAATCATTCAATCAACATGTTGTAATTAATGATTATCGAATAACTCTTCTCATTAGAGTATACTGGTTTGTGTTTGTATTTATACTCCTTTTGATCGAGCACGTCTAAAGTTAATTAGTTTTTTAATCATTTAATATTAATTTTTTTTCATCAATCTACCAATGTGTAAACCTATTGCCTGTTTTCCTAAACAGTGTACTAATTATAGTTAGGACTAATTAGACATTCATCTAAAACAAAATTTTTGATCTTTATTTAATAGGATACTGTACGCCGTTTACTTCATAATATGAATTTCAAAATCTTTGCTTACTCTTACGAATATTAATTTATTAATAATAAATGATATTGAGAATTTCAATTAAGAAAATAAATTTGGGTATTTTTGTATAAAAAACCAATGAACATCAATATTTTTTTTGTATTAAAACGAAGCAGTGAACTGCTTGTTGTATGTTTTATAAAAATCCTTTTATAACGATCTCCCTTAAAATAACAAATATATTTTACCTTTGTTTGCCACATAAAATGTACAATGAACACGTACATGTTAAACCACAAAGGTTTTAACGTTTCGTTGATTTAATATTTGTAAGAAGATATTTAAAAAAATAGTATTTTGAACGTACGTCATAGCATTTTTGAATACTAGAAAACGAATAATTGTTTTAATTAACAAATCTATTTATTTTCAAAAGCGAATCGAAATCGAATAGTATTTTTCAGGAGGCGAAAAAAACGTATATCTGCAATTTTTGTTAAGGAAGCTAAGCAATTCAATTTGATTCTAGTTAATAAATAGCTTGTTAAATGTCACTGTATATCAACTGAGGCTGAAATTCAATCCTTCTAATCGATAATCGCTGTTTTTTAGTTGTTACACTTTAGAGTGGTGACTGACTATAAAAAATAAACACCAATTAGACTTGAATCGCTTTTATTGAATCATTTTGAGTTGTATGTGTATTAGTACAAAAAATTATGAATAATTATTCAAACAAAAGGGGTCTAAACGAGTGGCATAATATAAATTCATAATGAAATATTAATAAAAACCACACACTAAAAGTTATACATTAAAGTATAGTTACCATCAATGAAAATAGGAATTACCAAAGTTAAAATGGAACACAAATTTGAGATATTTTCTCTTATAATCAAAAAGGGCTTTAATCGTAAACAAATAAAAAAAACTTACAATTATAGCTACAATGCTACGAATAAATCACAAAATCAGTCTCTCAATTTTAGCCTAATATTAATGAAAAATAGGATTCAGAATCGATTTTCTTGTTTTTAGATAAAGGTTGATAAGCCTTACCAGAATTCCTTAGGACTTTAGAAATATTAGCTTTCCATGACGATTCTCTTCTTTCCCTCTTCCTTCCTCTTTTTACTTCTTAATTGAAATCTTGACTCCGAGGCTGTGTAGTAGTATTTGTAACATCCCTGGATTCAGTATCAACAACGTTTTGAGTTTGAGGCTGTCCAGCAGTATGACAGCCATGGTTTCAATTTCAAATGCTTCTTGGCTTCGGGGCTGTGTCACGGTGTCAGAAATAGTCCTGATTTCAGTTTCGGAATTAGAACTACTGCTACTAGAACTATCGCTAGAATTCGAAGAGTTTGATGACGTCTTGCCACTTGAAGAATATGACGATGAAGAAGTAATAACTTTACGGGGAAGAGTCTTCTTCTTTTTGCGGATATAACTCGGATCAGTATCGGAGTCATCTAAGAAACTCTCTTCACTTGGCGAAATAATAAAATCACTCTCATTTTGTCTGTTACAGCCTGGTTTGGTCATCATCACATTAGTGTTTATTGGAATATTTTCTTTATTGGAACGAAGTTCCTTATCGCGCGTTGTGACGAACGCGCGGGGGCTAGACGGAAAAAATTCTTACGAAAAGCTGTCACGACACTTTTTGCTATAGTCCGCGCGGAACTAGTTGGCCGCGCCTTAGGTATGTGAGCGGTGGGACGGAGAGGCGCGGGCGCTTGCTGTCATGAGACTCAGTGAGATTGCAATAGCGCGATGAGTCCGCCGATAAAAAAACAATCTAAGGAAATAATATTTAAAGTGCATATTACGTTTTTTATTTATACGTTTTTTTTGATATATCAGAGTAATTTGATATAAGTAGGTATATATTAATTAAATAATTTTATATAGGTATTTAAATTTGTTAATAATAAAATATTATTATAACTTAAAAAAAATAAAATTTTATTACAATTCCTTCACTAATTAATCGAAAGGAACTTCGTTCCATCCGGGTGTCCCTTGACACCTCTCAAGTTTTTTTTTTGTACATTTATATTTGTAATTAAGTCATCTTCATTAGTTGTTTGTTGTTTTTCAGGGTTTTCTTTATATCTTTCATTGATAATATTAACAAGAAAACGGCCTCGATTCATTTTTCTCTGAAATAGAAAATACTGTTATTATAAATTGTAACTGTCCACCAATAGTGAGTTAACTCAAAAAAATCTTTAAAAACAATCGGTAAATAGTTTGATTAAGAACAGTGTATTGGAAACAGATGATATTTTTAATATAGTACATGATTTTTATGCAACACATTTAAAATGTCACATTGTATAGGGGAAAAACATTGAAATAAATTTGTTTCAACAATACTAAGATAACTCAAAATTTACATGTTGATTCCATCTAAACAAAGTCAAATCAAAATAGTAACGAAATATTTTCGTACCTTATCAACAAAACTGGAACAAGTCCAAATATTCTTAAGTAATATGGTAGCACAATTCACCAACACCGTAACAACTCAAATTAACTCTCGTATATGTTTGCTCAAAACTGTAACAATTCGAAATGTCCGCGTTTTCGATCTTGTTAATACGCGCGCTCAATAAGACAAGTGAAGGTCAATTGACAATATACTTGTCTAGGTGGGAGAGTGAGACATACGTTGATTCAACAAAAGTAAGTTAACGCCATCTAGAGATTAATTTTAAAAGCATTTAGTTAAAATTGTCATACTGGATAGTTGCGTATGATCCCCGAGCATGCGAATACAGGCATAACTCAAAATCAACGATTTTTGAGTTGTCTCAGTTTAGATCTAGGTGTACGATATATATATTAATTTTAACTAAAAACTTGGTAATATGTCCTTACAAATAATACTGAAATAATAAGCAATTTATGTAAATGATTTTAGTACATTTTCAATTCATCAGATGCTAGAAAATAAAAAAATCAAGAGTTTCTTTCTTTACAAGTTTGTGCAAAATGAAACGCGCGCAACTGTCATCATGATTCATTAGTGTCAGTCGTGTCAAATCAACGTGGTAATTTTTTATTGTACATATTTCAAATTTTCATTCATTGTCGGTTGCTTGTTGTGTTTAATTATTACCTGTTCAATATAAATTAGTACTTTGTGGTAATAAAATGAGTGACATTGAGAGAAAAAAACCTTTCTCGTCACTAGAAAAGGATTTATTTTTAAATATAATTAAAAAAAAAAATTGGTTGTCTGTAAAGTCGGTTTACGGACGATAATTTTTACGTGATAACGTCATAAGAAAACATGAATGGAATTGAATTATTATCACTGAATTATCATTATTTTGTATAATATACATATAAGCTACAGGTAATTAATTGTATTTAATATAAAAGCGAAATAAAGTTAAATACTTTGATATGTAATACAAGAAATAATCAAGTTTAATAAAGAAGCTAAGTTTAATAACTTAAAGTTAGCAAAACAAATTAGATTATCATTAACCACCTATGAAAATTTTAAACATATACTAAATAAAAACAGTTTACTTTTTATACGATCGTAATTATATGACTCCTAATAACTTTTTAGTCAAAATTGTAATATAACCTAATATTACTGCACTCGCCCACCGATGCTACTTATTTTATAATCAAAGAACAAATATATGAGATTATATCGCTAATCGGATTCTTAAAATGCAAGAATTAATTACCTTTTTTGCTGCAATTGTTGTTGTAATAAACTATGGTAACCATTTTATGATTTTATTAACTTTTATTATTAACTTACATTTATTTACTTATATATTAATAACTTATATTATTACATTAGATTATATTATCAACTTTTCACTATTTGACATTCACATTACTTCAATATTGACAAAACAGTTTCCCGCCATTTGCCGCTGTCATTTCTACTCGGACGCGTCGTAAGTTAGGCCGACCGCCGATCGTGAGCCGAACGCTTAGGCCGAGCCGATCGTACCTCTCTACCGCTTGTTCCGCGCTCTCGCTCACTAATTGTGACAATGATGACGTCATCTTCTTCAAACGGGCACCCCTTCATCAATTTACTAGACGTTATCACATCAAAATATGATGAGATAAAAAAAAAACTAACACAATCAGTGCTGTTAAAAAGAAGAATTGCGGGGAGAATATAAGGAATGAATTTAATTCATCTCCAATTGTCACTCGACATTTTTACTAAAACGAAATATCTTTTTAAAATCTGATTCTGTATATTCACGTATAGGGTCTCTATCACGAAAATAAATTTTGAATACTATTTTATTTTGTGCAATACAACGGAAATAATACCACAGAGCGACAGACAGTTAAGGCCATGTATTGGCAAATAAGCAGTGAGAAGAACTTAGCAAAAAAAGCAGGAAAATTACTCCCACTTCATTTATCGGCCTAAAAAAAATATATGTTATACACAAGGATATTATCTAGGGCCCTTGTAAATTCGTTACACGATTAGATTAACTTGACTCGATCATAAAAAATCCCAAACATAGCATAAATTGAAGCAAAACCCTGTAAACATTTGTAGGAAAAAATATTTCTTTTAAATTTGAAATTTATACCATAATTTTCTTCTTTTCAAACTACGTAGTCTATGTTTATTTAAATTTAATTAAGTTCACTTTTTGGTACAAGAACTTAAAAAAACCAATAAATAACAACCGTTTCGGGCGGTTCGACGCAATGCCGCGCCATCACCAGCCATAGGAATAAGTAGCGGTCTGCATCCTCGCCTTAACGAAATAACCTAAAGATGTACTAAAATTGCATTGGCTGAGCACTGTACGTTACTTAAGTAGTGAAATTGGCGACTATTACTTGTCGAAGTATTCTTACTTTTGACAGTTCTTACTTCATTCAAATTCTTGTTTAAGGTATAAAAACGACTACTTAAGTAACGACTTTTACTCAAGTAATTACTTTGACTCGACCATAGATACGAGTGTTACTATTAACCCAACAAAAACTCAAGTTATCGTCATTGGAAGTCAAAGTTAAGCACATTTAATAAAGCACATTTAATTAAACACAAACATACCAGCTGTTTTCTTTTCTAGGTTTTCTAGATGTGGTAAAAATTTGAAAAAAGTGCCCCAATTTCAGCGAAATCGGAGATGCAAAATCATAATAAAAACACTAAAGATACTAAAAAATATTAGTAATCTAATAAGTTAGCTATAGCTTATAGTTAGTTTTATACCTTAAAAAAAGATTGGCGGCGGAGAATTCAAATACGTAAAAGTAGTGATAAAATAAAATGATAAATGAAGTGATTGATTTTTGTCTATTTAAATTTTAAAGAAGGTCATTTCGTGAAATTAACCTGATTACTCGCAAAGATCAAATTTCACCTGATTGATTGTCTTGATAAGAAATATAATTTATATAGTTAAAAAAAAATAAAATTGTCATGACTTTATTTTCGTAAATATTTTAAAAATAATTTAATTTACAGCATATTTGGGTCGGAACAATCATTTCGCATTGAACAATTCGTATGATTGCTGCGTAATTAACGATTGATCAATATGTACCTAGTCGACTGTTATCGTGTCTGATGTTCGATTTGTACCTACATGAGATATTTTCAATATGTTAATGATAATGTTGCGTTTTTGTTAACGAAATGGCACGACCTTTGAACTGCACCATTTATTAAAATTTAATTTCAATGACTGTTTTAATTAAAACAAAATTTAAGTATGAAGAGAAAAACAGTAAATTAATTGTTCAAGGTTAATTGATTGTTGACATTGTTCACCACTTGATTTATCAGAAATAAAATATATTTGAACTGTACTGAACTGTTACAGGCTGTAAATGTGTTGCTGGGCAGAAGTCTCTACACTTATTAATGGATAGATTTGATCGCAATCCGACATGCTACTCCGCTGAAGGAGTTGCATTTCCGGACGATGTTTTTCTTTACTATCAAGCACAAGACGAATTCTAGGACTAGAAATTTCGGCTGTGCATGTCAGATTTGAACACGCGACTTGTCAACTGATCGAAGCGTTGGCAAAATACCCCATTATTTAATTTATTACTTTCTTAATCAGATAATGGTTTAATGGATAAAAATATTACTAACTATATCTTTCTTAAAAGAGTTAGTCTTTATTGAGTAAAGACTAACATATCATCTAACATAACATATCATTTAACGTATCATTATCAGTGATAACACCGCCTTTACACTCTATTTTGTATATATATTTTTTGTTTCTTCTTTTATGTATTACTTAAGTGTGCAATAAAGTATAAATAAATAAATAAAAGATTTACAGACTGTTGCCATATTTTTACTATTCTATTAACACACAAAAGGTAAAATAACAAAAATTTAACACGACAATAATATTATAGAACCAAAATTTGAATATTTTATTGCGTTTTACTCATACGATATGATTGATGATTATCGCAGACATTCATCATCATATTATAAAAGTTTTAATATAAAATATTTTATTATGAAAACAATTCGAGAGGTAATTTTGGTAACTATCGTCATCATTTATAGATTTAACTTGATTTAAAATTCAAATTCAGTAAGAATTATAGTCTCTATATTTTTTATTTTAAGGAAATTTAATAGAATAACATTAATTAACACAAGTTGATTGAAAGTCTACATAAAAATGAAATTGTTATTTTTGTGTTTTATAACCCGTAAGGCTTTGTTTGGTTCTGATGGTCCCGAGATTCATAGCGCAATAATAAAATATTGTAAAATAAATATACTTTATTTAAAACTTTTTAAAAAAGAACGATTGATATATCCCGGAATTAGCGATTTTAAGGAGACAAAAAAAGTATTCAGCTTTGTTATGATAATGATTATTAAATAATATAGTATTGAATCGCGTTTGATATGGTTATAATAAAATATTTGTAACTGAATTGAATTGATTCAGGCTGTAAAGTCTCAGTGCTGGGCAAAAGCTCCTTCTCCGTGAAGGAGAAGGGTTGGAGCTTAACCCACCACACTGCTCCACTGCGGGTTGGCGGTTAATTTCCCTACTATGATAAACAATCGTTATCAGGTGTCTGTGATCACAACCGGGACCGACGGATGTGCTCGCACGATACGGTCGTACGCACGATGGGGAAACCCAGAAGGATATACACCCAGACCGGGAACAAATATTTGCACAAATACAACTATCTGCCCATAGGGGAAATCGAACCCGCGCCAGCTGACGTTGAGGCGACTACTTGCACCACTACACCAGAACGGTAGTCAGAATAATTGTAATATTACTGAATATTTCAAATGATATCAGACTTTTCAATAATAATATTTAGAAAATAATAAATTCGTTTTTAATCACATCGTTATCGATATTTAATTAATTAACCGAAATAGTGATTGATGACCTCATTTTACACTATAGAGTATATAATATAGAGTTATAGACTAACAGTATAAGTTAAATGTGTTAATGTAATGTAAGATATATGTATATGTTGAATAAACAATATATGGATTTGACCATTTTGATCATATCTATACATATAATAAAATGGTAGGAAAGTCAAAACTGTACATTGAATATTTTTTTAAAAGAATACTTGGGGTGTGATTTACAATCGATACCGCAGCCAAAAATATAGTTTTTAGAATTTTTGTCTGTTTGTCTGTTTGTCTATTTATCTGTTTGTCTGTATGTATGTTCGGGATAAACTCAAAAAGTACTGCATGCATTTACTTCAAATTTGATACGAATATTATTAAGAAGTCGGGTCAACATATAGGCTACATATTATCACGCTATCACCTACGGGGAACGAGCAGTAAACCTTTATTTCTTCAACGCATTCTGTAACAACCTGTAATCTAATAGCGTTCACGCAGACGACGTCGTGGGCAGCAGCTAGTGTATTATACATATTATTTTGTCTATTATCTATGTCTTCCTTTTTTTCAAGTGTAATTAAAAGATCCTTTATTAATTAATTAGGTATAAGGTCCTTTTTAGAAGTCAAATTGTTTACGATAAATGCTAATAAGAATTTTTAAATCTTTACATATAAAATGCTTTGTCCTGTATGACGACTAACGCACAGGTTAAACCGCTAATCGTAGAGACCTGAAACGATGTAGGTATCATACAAAGAACACATCCTCCAAGTTCAGGAGTGAAAAACAGAGCCCTCTTTCCCATTGGGCACTTTGGGCAAGTGCCCAGAGCCCTGCGATTGATAGGGGCCCCCTCAAATCAAATAAAAAGTCCCTAGTTCTTGTCAGATCACCAAACGATAACCAATATTTATTACCAAAAAACTTATATAAATCGAAGAAATCGAACCTAAATTACTGACTATAAAACCAACTTACTAACTTTTACATGCGCGAAGCTATTCTAGTCTCGCCCAAAAGTTAGGCTTTCCGACTTCAGCATGCTTAGATAAATTTAAATATATAATGGTATACTCATTTTCAGTCATCAGTGTGACTCACTCTATTTAAATTAGGCGAACGAAGCGAAGCATGAGGCTCCAAGTTTGAATTAACCAATTTATTTAATTGAGAAATCTATACAAATAATAAATCTGTTAAAACCTCCGTTTTATTAATACATTATATATCATCAAGAATAAATTTCAATAGCGCGTATTTTTTTTGTATCAGCGCCATCTCTTATCGTGTTTTTCTCTGATCACGTATCACGTAAAAAGTACAAAACCAATGTTAATATCTTTAATACATAAAAATTAGAAATAATTCACAGTATAATTTAGTTTTTGTTTCATTGTAATTAAATTTAAAAATAAATATTTAAGAAAATAGAAATAGGTACCTACGCCGCCAACGCCATCTGGTCTAAGGAATCTTTAAAACTCACAAAACTTATATTTGAGTTATTATTTAACTTAAAAGTTTACTTAATATGTCGGATAGGAATAGAAATCGTTTTAATATTTTAGATAAACATCATTTTCAATTAATATACTATTATGTTAAATATTAATTATGTTAAATGTCACTAAATATAAAAACGATATTCTACAATTATACGATAGATGGCGCAGTATACAAAATATAATTTTCTGAATCGCGCTGACCAAAACTTCGGCCAGAAGAATGACACTCGCCCGTATTTAAAAATCTGTTTTTCTTTTTTGTATATAATTAAATACTTTAGGGTACTGTACTACGGTCTTGTTTGTTCGTTGTTAAAATTTAAAATATTTGGTCGTTATTTGTTTGTTGATTGTACAAAGTTGGATGGTTATAGCTATTTAAGTTGTAATCTATATATATATATATATATATATATATATATATATATATATATATATATATTGTATATATAAAGTCGGGTTAGTTACACCGTTTATAACTCGAGAACGAGTGGAACGATTTTTATGATTTTTGTGTTTTTGGATTTGTCTTCGTCGGGAATATAACTTATTAAAATATGGTATTCATCAATGAGAAAATAATTAATAAAAAAAACAGTTCAAATGTTTCATCCGTACTATCTCTATACATATATATGTATGTATGTATGTATATAGATATAATAAATCTGTCACTCAATCCGTCTATTATAAAATATTTTCCAGTATCGACGCAGGTGTAGGTGATAAAAAATATAAATGTATAATTTTTAAAATTTTAGTTAAAGACCCGTGCGAAGCCGGGGCGGGCCGCTAGTACTACATAAAACTGAAAAAAAAATTAAAGAATTTGAAAAAAAAAATAACAATTTTGATACCTTTACAAAAAAAATTAGATTTTTTTTAATAGATCATAGTTATCCAAATACAAAATGTAATCTACCTTTCCAGAAGGCCTAGCCATATTTTAAACTTTTAGTATCTACCTAGCGTGCCCCCGACAAAAGAAGTTACAAAAAAAGGTCTGCTTGCGTATATTTTAAATAAAAACAATAATTTATAATTTGCAACATGATGATTCGTTTCGTACTTAACAAACAAGTGTGGTGTGATGGATAATACGTATTTTACAAAGTATTTTGCACTTTGCATCGTCAGTCCAACTGAATGGAAGAGAGAAATTTAAAATAGAAACCTTTCTTCCCATAATTGATATCTTCAGCGTTCATTTAAAACAGCGATTAAGTTCGTATAAGAATATCAGTAAAGGTTTTGATTTATTTTTTCGGTTGAAAACTCTGAATTCTGAAGAGTCGAGACAACGTTGCAAAGAATTTGCTGAATTTTAATATGAAGATGTTAATGAGAAAGAGTTACAAATAGAATGTTTACATTTAACAGAATACTTAAAAATTGTTGACAGTGAAAATAAAGATTCTATATTAAAAATGTATCAACTTTTGAAAGAAAACAAAATTGAAGACACATTTCCAAATGTAGAAATCGCATTGAGAAAAATTTTAAGCACGATGGTAACTAACTGCAGTGGGGAACGCTCCTTTTCCAAATTAAAAAGAATTAAAAATGAATTGAGAAGTACAATGCTTCAAGAGAGATTAACCAGTTTGTCGTTGATGTCCATAGAATCTGATGTGCCAAAAAGCATTGATTTTGAAGAAGTGATTAACGATTTTGCCCATCTGAAGTATAGAAGGGTTCCTCTTCAAATAACATAGATTTTTAAGCACTAACCTGCAAATGCTAAAAGAGTTATTTTTGTTGACTAGGGTACGTTCGCGGGCCCTCTTCTAATTGATAATTCATCACTTTTATAGGATTTTTTAATCTATGCATTCCACAGACCACATGCGCGGAAATGATACTTCTTTAATCAAAAACTGAATTTAACTGTCAAACTTTAGTAAATAATTGTTTGCTATTGTTCATAAAAGATACACAAAATTATCTTCTTACATTTATTCACTACTTATTATTTTAATTAAAAACTGATAAATAAAAAACTATTGCGCATGTCCCATTTCCGTTTCCGCGCATGTGGTCTGTGGAATGCATAGATTAAAAAATCCTATAAAAGTGATGAATTATCAATTAGAAGAGGGCCCGCGAACGTACCCTATATTACATTTATCTATTCGTTTCATGTGATTGTTAATAAAAATAAATATTTAACCTTGTTTATCTACTTTCTTTGTCTTTTCTAAAAAAATCTGTCAAAGTCATAGGGGCCTCATTATCCTAATATGCCCAGGGCCTCCAATATGTTAAAGACGGCCCTGGTGAAAAAGGAGGGCAAAGTTTGTATGGGATAACATGATTCCTTGGTCCAATCTACTTCAAACTTTGCATAAATATTCTTTAACAGAATTTATTGAAGACGTATTTCGTATTTTATCGAAATTCATGTCCTAATAGGTTAAAACGGGGTAGAAATTTATTTGCTTCGAAGTTGATATAAATACTCCTTAGTGCTTTTGATTTAAATTACATTTTATTTTGATACGTCATGTTTGACAACTCAATCCGTCTATTATAAAATACTTCCCAGTACCGACGCAGGTGTGATCTTTTTTTGGATGCTCCTGGTAGAACAGGCAAGAGTTTTCGATTAAATTTACCGTTGGCCAAATTGAGACGCAATCATGATATCGCCCCACCTGATTCGCTTAGTCCGGAATTGCTGCCACACTGCTGGAAGGAGATAAAACTGCACACTTCGCGTTTAAACTTCCTTTTAATTTGATAAAAACTGAAACCCCTTTCTGCAGTATACCCAAACAAACGCAAAACGAAATTAATTGTTTGGGATGTGAGAACTATGGCTCATAAAGGGGGTTTCGAAGCCCTAAATAGATCTTTACAAGATAATAGGAATAATAATTGTCAAACAGTAGGAGTTATTGTATTGTTAGCAGGTGACTTCTGGCCGACTTTACCAATAGTAGAACGAACAGAGGAACGTGAGCGGACGATGTTAAGGCGTACGTGAAGCATTGTTGACCGTTCTGGTGTAGTGGTGCAAGTAGTCGTCTCAACGCCTTGCCTCAATGCCGGTGGTCGCGGGTTCGATTCCCGCTCGGGGCAGATAGGTACTTGTATTTGTGCAAATATTTGTTTCTGGTCTGGGTGTATGTCCTTCTGGGTTTCCCCACCGTGCCTCGGAGAGCACGTAAAGACATCGGTCCCGGTTGTTATCATGCATACCTGGTAATGATTGTTACTCATAATAGGGATATTATCCGCCAAACTGCAGTGGAGCAGCGTGGTGGATTAAGCTCCAACCCTTCTTCTTCTTCTGTATGGAGAAGAGGCCTTCGCTCAGCAGTGGGTTGTTTACAGGTTGATACAGTATAGTACAGTACAGAAGCATTTGTGGCATTCAGTGACAAAACTGAGCCTTACCATAAATATGAGAGTCCATCTGAGGGAGATATTACTGCCGGACAGTTTTCAGACCTGTTGCTTAAAATAGGAAATGATGATTTTCCGGAACTGGATAATATAATGTATGAGTGTATATGAGTATTTATTTACCATAAACAAAGCTTAAGGTCAATCTCTTAAGGTAGCGGGAGTATACTTGAAGGAAAGTCGCTTCTCCCACAGTCATTTGTATGTGGCATGTTCCAGAGTAGCCTGGTGATTCTAGCACTCAAAGGAAAAACAAAAAATATTGTTGATAAAGAAATACTGCAGAAGGTGTAGTATTTCGATTTGGTTTTAAATAGATAATAACCCCGTGTAACTTTTACCAGGCCGAGCTTCGTGTTCATAAAATATAACAAAATTTTATTTTATTTTAATGTTTATTTAACCTTTACATCCCTACTTTATAATAAAGATTGTTATATTTTATAAGTATTCAAACATTTTGACATAATAATTAATATGTTATAACAAAATTAATAACGAAAAAAACCAATTAAAATGCTAATAGAACCATTCCAAACAACAACAACTTCTACGCGGACGAAGTCGCGGGCTAAAAGCCAGTAGTTAAATATGACGGATTCTTTACGAATATTCAATATTATTTGTATCAACAAAGAAAATATAGTTACAAAATATCCAATTCTTAGGAATAATCAAATATGAACGCAACTTTTATTTGGTAATACCCAAGAGCAATTTTTATTTTGTTTACTTGCTTTTGAAGTTACAAACAAAAAAAAAAAGAAAATCTTTTTGAAGAGGATAGGTAAATCGATTTATGCAAAAAAGATAGCGCTTTTTGTATGCAAATTCGTGTTGATTTCACAAAGATTGAAATTGTTGTATCGTCGAGAGAAATATGAGCAATGTTAACTGTTCATCATACTTTGTACCAAAGTTATAAAAAATCTTTGGTTATGAATGTAACCAATTAAAAGTAATCAATTAAAAAACTATTATTTTTTGTTCAAATGTAAACTTTCTAGGACGGTTGTCTAATTATGAACGATTTGACATCATCCATTGAAGAGTGCCTACTCCATCTGGAGGTCTTCTTTAGATCATGATTAAAATGTACACTCTGAAGATATATTCAACTAATTAAATAAAAAAGAGTCATTAAAATCGATTCACGTTGTGAAGACGGCAGCAGAATAAATATAATAATAGCAGTATCCAAAAAGTCTAATTATTTTTATTTTTTATTTTTAACCTGTTGAAATATGACCAATTTGTTAGTCCTATTATTTTTTCTCATTTAATAAAATACAAGACATGATTAATGTAGAAGTTTTACGCTATAAAAATACTTGGTTTCGAAATAAAATAGGCGAAGTAGAATATATAACCTATCTATTTCTTGATATTTTATAAGACTTACCTTTCTTTACTTAAATTTCTTGCAATCGAAGAAAAAAGTTACAACTGGTCATTCGATATCCAGTGGAACTAAAACGAATACCGTTCAGTCCTTATTATTAGAACCTCATCCTTCTATTACAACTTTCCATTTCACACCTGTTACGACTGTTTTATATGTGACTTGGTATGTATGACAGTAATACTTTATGCATCAACTGCCTTCTGCCTAGAAATCCTATACTCATGGTTGCCTGTGAAAAATCGCTTTTTGTGATAGGGCCGCCGTTGCACATTTGCTGTAATTTTTTTTCAATACTATTATTCAATAATGTGTGTAATAAAGTATTGAATAAGTAATAAAAAAAGGAACAATACTATCAATTGTCAATACAATTGTGTCATTTCGCGAGTGGAAAGTTACAGTGAACACTCCAACCCGTATCGATTAATTTTAATTATAAATTAAAAGAAATAAAAAAAGTAATAAAATTACTTGAATTAAAGAAATATATTACAAAATTATATGTTGAATTATAATATTCTTGTATTGTAAATAAACAACGTTTTATATTCAAGCGCGTTCATTATTCATTAAGTTTAACAACAGCAACGATCCATTAAATTTCTGCGAGCATTTATGTAATTCGATTGTGTTCTATTTTATTTTAACTAAAGATCTTTTATAAGAGGTCTCAGGTTCGAACCAATAAAGTGTCTTCAAATAAAAAGTTTCAATTTTCTGGAGTTGGACGCGTGCGGTGCATTTGAAACATCCGTCTTTGCAAGCCCTTCTACGATCCTCGCTATATTTCAATGTTTCATTAGTTTACATTCACTTTATTGCTTTGGTCTTTAGTATTTTAAACTTCTCTCCTATTTACATTCCTAAATATGTATGCGATAACGATGTATGTTTAAATAAAAATATAATACAAATCTATTAGCTACATTCCCATCAATTAATATATATTCGTGTGTAAATGTTTATTTTTGTAATGTATGGATACAAATAAAAAAAGTATATTTTATTGATATTATAATTATTTTAATTATATTTGCTTATATTTACATAAGATAAAAATCTTATAAAGAACACCAAAAAGATAAAAAAATAATTATAATATACTATTTTTATACAGTGTTTTATTTGTGAATAAACTAATAAAAATACTATGCTTTAATATTTAGTAATATATAAATAATGGTAAGTAAGTGAAGCGGATAAATGAACTCTCAATATAATTTGAATTATTTAAAAAAAAAAACGTTGTAAAACAATGATTTGCATCGATTGCTTGATTGAATGGTGTGTTATATGTTCTAAATATCATGTATTGCTTTCCTTCATTAGACATTGACAATGTGACGTAGGGTAGAGAAGACACGAAGGAACGTGATAGGTGCGGTTGAGATTGCAAACTCAATTGAATATGGTAAAGTGAAGTTTAAACAATGGTCGAAATTTGGTCTCGGACTTAAAATTATTGAGAAGTGTAAACTATGTGAACCCAGATATATTTTATCGTGACAAAAATTTGTTAAAATGTTTAAATTAAATCGCAGGTTCATTTTTATTATCAAATTTTTAGGCTTGGGACTTGATGTAAAATATTCTGTGGTTTAATGGATTTAAGCAGTTTTTTTTTTAAATCAATCTACATACAATTTTTATATTAATGAAATATATGAACGTAGTCCGCTGTTACAAAAAAAAAGAAGATTTAACGAGCTATGAAAACGGCGTTGAAGATACGACAGATGTATGTGTATCAGGAGATGGCAACTGGAAGAAGCGTGGTTTTGCATCATTATAATACTAATGTACCATATGTACATTAGTTCGTTAACACTTTGAAAATAATTTAGATGTGCTTGTAAAAAGCTCGTATTGTAAATAGTGTGAGAACTGGAAGAAAAAACTGAATACTGCAAAATTTGGAGAGTGGCAAGAGAAAAATATCGAAAATAATGAATGTAATAGCAATCACAAAGGAGCAATTGATAATATGAACGTATTAATCATATATTATTGAAAATTTTCAACGCTCTGTTAAAAACTATGCCCTGATACCTCAGGCACATAAATTATATCGGCGATGCCATGGTGACAGCCAAGGAAAAAATCTGCGTCCGAGACTCGGGAAGCAAGGTTTCGTCACAGATAAGAGCAAAAAGGTGCCCTGGACATTGCAGCTCAAGCAGTTTTTCTCGAAACAGTGTTTTCAAAGTTGCTCGTCAAGATTTCTCGAAAACTACTGAACCGATCTTGTTGAAATTTAGTATGCGTCTTCAAAATACTATTGACAAAAACTTGGACGAAGGATTTTTTTTGAAATCGCATCTAATAAAAAAAAATCATAATGTGGTTAAAAATTTGAACGAAATTTGAATTTGATTTTTTTTTTTTTTTGTAAAAACCTCTGCCGAAAATTCAAATTTGGTGTAAACCAATGTGAACTCTTAAGTTAATACGGGTATTTAGTTTTTTCCAAGGTAGATTGTTAGTTATAAGTTTTGAATGAATATTTTATAAAAAATAAGTGTAATACATTTTATTTTAACGAGTTAGGTTTTAGTTAAAAAGTGAATTTTTAGTAGTTTTTGTATGTATGTATCAGCCTGTAAACAACCCACTGCTGACCGAAGGCCTTTTCTCCATAAACGAGAAGTGATGGAGCTAATTCCACCACGCTGCTCCACTGCGGGTTGGTGAATAAGTACTTTTTAATTGTTTTAAAATGAAAAATTAAAAAAATTAGATTCATAGGTCCAAAGTCTGATATTTTTATCAGCGATAGTAAAAAGATTACTAGAAAACTGCAAAGTTATAAAGACTTCTTTGTTATCTAATTTTAAAGAAATATATCATATTCTTTAATATGAGACCAATACTTTATTTGTACATTATAATTAATACATGAAATAAATGACCTGTAAATATTAAAAAATTCATCTCCTACCAAATGGAAAATAAAATAAAAAAATTGTGTGTGTCAGCTCCGACGCACGACTGGAGTTTACTCCTTAAGTACGATTGTCTAAACATTCGCAAAAAGAGTTTATCCAACTGAAAATAAGATTAATACCATATGAAAGGGTAAATTAACAAATTAATGAAAATAATATACATATATAAATATATATTTATTCATTTTATATACATTTATTATAACTAATCGGCGAAATATTTTACATTAAACTTTTCACAATAGTCAATTTCAGATGTGCACAAATATTTCATTAGGAATGTTGATAAATTATGTAATTATTATTTTCTGACAATTATCATTTATTTTTTAAATATTATTTTTCAATATTAATTAGATCAACATTACTTTCATTTTTAATTACAGCTGACATGAACATTGCTCATATAAAAAGCTCTAAAGAAATAATAAAACAAATTAAATGTTTAAAAAAATGTATACATTTCAAGAATAATCAAAAATAAAAATGTATGAAAGTCGACCTATGCATGTCCACCTTAATACACTCACAACCAAATTAGAAAGTTGCGCACCGTAGGTGCGCGCGCACCGAAAAAGTAACGAGGTCATTCATCAGTAGATTTTACCTCTCATATTTTTCTCATACCGGGCGCCTTATATATGAAAATCGATTCTTAAGGAGTAAACTCCAATAAACTCCAAAAATTTATTATAAAAAAACAAAAACCCGACTCGAAAAACTCGAGTGAACAAATTGTTCATTATTACCGCTCTCTATTACACACTACGCACACGCAGCTATATATGGGATATTAAAAAAAAAAAAAAAACTTCCACGTACAGAATTGGACCAATTACATTTTTATTATAAGTATAAATTATTCATGAAAATCGTTTTCTAGATTACTTTTGAGACTTTTAGACTTAATTTTGTGTCGTCATCGAGAATATAAATTCTTTATACTAATTTTCTTCTAACTTTGGTATTGTAGATCCTGCAGCAGTCGTGCGAGCACCACATATTCAATTCTCAGCTCAACGAGCCCGCATTAGTCAGCTGTCAGTTGAAAGAAAGTGTAGGACAAGCACGCGACGACGACTCAATTTATTCCAGAATTGTATTGTTCCTCCGCCACCTGAATCTGGATTCCGTTAGTACTTACCAATCCTTTCAAAGAGGATTTTTACCATTGTCTTTGAAAAAGCTAACCTAAAATTAAATTTCAAATAGTACCCAAAATATTTAGTGAAATTTAATTAAAATTTAAGTGATATTCAACTACTATACATAAGCGTAATTAGAGTTTTTGTAAGAAATGGGAGATTGTTAGCTTATTTAATCACTTTCAAGAAGTGATAAATAATAATTTAGTTCATTAATTTGACTTATTTTTGGGGTATCGTTCTAAATATTAAAATTCCTGGTAAAGTTGAAAGTACGTAAGCATTTGTTATTGTATTTCTAAAATAGTTTTACAACATTCGTTTACCCCCATGTTCCTATAGGCAAATGTTTTAGAATATAGCAACATAAATTTTTGGTCCTAAAAACCTTAATTTTTTGTTTTTCAGTTACAACAAATAAAAAAATAAAATAAATGAAATATAATAAATGTTAAAAAAAATTGACTCTAATAATAAATATATTTTATTTTACAGTACACTCTTAGGGCATTTTCTTTATTTATTACATAAGCTATTTATTTGCGATTCGTCGTTTTTATGCAAAATACTTTAGTCAGAGTTTATTCCCGTGTAACTTGTTTTGAAGAGAAATTCAGCTGGATTTTGTCAGCTTTCATAAAATCATATACCATTTCATTCTTTTTTAAGGATTTTCAAAACATGAAATGTGCATACACAATTAGATGCTTTTATACTATAACTTATTGCTAACATTTAGGCCGTGTTCCGAAATACACTGCGAGTAATGCTCAGTGCTGTCACTGGTGAAAAATTTATTCCATTATAGACTGCCAGTACACTGTCGCAGTACCGTAGAGAAATACATGACGTTATAAATCGACGCCATTTTTGTACTGTGAGCACTGGCACTTTCGAGGTAAGGTTCTTTCAGTACTGTGTGATCAGAATGTGATAAAAAAATATAATAACAGCGCGAATGATTGTTATTATTATTAATTAATATGGTTAATCAAAAATGTCAACAATATTCAAATAATATTTTTTCTTGTAGAATATAAAACGTGTATATGATAAATATTTTCATTTGATAAAAAAGTCGAATAACGAGGATGATAGAATACTGGACTGCGTTCCATTTTAAACAGTAACCAGTACCTATAGCACAGTATAGCAAACTAAAAAGAAACGGTTTCGCAGTACATTGAATTGACGTCACACCACACAGTGCTCTGAGTGTATTTCGTAAATCTGCTTTTATAATATTATAAAATTCTGTATTGTACGGTATTAGCTTATGTACTCGTATATTTCACTCTGTTGGGCAAAGGTTTTCTATTGCATCTATATCTACTTCTACGATTAAGATAAAGAATTGGATCTTAATCCGTAAAATATATTTTATTTATAGAATTTTCAAGTAGGTATTTTCTTAACACAAATGTACTTTAAAAAACTTTGTAAGCACGTATAAGAATCTACAAATTTTAAGTTGAGATTGTGTTCTATCTACTGGGTTTTCTCTTAGTTATCTAAAATTTAACCTATATAGTATTCTAAATACTTGAAGAATCAACTATTATATTAGTACCAAAATGCTGAATCGTAACATTCGTCGCAACTGCTCAAAAAAACGTAATATCACATCAATTACCTACATTTCTAAGCTAAGTTGGAGTTAAACGCTCAAATATTTTTATAATTCTCCTTCTTTATAACAAACAGTATGGGTAGAAGATTACTTAATTTTACGAGATAAGAATTCTTATTATTATAAAATGGAACTAACCCAGGCAACTCATTTATGTGTTGCCTATCCAGAGACATAAGGTGTTAAAGTCTCGGTGCCAGTAATAAGACTGCCTGTCTTGCCCTTCTCTCCGAAACACAGCAAAGCTGTTTCACGGGAGAAATAAGCAAGATGGTGGTACCCATGCAGCCGGGAGCGTGGCACAGCGCATCCCTCCCACCGGTGAATTAAGTAAAATATTTTCAATTATTTTCATAATGTTAAAGTTTATTTTATTTGCATATACTTTAACAATAAGCTAAATAATGTTAACATATGAGACGAATTATTTGCAAATTAAAATTCAGTCACGTAAAATAAAACTTTTGTTTATTTAAATGTGATACAACTACGTAAAGCCGTATTTTGGCAGAAGTCTCAAATTTATACGTAGCTAGAGGAGGCTTAAGTAAGTGTGACATGAGGAGGAACAGCTCTGAGTGTCGCTAACTTAATTCATTACAGTGTCGTGTTTGAGTTTCTGAGAAGATAACTTTGTGTTGAGCGAGCACGATGCCGCGAGCTCGCTGCTTTTGAAATATCGGTATCACCTGATTGAGCGGCATAGCAGTAATTTATTATACATTATATTAATTTATACTATAGCTTGGAACAAAGAAAGATTACCTTTTGTTTATTGCGAGTCTAAGAAAATATGGGTCTATAATTACTGCATAGTACAAGTCGTCGCTTTCTTCTTCTTAATCATTTTTCGTAACAGTTTTAACTGTCATTATGTTATTAACATTAATTTTTCCGATAATATTTATCTCTTAAGATCGACTTATATAAAAAAATGTCCAACTTTAACCGAAAAGTGCTAAAAACATATAAAGTTAATCATTTTTTGTTCGTCTTAATGTTTTCTTTGAAAAAGTTTATTCAAAATACTTCCAGTGCTGTGAGAAGGTGAAGTCTCTCGGGAAATTATTGTCGAAATCGGTGTACTCTGAATCAATTTAAATCGATGTGTGTATTTAACCTATGGATGAGAAAACAGAATACACAGAATAAATAAAGTGTATATGAATTATTTATAAAAGAAGCCTATTCGCAGTGGAGCAGCGTAGCTTAAGCTTCAATCCTACTCCTTAATAGAACAAGGCCTGCTTGTAGCTGTGAAAGAAACACTACGATAAGGTATAAAAGAAATATAATTAGAAAAATTCACCGATGTACTTCAATATTGAATAACAAATAAAAAAATATACAAATAACCTTACTGATTGAATATATGTTATCATGTACCATGAATAATTATAAAACTAAAATAATACGTTTTATGTTGCAATATAATTTCGTAATAGTAACGGTAGTTCATTCAATTTACGAGCAATAGTCGGCCGTCAGTTGAGAAGAAAGCTGAAAGGACTAGAATACGAGTAGATTTGTTCCGGAATTGCTTTGTCCCGTTCCACCTGAATCTGATTGCGTTAGTACTTACTTCTTTTAGAGTAAATTTGTATGACCGCCTCAAGAATAAAATGATAAATTATATAATATTTGTCTAATGTTTTCTACATAAAAATAAAAAAAAAATTATTTATAACCGATAAAGTTTCAGCCAAGTTTTAGTTTGATTATTAATTCTTTCACCATTGACTACATCATTTCGAAGCATTTTATTTAATAATACTTTTTTATTTTTATTTTAAAGTAACTTTATTTTATTGATTGATTGATTGGGTTAGTGGCTTTCAGTTGTGCCAGTTGAGCACGGTTGATTCCGCCAATGTCACGTAGAGGGGAGAATACACGGAGGAGATTGATCGATGCGGTTGAGATAACGGTCTCAATCTAATTTGAAAACAGACAAAATAGTCAGATTTTCATTATTACACCGTAAACTTTAATTTATTGGTGTCATATTGTGATCATAAGTAGCAAGTGGTGGTGGATTATTCGGACACCCACCACCTCAGTCCCCCGAGATCATGGACGCTGTAAAGGATCCGAAACGTCGGGAAATAATTTAATTTAATTAAAAAATCGTTAAACTGTAAAGTTTTTAAACAAATAAACGCGATAAAATCCGATTTAGACTTTTAATTAAACAATGATGACATACTTACGTATCTGAGATGTGGTCTCTGACTATGGGCCTTTTAAATAAGCTCCAAGTCGCACAGTGAGCAATTGAGAGCGCTATGATTGGTATTTCTCTACGAGATCGATTCCCAGGTTGCCGACATAGCCCAGATTTGCAAGCTGAAGTTGCAAGGGGCGGGGAATAGCTGGTATAACTGATGGCCGATGGAGCAGAAAAATTCTCGAGTGGAGACCGCTCAAGCCACGGCAAGCGCAGCGTCGGACGAATGTCTACAAGACGGAGAAACGAATTGAGAAGAGTGGCCGTGGGATAGAGGATGCTTCAAACCATTCATTCTGGAGGTCGATGTGGGAGGACTACGTTCAGCAGTGGACATCCAGAGGCTGATATGATGATTATAAATAATATATTGGTCTGTATGATAAATATACCTAATAATATAAATAATTAGTGGGCTTATGACGACTTTATTTAAATAAATACAGAGTTATATATATTTACTTTTGTAGCTTGTATACTTTATTTTGTTTTTATGTGCACATTTTATATGGTTATGTTAAATATTTGAATACGAGTAATTTTCAAACAATCGCATTTAATTTTGATCGAATCGATGAAACAATTCATCTGAATCCCATTATTAACATTTCGAATTAAATACATTAAAATTGTATTTATACTGCTTTATTAATAAAATTGAACGTAATAACGTATTTATAAAATTTTCAAATTTAATTAGTATTAGAAGTTTTATATCTAATGCTTTGACCGTAACTGTGTTTGTAGTTGTATAAATACTTTTCTGAACAAAGAAATAAGTTACTTACTGAACTGAATTGAACTAATCTGAATCATCGTGTACACATCCCACTGTTGGGCAAAGTCTTCTCCATATAGGAGAAGGTTTGGAGTTTAATCCACCACGTAGCGGGTTAGCGAACAATTTCACTACAATGAGTAACGATTGTTATCAGGTATTTATGATAATAACCGGGATCGACGGTTTTACGTTTTCTCCGAGGAACGGTAGGAAGACCTACAAGGACATACGCCCAGACCGAAAACCAGTATTCGTATACAAATTCAAATATCTACCTCGAGCGGGAATCGAACATAAACAAACACAAATAATAATAATTTCAACCAGAACTAAGTTAAAAATATTACACACATACCCAGTGTTTTGTATATTATGTTTAAGTTTATTACACATGTAAATATACCTATTTGAACAAAAAGGTGTTCGACAAATAGTCCCGCAAAGATTTACCTTTTTTTCTTTTCAATTAATAATACGATGATATCTTTTGTTTTAATATAAATTTATTGTAGGTATTAAGTTTATTGCCCTATGAAGGAGGCTTAATTCGCCACGGTGTTCAAAATCTAAAACGTAGAAATTTGAGCTTGCAACTAGATCTCCACTATATGTCAATCTCATATATATCTTGTTAATATATTCTTATTAATTTTAACGTACATAATATGTGAAATAATTTTATATTTTAAATTAAATTTTGGAAGTGCTTCAATAGAACAGCTTAGGAAGTTACTAACTTAGCTCGTTATAGTGCTCTTTGAGTTTCTGACCAGACCGAATTTTGAGTGGGAGCCGCCATTTAGCCTCAGCTCCACTTATCAAGACATCTCTACAACAAAGATGTTAAGTCAACATTTTGTTGTAGGCTATTGGAACTTGAAAAAAATATATAACAATAAATACACAAATTTAATTCTGAAAAGAAAAATTCTAAAAATTTGAGCTGATTTTTCTAGCTAATACTTTTATATAATAAATATAATACGATCAAGTTTGTTTATTGATATTGACGACGCGTTGGCGCAGTGGTCACAGCAACTGGCTTATGCGTTAGCGGTCGCGGGTTCGATCCCCGCACATGACAAATATCTGTATAGGCCATACGGATATTTGTTGTGATCTGGGCGTTTGTACTTGTGTGTTTTGTGTGTCTCCGGACCCGCGACACAGGATTGACATCCTACTGGGGGCCGTTGAGTGTGAAAAGTTTATTTAAATTTAAAATTTATATTCTTTGCAAATATTTCGAATACGTAAAAAAAATTGTGAAAAAAAAAAAAGGTTTGATTAGTTAAATATACAGTAAGTACCTACTTATTACATTATTGTAGATTTTTAACCATGTTTTTGCGTAAAACTTAAAAACAAAATACTGAACCATGTTACGGATAAGCAGAAAAAGGATTACTTTTCCTAGCACACAAACTCTGTGTACCGATAATAAGTCCCGAGGCGTTGGCAACGTTTTGTTGTAACGTGCATTTCAACTTTTGAAAGCAACTGGCGGGGTTCGAAACCGCAATAGGATTACAGACAGCCCTAGAAGCCGGCGCACGGCGGCTAATACGATTTTATTGTCAATATACAACTTTTTAAAGCTTTCAACTTTGCTTTTCCTCGTTTATTTGTTACGGTCGCATTTACAATAAAAACATCGGTAAGCGAAGTAAATTGATGTGAATTAAATTCATTGTTGTTGAACTATAGTATTACATAGAACAATAAAAATATATATATTTCATATAATACACGCAACTAAAAATTGGTATCAGTGATTCCAGGATTCTTTTTGTTGGATATTTCGGCGTACCTTTGAAATCGCCTCAAAATAGCTTAGCCAGCCGATTTGTTTCAGCCCCGACTGCTACCAATCAAGCTTTTTCAATTTTTCCATCGTTGACGAACGAAATGTGAAACAACAGGCGCAATGAATCGACGCAGTGAGCAATCGTCGATTCGCGTTGCTATACGAAACTGCGTTTTTCTGTTTTCTGTTTCGAAAATCGAATCGATTTCCGTATTCTTTTATACCGGTTTAATATATAAATAAACGACTGATTTTCAGTAAAAATTTAATTCAACGGGGAATAGATATAAATTAAGAACATTAAAAGACAATTTTTCAAATTTTTTACACCCGTTTATTTAAATTATGATTAAAATTTTCTCAATTTTGTTTTATATTTTTAATAAAAATTACCCAAAATAAGTTCGATCTATTGAGTCACTGAATAATACATAACTAGTCAGTAGAAAATAAGTATCTATTTAGATACTTTTTTACAATTACACTGCCTAACTAACTAGCTATTACCAGAGTGTGAACAATTAAAAATACGTTGAAAAAATGTATAGGTATGTCGATATCGAGGTGCTAGGTATCTTTATATCGTCATGACCAGATAAGTTAGGGTAGATTGATTGATCCATGATTGACCAGTTACATCGACCTACTAGTATATTCCCATGTCACCACATTTTTTTTTGATACGGCCCTGAAATTTCAATCGCCTCGCCAATTATCTAGAAATACTTATCAATGTCGTCTATTGTTAGCCTTTTGTAATTTTTTTCACAGATTTTCAAATTATAAATTTTGAGGTGGTAATGAATATTTGCGACCTTAAAAATAAAAATCACACCAATTGTTATCAAATCAATACTGACCAATTTCTTGAATACCCTGACCTTATGCGGAGCTACCGCAACGATGCGTTTTCCTGTTTAAAACAGGTCATCCGTTGGAACTGAGGTGCTATGATGATACAGATATCCTTGGAACTATTAACTCCTTTTGATTAATTTTATACTGCTTATCTACCAATTATTGTTAGCTTATTGTAAACTTAATTTTTTTAAATTTAGTTTTTATATCAAAAACGTTGACCAATTATTAAAATCAATTGACCAATTGTGACTATTTTTAGATGAATTCAAATGGTTTTAGAACCAATTTATAGTATTAATTTGAGCCGCCAAAATTTTATAAATGTCCTTGGAATTCTTAACTCTCGTGTTTATTGTCAAAGTATTGACCAATTACTAAAAATCACTGACCAATTATGACCATTTCGTGACCAATTTGAACCACTTTTTAAGAAGCCAAATTTCACTATTTTGGGTCGCTCAATAGACGGAGCTCCAAAAATACTGTTTTTTATAATTAATTTACTTAATACCATACAATACATACGATGTACCATAAGATCTATAGTATATTATATATAGTTAATAGTCCTACTAATTGCTCATTGACTTTCTAAGGACAAAAACAAAAGGTTATAATCTGAATCTGTAGGAGAACCGAAGTTGTTGACAGTGAATTCTTTATATTGTAAAGTTGGCTATTTGTTGGGCTCATGCCTTAAAGGGCCAAATAACACTGAGCAATCAAGGTTACTGAAATAGTGACTAGGTATTGTGAAGCGTAGAACCTACTGGCAGTACCAGAAGAAAAGCATAGATGATATTACGAAAGTATCATTAAGTTTCCACAGGTGCAAGATCACGGTGTTCAAAAATTTAGTAGCACTTTGACGTTTCGAATGTATACAAAGAGATACAAAAACGTATCTGTGAACAATTCTGATAGGTAAAAACGTGATGAAATGTTTTCTGAACAACTGATATGATATAATAATAATGAAAATGATATATAGTGATATAAAAATTAATAACTAGTGCAGTATTTAAGTAGACTAATTTATTCATCAAATTATAATAATTCTCCTTAATAAAGGAAACTAAGCTGTTATTTGAAAAAAGTCTATAATTATGCTCGTTACAGCTCGTGAGATAAAAAACAAATGGATATTTATTTCAAAATACATTTTAAAATCGACCATTTCTTAATTAAATAAAAAATTAAGTTGTCTGGGTGCAACTGCGGTACTGCCTCGGAGATTATTGTCAAAGTATTGACCAATTACTAACAATCACTAATATTAATCAGATACCGTAGTCTTAACATAACGATGGCTTTTTATCAAAGAATTTATAGAGTAGATTTATGATGGTAAAATTTACAACTGTTTGAATGTATCTGTTTACATTCGTAGACCTTGTTTGTTAAAGGTTAGCTAACAATATATTATATCAATTTTCCACACGTATGGCTTCGTTGGGTTTCGTATTTTGTTATATAATAACAAAGGCTAAGTAATTAAACACTTAGACACGAGAGTTAGGCTTGTATAATGAGCAGCAAAACTATTGGGCGCCTACGGCGCTGACTATCACAGTAGCTACTCAGGTTTCTAGATTATATCTGTTTTGTATTCATCTTTTATTAAAATAAAAAGCATTACAGTAAAATATTGCTCATGTATGAATTTAAAACATTTTATATAATCTTATCCATCTTATTCTTAACATTTTCAAAAATATTTACAAAAAATATAATATTTAGGAGTATAAATAATAGGTACCCACTGGTGCAAGATTGAAGTTTATACTAACGGTAGATAGAGCTCCAGGCAGAGAAACCCCGCCAATGCGTGCCGTTTCAAGCAATACTGCCTTATATATTCAACCCTTGATCTCACAGTTTAACGAGAATTTCTTAAGATGCTGTTCAAAATTCTTCGCTAATGAATTATTGACCTTTTTTTTTCACGCAGGGGAATCCATTTATGATATCCAGGACGCCCGGGTCGGCAGTCCTAGACCTATGTCGGACTCGGCACTTTGGGAGTGCAATACCGTACTAAACCCCTGCGGGAGCCTTCAGCCGCTTTAATTGGAGGGTCCCGGATCTGCAGGCAACAGGATCCCTCCAGCGACAGGCTGGCCTCGGCGAAAAGGCCAGACTTCTCCTCCATGGGATGAATTATTGACCAACACGATAATTATCGAACAGTTTGAACTCTACACGGCAGTAATCTCGTAGTCAAGATATTTACTTAATTTTCTTTGTTTCGGCCTTTATTTAATTTGTGATTGGTTTTGTGATATTACTTAAAATTCAAGAATAAATTAATTATAAATACAGATAAAACTATTATAGGATTTCAATAAAAAAAAAATTGTGACCAATCAAATAGGTTCGTTACTACCGAAAGTTAATCGCTCGGTTCTGAAGCGGGTCGCTTGTTAGCACACAGTGCAAAGTAGTTCACAACCCATATTGGAATTGGTTCACTTGCATGGCCCAGTTGGATAAAACTTTAATAATGGAAAGAGTCCGATAGCAAAACTTTTGTGATAACGACGCTTACTCGCAAACTTGCCCTCGGGCAAAACAAAATCGACTGACGTGATCAGTCGTCGCTTTGCTTCGTATTTCGGCGATGTTTTGAATACGCTTTAATTAAAACTTTTTAATTTTAAAGTTTTTTTTTATATGATTATTTATTTATTTTTCAAGCTGGATAGTCAATAATTGTATAACTATTAAAATCAAATGTGTTCAAATTCAACCAAGTAACATTTTTTCTCTATATTTTTCAAAGGAAAAAAAAAATACAGTCGAATTGAGAACATCCTCCTTTTTTTAAGTCAGTTAAAAAGAAGATTTTATTTATAATAATAGTAACAATGTGTTGTAAACTAGAAAAAAAAGCAATTACAAAAACAAGTAGGAAATACGTAAAAAAACTCTTGGTTAAAAAGCGATCTCTCTGGCAACCTTAGGGCAGAAGATTATTATATACTTAGGTATGATATTAAAACTTTGTAATTACAACGTTATTAGTAGTACCTACTCTATCTTAGAAATAATTTTCTGTGTAAAATAAATACAGATAATTGAAAAGAATATCGTTCACAAACATATGACTATCTCATTTAGCGGTCTTCAGAGGCAGAGTTATAGCTTGTTATTAGCTGAATTTTCATTTAATTATAAAATGTTTATAGCCGATAAAGGATGAACATTCGACGCCGTTAGGTCGTCATATGTTCGGTATCTAACCGTGTCCTCACGCAATGTAACTTTAAATAGGCGAACTTCTTCACATTAACGTGTGTTAACATTCAAACTTTGAAAACTATGTGTTAGATGTTAATGTGGTAAAAGCGTAACTTTTTATATATACCAAAAGAATATATAGAAGGCATTATCAAGTTTTTTAATAGAATAAAAAATATTGTTAATATGTAAATTGTATTAAAATTTTACGCAGTTGGAACGACGACTATAAGATGATGTTAGAATTTTATTTAATATATTATAGAACACGTAAACAAAACAGATAGGGACAGAATTAAATTAAAGCTAACGTATGAAGTTCCAAGTAATAATTAGGCAAAGGCAGCAGGTAAACATTGCTGATTCGTAACACGCGCAGAGAGAACATGGAGCTTCATCGCGTAACCGGCACCAAATAAGATCACTTAAATTCCGAACCCGTAGCTCCTTTCGTATAGCTATCTCTGTTAGTTCTATCTATGAACCTACACACAGTAATTACACAAAAGAAATTGAACGTTTAAATACAGCCTTCGGCGGCTATTAGCTCTGCGGAGTAAACTAGAAATTACTAAACCGTGCCTCGTTGCTATGTTATTAAGTTTAGTAGTCTTTTTAGTAGCACTGCGCTATATATTTTGTGAAAATTTCAGTCTACCTTCGTACTTACTTTCGAATATTAAAACATCAGCAAGTTCAACGCTAGCACGTAATTTTTTAAATAACCAAAGTAACTCTGTTCTTTTAAGTTGTGTCCAAAGTTCAATGGGCTCATCTGCAATGTTGATCATTTAACTTAACGTTATTTATTTTGGATTGCACGTAATTTTGATATTTTTTTGATTTTTTCTGTTAAAATTAAATTATGAAAAAAATAAATATGTATAAAAGTTATCAATACATACCCTATCTATACAAATAATAAATCTGTTAAAACCTCCTTTTTTTTTTTTTTTTTTTCGGATGGACTTATGCTGTTGGCCTTCCTGGCCTTTACAGCGACACCGGGCGGGGGGGCGGACACTTTAAGGTCCAGCCTAGAAAGTAGAGCCTCCTTATGGGCAGCTCTGAAGTACTATACGCGTCGGTTGGCCGGCTTAGGCGGCGCTATGCGGAGCGCTGAGGTGAACGGTAGGGGTGTGCGATAATTATCGATAATTCGTAACTACTCGATAATTTTTCATTCGATAATTATCGATAATTATCGATAAGTGTTATTCGATAATGTTGATGCGATAATTATCGATAATTGTTCATTCGATAATTATCGATAATTATCGATAATTATCGATAAGTTTTCATTCGATAATTATCGATAATTTTTTGCGATTCGATAATTATTGATAATTTTTTCCGATCCGATAATTATCGATATTTTTGTGTGAACCGATAATTATCGATAGATTATTTCGATACGGGACGGCGAATGACCTTTTTTTTTTTTACGTATTGTGATAGGGAACGGAGGATTATGTCGATACAGGACGGCGGATGACCTTTTTTTTTTTTTTTAGGTATTCTGATAGGGAACGGAGGATTATGTCGATACGGGGCGGCGGATGACCTTTTTTTTTTTTTTGTTTTTCGTCGTCCGAAAATAAGTTTTATCCGATAATTATCGATAACTTTCGCCACTAGCGATAATTTTTTATCCGATAATTATCGATAACTGTTCATTCGATAATTATCGATAACTATCGATAACTCAATACGATAATTATCGATAATAAAATTATCGATAATTTTTTCCGATGAACACCCCTAGTGAACGGACTACTGCTCTACGTGCCTAGGCGCGTACGAGCCGTTGAACCCTATTACTTCGTCTCCGTCGGCGGAGACGGTGTAGGTGAGTAGTGTGGTGCGGTTGTGTACTGTACCTATCGGGGGGGTTAAAACCTCCGTTTTATTAATACACTATATATCATCAAGAATAAATTTCAATAGCGCGTATTTTTTTGTATCAGCGCCATCTCTTATCGTGTTTTTCTCTGATCACGTATCACGTAAAAAGTACAAAACCAATATTAATAACTTTAATACATAAAAATTGGAAATAGCTCACAGTATAATTTAGTTTTTGTTTCATTGTAATTAAATTTAAAAATAAATATTTAAGAAAATAGAAATAGGTACCTACGCCGCCAACGCCATCTGGTCTAAGGAATCTTAAAATATAATATTATTTTGTTAAACTTAAAAGTTTACTAAATATGTCGGATAGGAATAGAAATCGTTTTAATATTTTAGATAAACATCATTTTCAATTAATATACTATTATGTTAAATATTAATTATGTTAAATGTCACTAAATATAAAAACGATATTCTACAATTATACGATAGATGGCGCAGATAGTTTTCTGAATCGCGCTGACCATAACTTCGGCCAAAAGAATGACACTCGCCCGTATTTAAAAATCTGTTTTTCTTTTTTGTATATAATAATACTTTACGGTACTACGGTCTTGATTGTTTGTTCGTTGTTAAAATTTAAAATATTTGGTCGTTATTTGTTTGTTGATTGTACAAAGTTGGATGGTTATAGCTATTTAAGTTGTAATCTATATATATATATATATATATATATATATATATATATATATATATATATATATATATATATATATATATATATATAAAGTCGTGTTAGTTACACCGTTTATAACTCGAGAACGAGTGGAACGATTTTTATGATTTTTGTGTTTTTGGATTTGTCTTCGTCGGGAATAATACTTATTCAAATATGGTATTCATCAATGAGAAAATAATTAATAAAAAAACAGTTCAAATATTTCATCCGGACTATCTATATACATATATATGTATGTGTGTATGTATGTATGTATGTATGTATGTATATAGATATAATAAATCTGTCACTCAATCCGTCTAATATAAAATATTTTCCAGTATCGACGCAGGTGTACGTGATAAAAAATATAAATGTATAATTTTTAAAATTTTAGTTAAAGACCCGTGCGAAGCCGGGGCGGGCCGCTAGTTCAATAATATTATTATTATAGTAGAACTTGAAGTTAACAAACAGTTGCGACACACTTAAATAATGAATTAAAATACATCTTTTCTTCTCAAGTCTTATCCTCATACACTGAATTGTATTTTAATAAAGCATTTTTTCTTCGTTTTATTTAATTTGCTATTGCGTTAATAATAGAACGTTTAAATCATAAAAATCGGATACACCATTTCAAAGTTAAATGAAATTCTAACCTATGTTGCGAACGAGTGTGTGTTATAGATACTATACCTAACTTAACCGCACCACTACACTAGAATGATTGTCACCTTAAGATAAGTTTAGAGGTTGGAGAGGCTGCCATTGAAAAGGAAGGATCCTTCGACCAGACGGATGTGTCTGGTGGGGTGGTGGGCTGCGCGCCACTTAACGTTTGTTGTCGAGTTCTTGTATATATACTCAATCGCTTTGAAAACTTTAATAGCGCGATGTAAGATACGTCAGTTCATATGTGGCGATATAGTTGTCGCTACATAAGCTTTATGATTTTCATGCTGATTTTTTAACCTACGCTTAATACTTTGGCAGTGATGCGAGTTAAAACAAAAGGACCGATAAACATTATATACAATAATTAGATTTATTTTACATATATCACATACATATAACGTGATATGTTGTACATATCGTCACATTTACGTATCAACTACCTCTAAAAGTAGCGACATTTAAAAATAGTCAAAATAAACATAAGTATAAAGAAAGTACGTGTTTGTTATCAATCGCGATTTTATTACATAATAATAAATAATTAATCATTGTCCGGAAATAGTTATAGTCGTGTTTTGTTAATTTGATCACACAAAATCTCATGTTATTTCTAACGATTTTTCTATACTGTAACAAACTATAACCGTTTCACGGGGTATATATAGACTTTTCCTATAAAGGTAAAGCTTCAGAATTAGCGCATCCACGTCTACTATTCATTGGGCTCTAACTACTAGGATATTTATGTATAGTTTACACTAATTATAACGAGTACAGAATCTTTGAATTCCACATAATACAACGCTAGATAATAAAGCTTCTACTATTATACATATGAATAGAACATGTATACGTATCTAACGTACCTAGGGGTATCGGTAATAATGACTATGTCTTATATTTGTTACTCTTAAGTAACACTTTTTGATTGATTGAAAGTAATAATTTTTAATATAAACAAAATTGTTGTTATGACTTTTTTTTGTAAGATTATAAATGAATTGAATAATGTAACTAATCTTTTATGTATTATGACTATTAATAAACAATAATACCTTTATTTGAGTATAAATTGAATAATTTTAAAAAATTAAACTTTAATGTGACCCATTTTAGTTTTACGGGGCTCCTTGGGAAGCTTTGATTGGTTGAAGAATGGGTCCCGACTGTTAATCTTTCTATTTTGCAAAGAATTTATGATTTGTTTATGTGTATTTCGATTATAAAACTATTTTAATGGTGTAGTTTTTCAGTATTTCTTTTGACAACATTCTAAACTACCGGGCTTGTTTTTTTGTTTTTAGTTTCTTTTTATTTCATGTACCTATTTATTAATATTTATACGCAGTCGGGTTTTTGTTTTTTTTTTTTTTTTTAATATATTTTTTAATCTAATTTATGAATATAGATGGTCGTTTAACATTTTTATTAATTATATCTTATTTGTCGCTAAGAAATAGTTTTCCTCAATGTAAAATTCAAACGTCATATAAAATTTCAATATATTTAATCAACTTCACAGCATTCGATCCATACACTTCTTTTGATACCAACATCACGCATCTTAAGGTCTTCTTATTTTTACATCCTATTTTTACATCAGCAAATGAGATTGTACGAATAATATACTTGAAAGTATTTTCTCAATTTGTAGATTATAATTAAATTACTTTTCTCCTTCTATGAAATTATTTTTTTAATTAAATTACTTTTCTCCTTCTATGAAATTATTTTTTTGTCTAACGTGTAAGACATTTTTGTATTCTGTCATAAGTCGACTTGGAAATTGTGGACTCAGTACCAGGACCGCCAAGAAGAACCTCGTATCCTTGTAAAATGTTTGAAAGAGTTGCTTTTATGGTAACCCATGCAAATTGGAAACATATGGAAACAAATGATAATCAGTGAACGATATTAATACAGAGATTTGTTTGGTCCAAAATAATGTAAATTAATTAGACTTAATATTTTTGAAGCATAGAAATAAAATAAATGTCATTAAATTTACGTAATAATATTTAATCATCATCATTTCTAATGTAAAATTAATTTAAAATACCTACACATTTTCTGCGTCCAGTGCTAAAAGGCATAAGAACACGTACGTACGTATACATAGGCTCTTAAAATCGCTCCGGCTGATATTTTTCTGTTTCTGGAAACACTATTGGATTCTTATTAAGAGCTTCGTAGAATATTATTATCCTTGAGCCAGTTGGAGCTACTCGACCAAATTGTAAGTGAAATATTATAATTAATATTTAAGAGTTAATTAATAATGCAATATTATTAGTAGATATTTTATAATTATAGCAAAAAAAAAAAATGTATATGTCTATTTCTGTGTTCATTTGTGAAAATAATCTTTAAATGTAATGTATGTTTCACCTTTAAATGTAAGATCATTTCTTAACTGCCTCTCAATTTTTATGATCGATTTTTTATCGAGGATTATGAGGATTAATATTATTGAGATATTGATATTTGAGGTATTAATTTAATTAAGTTCATGGTTTGTCGGTTTTTTATGTAAATTGTTATTGATCATACATACATCGCTACTCTTAAACACTCGATCTTGTATTTCTGGATATTTTGTTAAACAACAAAGTGTAATAATCCATAAATAAAATAGAAAATTAATGTACCAAGTGTTATGTTTAATACGGTTAGTTCAAAAGAATTATTGCTATGAACGTACGTTGCAAGAAAAATAAAGTTTTTTCTTGTATTAACATTATGTTATGTTTTGGTTGGTCTGTTTACATACAGTTCATCATAAGACAGTTGCTCATCATGAAGCATTTATAGAAAATAACAGACAAACATTTTTTTAAAATTGTGGATTTGCTCTTTATATTTAAAGTAAAGACAGATGCAGCCAATATGAAAACAAAGTATGATTTCGTTACGATTTCACTGCGATTGCAAAGAGGAATAATTCAATTCCTTGAAAACCACATCCAATATCACACTGCAGATTTTGGATGATGCGGGAGCAAACATACAGACAAACATATGTTTTAAAAAATAATTGTTTTGGCTATTTTTACCATAACTATTTTTACTACCATTCATACACACCGTTATATACAAAATTCAGATGACCACAAATAAAATGCATAAAAATAAAACAATGCTCCAAAGCTTTTGAAGTTTCACGAAATGCCACTTTATGTAATTGCTGCAGAGTTGTCATATTTATTTTAATTTATGTATTATATTTTAAATTTGCCTACTGGAAATATATATAAAGCATTTACAATGTTTATGTCTATTTTATTATAAAAGTACTAATTTAAAAATTTCAAAAAGATTGAAAGAATAGTAAATTATTATAATATTTATGCCAATAGGAACGAATTTGAAGCTTAATTCGACAAATTTCTGATTTGAACTAAAATGCAAAAATAACTGACACATGCTTACAACATCAATATAAAAATTCATTATATAAGTTTTTTAAACTGTAATTAATTTAATATTTTTCAAATATACAAAAAAAGTATGTCCCAGATGAGTTTTCGAATACTTTGGCTCTCTCCCGCTCGAGTAGGTACATACTACATGATTGCGATGTGCCTGTACTTGTAACTCTAATGCAATTTTGATTTGTAACGCGATAGTCGGTGTCCGAGCTACACGTCCTCCTAATTCTTTGCTGTGTGAGTGTAGACAGTAAAAATAAACTTCGACTTAGAATTGTAACATATAAAAATCAGATAATCCAGAAAATGACATATTCATTGTGTATTTTGATGTTGACAAAAATATACAAGACTACTTCCGGTCACTAATACGTTAATGTATTTATACAAGCTGGACTCACGCTGCACTGCACGATGGCTTAAGCTATCTAAAACAAGAAACAGTTATGTTTTTGTAACACGAGCGTGCTGAAGAAATAAACAAGAAATACTAAAAAACTTTAAATCAGTCGGATAATAAATCCGTCATTTTTCTATTTTGAGATGTTAACTTACCTTACATAGAATATTAAACCAAAACGGTCACCGATATCGGTACAAATTTCCCCCTTGCTTTCATAAGAATCACGAAAGACAAAAGTTCTTGGACACTGATAGTGGGATTAGTACACAAATTTAAAGTCACTCAACGTACTAAGGATCGAGCTATGCTTAGTGTATCTCTCAAGGATAAAATCAGAAATGAGATTATCCGCAAGAGAACCAAAGTAACCGAAATAGCCGGTAGAATCAGTAAGTTGAAGTGGCAGTGGGCTGGTCACGTATGTCGCAGGAGCGACAGCTGAAGCAGATTTGTCCTAGAGTGAAGACTGCGTATCGGCAAACGCAGTGTGGGGCGTACTCCAATCCGCTGGATCGACGACGACGACTTAGGTCGCCGGCGTAGGCTGGGTGAGGATTGCGGAAGACTGAGATATTTGGCGCGAACATGGGAGGCCTATATCCAGCAGTGAGCTGTTATAGGCTGACGCGAAGCGAAGTGAAGACACAATAATAATATTATGATAAACATGATTAAAATTTTCACTACATTCCAACTGAATCGACCTACACGCGATAATTTGCTTCTATACGTATTTTCTATCAAATTATTAATGCAATTTTATTAATTGGCCATAATATTATCATATTATTGCTTCAACGGCTGGTTCAAGTCGCTTCGAAAGAAATTTTATATTTAAGAAGCATTTTTTAGTTACCAAGAAATAAGTTGTTATTATTGTATGTATTTACGTTAGTTATGTGTTATTTTTTACGTACAAGATAAATTTATACGTATATTAAAACGATTTATTAATAATTGTTTTAAATAATATACTTTATGTCGTTTACTTAATATGATTTTCTCTCTTTGTTTTATGTATACATAATATATGTTACCAAATTTTAATATTTAAATATTTAATTAACCTGAAAATACAAAATATTTTAATAAATCACATTAATATGAAAATAGCATACGAGTAAGCAACTCGTTTGGAATCGGTGACGTATCTTTGTGTGAATTGGTGATAGATATTATAGAGAAATCAAATACTTACGTGCTGTTTATACATATATTATTCTAGAGTAACATATCAAATACCACACTGCTCATTAAAATGTACTCGTTGATTTTAAAATTAAAAAGTGTAATAAACCGGATGAAGCTACAGGCACAGCTAGTATGAAAATAAATCCTTAATAATATATATTTAAAAATTATGTTAAGTTTTAATTTAATGGAATACGCTAACATAAGCGTACACTGAAAATCATCTCAATTAAAGTGTTAGCATTTAACTGTTCAGTGTCTTATTAATAAAATAAAATAAGTGTTATGTTATTTTAACAATGTTTGAGACTATAATAATTTATATTATTTATTGATATTATAAAAATAAAACATTGTCATTACAAATAGTCGCAAGTATATTTAAACAAAATGTTATGTTATTTTAACAATCTTTGAGATTAATTTATATTATTTATTGATATTATAAAAATTAAACATTGTCATTACAAATGGTTGCTAGTATAACAACGCAATATGCGGTTACTGGTCGTCAGTGGCAGACAAAACAAAGCTTGTACATATTATCGTATTATGTTGTGGTCCGCCGCTGACGCGTTTCCGACAATATGCCAGTTTATTAGCAATTAGTTTTATAAAGCATTTCGTAATCTCATTTGAAACACACTTTCGTTAAAATAAAAATAATGTACATCATTGTGTAAACTGGTTTTTTCAGATAGTAGGTGATCACGTTTTATGAATAAAATAACAAACTTAAAATAATTTGTTAATTCTTACACGGGTAGTTTAAAAGTGGAAAATGGAAAAATATATCGAGTAGGTTTGCTTTGGCATTTTGTAAAGAAAAAAATCTGTATTTAATAAATCGAGTCATTTGAATATAAGACCATTGTTGTAATTTTTTTAAATAGAAACACACAATAATAAATTATACGGACGCAGAAATAAAATATGAAAAAAGTCTTAAAATATTTCCAAAGGTAAAAATTGATACATAAAAGCTTGAAAGAACAATGGCAGATCTCCATACATCAAATTGTCTGGAATCAAATGGAAGCGTTCCATAATAAAAAATATGTGTAAAGATTCGGCGTTAAACGTAGAGTCTCCAAGTGAGTTTATTTTCATTCGGGAAAGCCGGAAAACCGAAAAAAAAAACATATCGGAGTTTGGATTTTTAGGTTATGAACTAACCGTGAACATAACAAGTACCTATCTCGTTATTCATTGGGACTGAACATTTGGATAAAATGATTTGTATGTTATTATGCATGCCTATTTATTGATATAAAGTATAATACAACGTAAGTCGACGAAAATGTAGACCAGCGAAGACACATTACCTATACATAATTATAATAAAATCGTAGGAAAGTCAAAAATGTACATTGCATATTTTTTAAAAAGAATACTTGGGGTGTGATCTACAATCAAAATCAAAAGCCAAAAATATAGTTTTTAGAATTTTTTCTTTTTGTCTGTATGTATGTCCAGGGCTCCAGGCTAATTTCTATGATAATATGATACTGAATATAAGGAAATAAAAAACCATTTTGTAAGACATTTTTATAGTTTATCCTCTTGTACAAATACCTCATCAAGAAAACCTGCTGGTGCTGAGATATTTCCTTGATGTCTGGCCCATCCTAGATACCACACTAAGATCTAAGGTCTACACTAAGCACACCCTAGTAGGAAAGATTCTATCGATCGATTTTTAATCGATTCAAATTAATAGTATTCCATACTGTTTATTCGTGTCTACTATCTTATATCTATGTTGGAATCTGTTGATGTACTTTTATTTTCATAAATTAACTCCAGCTCTTAAGAAAAGAGGAAAAATATTGAAAAATCATAGAAAAATAGTTCAATTTGTTTCCTTTATTTGATATCTATGGTCGCCAACAAAAAAAACGAGACAAAATTCTGCCATTGTTCCTTAAAGCCTTGACTTGTTATATTCCGTTCCAAATTCAGTTTTGCTAAAATTGCTAAAATTATTTATCATTTATATTATTATAGTTGTACTCAGAATTAAATTCTTTTATTTTTGTATCATTTTTAGGTAATTGTTGCATTTAAGTTAGTGAGACAAATTTTCGATTTAGAGATACTAAGTTTTTAGTTTTGAAATACTTCCTTAAGTTTATAATATTTTTAAGATTACAATGATTAATTATTACAGAACTTAGAAATAAAATCTCTATTAGGCGTTTCTCCCAGGAACGCTATTTTTTAATACATGTTAACTAAAAATATGTTTCATAAACACTAAGTATGTAGAGTATATATATATATATATATAGTTCTTTGGATAGACAATACTTTTACTCGTAAAGATAAAAAAATCTGTAATAATTTTCATTATTTATTTATTTATTTATTGTACACCATAAATACATTGTTAAACATGGCTTAAAGATAATTAGAGATTGTGTAGTACAACGGGCGGACTTATGGCTAATTAGACATTTCTTCCAGACAACCCAAATGTGAAAAGGAAATGTTAACATGGGAACCTGGTAGGTGGTGTAGTTATATAATAAAATCATATACAAATGTCTAATACTTATAAAATATACATATATAAATTAAAATATTATCATGAATTATTTAATCATATAATTAAAAATTGTGGTGGGTAGGGTGGAGGTGGAAAACTTTTTAATTTTAAATTGAATGTCGACAAAACGGAAATATTTTTTAACATTCGTTTTTAAAACCTTATTTTTTCAATAATTTTTTCTTCTAGACTTATTTGTAGTATAACAAGGGCGTGTGGTGTGCACTTTTGAAATTTCAAATTTTTTTTTAAATTAGAATATATATATTATATACTTATATATAGGAGACTTTCTATAGATATAGTCACTCATCACGATATCTCTAAAACTCTAACAGCTAGAGACTTGAAATTTAGTAGGAATATTCTTCTTGCCGAGTAGAGGTCAGCTAAAAACGGATTTTACGAAATTTTACCTCTAAGGGGATGAAAAAGGGAGGCAAAGTTTGTATGGGACAACGTGATTCCTTGGTCCAATCTACTTCAAATTTTGCATAAATGTTCTTTAACAGAATTGATTGAAGATGTGTTTCATACTTTATCGAAATTCATCCTCTAACGAGGTTAAAAGAGGATTGAAATTATTTGCTTCGAAGTTGATATCAATACTTCTTAGTGCTTTTGATTTAAATTACATTTTATTTTGAGATGTTTGCCAACTAAATCCGTGTGTTATAAAATATTTTCGAGTATCGACGCAGGTGTAGGTCATAAAAAATATAAATTTATAATTTTTAAAATTTTAGTTAAAAACCCGCGCGAAGCCGGAGCAGATCGCTAGTTTACATATATTTTCATTGTGTAAATGAATGAATCAGCCGGTCTATGAACGTGTAATTATTATTTGTGAATTATAAAAAAAACACTATTATTATAAATTTCAACACATGTCGAAATTAAATAATGTTGTAAGCAATACAAAACTTACTGTGAAACAGAGAAGAGTAAGTTCTTTGTTAATAACGTCTTCCGAAGTAGGAGTCCCATCGACTTGCTTGATCGCCGACTTGCTGAGTAAAAACTTATCCAATAAGCACCCACCATTATATAGTTTACTTTCAATTATCTTTTCGAGATCGATGTCAACATTTTTGTTATTACTTCGCGTTTTTCCAATTACCTTATTCAAAATCTCCCTTCTTGTTTCAATAATCTGTAGAGAGTTAAATAAATATATAAGTTTTAGATTGTTTATTCAGTTTGAAAGCTTGAATATAAAATAATGTAATTATTTAAGAATACTTTAATTATTAAATAAAGTATCAGTTCGTAGTTCTTACTTCTGTACTTATCTGTTTAATTGTTTTGATTGTTTACATCATTTTCATATACCGCTGTGTCGACGTAGAAGGTTTCTCCAATAACAAAAAAAAAATGTAGGTCATTATCCTAATAACTCTGAAGATAATATTTCAACAAAAAATTCATAATTATGACCAAAAACAAATGATTAAGCGTGATCAATTATAGAGAACTTTAACTGATTGAACGATTAAACTTACTGTAACTGTAAATCAAATGTCTGTGATAACAATCGGTACCGATGGTTTTATGCGGTCTCCAAGGCATGATTTGGAGACCTATAAGAACCCAGATCAAAAACAAATATTAGTACAAATACAAATATTTGCCCCGAGCGGACATTGAAACCACGACCGCCGGTGTTGAAGTGATTATTCGCAACACTACACCAGAACGGTTCTCAAGCTAAACTATTAGGTACATCAGATTAAAAACAACAAACAAAAAATCTTTCTTATTTATATCATGATATTATTGGTGATACTTTTTTGTCTTTTCCGTAATATGGAAGGGAAAGATAAAACAGTAGATAGGAAAAAGATTTTTATTTTCTACTTATTTGATTACGTTAACGATATTTTTTTAAAATACTAATTGAAAATTATATATATTTTTTATTAATATTTAATTTAAGTTATAAGTGATGTCACTTATTTAGGTATCAAAATAATAATAATAAAACATGTAATAAGTAGACAATTTATGTTTATATAGTCTAAAATTAAATATTTCATTACTATTGATGTATTGTTTCAATTGTCGTTGTAAATTTTTAATTTTCTAAATAAAAAAGGTATATAGTAGTATAGCGACATGATTATGTTGCATATGTATGAGATAAAAAATTCGTATCTTACTCCAATGTCATCAGGTTCGGTCAACAGGACCCAATCTTCGGAGCCAACAGAGAAGCGTAAATTCTGTTAAAAAATATACAAATACTTAAATCTCGTGCAAACAATAATATGGCATATATATATAAATTCGACAAATATTAATTATGTTTACGTGGAATAAATATTAAACAGGTCGGTTCTATTCATTCCGATGTTTTTGATGCTGCTAATTCACACTACGAATTCTAATGAACTCAGTACTGGAATGAGTTTTTAAATTGTATGAAACTACATCACGATCTTACTGTTCTTATTTTTATCTTATCAATGTAAAATTATTTTATACATGAATATACTCGTATAAATAAAATTTAAAAATGCAAAATTTCCAAATTTAGTTGCTAATGAATCGATTTGTATGAATATAAAAGTATTATTTTTTTTTTGTACACAACTATAATATTTCAGTCAACAACATACAATACAAACATACTGCTGCAGTAAAATATGAAAGAAGTCTTGAAAGTTTCCGAAGTAAAAAGTCATATATAAAAGCTTGAAACTCTTGACTAGAAGTTTTTTGATTCCGTAGAAAATTAAAACTGCAAGTTTATCCTTCTTGCGACTCAAAAATAAAAGACAACTGCCTTTTACATACATAGGGTACATTAAAATTCCAATGAATGGCCCAAAAATATTATAACAACAAAGCTTTGTGAATTTAGATTTGGAAGAAAAAAAAACGTAATGTAGAACTCAATTTAATGGTACAAATTTCATTTATATGCGAAGCGAAGAATTTATTACTTTGAGAATAAAAAAATATACACTTCCTGTAACACAGGTGAAATCTCCGCAAAACGCGGGCAATATTTATTTTAACGATAGAAAGTAACTTTTAATATATAAATTGTTCTTAAGTAACTTTAAATGTTTATATTATTGTTTAATGTTTATATTACCTATTTTCTAATACAATACAATGTTAGGTATAAAAAATAAGTAGTAAAAGAGAAGCATATGAAACCTGTTAATTCTAATCTCATTTTTTTTTTAAGATTAATGGAACTATCATTAATCTTAAAAAAAATCTTAAAAGTCAAAAAAAATTTAAGGATGGAAGTAATATTTGGTACTTGGAAAAACTACTGAATAAAAAGCGATGAAACTTGATAATAAGATAGTTCGATTGTTTAAAAACGCTGAAAAGTAGCATAAAAATTCCAACAGGGACTGCGTTTTTTATTTACATATTTTTATATACTTTTTATACATTGTAATCTCATATTTTAATATTTTATATGATATTTAAATATTAGATTTCCCTAAATGTTATCTACCTATTGTGAACCACAAAAAGTGTTGATTATATTATTAATATTAACGGGTGACATTTTTTTCTATTTAATAAAAAATCTGGAACTAATTAGTTTCATAATAAAATGATTGTTATTATTTAAATATTCTTCTTGTATTTAACAAAAACTCAAAATTGTACCTTTTTTGTACAACATAAAAAAGTGACATATTATTAGTAAGAACTGAGTGCAGAAGCAAGAATTCCAAGTATTCGGCTTTAGCGTAGATAAAAAGATTGCATTATCTGCATAGAGTTGCTTGTTGGAATTTATATTGGCTAGTGACACCAGAACACGTTTCAGTCTCCACGTTCACTCGCTTTTTAGATGCGTCCTCGCAGTTACGTTACCACTAAGTATCTGTGTGTGATATGATTTTTAATAGTAAGAAGACCACCTTTGCACGTTGTACTTCTTTGTATTTTTATTACTCCACTTTTTGTTTCAGTTTGAGTAATTTGTGTATGTAGTTGTTGTAAGTGTGCGTAGCATTGTAGCGGTGTTTTTTCTTAACTGGCGAACTACAGGAATGTATGTAACAAATGGATTGATTACTTTGAAGTGTTTACTTATTCCTCTGTTGATGATGACTAATCTAACAAATACTCTTATGCTATATGGAGGAGAGGCCTTTGCCTAGCAGTGGAACAATTACAGGCTGATTCAGTTAGTCTAACACATTGTAATTGAGAGAAATTTGAATTCTTCTACGTACAGATATTTTGAATTTTGAATTTTATATATATATGTTCAACTACTTGAAAATATAACAATAGGTATAGTACCTACTATGGGTATTAGGTGCTATCTTTTTCTACTAAAAAAAATGTATAAGTACAAAAAAACCAAATATAAGGAAAAAAAAATATATATAAAAAAGCAAATCTGTATATTGCAATATACCTTTATAATTAAATAATATTATAATATTATTAACTTTCTCTAAGAAAGGAAAATATGAGACGCTTTCTGACGTCTAATGCTAACTTATGCTCGCGACTCTATTAGTGTAAATAAGTGTCACCGAAATAATGACATTTGTATATTGTTTATATTTTTATTACTTGTTTATTGCGGTGTGGAGTATCGTAATATCTGCTAAAAGTTTGGTCCCGGTTAGTCTCGCTTACCATATGAGGCAGCTGGAGACCCGTGGCGGTGATAATACTCTTTATTGTACATCACAAACAAAGAGAAACAAGATATATTACACATAAAGAACGATGTATAAAGGCGGTCTTATCGCTAGAAGAGCGATCTCTTCCAAACAACCTTTAAAGTAATATAATATAATTTTTTTTAATAATATAACATAACCTACCTTATTGTCTCTTTTTTTGCCTATCCTTGCGTTAAAATCCCCCACAATAACATTGAAGTAGGTTTTATTTATATGTATGGCTCTACTTATGTCCTCACTGTATATAATATATAGCGTCCATCTCTTGGCGTGCCGAGGTCGGTGCGTAAACCTTTATGATCATCAGCAAGTCCTGTCAGACATTCTGAGTATAAGGTATGCAACTCTGTTCGATACACTTCCGATGGTCACAATATTGCCCATTAGTGACCCGCAGAACATAAGTCCGACATGTCCTTGGGACTGTTGGTTGTCATTCCGGTAGTAGAACAGGTTACCGGATTTCAGGGTTATCGTGTCCTCCTCCCTCCCTCTCTTCGAACTTCAGGTAAACCCAATATATCCCATTTTAATCTGTTAATTTCTTCTTCTAGTTCAACAATCTTTCGTTAGACATCAGAGTGTGAATGTTATGTGCTTCCAGGGCCAAGTGTCATTTCGGGTGCTAGCCGAATCTCTTCCGGAGATTCTTACTACCCTTGATGGGCAGCAGCGTCATCATATCCTGCCAAAACACATTGCGTTTACCAACCTGCCTGCCACGCGTGGCGAGTAATGGCAAACCCACCCAGAGATAATGGGAGGAGTCTAAGTTCAGCAGTGGACATCCAATGCTTGATATAGTCAATTCTAATTTATATACATATATTATAATATTCGTTACTTGTAAAAAAGAATGTTAGTATTTATTTTTAGAAATTAGAAATTTTAGAAATTATCAGCTATAAGGACAACTTTTGTTGATTTATTTATATTTGTTCTAATATGGGTAGTATATTTGGTGCACACGATCGTTGTATCACCTTACGGCTAAACATTTTAACCAAGACATCTACTTTTATATATTAGTCACTTGTTTTCAGCCACTATAAGAACATTTGGATTTGGCTATTTTAACCCGTTCTGGTGTAGTGGTGCGAGTGGTTATCTCAACGCTGGCGGTCACGGGTTCGATTGCTGCTCGGGGCAGATATTTATATTTGTACAAATGTTTGTTTCCGGTCTGGGTGTATGTCCTTGTGGGTCACCTACCGTGCATCGGCGAGCACGTAAAGTTGTCAGTCCTGGTTGTTTCATAATCACCTGATAGCGAGCGTTACTCATGATAGGAAAAAAATATATCTGCCACCCTTCTATAATATGGAGAAGAGGCCTTCGCCCAGCAGTGAGACGTTTACGGGCTGATTCATTCATTCATTCATTCACCCCTTGGGAAAATATAAAGAAAGTATCTATTGGGTATTTTATACAATAAAGTAATTAAAAAATACATAAACTTTATTGTATAAAATTTTAAAGATAATTATTTCTGAAATATTAACACATTATCATTTAATGCATTTGGAAAATATAACTGACTCATGTAATTAAATTTATTTATTTTAATTATGAAACTCGTAAACGTGCAAAACAATCACGAAAACCTCATTAAAACTAATTATAATCAACACATACAAGTTTATTATGAAATATATAACGAAATCCTAATATTATGGTTTATTTTCAATTGTTAATTAAAATAGTTTCTGTCTGTTATAAATTTGTATTTTGTTAATAGTTGACGTGACATGTGAAGTCTTTTTATACTTTTATTCTACCTCTAGATACATATATTTGTATGGTCAAGTTTTGACGTTTTTATGAGTCAGACAATCGATTTCATACAAAACCAAACAGCTGAACTGAACTGAATCATCCTGCAAACGCCTTTGCTGGACAAAGGCCTATTCTCCTTCCTTATAAGAGAAGGGTTGGACCCTTCTCTTAAAAGGAAGGAGAATAGGTTAAATCCACTAACTCCACTGCGGTTTGGTGGATAATTACCCTAACATGAGTAATAACGATAGCTATCAGGTGTCTATGATAACAACCGGGGCCGATGGCTTTGCATGCTCTCCGAGGCACGGTAGAGAGGCCTACAAGGACATATACCCAGCCCGGAAATAAATGTTCGTGCCAAATACAAGAATCTTATCTTTAAGACGATTACTCGGACCATTACACCAGAACGGTTATCACACAAACCATGACAGCAAAAAAAAAAATTGATTATTGATGAGTGGTTGTCTTTACCGGATTTATAACAAAGTTTAAATTGATTTTGCAATATTTTTTTAACAAAATATTCATGAAAATATGATAATCACCTGGTGATATAATGTATGATACACAACACTTTTAAAATAATCGATGAAAAAATGACGCACATTGTTAACACAATTAAAAAAAAAATGTTGTGTTTTCAAGATATCAACGAGATAATATTATAATTATATTTTGTTATCAATAGCTTTTGATCGAGGTGATCCTCAACAGTAAGTCATCTAACCTTGAACATGTATTGTATCTATATTTATTCTTATACTAGCTGCTGCCCGCGACGTCGTCTGCGTGAACGCTATACAGCACCAAAAATACCTACGATTATACCTTTTAAAATGCTATTCATTGACCCGTTTCTTCTTTAGATTTCATATCTACAGAAAGTGCAGTAAGAGGGGTGACTGTCTTTTGTAAAATTGAACTTCAAAAGTACTTATTTTTAGCCTGCTTTGAATACATAACTTTATGGTGATTCTGCTGAATTAAGTCACAAGTTGTGACTGAAGCTCATGGAGAAAATAATGAATAAGGAATACAGAATAGGGTAAAAATACATACTTATAGAACTTCTCGATAAACAACATTAGTGGTTTGGCTCTCCGAAGCCAAAATGTGAGAATCGGTTCGTCCTGAGGTCGACACCCGCTACCCTCAGTGTCTGACCCTGAGACTTATTGATCTTATTGATGGTCAACGCGAAGCAAACACTCACGGGGAACTGTACGCGCTTGAACTGGAACGGGAAGTTATGAGATATGAGGGGAATGCGTGGTATAAATACTGCCTCGCCGACGCCACAACCCGTAAGAATTTTCGCCTCAATGGTGTGTTTGTGGAGCGAGATGACTTTAAGGCGGGTCCCGTTACACAACTTCGGAGGAGATAGGTTCCGACGAAGTATAAGCATGTTTTATCTTTATGATATATATGGCATGCTTAATTTTCCTCTTTCTTCGTTATTAAGGTCAAACTGCTTACAGCAATTGCGTGCCGTTTTCGAGTTTAAATTTTGTTATAAATCTATGCAGTTCTTTTTGAGTTCTGTTTGTTATTACATACAGACAAACTCGATGAATTTTATAAGACATAGATGAAGCAGCTTAAAACTTATATAAACACATTTTTTAAAATTGTCTTGCTCACCTCTGAAACGAATTAACGATAAAAATTTTAAGAAGAAAATGCACAACTCCATCTATGACTTTTAAAAACAACTATTAACCTCACCAACATGATCAAATTTAAATTATTTATGTCTAAAAAGGGCTTAGACATGTAATTGGACTTGATGTTATTGAAATCTCATAGATGGCGCTGGTTTAAAATTGTCTTGTTACTACTTATATTCATTTAATTGTTTATCAGCCTAAGTTACTTATATTGCGTGATTTTTATAGTGTTAAGCTAGCTTATAGCATGGTTATTAACATAATAACAACATTCAAATATGCGTCGTTAAATTACACGTTGTTACAGAATGCGTTGAAGAAATAAAGGTTCCCTGCTCGTTCCCCGTAGGTGATAGCGTGATAATATGTAGCCTATATGTTGACCTGATTTCTTAATATTATGCATACCAAATTTGAAGTAAATCCGTGCAACACTTTTTGAGTTTATCGCGGACATACATACAGACAAACAGACAAAAATTCTAAAAACTATATTTTTGGCTTCGGTATCGATTGTAGATCAGACCCTAAGTATTCTTTTAAAAAATATTCAATGTACAGTTTTGACTTTCCAACCATTTTATTATAATTATGTATAGATTTATCGTAATTAATTAAGGTATTATTTATGTATCATGGTACTATTTGGAATATATGAGTAAGCGTTAGTATCTAATCATCATATCAGCCGTTGGATGTCCACTGTCGAACGTAGGCCTCCTTCATCGACCTCCAGAGCCACCGGTTCAAAGCAGGCTCCATCCAATGGCTTCCGTCGACTTTCCTTACGTTTCCCCAGGTCCCCGTAACCTCGGGGTGCTACAGTCGGTGACCTCCGCGCGGTGCACCCTGGAAACGTAGGCAGCAGCAGCTGCACAGTTGCGATTGCGGAACTGCTGCTGCCTACGGCTAACGACCGACTCGGGGGGACGCCGGGTATGCGATTCAGCGCTCCGGGGACTTCTCTGTTACGCAGAGTTGCCCCGTTGAGCGGCCGCATGGCGTCAAGGGGACAGTCGTCTCCTCGGGGGCTCCGGTGCCACCGCGCTCGCGCGTGGTGAAGCAACGGAGAATGGACGGGTCTGATGTGCACTCAACTGCCTTCAGACAGAACGGCTAGGCTTGTCTTAGTCGTTCACCGTCCTCTCGTAATCTCGCTACGTGGTGTCGTGGTCATGTCTCGCGGCCACGTGCGGGACCGAGGGTCTTGCCTTAACCGGCCGGACCGCGAGGAAGAAAACCTCTATAAAAAATCACCCCGAATCCCAAGCGGCGACGCAGCGCGAGGGGATGCATGGCTGACGGGTGGATCAGTCTCGACTGCGATCCTCGTCCGGGTACCGGCCGACACCCGCGACGAGTTACGCTAGGCTTACCCAGGTACAGGGGGCACTGCCTGGGTGGACCGTCTTTCCCCCATACTCGTGGGAACAAAAATGGAAGATTTAAATTTAAAATTTTGTAGAAGCAAGGATGTGGACGGGGAGTCGACTGCCATCGACTCCGACGACTACAGTTCGGCAGCGACGGCTGGTGAGATCAACTGTGGCCAAACGAGGAGTGGCAAGCGGTTCCGCAGCAGTCCGCGGTCGACCGGCGAGGCGAGCGTGATACTCGCCGGGTGTAAAAAGCGCATTTTAATGCGGGAGGAGCCCTGTACCGAGGCGGATCGAGCCATGGAGGAGCAGGTGCGAGCGGCCGAGGAGGGGCGCAGGGCATTAGGTTTTGACACCGGCGACCCGCGCACAGCTGACGCTCTGATGAAGCAGGCCAACGCTGAATTGGAGTTGATTTGCGAGGTGGCGACGAAGTCGTCTAACCTCAAGGGCACATTCCAACGTGCCCTGAAGGATGCGGCGGCCTCCATGAGGTCTATAGCGGAAGCCCTCAGCGAGCGGTCGGCCTCAAACGAGGTGCGTAAACTCCAACGGGAGAACGCCCGTCTGAGGTCGGAGATGGCCGAGCTTAGGCAACATGTTGCCGAACTCCGACAGGATCGTGAGAGAAGCTCTCCTCTCTTGCCCTTACCGGCCGGCAGAGAGGACATCGAGGAGCGGATGACGGCCTCCATCTCGGGGACTGTCCAGCGCATAATAGATGCGCGCTTCGCCGGCCTTGAAGACCGCCTCCTGCCGGCGAAGACGCTCCGTCCACCGCTCGCGGCGGACAGACGGAAGGAGAAGACGACGCAGAAGGCGCCGTCTTCTAACGCAAAGCCCGCTCCGGCTAGTAGAAGGCGAACGCATGCGAGCGAGGTGTCGGCACCCGCAGTCCAGACTGGCGAAGGGGAGTGGTCTACCGTCGCCAAGCGGAAGAAAAAGAAGGCGCCGAAGAGCTACGCTGCCGCTGCCGCCGCCACTCCGGCCCCAAAGGGACCGCAGCAGCAACCGCCGGCGAAGAAAAAGAGGAAGGCCAAAAAGCCTAAGCTGGCTGCCCCCCGCTCTCCGGCAGTGCTCGTCACGCTTGACGAGTACGCCGTGAGTAAGGGCGTCACGTACTGCCACCTGCTCAAGCGGGCGGCAGATACGATAGATCTGGCCGAACTCGGCATCGTCGGCGGCCTCAAGCTGCGGCGCGCCGCGACCGGGGCCAGGTTACTGGAGCTGCCGAAGGGGCAGACCCCGGAAGTGGCGGGACGCCTGGCGGAGGCGATGCAGTCTGCATTGGGCGAAATGGCGAGGGTGGTCCAACCCATGAAGCTCGCGAGTCTGCGAGTTTCTGGGCTGGACGACTCAATCAGCTGCGAGATGGTGGCCGCTGCGGCAGCGCAGGCTGGCAAGTGCGACGTCGGCTCTGTTAAAGTCGGCGCAATCGCGGTCGGACCGGGTGGGTTAGGCTGCACTGTGGTGCGATGCCCGATCCCAGTCGCAAAGGCCCTGGCCGAGGCAGGGCGACTCTTGGTCGGCTGGAGTTCGGCCAGGGTCCAGGTTTTGGAGCAGCGCCCCATGCGCTGCTATAAGTGCATGGGTATCGGGCACACTCGCCCGACTTGTCCGGCTGCGGTCGACCGCAGAGGCGCGTGTTTCCGGTGCGGCGTGGAGGGCCACATTGCCCGTAACTGCACCGGGGCACTGCGCTGCGCCGTTTGCGCTGATGCCGGCAAACCGGCGTCGCACATTATGGGAGGACGGGAGTGCCGCCCCCCAAAATCGAGGGTTAGAGCGGTCGCTAAGGCTCCGACCGCTCCCCAAAGTTCGCATCAGTCAACGGAGGAGACTGCGGCCATGTCATCATGACCTGCCGCAGTTTTCCCCGTTCGCCGGTCTCTGGTGCAGCGGAGATAGAGCGCTCACGGTGCCCGCGAGCGCTCTATGACCGAGGGCGGCCCGCGTAGGCGAGCCAACCGTCGGGGCGTCACGGTGGCATGCAACCGTGATCCCGTGGCGTCCTTGTACGACGAAGAGGGCACCGCTGGGTTTTAGTGGGTATTCTGACTTCACAGTCAGCGAGTCCCACATACCCGTCACCTTCGGGCGGCGGGATACGTAAACGTATTTCTCAGCGTCAAAAAAAAAAAAAAAAAGGTCCCCGTAACCTTTTTTTTTTGCAGCATTTGGAAGTGAAAAAACGATATTTTAGCTTAAAAAAATCTGTTAATTTGTTATTAAAAAAAAGGCAAAAAAATAACTCTTCCTGATTATCCGTTGATTTATGTTTAGAAGTAGTGTTTAAATTTTCAAAAGGATCGCTTTAGTAGATTTTGAGTTCTAATGTTCACGAACTTCAAAAATAAAGTTTTTGGGAAAATCGATTTAATTTTTTTTATACGTGAACATTTAAAAATAACCATCAATAACAGAGATAAATTTTTATACTTACATAGAGTCATTAATGCCAACTCCATACAGTAAAACACTATCATTCAGCATGACCAACGCATCTTTTTGCTCTTGTCTACGTTGAATTCTACCCTCTTTAGTTGGTCGGGAGTTTCCAAGTAAGCGAGATATGAAATGAATGATATAAAATGATATAAAATGAACTAAAAATCAAGCATAATATAGAAAAAAATAATATATGGTATTAATCTAAATAAAGTTATCTAATAAAGTTATTTAGTTTTAGAATTAATAACAAAGTTTATTGAAATATTGTTACAATGTTGTAGTTGATTAAATAAAATAATTAAATAAAACAATAAAATACGTTTTCTATATTATTGTGCTTGATTTTTAGTTCATCTCGTGGTGTATTTTTATCGATTATTGCACTCAATAAGAAATGTATGGAATTTTAATTTGAATATCAAAATATCGCTTGAAAAATCTAGAGTAATGCACTAATAAATTTTAAAAAAAATGAGAGACCTTTCAGAATTTAAATTATGAACTGAAACTGTCAGGAATTTGTTCTATTTTTGTTCTTGAAATTATACAGTAACGAGAAAAAAAAAATAACGATATTTGACGATTTTTGAAGTTTAAAAAAATTTGGAGCGACTTCTTATAATTTTTTTTCGAGCTGTCCTTTGGTGAGGGCTCTTAAAACATCAAAAACTAACATATTTTTACGAGACTTACAAAAAAAAATAGGCGCTTTTTTGCGCCACCTAATATATATATATATATTCACTATTATAATATATATAATAATATATTCACTATGTATTTCACCCACCTGAATAATTTTGACATCATATATCTAAGTACGTAGTTATGTTTTATTTACAACATTTTTTTTATGTAAGTAAATTTATTCGTATCTCACACGTATTTACGGAAAAGTAATTAATGAACTTGCATTAAGATTTTTCTCCTGAAAATATGGGACCTGTGAGTGATTAGGACGAAAAGCTTTTATTGAATACGATATCAAGTAAAATAGAGCCATGTGATGCGAGATTACTGTTACCGTCTACAAATGAAAAAAAAAAAAATAGACTCGAATAAATAAATTCAATTCAAAATTGTTTAAAATAAATAATATCCCAAACAAGAAAAAAAATACATTTTTTATTCTCTAATTAAATAATTATGACTTATATGAAATTATAGGCGATATAAAAAATGTCGTGTGTACGGAATACACATGTCAGAAGTGAAACATCTTTGACAAACTCAATTAAAAATTAAAAATGTATGGAACACATTTTTGAATTTGTGTCTCTTACCTGTCGTTTTTTCCGTCGCATCCCCTTTCAAATCAAAACAATTTTAAGAAGTTTCACTTCAAAAAAAATTCAAAATTGTTTTATCTCGATCGTGAGAGTCAAAATAAATCATCTCAGTAATACCTAGTGTATAAGTAAGTTACTTCAAATCTTATTATTATTTCTTCATACACACTAGTTACGAGTTTGCGAAAATACATCTTCGTAAGCAGTTTGAGCTCCAACTGTAAGTTTTGCTTTAATTTCAGCTGAGAAAGTCGTCGGAGTGTTCTTACTAATTCAATGTAACACAGAAATACATGTTTATTCCGAGAAGATTCTAAAAATGACTATCAATATGGGAACTTCTACAAGAATCATCTTGAGACAGATATGACATTGATGAAAACATACCAATGAACGTTTCATTAAAATTATGTTTTATTTCTAATAATAAATATATTACAAAATAAAAGAGTAATTTCATACTAAATAAAATAATTAATTTTCTGAATGGATTCTGTTATTAGTAATTAAATAATTGTTAGGTTATTGCTTGCCTTATAAGCGAAGCGTTGAGGTAGGTTCTATTTTCACTTCAGACAAAACGACTGATTTTTCGAACTTAAAATGTCTCTGTTTGTCGTATATTGCACTTGTAAAATAATGTATACACACAAATATTAAGAAAAAATACCATTTTTAACACTCATGATACTTTTTATGCTATTTTTGTTAAAGTGCTATCTTGGAGATACGTGTGTCTGTATGTGATCACGATTTTTTTTTTTTCTTAGAATAGAACCCTATTTAATTTCACGGTCTGATTCGATATGGTTTATTTGTTTAATAATTGGCACATGAGAACGAGTGCATCTACGTACTTATATACACTTTTACAAAAAATCAATTTTATTGTGAAAAATGAGATTATAAGTCATGCACTTTTGGATTTTCCAAAAATATATTTTTATTTTTTGTTACCACCTCTTTTAATAATGTAAATACATTTATAATATTTTGAAGCTGTATATTAGTTTAAAAAATATTTTGTACATATAAAAATAATCGAAATAAAAAAAATAGAAGGAAAAACCTCTAGACTAAAAACGCAGCCGTAACGGAAAAAATACTTAATAAAATAATTAAAATAATAATGAGAATGTTTGTGAGAGAGAAAAACTAATATAATCTAAACAATACTAGTTTACTAGTTGTATAAATATTATAATCTAAATTATATTTTATTATTAGTTTATAACCTAAAGACTATTTTTGGATTCTTTATTTGCAATATTGTAAAATAATTAAAAATAACTATTTAAAGAAAGCGTATTGAAATAAAAATAATGGTTAAAAAATCAGTAAATTGATCATTTAGTATTTAATAACAAATCGATAATTTAAATAGGAAATGTACGTGCCGAAAATCGATAACTAATTATCCGAGCGTGTCAGCATTCCCGTAATAGCAATAGCATTACCTTAATCACCGACAAGCACTCGAGGCTAGTTTCGGTGTTATGAAATCTGATGTGCTTTTGCATAGTTAGACGTATATATGTGTACAAATTATAATATTAATATTATTGTAATATTTGAAAATTTCACGAACAAATTTTATTATATTTATATAATCTGTGTTAATTGTTCTTTATATTCATATTTGTTTGTGATAAAAATTAGAACAAATAGTAAGAAAAGTTAAAATAGCACATCGACAGATTAAAAATAGTTTTCGGGTCATCCACAATTAGTAGGACTTAAAGCTTCTCGAAACTTTGTTCCGACTTGCGTCAAACTGATCAAGTCGACCGCCGCACGTCACGAGTTCGTAACATTCATTAATTACTTTAAAGTCTCGACTACAACAAACTTTTCAAGCCACGCCGGCAGTTACAAGAAATAATTTCTGCTCCATTATTATTGTGCGAGACCAACGACCGTTCTGGTGTAGTGGTGCGAGTAGTCGCCTCGACGCCGCGTGCCGGCGTTCACGGGTTCCCGCTCGGTACATATATTTGTATTTGTACAAATATATGTTTCCGGTCTGGGTGTATGTCTTTGTGGGTCTCCCCAGCGTGCCTCGGTATCGGATCATGTAAAGCCGTCGATCCAGGTCACAGAAATAGTAATACAATTTGGGGTATTATTACTATTTCTGTGGTCCCGGTTGTTATCATAGACACCTGATAACGATCGTTACTCATGGTAAGGAAATTATCCACCAACCCGCAGTGGAATAGCGTGGTGAATTAAGCTCCAACCCTTCTTCTATATGGAGAAGAGGCCTTCGCTTAGCAGTGGGTTGTTTACAGGCTGATAGAGTACAGTATATAGTATTATTGTGCGAATATTTAACATGAACACCACTCATTTATATTTCTTTCTATACCAAATCGTGTCCTGGTGATAAAATATTTGTACATTTAATTGAATTATTAAATGAGTACGGTGTGGAAAACTTAGAATACAAACAAAACATATGACATAAAACTTATACTCGTAAACTGTAACATTAGAAACAAAAGAAATACCAGATTGTTAACTAAATGACAGGATACCAAAAATTATCAATAGATGAGGTAATATTGGAAGCATTTAGTTTATAAGGACTTTCCACCACTGAAACTAGTCTTCTAAATATTGCAAAATTAAACTACCGAATTCTAAAGAAACCAATTCTAGTATTCGTTTTCAAAAAATACCTAGCTGCAAAGTACATAAAATCATCAAGAAATTAAATACAAAAAAAAAATCCTGGAATCGATGGCTTAAAGATTTATAACATACACCAAGTGATAACTGCAATTATCGTCCAATGACACTACTTTTTATAATGTTGTATAGATAAGATCGTAGAGAAATGTGTTAGTGCCAAATAAAAAGATTATATATATAAATCAGAATGTAATTTATCCAAATAAATACCATCATTTATGCCATGATGAAGTCCAGATGGTGTCTGAAACGTTGTCGCAAAAAAATAATCGCAGCAAGTCCCGTGAAATGAAAGTATTAGTAGTGATCGTGAAAGTTAAAAAACTTATATTATCGAAATCAATTTGGACTTAAAGCTAGGAAAGGCACGCCGGAACTCTCGTTAAAATTTACTGCAAAAAACATCGGCTGTAAATGTCACGTTATCGAAGTTGTTGACAATCATACGTAGCTAAGCTTCCATATACTCGTAAATATAGTAGTAATTTTAATTGGAGCAGTCAACCTGAACACATATGGAATCATCATCATCATTATCATATCAGCCATTGTATATCCATTGCTGAATGAAGGCCTACCCCATCGACCTCCAGAGCGACTGGTTCAAAGCAGCCACCATCCAACGACTTTCAGCGACTTTCCTCAAGTCGTCTGTCCATCTCGTGGACGGCCGTCCGACGCTGCGCTTGCCGGTACGTGGTCTTCCTAACTTTAGAACCTTTTTGCTTCATCGGCTGTCAGTTCTACGAGCTATGTGTCTTGCCCACTGCCACTTCAGCTTTGTGCCCTGCCCACTGCCACTTCAGCTTGCAAATCCGTTGGGCTATGTCGGCAACCTTCGTTCGTTTACGGATCTCATCGTTTCTGATTCGATCTTGCGAAGAAATACCAAGCATAGCCGTCTTCATTGTACGCTGTTCGACTTGGAGCTTGTTTAAAAGGCCCATAGTTAGAGACCACGTCTCAGATCCGTATGTCATCACTTGTAACACACATCGTTCGAAGGCATTCGACTTCAGGCTCTGAGGTATGATGGACGAAAAGATGTTTTTGAACTTTCCGATTGCTGCCCATCTTCGCTGGATTCGACGATTGATCTCTCCCTCGAAGTTGGATCTACCAAGTTGGACCTTCTGTCCTAGGTATATGTACTCGTCAACAACTTCGAGAGTAGAATTGAAGGCCCACCCGTCGGGAAACTCCATCGAGGTCACTGAGCATAATACTGAGGTCTTCCAGAGATTCTGTCATAACACATATGCAATAAGCTAAGGCAAATTTTAGCTATTATGACAAATTTAAGAAACCGTATTCTCGTCTTCTATTTAAAGTTAATGTTATACCTACAATTCGTTGGCTGAATCATATATTCAGTACGGCTTAAGGAGCTATAAACGGACATATAACTCACACTAAAAAGAAATATTGAAGTTCCGGAAAATAATATTAAAACTCATTCAAAGTGACCATATTCACTGTGCTAAAACGGAGCTTTTTAAACAGTTTGAAATTTAACCAGTACATGCACAGTTAAATTACACGAATTTGAAAGAAAATTCACTCGCAGTCAATTGTGCATACAATTAACTAGTTCTTTGGCTAATAAATGCATTACGGTCTACTGATGTCTGAGACCATGTTAATCCTAATCATATTAAAAATAAACTAAAATCTTATTTTTAAGTTACTTATTATAGTTTATATACATCTTAAAAATTGCACCTATGTTCTGTTGTAACCCACCTATCCTTAATTCTCGTTAATAGCATAGCATATATTACAAACCTATGTGGTTTTTCGATTCTAGCTATTATTATATTTTTGTAAATTCTTGAGTACACAATAAATGAAATTAAAAAAAATATAGGTAGCTAAGTAAAACACTTCTGAATAAGTTTTGTGAAGATTTGGTAAGTTATATTTCTTAATAATTTGGTCTTAATCAGATTATTACAAAATTGGATCCATTTGCCATGTGGCTTTGTTCGTGTTAGATTTTTGCTGCAAAAATTAATATTGACTTAAAGGCTACTCTTGACCTTCATATTCCCACCACACTTTTATGATACGAGTACATATAATAAGGCAAATCATGATGTGCATCCCACGTGTGGAATGCACCCAGCACGTAAATGGTATCCCAGTCCACATAATTGTAATAGAGCCTAATAAATAGTAAACGCATCATTTTTTTTTTTTCGCAGGGGAATCCATTTACGGATGATATCCAGAATGCCCGGGTCGGCAGTCCTAGACCTATGTCGGACTCGGCACTTTGGGAGTGCAATACCGTACTAAACCCCTGCGGGAGCCTTCAGCCGCTTTAATTGAAGGGTCCCGGATCTGCAGGCAACAGGATCCCTCCAGCGACAGGCTGGCCTCGGCGAAAAGGCCAGACTTCTCCTCTATGGGGACTGTCCAGCTCACCTCTGAACAGTCCCGACGACGCCGTATCTAGTAGGACCGGGTTCCCATCCCGGCCCGATACGGGCACAGGGGCGTTACTGGAGGCGCATTAAGTAGCGCCTCCTACGCACCCCCATTCGTCGCCCGCGGATGGAGGCCACGTCGGCGGCCTCCTCTCTCACCCGCTCGTCGGCCTCCTTCTGGGACATTACTGTCTCGCAGAAGGAGACCATCGCCTTCCAGGACTCGTCGTCACCGAGCATCGCGGTGATGATGCTCGGGAGCGACAAGTCCCCTCCGAGGACCGACGTCAGACCTTGACGCAGCACCGCCCATCTCAGGCACAGACACACACCTCGAGGGTGTGCTGGGCAGAGTCCACCGCCGCGTCACAATCGTGACATTCAGTCGTCGGCTCCCTCTGGGCCGTCCGACACAGGTAGTCACCAAAGCAACCATGCCCGGTGAGAACCTGCGTCAGACGGAAGGTGAGGGGCTTGCGTTTTCGACGCATCCACCGCTCGAGGACCGGGCGAATGGCAGCCGTTACTCGTGTGCCGTACGGCTGCCCCGCCAGGTCCTCCCCCCACCTCCGCATAAGCGCTTCCTGCCCTATCCGACGCACCCGTAGGATCCCGTCCAACGAAGGGTTCTCACCAAGAGCCCTCCTACCCGAGACGTATGAGTAGGTCTCGGCAAGAACCTCCGCCACGAGCTCCCACGGGGGGTCGCCGGCTAGAGCAGTAGCTGCAGCCCACGATACCGTACGGTACCCCCGAATCAACCTCACCGCGATTGTTCGCTGCGCAGTGCGCAGCGCCGCCTTATTTTTCGCGGTGAGGCGATCCGCCCAAACCGGGGCACCGTACGTCGCCATACTCCGGCAGACTCCGGAATACAGCTGCCTGCAGGCGGCGCTGGGTCCTCCGAGGTTCGGGAGAAGTCTGCCCAGTGCACTCGCCACCTTCACAACCTTCGGTCCCACCATCGAAATAGTAAACGCATCACACTCAATGGCACTTAATGTCAATGAAACTGACATAATACAACTACAAACGCCCCAATCAAGATAAGCATTTGTATGAGTAGACTACGTTTTGTACAGTGAGTGGAAGATCTGGCAGCTAACATCTTTTCTCTTGACTATCCTTAATTGACTAACAACAAGTAGGAGACAGACCTACTTTCTTTATTTTCTTTGTCACCAGTCTTTGTAAGCTATTTATTAGTGTGCTTATATTAAAAATTTTTGTGTAGTATCTTTCGTGAAACCGTTTACTAGCAGTGGTGATCTATCATTTAATTGCAAAATAAACTTCTGCCGAGTTAAAAAACGATACAAAAAAAACCTTAAAAAATAAATAAAATATTATTAATTATTTTAATTTTTGTAACTTTACTTGCACCATAAAATTGTTAGCATCCATTTTATGTCATTAATGGTGGACATTTTGACCACTTTTAAAATATAAGAGATGATTGATAATGTATCCACTGTACTTTTCTTGTTACCAAACTCTACCATGTATAACTTTGTACTGAGTTATCCGATTCAGAAAATTCTTAAAAATAATCAGGATAATTCTTTATGCTTATATTTTTATTCCTAACAAAGAATCTCCTCGGCGGTCAAATCGGTGACACATTTTTTTAATGTTAGTCTACATTTATAAATTAATTTATGATGATACTTAAATACTTTATTTTATTAAAAACTATATAAAATAATGAAATACTTACTTGGACTACGTACGATTCAAATACAATAAATATATTATACGCGAATTGGAAATAATAACGGATGCAAACTAGAAAACGATTAAAGTCTAAAGGCGCAGTTAAACTCGGAAGACCTGCGGGGCAATACTCCGCTATGCAATGAAGTTTTAATCGCATCAACTCGAGTTTCCAATAAGGGCAACGTAGGCACATATTCGAACTGACTGCTAACTCAATTAAAAATGTTTGCTACATAAATATCAATATAAATAAGTTATGACTTTTATTATTTAACTAGCGGCCCGCCCCGGCTTCGCACGGGTATTTAACTAAAATTTCGAAAAATATAAATTTATATACTTTATCACCTACATACGTACATACTGGAAAATATTTCATAATACACGGATTGAGTTGTCAAACATAATATTCTAGCCCGCGACTTTGTCGGCGTAGAAGTCGAAAATGGTTGTAATAGGATTTTGGTTTTTTTTTTGTACGTTATTAATTTTGTTATAACATATAAATTATTATGTTAAAATATTTGAATACTTATAAAATATAACAATCTTTATTATAGAGTAGGGATTTAAAGTTTAAATAAACATTAAAATAAAAATAAAAATTGTTATATTATATGATCAAGAAGCTCTGCCTTTGATCTGGAGAAAGTTACACGGGGGTATTATCTTTTTACAACGAAATCGAAATACTACACCTTCCGTAGTATTTCTTTATAAACAATTTTTTTTTCGTTCGGGGTGCTAGAATTACCAGGCTATTCTGGAATATGCCACATACAATTGACTGTGAGAGAAGCAGCTTTTGCTTAAGTATACTCCCGCTACAGTAAGAGTTTGACATTAAGCTTTGTTTATGGTAAATATATACTCGTATACACTCATACATTATATTATTATATGGTTCCCGGAAATCACCATTTCCTATTTTAAGCAACAGGTCTGAGAACTGTCCGGCAGTAACATCTCCCCTTAGATGGACTCTCATATTTATGGTAAGGCTCAGTTTCGTCACTGCAGGCCACAAATGCTCCTACACTGTAATGTATTGTATCAGCCTGTAAATAACCCACTGCTGAGCGAAGGCCTTTTTTCCATATAGAAGAAGGGTTGGAGATTAAACCATCACGCTGCTCCACTGCGGGTTAGCGGATAATATCCCTACCATAAGTAACAATTATTATAAGGCATCCATGATAACAAACGGGAAAGACGGCTTTACGTACTCTCCGGGGCATGGTGGGGAAACCAACTATACACCCAGACCTGAAACAAATATTGGCACAAATACAAATATATGCCCCGAGCGGGAATCGAACCCGCGACCACCGGCATTGAGGCGAGGCGTTAAGGCGACTACTTGCACCACTACACCAGAACGGTCATCAATGCTTCGTTCGTTGTATCTTAGGTATAAATACACCACAATTCAATACGATTTTGTCTAAGATTTGAATAAACCCGCAAGTAATTATTTTTTAAATTTTAATTGACTCGGGACAGTTGGTAGTGACCCTGCTTTCTGCTCCAGGATCGTGGGTTCGATTCCCACTTCAAGTCTGGGTGTAATATGTATTTATTTCTATATGTATTATTTATATGTATATTTATAAAAAATGTATATCAGTCGGCTATTACCTAAAACACAGGCATTAAGTTGCCTACCTTAGGAACAGACGATCAAACATATATTTATATTTAATAATAGTCCAAGACAGCTTTTATCTCCTCCTTCTTAGTTTTAGTATAAGATAAAGTTAAATGGGTACATGATTTATAATGTTTTCTGATCTTGTTCCAACATTAGTCCGTGGTGCCAATCTGTACTAATTGGGGTGTTAATGCCGTATAATTCAAAAATGTTTCCAAGTTCACTTCGGTGTCTTCTATATCTGTATCATTGTGAACTACAGATGCCTTACTGATGAATCATTGAGTTTAAAGCCCTTGACTTAACATAACACCAACATTGAAGTAAAAATATTATATAAGACACTATTTTACAATAAAGCAATCACACGGTATGTTTACAAGTCAATTTTGCTACGTTTAATATAAAGTCTTGCCTGTTCCATCAGGAGCACCCAAAAAAAGATATCACCTACACGTCAATACTGGAAAATTATTATAAAAGACGGATTGATTGTCAAACATGTGTCAAAATAAAATGTAATTTAAATCAAAAGCACTAAGGAGTATTTATATCAAAATAACTTTCTACCCCCATTTAACCCCGTTAGGGAATGAATTTCGATAAAATACGAAACACGTCTTCAATCAATCCTGTTAAAGAATATTTATGCAAAATTTGAAGTAGATTGGACCAAGGAATCACGTTGTCCCATACAAACTTTGCCTCCCTTTTTCATCCACTTAGAGGTAGAATTTCGTAAAATCCGTTCTTAGCTGACCTCTACTTGGCTAAAGGAATATTCCTACCAAATTTCAAGTTTTTAGGTCTCATAGTTCCAGAGATATCGTGATGAGTGACTATATCTATAGAAAGTCTCCTATATATATATAGATTTGATCGAGTTACTTGCGGGGCGGATTCAGTAAGTAATTTTTTATTCAAGATGTAACAATTATTATAAAATTATTATCTAACTTTAACAATTTTTTTTATTATCTTATTATCTATAGTATATTACAAAGTTTACTTACATACTAACACTGATAACTTATGTATCTATTAATGAGCATCTATTATTTTCTTAAAATTTACAGTACACTAGAGGCAGTAATTACTAATTACAGAGTCTTATCTGCTATGGTTTATATAAAGATTTGACTACAACCATTTTTGTTTGTATAAAATAAAATATTTTATACATTACAATTTTTAACTTATTAACTTATTAGCTATGTTCCTAATTACATCTAACAATTCTTATATGCTAAACTAATTATAAAATACTATAAATACCTAACATATATTTCTTATACTCTATTTCTGTTGTTTACAATGATACACAATTTTTTGCAATAGCCTAGGAAAATATTTCTATTTTTACCACATATAATCTCCGGTAGCGTGCTTATCTCTAGTTTTACGTCCAATTTAGATACAAACTCCCGCCTCCACGACAATGGGCCGGGCAGTCCAGGAGGACGTGGAGAACAGACTCCGAACACGCAGAATCGCAGACGCACGATGGACTTTCCTTGCACTTGAAACGGTGCAAGTACTCGGAAAATCTACCGTCAATACCTGGGTGACAAATCTGTCCAACTTTATTTTACCATCGGTAATCGGTACTGTATGCGGCTATCGCGTTCGGGAAAAAGACCCAGGTGACACCGGCTGTTTTACCGGCCTGGTATCGTTGGTTCCATTTATCAAGCGAACGCATGCGAATGTTTCGCTTCATGAACGCAACCGGGCAGCTGTCGTAGTCAAAACTGCGTTTTGACTTTAGCGCAGCTTCCTTGGCCAAAGGGCTAGTGTTTAATGCTGGTATGTAATGGAGGGGATTAGGAACTGCGTAACCACACTGCTCTACTAAAACATAGAAGGTTGTAATAGCTGAGGCACCAGCATCGTATGCCTCCTAACAGTTGTCGTGATGAGTCATGTTTAGTTTAGCTTAGTGTCATAGCTAGTACAATGAAAGACATTGGAATACCTTCGGTTCCTTTTAGGTATTGCGTCAAGCGCGACATGTCAGCGCTTAAAATCGACTACAAATGCTGAGAGCAGATGCTGGTTTAAGTTCTTGGCTGACTCAAGGCTGAAGGAAAAAGAGTTGTGAGAGGAAAAAGTTGGAGATTAATTCACCACGCTTCTCCACTGTGGGTCGGTGGATAATTATTAATTACCCTATCACACGTAATGATCGCTAATAAGTGGCTACGAAAATTGCGACCGATGGCTTTACTTGTTCTTCTAGGCACGGTGGAAAGATATACAACACTGGACAAACAGACCAGAAACAAGTGTTTGTAATTACATATATAAATATCGGCCTCGGACGGGGATCGTATCCACGATCGTTAGCTGTCAATAGAAGTATGTTATAGCTGTGCCCATGTTTTATTTTAGTACATAGTTGTGTAAGTAATTGAAGGTACTACTATACTAGCTCACCGCGATTCAAAAAGCACCATCAGCGCCATCGTTTATGATAGTATCTTAGTTCAAACTGTTGTAAACATGAATTGGAATCCGACATGAGAAGAGTTTTTAACATATATATAACTTTGTATATATTGAAACGACTTTTATCAAATAAAGAATAAATCAAAGCCAAGCTGATTTTTTACCTACAAGTAGATGCGTACATGTAAATTATAAAAGCGACAGCCGTGACAGGTCACAAAAAAATCTAAATTTGATTTAAAATTAAATTTATTGCTATAAAATTATAGCTACTTCAACGCGACAATTGTTTGATGTTAGAAACAAGAGTAAGGTAAAACTGACGAAGCTTTGTCCAGTTGGGGGGCATCGCGTTATGCGGCATCGGTGCCTTCGTGTTAAGTCGTCTTCATGCGGTGCAATATCCAGGTAAACTCCGGTCAGCAATTCGTATCTGACAAGAGCGTTTCGTAACACGTACACGCGATGTGTGTTCGAACAAACAAACAGGCAGACGGACTGACGGACGGACAGACAGGTAGACAAGTATACAAGCAGACACAGACAGATAGACATTTCTAAATTTGATAGAAATGTATATAGTTAGTGAGTTCTTATAGTTACTGCCAATCCCAAAATTATCTCAAGACTATACAATAACTACGGGCATGTGAGCAACGAAGTTAGTCATAATTGAGACAAGCTTGCGCCCTGCGGCGGATGATAATGAGACTCGCACCTTGCATGCGAAATGCGTTTGACACAGAACACTGACTGCCTTATTTGTTTACTCTACAACGCGTAGCCATTATTCATATTATGTCTATTAAAGTTGTGCTACTATTGTTGAAAGTCTGACTAGTACACATACATAGTACATAATATGTGTAAGTTATAGAAATCTGAAACAAGGGGATATATAATTCAGATTTATCATACGGAAATCTAACAAGGAGACGGCACGACTTTGGGGAAACGGATTTGAATGAAATTTGGTGTAGTGGTAGTATACCGTGTGGGTACTACCACTGTAAAATATTTCCGTCCAATGCCCAGTAGGAGCTGAGAAAAACACAGACAAAGTTCAGCCCGCACTTAATGTATAACTTGACTTTTTTTCCTTTTTTTCTTTTTCTCCTTATTTTTTTTTCTATTTTTTTATTATATAAACTATATAAACAATTTATTAAATAAACTAAATAAATTATTTATCATATAAATATGTATAAATCAAAAATTATAAGTCGGTACAAAATACAATGAGTTTTCTGGTAAATCTTTTAAATTTATTACTATGATTATTAATACAGTATTATATAATTTAAAATCATTTTAACAGTTAGGTGTACAAGATCCTAATTGATAATTATGGTAAAAATATTCATACAAAAAAAATCTGCACCAAGAACAACAAATAAATGCTGTTTTTTTTTACAATTTCAATGTGGACGGAAATATTTTACAGTGGTAGTACCCACATGGTATACTACTACTACACCAAATTTCATTCAAATCCGTTTCCCCAAGGTCGTGCCGTCTCCTTGTAAGTATGTAACTCGTAGACATATATTTATACAATATGTTGAAAGGTTTTAAGGGTATTATTATTTATTTAACTACTCTTGCTGTCCTCATTCATGCCATCAATACATGTTCTTTATTTTTTGACACTTAAATATAAATCGTAAAACAAAGTATTGATTCTAACAGTGAATTCATTACAAAAACAAGCGGGGTACCTTGAAAGTTAATTTTACTCTCCACCTACAAGTATAGAATAAACCTAGAAGTTTGTTTTTTGGGACTTACTGATCTACTGAGCCTATTGTAATTTTTTTTTTTTGAAAATGAAATGTGTTTGAAAGTAAAATATTGTTGCGGTTGATTTTTGTTAAATTTATTTTGGATTCTATTACAAAAATTTAATTCTAGTCACAAAGAGCGAATTTTTAATTTATTTTTAAAATGTAATAAAGTAACAGTTTTGGTCTTAATCGGTTTGGGTTTAATATTACCAATAGCCAAACAATAATTAAATTTTATATCGAGACAGGATTTTTGACAGGATTGTTTAGTAAATTTGAAGCATATTAAAATTTTTAACAATAAAAAAAACTTTAAATAAATATTAACAATTAAAAATTAAGGCAATGTAAAACAAGTTAAAAACTTAGAATTTGTATTATAAAACTAATATATAAAGACACAGTTTATTTTGAATAAAATTGATAGTATGAGTTAAATTCATGCTTGATATTCATTATGCAACATCAAATATGACAGAATCAAACCTCATTCACGGCTCGTTCAGTTGTTCGCGTTGCATACAAAATATGACTTTGTACAAAGCGATGTGCTTGAATGTTGATAATTTGGCGCTTTTGAAAATTCTTTTGATTAAAGCGCCATTTCTTTAACTGGGATTTAAAACTGTTTTGGTCTTGTATTTATTTTAGAGTTAATTTTTTTTTTTAAATCACTGTTAATTTCAATTCTGTTGTTCAGAAGTGTGATATAAATGAGTAATTATTTTAGTGTGTAGTCGTAGTTATAATATTTAAAAAAAAAACGACTTATAACTATGTGTCTATAGCGCAAGTAAGTACCTACCTACTACTTAAAGAATCTGTAATTTTTTTACATCTTGCGATAGGAATTTTTCCCTCAAGTTTCAACAATTACCTCACTATTCATAGATATTAAATTAGGTGTAACAAACCTACTTGACTACTTTAAACTAAGCTCATTATCGCCAAGGCGAATTTGCTTGAACTATATTATTTTAGGTCAAGGTAAAAGCGGATGGATGGACACCTAACGGATGGGCTGTAAACTCAATTGTGACTTATTTATTTATATCAATGCATACTAATAATGCCATGGTACATGGTACATAATACTATAAATATTAAATATATTTTCATAATATTTTTATATTTTGAAAAGGTAAGAATAGTTATTTGATTTAAATGATAGATTCTGAAACTAAAAGTGAAAGTAAACTGAAAGTAAACCAACTTTAATAATCTCTTCATCTAGAATTAATATAGACAGCGAATCATCACGCATCATCATAAACGATGAGCTGGCGAAGTCGTCATAGCGACTGGCTGTTGCACTTACTGACCGTGTGCAGACTTTGTTTAGGCCATACAGTTTTTATGTTAGGCGTTTTATTTGTGTTATGTCTGATTCCGGACCCCCCGAAACAGGTTTCTCATGCATCAGGCTATTGTAGGGTTAATTTGTGGTTAATTTGTAATTTGTTATATTCTCTAATATCTTACGATATTTATTTATGAATATTTGCATAAACTATCTAATTTTAAATATATTTTTAGAATATGAATTTACTACCCCACTCTTAACATTACGTGTTTAGAACATTAAAAAAATATCGGTTGGCCACCTCACTTAGAGCGACGTTTTTCCGACCGCGGCATTCGTTCTTGAGTCTTGGAACTAGAAACATCGTTATTAAAGTATATATGTGAGGATTGTGTTAAGTATAATAACGTTGATCAATAATTATTGGAGGAGACGGAAATATAATACCAAGAAGTATTCCAAGTCGTTTCATTCCCAGCTGACTGACCCAATAGGTCAGAAGTGGGATCTTTGTGATACTTATACCTTGTATCCGACCACGCCCTACGCTCTTTATACGCACGTAAGTACCGATAATGTTTAACAAATTAGTTTTTTTTTTTTTTATTGGATATTATGAAAATATAAAATATGAAGGATGTTAGTTTAAAGGGGTTGTGGGTGAATAACCTCACATTTATTTAGCTCTTACTTACGAATATAATATATAATAAAAGATATACCTAGTTACTTAGTTTGAGAGATGAAATTATATGAATGAGATATGACGGCCGGCTGGTCGAGTGGTCAGGCAACTGGACGCTTTACGCAGCGGTCGCGGGTTCGAATCCCGCCAGGTGCAGATAATTTGTATCACGAATATAGATGTCTGCACCGGGTCATGGATGTGTATTTATGTATATATTATATGTATTTATATCTTAAATTTATTTCCGTTCCTAGTACCTGTAACACAAGTTCTTACGAACTTAGCACGGGGCTAGGTCAACGTGGTGTAATTGTTGGTTAATATTTATTATTTATGATTGAAACGATTTAATATGAAGATAAATTTAATGTACAACATGAACTATTACAATTTAAAAGTATGCGAACGATATAAAATTCGAAGCAAGTGGATTAGTTAACGGTTATAAGTGCGCGAACGCCGTTCGGCTCCTCAAGTACCAGCGTCACTCGTCACGTCGTCGTCGTGTGGTCCAAGATGAAAAATTATAAGGAGCTGGCCCAAGTTAACAAAATAAATAATATTATTATTGTGGCGTCAATTATTTATTATGGACATCATGAGTTCGCCACAGAGTTATATAACTATAAATTTAGTACCTATTTTGTAAAATTATTCCAATGAGCAATAGAACTAGGTATAAGGAACGGAAACGTTTAATTCAATTTTTTGATTTCTTTTATTATATTTTTGTATTCTTATTATTTTCTTTTTTTTTAAATATATGTTAACTAAATATCTACAACTGTGTGGGAGGTTACATTTAAAGGCAACTAGCTAAACTATGAATATGTTCGGTTTAAATATTTCCAAACTCGAAACACATTCTAAGCTTTAATGGAAGTTTCAGGTCATGGAGAAGAACACTGAGATAGCCCAAGGTTCTGGGAGTCACTACGTAACCCGAGGTGAAGGGTCGAGTGATAATAATGAACCTAGTGTGATCGGTCGAGGGGAAGGGCCGACACACACGGATGATCCAGGAGTACCCAGGGTTATGGGTCAGGATCAAGGAAGGATGGATTTACAGCTGGGAGACCGACGGAATCGGCAGAGACTGATGTCTGATGGATCGGATGAGGAAGGATTTCATTTAGGAAGGACGCGAAGGAATGGAGGAAGGAGGAGACGTAGGAAAGGACGGAGGTATTCAACTACTTCCGAATCAGAAGACGACTACTCACGCATGCGTAAAAAGAAGCGTTCTAATATACCAAGTAATCAATCTGATACTAATATTATGTTAGATAAGTTTTTAAGTATTTTAAGTGAGGTTAAAAGCTCGGATAAGTCTAAAATTAATTTTAACACAAATTGTTTACCTGATTTTGATCCCATGTCTAAAGAACAAAGTGTTTTAACGTGGTTAACAAAAGTTGAAGAATGCGCAGAAATTTATGGTTGGAACGAGAAGGAGACAATACACTACTCGTTACCTAAGCTAGTGGGTGTTGCCCGTACCTGGTATCAGGGCTTACCCACTCTTTTATATAGTTGGTCAGAGTGGAAAAGAAAATTATTAGAGTCATTTCCATGTCGCGAAGACTACGCTGAGCTTTTAACCGAGATGTTAGCTAAAAAGGTCAGGTATGGAGAATCCCTAGAGCAATACTATTACGCAAAGATAAATCTCTTAAACCGGTGTAAAATTTTTAATAAACAGGCGGTTGATTGCCTGTTGTATGGCGTTGAGGATCGTGCTGTTAAAGTTGGTGCTCAGGCTGCTCAGTTTAGTGAGCCTGAACAGGTTCTCAAATACTTTCGAACGGTAAAAGTAGGTCAAGTAAAGGACACAAACGAATCAATGAGGAAACCTTCTTTTAGTAAATTTAGTATTCCTGGTTCTAGTCAATCTAGGCCGTCTAGGGGAGGAAACGTTAATAACAATATACGCTGTTTTAACTGTAGTGAGGTAGGACATCCAAGTTTCCGTTGCGATAGACCACTTACAAAATGTTCCCTATGCGACAAATTAGGTCATCAGACTGCTAATTGTTTTAGGAATAAGTCAAACATTGCTCCTAATCAAGTTAATCAAAATTCTGACAAAAATGAGAAACAGATATCCGAAGTAGTGGTCGATCCTAATAGTAACAACAAATACATATTTGAAATAAAAATTAACAGTTCACCAATAATCTGCCATCTAGATCTAGGTAGTCAATGCTCTTTAATAAGAACCAGTAGCGCCAAATCTTTAGGTCTTAAGGTCAACGTACACGATAATATGCCTATGCTTAGAGGTATAGGGGGAAGTCTAACTAGTCCTATTGGGGTAGTATCAGTAGATGTTGAAGTGCAAGGCTTGCAGGAAAATATTAATTTGTATGTAGTAGAAGATTTTGTGCTTGTACATCCCGTTTTATTGGGTCACACATTTACTGAAAAGCCGGATATTCAAATCACAAAATTGCCTAACGAAATAATTCTTCAAAGGGTCCCTAGGACAAAGATACATGTCACTGTTGCTAAAAATATTACTCTACCTCCCAATAAATTAACTGCTGTTTCTGTCAACATAAGCGAACCAACGAGCTGTAATGTATTAGTTAGTGGGTCATTGAGGGGTGTTGACGGGGAACAATTTTATCTTTTCCCGGGACAATATGAGGTAAAGAACGGGTTAGGAGCCTTGTTAGCTTATAATGTATCAGACACTGACATCGATGTCAAGGAGAAGACCTTGCTCACCAGAGCCGTACTATGCGGCAATACATTACAATCATGCAGTGTAACTTTTCAGGAAGAGAATTTAGATAATACGATTAATTGCAATGCAAATTTAACGCAGAATGAGCGACTTCAGTTACAAAATTTGTTATCTAAGTATACTGACTGTTTTTCCAACGGTCTCGGCGATCTTGGTTCCACTAATACTACTGAATTAGTAATCGAATTAGATAACTCTGACCCTGTCGTTTACCGGCCATATCGTATGTCATACTCTGAACGTAGCTTAGTTAGAGATATGATTAAGGACATGGAAGTAAATGGTATTATTAGAGAGTCTAACTCGCAATACGCCAGCCCTATTGTCCTTGTAAAAAAAAAGAACGGTGAAAAGCGGTTGTGTGTAGATTACAGAGCTTTAAATAGAAAGACCAAAAAGGATCATTACCCATTACCGCGAGTGGAGGATCAGCTGGACGTGTTATCAGGTAACGTAATGTTTACATCATTAGATCTAGCATCCGGGTATTATCAAATACCAGTCTCAGAGGAGTCTCGCTGCAAAACTGCTTTTGTTACTCCCGATGGCCTATACGAATATAACCGCATGCCTTTTGGTCTAGTGAATGCACCATCGGTATTCCAAAGAGCGATCAATAAAATTCTTAACGATGCGAAGGTAAAGTATGCTCTTGTGTACATGGACGACATATTAATTCCTTCTAGAAATTTCAACGAGGGTTTAAGCAGACTTGAAGAAGTTTTACTACTTTTAAAGAAAGGTGGACTGACTTTGAAGATAAGTAAATGTTATTTCTTTTACGATACTATCGACTTTTTAGGTTTTGAGGTCAGCGGCAGAGGTATTCGACCAGGATCTAAGAAAACCGACGCAGTATCCAAATTTTCACAACCACGTAATCAGCATGAGGTACGCCAATTTTTAGGCCTTTCAGGGTTTTTCAGAAGGTTCATCAAAGGATACGCCATGGTAACTGCGCCTTTGACGGATCTTCTTCGAAAGAATGTAGATTGGAGTTGGGGTCCTACGCAGGAGGAAGCATTTCGTAACATCAAAGAGATGTTAGTAAGTAGACCGATATTAGCTCTTTACAATCCCTCAGCAGACACTGAACTACATACAGACGCGTGTAAAGAAGGCTTGGCGGGAATACTGTTGCAGCGCAATAATGAGGGTGCGTTGCAACCAGTATCATACTTTAGTCGGAAAACTAGTTTAGATGAACGTAAAATGCATGCTTACGAACTGGAAACCCTCGCCGTTGTAGCTTCACTGAATCGGTTCAGAGTTTACTTAATTGGTATTCCATTCAAAATTTTAACTGATTGTCACGCTCTAAGATCTACTATGACTAAAAGGGACCTAATACCTCGAATTGCTCGCTGGTGGGTACAGTTACAGGAATATGATTGCACAATAGAGTATAGACCGGGAAGTAAAATGGCACATGCCGATGCACTCAGCCGGAATCCCGTCGAAAATGCCACCGATGATATGCACATTTTAGATGTCCTATCAATTGAACAGTCAGACCAAGACTGGATCTGTACCGTTCAAAACGCTGACGACGAAGTCAGAAGGATTAAAGAAATATTGACGGATCCGCAATCATCTGAAGCCGTAGAAATAGTTAAAAATTACAAAATAAAAAATGATAGAGTGTATCGTGTGGTAGATGGAGATTTAAAATGGTTAGTCCCTAAAGGTGTACGGTGGCAGATATTAAAGAAAAATCACGACGATATCGGACATTACGGTTTCGAAAAGACACTTAAACGTATTCAGGAACATTATTGGTTCGCCAAAATGAGAAGGTTTGTAAAAAAATATGTATCTTCCTGTTTAGAGTGTGCTTATCACAAAGCGCCCGGAGGTAAACGCGAAGGCGAGTTACACCCCATAGAAAAGGTGAGTATACCATTTCATACTGTGCATGCCGATCATTTGGGGCCTTTTGTGAAAAGCAAAAGGGGCAACTGTTATTTATTAGTCATGGCCGATGCTTTCACAAAATTTATTAACATTACCGCTGTTAAAAATACAAAATCAACTACATCAGTCCGTGTCATTCGAGAACACATAAGCTATTTTGGTATACCATCTCGTCTTATTACTGATAAAGGCACCAGTTTTACGAGCAAAACTTTCAGAGAATTCATAAATTCACATGGCATCAAGCATATAACTAACGCAGTTGCGACGCCACGAGCTAACGGACAGGTAGAGCGGTTTAACCGTACAATTTTAGATGCTTTATCCACAGCGGCTCATGGCGAAGACGAAAGGTGTTGGGATGATCATCTCCCCGACATTCAAGTAGGTATAAATACGACAAAACACAAAGTTACACAGAAAAGTCCGTCTGAACTATTATTTGGTTTTAATGTAATAAGTAGAACAGAAGGTTTATTACACGAAGTTATAAATGATACGATTAATAAAATTCATGTTGATGATTTAGATAAAACTAGACAGGAAGCTAGAAATAAAATTCAAACGCAACAAATCAAAGATGCAGCTAATTTTAATAAGCACAGAAAATCCTCAACGCCTTACCAAGAGGGAGATTTAGTACGTTTAGAGAGGCAAATGCCCCATGACGGCAAATCTCAGAAACTTGTAAATAAATACCAAGGTCCATATCGTATACTTAAAGTACTTCCCCATGATAGGTTTCTAGTCGAAGATACTCCTCTTACCCGTAAAAATAATAGAAAATATCAAACAGTAGTGGCTATTGATAAAATACAGCCTTGGCTTAACTTTACAAGGGATTTTGAATCTGATGACCAGGAACAAATATCTAGTAACGACGACTAAAAGATTAGACAGTTATCAATGTAACCCAAAGTTCTTTAATTATATAAATCTAATTATTAAATTACTAATTTACTGTTTACTATTATAGCATGATTATCTTTAATATTATAAATAAGATTATTATTTTTTTTTAATTGTAAATAACTTAAAACTACAATTGATACATATAATTATGATGATATAGCATGATTATCTTTAGGTAATATTATAAATAAGATTATTATTTTTCTATTGTAAATAACTTAATACCACAATTGATAGGTATATGATGATTGTTAAAAGATGATTATTTTTTTTTCTCTTTACTTTGTGAGCGAGAGGACTCGCTTTGAGTAGGATGGATGAACTGTAGGGTTAATTTGTGGTTAATTTGTAATTTGTTATATTCTCTAATATCTTACGATATTTATTTATGAATATTTGCATAAACTATCTAATTTTAAATATATTTTTAGAATATGAATTTACTACCCCACTCTTAACATTACGTGTTTAGAACATTAAAAAAATATCGGTTGGCCACCTCACTTAGAGCGACGTTTTTCCGACCGCGGCATTCGTTCTTGAGTCTTGGAACTAGAAACATCGTTATTAAAGTATATATGTGAGGATTGTGTTAAGTATAATAACGTTGATCAATAATTATTGGAGGAGACGGAAATATAATACCAAGAAGTATTCCAAGTCGTTTCATTCCCAGCTGACTGACCCAATACTATGGAGTATAAGACGTTTTTTTATTTATTATTTTAAATAATGAAGTAATAACAAAATGTATGACATGACATACAGACAGGTAAATTCCTGTTGATTTATATGACCATATTCATATTCTTTATATACGTATAAAATTAGTCTACTGAGAATATTTATTAATATTTCCAAAGAAATACATTTCATATTTTTATACTTATTTTTGTTATTATTACTAAGAAGTTGACAATGATATTTTAACACATGTACAATAGTCGACGGATCCTCAAAATTAATTCATCGTTCCGACGACCTTGTCTGCGGATTTCACATAAACACTAAAATTAATATTAGAGCCGTTCTCCACTGTTGGATTTAATCCACTAAAACAATAACATTGTTAACATTTCATCGCTCTCGGTTAGAACACCTACAATATTTAGTACCGCTTAATTAATTAAATTAACCCGAACGCTAAGGAGCAGACGCGATTATTATGATTAACATTGCACATATTATACATAACGACGCTTATTTGTTTATTTATATGATTAATCAACGTAAACAAAAACCATTTGTGTAAAGTTATTTCTATTTCTTAATAATTTCAACAAGATAAAGGAATTAGATTAGAAATATTTTATTAATTAAAAGATCTTAACGGTTTTGATGGATAACAGAAATTAGGTACTACATTTCGAGTAAAATGAAAACCAAAGTATGCAAAGAACATATGATGATTTTTATAACTTTTTTATTTTTATTTTTGAATAAAAATGCTAAACACCTAATCAAAATTCCAATAAATTTAAAAGAAAATAAAAGATATTTGAAGGTATTCTAAAATTTTTTTTCCTCCGACTCAAAGTTTGCTGTAGCCTTTTATTGAAATACAGAAACCTCTTGCAGATCTTTTCAATTTTCATAGAGTATCTTAATGAATAGGGACTTCTTCTGAAAGTGTGATTTTTTATAAAAGATCTTATTAAAAATAAAAAGAAGAAGATATTTTATTAAAAGTATTCTAAGCGAAACCTTTATTTGTAACTGAAATTATATGTGTTCAGTATTTCTTAAGAAAATCAAGTTCCACCCTGAATGTGATATACATTTTTAATATCAAATACTTATTTTAAATATACACATTAATAAATTATAATACTACATAATAATAATATACATAAAATGTTTTTTAACGTTTTTCTCATTTAACGTTTTTCGTCGCGTTTTATCACTACTTGACGTATGGTTTTTGTCTTATTTTTATGTGTCTTTTTCACAAAATAATTTGCTAAAATTAACAATCTGTGGTTTATCTAGTAATTGATAATATACTTATTTTAATCGACGTTCTTTGCACAAAAGAACATAACGGAGTAAAATTTTATGAACTTAAAATTCAAAAGTTTGTTATTTGGCTGTCTTGTTGAACCCTTTTTTCTCTTTTTTTTTTATATTCTGAGCCAAATACATTACACACTCAGGTGTATGTTTTAATCGGTAAAAATCAGTATTTTAATTATTCAGGAAATAATTATTTCTAATAGTAAGTAATTTTCTAAAATACTGGTATATACCTGATAATATTTGAATAATGCGTAGACCGATAGTGAGTTTAGTATGAACTCAGGATTATAACGTCAATAAAGACAATATATTGTGTGGGTAAGCGAGGAAAACTCGCGAACTCGCCATGGAGGGCGATAATGGAAATTGCGAAAGTTTAAAATACACAATTGTGCCATTAGGCATAATAATAAAATCTTCGTATTCTATTTATGTTTCATTACTAATTGTTATTAAAGGAAATTTACTTTTAACATATACACACGGTCGTCTGTTGCAAAGGTAGGCAACCATGTGTTTTAAGTTACGTTCGAGTGATATATATATATATATATATATATATATATATACATATATATATATATATATATATATATATCATCATCATCATCATCAGCCTATAGCAGTCCACTGCTGGACGTAGGCCTCCCCAAGCTCGCGCCAGACATCCCGGCTTTCCGCAATCCTCATCCAGCCAACACCGGCAATCCTGCGAAGATCGTCGGTCCAGCGGGTCGGAGGGCGTCCCACACTGCGTTTGCCAATACGTGGTCTCCACTCCAGGACACGTCTGCTCCAACTATAGCTATATATATATATATAATATAGTGATATATATTAACAAATACAAATATAAATAGTTTCAGTCCGGTTTCAGAGCTGGTCACAGTACCGCTCTTCTGAAGGCTACTGAGGATACTCAGGTACGTATGGAGAATAAATTGATCACCATACTGGTTTTAATCGATTATTCCAATGCATTCCATATGGTTGATCATTCATATCTTCGCGGTCGCCAGCAAGCAGATTGAACTGATCACGTCTCTACCAATCGGTTTGAGTTGTCAACAATTTATTAATCGGTTAAAGATCTTTCTGCCTATAAAGACAAAGTTCTACTTGTCCTTTTTTTACGACTTTTTTTTTACATTGTTCGTCAATGTTCGTCAAATGTTGAAATAAAAATAAAATAAAATACATAATATATAAATACAACATCCAAAGTCATGGCGGGAATCGAGCCGCCGACCCTGAAGTGGAAAGCAACGCATGCACGCAAGCAAGCATGCACTGCTAACTGCGCCATCCGGCCAGTCAAGTCCATATGGTAAGAATTATTTTATAGTAACGCTTGGCGCACTAATAATAATTTAACGGCAAAGAACCTAGAAATTTCGAAATCATAATAACGTTTTTTACGTATTATAAATAACATAATGTATAAATTACAAATTATTTTTAAATGAGGACATTTTTTATTCAATTTTGCTTCGTTTAAACATATTAACATACGTAGGTCACTCGATACGTTTTGAGATGCTCGTAATTTAAAAATGGAACGCATCTATATTATACATTTTGAAAAAGCAAATTTATTTAATAATAGAACGCAAGTAGCCAGGTTGCTGGTTTAATAAAAATTATGATGTTCCAGTAATTTAACTAAGACGGTTCCCGCGTTTTTCTTTGTAACGATGGACCTTAACCGCGAACATTTGCGCGCTATGATATTTTATTTTTTTTAAATTTGATTTAACTGAAAAACTTAGCCTTCGACGATTACGATCAGCGTTAGGGGAGTCTGTTCCATCGCAAGCAACAGTTTTTAGAAAGTTTAGTGAATTTAAAAGCGGTAAAACAAACCTCGAAGATGACCATGGAAGTGATCGCCCACAAACGGCAGTAACTGCAGAAAATGTGTGCTGGACTACTGAAAAGATGGTGCGAGAAGACCCACGAATTACTTACTCGGACATTGAAAGGATTCTTGGCGTTAGTTCGGGGAACGTTAACATTATTTAAAATCAACATCTTGGAGTGAGGAAGTTTAGTTGTCGTTGGATCCCGCGTTTGCTCTCAGACACTGAAAAACAGGCCCGTGTGGATTGGTGCCGTGAAATGCGTCTACGATTTGTAAACTGAACGTCAAGACGTTTTTTACTATATCATCACAGGTGACGAAATGTGGATTTATCAATATGAACTGGAAAATAAGAGACAGTCGTGAGTATAGGTATTTTCGAAAAGAAAATTGCCAACAAAACCGCAAAGACCTCGTAACGTTGGTAAAAAAATGGTGGCTTGTGTTTTTTTTTTTTACAGCGAGCATGTGTCGACAACGATGTTGAATAATCATAGATCTGTTAACTCGGAATAGTATACAACAGTAGAATTGCCGAAAGTTTTTCACGCTCTACGAGAGAGGACACCAAAAACTGGGCTTCGGGGAATCATGCTGCATCACGACAACGCTTCGTCACATAGGTCCCTCAGAACAATGGCGTTTCTTTTTTTTTTGTTTCTTTTTTGGCGATTTCTCTGGGCCACTTCCGGTACACCCCTGCCTCGCGCAGTAGGAGACCGGTCAAGCGACTCGTCGAAGGGGCCGCAAGGCTAAGCGCCAGGGTGCTTGCCCATGGTTGTATGCGAAAGCGATCCCATGGTGCCCAACTACGGCGCCGACGGTATCCCATCGATATATATCGTTTTAGTGAGTATTCGTCCTGCCAGACTGATGTGCAGTCCTGGCGTCCGGCGGCGAGTCATACATACCAGCTGCCTCCGTGAAGGATGCGTAAAGGCATTTCCATACGTTAAAAAAGGCGAATGGAACTTTGCATAGAGAATGAAGGATAGTATTTCGAAAAAATTTAAAATAAATTTTGTTAATATCTTGTATTGTTTTTTCTTGTATAAAAACTTATCGAGTTGCCTACGTATAACACTCTTATAATAACCCTGATTGAAAAATTGCTCGTGTTTTTATTTTTTTATTAAGCGTGTTGATATCAATATATTTTTGGTTTTACAATTAATATACCCTGGTGTTTCATAACTTGCAACCAATCACAAAACACTTCATAAATCGCTTTCGTAAATTACGCGATAAAAATAATCGTTTCATTTTACCGTTCGAGTGCCCAAGTGTAATTCGACTCTCATAAAACGTAATCACTTCGGAGACTACGAATTCTAAAGTGGCTGTATAGTATACACGTGCTACACATTCCCAATTACTGTCGCTTGTTTATATGCTGTAAAAGAGAACGGTTAATTAATTTAAATTTAGATTTTGAATTCCAATGTCAATGTTAAATAATAAAATTTAATCTTATCTAAGCTTCGTCTTCGATAGGCTGTATGCAGTACTTTAATGTATATTGTATTGTATAATTTGTATTTTGTTTAGAAGTTAATTTTAAAAATTTTAACCATATGCGGTTTTTTTTTAAATAAAAAAATGTACTTTACTATTCGATATATCTTTAAATATTTTTAATTCGATAATATCTCTAAAAATGTGTGTTTGGCAAGAAAGCCCTTTTAATTTAATATGACTCACGGTACATATTCAAAGTTTATTTATTTTAGTTACACTTTGCAGAATTTTATATGTGTACTGAATTTTAATGGATTGTTTCTGGGTACAGATTGTGAGGTGTGACACATGTTCTCACGAGTGATCCTATTATGGTTCCTTTTACATACTTTTTTATTTTTTATACAGAATATACAGGTAAAACATAAACAGGTAATTGTAAACAGCTTTCATTTCAAAGATTTTTTATTGGGCGTACGTACGATGTTATTTTGTTTTCTCCATCTGATATCTGTAGTGCGGTAAAGTTTATACTTCATTGATATATTTTACCATTAATTTAAATATGTACTGAAGAGTAAAGTTTAATTGTTTTTTACATTCTAATTTTAATTATAGTAAACACATTGTATACATATCGACTGTCCCTACGTACAGTATCGAAACTGAAAATTTGCGATTTTTGTTTTATTGCACTAAGAAACTCCTTTTTATATATGTTTTCATACAAAAAAGAGAATAAGCTAAAAAATACATACTAAACCACATTTTTCATGAGTATAATATCGATACTTAACAAATAAATGACAATTTTGTTCACAAAATTAACTTAAAAGTGCTCTCCTGTAAAGTACCTTTTTTCAGTTTCGATAGTATACGTAGGAACAGTCGATATATTGTACATGGGTGTTACTTAGTAGCTGTACCTTTACCGTATTTGTTGTGCATTCATCCTTAAAACTAACAGCACAACTAGAAGAAATACTACCAGAACTATTACTTCCAGTACTTCCTTTACGTCATCATCAATTTCTTTCTCGAGATAAGATGATTTTCATTGCACTTTATTTGATGAACTATTTTAAGCTTTAGACATTATATTATCAAATATTAAAATAATAACGCAGTAAAAATAAATATAGATTTATATGTAAATATTGCATTCTACAAGATAAAATCGACGTGAGGTCTATCAAACTTACAAACGCTTTGTACTCATCTGATATTATTAAGCGATTTAGTATTACAACAACTTTAGCCACTTCAATCGATAGAGTCACAACGCGATTGCCAAAAATTTAACATATATACCCTACCTATGTCTATTAATTTAAGCTTTGATTTGTTACACATTATGTAAAGGAAACGCCTTCAGGTATATAAAAGAAACTCCTTCATCAATATCTTCGACTTTTAATTCGTACACTTTAGAGTATAAGTAGGTACAATTTTATAATACTTTGAAAACACTTATAGAGTCACACCCGCTCCCATGGTCAATGAGAACTAACTTTTTTAAAGCTGCGTGGGACGTCACGCTCTGTGTTTTGACTCGAACGATAAATCATTCAAAACTGAACACACACTCTCAATTTTTAAACTCAAAATAATATATTATTTAATTGGAAATCATGACAATTATTTTTTTTAATTACAATTTATTTCGTAAGAAAGTAATAAACTTAAATTCATTCTTTACTACATACACATTAATCTACTTAAATATATTTACTTGAATGTGTTACGATGTGAAAAGAAATGCTCTAGAAGTGTAACATTAACCGATATATTCAAATTTTCTCATTAAATTAGTTGTAGATGTCGCAACAAAGTGAGACAGAGATGTTAATTGGGAATCTCGACCGGTGTCACCCGACGCGGTCCCGTTCCCACTTTCAAAGGACGAAAGCGGCCACGGATTCTCTATTATGTAAATTTTCGCGTAATTTTCTCCGGCGTTGGCCAGACTTTGTAATCCAAGCGGTTCGGCCTCTTCATTAATGCCTACCTGAACTCTGTCATCTGTCTGAAAGACATCATAATATTTTTAAAACATTGTCATAAAATTATTAAATCTTTATGGGCTTAAAAAGAAACGCTTTTAGTTTGATTAAATTTGATACTATACTTTTTTTCAATTATTTTAGGTATATTAATTATTTCCCTTACAAAATTAAATGTTTAACGAGCACATTTAAGACCTTAACAATGTAATATGGTAATTCAAAGTTGTTTTCAGAAACTGAGGAAAATCTAATAGAATATTTGATTGATAGTTAGAATGTGAATCACACACAAAAACACTTAGGCACTTAAAGGCTTCTTCTTCAACTTTTTAAGCAATAATAAATTGAAACTCTTGATAATAATTATAAAGTAGAAGAAAAATATCTACATATGAGTCATCGTTTATGCAGCACGATAACAATGTTTAATATATATATATATATATATATATATATATATATATATATTAATTATATAAATGAGACGAATAAGCAATGATGTTTAAAACAAACGGTAAAATTGAGGTAGTGCTATATTTTTATACGCTATGTAATCACTTAAACAAGATAATCTTTAATTTCATATAACTTTAACCGTTTATGCAACGCGCGCAACGGAACTTCTCAAAAATGATTTTTTCCCGTTTTTGTAACGTTTCTTATTAATGCTCAGCTCCTATTAGTCATAGCGTGATGTTATATAGCCTATAGCCTTTCTTGGTTAATGGACTATTCAAAACAAAAATATTTTTTTTATTCGACCAGTAGTTCCTGAGATTAGTGCGTTCAAACAAAGAAACAAAAAACAAACTCTTCAGCTTTATAATATTAGTATAGATTGCACAAAATAATAATTAAAAAAAATCAAAAAACCCGACTGCGTAAAATACTCTTATTATAAACTAAAAAGAATAAAACAATTTACTAGCTTTCATTTGATACCCATATTGCTACAGTAAGAAAAAAAATTCAACTCCCCCCCCTCCTCATTCCGCCATTTGCGGGCGCCATTTTGAAAATTTATATAGCCTATGTCACTACTACAATTTAGACAAATCCAACGACACCTCATATGGCAAAAACCGTCCAGCCGCTTGGGCTGTAGGGCGTGCCAAAGAAATGGACATACATACATATATACATATATATACACTCGAAAAATATAACCCTCCTTCTGTCGCAGTCGGGTAAAAAGATGCAATTGGTTTTCGAACTTAAATAAATATAACAATTTTATAGATTATTTAACAAAAAAAAATTATATTCTTCATAAAAAACGATTAAATAAAGTAAGAACAAGAAATCAATTTAGTCGTATCAGGGCAAATCGCACAAAAGCCGTAATGCTTGTTGGTTGTTTTATAGGAGTTAGAAATACGTCTGCTCGTAGTGAAGATATTGAATTCTAAGCGCGTTTTGGCAAGCGAATGTACGTGTCCCACGACCAACCGCTTCGAAGTCCCAACAAAAAGTCTAAATGGACGCGTTCCATATAAGATAGGAACGAGGCTATTGTGTTTCAGATGCACTCCCGAACCTCTGCAAATCCTTAAGCAAGTATAAAACATGTAATGAGAATAGTTTTGAGTTTAGTTCGGTATATTTTTTACCATGTACTGTACAATATACCTACTTATATATAATTTTTTTTTTTATTATTTTAATGAGTGACTTATTCTTCTTATCTTACTTAAAGTTTTATAAAAAAAAGTTAAGTAAAATGCCGTACCATTCACTGAAATTCAAAATTATAAATGAAAATTTTAAGACTATATTGGGTGCCTATTTATAACTCTATCTTGCATAAACTTTTCCAATTAACGCTGTTTCACGCTATATTCACGACGTGATAAATACGTTTTTAAGTTTTTACTGTCCCGTTACCCTATTTTATGCTCAGGGTAGTAGGTTCGATTCCCATCCTCGGTCTGGGTGTAATAAATATTTGTTTGTATATGTATTTTTCTATATGTAAACTTGTTTAAAAAATGTTCACTTATATCAGTTGGCTGTTACCTAAAACACAGTCATTAACTTGCGTATCTTAGAAACAGACGACCATGTGTGTATTGAACATACATACATGATACATAATGGGTAAAGTAGATTTTCCCAACTGTGTGTTGTGATAAGAGACATGTGTCATATCCTAGAAGAATGTGTTCGGTTTATAGATTTAAGGCTCAGTTTTTTAAAATATTTAGATTTTTATAATAGTGTATAAGCTTTACTTTTATCTAAAGAAGTCAATCTCGGTTTTAAGGACCTCAGTATTTAAGGAATTGATTGTTATTTAATTCTGTTCTAGTAAGTAGTCAGATAATTTTTTGTGTGTAATTACAATGGAAACATATTCACACCTTGAAAAACTATAATAAATAACGATAAAAAACTGTTAATGTCAGCACGGGAAAATCCTCGCGGTTCGGCTAGTATTAAAGGAAAAGCAAAAGAAATACTTTTAATATTTTTTGTCTTCGGGAATCTTTAACTACAAAACTAAACAAAGATAAATAAAATTTTATTTACCTATAAATAAATAAAATGTTATTTATTTTTGATTAAATTGTATGTTTGAAACGTATTTTAAGTGAAACAGTGATAGTTCATTTATGTCAGATTATAGTATCGTATCTATAGAACTAGCATCAACATATCTATAAAACAAAAACGTATCTTAGTTCTATAACTAACATCTATAGAACCGTACAAAAGTATTAAGCCACATGAGAACAGCGATCATTAGTAAAGCCAGATTAGAACTAAGACATTCTCTCGAGAACTTTAGCAAACTTGATGTAACCTAAAGCAATGAGAGGATTGGTCGATAGAGAAACTATTATGAATAAATACCATAAGCTCTGATTTAAGACAACGTGTTAAAGGCTAATACTACTAAAATCATTTTACTTTTAATAATTTGAAAAGTTATATATTATGAAGACAATGACAACCTAATCATTCAGATCTATATTTAATTTTTTTACAAAATTCTTCGAAATAAATATTCCATATGTGTATATTTGATAAGCATTTATTACTTATACTCGTATCTGTTTAAAATCTATTTACAAGTTCCCTTCTGTTCTCGACAAATATTTTAAGCTGGATGTGCTCGCGGCGTTTCTCGTATACATAAATTTTACTTAGGATAGTAACAAACCGTGATTTAGAAAGCGGCATCTATTATGATCAACGACAAATTTGGTGATTTCTAGTAAACTGAAAATTTTTACAAACTCTATTTCGTGTGATGTTGAAGATGTCCACGGCTAAACGTAGGCCTCCTCCGTCATCCTCTCCTCATCCCTGGCGGATCTGCCAATACACGCCATGACTTTTTTTTAACGCTGGGAAATGCATTTAGGCATATCAGGATATTATGGTGACGTACAGTTATTCGCACTATTTTATCACATCGGCATAAAGAGTCACCGCACGGTTAATTGCTGAATTGAATCTATTATGATAGTGTTTTTACTTCAAACTGTTCTTCTTAGCGTAGAATTGAATAACGTTATGACAATTTTTTGATCATATTTAAATGTATTAACTTACTCTTAACTAACTTATTTAAGAGTGAAGCGATTTTATATAAAAAAAGACTAACTGGTGTTAACTCAGGATATGTTTTATGATTTTCATGATTTATTATTATTATTTATTTTTAATTTAAAATTAAATTCTGAGAAAAATACAGACGCGAAATTCACTATTTTATTATATGTATAGATAATTTTTTTAAATGTACCTTAATAATTAAAAATGTACTTTAATTTTTTTTTAATTTACCGGTGGGAGGGATGCGCTGTGCCGCGCTTCCGGCTGCATGGGTACCACCATCTTGCTTGTTTCTCCCGTGAAACAGCTTTGCTGTGTTTCGGAGAGAAAGGCAAGACAGGCAGTGTAATTACTGGCACCGAGACCTTAACATCTTATGTCTCTAGATAGGCAACACATAAATGAGTTGCCTGGGCTAGTTCCAGATAAACTAGTTTATGTTCATGGGCGACGTCAACCACTTACCATCAGGTGGGACGTCTGCCAGTTTGCCTATCCAACTAACATAAAAAAAAACATCGATAATGTTGCATTTTTATCATTTGTATAAACAGTCTTAGTTCGCATTAATATGATCGAAATTAGATAAAATACATTATTTAATTTTAAATACATACATATATAAGATCATATCCTATATGATTTTACTTGTTAGTACGCGTGGCGCGATCTGAGCCACAGCTGCAATCACCTAATGATGTGCAGCGCTCACTCAATTACGGTAAACGTTGAATTCTCTATATATTTCAGTTGAATCGAATGTTGAAATAGTTTATACAGCATAATTACTTTCATTTTTTACCAACGAATCAATAATAAAAGCTTATAGCTAATTCAATTTAATTTTCGATGGATATTTTATAAGAAGTATCAAAATCAAATAAGCTAAGCTTGTATTTAAAGCGCGAGTGAATAGGCTTTTTCTGGGCGAGCTCGCTCCATCTTCGACCTCGTCTCTGCTCTAGAGCTAGACTTAGGTCAAGAGTAAGCCCATAATATAATAAAAAAGCTAATTTTTTAATTTTTTTTAAATAATACAAGTTTTATACGACATATTATTTATTTTATCGACTGCCATATTGTCTAATACCTACAAACAAAAAAAAACATTTATAAATTGTTTATGTCTGTCTATACCTATATGCGCACATCACACCGAATCCGGTACATGGAATTTAACGAAACTTGGTACGTTATACCGTGCCGTGACCGGCAGAGAAGAATAGTCCTGACCTATTTCTTGCCGAGGTGTCGTAAAAGGCGACTAAGGACATAGTGGTGGGAATAACTATACACCAACCAGGATGGTGATGGGCAGCAGTATCACCATATCCTGTCACAAGACACTGCTCGCCCACCCACCTGCCAAGCGTGGCTAATATAGGCAAATCCCCCCAGAGATAATAGGGTGAGGCTTACGTTCAGCACTCGACATCCAACGGCTAATATGTGGGTGGATTATTCCATTCTATTGTTCTTGAATTAATCGGTATATATTATTGTCATAAATATAATATACTTACGTGATAATAAAAATAAACAAGTATTGGGTTATCATACTAACTCGGACTTCAATGACATATCATATTATTAATTGTGTTAGCAGTAAATATAAAAAAAGTTTTCTTTTATCCACAATAATATGTTTATTGCCTTTTTTTGAAATGAATTAATTAAAATTAATGTAAATCATAACTTTATAAATCAATTAAAAGGTATTTGAATAAATAGATGTCATTTCAATATTTGTCAATTCAATAAGAGAAAAATGTGTCTTTAAGTGATTTAAAAACTTTTAAGGAAATCTAAAGAAACCAAGAAAGTACAATAATATGGCACACGTAATATGAAAACCTAACAGATACTAATCCGTAGAAGAGCAGCCGCATTCGTATAAACATCTGCGGCCCCTAGAACATCTACACCGAACGAAACAAAAACGAAATGAGAAAGGTTCGGAAAGTCGTATTGTGGGTTGTTATGATGAAGCTAGCTTTTTACTTTCCCAACACGACAATTTTAGCAGAATATAAAAAAAAGCTTTTGGTAATATTTACACTTACATTGATTTAAAAACGAAAAAAAGTTTACACCAGATCTACATTTTTGAAATTTAGGATAACATATCCAGATTTGAGTTATTTTGTGACTTTCGTGTTCAGGTAAAACATTAAGGTATACGAGGTACAGCTGACATAACTTGCCTTAAATTTATAAACAAAATTTTATTTTCATGAATTATTAAAGGCTTTAAGTTATACTTTTTAGTTTTTATGTTTCTCTGTCGTCTTAAAGATTTTAGTATCATTCCAATACAGTTTAAAAAGTTATCTTAATAAATTAAAAGTCAGTCGTTTTAAAGCAAAAATATAAATAATTTATGAAAGAAAAGTTAAAGGAAACTTGCAGTCACAATATTTTTTTAAATAAAAAGTAAACGCTAACTACAAGAAAATACACATAGTAATATGTATTGTTTTATTATTTCGAATAGAAATATTTCTTGTTTTATAAAATAAACAATAAATTAGTTAGTTTTTTTAGAGATCATATGCCACGTTGATTCCGCAATGGAATAAATAACTTTACAAAAATCTAATCAAGTATTTATTGTCAATATCTTTCAGTTTCTATATCATTAACAGTTGCTGAAAAAATGTCGAGTGGTCTTGTTCCTATATTTAAACCAAATCTTCATCATTTTCATTATTGGTTGAACAACTGCTCACGAGCATGAAACTAATAAAATAAAGTCTTTAACACTCAAGAAATATTTTTCAACTCACTCAGTATAATTGCCAGAGTTTCACGAATAGTTAATAAAAGTTTTTGTGTTAAAACTCCAAATAAAAATCAATAGAGTTTACGCCTTGGTGTATGGTAAAAACCGTATGTGAGTACATTCTAGTCGCTTTCTCAGCGCTCTACTCCAAAAACGGTTAATTTTACAGAAAAATGCATGGAGTATTTTTTGGAGATAATTTTATGACGAACAACTTTTAATAATGACTTCCTGACTGACTGACTTCCGAGCAATAGGTCGCGAGATATTTGCAAAAATCTGATTTTTGTGGCAAATTTGGCAAGGAGGTAGTTTATGCTTAATATTAATTAATGTCCGCTAAGAAAGAATTTTGCGACAGGGTCGGATTAAGGAGGTCTAAAAGCTCTCACAAGTTTGTATGAAAATCCTTAATTTTTTTGCTGCAAAAACTTTAAATTTGGCAAAGAGGTAGTTGATGGTTAGTCGCTAGTTACTAGATGGACATCCGCTAAGAACGGATTTCGTGACAGGGCCGGATTAAGGAGGTCTAAGGGTTCTCACAAGTTTGTATGAAAGTCCTTCATGTTTTGTGCTACAAACTTGTAATTTGGCAGGGATGTAATTAATAGTTAGTAGACGTTTGCTAAGAACGAATTTTGCGACAGGGCTAAATTAAGATGTAAGGGCCCTCGTAAGTTTGTATGAAAGTTCTTTATTTTTTGTGCTATAAACTTGAAATTTGGCAGGGGATAGTTAATAGTTAGTAGACGTTCGCTAAAACGAATTTTGTGACAGGGCCTGATTAAGGAGGTCTAAGGATTTTAAGGTGAAGTTCTGATTTTTTTTTGCACACCGACCTAAAAGTTAGCAAGTCTGGAGTTTATGAGTAGCAAACATTAGCTATGAAAGAATTTTGTGACATGGCTGGACTAAGGGCTCCCATAAGTTTATATGAAATCCTTGGCTTTTGTACCTGAAAATGGTTATATATATAGAATATAATACAGTTTAGACATTTCAAGTAGGAACAGATTTTACGACAGAGTCGATTTAAGGGAATCTAATCGCTTTCGCAACCGTATGTGTTCAACGAACATTTATTGATGACTTAATACAACAAGCAGAAAATACAAATAAATTAAATTCAAACGAAGATAGGTATTTATATATAATTTTTACAATAACACTTACATAGGTAAGTAGTTTTATCAAGTTATTACTGGTTTTTTTTCACCCGACTGCGACAGAAGAAGGGTTATGTTTTTCGAGTGTATGTATGTATGTATGTATGTATGTATGTATGTATGTCCATTTCTTTGGCACGCCCTACAGCCTAAACGGCTGGACGGTTTTTAACATATAAGGTGTCGTTGGATTTGTCTAAATTGTAGTAGTGACATAGGCTATATAAATTTTCAAAATGGAGCCCGAAAATGGCGGAATGAGGAGGGGGGGAGTTGAATTTTTTTCTTACTGTACAATATGGGTATCAAATGAAAGCTAGTAAATTGTTTTATTCTTTTTAGTATATAATAAGAGTATTTTACGCAGTCGGGTTTTTTGATTTTTTTAATGAAGCATACTTGTTTTTAATTTTCCCCTGGGCTTTTCCGTGTTAAAAAGTATCTTATAGTAGGCTGAAGCTGGTATTCACATATCATCAAATAAAAAATTCTAGACAATACTTAAGACATGTTTGTTTATCCCACATTCACCATCGTTTTATGTAAAACTATAGATTACATTTTCGAAAGCCCCCATATAATTTTTTTATTATTACCACTCTTTCCTAGTCAGATATACCAACTTTTTAAATAGGAATAGAAAAAAATGAAATGAGTGACATCTCAGATTCAACTGATGAAAAACGATAAAATCTTTTGTTTCAACCACACGACGCGCACTATGTCGCAGAGGACATTATAGCTGAAAACGTAGTGACTGAAGCGTGGAGTGCGGGGGATAAACCCGATCGGGTAGTTTACATTACAGGCATAGTTGTTGCACGTATCGAATGTACGCATTTTTCGCTTATTTTTGCTTCTTGATTAATGTTTACTTTTCTGATTGCCATTATTTATTTTCCTATGCACTTAAATATTCATTTGATTTTATTTTGATTCTGTTAGAAATTCTGTCACCTACTAAATATTAAAGGACTTATTAATTTAGGTACTTTTCAAATTTGGTTTACAGATGACCTCTTTTGGGGCTACAGAAATTAAAGAAGGTAATTTCATTCCGGCATTTAAAGTACGGGGCCAAGAATACCATCGGATAGATAGTATTATGGCTGACCTTCAACAAAAACCTTCTTTTCTGCAAATATATTTTGTCGGTGTCGACAACATCGAAAGAGACCACCGCTATGGAATTTTACTGGTGTTAAACCTGATTTCATCACCGATTTAAAAAAACAGCTTCACCAAAATTGTATATTAATTATATCAGAGATTTTAAAGCTGCCGTTGATTCGTTATCTTTAGCGCAAAAATAATTCAAAGTAGTTATTAGTGCTAATAGAAAACCTGTTGGAGAGCATGCTGGTCGTTTTAATGCACCCACATCTAAAGAATTTGCAATTGTCGTAGTCGGTCAGGAATTTGAAAAGAGATATATTATTCTTCACGGGAGAGACAACAGAGTGGTGGGTGTCAGTGAGACACGACTGAATTATGATGCTTTGCAATATACCCTCATATTCTGTCTTGGAGAAAATGGTTATCAAATTAATATACCTCAACATGAACCAATATCAAAAGAGCCTCTTAGAAAAACAGTGTCTGCTACTGATTCTTACAGCTATAGATTAATAGAGCGTAATCGTGAGGAATGTTATCTGTCGCTATTCCGTTGTCTATTAAATCAATTGCTCGTCGATATGTATGAAAAAAATGTAACAGAGCGAATTAATTATATTAGTAATAATCAGAAAAAAAAACTAAGAAGTGAAGAATATGTCAATTTAAAAGACACCCTGGCCTTGGCAAGAACAGATGGCCAAATTTCTGAAGTAGGTAAGGTAGTCCTGCCATTTACTTTCACTGGAGGACCTCGCTACATGCACGAGCATACACAAGATGCTCTGACTTAAGTGCGCCGCTATTGATGGCCAGATCTGTTTATTACATTTACCTACATGTTATTCCAAATGCTCAAAAATTGTGAAGTACTTAAAACAATGGCAAAAGTCTCATATCAGACACGATCTGGTAGCGAGGATTTTTCACATTAAAGTATAGCATATCCTGAAACTCGATACGAAAGGTAATATATTCCAGTCAACTAAGTGCTATCCATATGTACAACTAAAATGTGGTTTATAGAGATTTTTCACAAAATAACAACATCTTTTTTTACCCGACTGCGACAGAAGGAGGGTTATGTTTTTCGAGTGTTTGTATGTATGTATGTATGTATGTATGTATGTATGTATGTATGTATGTATGTCCATTTCTTTGGCACGCCCTACAGCCCAAACGGCTGGGCGGTTTTTGACACATGAGGTGTCGTTGGATTTTTCTAAATTGTAGTAGTGACATAGGCTATATAAATTTTCAAAATGGCGCCCGCAAATGGCGGAATGAGAAGGGGGGAGTTGAATTTTTTTTCTTACTGTAGCAATATGGGTATCAAATGAAAGCTAGTAAATTGTTTTATTCTTTTTAGTTTATAATAAGAGTATTTTACGCAGTCGGGTTTTTTAATTTTTTTAATTAATTTCTACTTAGTGCCTTAAAAAGTTCCTTAGTGTAATAGGCATTTTCTGTTGACTGGAATATAAATATTCTAGTTTGTATTAAAGATAATTAAACTTTCATCACCATACGGACGAAGTCGCGGGCAACAGCTAGTATTTTCATATAAACAATCCCAAAAATATCTTGGAATTTTATTTTCTAAAATAATTTTAAAAAAATATTTTTAAAGAATTACTAGATACCTACTACATGGTGACTTTAGTAATATAACGGTGCTAAACGTAAAAATCAGCTTACAGTTATTTTAATAAAGATTTTTTTAATTCACATTATTATAGGTTTTATTTAGGTATTAGGCTTGTATAAATTTTCACACATTTATTGCACATTCCTTAGAATGACGAAAATATGTCCATTTTATTGTATGTAGTCTATCGTATAAAATGATTGGGTATAAAAGCATTATGATATACTATGTATTCAAAAACAAGTAAATATTTTCTCACTACGGGATTAATCATTAGAGAAGATTATTTACAATCCGCTTACCAACTCCGTATCTATACCTATATTCCTAACATTTGGTCTTCTATCTACTGGACCGCCTTGGGTTAAAACATATTAGTTTAACGATTCAATAGAAACGGATGTGTTATAATTACGATGTAATAAATAAAATTATCTATCCGTAGATTATCTTTCCTTGTTTATTGAATGTGTATGTTATTTAATCTTTAGATATGAAAGTCTGTGTACTGAAAATTAATTAATCCATATATATAAAAGAGATTTCCACGTATACATTGACTCATCACGATATCTCTGAAACTATAAGGCGCAGAGACTTGAAATTTGGTAGGAATATTTCTTTTACCGAGTAGAGGTCAGCTAAGAACGGATTTTACGAAATTCTACCTCTAAGGGGGTAAAAAAGGGGGGCAAAGTTTGTATGGGACAACATGATTCCTTGGTCCAATCTACTTCAAATTTCGCATAAATATTCTTTAACAGAATTGGTTGAAGACGTGTTTCGTATTTTATCGAAATTCAGGATGAATAACGATGTTAAAAGGGGGGAGAAAATTATTTTGATATAAATACTCCATAGTGATTTTGATTTAAATTAAAATTTATTTTGACACATGTTTGACAACCAATCCGTCTGTTATAAAATATTTTTCCAGTATTGACGCAGGTGTAGGTAATATCTTTTTTTGGGTGCTCCTGGTGGAACAGGCAAGACTTTATAATAAACGTAACAAAACTGAGTTGTAAATATACCGTGTGATCGCTTTATTGTAAAATAGTGTTTTATATAATATTTTTTACTTCAATGTTGGTGTTATTTTGAGTCAAGGGTTTTAAAGTAAATAACTCATCAAGGCATCTGTAGTTTACAATGATACAGTATAGAAGACACCGAAGTGAACTTGGAAACATTTTTGAATTATAAGGCGTTAACACCCCAATTAGTACAGATTGGCACCACGGACTAATGTTGGAACAAGATCAGAAAACATTATAAATCATGTCACCCATTTAACTTTATCTTACACTAAAATTAGGAAGGAAAAGATAAAAGCTGTTTTGGACTATTATTAAATATAAATATATGTTTGACACACACACACGATCGTCTGTTCCTAAAGGTAGGCAACTTAATGCCTGTGTTTTAGATAACAGCCGACTGATATACATTTTTTTATAAATATACATATAAATAATACATATAGAAATAAATACATATTACACCGAGACTCGAGGCGGGAATCGAACCCACGATCCTGGAGCAGAAAGCAGGGTCACTACCAACTGTGCCGAGTCAATCAAACTTTAAAAAATAATTACTTGCGGGTTTATTAAAATCTAAGAGACAAAATCGTTTTTTGGTGTAATTATACCAATGATACAACGAACGAAGCATTGATGACCGTTCCGGTGTAGTGGTGCGAGTAGTCGCCTCAACGCCTCGCCTCAATGGTGGTGGTCTTGGGTTCGATTCCCGCTCGGGGCAGATATTTGTATTTGTGCCAATATTTGTTTCAGGTCTGGGTGTATATCTAGGTGTATAGTGGGTTTCCCCACCGTCCACCGGAGAGCACGTAAAGCCGTCGGACACGTTTGTTATCATGAATGCCTTATAATAATTGTTACTTATGGTAGAGATATTATCCACCCCCGCGGACCAAAACCAGCAACAGGAGGGGGATGACTCGCTCTCCCCCTCCATTCGGTCGCGCGAAAGCGCGGTAGTTTGGGCGAGGAGGTGCACAAGCCACCGTGGGACCCCTGGACCAGTTGATGTGTGGACCCATCAGCGGGGGTTCGCTGTCTGGGGTAGCTGGGCGTCCAGTGGTGGGAGGGGCGTGAAAGAGCGGTAAGAGTATGGCCACGGGAAGTGCAGTCGGCGAGGGCGTAGCGCCGGGAGGGACAAAGTCGCGGGCAAAAATATTATGTTTGACAACTCAATTCATCTATTATGAAATATTTTCCAGTATCGACGCAGGTGTAGGTGATAAAAAATATAATTTTATATTTTTTGAAATTTTAGTTAAATACCCGTGCGAAGCCGGGGCGGGCCGCTAGTCTATATATATAAAAGAGATTTCCACGTATACATTGACTCATCACGATATCTCTGAAACTATAAGGCGCAGAGACTTGAAATTTGGTAGGAATATTCCTTTTACCGAGTAGAGGTCAGCTAAGAACGGATTTTACGAAATTCTACCTCTAAGGGGTGAAAAAGGGGGGCAAAGTTTGTATGGGACAACATGATTCCTTGGTCCAATCTACTTCAAATTTCGCATAAATATTCTTTAACAGAATTGGTTGAAGACGTGTTTCGTATTTTATCGAAATTCATCCTCTAACGATGTTAAAAGGGGGGAGAAAATTATTTTGATATAAATACTCCATAGTGATTTTGATTTAAATTAAAATTTATTTTGACACATGTTTGACAACCAATCCGTCTGTTATAAAATATTTTCCAGTATTGACGCAGGTGTAGGTAATATCTTTTTTTGGGTGCCCCTTATGGAACAGGCAAGACTTTATAATAAACGTAACAAAATTGAGTTGTAAATATAACGTGTGATCGCTTTATTGTAAAATAGGTGCGGAGGTGGGTGTCAACAATTAAATTTTTAAATTTTCGAGCTGTAGCTCCTATAAGCTCCAAATTTGAAAAAAATCTGCTATATGCGATAAGCTGAAACTAAGGAAACGACCCAAAGTCCACGAAAGTATTTACTAGCGTTATAGATTGAAATATAGATAAACTATCAAGTTGAAATACTAAAATAAAATAATCTATATATACAATATATATATATATATATATATATATATATATATATATATATATATATATATATATACATCCTGCAACTCATTCTGCGTCAACGGTAAAAAATCTGCATAGTAATAGTGCGTCCACCGACTTACGGCGCCCGTATATCGGACGCAGTATTATTTCAAACCGAGATTGGCGCCAAACGATACCTATAAGCCTCAGGTGCCTATATTTAAAAAATCGTTTTGACGTAATTTTTCTTCCGGAGTAACTGAACGAGTATATTGCTAGTTCACCGAAAAGTCGCTAGAGGCGCTGAATTTCAATATACGTTTTGCACGTATATCATCGTAAGGAACGCCGATACTAGTGCGTCCACTGTAAAATATGTTGTGATATACGCGCATGAACGAGACGCATCGTGCGTCTCGTTCATGCGCGTCTCGTTCATTGGTTCATTCATGGTTCGAACGACAAGGTCGCGTTTGGAGCGAAATGCGACGTTGCCGCTCATATGCACTGCGAGCTGCGCGCGGCAAGGTCGCGACGACGCGAACGGTTTATTTTAATGTTTAATATCATATTTATGTTCACTAAAATGGCGGACGAATGAAAATATTATTATACTCTTTGTTAAAGTCTTACTTGCGTGGTGATTTGATTTTATTATTTGTATTTTATGCGTAGTGACATAATGAAATGAAACTCAATAACTTTATACATTTAACTTTAAAAAAAGGTGTAATAAATTTTATTATAAATTAAATATAATAATGAATGCGAATAACTTCAATTCCTGATATTCTGTCTATCGGCCTAGCTATCCCTTGTATCAGGCACCTTATATATAAAATTTACAAAATGAAAAACTAATTAATATACGTCCAAATCACTACATATTACAAAACAAAGTCGTTCTCCGCCTCTGTCTGTCTGTTCGTGATATTTCTTCGTTTAAACCGCACAACGGATTTTGATGCAGTTATCACTGTTATTTAGAAAATTTATTCCCGAAGGTTTACGCATACATACAAAACATTCTGATTAAGTATTTGTATAATAGAGTAATAGAGAAAATTCCATGTTTTGTGACGAAACCGTTAAAAAAAAATCAGTTTTTCCAACGCTGGTTTAACCGTATGAGATACATCAAAATATTGTACTACGGAATTGTATATCATAAAAAGGTCTACAAAAAATCCGCGATAGCATATATCTATGTCCTAAGGTTTACTCACAGTAATAATTTTTATCTTTAAGTAATTAATTTAAAAATATTACTTTATTTGCAAAGCTAATTTCTCCTAATGAATGATCTTTATCCAAATAAATATATTAGTTACCTTGGAAATTTAATGTAGATCAAAACTGTTCTTTACCTTATTTCATTAAAATTACATAAAATACTTTAGAAGTTATCTCAGATTTAAAATTAAAAAAAAAAATATTATATATATTATAAATATTAATTAGAAATATATATATTATTATTATTAATTAGAAATCCCCAAAGTCATTAATAACTACGGCAAACATTCACTTAAATATATTGTTCCTACTTTATTGAATTCACTCCCAAAAACACTAAAAAATGAAATGAACGAAAAAAATTACAAACATAAACTCAAAAAGCACTTTTTAGAGGAATGTGTATAGATACCGGTTCTGCTTACGGCGTTGATGCGATGGACGGATCAATTCCATTTTTATATTTAGATAACATACTATTATAATTTTTTATATTATTACTTAAGTATAGTTTAACTACAGTGCACAGTAAAACTAACTTTTGTTTATGAGGCACTGCATGTATATATATTTTAATGTATTAATAAATAAATAAATAAATAAAATAATATATCGATCGGACGGATTTTTGTTTCGACCGTTGTAACATTGTACAAACGTCTATTATTTTCAGTGTTCCTATTTAAACTTTACTTTGAAGCTACGAAAAGTCTTAAAATTTTCGGATGACGCTTGAATCTTTAGGGACTTTTGTGTTACATGTATTTTTTTTTTAATATTTTTACAATTTGTAAAATCATTTAAATTAAGAAAATAATGTGTTCGTCATTGCAAAGTAATGTCGATCAGAAAAATTTACATCTGTGAAAAAGATCAAGCTAACTTGTACATATAATATTAATCAATTAATATTATTTATGTTATTATTCAAATGTCATACAGGAAAAGTAAGTAAAAAATAAACGGCTAGTATCAATACTATCAATTTCAGTCGGCTGTCAAAGCTGTCACTAAAATTATGATATAATATGACTTATTTTAAATCAATACAAAATCGATAATCATTTTGATTTATCAAATACTAATTGATGGTTTCGCTATTAATATTACTTTATTTCAATGAACTTTATTGTTTACAACTTTAATTGTGCATCTAATCTGTTAGTACTAGTAAATATTTTGAGTTAATTTACTAGTACTAACCTTTTTTTTATTTATTCTGTTATCGAATCGATACCCAATTAATGTGATGAAAAATATCTTTCTCATTTTTCTCCGCGTGCAGATTCAGAATTGAGATGGTTTTTTATATTTTAAAACAAAAAAATATGACCTATTGTTTAAACCATATCTCTAATTATACGTATTAAATTTTGTGCCACTAATCCCCATCTCCTTTAAGATTTTTTTTCCTTTCTTGGAGCAATTCTTGAAAAGCTTAAAAAAATCTATGTTGGAAAAATTAAAAAAAAAATATTTATCAGTTTCTTATTCTTAAATTTTGTTTTTGAAAATTTAAGTTAATCATCGAAAAAAAAATATTAATAAAAAATTGACAACAACTATATCATTAAAAAATTGACCGTTCTGGTCTTGCGGTGCGAGTAGTCGCCTCAAATACGCGCGCCAGCTGGTCGCGGGTTTGACTCCCGCTCAGAACAGATATTTGTGTTCATACTAATATTTGTTTCTGGTGTGGGTATATGTTCCTTGTGGGCCGTCGGTCCCGGTTGATATCATAGATACCTGATAATGATCGTTACTCATGGTAGGGAAATTATCCGCCAACCCGCAATGGAGTAGCGTGGTGGATTAAGCTCTAACCCTTCTTCTATAATTATAGAAAAGAGTCCTTGGCTCAGGAGTAGGTTGTTTACATGCTGATACAGTACAGTACAGTACAAAATGAGTTTTTACTTAAAAGTATGTTATATATAAACTTTATTAATTTAACTTTTTTTTAAAACTATTTACGCATGAGAATACGCACTTATTATAGAAATATATCGATTTTTCGCCTTAGTCGCCGAAAGAGAGGTCACTTACCTTAGATTAAAAAAAAATTTAAGACACTATAATTTATTCCAAAAAATGAGATTTCGAATTGACAGTCGACATTTGCGCGCAAAAAAGGACATATTACAGTTACGATGACGTCATTCATGTTTTTCAATGGTCGGTCATACTTATTCGACGCTGACTTTCAAAACCTAAACTAAAATAAACCTCAAGTTAGTTGTCAAACAAGAGTGACCTATTGATGTTTTAAAGTACGTTCCGTATACATTTACTTTAAATTCGTAATTTTTGTTAAAAATCAACATAAAGTTAATTAAATAAAACTTTGCAATGACCTGTCTTTTATATATTTTATTTTTTACGTTTTTATCACAAAATATTCGTAAATATTATATTCGTCTTTTCCCTATTTACACTAATATTAACGACATCTCATTTTTTTAAATCAATCATGTCATTTGTTTTTTTGTTGAAATTAAAATAAAATCCTTATTTTTTACGTTTTCTTCTATAATAATAATTAGTAAATATTAGTTAGACATGAAAATGGATATGGAATATAGAAAGTTTATTTATTTATTAAGGAACTAGTGACCCGCCCCGGTTCCGCACGAGTGCAATGCTGATACTAAATATACTACAAAATGTCTTTATATACAACGTTCATATTTTTTTTTTGTCATTAGACAATACAGATATGATTTTTCGCTATTTATAGGCACGCGCCACCGGCCCCCCGGCCGGTACCACCGCAACCGCTATGTTCTTCTTTGTTATTTATGCCACTATTAATATATATATTTTATCAGCCTATATATTATTATACATTTTATTACATGTGACTTAAATTGAAACCGCTTCGAGAAGCTAGTGTCAATTATAAAATTAATAGTAATCATTATATATAATATTAACAATTATTGCCTTTCTAAATATATAGGACAAAACTTCAAATAGATTATTTATAAAAAATTTAAAAGTTATTTGTAATTCGTAATTGGTCTCCCTATTAATTCTAAATTTTTATTTACATATTTATTTTCTTTTAACATTAAGTAAGTAAATTAATTTTAAGTAAGCTAAAATTTGTAAATAAATGGAAAAGAATTTACTATAAGAAACAAAATTACAGAAAAGAAAAGAGAAAAAAATAAATAAATAAATCACACAATACAAATTCAAAGAGGATTGGAACCTAGTTTAACCCTTAGTTTTATAAAAATCTCGTACTATAACCACTACACATTTCGTTACATAATAATTATAACATTACGTAAAAAAAAGTGATAACTATAAACTATAGTAGGCTTGTTGGACACAAGCCTAAGAGCAAATATAATGGATAGGAGCTTATAATGATTAATTATATTATGGAGAAAATAACAAACAATTTCAATTGTTAAAAGCGTACATATAAGATTATTAATATTTTTAAAAAATAAATTTCGTAAAATATAACCTTTAGACACGTGACAGTGAACACCAATCAGAAAACATTACGTCACGCCGTGCGAAACACCAACCTTGCGTGTCATTGACATTTTGATTATCGCTACAGTTTATATCAGATACTCTTTCGTTCTTAATAAAATTTGGTTTTTAACAACTAATTTCAAGTTTTTGCAAGTTATAATTTGAAAGAATTCACCATGGAATCTGGATTTAGCAAAGCAAACAGTAATAATTCGCCCATAATCGATGCCGTTATGCTTGGTAATTTTTTCGCGTAGAACAGTGACTTCAGCTCATCTGAATTTCGCAATGTTAAAACTTCCTTGTAAGTAAACATAAGTACAAAATATTAATTATAAGCTTAAATGCTATGTCATATTTCAGTTCGGTACACAATAACTTCATATTTTGACGTACATTTTGTAAGATAATTGATACCTACTGATTTTGAGGTTATATTTACAAAGTATAAAAAAATACAAAATAGGTAACAAACTTGTATAATTTCAGGTTTTCGCGAGCTTCATATGGAGATGACGCCATAAGATAGGTCCATCTTAAGCGTGACGATAAATTTTGTACTGTTAAGTGTAAAATATGTCCTGAACACAGAGTTCACGTAAATTTATATGGATGCACACTGGTTGTTGATGAAGATAATATTATTATCTCCGTTCAATGTCAAGACTGCGTAGCTTCACAAGGCATGTAAACAAGCAATAGCTTGCCTTATGTGGGTTCATCGCAGAAGTGAGGAACCATCATGCACTTTGGTGAATGTTATTGGAGAAAATCAAAACTGTCTAGAGTTGGTAGTAGCCTAAAATATTTAATGCCAACACATTTAAAAATTACATAAAAAATGGAAAAGTTGCAGAAAAATATTGTGCCCAAATGCAGCTTCAAATGTATTTAACAGAAAAGAAAATTGTTTATTTTGTATAGCGGACCAAGATTATAGTGAGAATCAAAAAGTGGAGATTTTAAGTGTGCCATTTGATATTGAGTATGTTGAGAATTTGATTGATAAACTATTAAACTTTTGGAAAATTAATATATACCCATTATTATATCAAAGTGTAAAACTATAACATATTTGAAAAAAAAAACAATCTTAATCTTTTCCTTAGTTTTATTTTATTAAAGAATCTTGCAAATTAATTAATGCACATGCTATGATTATTATCTTTTCAAGAATTTTTACAAATTTGAAATTAATATTGATAAACTATTAAACTTTTGGAAAATTAATGTATACCCATTATTATATCAAAGTGTAAAACTATAACATATTTGAAATAAAAAAACAATCTTGCAGTTTTCCTTAGTTTTATTTTATTAAAGAATCTTGCAAATTATTTAATGCACATGCTATGATTATTATCTCGTGAAGAATTTTTACAAAATTTGAAATTAATATTGATAAACTATTAAACTTTTAGAAAATTAATGTATACCCATTATTAAATCAAAGTGTAAAACTATAACATATTTGAAATAAAAAGACAATCTTGCAGTTTTCCTTAGTTTTATTTTATTAAAGAATCTTGCAAATTAATTAATGCACATGCTATGATTATTATCTCGTCAAGAATTTTTACAAATTTGAAAATAATACATGCATGTGGTCTAAGCAAATAAAATTCATGTAAGCGCCTAATAACTCTCTCTATATGAATCCTCAAGCTGGCAATCTGTTTAGTTACCTGCGCTTCAGTTTTACTCATTTTCCTTTTTCAACACTTGGGAGGTCTTACTAGTGTAATACTGGATTGATAATATTATAATTGGATTTTTCTCAATTTTTTTAATTGTATTCAACATGGCATTTGTCACTTCTATTTTTTGTCTTCTTCAACTAATTCACTACAATCAGAAGATGATTTAATTTCTAGTGAAGCCATTGATAGTGAGGGTCTATTGGAAGCTACAGATGGTATATACATATAAAGAAATATCACTGTCTGAATGTTCTTCAATAAATATATTTTTTGCAATTTTGCTTATACCACATACAGAAGGACTTAATTTTGTAACGGTTACAGTTTTAAATGGGGATGTGGACATGGATGTTACAGAATGTTTCAAAGGTGATAATGCCTAATCGATCAATTTCACATTGGTCTGCACAGCCTTACTTCTGAATTTTTTAGTTATAAATACTTGAACAGATTTATCTCTTGACTGTTGACATAACATTTCTGGCTCATTACCTCCATCTGTTTCAATATCTGAAAAAGAAATACAACAGAATAGCTTTATTATAGTAATAACTGGGTATTTGCCATTTCAAACTTTAAATCATTTAGGTCGTTATGTTGTTTAATATTATACATACTTGAACTTTTATCAGAAGTACCTATCTATAAGAGAAGAACATGAAGTACAACTTTCTTTCAATTCATTCAGACACTCTGCTATTATCATCTTTCTTTGTTTTTATAATATGTATGGTCGTTCTGTCCAGCTGCATGTTCGTTTTCTTCCGTTTTCTTGACATCCAAATTTACTTGCCATAGGTACAACCTTGTTTCATATGCACTTGTGATACTGTTCCCTTAATATGATACTCCATATAATTAATCATATCATTTGCCAACTAGAATAATAAAAAGAGTATGTTTGTAACATTAATTAGAAAACTAAAATAAAACGTTACGGATTCTACAAAACATCTAGTTTGCTAAAATTAAATAATAGACTGTGTTATGTAAAACACTTACATCAAAATGATCTTCACAAAAATACATCAAAAATACATTCTTGAAACCGTTGATAAACTATGAGCATCTTCTCTTCTTGCAAGATTTAGCCACTTTTTCCGTATTTCTTTATTGTTTGGACCATAATTATATAAATAACTTGTCTGGGGTTTTTATCGTCGTGCTATTACACTGGGACACTATACAGTACTTATAATATGAGGAATTCATTTTTAAACGATAAAAACTAACTAAAATATATGAAGACACGATCGCTCTTTGTTTTGTTTCACGCCGTGGCGTGACGTCATTCAAGACGCCATGATAGTTTTGTGCGTTTTAGACCCAAATTTAAATTGGTTTTTTAAAACGCGAAATTTAAAATGTTAATGCTCGATTAAAACTAAATAAACATTTTTTTTCCATAAAATGCATAATAAGCTAAAGTATTAAGCAGTTATTGAAATTTAGTCAACTAGCCTATTATATTAATTTTAAGCCTATATTATATTATTGTTATTATTTATTCCACTATTAATATATTATAATTATGTTTTATAAGCCCATGTATTATTATATATTAATATTATTATTTATTGCACTACTCAATTTTTAATAAAGGTAAAAAAAACTACAAATTTCACAAACAAGTAATAACAAGTAATATAAGATATTATTATTGGTGCCAATTCATTCTCGATGAAAGTATTATCTTTTATAAATTGAAAAAAAATATAGTATTACTAAGTATCGAAACCGAATTGTACGTACGAGGTACGGGTTAGATTCTCGCTTGGGATAGATATTTGTATTTGTACAAATATTTGTTTGCAGTCTGGGTGCATTTCCTTGTGGGTCTCCCCACCACGATTGTTATCACAGACCCTGATAACTATCTTTACTCATGGTAGTTAAATTATCCGCCAACCCGCAGTGGAGCAGCGTGATGGATGAAGCTCTAAGTCTTCTAAGAGAAGAGGCCTTCGCTCAGCAGTGGGTCGTTTATTATTTATTTATTTATTTAACAATTACAAGTTTAGACAAATATAAATTTAAGGTACAACATAAGCTTACAATGAAACTTTACTGTGTACCATTTATTGCTGATAAAATAAAATAAAATAAAAAACTATATCTAAATTACATCTAAACAATACACCTAGCTCGAGACAGTGATCGACACGAGTACCAGTTCTATGTATTATTAAACTAAATATATATTTTTAAATTAAAATAATATATTATAAATTATTATATATATGTGGCCATTTTATTTGCTATCTATATGTTGGTCTAAAAAGAATTTTTTAAGTATGTTTTTATAGTATTTTTTTTTGACAATTTTCATTTAAATCTGATGGCAGATTATTTATTAACAAAGGAATAATATATTCAAGTGTACGTTTTCCATAAAAATTAGTATGTCTAGGGATTTGTAATGTTTGATTTGTAATATTTCTGGTAATTTTCTTATGATTTAATTTGATTTGAATGTTAGAATTAAAATATTGTTCGATTAATAACGCATATTTTATTTTAGTATGAATTGGCATTACTTTGCAGTAATTAAATAATTTCAAGTAATCATTTTTGTATTTATTTCTTATGTATATGGGTACAATTGTTTTTAATATTCTTAATTGAAGATGAAAAATTTTATCAAGATTTTATTTAAATATACCACCGTATGCACCGTAGGTGCTTAGTCCATAAGATATAATAGATTCTCCCAACGATTTATAAAACATTAATAGTATCGAGAAAGGAATTTTGTGTCTTATTAGGGTTAATTTTGCTAAAAGGGCACGTAATTTGTCGCAAACATTGTTTATGTGGTTTTTCCAATTGAAGTTTGTATCTATTGTAATTCCTAGGTAACGCTGTGTTTTAACAAATTCGATAGTGCTACAAGTACATGTATAAGTTTGTGGATTGTGGAAACATTGGTGGCTATGTGCAGTAATTTGTATATCTCCAGAGAATCTATTGTGTGTTGAGCTTATATAGATGGCTTTCGTTTTTTCTGCATTTAATATTAGACCAACATCATGTGACCATTTCGAAAGTTGATCAAAATCAAATTGAAGATTTTTTATTGCTTGTTTTATATCGGGATGGGTAGATAAAAGACATGTATAATCCGCAAATTGGTACATTTCACAGTTTTTGATAACGTTTTGAAGATCGTTAACATATGTAAGGTAATGAAGAGGACATTACAGTACAGTACAAAATGAATTTTTACCTAAAAGTATGTTTAATATCAACTTTATTATTATTTTTTAACTATTTACGCATAAGAATACGTACTAATGATAGAAATATATCGAAGTGGCCGATGATGACCCCTCTGGTCATTTACATTAAATAAATAAAAAATTGTATGTGACACAGAATAACACTTATCGCCTATTTTACAGTTTTTACCGCAAAAAGAACCTTTTAGATTTCTGCGGCAATAAATTGTCCGTTATTAATGTAGCTGCAACATCAAAATAACGAATAATCTCGTCTTCGGTAAGTTCAATGTCAGATTCATCTGAACTAATTGTGATTGTTACAATTAGTTATTAAAAATATATATATTAAATAAAGTCAAAAATTAATAAATGAATTAAGAGTTTTTAACATAAAAAAACTCGATTAGCGTGGCCTCAAGTCAAAGTCGTCACTCTAGAAGTGGCACATGAGTAAATAAACCGTACGGTTTCTTTACTCATGTGGTAGTGGGAGACTGCGGGGTATGAACCGACGACGACGGTCGGGCGCGGCCCGCGGCGCACACCCGCCCTTTCCTCAACCGCAGGAATCGCGTGCTCTCACGCGCGAACTATACGTCTTAAGACCTTGTTCAGATGACAAGCGCTTAACGCGCGTTATGATAACGCGCGCTTACAACTACATACATTTTATTCAGGCCGTACACATGCTAACGCGCGTTTAACGCGCGTTAGCATGTGTACGGCCGTACGTACGGCATGTGTAGTTGTAAGCGCGCGTTATCATAACGCGCATTAAGCGCTTGTCATCTGAACGGGGTCTAATACTCACGACTTAAAAGTGAAAACAGGTTGCGCAAAAAGTACCTACCTACCGCGATTGACGATTTTTACTCCTCATATTCTTTTCATACCGATGGCCTTATATTAAAATCGGTTCTTTAGAAGTAAACTCCAAAAAAAGAAAAAAAAATTAGGACAAAAAATGCAATTTTAAACTGACAGTATTTGCGCACGAAAAAGGACATACAGTTCCGATAACATCACTCATGTTTGTCGTTACTTATTCGTCGCTGAGTTTCAAAACCTAGCCTCAAATAAACCTGAACCCGTAACCTCAAGTTAGTTGTCAAACACGAGTGACGCCACTACTCCTGTTGATGTTTTAAATTATGTTCTGTATCAATTTACTTTAAATTCGTAACTTTTGTTAAAAATCAACATGAAGTAAATGAAAAAGTTTGTAATAATGACCTGTTGTTTTTAGCGTTTTTATGACAAAATATTCATAAATATTATATTCGCCTCTTCCCTATTGACACGAATCTTAACATGTCATTTTTTTAATCCATCATGTCATTTGTTTTTTGTTATTAGTTACTACTTACTACTTACTACTTAGTACTTATTTTTAATAATTAGTAAATATTAGTTAGACGTGAAAATGGATATAGAAGATAGAAAGTTTATTTATATTAATTAAGGAATATCAATATATATATTACTATAATATGAGCAATTCTTGTATATTTATAATTATATAAACTGAATCTCGGAAATGGCTCCAACGATTTTAATGAAATTTAGTATGCATGGGGTTTAGGGGGACGATAAATCGATCTAGCTAAGATTCAATTTTAGAAAATGTCGTTTTATCCGTGTTTTCAGACAATTGAAAAATATCATTACAATACGAAGGCAAATTTCGCTGTCATTTTTACAAGTTTATAGCTCAGGTGGGAATCGGGCGGATTCTAAATCAGAAAACCTGGGTTCGAGTCCAGATGTCTCCAGACCGACTTTTTTTTTAAGTTTTTTTTTTTCTTTTAAGAGAAAAACTTTTATTAGGAGCCTTTTTTATTTAAATAACCAGTTCCAGAAAATATGATTCATATTTCATCAGTATGTAATAATTACTCATATCTAATGCATAAGCCTAGACAAGTTAAATTATAAATGCGGAAACGGGTAAATTAAAAAGTAATGAGAGTGACTATAAAATTAATATTAATGGCAAAATCATTACTGAAGACCTAGAAATTGCCAACGAATTTGAAAAATTCTTCACTCGCATACCGGTAGAATTAACTAAAACCCTGAACTCATCTACTCCCATTGCAGAATCATTGTTGAAATCTAATGTACCTATGTGTAATGTAGAATTTAAATTTAGTCATGTGAATAAGTATTGTATTTTAAAGGCTTTTAAATTGTTAAATATAAAAAGAACACCAGATATCTGGAGCATTTCTGTACATCTTATAAATTCCCTAATTGAAATAGTTGCTCCAGAACTGGCTTTAATTTTTAATAATTGTATTGATAGTGGTGTGTTTCCTGACTTGATGAAATTTAGCAAGTTAATGCCTTTATTTAAATCTGGAAGTACCGCAGATCCTTTTAACTTTCGTCCAATATCGGTACTTCCCACTTTCAGTAAAATCTTTGAAAAAATTATCTTAAATCAACTTCAAAAACATTTTGAAAGTAATGAACTCTTACACAATAAACAATTTGGTTTTACTCGCGGCCGGTCTACTACTGATGCTGGAATTAAACTTTTAGAGACTATTTATGAGGCCTGGGATCAGTCACACGATGCCTATGGTGTATTCTGTGACCTTTCTAAGGCATTTGATTGTGTCCAGCATCAGACATTAATCAGGAAACTACATCATTATGGAATCCGGGGTACCGCTCTTGATTTTGTCACTTCTTATTTGAGTGGCAGGACCCAAAGCGTGGTGATCAACGACAAGCGGTCCCCCGGCTCTCTTGTAACAATGGGAGTACCTCAAGGTTCGATTTTAGGTCCCTTTCTATTTCTGGTTTATATTAATGACCTCCCTCATCTTGTTAGAGATGATCATGAGATAGTCTTGTTTGCAGATGATACATCTTTACTGTTTAAGGTTAAACGTGGACAAAATTCACTCGACGATGTAAACAGGGCTCTCTCTAAGATTATCCACTGGTTTAATGTAAATAATCTACTATTAAATGAATCCAAAACAAAATGTGTGAGATTCACTTTACCGAATGTTAAGTTGGCTACAACCAGTATCAGGATTAGGGATAAGGAAATAGAATTGGTCGATCAGGCTGTCTTTCTGGGTATAACCTTAGATTCAAAATTACAGTGGGGTCCTCATATTGGAAAGTTATCTGGCAGACTCAGCTCCGCAGCTTACGCAGTAAAAAAAATACGCCAGTTGACGGATATCAAAACCGCGCGATTAGTATATTTCAGCTATTTCCACAGCATCATGACTTATGGTTTACTGCTGTGGGGAAACGCTGCTGATATTCAATGTATATTTATTTTGCAAAAGAGAGCTGTCAGAGCTATCTACGGTATGGGTACCCGTGAGTCTTTACGAAATAAATTTAAGGAAATAAAAATACTAACTGTTTATTCTCAATATATTTTTGAAAATTTATTATACACACATAAAAACAAAAATAAATTTGTCAAGAACTGTGATAGACATAATATAAATTTAAGAAATAAAAATAAATTGGCAATTCCTAATTTTAGGCTCCACAAAATAAGTAACTCTTTTGTAGGTAACTGTATACGCATGTACAATACACTGCCTGGTAATGTGCAAGACTTGTCCCTAAATAAATTTAAACACTTCATTAAATCCAAATTATGTAGTAAGGCATATTATAGCATTAAAGATTTTTTAAATGACAAGGCTGCTTGGCAGTGACATGATTTGCTCGTTCTCTGTGAATAATTTTTTTTATATTGTATGTACAAAATATGATATGGTGAAAAGAGTACCGAGAGTTTTTTTTCCTCCGGCTTTTTTTCTCTCGGCCTACACTAGGAACATTATTATATTATTGTAATATTTAGTAAAGCCGATGATGAAATTGTAGATGTCTACCGAGACATTTTTTTTTTTTTTTGACGTTCGTTGAGTGTGTGTAATCAATCACCTAATAACGAATAAAATATTTTGATTTTGATTTTGATTTTTTTGATTTTAAAATATAAACAAAAACACAGAAATGAGGTTGGTGCGTTGAGCCGTTAAAAATTCACATAATTTTATAAAAAACGGTGCACCCGTTTTATTTATGACTTGCTGTGCCTCGCGGTTATACCCGCTTTAATTTGAGAAAAACGTACATTGTACATAATAATATGTTTGTGCTGAGTGCTGTGCGTAATTATTGTGTAATTATTGTTAAGTACAGCAAACGATAACTCAGGCGACTTACACCAGCGCGCGGCGCGACGCACATCGTTTCATTTGATTTTACATTATCTTTTAGAAATTATGGGTCCAAGTTAAATGCTATAAAATACAAAGTTTGTCTTCATAAAGTTTCCTCGTTGATGAAGTATCTATAATTCGTAAGGATTCATATGCCTGGCTAATATCTAATAATGCAATAAAATCAACTTTTCAATTTTTGGTATTATTATTTCGTTGCGAAGTTATTTTAAAACTATGATATCTTCTAAGATATTCATTGAAATTAAATGATGTCAAGGACAATTTTGTTCAAAAAAAAAAAATTGTGATGAGTAACCTATTTATATGGATAATGATTTATATCGTCTATAAAACCACCTTCGCAAATAACATTATTTTAGAACAAACTTGACTTTTACTATAATAATGAGTCAACCTTAAGAGATAGATATATGCCGTCACGGACTTTTTTTACAACTCTTAATGTCAATAAATTCCGTGATACATGATTTTTGTATAACTTCAACCGTTTACGCAGCGTACGCAACTAAAGTTTTCAAATTAAATTAAACAGCAGTATAAACATAATGTTATATATATATATTTATGAACTGGTCTTTTTACTAGCTTTCATTTGATAGCCATATTGCTACAGTGAAAAAAATATCAACTTCCTCCCCCTCATTCCACCATTTGCGGGCGACATTTTGAAAATTTATATAGCCTATGTCACTACTAAAACTTAGACAAATCCAACGACACCTCATATGTCAAAAACCGTCTAGCCGTTTGGGCTATTAATATATATACATACATACATACACTCGAAAAACATAACCCTCCTTCTGTCGCAGTCGGGTAAAAATAATGTTTTTTACCGTTTTTGTAACGTTTCTCATGAATGCTCAGCTCCTATTTGTCGTAGCGTGATGTTATATAACATACAGCCTTTCTCGGTAAATGGACTATCTAACACAAAAATAATTTTTCAATTCAAAGTAGTAGTTTCTGAGATTAGCGCGTTCAAACTAACAATCTATTCAGCTTTATATCTAAGTATAGAAGTATAGATTATGATGACATAAAAACCTTGCCTTGACAATTATTACGAAGACAAAGAAATATAATTAGCCAAATCAGTCATCATCGGGCAACGCGCGTCCAAGCTGGACATAGGCTTCTCCTAAGGTACTCCATAAAACTTTGTCCTGGGGTTTCCTCATCCAGCCGCCATCAGTAACATGTCTCAGTTAGTCGTACCAGTGGGCCGAGTAACTTTAGTTCTTTGACGGATCACCTAATTTCTGATGCGATCCATCAAAGAGACACCAAGTATAGCTCTCTTCACAGTTCGCTCAGCGACTACAGTGAACAAGGAATAACATACGAATTGCGGAATGGAACGAAATTTCGTAATTAATATATTATCTCAAGTAATTGAGATAAACATTGTATTGTACATCATTTAATTCAGTCATTAGCTCGATACAAATATATATTATATTATACATACAACTTTTATTACTTTGATAATAGATGATAACAAATAAACAATAACATTAATATTTCAGAGAAAAAAATCTATTAATTTAAAATTTGAATTTAAATACACATTCTTTATTAATTTTATTTCTGTGAATTTAAAATGTTTATTTTTTATTTAAAAGTATAGCATAATTGCTTAATTTTGAATGATGTAATGTAATGTCCTTAGGGTGTCTTACACTTATCTCTATCTGAAAATATTATACGGGTGTATTAGGTATTGTAAAATTAGCTGCTACATACATCATCATAAATCTTCCTATGCAGTTACAAGGTAATCAACAAAATTATTCAAATATTAGAAACGAAACTAATTGTTTAAGCTACCTTTTTTTACAATTACCTATAAAATATCTTAAATTTTGTATTCTCAACAAAGTATATAACTTTTTTTTAAATTCATATATATTTATATAATTTATTATAATTTTACAATATTATACATATTTAGAAAGCCGATCTTAAAACTAATTATATATATATATATATATATAACTAGTTATTAAATTCATTACAAATGACAATGGATATACCTTAATTACTTTAAATCTTTAATTTTATAATAATTACTAAAAATATTGCCATATAATATGGTTTCGTAAAAAAAAAAATTATAATTTATTTAAATTTTTTTTTTTGTAACTTTTACGCAAGACTTTTACGTATATGGCAAGTTATTCGCACACTAATTATATGAATCTCTGAATCTTATTTCAACCTGATGTTAGTAAATTTCCATTGTTAATAAAATTTAAAATAAAGTATTAATATCGCTTGACGTTATTACACTTTCATGTAATTTAAAAAAAACCAATGTTTTCAAGTCCGAATTTTAAAAGTAAATAAACAAATTGTTTTATGAATTATAAATATTTTGAAGAGAAACTATTTGATTGTAAAAAGAGTATAACGGTATATGAAAAAAATATATAAATAAAACATAAGATAATGATTTATGCTTAATTGTAGGAAAATTGATAGACTGCGTATTGTGTAAAAAATAGTAGAGAAGTATTGATATTTCTTCTCTATGAAAGATACAGCACAATAATTGATGCTATGCTAATTTTGTGAATTGTCTGCAAGGCTTTTTATTTTATTTTATAGCTGAAAAATATATGAAAATAACAATAAATTTTATTATTCTTAATAAATTTATAGTCATTTTGATATAATTTAAATATTTCACCGACTACTATTATCATACTTTATCAAAATATTTAATTAAAATAACTTTATTCTAGAATGTGAAATAAAATTTTTTTTAACAAATATGTATACTTAGTCTTAAAATAATACAAATGTAAATTATATTGTTAACATTACATTATATTTTTAATATTTATTGAATAATTTAAAAAATACGTACCTTTTATTAAACTAAAAGTTTAACCTTTATTATTTAATCTCCAAAAGTATTTTTTTTTAATTTATTTACTTTAAGTAGCTTTTAACATCTAGGGTCATTAGCGACTAAAAGATATTAACAGTATTTTATAGCAATTAAATTAAAGTATAATAGTTAATCTTAAAAATTTTACAGTATTTTTATAATCGGTTAGACACTCTTTTAATGTCTTATGAAGATTAACATTACTTCTTTCTGATTTAAACATTGGACAATCAATTAATAAATGTTTTATGTTCAGCTCACTATCATATCTAGAGCATTTATTCTTCGGGATTTTAGTGATAAGATGTATATGTGTGACGTTACAGTGGCCTATTCTTAATCTATTTAAAACTATTTCATTCCTTCTATTAAAAAAAAAATGTCTCTTGTTAAATTGCAAATATATAGTATTATAGAGTATTATGTATCTATTATTATGCAAGAGTATTTTGTGTTGGTGATGAATCAAAGTTTTTAATAACAATTTACTACAAAGTTTAAAAATAAAAATAATAATATAAGCAATCGAAAAAATAAATTATGACATATTATAATGTTGACTACATGTCAAATATCTTTAAAATGGTGGCCTGTCCGGCTAGCATGCGCGCACAACAAAATTTTGTCTACCTCTTTTCTCGTATTATTTCTCTATGTCTACAGTAGCTAACATGTAATTTTGTCGAATTTTGACGTGATTTTGACGTTTGAAGAAGAGCGTTTTCAATATTATCGACGAGATAAAGTATTTAATGCATTTAAACATTTAAAGTAAGTCGGTATACTTCTCAACATTTGTATGTTTAAAGTACATTCCTTATTGGAAAAGTGAAATGACATGACAGAATATAAATATTTTATAATGAATAGGGAGACGAATTACGAATTACAAATAACTTTTTAATTTTTCGTAAATAATCTAGTTGAAGTTTTGTCTTAGTAACAAAACATTTTTGTAATTTCATATATATGTTTTTTTTTTTTCTTTGCTTTGACCCGTGTCCATTGTTTGAGTCTGCTTTTTAAGTTTTCTTTCTTTAAGTCTGTGTTCATTCAGTTAAAAATTATTTTCTTTAATTCAAAATTCAATTATCAATAACAGTCACTTTATATATTGATAGAAAAATAAAATAATAATACATCGCGAGGTATCGAACCCGAGTCGTCCGTACGAGAACTTTGTACGCTGACCACTTAGACATCTTGTAGTTGCAATTGAAATATTTCCAAATGAGTCTGATAGAACGCGTGCATGCACAAAGCGGCAACGTCTCATGAATAAGAGGACGTGCTACTCCTCGCGATTGATATACGTGTAAAAAGACTAACAGTGTGGTGTATAGGAAAATTATACGCAGGGAAGTGCAAACGTAAAGGACGACATTAGTACCCTGTAATGACTGAAGAGCGAATATCCACAATTTTAAACTTTTTAAAAATATAAGTTGAGCAGGAGTATATAATTCGAAATAGAAATCAATATACGCAGACACTTTAGTGATAAAGCCAGTGGTAGTGATGGACGCCGTGAGTCCGTTTCATAAAAGGACGCAAAATATCTTTCGTGATTTATATATATATATATATATATATATATATATATATATATATATATATATATATATATATAAGAGATTTCCACCTATATATTGACTCATCACGATATCTCTGGAACCATAAGGCGCAGAGACTTGAAATTTGGTAGAAATATTCTTTTTGACGATTAGAGGTCCAGTATCGACGCAGGTGTAGGTGATAAAAAATATAAATTTATAATTTTTGAAATTTTAGTTAAATACCCGTGCGAAGCCGGGGCGGGCCGCTAGTATTAATATATTTACTTTCTACTGTCAGTTTGTATTTTGTATATTTGATTGTTTTATGCGATAAAAGTAAAATAAATAAATGATACCGTTTTGTATAATCACCAAAAATATTAATAGACAAAATAGGAACTCTCTCTGATCTGCCTCACCACCAGAAATAAGTTAATGAGGAAACTTTTATATTATTCCTTAGAAATTTCACACTCAACACAAATGTGCAGTTAAAAAGTGTAATCCAAACGTAGCTAGCTGCTAAATTTGTTATCAGATGTACGTGATAATGCTTCTTGATAATACAATCTTAAAAATATTTTTTCCAATTACCTGAACATAGAAGAATCGTGTTTCATTATAAAGATTTTTAAAAATTCTGAAATGAACTCATGGGTGAATGAAGAAAAAAGCAAACAGTTCGATTATGAGGGGAGATTATAGGTCAAAAGCTGTTTGTTCTTTTCGGTCACTGACTTTTCCTACAACCTAATAATGTCATGTGAATATATATTTTTTAAACATTAAAGCACTTGTGTAAATAGCATGACAATTAAGTAAATATGTATATACATAATTAATAAAAATATATACAATTAAGTAAATGTATATATGTCGTAGCATCATTATTTTTATTATTGATTTCCATTACGTTGTGATTCATAACTATAGTCAAATAAAGAAAAGTGAAATTTGCAATCAAGATTATATTTCAAATAACCATTTCTCACTTCACTATCACTATGTCAATACGGCACGCAAGACAGTTCCTAGCAGTGTAAAATGCGACCGACCAAGCAGTAACTGAGCTGAGTCTGGCCGACTGCCACGACGTAGACTCTGTCAAGCCCCAGTAGATGGGGCTGGCGTTCCGATTAGTTGTGATTATGACTCGATTCCGACACGGCTATCCAGTATGCACACGTCCCGTGTGATGCTTACCTTGTGAACAAACATTCTACGAGAGAAATCTGTTCCACTCGGTCACTCCTGACCATACTCCACATCTAATCCAATAAATAAAAGAAATTTTAGCACTCTACAATAATTCTATTTCCATCAAATCTTTAACTCAATCAAACATAGGGATAACAAAACTGCATATAAACTATATTGAATCGTTCTTAATATCACAAAATGTTTCCTTATTATTTATTTGATTTGGAGTATTTTGAACTAATATTAAATTAGAATATTATCACTAAATACTACATTTATATTTTTTAAATCATATAAAGTATGCAATAAATGTCTGAACCAACCAAAACTTATACAATATATTGTAAGTCAAGTTCAGTTACATCAGTTGCTAGAATGTTGATATATTAATCAATCAATATAATAGGTACTAACTCTATTATGCACATACTAGTCCCTTGTGAGTGTGTGCAAACGATCAGAGAGGTAAAGCAAACACGAGCTTCGCTACTCTCTAGGAGTATGAGTAAATTCCCTTTTAATTACGCAAGCTAGACGATATGCTATCGATGGCTGGCAAACTACCTACTTTATTATCATCATTAATATAACATTACGTTTAAAGTTTTTTAATATTACGTAAAATCAATATGAAATCTATTATAAATATATATATATATATATATATATATATATATATATATATATATATATATATATATATATATATATATATATATATATATATATATATATATATATCTATGTTTATGGAAATCATCCAGATGATTATTATTTATGTTGGAACTTTTTTCATTTTATGCCTAATTATTATGTTTAAAACGGGTACATACCACGATATAACACAAGTGATTTTGTGTCAATATTTCGACCCAGTTGCAGTTGCAACTGGGTCGAAATATTGACACAAAATCACTTGTGTTATATCGTGGTATGTACCCGTTTTAAACATAATAATATGTCTTCAAACCACGAAATAAGTCTTAAATCATTATTTTATGCCTAATGTATGAAAATTGAATTTTATTTATCTATTGATTAAAATTTGTGTTTTAATTCACGAAAACTTGACTCGGTCTTACTTAATTTAATTTCACTTAAATAAGTTAATATTGTTTGATTTGATTGATAATTTTTAATTTAATTGATTAATTCAAATCTATGTTTCTTGTCTGAGCTTAGTGTAATTTGAGTTCATTTTATGCATTAAGTTCCACTGATGAATGTTCTTGTAAATTTTATGATTTTGGCTTAGTCAAATACTAGCTTAATCAAACTGCGTACTAATCTTGATATTATTTCTCTCACAACATAATATGGTACCGTTTGGCACTAAAAATCAAATCATCAAATCATCTTTAAATTTTATTCTTTATTTTTTTCTGAATTTTTGCTACTGTTTGATCAAATTTTCTTCTATTTTTACATTAACAGGATAACTTTGCATGTCGTGTTTGCTTTAATATGGTTGTACATTTAGAAATGTAGTCTATAATAAAATTAATATTGTAATTTATTATAAATGTAACAACTGCTAGCAAACCTTAATAATAGTAAATAAATTAACTACGCGTACTCTTTAGAAATTATTAATAGATAAATTTTCACAAACAAAGTAAGAAAGATGTTAATATATTACGGACTGTAGCCTGTGGGCTGTGTCACTCGTCGCGGTCCCATTCCGACTTTCAAAGGACGAGGGCAGCCACGGATTCTCTATTATGTAAATTCTCAGGTAATTTTGTCTGGCTCTGTCCAGACTTTGTACTGAGTCAAGCCTTTAAAACAATATGTATGAATTCGTTCATCGATGTTAACGTATGACATGTTAATAACAATGAAGTTCAGTTAAATTTAAACAATGTTTAAAGCCCACTTTATAGTGTAATTGTAAAATATGAACTAGAATGAAAATGGTAATTAAATTTTAGATTGCGGAAAACTAGGATATTTGGCGCGAACTTTGGGAGGCCTGTGTCCAGCAGTAGACTGTGATAGTTATAGTTATATAGATATGTTAATATTAAACAGGAGTTAAGAAAAAGAAATACTCTAAGTTTTTTTATTTATACTTATTATTACGTGAAGCAAAAACTTTGTACCCCTTTTTACGAAAATTATGCTGACGGAGAAGTATGAAATTTGGCACAATTAAAGTTTATATGAACAAGAAGTGCAGAATGCTAATATTTTTTTAAAATTATGCTCAAAAAATACATTTAATTAATTAAAAAAAAAAAAAAAAACTACTCACACTAAGACACACACACACATATGTACATTATACACAAATTTTGTTTATTGTCAGTCTGTTGTCAACATGGTCTAATATATAGGTCTTGCAACGAATTTTTTATCGAAATTTTTTATGACAGACCAGGTCCAAGGAATGCTGCACATGTTCACCATGTTATGCGCAATCATATTTTTATGATATTGACAATGCTGTGAATTATAGATTAGGTCGAATTTCGACCACTGGGCGACCACTAATATAATGTATAAAAAGGTTTATGGTGTATAATAATAGACATGACTTTCCGAGGTTAATTTAATTTAAACAGTAGATTATTGTTATCTTTTAAAGACACCGAAGACAAAATAAGATTAAATTTTAATTTTGTTTCATATTAAAAGTTAACGATATAATGAAACATTTTAAATTTTTCTCGCAACAATAAAATTGCGTGGTAAAGGATTTAAAGCCGACCATTAAGATAAACGTTTCTATGATCTTTTAATGAGAACCGTCAGCTGAATGTTTCATAGAGTTTTTCTTGCACAAACAAGATCAAATAATATTATTAATCTCTTAAAAATATAGTCCAGTTATATTCCTTTGATTATATTTCTTAACCTATTAGCTTTTTATCTATTAATTATTATTAGATTTATTTACTATCGATGTTTAATTAAATTTTTTGTCGCTAATATTACTTAAGACATAATATTGTACTGTGCTGTAACATCCAGTAGACAAACTCTTCTCCAACAAAAGAGGATTATTAGAGATAAATCTAAGGTGAAAAATAAAATAAAATAGTATTTTTAATTGCAAATTGTACAGCATTTTATTATATTATGTAAACTATATCATATGTAAGTAAAATAAAGATTTATCTACGAATTAACCAAGAAGTTTAATTGAAAGCTGATTTTGCTTTACAATTCAAATGTTAAGGTTACAATAAAAGGCGTACTGTACTGTAACAGCCTGTAAACAGCCCACTGCTAAGCGAAGGCGTCTTCTCCATATAGACGAAGGGCTGATAAAAGACGTAAGCGGATAAAAGTTGTCTATTTTTTTCCTGTATTAATGTTTTCAACCTATGGTATGTCCATTTAAGAGTTTCATCATCGCTTGACATGGGCAGTCGTTATCGTTTTTACAGGTATATTTAAAAAAATCGTAAAAATCGAAGTTACTTTACATTAATAGTGGTTGTTATGGTGAGTGTATAGAATTATATTGTATTTAATTCAGTCTGAGACAAGAAAAGGAATAAAATAACACCTGTTTTATCTTAATATTTGGTCATATCTAGCCCGACCACGGCTATTATAATCGTTTCATCTATATTCTGTAGTAAACATAAGGAAATTTTAAATATTAAGAAGTTTCTACTGTAGTTTTTAAAATTCGATAATTGTTTTAGTTTATAATGATAATTTTATAGATAATTAGTGCCATCAACAAATCAAACTTGTTATTTGGAAAACATTTTATATTTTATCTAAAATCTTAATACCGCTTTCAATAAATCGGTATTTTTATTGACGTGATACATGAATGAGTTGTATTTAATTTTTGTAATTGGTTTTTAGCGTTTTAATTAAAGTAAATAAATCAATAAATAACTAAATATATACAAGTAAACCAAAAAGATTAAAGTTAATTGAATTTCATTAGAATTGTGTTGAAAAGCGTCGCTGATATACTCGTATGTGCACGCTATCACGCGCTGTTAATTAATCATAAAGCCTCACTAGAAGTACAAACACCAGGGCGTGGCATGCATCGTAAACGTTTATTTAATGGTCGTTTTAATTGCTACGAATTATTTAACTCGAAATGTCTCTTACTATATTATACACGCATCTCTGGAAAAACACCTCAACCAACAAAGCGACGAGTGTTTTTACGACTCTATGCCATGCGAATAAGTATGCGTACTTTGGTGCTATTATTGATTTGTTTATAATTAAAGTAATTTCATAACGTGAAAAGTGTATTAAGAATAAAAAGCGTTCACCATTTAAATAATATTCCGTTCAATAAAATCGGATTTTCAGTGTTTTCAGCCTAACCTTAAAAACATATCGTGGTTAATATAGATCGTTGATACGGAACCTCTTGTGCAAGTCCAACTTATGAATAGCTTGTGGTTTATAGTCACCATATACACGCACTATACATCTCATATAATTTCACTTACGTAAAGAGTATACATATACGTAATTACTCGATACTCGTTCGATGACATTTTTGGTACTACTGAACTTTTATGGGTACCTACAGACGTAATATTTCATAATCTGTAAGCTTCCTGGCTGTCCAACACAAAAATATTTTTAATTTCATTTCATAGATTCAGAGATTAAGGACTTTCAAACAAAACAAACAAAGTAAATATTTTGCTTTATGAAATCAATATAGATTAAATTGTATAGTATATAATTTTCTTATTAAATAAAGTATGCATGATATAATGTTCAGAATATTTTAAAAATCCGTTTGAAGTTACTTTTGTAATAAAGCGCTCAATAATGCTTGCAGTTCACCTACTCGATGTATCATCTTTTCTTATTTTACATATCTCAAAAACTTTTATCCTGTAATGTCGGATTCAATGAGACGACTTGTTTGCTTCAAAGTTCGTTTGTTAATGATTTAAATTTATAATAGGGATGTAAGTAGCTACACCAGTATCGCTAACGGTAGTTTGATAAAAAAAAATTGTATAAATTACACTTTTTTTTGTACGTAAAATTTTACTAATATATTATTAGATCTGAACAAAATGAGAAATAATTTGCATATTATTATATAGAACATTAATTGCCCCTACAAGGATGTTAATCCTGTGTCGGGGGTCCGGAACCTACATATAAAAAGCAATATCCTGAGCAGAACAAATATTTGTATTTCCTATACAAATATTTGTCATGTGCGGGGATCGAACCCACGACCGCTAGTGCATCAGCCAATTGTTATGAATAATGCACCAAAATGAATTACAATAAAGTACACTTGGACTTTCATCACCTCTCTCAAGGAAACTATACTAGATTTCAGGATAAGAAGTGTTCAGTGTCATAGCTTGTGGTATCCATTTAAATTGTGTCCAGTTTCATTTCCATTTATCCAGTAGTTTTCCGTGATTCGCGGCCAAGATACAAACAGACATGTAGATAAAAAAATGAAAAAATACATTTTTGGTTTTAGTATCGAATATTAAAAAAAATCAAATATCTTCATTTTACAAGAATAGGACCTGTTCCATTTTTATTACAAGTGTCGATAAAAAATGTTAATTTCTTGAATGCATTTTTTTTTTAAATAACCAGTTCAATTTTTTTTAACCCTTTTAATATTTAAAACAAGAGAATTGTGAAAAATAGTAGGCAGTGAGGTGGCACATAAATAGTTTTTGTTTGTGTTATCCACCTAATCCACTATTAACTAATTTAACTTAATACTCCTTACGATTTTTTGAATATAAATTACTGGAAACTGATTCTACTTCACATTCAGGTAACAAATATAATCATTGTCTTTATAATAGTCTGTCTTTGATGGTTTTTCTATTGTAGTAATTCAATCGCTTATCACCCACATTTGTGACAGTGCGTCGAAATGTTAGTACATCTTTTTTCATGTCGTTGTTCACTTACTTGTAATATTTCACTTGCTCAAACAAATAAAATATTAAATTAAATAAACCTATTTTATTATTAGTATTTATTAAATTTGATACATATTTAAATAATAGGTATTTTGAGGATAGATAATAATAGATTGTTCAACATATATATATATTTTTAAATTACATTTGTAAATATAGAGCGACATCCCCAATTCGTCTGATCACCTAACAGCAGTGTATTTCTTAGAGACACCTACAGTTTACTTTTAACGTTTTTTTTACAGCCGAGTACGACGCAAGGAAAAAAAGAATAATATTTCAAAAAAGTCCAACTTGTGACTTTCAGTTTAAATCCACGTCTTATATCTTCTGGAGTACCGGCTGTATATAACCTGGATATATCGTAATATTTGTAATTAAAAGTATTTAAGCTGTATAATCGGCTAATATTGTAATAGAAAAAAATATATATCAGGTTAATATATAAGGTAAATGCTATAATAATATAAAATGCAAAAGTCAATTTTTTTTCAATTTTATTTTTAGAATCTATTTTGATACCTACGAGACCTGCGAGAGAAAAAAAATGGTATTTGAAATATTAAATATAAAAAAATGGAAATGTGTCAATTTGTTAGTGGCTAGGGTAAGATTGTGAGAATTTCTTACAGTTCTGGCTTTCTCGACCCTCATCTTAAAAGTTGCTGACATTTTCGATCCCATAGCTGATTTTTGTGATTAATGTGATTTATATGTAAATTTATTTTTTGTTTTTATCATAATTCAAATATAAACTTTTGAGAAAAAAAGGCAAATAGATCAGAATATTCTGAAAATAATGTATATACAATCAAATTTGACTTTGTGCAATTTTTTTTTAAAAGATCACTCAAGAATATTTTATTTTCTATCACAAGAATGTAGAAGAACTCAAAAGTTACGATAAGTCCATTTCTGAAAACTTTCTGGACGTAATCGCTGCACTGATCTCGCAGAGATCAACAAATGGAGTAGGTAAATGCTACAGTCTTAAAACCAATGCGAACAAGCTCATGCCATTGTTATCATTAGCAAATCCCCATGGATGGTACAACTCTTCGTACTATAGCAAAAGTTGTCTTTGTAAACAACGTGTAATACCATATAGCTTTACGAAAATTCTATATTGGTAACGTCATGATATGTATATATACGTATTTAGTTATTCACATACTTTGCCAAAAGGAGGTTGATTATATCGGATCACGTGGCATTTCTTATTATAAGAATTCTGTTAGGCCTTTACGACACGATATCCAAAATTAAAACATAAATACTTACAAACATCAACGTTTTTTTTTTCTTCTTTATTTTTGAAAGGAAATCTGTTGTGATGCTAGACATTAGCTCTACACTGCAGATGACAGGAGTACTATTTCATATTTTACCCAGAGATTTTAAATTGTAATTCAACATGTAGAGAGATACATTGTCAGCCTTGCCACCATTCGAATTAACCAATAATTAATTATTAATTAAGTATTGTATTCTAAAGATGTATTATACTCTATTTTGTTTCTCGATAATAATTATCCAAATTTGATTTCAATTATGATTTCTGAATCGTGTATTCACTTATGTATGTACGAAAATATGTATGTATATATGTATAATGTATGTGGGTGATTCCATTCTAACTGTGATTTTTTATGTCCTTTACTGTTTGTTCTCACTGGTCATTAATTAATGATCTATAAATGAAATTTTTGGGTTAATTATATGTTCATGAACATATTTCATCACTTTTTTTGTAAAGTATGACTTGCAATTCAGAGGAAACTGAGATTATAACACTTAAATGTCAGTACCGTGGCATGTCCATTTCTAGAATTTTCCTATAAATTGTATATTTTTTTTTGTCGCAATGTATAATTTAAACTAATTACCTGATAAATCTTACTGAGTATGATTAAACTTGCGAAATACCAAAAAATCGGGGAAATCATCGCAATTAGAGAAATTGATAGAGTTAACTGAAACGTCAAAAAAAAAATTGTTATGATTACTATTATTCATTATAAAAATGTTCAATAATTAAATGTTAATTAATATTAAAGAGTTTAAAAGTGTTATAAAACAATAAATTAAACGGTTTTTCTAAAGAATGTTCGTCAAATTTATTATATGTCAGTACCGTGGAACGAAAAATTAGAAATTTGATTGTCGCTCTCGAAATTTTCAAGTTGTAGCGAAATCGTCTCAGACTTTCATTTTTATAATAATTTAGAGTAATAACATCCATAAACAGATAAAAAAAATTAATTTTGATATCCAAAAATTATTAATAAAAAAAGTCACAGTTAGAAAAGAATCACCCATGTATGTCTACATTTATGTATGTATGTATGTATATAGTACCAAATGTGCATTAGTTCATAGATTTGAAATAACATTTGCTTCTTATTTGTCGACCATTTAATATCGTTATTTGGTCATTAGACATTTTAAAGTAAATAAAAATGGTTGATATTATTTATTTATGTTTATTTTAACATGTTGTTTATACAATATTTTTTATTTGTATTTAAAAATATATACAAAACAATAAAGATTTAATAAATATTAAAAATTAAAAAATCTGTACCTTTAGGATAACTAGACGTGAGATCGGAACTAGTAAATCGTTTAGGTATTTGAACGGATGAGTCGGGTATTTTCCAGTAATTGGAGGCTGTCGAACGGACAAATGTCCAGTCCAGATAGCGTTTGATAGTCACTCTAACTGCCGCTATTAACTCTACAGATAATCTTCAATTACTACCAACTGATTCACTTGCTATACATATATATACACCGTAACATTCTATCTATTAACAGCATCTAATATCTTTAAACGAGCAATTCTTTTAATACAAGAATTGCTCGTTTATTTTTTATATAATTTGAATCTCGGAAACGGCTCCAACGATTTTCATGAAATATAGTATGTACCTATGTATCGGAGGCGATAGATCGATCTAGGCGATAGCTAGGATCCATTTTTAGAAAATCATTTTATCGTGTTTTCAGGCAATGAAAAACTGCTACAATATCATTAGAATACGAAGGTAAATTTCGCCACCATCTACAAGTTTATAATAGGTCAGGTGGGAAATCGGGTGGTCCCGAAATCAGAAGACCCGGGTTCGAGTCCAGATGTCTCCTGCCCGATTTTTTTTTTCAAGTTCCTTCTTTTGCAAGAAAAAGTATTATTTGAGCCCTTTACTACCTTGATGACCGAGCTTTGCTCGATTTTATTATTATTATTATCTTATTGCTACACTCCACCCGTTCAATATATACATATACACATATAAATAAATATAATATAATACAATACTTATATAAGGAATATAATAAATTTACATAAATTTACATAAATAAATATAAGCGGGTGGAGGATTACGCCCCGGCAGGGAGATCAAACGGCCGGGGGTTAGGGCTGTAGGCTGAGAAATCGGCGGACAATCCTAGCCGAGTCGAGTAATACCGCCTTCTGCATCCTGGCTGCGAGCGAACCGTCACGGATACCCAGCTGCCTCAGATGGTGAGCGAGGCTAACCGGGATCAAACCGTTGGCAGATATCACGATAGGGATGATTTCAGTGGATTCAACACCCCACATGTCGACAATCTCGTGTGCCAAATCCAGATATTTACGCTTTTTCTCTGTTTCGGCTTTCACGAGGTTCTCGTCATGAGGGATGGTAATGTCCACTAAAAACACCCTCGACTGTGCCCTATCCATCACCACGATATCAGGCTTGTTCGCCAGTATCGTCCTGTCCGTGGCGATAGGCAGGTCCCAGTAGAGCCGGACTCCGTCGCGTTCGAGTACTGGCGCCGGTGTGTACTGGTAGTACGGCACCCTCTGTTCCAGGAGACAATACATTAGAGCAAGCTCTTGATGAAGAATCTTGGCCGCTTGGTTATGTCTGTGCAAGTACTCAGTGTTGGCAAGCGCTGAACACCCCGAAAGCACATGTCTGAGTGACTCGCCGGGATGACGACAAGCTCGACAGAAGTCGGGAGTGCCATCCTTCAGAATGTGCTTCCGGTAGTTGTTCGTCTTAACCACCTGATCCTGTATTGCACAGACAAAACCTTCGGTTTCCCCAAAGAGGTCCCCGAATCGCAGCCACTGCACGGAGGCCTTAACATCCACGTGAGGTGCGTGGAGCGCCTTGTAAAACCGTCCATGCAGCTCCTTCTCCATCCATACGGTCTCCCGGTCAGAGGTGCTAAGTACAACCGGTCTTCGCCATTCCTCTTTGGCCAGGGATAAGGGGGTGAGACCTTTGTCACATACTACAACATCACCATGCATAGCGCTCTCCCTCCTCGTTTCAAAATAGGCCCTGAGGCTGCACACCTCCCGGTTATGCATGGACTTGGCGCTTAATAGGCCTCGGCCACCACACTTCCGTGGGATGTACAGTCTCATGACCGACGATTTCGGGTGATGCATGCGATGGTAAGTCATAGTCGTGCGGACTCTTCTGTCCAGGGCGTCGAGTTCGGTCTGAGTCCATCTGAGCACGCCAAATGTGTACAAGAGAGTGGGCATGACCCAGCCGTTATAAGCTCGGACCTTGTTGGCGCCCGACAAGTAGCTCCGAAGAACTTTTGTCAGCCGTCCAAAAAAGACCTCGCAAACCGCCTGTTTCATATCCACCTCCTGCACCCCTATGCATTGTGACATGCCCAGATACCGGTATGATTCAGCTTCGGAGAGGGTCTTGAAGTTAGAAAGCTCTAGGCTAATTTCAGCCGATTGCGTCACCTGTCCCCTGTCCACATGCACGACCGCACACTTATCCACTCCAAGCTGCATCCTGATGGAGCCGCTGAACTCAGTAGTGATTTTCAGCAACTCCATAAGGCGTGCAGGATTAGGTGCCAGCAGCTTGAGGTCATCCATGTAGAGAAGGTGGGAGACTTTAGTACTTATTATTATTATTATTATTTTTTTTTTTAGTAAATCGCGTTTTTTGTAAATTATATTTAGATACGAATTACAAACTGTTTCATCAGTTTGAGTTTAAATTTTTTTTCATGAATAATATTTTTTGATCTAACTGACAATAATAAAAAATATGAGCTGGTTATTCAAATAAAAATCATTAGTACAATTATTTTATTGTAATTCGTATTTAAATATAATTTCCAAAAAACATGATTTACCAAAAAAAAAAAAAAAACCAAGCAAAGATCGGTCATCCAGGTTCTTTACGTATTGTAACTGTCAGAATCTTTCCGATGCAATGCACTCGCATTATACCCAACAAAACATTCTGTCTAATATTTATGGTACCAAAATCTTTGTTTGTTATTCTGTTTATATTATTTATTATTTTTATTTTTTATTTTTTTTAGGCGTTTTTACGCCTGACACTATTAATACAATAAAAAGAGTTATCTTTTTAAGGAGCTAAGAATCAACTACACGTTTATAGAATCGACGGGGCAGGGATATAAAATTGATCATTCTTTCTTTTATCTTTATATTTAGGTAACAGTGTGTGTAAAGTTTAATTACACTGTGAGCTCAGCCTAATTTATTGGTGGTTAAGAAGATGTTTATTGTTATTTTTAATTTATTGTTAAATCTTCGTTAACTTTGTGACGTTAATATTTACGTAGATTGAAAAAATATTTTAGGTTCACAAACCGATCTTTTGATTATTTTATTTAGCCTTTACATTTTAATTGCACCACCAATCAATAAAAGAAAATTTTTTGATTGGAAATAATAATATATTTTATACCTAAAAGTTCTTATACAATCAGTCGCTATACAACTTTTTGTTATAGAGATGTGCGAATTTTATTTAAATTAATAGTATCATATATTCTAGTAAACCAATCTAATATCTCAGTAATTGTTTGTAAACAAGTAGATTATATACTAATTCCCTCGTGCACCTTATCACATCTGCTGTGATGCATGACCAAGTAGCTAGTGAATTATGGAAAGAGCTAAATTCGCGACGAAGGACTGGTCATGACCATGATAAAAGTATATATATATATATATATATATATATATATATATATATATATATATATATATATATAAATGAAAAGATATTATGAGTTATTTATATATACCACATTGATAAGAATCGTAAAAATGTGTTTGAAAATATTTTATAATAATAAAAAATCTTAGTTGTTTTTTAATTCTATATTAAAATTCTAATGCCTTAAATAATTATGTTTACGGACGATAATTTTACGTGATAACGTCATAAGAAAACATCGATGAAAAAAGTGTGTGTGCAATTATGTACCCACGTGAGAAGTTATACTCATAATAAAACGATGCGCCGAGTTAGTGTCGCGCGCCATCTGTAATTTTCACTTACAGGCTTGTACCGTAACGTAATTGTTATTGAAGTTATTAACAACTAGCGACAGATGGCGGTCATGGAAATCAATTTTAATATCTTATAATTTTACTTCAATTTTTAACTTTATTCTACCAAAATTTCGTTCAACTAGTACGAACTACAAAGTAATTTAATAAAACTAACACATTGGAAACAGAGACTATTTTTTTTATATAAATTTTAAAGTTTAGTTATCTATTATCTTGTAACTAATATGATTCATAATATAATAGCAAAAAAAATGGCTACTTGCAATACATCATATCGAATAATTTATAGGAAATAGATGAAATAATAAAAACTGTAAAATTAAATTTAAAACCAATATTATATATACTAGTAATCTCTTATTAGTAAAAGCTTCTTAAAACAGTTCACGTATAGGTTGCGTGCTGCCGCTATCTCTTTTACTCGGACTCATCGGCCGATGGAGTGTAAGAGAGAATGCGGCTTGTGAAGCCGAACGCTTAGGCCGATCGTGCCTCTCTATCACTTGTTCCGCGCTTTCGCTCGTGGAACGTGACAGTGAGTCATGCTTTTTCGTGCGTGCTGCCGGCTTTCATAGATTTACTATACATTATCACGTCAAAAAATCCTGTAAATGCCCCAATAAAAGTGTTAACTGTAAAGCCCTAAACAATAGTAAAGGTTTTGTTTTTCTATATAAGCACTGCAGATTGGCGAAAAATTTTCCGGCCAAGACTAAGATCACTATCAGGTGATCACCTCACGCGCCGCTCGTCGGACCGCCTGCCCCGCCCCCGCTCCCGCTACCGCCTTCGGTGTCGCCGTGTCGCTAGATCGCGCATTCAGTTTTCAGAAGCGTTAATGTATCTATTTTCAATTAGGAATCAATCCCGCGGGAACTCCGGGATAAAAAGTAGCCTATGTGTTATTCTGGATCTTCAGCTACCTACATAGCAAATTTCATCGTAATCGGTTGAGTAGTATTTACGTGAAAGAGTAACAAACATCCATACATACATACTCACAAACTTTCGCATTTATAATATTAGTAGGATTAAATACTAGTACCTGCTCCGAAAGTAAATCCATCGCTGTTAAGAAAATTTTCGTCAATACTAGACTAGAATGGTTGTCAATATAATATCGATTAATAGACGTGAATTATACAATAGTGTTTCTAATTTTTATTTTTATGTAGCTTTGATATGTGCAATGTTTTGTTTTAATTTACATCAAAATTTTATTTTTATTTACAGTACATATTATTTCACATTACATACATTATATATAATAATTAAAAACGAAAACTGTATATATACATATATGTACAGTTGTTGTTTTAAATTTACGATCAACTATTTTTACCCGAGGCTCTTTTATAGTAATAAAACTTAAATAGAATTATCTTAAAACTTGGTAAACGACGATAAATTATTTAGGTAGGTTCTTATCTATAATATAAAAATAAGTCGGGTTTTCCTTCCTGACGCTATAATTCCAGAACGCACGAACCGATTTCCACGGTTTTGCATTCGTTGGAAAGGTCTCGGGCTCCGTGAGCTTTATAGCAAACTAAATTCAGGAAAATTTTCAACAGAAAAGCAGGAAAACAGGGAAAATCATTTTTCACATACAGCGCCATCTCTGATACATAGTATGTACTACAAACCAATATGGTTTTGCATGGCGCCAGTACGTGGTGGGAGTATCCCTCACGAAAATAAGTTGGTGGCGAAACGGAGTTCGCCGGGTTTGCTAGTTCTTATATAAAAATAAATTTACGACTAGTTAGAGGTAAAACCTATAATTAGAATCTATAACGTGTTACGTGAGTTAACAACACTGAAAATGTTGCTTGTTGGTAGAACATGTTTATTTTCGATACGCTACAATGAGTCGCTCGCTTCATGTTTTGAAAAACAACAGCTGTTTTACTGAGAAAATTCTAGGTATTTTGTTACAAATTTTGTATTTTTAAATTTAATATGAAAATATCAAAATTACTTAGAGGCTTATATAGGTTTCCAAACTAGATTGTAGTAGAAAATTCTAGTAGAATTATTTCAAAGTAAAAGAATTTATATTAATTTATAACAGTATTTATAATTATAATTTATAACAGTAATTAATATTGTGTCATCAATTTTATTTTGGCTACAATTTTTTGAAGTAATTATAGTTAATTGTTATGTCTTACTTTCTACACGTTAATCCATATCGGACAAAGAGCTTCGTATAACTGAGATAGAATTTCAATTAAGGTAAATTTATTTAATTATCTAATTATGTAATCGTTTTAAATAAACGTATTTCTTTTTTGATTAAAAGTCTATACCGGATTTTATCGCGTTTATTAAAAACAATACTTTAAATTATTTCCCGACGTTTCGGACCCTTTACAGCGTCCATGATCTCGGGGGACTGAGGTGGTGGGTGTCCGAATGATTATTCGTTATTATTAATGATTAAAGTTTTTAATAAACGCGATAAAATCCGGTATAGACTTTTAATCAAATGAGTAAAATTCGCGTAATATAAGAGAACAGTAAACGTATTTCATTGTTTTAAGAAAAATAAAAACAAGAGGAAGGGTGGTGAAAATAAACTATCCAAGAGATCAGACCAGAGAGATCTTAAGCTTTCTAGAAAGTCACGATTTACAAAAATCACTTACTATAGCTAAATGGTAATATTTGCATTTAACAATTTCTACCTTAAAATAAAACATCAAGTAAGATTTAATGAATGTAAGCTGAAACTCGGGCTTCCTAGTTCAGCTTCAGAGGCTACCATCATTTTATTGTGTGACACTCTGTTTAAATAACTTTATTAAGAAAACGTGTACTATTGTTGGCTCATAAAGATTATAAAAGATTAATGAATGGAAATGCAAAATTAGTGTAGCTTGTTCTAATAATCAAGAATTTTCATTTTCTTAGTAAATAAAATAAAAATAAAATTATGTACAACATGACGTCTATAAGATTTACTTATCCTATTTTAGTGTTTAATAAGACATTAGTGATTTAAACTTATTAATCATTAATATTTTTTGATAAAAACTATGAAAATATGAAATATTATAGATTAAAGCTAGTTGATTTTCCTGTGTACTCGTATATCCAGTGAGAGACGATTGTGCGTTCCAGTTTTTGTCAATATTATTTTTTCTGACGTCAAGAGTATAATATATTATGTAGATAGACATTTAATCTGTATAACACACCAAACACACGTAGACGTATTATATTTCATTTTTTTTAAATTTAAGGTAATATTCCATTTAGAGGTTAGCGTTAGTTGAAAAGCCAAAGATGGTGTTAAAGTGTATGTTTATTTATAGTTTAAACAATGATTGTTTTCGCTTACTTATTTTATTAATACTTATTCAATCTGTCAGACTTATTATTATTATTGCAATAGATATTGTATACATACATGTGGAATAAATTTAGTCATTAAAAAAATCCAATAAAAATTTCCATCTCAATTTCGTTCACTTAGGCGCGAAAATTTTAGAAATATAAAACTTGTTGATTTCTAATGAAAATCGATAAAATAAAGTTGAATACTTCAGCAATGACAGATTTTTATACAAACTATCATCCGTTATTATAGATAACTGTCATCTCTTTTTTGAGATAAAATTATCAACAACTCTTCCTTATTCGGTAAATTTATTGCAAAAGAATATGTCTCAAAGTATGCGATTGGTTAGACTCTTCTTGAATCACTTGGTCAGTATGTCAAAATATGTTTTAATAACTATAGGTTTCATATACGAATAAATTTAACATAAAATTAATTTTTCGAAAAAAAAAACAAAGACCATAGGTGCGCTTCAGCCGATATTGAAGGAGTGGACGGTGCGGCAGCACGGAGTCCTCACCTTCCGACTCATACAGGTGTTGTCGAGGCACGGCTGCTTCAACAAATACTTGCACGTCGTCGCAAGGAGGGAGAAGACTCCAGGCTACCACCACTGCGACTGCAGCGAGGACTCGGTGCAACACACGCTCGAGTCGTGCTCAGCCTGGGCTGAGCAGCGCCGGGATCTCACTGCAGTCATTGGACGCCTGTTGCCTGGACCACTGTCACTGCCTTTTGCGACGACGTCATCTCGCAGAAGAAGGCGGCGAAGAGCGACGGGAGGTGTATATATATACTCGTATATAGTTTTAATGATGACAGTGATTATTTTATTATTTTGAAAGATGATCATAAACAGTGCACTGTTTTTGATATTAAGCATATCGCTTTACTAGAAATAACTCAGTTTTAAGCACTAATAATAATAATTAATAGATTTGTGTTTACTTAACTTACTCGTAGAGGTAGTGTCCAATAAGATACTCGTCTCTCACACGTTGAATAATATTAATATCTTAGATGTTAGTGATAAAACAATTTATTTTAAAATAATGTTAAATTTGAAGCTGTAGTGAAATTCTGTTATTAGAGTTCCGTAGCGAAATGGCAAAAAACGGAACCTTTATGGTTTCGTCATGTCTGTCTGTCTGCCCGTTCTAAAATAAGAGAATGATAAAACTAAAAAAATATATATAATGTACATTATCATGCAGACTTTCACCGAAAATTGGCTTGAATGAGATCTTGTGAGTAGTTTTTTTTTTCATTTTTATAAAAAAATACACTATTATTAAAACATTGATTAAAGTTACAACGAACTACAAGAACTTTTATATGATGTTACTTGCTGCTAATGCTTGCTGCTATGTATAAGCTTTGTACTTGACATGATATGAATACTTTCATAAATTATTATTGTTATAAAAAAGGTTTTTCTATGCGATAACGCTATAGATACTGTTACTGTATTTTTTTACAAATAATTAATCGTTTTTTAAGACCTAATAATTGGCGGAATTATCAACTTATTTATTTTTAATCTTGGAAATCATTAACCGTTTTTGTAATTCGGATGTAGTCCTAATTAAGTTAACCATACAGTAGAATATATTGTTATATCAATTATTTTTATGTCAATGGAATCAAAAGTAGCTTCGATGAGAAATAAATTATTTTTTAATAAATCGTAAAATATAAATTACAAATATCGGTTCGATACAAACGATATGATGTGACTTATTATGCTTAAACAAAATATGTTTACTTTTTTAACCAAATATCAGTTATCAGTATATAAAGTCGGAAATGCCCATACAGTAATAGATGTTAAGATAAAAAAAACATAAAATGCGTGATTTGTGAGAAATTCCCTACGTACCTGTTCTTCACGTAGCCGAAAATGAAAGCATTATCCCACACCATAATCTTAAATCACTCGGCTTAGTGTTTCGATTACAGACAAAGGTTCACCCCGAAATCCACATTATGATCGTAGTTGAATAATTGTATAGATAAGTGGAATTGATGGCTTCTAGCTGAGGACCTTTTGTGTCCTTCGTCTAATAAAAATAAACGAAAAAGTCGGGGACTTTTTAAAAAGTGAAAGATAAAATAAATTTACTCTTACAGGTTGGAACTTTTACCATTAAGATTTTGAATATGATTTCCATAAAATAAAATAAAAAAACAGGAATTTATAAGGACTGCCGACAGAAGTGAAAATTTACAAAAATGGAAAAATAATATTAAAATTTTCAAAGCAAATATCAATGACAATGTTTGAAAACAACATCATCATCATCATCATCATATCAGCCATTGAATGTCCACAGCTAAACGTAGGCCTCCCCCGAAGACTTCTAGAGCGACAGGTTCAAACGTCCAACGGCTTCCGGCGACTTTCCTCAAGTCGTCTGTCCATCTCGCGGATGACTATCCCACGCTGCGCTTGCCGGTACGTGGTATCTACACATAGATATTCGACATGATTTTCGCCCATACTAATTTTAAGACCATCGAGTTCACTGAGAATAATGCTGAGGTCTTCCAGGGATTCTACCATAAACACGATATAGTCGGCAAATCGTTACTCGAACCGACATATTAGCGTTATTGTACAAAAACTGCAACAGGTTGATATACTGGTAGTCAATGTGGCACCGCTGGACAGACTGCAGCACTACCCAAGTTTCGATGGAATCGAAGGCTTTCTCATAGTACACAAATGCCAAGCACAATGGGCGATTATACTTCTCAGTCTTTTGTATAATCTGCTGCAGCATTTGTATGTGGTCTATGGAACTATTCTATGGCCTTTTAGGAAACCGGTTTTAGGAAACCGGTTTTTCGGGAGGCTGAAAGTCATCAAACTTGCCTGTCAAATGATTCGTAATGACCCTAGAGAACAGCTTATAAATGTGGCTCTAAAGCGAAATGGGCCTGTGATTCTTCAACAGGGTGTTATCACCCTTTTTGACGAAGAGCACGACCACGTTTCCTTTTCAGGCTTCCGGCGTTACGCCCTTGATGAAGACGGAATTAAAGAGCCTCTGAAGGACTTTAAGTACCGCTGTTCCACCCGCTTTCAGAAGCTCAGAAGTAATACCGTCCTCGTCCGGTGTCTTATTGTTTTTAAGTTGTCCCAGAGCCATACTTATCCGTGCAAGATGATTTGCGGGATATTTATTTATTTTATTTTATTTCTTACGAAAACTTGCAGCTAAATACAGACAAAGACGCAAATGATAGAGTTGAGTATATACAATGTATTTGTCTCGAACCACGCAAATCCATAAGTTTTTCTTTACCAAAAATCTCTCAAAGCACCTAACGAAGTATTCACTTAAGTTTCTTGAAGTTTAATTTAGACTGCTTGGAGTTAAAATAATGAAATAAATAGAATTTAATTTGAAGTCGAAGTAATACAACAACATTCAAAATTTTTTAGTACAAATTTAACACGTAATAAATTGCTTTTACTTTTTTCGAAAAATCCATATAACATAAAAAGTATGTTTATCTTATCACTTTTTTTTTGCAATGGAATGCAATTTATTAATTATTTATATCCTCTACTACTATTGAAGCTCATCAACTAAAAAGTTTTTTTTTTTTTTTTTTAATTAGTGTTTTTTTTTCTTTTTTTTTATTGTATGCGTATGGTTTTAAATTTAAATTAATTCAAGTTTTCTTTAAATTTTCTTAAAATCGATTTCAATATCAAAATTATTAAAAAACTTATATTAAAGATTATAACCAACATTATATTTCATGAAACAAATAGTTACCAAACACGTACTCTCTAAAGCGAATAGATGAAATTTTCCATCTTATCTTCGAGTACCCGTGATGTCAATTCTTATAAGTAACTGACATTTAAAAATATATTGCAATATCTCTTGTTTCGCGAAGGTATAAATAATTATTATTTAGTTATGTAACATGTTCATTTAAAATTTATATAAAGATTTATAATTCTATTTATTATTATTTTTAATAAATAGGGATAAACTTTCGAAAATTGAATACCGAATTTCGTCATAAAATTTGGCACAGACTTTCCATTTGATTATCTAAGACTCCTCTTAAAAGGATTTTTGGCGGCTCACAATATTTTTCGAAATATTAAATTTTTTGAGTTCGCTGCTTAGCACGCTTTATATAAGAAAGTGAAAAGTGGATACCGAATTTCGTCATAAAATTTGGCATGAACATTCCATTTGACTATTTAAAAATCCCCTTAAAAGAATTTTTAGCGAATCTAAAAAAACTTACCCTAGACTTTAAAAAAAATCCTAACCTATTCTAGAATGCGTAAATTCATTTCTCAGTGACAAAAAAAAAAGAAGAAAGAACAAACGTATAAACCTAACCTAAACATGCAGTTTGAAGCTCGCTTTGAAGACACACCAACCTCCTCATTTTCATCAACTGGCTTTCTTATATAGACCGTGCTAAGCAGCATATTCAAAAAATTCAATATTTCGAAAAATATTGCGAGTCACCAAAAATTCTTTTAAGGGGACTTTTAGATAGTCAAATTGAATGTCCGTGTCAAATTTCATGAGAAAATTCGGTATCCACTTTTCGTTTTCTTATATAGAGCGTGCTAAGCAGCGTACTCAAAAAGCTCAATATTCCGAAAAATATTGCGAGTTGCCAAAAATCCTTTTTTGGACTTTTAGATAGTCGAATAGAATGTCCGTATCAAATTTCATGAGAAAATTCGGTATCTACTTTTCGGAAATATACCCATAAATAGTGCCTAACTCTCTAGTACCTACTGCCTACTTACGCTGTCTGTGCACACATTGTAATATATAATGATCTAATTTATTTTTTGTACATTAATTTATAGTTTTTACCGACTAATTAGTTATGCTTGTCAAATAAGTAAATAAATAAAGTTTGATCACCATGCGAAACTTAGCGTTATGAACTTAGTAGTTTCATGGTATAAGTCTTTATAATTTATAATCATATCTGTCTATAGTTATACCATTTTTAATATTTGAATAGAAAATAAGAAACCTGCTAGTTATTAACATGTCTATTTCTCCTCTTTCTGCAAGTAACTAAACTAACGCTGACAGCATAGTTTCATTGCATTAAAAATGTAATCAATGCTAATAAAATTGTTAACATGAGTTATCTGTACTAGGACCAGTAACTAAGAAAGTTTTAGTGTACTGTCCTATTTTGTAGTAAATTCTAGTCATAACAATGACTTTTTCTATTAATATTTTTTCGTAATAAAACTGCATTCTAACAAAACAAAAAAAAAAACGGGTCGTTGCATTTTTTTTAGAAAATATTAACGAATACCGATTTCAGTGACAGTTTCAAAAGATCATTATTTTAAAATATTGTACAACATAGGTTCCCAGTATACAATGCTGGCATGCACGTCATTAGGATGAAAGGCACATATTATACTTTTGTGAAAGCCAGAGACCTAAATAAAATATAAAAAAAAACAAATATTTCTCTAGTTGTAAAGGCCTTAGATTAAATGTTTGTTTCATAATTAAAATAATAAATGCCGAACTAATGTATGTACACTCTTACACTAAGTTTAATTTATTACCTATATAGTATACAACAGATATTTTATTTGGTTTTTAGGTACCTATTATATTTTGTATACAACAAAATGTCAATTTTGACTGATTAGCTAAGTAGGTAAATATAAAAAATACCAAAATCACAAGGGACTAATATAAAATAATATAAGACGTCAGATTGAAAAAATAATTAACATTTATATATTGTTTTTTTTTTTTCATAAAAATCATTAGTTTTATAACACGGAACGACAGACCCTACTATAAAAAGATATTATGTTCATGACATCTCGCTATCATCGTAGTATTGAATGTTATAAAATATTACACTGCGAGATAAAGCGACGACACGGAGAGATGGAAAAGGGGAAATATTTTATAAAGATGACAGGACCGCAAGAAATACAAACGATTCGGAAGGGCAAGCGATTTCTTACAGATTTAGATATATTGAGCCTTTGTAACTTGGAAAGGTAAATATGTTTTTGACTTCGGTAATTGTGTGAAAAACGTTTAAAGTTCTCCTATTTTACTCTAAATTTATGATAATTATACATATATTTAAGTTGAAACATATTTCAAAAATAAATATAATAGTATTTAAAAAATCATGCCATATTTTCTTGATTGCTATCCATTTCATTAGCCTATAAAATAAACGACGTAAGATACGTAAGCCACCTTACGATAATATGTACGTTCAAAAATTTCTGTACATTTCGAGTTTCAATTTATTTTTATCTAATACTGAGGGTTTAATGTCTGTAATTTCTGCAATGTCAAACCAAAGACCTTGAAAAATATACAAGATAACGTCTAAAATAACTCCTTTCTAACAAAAAAAAAAAAAAAAGAATAAATTAAATTGGACTACGTGTTAATAAATTATATATTAGTACACATTTTGTCTTTCATCACTTCTCCCAGAGTCCCAAGGGAAAGCTATAGTATTAAATCAAATCGTGCCCATTATCGTTTAAATTCATGCGTGGCCAAAAAACAGACAGACAGATAAAATGACAAAAAAAAAAACATTTTGGCTATAGTAGTATAACAGAGTATTCTCTAACAAATTTTCAAAATATCTTTAATGTCTGGACCAACAACAGTTTTGTTTTAAATATAGATTTTCGAACGATAAACTATGTTTTGACTAATTGTTATAAATATAAAGTACAATTTATATACGCAATTATACTTTTATATTTATACTATTTTCAATCAGATACTTGTTACCTCGTTTTAAGCTTGTAAGTACAGAAATTGCGCGAGGAAACCGCACGTACGAATAGTGTTCGTTCTGTTATGCTATTGCTTTCATTAAAAGTTTACATAATGGCGATTATTCTGCCTCTTAGTATGGACATACGAAACTCTAACTTTCCAGTTTAATTGCTTTATGCAATTAATGTATTCTATCTGGTGTTTGGAGTACAGTTAAAACAATATTGTAACTGCACTACACTGGAACCATACTGTAATCCTTTTTATTATTTATCAATAGTCGTTTTATGTTTATTATTTCAGCCTTAGGTTAACTATAGCCGTAATAAAGTATACAAATCCATTTTAAATAGAATGTATACATTATAATGTTATATTTATGTTATATAATATAAAACAAATTAAAACTGTTTTTTTCAAGTAGTTATAAATTGTTTAGTAAATCCAATTTCAAATAATCAATTCTGGTTATTGATTTTTATTTCTAAAGTTTGAAAATGTTGTTCAAAATGGTTAATTTTTTAAAAACCGTCCAACGCTTACTTACTTTACTTTAAAATTTAATATAAATCATTGTATAAATAAAATAACAATATTTATATCGAAATACTTAAATCAACATTTCGCTATCCTTTTCTTTTATATAGCAATACGAATAGAACCACTACACAATAGAGCGCAAGCTTGCTTCATCATAACTTGTCACAATACGACTTCCCGAACCTTTCTCATTTCGTTTTTGTTTCACTCGGTGTAGATGTTGCCGAGGCCGCAGATGTTTTCACGAAAGTGACGGCTCATCTACGGATTAGTATCTGTTGGGTTTTTATAAGCATAGTAGGGTATATAAAGTTACGAGCACTATCTTTTAATAGATTATAGAGATAAATTTGTGTTATTTGTGGCTTTAAATTTCATATTCTTGTTTAATAATAATTATAATTGATTGGAATGCACAGAATATACGTGCCTAATATATAAAAATAAATAAATAAATATGTTTAACATACACACACGGTCGTCTGTCCCTAAGGTAGGCAACTTAATGCCTGTGTTTTAGATAACAGCCGACTGATATACATATTTTTTTAAATATACATATAAATAATACATATATAAATAAATACATAATACACCCAGACTCGGGGCGGGAATCGAACCCACAACCTTGGAGCTGAAAACAGGGCCACTGCCAACTGCGCCATGGGCCAGTCAATTAGCGATATGATAGGCCTTGATCATATGGACATATATGTATGAGCCTCAAAGCTGTTTGTTAACGTATGTGTACAATGCTTAAATTAGTGTGATGAGAGGTCGCTTTATCGAATAACGGTCTCAATCTCGTTTAGTCATTTTTCACACAGACAATTTATTACATTTCTTATTAATAAAGGAGAGAGAAAAAGTACGACATCACATGAAATGAAAGGTTGACTCACAATGAAATGAATCATTTAGGCATAAAGTATTTTAATACACATATAAATAAAGATACCATTTTTTGTTACGTCATTGTGATGATTCATTCACATAACAATTTTTTTCTTTATTAACATTTTTATGGACAAATCAGTTAGTAGTAAAAAAAAGATTACATGGCCTTAGCGAACGAGCTAATTTAGGATTAAAGAAAAGCAGCACTCGGGTTACAAAGTCTGGACAGTGCCCGAGAAAATTACGCAGAAATTTACATAATAGAGAATCCGTGGCTGCCCTCGTCCTTTGAAAGTTGGAGTGAGACGGACAGTAGCCTCGGTTCACATTAAATGACATCTCTCTCTCTTTCTGTTTGAACGTCCATGTAATTTTAAACAAGTTTCATATTATACCAATAAATGTAAGTAAGTTCTTAAAACACAAGTTATCAACTTCATTTCAATATAAATCAATAAGCTTATTTGATTGTTTTTAACAGGTTTTGTCACGTTTTTGGTAATAATGATAACTATGTTCGATAGCTCTTACTACCAAATTAATGACTTAAAAATACAAACAGTTTAATTCAGTTAAACAACAAATCTACCTACTCAACTGAAATTAATAAAAGCTTCATCAAAAATAATTGTATTGTTTACAGCAATGTATTCGTTATCAAAAATAAAATATAGAAAACAATAGAAAAATACTAAAAGTAATTACAATAATTTTAATATATGTATACTATAATATGTACCTGCATATGTTAATTTTAAAATTTATTAGTTTTGCGCTTGCATTTGTAAAAAAAATATTTCTCATCAATGCAGAATGTAATCTGTCTGTAAAATGTTTGCCGGCCGTTGGGACTCCATTATTCAGAAGGCCTTTGATTCGATTGAAACTTGGGCGGTTCTGCAGTCTTTCCAGCGATGTTACACTGACTACCGGTACATCGAAAGGTTGCAATGCTTGTACAATAACGCTAGTATGTTGGTTTGACTACTAAAACATAGCAGGAGAGCGATTCTAACGCAGCGAGGTGTGAGACAGGGAAATGACATCTCTCTGAAACTGCTTACTGCAGCATTGGAAGACACTTTCAAGGTTCTGGAATGGAAAGGATTAGGCATCAATATAAACGGCGAATATTTTACTCACCTTTGATTTGCCGACGATATCTTGCTTATGACAAAATCCCTAGAAGACCTCAGTATTATGCTTAGTGACATCGATATCATATTATCATAAGTGGGCCTTAAGATGAACATGTACAAGACAAAAATCATTACGAATGCCCATGTCGTTTCCATCCCGCTATCGGTACTTCGAGAGAGAAGTCAATTGTCGAATCCAGCTAGGATGGGCAGCGTTCGGGAAGTTAAAAATCGTCTTTTCATCCGCCATACCTTAGTTCCTGAAGTCGAAAGTCTTCGATTAATGTGTGTTACCAGTGATTACATACGGATCTGAGTTGTGATCTGTCTCTCTGTCTGACTATGAGCATTTAAAACAAATTCAAGTCGCACAGCGTGAAATGGAGAGGGCTATGCTTGGTATTTCTCTGCAATACTGCAGACATTATGAAATTCACAGATGAACGAAGGTTACCGACCGCTATAGGATTTGCAAGCTGAAGTGGCTATGGGCAGGGTACATAGCTCGTAGAACTGACAGCCGATGAAGCAAAAAGGTTCTCCAGTCGAGTTGAGGAAAGTCGCTGAAAGCCGTTGGATGGAGGCTACTTTGAACTGGTCGCTCTGGGGATATACGGGGAAGGCGTACGCTCAGCAGTGGACATCCACTGACTGATATGATGATGGTGATGATGATAAATAAACTGTGCAGAATTATCTAAATAACAAAGACGTGTGTGTGCTTAGTGGCGCTGTCCTTAATGCAGAACATATTATTAAATTTATAATGTGTGAGTTATGTATTGATGGTTTTTTTTAAAGGGTAACTGTTAAGCTTCTTACCGTTTCTTCTCAGCAGAATTTACATTCCGAATCGGTGGTAGCTTCATATTAATTATAGTCATTTAATGTAAAATATTATATACTGTGTGAAATGAGTTTGATTTCGATTTGACTTAACATCACAATCTCTAAGATATCATCTTTCTAACAAAACAAAAACAAAAAAAAATAATAAATGAATTATAACTAAGTACACATTTTAACTTAAATTTTGACTTGATTTTGAATTAATTAATTATAATATAATTATAAACATATACACATTTGGCTTCAATATCGATTATAAGATTTTATTGTAAGTATAAATAATTTTAAAAAATCACGAGGGCCTCAAAGTAGTACAATTTAGTATGTTTACTTTCGCAGTGATACAAGCAAAGACGAAATATACTACTTCTTTTCTTTAGAATTATATTATTCATAAACTACAATCTAAAAAACCATATAAATTACTTTGCTCAAACCCTTAAACATATCGACACAACGTACAATGATTATTGTAATTCTGTTAATTTCACAAATATATAATGTTCATTATAAATGTAATTAAAAATAAAACAAATAAACACGAAACATTTATCTATTATAGGTCCAATCTCGCAGTAAATAATTACGAATGTAAACAACATTAATTAATACAAATTTATTATCAGTTTAAATAAATTATTGATCAAAAGCCGAAAAATTGTGTTCATTTTTAATTAATTGATGCTGGTAATAAGTAAAATATAATTTTAACATTTATGTATTTGTTCAATTAAAAAAATAAACTCTTACCATGCGAAACCGTCATTTAATTGATGCGAGTAGTTTCTTGTCTATATAGCCACTAAGTTTCGACGCGTCCAGCTGGCGCTTTACCGCATTTACGATTCCATAATAATTAATTATTAACAATACAGTATGGCAGTTGCACGCGTTGCTTAATTTTCCTTTTATTTCATTGCAAAGAATTACATTTTAAAGCACAAAAAAATAAAAAATAAAAAATCGAAAACAAAATGAATAATAACCATATCTTTTGTAAAATAAGACATGCTATTTCAAGGGAAAGCATAAAGCCTGACGCGCGTAATGTATTCTTTTATACCTTTTCACTTTCAGAAGTATATTCTGAAGCTTCGTGATATTCTGGTTTATTCTGTAACACACAAGATTTGTTCCAGTAGAATTATCTGTGCGCTATCCAATGTTTAAAACATTTTGGTAACATTTGTTACTAAATCTTCCATTATCTGCGAGAGTTGTGAATATTTTATCAAACAACTATTCGCATTTATCATTTATTTGTTCCAACGTATAATATTTTGTACAGTTTTGTACAATAGTAATGTCTATCTTATACTATCATCACTACATAGTATGTATAATTATTTTGTATCTTTTCTAAAAATATCAAATTGTCATCATCATAATCACCATCACATCAGCCATTGGATGTCCACTGCTGGACGTAGATCTCTCCCAATAACCTCCAGAACGAGGGGTTTGAAGCAGCCTCCATCCAACGGCTTCCGGCAACTCTTCTCAAGTCGTCTGTCCATCATCACATCCCACTCGAGAAAATTTCTGCTCCATTTGCCATCAGTTCTACTGTGATGTGTGCCCTGCCTACTGCTACTTCGGCTTGCAAATCCGTTTGGTTATATCGGTAATTGTCGTTCGTCTGCGGATCTCATTATTTCTGATTTGATCTTGCAGAGCAATACAAAGCATAGCCCTCACTATTTCTCGCTGTGCAACTTGTAGCTTGTTTAAAAGGCCAATAGTCAGAGACCATGTCTCAGATACGTATGTCATCACTGGTAATACGCATTGGTCGAATAATTTCGACTTCAGGCACTGAGGTATGATGGATGAAAAGGTGTTTTTCAACTTCCCGAACGCTGCCCATCCTAACTGTATTCGACGATTGACCTATTTCTCGAAATTAGATCTACCAAGTTGGATCTTTTGGCCTAGGTAGATGTACTCCTATGGCGCTATGTCGGTGACCCTGACCCGGCATGACCTGAATTAGTGACAACTTACGCCAAGTTGGTGCTGGCTGCGGCTAACGATCAACCGGCGGGCGCGAAAGCGTAGTAGGATAATGACTCGTTCTCCCATTCCACTTGGGGGCGCGAAAGCGCAGTTGTTGGGTGCAGAGGCGCACAAACCACTGGGCCCCTGGACCAGCTGATGTGCGGGCTCAGCTCAACGGCTCACCATATTGGGTAGCTGGGCGTCAAGTAGTGGACGGCACGGATGTGCAGACGGAGACGGCGTGGCGCCGAGAAGGCGTGGAGAAATGAGGAGGTAATTTTTCCCCCCATTCGGTGGTAGGAGTGGGCGCGTTCACTCATCCACTCCTGGCAGGAGGCGCGTAGTACGCGGGCCACTTGGGTCGTGCCTGGGTCCCTGCAGTTCTTGCGGGGCTGTCTATGGTGCGATCCAACGGCGTGGGTTGGGTCGCTCAATGCTGGCATTCTTCTGCCTTGTGGAGGAGAGCCGGCGACTAGCCCGACCTCGTGAGTTGGGCCGTACCTGATACCCCTCTGCCTCGCACAGAGGATAAAGGTCGAGCGACTCTTAGGAGGGGTGGCAAGGCCAAGCTCCGGGGAGTCATGGTTGTAAACAAAAGCATTAAACATTAATTTATATTAAAGCTACATACATTTTATACCAGGTAATTGCTTAAATGTGAATATTTTTATCATTTCGGTATTTGTTCATCATTACAACATCTTAATTGTTAACCGTTTTAGGGCTTGTTTCACCGTTTTTTAAATTGAGTTTATCTCACACGCAAGATCCTAATAGTCTTTATCAGCAGGAGGTAAATCCGGAAGGCCTGTTTCACCTCAACTAATAAACTACAACTTATCGATTCAAAGGTTGCGAATAGAAATATCTGACAGATACAGTAGAATTTGATGTTAAAAAAGAAAAAAAAATTTAAATCGCGTGTACTAGCGTACACTCGTAAGAAGTGAAACTTATAATAAAAAAAGGTTGTCTGTAAAGTCGGTTTACGGACGATAATTTTTACGTGATAACGTCATAAGAAAACATAGATGTAGAATTGTATACTTTATGAATCGAATTGAATTATTATCACATATATAAAATGATAGTGTGTATTACTTTACATATACATGATAGTGTAGTACTTTATATATATATATATATATATAATGTGATAGTGTGATATTCAAGATTTTCCAATCTGAGTTATTTTGTTAAGGATAGGAAGATGATAGGAAAAGTAGGAAATCAAGGGGAGTGTTTCAAGTGGTACTCTCTACCAAACAATTGACAAATCACAAAACAGTAGGGGTGTGCGATAATTATCGTTAATTCGTAAATACTCGATAACTTTTCATTCGATAATTATCGTAAGTGTTATTCGATAATTTTGATCCGATAATTATCGATAATTTTTCATTCGATAAATATCGATAACTATCGACCGATAATTATCGATTACTTTCGTCAACTATCGATAATTTTTATCCGATAATTATCGATAACTGTCGCCAACTATCGATAACTTTTCCTTCGATAATTATCGATAACTGTTCATACGATAATTATCGATAACTATCAATGATGAACATCCCTACTTCTACCAAACAATTGACAAATCGAAAAACAGTAGGGGTGTGCGATAATTATCGATAATTCGCAAATATTCGATAATTTTCCATTCGATAATTATCGATAAGTGTTATTCGATAATTTTGATCCGATAATTATCGATAATTTTTCATTCGATAAATATCGACAACTATCGACGATAATTATCGATAACTTTCGTCAAATATCGATAATTTTTATCGGATAATTGTCGATAATTTTCGCCAACTATCGATAACTTTTCCTTCGATATAATTATCGATAACTGTTCATACGATAATTATCGATAACTATCGATAAAACGATTCGTTAATCATCGATAGTAAAATTATCGATATTTTTTATCGGTGAACATCCCTACTTCTACCAAACAATTGACAAATCACAAAACAGTAGGGGTGTGCGATAATTATCGATAATTCGTAACTACTCGATAATTTTCCATTCGATAATTATTGATAATTATCGATAAGTGTTATTCGATAATTTTGATCCGATAATTATCGATATTTTTTAAATCGATAATTATCGATAACTATCGACCGATAATTATCGATAACTTTCGTCAACTATCGACAATTTTTATCCGATAATTATCGATAACTGTCGCCAACTATCGATAACTTTTCCTCCGATAATTATCGATAACTATTCATTCCATAACAATCGATAATTATCGATAAAACGATTCGATAATTATCGATAGTAAAATTATCGATATTTTTTTCCGATGAACATCCCTACAAAACAGTTCGCGTGTAGATTGCGTAGCGCCACTGTCTCTTTTACTCGAACGCGGTCCGATGGAGTGTAAGACAGAACGCTTAGGCTAATCGTGCCTCTCTATCGCTTGTTCTGCGCTCTCGCTCACTAATTGTGACAATGATGACGTCATCTTCTTCGAACGGGCACCCCTTCATCAATTTACTAGACGTTATCACGTCAAAAACAGTTTACTTTTTATACGATCGTAATTATATGAGTCCTGTGTTTGCGTTCGGACATATTTATATTCGAATTACCTACTCACTATAGAATACATCATACAATAACTGCAAACTTCTATATAGTGATACTTAATTTCACTCAAGAATCTTAGAGATTGCTAGCGCAGTGGCTGCCAACGCGAAATGAATTTCGTATATCGCTCGAGAGCTGCAAGTTCAAAACCCTGCGAGAGCCACATTTTCTAGCATTCAAAAATTGATATTTGATTTATTTAGTTTAAGTATTTATTTATATATATATGATTTCATCTACTACGACTCGGAATCTTCCTTGCGCATGTGTTTATTGAAAAACGACTGAAATACGCAATAATCAAGAACAAGATGGCGCGTAACGCAAGATGGCGCGTAACGAAAAAATCTTTCCAACCCCGATAAAGAAGTTTCACTTCAATAATATTATAAACTTTTATCTATCAGATGCCTTTAGAGGTCAGAAAACTTTAACAGGAACCGGTGAAACAGAACCATAAAATACTATTTATAACCATATAGGAATACACACATATATATATATATATATATATATATATATATATATATATATATATATATATATATATATATATACTAGCGGCCCGCCCCGGCTTCGCACGGGTATTTAACTAAAATTTTAAAAATTATAAAAATAAATTTAATTTATACTTTAGCCTCAACAACACGTGGTAATTATGCTGTTAAAATGTAGCTTATATGACACGTTCGTAGATTTACCATAGCAGCGCCATCTATTGATTACTTACTCAACCCAGTCGAAAGGTATCGACATCTGTTAGAATCATTTGGAGTTAACAGATAATTGTGACTGTCAAATAATAACAGACAAATAATTAGCAATAAATTAAAATTGCGACTATAATTTGAGATTTAAACTATCCTATCTCTCAAGTTGGATCGAACTGCACATGGTGTGCGAATTTTATTATAATCGGTTAAGTGGTTTAGGAGTCCATTGAGGACAAACATTGTGACACGAGATTTATATATATAAGATATATATATATATATATATATATATATATATATATATATATATATAATATAAGAATACAGAAAATAGTGGTTTGAAAATCCTGTCCTACTACTGTACATATACACTTATTGATAGCAATTATTTTTTAGCTTCATAGTTATGAAGAGGCTGATAATTTTTCTTAAAATTTTCTTAGTTATAATTTTGTCAATGTCAAAGCGCTGATGAGGAATATGGAGATACGTTTAACGCAATATTGGCAACGGTCTTGTGTGACTCTCACCGAAGGAATTACCATAGTTTGCATAAAGGAGACTCAAGGGACCGTCTTTGAAACTTGCCCCGAGTTTGTATACATCACAACTTGATCTACATTATTATTAACTCAGGTCTGGCTCGGTGCAAGTCAATGTCTACTTGGGTGTTTCTAAAATCAATTTATTAAAAAATTTATAGCAAGTGTTCCTTGGGCTGCTATTTTGTCATTCGCGAGTACTTGTTAAATAACCTATCAAAGTATATGAAGTAAAAATATCTTCACATGTTTTTAATGATTTTTATTTCATAAAAGTTCTATACTACTAAGTTCTAACGTGCAAGATAGCCTGTGAGATTAATAATAGCAGTTAGAGTGACCATCCGGTTCTCGTTGGACGGAACATTTGTTAGGGTGACAGGCCCAATTATCAGGAAATACTGGGTTTCATTCGTTCAAATACCTGAGCGATTTACATTTACAATTCTGCACTTGCATAAGCGTATTCATTGTTACAATGAATAATGTCATTTTTAAGTATAAGTTTAAATTCAAACGTTTATTATTAAGTATATAAAATCTATTATTTATATCTTTGTACTACATAAGTAAAATATTTACGTAATTACAAGCTACTTAATGGGAATTCCTTGTTATTTTATACATAAAAAAGCGTATTACAAAATGTTACTATAGAAACGAGATGTCTCAAAAGTTTTGAAAGTATAAGTACTTACGCATAAAGCTCATGATTTCCCCAGAGAAGCGTCAATTCTCTAGTTAAATTATCTCGAATAAACATTCCATAATGAGATATATTTTTCAGCCGTTTAAGTTACTTAAACCTTTTTATATCCCTTAATTTATAATACTGATATTTCCGGTTGATCACCAAATCTTTGTTTAAAATTAATTAATATGACGTATTTCTCTAAGTATATTATAATGTAAAAAATTTCAAAAAGTTATTATAATTTATCTATTTGCATTAATGTACGTATATCAGGCGTAGTGGTCACAGCAACTGGCTGATGCGCTAACGGTCGCGGGTTCGATCTCCGCACTTGACAAATATTTGTATAGGCTAAACAGATGTTTGTCATTGTCTGGGCGTTTGTGCTTGTGTATTGTGTGTGTTTCCGGATCCCCGACACAGGATTCACATCCTACTGGGGGCCGTTGAGTGTGAGACGTTTATTGTTGTTATTATCATTTACCTATTTATGTATTACTAACATAGTATAATATAAGCATATATGTAGGTACCGACTAATTAATAAAATTTTAATATTAATGATTAAAACTATAATGTGAATAAAATTACAGTAGTAGACCAGTTTTAATATATAGACTAAATATAATATTAAATAAATACATAAATTTTCTTCAAAAAATAAATGGATATAATGATATTTTAATCTAAGTATAAAAGTTTGTAACTTGATTATTCATGATCTATATTCACTTAAAATTATTTTTACTAAATATATTCTTATAATAAAATTGTAACAGTCAAATTCTGTACATTGAGGACAATTTGAAAAAAAATTGGAAAACTTTATAATCGATACTGAATTTTTTATTTTTTTATTTTGTTTATCTGTAAGTCAGCATTAGTTAATTCTAGTTTTAACAAAGGCATTTAGTAAGAACTAGTTCTAACTAGGAAAAACGCGTTCTATTTAAAAACGGGTTTTAACTCTACTATTCTCAGGAAATTAATGTTTAGTTGAAGCAGCAAGAATCTATAAATATTTAGGGTATACTAAACAAGTATTTCTTTGTTTTGGATAAAATAAACAAGCAAAATATCTACTAAATATCCCCCTCTTGCAGATACGTAGCTGTTAGTTGCTGCTCAAACTACGACGCTTCTTTTTCTTAACTAAAAGAAGCTTATAACTTAAAGTAGTGCATACTGATATTTTTAAAGTAAATTTTATAAAAAGTTTCGAAATTATTTTATACTTTCTTCAGAACATGTCATAGCTGAGAAGCTGGCGAATGTCGGTTAAAAAGTTATTTTTACATTGTATTCATTTAAATATTTTGGTATTACTTACAATTCTTATGACGATGCGTCGGTGCAATGGACGTACTCGTAGCAACTGGCTGATGCGCTAGTGATCGCAGGCTGGATACCCGAACATGACAAATTTTTGTTTAGGTTATACAGAGGCTTTTCGTGGCGTTGCGTTTTGTGGGTGTTTCCGTATCCCCCGATAAGATTCATATTCTACTGTGGGCCGTTTATTATTTTTATCATTTCTTTTAAATAACATGAAGTATATTTACATTCATAAATTCGCATAAGTATCTTTGTATTATAATACAATTAAAAAATTGTAAAACTAAAGGTGTTTATGAATTCTTTTATTTAGTAACTTTTGAAAGAATATTACCTAATAAGCCAATGTTATATGAATTCGGCGAAGCATAGATGAAGTAAGTACGCACACTATTACATGTGCATGGTACGGCAGATGCGGCCAGTCGCTCACCACAAACATGTCAGGCGAAGCGTTGTGTTCATGTCACCGCGCCGTCGTAGCTCGCTTAAAATATATATCTTGATTCAATGTTGTATCTGCTAATAGTCTCCTTGTCTGTATTTATTTATTTTATATTTTGTCTGTCTAATTAATATTGATATATGACATCGAGCTGAACCCGCAGATGTAACTCTATAGAAATATCTACCGTAAATTGTAATATCTGTTAAAATTATTTGGAAAAGGTACGCCCTTTGTTAGTAAAGTATTACGATGTGATAAATAAAAATATTGAGATATTAAGAAAACTTGGTGAAATTATAACTTTGAATTGTATATAAGTATCAAATTTATTATTATTTAAATACACACTGCTAGAACATGCAAACTTTTTTAACTGCATCAGAGCTAAACTCTATAATCTTAAAAACAATATACGGCACAATATCTTTATTTGCTACGACAAGGATTTTCCTCAATACCTAAGAAACGGCTCAATGAGTTAGTTAACATATTATTTAGTCCTAATTCATCATTCAGCTTCACGGAGAATACCGAGGTTTCAAAGGGGTGGTTAAATTGTAAAATTACTATAAATTTGGGGTCAAAACAGGCATCACCAATATAACTGTTCAAAATAAGTTTCCTTTAGAATTGTAAACATAAAGTGATGATTTTTAAGACGGAATATTTTTCTCAATTGCTCAACGCTTTGCAAACAAAAGAAAACACCACACACTTTGTTTTCTCGTCATGTAATACTAAATTATTGATGAAAATAAAACTTATGTTAGGGATAATCAAATGATAGCATAGACATCTTTAAAAAAATCATTAGATAACTATACAATATCATAAATACTTTAAACATAAATTCAAAGATCGTTTTTTGTAAATTATGAATTGAGGAAGACCAAGAATTGTTCCCTTTTTAAAACCATTTTTGGAATAGATCCAGAAATATTCATTATAGAAATATAAAAAATTATTTCACTGAGGTACAAACTAAAGACATTGCATTAAATACAGTTTTTAATCTTATATGAACTCGTTGTTTATTCGAAAAAAACAATTCATATTCATAAATTATAAATTCCAAGTACTTTATGTGATTTTTCCAAAGCATCAGAGTATAAATATTTAAGGAGTGCTGCTTTTGCATGAAAAAATTCATCACCATCAGAAACTGGTGGTGAAGTAGTAAATCTCTCAGAGAAACCAATGGAGAAAATTTGTCAGCAAAGTCGTTAATCCATTAATAGCCATAGAATAGATATTGGAGAACGAGAAGGAGGAGGTATTTTAGAGACAATATAATAGTGGAATCACTACACTCGTACATGACATCACACTATTCGTGAAGAAGAGCGGGGAATCAGCACAAATCCAACTAGAGTTTTTTTTTCATAACAAATGCTTAAAAAAAGCGTCTACTTTCTGATATCTTTCTGAATATCAATTTTTTTAGACATTTCAAAGTAAGACTTTTTTTAACCTTTGTTCATTAATTAATTCATTACTTTTACCAAAAGCTGGAAAGCATTTGCGCTTCTCAGGGAAACGGATTATTTCCAACATACTCGTATTCTGGTTATTATTTACCAGATCATAATAATTATTACTGTTTTTTCATCTTTCGTTAATTCATTGAATTGTAATTTACAACAATAATATTTGCACAATTTAATAATTAAGTGTTTTGTATTGTCAAATTTCATTATTAAAACCGCTACAAATACTCGATGCAAGTTGTTAAATACTCATTTCATTAAAAAATAAAAACTACTAACATAAAGTTATGAAATAGTATTCGAGTTGCAAATAAACATTGACTTGGCCCAGTTAAAATTAGTGCAGACTCGACTATTTGTAAAGTATTTATGTAAGTGAATATCCAATACAAACAAGATCACTACTTCCTGTTTGAGAGCACTGCTGACTTTCGTGTATTAATTAATATGATGTTTTGTATAATTGTACAAAGTGATGCACCTTAAATTTGGATTAAATACAAAGAGGTAAATAAAATATTATTTAAGAAATGAAAAATTATTTTAAAATATTTTATTTTATAAATATTTTCAAACTAATATTTTAAGATATTTACAGTACATTATCTAACGTTTTAAGTCCGCAGTGTTTAAATTAAAATTGTATTCGTAAGGCTATTTCATATATTTTTAGTTTTACAAATTTAATTGTTTCGTTATAAATTATAATATGCTCTGATCCTGGCAAATCCGCAAGGGAGCCATTTCAAGAATAAGAATAAGAAGAATAATATGATTAAAATTGTACGTAATTTAAGCTTACCTACATAAATTTTATGTCCCTTCCTACTCAAAACATCTCATAAATATTTTGTGGATAACAAAACTCTAGGTTAAACTATCAAGTCGTTAATGTAATAGAGACCTTGCTGTTTTTACCTCACCCTAAAGTTAGTTTACAACTTCAAAGAAACTACGATCCTTCCAAGTTGATACTGTTTGAATAGTTTAACTTGTCTTTTTCCATTAAGTAAACAAGTTTACAATCTTCTTCTTAGCTTTAAGGGGATATTTATTTAATTTTAAATATAAGTTGAGAACCAGAACTGTATAAAAATATACATAGGTGTAAATTATTAAAAATACTATTTTTAAGTGAGTCAATAGTCTATAGTTTTCTGAGAATATTTTATTTACATTCTAATATAATGTGGAACATGTATAAAATTTTAAAACATTATTATAAATAAAAAAATAATTTAATTGTTTATTGTTACTTATAGCGTATTATTCTCAGGATTACCAACTTTGGTTTAAATTTATATATATATATATATATATATATATATATATATATATATATATATATATATATATATATATATATATAATATAAAAACGCAATAATATATATATATATATATATATATATATATATATATTATTGCGTTTCTTGTTGACCGAAATCCGAAACTTACTCAGAAAGAATAATTTACACTCTACGGGTTTTAAATTAATTTGGACATTTTTGAACAAGACGATAATTAAAAATATTTAACATATTATAAATCTCAAATATTATAACAAGCTCTAATAAAAATCCATTAAGAAATATGATGGAAGTTACAGTGTTTTCAAAGTTCTAGAATCTAGATCCATCATTTATATGTATAAGGTTTTCAGTTTCAGAGAGTTTAGTTATTTTATCAGGAATATATATTGGTATTGTATAAGAGGAATTAAAGTTAATAGGTTTAAAATGAATTGAGTGTTTATTTATGAATATAATTAATTTAAAAAATCAAAAAACCCGACTGCGTAAAATACTCTTATTATAAACTAAAAAGAATAAAACAATTTACTAGCTTTCATTTGATACCCATATTGCTACAGTAAGAAAAAAAAATTCAACCCCCCTCCCTCTTTCCGCCCTTTGCGGGCGCCATTTTAAAAAAAATTATATAGCATATGTCACTACTACAATTTAGACAAATCCAACAACACCTCATATGTCAAAAACCGTCCAGCCGTTTGGGCTGTAGGGCGTGCCAAAGAAATTGACATACATACATACATACAAACATACATACATACATACATACACTCGAAAAACATAACCCTTCTTCAGTCGCAGTCGGGTAAAAATTAAAAAAAAAACTTAATTTACTACGAACAATATTAATTGTGTCAAATAAACTAGATACCTACAATATGTATATAAGTATTGTACCTACCGTACTCAATTTTTTTAGCAGAAGCTAAGAAATTATCATTGAAGAATAGAAAAATCGATTCGAAATATTAAAATTTTATTTGCAAATTATAAAATACGCTTAAATTCTTCTTTTTTGTGTAACAAAAAAATATTTACTTTGTCTATCTCACATTCTCATTTCTAGCTATCAAAATATTAATTTTCTTACTTGGAATGTTTAATACAAAAAGGTTAATATTTAGGTCCATACACATTTTTTATTTAAAGAAGCTCCGCAAATTAAATACTTGCTGGCGACTTGCTGGCGACCTTATGCCCTCAATGGCACGCGGGGTTAGAGTCAAAATGAAAATAATTATTAAGAATGTCAAAGGTTTATACTTAGCTTGATTTTGAACAAATATGTTTACCTAGCGGATACACGCAAGTAAATATAAATTAAATAATTATACATATAATAATAAATATTACAACAACAAACTACATAATATAATTTATTATAAAAGTATTTAAATGTATATAAAATTAACATAATTATTTTAGAATCTCATTTATAAAAAATTTCTTAATATAGTGCAGCTGATAAAGTATGAAAGAGTAAACAACTCTAAACAAATATAAGAGAAAACTTACAATGCTGTGTAACATTGTTAAGGATATGTTAACTATTTATGACAAAAGTTCCATTAACGGCGTCAATGCATGGATCGGGTTTTCGTATTCGACTTAGGTTTAACTTTTAAGAATTTTATTCTAATAAAAAACATAAGTTTTATTTACAATGTGATACAAAAAACAGGTAATAGTAAAATGTTTACAATGCACTTATCCAATTTCTTAACATAGTCCGTAGACGTTGTTTCAGTTTATTTTTAAAATGTAGTAATGCTGTAGCAGTTCTTTATATGATTAGGCAAATTGTTGTAAAGCAGGACGGAGTCCTGTCAAACATTATCTTCTTCGTCTTCTTTCCATAATCCGTTCGTACAGAAGGCAATTCAATTTTATCTTTGTTTCTTAAGATATGTTTAATTACTGTTTTATTTAATTTCATATTCGATTTAATGGAATTAGTTGTGATTTTTCTTATATGGATGCAGGTGTAATATGTATACGAGTATAACTGATGTATTTTTAATAATTTGTTTTTTTTTTTAATTTATTTATGTATTATTATTATTTTTTGTATTATTGTGTGTGCAAGGTAAGGATAGTGAAATAGTAATTTAATAATTCTATATTGAGTACTTTGTAACGGGATTAAGTTTGTTGGAGCAGCCAATGCCGATACTTTTATTAAATATTCTAAATGCGATTTTACTAGACATAATTGGATGGACATTCTTTGAAATACAATTTGTCCTCCGATTCCCAAATTACAGCAAATATTAATATTCGGATAAATATTTGCATCTCATCTGAGTGTTTGAGTGTGAGTGTTGTGAGTCAGTTGAGTTCGTGAGGCCGTAGGCCCGGTTGTGATACTAAACACATTATAACGATCGTTACTCTTGACAAGGAAATTATTCGGCAGCCGGCAGTAAAGCAGCGTGACAGATTAAGATCTAATCATTCTCCTGTATAGGAGAAGAGATCTGTGCACAGCAATAGGCGGCTGACAGAATGTTTCATTAAGTATTCATAATAAATTCAATGCTACACGTAACGCGATTGGTTTATAAATGAACAAAAGAAAGCTCCGTCAAAAGATAAATCTAATAACCACAATAATACGATTTCATCACTTTAATCCGACCCTTTAATGCGAAATCCTAATAAAAGAGCTTCGTTACATTATTCTCAGGAAAAGTCATTTTAGTTGGCAATATAGTGAATGTCTTTATCTGATTTTGTTAAACTTATCTGAAATCCCACAATTGGCTTTCAGTACAGGATAATATTTGAAATAATAGTAAAAATTGTATATATGTCAGTAGAATCGACATACTCTGTAGGGTCACTAATTGGATGAGATATACCAATTGTATTGGTTGTGTAACTGAAACGTTTTTAGCTAGTAATATGTAATAGTTAACTTAGGGGAATTAATGGAAATGATCCTAAATGTCGACAATTCGAATGTTACTTGTTTGAAAAGCCCATCCCTAAACAACAAATGCATATTAAAATTTACTTTACAAAAAAAAAAAAAAACAAGTTTTTCTTTGTGATTTTGGCTTTGTTAGAAATAGGAAAATAATAAAAAGAGGTATTCCATATAACATAAATATATTCATTTCAATTACTGAAATAAGATATTTATTAATTGACACCAATATACATATATTGGGTTGGCACAAAAGTAATGAGACACTTTAAAAAATATATACATTTTCTGTTTCAAGTTAATTGCCTTCGATAAGATTCTAGAATGTTGTAAAACATTCTAGGTACTTCTGATGTGGGCGTATATGAAGCCGCTCTCGCGATTGGTTTAGTTAATTTGAAGAAAAATGAACAAGCGGCAAGTTTGAACACTATACTTATACGAGTACTTGTTAGGCCACAGTGATTGGGCTGCGGCTGACAATATCAACATGGTATTGGGCACTGGAAGTACAAGCCATGAGACGGTGTCCCGATGGTTTGACCGTTTTAAATCAGGAGACAGGAGTCTTGAAAGTCAGGCACGCTCAGGAAGACCACTCGCAGTGAATGATGACGATTTACGTCACGAACTGCAATTAAATCCGGATGCTACCACTCGTGAATTAGCGGAAGCACTGAAATGCAGTTACCACGCCGTGGAATACCGTCTGCATGAGCTTGGGTATCGAAAAGTTTTGGCTCGGCAGGTATCGCACATACTTACAGACACCAGTCGTGCAGTCCGTGTCGCTATCTGTCAATCACTTTTGCTGCGACCCCGACGTAAAGAGTTTTTGTCTGATCTGGTTACTGTAGATGAATCATGGATTCATTACGATAACGATACACGTCGTGATTTTTGGCTGCCTCGAGGAGAAACGTCACCAACTCAACCGAAGCTGAGTCAAAAGAATCGCTTAAAAGTTCTGCTTTGCTGTTTCTGGGACTTGTAAGGCATACTGTTTTTGAATTTCAACCACTAGGTGAACCTCATGATCGATCAGTAATTCAAGTACATGTTTTTAAGTAAAAAACAAAGCTGATATATTTTTATATATTTTTTTTATTTTTATATTTATACAACTCTAAGTTTTGTTTTACCATCTAATATAGCCTCTAAATCTCAATATAACAGGATAATGTTTCCTAAATAGATAAACAGGAAGTGAACATTTTATTTCTTTCATTAGGACCAAAAGCGCTGTAACGAGGTTTGCTCGCAAATAGCGCCACGTGTGTCGCTAATGGAATGACCGCTTTATATACGTACGTGTGATTTTACACCAAACCGCATCATTTTTTATTTTTCGACTAACGCTTACTCAAAAATCGAAATAAAATTTATAATGAATATAACAATAGAATCTTTTAACATTTTTAATATTGTAAATGTGGACGTAACTCTGCCTGTTGAAAACCACGGCTATGTAAAAAATATATGTTATGTAAAAAACGGATGGCTTTGTTTACTATAAACTAATTTTTCTTAAGATAAGGATGTAATTCTTTATTGAATATAGTTCTGGTTAAGTGATGCGAGAGGTTTTCTTAATTGGCGAATGATTGCCGCTCGGGGAAGATATTTATACAAATATTCGTTTCTGGTCTAGATAGCTTAAGAGCCCACGACACTAAACTTATGGTTTAGTGTCGTGGGCTCTTCTGCTAAGATGTATGCCCTGTGGCTTGCCATATAAATGCATTCTCTTTGTATTGTCTTTTAAAGATAAATAAATAACATTTACAACATCACACGGCAACTCAGCATAACGGACTAGTAGCTATAAATATCAGTGCAGGTGAAACTGCAACCGTAATAGTTAATAATAACCAAGTCAGACGGACGGAGCAAGTATAACGTCAGGCAAGAGATCCTAGGAATACATATAAGATGGCCACCTACAGTTCACATGTAACTAAACTTTACATACATATTTCAATATTGATATACGGAACATAGGTCTTTGATACTATGCACAGAAGCAAGAAAAGTAGGAAGAGCTACATAAGAAATTTTTCTTAAGCCGACACAATCATCTCTAATTGGTACAGTAGCTTGAGTACAGGAATTTTCGTCAAAAGAAAAATTAGAAAATTTTCTGAAGAACATTTTAAAGTGACTTTAATTTCTTTATTATTTATATGTATGTATAATATAAATATTATCTATAAATATATATATGTATATATGTGTATATATTTCGTATGTGTATGTACGTGTGTATCTGTATGTTTATATATTATATTACATTTTTACACCACTTACCTCTTTCAACTCTACAATTCTCTACCCCTAAGGTTGTCTGGCAGAAATCGCTAATAAACTATAAGATCGCTCATTTTCTTTTTCCTGATATTTATTGCATTTAATTCGTGCTATCTTTTTATAAGTGGTGCTCAATAAAGTGTATATAATTAAATAAATAAATTATAATGCCATGCAAAAAACAATGCAGACACAACTCCGTACCAATTATACCCAACGAACAAAAGATGATTTGATCAAATACTTGTAGTATAGACGAAATCTCAATTTAATATATATGAATAAAGTATAAAGTAAAAATAACCAAAACTACGTGGGTGATGCTGTAGGCAGTGGCTAATTCACACATATATTATAAACTTTATTTGTTTGTAAGTGATAAATCCTGAAGCTCCTACACCGATTTTCATAATTATTTTACGACTTGAAAGTTACATTAACGAAAAATAACATAGGCTATATTATGTATATATGCAGAAATGGAAAAAAACTCTCGTAGTTGAAGCCGTGATCGTGGTGGCTATGTAATAATAAACAATATCAAAATGAATAATGTTTTAAAAGAGATATAATATGCTATTTCAAATACGGTATTTATTATAAACTGCACTGAATTTATTTAAATTTAACTATGAAGAAAAAACACCAAAAATACTCGGATTTTACTTTCTGATAATACAAAACTTAACTGAGTAAAGTCACGACAGAAACTAATCGATCTTAACGCCTAAGCATTTGTACTTGAAATTGATTGATTACTTAAAGAAACTTCAACATTCAATATAGAATTAAATAAAGTTATAAACAACTTTTTATTAATCTTTAATAATTATACTATTAATAATAAAAAGATTTAAGAATTAAGCTGTAGTCCCACTCGGTTTCATCCGCTTTGTCTTTTTTACGTACATAGAAAATGAATTTTGGCAAAATGTGGAATCAAATTAATATGTAAAGATTTTTTGGGAGTGAAAAAAAAAATCTCTAATGATTCTTTAGTGGGGCTTTATTCCACAAAAAAAAAGTGTCAAAATTTTAAATTTCTAACTCCATTAATATTAACTTTATAATAATTCAATAATACGCACCAACTTCTTTATTTATATAATAAGAAATTAAAAAGGAATGGGTAGATATTTATCATAAATGCTTGATAGTAATCGTTAATCTAGGAAGAAAAATAATTTTATATTAAATGTCTCTTGCCCTACTTTGCCCTATCAAGTTACGGTGGCTAGATCAAGAATTACTCCGTAAGTCCGTATAAAAATCTGTTATTTATTAGATCTAGCATATAATACAAAACAGACTGTAGTAATAAATTCATACATTGGCAAAAAAAGAAATGGACTGATTATTCATAATGAAATGACATAGGGAAGTACTACTTTAAAGCAAATACATAAAAAAGTACTTTAAGACAACTTTTTTTTTTATAAAGTTTTAGCATGGGTAAACGTTTAACTATGTTGTGTATAATTTTTTTTTCATGCAGATACGCCACAGACGTTCGGTTTAATTTAAGAAATCGAAACAGTAAAAGTTGATCAAGTTTAATACAATGTTTTTCAAAAAAAAAATGTTTAAATAACAGGTGACAGACATATTACGCATATATTTCTAGTTAAAAATACACTCTAAATAATTATTTATAATACAAACAATAACCTAAGCTTACCTTTTATATAAACTGTACATGGGTCGTTATTGAGGTAAGTTAATTAGCAACAGTTTTACAGATTTCCTGATACAATCATGTAGGTTTCCTCACAATGGTTTAGTTCACTAGATTAATCTCAAACACAAAAGAAATTTTAGTGATAATAATTCGAGATTGCCTACAGCTATATTATGATCTTTTCTCTATCATATCTCGCAGGACATACCATATAACCTGTACATTCGATCATTACATACATTTTCCAGTTAAAAATCGAGTAAGATGAGTTTTTTTTTTATTATTTCAATAAGAAGTTTAAATTTCTATTTTATTTTATACTCAATTCTTTTTATTATTTAATTTTTTTGCTGAAATAGAATACTCAAAAAAATTATCGACTCGATTTATAAAGGTATATTCGATTTTTTATTCATATTTTGTGTATAAAAAGGCACTTTGTAATTTCATTGATATCATAAGAGGTTTCTTTACGATATACAGACGGTAAGGAAACCTTTGATCTCTTTTAAGTTGACGTGGTGGTGCCATTCAAGTAGACCGCCTCCTGTTATGTGAATAAGTCGAAGCTTATAATATATGATAAAAAGGAGTACAAAGCAGCGAGTATTACGTTACAATGTAAGCTTATTATGAACAAACATATTTACATGCTAGAAATTTCTGTTTAATTAAATTGTCTTATTTGCTATATACATCTTTTTTTTAATGTTCTCTAATTAACGTTTTACGAAATGATCCTTTAATTATACTTATGGAAATATGTAAAGCTTATGTACAAAATTCTTCATATTACTGCTTTGTGACTATATGAAGCTGCGGCAACTTAATATACAACAATTAGTTTCTATCGTACGTGTTCTGCTCAATATAGCGTTCGATTAGGTTTTTAACTAAATGAATTGTATTGTACCTGTTCCCTTATTGCTTACATATTACACGTAGTTTGCTTAATGTAGACGATAAACGCTTATCAATAATAACCTTCAATTCAAATAGAATGACATTGTAACATTTATATGCTGTTGGTATCGAAATGAACGTGAATTTACATTGGTAGACAGAGTCTCTCTTAAATACGGGTGTCTTAAAACTTGCCATCTGCAGGTGCCGATACTGATTAACAATCGAAACAGATAACCGAAAAATAGCATATACAAGTAGAACATTTGCGCGAACAATCAATTCACCTGCCCAGGATCTCGTATCTCAGATAAAACTTCTGCATGATAATGATATATAATAGAAATTATGGCTTTTACTTTTTTTTTATTTAGTAAAAGATAACAGTAGTACAACAAATGAATAACAACATAAGTTACTTTTATTTATGGCCCTGGGAATGGTTTGCATAAAGGCATGGCAGAGGGTGTTAAAAGAGCTACACAAATTTCGATGACAATCCCAGTAAGTAGAGCTTGCAACATATATAAAACGTGTTTTGAGAACAAACGATGAACACACAACAGACGAAAAAAAAGTTGCACCGGAATGTTAGACTAAGGCCGCTACCTGGGGGGCGCCAGGGCGCGTCTGGTGCTGGCGCTGGACGTGGCAGCATGCGGCCGCCAGCAACACCCGCCGACCGGCACCACCACCTAGCCAGTCGGTGTATCCACCATCCCCATCAGCTGGCTTGGCGCCGACAGAGTCTCAAGGGACTCAGCATTCGATGCCCGCCATTGGTGGAGTACGCCGCATGCGATGGACACAAAACATGTATAGAAATCTCATACGCGCGTATTATAGGGCTGTAGGAGGGGAAACCGGACAGACTGGCTACCGAGAGGTAATGCACCGCGAGTTCCTGCTGCTTGAACCAAATATTACTGTCACGGAGAACAGAACCTGGCAGATAGAGCTCGGTACATACAGCGAAAGGGCGTATTCAACGCCGTCGAGCTCAAACGGATCCGACGTGAGGCTGCTCCTGAAGTCGAACCCGTATCTATAGAGCATAACGCAGTTGTAACACAACAGGAGAGCGTTCATGGGGAAGTGCCTATGCAATGTGTGTGCCCTTGCTGAAGAAGCAGCCTCCCAAAAAGTAGAGCATATGAGAGGGATTTTGGATGAGGCGAATTCCAAGATTCGGAGCACTCCTCTATAACAGAGACCACGACTCTTCCGTCTTTCCCTCAATGCTGCGACGCGGGGTACCAATGACACAGCTAACAGGCTGCTACCTCCATATTTGGATGGCAGTCTAGGCTTGGACGATACGGGTTCTATTCTCTTTAGTGCAGCTCTGGCAGTACATCGCTTCATTGTAGCCAAAATCCAGGAGCCTGTACGCACTACTAATAAGAGTAGTGACGTACCAGCCATTTTTTTTTTTGACGCTGTGAAATACGTTTACGTATCCCGCCGCCCGAAGGTGACGGGTATGTGGGACTCGCTGACTGCGAAGTCAGAATACCCACTAAAACACAGCGGTGCCCTCGTCGTCGTACAAGGACGCCACGGGATCGCTGGCGCATGCCACCGCGACGCCCCGACGGTTGGCTCGCCTACGCGGGCCGCCTTCGGTCATAGAGCACTCGCGGGCACCGTGAGCGCTCTATCTCCGCTGCTCCAGGGACCGGCGAACGGGGGAAAACTGCGGCAGGTCATGACGACATCGCCGCAGTCTTCTCCGTGACCTGGAGTATGGGAGTGACGTACCAGCCTGGAAGAACATTTTGTTGCCAAAATCGACATATTTATTTCAAGATCGAAATATTCGCGAAACTTTTGCTCGAGCAATTCAAAAAATGCGATAAAGACAACAAATAACAATAACAACCATTATAAATAATAAAAAACCACTTTATTACATTGAAATATTTAATCTTGCAACTGAAAAAACAACGTGGCACGTTCCTTGCACTGACACTGAGATTGTGAAGGACAAGTAGCTGTGCTAGCGTGCTAGCGTAAACCGGTTTTAGGGTGCCGGTCCATTGATGCGGAGCGAAGCGGCGGAGCGGAGAAACCGAGTAATATTAACCAATACGATTGCAGCGCCCTTGCAAAAACTCTCCCCTCAGCTCCAGTGGACAAGGGCTCTGCAATCCTATTGATTAATATTACTCCGTTTCTCCGCACCGCCTTCAATGGACAGGCACCCTTACCGAGCTTTATAACAGGACAGTGAACCTATAATTACACATGATGTAATAAAATTTTATTTTATTTGTCTTATTTAGTTTTTTTGAAAAAAATCCTTTTTTTTAGATTTTAATGTTGGGACTTATTTGATGGTTTTGAAATACTCCTATAAACTAGTATTACGGGAGTTATCAATTATTGTTGTATTATCATCCCCATTCTGTATATATTCCGTCTTTTTATTTAAACTTTTCCAATATACTGTTAAACTGTTAATTATTAATCCAATGAATTTATGCCATTTAAAACGTATAAAATAATATCTAATTTTACAAACCGTCTGTGAGTCGTCGTCACAACTTACTACTCAAACTAACCACGTCAATACTCAAAGGTTAATATACGAGCTCCATAAATTCTTAAGTATGTTGAAAGTTTCTTTCTCTTTTAGGACGTTTCGTGTACCGTCTTATATATTTTAAACGCTTTTCTCCAATCTAAGTGAGATTACGTAACGAGCGGTCGAGCCGATTACTACAAATCAGGCAGTGACAAGCGATAAATACATTTTAATTACAAATTAATTAATTTGGCAAAGTTCCACTTAAAGTTTATGCGGAAAATAAGGTTGTAAATAAGTTGCGTTAGTTTGTCACTTCGATAATGAAGTTTATAAGTCGATGTCTATCATTATCTGTACTTGCGTGGTACTTGCTTAATTAGTCGAAGACTATGTAATATTACTTTTATAGCCATAATACATCAGAAACTATGAAATTAAAATAACCGCGCTATCACATCAATAACTTACTAAAATCATCTGTTGTTAGTAGTACTATTACTAAATTATATATTGTTGGAAATATTAAATAATAGGATTCTGTTGAAATAGGTGGTAACGAAACCTTATTAACTAGTCTTCTTTAATCCATTCTCATTCCTCCGCAATTATCTCTGGAATTTTATGGATAGAAAACATAATTTTTCACATCATATACATATATACTCTTGCTGCAATAACAACAAAAATTTATTTTATTTTTATTTTATTTTATTTATTAAAAAAAAACATAAACATATACTTACCAAATAAATTAAAACATATAGGTATAGTATATTATACATACAATCAACGTGTTTTTCGTATTTTCGTGGTTTTAAAAGCTCGCTTATAAAGAGATGGATACGATTCCATACATTCTTGGGCCAAAATGTAATGAAATGAAAATGGTATCAATTAATGCATTTAGGCTTATGGATCCCTCGCTGAAAATACTCCATATTTTGGCTATCTGAGAGCGGAGTTATTAGAAGTTTTGTAAAAATGAGGTTATATTACAATGTCTATTAAAAAAACCCGATCACTAAGTTCTTAAAACACTAATGTTTATTATATTTAGTGAAGAATGTTTGAAAACTCTTTACAAATATCAATAACTTGTAATACCTGCGTCACTGTTTCCCGATGCGTACAACCTAGGGATTTTTAAGGCAAGAGTGAACAGGCATTATTTGAGTTTGCGTGCTTCACCTTAGACCTCATCATTGTTTACCATCAGACAAGATTGAGGTCAAACGCACTCAAATTTCCAATAAAAAAAAAAAAAAAAAAAAAACACTAATAAATATCGTTTAGAATATTAAAAAAAAAAAAAACTTTAAATGTATTTCATACTTTATTCTTCTTCTATTATTATTAAAATGTCATTTAGGAAATGTAGGTAAAAAATAAATGGCTAGTATCAATGTCAGTCAGTTGTTAAAGCTGTCACTAAAAATATGATTTATTTTAAATCAATAGAAAATCGATATTATTATCAAATATTAAATGATATTTTCGGTATTAATGTAACTTTATTCAAATGAACTTTATTGTTTACAACTTCAATTGTGCATCTAAATACTTCAAGTTAATAAACTAGTGGAAACCTTTCTTTTTTTAATTTTGTGATCGATTTAAGTTGAATCGATACCCAAACTTAATTTAAAATTAATTTGATAAAACAATTTTTCTCATCGCTTCCAGATTCAGAATTAACCTGATTTTTTATATTTTAAGATAAAAAATATGACCAATTTTTTAAACCATTTCTCTACTTATTACATTTTGGCTCAAAAGTCCCCATCTCACTTGTTTTATTAAATATTTATGATATTACGGAACCTTTTATGTGCAAGTCCGTCTCGCGCACGGGTGGATTTTATCTATACAAAATATAGTAAAATAATTTAAAAATTTTAAATTTCACATACCGTCTGTAATAGTCCATACATTTTTGACAAATAATTTTGTAGGGATCTAAAACACTAAATATGTACATTTCTATGATTCTTAGAATTGTCTGTCTGTCTGTTTGTACACGCATCACAGTTAAAGTATAATTAGAAGTTTCCAGTATAAATACTATAAGCGAGCTGCACCTGCGAATTCGATCGCGATTATACATTTTGACTTTCACTCACTTTCCTAAGAGAACAAAAATGTCTGTCTAGATACAATTGTCTGTCTGTCTTTCAAAGTATAAAGTACATTTCTAAAAATGCATAAAAATTGTGGTTCTTAAGGTAACATTTAGTATTTATTTCAACAAAATCACATCATCTACCAAAAGTTATTGTAATTTAAATTACGGCATTAGAAAAGGATAGGTGATTTAAGGTATTTAAAGTTAGTGCAAAAATGATAATTAACGTGTGCTGAATAATATTTTATAGTATTTAGTTAAGTACTAATAATAATTAATATTTATATTTAAAATTCAATTAACAAAAAAAGTCAAATATCTATATGTTGTGTGACACTTTATAATAGATGACGCTGATGGCGATTTCTGAATACCATTCCCCAATCAAAATCAAACTCGCAGTCACACAACTACATATTAAAGTAAAACTTATGAGCGGGCGACGCCGCGGGCACAGCTTACAGGGTTTAAAATTTTATATTCCTAACAAAATTAAGACACACAAGTGACCGTCAAAAATCTCATTAAATCCATAAAAAGTCTTAATTATACAATGATAAATATTTAGAAAAAGCGAAATATAACAGGGACTTTATGAAAGCAACAGAAGCCACAACAATTATATTCTTTAAAAATTTTGTCTTTCAGTATGTTTGTTTAGGCACTACACAAAATATGCTGTACGAAATTGGATACTGTTACGTTATATAGTTGTGATGCCGTCAGTTTTACTAATATTCTGGTGACGGTTTCATCTTGATACACCATCTAAAAGTGGAGTTATTACTCCATAGACAATTATAATGAAATTGTACTTACATTTTTTTTAAAATAATTATAGAGACTAAAAGCTCTGTTTACAAAAAAAAGTTGTCTTGTTTTGGTCTTAATGTTCCTCTAGAAGTCTAGAGTATCAAGTCTTTCTCTTACATAATATCTACATAAGTAGTACGAACATCTACCGATATTTGTCAAATGGGATATATTTTTTTGTATTAAGGTCAGTTTGTTTTTACATGCAAAAAAAGAAAAGAATTATTTAGTTACGAATAATAATAGAAATTTGTGGATCAAATCAGTGCTAGGATCGCTGAGTTTTCATGTTTTTAATTTAAAACCATCTCAAACTACACGATTAAATGTAACATCGTGAGATATACGTGCCGAAAAAAATTCTAATACAGGTATTTACGAGTCTCTATTTATAGTAAAGTAGCATGGCAGGCTAAAATTTAATCTTATCCTTTATCTGTCTATTGTTTCCAATAATATAAAAAGCCTTTTTGAAACACTTACAGTCTATTAAGTTGTCAATTAGTAACATCAACTCATATCCAGACGACGTATAAAAATACTTCTTAATAAACCAGGAGCCACCATATAAGTGTAAATTACTTTATTTGGTTTCTTTGCTCCTCCCGCACTCGGGAGTTATGATGCAGTGCGGATGCTGCATTTGCATAAAAGCTTCCATTATCCACCGCTTCGACCAAATAAAAATCAATAGCTGCTGAGCTTATGTATAGCTCAGACTCTACGCCCACCATCATTATCGCCTTACACTAAGCGACATCTATATAATATATTATACAAAATATAGTAATATTTATCTTTTAATAGAAATATATAATATTTCAATAATTTATGAAAAACGTTTTATTTAAAATGTACAAAACTTGTCGGTATATAAGGATACTTTAAATATTTCAAGAAATTCTGTAATGTTTTAGAGCCTCGGGTCTGATCCAATTAGTGGCTAAAAATTTTCAGTAGCACTATAGAAAAATATAATTTAACGTGAGTTAGGTACTAACTTAAATGATCTACAATTATTTTTGCAGCAAATTAAAACATGAAATGAGGCAAGAGTTGTACACGGATAGCAAATGCATATTTTAAAAATGTTTTTTTTTTTTAACAAAATCATGATTATATTTGCACCATTTCGAACACATAAAAATTTGAAATATGATAAACAAGTCCATATTGTGTAGTTTTCATAATGCGTCACTGTAAAAAAGACAATCTATACTGTACAATTTTAAAATACATTCATTTTATAGACAATCGAATAGTTAATACACAATGTTCGGTTCACATTTGGCGTATATTGTGTGGTACAATTAGCGAGAGGCTAGATCGGGCGGTTCGAGGCCACCTGCGCCACTACGAAGGCAGCACTAACTCAGCTATCTGAGAACCTACCGACATTAAATGTATTCTTAAAGTGGGCCACGGAAACAGAGGAATACAAAAAGCTAAAAAATTCCGCTCATCCGTCCCACGTTCTAATCTTTTGCATATCTTAAGTAGTACTGTGGGAAGCGAGCCAAGTTGACTATGCAAATTACATCTTTAGCAACATGCAACTTTTAGATCCTGTGATAATTATATTTGTAATCACAACTTCTAGTGCTTAAGTGTGCCGAATTCCGGCACATGTCCTACTGTCCTCTTTATTTGTTTCTTTCAAAGACCCTTCCATATATATACATATATTTAAAAAAAACCTTTACATATTCTGAATATTATACGCTTGCTTAAGGGCGTTACAGTCATAGAATCTTGGTTTCCGCTACTGCCGACTGCTGGCTTTTAACTGAATTTTAATCCGATTTTTTATTTGAACCTTCGTTAGAGCTTATTGAATTATACATGTTTTAAATCATGAACCAATTTTGTACTGCATATGTTAAAATAATCGTGTCTTCCGTTTTTATATTATAGTTATTGTGGGTTATATGAATTTATGTATCAACGAATTTGAATCAGATCGAGCAGGTTTTACATAAAGTTTAGCTAGGGAGACATAAGATTTAAGATTATAAGATTTTAATGTGCAAGATTCGGTTCGATTCGGAAGAACGGGTTTAATTTCCGTTCGGGACAGATATAGATATTTTTTTTTTATATCTTTATTTAATAAAAAGGCTTTGTCACTTAGTGAACATGCCAGCCCTATAAGGAGATTCACAAAAAAGGGAAAACTTATTCTAGATCACTTAATCTACTGTCTAAAGCTATATTCACAATTTTATACAGACTTTTTGCTTTTTTAGATAAAGGAGCGGACAAAATACTATTACATAAACCAATGGAACGAAGTTTTATATCGTGGACATTCTCAAACTCCGACCTCTCGACTTCGTTCCGGACACATTCAACCATAATGTGATACACATCTTCTATAATATTACATCGACTACAATTAGGTGAAGATAACTTTTTCATTAAAAAAAGAAAGCTGTTCAGGGGAATATGTCCACTACGAAGTCGTAGGGCTGTCACCACATCGCGTCGTGAAAGATCGCATTTTCCCCTATCAAACCATAATCTTCGACTGGGGTATGGTTGCAGGGTTTTATAACATATGCCTTTAGAAAGAGACCTTTCATCAAAATATTCACTCCACATTTTATAGCAATTTCATTTTATCATGCCAAACAAATCCATGAAAGAGGGTAATATTGTAAAAGGTATTTCAAACGAAGTAGATTGCTTGGCTAACTGGTCGACCTCGGTATTACCACCCAAACCAATATGCGATGGAATCCATTGTAAAACAACTTTTTTGTTTGTATTATTAAGTTTAATAATAGACTTCAAAATAGAGTAGGCTATCGGTGTTCCTCGAATATTCGAGGTACACCGAGCCAAGTGTTGCAGAGCTGATCTAGAATCTGTAAATATTACACAGTTTTCAGCTTCTATTGATTCGATATATGAGATGGCTTCAGCAATCGCTATCAGCTCCACATTCATAATGGATAAATTCTTTGTAACCTGAAGTGTAATGTAATTTCTGGTTTGGGGGTCAAAAAAGGCTGCACCAGCACTTTTTTCCAGTTTAGAACCGTCCGTATAGATACCATACCAATTACCATAGGCATTATGTAAATACTCTGAACAAATTTGATTTAAAATATTAATATTGTAATGACGTTTAGCTTTGTCCAACACTTTGATGAAAGGCCTCACCACATTGGATAAATTAACATTGCATACCCAAGTATCGAGAGAAAAAATATCTATAGCTTCGCTTACATGTAAAGGCACAGATTTAAACTCATCATAGGCCGAAAGCAGTAGCGGTTTTTTCTTACGCCTCCACAAATAATTTTGACAATGTAAATGAAAGTACTGTATGAGATTCACTATATCGTTGTTCGCCAAGGATCTTGATTTTAGCCAAAATTTAGTAGTCAAAAAGTACCTCCGCACATGCAATGGAGGAACTAAGAGTTCACTTTCCATTACATGTATCGGGGTACTTCTCACAAATCCACCTATTAATCTTAAAAATTGATTTTGCATCCTTTGTAATTTATTCAGATGGGTAGAACAACTTGAACCATATAAAAAACTGGCATAATCTATTCTACTGCGAACTAGACTTATATATAAGCGTCTTAAATGTACAGGATGAACGCCCCACAATCTACCGGACAATACTTTAAAAATATTCACATAAGTGGCTATTTTTTGGACAGTCTCGTTGATATGTTTGGACCATCGCAACGACCGATCCAGCCATAGTCTTAAATATTTAACATTATCAATCACCTCTAAAGTCACGTTATCAATCTTAAGTTGGATATGATCCCTAATCATTCCTGATTTAAAAATGCATAATTTACATTTTGTAGGTGAAAGGTCTAAGCCAATATCCCGAAGCATATGATATATTTTAGACAGGCTCGATTGGAGATGGTTCTGAATATCTCTATTATTGTATCCAGAAGTATAGACAACGAAATCATCTGCATATTGCGAAATGAATGTGTTATTAGTACTAATACTACGACAAATGTTCCTCGTGACAATATTAAACAATAAAGGGGACAGGGGGTCTCCTTGAGCTAGGCCTTTTATAGTGCGTCTACATATAACTGAACCGTCTGCTTTTATGATGAGGTTTCTATCCTTTAAAAAGTTCCATAAATAAGTGCATATTCGTGAACCAATGCCGATACTGTCCATCACATTTAATAAGCATGTTATCTCAACATTGTTATAAGCGTTATCAATATCTAGGAAACAAGCAGCTGTTGAATGTTTTTCCAAGAAACCTAATTGTATTTTACAGACTAGAGAAGACAAATTATTAAACGTCGAGTGGCACTTACGAAATCCTGTGGTAAAACTCGATAAGTAATTATTTCTTTCAACGTACCATTCTATTCTATTGAGTAAGATGCTATGAAAAATTTTACAAAGACAAGAGATCATTGATATTGGACGAAGTGATGAAGGATTTTCAGTGCTTCTACCTGGTTTGGGTATGGGGACTATCTTTATAGATCTCCATTGAGAGGGAACAAAACCATTTGATAGAATTTTATTATATAAATGAAGCAACAATATTTTTGCATTGGTCGGTAGATTTTTAATCATGGAATATGTGATATTGTCATCACCTGGACAAGTATCTTTACGCTTAATGCATGTCTCAAGTTCATGCAAACTAATCGGGATTTCAATTTCTGTATTCACGGAATTAAATGACATATCAGGCGGCGTAACATAAGCTGGAGTTAATGTTTTAAGGAGATCGTACGCCCTATCCACAGATACTGCCTTATATGGTATCTTGTACCCTTTCAACCATCGCATCTTAATCCATAAATCTGTAGAAGAACAAGTTTGATCCACACTAGAGCAAAACTCTTTCCAAGCATTATTTTTAGCTTTTCGAATTAAACTTTGTGCAATTCTAGTTTTGTTTTGGAGAGTATCATGATTTTGGGGGATGGGATTACGTCTGAATTTAGACAGGGCCAATCGGCGTTCAGCTACGGCTCGAGAAAGTACTGGTGACCAATATGATTTGGGGGTAAAAGAACTTTTGGATTTGCATTTATTTTGGTATAAGGGATATGTGCTTCTGACGCTATATAAAGATAGTCTACAAAATTATCGTAACATTTTTGCAAGTCCTCAAAAATAATAAAGTTATTGAAAAGATCTTTTAACAATGATGTGTATGATTCCCAATCAGCACTTTTATAATTTTTAAATAAAATCGGCTTAGCTGTCTTTTTAATGTGTGTAGATATTTTAATTATAAAATGATCACTGCCTAGAGATTCATTGAGCACAGACCAATTTAATTTTAAACTAATATCTGATGTAGCTAAAGATAAGTCGGGGGCTGACTGTTGTAAAGTATTATTAACTAATTTAATTCTTGTGTTTTGGCCATCATTCAGGGTAACATATGGATAATCCAGTAACGTATCAAACAACTGAGCAACTCTTTGATTTATATTTGTCGACCAATTGGAATGATGGCTGTTGAAATCACCGAGTATCAGTGTGTTTTTATGAAATTTAGATAACAGTTCATCCCAATCACTTTGTGTTATGTTTATGGATGGTGGGCAGTACAATGAAATAATATTTTTAATATACTCACAATTATCCACCTTAATGCAAATTAGTTCAATGCCAGGATTTCTACAACTCATAGGGATTACATAAGACTTAATAGATTTATGAGAAAAAATCGCTACTCCTCCGTAGCCATCACCTCTGTCCTTTCTATAAATATTATAACCATTCATTCTTAAATTATCCTCTGGTTTCAACCAGGACTCGCAAATGGCGGCAATGTGAATTTTTTCATGTACAAATGTGTTTTCTAAAGACAATAATTTAGGTTTAATACTTTGAGAGTTCCATTGGACTATGTTAAGCTGTAATAAAGAATTATTGCTAGCCATTGAAAAAATCTAGAATATTTGCAAGAATTGGCCAATCAGAAATATTATCTACTAGAACTAAAATTAACCACTCTATAATACATTTTATACTACCGTGAATTTTTTCAGACAAGGAGAAATTTTTAACTAAAATAATTTCTTTAAGTCGTGATAGCAATTCTGAAAAATGTACGTTTCTTATTTTAGTGGTGCCAACCGTAGGTTTGTCGGGCGTTGTACTGTTTTCGTCATCTTCTGATTTGACACTTCCATCGGGGATCGGGATAGTGGTACTAGTGTTTGCTATCGATTTCTTCTTAATCTTCTTTTTTTGACTGGTTTTGACAATTTTGGCGTAAGTAGTTTTATCTAAACTAGGAGATTCCTTTTCGTGTAATATTGTGTCTTCAAATTCATTATAGCAAGTATCAGAGTCAATATGTTCTTGTGTAAATTTAATACCCTCCCGTTGAGGAGCAGGTGATTTAGGAGGGACATATACTGCCAGTGCTTTTTTGTATGTGCAGTTAAAATCAGCCATTAATTGTCTAATAGATTTTTCTTTAATATATGCAGGACAAGAACGATCTAGCGCCATGTGGTGCCCTTTACAGTTTATACACGTAAAAGACTTTGTATCACAGTTTGCATGGTTTTGAGCGCATTTGGGGCAAACTATTTTACTTGAAGGACAGAATTTCACAATGTGACCGAATCTCCAGCATCTAGAGCACTGAGAAACCGGAAAGACATATGGTTCTACTTTGATACGTAAATTTTCAACTAAAACATATGCCGGTAAAAAGGAACCTTTAAAAGACAAACGAACTGACTCACTGTTTGACCACCCTTCTTCATAGACATTCCGACGCTTGAGACGTTTCACAGCTACCAACTGCGCAGCACTAGGGCATGAAATACTTTTAAATATGTCTTCGTCGCTTATTTCTAAGTCGATATTTCTAATCACACCATGAGATTCACGTTTTTCAAAAGCTTTTTGCATTTTCCAACCCCTTGAAATTAGACCTTCACATGATTGTAATTTATTTGCACTATCCTCATTTGCCATATCCACTCTAGCCTTATAAGGACTAATATATTTTAATTTTAAAACATCGATAATGCCATTTTCTTTAAACAACTTGCCCATGGCAAATTATTTTGGTAATTTTTCTTTACAGTAAATATATATTTGTAATAAATTCTCATCTTCTTTAAGCTTCTTCTCCTTTCTTTTTACCACCGACCAATCTTCCCATTCTTCCTCCTGAGTCTCCTCTTCTTCCCTTGGTCTTTTAGTAGTATTGAGATAAACCTTTTCTTTGGAGTTTACCCTTTGTGTAAGTTCAACTAAACTTTCTGGTTCCATCACCTCCGATATCTCATTTTCTTTTAAAGAATTCTTCTGTTCCATGTTATTAAATTCATCGCAGGAATAAGTTACTTCACTATCCATTCAAACGTATGAAAAAAGCGTGCATCATTTATGATAACCGGTTTGTTTTGAATAGACTCGTTGCGTAATGCGCCACAATACTGCACGTAAACAATTAATAAACAATATACCTTATACGCAGCTAGCTCGTACGAGCATTGCAACGACACTGATATAGATATTTGTACAAATATTTGTTTCCGAATTGGGTGTATATCATAGTGGGTATCTACAACATGACTCAAAAAGCGCGTAAAGCCATCGGTCCCTGTTGTTGTTATAAGCACCTGATAGCGATCGTTACTACTCCGTGGAACAGCGTGGCAGATTATGCTTCAACCCTTCTCCTATATGAAGCCTTTTGCCTAGCAGTGGGATATTTCCAGGCTGATTCAGTTCAGTTCTGCTAAATGTCCAAGAAAGATGATTAAAGGTGTTTGAGATAACGTTTGTGATCAAACGGGCAAAGTGGAAAAGTCTACAACACCAACCGACAGACCAGACCGATAAAGAAAAAATAAATTTGCTGCGGGCCGCTCTCAATGATCAATTTATCTCAACATAGCAGATATTATGACTTGACTATTATGATTTGACTTGACTTGTGAAAATGTTGATCTCATCAGGCCTGTTTTTATAGTAATACTAGCTTCCGCCGGCGGCAATATTTTAAAGGACGATGTAATTGTAAGCGCCAGTATTTTAATTTTTCAATTTTTGTCAGACTTTTTTCTCTTCATTTTCAATAAATAGCATTTAAAAAAGTTTTTATTCTAGCAGAAATCCCACAATATTCATAGTTTTTAACTATAGACTGATGAAGTGAATACTCGCTGATTCTAGGTGTAATGTAATATCACGTCCAGACATCACAAACACACAGGTTTCGTGCGAAATGAGTCGCGTGATTAAGTTGACATTAATTAATGGAGTGCTTCGTAGCACTTGTGTTGCTATTACTTTGAGCGATGACAAGATAGTTCACTGACCTTTAATGGATTATAAGACAAGTTCTCTTTACTTCTTTTTATTATTATTATTATTAGTACGGTAAGTATGATTTTGAGACAGTTTTAACTTTATTAATACATTTTATACAGTTGGTGGTTGACGTGTAAATTATTTATTTAAATTAATAACTGTCGCTTACTTTATAGCATTTATTTACACTTATACTAAATTCAAAGAAAATAATAAATTCCAAAAGTAGAAACTGATAGTCACAATTTAAATTTCTTTATTCAAGTAGACTTTAAGAATCTCTCTATAAGAACCTTCGTGTCTTAACGAAAATATAAATATATCGCCTAAATAAATAAATAGAAAAAAAAACATTGAGAATCTTGAATATACGTTCACGTTACTTGATTTAATTTTTCGTATAGGTACCTACCCATTAAAATTAAAAAAATCAAAAAAGCCGACTGCGTAAGATACTCTTATTATAAACTAAAAAGAATAAAACAATTTACCTACTAGCTTTCATTTGATACCCATATTGTTACAGTAAGAAAAAAAATTCAATTTCATTCATTTTTAGTTTATAATAAGAGTATTTTAGTATTTTACACAGTCGGGTTTTTTGATTTTTTTGTTTATTGTATGTCTAAAAGTATTCGAATTCACGAAATCTATTTAGAAAAAATATATAAAACAATTTTATCTGAAGTAGAAAAATTCCAGATTTTTAGTGGTTTACTTTACTTACATTTACCATAGAAGATATAATATGACGAGGTATTTGTTCGGTAGTTTAACGGCGGTGTAAATTCGGAGCTTTGCATTAATCAAAGCGGATGTCGGTAGCAATGCGGTCGCTGCGCTTCTAGGTAACCCTAGTTGCCATGGGCTTCTCGCGTCGCCGCCCTTGCATAAATCCTTTGCACACAACCACTTGCAAACTGACCAACTCGAACTAGGTCATTTGATTCAAGTAATCGACAGTTTACTAACCAGGCACAGAACACAACAGTGTACTATCCAGGAACGGACTAATCTCGTTTACTCTGTACATTTTGCATTACATTTATTTTTCCTATACTGTAACATCATAAAAATTACAAAGTCATGTATGTACTCTGTACCGGGCTCTAGCCGGTGAGAAACAGGACTGTTAGAAAAGCATGATTTTCTAAAGTCGGTACATTCGACTGCTGGCTCAGGCGTCATTCAGAGGTTCTTCAATAAAACATTATTTTGCCGTAGAAATCTTCCACAGGTAGGAGACAGCTTGCAAGCTTCTTTGTTCCGAATAGTCTTGAGGTCAAACGACGAAAGGCTGGTACTATCAAAATTGGCGGCTTTTTTATACTTTTCTATTATTGGCTGGCCAGCGGACCCTTACCTCACCCCGGGCATCTTTTTATTTAAAAAAAATATTTACAAAATTTTTGTGCCTATTTCTGTTGATCATTATTTGTATTTTTTTTAAATACAATTTATGATACAATTTAAAATTACAGAAATACTTTATTATATGGTGAAAAAGGTTAAAGGTACTTAAATAATATGGTATAATATCACTTTTATTAAATTATGTGTTAAATATTCGTGCAATATGCATTTTGAACAATTAATGCAACGATCAAGATATGCTAAGCGAGGCGTGACTAAGCGATGACATGCACCAGCAGCCTGTGTGACGTGTTTGTGGTAAGCGATTACTAAGCTGGACGGCCTATTCATAGTAACCTTGTTGAATTTAAAACTTTCTTTTTTTAAGTTTATCAAAACAGACATGAGCCATTATTATATATGCTACGACGATCGTTTAACATCATAAAGTTTTTATTATCATAGTATTAAAATTCTTAATATCTTTAAATATATTATTTATTATATAATTGCTTCATACCACCGTTCATTGAATATATATACCTACATAATATTATACAATACTTATACATAGCATAGGGGAGATTCGGTTAGCCACGGACACATAAACAAAACTCATATATTTTAAAAAATGAACAAAACAAGATGTTTATTTATTAAATTACCATTAACTAAAACATATATATAGTAATTTAAAATAAGTGAAAATCACATAATTATTTTATTTTAGTTTAAATCAACTTTAACAAACAGTCTTTAATTTTCGACAATTTTTTTTTTTTGGCGGGTAGCCCCGGACATACATATTAGCGATGATCAAGTAGTTCATCAGCTTTGCAAACATCACAATAATAGTAAAGCTGTAAAGAATCAATATCTGCACATGCTTCATGCGCCCAGTCTTTACACTTATGACATTGTATCCAGTCTTCTTCGAATTTTTCACTGCAAATGATGCATTCTGTTCCCTGATCTCTTGACAACTCTTGAATGTTCTATTTTGTTTTCATTTTTTTCTTTGAGGCAGTTGTCCTTTTATTTTTATTCTCTATTGCTTTAGCTTTTTTGATTACAATCTCGTTTTTCTCCACCAAAGCATTTTTAAATGCAGAAGATGTGAGAATCTCACTCTTTTGTGTTCTTCGTGAACGCGTCGTGAGTCGTTTTTTAGATGCATCAGGAAGAGGAGACAATTGTTTTAGCAATTGGTCGCTGTTTGTTGGGTGGGATACAAGACTGGAGAACGACTGCTGGATGCAGCTTTTTGATGACTGGGACGTAGCATCAGTAGTAGTGTGGGATTTGGGATTGTTACTCAAAGCTGGCTCGTGTTCAAAATTGGTCATTGCAGAAGGCCAAAAATCCTGAGCATAAAAAATAAAGATTTTCTCTTCACTCAAAAAGTGTCCGAGGGTACCCGACTAAACTGTGTCCGGTCGTACCCGACCGCCTCGATCTAAAGTTCTACATAAATAAAAAAAATCCAACAATCCTAGCGACATGAAATATCCTACCCTTTTAACTATAACAATAACTACTAAGAATAATTCATAAATGATGATGAAGTATTTACATTCAATGTTCATAAACTGTATTTGAAAAGTAAAAGGCGCGCGAAAAAATCTCGATGAAGAAACAATCAACTGTCACTTGTTGTCCGCTCGGTGATTGCGTCACTACTGCGGCGAATATTCAAGTACGCGGCGTCGCGAACATTTTAAGATGTGCACTATTTATCTATGTGTGCGTGATCATCTAGAACGGAAAGTGGCCGAGGCTACCCGCCGGCCGGGGCTGCCCGACTTTCCCCTATAATAAATTTACACAAACTTATATAGATATTATTTATTATATTATTTCATTATCTTGTTATATAATTAAAAATATTATTAACCCGTGACTTCTCCATAACGAATAAGTTTTACCAGTTAACTAACTAACTTTTGAAACTGATTTATGAGAAAAAAAAATGTCTGGGAACTTCCTGATTTAAATGAAATACAGGCTAAAAGTTTAATCAGACGAAAGAAGGGTCTCCTTCGCAAAATTATAAAAATATGGGCAAAATGTATATTTTTATTATGTATATAGATTTACAACAACAAAAGAAAGAAGTGTTAAATATTAAATTAAATAATAAATATAAATGATATTCTTACTTTACATTCATTCTACGAGTACTCACTATTATTATTTCAAATCTATTAAAACAAAATAACTATAAATTAACAACAAAACAGTGACATATCACTGAATCAAATTTGAACTACACTCTTACATTCTTAGTAAGTCTTCTTTGCATGTTTTCTTTTGTATAGTAAAAGTAATATAAACTAAACAACAAATAGAACTCTTACTTGTTCAGAGTTAGTGAGTGGTACCAAAATGTTTAACAAGGGGATTATAATATACAGCCAGGGTGTGTTTCAAACGAGAGTTTTGAATTTATAGAGCAACTGTATCTTGTGACAAACAACTTTCAAAACCACAGACAGAAACTAGATGTTGACATCGTGTTTCGTAATTATTCAAATTATCATAAGGATCTTGGAAATAAAATATCATTTAAGCTAGCCTATACTTTGAACAATATATATTAATTGTATATACATACACACCATCCATAGTATGTACTTACATTACATTTAAGCACCTCTATTTTTCTATTTATTTGTTATGCTTTCACGTCTAAACTGAACTCTTTCAATATGTTTTGGATAAAATTGGGCTTTAGAAAAATACATAACCATCTATCCGCGGCAATAAAAACTACGACACCATAATAAAACTTACGAGATTGTAAAATGAACCAAATATAAACTATACATATATAGAACACTTTATGTATGTATAAAATACATTCTCAAGTTAGAATTATGAAAATTAATAAATTACAGAAAAAAGTTATATATAGTTTTTAATAGCAAAATAATATAGATAAATTCATGGGTATCAACTAGTGGCTTCAATATATACATAATAAACAAAAATTGAAGTTAGATGGCTGTAATTCCTTTGTTTGAATTTCACGTGGTTATCAATGTAATACCTCTACAAGAATATTTATTTATTTATTTATTAGAATTACCAACAGAAATGACAACAGTAATACAAAGAATATTTACATAAAAAAATAAGAAGAATATGATTGTTTTCTTTTAGAGGTAATCACAACATGCATTTATTGTTTAATATTTAATGGATGATAAGAAAATCAAAAACTGTATAAAATAATATAAATTGTTAAAAAGAAATATAATTATTTGATAATATTATATTTAAACAGTTTAACAATTATATATCAATGAAATTAAAAATGATACCTCTATTAATTAATAAATCAGTTATTATTAAAGAAATCGAATAATTTAAACCTAAAGGTAGGTAAGCTATGGCAAAAAATATCGAGGCCAGAAATTTTCGATGACAGATCGTCATAAGTGCGTGCTAGTGTGGCTAACGGGAAATATTTCCCCAAGCTGGATCTGTGTAAGGAAAAGATTTAATAAGACCTGCGGTTGCCAAGGTAGGTAGTATTAAAATTAAATAATTTTAGTATTGGTGGACAATCGATACTGTTATTGAGTGTTTTAAATAAGAATATCATGCCTGAGATACTTGTACACGATTGTAGTGATGTAATCTTATATTCTAGCAACTGTCTTTCGTAAGAATAATTAGTTTGATTCCTATGCAATATTCTAGTTTAGTTCTAACCAGACTATTATAAAGTTTAATTCTAGTAGATGGTTGTCTGAATTCTCAGGAATTTCTTAATACAAAACCTAATGATTTTGCAGCTGAGGTGATTATACTATCGATATGGTTGGAGAATTTTAATTTGCTGTCTAGTATTGCGCTGTATGTTATTATATTTTCTGATAAATCTAATGAGATGACATTTATATAGTATTGAGAAACATTTAGTTGTCATTACACCACTGAGAAAGACGGTTTATACCTTGTCCAACCGTTTATTATCTTTTTGACAGTTCGACATTAGTTACACCCTTACACATTACTGATTCGATTTGAAATAATAATCGATATTATTTAAAAAGAACTTTCAATCGATTTATTAATATATTTCTAGTTTAAATATTAATTATTCGTTTCTTAATTAGTTTTTAATGCGTGCATAGTTAGCAACCGTCAAAAAATTAAAAAACGAATCAACAGATTTATTGTTCTTTACTCTTGAATTGAATTTAATTTTCAAGATTTCGACTTAATTCCTTGCAAATAATCAATATTGGAGTCATAGATACTATTTTTATTTCCTTTTTTTAAATTAATTTTACAGAAACAATACTTATATGAAGTCAAATTATTTTTATCATATGATCGATTTATCGATCGATATATTTCAAGAACTGTTTTATAGTCTGCAGTTATTTGTTATACACAGGGCCTTCTATAAAGCACGACATTACTGTAGTACATTATTCCGAAAAAAAAAAAACGCTAATTTATAGACGTCAGCTGTCAAAAAGATAATAAACGGTTGGACAAGGTATAGATCTTTTTATAATAAAGCATAAGTTTAATGAAATAAGATGAAAACATTTATAACATATTTGATATAAATTTATATTACAATTTAATATTTCCATGAAAAAAGTAAGAATATATTACTTATTAAATAAATAAAAATTACTCGATAGATACTAACATCGGAGATTAAATAATTAAAATTTAAAAATTAAAAATTATATTGCTTAACTTATTTACCGTTAATTGTAGTACAATCATAATCGAATGATAGCAAGAACTTCTGTAGCGTTTCTCTCTTGAATCACAAGTATCTCGAAGTATCTCGATTGAAAACGGTACAAAGCTATAAGCTAAATGTATTGTTTATATGTATATTTATATAAAAATAATGTATATCAGTTGGCTGTTACCTAAAACACAGGCATTAAGTTGCCTACCTTAGGAACAGACGACCTTGTGTGTGTGTTAAATATATTTATATTATAAAAATTTTCATAACTTTATTATTAGAGTTGATTATCGCTGTTCCCCGGAATCAGTGTCTTGTATCAATATACAAGACACTTATTCCGGGGAACAGCGATATGGTCAATACCAACCATATATTTCTTTTTTCTATTAGTTTCAACAAAATTCAATTTTAATAGAGATCAACAATGTGTACAGTAAATGTATTTTTGTTCTCGGCTCCACAACGACCAATCTTTTCAAAAGGCATTTCATCTGCAGACCTGGCACTGAGACAATATTGTTAATTGTAAAAATATATTTTATTTAGGAACTAAAAGTGTCTTTCGGTATGCTCTGCTTGTATAAATTGTATGATGTTTTAGCTGTCTTATCTGTTTTAAAGTTTATTTACATTTTAAGATAAAGGAGCTTTCTGTTTGTACAATGAAAAGAATTTTATAAATTCGTAGTTCCTAAGTTAGGCATCTTAAAACATTAGAAAACAAAATACTTTTCAGTTTTTTTTACATTGGAATAGATTCGAAAATAAAATTATTTTTATATTAAAACGTTAACGAAATAGGACATAAATTAAATAATAGATACGAGGATGTAAGTCAAAAACCATTCTAAAAAGACCTCGCTTGAAAGTTTGAGTATCATAAAATGAAACTAGAGAGACAAATATTGTGACAGTGTGTATTAATGAAATATGTTCATTGTAAACATGACTCCTCCGTCGCATTTGAAATATTTTTTTCCTAAATTGAACAATTTTCTAATCTGATCAAAACAATGCGTCCAATAATCCACGCGACTATACCCAAATAATTATTCCAATATAAAAAAAAATTGAGTTAAAAGAGATCATTATGTATATATTGATCTGAAAAACTGCATAAAAAGGATCCGATAAATAAAAGCATTGTCGAAGGAACAGATAGCTACATTTATGTAATTATGTAACTTAAAAATGATAGTACAAATTAAGATATACCTAATTAAGATATACCTAATCAATAACTATAATTTTGAAAAATAAAAATCTTACGAAGTAAATTGGGACACTAGTATCTACATCGTATACGTAATCTATACTAACAATAAATCTGTTAAAACCTCAGTTTTATTAATACATTATATATCATGAAGAATATTTTTTAATAGCGCGATTTAATTTCAATCAGCGCCATCTCTTATAAGCTTTTTTTGTACGCGTATCACGTAAAAAGTACAAAACTAATGTAAATAACTTTAATACATAAAAATTATACACAACTCACAGTAACATTTAGTTTTTGTTTCATTGTAATTAAATTTAAAAATAAATATTTAAGAAAATAGAAATAGGTACCTACGCCTACTCGACATAGACGCCATCTGGTCTAACGAATCTTAAAAACTCACAAAACTTTTAAGTTTAACAAAATAATAACTCAAAAATGAGTTATTATTTTGTTAAACTTAAAAGTTTACTAAATATGTCGGATAGGAATAGAAATCGTTTTAATATTTTAGGTAAACATAATTTTCAATTAATATACTATTATGTTAAATTATGTTAAATTTCACTAAATATAAAAACGATATTCGACCATTCTACGATAGATGGCGCAGAATACGTAATATATTTTTTTAAATCGCGCTATCCAAAACTTCGGCAAAAGAATGACACTCGCCAGTATTTAAAGAATTTCTTTTTTGCATTTAGTACCTTAGTGTACTATGGTCTTGGTCGTTATGTGTTTGTTGATTGTACAAAGTTGGATATATATAAAGAAAGTCTTGTTAGTTACACCGTTTATAACTCGAGAACGAGTGGACCGATTTTTATGATTTTTGTGTCGTCGGGAATAATACTTATTAAAATATGATATTCATCAATGAAAAAATGATTAATAAAAAAAATCAGTTCAAATGTTTCATCCGTACGATCTATACATATAATAAATCTGTTAACGAGTCCGTTTTATAATCTTAATATATAAAAGCGAAAGGTCACTCATCACGATATCTCTGGAACTATAAGACCTAGAGACTTGAAATTTGGTAGAAATATTTCTTTTGCCGAGGAGAGGTGAGCTAAGAACGGATTTTACGAATAAAAAGGGGGGCAAAGTTTTTATGGGACAACGTAGTTCCTTGGTCCAATCTACTTCAAATTTTGCATAAAATATTCTTTAACACAATTGATTGAAGACGTGTTTCGTATTTTATCAAAATTCATCCCCTAACGGGGTTAAAAGGGAGTTGCTTTTGCTTCGAAGTTGATTCCACAACTCAATCCGTCTATTATAAAATATTTTCCAGTATCAACGCAGGTGTAGGTGATAAAAAATATGAATTTATAATTTTTAAAATTTTAGTTTAATACCCGTGCAAAGCCGGGGCGGGCCGCTAGTGTTATTAATAAATTTAAAAAAAATGGACGGAACCAATACGTTAGCCATTAATACAATTATGAAACATTTTAATTTACGAAAAGTCACCACAATTTCTGACGTCCGTGAAGCTAGCCTTGACGACCCAGCCCAATCGAATGAAACTTATGTGCGGATTTAGTGCTATTTATGTGCTAATTAGTTGCTCTATTCGCGAATTTGTTGCTCATCCCGGGACCGAAATATTGCTGACAAGGCTAGCTTTTTTTGGAAGCTAGCCTTGTCACCCAGCCCAATCGAATGAAACTTATGTGCGGATTTAGTGCTATTTATGTGCTAATTAGTTGCTCTATTCGCGAATTTGTTGCTCATCCCGGGACCGAAGTATTGCTGACAAGGCTAGCTTTTTTTGGAAGCTAGCCTTGTCACCCAGCCCAATCGAATGAAACTTATGTGTGGATTTAGTGCTATTTATGTGCTAATTAGTTGCTCTATTCGCGAATTTGTTGCTCATCCCGAGACCGAAATATTGCTGACAAGGCTAGCTTTCTTTGGAAGCTAGCCTTGTAACCCAGCCCAATCGAATGAAAATTATGTGCGGATTTAGTGCTATTTATGTGCTAATTAGTTGCTCTATTCGCGAATTTGTTGCTCATCCCGGGACCGAAATATTGCTGGCAAGGCTAGCTTTTTTTTGAAGCTAGCCTTGTCACCCAGCCCAATCGAATGAAACTTATGTGCGGATTTAGTGCTATTTATGTGCTAATTAGTTGCTCTATTCGCGAATTTGTTGCTCATCCCGGGACCGAAATATTGCTGACAAGGCTAGCTTTTTTTGGAAGCTAGCCTTGTCACCCAGCCCAATCGAATGAAACTTATGTGCGGATTTAGTGCTATTTATGTGCTAATTAGTTGCTCTATTCGCGAATTTGTTGCTCATCCCGGGACCGAAATATTGCTGACAAGGCTAGCTTTTTTGGAAGCTAGCCTTGTCACCCAGCCCAATCGACTGAAACTTATGTGCGGATTTAGTGCTATTTATGTGCTAATTAGTTGCTCTAATCGCGAATTTGTTGCTCATCCCGGGACCGAAATATTGCTGACAAGGTTAGCTTTTTTTGGAAGCTAGCCTTGTCACCCAGCCCAATCGAATGAAACTTATGTGCGGATTTAGTGCTATTTATGTGCTAATTAGTTGCTCTATTCGCGAATTTGTTGCTCATCCCGGGACCGAAATATTGCTGACAAGGTTAGCTTTTTTTGGAAGCTAGCCTTGTCACCCAGCCCAATCGAATGAAACTTATGTGCGGATTTAGTGCTATTTATGTGTTAATTAGTTGCTCTATTCGCGAATTTGTTGTTCATCCCGGGACCGAAATATTGCTGACAAGGCCAACTTTTTTTGGAAGCTAGCCTTGTCACCCAGCCCAATCAAATGAAATTTATGTGCGGATTTAGTGCTATTTATGTGCTAATTAGTTGCTCTAATTGCGAATTTGTTGCTCATCCCGGGACCGAAATATTGCTGACAAGGCCAAATTTTTTGGAAGCTAGCCTTGTCATATAATATTTTGCCATTGTAATGTCTAAAAATAATCGTTCCATTAGTTGCTAATTAGTTGCTCAAATGAACAACTGAAATTTTTGCGAAAAAGTGCCGTTGAGAGGAAATTATAAACGCTGAAATGGTCATCTTAATGAACATATATTGTTTAAGTAACTTTAGATGTTCAAACGGTAAATAGAAATGAGTTTTTAATTATTTTTTGTATGAATCATTTTAAAATGTTATGTACAGCTAAACAAAAGTATGCAGCATGCAACGCAGCACTTTCTAAAAAGATAAAAAAGGAACGAAAAAAAAAATTAGTAGTTTTTATTCTGTATTAATCATAACGGTCGTTACGGGATTATCTTGACTGAATAAAAATTTTGACTATTTTGGCAAGTTCTGATTGTCGTCGTTGTTGATTTCGAATAACTTGCTTCTCACACAAATTACGACTAAGAAGGTAAGTAGTAATTTCAGGATTCTCTGGAACATTAAGATCAGCAAATAAAAAATCTTAGGGTTTCGTCTAGCCCATTAGTCCTCAGGAATTAGTTGCTAATTAGTTGCTCCTATTATGATGTAGTCGAGTACTCGATATTGCAACTATTGTACCAAATAATCATTCTAAATGTAACTAACGCATAGAACTTATAAAAAAAATACAATTTGTTTCAGCTCCTAGATTCGTCATAAACTACTTGCTGCCGTTTTGATACTGTATCAACGAACACTCGATATTACAATAAATTAGAGTACCATGGAATCATTCCGGTAGTACCTACAGCACGAAATTCACGAAATAATAAAATCGCACATTTTTTCCAGCTCTTATAGTTCTCAGGAATTTTTCGCTCCTGTTCTAATACAGTTAAGCACTCGATATTGCATCTAGTGTACAAATAAATCATTCTAGATGTATATAAAGTATAAAACTGATAAAATAACAAATCAATACACTTTTTTTCCTGCTCCTATGTTCCTCAGAAATTAGTTGCTAATTAGATCCTCCTGATTGGATACAGTCAAGCACTTGATATTGCAACTAGTGTACCAAGAAATCATTCTAAAAGTATCTAATGCATAGAAGTTATAAAATAAATATAAGTAATACTCTTCTTTTCAGCTCCTAGATTCCTCAGTAATTAGTTGCTGCCGTTTTAATACATTAGATACTTTTAGAATGATTTCTTGGTACACTAGTTGCAATATCGAATGCTTGACTGTATCCAATCAGGAGGATCTAATTAGCAACTAATTTCTGAGGAACATAGGAGCAGGAAAAAAAGTGTATTGATTTGTTATTTTATCAGTTTTATACTTTATATACATCTAGAATTATTTATTTGTACACTAGTTGCAATATCGAGTGCTTAACTGTATTAGAACAGGAGCGAAAAATTCCTGAGAACTATAAGAGCTGGAAAAAATGTGCGATTTTATTATTTCGTGAATTTCGTGCTCTAGGTACTACCGGAATGATTCCATGGTACTCTAATTTATTGTAATATCGAGTGTTCGTTGATACAGTATCAAAACGGCAGCAAGTAGTTTATGACGAATCTAGGAGCTGAAACAAATTGTATTTTTTTTATAAGTTCTATGCGTTAGTTACATTTAGAATGATTATTTGGTACAATAGTTGCAATATCGAGTACTCGACTACATCATAATAGGAGCAACTAATTAGCAACTAATTCCTGAGGACTAATGGGCTAGACGAAACCCTAAGATTTTTTATTTGCTGATCTTAATGTTCCAGAGAATCCTGAAATTACTACTTACCTTCTTAGTCGTAATTTGTGTGAGAAGCAAGTTATTCGAAATCAACAACGACGACAATCAGAACTTGCCAAAATAGTCAAAATTTTTATTCAGTCAAGATAATCCCGTAACGACCGTTATGATTAATACAGAATAAAAACTACTAATTTTTTTTTTCGTTCCTTTTTTATCTTTTTAGAAAGTGCTGCGTTGCATGCTGCATACTTTTGTTTAGCTGTACATAACATTTTAAAATGATTCTTACAAAAAATAATTAAAAACTCATTTCTATTTACCGTTTGAACATCTAAAGTTACTTAAACAATATATGTTCATTAAGATGACCATTTCAGCGTTTATAATTTCCTCTCAACGGCACTTTTTCGCAAAAATTTCAGTTGTTCATTTGAGCAACTAATTAGCAACTAATGGAACGATTATTTTTAGACATTACAATGGCAAAATATTATATGACAAGGCTAGCTTCCAAAAAATTTGGCCTTGTCAGCAATATTTCGGTCCCGGGATGAGCAACAAATTCGCGATTAGAGCAACTAATTGGCACATAAATAGCACTAAATCCGCACATAAATTTCATTCGATTGGGCTGGGTGACAAGGCTAGCTACCAAAAAAAGTTGGCCTTGTCAGCAATATTTCGGTCCCGGGATGAACAACAAATTCGCGAATAGAGCAACTAATTAACACATAAATAGCACTAAATCCGCACATAAGTTTCATTCGATTGGGCTGGGTGACAAGGCTAGCTTCCAAAAAAAGCTAACCTTGTCAGCAATATTTCGGTCCCGGGATGAGCAACAAATTCGCGAATAGAGCAACTAATTAGCACATAAATAGCACTAAATCCGCACATAAGTTTCAGTCGATTGGGCTGGGTGACAAGGCTAGCTTCCAAAAAAGCTAGCCTTGTCAGCAATATTTCGGTCCCGGGATGAGCAACAAATTCGCGAATAGAGCAACTAATTAGCACATAAATAGCACTAAATCCGCACATAAGTTTCATTCGATTGGGCTGGGTGACAAGGCTAGCTTCCAAAAAAAGCTAGCCTTGTCAGCAATATTTCGGTCCCGGGATGAGCAACGAATTCGCGAATAGAGCAACTAATTAGCACATAAATAGCACTAAATCCGCACATAAGTTTCAGTCGATTGGGCTGGGTGACAAGGCTAGCTTCCAAAAAAGCTAGCCTTGTCAGCAATATTTCGGTCCCGGGATGAGCAACAAATTCGCGAATAGAGCAACTAATTAGCACATAAATAGCACTAAATCCGCACATAAGTTTCATTCGATTGGGCTGGGTGACAAGGCTAGCTTCCAAAAAAAGCTAGCCTTGTCAGCAATATTTCGGTCCCGGGATGAGCAACAAATTCGCGAATAGAGCAACTAATTAGCACATAAATAGCACTAAATCCGCACATAAGTTTCATTCGATTGGGCTGGGTGACAAGGCTAGCTTCCAAAAAAAGCTAGCCTTGTCAGCAATATTTCGGTCCCGGGATGAGCAACAAATTCGCGAATAGAGCAACTAATTAGCACATAAATAGCACTAAATCCGCACATAAGTTTCATTCGATTGGGCTGGGTGACAAGGCTAGCTTCAAAAAAAAGCTAGCCTTGCCAGCAATATTTCGGTCCCGGGATGAGCAACAAATTCGCGAATAGAGCAACTAATTAGCACATAAATAGCACTAAATCCGCACATAATTTTCATTCGATTGGGCTGGGTTACAAGGCTAGCTTCCAAAGAAAGCTAGCCTTGTCAGCAATATTTCGGTCTCGGGATGAGCAACAAATTCGCGAATAGAGCAACTAATTAGCACATAAATAGCACTAAATCCACACATAAGTTTCATTCGATTGGGCTGGGTGACAAGGCTAGCTTCCAAAAAAAGCTAGCCTTGTCAGCAATACTTCGGTCCCGGGATGAGCAACAAATTCGCGAATAGAGCAACTAATTAGCACATAAATAGCACTAAATCCGCACATAAGTTTCATTCGATTGGGCTGGGTCGTCAAGGCTAGCTTCAGGGACGTCAATTTCTGGTAGTTTACCTGATGCGTATCACATGTGTCAAATACTATTTTTAAAAGATAACTTTTCCTTTGCGATAAGTAGGTAGGTACAGGATTGGTAAGATAATTTCAAAATACCGTACATGTTGATAAGTATACTTTCAAATATAAATATAAATTATTATGTCAATAAATACTACTATTTCCTGTCACGACTCACAACAGTTTATACATATTTCATAAAAGTCCAAAAATTGCCATTGTCAAAACGGTATAAATAATATAACGACATTTATCACACACATACGTAGGTAACAATTCTCTTTTCTAATTAGTACACATGATTCATGAATATAAATCGTAAGCACAAAATGCTTGCATGTACAACACGCATATTCATTTTTATTATTATTTTATTATTTAATAAAAAACATATTTATTTAGGAATTGTACAATATTATAAATATTTACAATGCAAAACTTAAAAACTCATTATTTACAGACAGTTTTGGTATAAATCATGTCTGCGTGGAATGGTGTCAATAATACTGACAGCATTTCTCCGTCGAATCGCAATTCCAATTATCTTGGCAAAAAACGCACCAGCACTCATATCACAAGTAGAAGCTATGAGACGTGGGGTCAACTCTTTTAAAAAAGTTTTTGAACTGCTATTGCAAGCCAAGTATTTCTGGACTGAAAACGGCAATTTGTAAGTGACGAAATTTGTGTCGTTTAGTTATTTCAGCTTTTTCCGCAGCGGCTCTCACTCTTAAAGCTGTTTAACTCGTAATATTTGATTTTTATTATAATGGTTAATTTTTATACTTTTTCTCACAATGAAAATAGTTAAAAAAAATTAAAAATCAAAAGTTTATTTTTGACACTACTAGTCAAATTTTATACGTCTAGCTTCAATAGTTTAGTCTCGGCGATGATGAATCAGTCAGTCATAATATGAAGTATTTTTAGAATAACCTAAAATTATAAAGTTATAGATAAAATATTGTTATGTTCATATTTTAATAAATGTCTAGAAAGCAAATACATATTAATTAATATATATATTAATAATTAATTTATAATTTATTCTATAGCTTAAAATAATACTAGTTAATACACTATCATTGGTTTTGAAACTCTATTAATACATACATATAATATTTGGGATAAAACAAAATTATAAGTGTTATTTCACACGCATTCGTACCATATACCTAAAGGCATGATTATTCCTTCGCCCATTCATTATTTCATTCAATTTAAATATTCATAAGCTAATTCGCTACAAACGGTACTACATCAATAAGTATTACATAATGTATTTTACCATATAAATACTGTTTAGAAATTAACAACGTGTTATGTAACTGAAATAAATATCTTCAAACCGAAATTATTTAACAAGCCTCAGGCAAAACCTAAAATGAAATTATCTGAGAAGTTGATGAGAAAAGATCACGTATTATATTTCCACGTTTATAGGAGTTCCAAATTATATGAGTCTATAATAATGTGCGTCGGAGAACATGTACTGCCGTTTATCCGAGTTGTTATCAAAGACACCTGATAGCAATAATTACTTACGGTAGGGAAATTATCCGCCAGCCCGCAGTGGAGCAGCGTGGTGAATTAAGTTCCAACCCTTTTCCTTCTTCTCCATAAGAGAAGAGACTTTTGCTCACATCGGGACGTTTACAGGTTCACTCAGCTTAGTTCAGAAACTTTTCTGTGAATCCATACCAAGACTGAGCTTATAAAAATCTATTTTATTCTTCAAGTATGTTTGTTACTTTTTGTAACATTTTCGATCAAGTGAAAAAAAAAAATCTCTACTACATTAACACTACTAGTATTCATGGGGTAAAAAGATGAATTTTTAATTAGTGACTCACGTGTTGCTTCTGGTACGAAAGAGTAAATTACATAAACACTCTAATTTAAAAGTTTTTCAAAGAGTCTCAATTAAGAGCTAAAAGGTTCGCGTGGGTAAAGGGCAATAATTAAAAGGGTTGGCAACTCTTCTAAATGCATGCATATATTATTATAAAGTGTTTGTATAAATGTACATACTGTAATTATTATTCAGTAATTAAGAAAGGTGTTATGCTTCAAAACTGTAGGTTTATGTACTCAATTATTTTTTATTAGCACTTTATACAGTAAACAAGCGATAAAATAAAAAGTTTAATAATTTATGTAATTTAATAATAAAATTATCTCATATAGCATAGGCTTCCTTTTCTTTCCTGGGTTATAACAGTGAGCACGGGACATCTCATAGCAAGGGTCATTCGTCACTATCATTTTATTTTTTATTTAACGATGGGAAATACATTTACGCAACCGCCGTGAAGCGGCCAGTAGTGGGACTCGCGGCCGGACGCTAGGACTGCACGTCAGTCTGGCTGGCCGAATATCCACTAAAACCCATCAATACCGTCGGCGCCGTAGTAGGGCGCCATGGGATCGCTTTCGCATACAACCATGACGCCCCGACGGCCGACCCTTGGCCTTGCGGCCCCTTCAAGGAGCCGCTTGACTGACGAGCCCCTGAGCTGAGCCCGCACATCAGCTGGTCTAGGGGCTCAGTGGCTTGGGCGCCTCCGTGCCGATCAACTTCGCTTTCACTTCCCCAGGTGGAGGGGGAGAACGAGTCATCACCCTCCTGCGCTTTCGCGCCCGCCGGTCGGTCGTTAGCCGCAACCAGCAACAACTTGGCGAAGGTTGTCGCTGATTACGTTGCCTAGGATGCACCACGAGGTCACTGACAGCACACTCATTCGTCACTACCATGAGCCAACTCACGGTGACCAACATAAAAATTAGTTCAATTAATTTTTTTTATTATTTTAATTCTTCGATAATATAGCGGAATTTATGTTTTACAATGCCTTGTTTAATAGCAACATAATATAAATAACTGACAAATGTTGAATAAAGTGATCAATTGAATACTTGTTTTAATTACTGAAAATGTATAGCACAAAATATGAAAACTATTGCATTATATATATTTTTTACATGCCTGTGTTCATAACAATTTTTTTTATTAAAAAATCTGTGAAAATACCATATTTTGAAGCTACCATAAAAATTGACTATACCATACTTACACGTTTATGTGGTTATATTTTTTGAGTTCTAATATGTATACATTTCGAGCATTTAAACCAAAAGCTTGAAATTAGCCTCTGAAAATTTAGAGAATGCTCCTTTGGGTGTGTTCCAAATGGCATTTCTCACAACGATCTTTGCTGTCTACCTCGTTTTCCTTCATTTTATTTAAAATATTGTTTAAACTTGCCTATAACAGGTTTAATTTAACTGAGCAAAGAATTGCAACATTTGATATTAAGATTAGAAAATTAAATTGAAAGCATAAACGTATTCTAAAACTATTTGTCGTACAAGTATACATATATGATTTATATAATAAAATTTAATTTAGGTTGAAAATCACTTATCTGTACCATCTTACTTATGTCAAGGACAAGAGACCTCTTGAACTCATGTGTCATTGGGATATCCGAACCGCAGCTCTATACTCTTAAATTAAAGAGAAAAAGCAAACGTCGAGGTGATTTTCAAGACCACGTTTATATAAATTTCTGGATCTCTGCCAGTTCCGTCTAAGCCCGATATCGATAAAGCAAAGAACGCAATGCGAGTGAGATTCATTCGATAGTGTATTTTACGGTTTCAACAGTAAATTGTATGAAAAAGTGTAAAGGCATTTTTTGTAATATTTAAATATGAATAATAGTTTTCAGATATACCTATCTGGTATTACTGTTTTCAATTATTTTATATAAATGACTTCGTTTACGTAGAATTTTAATTTTTTAAATGTCTCATTAGGCTTATATTCTTCATATTAAATTTTAGGCTTAGGCTCTAAGTATTTTCTTTTTTAACTTCCTCACAATCGGTCAAGTGTTTTGGACTTTAAAATTTAACATATCGACGGACAGATCGTGTTATTATATAGTAAGTATAGTAGGAGTAGTATTAATATAGTATGGGTAATGATTATAATTGTAAAAATATTAAAAAATATTTAACTAAGAAAAAAATTTTTTTTATATATTTATTTGTTGAGTGTTGGAGAGAGTAATGTGTCAAATGTATAACGCCATGGCAATAACTTGGCAGATATGTCAATTAAAATTATAAGGGACGTGACACCGTAAATTCATAATACTCCTTCATCCAGACCCTCATCTTTGAAGAAATTAGTTTTACAATCTTCTTTGATATTTCAACCCCTGTTATAATGTGTACCCAACCAACTATTATATAGCCAATATGGTTCTAATGTCAGAATAAAGATTTTCGAAGTATTTATCTTAACTAATTATTGAGAGTTGGTAATCAGTAAATATTTGAAATTATTTTAACGTTATATTATAAATTAGATTATTACTTTTTTATTACAGTAGTACTTTTATTATTAATTAGAAAATCTTATATTAATAATCTTATTATTAGAAATTTACATCAATCACAAAGGATGTAGGTCAAATTTCAACTCGGGTGAAACCGCGAGGGCTATAGACACTTGTAAATAACAAACGGTTTAACAATACTTATGACGTTTACTACCTGTAATAAATATCCGTTGAGTCAATGACATATATATATATATATATATATATATATATATATATATATATATATATATATATATATATATATATATATTTTTTTTTTTTCTTTTTCCAACACCAGTTTTATTTATTTATTTATTTAAGTAAAATACATTTGCATAGAATATAGAGTATTTGCTAGTGGGACCCAAACTAAGCTACGCTTGTATCTTGGGCCACCATAATAACTACAAGATATAATACTACTTACCATGAAACTCACACACTAACTACTTAACTACTACTAAACTAAACACTACTTACATGAACTCGATGTATCTATAAAATTTATATCATAACATCACGTTTCCATCATAATACAATTAAAATTAACATGATATACATTTAATAGTCGTAAAAGCGACGAAAACCAAATGAACTGAGTGATTTATTTCTACGCTTTGACGGTAAATTTGTGTTAATTTTGTATGTTCTACTCGACTAATTGAATGAAGTCCGACTGACTAAATAATTCTTTTTAGATCATCATTTCTGCATGTATGTATGTACAGATATATCAACAACAAATTATTTTTCATTACTATTATAGCGGTGTAAATTGTTATATATATATATATATATATATATATATATATATATATATATATATATATATATATATATATTCTAAGTCGTTTTCTATGTCATCTAGCCCTTTTATGTTTTCATGGATGAATTTATATTATTATAATATAATATTATCAATAATAATAATATTTAGATAAATAATATTATTTAGGGACAAATTGATCGGATCATGATAATATATTTAATACTGGACTAAATCGAACTGAACCAGTACGTAGGTAAACGTCTCACAGCTGCGCAAAAGGCCTCTTTTAAATATAGGGGAAGGGTTGAAGTTTAATCCAAAAAGCTGCTGCATTGCAGGTTGGTTAATAATATCACTAGCATGAGTAACGATAGATTTCAAGCGTTTTTGATAAAAACAGGGAACGACAGGTTTACGTGCCCTCCGATACACGGTGGGGAAACCCAAAAGAACATACCCAGACAAGAAACAAAGAATTGCACAAGTAGAAATATATTCCCCGAGTGAGACTCGAACTTGCGACCACCGGCGTTGAGGCAAATACTCGCACTACTATACCAGAACGGTTGCCATTAATGCCAGCATTTAATAGACTTTTGTTTAATATATGATACTTTGCTCATATATGACAGATAGGCTTTATTTATCAGTAGAAGGTGAAAAAGGCTCTTAGGGCCTGTTTCACTTCAACAATTAAACTACAACCTTACATTTTCAAGTTGCGAATAGAAATATATGACAGGTAAAGTGTACTTTAATGGTGAAAAATAAAAATATATCATAAGCTTTTATCTGTTGGATACCGCTATATGTCAGATAACTTTATCAGCAACCGGTGAAATAGGCCCCTTAAATAGCAATATGTGTACTAAGCCTTAATGAAGGGAACATATTCAAATTAAATAAAAACATCGCTATGACTATATGTCAAATTATTATGCATAGGTTCATAAAGGAGGCAATTTTCTTTATGTGTAAATAAAATTATGCTCAGTAAAATTTGCGGTATAATGTAAAAAATACGTATATCGATTTACTTTTTTTAATATCTACATTAAAATAAAAATATTTTCTTCGCCTCGTCTAACACTGACGTTGAGAATATGCACAATAACGTATATACTTACTATTAATAACAAAATTATTTTCGATTATTTCCATCGGTAAATCGGTTTACAGCGTTATATTCTGCTGTACCTATGATATACATTTTCAATTGAAATTTTTTGTTACATATCAGCCAGCCAAAATGCGTTTGTTGTAATTTATTAACAGTTAGTTTTTTTAAGATACATTTTGTAGATTTATATCGTTAACATTAAAAGCTCTTTGGTTTTCTAGTTTATAAAATACAGATATCAATCCTTAATATAAAGTTCAAATGACTTAAAACCCCGAATGTACAGAAATTATTTAATATATCGTTCATCCGGCTCACATTGCTGGTACATACTTAATCTTAAAGGGTCATTGAGAGGGGTGGTAATCTTGAATGAAGCCGCGGCTATAGCTCGTTTAAAAATAAATATGGTAAAACAGACTTCGATATACTATTTTTTTCTTAATTATCATAGTTGTTGTTTTTAATATATAAATCTATTTCTTTTTGTTAGACGTTAATCGTAATAGGAATATTAAAAGAGACATATCTAAATAGAAAATATTACTTTGCTATATAATTTCTATATATATTGCTAAAGAATTTTCATAGTCGCTTACAATGACAAATTAGTAGTTTCGGGGACTGATAAAACTCCTTTAAATTATAAAAGTAACTTGCCAATGGGCTTACGCAGTGATCATTAACTGGTCGTTTCACTAGCAGTTACGAGATCGACCTTTGCTGATGAGCAATGTTTGAATAGATCATAAAGATTTTTGTTTTTTCGTAGTCTCGTTGCTTTTGTTTACAGACTGTTAGTTAACACATTCACAGACACCAGATTTCACCCCACTGAAGACTCTGAAATTTGAGGCGTTTGTTATTATTGCTATAAATGAATTTATTCTATGCCTTTGATAAGCTAAATACGAGTTGACTCCTAACAAATAATTTACGCACATAGGTTCAAGGGAGCCGATACATGTCACATAATATCTAGAGAGAATAGGCATTATACTTTAGATGCATTCAAACCAAAGCTAAACATTGGTTGATAATGGACCGCAACAGACGTTCCTATCCACGACTACTAGTTTTAAAAATATTTATACACTATTAATCCAAAGACTTCTATGTATTCTACACATAGAAGTCTTTGTATCAACCTTATAAATTCAAGATACTATACTATACCTTTATGTCTTTACCTGTATAGTCTAGATAACGCTATAATCTATTCTAATCTGTGCCACACAAATTTTATAGACCTGTATTATTTAAATGAAAAAATACATTTCAAAAAAATATACAATTATTAACAATAATTACAATTTAAATAAGCAAGTTCGGTCGGATCCAGAAATAAATCTTGGCCGATAGAATGTTGAACGCAGCGTGTGCAATGTGAGTTCACTAAAGTACAACAAAGAACAACTTAGAACAACGGAACATGAGCTTGGGTATTTAGTGCAGGAAATTGAACTCTTCGAAAGGCGGAACTCTGTTAAGGATCGCTAACTATCAAGAAATCAAGCATCCCTTGATTGTTCGTACGAGTTTCTATTTTCGTCGATAAATGAAATGAATACAAATTCAATAAAAATACATTTGTCTAAATATTATTTTGTTTATACCATCTAGGATCGTGTAATTTAACTAGGGGTGATATTTTAATACGCTTTACGCTCAGACACAACATTGTGACGACTGAATTATTATCAATCATCGGCTTATAAAAAAAAAGAAATCACCTACATATACGCAGGCACATTGTAATCGTAAAGAAAAGCTATAATAAAATGAGAATAAGCTTATTAAAATTAAAAACGCAATAAAATTGTCGATGAGCATAAATTAAAAACTGCATGTGCCAAGTATCTTAAGCCGATGGATCTTTATATCAAAGTCGTATTAAGCAGCGTTAGTTGAAATCATAAAATAAACGATTTTCAGTATGCAAATGTATTATAATAATCATAAAATGAACGAGGATTAGCTCGCTAAATTGTATGAATTTAGAGTTAACACAGATGGGTTATAAAATTCTCCATTGCAGATATTTTTAATAGAAACTTTGTATCGTATTGAAACAAATGATGTTTTTCAATCTCAATATAAAACATGAAAGAGTATTAATCATATTCTATTTTATTATATTTCGTTGCATAAACACTTGAGATCGCTACGTAAATCACAAAACTGCTATTTATACTCGTACGTAGTGACGTCCAATTTGCTGTTATAGTAGCTCATGCATAAATTATAAACAAAAGAAGGTTCATATTTTTAAATTCCCGTTTGCTGTTAAATTTTCATGATTAAACTTACTTAATTTTTTAACATAGTATGATGATGTTTTGTTAAAATGTTATGTTACTAATAAAGTTATCAGTCATTTTATATAGATTTTACCCAGATATGTTAACGTAACTCGACGTACGAGATGATTCTAGAATGATTTTCGAATGTACTATAATGAAGAAGAACACAAAAGCTCTTTGTGTTATTCAAGTACCTACTAGATATACGCTGTGCTATGACATTTTTGTTTTGATTACGAAAAAATTCCTGCGGCCAAGTTCATGTGACCGTAAGGTTGAAAGGCGGTCATTCCATTAGCGGCACACGAGTTGCTATTTGCGAGCAAACCTCGTTATCACGCCCCGTGCGCTTTTGTTCGCTCTAATGTAAAAAAAGTCTCTCTTTTCAAATACCAATACTGTTACAAAAATAGAATTATAATAGCAAGCCCTCAAAAATCTTTTTAAAACAAGGTTTTAAAAAAAATATTTTGATTTAGGATTATGGTCTACTTGATGGTCCAGCTAACAAAATAAACAAGTCGAAATTCTACTACATCAGTAGCTATCGAGGATTTCGAAATTTCAGTTGCAAATTATCCTAACGTTATTTTTTCGTAAGTCGTCAATTACAAATATGTTTTATTTCCGTAAATAAATTATTTTATGCATTATATAAATAATAGAATAGTAATTATTAATGAGACATTTATTATATTGATTATCTCAACAAAAGTATATTTAAATTATTTGATGGATGCGATCCGCAGAAGTCAGAGTTAATAGTAATCGACCTCCACTGCCATTAATCTGGCGAACGACTTACATGTAGTTAAATCCTTAAAATGTAGATGAGATATTTTTGTTAAGCTCCTCGTTTAACTGTCAGATTATTATTTATTACTAAGACATTATTCGAGATCTAAAATTGCCACGCCAACGTTTGGTGTAATCTATTGAAGTAAAACTTCTTTAGAATCGTTGTGATTTGAAACGGGATGCGACGGAAAAAACGACAGGTAAGAGCCATAAATACAAAAATGTGTCGTAGAGAATGAGATAGTGTATGATGTTGCGTATCCTAGCAACGCGTAAACAACGCGTAAATAAGTAATAGAATGTTTAAATATTAATACTAATAAATTTTAAATTGAGTTTGCCAAAGATGGTTCACTTCTGACATTTGTACTCCGTACACATGACATTTTTTTCAAACCCAAACAAACTACAACTGTTAATTAAACGTAAGCGTTTTGTACGATATTTGAAGTATAATAATCAATATCATAATTCCATATAAATATTATAACGAAATCGTTTGTGAAGAGTGGATATTTGTAGCTCTTCTGCAATAAAACTATAAGAACCATTTAAGATGAAACTTGGTATGTAGATAAATGTAAACTCGGATGAACACATAGGCTATCAGCTGCATTAAAGCTGATATAAAAATACATCTGCTTTACTTAATGAATATTCTTTAAATAAATGATCGATTTCCATAGTTACCAGCAACTTTATGTAGGTAGTTATCAAGTCATAATCATATAGCTATAATAGATAGCGTTCGGATATCAGTCCTGCCACGGAGCCTAGCCTCAGTTGAAATGCAGTCAGTCGACCGTTATACGTTGATTGATGTGAAGTCGACAGTAACAGTGATTATGAACGATACAGAACACTGAATTTATTACGTTACGAGTATTTCGTATTAAATCATCTACTTTAATCATATTGTTATATATATAAGATATAATAAAAATAAAATTTTTATACGAAAAAACGATACATCACCTTCTTTAAACATCATGGATACAAAGGATTTAGAAAAGATAAAATGACTGTTTTTGTTATAATTCTTTTTTCAGAACATACAATAGCAATACGCAAGGGAAGTACTAAATTATATATCTACTTATATATCTCATATGTATTTAAACATTATCTGCTATTAAATATTTATATATTTTACTCTATACATAAAAATATATATTTTATATATGCATACATTGTTTACAATATCTCTCTGCTATACTTAAATTTTATTATTAATCCTAAAATATCATATTATCTACAATATTATACATTATTATTATTATACATACATTCTGTGTTTTAAGATGGCTAATAATAATTTTTCGAGTAATATGAACCTAAATATCTACTATCAGAATGTTCGTGGCCTACGAACCAAATGCTTACAATTATATAATAATATACTAATGAATGATTATGATATTTTATCATTCACAGAAACATGGTTGCAGAGTGATATTTTAGACACTGAATTGTGTGACAGTAGGTATATAATATTTCGTTCCGATCGAGATTGCTTAATAACAAACAAAAGTAGAGGAGGTGGTGTCATGTTATGTGTGAGACGAGAGCTAGCTCCAGCGCCTTGTGTTGAGTGGCGAGGCACCCGTACCACTGAGTCACTGTGTATATCTATACCAGCACGTGCAATAAACTCAAGCCGCACACTGCGTATTACTTTAGTTTATCTGCCGCCTGACTTGAATGATTTTAATATTCGTTACGAAGAGTTTGAAAAAAGTGTAAAGTATTTAATTGATACATTCCCTCTCGATAACTTATTATTGCTCGGTGATTTTAACTTGCCCTGTTTATCCTGGACCAACAATAATGAAAATATAAACCTTTACTTGGGCTCTAAAATCGTATCCGACAGTGCTAATTCGTTTGTAGATCTAATGTACTTCCTAGGGTTGAAACAATATAACTTAGTTCAAAATGAATTTGGAAAAATATTAGATTTATGCTTCAGCAGCACTCCGTGCTTCGTATCACATATAGTATCGAGACCAATCGTCGGGGAAGACAGATATCATCCAGCGTTAAATATAGATATATTAGACTTACAGGTATCCCATTTAATCGAGAACAAAGCACAAACTCCCAACTTTTATATATGTAATTATGATGACATCAACACTTATCTCAAAAATATCGATTGGAATGTTTTGTTATCTTGCGATTCAGTTAATGACGCTGTAAACATTTTTTATAATACAATTAGATCTTGTATTTCTTTATTAGTACCAGTTAAAATTTCTAATAAAACTTCATATCCTTCATGGTATAGTCGAGCTTTAATTAAAATTATTAAAGAAAAATTTAAAGTTTATAAGCGGTGGAAAAAATATGGTAACCCCAGAGACTATGACGAGTTCAGTATACTAAGAGAAAGACAGCACCGAGTCCAAAAAACTTGTTTCGATCTATTTACTAGCTCGTCTGAAAAACTCATTAAAACATCACCTAAATACTTTTGGAAATATATTAAAAACAAATTGGGATCTACAAGCTATCCCTCTAAATTTACACACAATAATATTGACTATACCAAGGGCGACGATATATGTAACGCTTTTAACAAGTTTTTTGAAAGTGTATTTTTAAAACCTCAGAGAGCTAACTCTACAATCCCTATTTCCTTCACTCACCCTTGTAATGATTGTTTATCTAAAATTAATGTTAACAAACAAAATCTATTGAAATATTTACGAACTCTTGACAAAAGTAAAGGTGCAGGATGTGATGGTATTCCACCATTGTTTTTTGCTTCTTGTGCTGATAGCCTCTGTTATCCTATTTCAATTTTATTTGACAGGTCACTACAAGAAGGAATTTTTCCTGATGCTTGGAAAAAAGCCCAAATTGTCCCCATCCATAAAAAGGGTTCGAAATCGTTAATCGCTAACTATCGTCCCATTTCCATACTCAATACTATCGCTAAGCTGTTTGAAAAGGTGGTATATGAAGATATCTACTCAATCATTGCTAAAGGCATTCCACGAACACAACACGGATTCCTACGCGGTAGGTCCACCTTATCTAATTTAACTTTATTTTCTGATTTTATTCTAAAAGCAATGGAGAAGGGTGGACAAGTTGACGTGGTATATACGGATTTTGAAAAAGCTTTTGACCGTGTAGACCATGTCATCCTTCTTCAAAAACTACACAATCTCGGAATCCATGGTGACTTGTTACGTTGGGTGCAGTCATATCTTACTAATCGTACACAAATTGTTGTTCTTGGAGGTTATAGGTCTGACTATATCAATGTACCTTCTGGAATACCCCAGGGATCTCATCTTGGCCCCCTCTTCTATAGCGCGTATATTTATGACATAGATACGGTTCTTGTAAACTCAAAACACTTACTCTATGCTGACGACAAAAAAGTGTACATTAGTGTGCGCTCAGTTGATGATTGTAAGCGGTTACAACATGATCTTAACAATCTATTTGATTATTATACAAAGAATAATATAAACGTTAGTATTCAAAAATGTCAATGTATTAGTTTCACTCGTAAAAATAATCCTATTGTGTTTAAATATAATTTTAATGGCATTGAGATCGGTAGAACACAGATGGTCCGTGATTTAGGTGTATACTTCGACAGCAAAATGTTAATGTCTTCTCATATCGACATAATTAGATCCAAAGCACTTAAAAATCTTGGTTTTGTAATACGAACATGTAGTCCATTTAAAGATCCTCTTACCATCAAAATAGTTTATTTCGCATACGTCCGAAGCATCTTAGAATATGCTGCTCCTGTTTGGTCACCACGGTACGATATTTATATAAAACGCATTGAAAATGTACAGAAGAAATTTATTAATCACATTAATTTTAAATGCAGAAAAGCTGACATAAGCGATGAATATATAAATATCTGCCGAGCTTATAACCTTCTGACATTAACGGAACGCAGAGAGGTGTTAGACATGGGGTTATTGTATGATATTATTCGTGGCCGCCTAGACTCTCCGGAACTAGCTGAACATATTTTGCTGAACACCCCTTCACGGCGACTGAGACACACTCCCTTATTACATGTCCCGTACTGCCACACTAACTATGTCCAGAATTCTGTTCTAACAAGATTACCCAACACCTATAATATGAAATTTAATTGTATAGATATTTTCAATGGTTCTAAAAATATATTTAAAAATAAAATCAAACGACACATCTTAAACCAACATAATCCAAACAATAAGTAATAAAATATTTATTTATTATTTGTATACGTTCTATAAATATTTATGTATTCTTCTTTTATTCTATTTTTATTAGTTTTATATATTATGTACATTACTATTCAAATATAGAGAAAATTATTTGTACTAATATTATACTATACTTCCCAAGAGTAATAATTAGTTTAATAGGATAATAATAAGTTTTTTTTTTTGCACGTTTGTTTTATATAAATAATTTAATTTTAAACGGATGGATGGTCGTAATTGGCCTTCGTAATTGTAATACATTTTTTTCTTTTATAATTTTTTGTGCTGTGTACCATCCCTTATGAATAAATAAATAAATAAATAAATATATTTATTTTACTATATAAGGTAATTATTTTACAACCTTCAATTTATATTATCGATCTTATTGTGTATCTTTTTTTTTTTTTTTTTTTTTTTTACTGTACATCCATAGGCTTTATTTGCCCATGCCTTTTTTTATGAACATTTTTAGAATTTTATTATTATTATCGTTAGTGCGTACTTATTAAGATAACGAGACTTAAACTACGCTTAGGATCTCTATATCGCGAGTCCTTGCACTGACCACAAATTTGCTTATTTAATCTATAAATATAAAACTTAACTAAAACTTAAATAATAACTTAAATTAATTTTTTTTTTTTTTTCTTTTTTTTTTTTTTTTTTTTTTTTTTTTTTTTTTTTTTTTTTTTTTTTTTTTTTTAGGTTGTATTATGATAAGGTACCTTACTTTCTATTTACATCTATTCCTTAAAATACTAGCTATTTACATGCTTTAAGTCTACGTTTTTTTTTTTTTTTTTATTTTATTTTTTATTTTTTTTTTTTTATTTATCCGACTCCGTCCCAGCCCTCCCAGAGGGACTTCTCAGCTGTCCGAGCACATCCTCGATGACGGCGGTATCTCTTTTTTGTATCGCCATCCTAAGGGTGTGCTCGAGTATTTCTTTTGATGTAGCCTCCACCGCTCTTTGGACAAAACGACCGATTGCATCACCACCGTCGTCGGTGTAGTAGACACAGGTCTTTGTGTGTCTAGTCACCGCTACCACAGCGTGCGGAATACTGTCATGAATCCGTAGCCTCCTAGTCTTGGTCTGGATGATGATGACTCCCTCGCGTGTCTGTCCCTGCGCCTCGTGGATAGTCATGACACTCGACCCCCGCCCGGTACCATATCCCTGGCTTAACAGCGTCTTCTTCTCCTCTTGTGTGAAAACCAGGTATAGGGTCCCGTCCTGTCTTTCAGGGATTCGAGTGCCAGTGAATCTCTCCATTCTCAGAGAGCGGACAATGGGGTTTGAGGAATAGATGTTTTTATAGACCTCGTTGATGGCGAGTGCAACATCCTTGGGGTTCCGATGCGTGCAAGACAACTCACATGTGATGTGTATGGTCATGTTGGGTCTACAGTACCGCATTATGAACAGGTTGTCCCTGTCGATATACGGTAACTGATTGATATCTCCGACGAGGACCACTTCCTTAGCCTCCGACAGTCGGGCGGCCATCACTATGGCCCCGAAGTGGTTCATGAGGGCTTCGTCCACCGTTAAACGGTTTATTTTTATGCTCTCATGAAAACCATTCACTAAGATAGAGGCCATAGTGCGCACCTTTGATTTGGCTTTTTTGCCATAGCGGTGCGCTAGCTTTTCTTTCAGGTCTTTGGCCGCTTCGAGTGTGGTGGTGGCTACTATTTCACCATCTTCGTCGAAGTTCCCGACTATATGTGTTGTCTTGCCGCACCCGGGAACCCCATTGATCCATTTCAGTGCCGGCAGTTCCCAGGCCCCGAAGACATCGCCGACTTCCGGACCACTCGTGATGGTTTTTGACATCTCAATTATGCGGTCGCCCAGCATCACTCTCGTGCACCTGGCCACTACCACCAATGGGTCCCCTTTAGGCGTATTAAATGTCTGAGGTCCTTCTTTTGGTCCCTCAGCCTCGACTGCGTCCACGAAGCCGGCTGTGGTGTTATAAGCGGCCATATACAATCCCGACATGTTGCCCTTAATTACTTGGCAGGTGTCGTTATTGTATATGGCTGCCTCGGCTTCATTGAGTTCCACCTCCAGCAGGCCTTCATGTCCGTACTGGTAGGTCTGCATGATTTTTTCGCAGATAGCCAGGCTTACCTGTCGGTTCGCTTTTGTGATGGCTAGGAACTCAATGTATGCATTTTCTGCATGTTGTTGTGGTGTAGACGCTGGTCGAAGCATTGGTGGTGTGACTTGCCCCTTGTCAGCTCTCGTTCGATTGGCTGGTGGCACTTGAGGGAGCTTCGGACTTTCATCTCTCATAAACCTTCTCAGTGCCCCCGATTGCCTTTCAACAGGAGATGCCGATTTTGGGGCAAGGTGGGACAGTCGGGTGCCTCTCTTTGGGGAGATCGTTGCCTGGATCACTGTTGCAATCGCCGTCAGACGGGACTTGGAGCTGCTATTACCATCCCTGGAGGTACGCGACTCGAGCTCCGCTCTTTGGGCCTCCACCTTTGCCTGTAATCGCTCCGATCCACTGAGCATAGTCTCTTCAAGAGCCGACCTTTTAGGGGGTGAAGGTGTTCGAATCTGATCCTTTAGATATCCCAGATCCTCCCCCCTATCTTCGTAGACTATGACCTCGTGTATTTTCGAGGCCATTAGGCAACCGTATCTATCAGCTACGTCGCCTTTATCATAACCGACTCTCATAGAATCCACGCTTATTCTTCCGGGGGTCGCCCCTGGGAGCTCGCTCTGCCTTATTGTGTATCTGTGTATTTGGTGTTGAATTGATTCCGAATATGTTCTTTTTAAAAGTTTATTCAGAGTTTATTAGCTACATTTCAAAAAATCTTCGGTCGTTTCAAGCTAGAGTTATTTGCGCGATTTTTTGATTGGTCTGTTTCTTCTCATCGATATTATTGTAATCCCCAGTAAATAAATAAATAAAAACAAATAATTTTAAATAGTAAATACCTCTAATTAATACAAGGTGAAAAATAGTACTGTAAAAATAAGGTAAATAAGATAAGATAGAGATAGTTAAGATTGTGAAAAAAATTAGTAATTAAGCCGCACTATAATAATTAGATTTAAGTCCTAAATAGTGTAAAATACCCTTACTTTGTTATTTACTTTGTTTCTAGTATTGTTATCCTGCATCGCAAATGAAAATTTTCCCTCTTTATTGTTTTTTTTTTTTCACTTTATTGGGGTAAACAAACAGTGTTAAAATAAATAAGACATAGCAAGTATATATTACAATACAATTAAAGCAACACCAACACCGTTTACCACAAATTACATACAAAAGCTAAATTTTGACATGATCACAGTAGAAAGCCATGATTGGAAAAAAAGGATATAACACTACTGTAACTGTTGCAATACAAGATTGAGTAATTTAAGTTTTATTGTATAAGTTACATTTTATTTTAGTTTGTCTAGTTTTAATTATTACATTTTGTATTATGTCACATCCTATTTTATATAAGTTGTTTTGACTGTATGATTTTATTTTACGTTGTTTAATTTAAATTTTATTGTTTTATTATGGCATAATCCAGTATGGTTGTTGTTGTTTTATTTTATATACTCTTTTGCAAAAAAAACGGGCACTTAAGCAAAGAACTATTTTATAATTACTATTAGTTTGTTTGACAATTTTAGGTATTGTTATCCTCAGAATTTTATAAATTAATTAGGAAGGAATAGTTTTCATCAGTTTTATCATAACATTTTAATTAAATTATTAAGAAATAATGTTTAAGCTCAAAACACTATGATTGTACCTGCTCGCTAAATAAAAATGAAACGCGTTAATCTTTGTTTTTCTTGAATACATTAAAAGCAGATAAAAGTTTAGTATTGAGTGTGACCCCCTCTTGCTGAAATCACAGCTTGCATTCGTCTGGGCATGCTAGTGAGTATATCTTTTATGGTTTCTTGGGGAATACGTTCCCACTCCGCGGTAATCACATTCTTTAGCTCTCTGATGGTCTGCGGAGCCGGCTGCACTGATCTCACTCGTCGCTTCAGAACGTCCCAGACATGCTCTATGGGATTGAGGTCCGGACTTCTAGCTGGCCAGTCCAAACGACGAATTCCGACTTCTAGCATATACGCATCCACACTGCCAGACCGGTGGGCGCGAGCGTTGTCGTCCATAAAAATTGAGTTTTCGCCAAGAGCGGTTAAAGCGGGTTGTGCATAAGGAATTAGAACTTCCGTTATGTATCGGTGTCCAGTCAGTGTACCGTTTTCGATGAAGACTAACTCCGTACGATCCATAGAATTTATTCCTGCCCAAAACATAACAGAGCCCCCTCCATAAGGTGTGATTTCTTCAAAACATGCCTCTGCAAAGCATTCTCCTCGTCTACGTAGCACTCGCCGACGTCGGTCTTCACCATGCAGAGATATCCTGGCTTCATCGGAGAACAATACCCTATCCCAGTCTTCATGAGTCCATGACACACAATTTCGAGCGAAGCTAAGCCTGGCAACTCGATGTCCACGGAGTAATTTAGGGCCGCGTGCCGGGCGATGACTGTGTATATTAGCAGCGAGAAGCCTCCTCCTGACCGTCCATAGACTAATTTGCACATTTCTTACTTCTTCGAGGGTGTTCTTGAGGTCCACATAAGAAGATTTGCGATTTCTCAACGCTTGACTAACTAGAAAACGATCATCCCGTGGTTCGGTACATGTCTTTCTGCCAGAACCAGGCCTTCTCTTGACGGAACCGGTCTCTTGATAGCGCTGCCAGGTCCTTTGAACTGTCGACCGACTCACATTTAGCCTCTGAGCCACGAAGCATTGACTGCAACCTTCTTCAAGCAGCGCAATAATTTTGCTCGCTTTTATCACTTTATCTACCATTTTCGAGATTGCTAAACAGCAATAACAATACTTTTAAATGTCAAGGACACCAGATAATTTAATAAAAATTGACAAAAAGTTAATTAGAGTCGATATTAACTATAGGGAATTCGCGCCACAAAATGTAGTTAAAAGTTATTTTCTTTGAAAACCAGGCTCAGTCAAAAATTTGAATTTGGAATGTACTCTTATAAACATTATGGCACTTTTATAACTGGCCAGTAACATGTTAAAATGATTAAAACCTTTTTGGTATTTTATTTTTTTCAGCCAGGAAGAAAATCGAAACCGCCCGTTTTTTTTGCAAATGAGTGTACTTTATAGTTGTTTTATTAAAATAAATCTTTCATCCCCTACCTTTCTTTCTAAATAGTTTATAGTATAAATATAGTTATTTAGAGGGGAACCCCACCCCGTGAGACACTGTGGAAGGATGCAAGAAAGATATAGTAATTATGATGAATGAAAGTGCGAAAGGCATGAAAGCGAGAAATGGTATGAATGAGTAGCAGACACAAATATATATAATATTGTAAATACCGCCATCACCATGTCAGCCATTGGATATCTATTAATGAACGTAGGCCTCTCCCATCATCTCTGGGTTAGCCGGCGACCCCCCGTGGGAGCTCGTGGCGGAGGTTCTTGCCGAGACCTACTCATACGTCTCGGGTAGGAGGGCTCTTGGTGAGAACCCCACGTTGGACGGGATCCTACGTGTGCGTCGGATAGGGCAGGAAGCGCTAATGCGGAGGTGGGGGGAGGACCTGGCGGTGCAGCCATATGGCACACTCGTAACGGCTGCCATTCGCCCGGTCCTTGAGCGGTGGATGCGTCGAAAACGCAAGCCCCTCACCTTCCGTCTGACACAGGTTCTCACCGGGCACGGTTGCTTTGGTGACTACCTGTGTCGGACGGCCCAAAGGGAGCCGACGACTGAGTGTCACGATTGTGGCGCAGCGGTGGACTCTGCCCAGCACACCCTCGAGGTGTGCCCGAGATGGGCGGTGCTGCGTCAAGGTCTGACGTCGGTCGTCGGAGGGGACTTGTCGCTCCCGAGCGTCATCACCGCGATGCTCGGCGACGACGAGTCCTGGAAGGCGATGGTCTCCTTCTGCGAGACAGTAATGTCCCAGAAGGAGGCCGACGAGCGGATTAGAGAGGAGGCCGCCGACGTGGCCTCCATCCGTGGGCGACGAATGGGGGTGCGTAGGAGGCGCTACTTACTGCGCCTCCAGTAACGCCCTTGTGCCCGTGTCGGGCCGGGATGGGAACCCGGTCCTGCTAGACACGGCGTCGTCGGGACTGTTCAGAGGTTAGCCGGACAGTCCCCATGGAGTAGAAGTCTGGCCTTTTCGCCGAGGCCAGCCTGTCGCTGGACGGATCCTGTTGCCTGCAGATCCGGGACCCTCCAATTAAAGCGGCTGAAGGCTCCCGCAGGGGTTTAGTACGGTATTGCACTCCCAAAGTGCCGAGTCCGACATAGGTCTAGGACTGCCGACCCGGGCGTCCTGGATATCATCCGTAAATGGATTCCCCTGCGAAAAAAAAAAAAAAAAATCATCTCTGGGTGGGTTTGCCAATACTTGCTATGCTTTGCAGGCGGGTTGGCGAACAAGTGTATTATAGCAGTAAATGGTAAAGCTGCTGCTCATTACCATCCTGGTTGATGTACAGTTCTACCACTATGACCTTAGTAGCTTTTTACGACATCTCAAATTCTTAGGTAAGAAAGAGGTCGGGACTATTTTTCTCAGCCGGTCACCGCACGGCCAAATACTAAATAATACTTAATACGTACTTGCGATTGACTTCATTATATTAATATGCATATATGTTATTAATTTCAGTTGTTTTTTTTTCAGTGGATAATAAATCTCTATTTACCTTGATCACTCTATAAGTTGAGAAATACTTTACCGATTTCATTATTTTCTTTGAGTTTTCTAATACTTTGTAGAAGGTTCTTATGAAATAAAAAATGAAGAAAATTGCGCACAAAGTTGGAAAATTTCAAGAAACTTGACGACTATTCAAACTTCACGCGTTTGATAGTTCGCGCTTCTCGCGTTTGACAATTCGCGCTTTTTTTTATTATACATTCCAGTTAGAACTGAATATTCATAGCTAACATACAAAAAAAATTGTGTGTGTCAGCTCCGACGCACGACTGGAGTTTACTCCTTAAGTACGATTGTCTAAACATACGCAAAAAGAGTTTATCCAACTGAAAATAAGATTAATACCATATGAAAGGGTAAATTAACAAATTAATGAAAATAATATACATATATAAATATATATTTATTCATTTTATATACATTTATTATAACTAATCGGCGAAATATTTACATTAAACTTTTCACAATAGTCAATTTCAGATGTGCACAAATATTTCATTGCAATGTTGATAAATTATGTAATTATTATTATCTGACAATTATCATTTATTTTTTAAATATTATTTTTTAATATTAATTAGAGCAACATTACTTTCGTACCGCACCGTAGGTGCGCGCGCACCGAAAAAGTAACGAGGTCATTCATCAGTAGATTTTACCTCTCATATTTTTCTCATACCGGGCGCCTTATATATGAAAATCGATTCTTAAGGAGTAAACTCCAAAAAATGCTGACTTGAAAAATACTTTGTTCAAAATTCTATAAAGTAAAGAATAAATTGTAAATGCTGACCAAAGATATGTTTGTCTTATAGCTTTTACCGAAATTTCTAAATAACCTGTAGCAATATAAAAACTGACAAACGTATAAATAATAAACGATTTTAATGTTTTAATCAAATTAAAATATGATTAATAATATTTACCATTTTAATTATATTTATGGTAAGACAATGCGTCTTACCGTAAATACGGACTTTAACGCTATCTAATAGTAAAAAATAACTCGATCTCGACCAATGTAATGTATTGTATACAACTCTAAAGCCCTAACATCTCTAATTAAATCATACTGTAGGAGTAGAGAGTACTACTAATCGCATACTACTGACAGTTACTGCTACATTATATTTATTTATATACACATTTGTAAACATAAAATTATTATATATTAAAATTAAAATTATTTAATTTTATTAACAAAAATAATTTTATAATTGTTTAAAAAAGCTAATTCATATTGCTTCTCAAATTGACTCAAATATATTAAGTCTGTATTTTATATTACTGTAGTCCTAATAATAAAAAAAAATGTAAAATCATTAATTTTTTTCATATTATTGAATATTTATGATGCCAAAACTCTGGAAGTCGATGGGGGAGGCCTACGTTCAGCTGTGGACATCCAATGACTGATATCACAATGATGATGATTATGATGTTGCCAAAAAAGTCCGAAATATTATTGCTTCTAACTATATTGAATTATATAGAGAATCAAAACAAAAACAAAGAAAACAACCGAAAATACAATATGCATTAATACTTTAATATAATGTCTTAATATTTTAAACCAGCTAACATTTTAACTTCTCTAACTAGTTTAATAAAAATCTCCTCAACGTAGTTTTTGACCAAGTAGGTCACTTTTTATTATTATAGTTTCAAAGAAATGCATTAATTCGAAACTAACAAGTTCAAACTCGCTTTACACTGTTATGATTCCATTCTTATGAATTTTTAGTGTTTTTGGGAATGCAGAAATTCATATAATACTAGTTTGAAGCATAGACATGTATAAACACAGGATAAATATTTATCATGATACGTGAAAATTATATTTATGATATATATATATATATATATATATATATATATATATATATATATATATATATATATATATATATATATATATATATATATATATATATATATATATATATATATCTTATATCTTTAAACGAGCAATTCTTGTATATATATATATATAATCTGAATCTCAGAAACGGCTCCAACGATTTTCATGAAATTTAGTATACAGAGGGTTTCGGGGGCGATAAATCGATCTAGCTAGGATTTATTTTTAGAAAATGTCGTTTTATCCCTTTTTTTATGCAATTAAAAAATATCATTAGAATACGAAGATAAATTTCACCGTAATTGACAAGCTTGTAATAGCTCGGATAGAAATTGGGCGGATTCGAAATAAAAAAAACTCGGGTTCGAATCCAGGTGTCTAAAGACCAATTTTTTTCCTTTTTTTTTCAAGTTTCTTCTTTTGTGAGAAAAACTATTATTAAGAGCTCTTTTTATTTTTTATTTAAATAACCAGTTCCTATTATTTTACTATTATGTCGGTAAGATCGAAAATATTATTTATGTTTCATCAGTATGTAATATATCTAAATATAATTTAACCGAGCAAAGCTCGGTCATCCAGGTACTGATTTTATTTAATTAAGAATAATAACAAGTTGAATTTAAAAAAGAAAAGAATTACCAAAAAAAATGAAACAAGTGCGAGTCGGACTCGCTCATGAATGGTTCCGTAGTATCAAGTAGCATCATATAAAAGTTCTTATAGTTCGTTGTAACTTTAATCGATGTTTTAATAATAGTGTATTTTTTATTTTTAAAAAAAAAGGAAATTGATAATGTAACTTTAATGCCAAAAATAGTACATTACTAGTGTAAAGCTTAATTTCTGCTATACCTACATATCTAAGAGATCGATAAAATTAAATTTCAAATAATATTTTTTATCAAAAATAGAAGAAAAATAAATTACTGATTCTATCATAAAGTACCTATCTGTCAATGAGTTTTATCAAAATTTATCCAGCCAGAATATACCCAAAACAAACAAACTGACAAAAATTTCAGGAGTCGGTTTTTTTATCTTCACCATTTAAACACTCATAATTATAAATTTAATAAAATGCTGTCACTTTGATGTTACACACAAACTTTTTAATTTTATTTATTTGTGTAGCTATCATAATGCGGTTTGTGCGAATCGATTTCGAGTAATGAAACTATATTTTGAAATGACTTTAATAGCCAAAGCAGTGCATAATTTATATAAATTACAAAAATGTGGGTTTTGTGGAACTGAATTCATACCAGACATGTGATTGAATTTAATATATTTGAATTATGTATTGACGGTTTTTTAAAAGAATATCATGAGTTTCTTACCGATTCTTCTAGAAAAAAATCTACATACCGAATCAGCAGTAGCTTAACATTAATTATAGTTAATTTATTATAAATTAATTGTAAAATGACGACTCAAAAATGAGTTAAGGCCTACTTGAACTAAGAAATTTTTGATTTTGATTATTTGATTTTGGATAGATGGATAGAGTAATGAGCGGCTAGATGCTTGTTACGATTAAAGCGTTTGTGATTTAATTTGCTATGAATATGCTTAAGACCCGTGTTAATGTAGCCCACATTACTTTCCATTCCGCAATTACTATGGGAAAAGGTAGAAGAAAATAGAAAGTTAGAAGTTTCGGTTTCTTTCCATCCGTATAAAAATTGTGGAGTAAGTAACTATCTTTAAATATTAATAGATCTTGCTATGTCTGATGTACAAAAGGTCGGGTTAAGAATACCTATCATACATACCAATTAAGTTTAATTGTGAGACCAATCGTAACAGTAATGTTATGAATGTCGAACGTGTGCCCGATCTTGCTGTGACCACAAAGCAGCCAGCGGAAACAATTTTCTTGACACACATAAAACAACTCTAAAAATATTCCAAGCTAATGGTCGAAAATAAGGTACAATAAAAGCTAAATTTGACTAATGGCTAAAGCTAAATTCATGGAAGCATGAGAAAACGTATATTTTATTACTTTCAATTTTGAATAATTAAACGTTGAAAATGTTAAAATCTCATCAAAAGGCATAATAAGGGATTTGCTTTAAACTCCGCTCGATAGCAGAGTTGTAAAGGCAAATCGCTTAGATATTTGAACGAATGAGACCGGTATTTTCCAGTAATTGAGGCTGTCACGCGGACAAATGTGCCGTCCAATGTGTGCTTCCTAGCAGTGGGTAGTTTATTCTAACGTGCGCCATAAGTACTGTAGATAATCTTAATCTACTACATAACAACACAATTTATTTAATTCAACTTTATTGGTCGTTCAAATGAATGGTGAATATTTATAAAATACGCTACATAAAGAGGATATTGTATTATTAATTGATTTTCTTTAGAATTATGTTTATCAAAATAATTTACTTCATTATTAATATTACAGCTCATAGATGTTGGCTTAAAATAATACAATTACTATTCTTGGACTGTTAATACTGAATTTATCTAATTGTTGTTGATAAATTGACTCAACTGTTAATAAATTGCATTATCGTAAAATAACAATTTTCAGCTATGCCACTCGGTTTTACCCACGTAGTTTTCAATGCCGTAAAAATTGTCTTTACTTTTGTAATTACTAATGTAACAATTTTTACAACAATTGGTTTATGACTTAATGGTTTTTGTCTAGAAAAGTAACTAACATTTATCCATTGATACATCCATTCATCCTTACAAACATACGCATTTATAAGTTAGACGGAATTAGGATGTAAATAAGTGGATACAAAAAAAAGGGGATTATAAGGTTTGAGAAACAATACAATAACTGAAATTTAATACGTAAAACAAAATTGATATAAATATAAACTAATAGAGTATCTAATGATGAAGGAGCCAGATGTTAACTACATAATAAAGTTTATTCTGCTTTTCAAATAATTCCCTACTCGGTAACTTTGTCCAGGTTTGATAGGTTGAACTAGTGATGTGACTATATGCATTTATTTCAAATCAAGTTTTGAGTAAACTAACGCAACCAATTATTCATTCAAAAAAACTATTTTTATTTTTTTACATAATTCATTTATTAGGACTAAAAACTAAGAAGAACTTGATGTTTCTTTTTAGAATATTTAGGGTAGTGTATGTAAAATATTTTCATTTAGGACTCTTACCTACTGCTTTTTGTCTTACTGGTCTTCATAACATCATAGGATAGGGATAAGGAACTAAGAAACAACCGCTAAAATGGGATCTCTCCTTGACGTTCAGAATAAACGTTCGTCCTACGGCAGTCCCATATATAAGTAGTAAGTAGTCTTATCTCGATGCGAGTGTATGTCGTAGCGTCAATTATAATGGGAAATTGACTACAATTATCCTTTTTGTATAAAACGTCTTAGTCGATCAAATTATCTTTCCGTATCGCATATTGTATTTACAATTCAGGGCAATGAGAGTGTTAGTGTACTCTGATAACAGATAGTGATCTCAAAACAGATAGTGGTTAGACTTGGAGATTGAACTAACTTAACAGCGTCTATATGTAGGTATATGTTACATATTATGTAGTTTTTTGTTGCATATGCAATTGTGGTATGTAGAACTAGAAAAAGAGGTTTTGGACTTTTCTTAAGTAGTTTTTTTTTTTTAAATATTTAAATTATTGACATTAATTACCTTATTGCTTTTAGCAAGTTTACTAAGAGAAGAGAAGTATATTAATGCAAATAAATATTATCTCACAAGATTCTAACATAATATTTATAGTAATGTATTTTTTGAAATTTTTGTATGTTTTGATGTAAATTTTTTTTTATATAGCTATTAGTCCTCGGCAACAATTTATTTTGAAAATCGGAATATCATATTGAAATTTTTGTCTGTCTATCTGTTGTCTGGCTTTCACGCAAAAACTACTGGACAGGCGCAAGCATTGTGTTTGTCAATATCTCCTTGCCATAGAGTAACTTGAATATCAGGTATAGAGTTTAAAGCCAGCGACTATTGACTACCTGTCAAAGCACAATCTATACCTATATATAAAGCTGAAGAGTGTTAGTTTGAACGCACTAATCTCAGAAACTACTGGTTCAAATTGAAAAATTATTTTTGTTTTGGATAGCCCATTTACAGAGGAAGGCTATAGGCTAACATCACGCTACGACCAATAATAGTTGAGCATTCATAAGAAACGTTACAAAAACAAGAAAAACATTCTTTTTTTAGAGCTTCCATTGCGTACGCTGCATAAACGGTTAAAGTTACGCAAAAATCATATATTTCTTTTTGAACAAAACTGTCCCTAAGATCATTTGATTTCAATGAATATCTTAGAATATATCATGGTTTTAAAATAACTCCGCAACGAAATGATGATCACAAAAAATGAAAACTTGAATTTATTGAATTATTATTAGCCAGGCATATGAGAACATCAGTACTTTCTTCTCCTTGGTTTAAAAGTATTTAAGTACATTTTCCTCAAATTAACGCGGTTGTAAACGCGGGGCACAGCTAGTTCTTAATATTAGCCTAGAAAACATTTATTTTTACATAAAATTAATAGGTCCCCACAATTTTATTATCAAATTCTCTTTAATCAATATTCTTTTTTACACCAAAAAATAATGTTAATGTGTTAGTAAATGAGATACTGCCCTTTATTTAGTAGACTTTTTGTAGTTGTACTGCCGTAGTCGTATTTTCCATAATTTCAAATATTCAATGAAAAATAACATAAAAAAGCATAATATATTAACGTTCAACTAAAAATATTAACAATGAATGCTACAAAGGTTTTAAACCTAGTATTCAAGTTTTTTTTTTCTCAAGATCCGATGTTTCTAATCGAATAAGAAAATATACTGTATTTGTGGATGAACGTGAAATATTTACCTAATATAGAACATTGCGAAGTGCTTTTTGTTGACCATTATCCATTAGCTCACACACACGTGTTGCTGTTTGGCGAAACTTCGTTATCGTGCCCGAATCGGACCTATTCTTTGAAAGGAAAAATAGTTATCCATTTACGACGTGCTCTGAACATTTTTTCGTCCTTACTTTTATTGCTAAGTATTAAACATATGCTTTAATTTATTATAAATTACCTTTTGATTGTTTTTATTAAACTTCTATATGTATACTAGCTTCCGCTCACGTCTTCCCCCGGCGTGGGTGTATTAATAAAAAGTAGCCTATGTCCTTCCCCAGGTTTCAGATTATCCGTATCAAATTTCATTACAAACGACTCAGGAGATTACCCCTGAAAAAAACATTTACACAAATACAACCTAAATAACTAAAAGTACAATCCTATAATCAAATAAACAAAATACCGTATATTCTAAAGTTAAATCAAAGGTAAACAAAATCTTTGTCTCTTTAACTTGTTCAATCCCAATTTTTTTGATACTTATAGTAGGATGAGAATCCTATGCCAAGTATCTAAAGTATAAATATTACAAACACAATAACACAACAATGACAAAAATCTCAATCGCTTGTACAGCTATTTGTAATAAACAGGAATCAAAACCAGAACCCGTTACCTCAAGAGCCAGTTGTGCCAAATGCGTTATTTATGCCCTATCTTAGGGCTATGTATTATAATATTATTACCAAGGAATTTATATACAAACTAAAATGCTCAGGTGCACTCAAAAAACGTTCCTACGGCCGGGATTGTATCTCTTTCTACCCATGGATTCAAAGCAACTCTCGTAAGAAAGAGACAAAATACCAGTAGTCAACGAAATGCTCGGAATGATTTTTTACTTTACATGTTATAATCCAATGTCAACGTTATGAAGAATATTTCAAGGTGCATATTTGAGTAATAATTTTATTAAGTGAGCGTTCCAGCTGTGATATAAATTCCTTGATTATTACATATTGAATACTTATTTAAAGAAAAAAAAACGACTTCCTTAAAGCTTCTAAAACTATGTAATATCTTGATTTATCTGGATAAATTTTATACTTATCCGGATAATCTGTCAGTTGGTATGCAGAGAAAAATACTAAGAATACAAGGAAAATAGATAAACCATTTTTCATATTTTACATTCTACTTGTACGTACTGTCTATTTCTAGACAAGCGGATGATCAACACATGGATGTTGGATGATAATACAAACAGAGAATATTTATGAAACATAATAACTATTATTTTCCTGTAGAATTTTTCTCCAGCAATATATCAGAGATTATAAAAATTGACGATCTTTTATAGAAATGTTTTCTATAATCCTCAGCGAATGAATTTGAAAAAAGGACCTTTTTGTGCTTTATCTACTGGCCCGTTGGCGTAGTTCGCTGTGCTGGCGCTGCGTTTCGCTTCCGGCTCATTGGATTCGATTTCGACAAATTCGATATTTTATATATGACAAATAACCGGGACCCGTATTGTTTTTTAAAGCAATGATGTCAGCATTGCTCACGTCATTTACTTCGATATTGTCATCATTTTCCATGGTGTGAGTATAAATTACAATATCGTAAATAGAGTAAATGTGATATTGCTCCGATGTATACAAATATATATATATATATATATATATATATATATAAAACTGTTTCAGTATATCAGTTAGATGTTACCTAAAATACAGGTATAAGTTGCCTACCCCAGGAACAGAAAACCGTATCTGTATTTAAATGAAATACTATAATCTAACAGCCTATAAATGTTCTGACGGGCAAGACTTTCTCTTTTATTAAGTAGAAGATTAAGAACATAATCTGATTTGCTGTACCAATGCAGATAAACGTGTTTAGATAGATGTCTCAGATTTTCGTTCAAAACCTGTGTGTTTTTAAAGAATATTTCTTTTACGATCAAAAACTTATGCTCTAGAATATTCAGCGTTTCTTACTTGAATTTAAATTCGCAACCTTTTGGTTAAAATTCATGTGAGTTAAGAACTGGACCATTTGTGTTCATATACGTAGGGTGTATTAAATCAGGAACACTCACGCAAATTACAATCTTCTATAATAAGTTACTTAAATAATATTAAAGACTATAGTTATTTGCGTATTGTTGACATATTAGTATTAAAATTATGTAAATTAGTCTTGGATTTATAATTTCAAGATATCAAAGATGTAAAGCTTATACCTCGTAAGTCTCGCATAGCCCTTACTCTAACAAAAAACACTTTTGTATATATACAATATCCTGGTACCTCCCAAATAAATCCGGCATAAATCTTGCAAACAACAGGATGTTTCACGTGATTGGAAACCAGGTGCATATAGGAAAAGTTCGTAGAAAGCACATTCAAATGATACGACTACGTCACGATTGAAATATCGTGACAAACCCGAATGACCTTTATTGAAAGCTTTATGTATACATATAAAATGCTTTGTCTTGAATGACTAACTGATCAACGTACAGCCTAAGCCGCTAATCGTAGAGACCTGAAACTTGGAGGGTGTGTTCTTTGTATGACGTAGGCTAATCCGCTTATCCGCTAAGAACGAATTTTCTGAAATTCTACCCCTAAGGGTGTGAAAAACGTGATTCCTTGGCCCAATCTACTTCAAATTTTGTATAAATAATCTTTAAAAAATTAATTGATGACGTGTTTATTGAAATTCATCCCCTAACGGGGTTAAAAGGGGGAAGAAAGTTATTTGCTTCGGAGTTGATATCAATACTCCTTAGTGCTTTTGGTTTAAATTACATCTATTATAAAATATTTTCCAGTACCGACGCAGTTGTAGATTATATCTTTTTTTGAATGCTTCTGGTAGAAGAGGCAAGACTTTTCTATTAAAAATACAGCAATCGTGATATGTCTTAGCGGTCGCATTGTCCGGAATTGCTGCCACGCTGCTGGAAGGAGGTAAAACTGCACACTCCGCGCTTAAACTTCCTTTTCATTTGATACAAGCCGTAACCCCTTTCTTCAATATACCCAAACCAACGTAAAACGAAATTAATTGTTGGGGATGAGAGTACTATGAGACATAAAAGGGGTTTCGAAGCCCTAAATAGATCTTTAGAAGATATAAGGAATAATAATTGTCAAATGGGAGGAGTTACTGTATTGTTAGCAGGTGATTTCCGGCCGACTTTACCAGTAGTACCCAGAGGAACGCGAGCGGACAAGCAAAGCTCACCGTAACGCTCGACGAATTCCAACCACCTGACCAGGCTGGGTTTCGAAATGGCTGTTACACCGTAGACCACATCTATACTGTTCGGCCGCGTTGCCGAACGGTTCCAGCCGCTGTGTATGGCATTTGTGAACTACGATAAAGCCTTTGACTCTTTCGAGACCTGGGCTGTCCTGAATTCTTCGCAACGATGTCATATCGACTGGCGATATACCAAGGTTCTAAGGTGTATATATGACGCGGCGACGATGACCGTCTAAATTCAGGACCAACAAACAAGACCCATTCACCTTCGTCGCGGGATAAGATAGGGGATGTTATTTTGCCAAAACTGCTTACCAACGCTATAGACGTCTTTAAGACTTTGGACTGGAGTCGACGAGGAATAAATATCAATGGCGAATACATCTCACACCTTCGCTTCGTTGACAATATAATCATCTTTGCGGAGACATTGGAGGAGTTAGGCTAGATACCGGGCGACCTGGATGAGTTCTCCCGATTGAGGATTGAGGACAACCGGGATATGTTCCGCGAACTTGGGGAAACCTTTGTCCAGCAGTGGACAGCGATAGGCTGAAGCGAAACGAAACGATTTATAATTTATATATTATATTATTTAAAATATTCGTAACATTTTTTCATATAAGAAATAAATCACAATTTTCTTTTGTTTATTTATAATTTATTATTAAAAGTTTATCAGGTATTTATTTCAAAAATACTTTGGTATTTCATAAAATTGTCTCATATTGAAAATAGGTAGTAGTAAATTATAAATGTCTCATAGAACATCTGCTACCTTAGGTCTCGGGATGTGTTCTAGATCAGCGAAACCTTTCCATGCTTAGATAAAATTTGCCGCTGTTAAAACGTTTAATATTCTACAAACATAATATTATATCTTAATTATTAAAATTATGATAGTATACATAAATACACTAACTAAAATCAAAATATTTAAAATAACATGCTTATTCCTATTCTGACTCATAACTCAGTTTTTGATTATTCGTAACTCTTGATAAATTACATCAGTTTCTATTATTTCTTTAAATTAACTTTTCTTTGCAGTCCGTCTGTATACTCGATTCTCTTTCCATCTGTCACAGAACTGTAGGTATATTGGAACTATAATATACTGACAGAAATAAAAATAAAATATTAAAAATGGAACCGACTCACTGTACCATATTATGTTTACGAGCTCTTAACAGTTACTCTATTATATAAATTTATATGTAAACTAGATTAAATTACTTGGATAAGATTCCAAGCCTACGCAACTTAATCATCTAAATAATCCTTCTCAGAATAATATACTTTAAATAATAACGAATTGTTAATAAAGTTCTTAACCTTAATACATCATTCCACAGAAATATATATTAAAGCATATATTTCTGCATAATAGAAAAATCTTTAAAAGCGATTTCCTTGCCTCGAAAAGGAGATGGGGACTTTTGGGCCAAAATGTAATAAGTGAGATATGGTTTAAAAAATTCGTCATTTTTTTATCTTAAAATATAAAAAATTAGCTCAATTCTGAATCTGGAAGCGGAGAAAAATGAGAAAGATTGTTTACATCAAATTAATTGGGTATCGATTTAATTTAAATCGATTACAGAATAAAAAAAAATGGTTTCCACTAGTTAATTAACTCAAAGTATTTAGATGCACAATTGAAGTTGTAAATTTTTTTTTTTTTAGAATTTTCAGCGAGGGATCCATAAGCCTAAATGCATTAATTGATACCATTTTCATTTCATTACATTTTGGCCCAAGAATGTATGGACTCTGAGGTTTCTATACAGAAGAAATTTCACTCGCTAATTAGACGAAGTCTACGAAAAAGTATCTCTGAATTTCTTTGATGTAAATTTAAACGGCTAATCAGTTACGAACATAATTATAAAAAAAAGGTTTCCACTAGTTAATTAACTCAAAGTATTTAGATGCACAATTGAAGTTGTAAACAATAAAGTTCATTTAAATAGTTACATTAATAGCGAAAATATCATTTAATATTTAATAATAATATCGATTTTGTATTGATTTAAAATAAATCATATTTTAAGTGACAGCTTTAACGACTAACATTGATACTAGCAGTTTATTTTTTACCTACATCTCCTATACTTGAGCCAAATTCGATGTGGAATTTATGTAAACAAACCAAATGTCATCGTGTATAAGGTTGTCACACTTTTAGTAATGAAAAATTGTAATTTATCACCAATTTCCTAGTTATACATTAATAATTTTACTTTACCATTGTTTCCTAGAATTTAACTTAACCGCCAAATACGTAATAGGTATACAAGAAAATTTGCTTATAACAAAAATGAACATATTTGTAATTACTAATATACATCTAACAACCCTAAATTTTTGCACTGACAAGAAAATTTCGCAGATAAGCAACATTTGGTCTTTTTTGATCAGTCGTTATATTGTTAACGGTAAATTGTTATCGATTTTTATGCACAGTTTCAAATATTATAATTATTATGTTTATTCAACGTAAGTAAAGTAAAATAAATAACAAAAGAGAATGAGTGTCTGAACATAGATTTTTAATCATATTAAATCCATTTTAAAACAAAAGTTGTTTTATTTTGAATGATATTCAGGGATAGTGTAGCTATTTTTAATACAGGCATATACATATTTATGATAATATTTAGAAATCATTCAGTGGGAAATTAGTATACCCACGTTAATAAGTAAATTTTACACATAATTATAGATAATATATAAATATATCTAACTTTCTGACTTATTTATTTCAAGTTTTATGTAGCTTGTACTACTATGTATAAATATTAAAAAATATAATTATTCTAATTATTTTCCAATAGGCTGTAAACATGTGCCTATGGTTGGTTGCTAAGCAACGATTTGTTGGTAAACATTCCATATCGAATTTGGCTTAAGTATAGATGACATTTTAATAACAATAGAATAAGAATAATAGTATGAAATACATTCAAAGGTTTTTGTTTTTTAAATTATGGACGATATTTATTTATGGTTTCAAGTTATTGATATTTGTAATGAGTTTTCAAACATTCTTCACTAAATATTTTATTAACATTAGTGCTTTAAAAACTTAGTGATCGAGTTTTTTAATAGACATTGTAACATAAGTTATGTTTTACAAAACGTCTAATAACTCCGCTCTCAGATAGCCAAAATATTGAGAATTTTCAGCGAGGGATCCATAAGCCTAAATGCATTAATTGATACCATTTTCATTTCATTACATTTTGGCCCAAGAATGTATGGACTCTGAGGTTTCTATACAGAAGAAATTTCACTCGCTAATTAGACGAAGTCTACGAAAAAGTATCTCTGAATTTCTTTGATGTAAATTTAAACGGCTAATCAGTTACGAACATAATTATGTAATTCCAATGCTGTAAAATGTATGTTTCGTAGTTAGTATTTCAAAAGATTGGTTTAGTATGGTAACAATTTTTTATTGTTACAAAAACAAAAGCTTAAACAAAAATTTCTGATTTAGTAAGACACGAAAAACAACCTATTAACCTTTATTTTGTTTTGTAGTTGGGCTTAGTTCTTTAATCTTTGTTTCTTTTTAATTATTTTTGTTATGACTAAATAAAGTTTCCATATTATTATAGCTTACTGGTTTTTCACTATATATAGCAAAAAAGAAAACCAAAATTTAACGGTTAATTTAAATAAATGTAATTTTGCAAATATCAATTTCTAGTTTTCCCGAATTGAAGCGTACAATGTGGATCATAAAATTTTTTTTTAATTACAACGCCATCTAGAAAAAGCAAAGATGAAACACCTCCTACAAACATTTTATAATTCATATAATTGAAATAAGGAAATAGATAATTTTTACTGAATTACAGAAATAATACCTATGTTGACATTCAACTATATGGAACCACCGACAATTGAGTTTCAATACACATAATAAACATATAATATAAATAAAAAGATCAAAATGTGACAAAAGGAAGTAATAATTGTTTTAAAAACAGGATTATATAATTATTATATTATATAATTATATAATAAATTTTAGAGTACGTATTTTTAAAAAAAACGCCTCTACATCATTTTATATGAAATATTTCTTAATTGTATTAATTTAAAAAAAAGGTTTTAAAATCAAATTCAAATGTAAGTAGTATTTATAAATGTCAAGTAAATAATTAAAAAATATCGTAAAGTATCATGTCATATTTTTTTTAAGAAGATAATAATTTATAATATAATGTGCTATAGTTGTTCCTTATCTAACAAATCAGCGACCTATTGCTTACATACGTAGTAAGACCTAAAAATATAAGTTACAAGCAAAAATACATATACATATTATCGACATGTAGAAATTTCAAAATACAACTGAACATTAAAATCAGCCTTAACTCCGATAGAATATAATTTATTCTATAAAAATTAATTAGACATTTTAGTAATAATTTATCAGTTTATCTTATACAAACAGAAAAAGCTGTACAGTTAATTTATGATTAGACGGAGGAGAGAGAACAAGTTGACAGAACACGGAATAACAGAAATATATCTACTTTTGACTAATGTTTATATTATTTTCATGGATTTTTTAAAATATTATTATATAATATATGACTGTATACGTAATAAGTGATATGTTTTTTATTCTCTTAGAATAGTTTATGTTCTATTTTTTAATATGTAAATTAATAAATAACAGTATTCGGACACCCACCACCTCAGTCCCCCGAGATCATGGACGCTGTAAAGGGTCCGAAACGTCGGGAAATAATTTAAAATAAAATATTGTTAAACTGTAATTTTAAATAAACGCGATAAAATTCCTTTTTAGACTTTTAATTAAATGAGTAAAATTCGTGTAAATATAAGAGAACAGCATCTATCCCTTTTCCACTTCATCGACAGATGCGTCCGAGTAGAAGAGAAAAATATTTGAATTAACGAGTGCAAATAAATGTTAATTTATCGAAAAAAAAAATTAATTTTCAATTAACTGCTTCTTTGCATTATACAAAATTAAATTCAATTCATAAAGGTATGCAATTTTTCATCAATGTTTTCTTATGACGTTATCACGTAACATTATCGTCCGTAAACCGACTTTACAGACAACTAATTTCATAATTTGTTATTATATTATTATGATAAATTATTTTAGTTAAATACCGTGAATTGAAATTGAGCCAAAATATATATCTACACATAATGAGTTCATTAAATTCTTTGAGACTTTTCTTACGTGTAAGTTTAATTAAAATACTGTTTTGATTATCCCCTGAAAACCCTTTCGTTTAGGGATACAAAATACTCCCGTTGTTTATTCAGGACACAAGCTATCATTTTGTTGAGTTTTATTAAAATTCAAACAGTCCTTTCCACGTGATGTATCGCAAAAAAATATATTTTTATATAAACAAAATGAAAAAACTAAAAGAATGGGTAGTAAGTAATATATATTTATTTTGAAAAACCACAAATAGTTATGTAATCAAAAAAAATAACCATTATAACTAGGATATAAAATTCAATAATTGATTTACAATTTTGGATTAAAATGGCTAAAGTATTATACAGTAAGTACACAAAGTAAGTTAGTCGCCTCAACGCCGGAGGTCGCAGGTTCGAATCCCGCTCAGAGCAGACATTTGTATTTGTATAAATATTTGTTTCCGGTTTGGGTTTATATCCTTGTGTGTCTCCCCATCGTACCTCGGAGAGCAAGTCAAGCCGGTGGACTTGGTTGTTATTGTACTATTTACTATTTAATTTGAATATTTATAAGGAGACACACGATAAGCGTGGATGTGAGACGCGAGCCGGAACCAGAGAGAGCGCTTAGCCCTCTATGTCCACAGACCCGAAAAACGCCGTTTGAACGTAGATAATAAGATTAAGAGACTATCTAAATGGAGTAAATCATAAACAATAGATATATAGAGCACCTTCCCCTCAAAATATATAACATATAACATATCAAAATAATATATCAAAATATTTTGTACTAACATATATAAAATTTATAAGAAAAAATTTTTTTTTGGTTTGACAGTTCGCCCACTACGAGTGACATAATATTGATTATCTGTGCCGAGCCTATTACTATTGTCATTCTTTATATCAATATTTCCCTCCAAAATTTCATTCTCAAATGGTACATATTTATCTCTATGAAACTTATCAACATTACTGTATGACTTTCTTAAATGATAGCTATTTCGTCTAAATGGCCTCGTATTAGAGCCTCTACTAATGAGATATGACCTTGGCTCCTTACATTTTTTAACAACTACACCCTTCCTCCAGACCTTGTCCTTCTCAGTACAATAAACAATTTTATCACCAGGCTTATATCGAACCTCATTCTTTTTAGCACTCTTATCATGGTAGGCCTTAGTTACTGACTGCTTTAAAGATAATAATTTATGAATGTTTGTTACAATCCTAGGCTCAAGATAGGACATACATGATGGTACATTGGACCTAACATTCCTACTATTCAAGATTTGAGAGGGAGATACTGACAGACCTGATAAAGGACTATTATTATAACACATAAGATAATCTCTATAATCCCTGCCATCTTCAAGGGCTTTTTTTATAATATTTTTACTTATGTTTACTGCTTTCTCTGCTAAACCATTGCTGCGAGGATAATAAGGGCTACTAGTTATTAAATTTATATCTTTACATTTATAATATTCCAAGCAATCGAAAGACTTAAATGGATTATTGTCAGCAATTATTTCTACAGGATATCCAAACCTAGTAAATACTTCTTGCATACTATCAATTACAGATTTAGAATTTTTATTATTTAAAGGTCTAATTTCAAGCCAATGAGATAAATAGTCTATAATTATTAAATATGATTTACCTGCATACTCCATAATATCCATACCAACCTTGTAGTATCTATATTTAGGTATTTTATGAGGAAGCATGGGTTCGTGTACACTAGCAGATCTAAACTTTTCACAGGTGCGACACTTTGAAACAAAATTTTGAATATCATCAGATAACCCGGGCCAATAAAACAACTGCCTTGCCTTTGAAACACTTTTATTAATTCCAATGTGACCGTCATGTACAAGACCAATTACATAAGACTTAAGTTTCTGTGGAACAACAATTCTATTACAATAAAATAAAAATCCATCTTGAACATACAATTGTTCTTTTAATTTAGCATAATGTTTATATATATCTTTATTTAATTTAGAAGGCCAACCATGATAAAAGTAACTACATAATTTTGATAATACAGGATCATTATATGTTTCATTTCTGAAAATAGCTTTTCTCTCATCTGACATAGGTATATGCTTTGACACTGTATGTACTACTTGTAACATCTCATGATCATGTTCTGTATAATTTAAACAATTTCTAGATAACATATCAGCAAAATGAACTAATTTACCAGGAACATAATAAACATTTAAGTTATATATTAATAATTTTAACCTTAATCTTTTCAAACGAGGAGAACCAATTTTACTTATTTGTTTACACATTATTGAAACTATGGGTTTATGATCAGTTTGAATATCAATATGAGAGCCATATATATAGTTATGAAATTTTTTTGTACCAAAATGTATTGCTAGTAATTCTTTTTCTGTTTGTCCATAATTTAGTTCAAAATCATTCATAGTCCTAGACACACAAGCTATTAATTTCAAATTGCCTAAATCATCCCGTTGAAACATACAACAACCCAAGCCATTACTCGAAGCATCACACTGTAATATTATTTTCTTATTTGGATCAAAAGGACACAATGCTGGAGCACAGCTCACCTTTTCTTTCAACTTTTCAAAGGCCCTTTCATGCACAGGTAACCACATAAACTCAACATTTTTCTTTAAAAGTTTACAAAGAGGTGACATTAATTCAGCCATTTCAGGTACATATCTCCTAACATAATTGAAGGAACCAATGATACTCATTAATTGATCTCTATTAGTGGGTGATTTTAATTTTATTAAAGATTCTACTCTAGATTTATCAACAGACATGCCATGCTCATTGAAAATTTGACCAACATATTTTACTTCTTTTTGTTTATACTGAAATTTATTTTTATTAAACACAATACCTATCTCTTTAGCTTTATTAATTACTTCAATTAGTGCCCTATCATGATCCTCAGCAGAATTACCCATAACAAGTATGTCATCAGCCCATACTACAACATTATTAAATTTACTAAAATATGATTCTAATACATCTTGAAAGAGCTCAGGCGCATTCATGAGACCATAAGGTAATACTAGATATCTATAAACACCAAATGGAGTCGCAAAACAACACTTCCAAGATGACTCTTCGTCTAACGTTAAGTGATGAAAACCCTCTGATAAATCTAAAACTGAAAAAAACTTTTTACCTTTTAATTTAATAGCAAGTTGATCTAAAGTAGGCAATATTTTAGGTTTTTTTATAATATATTTATTAAGATCTGAAGGATCCAAACATAATCTAACATTTTTATTTGATTTTTCAACAATAACTATTCTGTTTATACAAGAATTTTCACTAATTTTGTCCACTTTAACTATTGAATTTCTATTTTCTAACCTATCTAGCTCACACTTTAACGGGTCTAGAAGACAATTAGGTATCCTAGAGGGTGGATGACATATTTGCTGGTCAAATGGCTTAGTAACAATTGTATATTTACCCGGTAGTTTCCCTACCCCTTGAAAAACACTTTGATGTTTCAATATAAATTTATCTTTTTCTATGTCAACACTAGACTCAATACTATTCACTCTTTTAATTAAGTTTAATGAAATACAGCCTGGAAGACCTAACAAGGTAGTTTTACACTTCACAATTACAAAATTTTCAAAACTTTTAGTATTTTTAAATTTACACATTAAGTTAACCATACCCAAGGGTTCAACAACATTACCATTAAAAGATTCTAACTTTATATTTGTTTTTAACAATTTAACATTTAACTTACTATTAATCTTTTGAAATATTTCTAACGGCATAATACTCACATCGGCACCGGTATCAAGCTTACACTTAACAGGCAGAGTCTCTATTATAATGTTTTCATACCAATCACTTTTATTCACACTAGACACCACTTTAGCCGTATGACAATAAAGTTCTTCATCACACTTCTCGACCCGGTTTACCTTGCAGCTCACTGCAAAGTGGTTCTTAATACCACATTTGTTGCATCTCTGACCATAGGCTGGACACTTTCTGGGGCCATGGATAGTCTGACAACGCCTACACTTGAACTCCTCCTTGTTATTGGCATATCTGCTGCTTTTGTTGCTCCACCTGGTCTTGTTGTTATTGCTGCTTCGGTTGGTCATGCAGCCCTGGTTGGTCTTGCTGTTATTGCTGCCTCGGTTGTTCATGCAGCCCTGGTTGGTCTTGCTGCTCTGGCTCCGGCTGTAGTCAATATCTAGTGTGGGATTCATCTCCTTCACTTGAAGCTTGCTCTGTTCAGACGTTCTACAAAAATTTGAGGCTTTCTCCAACGTCAAGCCGTCAATACGAAGAAGACTTTCCTGTATACTTTTATCGGCGATCCCCTGTACAATTTTGTCTCTTAAAAGCTGATCTTCAATTGACTCGCCCTTACAATTCCGATAGTTACAATTTAATAATAACTGCTTACAATCTGTGAAAAAATTATCGAAGGCCTCGCCTTGTTTCTGTTTCCTTTCATTAAATTTATATCTTTCGAAAACTTCATTAACACGTGGACTCACATATTTTTCAATCGCCGCCATTACCGATTCGTAATTACTCGCTTTGTCTTCAGTTAAAGGCAAAGTTAACAAAACTCGAGCCGAATCAATGCCGATCATATTTCGTAGTAGCGCTAATTTGATTCTGTCACTGCTAACGTCTTGTTTTGTTGAAATTAAATAATCTTCAAACGATGCGCGCCATAATCGCCATTCTGACGCGGCGTTGGATGCTCGCAAGTCAAAGCTAGGCGGCAATTTCACCATTAATTTATCCATTTTGATACTTTTGAACAACTCTAATCTTCTTTAATACTTAATATTTTACTTTTAAACTCAAATACGGCTGCGCCATGTACTATTTACTATTTAATTTGAATATTTATAAGGAGACACACGATAAGCGTGGATGTGAGACGCGAGCCGGAACCAGAGAGAGCGCTTAGCCCTCTATGTCCACAGACCCGAAAAACGCCGTTTGAACGTAGATAATAAGATTAAGAGACTATCTAAATGGAGTAAATCATAAACAATAGATATATAGAGCAGTTATCATAGACATCTTATAACGATCTTTACTCATGGTAGGGAAATTATCTGCCAGCCCGCAGTAGAGCAGCGTGGTGGATTAACCTCCAACCCTTCTCCTATATGCAGGAGAGACCTTTGCCCACAGTGGGACAGGCTGATTCAGTTCAGTTCAGTTCATTCAAAGTATCTTTTATGAACATACCTTTCATTTCAGTGCCAACTTTTAATGGCACTTCAACAAATTAATTGTAATGTAATGTAAGTATTTATCTCACTTTATCAAGTTATTGTCCAAAAGTTATGACATTTTTTAAAAGAATTTACTTTGTATTAATTTTTTTTAATTATTACAATTTTTTTATCAAATTTTTACAAGAAATTTAGACTATAACTACTAGTGGTCGCCCAGTGGTCGAAATTCGACCTAATCTATAATTAACAGCATTGTCAACATCATAAAAATATGATTTCGCATAATATGGTAAGCATATGCAGCAGTCATTGAACGTGATCTGTAATAAAAAATTTCGATACAAAATTTCGTTGCAAGACCTGTATTTAACACCGTGTTAACTTTGACAAAACAAAATTTGTGTTATGTTTGCATGCCGTAGCGTGTGTAGTGTTTTTTAAATTAATTTAGTGTATTTTTGAGCATTTTTTTAAAAAAATATTAGCATTCTGCACCTCTTCTCCATATAAACTTTAACTGTGCCGAATTTCATATTTCTCCGTCCGCGTAATTTTCGTAAAAAGTGGTACGAATTTAATTACGTTATAATTGATATTAAATTATCATAGATATAAAAATCTAAATTCGTTTCTTCTTAATTTCAATGTTCTAACACCCCCTTTTGAAAAAATATAGCTTTTTAGTTAACAAATATGTAAATTAAAATATTAGAAATTATAAAAAAAGATATTAAGCTTTTAATTTATTTTAAGTTATTACAGTGACTTTATATTTCGAAGTAAAGCCAAAATAGCCATTCATATGTAATTTTCATTTTATGTATAAATATAGAATAACCAAAAATTAATAATGTCGCTTACGTTAAGACAAATGTCTGCTACATAAATAAATCTATTAACTAAATTATTTCTAAATTATAGAATATAATCCTGCTTAAATGAAAAGGCAAACGTCTTCTACCAAATAATAATTTGTGTTCACGAGTGCGACAGACAATAGATCAACTGACAAAACCAACGCTACGAACCGCGGATATTACCGTGAGACATTTAATTTTCTACGTGAAAGGATAAGGAGAGTACAATTTCCCGAGCATCCTGGAGCAGGGCGCCTCAAATTGTGCTACAGCTCGCCTTAACCAAGAGTGCGTCTGACAGAGGCCGTAACTGCGCAGTGGCGACTACGATTACATTACCCGTCGGCTGGAATATTCATAACATTATTTTGAACAGGTAAAACGTTCGAAAAATTACCCAGGGTATAGTATAATTTTGTATTGCAACTTTTGTATGACGATTCTTTAGCCTCCATTAAAACTATAAAGACGACAAAAATGTTTGTGTGAATGTTGAATTTTCGGAACTAAAAAAATTAATTAATTCTTCTTTCAAAATAATGTTTTTGAGTGTAACCTTCACAAAAAAAATTCTTATTCATACATTACTCATTATATTAGTGTTAATTCAAATAAATACATAAAATAAAAAAGTAAAAAACTATTAAATAAATAAATATGTTTTAACACACACAAGGTCGTCTGTTCCTAAGGTAGGCAACTTAATGCCTGTGTTTTAGATAACAGCCGACTGATATACTTTTTTTTTAAATAAATATACTTATAAATAATACATATATAAATAAACATAAATTACACCCAGACTCGGGGCGGGAATCGAACCCACAACCCTTGGAGCAGAAAACAGGATCACTGCAAACTGCGCCAACGGGTCAGTCGAAAATTAAAAGTATTAAAAAAATTAAAGTGAAAAAAATATTAATATATAACTAATTATTATCGTTCCATTTTGCTTTCCAAAAATACACTGGTGAATATTAAAATACACCAAAAATCTTCATTGAGTATGCACATTAATAACTAGTTGTGCCTGCGACTTCGCGCGTGCGTCGATTCAAATTCAAATTAAATTCAAATTAAAATTTTATTAGGAACAGCAACTACAATATAAATATTTAACAGAGTTCGAATATATTATATTAGAACAGATATACTTATTTTGTACTTAAATATAATATTAAAGTATTTTAACCTAAAATTTAAATGAAATTTATAGAGAAATAAAACAATTATTTTTTTAAAACGTTAAAAATTTAATTTTAATGAAAAAATAAGTGAGAATTTATAAATATAAAAGTATTTTTGAAGATTAATTTGATTTTCACTATATTAGATATGAAGGTAAAAAGAAACTTAATCATGATGACGTGAAAGCAAACTGCAAACAAATGTCAAACACATTAGTTTTTTCAATTTTTAAAACTCGAAAGTGCTATGGTGATATTTCAGATTTTTCTCGATTTCAAAAGATGACTTGGCTTGTTTTCACGGTATCCAATTATTCTCTTTCGTTTTGGCATTTGTTTATTGTTTTTCTCCGACGACTAAAATTCGAGTTATAGAGTATAAATATATAGTACCTGGATGACCGAGCTTTGCTCGGTTAAATTATATTTAGATACGAATTACATACTGATAAAATATGAATAATATTTCGATTTTACCGACATAATAAGTAACTGCCGTCTGGTCGAGTGGTCAGGCAACTGGACACTTTACTCAGCGGTCGCGGGTTCGAATCCCGCCAGGTGCAGATAATCTGTATGACGAATATAGATGTCTGCACCGGGTCATGGATGTGTATTTATGTATATATGTATTTATATCTTAAATTTATTTCCGTTCCTAGTACCTGTAACACAAGTTCTTACGAACTTACCACGGGGCTAGGTTAACGTGGTGTGATTGTAAAAAAAAAAAAAAAAAAAAAAAAAAAAAAAAAAAAAAAAAAAAAAAAAAAAAAAAAAAAAATAATAAAACAATAGGAACTGATTATTTAAAAAAAAAAGCTCTCAGTAATAGTTTTTTTTTTCACAAAAAAAGAAACTTGAAAAAGAAAAAGGAAAACAAAAATTTTGTGGAGACCACCTGGACTAGAACCCGAGTTTTCTGATTTCGAATCCGCCCGTTCCCATCCGAGTTATTACAAACTTATCAATGATAGCGATATTTACCTTCGTATTCAAATGATATTTTTTTATTGCGTAAAAAAAGGGATAAAACGACATTTTCTAAAAATAAATCCTAGCCAGATCGATTTATCGCCCTCGAAACCCCCTGCATACAAAATTTCATGTAAATCGTTGCAGCCGTTTCCGAGATTCAGATTATATATATATATATATATATATATATATATCGTTTAAAGTTATAAGATTATCAATACTTCGTAGGGAAATAACATTTTGCTCGAGTTACAAAGTCTAAAAAATTCGAAATACCGCGTATTTAGGGAGACTTACTGAGAATTTCGACTTAACGAGGTTCGTGTTATAGAGATTGCACTGTATTAGGTAGGGGAAAAAGTTTCTTCGTTATATATATTAAAATTGAAGACCTTTTTTTCCAAAGTTTAATTACATTTAATTATGATATGTATGTGCCATTTTGTTCGATAACTTGTTGTAACCTTGTAGGTAGTGACATAATCCCGTTCCTGTAGAAATCTTGGGATTTTTTATTTCTATTTCTTATACACTTTCTTATACAGCCTAAACGACTGGACGGTTTTTGACTTATGAGGTGTCGTTAGATTTGTCTAAATTGTAGTAGTGACATAGGCTATGTAAATTTTCAAAATGGCGCCCGCAAATGGCGGAATGAGGAGGGGGAGTTGAATTTTTTTTTCTTACTGTAGCAATATGGGTATCAAATGAAAGCTAGTAAATTGTTTTATTCTTTTTAGTTTATAATAAGAGTATTTTACGCAGTCGGGTTTTTTGATTTTTTTAATTAAGCATACTTGTTTCATATTTCTTATCCGATTCACTTTTCATCACCAGTGATCGTTTCAATAGGCGATCATTACGTTTCAATAGGCGATCGCAAATGTATACACGATTCATTAATTTTCTCTCAGTGAGCTCGCGTGGTACCCAAATATCGAGCTTTTTGTATAGCCAGACTCTTTTCAATGGATCAAAACTGTTTTGTGGTTAATCCTCAGTTTCTCAATTGTGTCGTGACAACTAATATATAATATGCCAATCTTGCTCAACTTTTTCAAAAATGGCATTAAATTTATCTGTATGAAGGTGACCAGAGCTAGCTGTATTTTTGACATCAAAATTTCTAGACTGAAAAATCTCGCACCAACTGTTTGCTACTCTTGCATAGTGTCAGTTTTTTTTTCGAATTATTGATGTGAATCATCTGAAGTGTGGGCTGGGCGAAAGGTCGCCACGGTATGCGTCGCAGTTAGGGTTGCCAACCGTACTATAATAATATATAGTATTGTACTGTATTTCGGGACTCCGTATTATATACTGTTGAAGAAAAATAGATCAATATCAGTACAATAGATCAATGTTATATTATAGATGATATTGTGTCTATCTAGGCGACACAATCCAACTTGACCGAAACAACTTCGAAAAGGAAGCCGGTAGGAGGATTCAATTGGGCTGAGCGGCATTTGGTAGGCTACGTCGAGTCTTCGATTCAAAGATTCCGCAACGCCTAAAGACCAAAGTCCTTAAGCAGTGCGTCCTACCTGTGTTGACATATGGCGCCGAGACGTGGACACTGACGACGGGATTAATTTAAAATCACTCAACGTGCTACGAAATGGTTTATGCTTGGAGTCTTTCTCAAGGATAAAATCAGAAATTTAATTATCCGCGACAGAACCAAAGTAACCGACATAACCCGTAGAATCAGCAAGTTGAAGTGAAAGTGGGCTGATTACGTATGTTGCAGTAACGATGGCTGCTGGAGTAGACGTGTCCTGGAGTGGAGACCGCATATCGCCAAACACAGTGTGGGGCATCCTCCGGCCCGCTGAAACGATGATCTGAGCAAGGTCGCCGGCGGTGAATGGATAAGAATTGCGAACAGCCGGGGTTTTTCGGGCGAACTTGGTTAGGCTTATATCCAGCAGTTCACTACGATAGGCTGAAGCAAAGCGAGAAAAATAATTACGCGTGTTCATTAAATTATGTCTAACTGTATAATTATGTTATATTAAAAAAATATTTCAGATATTTAGATGGCTTGATTAATGAATATTTGCTTCTCTTTCACGCAAAATTACACTACTGAACTCATTACACTGTAATATAATATGTAGAAAGCTAAAAGCACAATAACATATTAGCGTATGTTTAATTTTGAAATTTCTAATTATCTCTAATTTATCTCAGAAGCGCACCTTTTAATATAATAATCTAGACCTAAGTTAACTTGTGTAGAACTAGATACCTATTTCATTCCGGATGCTTCTGGATTTCCGGAATGATTCCATTACGTCTCAGCATTTAAATTGCTAAAACCTACCGTAAGGTTGTATCTTTTGTATGAATAGAAAATGTAATATATATTCTATAACAATCTATTTCTCTTATTTTTTTTTTTTAATTTTAGTTTTCTGATTATTATTATCTTATTCTTATTGATTAAAGTTGTGAAATCCTGTTACCAGAACATAGTTGAAAACTATATTATATGAGTATATATTGAAGCTATATTCAGACACCGGTACTTTTTGACAAATTATAGAAAATGATTCAGAAAACATGTATAAAACGTGTCAACTAGTCTCGAAATAATTGAAATTTAATATTTTTTTAAATAACTTATTATACAAAAAATTAACCAACATTGGAACGTTATATTACACAAAATATTCTCTTAAAAGCTAATAATTATTTGAGTCAGGTAGGCATTGTAGGAAACCAAGGTTCAGAACTAATTAACAATCTTATTCATACAGTATTTCTTTATAAACGCTTAAAATTTTTTTAAACAAAATTTGTATGATATATTTATGCTTAAAACATAAATGCCAATCTTTATTAAAGTGTGAAGTATTAACTCACGCAAGCAATTCGTTAAACTAAACTTGTTACTTAAGAAACTTCTCGTCGTTCCATTTAAGAAAAATTAATATTTTCGTCTCTCAAACAAAGAGTATTTGTCATGCTTTTGTTACTTGCAAGTTGCTCAAACATTACATTAGCATTTAAAAAAAGAACTGAAAACAATAAACCTACTACATCTAAATAAATATTTTATTAATCAAAAATACATCATTAAATAGATAATAAAAGCGTGTAAATTTCGTACTACTGATATTAGAAGATGGATTGGAATGTTATATACCTACCATGTAATTTGTGTGTAATATGGTGCGTTACATATAACTAAATTTTTCAAAGGATATACAAGTACCTCTCTCGAGTTATGTTGGTTTTTTTATAAATTGTATTTGCCGCTGAGTTGGAAGTGAATTTTAAACAAATCTTGTAATTTCAGAAGATGAGACGATGCGATGCGAACCGTTCGATTAAAATAACAAAGGATCCACTAGTCCAATTCGGTTTTATGTACTATACTTATACGAATATTACTTTATATCTTATTGACGTGATAACGTCTTGTAAATCGATGAATGCCGGCTGCACGCACGAAGAAGTGTCACGTGTCGCAAGCAAGAGCGCGGAACAAGCAATAGAGAGGCACGATCGGCCTAAGCGTTCGGCTTATAAACAATAACGCAGCTTGGAGGATCTTAAATATCACACATGTATATAAGTTGTAAATAAATTGTTAATAGCACATTGTTACTTATAATTAATCTGTATGGTTTAAGTAATAAAATATTTCAATTACCGAGTCCAAATAAATGTTAATTTATCGAAAAAAATTGTAATTAATTGAATTAACTCATTCTTTGTATTATACAAAATAATGATAGCTCAGTGATAATAATTCAATTCATAAAAGTATGCAATTTTTTTTCAATGTTTTCTTATGACGCTATCACGTAAAATTATCGTCCGTAAACCGAATTTTCTGTAAATTATCCACTTAATCATCATCATAATTTTCCACCAATTTTTTAAATATTTATTGCTCACTCATTTACCACTGAAGAATTTGTTGAAAAATTTGCAGTCCACCCTCTCCAAGGGCACCATAAGATATGTAACATTTCTTGGCCTTGAAATTTTTATGTAAGCAAATTCTCCATTGCTTTTTTTGTAATATGAAAAACAAATTTTATTGAATTTAAATAAATAATATCATATATTTAAAGTTAGCTATTCCAAATCGCCTTATTCACTTGGGATTAATCCTGTTCAGTGCCTAATTTTTGCATCTTAGAGTGTCTGAAAATCAATCTGTTTACTATGTTAATTTATCAGAAATAAACAAATAATTAAAAAACAACGTAATTTTCATTTATGTAGTAAGTAGGAAATTACTGTAGAGAAAATAAGAAAAAAATTAGAAACAATTTCTTATATAGGTATATTATATAAAAAATACAAATAATAAAATTCGCGAATATAATCATTAGATATATGTATCATTAGATAATTTTAAAAGTTTTTTAAAAGACCACTATTTAAATTTATAAATTAAGTTAAGAGTTTCTAAATTCATTTACTTTAAATGTATATACATTTATATATAGTTGTTGATGATTTTGTGCCATATGTTTCTCCCCATATGTGTATATATATATATCAGAGATGTTCCGACTAGTCGGCGACTAGTCTAGACTATCCGGCCACTTTTGTAGTCGGCGATTAGTCGGCGACTATCCGGCAAAGAGCGCCGACTATCCGGCTTAAAATTTGTATGTATTTTATCAATAAAATGTATATACTTCAGAGGAATTAAATTAATAATTACCTTGATTGTTAATTAATATTTTTATTTTAGAATCAGTTTAATACATTTTGAAATATAAAGAATTTTTCCTTTGGTCTTTAAAATCTCTAAAGTCTCTAAAATTACTTACTGTAAAAAAATATCTATGATAATGATCAAACAAAATTACTACATATTATTATTAACAAACCAAACAATATAATATCTTGTTATTCTTAAACATTTATAAATATTTCTTTTTATTTTTGAATAAAAGACTAGATTTTAACAGACTAGTATTAAACCAAGACATGTACCTACATGACGTACCTAATGTACAAAAAATTCGAAACATTGATAGCTTGTATCCAACAATGTACCTAGCCAGGGTGAAGACTTTGTCATGCTCCAAGTCGAACCTACTCTTCAAAACATTGTCCAGCAAGACTTTCATTTGCATGGTTTCTTAGTTTTCTTCAATGTACATTTCTTCATATTTCTGTTACGTTTTCGAATGAGGTATTACTTCAGACACCGAAAAGCAACTTTTACTTATAATATTCGTAATCTCTTCAAATGGCTTCAGCAATTCAATGCTTTTTACGAGTACTTCCCACTCTTCAGCAGACAAATTTTTAAAACTAACCGATGTTTCAACCAAGTATAAAGAACTTTATAAAATCAAAAAAGGTCACTGCGTGGACTTTCTGCCGCCGGGAAGGGAGCTGGAACGCAGGGTGGGTCCAATACAGAATCCCCACCCATCTCTACTCAAACCAACTGAGTATGAGTGCTTGATGAGCCTGAACCCCGGAACCCTTGAAGAAAACCACATCGTCGGCCCATTAATATACACCGACGGAAGCAAAATAGAGGGCAAAGTCGGTGCGGCTCTAACGTGGTGGAACCAAGGGAGGGAAGTAAGGTACTCCACATTCCGGCTCGAGCCGCACAACACGGTCTTTCAGTCTGAGATGTATGCGCTCTTCAGAGCTGTGGACATGGTGAAAAAGTCGAAAGAGAAGTCAGTCAATGTCCTGAGCGATTCAAGATCCTCGCTCGACTTACTAAAGAGCCCATTGGCGACTCACCCTCTGGCCATAGAGATGAAGAGATGCATCAGACAGATCCAGGAAGAGAAGAGATCGGTGCGATTCTTTTGGTTGAAGGCCCACGTAGGAATACCAGGCAATGAAAGAGCGGACCATTTGGCTAAAAAGGCGGCTCTTACGAAAAAATCGGCCCCTGACTACGATAAAGTTCCAATTTCGTATGTCAGGAGGCAGATACGGGAAGAGACAGTCCGATTGTGGCAGGACAGATACAATTCTTCGGAAACTGGTTCGGTCACGAAAATCTTCTTGCCAGATGCAAAGACCGCTTGTAAGCTGGTAAGAAAAGCGAAACTAACATTTGTCGATACACAGATTCTGACCGGCCACGGAGGATTTGCGGCGTATCTACACCGGTTTCACTTGAAGGACAGTCCTTCGTGTATCTGCGATCCGAATTGCGAGGAGACAGTTATCCACATTCTGCTAGAATGTCCGAGGTTCGGCAAAGAAAGGTTGGATCTGGAGATTAAGCTCCAGAGAAAACTAGACCAACCTTCACTCCGTACCATCCTGGAGAACGAGGCCGACAGAACGTCTTTTCTCGCATTCGCGAGACACGCCGTGGTGACAGCCGCGAAAAGAAATGGCTCGACCGCTCTACCACAAAGTTCACGGTCAATACCACAGTCTCACAACACCACCACAAACACTTCATCAAACACACCATCAAATACGGTAGATACAGGAAACGTCCAAACTCATAGCCAACACGCTGTACAACCAGTCGTGGCAGCTCCGTCTCAGCGGTCCCCAACCCGAGCACCGCTGAGCCAGATTATCCAGGCCATTCCATCCGCTCTGCGAAAATTGATCCAGAAGAGGACTGATCAGAACGCACCCTCGCAACCCGGCCCCAGCGTTACAGTAGAATCTTTGCTTAGAGAGGGAAATGGGAGCGGGGAAGTGGTCATTAGAACCAGATGCGTGGCTCTCTTCATGGACAATGAAGCGGAGAGGATCGGAATAAGTTTCTGTCGCTCCGAAGGGCAGGATCGGCTGGTGGTCTCGCCGGGGTTCGCTCTGCTGATAAAGGGCAGCACACAGAAAACGAGCTTCAAGCGCATTAAGATCGACGCGCTTGCGCAGAAATCGGACAATGACTCGATCTACCGGACGGTGCGGTTGCAAAACAAGGTGATCGCTCTGTTCGAGTGGGGAGAAGAGTCTGCTTTTGCGCAGGCAAGCTCGTGGCTGCAGCGGTGGGGTGAAATTCCCGGGGCGACCCCCGGAAGAATAAGTGTGGACTCTATGAGAGTCGGCTATGAAAGAGGCAACGTGTCTGATAGATACGGCTGCCTAATGGCCTCGAAAACTCACGAGGTCATTGTTTACGAAGACAGGGGGGAGGATCTGGGATACTTAAAACCCCAGTCCAGAACATCTTCACCCCCTGCATGGCTGGCTCTTGGAGGGACCGTACTCAGTGGTTCGGAGCGCCTACAGAAAAAGACCGAAGCCCAAAAAGCGGAATCAGTGTCGCCCACTCCGTACGACACAACATCCAAATCAAAGCCCCGTCTGATGGCGATAGCGAAAATTATCCAAGCGACAACCTCCCCTAAACGAGGAAAACGACTGCCCCACCTTGCCCCAAGGTCGTTGGTATCAACAGATCGGCAATCGGAGGCACTTAAAAGGTTCACCAAAGATGAAAATCCGAGGTACCCACAAACGCCACCGGCCACTCGGACAAAAGCCGACATGGGGCAAGCTATACCACCAAAGCTACGACCAGCGTCCACGCCGCAACAACATGCGGAAAATGCGTATATCGAGTTCCTGGCCATCACAAAGGCGAACTGCGATGTATGCCTAGCCACCTGCAAGAAAATCATGCAGAGCTTCCAGTACGGCCACGAAAACTTACTGGGAGTGGAACTCGAAGAAGCTGAGGCAGCCATTTACAATAACGACACCCGCGAAATACTCAGGGGCAACATGTCGGGAAGGTATATGGCTGCTTATAATACCACAGTCGGCTTCGTGGGCGCGGTCGAAGCCGAGGGCCAGAACGAAGAACCTCAAGCCTTCCATACACCTAAAGGGGATCCAGTGGTGGTGGTGGCCAGGTGCACGAGAGTGATGCTAGGCGACCGGATACTCGAGATGGCAAAAACCATTACGGGAGATCCGGAAGTCTGCAGCGTTTTCGGTGCCTGGCAGTTACCAGCACTGAAATGGATAAACGGGGTCCCTGGATGCGGCAAGACGACTTACATAGTCAGAAACTTCGACGAGGAAAACGAGGTCGTAGTTACGACCACAGTCGAGGCGGCCAATGATCTCAGGCAGAAGCTGACGCACCATTATGGCGACAAAGCCAAATACAAGGTGCGCACTATGGCTTCCATATTGGTAAATGGTTTTCGTGAGGGCACAAAAATAAGCCGTTTAACGGTGGACGAGGCCCTCATGAATCACTTTGGTGCCATAGTGATGGCCGCCCGTCTGTCGGAAGCAAAAGAGGTTATCCTTGTCGGAGACATTAATCAGCTGCCTTACATCGACAGGGAAAACCTGTTCGAGGTGCGATACAGCAGGCCTAATCTGACGGTAAATATATCATGTGAGTTGTCGTGCACGCATCGGAATCCCAAGGATGTCGCTCTTGCCATCAGCGAGGTTTACGACAGGATCTACAGCTCGAACCCCATCGCCCATTCCCTGCGTGCGGAAAGGCTCACTGGCGCTAGAATACCCGAAAAACAGAACCGGACCCTGTACCTGGTCTTCAGACAAGAGGAGAAAAAGGAGTTAATAGGCCGGGGATATGGTACCGGAGAAGGGTCGAGCGTCATGACCATTCACGAGGCGCAGGGTCAGACGAGCGAGGAGGTCATCGTCATCCAGACACGGGCAAAGAGACTAAAAATACACGACAGCGTCTCGCATGCGGTGGTCGCGGTAAGTAGGCACACCAAGACCTGTGTCTACTACGCCGACGACAGGGATGACGCAATCGGCCGATTCGTAGGGAGGGCGGCGGAGGCCACAACAAAAGAAATCCTGGAGCACACCCTCAAGATGGCAATCCATCATAGAGACACAGCAGTCATTGAGGATGTGCTCGCACAGCTGGGGGCTGGTGCTGATTAGATAAATTGGTGGGTGTGAAATTATAGAGTACCTAAATAGGAGAATTATAACTAGATATAATAATGTAAATGCAAATAGATATAGTATTGTAAAAAAAAAAAAAATAATAATAAAAAAAAAAAAAAAATAACATTAGCTATAGATATAGTATTTTAAAAATAGATTTAGATATAGTATTGTAAAACAATATAAATAGGAAATACACGTAGATATAATATTGAAAAAAAAAATGTATATATATTAGTATAAAAGTGGTCAGTTTGGACTCTCGTCTCAGGGACTAGAGATATTAAGTCTAGTTTTAAGTACTTATTTACTTTTGCTGTAAAAACGTCTGTATATAACAATAAAATATATGTAAAGAAAAGGGTATAGGCGCATGTAAGCCTGTAGATGTGAATAAAAAAAAAAAAAAACCATTATCGGCTTAGCCGACTAGTCGGCGTCTTCACAACCGACTAGTCGGCTAGTCGGCCAAAGTTATAGTCGGCACATCTCTAATATATATATATGTGTAAACAAAGTGCGCGACACTTGATTTAAGTAGTTATTAGTATAATTTATTTATAATTAATAAATATACTAATAACTACTTAAATCAAGTAATAATTAATTTATAATATTTTTTTGATGTATAATTTATCTATGAATTGGTTGCTATGAAGCCTTTTTTTTTATTATAACACCCCTTTCGTACTTAATTTTTTTAATGTCCTTTCCTAAAAGTTGTCTGGATGTAATCACTCGCTTAGCGATGAGACCGCCCTTTGTTAATACTTGCACAATATTTCTATGTAAAATGTTTTTTGGTTGTACAATAAAGTATATTTGTATACGTATGATGTACTTTATTCATATATTAAGTGACGTAACGTGTAAAAAATGTTGACAACTATGTATGTAAAATATTGTAACAATTGTGACAATGTATGTACGTCATAGGTCTTTAGAAAGATTCAATGCTATGGTTACGGTAATTAAGAAATGAGTATATATAGACATGAATTGGGTAAAATAGTTTATAGTAATCATGGCTCGTTTTGTTTTATATTTGTTGATATTGGTGGTGCTCACAGTGGGTATTTTGTGTGCTGATAGTAATGACACTACCCCATCTCCTGCTACCACACCAAAAACTCCCTCTGAAACAGATAAACCTGATGTGAGTAATAATGAATTTTAATATATAATCATTGATATTATCAAGTCTTTAATAATAACATTGTTTTCTAATTAATCATTATACAATTTTAAAGTTAAAAGAGTATGTTTTTTATGTAAAAATATATAATAGATCTATAATGTAATGTAAAGAAATAGACATATTTATGTTCAATTTTCCTGCAGGTGATAAAAGACGTATTAAATGCTGCAACTGATATTCCAAAAGCGATTGCCGCTACTTGCCGGGACGTAAGTCAAATAGTTTAGTAATAAAGTAAATTATTGTGAATATAAAGTTATACGGTGAAACAATATCGCAATAGTTTTTTTTATTTTTTGTTATACTATTTTTGATTTTTAGTTGTTTATTTTAAGACGTTATATTCAGCAGCTACTGAATTACCAGTTGTTTTATAGGTCAAACTATAATAAGCTATTAAAGATCGCTATTAAAATCCAAACAGTAAATATAGACATGTATCTCTACGTAAATATAACGTGCTCGAAATAGTGAGGAAATAGTATTAGTACTATAAAAGCAAAATAGAGCTGAATATTTTAGAATTGATATAGTTAACTTTGAATGGCGCTCTTGCAATCCTTATGGTGCTTTCTATGTCTCAGAGCACAATAGCCTGATAGTCCTATTTTATGATAATAAAAGATGTCACACCTATCCGTAGTTAACTCTTAACGTGACAATTAATTTACTATAAAATGAAATCTCTATGAAATAAGAAAGCCGACAACATCAAAAAGAGAATAAAACAATGTAGATATAATATTAGAAATATACGTTTCTGATAGATTTTTAATATGTTGATATTAAAATAAAAATTTAACAAACACGAGGCCTTAATGTTTTATAATAACCAAATAATCTTTTTTGCAGGTATCGAAGACTTTCTTCGACATGATGTCTTTTGGCAAAAAATAGAAAAATAATTTACGAAATTTTAGATAAGTTAAACTCTTTCATTCTAATAGTATTGTCGATGTAGGAATCGTGTTATAAATACACTTACTTATATTTAAATGTGTTTTATTTCGGAATCCATTTATAGATAACGTGATAATTTTTATAATCTTTAAACGAATACATGTTTTTCAAAGTAACTTTCACGAGAAAATTAATAAATACATGTATATTTGTATTATAATAGCTTAATCAAAAAACTTGGCATCATCCAGATCGAGAACTATTTTATTTCTGTAGATAATGCTGTAAAGTTGTAACACATTAAAAAAAATGTTTAGCGCTGTATACTAAATATTTTGACATTACAAAGTTTTATACTTACAAATTAACTAAAAGTTATGTATCTGTTTTATTTTAAATAAAATTTCATAGTAATAACAATTACTTTTATTTTATCAAATTTTATACATAATCCCAAAAAAAAATATAATGAAAAATGAAACAAAAAATTTAATTCATTTATTTATTATCATTTTTACAATGTTAAGTTTTTATTGAAAATTTTAATATTTATATATTGTTGTCAACATTGTTGTCTCAACATAAATTTAAAGTTTTTATTTAAAAAAAAATAGATAAAGCGTATTATTCAGTGCAGGATTACTTAGTCGATAATGATGTGTGGACTAAGTGGCGCTGTATTTCATGCAAGATATTACTAATTTTGTACTGAAACACAGTTTATATATTATTTTCAAAAGAGTAACTGTGGAGTTTCTTGCCGATTTTTCTCAGCAGAATCTACACTCCGAATTGGTGGTAGCTTTACTTTTACAAAAATAATAATCACTTTAAAGTTTTAATAATTGTAAAATGATAATTTGAAGGTGCTCATGGGGCTTATTTAAATAAAGTTTATTTTGATTTTAGTTGTTAATTAACAAAGATTTTTCCTACGCCAAATAACTCACGTATTCACGACACATATTCACCATATAAAAAAAAATCTCTTGTACCTTATAGATTCTAAGTAATCAACATCTCCCAAATGCGTTTTAAAAATCTCGAAACAACTTGAGGATAGTAAATATTATTCTGTTTTTCTGTTTTCATAAATATCTGTTTTGTGGTAGTTGTAATACATAGACAAGTAGTAAGCATAGCCGTTTGAACCGACTTGTTGTTGAACAATTCTACAGCACTAATACACCATCAAGATTAGTCACATTTTCAATTATAAGTCGGCATTATTGATTTTTATATTGAAATTTGTGTAGTTTTGTGGGAATACGAGTATGTTGCCAGTTAAGTCTCCAGGTAAGAGATTGATATGCTTAGGTAATACTACGATAAAAGCGAGTTACGGTCATTCAGGAAACAAACAAATATTACTTTACATATCACACATATTGTGCCATGCACAGGTGAAACCATATTATGTGGTTTAATTAAATAAGTCCCTAAAATATATAGGATTAAAAAAAAAAAGTAATCATAATAAATTTCAAATAGAACAATAACAAAACTACAACTATTTATTTATTTATACTTTATTGCACATATAATACATTACGAAGCATTGCTAACAGTTAATTAAGTTAAATTGTAGGTATATTACAACAGGGGGTCTTATGGCTAACTAACCATTTCTTCCAGACAACTCAGAGTTCAACGATGAAGCCGCATAGGTGGTGTAGTTTATAATAAACTTAAATACTAATATCTACATCTGATAAGTATTAGTATGTAAGTTAGTATACCGAGTCCATATTTAATAAATATATAACAAATATCCCTATTATAAACTAATATATATGTATGTATTAATTCATAAAAATGAAATAAAACTTTATAATAATATAATAATTTTGAAAAAGCATCTAAGTTTGTGACTTAGTTTAGTTAGCTTAGATAGCAAATAAACCATTTGAATTTGAATTAAAAAACTAAGTAATGTAACTTTATCATAAGACTTTGAGATGACCTTAATTCTTCTGAAGCAGGCGCAAGAATATCTAATTTATCCTTCAAATAAGAACGAGCCTTTAGACTAACAAATAGCAAGATTTTGGAGTCGTTTAAGCTTTTTGAGTTAGTTCTCAGTAAAATCAGGGTAGCTTGCATCTGCGTAGTCTAGAATAGATAGGAGAAGAGAGTTTGCCAACATGATTTTGGTAGAGATTGGCAGAACAGACTGCCAATAATAATAACCAGCGATTTGAGTTCATATCACTAATTCCATTTTGACATTTTTACGCAATCCATGTTGAAAGAAAACCTTTTTTGAAAACGGCATTTAGAAGCACAGTTTTATTTTACACCGGCACGTATATTAGTGAAATTATTAGCAAGATGGTGTTAAATTTAAGATATCAAATATTATTTTGGTAATACGAAAATCCAAATATATCATATTGGTTGCTTTCGGTAATTCCTTTTGCCTTATTACGCAAATAATGGCACACAAAGAAGGCGGTAAAGGATTAATACTTAGTAGTTATTATTTAATTATTAGTTTTTAAAGAAGTTAGTTGCTAAACATATATATATATATCTTCGTTTTTTAAATGAATTGATAAGTACCTACTATACGCCCTTGACATGGTAACAACTCATATATTACATCTACTTACAGCCTTCATAGTCCTTTAATTTACCTGAGATTAAATCGTCGTGTTCCGATTTGATGAATATCGATTTCACATGAAGTAAACTCTTTCAAACAAAAAAGTTTTTTTCAAAATCGGTTTACAGTTTTTGAATATAATAGTAAACGAAGTAACAAAATACATACAGAAGTACGTAGAACCTCATCCTCTTTGAATTTTGTTAAAAATGATAATAAGTTTACACTTGAAAGAATCGATGACCTCAAGGTACGAAGCTTACATAAAACAATACTATTACTAATAATTGCCATAACGAAATACCTCACCTAGTTGTGTTAGTTTAAAAGAGCAAACTAAAGATATCTAGTGCACAGTAAACATGGCTAGCATCAACTCGAGACTCCTGTTAGTAGCGACATTGTTTGCTGTAACTGTAATTTGTTTAGATAACGATACCACAGGTGCTTCAGAGACATCAAAGGAACCAAAACCAAGTGGCGTAAGTAACTTAAAAATATCAAATACACTTGACATAAAGTTAATAAATTATAACTTCAAAACAAGTAATTTTACCATTGGTGGTGTTAAATATTTTATTTTTATAACAATTTGTTGGTGGCATTGTTTGTTTCGTTATCTTTATATATTTAACTTATTCAAAATTTTTCGAAAAAAAAAAAACAGTAGGTAGGTATAATGAATAAATAAATATAAAAAAAATATATTTTTAAAATTTTATATTTATTCATTCATTCATTCATTTATTCATTTGTTTATTTATTTATTTATTTATATATTTATTTATTTATTATTTTTTATTTATTATTATTCTTAATCTTACCTATAGTTATGTATTAAAACTAACATTAAAGTAAAGCCAAAGCGTTAGAGTAGATACTAAAATGAATTACATTTTCCAAATATATCAATAAACCATTACGATCATAAAATAATCGTAAGTCATAAAATATATACACATCGAAAAAAAAATCTAATATCATTAGACATTATCAATATTATTTAGTCATGAATAGAATTAAATAAGAAATTAAACGAAATAGGCTTTATCAGTCATCGCAACGGCTAGATATTAAAAATAAAATTATAAAATACCTTACAAATAGATAACTTAATAAATAAAACCCATTAATGTGAAAATAAATTATAACCAAGCCTAGACCCAATCTGGATCGTAGGAGACAAATATAGAAAGACCTTTGTGAACTCGTTCAACGTGCAGCTGAACAAATCTATTTTGTTTGCTACAACGTGCGTTGAGCACGCGCAAAGCTCGTGGCGCGTGCCGGGAGGCGCGGGCGTCGCCGCCGTTCAATCGCGTTATCTGGCACTCTCAACTTCAGTTCACGAAGTATATAAGAGTTATCAATTTTGCCTCGCAATACTTTAAAGAGATATTTAGCGAGGCATATTTCACGGCCTGTTTCCATTTTGCTGTACCCACCATACCCAATACAAAGTTGGATATATCAACGGATAGCCTGGATAGACACCATATAAATTGACTTCTTACATTGTGTATGATGATGATGATGTAGCATACTGTACTATATTTTCAATTGTTCAGCTGCTGGTCAAAAGCCATTGCGCCAAGAAATGAATTGATCTAAGGAAAGGAAAGAAAGATGTAGGTACATACCCGTACGTGTTATATCTAGCAGCCAAAAGGCTGAAATATTTTTCTGCTGTCACCTACGTAATGATTATTACAATTTACTTTCAGGCTTTAGCTAGTCTCGGAAGGATGATCATTGATATTCCACTAGGAGTGGTTGAAGCGTTCAAAGATGTAAGTTTTCAAAAATTACATGATATTCAAAATATACATATAACATAACATTTCATTCAATAACATAATATTTGATAGATTTTTACATATATTATCACAATCATCATTATCATATTAGCCATTGGATGTCCACTACTAAACGTAGGCCTCCCCCATCGACCTCTAGAGCGACCGGTTCGATGCAGCCTCCATCTAGCGGCTTCCGGTGGCTCTCCTCAAGTCGTCTGTCCATATCGCGGACGGCCGTCCGTCGCTGCGTTTGACGGTACGCGGTCTCCACTCGAGCACCTTTCTGTTCCATCGGCCGTCAGTTCTATGAGCTATGTGCCCTGCCCACTGGCACTTCAGCTTGAAAATCTGTTGGGCTATGTTGGCAACCTTGGCTTGTTTGCGGATCTCATTATTTCTGATTCGATCCCGCACAGAAATACCAAGCATAAACCTCCCCATTGCTGTCTGTGCGACTTGGAGCTTGTTTAAAGGAGTGTATGTCCTTGTGAGTCTCCCCACTATGCCTCGCAGAGCATGTAAAGCTGTCGGTTCCGGTAGTTATCATAGATACCTGATAGCGATCTTTACTCATGGTAGGGAAGTTATCTATCAACCCACAGTGGAGTAGCCTGGCGGATTAAGCTCCAACCCCAAAGAAATAAACCACGCAGTAATTTTATTTATTATCTTTATAGACAGTGATAGAAATTATAGAAGATAGAAAGTTATCTTCCTTATTAAATATAATATTTAATTTATTTCAGGGAGCTGAGGTGATCGAAAGTGTGGTTCTCGCTATAGTTCGTGGTATTTTCGCGTAGAGAATCAAAATAACAAATCCACGTATGTCTTTATGAGCTCACATAGTTAACGTCAGTGAAACTTTAGCAATGGCAAGAAAAACCCATTACCTCGGTTAGGCCAAATTAGGATTTAAAATAATGCATGTACTGTCTATGAACCCTAGTAAAAATATAAAGTTTACCCCTTTTTATTGCTAATTCCTAAAATAAATCTTATCAGATAAAAATAGTAATAACATTGTCAATTACAATAACTAGTTAATTAAGACGTATCTGAGTGTATATTAGACTTTAGGTGTATACTTGTTATAAATAAGGCTATGTCTTAAAATAAAGGACAATAAATATTTTTAATATCTCATTTATTCTTATAATAGAGTTTATGGCATCTATAGGTAAATATATTTGTATTTATAAATCAACAAAATACATCTCAAACACAAAGCACATTATGAGTACGTAATATAACATTAACACTGATATAATTTTAAAAACATACAAAAAACATAACTATATATTTCTATATATTGTATGAAAATAGCCAGCAAACGAACAGGTCTACTTAATGCTAAGCAATCAGTGCATCCCGTAAATATTTGCACCAGAGGAGCACCAGAAGATGCGGTAAATAGTAAGAAGCTATGAATGAACTTCCGATTTTCTCACTCTCCTTATCAAACATAGCTAGCTATAGTAGCTAATTAACGCTCCTTTTCCGTAAAAATGTTGTATTACCTAGTTCTTGTCTGTATTCGAGCTGTACTTCAATTACCTACAGTCAGACTCTACTGCACTATTCCATTAATGAGTTTTATAAAGTTAACAAAAACAATTACTGAGAATATCACCTTTAACAAACACATATTTGGCTTTTATTTCAAAATTTACTAAATTATTTGAATGTGAATAAAAAGAGGATCGTGAAAATATTCATAAACTTAAACTTGAATATCAAGTTAGAAAAATATGATAATTTTATACTATATTACGTTAAGAAAATTTCCCCCTACTACATTTTGAAAATCACAGTCAAGAAGATTCGTAAAGGAATGATAGACATAAAACATATTCGGCTTAAATTATACATACATATTATATTAACAATATGTTTAAATGGTGGGTCAATGGAGCCATTTTTATTAATGGAATTATGTCTATATAATAATTTACTCAGAGTACAAACGTTTGATTACCATGCCATCCATCTTAACCAAAATATCACACAGCTTATAAACTTACACATTTACATTTATATTTTTAAGTTTACTTTAATAATGACATACATTAAATTATTCATAGACATTAAGAAGAAAAGATTTCAAGGTAAACGAGAGAAACTTTATAAACTGTTATAAGTAAAACTAAAATAGTATTATTATGCAAAAGCCATTACTGAGATTTCTAATACTATTCCACATACATATTTAATGAATATTAGGAGGAGATCAAGTATTTTCAGATATCTAAGTAGCAATAAGAAGCGAAATAGAAAGTATTACAGAATAAAAGATAATCTATTTGACTAGTCCACTGGGTACATTGTTGATGTTAATATAATTATTGGAAATTTTCTGAGGTTTCTTCTCAAAATCAATGTCGAATGTTATGTAAGTGGGATTCGTTACAGCACTATTCTGATTATTTTGCGCGTTCCTGAAATTATATTGTTTTGTGTCGAAAACTTCGTCTGTCTCTTCCTCGATCCTCGGACACATATTCAAATATGGAGACACGTTACCATCGTGGTCGGAATCTGAGCCACTTCTGGCCGGCAAGTTGTTCAAAGTTAACATAGGAGTCAACTCGGAGCCTTGACTTGAATCAGAATTCTTCGAGTTTAATTTTCGACCGTCAAAATCAAATTTTGTGTTCTGCGCTCGGGGACTAAATATGGACTGTCTTGTTGGGCTCATTTGTAGATAACCTTCATCATCTGTAAACGTGTTTTAATAAAAGTCACTTGAATTTTTATACTTTTTAAACTTTAAACATAAACATAAACAACATGCAAAATAGTAAGAAGAAACACTGAAGAACAGCAAATACTAGCAAATTATCTATTTTTTTATTACAACTAGTTTGATATAATAAAAAGTTCGCTGAATAAGATAATCAATATTTAAAACACATTTCATTAGTAACAGACACATGCCGTTTTATTATACATATATCTTTTATTACCGTATACAAACTGTTTCGCGTGATCAGAATGGTGTATTTTCTATTCCGTCTGACAAAAGGAAAATACGCTTATGTAATAAAATATTAAGGAAAATCTTTTCAATTAGTTATATCATCGAAAACGAAGTGTATGATTAAGCGTATCCATTATTTACAATTACATATGGAAACAATGAATTAAAGATCATGGGGTATAAATTTATTATGTAGTAACGACTAATTCAATGTGATATAATTTTCCATGTCCTTACATTGCAAGATTTTCAATTTGCGAAACTAATATATAAAATAGAAATAAAATGTTTTTAATAAAAAATTTCTTTAACGTGTATGGCCAAACCAAAAACTATAAGTAGTAGCAAAAATGTTCAAACGACTCACGAGACCTATTATGAAGAAAAAAAAACTAAAAGTCAAGTTACTAAACGCCTTACACCCAACGGTCTTCAGTTGGATAAGAATCCTGAGTTGAAAGTTAGGAAACATACAACACAAACAAAAACGTCTAGATTACGACAGAGATCTATAGGACCTTATCAAATATTTGTCATCAGCAGGTATCGAACTCGGGGACCTTAGATCAACATGACATTTGGCTACAATATGTAATTTCCAGCATCATCTCGGAGTGTCAGTAATAAGTAACAAATTCTACCAAGTTATGTGTTTTACCATGTTAAGTGATTCATTTCCATATTTAATAGTTATAATACAACTTTAAATAAAAATCAGCCTCGAGACTATTTTGAGTATTTTTCGCCATACCTTCTTAAAAAATTCAACTTGTATACATTTATAATATTATATATTATATTATTTAGATATGTAAATCAACGTTACATGCTATATTTTTGTTATTGTTTTTATTTTTTCTCCTATTTTAAGTTTTTATTATAATACTGTCAGATTCAATTTCGTTACTGATCCAAGATATCACTATTAAAATTATCATACTATTTACAATAGTTTTACAAGAAGTTAAAACAAACTTTAAATTATCTAAGTGGTCACATACCGTGCGGAATCGTAGGAGTTGGTGGGAAGAAGCTTTTACATTCGTTTACATAGTGGTGAGGACTGGGCGTCACCATATTATTGTAGTCTGGTGCGCATACCATTGCTAAATAGTCCTCTTGTCCATCTACCTTCACATTCAAATCCATATAGGGTGAATTTAAATCAACGTAATGCTGTAAAAAATAATGAAAAAAGTTATTTAATATTTGCTTAAAAATAAACAGCAGACAATTAAAATTCAGTTACTTAATATTTATTTCGGGTATTGATTAAGAAATAGCTTGAGGCCTTAAGTACTTAAGTACTACGTTAAACGTCCAAAAGAAAAATATTTAAAATTATATTTCAATTATTAGAATAATATCTTAATAAGTATAGAGATCCATACTAATATTATAAATGTATGTTTGTAAGAAGAAGAAGAATGTAAGTTTGTTTGTTACTTTCACGCGAAAACTACTTAACCGATCGTCATTAAACTTTATATATATATTCTTGGAGGTATTAGAAGTAGCATAGGATATTTTTTTAATTCAAATATATTTTTTCGAAATATAAAAAAAATTGTTTGTCAAAAAATCTCAAAATATAGCTACTTCAACGCCATCTATCATTCCAGTAATCGATTCATTTCTATTGTAATGATCTCTGATACTTATTTAATGTCTTCAATGCGAGCGAAGCCGCGGGTAAAAGCTAGTACAATATAATCTTACATTTCGCACATTATCCTCGAGGAAAGAGCCAAGGATCTCTTGCAACTGCGTGAAATTTGGTCGCGCCGTTGGCTTTTGTTGCCAGCAGCGAAGCATAACGTCATATAACTTGTTATCTGCGTACTGCGGTTTGTCGAGTCGGTTTCTATATACAAAATACAGTTAAAAGTTATTTCACTGTTAACTCTTTCCTGCTGCTAGCAAGGTAAGGCAAAATGCATATTATAATTATAATTGGTAGAGACTATAGTCACCGTACTGGCACATATGACATAATTGAGGTTACACGTTGCTTACATTAGTGTTTAAATATTTTGTATAAAATAAAATAAGTTTATATAATATTTGTCCACTAGTTATGTTTTCTAAAAATAAGGAAGAAGTAGTAAAGCTTATTTATATAATAGAAAGATTTATAGATATTTCCTTAATAGCAAATACAGAGTGTTTAAAAAAATAAAAAAAGCTATTAAAATCAGATGTATTAAGGTGAATAATTTCTAATTTTTATACTATACGTATACCTAAACTATAAATATTTTGTCTATTAACTGCACTGACAACAAAAATATACTAATAAAACATGTACCTCAATAACATGTAATGTAAATATGTTTAAACCGATTTTTATTAGTAATTTTATTACTTATAACAGTATCAAACAAATAGAAGTAAAACACTACACTGATATTACTTTACCTAAAAGAGTCCCGCTTAAACGATATTTTATCTCTAAAATGTGTAGTTATGAGATCGTAATATTGTAAACATTGTTTTATAACTAAAATTATTCAAATCGGGATATTTACCATGTTTTTTATTTTCATTTGATGGAGCTCGATATTTCGACATTATCGAGGAATGTCTTGTTCACCGATTAAAACCCGATTTAAATAATTTTAGTTATAAAATTAGTCATGTTGATTTAAAATTTTATGTAAACATTGTTTGTTCATAATAGACGACCGTTCTGGTGTATTGGTGCAAGTAGTCGCGTCAACCCGCGCGCCGGCGGTCGCAGGGTCGATTCCCGCTCGGGACAGATATTTGTATTTGTACAAATATTTGTTTCCGATTTGGGTGTATGTCCTCATGGGTCTCCCCACCGTGCCTCAGAGAGTACGTAAAGCCGTCGGTCCCGGTTGTTATCATAGACACCTCATAACGATCATTACTCATGGTAGGGAAATTATCCGCCAAGTGGAGCAACGTGGTGGAATAAACTCCACCCCTTCTTCTATATGGAGAGGAATCCTTTACTCAGCAGTGTGTGGTTTACAGGCTGATACAGTACAGTACAGTTATACCCTCAAATTTTGAACTGGTATCAAATATATATTTGTTAGATTATTTTCATCTGGCGCAAGCCTAAAATTCTAACAATAATCTAACTCAATCTTTGATTCTGATGTATATGTAATGATCATGTTGGTCGTCAATTAGGGACGGTTCACAATTATACGTTTTGTTATGAATATAATCTAAACTATTGATGTTTAAAATGTTTTTTAACAATTATATTCCTATTGTAGAAGTAGTATATAGTTAGAAAATTGGAAACATGTCGATATCTAATAACGCATTAACTATAAACAAAACAAAATTTCCGTTACCCATCTGAAAGCCACTGTACGAGATTTGTTGGACTGACATTCGGATAAGGAGTTTTCGCTAGAGAAAATAGTTCCCATAGTACAATTCCAAAAGACCACACATCAGATTGCGTGGAAAATATCCTGTCAGTCATGCATTCAATAGCCAGCCACTTTACTGGAAGCGGGCTCTGAAATATACGAAATTGTATTAACTTAAAAGTATTCAAATATAGCTACATACACTAATAACTAATCAAATCGAATATTATATAATGTTTAAAATAATGATTTTTTTTTTTTTGGTGTAGATAGGATTCAAGAAAATATATAATAATAATATTCTATTGTGCTCAAAATTGAATACATTAACTAGAAGCCCAGCAGCCTGTGCTAGCTTATAGAAAGCTGTGTTACAGGTTACAGTGTCCTCCCCCATTTATTTTAAGATTTAAAAAAAAGAATTGTTGCTTACATTTTATAAAAAAACGTTTTGAGTGAAACTACTATTATAAGAGACTAATGCCTATATTCAACAAAGTGTGATAATACTTTTATATAAAAAAGTATGTATAAATGTTTTATGTTTAAAGTTCCGTAACCAAAGATTACAACCGCTGTCAGTCAGTCCGTTTGTGACACCTTTGGAACCGTAATAAGTGTACCCTTAACTTTTTTACAAATATGTATTATTATGGCTGCTGTCACGAGAAATAATAAAAATATAAAATAGTTAAAAATGTGTTTTTATATGTAGTGCTGTGAAATGTAAAAAAAAATGTAAGTTGGTACGGAAACCCTTCATGTGCCATTTCTAGTTGCTCTTAGTCGTTTTTTATTACTTATAATTACTTGTTAAACGATTTGGCAACCCCATTTCTTTTGCTAATTTTTTCCTTATTTTACTTGATTTGAAATAACTTAATAATTTCTATATCGATAAGAATGACATCGAGGCACAATATATTTACATTTTCTTGCTTTTTATATTCGTCGTTTTTATAAATACTTCTTGCCAAACCAAAGTCGCAAATTTTCACCACATTGTCTTCAGCTAACAATATGTTTCTTGCCGCCAAATCTCCGTGCAAAACCTGAAAAAATAATAATAACGAATTATTTTTTGCACAAATCTTTTACTTACATAATAATAGCATTGTATGTATGTTAATGTACATAGATTATATTCATAAAAAATGATAAGTCATCCATATAAAATTAGTATAACAGAACAAAAAAAACCTTACGGTTTAATTATTTTTCATAAAATGTAGCGATTTGGATCATACAAAGCATTTTATATAGTTTATTTTCAAGTAAACTCAACTGAAACAGTCTGTAAACGTAAGCTTTTCATATAGAAAAAGTGTTGGAGCTTAATCTACCAAACTGCTCCACTGCGGGTTGGCGATTATTTCTCTAGCAAGAATAAAAATCGTTATCGCACTGACGCCTGTACGTGCTCTCCAAAGCATGGTGGCGAGATCTACAAAAATAAATACCTAGACCAAAAAATATTTGTATAATGACTAATATCTGTTCCAAGCGCGAATCGAATCCGCGACCGTCGTCATTAGTGGAGATTTTCGCAAAATTACACCAGAACAGTTATCATATTATTTATCTTATTTTTAATTAAATAATTAAGCAATTTGAAATAGATTTCTTTTACTAATCAAGAACCACATTACCTTTCTACTAGCCAAGTATTCCATGCCTCTTGCAATTTGGAAGGCCCACGCAAGTAGGTCTCTCGAGGTCAACGGTCGCGGGTTCCTTCCTTCAAAACTATAGTCGCTTTCGTAATTTGTCCGCCATTCCGGTTGAACATAACCAGTCTCGGAAACTGGAAATGATAAAGCATAACACGTCAAAATTTAATATGTTTAGCCACGGTAACAGAATCTTTTTTATAAAAATTCAACAGCTAGACATAAAACTAGACGGTAGGCCATTCAAAACAAATAATTGCTGTATCTTTGTATTTAAATACACTCATAACATTTAGGTCATAATATAATATAACGTCCGTGTGTCTGTATATGCGGATCCTGTATTCTTCACTAATCGAGTTCCTTTTTAAGGAATAGAACCCTATTTCATTTCAAAGTCTAATTCGATGGGGTTTAATTATTTTTAACAATTTTACTGTAAAAAATGAGATTATAAATATGTACGTAAATAAAACAAATTAACCTACTATTAAAGCATGCACTAAAAATAACTGAACAATGAAAGCTTTCTAACAGGTCCCGTTTTCTAGTATTACATTAATGTTAAAATGACAGATCGTAGGTTACGTAATAAAAATAGTCACAGGTTCTTTTATTAACTTTCTAGACCTTGAAATGTGAGGTCAGTGTCTTCTACGTGTAGTTGTATAATACTTAGATATTTCGGATAAAATGACGGAATAAAAATAGACCTATTGCACGCCTGATCAGCGAAGCGTTGAGGTGGGTTCTACTCTCACTTCACGCAAAACGAGTGATTTTTCGAACTTAAAATGTCTCTATTAATCCTATATTGCACTTGTAAATATAGGATATATGTAGGCATAATGTATACACACACATATTAAGAAAAAGCACTATTTTTAACATTCATCATACTTTTAATGCCATTTTTGTTATTTAAAGTAATTAAAAAACTGTTTTAAAAAGTTCTGTCTTGGACGTCCGTGTGTCTGTATGTGTATCCTGTATGTGGTCACGATATCTACCAAAAGACTTCACTAATCGAGTTATTTTTTTAAGGAATAGAACCCTATTTAATTTCACGTTCTAATTCGATGTGGTTTAATTGTTTTTAACAATTATATTGTGAAAAATGAGATTGTGTGGCGTGCACTTTTGGAATTTCCAAACTATTTAGTTATTAATTTTAATAATACATACATAAGTATTATATAACTGCGGGACGAAGTCGAATCTGATGAACAGACAGAAGGTCGAGAATGTTAGTGGTAACCGATTTAATTAGTAGACTGCCAAATATGTAATCGACAAAAGAATCGGCCTCAAGCATCACAACATATATCAATCATCAAACATCGATTTAATTACTTGCTACTAACGCCTGGCGGAAAATGTTAATGAAGTAAATTAAGAAAATCGCAAAATCAAAAAAAAAAAACATTACGTATTATGTAGCTAAGCCAATGATACACTTAAAGGTATGTAAGGAAAAATGTATATATATATATATATATATATATATATATATATATATATATATATATATATATATATATATATATATATATATATATCGCCTCTTTACAAAAACAATGTGACAACTCATCAAAAACGTTTTTTTTATTATTTGATATTCAAAACCGTGATGTCGAATTTTATTTTCTACAAAAACGCGGAATTTTTAAAGTGAATTTTCGAGGAGTTATGATTGAAAGAGGCGACACGGCCGTGGCAAATGGTGTTATCACGTTGTCTCTTTCGGTGTGGCGCTCTATTTCGAAAACGCGACGCTTTAGCTTGCCCCGCACGCGCGTCAAATGAAGTGCTCCCGCTTTTCACAAAAAACGTGACATCACGAGTATACCACGTTTTTTGTGCAAATATATGTTTCTTGTTGTTATTTACTTTAACTTTAGTAATGTGATATAGTTATTTAACTCGTTTTTATTGTAAAACTCGTGAGTATTGAAAATGAGATAATTAATATTGTCACATTACTGATGAATAAGTTACAAGTTTTCTTTGTGATATCTTTGATTATAGCCATGTTGTTGATGAATCGTTTTCAAATACTATGGGTTATTTTATTTTACATCATTATTTTTGAAAACGTTTTAGTTTGGGTTTATTGTTATGCTAAAATGTTACATTATACATGCTAAAATAAAGTAAAAAAATAAATAAAGTAAAAATTTAAAAGTGGGTTTAAATTTACAGAGGAGTAAAGACAGACCGTTTTAAATAACTACTGTAGCTTAGGTGTAATAGAAAAACAATGGATGTTTATTGCAAAATAACGTTACGCTAACGTTGATTTGGATGGAAATGTTGCAACTATTCGAAACAACAACGCTTTCTTTTTGACTATTTCAGGTGAAAAAACAAGAGTTTGTAATTTGTAAATTTCTGTAAATTGTTCTTCAAAAATACTTTGGGGATTAATAATCGACCCATAGAAACAGCTTTGAAAAAGAAAAATAACAACACTAATATTTATTCCATGAAAGATACCCGAGGTACTCATTTAAACAATTATGCAGTTGACGAAAGCATTAAAAATGGCATCAAATTGAAATATTGAGTCACATTATATCTGTTTGTCGTCTGTTTATCTGTTGTCTTTTATTCAGACAATTGTGCCGGACAGCAAAAAAATTAGTTTATAGTCTCAATGTACACTTACGCAGTCAAAACTCTGCCAAATCTCAAATCAATCAATTAAACACTAATACCTCGGTTAAGGTCATACGCAGAACAAGGGCGATTCAGCACACTCTCAAATAGAGAGAGAGAAGTTAAAAGGCAACTGAGATCAGGACCAATGTATACACCTGACACATTTATCGGGGCTATAAAGGCAGCACGGAAAAAAGTGAGTCATTTCATTTTAATGAAATGTGCTTCGATGATTGTTTTTGATTGGAAAAGTATACTCACAAATGAACTTTGCAATAATGAAAGATGAAGACAATAACACTGTGTAACTGGCTGGACTGAAGATGATAAAAGTTCAAAGTTCTGATCCAGATGCCATATTTTTCAAAGAATCATACGCTGACGCATTATTTAAGAAAGCTATTGTGGTGAAAAAACGAGAAACCATAATAGCCAAAGCATTAATTTAGATCTGCAAAAAGCCTATCTTCAAAAACCTGGACTAGCAGAGAAAAAAAAACTGATCTCATGGATTTAGTCAATAAAAACCGCATTCCTAGATACTACAAGCCATTTTACGAACCATTGTAATTTGTATTTTTAAAAAAATATTTAATTGCTACATTTCAAATGATAGTGTTTTTATTAGTATTAAGAGAATTTTTGATTCTATGTTTATGAAGGGTGGTAGCAATGTTCCTATTTTGAATTTCTAGTATGTACTATAAAACTCGGTGCCATAATTGTGTTACAAAACGTTAATTACTATTAGATTTTTTCATTTGTATGAAAGTAAATTTATTATTACCTTATAATTTTAATTAAAGTAAGTATTTAGTACTATGTGATTGATTGATCTATTGTTAATTATTGTGCCTTAAACCAATTTCATGGTATAAGTAAGGCATTGTTTTCATAAATTTGTATTTTTTAAAATACAATATCTTTATTTTGACAGTGTGTTTTATTTAACTTATCACACAGCCTTACACCTAAATTTAACATCTTCAATGTGATATATCAATATGTTACAAGCATTTTGTGACGTATTTTCATTAAAAACGTAACATGTGTTTCTGTGTTTTTTTAAATCAGTTTTTTTATTTATTTCATATTGAACTGAGTTTTTTTTTGCTTATTTTCAGAAAGCACATTAATTATCGCAACAATTTAATTGTTATCCTACAGTAAAATTATCAATATTTTAGAATTTATCAACGCTTAAATGTTTAAAATTGCTCTCCTGTAAAGTTGTGGTTTATAAAATATCACGTTGTTCTAGTAAAGAGGCGATATATATATATATTTTTTTTTTATTAAAATTAATTTTATAAGTTGAACATTTTTCGCTATTACGTTTTTGTATACGTGATTAGAAATTTCAGCTTTCATAAAATACTGCAGGATAATATTTTAAAATGAACTGTGTATTATTTAATTAATAATTATTTAAATCTCATTTACAGTGCTATGTAATTAGCTATATTTATGTAATAGTAGAATTTAGATATAAATGTAATATGTGTAAGCACATTACGGAATCATAGAAGGTGTTAAAACAAAGCAATTAATACGAATTAACTTAGAAAAAAATAAAAAAAAAATGTATCTAGTTCTCTTTCAAATATTCATTACCTATATTTTAGTAGGTAGTGTCGAGTTGAGAGAGTACTTTAAATCTAACTGCCGTGCAATTACAAGAATTATATGATATAATGAAAATGCCGATTTCAATATTTGATTACATCAATGACAAGTACATTCATATTACCTCGTACCACCTCCATTTGTTGATTAGCATTGGCTGCGTACAAAAATATAAATTCGATAAATATTCTTTAGAAATACTTTTAGTCGATTACAATTTATAACTTAATAAATGCCATATCACTAATTAGAAAAATTTATTACAGTGTTTGTTGAGATATTTAACCACTATAAATACGTTTACTTAAATAAATAACGATCAATTCTTGTATATATATATATATATATATATATATATATATATATATATATATTTCGCAGATAAGCAACATTTGATTTTTTTTATCCATCGTGTAATTGTTAAAGTTAAATTGTAATCGATTTTTATACAAAACTTTAAATATTATAATTATTATATTTATTCAACGTAAATTAAAATAATAGAAGAGAATGAGTGTCTGAATATACTATAGATTTTTAATCATAATAAATCCATTTTAAAACAAATTTTGTTTTATTTTGAATGCTATTGAATAGTGGGATAGGGATAGTGTAGCTATTTTTAATATAGGCATATACATATTTATGAAAATATTTAGTTACACCCACATTAACAAGTAAATTTTACCTCTATAACAGATAATTATAGATAATATATAAATATATTTAACTCCCTGACTTATTTATTTCAAGTTGTATGTAGCTTGTACTACTGTTTATAAATATTAAAAAATATAATTACTATAATTTTTTTCCAATGGGTTCTTAACGTCTGCCTAATATTGATTGCTAGGTAACGGTTTGTTGCTGAACATTCCATATCGAATTTGGCTTAAGTATAGCTAGGATTTATTTTTAGAAAATGTCGTTTTATCCGGCAATTAAAAATATCATTAGAATACGAAAACAAATTTTGCTGCCTTTGATAAGTTTATAATAGCTTGGATGGGAATCGAGCGGATTCGAAATCAGAAGACCAGGTGTCTCCAGACTAATTTTTTCCTTTTTTTTTTCAAGTTTCTTCTTTTGTGAGGAAAAATGTTATTGAGAGCTCTTTTTTATTTAAATAACCAGTTTCTATTGTTTTATTATTATGACAGTAAGAACGAAAAATATTATTCATATTTCATCTGTATGTAATTAAAGCTCGGTCATCCAAGTACTTTTAATTTCGTTCTCGAACTTTTAAGTTCGTAGTTTATTATAATTTACTTTCACCCATTATAGTTTTTACGCAATGTAATAATATATTTTCCATTACCACTAATATAACAAGTCATTTAAAATATTTATTTACCTTTTCTAGCAGATCTATTTGTATTGGCGGTATTTATAAACGTGTGATCCGTTTCTTGAGTGTGATTTGAACCGAAATAGTCCGACTGCATACTGAAATTTAAAAAAAAATAATTAATTATTAGTTTTGTAAAATTAAGTAAGTTCATTACTGTATGATTTTTACGTAATAAAGTATATATTTTTTTATGCTTTATATTTACTTCGAATGCTAACATTGCATTAAAAACAAATTAAATTTAAAAAAAAAACCTTTCAAACTAATTTTCATATCATTACAAAAGTAATAAACAGCTTCGGAACTTACCCACTACTTCCAGTGCTGTAGGAAAAAGCCCTGTTATCCTTACCAAGATTTTTTTCTTTATTGTCAGTTAGCTGATCAATAAATACCTCTCGATGTTTTTGCATATAGTTGTGTATATTACCGAACTTACAGTATTCCACGATTACAATCAATTCCCCTGTAACACAAACAAACACGTCACTGAGCTATTAACGGGATGTGATAAAAGTAGAACAGATGGTAAAGGCATGTACACATGTTTCGTCTTATAAAGCTTTTTTTAACTTAAAGTAGCCAAACGAGCAGACGTTCTAACGGTGATAAAAATAATTAAATAAATATGGTTAACATATACACACGGTCGTCTGTTCCTAGGGTAGGCAACTTAATGCCTGTGTTTTAGGTAACAGCCGACTGATAACATATAAATTTTTGACATGATAACGTCTTGTAAATCAATGAACGCCGGCTGCACGCCTGAACAAGCAAGACTCATTATCACGTTTCGCGAGCGAGAGCGCGGAACAAACGATAGAGAGCATCTATCTCTCTTCCACTCCATCGGCAGATGCGTGTGAGTAGAAGAGAAAAAATATATGAATTACTGAGTGCAAATAAATGTTGATTTATTGAAAAAAAATGTAATTTTCAATTAACTCCTTTGTATTATAAAAAATAATGATAATTTAGTGATAAAAATTCATTAAAATTTATAAAAGTATGCAATATTTCGTTAATGTTTTCTTATGACGTTATCACGTAAAATTACCGTCCGTAATCCGAATTTACAAACAACCAATTTTTTTTCTAATATGTATATTTACATTTTATATTACACCCAGACTCAGGACGGGAATAGAACCCACGACCCTGGAGCAGAAAGCAGGATCACTGCCAACTGCGCCAACGGACAGTCAATAACGGTGATCAATGACGTTATTACAAAATCATGCCTGTGTCAGTGTGCTTTCCAAGTAATAATAAAATTAACATTATATGCGAAATTTTCCTTATTATTAAACAGCATTGACCGATAAACAATTTTTTTTTTAAATAATGTAGCCAATATTTCTATTCATAGATTGCTAACTGTGTGTTATCTATATATATGCCCTCGCTTTGATTGAGACTCTCATTTAGCCAGATTTATGACTAAAACAATTGGCGAAGAACAGACGTGTTTAGCTAAATTTATATATGTGATATATATTTATGTCATGTTTTCATTTTCTCGTTTTCATTTACGTTGTTCCTTTCACCTTCGAATCTCTAAGTGAATAAATTATTAAAAAGAAACATAAATATATTTTATAATTTAATTTTAGTTTTAAAGTTAAGAATTATTATGACTAGGAATACAAGTCAGTTGTCAGGTTTAATTCATTTCTGTAATTTATTTTTTATGAAAAAACTATTTTTTATTGATGTTATCCAGTTGTGGTATTTTATGACATAATCTAGATATATGCAATAAGCAATTTCATTTCGTAATATTATATTATTATTATGGTAATTATTCATAAATATTTACGAATGTTATATACAATTTATCAGAAAGCTCATTCGAGACTGACCATTTTACTTAGACAAACTGCGCTAGAGGAAAAATAAAAATAGGAAAAAAAAATATGTTAACATTAAAGCAAGAAAATACAAAATAATTTTCAATAGATATATGTTAAACATAACAAAAAATATTTTTAAATATAGATGTTTTTAATGTTTACATTAGAATGACAAACACGAAGAGTCCTTCGTTTTCGGGGTCTTTGGCTTAAACGTAAAAAGGCCGTATTTCTTCTGTTGTCAAATTCAAGTTGTTCAAGGTTAAATTTTGCAATCGTCATAATTATTGTACTATAATACTCTGTGCAAGTGAATTTAGTACCCATGTCGTGTTTTCAAGTACTTTTTAGTCTTTGATTTTTCTTTTTCTTTTTTTATATAGATAACAATACCTTTGTATTCAAACTGTAGATAATTTTACAGGAGCTGTATATCTTACTTATGCATTAGAGATTTTTATGTTTGATCAGTACATAGAATTATTTTATATATACCTAAATGGCATGGTGACAACCGAAAGCTAAAACAAGAAAATAGCAGTTTTTTTTAATCCCTACTAATATATAAATGCGAAAGTAACTCTGTCTGTCTGTCTGTCTGTCTGTCTATTATGCTTTCACGCCTAAACCACTGAACTGATTTTGATGAAATTTGGTATGAAGATAGAACTGAACTTGGGAAAGGACATAGGATACTTTTTATCGCGAAAATAAGGGTAAGAGGTTGAAATAGGAGACGAAAGTTTGTATGGAAGTTCCTTATTGTCAAATATAAAATAATGTAAGATTGTTCAATTGTTTAAGACAAAGACAAAAAAAGCGTGCACGGGGAAAGGGGGGAGGGCGTATTGGGCGATAGGCGAAGCGCGGAGCGGCGGCGGCGGCAGCGGCGCGCTTACCATGTCGCGCGATATAACCGAATTCCACGCGGGCAAAGCCGCGGGCGGAAAGCTAGTTTAATATAAAGCTGGTATTTATAAATCTTAGTTACTTTTAAGGCCTTATGAAAGTTTATTGGAATTAACTATATTATTACATACAATACATATAAGTTTTAGGGAGTTTTATTAGTTAAGCATCAGACTTCGATGAGCAGTAGCGTATTATTCTCTGAGATATTATTTTAATGCTTTTATAATTTTTTTTAGATATATAATAATTACGATACAGCTTTCGTAATCCATGTTTACGCTCTACATTACGTCATATTATTATATATTTATTACTATTTGTAATAAATTATAAAATACATTTACGAAAAATTATTTTTTTACACAATTTACTAAATAGATTTTTATTATTAATACTTACTTTCCATTATAAGTAGGTATATTACTAAAATTTTATTTTGAAATAAATTTAAACATTAAAAATAAATTATTTAGATTACTTATGAGATACATTATCTCCTTTAAGCAATAATATATTCCATTTAATTTAATCTATATAACACACGTTTATCTTTGTGTTGCTGTGTTAATCTCAAATAACCTAATCGTAAGACTCGATCTCACAAACCTTGGCTTTTGGAATTTCCAATTAAGTATGGTGAATTACTACTTAATTTTTTTTACTTAAAAAATTACACTAATTTTGAACTTCTTACAGCTAATATCAGTTAAAATTATACCATAAAAACCACTTACTTTTGCCAACATTTTTGGTACAAGCACCTAGTAAATTCACAATATTAACGTGTTTTCCAAGATGGACCATTATCTTCAGCTCAGAAGCCAGCGCCTTAATATACATATTATCTGCTGTCTTTTTGACCATTTTAACAGCGACTGGAGTGGTCTCTTCAGCATTGATAATGCCGCGTGCTTCTGCTTTATAGACAACTCCGAAAGCACCAGCTCCCAGTTGCTTGCCTAAAATAGAAATTATTATTTTATAAACTTGAGACTTTTAGGATGCTTTTTTCGTACTTTCATACTATCAAAGGCTTTGATTTATAAGTAATGAGTAAGCATGTAAACTTCCCACAGCTGTTCAAAGAGGCACGATCTAAGATCATCATAGTAGACGGGTTGGAACTTAATCAACTACGCTACTCCACTGCGAGATGGTGGATAATTTCCCTACCATGAGTAACGCCCGCTGTCAGGTGTCTTTGCTAATAACCGGGAACTTTGCGTGTCCTCCGAGGCACAGTGTGCAGTGTGAATACACAAGGACATAATATACATAGACTACAAACAAATATTTGTAAAAATTCAATATCTAGTGACTACTCGCTTTGTTAAACCAGAACAGTCATCAGATATAGTAATAAAGATACATATAGCAAAAAAATTAACAGTATATTATTACAAAAAGTAACGCTTAATCTTATCCCTAAAAGCGTCGTACCTAGAATAAGCTTTTCTGCTGGAAATTCAAATCTTTCATCATACGGTAAAAGTTCTGCTTGCTCATCAATACCAAGATCTGGGTTAAGAGATCTCGTAACTCCTTCCTTAAAATATAGCAGTCCAGCCGCTGCTAATTCTTTTCGAAACTTTTTCTCTTTACGTATCTTCCATACCAGATAAATGATTAACAATATTAGTAACAGTACTACTACACCAATGATACTCAAGTATACCGCAGACTTGAAAAATGGCCGTCCTGAAAATAATATCAATAATTAATAAAAAAGGAAACTCGTCGCTAAAATAAGTGTAAGTATAATAATACCAGATATATATTATTACCTTTTATGGTTTTATGAAACGATCTGCTTACAACATTATCACCACTTTCAGCGAAACATTCGTATTTGTTGTCATCTATTACTTGCTTTATATAAACGCTTGACGATACGTGCGTATTATTTATGCGCTCCTCGATAATATTAAAATTACTCTCATTGTACACCCTTTCGTTATTCTATAAGTAAAGATGGAACATAATATTTTCTATTTTAATTAAAAATAAATAATAAATCTATATCTATCTATGGTAATTATTCGGTATCGCGCCACCACCGATTTTGAGACTTCAAGACGTCATAACTACGCCATCATAACTTGTTATGATGGCGTATTACCTTTTTTGAGGTAAAAAATAAAAAATAAAAATAAAAATTATCGTACGAATATTTTTTGTTATTCATACGATTATCGAAAGATTTTTTTTTATTGTTCTGTTGTTATAGGTTTTTTTTTATTGATAGGTTGTTAGGTCTTTTGTTTAAAGTTACAACTATAAAGGTATTTAGAACTATAAAGATATTATCGGTGATCGCGCGATTACGAATATTATTTACCCTACCTATAATCTATCAATCTAAATGAATAATTATTTCTTACCCTATGCCAATAAATATTAGGTGGTGGAACGGCATTGGCTTTACAAGTAATCGAAAACGGTTCATAAGGAATTACTTCGCCGTCTTCATCTTTGTCCGGTTCTGTTATAATAGGCGGACGTGTTGCTGAAAATGAGATAACACTATAATAATAATTCTTATATATATATATATATATATATATATATATATATATATATATATATATATATATATATATATATATGTGTGTGTGTGTGTGTGTGTGAGTGTGTGTGTGTGTGTGTGTGTGTGTGTGTGTGTGTGTGTGTGTGTGTGTGTGTGTGTGTGTGTGTGTGTGTAGTGTAGACTACTTAATAAACATACACACCATTTGATTAAAAATGGTTAGAATTCAAACAATGAAAAACCTCTTATACATATATGTATATATGAGAACAAATAAAAACGATATTTTGTAATAGCAATTTTTATTTTATGCTTTGGCTTAGATTTTTCTATTTAATTTTTATTGCTCAATAAATTATAACTATATATTTGTTGATAAGTAGTCTAATAATAAACTAACAATTATTTTAATAGCTTTCAGATGAGCATATTGAGGTTAACAATACAAACTCTTTGCCTACTTTAGACTTGCCAAGCAAAATATTTATTTAATGCTACGATCAAGATGACTTACCTGCGACCGCGAAATATAAAGTTTGGCTTTCATTAGAATTATCAAATTTTTCACCAAAACAAGTATAGTTGCCAGCATCATCGAGTGATATTTTAGCAATTTCCAACTGTGCAATTAAAGAAAAGGAAGAGTTTCTATTTGTAACTGCAATAGAAAAAGAAGATATTTGATAATTCTTGAAAAAAGATTATAAAATCAATGTACACAAATGAAATGAATGAAGTGAAGAGAAATGAGTGAAGTTGTAGTAAATGGTATTACGTCGTCTGGGTCTCATGTTCAGATGGGGGTCCCACAAGGCTCGATTCTAGGCCCGTTCTTATTTTTAATATACATCAACGACCTACCATATTTGGTGGAGAATAATCATGAGATTGTATTGTTTGCTGATGATACTTCATTAGTATTTAAATTACATAGACAAGAAACAAACTATGACGACGTAAACAATGCTCTCTCTAAAGTAGTACACTGGTTTAGTGTAAATAACTTACTTCTAAATAGTAAAAAAACTAATTGTATTAAATTTTTATCACCTAATGTAAGACAAGTCGATATGCAACCAGAACTCAATGGTGATAAACTGAATTGAGTTAATTCAACGGTTTTTCTTAGAATCACTATTGATTCAAAGTTGCAGTGGGGACCCCATATCTGTCGATTGGCGGATAAACTGAGTTCTGCAGCATACGCGGTTAAAAAGATACGTCTACTAACGGATGTCGATACAGCTAGATTAGTATATTTCAGCTACTTCCATAGTTTAATGTCCTATGGCATTTTGCTATGGGGCAATGCGGCGAATATTAATACTATTTTCATTCTGCAGAAAAGGGCTATCCGTTACATATATAAAATGAAATGTAAAGATTCACTGAGAGAAAAGTTTAAAGAGATCAATATTCTGACCTTTGCATCGCAATATATTTATGAAAATATAATGTATATACGTAAAAATAGGCATTTGTTTGTTAGCCGTAGTGATCATGCCTTGAATAATGTAACACTCAGGAACGGCCACAAACTAGCGCTTCCTAAATGTCGGCTCAGCAAAAAAAGTCGTTCCTTTATTGGAATGTCTATTATAATTTATAATAAAATACCGGTTGCGGTTCAATCTCTGCCTTTACAGAAGTTTAAAAAAACTATTAAGCAAACTTTGTGTCGAAAAGCTTACTATGACATAAATGAATTTCTAAATGATAAAAAGGCATGGGATTGAATATAACTCGGCCAGGCTATCAATATGCAAATTGTCATTAGATATAGTTATAAAATTTTGTGAGCAGGTGGCATGTGGTGATTTCGGCATATACGATTGGCTGTCTCGTGTTTGTCCTAATCATTTCATGGTCATACTGTGCATTATTCATTTATTTTGTATGACGCTTAATTATTTAAAAGAGTACCGACAGTTTTTTTCCGCCGGCTTTTTTTCCTCTCGGCCAACACTAGGGACATTAGATTAAGTTATTTATTGTAACATTTAATAAAGCCGATGATATAATAGTAATGTTATGTCTACCGAGACATTAATATTGTAATAATTTGACGTATTAGTTTTAAATGAAATTTTTTTTGACATTCGTTAAGCCTGTATAATCACCTTATGACGAAATAAATATTTTCATTTCATTTCATTTCATTTCAAATGTTATTATAAACTTTAGAGGACTCCATGAAAAAATAATGATTTTAATTAAACCCTACAATCTTATGCATAAAAACATACCATTATAACCTCTTGACTTATTATCTTCTCTTATCCATCTCACACTTTCAAAATTATATTTTGAAGCATAACATTCCACACTAGCATGTTGACCTTCATAAAACCAAGTGCTATCGGCATCCTTTACTCCGAATCCACCAGATACCTCATACACGAGAAGCTTTCTCGTAGCAGAACCATTTCCTAAAGAGTTATGTGCATGACACGTAATATTTCCAGAAGTTTGTACAAGCACTTTCACAAATGAAGACACTTTAATCAAAGACTCTGCTTTTGTATCAGTTGCCTAAACAACAATGAAACGTTATATTATTATTTATTGATTATTAAATCGTCTATTTATTTTATTTGCGGATGAAAAACTTTAAAAAAAAGTCAAAAGCAAAATAATAGTTTGCTCAAAAAAATTCTTTGTAAAAACACAAAGTGCTCATAAAAAACATTTCTTAGAACATTAATAACTTTATATTTAATGTAGATATCGCAAAACTTTTTTTCAATAAAGACTTAAGTGTCTAAAAAATAAAACTTTAAGGCTTAATTCAAATATATCCAGTAGCTTTAACGTGATGCACAAACAAAAGCAGACCGCTATCATTTTATTAACAAAGATTATAGACGTCATTTAAAAAATGTTTAGACAAATAAAACATTACCTCGTAAGATATTTCCTTGCCATTTTCATTAATGAATGTCCATTTTATACTCGGCAAGGGGTACCCAATTGCCTCACATTTTAGTGTGGCATACGAACCTAACAGAAACTTTTTGTCAGTTTCTGTGCCTAAAGTAACGTTTGGAGTATCTAAAATTTAAATTCCTGACATAAATAGATGCTTATAGCTTGTAAAAAGTTTACATAAAATATTTATTTACAAACTTGTAATACATTACCTTTTACTTTTACATCATACGTAAAATTAGCGGATCCATATTTATTGCTAGCAACCAAAGTGTAGTTTGCAGTGTCAAAAACATTCACGTTAATTATTTTTAGATGAACACTGTCAGACTCTTGACTAAAAGTATATTTTTCCGATTGCTCTATCTTTTTACCGTCACGGAGGCTGAAATTTATGAAACACATCAACTAGATATTGCTTAAACACTAAGAAAATAAAAAGCGCTAGTAAAGTTACCAGATATGGTAATCTTCCTTATCTATGTCGCGTTAAATTGTCATTTAATATATAAAACAATAATTTTACAGATACTTACAAAACAAATGTCGGCGGAGGATAGGCAAGTACATAAAACTGTAAACGAAATGATGCCATCTTATTTATTTTGGGTCTGTGACTTTGAACATTACTTCCATGTACTTGTACATATCCTTTCTCACCTATAAAAATATAAAACAAGAATATTTTTTCATGCCTGCTAATTATTCACGAATAATAATTTATATGTATATATTACTTACCGACATATTGCTTATCAAAGGATGCTGGACTTTGATTAATCGGATTTATAGACGTACACGTATAATTCTTTGCATCTTCTATAGTCGCATTTACTATTGTAATGCTTTTATACAAAATATTCCCCGTTATATTTTGTTCATTTGAATCAATTATAATATGTGAACTTTCCTAAAAATTAAAAGTATTTTTATTTAAACTATTTATTACTTGTCTGGTTTTGTGGTTATTAATTGATTTATATGTTTTCATTAATGTTAATGTTTAATGTAATGGATCGTTCATCTTGGCACGCGCTGATATACCTACTCATAGACATACGCATACATGTATGCGTTTGTTATTATCACTTTGTTACACTAGTACAATCGATGAAAAATAAAATGTAATGTTTTGACGCAAAAAAAAAGTATTACAATTAATTTGAAAAACAAAAAAAAAATTGTGTTTAAGAACGCATTACTATTCTTAAAACGTTAAAGAAAACTGTATAACAACTATATACAAATAAACATATACAAGGCACAACATGCCAAGACGAACTGAAATATCTTTACTATAAACAACATAATGATCATCTTCATTCATTGAACGGACAATCGATGTATCATAAATAACCTTTAGCTCATTTTGGTCGACACTCCATGTTAATTTGACTGCCGAATTAGTTTTATACAGAACAGTGCAGTTAAGTGAAAAGGTTTCGTCCTTTATAAATTTATGTAAGCCTCCATGGATTTCTGGTTTCGGCGGATCAACATTCCTGTCTTGAAAAGAAAAAAACAATAAAATTAGTTTTCTCTATAAATATCATGTTAAAAATAAAAGTGCTTACTACCAAAACGACTAAATAAAAAAAAATTATAAAAAAAAAAGAAAAAAATAAGAAAAAAAACAAGTTTGAAAACTATATTAAAATACTGCACGCAACTATATTAAAATGGTGCATACTGATTTTGATATTATCATTATATAAAAATACATAATACAACATTATATCCATATATTAGTCATAAAATAATAATTATAAATAATGTGTTTGTAGTAATATGAGTTTTACACATAAACTAACCATTTATATGTGTCTACATATGAAATATTTGAAAAATTTTAGAATGATTTTAACAACATATATGAACTGCATATTTAAACTAATAATTAATAGATAGTATTTAACATTTTATTATATAAAAGGTACCTATACTATTTATAAATATACTGTCATTAAAATGTCATTTTAATATCGTTGTGGATCAAATTAATATAATTATGTACTTAATTTGATAAGACTAAAGAATAAAACAAACAAAAAAAGAGATTTTAATTGTTATTCTAACTCTTGAGCATTATTAATAATAGTGTGTTGTTTTATCTTTAATCAAAAACTTTCTAGAAGTGATTTCAAAAATAATATTGGCAAGCAAAGCTTTTCTTAGTTAATTACGTCATTTAATATACCCAATATTCATATAAAATAAGTAGGATAAATGTAAATTTTTTGTTGAATTCATTAATAATGATTTTTACTACATCTTGTTACTATGACTAATATCGCAATTCATGAAAAAATATTATCACATACATCAAACATATTTTAAAATATATATTTATTACTCAAAAACATAGAATAAATAAATAATTTCGTGCAGTATTTCTTGAAATTTCTACGATAAACATTAAGATTTTATAAATCTATAATTTATAAAAAAAAAAAAGTTCATATCGCAGGAGTTCCGTACATAGAGACATAAGAAAAATCAAAATGAAATTTTTTAATCAATTACATAATAATAAATAAAACTTTATTATTCAAATAAACAATACAAATAAAATAAATAAATAAATTCTATAATACAAATAAAATTTATAAACACGGATCAGTGCTTAAGTTCTTTATTTTTCTTAAGTTTAAGTACAAACACAGTAACAGCAAAAACACATTAATATAACAAACTTAACAAAGGAGAGAAAGTTAGCATGCGATGCAAGCGACGACGCTAGATCCACTGTCTTATGCGCGCGCACCGCCCCGCGCGGTGCCGCGCCACATGTGTTCCTATCCCTATCTCGCTCTAACCGCCGCGCTCGGACGGCTGCATAGAAACTACGCTCGACCGTCACGCCATTACTAGGTCCGCGCATTACATTCTCCCCCTCTAACCCAGACGTTACGCCCTCGAAGTCGGGTTAGCCTTTCGCGGTCTTCCCCTCCTACGCTTTTCCTGAACCGGAGCTAGGATGCGACCAACGAACGGGGTTAATAGGGAGACATGATACTTACCCAAGGAAACACCATCGCTAATGCGCTCTAACACAAAAGTCGTGGCACTTATGACCTCCCGGATACGGTACGGCCCATCACGACGGGGTATAAATTTAGGTGTCTGCCCTCTACTAGCGTCGTTGGAGCCTTGGGTCTTCAAAAGTACGTAATCACCTACCTTATAATCTGGCGCAGGCCGGCGATTTTCATCGGCGTACTTTTTCTGCGTTGCCTGGGCCTTCTCATGGACGTCTCTTGCGTCCAGCAACACGACGGGCAACTTCTTCAGGAATGGCGTTATAGACACGACTGCGTTTTCGTTCTCAACGATTGTCCGCATATCGGATAACACGTCGGCAGGCGCGCGCATCTCGCGCCCAAAATTCAAGTACGCGGGTGAATGGCCCGTACTTACGGTAATTGTAGAATTCATAGCGAAACGAATCGCTGCTAGGTGTGCATCCCAGGTATTGTGATCCTTACCCACCAGAATAGCCAATTGAGGTTTAAGGTCACGGTTCTTGCGTTCAACAGGGTTGGACTCTGGATGGTAATATGACGTCAGCGCTTGTTTTATTCCTAGGACGTGACAGGTTTGTTGCATTACCTCGTTGATAAACTGCACTCCATTATCGCTAACGAGCCTCCTAGGTACCCCGTAACGCAGGAACACCTCATTCACCAGGATCTTAGCACATTCTTCGCTGGTGGCGGACCCTAGAGCAAACAACTCTACCCACCTGGTGCAAGTATCCTCTACCACGAGGATCCACTTGTTGCCGACTTCAGTCTCTGGCAACGGGCCGAACAAATCGATCGCGACAACTTCGAATCTACGCGACGTGGCAGGCACCTGTAGCAGACCAGCAGGCTTCCGCGTGTCCACCTTGTACCGCTGACATGCCGCGCAATTCTTAATATACTGGGCCACGTAGGACCTCATGCCAGGCCAATAATACTTACCGACGATGTGCTGCAGCGTCCTCTCTACGCCAAAATGACCAGCCGTAGGGGCGTCGTGGTACTCGGCTAGCACGCTCTCGCGCTCATGCTTCGGCACCACTAAGCAAGCGTCGTCGTCGTCTTCATTTTCTGGGCCATAACGGTACAACACACCGTCGGCCAGTACATACCCCTTATCTGCCCACGCTCTCCCCCTAAAGGGATCGTCGGACTCCATAGCTTCGACGATCTTACGTAGCTCATCGTCCTTAGTTTGGTTCTCTCGAACATCCTTGGGGCTGCGAGAGGGCAGATCAACAGCTGCTGTGAAACATAAGTCACAATCAGCGCCTTCAGTACATGCGGGGCGCGATAATGTATCCGCAATCACATTAGACTTACCTGGAGTGTACTCTATCTTTAAGTTGTACTCTTGGAGACTCAGAGCCCACCTGGCCAGTCGACCACTCGGCGACTTCAAGCTCATGAGCCACCTAAGCGGTTGGTGATCGGACCTAACTACTACTTCTGCCCCATCAATATATCCACGGAACTTGGATACAGCCCACACGACGGCTAGAGCTTCGCGTTCAGTCGTGCTGTAATTCCGTTCCGCCGCTGTGAGAAGGCGACTCGCGTATTCCACGGGACGTTCGTCGACGCCCTCCCCCTGGAGTAGAGCTGCTCCGAGAGCATAACCACTGCTGTCAGTCCTGAGAACGAACGTCTTCGACTCATCAGCCTGACGCAGTATCGGCGCTGACACTAGAAGAGACTTAATAGTCTCAAAGGCGCTTTGCTGCTCGGGGCCCCACTTCCACATACTCACCTTCTTCAACAAAGACGTAAGCGGCTTGCTAACTTCGGCATAGTTCGGAATGAAGCGCCTGAACCAGCTCGATGTCTGCAGGAAACACTTCAGATGCTTCGCATTCTGAGGGGCAGGCATATTAGCAATAGCAGCCGTCTTATCTGGGTCTACATGTATACCACCTGGTACAATGACGTGGCCAAGAAACTTCACTGAGTCCCTCGCGAAATGGCTCTTCTCGCGGTTCACTCGTAGGTTGAACATGGCGAGGCGGTCGAACACAGCCTCCAGGTCTGCGAGGTGCTTCTCGAAGGTCTCGGATAACACTAGCAAATCATCTAGATATGCGACTAATGTTATACCTGGTAAGTTGGACTTGAACCGATCGATCAGCCGCTGGAAAGTTGCACCCGAGTTACGGAGACCCATGGGCATGCGCTTGAATCTGAAGGTGCCCAGTGGAGTCGTAAACGCGGTGATATCCCTGTGATCGGGATCAACACTCACCTGAAAGTAGCCAGATTTTAAATCTAGCGAGGTCATGAACTTGGAGGTTTTCGCGGCGTGGAGGATGTCCTCTATTCTGGGGAGCGGGTAGCGATCAGGCTCTGTAACCGCGTTAAGCTTGCGGTAATCGATACAGAGTCTGAAGCCACCATTCTTCTTCTTTACCAGAACGACGTTGGAGGCCCACGGGGACTCACACTCCTCTATGACGTCAGCGCTGATCAGGTCTTGCAGCTCTTTCTCCAAAGCTTCCTTCTTGAAGGGTGACAGTCTATACGGTGGTGAAGCGATAGGTTCTTGGTTCTCACTTACCTTGATCTTGTGCGTGGCGAAGTCGGTAGGAGGCCCTTTGGCAGCAAACTGGTCCGTCCTATGACATAAAAAGGCATTAAGGGCGTCCCTGTGCTCTGGTGGCAGCTTTGTCCCCTCATCATCACGCAAGGTCACCTCGGAGATGTCCGCTCGCATCAGGTCTGCACTATTCAAAACAAAAGATTGAACAAATGGGAACACAACATCGGGATTGTCCGAAAAATACCACGACTCTTGGGCTAAGTCTAGTACTAAGCCGGCCTCACTAATAAAACTTCGGCCTAAAAGAGTTCGGGTGTTTTCCCCGGGGAACACCACAAACTCGGTTGCTACTTCTTTACTTTCTAACGTAACGGGCACCGTAGCGGTCAACACTACCTTCAGCTGTCGAGAGCCATCCGCAAGCCCAATGGTTCGTTCTGACTCACGAAATTGTACCCCACTCGAACGCAAAATATCGTATAACATGGGACTAGCAATACTACACGTAGCCCCAGTGTCGACTATTGCTACGCCTTCCCTATTCGCGATGGCGACCGACACCATTGGATGTGACCACTTAGTCACACTCGTCGCACACCGCGCTCGGTCTACATCGGCGTCGGTAGCGGTGCCGATGACGATATTAAAATCCGAAGACTTCGTAGGTACATTTTTACTAAGGCATGTCTCACATCTAGATCTCACTACACCCGGTTGGCCGCATCCATAGCAACGTATCGAATTATTATTATTATTATTATTTACATTCGAATTTACAGTATTCGGTTTACCCGTTTTGTTCTGTAAATTACGACAGTCAGCAACAATATGCCCGTAAAACTTACAATATGAACAACGAACGCGCTTGTCCCGTTTAGTATTCTCGTTCGAGTTGCGAGTGAGTTGCGGTTCGGTAGTAACGCTCGGACCGGTGGTAACGCCGCGATCGATCGAACGATTCGACTTCGGTTCGACACTCGGCGGCGGCGCGCTCGCGCCGGAATCGGAGTACGTACTATTCGACAGTACTTGAGTCTCCGCTACCGTGTCCTCAACACTCCTAACCTTATCTATAAATACATCTACAGTCTCACCAACACTGTCTCTATGTAAACGCTTTCGTATACGTCGATGCAATAGTCCGTATATTATGTCTATCTGCATACGCATAGGCACTACGTAAGGCAACTTTGCCAATAACGACCGCACTTTGCACATAAACACTTCAGCTCGTTCGGAGTCTTTTTGTTCGTCAGCGAAGATTTCACGTAAAATCTTGTAAGCTGGCTGCGGTGTCCCGTACATGGAACGCAGGCGCGCCACGGCGTCCGTCCAGGAGATGACACCAGCGCGGGCTCCGCGCCACCACACGGCGGCATCACCCACCAGCAGCATCGGGAGGCCGCGCAGCGCGTGCTCGTCGCTCACGTTGTTGCACTCCTTGTAGATAGTAACGGCGTCTAAAAATGCTTCCAGTACTTCTGCGTCACGTGAACTTCCATCAAACCTCGCCGTACACTTGCCAAAGTTGCCGCATCCGGCGGCGGCCATGGTGGTAGCGGCGGCGGCAGCCGCAGCAGCAGCACCAGCGCCGACAGGCGGGAGGTTGTTTGATGGGGAAGCCGCAGGGTTCCAGGGGCTGTTGCAGGACAATGACCTCAGGGTTTCAACCAGAGTCCTGTTGGTTTCTGCTTGCATTCTGGCGAAGGACTGCATGACATTCGCCAAGAGCCTCTCGGTGTCCGCGCTCGTAGATGCGCCGGCAGCGCCAGGGGCAGCGGGGGCGGGGGCGCCTTGGGCGCGCGGCTCCGCCGTGGTGTCGTCGTAGACATCAGGGTCGCTTGCGTCATCGCTTAGCAGGTCGCCAGCTTGCCGATGCTCATCGGCAGCACGCGTGGATCTCGTTTTCGGCATAGCGACAAACGGCACGTGAGTAGGTACTAACTTCTCGTCTTCACTTAACTTCACTTGCACTTCGAAATGCTAGCTACGCTAGGTTTCCTTTTTGTCTGTCGCGGGTTTATCGCGGCGAGACACTTATTCGTGCACGTATAGATCGTTCGTATAGATACAAGTGGCCACTTTCGTTCGTCGCGTGTTTTCGCGCCAAAACACAAGTAGGTATATATCACTATACTAACTGTTTGAGTTCGAAGCCACTAGTTGGACGCCACTATAAACACGGATCAGTGCTTAAGTTCTTTATTTTTCTTAAGTTTAAGTACAAACACAGTAACAGCAAAAACACATTAATATAACAAACTTAACAAAGGAGAGAAAGTTAGCATGCGATGCAAGCGACGACGCTAGATCCACTGTCTTATGCGCGCGCACCGCCCCGCGCGGTGCCGCGCCACATGTGTTCCTATCCCTATCTCGCTCTAACCGCCGCGCTCGGACGGCTGCATAGAAACTACGCTCGACCGTCACGCCATTACTAGGTCCGCGCATTACAAATTTTATTTGTATTATAGACACGAAAGATAGGCGTGACAGGTTTGAAGTATTGATTAAACTTTATACATATATACCTTACATTTATTTCTGCTATGTATGGAACACATCTACGATTCAAAAGATACCCTTCTCGCACTAGTAATTCATTATTTTTATTAAAATACTACTTTAAGTTCTACCTTAAGACAAAATAATTAAAGGTAGGCTTCTTGATTGGTTGTAATTTGAAAAATGTTTTCAATTACTAAAACCCATACCGCTTATTTTATTTTTTTCTTTCGCGTTTTTATTCTATATAATTTTTTTATTCGAACGAAAAGCACCGTTTACTTGTATACTCAATCTGTGCCAAGATAAACAATGTTGTTATGGCATATCATAAATAAACTAAAATTTATCTCTGAGCGCGCTGCTCATTCTCCATTGTTCCATTTTATTCCTAATTCAATATACTAGTGCCAAACGGGTTTAATAAAATATTTGCTAAATATGTTATTAATGAAAACATCAATAACTATTTTGATACGATAACAAAAAGGTCAAAGTTATTAAATATTAGTAAATTAGTTTTTTATATATTTAGTAACAATGCACAAAGATCATACAGAGCAACACACCAAATAAGAAGAGAAATAAAAGATAGAAGCAGAAAGCCGATATGTGTAGAGGATTAAGGTCGGTTTAACACTGAATGATACCATCACACCACGCTACCTCGTTATGTGACATCAAGATTCCATCACTATCTACTTACAACTTGTAGTTTTCGTTTCGTTTTCATCTCCTCGACGTCCTTCGCAAGTGTAACTACGCGATTTACGGGATTTTACTAAAAATCCAATTTTTGGAGAATATTTTGGTGTCTTGTTGGTCTGCTATTGTTGTATTATCAATAAATAATGAGTTGTTAGTACGAACATAATTACCTCGAAAATATGTTTTTCAATTTTATATCGATTAGATCTCTTTTTCAATTAACATGATATTAAAATTTTAATACGTTTTCGTTATGCATAAAAAAAATTGAAAAACATCGTTTACTACGTTCACCACAAAATATAGTTATAATAACACGCGATAAAAAAAAAGAACAGGTAAAATAGATAATAAAATTTTGTAGTGAACACAGCACATACTTTAAGATAAATCACACATCATCTAATCACCTACATTTATTTACAAAAACGTTGCTTTGTTCCATTAAGCCTCGTCTCTCAAAAACACAAGTGAAAATAGATAATGTAACATCCAATAGATTGTTATCGAAGGTGAACCCAATTTTAGGGCTAAAATTGTATACTTGATATTCATTGTCTGCAAATTCCTGAATATTAAGAATTTTGTTATGAAATTATCTCAAGCAATCAATACTTTGAAGGTAGTACATGCCTTAGTTACGTTATGTCTTGTAGCGTTAAGCGTTAGTTTCATTCGTAAGCTTTTAATGAGACAACGTCAATCTCTAATAGGTACATGCATATTATGTATTTTTATTAATATTATTTATTATGATATTTTTATAATATTTATTCTCGAATAAAAAGTTAAGTATTGCCTGATTTCACATTACATATTGTTAATATTTAAATTACAGTTTTACAAACCATGCATATAATTATATATAATGAAAGCTATCTATGTCGTTTGTACTATTTATGAATCATTCATAAGATTTATTTAAAGCAATTCGTTTATTGAACTTGTTATAACTGTTTATTGTATTTCTAGTAATATCCATAATATACATACCCCTGACAACGTAACATTTACGTCAGGTGTTGTAGGTCTACATTCGACTAAGATCGTGGTATCATTTCTCGTTATAATAACCTCCCTCATGGGTGCAAGTAAACTTTTTGTTTCTAAAAGATCCACATAAAATTATTAATGGTACTATACAAATTATTTAAACACAACTAAAATATTAATTGCTCACCATTAACATAAATGTAAATATATGATATATTATTCGTATTTACAGGTTCAACCATAATATTTTTTAAAAAGTACGCATCGTTCACTGATCTGTCAAAGCAAGCATAATAGCCGACAGTAAATTTATCAACGTTGTACAGATCGAGTGCGACTTCGAATTCATTTGTATCATTTGAACTGGGCACGTCTCTTAATAACATTTCAAAAGAGCCTGTATTCTCTTCCCCGATATCTTGTTGCCTTATTTGAACAGGACGATTCCATTTACAATACAATGTATAGTTCTGACCCTCTTTTAAAATTATTTCAGTATAATTTGGTTTAATAATGGGACCTCTCGTTACTTTATCTGAAACCACAATTATATTTAATTCTTTGTACATTTGTCTCGACTAAGTATCTAAAATTACAATCATTGGCTTATAATCACGTTGTCAGTATAATTAGATGTATGAATTATTATTTTTCTGCGTAGTGTTAGGTACACTACGCAGTTGTTTATAAAAACTTAATTGAATGAGTTATAAATTATCATTGTAATTGAGTATGTAGCCAGTCATAAACTGCAGTCACACAATAATGCAACCACGCCTATGCTTGAATGAAAAGAAAATTAAACTTTCATGGAAAACTTCCCTCAGCCAATTTGTCAACGTACATGTAATATCATCTATCTGTTATGTTAACCAAGTAGTTAATCATGTAGAGAAGACAAACATTAACAGACCTTAAACATTAACCTTGACGAGGGTTAGTTTAGTGTTACAGTGTTCCAATCGACGGGAAAATAAATATAACAAAGTTGACGAGGGCACATCAGACCAAATGAGCTTATCATGCTAATGGTACATGTAACGCAAGACGACGTATCATGGGTATCTATTGAAACCTCTATTAATTAGCTCGCGTTTGGGGTGTGACAAACAAAGGCGTGGTCAGCATTCGGTAAATTAATCCTATCGGTAAGATGGCGATCGAACGGTAATGTCACGAGCTGATAATAATTGATTGTATCAAACTTTGGAAAAGACACCAATTAACTGATTAGAACCCCGTCGGTTGTCTTGTTAAAGCTTCAAGCACATTGATATAACAATCTAAGAAAAACAATGTACAATCATTTTATCATGAATTCAATAGTAATAAAGTGTAATGACTTAATTAAAATGAAAACGTTTAAATTTATATATTTTATAAGTATTCTTCTGTGCTGGATAACACACTTCTTTCAAAACTATTTTAGCTAGTTCAAAAAATATTAATAACTATAAATAATTTAGGTAATAATAAATTACGTATTTTCCTAACCGTAAAAACGTTTAAAATAATGTCAATGCCTATTCGTATACAATGCTTGTAATAGACCAAATTTTTTTAAAATTTAAATAACTTTTTAAGGGATTCCTTACAAGTGATACTGGCGACTTCATAAAAAAAATTACATTCCTACGAACCTTTTTACGTACCCGTATTGTCACATGGGTTGAACGCATAACAAATCGTATATCATTTAAAAATCTTCTTACTATTTTTATATTAAATTTAATTATTAGCGACCAACAGAGCGTTTGTATTTACAATATTATTTATAAAATAAGTAAAGAAAAAATTATATTATTAAAAACCCTTAAATTCAATCTTAGAGAATTCGATTAAAATTATGGGTGATTTTATATTAGGTACTTACGAAAAAGGTAAAAACTGTTATACTAATATCTCATAGTTATATATTAAAGTGATTTATTAAATTGATATTTAATGCGACTACTAGCTCTCCATTTAATGACATATTTGCATTTCTCAGTATAATAATAACGTTGTACGCAGCTGTTGCCCGGATGTCCCCTTTAAGATATCAGAATCTACATCCTGTAACTAAAATAATTGTTAAAACGAGGCTCTTCCTTCTATTAGGAGCAATGAAGCAAGATCTCGTATAAAAAAGTTACCTTTTTTCTTCATATGCTTTAAAAGTTCATTTATATCAATGCTAAAATATTCATAAAGGTATTATAACATACTATTGGTCACCCAGTGGTCGAAATTCGACCTAATCTATAATTAACAGCATTGTCATTGTGCATAACATGGTGAGCATATGCAGCAGTCATTGAACCTCATCTGTGATTTAAAAAAAACCATAAAAAATTCGCTGCAAGACCTGTATTTAAAACCGTGTTGACAACAGAATTTGACAATAAACAAAATTTGTGTATATACTCAAACACACAAAACTTAATATGAACTGTTTACCTATCTTGTTATTTCCGGCTATTTAAAAATGGAGTCATACTTATTTACAAGGATTGTCAATCATTAGCTACGTGCGTTTGGCAAGCGGCATTATTTTTTTTTTTACATAATTCGAATGACGATTATGTACCGAGTATTCTCCTTAAATATTGATCCTAACTCACTAGTCATTCTGTATGTACATTGTACATATGTGTGTGCCGAAGGGTGTGTAGTTTTTTTTAAATTAATTTAATGAATTTTTAGCATTATTATAAAAAATATTAGCATTCTGCACTTTTTCTCCATATAAACTTTAACTGTGCCAAATTTCATACTTCTTCATCCGCGAAATTTTCGTAAAAAGGGGTACAAAGTTTTTGCTTCACGTATTAATATATAGATATTATAATATATAGAAATTTGGAAAATCAAGTTCATAATATGTAGTACATAATTATATCAAACGATTGCACGTAACCCTTTTACGCACGTTTAACTCGCGCTTAGCTTGATCTTGTCATTAGTTTATACGCATATGTAACCTTCGTGACTATTAAGGATATTAATCTTTTGATTTACAATTACTTCATGTGATAGTTGTTTGCTTATAATCAATCGTACAATATTTGTATAAGTATTCAGAGTGGCTGATAAACTAAAGGCAAGATACCTACAAAGATAGACAGCGTCTTAAAAAAAAGTTAGAAATTGTTACCTAAAAATGGACACGTATGCCATATTTAAAAGCATTTAACATACTTATATATATATATATATATATATATATATATATATATATATATATATATATATATATATATATAATATATATATATATATATATATATATATATATATATGTGTGTTTGAAATTCAAATGATTCTGCAAGGCTGTTGTTCCTGCTTTTTTGCTGCTCTACTTATTTTTACACCACACAAAATACATTTTGAACTGTTTTCTTCTTCCTCAAAATAACGCCAAACGTGAGATTTTTTTCTCTTTTCGGGGTCATACAAAACGAGGTATTCCCCGTAAAATACGTATAAGAAAATGCTTGCCAGCATTTAAAAATGTAAAATCAGTATAATATGACTGATTTCTTTAAATTCATTGTTTTTTTTTTCTCATAACCTTAAATAATTTTTAGATTACAGTACTAACAAATAGATGATTGGTAAGTACAAGACTACTACAAGCGTGATATTATTATTTGATGACAAATAAATTATTTTTTTATATTCCCTTTTTATGTCGAATAATAATGGCGAGTTATTCGACTATTCGCCGTAGGGAATGGCGATTAATAGGTATTCGACTATTCGCTATAATAACTACTCGCGGCCTTTCTAGTCAAAATGTCTATTTACATAGTTGGAATTCATCAACGCATAGACCAATTTTGAATATTTTTCTATAAATATTTAAAGATTGTCGGTTTGTTAATGCAGAAATTACAGACATCATAACCCTTAGTACGAGTATATGGTCAAAAATAACTTGAAACCCGAAATGTACAAAAATCTTTGAACGTGTAATAAGGACATTTTAAGCTGACATACATACTTTATTACCTTAATAAATGATATGACAATCGCAATCGAAGTTGCAGGTTCAGCTAGTAAGATTTGAAATCGTTATTTTTTTTTTTGAAATGCTCTATCATTGGCACTTTCTCAGAGAAAGAGTAATAAATGATTAAATTGGCAACAAATTTGTGCCAAAACGTTTCACAATGGAAACTGTTTAAACATGTCGAAATGATTAGAAAGAATAGGTAGTTTATAATTTGTGAGCAAGCGAGAGCATCGAGAGAAAATTTTCAGCCATTCTCATATTAATTAAGACTAGGTATATGTAGGAGATATATAAGTATATATATATATATATATATATATATATATATATATATATAAATATATATATATATATATATATATATATATATATATATATATATATATATATATATATATCTTTATGAATTTGTCCAGCTATTGTCCCATTTAGAGGCTCTTTTTATTCAGTTAGTTCAGTACCTATTTAATAATTTTCCTTCAAGCGTCTATTAGACATTAAAAAAAACTTTTACGACTTAGAAACGACTTATCACATCTGGTATGAATATCTGCTATATATGTGGTTAAGATACACATATGCTTAAGATAGGCGTTTCTAAGAAGACAGTTGCAAAACAACACATTGTGTATATCAAAATAATACTGACAATAATTAAAATTTTGTGATGACTTAAAGAATCATCTATCTTTGCGTGTGTATCTTAATTTTAAAAGGGTTATTTAAAGTAATTTATAAATATGTATTTACGTATTCGTAATACCATGTAGGTACAAGGTTGTAGGACTTGCCTCTAACAATAAGTGGTTCCTTTACTAAAGAGATAACAATAACTATCCACCGTGACGAAATAGAGAAATCGCTTCGAACGAATTGTTTCATTTGATAATATTTTACTCCAATTTCAATTGAACGATAATTTTATTCTAATTTCTAATTTTGTTAACGTCTACACTAGTCTATAGACTACTTATATAATTTACTTAAGTACAATAAAACTTATTTAACAGACCACGTATGATATGATGTAATACAATTTCGTTAGCTCTTTTTTTGGTTTTTAATGATTTTTTTAGCCTCATACATGCTCTATCCCGTATAAAATCAAAAAAAAGTATACAGACTCTTAAAACGCACCGGAGTATTATTAATTGAAATACTAAATAATACAATTCAAGGAAAATCTGACACTGGTCTAAAAATTACCAAAAATATTAAATAGTTACTACATTGATATTCTAAACCTGTAAGGTCGTTAACTTTTATTAGTACACAGATAATAATTGTATTCGATTTATACTGATATACAACCTTGAAACGGTCACCGTTTTCAAGAAACAAAAACAGAATAATATGCTTGTTGAAGACATAATTGCGTAGCATTTATACGTCTTGATGTAAAATAATCATGTCGTTGTCAAATATTTAAAATAGATAACTGCGTAGAAACTGCTATTTATATAATTATTTTTAGGTCGGATATCTCATAAAGCTTTTTAAAGAAAATACCCCGTTACAAAACGGTTAAATCTATGAAATATTAATAAACAAGCATATATGTAGCATATCGATATTGATATGAATCACTATATTCTTTGAAAAGATTCGCCTTTTTACAATATTCTAAGATGATATGAGTCATTGAAACGTGACATACTCGTAGAGCCCTTGCCGTGGAACTATGTATAAAGTGTAAAATCTTTTCCGTCTCTGACGCTCGCAAACAATGAGTCAACTTCATTCAATTAAGTATATTTTAATTTGGTACATACATATGAAACAAATATTTATGTAAGAAAAATTTGAAAACGTAGATCTTCTCAATGTTTCTAAAATAACCTTCGACTAAGATATACGTATTTTTTCCACATTGCACGGACTTAAATCTAAAATTATATTATTAAATTTTCTTGCGTTAAATTTCTTTAAAAAATTCAACTCTCATGCTTGGTGCTGAAATAAAGGTGGAGATGAAAAGTACATGTCTCTGTAAAAAATTCTAAGACATTAATATCCACCGACACGCAACGGAGCAGCATTCAGATGAAGCTTCAAACCTCAATAAGCAAAGAGGCTAAAAAGAACCTTAAATGAAGAGGGCTTCTCCCAGCATTGATAATTTGATTAAAGAAAAAAAAAGTAATGACAGGGACATAATTTTGCACTTTTGTGTGACGGATATTTACGGGAAATACTATAGTGTTTAAGACTATTGTTTTAAAATAACCATTTTTCAAACAGATTTAGGCTACTTATTTTTTTTTTGTTGTACACCTAATGGTCTAATATCCGGCTGCAAAATAGTGCTCTCATCGAGTGTTTGCTAAAAACCTAATTTTTCTTTTTTCTTTTTTTTTTTTTTTCATACATTTATGATTAGGAGAATACAAATCGACAGGGTTACCTACCACCTGGGGTGCTACCGTCGGTGACCTCCGCGTGGTGCACCCTGGAAACGTAGGCAGCAGCAGCTGCACAGTTGCGATTGCGGAACTGCTGCTGCCTACGGCTAACGACCGACTCGGGGGAACGCCGGGTATGCGATTCAGCGCTCCGGGGACTTCTCTGTTACGCAGAGTTGCCCCGTTGAGCGGTCGCATGGCATATTGGGGACAATCGTCTCCACGGGGGCTCCGGTGACACTGCGCTCGCGCGCGGTGAAGCAACGGAGGCGGACGGGTCTGATGTGCATTCACACTGCCGTCAGACAGAACGGCTAGGCTTGTCTTAGTCGTTCACCGTCCTCTCGTAATCCCGCTACGTGGTGTCGTGGTCATGTCTCGCGGCTACGTGCGGGACCGAGGGTCTTGCCTTAACCGGCCGGGCCGTGAGGAAGAAAACCTCTATAAAAAATTACCCCGAATCCTAAGCGGCGACGCAGCGCGAGGGGATGCATGGCTGACGGGTGGATCAGTCTCGACTGCGATCCTCGTCCGGGTACCGACCGACACCCGGACGAGTTACGCTAGGCTTACCCAGGTACAGGGGGCACTGCCTGGGCGGACCGTCTTTCCCCCATACTCGTGGGAACAAAAATGGAACTCTTAAAACTTAACATTTATAGGAAGAAGGATACGGGAGATGAGTCAGCTCCCGTCGACTCAGACGATTACAGCTCGGCGGCAACAGCCAGTGAAGGTGACAGGCGGGGCAAGCGGCCCCACGGAAGTCCACCGTCAACCGGCGGGGGGAGCTTGATTCTCACCGGATGCAAACGACGGATTGTCGAGCGGGAAGAGACTTGCACCGAGGCCGAGAAGGCCATCCTGAACAGGCGCGCGCGGCCGAAGAGGGGCGCAGAGCGTTGGGCGTTGACGTTGGAGACCCGCGCACGGCCGACGCTCTGGTGGATCAGGTGGCCACAGACGTGGACCTGATTTGTATGGTGGCGACAAGGTCGTCCAACCTTAAGGGGACATTCGTACGGACCCTGAAGGACGCGGCGACCTCGATTAAGTCTATGGTAGAGGCCCTCAAGGAGAGGACAGCTTCGGAGGAAGTGCGTCGGCTCCAGGCGGAGAACTCCCGCCTGAGACGCGACCTCGAGGACCTCCGTAGACAGGTGGTGGAGCTACGAGAGCAGAGCTCGTCGAATGCCGCTCCCACCTGTCTACCAAGACGAGAAGCGAGCCTCGTTGAGGAGGTGAGCGCGTCGGTTATTCGGTCGGTGGGGCGGATGATTGATGCCCGCTTCGCTGGCCTTGAAGACCGCCTCCTGCCGGCGAAGACGCTCCGGCCTCCGCTTGCGGCGGACAAGAAGAAGAAGGAGAGGACGTCGCAGAAGGCGCCGTCTTCCAGCGCCACCCCTGCTCCGGTTCGGAAAAGGCGAACGCACGTGAGCGAGGAGACGGCGCCCGCAGTCGAGGCTGGTGACGGTGAGTGGTCCACCGTCGCTAAACGAAAAAAGAAGAAGGCGCCTAAAAGTTACGCCACCGCCGCCGCTGCTACTCCGGCCCCGAAGGGACCGCAGCCGCAGCCGCCGGCGAAAAAGAAGAAGAGGGCGAAAAAGCCGAAGCTGGCTGCCCCCCGTTCTCCGGTAGTGCTCGTCACGCTTGACGAGTACGCCGAGAGCAAGGGCGTCACGTACTGCCACCTGCTCAAGCGGGCGGCAGATACGATAGATCTGGCCGAACTCGGCATCGTCGGTGGGCTCAAGCTGCGGCGCGCCGCGACTGGGGCCAGATTGTTGGAGCTGCCTAAGGGGCAGACTCCGGAAGCGGCGGGACGCCTGGCGGAGGCCATGCAGGCGTCGTTGGGGAACATGGCGAAAGTCGTCCAACCCATGAAGCTCGCGGGTGTGCGAGTCTCTGGGTTGGACGACTCCGTCTCCTGCGAGATGGTGGCCGCAGCGGTGGCGACGGCTGGCAAATGCGACGTCGGCGTAGTGAAGACTGGCGCAATCGTGGTTGGACCGGGTGGGTTGGGGTGCACGGTGGTGCGATGCCCGATCCCAGCCGCCAAGGCCCTGGCCGAGGCTGGCAGGCTCCTAGTCGGGTGGACCTCGGCCAGAGTGCAGGTCTTAGAGCAGCGCCCTATGCGCTGCTTTAAATGCTTGGGAATCGGGCACACTCGCCCGACCTGTCCGGCTGCGGTTGACCGCAGCGGCGCGTGCTTCCGGTGTGGCCTCGAGGGGCACATCGCCCGCAATTGCACCGGGGCACTGCACTGCGCCGTTTGTGCTGCCGCCGGAAAACCGGCGTCGCATCTGATGGGGGGACGGGACTGCCACCCCCCCAAATCGAGAGGTAGAGTGGCCACGAAGACCCCGGCCGCTCCCCAAAGTCCTATACTCCAGGTCACGGAGGAGACTGCGGCTATGTCGCCATGACCTGCCGCAGTCTCTCCCGTTCGCCGGTCCCTGGCGTAGCGGAGATAGAGCGCTCACGGTGCCCGCGAGCGCTCTATGACCGAAGGCGGCCCGCGTAGGTGAGCCAACCGTCGGGGCGTCACGGTGGCATGCGCCAGCGATCCCGTGGCGTCCTTGTACGACGACGAGGGCACCGCTGGGTTTTAGTGGGTATTCTGACTTCGCAGTCAGCGAGTCCCACATACCCGTCACCTTCGGGCAGCGGGATACATAAACGTATTTCCCAGCGTCAAAAAAAAAAAAAAAACGGTTACCTACCACCTATCAAAAAGTGGCCACTAGTATTTTTATTTAATTTATTATTAATTATTTTTCGGAATAAAATTTCATTCACTTGTTTTTTTAAATAAAGTACCATCCACTTCACAGCAATATATATGAGCTTCATTAATAGCACGGGTAAACCCTTGACAAATAGTAGAAAATGCCATTTATTATAGTAACTGCACTTAGAATGTGAAAGTTTACTGTTGTTAAGTATGTAATTGTAAATGTTAATGTATGCAGATTGTGAATTATTTATTAAAAACAAAACATCTTAGAGGACAAAAATAAATGAAAATGGATAACTTACGCCAACTAAACTAAAGTATACAAATATAACTTATTTATTACAAAATCTAGTCATATTGAACTTTTTAATTTATTAATATCAGCTTCCGTATTTATACGTATTTGTGGTGAATTTTCAACCGTACGGAGGTAAATAACGCCATGTGAAGTCCAGCAGAAAGAGAAACCGTGACTTTTTTGGAATGTCCTTGCCATGTAAAATAGCTTTTGAGTCCTAGTAGTTAATGTCTCGGTCACGAAAATAGGATTTACAGGTTGATTAAATTGTAAGTGTGATGTGTTCAATTTTTCTTCTTCTTTCTTAGACTTATTAAAGGTCTTGAAGTTTTTCAATATTTTATCCTTCAGTAAGACTGTATTAAACTCCACAATAATAGGTTTGTGCAATTGATCTTTTTTAGGATTAATTTTATATATATTCTATATATATAATATATTAATATTGTTAACATTAATATCCAAATTCAATACTTTACCTAGATTTTTTACCACATTACAAAGTCTTTCTTTTGTTTCGTTCTCCAATTTAGGAACATTTTTAATTTCAAGACTAGGTGATCTAGATTTACGCTCCAAGTAATCTATTCTATCCTCAAGCTGTGTTATAGTTTTTCTATCCTCATATCATAAATGTACGTCATGAAGGCATAAATGTATCAAAATCACACCTGTTTACACCTAGCTGCGAAGAGATGCGGCCAAGTGCCCAATGGCAACCGTGGTTTTCGATGTCTTTATATATGTTGCTGTGAAGTAATGGTGCTTTATTTAAAAATCAAGTGAATGAATTTTTTTTTCCGAAAAATAATTAATAATAAATTAATTAACAATACTAATGGCCACTTTTTGATAGGTAACCCTGTCGATTTGTATTCTCCACTATTCTCGACTCTACCACGAATCTCGTTCTATAATAAACTTTACGTTACTGAAACTTACGGCACGTCTTTACAAACGATCGTTTTATGTAATACAAATAACACGGCGCTTCTGATACGATAGTCTCGGTAATAATAAAATTCTATATTTGTTTCTTGATAAAGCTAAAAATATTATTCAATTTATTTATCTCTTATCAAAAAAAAAAAAAAAAAAAAAAAATTAAGAACGAAATAAAATCAATCGATAATATCAATAACTCATTAGCTTTCTTCGAGACTGGCTTCATTACACCTAGTATTAGTTACACAGGTGGCCCGTTTACAGTCGTCCAAAAATTTTTTCAGCTTGAGAGCATCATGAGTGATCATTTAAAACATACTTTAATTAAGCGAAAACTTATGGTTTGGAAATTTTGATTTTTATTTAATCCGAAATTTCAATATTTTTGACACAAAACCACTCTGTTATGAAAACTACTGGACCGAATTGAATGAAATTTGGTATAGGTATAGCGCAATAACCTACCTATCGCGCTATAAACTCGTCTAGTGTAAATAAATAAACTGCGTTTTTTTATTTTTACTTTTTCTGTTGTTTTTTTTTTTGCACTTTTTGGCAAAATATTGATTTTTGAAAAAATCCTGTGAAAAAAGAATGTACCGCCAAAGATTTGCTGGTACTGCTAAAAAGTACCTTAACATAGGTTTATTCTTTACACAAAAAATCATAGTTGTCCTTTGATTGTAACATCTTCAAAAACAACATCATGTACATTAACACATGAAAATCGAAAAATTACGAAATTTACCATAAATTTAATTTTAATCATTTGGAACGGCCAATTTTTGATTAAAGAATCATTCAATGCGATAAAAATCGTTACAAATCAGTATTCACTTGCTATAAAATGAATGAAATAAAATTTTAACCTGCCAGCCAAGATAACTTTATTCTAATGTCAATTTATTGTGTTTTTTTGTTGTTATTTAGTTATTAAATTTAAATCTTAAGAGTGTGCATTATGTCATTTTGTAGTTTGAAATCTTTATTTATCTCAGGATTTGTAAAATTTACGACCTTCATATTTGGAGAAATGATACTTCAAACTTTTATCTTGTATTATGTAATTTAAAAACACGATTGGTAAAAAATTTCTCGATAGTATATTTTTTTGAAAAATACATGTTTTGTATACATTTTGCTATTTATCTGCATAGGCACACTATTTTTGGTGGGTATTTGTTTAGTCGAGTAACAATAAACAGTTTTGGCGCTTACGTCGTTAAAAAATAAGTTACACGTCTATCGTTCTGTATTCCTCACTCACAAGAAAACCATAATTCGACATCCCGCTCGACATTCACACCTCAGTCGGCTACGGCATTGTGTGCAGGAAGGACCTGTGCTTGACTACGTCGTCATTTTGAATATCAATGCCTACATTATCTTTATAATTAAACATTAAACGTTGGGTTTTAGGTTTTCATAAAATTGTTTTAGGTACATAAGTAGGTTATTTTTATTAATTAGCTATAAGTGTAAATAAAATCGTGAAACCAAGGAAGAAAATGGGTCGCGACTCGATTTCTCGCACTCGGTCGCATTGTTGCTGAAATCCAAATCAAATCGTAGCGGCATTATGCACACTCTTAATAAAAGCTTTGGAGAATTAATAAAACAACATAAATAATTAACATATTGTTTATTTTTTATAAAAGGATTTCGAAATGCCGTCCGCCTTTCGCTAAACATAATCTTCATCTGCGTAAGAAATTTCTGCGCAGCCTGTTAGCCCAGCCAGACTGCCGGTTTTGTATAATGGCTGTTATAGCCACTTCACTCGCTAAGTTGGGATTGGTCACTTTATCATTCACGTTATGCTTATTAAATAATCCAATTCGCTCAAACCGACTTTCATCGGTCCACAAAACGTTATCAAGAAAATTTGGGTCTTCCCGATCTCTGCTTAACATTTCTCTACAGAATGCCATTCTTCTAGGATAATCTTCGGGTTTCAAAGCTTGAACTTTTTGATAATGATAGGGATGAAGTTGGTTAGCTCGAATAGTTCTATGAATTCTAATCCTGGGTATACCTGTACGCCTTGCCAGTTATCTTTAGCTTGTAGTTGGATCACGACGCAACTCCTCCAGGATAACATCTTCATCATCTCTGTTTACGCGTCCAGGTTCACGACCACGGAAGCTAGGTATAACTCCTTCTAGGAAAAAATTATGCAGCCTCATGAAAACGCGATGGTCCGGAAAGTGCTGCACAGCCGGGCCTGGCTGGCGTTCAGCAAATTTCCGATTAAGCCTGGCCACTTCTCGCGCGACGCCTTGTGCGACACCATAAAAATATTGCATCATCGCGTATTCACGTGGTGAGTAGGGTGCACGTCTGGAACGATTTCAATCCATTATCAACAAAATGTCCAAATCATGAGCACAATCAAAAAGTCCAGTTCACGTAAGCCAAGTAGTCAGATGAGCGATCAGGTACGAGTCAATAAACGAAGACAAAACGTTAAAATACACCAAACTCTAGAATAGCTGCAGTGAGCGCAAGCGACAAACGACAACTGAAGATCGTACGTACTTAATAACAATAGGGTAGCGTCTATCTCTTTTTGACAAACGCACGACATAATTAACGTTCTCTGTCGTCGAATACCGGCCCGTTTTACCTGATTTCTTATGACCCTGTTTTGATTACTTGTGTGATGATTCACATAAGTATCACTGATGAATGGGCTTTGAAAACGAGTTACAAGATCATTTGAAGTTCAAATAATGTTATTTTTAAAGAATTACGAACGGATAGGTTTAAATTAAAATTATGGTAAATTTCGTAATTTTTCGATTTTTATGTGTTAATGTACATGTTGATGTTTTTGAAGATGTTACAATCAAAGGACAAATATGATTTTTTATGTAAAGAATAACCCTATGTTAAGGTACTTTTTAGCAGTACCAGCAAAACTTTGGCGGTACATTCTTTTTTCACGGGATTTTTTCAAAAATTAATATTTTGCCAAAAAGTTCAAAAAAAACAAAAGAAAAAGTTAAAATAAAAAATGCAGTTTATTTATTTACACTAGATGAGCCTATAGCGCGATAGGTAGGTTATTGCGCTATACCTATACCAAATTTCATTCAAATCGGTCTAGTAGTTTTCATAACAGAGTGGTTTTGTGTCAAAAATATTGAAACTTCGGATTATTTAAAAAAAAATCAAAAATTCTAAACCATAAGTTTTCGCTTTACTAAAGTATGTTTTAGATGATCACTCATGATGCTCTCAAGCTAAATAAAATTTTCGGAACACTGTAAACGGGCCATCCTATATTTTACATTCCGTGTCAATGTCTCTCGTATGTGCAGAATTAGTTACAACAAATATTTGCATAGCATCATTAAATGCTCACAAATCTCACCATTAATGTAATACATAATTATGATTAGTTTTAATAGCAAGCATTTTTAAGAAATTAGTCACCAAAATTAATGGTAGTTTTTTACTACGTACGTAATAATTAATTATTTGCGTTGCTTTTTAAATTATTAAAGAAAATAGATTGATTAGATTAGTCAAAACCGCTTCAATATAAATAACAAATGAAAGTAATTTGAAAGGATAACAATGTCTTCATAATAAAATTGTAATATGCTATTATTAAACTACAATGGTTTATACGTTACACCCATAAAACGCTGCTAATGGACTTTTACCATTATTTTTTTCCAGCAAATTAACAAAAAGATGTTTACTTGTTATCAGAAATATAGACATAGATGTATAACTGGGCATGTTTATCAATTTATTTTATTATGGTAAATTTATGAATAAAAGTAGGTATACGCTTTATACATTATTTGATTGTTATATAAAATTATTAAAATATGGAAAGCAAAACAAAATATAAAATATATTTCGTATAATACACGGAAAATTGTCTTTTTTTATATGTATGTAGGTCGGATAAACATTACATTGAACACGTTTGCTTCTTTTTGTCGTTTTGCATACATACTCAATAACAATTGAAACGGCTTTGAGTTAAATACTAATACCAGAACAAGGTGCAGCAAGAAACCGAAACATTTTTTATTAAGAGTAGTAACATTTATTATTAATCAAAGAGATTATTTCATACAGGTAATCTAAATGTTAAAACAAAAGTATTCAAACCTGCTTCCGTTGAATCGCTATATGTCATAACGTTCGAGCATGTTACTATAATTCCGACTGCTACTATTAATATATGCCAGTTCCAACTGTTACTCATTTTGATAATTTTCTTATAGAAATTAAATTAAAATTTTAACGTCAGCATTGGCTCCCATGCATATGTTATCATAAAAACCATATTCCATTCATATGGAGCCGATTAGTCGTGTCTATTTTAGTCCATCAATCTATCGCAGTTTGAAAGCAGACATCCTACTCTCAATCAGAGCCGATGAAAACACTTAAAAACTTTACAAACACTGATTGTGAGTCACTTCGCATTAACCTGTGCACTGTAAACAGTCGATTTAATTTTCACATTTTTAAAACTTCTAAAGGCACTGATTTAAAAATTCCTCGATACAATAATACGCAAAAGCCTAATATTATCAGGTTACATTAAAAATGTTAACTACCGTTGTACGCGGAACATGACGGGTGAAATGGTAACGCTATCCACCTCGCGCCGTCTACTCCGACCGTCTGACGGAATGTACAATTACGAAGTTACAGCTACAATCGTCCATACACACACGACGGCTTACGCGCCCGCGACCGTTACCTACTATTCGCCATCAGACGAAGATAACACCATATTAGCTTGCATACAACAAAACGAGACAAAACGATTTATACATTAGTACTTATCAAACACAACTACACAACACACTATACTGCACGATTTCGTATCGGTCTCAGTTACAATCATTATGTCAGATTGTATATTCCTATGGCAATTGCCTAATTTCAATAGTTCCAGCAGATTAAGTAACCTAATGCTCATATATATTACTATTTAGTAGATAATAAATACACATATATATGTGTAGTGTATAAGTAGTATAATAAGTATATAAGTAGTATATAAATACATATATATATAATATATATATGTGTGTGTGTGTATGTATGTTTACGTCACTGATTCATACTCAAAATAATGATAATCTTAATTTAAAAAACACAATAATATTTTTTTGTTTCTAATTTAAATATACTAAATAGGATAAAATAAATTGGGAATATATCTTGTGGTTAGAAAAGTAACGATGTAGCTCTAAATAGATTACAAACAATAGTTGGACATTGTCGAAACTCGAAATCATCTGTGCTATCTTGCCACTACGCAAAGCCATTAATTCTAATTAATAATAATAAACATCCTAGGGTAGGTGTTATTAACAGCTACCTCAATTCGTTAGGGGAGTAGAATAAAAAACCGTGACGTACCTAAATAAAATACTTATATTTCAAATAATAATTTTTATTTGAATATAATAGTCAAAATAATAGTAAATGGTATCTACATTTATATGTACTAAATGTATTTTATACAAATTTTTGTGACAAATATGATAATATAGTTTGAACTCATAATACCACTAATAAACAAAATAAACACTTTATATCTTACCACTAAAAGTACGCTAATGTTCTGCATACAAGCCAATCTATGTTTAAAAAAAAATACATTATTTTCCTTGTCAATACTGTCCATATTATTTTATTTAGCTACTAAACAAATAAGAAAAAACTTAACACGTTATAATGTTGATCAACTTTCAAAAGCCCAATAAAATTTGAAATTATAATAGAAGAACAAGGGCATCATAAAATCTCACCCCTTTCGTCAAGGTCGTAACCCTGACCAGGCAGGCGCAAGTAAAATTATTAATCATTAATATTTTGTGAGAGCTGTAATTACTAGATTTTTTTTTTTGTAAAACAATTTGCGCACGCTTTTTCTAATTATATCTAGAATCTTGTATAAATGAAATATACATTATACAGCTACAATGTTTGACTAACCGCTAATTATACATACATTTCAGTAACTCATCTATCTGCGGTTTTTTATTATGTGGCAGTAGAATTTAGAAGCTTATAATTATAGCATATCAAGTACAACACTAGGATAGCGTGCGATTATTGTGATCATTAATATACCATCGATAAACTTATTAAGTGTATTTAAAATTCGTCTTATACTGGGAGGTTAAAGAAATATTTTAAGAACACCTAAATTTTCTATGAAAATCTCAGACGTTTATACAAATGCGCAATTAAGTGAAGAGGCCGATTGAGTTCCTTATTCCTATAAGAGAAATAGTCTTTGGCCATATCACAAAAGTAAATCAATATTTGGAAACTACTAAATACCTTCTGCTAAATTATAAAAGAGTACAATTTTGACACGAGACTTAAAACTAATCTTATTTATTACGCAGGGTTTTATTATTATTATTATTATTATTTTTAATGTTAAGCATCTATATAGGTATTAACCCCTCAGCCACACTATGCTCCTCACGCTGCTGCTCGCGCTGCTCGTCGCTCTGCCGTGAAAGTTGCCCTAGCGGCCACACTATTCCCTACTCGCGACATTCATCGCGTTGCTCCGCATTTCAGTACTCGCCTTGAAATGGATAACAACATTGCGGCAGCGTGCGCTTTATGCATTTATAGTTTATCGAAGTATTTAAAGGTTTTACAAAACAATGTATTGAAACGACGTCGTCCTCGTCAAAGGAGATGGTGGGTGACATCGATTCATCGTAACAGGACGAAGTAAGTGCGCGAGTGTGTGGCTGGTCACTCGCGCTCGTATTGCTGCTCCTTTGACTCGCGGCACAAAAACCGATAAAAAATGGATCGCCGGGCAGGACGAGCGGCATGACGAGCAGCATAACGAGTAACGCAGCCACACTACTTCTCTGCCCACTTCCCTCGCTATTTCCCTTGTCACTCGTCGAGTGTGTGGCCGCTTTATTTAGGTTTACATAGTTAGGTTTATTTTTTCAGGTTTTTTTTTTTATAATGTTACACACCACGAAGAATAGATAAACAGGAGCGCTAACGGTAGACGTAGTTCTATACGAATTTCACGGTACTTATGTACACAAAAATAAACAAAGATCATAGTTCTCTTTTTTGCCACTGGGTGCGCGAGTATTCGTGAGGTACCGATATTATTATTATATTACTTATTAATATGTGTAATTATATATAGGTAGTAGTTCTCTAGAACAGTTTTATTTTAGTTGCATATTTAATAAATATAATTTTATGTATTAAATATTAATATTTTGGAAGCTGAAATAAAACAAAACGAATTCAGAAATCTTATTAAAATACATTGTTTTTTATTTTTGTATTAATAGTAATTTCATCTAGAATTCTCTGAATCATCTGATTTCTTGGACAGAAGTATTGATATTTCTTCTCTATAAAAGATAGAGCATGATAATTGATGCTATGCTAATTATGTGAATTGTCTGCAAGGCTTCTTATGATATTTTATTTATAAAAAATATATGAAAATAACAATAAGTTTTATTATTCTAAATAATGCTATTTTGAAAAAAAAATATTTTTTTTATTAAATTATTTTTCACCGACTACTATTATCATACTTTATCAAATATTTAATTAAAATAACTTTATATAATATGTTATATGAAATAAAAAAGTTTTAAACAAATATACTTAATCTTAAAATGTATATAACATTACATTATATTTTTAATATTTATTTAATAATTTAAAAATTATGTACCTGTTATTAAAATAAAAGTTTTACCTTTAATTTAATCTCCAACAGTATTTTATGTTGGTGATGAATCAAAGTTATTAATAACAATTTACTACAAAGTTTAAAGATAAAAACAATATAAATAATTGAAAAAATCTTATGACATATTAACACGTTGACTACATGTCAAATATCTTTAAAATGGTGGCCTGGCAGGATGTTTTTGTCTCACTTTTTTTTCTCATAATTATGTTAGAGAGACGAAAATTATAAATTACATTATTTTACAATTTTAATTACGAACCAATAATCGCACATCTATGACTGGGCACAGCCAATAAAAAGGTTAAAAATAAACTATAAACTCAATTTTCAAAATTCAGAGCTGTCAATAGCAACAAGCCTTCCCGCGTAAATTACAACTTCGATCCTAGCGCACTCTAGCAGCAAAATAATTATCTACTACCTAAATTGATGCCATTTTTTTAACATTACGTTCGCACTCCTTGTATATCCATTCTTCGTGTTACACACTATCGACAAATAAACCTTAATTTACATCATAAGACATTAAAAAAAAAAAAAAAAAAAAAAAACACTTATCATTCGATTACTTTTAATTTTTAATTAGATAAGATATGATATCGATTAAGGTAATAAATGATTGTACATTTTATGACGTACGATAATAAACATCATTGTATTTTTATCTTAAGTTGCAACTAATGCATAAAATTGATCATGAAATGTTGCATTACTTTCTGGTTTACTAACAAATTAAAACGAAAACTATTCAATCATTGATAAATGCGATAGAGTGAATTATTAAAAAGATAAATTACCGCATACAGCATAATGAAATTATTACGGGAAAATTTTATTAATTTAACCTCAATTTAAAAATCCACTATTACGTATCACTGAATATGTTTATTATATTATCATGAATATATAATCAAAACAGCTCAGTAACTAATTTTCACAATAAAACATAATATCTACCTATATATCTATAAGAAATTTTATTAAAGACTTGCCTACTTATCATCTACGCTTGCAAAACGCTCGTTTCTTTAACGGCACGTAAAACATTTTGCTCTGTAATTAAATTGCAAGGGTAATGAATTTTCTTTCCCCGAGAGAATATTATAAATAGTCGAGTTCATAGCGAGTGAAATGTGAAGCTAATGAATTATAAATTACTTATATTTATTAGTTTGCATTAAAACAAAAAGTCAACACAAAATTATTATGATTTTTCTTACTAATAGGGTGAAGGTGGCAAAGTGCGCCTAGCGGGCAAGTGCACCTACCACAAATATCTCGAAAACTACCATTGGATACTAGTAGTGGCACCTTATTTCGATGCTACAAACTAAATTATAGTTCTTGGTAAAAGTCACTGATGGCTCTAGTCATTTGTGTTTAAGATATGCGCCATTTTATTTTCACTGATATTCAAAGTGATGAGGAGAGATGACTATGGGGTGATCATCTTCGTAAATCTCAAGAAATTGAGTTTTTACCGGTATACGAGTGAGGTGAGTGCAAAATTTAAATAATTTTCTTTAAGATTCTGGCTTTATTTCACTCATATCTAGTAAAATTAATATAGTTTTTACAAGTTAAATATTCTTACCCCAAATTTATATAGTTGGGGAAGTGCGCCATACTGACTTTTTATATGGCGCACTTCGCCGCAATCCAGAGGTTACAAACTTTTTTAAAACGTGTCTTTGTTACAAGTCTTTATTTAACTTGCAATGTTTGTATGCTTGTTTGTATGGTCGGGTCAATTCTTGCAAATGAATTGTAAATCAGTTATCTTAAACCGATTTAGATGTAATTTGCATATACGTTTATTAGTGAAATACATTTACACAAGTTTAATATCGCAACAGCTTTTTTTTAATTTAAATTTTGTAGGTAATGTAGTACATTGGTGGTTTTGATTTGATATAAAGTTTATATTGTGCATTTTCCATTTACAGAGCACAATGTGTGTTATCAATTAAAAAACTGCAGGCTGTAGAGGCACTATTAGGCAAAAGATTTAGATACGGAAAGAGCTTATAGAAAAGATCCATACCACCGCGAATGAAATACGAGCGGAGGTAGATAATAATATGGTCAGCCGCTCAACACGGCATATTGTATTAAGAACAAACATATGTTGCCCATGTCGGGCCGGGATGGGAACCCGGTCCTGCTAGACACGGCGTCGTCGGGACTGTTCAGAGGTGAGCCAGACAATCCCCATTGAGGACAAGTCTGGCCTTTTCGCCAAGGCCAGCCTGTCGCTGGACGGATGCCTGTTGCCTGCAGATCCGGGACCCTCCAATTAAAGCAGCTAAAGGCTCCCAAGGGTTTAGTATGGTATTGCACTCCCAAAGTGCCGAGTCCGACATGGGTCTAAGGACTGCCTATCTGGGCGTCCTGGATATCATCCGTAAATGGATTCCCGTGCGTCACAAAAAAAGGTATTCCCATCGTAAATAAAAGAAAAAATATACTTGACACTCGATTATCAATATTTAGAAAAAAGGTTCATAGCCTCTGACTTAAGAATGTATGGCGCATTTAGCCGAAATTTGGTTTTAAATACATGGCTTCTTCTAGAATGTGGCTATGAAAAAAAAAATTTCATTCGTTTTGTTGCTTGTTTTCTTATAATAATATAAGGCTCTTTTTTTTTCTAATGCTTTATTATTGCGTTTTATTAACACATGGCGCACTTATCCGATTTGTCGGCAAAGTGCGCCTGGTCAGACTGTTTTCAAATTTTATGCTAAAATTCATTAATTTGATGTCAGATTCTAATGAGACGACATTGGTTGTTGTTGCAAAACACCACAGATCCTTATAATACCATGAGTTAGTGTCACTCGTGAACTTAAACACAAGTAATATTGCACCAAAGTCAACTATGAAAAAAGTATGGCGCACTTTGCCCCCGTCACCCTAATATAATAAACATGACAGATTTAATGACCGTTCTTCATGTAACCTTGCCATTAGTTTTACTGTTGGACTGTTACTTACTATAAACCTTATATCGTACGTTGTATAATTCTAAGTTTTTAAATATTTGCACCATATTAAGATGATATTTCAAAACGATATTGTGTTTTCTTCCTTAACATTATATGTTAACTAAAGCAGCCTTGTGTTAAAATAGGTGCGCTACATTTCGAACCTTATGTTTTATGTCTACTATCCCTATGAGGCACTTTTTAATGTATTATATCTCCTGCATTCTTCTATTTAGCTTTATTACAGTTTCGAAAACATATAACTACTTTACAAGTAAAAGATAAAAGAAAAATAAAACATTTTAAAAATAATCTATATACATATAATAAAATGGTAAGAAAGTCAAAACTGTTCATTAAATATTTTTTAAAAGAATACTTGGGGTGTGATCTACAATCGATACCGATGCCAAAAATATAGTTGTTAGAATTTTTGTCTGTTTGTCTATTTGTCTGTTTGTCTGTATGTATGTCCGGGATAAACTCAAAAAGTACTGCATGGATTAACTTCAAATTTGGCACGAATATTATTAAGAAGTCGGGTCAACATATAGGCTACATAATATTATCACGCTATCAACTACGGGGAACGAGCAGTGAACCCTTATTTCTGCAACGCATTCTGCAATAACGTGTAATCTAACGACGCATATTTGAATGTTGTTATTATGTTAATAACCATGCTATAAGCTATGATCACACTATAAAAATCACGAAATATAAGTAACTTAGGCTGATAAACATAATGAATGTAAGAATAAATGTAATATAAGAAAAGAATATCAGTAGTATCAAGACAATTTTTAAGCAGCGCCATCTATGAGATTTCAAAAACATCAAGTCGAATTAAATGTGTAAACCCTTTTTGGATATAAATAATTTAAATTTGATCATGTTGGCGAGGTTAATAGTTGGTTTTAAAAGTCATAGATGGAGTTGTGCATTTTCTTCTTAAAAATTGTATCGTTAATTCGTTTCAGAGATGAGCAAGACAATTAAAAAATGTGTTTATATAAGTTTTAAGCTGCTTCATCTATGTCTTATAAAATTTATCGAGTTTGTCTGTATGTAATAACAAACAGAACTCAAAAAGAACTGCATAGATGTGCAACAAAATTTAAACTCGAAAACGGCACGCTATTGCTGTAAGCAATTTGAGCTAAATAACGAAGAAAGAGGAAAATTAAGCATGCCATATATATCATTCAAATAAGAAATGCTTATGCTTCTTCGGAACCTATTTCCTCCGAAGTTGTGTAACGGGACCCGCCTTAAAGTCATCTCGCTCCACAGACACACCATTGAGGCGAAACTTCTTACGGGTTGTGGCGTCGGCGAAGCAGTATTTATACCACGCATTTCCCTCATACCTCATAACTAACCCCGTGATTATTTGCTTCACGATGACCATCAATAAGTCGCAGGGGCAGACACTGAGGGTAGCTGGTGTCGACCTCAGGACGAGCTGCTTCTCACACGGGCAGCTGTACGTCGCTTGCTCCCGCGCCACCAGTCCTGACTCATTTTACATTTTGGCTGCGGAGAGCCAAACCACTAATGTTGTTTATCGAGAAGTCCTATAAGTATGTATTTTTACCCTATTCTGTATTCCTTATTCATTATTTTCTCCATCTGCTTCAGTCACAACTTATGACTTAATTCAGCAGAATCACCATAAAGTCATTTATTCAAAGCAGGCTGAAAATAAGCACTTATTGAAGGTCAATTTTACAAAAGACAGTCTCCTTCTGTTACTGCACTTTCTGTAGATATGAAATGTAAAGAAGAAACGGGTAAATGAATGTTATTTTAAAAGGTATAATCGTAGGTATTTTTGGTGCTGTATAGCGTTCACGCAGACGACGTTGCGGGCAGCAGCTAGTTTTGTCAATACAATATTTTTCATAAACATTGTTTTGACAACAACAAAAAATAAAAATAATGTAATAATATAATTTTTAACACACTACATACATACGAGTGTAAAAGAGAAATTATTTTATCGATTTCTACGTATAAAGGACAATTTAGATATTACAACACGTTTTTATCGTTAGATAGCGCAATCAGAAATAAATACACTACGTAGACAACTTGATACCGCATCTCACAAAATATCCTATCTCTGGATTTATGTTTGAATTGCGATAGTGATAGCGATAAGTGATTATGTACGGTCGGATTTATAATTATTTTTACTGCAAATAAACTGTTTACATTCATGATAAATTAAATATCACTTTTAGTTACAGAGATTTAATTTGATGAAAAAAAAATGTATGAATCAAAACATTTTCAAAATATTAAAAATATTTTATGCAAATTAATTAAAAATTCTTGCTAATCATGAACTTCCGCAAAGTAACGCCTGATTCTATCCAATATTTGAAATGAAAATATTTATTTCGTCATAAGGTGATTTTACACACTTAACGAATGTCAAAAAAAAATTCATTTAAAACAAATACGTCAAATTATTACAAGTCAATGTCTCGGTAGACATAACATTACTATTATTATATCATCGGCTTTATTAAATGTTACAATAAATAACTTAATCTAATGTCCCTAGTGTTGGCCGAGAGGAAAAAAAGCCGGCGGAAAAAAACTCTCGGTACTCTTTTAAATAATTAAGCGTCATACAAAATAAATGAATAATGCACAGTATGACCATGAAATGATTAGGACAAACACGAGACAGCCAATCGTATATGCCGAAATCACCACATGCCACCTGCTCACAAAATTGTATATCTATATCTAGTGACAATTTACATATTGATAGCCTGGCCGAGTTATATTCAATCCCATGCCTTTTTATCATTTAGAAATTCATTATGTCATAATAAGCTTTTCGACACAAAGTTTGCTTAATAGTTTTTTTAAACTTCTGTAAAGGCAGAGATTGAATCGCAACCGGTATTTTATTGTAAATTATAATAGACATTCCAATAAAGGAACGACTTTTTTTACTGAGCCGACATTTAGGAAGCGCTAGTTTGTGGCCGTTCCTGAGTGTTACATTATTCAAGGCATGATCACTACGGCTAACAAACAAATGCCTATTTTTACGTATATACATTATATTTTCATAGATATATTGCGATGCAAAGGTCAGAATATTGATTTCTTTAAACTTTTCCCTCAGGGATTCTTTACATTTCATTTTATATATGTAACGGATAGCCCTTTTCTGCAGAATAAAAATAGTATTAATATTCGCCGCATTGCCCCATAGCAAAATGCCATAGGACATTATACTATGGAAGTAGCTGAAATACACTAATCTAGCTGTATCGACATCCGTTAGTAGACGTATCCTTTTAACCGCGTACGCTGCAGAACTCAGTTTATCCGCCAATCGACAGATATGGGGTCCCCACTGCAACTTTGAATCAATAGTGATTCCAAGAAAAACCGTTGAATTAACTAAATTAAGTTTATCACCATTGAGTTCTGGTTGCATATTGACTTGTCTTACATTAGGTGATGAAAATTTGATACAATTAGTTTTTTTACTATTGAGAAGTAAGTTATTTACACTAAACCAGTGTACTACTTTAGAGAGAGCATTGTTTACGTCGTCATAGTTTGTCTCTTGTCTATGTAATTTAAATATTAATGAAGTATCATCAGCAAACAATACAATCTCATGATTATTCTCTACCAAATATGGCAAGTCGTTGATGTATATTAAAAATAAGAACGGGCCTAGAATCGAGCCTTGTGGGACCCCCATCTGAACATGAGACCCAGACGACTTAATACCATTTACTTCAACCCTCTGAGTTCTGTGACTAAGGTAAGAACTCAGAAGTTTTAGCGCGGTATTTTTAATGCCATAGTGACTGAGTTTCCTGATTAAAGTCTCGTGTTGTACACAGTCGAATGCCTTAGACAAATCACAGAACACACCCAAAGCATCCCGTGACTCCTCCCAAGCATCGACTATCGAGGTAAAAAGCTTTACACCAGCATCTGTTGTAGAGCGTCCTCTAGTAAAACCGAATTGTTTGTTATGTAAAAGCTTATTTCTTGTAAAATGATTTAAAAGTTGACAGAGAATTACTTTTTCAAATAATTTACTACAGGCAGGTAGAATAGAAATAGGCCTGTAATTTGTCGGATCTTTAGGACATCCGGACTTAAACAAAGGTATAACTTTACTATGCTTCATAAGATCAGGAAACTCACCACTTAGAATACATTCATTAAATATAATTGCTAGGTGGGGTGCTATGATGTCAACAATTGTACCGATTATTTTAACAGAGATACCCCAGAGATCTGTAGTGTTCTTAATATCTAAAGTTTTAAATATTTTGATTATCTCATTAGCGTCTATGGGTCTAAACGAAAAATCACCTTTGCAAGCATTTACATTTTGCTTTAGCAACGATTCAGCGACTTCAGGCGAAGATATAAGCGTTTTAGTTGTCGAAAGTGGAATGTTAGCAAAGTGATTTTCCAAAGCCTTTGCCACTTTTTGATCTGATTTAATAGAGTAATTGTCAATTATCAATTCACTGACACCATTGCGATCTTTAACTCTTCCAGTTTCGGCATTTATGATGTTCCAAGTCATTTTAATTTTATTATATATATGGCATAAACATGGCATATAACTATTTAGCCTATTTTTTTTTTTTGTTTTATTCCTATTTTTAGCATTAACTCATTAAATAATTAATATGTACTACTCATAATATCGATGACACTGAGGTCCGGTAAAATTCGAATGAGTTTATGTGACCATCTGACTGATATGTAATTTATATCTTTTTTAATTCAATAAATAAAATGTACATACTTGTTAATGCAATTGCCGTGTTTCATTATACTTAGTATGGCATTTCGAAAATGCCATAAAAATATAGCAAGGGGTGGGGAATGGGTACAAAAAAAATATGAACTTACAACTTTCGAGAACTATCGTGCCCCCAAAAAAGAAGTGGCAAAAAACCTGGTTAGGAGTAAGTATCTCAAATTTTGCTCTATATTTTTAAAGAAACTTTTATTAATTTCCGAACCATCTATTAAGTCTTTGATTTGTGTATTGTAATACATTCGGCGTCAAAAAATTCGCACTTCAAAAAAAATCTACTTCAAACAACTTTAAATCTCGTTTGGCATCAATAATGAGGGTAATGTTGGATATCATTTGAAAGGCGATTAAATGGAGAGCACAAAAACAATTTAATTAATTATTTTTCTTTCATTTGAAGATCACAAAAAACACTTGAAATCTTACTCCTGAAAACAGCCGCTAGTTGCGCTACCTTTTGTTGGTGTAAAAGGGTCAATACAAGGTCAATCGGGATCATTCGCTATCCAACCGTTGATGTGGACGCACTAGCAGCTCATTCCCAAGAAAAAAACCACCATACCACTGTTGATGAAGCCGCCCAAGTGATCACACTACTGCAATTAGGCATGCGGCAGTCTGATGTCGCTCGGCAACTCAATTTGAGCCGCTTTTCGGTTCAAAGAGTGTACCAGCATTTCCTAGAGACCGGTGGCTACGTCCGAAGGCATGGAGTCTGGTAGATGTCAAATGATGTTGAGTTGAAACAGAAACTCCAGACAGCTAAAAAAAGAACCGTGAGTATGTCTACGGTTAGACGAAGACTGCGGGGAGGATAATAGCGGCGCGTAGAGCTGCTACGGGTCTAAAATTGACCGCAGAGCATCGGCGAACCCGCTTGCAATTCGCTTGCGAACACGTTAATTAGACCCTTAAACAATGGAAAGCTGAAATAAAGCTATAATGAAAGTCTTAATAGTGACCGTGAAAGCTTGCAAACTTATTGTCTGAAAAGTCTATTCACCTATTGAGAAAAAGGATACGAAATTTAATTTATAATGGTGATCCACTGTGTTTTGACAAATATCACGTATGCCTATTTCGGAATTTTTGTAATTGTTGTTTTCGTCACTGTGCAAAAATAATATAAATCTTACGCATAAAATGCACTTAAATTATGCAACTGTGTGTGATCAAATTTCAGTCTGCAAATTTCCATATAAAGAGACGAATATTTAAGTGGCCGTGAAATAAGGTTCTACTAAAATTTTGCTTCTATAAACTATTTTAAAGTCGCTACCTCAATCAAAACGACATGATTTAAGTTTTTAGATTTATGTAAACGGTCCGGTATCTCACGTGGTCTATACCTACATTCGATTCTCGTTATTTTAATTTACTTAGTCTAACACAACATTACATCAATTAAATCAGGTATGTAGATGTGTAATACATTGGGCATTAATTCCACAAATTGGTTTCAATGACAATTGCTACGCTGGGGTATTGTAGAAGGTCGACAGCCTTGACCTGTCGCGTGTTGCTGTTCAAATGTCACAAGTTCTAATATTTTATTTTATTTTCCTTGTGAAAAATATTTGAGGTAAACCATGGGGTCAAATAGCTTTTTATGACATGAAGAACCATAAAAAATATTTATTCTTAAGTAGTACCTACTAACTACTTACTATACCGTAACAGAACAATTACAATTACAGTATGAACAGCTACCCACTAATTATATATATATACGAACAATATCAATACGAGTGTCCATTAAGTAGCTTCCATGTTACGAGGCTTAAAGCTACATTTAAATACATAAATTAGCGAAGTTTCAATATCGTATGACTTTTCAAACTAGTATATATATTGTACTACTAGTTATTGGATCTACGTCATCTACCTACGTGAACTTGTATTGTAATGCATGTTCATTTTGTAATATTCCTAGTCGAATATTATACAGTTGGAATGAATTAAGCGGCCTCGTCATAAGACTATTCCACTGCTTGACAATATTAATTGAAATACTGCCAAATGTCAATAATATTGTATTTCAATTAATTTCACAAATTTCAATAAATCCAAATGGATGAGAACGCATTATCTTCATGTAATAAAAATGTTAATAAAAATTACTAATTACTCAAACCGTATTATTACTTTGACTGAGCTGAGTAACAAATAAAATCTCATTAATGGTTTTAATGTAACTATACATAATACAATGCAATGAATGTATGCTTTATGTGTCTATAATAGTCATTTAACGACTATGTTCCAACTTAGAATGAGCAATTTATGGCTGATAGTAAAATAAATCTAAACTAGACACTCAGATACATAAATATATTCTGTTCAATTTGTATTAAAGCAGCCACAAAGATTAAAAAAGATTATTTACTAAAAATAAAATAATATAGAACATTTTTGTTAGAGAAATCAATTGTTTATTTTACGCGTTGCAGTTACGGTTGAGAGAATTTTATAGATATAACGAATTATTGATAAAATTTCTATGTGGTTTTCAATCACTACGTAGATAAGAATAGACATTTAAATAGATAAGAATAGACATAAACAGACAAGTACACCAAACAATTGATAAGTGATTATATTAATAAACACGTTTACAGTATTAAAAAAATCACAACAAAATTTTAAATATTTTTTGGGCTACTTTTGAAAGAAAATATTTCTACTCGTATATACGAGTATTATTGAGTTTAATTAGTAAATACGCACACAGACTAAGTGAAATGAAATACAGTAATACTAAGTATTGTTTTAATTAATTATGACATTTAGTATTACTACGACTATATAGGTATATTTATATTTTAAAAACTCTTTCGTTTTAAATGTCAAATCTCACTAGTGTATTATTTTAAAATTACCGTGAGGTATTTTTACTGATACGGAAGTTGTTATTGTATATCTTACTATCATTAAATAGGGGCAAGTTTAGCGATAGTTTCGTTTACATGATATAATATAGGTAAAAGGTAGGCGATAAATTATGTAGTTTAAGAGAGTGAATGCCCGCTAAACAGTGCACAATGTCGTCACAACACATTCTTGGAGGGGACCAACCTTCATTTAATGGGGTGATGTGTGGCGTACGGTATTACGTCAATAATTAATTTAACCAATGTGTCAGCGACAGTTAAACTAACAATTAGAAATATTACTATTTTAGCTAGCAATCGTAGTAAATATTGAACTTTTTATTGACATAATATTAAATGTTATTGAAATTATGTAATTTCAATGTTTCCAACAAAACGTTATTATTGTAGACCTCCTCTTAACACTCTCGGTACTTTTGTAACGTTATCATTCTTTCAGGAATTAATCCCAAATCGGTCACACCTCATTTGATTTGACGTCAATACCTCAAGATTATACGACATCGTTATAAAGTTTTGTAACAAAGTAAAAAATAAAGACTAGACCACATGGACTTTTCGAACGAAGTTATATTGGTAAATATTTCATAACTACTTTAACGACACAATATTTACCAAAAACAGCTAAATTTCTTGTGCCGTTAAATTTGTCATGACATTTTTAGTTATGTTTTTTGTCCATGGTATAGCAATCTCATTTATTATTAATATTAATATATTCTGCTAGTTTGGTAAATATTTTTTAACGTTTCATACATATCATCATTCATCATCATTCATTTATAATGTAGCTGAAATTTGTTTTCGATTGTATTAAAATAAGGCAATAAATTTTTAAAAAAATACTAATTTTATAACTCTTATTTTTATTTGTGGGTACTGTAGCAATGTTTGTATGACTAATATGTTGATAGCAACAATATCTTACCAAATAAAATGTATGTTTTTGCAGTCCTGTGTTTTGAAAATTTCATTTCTTCGATTTTTTTACTAAAAAGTTAATTATTATATTATTTGCGTTGTAGCTTAATATGTTATATGTCTCTGTTCATTAAAATAACGAACTGTAGTACCTACAAACATTTCACACATATAAGAGATGACTGCTTTACTCAGTAGTGGAACATTCACAGGCTTTTTCCATCATATTCAATTCAGAGAGTTTCTTTGTCTATAGCAATTTAAAAAAAAAAATTGTTGCTCAATTAAATAATTTAAATTTTTATTCTATAAATATATATATAATAATATCAATGCTCATTTAATTAAAAGTCTAAATCGGATTTTATCGCGTTTATTTGTTTTAAAACTTTACAGTTTAACGATTTTTAATTAAATTAAATTCCTTACCTCACCTCACCTCACCTCCACCTCAGTCCCCCGAGATCATGGACGCTGTAAAGGATCCGAAACGTCGGGAAATAATTTAATTTAATTAAAAATCGTTACACTGTAAAGTTTTAAAACAAATAAACGCGATAAAATCCGATTTAGACTTTTAATTAAATGAGTAACATTCACGTAAATATAAGAGAACAGTATAATATCAATGCTTACAAAAGTATTTAGCCGGTTGCGTTCACCGAATTTTACGCCCTCAGAGGGGGCTCCCAATATCTAAATGGTTAGGTTGTACCCCGGTTTCCGAGGTCTGAATATAGATCTGGATGTCTTATATGCTTAGCATATATGCTTTGCGTGATAAATAATTTCGTTTCAAAATAAAATATACTTTTCGGTCTGTAGTAGTAAATTTTATAGATCGAAACGACCTTGTGACGGCTTAACCTTAAATTATATTATTAAACTCTATACAAATGTTACTAAGTATAAAAAAAACAATGGAAATGAAAAATACAAGATTACAAGATTTGAATCATGAGAAGTCGATGAAACAAAAATAAAGGAAAGTTTTTGTAACAAGGGAAATTTTCAAATTCAAATATATCTAGTAAAATGGGCTTAGAAATATCTGATTTTCGTTTTTACTATAATTAAAATAAATTTCTGAAACAATTACAGTAAAAATAATCAAAAATTAAATTGAATTTTTGCTTTTTTCGCAAGAAGTATAAAAGTGACGGATTGTTTTCACAGTCTGAAATTATTGTCTTGATTTAGACCATCTAATGGTATTAAAATCTTGACTCTTATTATTAAATCTAATCTTTCAAAAAAGTATCAAAGAATTTCTTGTTAACAAGCTTTTAGCCCGCGACTTAGTCCGCGTAGAAGTCTAATATATGTCTAATAGGATTTTTAATTGGTTTTTTACGTTATTAATTTTGTTATAATAACCGGAAACAAATATTTGCACAAATACAAACATCTGCCCCGAGTGGGAATCGAATCCGCGACCACCGGCATTGAGGCGAGGCAAAGTTAAAGCATACGTGAAGTACGCTTTAACTTCGTCCTCTCGCGTTCTTGTGGGCATTACTGGTAAAGTCGGCCGAAAATCGCCTGCTAATGATACAGTAACTCCTCCCATTTGACAATTATGATTCCTAATATCTTGTAAAGATCTATTTACGGCTTCGAAACCCTCTTTAGGAGCCATACTACTCTCATCCCAAACAATTAATTTCATTGACGGCCGGCTGGTCGAGTGGTCAGGCAGGACACTTTACGCAGCGGTCGCGGGTTCGAATCCCACCAGGTGCAGATAATCTGTATGACGAATATAGATGTCTATATATGGATTTATATCTTAAATTTATTTCCGTTCCTAGTACCTGTAACACAAGTTCTTGCTTAACTAACTTAGCACGGGGCTAGGTTAACGTGGTGTGATTGTTAGTTAATATTTATTATTTATTTATTTTGCGGATAAACTTCCGAAAAGCGGATACCGATTTTCGTCATGAATTTTGGCACGGACATTCCATTTGACTATCTATGAGTCCCCGTAAAGGGATTATTGGCGGCACGCAATATTTTTCAGAATATTGAATTTTTTAAGTACGCTTCTTAGCACACTCTATATAAGAAAGCGAGTCGATCAAAAGAAGAAGGAAAAACAACCTAACCTAACCTATCCTAGAATGCATGCATTTCACAGCGATAAAAAAAAGACCTAACAACCTAACCTAACCTTACGATTTAAAAAAAATCTAGGTCTCATAATTCCAGAGATATCGTGATGAGTGACTATATCTATAGAAAGTCTCCTACATATATATATATAATTTATTTAACATGATATTTGAATTATTATTCATTTATAATTAAAATTATCAAATGTTTTTAAAATATATTTATTGCTTAAGATTTTTATATGGACAACGAAGTTTCTTCAACCATTCTTTTTTTTTTTGACATGGAAATATTTTATTACTTAAAAGAATATTTCTAACTTTAATTATTTTAATGTCATTATTGTTATTTTTACCCGACTGCGCCAGAAGGAGGGTTATGTTTTTCGAGTGTATGTATGTATGTATGTATGTAAGTATGTATGTATGTATGTATGTATGTATGTATGTCCATTTCTTTGGCACGCCCTACAGTGCAAACGGCTGGACGATTTTTGACATATGAGGTGTCGTTAAATTTGTCTAAATTGTAGTAGTGACATAGGCTATATACATTTTCAAAATGGCGCCAGAAAATGGCGGAATGAGGGGGGGAGTTGAATTTTTTTTCTTACTGTAGCAATATGGGTATCAAATGAAAGCTAGTAAATTGTTTTATTCTTTTTAGTTTGTAATAAGAGTATTTTACGCAGTCGGGTTTTTTGATTTTTTTAATTAAGCATACTTGTTATAATATATGCTAGTACAGCTGTAGAATTAGAATTAGCTAATTATAAGAGTCTAAAATGCGATTTCAAAAAATATATTTATTGAAGAAGTTGGTAGACTATATATTTAAAGTTGTTGTCAACGTTTTTAAATTTTATTTTATTTAACATACGTACGTTCCGTTTTAAATAATAATACAAACAGCAATTCGCGTAATATTAATTTGATAAAGGATTAATAAAAAAACAACAAAAAGCGTGGCAGTAATCGTTAAATATGTGACACATGCACACTTATTAAATTGTGAACACTTAGAAGTCACAGGAAACACGCGTTACTCGAAGACTTTCGTAGTAACTTAGGTACTGAAATATCTTAGACGAGAAGATTCACCAAGTTTCTTCATGCTGCCCCGTCGAGACAGATTCAGCGGCTTAACATTACCAAAACCTTTCTCGAAATTGCACTTACCTGACTAGACGATAACCTATGTACACTCGTCAACATTTTGATGTCAACAACCAGTTGCTATGACCACTGCGCTAACCTGCGATACATATCCAGTAGCCAGACTCACCTCCATCCTAACACTTCTAAGATCAGCTTTAACTAACTGCACGTGGTGCATCTTACCGACTAACAAACTAGTCTGTCGAAGACAACGAACTGGTGGTATAATAATAAACTCGGTTCAACGGTATTTTACTAAGCTTTTTCTAAATTGCTGAAGCAATTTAGATCAACCTCTTAGTGTGTGAATGGGTTCCTGATTGGTTTAAATTCATAATTGTTCAGATAAATATCGCTACAATCTACTTCTAAAAGTTGTCTCGTGCTCTATATATCTTTTGGATATCATATACATCCAGACACACATTTAATGGTGCAGAGAGCGAACATACAAGAACAAAGTGTTTTAAAATTCATTATCTACGTTACCAAACTAAAATTCATAAACAATAATTATCTATAGGCTGTCTAAAAACTGCTTTGTATATTTTTCTTTATCGTTTCTCTGATAGTCATGACAATGCTCTCCAACATGCGTGGGTGCAACAATGTGGTTCACTGCCCATTTATCCAATGGCCATGCTTCTAAGTTTCCGGTTCAAACAAAACTCTGCTCAATTTATCACACAATAACATCCGCCTGTCTCATTACGGAAAAAAATATGAAGATAAAAACAATGTGTCTACTTAAGTTTTAATTATTAAAATTATTTGTATTATAAGGACATACCGGAACCGGATTTAAATAAAACTTCAATACGTTAGGATTTAGTTTCAGAAGATATGTTTTTTTTTCTTTTTTTTTTTGTTTAAAAATAACACTTTTAATATAAACACTAAAAAATTAAAAAAAAAACCCTCTTTAAAAATGTTCGCAAATTACATTTAATATTTTGTGTATTTCGCACACTTACAATTTAAGTGTACGAACTAAACTGAACTGATTCAGTATTACTGCTGGAAAAGGCTTCCTCTCCCATATTAATATCCTGCTCAATTTTTTAGTTACTAGGATGGAGAAAAAATCCGGCTATTTTTTTTTTGAGTCTCGTGTGAAAAAATTATAGTTTTTGATGTTTTAAGAGTCCACTCCAAAGGACAGCTAAAAAAATTTTTTTAAAAGGTTGCTTCAAATTTTTTTTATATTTCAAAAATAGTCCAAAATAGGAATTTTTTTTTCTTATTACGGTATAATTTTATAGACCAAAAAAAAATTAGTTCCTGAAAGTGTCAGTTCAAAATTTAAATTTTGAAAGGTCGCTCATAATTTTTTTTATTGTCTTAGAGTATTACCTTTGATTTTTTCGAGCGACCTTTCAATATTCAAATTAAAATTCCATACATTTTTTATTTTTTATTTAGTACAATAATTTATAAAAGTACACCACGAGATGAACTAAAAATCAAGCACAATATAGAAAACATAATTTTTTTAATATAATTATTTTATTTGATCAACTACAAAACGACGACTTTTGAAATTTAAAAAATTTGGAGCGACCTCTTAAAACATCAAAAACTAACATTTTTTTCACATGAGACTCAAAAAAAAAATAGTCGGTTTTTTTTTGCGCCACCCTAATATGTGTGATATATCGCGATCTTTTTGATAAGATTCTGTGATTTTTTTCCAGTGGGTCACACCGTCACTCCAAACCGATTCAAATAAATAAATATTATAAATAAATAAAGTATTGCTTTTACCGATGAAATATTTTAAATAATAAGTCAAATAATCTTAACTTATTGTACATTATTATACTAAATATACTAATAAATATACTATTACTTTTTATACTAATACTATTAAAATGTTGCAAAATAATTCAAAGAAATAAAGACTACCTAATTTCTAAATTTATCAAACCGAAATATTACTTTTTTGTGATATTCATGAAAATATAATATTTATTAAGAATATTTTTACTTTATAATATTGTTTTAAGCTCTGTACTCGGTAAGCAAAAATAACACACCAAAAGTAAAAATAGAGAGTTTAATAGATAAGTTAAAATATACATTAGTATTATTAATATTGTTAATTTGGAGATTCAATAAAACAATACACAACAACAAATTATTGTGGCATAATAAATAACAAATATATAGTAAACATGCGATATTTAAAAAATTTTATACATATGTTTATCCTAACGGCAAATTAAAAAAATGATAGTATTCTCTTTGACAAGCTCGTTTGATATCGCATACAACTATGATTCATTTATTACGACTAAGCGGTTGAAGCGTAACTAGTAGTAAGCTTATTTCAATTTATTATCATTATTTGTTATAAAATGTATGGCATTTTATTTAACTCCAACATCACGCGATGTTACTGCTGTTTTCGTGCGAGTGACTGTTGTTGCAGCATTAGCAGTTTTAGCAGCCGTTCCAACTTTTCTTACTGTTGTAGTTGTCGTTTTAGTCGATGTTCCACCGTTTGGTAAATGTTGAACATCTACTCCTACACGCACTTCTTCTGTTGCTTTCTGGCTTTTCTCGTGTGCCCTAGAACTGCTGATTCTCTTATCAACATTTTGTACATAACCTTCTTTTTCTATTACTTCGCTACTCCGTTCATCAGTGCAGGAAGCGCCTCTTTCTCCTCTGCCAGAGACTCGAATAGCTCCGTTTTCAACTGGTACAATTTCGTTATTCTCATATCGTTCGATAAATCCATTTCCATCGGACTTTTCAATAGTATACGATCCACGTCTCGCTGGTTTCTCAGGTATCCACACAATTTCTTGAGTTAGTGTTTCTCGTACAGGCTCAGGTGTAACCGTCGCACTTCGGATTTCATCCTGTGTTCTAACATGAGTGACGTTTGTATGAGAACTGGTTATATTCGAATTAGAATCTATGGACTCGTTGACAGATCGTCTGTCAATATCGTTATAACGTTTAACGATTTCAGTTCCCTCTATTTCTTTGTTTCGAATGATTTCCTGAGGAACTTCAACCTTTTCGTATTTTGTCGTTGTTACCTTTGTGACTGTTTGTTTTTCAACGGAGCGAAGAGGTTCAATTGGTTTTAACTGTCCTAGCAATGGTGAATGCTTTATTCCAAATGTTATCTGTGGTGTTCGATTAATCTGCACCTAGAATGAAAATTGTTTTTGCTTTTATTAAAATTAATGAGTAAAAAAAATGGTTGCCTGTAAATTCGGTTTACGGACGATAATTTTACGTGGTAACGTCATAAGAAAACAGTGAAAAAAAATAGCATACTTTTATGAATTGAATTATTATCACTGAGTTATCAGTATTTTGTATAATACAAAGAATGAGTTGATTCAATTAATTACAACTTTTTTCGATAAATTAATATTTATTTGCACTCGTTAATTCAAATATTTTATTACTTAAATTATACAGATTAACTACAAGTAACAATGTGTTATTAACAGTTTATTTACAACTTATATACATGTGTGATATTTAAGATCCTCCAATTTGCGTTATTGTTTTTCATTTACAAGCCGAACGCTTAGGCCGATCGTGCCTCTCTATCGCTTGTTCCGCGCTCTCGCTCGCGACACATAACACATCTTCGTGCGTGCAGCCGGCATTCATCGATTTACAAGACGCTATCCCGTCAAAAATATGATACTTGTAGCAATGTATCAGTTTGTTTTTTCAATAGCTTGATTTATTTTATAATATGAGTAATCTTAAGATTTTAATACCAAAAAAAAATCTTTTGTCAATTTACGGTTTGTATCATTACATACGTTGGACCTGTAGTTAAATTTGCGTCGCCAAGCTTTGTCTCGTTTATCACAAGACAATCGGTTTTGCTAACTAAGATCATTAATTAAATAATGTGATTTGATTTTAAATACCTTGTATATATTGAAAAATTAACCTTTTACTCGTTGGTAAAAGAAACTGAAAGAAATATCTAAGAAGTCTGATATCCGTTAATTTGAAATATAATCGTATGGTGGATTAAATTTCAAGCAGTTCTCCATAATAAAAGAAGTCCTATTACAACAGCAAAATAAACAAAGTGCTTGGTATTAAATACGGTTTTCACACTTTGATCTTATTAAATATTTTAACATTTTAATAATATTTTGGTACCTTTTCAGGTGAATAGGTGCCTGGAGCGGGAACCTTGACTCGATCATCAACCGGCAACTTGTGACGACCTGATATTGTATACACGGGAGTATCTAGGACCGACGGTATACGATAACTATTTGGAGCTGAAATTTTAATAAAATATTCGTAAATTTTAGAGCAAAAAAAAAAATAAACAGTCAAAATGGGCTAAAATATACTTAATTTTCTCTTACAATAAGGAAGTTTCATTTAGAAGTAAAATAGAGGATATTATTTTAATTAAGCTCTTTGAACTTAATTCTATATGTACCTACACATAATTTTAAAATGCGCTTTTTTGATATATAATTGTTTACTATTAGAAATCTATAGTGAATATATTTTAGATTTTCATCTTAAAAAATCGTGTTGTATTAATATATTAATAAAAGCCTGTTCTTAAAAACATGCTTAGAGCAAAATACAGTAGTACAGTTAGTTGTATACAAAATGCTATTTGTATAATCATAATAAAACGGTTCTTGAGTTCTAATATTAAATGGTAAATACAAACTCTACATAATAAGTAACTTCTATTTATGCATACATCCAGAGTTCATAATTTCACATGCTGATTTTTCTGTACATACTTAGCATTCAAAAACTTGTTTTAATAATAAGTTATACTTTATTTTTTACATATTTCTATTAATGCATCTCAACCAACCCTGGTAACATAAATGTCACAAATATAAATGAACTATGTAAATATTAATAGCTACAATAATCTACCTGGTGTATCTACGTATTTGTCTGTGTGTATTTTGACCCCGAATGTATATTGAGGAGAGTAAGTCAAAACGAACTTATATCCTTTTTCTGGATTGTAAGTACCCGGGGCTGGTACTTTCAAACGTTCGTCGATCGGCTCCTTATGTCTTCCCGAAATAGTATACAATGGAGTTTTGTTAAGATTCGGAATTGTATAACTGTTTGGAGCTGCAAAATATCAGATAATGTTGAATAAAAAAACTATATACACGTTAAAATTCAAATCAATTAAAATATATATAGATAGAGTTTAATTTACCCGGACTGTCCACGTGTTTTATGACATCAGGCTTAATTCTAAAACTATATTGAGGCGAACTTGGAAGCAATACTTTATCGGCTTTATCTGGATTGTAATTGTTTGGGGCTGGCATGTTATCTGGTTTTAAGGGGTTCGTCTTTATCCTAAATGAATATCGAGGAGCGTTATCTAACAATAACTTATCTGCCTTTTCTGGGTTGTACACATTAGGGGCGGGTGTGTCATTTACTTTGGCATCCTTCCCTTTTGGTGATAAAGTATAAGCAGGAGTATTTTCTAAAATAGCTTTATTCGCTTTTTGTGGATTATATGCATTAGGCGCCGGTGTGACTGGTATTTTGCCATTTTCAATTTTAGGACGGAATGTATACGCTGGTGAAGTTTCATGAAGTATTCTATCTGATGGGTTATAAGCATTAGGAGCAGGGTTGTTTGAGGGTTTATCTGCAGGTCCCTTTATACCGAAACTATATTTTGGCACTCCATCTAATAAATATTTACTGGGTTCATAAGCATTAGGTGCAGGAGTGTCCGGTATTTTTTCGGTGAGACCTTTACCTGATATTGTAAACTTTGGAGTATTATCTAATATACGAGGATCGTAAGTATTTGGAGCAGGAACTTCCTGTAATTTAGGTTCAGAACCTTTTCCACTCATTGTAAATTTAGGACTATTGTAAGGTAAATGGGGATCGTAAGCGGTTGGTCCAGGGGTGTCTACGGGTTTTGGAGAATGGCCTTTACCAGCAATGGTATATTTGGGAGTTCCGTCAGGTAAATTAGGGTCGTAAGCATTTGGTGCAGGAACATCTGAAATTTTTCCATCATGACCTCTACCTGATAAAGTATACTTTGGTGAATTATTAGCTAAATGAGGATCATAACTTGAAGGACCAGGAGTTTCTAGAATTTTTTCTTCTCTTCCTTTACCAGTTAATGAGAATTTAAGACTATTATCGAGTAAATGAGGATCATAAGCATTAGGGGCCGGTACGTCTGAAGGTTTAGTTTCATTAGCTTTACCAGATAATGAATATTTAGGAGCATCATCTATCAAGCGAGGGTCATAGGCATTGGGTGCAGGTGTGTCAATAGATTTAGTATCTGGACCTTTCCCGTATAAACTAAATTTTGGCGTTCCGTCTGGCAATTTAGGGTTATAAACGTTCGGCGCTGGTGAATCAGAATGTTTTTCAAGAGCTACTTTAGGTCTAAACGTATAAGCTGGTGAAGATTCGTGAAGAAGTTTATCAGCTTTATCGAGAGAGTAAGCGTTTGGTGCAGGCAAATCGTCAAATTTCTGTGGTGCTCCTTTTCCTGCTAATGTAAACTTGGGAGCACTATCTAACATATGAATAGACTTCTCTGGTGAATATACATTTGGTGCAGGTACATAATCAGTTTTGAGAACCTGGTTTTTTATTCTGAATGTATATGCTGGTGATGATTCGTGTAATAATTTATCTGCTTTATCAGGGCAATAAACATTTGGACCAGGAGTATCCACAACCTTTTCCGAAGGTCCCTTTCCACTAATCGTAAATTTAGGTGCACTGTCTAATAAATGAATTGACTTCTCAGGATGGTAAACATTTGGACCTGGAGATTCACTTCTTAAAGTATGTTCTTCTTTTATTCTAAATGAATAAGCTGGTGTACTTTCATGTAAAATTTTATCAGCCTTTTCTGGATTATAGCTATTAGGAGCTGGTGTTTCTTCCTTCTTAGCTTGTAGACCTTTACCTGAAATAGTGAATTTCGGTCCTCCATTTAACATATGTAATGACTTCTCTGGAGAATATATATTAGGAGCTGGTGTGTCCTCAAATTTTACATGGACGTCTTTTGATTTAAGAGTAAATGCAGGTGAACTCTCGTGTAATAATTTATCAGCTTTTTGTGGATTATAAGAGTTAGGAGCTGGTGTAACTTCGTGTTTTTCGGCAGTACCTTTTCCAGCGAGTGTATATTTAGGACCATTTTTTAGAGCACGAAAAGATTTTTCAGGAGAATATATATTAGGTGCCGGTGCATCGTGCACTTTTATAATTTCTGATTTAGTTCTAAACGAATAAACTGGTGATTTTTCTCTCAACAGCCTATCTGCCTTTTGCGTATTATATGCATTTGGAGCAGGTACTTGCTCAATTTTTTCTATTTTATGTTTTGTAGATAGACTATATTTTGGAGATTTTACACGCAAGACACCATCAGCCTGGAATGAAGAACAGTTTTATCATTAAAATTATAAAACTGAAAAAAGTTTTTAACTTCTATGTACTCGTACATTATAAGCAAATGTAATCTAAAGCATAAAAATATCTTAAGTATATATAAAGTACCAGCTACTCCATTTATAAAATTAAATCCTAAAAAACGCTTTATTTAAAATAAAAAAATAAAATAAAAAAATAAGTAATAATGTTACTACTTTATACATATCTACCATAATATGTGAGGGATGACAAATGATAATGCGAATGACGTTTACAAATATTGAATTCACTTACAACTTATACCTATTTATTAGTTTTCGTACCAAAATTTGTTAGAAGACATTTGGAACCTGGGGGTTCCGATTCATTAATATAGCTTATATAGTGCTTAATTAAGTCTCAAATAGTAATGAATAAAAAGCAGTTGAAAATAAATGTTAAAGAATTAGGTACAGACAGGCTTTTAGACAGCAGTGATTTCTTCTGGCGCTGGATAAGGAACTGATTGACCGATGAACGGGGAATGACGTATTCCAAAGGTATGAGCAGGCGCCCAAGGTAGGTTCACGCACACCTATATGATAACATGTAGTTACATACCCTCCCTTAATGTTAGTTTTGTTATAAATATTAGGTATGATGAAAATGAGAAGAATATGTGACTAACGTTTTATATTTCATATGTATTACTTTGGAACTTACAATTTCAATATTTGATAATATAATTTATCATCAATCATAAATATACTTTATCAAAATGTAATAATATATAGCTAAAGTAGAAGTACGTTGTACCAAACCATTTTATTAACATCGTCTTTCCATATTCCTTTATGATGGATTTTTATTCTTTACTTTTATGGTTTTAAAGATCAATATAGATATATAGTAAAAATGAATCTCTTTATAAATCGAATATACTTATCACTCAATAAATCTTATTAATTTTGTTTTCAATCTATCAATATTTTACTCGTATTAATTTTAAAAAGTAGATTAATTTACTTTAAAAAAAGTCTATAGTAAATAGTCTATCTAAGTTCTTTCTAAAAATTAAATATGAATTTTTTTATGGTTATATTACAAATCAAGGCACGACATATAACATTAATATTATTGTATTTATTTAACACCAATGTTTAGTTTAAGTCACTTTATATATGTAAAATTATTAAATAACTATAATTAAGCTTACTTTTTCAGGGCAATAAACTCCTGGACCAGGGACGGATGACGATGGATGTTTTAGTTCTCGTCTCGGAGCCATGGTGTATGCTGGTGGTCGCTTTGTGATCGCGGATGCTGCTTTATCTGTGGTATAGGTACCGGGACCAGGCATAGGGATCTTCGATTCGATCGCTTTCCCTCGACCGGTGATACTAAAAGCTGGTGCCGCTCGCTTACTTCCCTCTCGTGCTTCACCGAGAACCGGTGGCATCGAATAAACATTCGGCGCTGAAAAATTTTAGATTGTTTAAAATATTTAATATACAAAAGTACCAAACAAAAATATATGAAACATTACAAGGTATTTTTCATGCGAGAATAGCATCAAATGTGGTATCGATGATACCTAATACAGAAGTATATATATTACATTCAACAATGGAGTTGACAATGATTGGAAATTTTTTTTTAGATGTTTATAGACAAAATCAAAATTAATTTTATTAAGAAGTAGAACTACTAATGATGTAGCATACATCTGTGCCATAGATACGCTAAGGAGTATGTGTAAAGTAATATGTGTGTTGAAAAATGACGTAATAAATAAAAAAATCTAAGCAACGATGTTGACATTCTACGAAACGTAACCAAAGTAATAGTTTACTTAAATCTAATAATAACAAAACAAAGCACAAACAGTGAGACAGCAATCATCAAAAACAAATAAAAAGCACAAATTATAATGAACAACCAATGGTGACGTAACCGATTAACATGAAACTATAGCACAGAATAGAAGCTGCTTGCTTTATTCCACCTGGCGTTTGGCTTCCTGGTTGAGGTAGGCTCACGCGAAGGCCTATAGAGAAAGCTGGAGCATGATCTAAGACCGCCCGGACAGCTTTACTTGGTTCATAGTCACAAGGAGCCGGAGTCGGAGTAACGCGAGGTGGCGGCCACCGTCCGTGTAATGACGCTGCTGGACCCACAGCGCGGCCTGTTGCGACCTCAATTTTGTTATTATAGCACAGAATATGTCGCAAGATATTTTATTGATATTTGACGATATATTCATCTATATTAATATTAAAAATTTATTTGATTGAAGATGATATTCTCAGAATCTACTGTTTTATTTATTTTCTATCAGAAGTTTAGTTCATTAGGAAGTTTATATAATAGGCCTTACGAAATCATGCTACGACTCCATAACACTCCTTGTGTATTGAAGTGAAACGTAACTGATTTCGCTATGGGTTGCGCTTGTCACGACGTTCATGGTTTGCTCATCTTGTCCAGTGAAACTTTGCTTCTAGCCAAATTTCAAGATTATTAAAACATTTTGATTTATATTAATCATAATAATAAAAAATAATTAAAGGTATGGTATTCCTGCTGTTAGAGTTAGAAGATCTTGAAAGATCTTTATGTATTATACTCTATTCTATAAATTTCGATAATTTAATTGACAACAGGAGCTTCGCGAGTCGCTATGAAGATGAAGACCTATTATTTTAACAAAATATATTATAATATAATAAGATCCTAAAATTATAGTCATTATTCATAATAAAATGAAACATTACATCGAATTAGTCTGATTTTTTTTTTAATAACAATACATTTTATACCGTCGCATCATTAATCTTTTTTTTTATCAACCTTCACTATTTTAATTTATTCAGTACAAATATTATAAAATTAAAATGTATTTACTTATACCAAAAGAAGCTTACTAAAATTATTTACAGAATATCTCATAAGATATTAACATGATACTTAAATTATGTTTAGTTCAAAACATGATATTTTGGCAATATGCAAAGAAATACTTTTTATATAAATAAATAAACGTCTCACACTCAAATATAAAATAATCTAGAAACAACATCAGTTAACTTGATCTAGGTGACAATTTATTCAAGATAACACCTATATAAACTTGAATTTATAAATAATGTAAGATGCGTGACACAAACTACGACATCTGTTACAATTTACAAAATTTATTCATTGATTACATGATAATATTCTTCATAAAATAAGCCTATATATATAAGCCTACCTTAACACTCCAGTATCATATGATTTCAAATCGAAAATAAGATTCACTAATATTTTATCACAAAAATATACCAACTAAAGAAATCCAGTGCCGACGATGATCCTAGACGGTGTGGATACAAGACTGAACAGCCAGCGACCGAACCAGATCAAACGAACCATTCATGGTCCCCTGGCACCCACGATCGTTGAGTCATTGCCTCGATTACCTTCATTTATACGGACTTATTTGGTGACATCAAACAAATGCATTCAGAGAATATTGAAAACAATCAATGCCAAGACCACACTATTCTATATTTACTTTTGAAAAGGTTGTTTTAATATTGAGGTTAAAAATCGTATATTGTTCAAATGACTTATAATGTAATTGAAAATAATTTTTTATAAGCTATGCTAATTTTTATAATGCATAAGAGCGGGCTGACAGTGATTATATAATTGCGAATTACAATTTCTTCGTTTTACCCGACTGCGACAGAAGGAGGGTTATGTTTTTCGAGTGTATGTATGTATGTATGTATGTATGTATGTATGTATATATGTATGTATGTATGTATGTCCATTTCTTTGGCACGCCCTACAGCCCAAACGGCTGGACGGTTTTTGACATATGAGGTGTCGTTGGATTTGTCTAAATTGTAGTAGTGACATAGGCTATATAAATTTTCAAAATGGCGCCCGCAAATGGCGGAATGAGGGGGGGAGTTGAATTTTTTTTCTTACTGTAGCAATATGGGTATCAAATGAAAGCTAGTAAATTGTTTTATTCTTTTAGTTTATAATAAGAGTATTTTACGCAGTCGGGTTTTTTGATTTTTTTAATTAAGCATACTTGTTCCCTGATTATGTAATACGTTGTATTCCTTAAAGTTATAAATACGTAAATTATACAGTTCTTCGATCATCCGTTACAATAGTTCTACATTTTCAGATCATTATTTTCGTTGACAATATTTTTAAATTTATTTTTTCATTCGCAATAAAATATGTCCAGGCAATAAAAAAAAATAATAATAAAACAAGAAATAAAAAAAACTACTATAGAATATCTAGTACATTATAATAATCATATCAAGAGAGCCTAGATCTTTTAAATACTTAACCGAAATTAATACTATAAAATGCTGCAACTTTACCAATCAAGCTCAATTTTGCCTAAACCGTTTAGACTACGATATCTCGCGTTTGCTTAGTACTTTCTTATTTTTTACCATTTGACGGTAATTCAACATTATTAGGGCACTATAATTTGACTTTTTTTACGTGGTAACTTCATTAATGCTTCGTCAGTTGTGTGACAAAAGTCAACGCGAGTGGAAGGTTTTTTTTAGGGTCTTGTAACTTTTGTTATTGTAGCTACAGAAAATGTGTTTTTGTTGAGATAATACATCCCGAGGTAAGTAAATATTATCTTTTTTCCGTATTATTCATAAAAAGGCCACGATATCATTTTTTTTTTCGTCTAGCCAATGTTGAGTAGTGTTTTGGAAACTAGAGTGTTACAATTAGCTGTAGGGTTGACACTAGACGGATTTTGTGAAGTTCATATTGAATGTAAGTAATTAATGTTAGAATTAAAAAAAAAATAACTAAATATTATTATTCATTACAGGTAAATGAAGAAATGGAAAAAAAATTATAAAAGTTCTATATAAATAAATACATCTACTGTTTTTTTTTTTGCTACAACCCTATAGTTAGCGTCGTTTTTTTATAGAAGGCTTGGTGCAACTTTGCTTTTAACTGTAAAAGAATAAATAATATCATAATGGTAACAATTTGAACGTCGAAAGCTGTATCGTTGTCTAATGCATATGGAAAAAAAAAACTATTTGGATCACCATTGTATTTATTGAAATATCCTTCTAGCCAAAGTTTCATATTTTACATACATCTTTGCCTACGACTTTGAGTGCTTATAATTCGAAAAATGTACCTCATTTATAAATATTTCACTTGTATTCCGTAAGATATAAGCTATGTTTCCCGACAAAATTTCATTAAAATACAAAATAATACATCAATTTTGAAATACAAACAAAAAACTGCAAAACCCAGGCAAAGTTGCAGCATTTTACGGTAATTAATATGTATACAATTTTAAAGCTTTTGTACACTGCTTTTGACGAAAAATATAAAAAAACAACATTAAAATATATTTTTTTAATAACAAAAAATAATAATAATAATAAATAATAATAATTTTATAACAACAACAAGTACATGGGCACCATCTATGAATATTTTTTGTAACTATTATCACAGCAATGACATTATTTACATTTTATTATTTAGTGTTTTGATCTATCACGCAAATTAATAAATATAAGATGTTTTCTGATTTTGACGAAAAAAAAATCATTAAATATATATATATTTATTATTATTAGTAATATATGAGCGCTATCTGTTGACTGTGTATTCAACTTTATTTACACAACAAGTAGGTACATGGAGCGCCTATAATATAACAGCTATGACATTTAATTACATTTTATACACGTGTTTTTGATCTTTCGCACAAATTAATAAATATCGACGTAGATACATAATTCTATAAGACGTTAACGTTTTGAATTGCTAAGAACGATATAAATTATTACTGATAATTCATTAATATGAATTGATTAATTTTCTTCATTATAAGATAAAACCAACGTATTAAAATAGATAAGTATTTCTAATTTCAATAATATTAAATTGCATCATCAATCAATGATAATCATGTCAAAGCTGTTCTAAATAAATCGGACAAAACCAGTTTTTACTTTTTAAATATTTTATCTTTAAATGGTTTTCAATCATAGCATATTATACAACTACTATAATTGAGACGCGCGAAGATTTTTTAGAGCATCAAGAACTCGTACATTATTTCACTCATAGATTATATTAAGATTTATTTTTTTACTACAATATTGTGCGAAATTTTCGCACGGGTTAGCAAGTATTTTTAATATCTCTTGTTGAATATTGTGGATGTTAGAAAAAATTATATTCTTATGTTTTGATGTCCGTCAAATTACAACCCTACATAGTTTTACATAACAAATAGTAGGTCTAATAAAACGACGTTACTTTGGTCAAATTATTATGAGTCACGTTTCTATATTGTTTACAAGTTCGTGCCAAGGACACGGAATCATAATACGGCGGCAATTATTGCTTTAACTAGATTTTACAAGTTTAAAACACCCCTGAAAAGGAACAAAACGTAAACGATGCAGACGACATCGTTTATGTAAATTATACTGCAGCCATGAAGTCTTGACCTACTTTAAGTTACATATTGGAATAAAACTGTCGTCAACAATTGAGGTAGAATTCACAAAATTTCCCATTCATGTATTATTCATTATTTAATTAAATAACAAACTGTACACGATAGGTGTACGATATATATATGTATCGTAAAATCGTTTTTGTCAAAACAACTATTGAACATGTAAAAAACTTTTAAGCATTTATAAATCTTCAAATTTGAACTAAAACCGTTTAACCATCACGTTTTTATAATACGAATTTTCTATTTTTTCTTGTCTATTTTGTGTTGATAGAATAATTTTTACCAATTGATCCAAATAATTATATGTTCACTTTTATTTCGAAAGAACAGTCATTACGAATTTAACTGCCAATACGATGCTATTCTTATGTTTGAAATTACCACGTTCGTAACGATCTTAAGTACATTTAATTCGATTACTCAATAAGCTTACAGGATTCAATGTAAAGTGCGTTCTATCAATTTGTATCAGTGTGGGAGGAACTATTAGATCAAATGAATATCGATTGCTAATACAAACGAGCAATTGTAGTCAAGTAATTGATTACCATTATTAAACACTATCTTCGATTTTCAATGAATTAGGTACTTCAATTTAAGATATACGAATCATGGTAACATAAAAAAATTAATGATAATATATTTTCAATCACAATCACACATCCAAAGTAAAGGAGATGCATATAATAAAGTTAAATACCAAGTTTCAACAGTATAGCTCATATAGTTTCGGAAAAAAGTGGCTGTGACATACGGATAGACAGACAGACAGACAGACATGATAAACCCATAAGGTTTCCATTTTTGCAATTTGGCTACGGAACCCTAAAAAGTAGAAAATATGTACATATTACTGATTAGATACCCGAAATGGAAATCATACAAAAACGCTTTTGTTTTATTTTTTCAATCACAGCCCTATAGTATAGTAGTATTATAGACTGATAAGTACGAGTAATTTGTTTTTATTCGTTAGCCACTTCTCATTAACCCTGATGCTGGATGATTATATATATTGTGTACCTAATTCTGAACTATATTCTGAACTGAATATAGAATATATTTCCTTACTAAAAGTTTACATCTATCAACACCTAACATACTTTTGACAACGACTAAAGTAAAATATAACTAACCTTTCGCGGTCATGCCTTCAGTGTTATATGAAGCGGGACCAGGACCGGCTTTCTCCTTGCCAGAAGGTTCTAATTTTTGACCAAACGTAAAGGCTGGAGCGCGGGCCTTGCGAGATTCCGACGGAGGCTTACCTACGGAAAATAATACGTTTGAATATTTACACATATAAATTTGATATTATCGAAACAACATCATCATTATTAATAAAAACATATTTAGTTTAGTTCCTCTATTTGTCAATGTCAAATTATGATTTCGAAAACAAGAAATGTTACTTTGTATCTTGATCAAAGATCTCGATAATTCATTGTAGGCTAATAATATTTTTGAAATTTAGTTTATATTACATATCGTCATAGTCGTAGACAGCGGCGGCTTTACCCATTGCGAGGCTCCGGGCGGCAGGTCTTTGCGAGGCCTTTTGTCCTTCATCAAAAGTATATGATGTAAAAGTAGATCTGGTTGTTTGGTTTAGGTATTTGTCATGTTTGACGAGAAATGCTTAAGTTATCAAATAAATAAAATTTGACTTTAAAATATTTTACATTGAAATATTTACAAAATTAACAAATACAGAGAATTCAGGGGAAGACCCCTTCATAATCAAAATGCCTTTTTAAAGTCGTCTTCTGACTTCTTTGAATTGTCTGTCAATATAATTTTCATCGGCTATTTCTCTCGCTGTTACAAGGGATCACTCAAAACCACTTTCTTGATAATTATCGGGCTAATTTGTTAATGTGTCTAGGTGTTGGTGGTGACCAACTGACAATCTGTTGTATTTTCTGCTAAATCCTTTAAAGCATCACATATATCGTTTAGTTGGTATTTAACAACCTTCATCAAAGCTACCCTGCACTCCCATCTAGTTTCAGTAAGTGGTTTTAGCGATAACGACTTTACATGAGTTAAATAATGACTTAAAATAGTCCATCTTTGACTTGAGACGGCAAACAGACTCTACAACCTTTCTCGCATCGCATCGCATCAGCCTATTGCAGTCCACTGCTGGACATAGGCCTCCCCAAGCTCGCGCCGAATATCCCGGTTTTCCGCAATCCTCATCCAACCTCCGCCGGCGACTTTGCTTAAGTCGTTTTTCCAACGGGCCCGTGGGCGCCCTACACTGGGTTTGCCGATTCGCGGTCTCCACTCCAGGATACGTTTGCTCCAGCTGCCATCGGTCCTGCGACATACGTGACCAGCCCACTGCCACTTCAACTTGCTAATTCTACGAGCTATGTCAGTTACTTGGGTTCCCTCGCGAATAATCTCATTTCTGATTTTATCCTTGAGAGAAACTCCAAGCATAACCCGTTCCATAGCACGTTGAGTGACTTTAAATTTGTCCAAATCCAATTTGTGCACGTCTCGGCGTCATAATATGTCAACACAGGTAGGACGCACTGCTCGAAGAGTTTTGTCTTTAGGCATTGCGGAATCTTCGAATCGAAAACTCGACGCAGCCTACCAAATACCGCCCAGCCCAACTGAATCCACCTATCAGCTTCCTTCTCAAAGTTGTTTCGGCCAAGTTGGATTTTTTTTCAACCATTCTAACAAACCAAAAAAAAAAGATATTGCTTAAACACGACGATGCTACATCTCCTAGGATGAGATTCCAGGTATGACTCCAACAAGGTAAAAAATAAAAGTGGAATTATATATATAGAAAGTGGATTAATTTCAAAAATACGTTTTTGGACACCACTTTTTTCACCACGCGTATATTGGCACCGTTCTCATATCCTTGGCCTCTGCAGTTTTGCAATGATATACCTAACTATTCTAATACAGCTATTATTTAATTAGTCAAACTCTCAGCTGTGGTTTTTTTGACGGCTAAGAAACGAGTAAAATCTTCTTCAATTGCAGCTGTATTTGTATTAAAAATCTTATAATAATTGAAAGTTGCTCAACACGAAAAACGTCGAGAGTACATTCAATAATAATCGAGTAATATTTATTATTTATTATTTTTTCAACAATTTGAGTCCTCACGTGACTTGCCATTATGTATTTTATTAACTCATTTTGAATATTTTTTCCCATATAGTGGTCATTAATCGTCTTATCTTTTGCTTATTTTAGGTGAAGTCTCAGCACGGGATCAAATCGAGTTATTAACTTTACTAAATTTAAAAAGTTGTCGCTTGTCTCACTCGAATCTGAGTTAGATGCTAACTTCTCTTAACGACCCCTGAAGGCCAAATTGTGAGATGCTAAAAAATTTACAATTGCGAGAAATCGTTCTAAAATATCTCTCCAACGATAGATGAGCAAAATATTATGTCCCGACTCCCGAGCTGACCCATGTGCTATGCTATTAAAAAACCGATCTTCAAGTGAGACGCGATATTCAAGTAATACATAATTTTTCAATCATATTTTGAATGAATCAATTAGTTAACTAACTTTATTTTAATTTAACCTGAATTAATAATTAAGGATCAAAATCAAAAGTTTTAAATAAAAAATACATATATATATAGTTAAAAAATCTATATTTTTTTTTTATTTGGTTTGGTTGTTGCGCGAGGCCCCTGCAAGAGCGAGGCCCCGGGCGATTGCCCCGTTCGCCACCCCCTAAGGCCGCCACTGGTCGTAGAATAGTGACGGATCTTGCAGATTTGAAACTTTGCAGGGCAGACGTTTCAAACAGTTATTTTGTTGTTGTTGTATATTTGAAATGTTTTCCCTGTGTGGTTTTGAATTTTTGGGATCCGTCGCTATTCTACGACTATCAAGTAACACCAACAAAACATATAACAACATCAATATAGTTGTTTGAAGTGTCTGCCCCGTAAAATTTTAAATTTGTAAGATCCGTCACTATTCTACGACTATGACGATATTATAATATATTTATAATAAAAGTTTTTTTCTTTTTAAAGAATTGGAGGAGAAGATTTTGTATCCAAGAGCTCCAAATCATTATTTTTATTGTTATTACAATACATAGCAAATAAATAAATGTTTAAACATTAATAATACAAATTGCCAAACTGCAGTGAAGCAGTGTGGCGTATCTAACTCAGACCAAACCCTTTCATAAATAAAAGGATTATTGTTACGGAACAGTACAAAAAATTATTTCAATCGTCCAAAGCTAACCGAAAACCGATACAATATAGGCAAACTAACTCCGCGTTCAATTTATAGAGATCGCCGTAAAAATAATAATTAAAAGAAGAACATTTCTTATTTCACAAGAAGAAAATTACAATTTTATAAGATAGATTTTAAGTGTATATTTATATTAAATAAAATCATCTAATGACAACGTAAATTTTTAAAGTTTTGAGCTAGGTACTTATTTAACGAAGAAAACAAATTGTTTTTTACTTTTATATTTGTATCTTTAACAAAAACAAGACTCACCTTGATCACGGTCAAGTTAATTGCGCACTATCACTACTGATATTAACCAAATAAACATTAATATATTCTTATATTAACGAGTGAATTAACCTACATAAACAAAAACTATCAACTATTTTTAAAGAATCACTTTACTTCTTAAGCGATGACCTAAACATTTCGAACGTCAGAAACACGAAACATTAATTTAAATGTTAAATAAAAACTCGTTCTTATGATAAAGGTATAGTGTTATTGGTGAGCATTAACTAAATGATGTCACGTTGTGTATGAACACGGGCAAGGCCGGTGTTTGCGGAGAACGCGATAATCTCGCACCAACTCCGGGTGATGTCAGCGCGTTCTCTGAACAATACTGCAGTAGTCGTACTGCCGAAACTGATGAGCACAGACTGTGCACAAAAGAAATCAACAACCATGACGAACACCTCATGTAAAACCAAATAAACGGAATATGAAATAACAACGGAATTTCGTCGTAACTATAAATAATTATTCTCTATTTGTCATAATTCTTCACAATTTTCGTTATAAATGTATGAATAATATACATCTTATACAACCAACGTCATATTGTATTGTAAACTTTAAGATAGATCTAGTTATTACGTAACTGTTTATATTAGAACCCAAACGTTTTTGTGCCAGAGTAAATTGTTTACAACGAATTAAGTAATGAAGTGAAGTTTGAATAAAAACGTAATTATATGTACCTACTAAACTAGGTATTTTGCATTTATGTAAAACTGCTCCAGTTTTAAAGAAAATATATACTTAATATATACTTAGTTACGTAGGCTTAAAATAAGCGAAGCGACTAAGTCGATGAAAGCATTAAAGCCTACTTTAAGTCGTCGTTTTTTTTTTTAAATTTATTATATTATTTTATTTGCGCCTAATTAGTAATTTATGTGTATTTATCACCTTAAATAAAATATGTTTTTTTTTTTTTTGAATGTGAAATCAGTCGATCAACTTATAACTAAATACCTTTTAAACTACACCGGACCATTATATTTACCCGTCAAATATAAATTATATATACTATTTGACGAATGTCTTTAACAATGTATAGTTATTAAATTCTATTCTAGAAATAAAATTTTCTCATTTTATAAATAACAAACATATAATTATATAGTTTTTCGTAGTTCAATGTCTGTTTTATGTAACGATATTTAATATTTGATAAAGATACGCTTTAATTTACACTTTAATAATATTATTTGTGTATTTACCAATTAAAGAAGGCAATGATACAACAGCAGGCCCTGGGCTGGCAGCTTCTGCAGCGATGGGCCCACGTCTTTTAGTCGGTGTCCAGGGATTCTGGCGGACGCCCATCGAAGTATCACAAGAATATGATATTTTCGTCACCGAAGATTCAGTACGTGTTAATCCGGCTCCTGTTCTTCGACGTATGCTATGTGTTAACACCTAAAATCGTATTAATATTGGTCACAACAAGAATGATAAGGGACTATGATCAACGTATATATGAGTGTCGTTGTTTAATATATTACCGATCGAGCGGTACTCGTTGTCGATTTCATGGATTTTGATGCGTGCATATTTACAAATTAAGATTTTTTATAATAAGCTACTGATCTATTCACACAGTAAGAAAATATAAAATTTAAAAAAATATATGATTTAAATGTTCGTAAATTTAACAAAAAACCGTGGAAGTAAAAATGACAAATGACAAAGGTATTTGACATCATCATATTTACATCAGAAGTGTTATCTGTCAAATAGAATGAGAAACTATTTTTAATATCACTACATATTATAAAACTAAGTCCTCCGCGGCATCTGTCTGTCTATTCACGATAAAACAAAAACTACTGCACGGATTTTCATACGGTTTTCACCAGTAGATAGAGTGATTCATGAGTGAGGTTTAGGTATATACATAACCCGGGTGCAGCCGGGGCGGACCGCTAATATTAAATATAATAAAATGTGAATCGAAAGCACGATAGACACATGCTATAGAACGGGTTTTAGAAACTTTGGTGTTTACAGGATCTATTGTAATGTATGAGGATTACACATTCATACATAACCGATTTAAGCACAGAAAAAACAGACACATTTCACAAAATATTAATCGTTATATAGAGCCTTTCACTAATTCTGTTTAGCAATAAACACTCTACTAAAAGTTCTCCGCCATAAATGGCATCATAGAATGTAGAGACAGCCAAATATGGTCACAGTTCTTTGCAATATCTCAGCCGTTTCGCATATTCGCATCCGACCTCGGTCTTAGTTAAATAACGTAACATCATGATTCTATTTTTGTTCCTTCTGCTGTACAGTAATTTATGTGATTTACTAAAAAAAAGAGAGGTTCAATGTTCGGCTATGTGTATTTTTTGTTATATGTTTGCCTTCGTACGAACATCGATATATATTTTTTGATTTCTGTGCTAATTAAAATGATCCTTTTTTTGGAAAGTATACTACCTAAATAGTCCCATAGTAATCAGGTTTTGATCTGATCAAGACCTCTAGTAACGTTTTGACAGAGAAAAAAAATCAAAATTTCATGGTTTTTCCCTAACACTTACACAACGACATATTAAAGTAAAATTCATGTACGGACAACGCCATGGGCACAGCTAGTTTACAATATAAACAAATATTAGTTTAGAAAACGGAATTATATTTGTAATAAAATTTTACAAACCTAACATCGTAGGTGAGTGAAAAGACTATCGAGTTGTTAGTGTATCTTAGAAAAAATGTGTGCAAAACACGTAATCAATTTCTATCCTTTTAAGACAAATGGCAAACCAGTTGTATCTACCCACTCGGTGTATGATCGCCTTCGTATGTCGCCCACAATTTATATGACGGAAATGATTTAACGTTCCTACCTATCTACTCTCCTACTTGTAGATAGGTATCTAATATGTTGGTTAATATGGTTAAATGAAATTTTCACAAACAAACAAACAAAAGCTAACTATATACAATTATACATTATTTAATTAGTCAATAATATTATATAGATAGTTAAAATAGTTATATTACCTTTAATTTCGATTAAATATAACTTCGAATAAATATACTTACTTACCCATGTAAACGGGTATCATTTTAATGAAATAGAAATGTGATAAATACTACGTTAAGTATTTTATGTTAAACGAGACTGATACGTACGTCTAACATGACTGTAAAACAAACTAAAATTGATTTTTTCAAAAAAAAACTAAACAGATTTTATACGTTGACAAAAGAATATTTATCGATATTATACAGAAAGAAAAGCTAATTCAGTACCAGTTCGTGCGAGTCGCTGTCATCGTGAAAAATGAATAAAATCGTATTTGGGCCATTCGTTTATTTATTTCAGAACATTTGCGAATACTTACACGACTACGCTAAGTTATTACTTTTTCATAGGCAGCCACGTCATACATGCGGTAAATTTACAATAAAGTCTTTAAAAGTAAAAAAATCTTTTAGAGCTATTCTTTAATACTTATTCCACTTTATAACTTTAATAAACAATGATTTATTTTAAAACTAATTACTTGAATGTACTGTATCAGCCTGTAAGCCACCCACTGCTGAGAGGAGGCTTCTTCTCCATAAGGGGATTAATTGAATACTATTTTAGAATTATTTACTTTAGACATTTTAAAACATTAAAAATCTATTAATGTTTTATTGTTTTCATTTTATACATTTGCCATTGTCAACGCCTACGAAAAAGCACGCTAATATATATTTTCTCTTTTGGGTTTACTTAATTAGTTTTATGTATTTAATTTTTTAATATTCAAGCATATTTATAACATGTGACTGTCACAAAATTAAGAGTTATGATGACGTGAAAGTTTTGTATTAATCTGACAAATAATAATAAAGATTATTGCATAGATTTAGAGAAATAAAAACTTTCTTTTAAAAATATTTCATAAATATATTCTATATTCGACCCGTAGTGTCGTATATTACCGATAAGTTTTACTTCTTTTTATATTTCCCATTGTGATGACGAATTTGTATTTACTTTGTATAACACAATAAACAATAGTACACAATATAAACCATATTCAATACCTATATTATAGATTAAATATAATATACATTTAAAAAATCAAATAGTTTTTCACTGAATGAAAGTAAATCAGGGTGATCCAGTGAACAGATTAGGTACGCAAATCGTAACCGAAAAGTCTAGAATTCAAATTCGGTTAAACACTGTTGTTTTTATAATATTTTTGTTTTCAAACATCAATATAAAAATTGTTATATATTATCGAATTTTTCGTTTTATAGGTAGGTACAATGCACATATTATTATTATGTGACACAACAAACACAAAATCTCACACTCAATTATATGAATATCAGTAAGAAGTGTATACATAACATTCGAAAAAAAAAAACAATGATTAAAGAAAAAAAAATTCAACAGTAAAATTACCAAACAGCGCTACTTCAAGTGAGAACTCGCAAATACATAGATGATCAAATTTTATATTTTAAATATAATATATAAATCATAAGGAAACTTTCATATGTGTGCAAAAATTAGGAAACATGCACATATCTATTAAACAGCAATGTGATAGAATCTCAAATCTTTATCCTTAAAAGAAGGAGAAAGAAACGAAGAGACAGTATAGTTGTTACTGAAATAAAATACAATAAGTTGCCCAACAGAATGGTTCCATTATAACTTTACATCGCGTTTACACAACATTATTTTTTACCAAAAAGCTGCTGATAGCTAATTGCTAGAGACGTCTACTCATCGCCCTCCCAAAGTCAATTTCATTAAATCGAGCTATCTTTATAAATGAACAACTTGTGCAATTTCTCAATTACAGATTGTTATACAGTTAGCAATGCTATAGGTAATAATTAAATAAATGGCTTTGACTTCACATTGCCAAATAACAACACACCGTCATGTACATGTCACCGTTTTATCAGAACATTGTTTTTATATTTTTATTTAAAGTCTCACGGTTCATAAATTGTTTACAAATTGTGAAAAATAAACAGCGCTGCCATTTAGATATAAAAAAATATTGTTTTTTTTTTTCTTTTTCTTTTCTTTTAGCATGTGTCGCTGCAACAGTAGCCTAGCTTTCTCTTTACATTCAAACAAATCTAACAAAAAAGTTACCTAATATAACCAAGTATAATAACCAAGGAATTTATATACAAACTGGAACGAGCATGTGCACTCAAAAAACGTTCCTAAGAGAGGGATTGCATCTCTTTCTACCATGGATTCAAGGCAACTCGTAAGAAAGAGATAAAATACCAATAGTCAACGAAATGCTCAGAACGATTATTTCACTTTACATGTTGGAAACAAATATCCGCCTTATGTCAGTCAATAATATTTTTAATATTACAAAATCGTTTCGTCTTTGTAAAAAAACAAAAGAAAAATACTAGTAACGTATCCTTTTAGAGGATTATTAATTAAATAGCAAATAAATACGAGTAACATTTTGACCTTTTTGGTGTTAAAATACGAAGCAAGTTGAATCTAACGAAATTCTGCGAAAAACTTGAAAAGCCTTACTAGGTATGTCTGTTGAAATGTAGCGTTTTGTTTAACTTGCAACTAAATTCGTTTTATTATTTTTAATCAAACACACAATCGCAACGGTATGTGATACAAAAACACAAAAAATATCGGCAAGTGAATCTTATTTCCTGAATTAGTCCATATATGACTATAATATCAAATTTTAACTTAATTAGATTATAAGTATTCCTTGTATCGAGAAACAAAACACTTAAAATACAAGAACAAAAAAAATACCATGAGACCTTCTTGTACAAAATAAATAAATATTTTCCAGTCACATTAGTCAGTCAGTATTAATACGAGTGTTTCAAAGGCATGTCTGAGAACCGGTTAGCCAAATAATTTTTCGCGATTACAATACTTTCTTTACCTACTTAGTATTTGTACAAGAAATATAAAGGTTTATCTAGTGTTATATTATACTACGATAATGTCGCATTTACATATTTTTTAATATCAATTCGATTCGCCTATATAACTTTACTTTTGATAGACATAACTAAATTATTAATAAAAAACTAAAAGCCGTTCAGGCTGTAGAGCGTGCCAAACATTTAAATTTGGCGCCAAAAATCCGCCATATTGTTTTTTATTTTATTTTATTGATATACCCATTGTAACTCTCACAGTAAATACGAATCTAACGACACCTCTCAAGCTAAAATCCAGCGAGCCGTTCAGGCTGTAGAGCGTGCCAAATAATTATACATATGTACATACATACATACTCTTAAAAAACATAACCCTCCTTCTGGCGCAGTCGGGTTAAAATTACAGTATAAGGTATGTTTTTAAATGAAAAGACATAATGTTACGAAATAATCTAATCTGCGAAAGTTGTTTCTTTAATAGCTATCCACATTGCATGCATATTATGTTAATAAGACGATAAATAAATTGACCCGTGCTAATTTACAAATGTATGCAAATATTGTTGAATACTGTGGCCTCAGTAGCAATGTTAATAAAGAAGATCCTTACAGTATAAATCACCAATGCTCATCCGAGTATAATTAATATTAGTAATATATTTTCTACAATAAAATAAATATTTTTGTTAATAATTTAAATTTATTGAAAATTATTTTATACTTTTTAGTTTGGTTTTCTATTAAAGCGTGTTTTTTTTTTTTTACTTTTATTTATCTTAGCTGTAATAAAAAAAAATTAAGTCGTGATGATGTCAGCACGTGCCCTGGTGCTTGGCACAAGGACTCTACCAGCTATCAGGTATGAAAAATCGCTAATCCTGAGTTTCCTGGCAAGTACAATGGGACTATTAAAATTATTGTACCTATTGTCATCGGTCCTTGATAAGTGTGCAAAGTTTCACTGGTGCTTGGCACAAAGTCATTACCGGGTATCAGATATGAAAAATTACTAATTCTGAGTGTCTTGGCCAGGATAATGCGTCAAACTATTTAAATTATTGTATTGTCATCGATCCTTGATAAGTGTGCAAAATTTAAAATAAATTCGACGTTTTAAAAAGAGGGTGAAAATCACGGTCAAAGATTTCGATACACATATACATACAGGTCAAGCTAATAAAAGCGTACCAAAAAGTGACATCATTCTTACAATTATTCGATTTATTACACAGGATTGTTTATGAATTTGCTTGCACACACGGTCAGTGGGATTATAGCTTTTGCCTTGCTTTCATTTCTATATTTTCGGACTTCGTAAAAAATATCAGTTTTAAACATTATAACTATACACTATAACTATAGTAAGCAAATCAGTAACATTCTAGCATTCTAGTTCTATCTTTAAGACGAATACTCACAAAACATTCGTCGTAAATTTATCAAAATTACGGTTAACCAAGATTTTTTTTTATAAGTAATTAAAATAAAGTTTAAAAAGTTTTAACCATATTTATATTACTGTAAACTCCTCCAACTATGTGATTCATTAAGTTCTGTTTTAAAGCCAAAGTTATTAACGAGGCATATAAGCTTACCTATAGATATTCTAAGGTTAGGTTAGGTAATAATTAATTTAAAAATTATCAAGTGTACGGCTGCTGTGGCCTCACTACGATTTAATTATTGAATGTAATAAATAAATCTTTGTTGTGTTTATTTCATCTTGCAACTAATATATACTTACCCTATTCAATAAGTCGTAAAGTCAATGTAAAATTAATTAGAGCTTTCTTCCACTTGAAACAGGTAACAAAAAAAGTTAACAATTTTTAATTAAGGTAATTATTAGAAATTTTCGATCAGCGTTCGCTGTCGTCGAAATACGTATCGCGCTCGGTTCGTCGCGGTGCACTGCGGTCGAATGCTTGATACTTTAGCGCTTTGCTCTTCAAGCTGAATAGTAGATCCGAAGTGAACGTGGGCGCTTCCCGCCAAAACCGGTCACCTTGGTTACGCGTCGTGTCATAATGCCGTCATCGCATATTTTCATTACTCTTACTACCAGCTAGCAATTTTCTACGCACATGATATAAAAACGTTTTGCTATCCAAAAAGATTCAAAGTTCGTCAATCTGACAATTTGTAGTGCTTAGACTTTTATAATTCTTTAAATTATATGAATTTCAAAGCTTTAAAGTTTTATAGGTATTAATTAAATACAAGAAAAACAATAAAACCTTGATTACGCTATTTGCAAACTGGTGATATGGCCGAGGTCTCCGCCCCCGTTCAATGCTTATTCCAATTATAGGAAGACAATAATCCTCTTGAGCCTTTTATGAATCACAACAACTTATAAGGTATGCCAATATTGTTTTGTAGATTAATAAAAACTATATCTCAAAAAAAAAAAAATTAACAAGATTGAAATATTATTTCTTTTATATAAAGTACGAGTATATTTTTTATTATACATACATATATATATATATAGCAGTATAAATGATACCGTTATATTAATTACCCACAAAAAACAAATTCTTAGTTAGTCAATGAAATAACACAGATAAAATTAAAAAGTTAGCCTGACACTTCTACATATGTTTTTAGTAAAATTTTTTATTTTTAACGTTTCTGAAAAATCGTAATTCAATCTGCATAATTATGTCGAGAGAAATTAGCCAGTTCACTGTTAATGCAGCGAGACGGATTAAGCTATTAAGCCCCGTTTCACTAACAAAAAGATATTTGTTGTAGAATATTTAAAGCTATCCTTTTTTAAACATCTCTATAAATTATTTTTAATATTTAACCAGAATTAGAAGTTAAATTGAGGTATTTAAATTTAAGCATTCTTAGTATAAAATAAATAAATAAAACAAAGAAAACGATTTAAAACCAAAGCTTTATTTTATAAATAGCAAAATTAAATAATTAAATGTCAAGAATTTCCTCCATACGTATAGAGTATGGAACGTCATGTACCGATGTATAGTTCACGGTATTGGAGCGGGAGACGACATCCTCTACCAGCTGATCACGAAACTCTTGCCATCTTCTTGCTGATACGAATTCTTTGAAAAGTTGCTTTTTTGTCGGTATCTATTTCAGAGGATACTTGATATTTTATATTATTTTTAATGAATTAATTATTAGTAAATAGTAAATACCTGCATATTTAATCACCTACGTTTATGTCATTTACTAAACAAAACGAGCCAACTCGAGCGCTTTTTGATATTTTTACACACATACGGAATTCAGGCAAATTTTTTTCAACTAGGGGGATTTTCGAGTAAAAATTTAAATATTTTGCTGAACTGTTTTCGTGCTAATTTTTTCTTCCTCTTTCAGTCTGTTAACTCTTTTAAGAGTTTACAACTCTAAAAAACTAGCTTTGTAGTGAGCCTCTACTCCACAAAAAGAAAAAACTGATCGATTTTGCCACCAGAAGCTTAAGAGATTTATTGCATGAGATGATTAGGAAGTCTATTTTATATACCTACTTATATGTAAAGAAGACAATATTAACTTTAAAAATCCAAAAATGCCTTTATTGAGAGAATATTTGACGCCTCGTAAAAGTGAAACAATAGTGATAAATTTTAACATAATATTTTTCTTTGCCACAAAAAAAAATAAACAAGAATAGTAAATAGGCGCTGCGTAGGGATTAAACGAATAAACGTTTGTTTAGAAATTCATGAATTTTATTGACTGAACCATTTTTTTTTAATATCTAAAAATATTCAATAGAGTTACCTTCTTTTCCAAATAATGTTGAATTCTTGTCCAAATGTTTGCAGTATTTCGTTGTAAAAGCCATATTTTTGGTAGAAGCATGCAATTCACGGGTGTCAGGGCTACTATACGACGATCGCGCATGTTCTCTCCAAATCCAAAACTAGAACCGACATTTAGTTGACAGACCTGAATTAGACGAGACCATTTTACAAATGAACTAAAACTATAGACTTAAAATTTAATAAGGCATGAAAATAAACTATCAATTACCATTTACTAAAAATTGAAGAAAATTTAAACACATACAGTGCTAGTGCAATAAAAAGACCTATAATGTAATCATATATATTTAAAAAAAAACTGTGACAGGCGCAATTCTGTCCTTTGGAGATACAAAATCTAAGAACTACAAAAAATACTGAAGCCTAAACTGTATTTATTTTTTCGTCTGTCTGTCTGTCTGTATCTTGGCTAAGCATAACGCCGGCACTATAGAATAAATTTGAATAAAATTTTGCATGATTTGAGTCTATAGTACGAACTAGGACACTGGAAACTTCGTATCACGAAATTCAGTACGTTCAGCTGGGAAAGATGATAAATTTCAAAATTTGCGAAGTTTCAGGTACAGTTAGTTATTTATATAATCGTTTAAATATTAATAGCATAATATAGGTAGCTGCTGAAATATTCATACACACAACACACCTGCATGAAATAAGTTCGAAGGTTTTGTGTCGGCACTGTCTTACCAATATTCTCTCCAAATACTTGAGGAATGATACTGAGTCTGAAAATAAGCACTTCGATAATAGGTACTAATTCAAATATTAGTTATGAAAAAAAAAATTGATCATATTATTTTACCTCACCGATTCCCGCTGTTCTTTATGGAAAGATGGCCGCAACAACTCTTGAGATGTGGATGTATCAAGAACTTTAAAATCAACACTCCCCTTACTAATTCGTCTAGTTTCTCCTTCACTTTTCACTTTTACGTTCTCTGATTTAACAGTACTCGACGATTTTTGTCTTTTCAGAGAACTAGGTAACATAATACTTTTCGTAGAATCTTTTTTCGAACTAATCGCTTCAACATTTTCACTTGGTTCTTTCCTATCTTCAGTGTTCTCAGATTCACGTCCAAATTTACTTAAATTTTTATACGCACCAAAATATTTTTTATCAAAATCTTGCTCACTTTCCTCTTTAGGTACCTAAAATTTGATAAGCATGACATAAAACGGTACAATTTTTTAACACCTATTTAAAGACCTCTTTTATTTTATTACCTCTCAAAGTTGAAGCAAACTAAGAAATAAATGTTCAGGTTTAAAGGTAGATCACCGTTTGTTCAATTACGGTAAGGTATTTATTATTTACGTTCTATAGTTATCTATATAGAACGTAAATAATTACACTGGTCGGCATCAAAATAAAAGCAAAAAAAGAAATGTATATGTGGACGTAATATATATTTAGTTAGAATTCACCTAGCACGTCTAATTTCGACACAATAGCATTTTTTGTTTGCACTAGAATTGTTTATTTTTTATAGTTGCAGGCAGTGGTATTTGTGAACGTTGGTACATGTATTTAGTTGAATACACAATATTTTGTTGATTTTTATGCGAGTGGAATAGTAGAGCAAAAGCGAAAAAGTGAAAACATAATCAATGTTCAACAAAATTGGCCCTTATGGTCCCATGTGACTCCAGGAATAAAAAAACATCATAAACGAGCCTTTAGTTAATAGCCAAAAAATCTGATCTGAACTCAACAAACCAAAGACAATAAAAATCACATTAAGCTTTTTGCTCCCGGATTTTTTTCCAACCAGTGTTATTTAATGTTATTAATTACAAAACTATTTAGTTGATCGTGAAAAGTATATTGACCAACAGCGCTGTTGTTGGTCAATGTACACACAAATTTCCATGATCTCTATTCCAAATTATCAGATACATTCTGTAACGCTACATGAAGTACATACATAGGGATCATATAATGTATAATAGTTTTTTCCGAGACGAGTGGTCACAATCACTTCTAAAGATTCAATCATTTGACATCGTCCTGATAGAATAAAGTAGACAAAATTAGCGACGCCCACACCGTCTCCTAGGAGCGTTTCGTTCGGTTCGTACGACTTCATCTTTGCAACTATACAACCTTCCCGACGTGCTACCTGTATAAGAGAAGTCTATAGTTCTTTATTTAACTCAACTATTAAATTATTTTAAATTAATGATTACATAATTTTAATACCTCATCAAGTGCATCGAAGTATGTAAAAGCCAACATAGCACGACGGACTTCATCCCATTGCTTCTGTATGGATGCTTGAAGAACATTTTTGAAGTCTTCCTTCATAAGTACCAGTAACTCACAATGGTCTAATGGTCAATATTGTTTTATATCTTAATAACGTAAACCATAAAGTATACAGGAAAACAAAGCTCTTGACATTTTACGAGTATTCGTCGCTACGATACGTTGATGTTTGATCGACATGATACTACAGTTTATTGTTATTGTTATTTTATTGACTACAAACATTTCTATTAATTTACGTTATGTTAAATAAAACTATTTAATTAAAACATTTAATGTCGTTATAGGTTATAGTGATTGTATAATATAATAGTACCAATTGACAGATAATAATCTAAATAAGATTTTTACGATTAATTAATATTAATTTTATAAAATTGGTACAAAGATAGATACTATTTATTAAAATAGCCATAAAATTTTATGAGTTGAATATGAAAAAATGTTGACTTTTTTCAACGTGACACTTCGTTCTTTGACTTGCCTCCTTTTTTGTTTTACTTAATATTTGGTAAATATGTCCATAATTTTAAAGCTATCATGCGTAAGAGGTGCACGTCATTACTTAAGCGTCTCCGCGGCAGCCACAATAGTGTTCTGAACGTATATTTGTAGATAGATGGGAGAGTCCAATGCTGCGACATTGGATTAAACTCCATGTGATATAATAACAAAATTGTAAATTTAAAAATGTTACTATTTTATTTTATTTTTTTAATTTGTTATTGTACTAACACTAGGTTATAAAGAAAAATTATTAATAACACCATATGGGCTAGTCCCGAAATAAAGATTATTATTATTATTTTTAATTGCTACTCTCCACCCGTTCAATAAATAAATATATATATATATATATACAATATAAATACATATAATATAATATATTACTTATATAAGGCATATAATAAACTTACATAAACTTACTTAGATAAATATAAGCGGGTGGAGGATTACGTCCCGGCAGGGAGATCAAACGGCCGGGGGTTAGGGCTGTAGGCTGAGAAATCGGCGGACAATCCTAGCCGAGTCGAGTAATACCGCCTTCTGCATCCTGGCTGCGAGCGAACCGTCACGGATACCCAGTTGCCTCAGATGGTGAGCGAGGCTAACCGTATATTATTGTTATTATTATTATTATAAATAACAACTAAATATCACGCAAAAGCAACTTCTCTAATAAGACCAAGATATATACAAATATATTTGTATAAAATAACGTCTAACCATTCGTAGTACAAGTGGCCGTTCTTGGAATATTGTGCAACAGAGAAACTTCGCCGAACATATCTCCAGGGTGCATAACCCCAACGTCTACTGACACGTGCTGCTGTAGGAGCTCATCGTAAACCAACTGACTGACGGTCACGTCACCAGTTATAATGAAATACAGAGCGTGAGCCTCGTGATGTTGACGTACGATCGTACGGCCCGGACCGTAGTACTTGAAATAGGTTACCGCGGCAAGTTTCTTTTTGACATGCTAATAATAACAAATAATAAATAGATAAATAAATAAACGTCTCACACTCACCGGCCCTCAGTAGGATGTTTATCCTGTGTCGGAGGTCCGGAAAGACACACAACACACAAGCACAAACGCCCAAACCACGAAAAATATCCGTATGGCCTATACAAATATTTGTCATATGCGGGAATCGAACCTGCAACCGCGCAACCGCAATACGCTAGCATAACCCAGATACTGTGACCACTGCGAACGCGTCGTCAATAATTAATGACGTTAATAAATTAATGACGCTTCAAACTCAACGGCCTCCACTAGGATGAGAATCCTGTGTCAGTCCGGTAACACACACCACACAAACACAAACATCCAGACCGCAACAAACCTGTGTGGCTTATCCACATTTGTCATGAGCTACGATCGAACCCGCGACGATATCGAAACAGGCAGTTGCTGCAACCACTGCGCTAACCCATCGTAGTCACTGAGATACATTGAGACTGGGTATATTTATATCCTTTACTAATAACATAAACGTAATGTACCATTACGATTCATTTATTTTCTTTATATTGCTATAAAACAACCAGAAACAAAAGTGGTACACTCAATATTAAGTGACAAACTTCTTTCATGAAATTGTATCAAAGAACAGTAGTACAGTATCATAGTTATATTGTTAGGTACTTAAAAATAATATGAAGGCATAGATGGCGTATAAGTAGGTACTTAAAGAATGATATTTGTTGGACTATATACGGAAAGAATTAGAATTGAAGTGATTACGAATTCAGTTTACATATAGAAAGAAAATTTTAAATTTAGACAATTAAATATGTACATATATTGGGGTTGTCTGGAAGAAATGGCTTACTAGCCATAAGACCGCCCTTTGTACTTCACATTTTGTAATTATCAATCTATCTTGTTTGTATATTTGTGGTGTACAAAAAAGTATAAATAAATAAAAATATATATTCTTTATTAATTAAGTCTAAATAGACTATAAACTTCGCAAAGCTAATCAGCCTATTAATGTCAAACTGCCGGGCCAAGACTTCTTCTCCATATAGGAGAAAGTTTATAGTATATAATTATAAACTCTTTATAATTTATTAAAAATCTATATAGAATTTGATATTTTCTCGTGATTTTAATATTGTTATTATAAAATATTATTTTTAACTCACATTGGGATATCGCTTAAAACATTTAAGCCCACCAATAATACGAAATATATATTTTTTCTCATGGTCAGTTCTTTCTTCTGCTGGTTTATTTAGCAGTGCTTTGTCCTGAAATTATTTATTTTTTTCTTAAAAAAAACACTGTGTCTACTATGTAAAAAAAAAAATATGAAAATATGGATATTAGTCTTGAATTTATTTTTTTAATACAGTTTTACTCAGTTTCTCAAATATTATGACGTCATAACGAACGTACGTACGTTAATACTCAGTAATTGTTTTTTCTTAGCCTTTCCTCGAACTGCCTGTTCTACTCTTCGTCGTACATCATCTAAACCTTCATAATGATCAACCCCCTCGATCAGCCAATACGCGTTGGCCATTACTAAACGACCCAAAGCTCGAAACAAGCATTTTGCACGAAATTTTCTTTTCATTTGCTCTTCAGGATCCTAAATATATTTAAAAAAATAATAATAAAAAATGTTATCATTACGTGTGTCATAAATGAAAAATACAAAAATATAATTTGTATTTACCAATTCTTTTTTAGTACTAGGACGTGAAGCCATGTTTATCTAAAATATTATAGAAAAAAAGTGGCAAAAATATATTTAGTATAAATAATGTTTTTGATTGACTTGTCTCAATTATATGTTGATTGAAATGATTTACCTCTTTGATTATATTGTGTTTGACTGTCGTCAAAGTAGGTTCTATAAGTATTTGTACACGTACATTAGAATATATTTTATTTGTAATCTAATACATACACACTAGATGAAATTACAATGAGAGATTAACATAGAAAAGTTAAGTAACAAAAAAGGTGAAAAGGCTGATAGGGATCTCTTTTAGAGAACTATTTCACAGAGGAAAAAATAATTACAGAGAATAGTTGCATGGTGCAAACAAACAATAAAAAAGAAAATTAAATATCATCCTCATATATAATTATTTAAAAACAGCCATTAAAAACATTTTAAGAGCTTTTTTTGTAAATTGTTAATTTTTCAACATAGTAAATATTACAATATATCGGCAGAATATATTCCCTAAATCCTATCTCTATTAAATTTAAATTTCCCGCGCTGTATTTACGTTGGTATATGTTATCTGCATATATTATGTCACGGAATTATAGACATTTCAGACAACATTATTTTATTTTGTTGCCACAAGATAAAACTTATCTCCGTATATAGTTAGCAGGTAAAATGATCATTTCTCGATTATAATTACAGAACTCACTAGGGCACAGATCAGGCAACTTTAGGTAATCATTTTTTCACTTTAGGCAACAATAATTCGTTTATAATTAATGGAAAACTATTGAACGTATAGTTAGCAGACATTAGTTAATGTTTAAAGTTCTGAATGTTGCATTCGTTAGAGCATAGTTTGGGCAAGATTAGGCAATTGTTTTAGATTTTATGAAGCAATAATTAGCGACAAATAATAGGAATTATAAATCATGTCCCTAGCAGAAAATAACGTTTAGAGTCGCTGTAATCATGTAAACTATAATCAAGAAATGATCATTTTACTTGATAAACCAAAGATAAAAAATAAAAGAGAAAATAATGACAAGTGAATACCATAACAATACCTCCGATTGTTACTGACTATTGCTGTTTTACATTTTAAGGCAGTCGTCAAAAAATAAATAAACGAATGAACAGAATTATTGTTCTTTACTCTTAGTTTAAACTTAAATTCCAAGATTTCGACTTAATTCCTTGCAAATAATCAATCTTGGAGTCATGGATACTATTTTTATTTCCTTTTTTTAATTAAATTTATAGAAACAATACTTACATGAAGTCAAATTATTTTTATCATATGATCGATTTATCGTATTTCAAGAACTGTTTCATAGTCTGTGGTTGCTTGTTATGCACAGCGAACTTTACTACTTAGACCACGAAGAATGGATATACAGGAGTGCGAACGTAATGTTAAAAAAATGGCATCAATTTAGGTAGTAGATAATTATTTTGCCGCTAGAGTGCGCTAGGATCGAAATTGTAATTTACGCGGGAAGGCTTGTTGCTATTGACAGCTCTGAATTTTGAAAATTGAGTTTATAGTTCATTTTTAACCTTTCTATTGGCTGTGCCCAGTCATAGGTGTGCGATTATTGGTTCGTAATTATTAAAATAGTAAAATAATGTAATTTATAATTTTCGTCTCTCTAAAATAATTATGAGAAAAAAAGTGAGACAAAAACATCCCGCCAGGCCACCATTTTAAAGATATTTGACATGTAGTTAACATGATAATATGTCATAAGATTTTTTCAATTATTTATATATTTTTTTTCTTTAAACTTTGTAGTAAATTGTTATTAATAACTTTGATTCATCACCAACATAAAATACTGTTGGAGATTAAATTAAAGGTTAAACTTTTAGTTTAATAACAGGTACGTAATTTTTAAATTATTAAATAAATATTAAAAATATAATGTAATGTTATATACATTTTAAGATTAAGTATATTTGTTTAAAACTTTTGATGTGAAACATCTATAGCCGCACGTAAAACCGATTTCTGGCGTGGCGACGCATGCCGTGGCGACGCGTCGCCACGCTATACGATGGTATATATATACAGTCTATATGCAGTAGTGTGTGCGGTGTGGCGACGCGTCGCGTTCGATCGACGTCGTCGATCGAAGTCACTGATTAAACGAATTAAGTAGTCACGATTTGAAATAAATTCGTAAATTTTTGTATTTAATGAAAATAAATGTTTATTCAATGAATAGTCATCGTTATTTGGAAAAAAATCGTAATATTTTATTTTATCATTATGACATATTTAGTTCCTACCACAATATGTTCTTTTCTGCATATTACTTTTACAAAATAATGTCGATGTTTCACATCTGCCAGGCGTCCCGTGACGGCTCACATGTTTTTTTTTTATTTTATATTATATATTATATTAAGTTATTTTAATTAAATATTTGATAAAGTATGATAATAGTAGTCGGTGAATAATTTTTTTTTTTTCAAAATTACAATATTTAGAATAATAAAATTTATTGTTTTTTTCATATATTTTTCAGCTATAAAATATCATAAGAAGCCTCGCAGACAATTCACATAATTAGCATAGCATCAATTATCATGCTCTATCTTTTATAGAGAAGAAATATTAATACTTCTGTCCAAGAAATCAGATGATTCAGAGAATTCTAGATAAAATTACTATTAATACAAAAATAAAAAACAATGTATTTTAATAAAATTTCTGAATTCGTTTTGTTTTATTTCATCTTCCAAAATATTAATATTTAATACATAAAATTATATTTATTAAATATGCAACTAAAATAAAACTGTTCTAGAGAACGACTACCTATATTTAATTACACATATTACAATAAGTAATATAATAATGGTACCGATAGTACCTCACGAATACTCGCGCACCCAGTGGCAAAAAAGAGAACTATGATCTTTGTTTATTTTTGTGTACATAAGTACCGTGAAATTCGTATAGAACTATGTCTGCCGTTCGCACTCCTGTATATCCATTCTTCGTGACTTAGACAAAGTATCTTAGAATACTTTGTCTAAGCTTAACTACCCGTCAACAAAGTACCATAAAGTACGACATTACTGAAATACATTATTCCGGAAAATAAAACAATAATTTATAGACGTGAGCTGTCAAAAAGATAATAAACGGTTGGACAAGGTATAAGAATAGCCAGAATTATATTTAAAATATACATTATATTATAAAAATTATAAACAATCTCCTCTATGTTTCCTCCTCTAATTTTGTGTCAAAATGACACCACAAAAAGCCATACAATGAAGAATTTAATTGAATAAGAATAAACTACGTATTACGTTTACGTTTATTTGAAGAATAATAATCATCATAGCCTATAACTGCATTTATTATGTCATCTTTGACCTAAAGGTTGTAGATACCAGGTCATAAAATCCAAAAAAAAAAAAAAAATTATGTCATCTGTATTACTAAACATGATTTTACAAATATTGACAGTGACAATTTAACAATATTGCTTTGCATTATTCAGGAAATTACGAATTCCAGTTTATATTTTTAAAACATATCGAGGCTATTCATTAGTTTCCTTCACAATTGAGTAAAGTTTCAATATAAATATTCAAAAATGGTAAGGATTACAAAATATATTTCAGTTTTTGTTATTTTACTATAACGGATATTAAAGCCGGTCTAAGTATCAACTACAATAAGAAAACTAATATATTTTGTTACTATAAGTAAAGTTAGACATAAATAAAGCAGATCAATATTACAATTTTAGGTTAATATTTACTTCCATATTTAAATTTCAAAACTATCTATATATATATATATATATATATTTTTTTTTTTTAAACTAGTAATGTATAATGTTAATTTCAGAGTTTTGGGCTACCATCTCTTAAAGTAAAACCAGAAAATGCTGGTAATGTCAGAGTCCAAGAAGGTCCATTTGGAATTCCTAACCCAATGGTTGCCGGTATTGGGTCAACAAAGAATAAGTTGAGTATGTCTCATCCACTGCAAGCATCAGAAAAAAATGTAAGTGTTTAAATTCACGGTTGAAATTTAGAATCGTTTGGCACGAATTTAAGGACGAGAGGGGTTGCGGGGGGAGGGGGGGTGTCCCCTAACCTTCCCCATACCACTCGCAATACAAGGTAATGCACCATTCCTGAAAAAAATGAAAAAGAAATCGCATGACCTAACATCACATTTAGATAGTTTATCGGCATAATTTCGTTCTGTGACATCTTCGGTGTTGCGGAAACCCTTTGTTCTTGCATTAGAAAACACTAGACACTTGCACTTGGAACAACAAACACCATCGTTGATATTTTTCTAATTTGTGAGAAGTGAAAAGCTGTTATTGTTACGATATTCTGTTGTCATTTACTTTATAGTCTTTGGTTTATCAAATATCAGAATGTGTTCATTACAACCATAGATAATACAATAATATAATATAATGCTAAAATAAAAACTAATTTCACAGCAATGCAATTTTATTTATTTGTATTCACCATTCCTGAAAAAAAAGAAAGAAAAAGAAATCCTATAGACCTAACCTCAAAATTGACCGTTTATCGGCATAATTTAGTTCCGTGACGTCTCCGGCGCTTCGGAAGGTGCAGCCCCTTCGCCCTTGGGTAACAAAATGCAGACACCCAATGTCTGCGTTTTGTTACGGTGGGCGGGGGCTGCCCTCCCTCCGCGCCTCCGGCTCTTAAAGAACACTCTAGGGGTGGGGCAAACAAGACTACGTGGAGTCAGGGTAAGCTGATTCCATTCTGTGACTATTTTGAGGCAGAAGTCAATGTCTGTTAAGCGAGATTACTTTTTCTGGGTAATTATACAAATAAAACAAAATGTATATTAATTGCTTATAAACATAATTTACAGTATCTAATAATTTTTATATATTTATATCATTCTCTAAGGTATATTGTATTATCTATGGTTGTAATGAACGCATTCTGATATTTGATAAACCAAAGACTATAGAGTAAATGACAACTGAATATCATAACAATAACAGGTTTTCACTTTTCTCACAAATTAGAAAAATAATAAATATTAACAATGGTGTTTGTTGTTCCAAGTGCAAGTGTCTAGTGTTTTCTAACGCAAGAACGAAGGGTTTCCGCAGCACCGGAGATGTCACAGAACGAAATTATGCCGATAAACTATCTAAATGTGATGTTAGGTCATGCGATTTCTTTTTCATTTTTTTCAAGAATGGTGCATTACCTTGTATTGCGAGTAGCATGGGAGAGTAAGGGAGACCGCCCCCTACCCCCTACCAAAGTTTCACGACCAAATTCGTGCCAAACGATTCTAAATCCAACCCAAATTCACTATTTAATAAAGGCATTCAACAAAAGTATGATGCTTTAATATTGATTAAAATATTTTATGAAATATTAAATTAAAATATTTATATCATAATTAAGCTTTTTTTACTTTCAGTATCACCTAAATGAAGAAAAAATGAATATGGCTATGCTTCGTAACATTCAAGGTCTTCATGCTCCTATGAAGCTTTCCATGGAGAGAAAGTTTGCTAGCAAAGTAATACAGATTACTATTTTACTTTATTTAAAGACTTATCATATACTTATCTTAAGTTTTCCTGTAATAAATTTACATATTATAAATCATATTTACTAATATTATAAATGCGAAAGTAAGTTTGTTATGCTTTCACGCAAAAAGTACTTAACCGATCATCAAGAAACTTAGTACACATATTATTGGAGGTATTAGAAGTAACATAATTATGATACTTTTTTTTTTGTTGCGATAACCAACATCTACATGGGCAAATCCGTAGGTAGAAGGTAGTAAAAAACATAAATAAATACATATTACACCCAGACTCGGTGCCAGAATCAAAATCTGGAGCAGAAATCAGGGTATTAATTATAACAAATATTGTATGTTACACAAATGTTTTAAGAAGAGTATCTCTATGTTGAACTACATGACATATACCTATGTATTTACTAAACATGATCAAATGACATTATCATAATTATGGTAATTTATTATTAAACTTTGTTTGATGATTTAATTTACATAATATATTCATCTACTCAAATATAGTTAAGAAAAATAATTACCCCTATACACCAATCAGATCAAAAGATATATTTTGATAATAATTTAAAAATAAATAAATTTAAAAAACAATTCCACAATTTTAAATATCAAGTGGCTCAAACAGTTTATAAGTAGAAGTAGTTAGAAGTAGATATCTTAGTAATAAACCCATATTTTTAAGTGCTTTAAATATGTAATATATTATGTATCTTTTTTTAAGGTAAGAAAACAGGCAGAGAATGTACAAACATGTACATAAAATATGCAAATACATAAAAAATTAATAATTTAATATATTTTTTAGGTTGGTCGTCTGCCGTTCATGCCCAGTTCCAACTTACAACATGATGTTTTTACGGGAAGATATCTAGACATAGGCTTTGAAGACATTCTCAACACCTCAGAATTTTGTGAAGTTAGTGGACAACCTCATGCTGTGGTTGAAAGATCTTTAGGCATACTTTAAACGCCACAGTGATAGTTTTCAATCAGAATTCTTATACATTTAAGCCTTTAAATAAAATTAATAAAAAATATAAAATTTATTTATTTTCTTCCTAATTTTTAACAATATCAAGTATTCGGAGTTGACATATTTTCTTCACTTCATTTATACCAATATTAATTTCCTCTTCTAGGCTATTATTATATCGTTTGTTTAATCCTTCGATAATTGATTGCACCTTATTTTCCCTTGCACATATTATAAAAGGAAAACCAAATTTTTCTTTATATCTGCAACAAATGTGGAGATGATAATTTAAATTTAAGATAAATTTAATAATAGGGTACAAATTATTTAAAATATATTAAAAGAAAAGAAGTTTTTGTATTAATGGGAAATCAAAAAATGGTTCCCTTCATATACTGTAAATACATACATTACCGATTCTTGGCTATATAGTAATCATTTGTTAATCATCCAGCTATTAATGTTATACTGGGTATGATACTGGGTAACGACATTTTGTGACTATTTAATTTTATTTCTGCATACGAGTAATATGTAAAGAATGCCATCTAGTTAAAATATGTCCATACAATAATAAAACCAATCAGCGCCATCTGTTTTATATTACTATTACTTGTTAATAGTCGTTTTCAGAAATAACGTTCTTTAAAGCTACACAAACTTAGCACCCCATCGAAGGATTTTTAAGTCAAAATGACCTTCATCGATAGGTCTACGTTAGGTCTGTATAGGTCCACCAAAATTTTTGTTAGATCGCCTATTTTTTTTTTAAATAAATATTTTTAATAAATAGTTCAATTTTTTCAAAAAAAAAAAAAAACTAATAACCTATTAATAATGGTCTTTTTTTTGAGGTTGTTAGGTTTTTAGACATTATAGCGAGAGAACAAACGTGTTTTATAAAAGAACAAACATTAATAAGTATTTAAAATCTACTAATAACAATAATAAATTAAAATTGGAATGGAGGAGAAAAACTTGAAGGCACATATTTAATTATTTTTATATAATAAATAAACGATTAACGAACAAACAATTATTTACAACGAAAATTTTAAAAATAAAAATATAAAAGTTATGGGGGGCTAACTTCAGTGACACTTAATAAAATTATTTAATGGTAGTTTTTGCTTACGACATCTGTCGGTGAATATCATAACAAATATATAACGTTTGAAAACATAGATGTCGCTAAAGGAAAAATGCTTCATAGAATTTTTAGATATTTTCGATTAAAACTATATTTCCGTGAATGTTAGGCAAATACACTATTAAGTCTTCCAATAAATACACTAAAATTTAGAAATTAAATAAAAAACGAAATTTAATTTGTTACTGTTTAAAAATTGTGGTTTAAAAACATTATTCTGCGGTTAATTTCAACTTTCGTGATTTTCAAAAATTCATTTAATTTATATTTGCTTACCTTTTGTTACGAGAATCTATAACAGATTTCTGTTCAGGAGTTAGATCATTAAGTCCTGCACTACGTTGTTCACAGGCAGATTCAGGTGTTAGCTTTCCTTGCGCTGCTAATCGGCCCGCCAAATCAGGATGAGACTTAAGAACTTTTATTTTTTCTGAAAAAAGAAACAAAGAGTGTAAAAGTGTACGCATATACCTATCTAACTTAACGACACATAATTTTGTATGTACGTATAACATCGTTCACCGTTTCTATTTATAACAAGTACCTACCTAATACGATAGTTACCTAAGCATTTCTATTTCAAAAATAATAGCATTATTATAATTAAACCAGAAATTATATTAATTAGTAATACAGTGTAGGTATGTATAATAGGTACCTTTCAAAAATAAATTTAATTATATATTATGATTTTTTCTTACAATGATAAAAATTGGACAATAAAATTAATAATTCAATGTACCTAAGTAGTAGTAGTTTCAATGAAATGGCATTTAATTATTTGATAACGAAAAAGAACATTTTTAATCGTTTGATAAATATTCCTTCGTTCTAAGAATAGTAGATAACTATTCTATTAATATCAACATCATACAATAATTGTATTAAAAAGAGATTAAATGAATTAAAGTCAAGAAATGTTTATGACGTATAAGCCTTGTATTTAAGACTTCCTGCTTTGGCAAAAATATATACTTAGTACAATTTTTTTTTGTTAGAAACCTCAGCAATATAGTTTAGAGTATATATCTAAAGTTGAGGTCCGTAGTATTAAATAAAAGTATGTTTGGCTAAGGTGACGCTACGGATGATTACCTGCACCTTAGAATACTTTTTCTCGCTTTGAAAAAATATACTTTCTATTAAACATTCATTACATATATAGCGAAGGCCTAATTTGTAGAGATGCCACGAATACTTGTTACAGCGAATAGTCGAATACCGATTAATCGCCATTCTCTATGGCGAATAGTCGAATAACTCGCCATTATTATTCGCCATAAAAAGGGAATATAAAAAAATAATTTATTTGTTATCAAATAATAATATCACGCTTGTAGTAGTCTTGATCTTACTAATCATCTATTTGTTACTGTAATCTAAAGTTTTTCTAAGGTAAAGAAAACAGTGAAGTTAAAGAAATCAGTCTTATATTATACTGATTTTACATTTTAAAATGCTGGCAAGCATTTTCTTATACTTATAACTTAGAAAAGAAAAGAGTTATTTAAGGATGAAGAAAACAGTGCAAAATGTACTTTGTGTGTTATAAAAATAAGTAGAGCAGTAAAAAAAGCAGGAACAACAGCCTTGCAGAATCATTTGAATTTCAAACACCCAGGTTATTATTTCTTTATTTACTTATACAGTTTTACCATTCATTTAAGAAGTATTGTGAATTGGATCCAGAAATGGTGTCCAAAAGATCTCGTTTAGACAATGAAAGTGGGAATGTCGATTTAGTAACTCATAAACTATTTTGGCCATGTTTTAAAGATTCTACAACAGAGCAGCCTTCTGAAGAGCAACCCAAGAATGCCACTGCTGAAGAAATCGCCCACTACATCGCGTTAGCAAAGGCTGACAGAAGTATAAACCCATGTGAATGGTGGGGCTTTGAGTTCCAATAAGAAATAATTCTCCATTTTAAGTAAGCTTGCTAAACACTTAATCACACCAGCAAGCTCTGTTTATTCAGAAAGACTATTTTCTGAGGCAGGTTCGATATATGAAGAAAAGCGCAACCGATTTGATCCCAATCGTGCAGAAAAAAAAATTTTTTGCACCACAATCTGCCCCTTTTGGACTTTAAATATTAATTAAAAAGCCTAACTAATTAACTTCAACATAGCATTTTGACTCTTACTGATTTTTGGCTCTTTTATATTAAAGATAATATTTAATACTGTGTTTTGTTTTTTTATAAATATTTGAGTTTGATTATTTTTAAGTCTATAGTTTTTTTTTGGTTCATTAAAAGTTTGTTTTAGACAACTATTCGCCGAATATCGAATAATACCTACTGGTTATTATTCGGTATTCGACGAATAATAAAAACATGTCGAGTAATGCCGAATACCGAATAACAGCGAGTATTCGCAGCAACTCTACTAATTTGCCTTAGATATTATAACAATAATAATTAAATATAGACAAAAAATTATCCTATATCATATAGGCAAAGAAAGAGTAGGTATCTACGTAAGTACGATTAGGTAAACAATCATTTTCTCAAGCACATTGCAATCGTTAAGGGACTAATACTTTAAATTAATTTCATCACATGGGTGACAATAAATAATAACGAAAACTGTAAACATCGATCTTTAAACAATAGTACGATATACAAATATTTACTTACCTTCAAAAGTGACTTCGTCCAAATATTTGTAGAACGCAGCACATAGGTCAGTTACGTCTTTAAAGGGACGCATATTCTTTACGCAAGCCGCCGCCTCGCTGCTCAGCTCTATCACATTCCCAAACACCCACTCGAATCTCTCATCCTTCATAGAATTAACTTCAGAAATGTTAATCATATTTTCCATGTTGTAGAGACTGTAACCAATTGAAAAATAAAAACAAAACTTAGGCCAATGTCTTTCTTATCAACTTAAAATGCTATCGGGCAAGGTCATTAGTTCAAATAACAACGATTTACACTCGTTACAGACCGTTTAGAAACGAAACGTCAATTCATAAATAAGTATATGTTACATATTATTTTTCATATTTATTAATTAAAAAAACCTGAAATATACTTAGGTACTTCATTTTAAATACCTAATGAGCTTATTTCGGTCTTTTGACTTTAATAAATACCTACTTTTTACTATAAAACACTAACGTTATATTTTAAACGTAGAATTGTCTATATATTGTTATTTTTTTAAATTAATTTTATTTAGTGAAAGAGTCAAAGGAAGTAGGGAAATATAATGAAAAAAAAAATGTTTGACTCGTGGCGTATTTCGGCTATTTATCGTTACAACAAGCACTAGTTCAAAAACTTCAATTAAATTTAAACTTGTCAGTAGTATCGACATTGAATTGATTTCACCGATCAGTGTCTATCACTATTGTGGCACTATTGGAATCCATTAATCCGAATATATGAATGAATGATGCAGTTTAATCCAACTTTATAGTTATTCGTTAAGAGCCTATAAAGTAGGTACATAATATGGTTTAAAAATATAGACTGAAACATTTTTTTTTTAAATTACGGTGAAAAAATACTTTAATACAGTCTTGCTTGAATGCGTTTTAGTCGGAAGCCTGGAACAGAAGCGTGGTGGTTTTCTACTTTAAAAAGAGCGATAACACTTTTCATCACTCATCACACACAGGCACATTTCACTTTTGAGTCACGTTTATAAGCTGTTCTCTGCGATTATTACGAATCGTTTGACGGGCAAAAAGACTATAGTAGTTACCATAGACTACATATATACGCTGCAGCACATTATACAAAAGACCGAGGAGTATAATTGTGCTTGGCGTTTGTGAACTATGAGAAAGCCTTCGATTCGATTGAAATTTAGGCGGTGCTGCAGTCACTCCAGCGGTGCCATATTGACTACCGGTATATCGAAGTGTTGTAGTGTTTGTACAATAATGCTAGTATGTCGGTTCGAGCACAGGAGTACAGCACGAAAGAGTTTCCAATCCAGCGAGGTAATAGAGACCTGAGAGTACCTAGAGAACAGCTTATAAACGTGGCTTAGAAGCGAAATGGGTCTATAGTTCTTCAACAAGATTTTATAGCTCTTTTTGAAGAAAAACACAACCACGCCCACTTTCAGAAGCTCTGACGTAATACCGTCCTCGGCCGGTGCCTTATAGTTTTTTAAGCTGTCCCAGAACTATACTAATTTCGTGCAAGCTGATGTCTGGGATATCTTCGGAATAATGGGTAAGCTCGGCTCTTGGATCTTCAGCCAAGCTACGAACAGGTTAGTTGACCGAGGTATACAACTGTCCATGAAACTTCTCGAACTCCCTCAATATCTCGGCTCTAGTCGACGCTGTACCTCCATCCTCTGTTTTCAGCTTCGAAAACCTTCTTTTACCAACAGACGAATCCCTTATGAACACTTTGGAGCCCTGATGCCGCTCTATCTATCGTACCTTTAATATGTTTTGTATTAAAGAGACGTATATCGTGTCTCATTTGACATTTCCATATCCTTCTGTTGATCCGCCTATATATGTACTTCAGCGTCACCAGAGAACTGTAGGTTTAATGAGCGTCGTTCTTCCATGAGACTTTGAGTTTGGTCAGAGAGTTTTCGGGGCGACTTTTACAGCTGGGTCTATAAAATCGGCTCCTGACTGTATAGACAGTGTTCACTAACCAACACCATCACATAAATTCGATCTAACAATAAAGCAATTACTATAGTTGCGTATTGTTGTACCTAAGATACATAAACCAAGACTTTCTCCTTCTTTCTCTTTCCTAGTATTATTCATCCCTTTAAACGAGTACCTATGTAAACAAGTGATGCATTTCTCACCAACGAACTTATCTCATATTCATTAACAAATGACATTGAGATTCATTAGATTAATAACTATTCCGATATATGACGTTTGAAAGTGCATTCGGGAGCTAATCAGTCTTATTTGAAAATTTCTTGAATTTCTCTTTTCTTTCTATTTGAAAAGTCTTATTTGAATCTTATTTGAAAACACAAAAAGTGTTCTGAATCTGAAAAAATAAAAATCTGACTATTATTAATATCATAGCCTAAACATAAGATCAATAAACATCTCATCATAACATTTAATTAAAACATATTCAGCAAATTTTAAGAACTGACATGCCAGATCATTAAGTCTAAGTTCCAGCCATCACATCTTCACCACCAGTCTTGGTTTGCGATCTTTATTTTGTAGTTTTTTGTTCGTTTTTTTTTTTTTTCTTTTTTTTGTTGTTTTTAACTGTTAACTACTCTGACAAATAACTTGAATTGAAACTTAACTAACTAATATTGAAACTTCACAAGGCTTAAGGCAAATACGCGTGATTTGTTTAGTATTTTATGAATGTTCATATGAATCTTTTTAATTTTAACCGTTTAATGGAACGATATATGTATCTCTATGTATAATCTTAAACATAAATTTCCCTCTATTCCGCTATTCTAAATCACCTAGTAAAGAGAAACAAAAGCGACATTTATGTGTCAGTTGTGTCGCGGGATATGCGGAGGGATAAATCAAGTTAACGTGAGATGTCGCTAACGGCGCCTCGGGGACTCGCGACAAATGGCCACGGGGGATGAGCGCGACCGCGATATGAATGTAAAACCAATTTGAGAGCCAGAAATTTAATGCACTCGTTTTATTCGAAACAAACGTTATTTAGCGTAAAAATATTTTTGTTATTCACGAATCACGATGATCAAAGTTTAAAAGGGAACACCATGACATAACTAAACCATTAAAATAAGTATTTTAATTAAGAAATAGAAATAAAATTATAGTTCTCATTCAATCTCAATTTATTCAAAATTAAATTTTCTTGAAATAAAGCGAAACGACTTTATATTTGGTTACAAAATTACTTAAGTTGAAGATATATAAAACTGAATACCCTTATAATGTGTATGAATTGCAAAACCCTCGCGTCTATGATTATCTGTTTGAAATTAAACAATCAATTAAATTAAGTAGTTTTGATATTGATATAATAAATAACCAAGATATCCCTATGTATATTCCAAGTTATTGATTAACAGTGCAAGGCAATTAATTAAAAAAGAGATTTATGAGGTACTAGTACCTAATTCTGCATTATATACAATTACAATGATTAACAGGACTAATTATTATATCAATTAATTCGAATAGACAGAAATCCAGATTACTGAATGTATTAAAAAAATACGATTAGATACTTCAATATGAAAACAAATGCAATGTAGTTATATTTAAGTTCGTATTTTTTTATAAGCGTAAAACAAAACTATTACAGCGTTACTAATAAAAAACCTAACAGAAGTCTAGCAGGACATTGGTGTACTAACATTTTATAATTACAATAGTAATGTCATGATCAGATGTATTCTCACTGTTCATAATTCGAATAAACGCCATTCCGTACTGAGGTTCGAATAAGCCAGTCTATACTTTTAGTTACTAGGTACCTACTTTACGTATGTAGGTACGCTAGGTACAGTCAATAGCTTTCCAGTTGATGACAGGATTTATTCAGCCATAATAGTGCCATATACATGCCTGTATGGGTGTCTTGTGTTTTCATAACTCTACTACATAAGTGACATAATATATAGGAACAATCACGAAGCAATTTTGTAATTGCTTCCTGGGAATAATAAATAAAAAATTCACGAAAATGAAAAATTTAGCAGCAACAAAAACCTCTCATTAATTTTGTGATAAAATGTTTTATTTAATTTGTTTCCTGTATAATTTATTTGGTAAAAATCATAATACACATGTGGATTAGTGAAACTACTCATCATATCATCATCATCATAAGCCATTAGATGTCCACTGCTGAAATTAGGCCTCCCCTATCGACCTTCAAAGCGACCGGTTCGAGGCAGCCTCCATCCAACGACTTCCAGCGACTCTCCTTAAGTTGTCTGTCCATCTCGTGGACGCCGTTCGACGCTCCGCTTGCCGTCACGTAGTCTCCACTCGAGAACCTTTCTGTTCCATTGGCCGTCAGTTCTACGAACGATGTGCCCCGGCCCCCGCCCACTGCCACTTAAACTTACTTTAAACTACTAGTACCTATGTAATCTATAATATAAAAATAAGTCGGGTTTTCCTTCCTGAGTTCGAACGTCAACTAGGACAAAATTTTAAACGTTTCTAAGTGCTTCACACTCAGTGGCCCCTAATATGATATGAATCCTGTGTCGGGGGTCCGGAAACACATTTTTCAAGTTCAGGGATCGAAACCGCGACCTCATCGAGCCTCAGCCGTCATTCATGGCTTTTTTTTTGTGTTGCAGGGGAATTCTTTTACGGATGATATCCAGGACGCCCAGGTAGGCAGTCCTAGACCTATGTCGGACTCGGCACTTTGGAGTGCAATACTGTACTAAGCCTCTGCCTTCAGTCGCTTTAACTGGCAGGCAACAGGATCCCTCCAACGTTAAGCTGGCCTCGGCGAAAAGGCCAGACTTCTCCTCCATGGGGACTGTCCGGCTCACGTCTGAACAGTCCTGACGACGCCGACGATGTCTAGCAGGACCGGGTTCCCATCCCGGCCCGACAAGGACACAGGGCCGTTACTAGAGGCGCATTAAGTAGCACCTCCTACGCACCTCCATTCGTCGCCTGCGGATGGAAGCCACGACGGCGGCCTCCTCTCTCACCCGCTCATCGGCTTCCTTCTGAGACATTACTGTCTCGCAGAAGGAGACCATTGCCGTCCAGGACTCGTCTTCGACGAGCATCGCGGTGACGATGCTTGGGAGCGACAAGTTCCCTCCGAGGACCGACGTCAGACCTTGACACAGCGCCGCCCATCTCGGGCTCACCACAAGGGTGTGCTGGGCAGAGTCCACCGCCACGCCTCCCTGGGGGCCGTCCGACACAGGTTGTCACCAAAGTAACCGTGCCCGGTGAGAACCTGCGCCAGACGCAAGGTGAGAGGCTTGCGTTTTCGACGCATCCACCGCTCAAGGACCGGGCGTAGGGCAGCCGTTACGCGTGTGACATACGGCTGCGCCGCCTATATATCTCGGCAAGAACCTCCGCCACGAACTCCCACGGAGGGTTACCGGCTAGGGTAGTAGCTGCAGCCCACGATACCTTACGGTACCCCGGATCACCCTCACCGCGATGTTCCTCTGCGCAGAGCGCTACGCAACCCCATTCCTCGCAGTGAGGTGATCCGCCCAAACCGGGGCACCGTACGTCGCCATACTCCGGCAGACACCGGAGTACAGCTGCCTGCAGGCGGCGCTGGGTCCTCCGAGGTTCGGGAGGACTATTAATTTATTTTTTATTTTTTAGTTATGTTTAGCTTTGAAAATGTAAACAGCTCTACCCAGTTTAACCTAATGTAACTGTCTGTTGGATCTTCTATCTACGTAATGGGACTCTGTATTCACCTCCATTATATCTCAAAAACAAAACTGCTTTTTTTTAAACTTGCCTACCTACATGGGGATCTCTTCCTAACGATTACACTTTTATACCAATTCTAGAAAATTCCAACCGTACTTTCATCTTATTTTTTCTATCATACTTCCCTTTCACATTCTAGGTGGTGTTCCCATGTATTCTACAAGCTATTTTTTATTCATATAAGTTCATATCTAGATCATTACGTTTCTAGGACTCAATAGGAACAAAATAGACAAACTAAATAGATACAAAAAAGACATATCGTATTTAGGTACCTATTAGTTACTTATGCTATAACAAATTATACTAAATATAGGTACAATAATTGCTAACATAATCTTATATTACCTATTACGATTATTTACTAGGTACACATTAAATTAAAAAAAAATACTTGTAATGATATTGTGATAAAAGAAACATTAACTTTAGTACATAATTATTTATTTATATGTAAGTTTATGTATCAATATATGTATAGATATCTATTTATGTATGTATGTACACCTCTATGCCGCTTTGTTCTTTTTTATGTCCTTTTCTAAAGTTTTTTTGGAAAAGATCGCTCTTTTAGCGATAATACCGCCTTTTGTCCGTATTTTAAGTTTTCTTGAATATATTTTTTGTACGTAGTATGTTTTTTGGAATTTGAATAATGTATATTTGTGTTGTGTTATAAGAATAAACACTAAAAGGTAAGAATATTATTTGGTTAATTTTTTTAGACCTTAGTGACGTAATATCGCCAACAACTTCGACGACATCCAAATCATAATGAAGCATTACCTCAAGCTTAATGTAAAAAGTAAAAAAAAAAAAATACTACAAAGTGTGCCATTGCACATTTTAATAAGTAATTCAACATATTGAAACCGAAGCCTGAAGTACCTATCAGAATTATATCGAGAAGTTAATAGTCTAGAAAAACGAATATAAAGACATTTATTAATCTAAATAGTTGCAGTTTCTTAAACAGTTTTATAATTATCTTAACATATTAATCAATTGGTTTGATTGCATGAAACATCTGAGAGCTCGTATGTGTAATGCGGCCTTATCTAAACTAAGAGGCCTGAAGTTAAATACTTAAGTTAATACGTTTAAAAAATATATATTACGTAGTTTTCAATCTAATAATTGATAACTTTGTCTAAATCCACTTGTCTTATGGCCTAGTTGTCGCCTGTTCTAAAACGTCGATCTTAAGCAATACGTCGTGATTGTTAGGTAATACGGCTTAGCAACTTTTATTTTCAAGTTTTGTTTACAATTTATTAGTAGAAACGTCACGAGAGAAAATCTTAGATTTATAACTACGCCAAGCTATAAAAGTAGCAGTAATACAGTAGATAGGTACCTACATGTATTACCTACTTCTTCAGTAGATAGGTAGTTTAGTACCTAATAATTTTATATTAGGTAACATTATTCCAAATATTAAGTTGTATTGTTACTGGCCTAAAATTCTCAAAAACTAATAATAAATAAATAGAGAATATTACAATTTTATACCACCCAGGTTTTGAAAAACTAATGTAGATGTTTATCTACAGTTCTACACGATACCAATTAATTTAATTAGTGTTAATGCACACATAGGTACAGTAGATAACTAAAATCCAACAAAATTTTCCATTAGTAGTTGTTACAATAGTATTTATTTTTAAAATTTTCTGAGTGATGTATTTTAAGATATGATGTCAACAAGCATATATAAAAAATAATAAATTATTTTAAATAATAATTAAAACATGATATATTTTATTATTTTCGCGTAGGTATATTTGTAACATTTGCATTTTAAGCAGTATCGCCTGGTACGGAAAATGCCATTTTGTTTTTATGAACGATATTAAAAATAAAATAAATTAATAATTTAAGTGTTATTTTGAGAAAAAAAAATATTCATTTAAAAGTGACGTTTGTGTTATTTAAAATATCTCATTTTACTCTCCTTCAAAATTTAAGCGTAAAAAAATAATAGCGAAAAGGTTCGTAAGCTTAACATCTGTTTCAAGATAACACTAGATAAAAAAAGTCTATAAGAGACAGATCAAAGAGATTAATTCTCCGTTTTTATAATAAATAATTTTAATACAAAAAAAAAAATCATAAACAACAGAAGCATTCAAAGTATATATTTTTATTACTGCAATCACATTACTTAATTGAAGAGGCGCGTTACGACTTAATAATGACAACGCAACGAACATTTTATTAACAAAATTTACCAAACAAAACATCACGACAGTGACACTCTAGAGAAATCAAATGTGGAGTTTTAAAATGATATAGAAACCATAAACATAAAAGCAGCGAGCGCGCGACGCGTGTGATTGCTGTGAATTAATTAAAAGTGGTTTTCATTAGGTCTATATACGTCGGCGCGCCGTGCCGCCATGTTGGATGTGAGCGCGGTATACTTGCCGCCAGGGCGGGGCCTCGACCACAGATAACAAAGGCTCGAAGCTCGCTATATTCGCTCGCTAGACTCCCTGCACCGGCCACCGCCTCTACCTGCCTCTTATCCATCAATGTTTTTTACCTAATATATTCATCTGAGATATCGAAAGGCGTTGCACGTTTTGAGGTTTCTTTTAATGCATAATCTTTTTGGAATTTTACACGTTGATAATTCATTTCAACTTTTCTTAATTTTTTTTTTTAAAGAGAAGCTAAAATACCAAAACTCAATTGTTAGTCTCAATTGATGCATACCTTAAATTTTGATTGTACGAAAGATTTATTGTAAAAATAAGTTGAAACTATCTTACTACTTAAATTTTATTTGACAATATTAGCTACGCAAAGTTAGCACCCCATCGAAAGATTTTTGAAATAAAAATTACCTTAATCGATAGGTCTACGTAAGGTCTGTATAGGTCCACCAAAATTTTTGTTAGGTCGCCTACTTTTTTTAATAAATATTTTTAATAAATAGTTCTATTTTTTCAAAAAAAAAAAAAAAAAGACCTAACAACCTATCAATAATAGATTATTAGGTCTTTTTTTAGGTTGTTAGGTATTTTTTTTTTTTTTTTTTGAAAAAATAGAACTATTTATTAAAAATATTTATTAAAAAAAGTAGGCGACCTAACAAAAATTTTGGTGGACCTATACAGACCTTACGTAGACCTATCGATTAAGGTAATTTTTATTTCAAAAATCTTTCGATGGGGTGCTAACTTTGTGTAGCTGACAATATTAAGCATTTAACTCTTCTTCCGTACTAGTGTAGTGAAGCGAGTAGTCGCTTCAACGCAGCGCGCCGACGGTCGCGGGTTCGATTTCCGGTCGAAACAGATATTTGTATTTATACAAATATTTCTTTCCGGTCTGGTGTGTGTCCTTGTAGGTCTCTCTACCGTACATCGAAGAGAATGTAAAGCCGTCGGTCTCGGTTGTTATCATAGACACCGATAACGATCGTTATCCATTGTAGGGAAATAAGCCGCCAACCCGCAGTGGATCAGCGTAGTGGATTAAGCTCCAACCCTTTTTCTATAATTATGGAGAAGGTGCCTTCACTCAGCAGTGGGTTATTTACAGGCTGATACAGTAGGTACAGTAACTCTTCTTATGAAATAAATATTTTTTATTTTTCGTATTCGTCCTACGTTTGCCGTTCATTGAAATTTCAATGAAACTAAATACTTACAAATAGACAGTTTTTACAAGACTAAACGCTAGCTTATTCTCTATAAAAAAAAATTCTGATTAAAAGTAGGTAAGTAAATAAATTTTCAACATAAGCAAGACTTCAAAATATACTTTATAGTTGTAGAGTCATGTTCGCGTGAAATGGTGGCAAGATTGTTGAAACAATTTCCCCGTTGAATAAAAATTCCGAAAGTTGTGGCAAAAATGAAGCCTTCCTAAAATAAGGAAAGGTGGTCTCCAAATTTTAGGTAGGTACTCATAATTACTTAAATAATTGGCACCTAATAACCTTTTATAAACTCTACATTATTTTTTTCAATCATTTAATTTCTATTATTTTGTGCGTGCTAAGAGATGTCTAAGTATCTAATTAAGGCTAAGTATTTACATAGTTTTAAATTAAATACCTAACTATGTTAAAGTAAGACTTAAACCTTAAGTAAGTTATTAACCTTTACGAACAGAACCTCTTAGTTTATAGCAACGTACGTTCTAATACTAATAAATCTGGTTCTTATAATCTCAACATGTATTCTTAAATATGCTTGAATTGTAAAAAAAAAATATCTTGAATATTTTGGACAATAAAACTGAGCTGAGTGACATTTGGAATCAGTTATCTCTTTATATAGATGTAGAGTTATAAAATCCTTCTAACACGTGATGCTGAGTGATTTACTACACATTCGGGACATGATATATCTCAAGTTTACTTTAGACAATCCGAGCGAACGATACACAATACATTGAATAATTTATTTACACACGTAAACTTAGAACCCTTTATCTCTTTGTTGGGTTTAAGGTTAGATAAAATAGATAATGTGTTTCTTTATGGGCGAAACCGTAAAACGTAATGGTCGCGTTACGGCACCATGGGGTCGGATTCATGTGTACCTTAGGGGTAATCTTTGGTATGATTAAATGAAAATCGTTGCTAATTTTGATGCTTGACTCTCTAACTTTGGGTATTAAATGACGGTTTATTTAATATCAATCCCTCATTACTTTTTTTACTATTATGTTATTTATAGTTTATAGTGTGATTACTTTCATACCTACCAATATTACTACTTAAATTAGGTACCTATATCTTTAATTAATATAAAAACAAGAAAATAATTCTTAAAGAAATTTACGTAGAACCTTAATTTTAGATTTTCTGATATAGAACCGAACTTACTTTTTATAAATATTAGCCACGCGTGTCTTTAAAAAATACTTTTAATAATTAATAAAATTTAACGCATCATAAAAGTCGCCATCGTGTCGCGTCGCATTGCCACGTTATGACTTTACATTCATCTCTACCTATATAAAATCGAACTTTAATTAACGTTTTTAATGATTAATCTTTTTTATTATAATAAATTAAATTTTAATAAAAAATTATAGATATATTTCCATGATCCTGACTACAAATATTGCTATAGGTACACAAATATATGTTATTGTTATACACAATATTAAATTAATATAGGTACAGGTAGATATATGTAGATATATTTATTATAGGATCTCGCAAAAAGAAAGAAAATGTGAACATGAGTGAAAGCTGTTAAAATTTGTAGGATACGTATCAGAAGCAATTTCAAAACAAAAAAAGTGTTAAAAATATAAAGCTGTAGGCAGGTCATGCAGTACGTTCGTAGGACGCAACATTTGATTTATACGCGATGGCGTGACGCGGCGGCGGCGGCGCGGCGCGGGCGCGGCAGGTACGCGGCGGGGCCACGTTTATAGCGGAACTTTAATTTACGACCGCTCTAAATTACGTAGATTTACTGCGCGCCTTTATTGGCCCGCTACGTACGTCTCCCCACTCTCCGCCCTTCGTCCCCCACTTTCAGTCTTTCCCTCCTTTTGTTTGGGAAAATATATCGAAAAATGCATCGCTATTAAACCGCATTAAGGTTTTATGAAAGAGATAGAGGTTATTTTTAACGAATTTATTCGTATTTCGTATACACAGCGCAACTAAAAAAGTCGGTGGAACATTTTACACAAATTTTACTTATTTTTCTTTTTCAATAACAACTAGTATTGGTAGTAGAAACTCGTGTTTAAATAATCTAATTGTTTAAATTATAAATTTATTTTTTTAAGAGTTGTTACAAGAACCTTATAAAATAGTAACTATTTTCCCTTAATACTTCCTTCCTATTTTCACGGTTGACGATGCGGTTAATAAAACCATCTATCATTTCTACTATAACACAAAAAAAAAAAAATAGTTTTGGTACTTGAACTGTGGTGAAAATTTATGTTATGATTTTTTATATTATTTGAAAGCTTAAGGGTCTATTTATGTCTGATAGCGTTGTCTGAAACAATAAAATCTTCTAAAATTATTTATTTTTAAATTTGATATCTCTTTTAATGTTTATTAATTTTATTGTTCATTTTTATTTAAATTATAATTAGTTTTAATACAACCTGACAGCATTTTGTTAATGTCGGTTACCCATTGTAGTAAACACAGTCACCTAATCAGTTTTTCTCTACAAGGCCCAGTAAGTAAAAAAGAATCTGGAGGCACGGCAGTGCCTCCGCCAAGTCGAGCAAAAAAAAAGTGGCACGGCCGTACTATCTTTTCTCGAAGCAACTCAGGCCATTTTCGACCCCCTATAACTTCGTTGTGGATAAAACTAGAAGTCTGAATTTTCAATACCCAAGCAGGCATTGTATAAACACGGTATATTTCAAATTTCATTCAATTTGAACCAGTAGTTTAAGAATTATAATTAGTCAAAGTTTCGAATTTTGTCACTCACTGACTGACCGATCATCAAAACTCTAAGGCACTTCTAGCAGACATAAAATCTTCAAATTTAGAATACCATTAGTGTTTAGTATATAAACCAAGGAAAAATTCAAATATTTTGCAGTTTCGGTCCAGTTTTCTAGATACACCAACTGCATAAATAACTTTGTAATCCCATACAAATATATAGGATTACAAAGTTACATTTGCAGTGAATGAATCAATGTACCCGTACAAGTATAACATAGTGGAATAATAGGTGTAGATAGGTACCTAGATATAATTATCTTCAAAGGTAACCTGTAAAATGGTCAACAGAATGAAAAAACAAGAATGGGACATATCTTATGTAGCTGTACCAAAATCACGCAAAGTATTAAAGAACACTAATAAATCATAACCGCGACTGGCTGAGGTGATTTGCCCGCTCCACGGCTTCCACGCTTCCCGTACGTAAGTTATTTTATTTTATTCAGTTGGCAGCTATATTAAACCTATCCCTCTAATCGGTTTCTACACTGCATTGTAGCAAAACGCTCAATCGCATGGCGGCACGTCTTTGCCGATAGGGTGGTAACTAGCCACTATCAAAGACTCCCACCAAAGCAGATCAGAGAAAGAAAATTTACTCTGCCGGGGATTGAACCCGGGATCTCCCGCTTAATATACAACAGCGCGCACCATTTCGCCAGCGTGATCATCATTTTTGAGTTCATATAATTATGTTATTATTAGAATGCACCTAATTTATTAAGTGAGTCATAACAGCAGTAACTGTTAATTAATGTATATTAACATTAAATAAATAAAAATAAATATAGAAAATAAGGACTCAAAATAACTTTTGTATTTTAAAGCTATAACTTCTTGATGAGAGTAAATTTTTATACGATGCGCGTGTACTCTGTGACAAAAAACCGACAACATAAAGCTAAGTAGTAGGCGCCGCGCAATTGCGCTAACTTACTTTATTGCGCTGGATGTGTCAACTCACTTTTTACAAGCTTTTATTTTGTTTCACCTGTCTCGATATTTGTCATCAAATCTTGCAAATTAAATTTGATCCAAAATAATAGTAAATCATGTGACAATGCAATATTATGATTACATGGTGCTGATTTGATGAAGGAGCTAGAAGGTAGCCAAAGGAAGGATTTTGGGCCCGTTTGAGTCCTCTAGACGAGTAAGTTTGTCTTTCAATGGTAACCAGGGTCTGGTAATGAAGTTGGAATGTGGTCATAGGAGTTTTGGCTCGTTTGGTTCGTCTTAACGAATACTTTGTTTTGAAATGGTTACCAGGGTCTGATCTGATAATAGAGCTGGAAGGTGGCTATAGGAACTTCGCAATGAAACGACACAAACTCATCGAGTTCGGGCTCGTTTGGATCGTCTTGATGAGTAGTTTGTCTTTCAATGGTAACCAGGGTCTGGTGATGGAGCTGGAATGTGGTAATAGGAACACCCCAATGAAAACTACGCAACCCCATCGAGTTTCAGCTCGTTTTATTCGCCTTGACGAATACTTTGTTTTTAGATGGTTACCAGGGTTTGATCGGATGATGGAGCTGTAAGGTGGCCATAGGAACTTCGCAATGAAACTAAACAAGCTCATCGAGTTCGGGCTCGTTTCAATCCTCTTGACCAGTAGTTTATCTTTCAATGGTAACCAGGGTCTGATGATGTAGCTAAAAGGTGGTCAAAGGAAGTCAGTAATGAAACGATGCAACCCCATCGAATTTCAGCTCGTTTAATTCGGCTTGACAAGTATTTTGTTTCAAGACGGTTACCAGGGTCTGATCTGATGATGGAGCTGAGAGGTGGCAATAGGAACTTTGCAATAAAACGACACAACCTCGTCGAGTTCGGGCTCGTTTGAATCGTCTTGACGAGTAATTTATCTTCCAATGCTAACCAGGGTCTGATGATGGAGCTGGAAGGGGGTCATAGGAACTCTATGATGAAACGACGCAACCACAACGAATTTAGGCTCGTTGATTCGTCTTGATAAGTACTTAATTTTTAGATGGCTACCGGGGTCTGATCTGTTGATGGAGCTAGAAGGCAGGCAAAGGTACTTCGCAATGAAACGACAAAACATCATCGAGTTCGGGCTCGTTTGGATCTTCTTGACGAGTAGTTTGTCTTTCATGGTAACCAGGGTCTGGTGATGGAGCTGAAAGGTGCTCATAGGAACTCTGTAATGAAACGACGCAACCCCATCGAGTTCGGGCTCGATTGAATTGTCTTGACGAGTAATTTGTCTTTCAAAGGTAACCAGGGTCTGATGATGGAGCTGGAAGGTGATCATAGGAACTCTGTAATAAAACGTCGCAACCCCATCGAATTTTGGCTCGTTTGATTTGTCTTGACGTGTACTTTGTTTTTAGATAGTTACCAGGGTCTAATCTGATAAGGGAGTTGGAACGCAGTCATAAGAACTTCGCAATGAAACGACACAGCCTCATCGAGTTCGGGCTCGTTTGAATCCTCTAGACGAGTAGTTTGTCTTTCAATGGTAACCAGGGTTTGATGATGTAGCTAGAAGGTGGTCATAGGAACTCTGTAATAAAACGACGCACCCCAATCGAGTTTCGGCTCCTTTGATTCGTCTTGACGAGTACTTTGTTTTAGTGGATTTTCAGGGTCTGTTTACAGATGGCGCGCACCAACCATTAACTCGGCGCATCGTCTTATTATAAGTATAACTTTTTACGTACGTACATAAGTATACATTCACTTTTATAAATATTTTTTAAAAGTTTATTTTTATGGAAGTTTAGGTGTAAAAAATCGACAGCAATCTGACAACACTGTTTCCGGCTAAACATACTTCATTCATCTCTCTTGTCAAGTATTTCAAGTTGTCAACTTGAGATCACAATATGTATGACATGACAATCAAATTATATATTTGTATCGTATCGGAAAAGAAAAAGAGGAAGAATATCTACAAAAATAAGAAAAGCTTATTAGACCTAGCGAAGGCTTTAAGAAAATACGTTGTTGATATTAAAGAAGTAGAAGACACCGGAAAGGAAAATAAGTAGGACTGTCTACAAAAAGAAATGAGATGCCATCAAAAACATAACTTGTAAAAAGAAACCAAGTCTCGCAACTCACTTTTTCTTCCGTAAAAAGTTGTGAGATCCATGGAATACCAAGTCGGCTAATTTATTCAAACCCTACTTAAGGGTTCTTCTGTTTTAAGTTATTACGTTAGTAGCTAACCTAACAACATCGTATAGTGATCATATCAATATTAAAAATCTTTGATGTTTTAAATAAATAGATTGACTTGGCAATCGCATGAAAACAATGTATCTAAGAAGTAACACATAGGAATATTATATTAAATTAGATTGTTTAGTGCGATTGCCAAGTCAGTCTATTTATTTAAAACATCAAAGATTTTTAATATTGGTATGATCACTATACGATGTTGTTAGGTTAGCTACTAACGTAATAACTTAAAACAGAAGAACCCTTAAGTAGGGTTTGAATAAATTAGCCGACTTGGTATTCCATGGATCTCACAACTTTTTACGGAAGAAAAAGTGAGTTGCGAGACTTGGTTTCTTTTTACAAGTTATGTTTTTGATGGCATCACTTATTTTGTTTATTTATGTGTAGAAATACTTTTGTTATATTAATATTCGAAAAATATCGCTATGCGACTATCATTAATTGTCTGAATCACAAAGTTAGGTAGTTACGCAAACAATGGAAGCTTTTTTATACAAAAGCTGGAATTTATCACGTAATCGTGAAAAGCTCTCTCGGCAAGGCCACGTCATATCCGGCATTATCTAAGGAGAAAGCGGATGCTGACACCGGTGACTTCAAAGCCTTCGAGCCCTTTGTCGGCAGTCCAGTTTATTGTGCTTGCAAAAGTAATTGTTCATTATTCTATTAAACAAGATGTCAACAAAAAGGGTCCAAGTTTAGAACAATTGACAAAAATCGTAATCATTTTTCCTATTCGCGTTTCGCATTTAAAGAAGTAACTGTATTACTTAGTTTCTAAGGAGACTGCTTTTTGAAAAATTATTTTAACCATCCTTCCACAAAAACTTTAAAAAAATATTCTTCTTATATACAAAATATCTCCATTCAACAACGTCATATATTCTGTATATAATCCTTATATACCTACACACATCTAATATTATCTACATAAATAGGCCGAGTCCTGAGAACATTTTAATAGCTCCTTATTCCCAGCCCACGGTCCGGCTTTTAACTTCTAATCTAAGCCTATTAAACATCACTGAACCGTCCACGATTCCTTTGAATGCATTTCCAAGTAACCGATCCGATATAATTGTAAAAAATAAAACTCAAGACGGACAACAAACACGTTTTACCTAAGTATAATTTGCATCTGCTGTGATACTTGGACCTATTAAAATAATATGTATCATTGCAAAATGTTTCCTAAGATGAGTGTATCAAGATATAAAATAAGAGGTACGCTAATAATGTTTATGTCGTATTTCGATAAAAACGTATTTTATAGCGTTAGCGGCTGGGTAGTAATTGGAAGTGAGGATGCGCAGACGCAGTAAAGCGGCAATTGACCAGAAAATAACGAGCCCTCGGTCGCAACACAATATATACTATACACATGCCTTCTTTTTACAGCTGCCGGGTGTTGAAAAGTTTTATTATTTTGGAATATTTACTTTTTAATTACATATGAGCATGTTTGTTAATATTTTAACCTAAATTTACATAAAATTTTTCATGCCAAAACAAAATTCTAAAAGAAATTACAGTATAAATTAAAATACAAGTTAAGCGCAATATTTTTTTCTTATTTAAATACATTAAATAAACTGAACTTAATAATATTATTGTAAAAGCAAAAGTTATGCATATATTTTTTGTACTAACATACCAAATCTATTTCCATAATAATATGGTTAATAAATAAAATGGTAGCGGTAGAAACATATAAATTCATAAAAACACATTCACAACAATTCGTAGATAATAACATCATAACAAACGATCATGACCTTAAAAATAACCGTGCAAACGAGGTTTTATGAACTTTTATCAAAATACAATCCGTAATGGTTATGGACCTGCTGCGAACGGATAGACGAGTCCATACAACTCGATGATGATTCCATAAATTTATATAGTACACAATAAAAATGGTGCTCGGAAACAAAACGACGTCACCTCGTTTTATAAACTTCCTTACGCACCGCATGTAACTACCTACTCATTGTTCTTTGGACGCATAATCGCCTAGCCGTCGGAACAATATTATATTCTGTCGCCGAGTCGAACTTGATTGCCGTGAAATCATTGAATAAAAGACTAATAGTTTTAGCGACTGTAAATTTTACTCGATTATCTCGTTGATAAACAAAGATTCACCTTGACGTTACCGACTCGCTTTCTGATTTATATCACGAATCATTTTATAGACTAATGTTAATTTTATAACTATTATATAAACTTTTAATTGAATATGAGCAAGTATTAATTGTCTCCAAAATACCTGCTCCATAAAATTAAGTAAATACGTGAATAAATTGCTTGCCGTAATGTTCACTAAATCAAAGCGGCGTTAAAACTTAGAGCTATAAAATAATTAACACTAGGTGAAGTTATACAAATACATCATTTTAATTTGGCGTTCATACGGCGTTCTTGAATTTTTTAAACTTGTTTTTGAAATTATATCGTAAGAATTTAAACAAGGTTTTAATTGCTCAGAATAAACTCTATCAAACTATATATAACATTATTTTATCACTAAATCCTAATTTACAGAATTTTGACGCTCAGGAAGCTTAGTAAAAATCATATAGAACTTTAATTTATATACAATGGGCTTATATAAGATTGTTCAGTGTCAGGTAACGTAGGCGGAGTCGGTGGACGAAACGCTTGGAAGGCCGGGCGGCGGATTACAATGGACAAAGGCGCACATGAAACGCGCCGACAAATCCGCTATCACTACGTTTGATTGTCCCGAGCCCGCTAATAATGCCCTCTATATATTATCCTCGTCGACATGTGATGATAGCTTGAACGAAAACGATCAAATTAAATCAGTAATATTCAGTATTTTTGTTACATTCCTAAGTAATTTTTAATACCACTCACCTTCTTCATTATTATGCATAGGTATGATGCATAAAGCACCCGACTTTCGTAGACAGGCTTAACAATAAGGTGCAAAAATAAATAAAAGTTGAGGAAAACTTAAATGTTTATTTACCTATGTGTTGTAACTCAAAACGTTTGCCTCAAACTTACTCGTAAATGTCTTATTGAACGATTGAGTATGTATTCTAATAATTAAATTAAATTAATATAAAACGTTTTCATATGTATTATAATTATTATATATGATATAAAAACATGATTATGAAAAAATTTAAGCTCCGATGCCTATTCGAAATCGTTTGAATATACTTAATAATAGGTAGTGACTTCAAAGCTGTAACATATAACAATAAATAAACAATAAAACTATACCTACGTGAGCAACTACTACTATCTATAAATAATTATAATGACAATTACAAATACTTATACCTATTTCTAGTGTGAGTGTATGTCATTGTTGGTCTCCCTACCGTGCTCCGGTGAGTAGGTACGTAAAGCCGTCGGCCCCGGTTGTTATCATAAACATAATATGATGAAGAAGTCTTTGTCCAGCGGTGGGACGCTTACAGGCTGGTCCAGTTCAGTTCATGATGAAATACAAAATTTTTGTAAAACAGGAATAAACATTAGATTATTTGAACGATTTTGAGTATTCGAGCTCGTACAATGTAATGTACATAACTAGTTTTACACAAACTGAAATAATGTTATACCCTGATGTACTAGTATAGTACCTACTAGGTACCTATACGTTATGTTGAACAGAAAACGCGATCCTCGCAAATTACCAACTGTAAGGGAGCTCCACTAACTACACATTTATAACATTTTATGACGCATAATCGCCGTTCTTATTAAAATTTAAATCATTTCCTTTTCTCGGTTACTCGATAACGAATCCTTATATGCATTTACAGTATTCAGTTACGTAATTATATGGTCAGATTGGTCAGGTAAGCTAGACGTTTTCTTTAACAGGTCTTCTATCTTTAAGCAATAATAATAATTATTATTATTATTATACCCAATACATATAATAATATTAAATGTATTTATAAACCTTATAAATATAGTTTGCTTATTATTTAACTGATAACTTCATTTCAATAAATTGAAAATCACATTTATAAAATTGGTAGTGAAGTGTTTTCGTTACTAATTTCGTACTTTATGATTTTTTCTAACTTAGGTATACCTTATTTCTCCTCTTTTAAATATTCAATTACCATAGTACCTACCATATTATGACGAAGACTTCTACACAAAATATCTTTTCACATTTAAAAAGAAATTGACGCCGTTAAGTTAATATCAATTTACATCGGACATTAGAATAATGTTTCATTTTTGTCATGTAATTTTGAATTTATATTAATGGTCTTAATAACAATTGATTAGGTACGTGATTTTTCATAGACAATCAAAAGGCTTCACCATCACTTGTGATCACGCAACTGTTTTATCAAAGAATAAGAAGTGAAACGAAGGCATTTTCAAAACGCTGTTAGAAATTAACATTTACTTTTAAGTGATAAATATTAATGAATCTCTTAAGATTAAATAATTTAAGAATAGGTAAGTTGTATTGAATAATAGTTAAATCACAGTAATTAAAAAAAAAGCTTCTAATGACATTGTCTAAATCGTTATCAAAGCCTTTTCTGTTGTTCAACCTTATTTTTTTTTTGTTATTTCATTATATATTTTTTGTGTAATACAATTATATCTATTTTTGCTCTGACAGATTATGTAAACATCTTACAAATCCATTGACAACTGAACAATATTGTTTTGCTTTCGTTTGTTATTAGTATCTTTTTTTCGAAGGTTCTTAGTAATTCTATTAACAAATGCCTTCTTGAAATTCGCATTTTTTTTTTGACATCATAAATTTTTTTTGAAGATGTCGAAAGTTTAACATTTGTAACTGTTTTTATATATATTTTTTTTGTAGGTAAGTAGGTAGGTATTTGTATAATAATATTGTCACCGTCCCGGCGAGTCACTCAACATGTGCTTTCGGGCTATCAGCGCTTGTCAACACAGTACCTACTTGTACAGACATAATCAAGCGGCCGAGATTCTTCATCAAGAGCTTGCTCTAACGTACGCTCTCCTGGAACAGAGGATGCCGTATTATCAGTACACACCGGTGCCAGTACTCGAACGCGACGGAGTCCGGCTCTACTGGGACGACCTGCCTATTGCCACGAACAGGACGATACTGGTGAACAAAGCTGAAATCATGGTGATGGACAGGACACGGTCGAAGGTTTTTTTTTTTTTTGTAGACATAACCACAATGACGAGAACCTCGTGAAAGCCGAAACAGAGAAAAAACGTAAATATCTGGATCTGGCGCACGAGATTGTCGGCATGTGGAGTGTGGAGTCCGCTGAAATCATCCCTATCGTGATATCTGCCAACGGTTTGATTCAACTGAGGCAGCTGGAGATCGTGGCTGTTCGCTCGCAGCCAGGATGCAGAAGGCGGTATTGCTCCACTCGGCTAGGATTGTCCGCCGATTTCATAGCCTACAGCCCTAACCCCCGGCCGTTTGATCTCCCTGTCAGGGCATAACCCCCCACCTGCTTATACTTATCTATGTAAGTTTATGGATATTTATTATATGCCTTATATAAGTAATGTATTTTATTATGTACTTATATATTAGCTTGTTACACAATAAAATGAAGATAGCCTCTGAAGCTGAACTAGGAAGCCTGTGTTTCAACTTACAACGCCTATTCCCTCCGAACAATTAAGAATAAGTAGTATGTGTATTGTAGTGTATTTAATTAGTATGGTAGAGATTATAGTATTTACTATAATTTTTACCAACAATTACTACGCGTGAGCTGAGTAAGTCATACTATATATCATATCTTTTAATTTGAATTAACCTGTTATAAATATTCAAGAACGATAATAATTAAGAAATCGTATAATTATACTTAAAGTTACATCTCAATAAATTTTAATTGGCTTATAAGCACCTACTATCCCAAAATATTTTAAGCGATCAGTTTGCATTTCTGTGAGACGGTAACTTCGAGGTAACGTTTATTGACCAAGTCGTGGACAAAGACGCTGGCTTTTATTGCACCATAAAAGTAACTATTGTACGAGCCAGCCCGGCACGAAATGCACCGCGCTTATTGTCAAAACTTAAATAAGATCTCCATTTTTTTAATGTTTGGCCCATTACGGTCGCGTTAGTATATATTTTGACTCGAACGCCTTTTCAATATTGGGTCTTTGAGATACACCGACGTTTTTTTTCTTTATCGCAAAAATGTTTACTTGCTAGCGCGTCGCCTACCTTTATCGCCATTGTTCTTGTCATCTTAAAACTAAAACAAAAACAATAGAAAAAATAAACCGTTGAAACGAGCTTGGGTAAAATTTATTACGGGTATTGTTATGTACAACAATGAACAAATGTTAGGCACAGAGAATTATACAAAGAACTTATGGCAAAATATTTAATTTTATGATTTCTCTTCGGAGGCGGTTAGAAATCTTAAGACTAACGGCGAGTTGCACGAAACCGTCGCTAACTATCCGTTAGTTAAGTTGCAATTAATCTTAAAATTAGTTGATCTTATGATTGATTTAAAGCTGTTGGAATTAATCATCCGTTAGATAGGTCTTTAATTAAACTATTTTTTTTGTTAATTTAATCAGATGTAGGTTTCGTGCAACAGATAATCACGATTCTTGTGATTAAATTAGTTTAATAAACACTTAAATTTAAAATTTGTTTCGTGCAATTCGGCGTAAGCTTCCTAAACAAAATTATTAACAATATGAGAACCAATTTAAACGTAACCGAGCCAATACTGACATCGTTTCCCTTCAGAATCTACAGAAGTAGGAAGTATATTTAAAAAAAAAAAAATTAAATAAATAAAATAATCTTTATAGCTATGTTATTTACCTATTATAAAATGCATGATTAATTTTATTTTTTAATTTTAGTTTTTTAAGTTTGATTATGAACAATGTTTCAATATGACATTTTTGACATGCATATTAGATGTATTTTTATTATATTATGATACATTGCCTAAAGGGATTTTACTCATTAGGTAGGTATATTATATTTTTTAAGGTTTATATTATATTATATTTTATATTTTTTTGTTATATACTTATATGATAATAATAATGTTAATAGTGAAAGTAAATTATATTTAATTTGTCTAATGTACCTACATACTATTAAGGTTTTTTTTTTAAGTCGCAATTCGCAGACTTAGCAATATTTTTATTTTTAGATGTTTTTTTTTGTAAATGTTTTATAGGTACGTTTGACTATGCTTTTATACTATATATATATATATATATATATATATATATATATATATATATATATATATATATATATATATATATATATATATATTTTATACTATATATTTTTTTTTACAAAATAAAAAAAAAATTAAAAAACTTTACTATTCAATAATCTTCATTTAAAATTGTTATTTATTTAAATATCAACTATACAAAAAGAGAAGAAAATTTCATTATAGCTATAAAACATAGCTATATTATTTCAAACTTAATGAGTGTATGGGAGAGTGTGAATGAAAGAGCCAGTTTTAAAAAGTGTAAAAAAACAACAACTTCGACTTTTAGTTTTTAAGGAAAACTACTTTTAAAAAAATCGCTTTAATAATGAATTCTATATACAATTCTAATAATCTGAAATATATCTACTTTAAAAAAATCGGCTCTTTCATGACAGCAAGTAAATGAAAGCGCCGCGGGGTGTTATAAAAGACCTGATACCTATTTTATACAAACAGAACAGTTTTTTCAACAGCCAAATTCTATTAATAAACTTAAAAAAATCAAATTCAAAATAAACTTACATAATTCTATGAAAATCACAATTTTTGAATAGTCTCAATAATAGATTACTTAATCTTAATTAGTAATATTATCCTCATAAAAATCAGTCTCAAAAAATTAAATAAACCTTTGATATAAAATAGAAAATTATAACAATTCTCGACAGAAGAAACGTATCACTCCATTGTGGCCATAATACTAACGTGTCCACTTAATAAACATCTAAAAACCATAACGAAATTAAACTCACTTACGGCGAGTTGCACGAAACCGTCGCTAACTTTCCGTTAGTTAAGTTGCAATTAATCTTAAAATTAGTTGATCTCATGATTAATTTAAAGCTGTTGGAATTATTCATCCGTTAGATAGGTCTTTAATTAAACAAAATTTTTTTATTAACTTAATCAGATGTAGGCTTAGTGCAACAGATAATCACGATTCTTGTGATTAAATTAGTTTAATAAACACTTAAATTTAAAATTTGTTTCGTGCAACTCGGCGTTACCTACCTAATTCTATGAAAATCATACTTTTAAACCGTCTCAATCATAATCGTTTTGATCAATATAAATTAGTAATAATATCCTCATAAAAATCAGTCTCAAATAAAATTACACTAAACTTTAATATTTATAAAGTAAAAATTAAAAACATAGTTGGCAGAAAAATTAATCACTCCTTTGTGGCCATAAGAGTTACCTATTTGCCCTTTTTTGGTTATAGCTATGTTGATGCTGGTGAAGACATGTTTTTCTACTCTGTAAAAACAAGAATGTTAAACTTAAACTTATTGGTGTATTGAAAGAACCACCATTTGTGTCATGAAAGAGCTCTTTCAAAGCAATTATCGTTGGCTCTTTCAAATATATGCCTTAACAAGACTTATATAATATTTTATATTAAATGTAATATTTATATTAATATTATATATTATTTACATACTTAGGTATAATGAAATAAGTTTATTTATGTATTAAAATAATTTTGACATAAATACTGTGCATAGAACGAATATATAAGACATAGTTAAATTATGTAAGGAAATATGTACGGAAAAAAAATTCAAATCGTACTCGTATATCGACGGCTTGAGACGTACTTTATAACACACTATAAATTAGAAGTGCCGTAAACATAAATCTTGACGCACGTCACGTCGCATCACAAACATGTTTTGGCTTTAATATTTAAATATCAACTTGCCCGAGCCGCCAAATTTCTAATTGTGCGTTTTAAGCCGAGACTTAAAAAATAAGATCATGGATGACTGTATCTTAAAATCGTCGCATGAAAATGAATGAAGATCTGATTAGATAGAATGTAGATCATATTAATCTAAAAATAGAAATAAGCGGGAAAGTTCGTACTGCTAGATCTAAGTAAATAAATAAATAAATAAACATCTCACACTCATCCAGTGACCTGTTATTATCTACTTACCTACGTAGTAATAACAGCTCACTGCACTCATCAGCCCTAAGTAGGATTTACTTCAATGTCGGGTGTCCGGAAATACAAACAATATAAAGACGAACACCCAGACCACGACAAACATCTGTATGGTTTATACATTTGTATGTCATCGAACCCGCGACCGCTGAGGCAACAGTCAGTGCTGTGTCCGCTGCGCCAACGTGTTGTAAATTAGTTAATGCTTAGTAATTGAAGACCTTAAAAAAATATTTTAACTTACATAAAGACATCAAAGATGAGGCGGGTTTGCGATCGTATCGTGTAGAAATATTATAATCTTAGAAAAGGGCATACCAATATTAGCACTGAAGTAAAAAATAAGTTGTGGATATATAGAAAATATGTTCAAAGAAATGAATATCTCGAAAACAAAATTGAAAACGTCAAGCGCTAATATTGGTAGCCATTATATGCACTTATGTCTATCCTCAAACATTTTTTAGAGGAAAGGATACCGGGTCTTTCTCCATACAAACCTCAGATTAATAAACATTAATAAATAAATTAATAAACAACAAACTTTTGTTCAATCTGAGATACAAACGTAGTCGACTGTTTCCTTCCTGGATAATGACACTAGATCAAATATTTTTGTAACATAAAACTTTTAACTACCATAACCACGTTGCCAGCCCTATGTCCTGGTCTTCAAAAACTATAAATTTTGCCTAATTTTTTATACATTTTAGACACTCATTCAAAAAAATTACGCATATTTACAAAAAAAATGAGAACATAGGTGCATTAATAGCAGAAGGTTTTGTTTTAGTTACATATAAAAAAAATGGCATGTCTTGGGGAGGAAATAGTCGACTACGAAATGCTGTTTTAGTCAATAATTATCTACCTAAAACGGTCTGAGCTGCAGTTGTCCCTTTCTTGCTGTTTGTAGATAGATCTGGGGGAGCTAGACAAGAACATTTCATTCAAACCTATTTTTCAAAAGTCTCTTAAGTACCCTTTCCTCTTAAGGGATAAGCATACATTTATACATTTAGGTACTAGCTGACCCGTGCAAAAATTTCGCAGAATAGTGTAGTCAATAAAATATTGAATATATAATAGTAGGATTCAGTTTTGCTGGGCGGCATTTGGTAGGTCGAAGATTCTGCAATGCTTAAAGACAAAAGTCTTCGAGCAGTGCATCCTACTGGAGTGGACATATAGCGCCGAGAGGTGAACACTGACGACGGGATTAGTACCTACACAAATTTAAAATCACTCAACGTGCTATGGAACGGGCTATGCTTGGAGTCTCTGCCAAAGATAAAATCAGAAATGAGATTATACGTGAGAGAACCAAAGTAACCGACATAGCCCATAAAATCAGCAAATTGAAGTGGCAGTGGGCTGGTCACGAACGTTGCAGGAACGATGGCCGCTGTCACAGACGTGTCCTGGAGAGGCGACTGCGTATTGACAAACGCAGTGTGAGGCGTCCTCCGGCTCCGGATATTTATCTATTTTATACGTTTATTTTATCCAATGAAGAAAATAATAAAATGATTATTATTGATGATTCATTAATTTGAATATAATTCAAATTAATGAATTATCAATAATAATTTATATCCTTCTTAGTAATTCAAAACGTTAACGCTTTATAGAATTATGTATCTACATCGATATTTATTAATTTGTGTGTTATCAAGTTTCTACTTTGATTTCCGTGCGGCCTCTTCAGCAAGCTACACGTTCGTTCCCTTCTAGCACTGCGTGGACTTTTATCCAGAACAAACTTACACGTTTTGCTTTGGACTAGAGCCCACCGAAGATTCCCTCGTACTTCGACAGCCAAGAAATGGAAGGTGTTTATGTTTTATTAAAGTTAGAAATGGCGACAAGGAGTCGGAGTATACCCCAACCATTCTTGCACTTTGGTCTGCTGCCTCACGTGTCACACAACACAGTGCCAGAAAATGAGCCTAGTATACGGTGCAGAAGGACAACAAAGTAAGTTGAGTCTTTTGGTTTCAGCAGCACCCCTCCAACAGAGCCACCCCTATCTCGCTCTCAATCTTACTGCCGTCCGTGTAGATGTTAACATTGGAAATTCTGTATGCGTGTAATTTTTCCTGGTTATCCAGATACTGGAACGTAGAGTTCGGCAATGTGCTGAGCGAGATGCGGAGAAGCTAATGCATACGACATCCTCTTCACCTACCAGTCTCCTTCTCAACAGGAGATCTAACATAATCCTCAAAATAATCTAATAAAATATAAATGTATGTAAAAGATTGCATTAAATTACTACAAGTATATAGGAAAAAAATGCCCGGAGGTAATGCATTTTTTTTTTAAAGTATTTTACTACCCTCTACCTCGGGCAGAGAATTTATTTACTTTATTTATATTATAACGTATATTTAGTTAAGAATATTTCATACTACTTCTCGCATTCACGCTTCTCGCACTTTCATACTTCATACCATTTTCTTCTTATACTATTTATATTTTCTTATTTTCTACATATTTTACAAGGTGCTTTATACAGTTCGACTTATAAGATACTATTACTAACTAGTATTACTTACTCGTACAACCAAAGACTAATTTCAAATTTTTAAGCTAACATATTTTTCAATTTTAATATTAAACACAATTAATTTTTGTGATGATTTAATATACTTATATCAATGATGTTCTAGTAAAGTTTATTTTATATAGTAACAACAAGTTTATTTGAATATCATTGACTTATATACAGTGTTTCTTAATCTAGACCTATCCTAATTATTGACAAAATATATGGCGGTATTGCATTTCTATATTTATATTATATTCATATATTTGTTACCTAAAATTTCCAATGTATATTGGAATAAGTTAATTAAAAATTACATGTAAAATCTTATCAAATTGTTATATTATATTCAAATATATCTGTTATCTTTAATATTTAATTATATTAAAGATAACAAAGTTTACGTAATATATACATAACTTCGCTTTTGATTATTTATAAGAGACAAGTTTTGTGATATAAATTCTATTAGGTAACATGTGGTATGCATATGAGTAATCATACCGTCTACAACTAAAGTACTCAATAAGAAATTCTATACATGCATTTGCGTTTTGAAAACCATAATTCATTTTTTTTCCTCATTTGTTTTTCATCTTTGTGTCACTCAGTTTACAAAATGGAAAACTTGAAATATCGTGTTATTTATGAGTACGAGTTCCACCGTGGCACCATAAGCTGTATAAAAGGCTCGAATGATTAATAATGTGTATGGCTGCGGTATCGTAAGCTATCGAATGGCTATAAATAAATAGCTAAATAGCTATAATGTAATCGAAAAGCTAGCTGCTAAACTATCTCGGGCCGGGATGGGAACCCGGTCCTGCTAGACACGGCGTCGTCGGGACTGTTCAGAGGTTAGCCGGACAGTCCCTATGGAGGAGAAGTCTGGCCTTTTCGCCGAGGCCAGCCTGTCGCCGGAGGGATCCTGTTGCCTGCAGATCCGGGACCCTCCAATTAAAGCGGCTGAAGGCTCCCGCAGGGGTTTAGTACGGTATTGCACTCCCAAAGTGCCGAGTCTGACATAGGTCTAGGACTGCCGACCCGGGCGTCCTGGATATCATCTGTAAATGCATTCCCCTGCGATAAAAATATAAAAAAAAGCTGCTAAACAATCGAGGCTAGTCAATCGCTCTAGGCCACTGCTGCTTCAGGATAACGCTAGACCACACACTGCACAACAGACGGCTACCAAATTAGAGAACCTTCAATTGAAATATCTAAGACATTCATCGTATCTACTCTTCGGACCTTGCTCCAACAGATTACCAAGGGAAAAAATTCAACTCTGATGTGGCAGTCTAAGTCGCCTTCAAACATTTTATTGATTCCCGTCGGAATGTTTTTTTTTTAGTAAAGGTATCAATGAGCTACCTATAAAATTCCAAAAGTGCATAGATAGCAATGGTACATGCTTTGATTAATTAAATATATTATATATCAAAAAATTGACGACGCGTTGGTGCAGTGGTCCCAGCAACTGGCTGATGCACTAGCGGTCGCGTGTTCGATCTCCGAACATAAAAAATATTTGTATATGCCATACAGACGTTTGTCGTGGTCTGGGTGTTTGTGCTTGTGTATTGTGTGTGTTTCCGGACCCCCGACACAGGATTCACATCCTACTGGGGGCCGTTAAGTGTTAGACGTTTATGTATTTATTTATCAAAAAAATCGACTTTATGTTCCAACCATACAAAACGCAAATTTATATTATGTAAGGACCTAATAATATTTTAAAAATATATTTTTCTATATAAAATAGGTACTTTACTATTTATTTATCATAAAAATCATACTAAAAATTCTTGTATACAATATAAAAGGGATATTTGGTATGTATCTTTGACGTACCTATTAAATGATGTGTAGTCGTTGTTACTAAATGAAGATAAATAAAACTCTAATGAAGCAGTTATAAAGGTATGCCTATGGGTAAAATGACGTAGTTCCATGAGTCCAATTAAGTGCCGAAAGCACGGAAATAAATATATTTTAGGGTTTGCATGCTGGTTTCGTGATAATATGGCAATAAAATAAAAGCCTATATTATTTTCATAATACATCTTTATTATCCATTATTGTATAGTGTAAATGTGAATTTATTTTTGTATTGAACTTCTTGCTATGTACCTACTCGTAATAAAGTGTGACTTTAATACAAAATAGTGTAATAATTTAAAAATTTAAATAACCGTCTTACAAATTACGGAAATTTTATAAAAATCATAGTAACTTTACGAATTTAATATATTCAATGTTCTTTCTTCTATTGACCTGCCCACAGATATTTGAAATAAGGTCCTGCCTATCGTTAGTCTCATCTTTAAATGAACATTCACGGAAATGGTCATAGAATTGAAGAAATTTCCCTATGTCGATCTTAATGCGTGAACCTTACGTTCGACGGTATAGCGTTGAAAAAAAGAAAATTGTATTAAACTTAAGCATATTCATTTAAAAAAAATGTTTGAATATAATTTCGTAAATAATTCATTAAAACTTTGTTATTTCAAACATTTTTGTAATTATACAAATTAATCTACAAAATATTAAAATATTGTATTTTGTCATAATTTAAAAAAATACTTTTTTAAATGTACCTACTCAAAGTTATTAAAATAATTGGAGATACGAAATATTACTTTTTACAATGTAATAAAATTACGAGTACATAAACATTGTTTGTTGATATGAACGTTTCGACGATATTGAAACACAGTACAATTATTAAATTATTAAATTAGACTTAATTATCTCTCGTTTAAATGTTAGTTATTTACTGGAACCGATATAATATGGAAATTAGAATGATTTTATGAATGACCTCTCATTCAATTTTTAATAATGTCTATACCTATAATATATCGGATACAAATGGACATAAAATAATTATACTTTTACGACACCTCAGCAAGGAAGAGGTCGGGACGATTCTTCTCTGTTGGTTTCACCGCATGGTAAGAATTACTTATAATTAAATCAAAACCGATATCATCATAAGATCATAGATTTATAATAATGGCTTACATTTTTTTTAGTGGTTCGTAGGTTATATTATTTTTTATTAAATGCATCAGCACCATGCACTTCTTTCGTTATGACGAGACAAAGCCTTGGTAAAGTTAGACTCAATTCAGCGTTTAAAAAAACTTTCTGATGTACAGATTACGTCAATCTCTCCTAGCGTTATCTCTAATAGGTTGCGTTTACCTAAGACACCAGCTATACATATTTTGATGAAATTATTGTAATAAAAGTTGATTTCAGAAAAAGCTTATTTTGTACTAGATATTTAGTTCGAATGGTCTTGTTTTTTTTTCGTTATTCTTTTAAAATAGCGCGGCATATTTTCTTTACATTTTTTTCTTTGCGTAACAATCATTTGTCATCTAGGTATATCATCTAAAAAATACAGAAAAAAGTACACACATATACAGATTAAAAAGGCAGTCTTATTTCTAGGAGTAATCTATTACAAACAACCTTAGGTGTTTTATGTTATAACTTTTATAATGATTCCCTAAGTATTTTTCCTTATATATATCATTTAATAATTGTGTTGTAGGTTCCCTCGGCGAAGTAAATTCAGTAATTAAATATATTTATAGAAAATAATAACCTTTAACTTTTAACAGTAAAGACTTTGGTTTTGTTTGTATAGAATAAAACAGATTAATACATATACATTAAGAAAAAAATTTCTAAATTCTAAATTTAATATATTAAACATACTAATGATACAAATCAAAAAAATCATAAATATTCAGGACAGACATATAGATGTTCCAGGCACTACATATCATGGTAAATAAGAAAATATTATTTTTTTTTTTTTTAATTTGATGTATATTTGATATAAATTGTAAATTATTCATAGGAATGGTTATTGTACATTATGAAATACAGACTTAATTATGTTGTAGGTTCATTCGGCGGGGTCAAAATTTAATAATATAATACTTTAAAGATGATAATAAGAACAATATTAACCAATAGCAGAAAATACCTTAGTTGTTTGTTTGTAAAAAATTATAATTCAGAAATTGTTGTCAAAAAATTAAAGATATGTTCAATAAAGTTGGAAATATAAGGATACTAATTAGACACTTTATGTAAAGGGAAAAAGAAAAGAATAAGTTTGTTCACCTCACTTATTGCCTATATTTTGTAAATTATATGTATGGCCTTTCACTTATGTGTAACAATAAATTTGTAGATGCCTGAAGAAGGTCCAATAAAGGATCGAAACGTCGTCGCATGAATTTACAATTAGTGTTTTTGATTGGTACATGATGTCCTCTTCCCTGCTAACTTACAGCATATATTATAATTTACATTTTCATGTCATACATAGCTTACAACTTTTGAAACTATTGAGCGGATTTTAGTAATTCCTTAAACTACCTTAGACAGTAAAATTATGCAGGTTGGTGATAGAGTATCACAATACGACTCGTAGTAGCGAAATAGTATATTTAATAATATTAGTTAAAACTGCAACTTATTCCTAAAACTAATTTTAAAAGTCTTTGTCCCTTTGATTGTCTGTGTGTCTATATGTCTGTCCCTACGATTACGAAATAAAATTCGGAATAATAAAGATTCGAAAAAAAGTCAAAGTAAATAAATTGTGAAATAAAACTGTATTACTGTAAAGTATGAGTACGATATAGATACGTATAGTTTGTTTTTAGGAATAAATATAAATATTATATTAACATATAATCAGTACAATAAACGAGAGTCGGACTTCATTTCTCGTAGGCGTTTTGTTCAGGTGCTGTACCTACCAATTACATCTGTAATTTACTTCAAAATCTATACACTTTGCATTCAAAATTCTGCATCTTATTTAATCCTTTTAGAATGTTAAACTTTTAAACTGGGTTACACCTATCTTTCCATAAAAAAAAAATTACTTAATCCCTAGCACAAAAATACACTATATATCTTACTTCAAAAATGACAAAACCCAACAAACTATCAGCCTACTTTTTACAGGTATTAAAGCATCATATTTGAAATTCTTTTATTCAATTCTCATCTGCAGCATAAAGAAGAGATGACAGACTAATGAGATGTGAAAGAGAAGAATTTATGTGTAAAATTTTAATTTTAAAAGAAACAATTTTTTATGCGCTACGTTGTCTATCACTGCGTTAAAGCTTTATTATGAAGATAAGCTATATTAAGTCTACATAATTTTAAGAGTTTCTTAAGTTTACGACTAACGACAATAACTTTCAATGTCGGCAGTTCATATCTTTTCCTTGCGACGACATACGACGTAGCAAAGATACGGCTGTGACGATGGGAAAGAGGGATTAAAAATTCATTTAGCCGCTTTCATGTTCGCCGATAATCCAGACTTTATCAAGATATCAATTCAAGAGGATTAAACCCGCCTAGTTAAATTGAATCCATGCGATAACAACTAATTATCTTGATGATATGTACGTTACAAAAATGATATCTAAATTTTATGAATGCAAAATAAAGACAAATATGTGTTTACAGTTTATTCGATATCGTACGATATATTTTATAAGAATTAAAGTGATAGGGTATTTACACTACAGTCCATTAATTTTGAATAAAAAATATATAATAAATAATAAATAAAAAAGGTTTTTAAAGTACAAGCTTAAAAACATGTCACACGCCGTTGTTATATAATATAAGGATAATGAAGTTTATGTATCTCTATCACAGTGGACTATTTTATAAAAAATATCCTAAAAATAATTTATATGAATCATCATGCTGGGTAGTAATAAGCCAGTTGAAAGCCTTTTTTATTAAAATACTCGTATGAATAATAAATTAGTAAGTTTTATACTTAGTAATTAACGTTTGATTTTCGTAAGACATATTTATCGGCAGTAGGTATTTTTTATCGAATGCCAGAACTTTACCAGAACCAGACTTGCAAAAAAAAAGAATACTTGCCCAAATATCCAGTGAATAAAGTGTTCCATTTATACAATCGTTACTTTGATTTCTGGTAGGTGATGAGCTGATGGTGGTGAGGTCAGGAGCTCCAGTTTCTTCTTTTATAGTTTCCATTAAATCTTGTGTTCAAAAAAGAGCATTGTATATGTATAGTCTAACAAATAAAGAAAAACCTCCTTACTCCAGTTTATTATCGGCGACTATGTTGCGTAAAAACGTACAGTAAAATTTAAACTTCCTTCAATTAACTTTTAACTTCGAAAATACTTAGAAAACTTATCTATCTAAACTTATTTATCCTCGATTTCTTTCTGGTTCATTAGAAACCATGAACATTTTTAGCCGAATTTTAATGTATAATACAAGTTTAAAATAAACACTGTTCTAAATACAATTATTATATTAATTGTCCTATGCCATTGGCCACCCATATCGTAAATAGAAGTAATCATAAAATGTTGAGCAAATTAAGTTAAAGAATTTGTTTGTTAGTTAAAATACACATATTAGGTTTTACTGCTATAGGTACTTTTGAATTTGCATCCCTTTAATTCTGATTTTTACGTTAATAAGTCTGTATTCAGGAAAGCTTATAGGCTATAAAAAATTACGTTACGACTTATAGGAGCGTTGCAATAACCATAAATGTCAATCAATGACATCTATCAAATAACTCAGTGGGTCAACTCACGTGGGATGTCTTGTTACTACATAAAACTACCATCTCATTAAAAGCAACTCGTACGCATTCTAGGAATTATAATTATGTCTTGATGAATCATGTTCATTTTTAAATTCTACGTGCAATGCATCATAGTACAAATATCCGGTGCATTTTCTCACTGCTGCCAGTAATGACTACTCTGATGATTTAATTAAATTTTTACTACGTGGTGTTGATAATGTCCACCAGTTAGGCGTGACGTGTTAACGACCTGCAAGACTGCTGTCAAAGAGCAAACAGAGCTGGGTAAACACGTGGGCCGTGTTTGCGCTGAGTCGGGCCGCCGTGTGATCGTCAGTGAACTCGGAGGTGGTCGTGTCTGGGCCAACGGGTTTATAATCCTACGATTTTTTGGTATTCTCACCTATTAAATTAAAATTTTGAGTTATACTTCCAAGGTTCACCTCATTAAATAGTTTGAGTGGAAGAATGTCTGAGTTACATAATATATGTATATTAAAACAATAGCACTATTACCAGTGATGACTAATGATGACTAACTATGGTAAAATTTAATAAGCTCCAAGTTGCAGAGCGAGCAATAAAGATGTCTATCCTTGGAATTTCTCTGCGAGATCGAATCAGAAATGATTTGTAAGCTGAAGTGGCTGTGGCTAGGACACATAACTCGTAGAACTGATGGCCAATGGAGAAGAAAGGTTCTCGAGTGAAGATATGTGATGATGACGATTAGCAATAAAAGATGCTGAAATCGAATGCATTCCACATAAAAAGTTTATTCCTTTTAGTCGAGATTGATTTCAATAAGCTAGTTTTATATCACAATAACAAAAACGATTGCAAGTCTATACAATTATGCATGATGTAACAGACGCTGATTAGTTGTTAATTTGCTGCCTGTATTTTAAAGCTCGGTAATAGACTAATTTTTGGAAATTGTTATTTTTTCTAATTAATACTTTATTATATTTATAGGTACTTGATTGTTTATTTGTTGTTTGAAGTCTGTAATTACTATTGATTTAAATAATTCTTTCATTAGGTTATCCATAAGTAAGGGTATAGAAACTCACCTCACAATTCACTATAACCAAATATCTACTTACTCTAATCTACTACACGTCAAGAGTTTAAATAAAAATTAGTTGTCTCTAAAGTCGGTTTACGGACTTTTTCTTAAGACGTAATAACGTCATAAGAAAACATTGATGAAAAATTGCATATTTTTATGAATTTGATTGAATTATCACTGAATTATCATTGTTTTGTATAATGCAAAGAAGGAGTTAATTAAATATTACAATTTTTTTATTAATTAACATTTATTTGCTCTCGTTAATTCAAATATTTTGTTTACTTAAATTATACAGATTAATTAGATTATTTACAACTTATATCCATGTGTGATAACTGATATGGAATAGAAGAGAGATAGTTGCGTCACAGCTCACAAGCCGAGCGCTTAGGCCGATCGTGCCTCTTGCCGCTTGTTTCGCGCTCTCGCTTGCACGCTCGGCTCAGGCGGAACGTGACAATGAGTCATGCTTTTTCGTGCGTGCAGTCGGCGTTCATCGATTTATAAGACGTTATCACGTCAAAAAGTAACATTATTGAGACGCTGTATAAATCGATCAATCTCCTTCGTGTATTCTTCATCATACGTGACATTGGCAGCAAATCATCAGTTTTATTTTTACCATTGAAAGCCATCAAACTATAATAGAGGAATGTATGAAATTGTATTAAAACACACATGAGAGAGGATGACGACAAGTAACAAAGAGCATTTTATAACTAGGTATTTTCGTCCTAAAAACCATACAACAAAGAATTTAATTGAATTGATTATTTTCGTAAAAAGTGACAAATTTCATTATTAGTGAAAAAGAAAACATAAACAATTTTTAAACCTGTTATACCTATTTGCAAAAAAACAAACAAGCAAAACTACCTAGGTACTTGTTTATTTTAGAACAACCATTTTAACAATAACTCTTACCATATTATTACCTAAATGTTAAGCCTTATAAGTGCGAAAACTTTTTATTATAAAATAGTCTTTTATTAAACTGTAATTTTTTTCTTATATTTTTTCTGTCACTTTTTCTTCTATACATTTACTTCTCTTTCTTCTTTCATTTATTTATATATCATTAATAAATGTCTTCTTGCGTAAAATTTGAGACACCCAATTTAAAACGAAAATATTTGTTTGTTTGAACCGAAGACTTCTATGTATACTATATACAGAGAATACATAGAAGAAGTAGTATTCATAGAAGTCTTTGGTTTGAACGCACTTATGTTAATATTAATGCGACTGATTTGAAAAATTCGTTTTGTAAGACATACGCCGAGTTGCACGAAACAAATTTTAAATTTAAGTGTTTATTAAACTAATTTAATCACAAGAATCGTGATTATCTGTTGCACGAAACCTACATCTGATTAAGTTAACAAAAAATTTTAGTTTAATTAAAGACCTATCTAACGGATGATTAATTCCAACAGTTTTAAATTAATCATAAGATCAACTAATTTTAAGATTAATTGCAACTTAACTAACGGAAAGTTAGCGACGGTTTCGTGCAACTCGCCGATAGTCTACTTATTGAAGAGGGGTTAACTATAAAATATGAAACTAACACATAGAGCAGAATCAGTGACCAAAAATGTCAACCAAATGATTAGTATCGAAATAAAATGCTAGCGAAACAGAGCGCTATGCTAGAATGTCGATAAAATGTATATTAAAATAATGTATATCAACATTTTATCGTTTCCCAAAATTAATTACAATTTTACTGCTTTTTATCTATAGTAATAAAGAGTATTTTATTTCTCTTCAATTAAACTAATAAAAACAATATCTTTAAATTTAATTTATAGCAACCAATGTTTTTGTCATCAGACAACAAAGATGTCTTGGTAAAAATCTGCTTGTAATAATAATTAATAGTTAACATAATAATACCTACTAATGTTAGGAAGATCCAAACTTATAAAAAATATTTATTTATTTATTCAAGGTTCACCAGCAATTATTGTTTACATCAATACAGATAATATACAATATACATTAATATATTTATAGTGACAGTGTAACAACTACTTATAGGTAAACTCCACATGCACATTAACATAAAAAATAACGATGTTATGTCTTAACATAAAAATTTTATATTTCATTGCAACAATTTAATATAGGTAGGGTAGGGCGGGGCTAGTTGAGCAATGGGGCAAGTTGGGCAATCGAAATATCTCAAAAACTATACATCACACGCTAATACATTATATGGCGGAAAGAACTGAGAGTGGACTGAGGAGCAGAACTAATCACATGACAGCCAGTTGCAATCTGTCGATCGAATAATGTACCTTATTTATTTATTTTTGTTTATTTTATGTACAAAAAGTAAAAAAAAAAATGTTTCGGAATATTTCGTCTGTAAGAATCATTAGTACACCAGTTAAGTGTTTTACTTTTGTAAATGTAGTATATTTTTGATATCTAGAAGGATTTGACTCTAATTCAAACAGTATTTTTCGTTACCTCACTTTGTTAACAAATTTACAACTGGGGTAAGTTGAGCATGAGTCACTCAACAAACTTTACAGTTTTAAATGACAGTAATGTGTATTTTTTTATTTTATTTTTGTTTGAGAGCGTATAAATGTAAGACTTCAAGAGATTTAAACTCTATCCAACACTTCAACGATGCTGCAAAGGCATTCTAAATGAAGGAAAAAGTAGCAATGCCGCTGCCAAGCAATTCGGTATCAAATGAGTGATGAACAGGATTCATAAACAAATTAGAGTTTGCCGGTGGCCTCTTATTTGCTGCGAAGCCTATACCGTAACTTTAATTAGAAAAAAAAATGGATCCCAAGCACTTATAAATGTGCGCCAAACGCTGATGTTACATTGTTTGCATTAATTCCATCAGCGGCGATGATCAAGTTTTTAAGTGATGAATATCTCTATAATGTTTATTTTTTAACTTTTAAATTTGTTAATTAACTATATAAATGTTAAAGTATGATTTTAAATAGAAATACTGAGTATATTCCAAAGATTAAATTAAAGATGGTCATCTAAATATTAAGTAGAAGTTGATTTTATTTTCTATGTTCATTACTTAAAAGAAAGCTACTTTTTGTTTCACTAATATATCGTTAAATCATTAAATATAAAAGTTTGACTAACAAATAATCATTTTATTTTATGTCGGGTAAATATCTAAGGTATGGTGTGGCTACATTTTCTATCTGCTCAACTCACCTCATACGCTTACTCAACTTACCCCACCTCGGTATGGCGTACGTTTAGCATGTTTGACTTTCTGCATTTAAACAGCTGTAACTCTTAAATTCGACTTGTAACAAGAAAATACTGAGTATCCTTTTGCTAAGGGATAAATTACTAATCCATCAGGCCGCATAACAACTCATTGAGACTTATCATTGAGGAGCTATACCCTGTTCAAGTTAGCATGATCTTTTTGACAGATGTAAATTTTTCTGATCGTCATAACTTTGCAATGACGAACATATTATTTTCTTAGTTTAAATGATTTAAAAAATTGTAAAAATATTTAAAATATATATATAACACAAAAGTCCCTAAAGATTCAAGCGTCGTCCGAAAATTTTAAGACTTTTCATTGCTTCAAAGTAAAATTTAAATAGGAACACTGAAAATAATAGACGCTTGTACAATGTCACAACAGTCGAAACAAAAATCCGTCCCACCGATGTGTAACAAGGTGTAAAAAGAATCTCCGGGTGAGATTCCGCTGCCACCCATGATGAAACCTGACTCTGGTCACACACAACATTGGCACTTGGCCATGGGCAGGGCACATAGCTCGTGAAACTGACGGCCGATAGAGCAAAAAGGTTCTCGAGTGGAGATCACGTATCGGCAAGCTCAGCGTTGGTCGTCGAGATGGACAGACGAGTTGAAGACAGTCGCTGGAAACCGTTGGATGGAGGCTGCTTCGAACCGGTTGCTCTGGAGGTCGATGGGGGAGACCTACGTTCAGCAGGGGATATCCAATAGCTGATATGATGATGATGATGGTGATGATTATCAATTAAATAAAATCTGAAAAGGCTAATTGTTTATATATTTACAGACTTTTTTTGTATAGGAATTAGGCCCTCACTGGGCCTAATTCCTCTGTCTGTCTATTTATTTTATTTTTTCTCCTCTGTCTGTTTATTTTGTATAGGTACTAACTAATAAAATGTTTGTTGAATTATTTCTATAAAAATTATAAATAGAAGTAGCATTTAGCATCTTATGAAAAGTTGTTAAACAGGAACTTAGAGATATATCTTATATTATCTTTAAGATTATGAAATACCAAATCTACGCTAATAAGGCTTAATACCTATCTTTCTTTCCCTTTTTCCTTTTTTAGGGAATGTATTCTTTTCCTTAAAAGAATAGAGAGGAAAAAATTTTTAAAACTTCACAACCGAAATAAGTTAACAAGTTTTAGTTCATCCTATTATTTGAACCATTCAATATACCTAATTAATTGATCTAAAACAGCATTAAATCGTCCGTAGTAATATTACTTAAAATTATGCTGTTACCGTTTTTATTATTACATATATTTTTAATGTTCTTTCTTCAACGAGCAAAACGCATTTATATAATTTATTTTGTTTTTCAAATATGCGTCAATTTTATTTTCATTATTTTCCTGTTACTTTAAGCTAATTTACCTACTATAGTAAATTATTTAGTACCTAAATGCAACGTTTTTAAATGAGAAAAAAAATTGTTCCTTTTTAGGGTTCCGTAGCCAAATGGCAAAAAACGGAACCCTTATGCATTCGTCATGTCTGTCTGTCTGTCCGTCCGTCCGTATGTCACAGCCACTTTTTTCCGAAACTATAAGAGCTATACTGTTGAAACTTGGTAAGTAGATTAGTATTATTAGTATTAGTATTCTGTGAACCGCATTAAGATTTCCACACAAAAATAGAAAAAAAAACAATAAATATTGGGGGTTCCCCATACTTAGAACTGAAACTCAATTTTTTTTTCATCAAACTCATACGTGGGGGTATCTATGGATAGGTCTTCAAAAATGATATTGAGGTTTCTAATATCATTTTTTTCTAAACTGAATAATTTGCGCGAGAGACACTTCCAAAGTGGTAAAATGAGTAACTACTAAAATAAGAGAATGATAAAACTAAAAAAAATATATGATGTACCTACATTACCATGCAAACTTCGACCGAAAATTGGTTTGAACGAGATCTAGCAAGTAGTTCTTTTTTTTTTTTGTAAAGAAAAATACACTATTATTAAAACATCGATCAAAGTTACAACGAACTACAAGAACTTTTATAATTATGATGTTACTTGCTGCTACGGAACCCTTCATGGGCGAGTCCGACTCGCGCTTGTTTATCATTACTTTTTTATTTCACTTCTCTCTATGTAGATATAAAACTCATTTATATTTTGTTAGAACAAAATGTCTTGTGTAATTTGATAAACAAGATAAAATAATAATATTATAATTATTCTCAATTTAATTATTACATTATAACGTTTGCTTATTCTGACTGATGATGAAAGCTGGGCTAATTCATATTTCGTCCAGGAAAGAGAACTAGGTACAATTCAACAGTAAAGCGCACAAAGCTGTCAAACTTTTATTTAAAAAATATTCGCGTTGTTATCGTTTTGAAATAAAATATTGCAATTAGTAAAATATTTAAGACACTTCTGCAATTTATTTCATTGAAAAATTCAAGACAAGGCGCGAGCCGTCTCGGCGTGCGGCGGCCCTTTGATGCTGCCATCAAAATGCCCTCAATAAGCATCGGTTTACATAACACTTAGCAACATTCCTATGCGCCTTACTTCCTACTACTTAAGGGTTAGTACAAAACCTACCAATAATGAAAGAAATTAAATATTCCAAATAATATCTCTATACCTACCGTTAAATTACAAGAAACAGCAGGTCTCTGCTGAAGATTTTTAAATACCCACTTATTGCTGATCTCAATAACAACGCGTCTAAAGTTTTGAGTTCAGAATATTTAGTCATCGATTGGTATTCCCTTTTTAAAATAAAGAATATAACGAATTATAAAAAAATAAATAAATTGTGGTACAGGCCGGTTGTAAGTAAATGACTACGAATTGTATTGTATACACGATACGGCTATTGTATGATAAGCTGTACCTACAGTCTATCTACTATACTCTAGCAAATCGCCGTGAAGAGAATTACTGACACTGTGTTCTGTACAGAAAATAAGAAAGCCAACATTTTCCCCTTTTCTTTACTCCTTCCTATTATTTCTCTTACCCGAACAGGAAGCTGCCAGTGGTCATAGACACTAATGATTAAGTAATCATTACTTAACTAATGACGATACTATATAGGTACGTTTAAGGTGACTACTCGCCTAATCGTCCAGTATTTTAATTTAAAACCCTTATTTATATAGTTATTTATAGTCATGCCTGTAACTATTATGGTATATTCGTAACTTTATGAAACACGTATTGGCAAAGATTATTTTTTAAGTTAATACAATACAATTTAGCTAAGCAATGTAATTTTTTTTTAAATAAAACTTGTTAGTGAAATAACTAAGAATTAATAAGAATTCCTGCTTAGCTAAATGTTGACGCTAAACCAAGCTATAGTGTCAAATCCTCTAAGTACCTTTATTCCGTAAGGTTTTTTCGTACTTACGGTACGAGGTTAGAGACATTTATTTTCTCAAAAGATTTACATTTTAAACCTTTTTTTTGATTTACCTTGTATCAATAAATCATTATCTTTAAAAAAAAATTGTTTTTTTTTAACCTTTTATACCTGCTTAAAATTTCACAAACCGCACCTGCCATAGCTACCTGCAGTAAGGAGTGAATTTGGATCATTCTATTGTTTTGTTGCTATTGTAATGATTACGAAAGTCAAGGCTACAAATAATGGGTTTTTAGAAAGCTAACAATGTGTTCTTTAATTTAATTTAAGTTGTATTCGCAAACAACATTAAATTAAAAAAAATATTTGCGGTCAAAATGAAAATGTAGGGGATGTACGATTTCTATGCTCTCGAGTGTATTTTCATCGATATATTTTAAATAAAATGTAGGTACCTACTTATTACTTATGTTGGACCAGATGCTCTTGTGAAAAGTGAATAAAAACATAACACTCATCAAAAGTTGCTGCTTTTTTTAATCTGAAATTCTCCATTGTGTCAATATTAATTTCTTTGAAGAATATGGAAATTGTATTCTCATCTGACAAAATGTACAAATTAAAAATAACACAACCCAAAAATGGCAACATTTAACAAGTAATTTAGTTCTTTACTATCGTAAATTATTTATTCATAAAAACTTTATGATGTGCAAATTGGACGCAAAGTCTATATTTTTACACTTGCATAAAAATGCAATTAAAATTAAGTTATTTATATGCAAATTATTAATAATGGAAAAATACTCAATAAAACATAATTTACCATTTTTGGGCTAAATAAAACTACTAGGTCTAAATAAATATCATAATTTAATACAACCTATATCTGTATGTATGTGTGAACTTGTATAAAGGTATATTATTCGTAGGTTTGAGGTAGGAATAAATATTAAAACAATCTAAATCAATTTACATTAATTTATTCAATGTTACGAACAATGTTCATACATGGTGCTCCAAATAAATATTACTTTTCATAAAACATATTTATTTACCAATACCATTGAGAATCATATTATAAGATATCATATGATATGATTACATCAATCGTGATTAATATTAGCACTTACCCAATGTTACAATGCGCTGTAACTGCTGTAGCTGTTTTATAATAAGTAATATATTATGGTAGCACCACAATTCACTCGTTACGAATATTAATACATTTAAAGAAAAACGATAAACAATTATCATTTCATAGTAAACGTTTAACAAAAAATACTTACGCACTTCTTCTAATTAATAAAAATTAAAAAAATATATATATATATAATTATAGTAAGTTTAAATTACTACATGCGTTATCGAAGTGGGAAACATAATTATTAATTAATTTTGTTATATGTTTACACAACACATCAATTTACATTAATTTATTCAATTATTACGAACAATACGCGTTCATACGTGGTGCTCCAAATAAATATTACTTTTCATAAAACATATTTATTTTCCAATACTATTGATAAATAAATTATAAGATATCTTATGATATGATTATATCAATCGTGAGTAATATTAGTACTTACCCAATCTTACAATGCGCTGTACCTATCTGCTGTAGCCTGTAGCTGTTTTATAATAATATATGTAATTATGGTAGCACCACAGTTCAATCATTACAAATACTCATATTAATACATTCAAAGAACAACGATAAACAATTATCATTTCATAGTAAACATTTAACAAAAAATAATACGCACTTCTTCAAATTAACGTATGTTAAGGAAGTGGGAAGCATATTTATTAATCAATTTTGTTATATGTTTACACAATTATTTCTGTTATATATTTAAAAAAAAAACAAATAGTAACGATGAATTTTAAAAATTATTATAATTATTCTAAGTAAATACGTCATTCGGACACATGATGTAAATAGTAATCTCGTTTACAAACTTACAATTAATACAAACATAGTATCGCTCACAGTCCCGAAATAAATACGTTTTTAATAATTGGATACTTTGCTAGAACGCTCAGCATCACGCGTGTTCACTGCAATAATGATCGATGTCCATCGCCTAGCAATGCCCGCCGTCTTGTCAATATTCTTTGCTTTTTAACTTTAAAAAAATTGTACCGTTTAAAAGACTACCTGTCTATTTATTACCTACAACTATTTTAAAAATCAACAAACTACATAATTTTAAATTGTATTATTGAAAAATAAAAGCACTAACTTAGGGGATTTAAAAAGCAATTTATACTCGTACACTGAATCTGCCTCGTGCATTAACCGGCAGCAGTATAACTCTTTTTAAATTTAGGGTAACGAACACCATATGCGTCATTATACCTTGGACCTCAATGAACACAATAGTGTCCGAATAGGTCCAAATAACGATCGGCATCTGGTAACTTTTAGTTTAATACTGTGTTAAGTATTATCACCTAATAGTACCTAATACATGTACTACTCAAGACTATTTGCCAGTCTCGATACATCTGACGTTGTGTAAGGTTATGTTACACGTGTTCAAAATATGATTTCTTTTTTCAAATCATAGCCGAAGGTAACAAGACGACTACAAATACGAAAAAAAAAACACACACACACGTAGAATGAGTGATGTTTTAAAGAAACTTCGACTGCAAGATCATTAAATTGTTTATGACAGCAAATATTATCGTTTTAATTGTTTTAAAGTAACAACTTAACAAGTAAGGACCGGAGGGCAAAAATAATAAGTCAATTTAATAGTTTTGCTACCAGGATAACAAAGATAGTTATTTAAAGGGGCTTATACCAGTATCTAATATACAACGTCGTTGTCCGCGATTAGGTGAAGAAAATGCGAAATTACACAATAAGTGATACTCATACAAAATTCGTATGATTGGCGATAATACTTATAAGATACCAGTGTGTAGAAAAGGTTTTTTTATCCTTACATGGTATCACTGGGAAAGGACTGCAGTTTATTTAGAAATCACTGACTGACTTTGGCGTTGTTCAATTAATTAAAAACTAAAAACTTGACTGCTTTCTGTATAATTTGGAAATGAAATGAATTTGGCGCCAAAAAACCGCCATTTTGTTTTTATTTTTATTTTGATATACCCAGTGTCACTCTCACAGTAAATATGAATCTAACGACACCTCTGAAGCTAAAATCCATCGAACCATTCAGGCCGCAGAGCGTGCCAAACAATTATACATACATACATACTGTGGAAAAACATAACCCTCCTTCTGGCGTAGTCGGGTAAAAAGATAAATGGGGTACACATGTAAAAACATTGCTTCCTAAAGAAATTACTGATTTAATGTATAAGCAAATCAACACTCTTAAATCAGTTAATGGTAAAAAAGGTCACTACAATTTACATGAGAGTCAAAAATATATTTGTCCGACGAGTTAAGCTTGTCTAAGGTTTATTTATTCATAATTTATTGCACAACACTATATTTAATTGTACAAAAAAAAAATACAGACGAATTGAGAACCTCCTCCTTTTTTGAAGTCGGTTAAAAAGGCGGGCTTGTTGTTGCTTAAAGCATTCTCTATGAGTCAACCTTAGAACGTACAAGAGCGAACGTTTGTAGGTGTGCAATATTGAAAATTGAGAAAATTTATTTAGTTCAAGAAAATATTTTACGAAGATCATTCAAATAGGAAATTATCGTAAGAAACATATCGTAATTTTTTTTAATAATTTCATCATATCATTCGGTTACTCAAGAATGGACTCATGTTCGACTTGCGACGAATTTCCAGCAGAGAAAAAACAGCTTGAAATTAAAAGAGCTTCTCTTTCTGATGGTTATGAAAATTTTCAGATTTTTTCTCAACTTCGAAAGCTGGATTGAGAACCTAGAATACAAAAAGAAAGCTGAAGTACCTATTTTGTGATCAAAAGAGAAAAGCTCGTTAGCTCTCAGCTAGGCAGGATGCCACAACATAGTATACATAGCGATAGCAATGTATTTCTCAACAAACCTTCCTGTAGCGGACATAACCAACGATCTCTATCATAAAAAGCAGCTTAGTTATTTTATGTTTAATGTTCATATCCTTGCCGATTCCTTATATTATTTCTTCGCATACAAAGAAAGTATTGAAAACAAGGGATCGGATGATGTGGCCTCTCATCTCTTTCATTTCATATATCATGAAATGGACTCCTGTATAAATCCCGCAAAATCGCTAATGCTTGCCCCCGCCATTTTGCCTAAACAGTAACGTTAGCATTTCTGGCCGGCCAGTTTTGAGTTGTGAATTTAACTTTTTAATTTTATTTGTTAGTTTTCTCTACATATATTTTTTTATATTATTACTAATCTTGTTGAGAATCCTTATCTTACTTTAGGACTTTTATATATATAACTATATAGTACATAAAATAAACTATTCATTCAGCCTTCTCATGTAAATGTATTTAAACCTTCGGAACAAATTATTAAAGTCTCAGAGGTGATCTATGAGTCTCAGTCATAATTATTGTTATAATATTAAATTATTTAATTTTATTAATCACTTAATAAAAAAAAGTCAGTTAAAATATTTATTGCCGTCGGTAAATTTTGACGTCACGCGGATGTCATGATTCCAGCGCAATAGCAATTTGCAGGAGTTATACAAGGCAAGAGTCTTACAATTTTCTGTGACTTATGTGGTTTCTGTAACTCTTAAACGAAACTGTATTACAATTAACTTCGCCACGCTGCAAATATAAAAGAATCAGAAGTTAATTAAACCAAAGAATGATTATTTGCCAAAGGTATAATGTTGTCAAACCTATCCTATCCTATCCTATATTTTTTTTTAAATCTTGAATCTGATATTTTCTTCGCCGTTTATATACGAGTAATTAAAACCTTGATTTATCTTAAAACAAAGAAAAAAGGATATTCATCATTATTGCTGTGGACACTTCAAATAATCTCATTGAACTTATAATCAGCAAAAAACATATTTATCTATTTCTCAACGTCGCCCCAAATAACAATTAAAATTTCTGCAGAAGGTTAAATGAGATTCAAAAATATATATATTTATAATTTTTTTCTGAAGTTGGTTTGTATATATTTTATTCTTCAAACTCGTAAATTACATTTTATATACAGATTTCAAGGATATATCTCATCACAGATATACGAAACGTTGAGAAATATTAATAAATATCTTTAAGAAAATAATACTTAAATATTATAATATTACAAAAATATGATCTTTATTTACAGTAAAAAAAATTAATTAAAATAATTCTTAATTTATCTAGTAATAAAAGGCTAGGAGGGCCTACTACTCGTATATCGTACGTAACAATGTGAGAGTCACTTACCGACTCAAGTAATAGCACTAAAAAGCAATTATGCACTTTTAGACTCTTGGGTATAGACTTCTTTACTAAGATTTAATTTAATGAACATCATTAATGTCAAAGCCTCAGCCCAAGGTGGTATGCTAGAGGAGTAAGTTTGATCTTAGGACTATTACATAATTATTAAACGAAATAAATCACAAAGGCAATACAGCAGTGTAAATTTAATGCAAAATAACCTAATTTTTTTTTGTACACACTGGTCACTGAACGTACGGGTCACTGTATGCACAGAAGTCTTGTTGCGGTCAGACAAGAGGAACAGGAGCAACACTCGGCACTAGAGGCTCGGGCACTCCTTGTAGCACCCCATTGTGGTAGTGATGATGATGAATCATGCCGTTCATCATCTGCTGATGATGGAAAATTGACGCGTGATGTAGCTGTGCATGCTGGATAGACGCGTGTTCACCTTTTTCCTTCAAAATAACTTCTTCACGCTTTTTTACCTGCTTCCGCTCCTTCGCGCGTCGGTTTTGGAACCAAATTTTTACCTGGAAATAAATAATGACTCAAAAACCATAATTTTAAAACATATAAAGACTTATACATAGACATAAAAAATAATTTAAAAAACCGACTTTAAAAAAAAGCTGGCCCTATTGTGCTTGTAATTCGTAGGAGCTACTTTTTGTGAATCAGTTCTTTTTTTACCCGACTGCGACAGAAGGAGGGCTGCTTTGCTGCTTGCTTTTCGAGTGTGTGTATGTATGTATGTATGTCCATTTCTTTGGCACGCCCTACAGCCCAAACGGCTGGACGGTTTTTGACATATGAGGTGTCGTTGGATTTGTCTAAATTGTAGTAGTGACATAGGCTATATAAATTTTCAAAATGGCGCCCGTAAATGGCGGAATGAGGGGGGGAAGTTGATTTTTTTTCTTACTGTAGCAATATGGGTATCAAATGAAAGCTAGTAGGTTGTTTTATTCTTTTTAGTTTATAATAAGAGTATTTTACGCAGTCGGGTTTTTTGATTTTTTTAATTAAGCATACTTGTTTTTCAATTATTATCGGTATAATTTTCAAAATGAAATGAAAATTTATATCACTGATCAGGTAACACATAAGGGGAGTTAATTACAAATTTGGTATTAAACTATTTTTTACTGTTATACATGGCTAACCCTAGCCAACCGCTGCATAAGCACACGGTACCAGAGTCACGAGGCGCAAGCAATTACGATTGACGTCAATGGAAGTCTACATTGATTACACTATTTTTCAATTAATAAGGCAAACGTAACTTCATCCATTTTATGCCTTGCAAGACAAGTTTTCGCATTTATTACTACAAAAACCTCCAGAACACATCCTAAACATCAGTAAGAGTATTGGGTTCCTTGCAGTCAACTTGAGTAACGAGCTACATTTCTGGGGTCATCTAGCAGCTAAAAAACCAGGCGGGACGATACTTCAAATTGGTACATCATCTTCTGCTTTACAAAACACAAGTCCGTCTCATTTGGTAGACTGTTCGCACGTTTAGGCAGGTCTCCAAGGCCCTCCAATACAATTTCAAACCACCTGACTTCACTCAACGCCAGGTAGTTCGCATTGTTACCAATACCAAATTCACAGACTAACTAGACTACTACTAAAATTACTCTTGAATAACTAGAATCTACTATAAATAATAGACTATGTGAGTCTCCTCTTATCAATTCTTGATTATGCTGATACATGCTATCTTGACATTACTGAGGAGCAACTTAATTAACTTGAGCGCATTCAAAATTTATGTATACGATTCATATTTGGACTTCGCAAATATGATGATGACTTTCGCAAAAAACTCAAGTGGTTCCCAATTCACCTTCGCAGGAATACTCACATTCTAAATCTACTTTACTCTGTTCTATTTAATCCTGTTACACCACCATATCTAAAGGAACGATTTAAATTCCTTAGCGATTCCCATGAGCGCTGTCTTCGTTCCAATGATAATTTTCTCCTCAAAATCCCTTCTCACTACTCTTCTTTATATACTAAATCTTTCACAGTTGAAGCTTCTCGCCTTTGGAATTTATTACCTAAGCATATTAGACGTATCCAAACTCTTTCTCTTATTAAAAAGACTGTAAGGAAGTGTTTCCTGGAAACTCAACATTAGTCTAAATTACTTGTTTGTATGTGGATATTTATGTATGTGAATATGTATGTATGTTTGTATGTAGTATATATGTATGCATGTATGTATGTATTTATGTATGTATCTAAATGTTAATATTAAATTTGTACACCTATGCCGACACAAGACCATTTCCTCTGCCCTTAGGTTGCCTGGAAGAGATCGCTTTTCAGCGATAAGGCCGCCCTTTGTATAATACCTTGTTATATGTACATGTTTTGCTTATGTAACATTTCTGTTTTGGTGTACAATAAAGTGTATTATTATTATTATTAAATACTCACTTGTCGTTCAGATAGTCCCAGGTTGACAGCTAATTCGGCCTTCCTTCGAATCGTAATGTACCGACTGTAATGAAACTCCTTCTCGAGCTCTAGCCGCTGATGGTCGCTGTACACCACCCGGTACTTGTCCTTAGTACGGGTTTTTCCTACAACAATATACATATATTTCAATAAGTATAAAGTTCTCTTGGGATGGTAAATCGTATATTCTCGTATTAATTTCAATAAGAACGCCTATCTACTTAATTGCTCTGTAATAAATTAAATGTAGAAATAGTAAAGTAGTATGCGTTCTGTACAATATATAGAAAAAAATCGGTAGCATTTGATTTTTTTTAAAAATGATAATACCTTTTTATTTTTAAATCTAAACAAATCATGACTGCAACGGAAGATTTTTTATTGTTATTACGGTTTATAGAAACAATTCGTCGACTTCGAATTCCATAAAGTTATCAATCAATACGATACTTTGTCTTATGCACAAATATTAATAACGCGATCTAGCGAGTCTATCGTTAATTTATATTGTCAACTAGCTTTTGCCCGCGACTTGATCCGTGTAGAAGTCAAAAATGGTTCTTATAGGGTTTTTAATTAGTTTTTTACGTTATTGATTTTCTTATAACATATAAATTATTATGTTAAAATGTTTGAATATTTATAAAATATAACAATCTTTATTATAAAGTACGAATTTAAGCGTTTAATAAACATGAAAATAAAATAAAATTTTGCTACATTTTATCTCAGATTAAACAAAAGATAATCTTAGCATTTTATGAACACGAAGCTCTGCCTTTGATCTGGAGAAAGTTACACAGGGGTATTATCTTTTTACAACGAAATCGAAATACTACACCTACCGCAGTATTTCTTTATAAACAATATTTTTAGTTCTTCCTTCGGGTGCTAGAATCACCAGTCTACTCTGGAGCATGACACATAGAACTGGCCGTGGGAGAAGCAGCTTTCCCTCAAGTATACGCTACCTTAAGAGTTTGATCTTGAGCTTCGTTTATGGTCATTGCGAAGCAGACTTTGATGGGAAACTGGACTTTCTTGAATTTAAAGAGGTAATTTGATGGTGTTAGGAAAAAGGCAGAGAATAAATACAGACTCTCCTCGAGAACAACCGGTCAGTACAGTTGCCTCGATTAAATTGCGATGCAATGTTATCACTTGCAATCTGGTGCCATTGCATAATTTAGGTGGATTTATATTGCGCAGTAACATAATTGGCGCGCCAACTCTCAATTATAATATGTGTGTTGGGAGACCGGGAGGCTTCAGTGTATTCAGGAACTCAGGATACACAGGATAATGAATGGCATCATCGGTGCTTATAACTGAGTCAAGGGATTATTATATATTTATATTCGATCTCTTCAAATGATCTCAAAAGCGTTTCATTTATGACTGAAGCTTGTTCGTTTTTTGGTGCTAGAATGGCACGCTCGCATAACCATTCTGCAGGTTTATTGTGAATATTATTAATGTTTGAGAAATTTTTAGCTATAAGCTCTACTACAGTAAAAACAATTGTACCTAACTGTAGGGATAATTATATTATTAACCAATTCCGGGAAATCGTACCCTTTCCTATTTTAAGCAACAGGTCTGAGAACTGTCCGGCAGTAATATTTTTTTTTAATATTAACCAATAATCACACCACGTTAACCTAGCCCCGTGCTAAGTTCGTAAGAACTTGTGTTACAGGTACTAGGAACGGAAATAAATTTATATAAATACATATTATACATAAATACACATCCATGACCCGGTGCAGACAACTATATTCGTCATACAAATTATCTGCACCTGGCGGGATTCGAACCCGCGACCGCTGCGTAAAGTGCCAGTTGCCTGACCACTCGACCAGCCGGTCGTCAAATATCTCCCCTCAGATGGACTCTCATATTTTTGTTAAGGTTCAGTTTTGTCACTGAAGGCCACGAATGTGACTGCTTCACGCGCGCTTTAACTTCGTCCGCTCGCTTTCCTCTGGGCACTACTGATAAAGTCTGCCGGAAATTGCCTACTAACGATACAGTAACTCCTCTCATTTGACAACTATTATTGCTAATATCTTGTAAAGATTTATTTAGGGCTTCAAAATCTCCTTTCTGAGCCATAACACACTCTCATCCTAAACAATTGATTTCGTTTTGCGGATTACTTCTGCCATATTACTTTGTTTGGGTATATTAAAGAAAGGAGTCAGTTTTTATAAAATCAAAAGGAAGTTTAAATGCGGAGTTTGCAGTTTTACCTTCTTCCAGTGGCGTGGCAGCAATTCCGGACAATGCGACCGCTAAGGCGATATCAAGATTGCTTCTCACTTCGGCCAACAGTAAATTTAATAGAAAAGTCTTGCATATTCCACCAGGAACATCCAAAGAAAAAAAAAAAGATATCACCTACACCTGCGTTGATCCGTGAAAGTATTTTATAATAGACGGATTGAGTTTTCAAATATGTGTCAAAAAAAATGTAGATATGTAATTTAAATAAAAATCACTAAGATTTTGATATTAACTTCGAAGCAAATCACCCCCAAAATAACTTTCTACCCCTTTTTAATCCCGTTATCCCGGGGATGGATTTTAATAAAATACGAAACACGTCTTTCACATCCATTCCGTAAAAGATTTTCTGTAAAATCCATTCTGTAAAAGATTTTTTTATGCAAAACTTAAAGTAGATTGGACCAAGGAATCACGTTATTTCATACAAACTTTGCTCCCTTTTCTCACCCTCTTAGGGGTAGAATTTCGGAAAATCCTTTCTTATATGATGCTTACGCCATACAAAAAACACACTCTTCAAGGTTCAAGTCTCTACGATCAGCGGTTTAGGCTGTGCGTTGATCCGTCAGTCAACCATTCAGGACAAAGCATTTTATATGTATAAATGAAGCTCAAATGAAACTCGAAAGGTGTAACTGTTTACATAAGTGCCTAAACTGTCATCTCCCGGGCTCGATAACGTTAATCCGAATCACGCGGTATAGAGGAGCCGCGCATGTCGGCTTAGCATCGTTAAGGGACCACACGGTGCGATTAACTTTCCTATATTTATTTTCATAGTAATCTGATTTCATGCATATATGTTTAAGTGTGTTCACAGGATATTTAACGACTTTATAGAATATAAATACAAACAAACCTTTCTACTTTATATAAAGTCAGTGTAAAAAGTCAGTCAGTGCAGTCCTATTAGTATGTTTTAATAAAAAACAGTAATGTATAGTTGACATCAACAAACATTTATTGATGCAAAAAAAAAAAATACAAAACAAAAGATATAAAAGGAACACTATTAATATTTTGTTAGATTCCCGTGAGCATTGATAATGGCTTGAAGCCTCCGTGGCATTTTTATATAAGAAGTCCATTCCTCGTGAAGAGCAGTTTTCAAATTGTTTTGGTTAGAAATTCTTCTCTTTCAGATTTTTTATTGCGACAATCCCACATATTTTCAATGGGGTTAATATCAGGTGACTGGGCAGGCATTTCGTGATGCTTAGGTGTATTAAAAAGAGTCCACATCTTGGTATTCCATGCTCTATGCTTAGGATCGTTATCGTGCATAAAAATCCACTCGTTATTTAAGCCCATTATTTCAAAGCTTAGTTGAAGTTTTTTTTTTTTTTTGAGAATTTTAATAGGTATATTTTATGTGATCCATCACCCCATCGATAAAGACGAGTTTTGCAACACCAGCAGCACTAATTCTACCCCCATAGTGCACCGATCCGCCCCCATATTTTACCGTGGGCATTAAGTTTTCTTTCTGAAATTCTGTTTTAGGTTTTCTCCATCGGTCACCTTACATCGATCTCCCGATCCAAAAATATTGTATTTAGATTCATCAGCGAGGATCACACGCTGCCAGAATTAGCGAAGTCCAATCGAATTTTTCTGTTTTTTGCACTAACCCAATATTTTTTACAAGCAGAGCTACCGTGATAACCTAATATTAGTATGTAATACATTTCGAACCATGTGTTTTTATTATTAATTTCTTGATCTACAGGAGCACTGACTTTTGGTTTTTTTTTACAAATTTTATAATATTCCGGCGTAAACGATCAGTTACTTTACGCGGACGTCTACTTCTGTATTTGTTCTCGTCTAACAAAAACTATCAGTCACGGTTTGCACAGTTGAACATGGTTTATTTATTAACTTAACAATTTCATTCAATAATTTGCATTGTTTGTGTAAATTAATAATTAATTTTCTTTCGGTTTCGTTCGTTTCTTCCTTTACGTCCTATTTGTATACCATGAGAGATGAACGCTTTACCGAAATAGGATTTTTTATAACTGTGCTATGTCTCCGAGCTTACCGAGCCGAGCGTCCACGACGCGACAGGTGCGGTGGATCCGTGTGACCTCTAGCCAACTCTATAGCGAGAGTATGAAAACAATATACAATGTGTACGAATACTTTTTGTGCATCATTTTTTATAATGCCGTAATATATATTTTTTGTTTCAGTAAAAAAAAACTAGACGCTTTTATAGTTCCAGGTTTGAGCTATATCGTGGAGTTTTATAGAACAAAATATCAAGGTCTTAGATAAAGAAAATGGCTTTTGACCACTGGAGTGATCGGCGTACGAATACTTTTTACACTGACTGTATATTGTAATAACGACTGCCCATACTTCGCACGGGTAGTTTTCTTATAAAAGTGCTAATAGACACTCGAAATTGGTCGAAGTTGGTGGTGAAGTGAATTTGTTTTAAAATGGATTTATTGTGATTAAAAATCTATGTTCAGACACTCATTCTCTTTTATTATTTATTTTACTTTACTTACGTTGATTAAATATAATAAATATAATATTTAAAATTGTGGATAAAAATCGATTACAATTTACCTTAAACAATATAACGACTGTTAAAAAAAAACCAAATGTTACTTATAGCTGCGAAATTTTCCCATCTGTACTAAAATTTGGGGTTGTTAGATGTAGATTAGTAATTAAAAATTTGTAAATTTTTGTAATAAGCTAATTTTTTTTCGTATTACGTATTTGGGGGTTAAGTTGTAGGAAACAGTGTTAAAGTAAAAATTTTAATGTATAATTTTAATTAATAAAAGTGTGTCAACCCTATGTATACACGATGAACATTCCTTGTACGGTCCGGTTGTCTATACCGAGAGCGATCCGCGGACATGGTCCGGCCGGACCAAATTCGAGTCACAGTGACGGGTGAGGTGCGGGGTTCGCATAAAGCCAGTTCCGTCATCTGTGTGTAATACGCGCTTGAAGTTATTTTCGCGCGTAGGTACCTATTACTTTTTAATTTGAAATAAATCCTGAGATAGTCATTTTAAATTAATAAACATATATAGTCATTTTAAAATAAAAATAAAAAACAGTGTAAAGGATTATCATAACGTACATATTATGTTTAAGGTAACTAACGTAATTTAATTGATAAGAATTAATGCTATAATGCCGTCTTAATAGCTTTTCAATTATCGCATTATACGTGACCATTTCTTTTAACTATTATATATATTATACTTTTAAGTCTCCTATATCCGGCTCCATACATTCACACTCACACTCACAATCTCACAGTCTCACAATCCTGCTCTAGTTCATCATTAATACCTAGTAGTTGTTTCATCCAACGATTTTTTGGTACCATGTAAGATCAGTCTGTTCAGCCCTATTATCACCAAATTGTTTTTTCAGCAAGTTATTAACGTCTCTCTTTTGCCGTTGGCAAACCTTTTGCACCGGATGGTAAAGACAATGTAAAAGGATGTCTTTTACCTTTTTTCAGTAGACTTTGTAGAGGCTCATTTCCTGTTTGTAATCTAAAATTTTCATATGCTTGGAAGTTGCACTGCTGCATCCAGATCTACCACTCTTAAGGGTTTCGTACTCAAAGGGTAAAACGGAACACTATAACTAAAACTCCGCTGTCCGTCCGTCTGTCACCAGGCTGTATCTCATGAACCGTAATAGTTAGACAGTTGAAATTTTCACAGATGATGTATTTTTGTTGCTGCTATAACAACAAAAACTAAAAAACAGAATAAAAAAATATTTAAGGAGGGCTCCCCCGCTCCCATACAAGAAACCTGATTTTTTTGCTCTATTTTGCTCGATATTGAAAACGGCAACAGGTTAGCCTTAAATAGCCTAGGCCTTTAATATTCACAGAATATTAAGTTATATTATTCACTTTAAAAACAAATAATTAAAATAAAATTAATATTTAAGGGGCTCCCATACAACAAACGTGGTTTTTGCTGTTTTTATAGATAATGGTACGAAGCTATTCTTAGCCAGTTTTTATTATAATCTTTTTAAAAGTTACATAACACTTAAATAAACCAAGGAAAAAAGAAAAATATTCATTTTTTGAGTCCACAAAGTGTAAAATAAGCCGATATGGTCAGGAAATTTACCATTTATGTTGAAAAAGTAGAATAATAGTCCCTTTTGTTAAAGAATAATCTTTTTTATGGACATAATATACCTAGTCCGTTTTGAACAGAATTGCAAACTTTAACCTTAAAATTATCAGGGAAATAAACATTTTAGCCTGTTTTTAGGTTTCCGTAGCCAAATAGCAAAAACGGAACCCTTATGGATTCGTCATGTCTGTCTGCCTGACCGTCCGTATTTCACAGCCACTTTTTCCCGAAACTATAGATAAGAACTATACTGTTGAAACTTGATAAGTAGATGTATTCTATGAACCGCATTAAGATTTTCACACAAAAAAAAATTTAAAAAAAAATTCAATAAATTTTGGGGGTTCCCCATACTTCGAACTGAAACTCAAAAAAAAATTTCATCAAACCCATACGTGTACGTCCATGAATAGGTCTTCAAAAATAATATTAAGTTTTCTAATATAATTTTTTTTTCAAACTGAATAGTTTGCGCGAGAGACACTTCCAAAGTGGTAAAATGTGTGTCCCCCCCCCCCCTGTAACTTCTAAAATAAGAGAATGATAAAACTAAAAAAAATATATATGATGTACATTACCATGCAAACTGCTACCGAAAATTGGTTTGAACGAGATCTAGTAAGTAGTTTTTTTTTTTTTGTAAAAAAAAATACTCTATTATTAAAACATCGATAAAAGTTACAACGAACTACGAGTACAAGGACTTTTATATAATGTTACTTGCTGCTACGGAACCCTTCATGGGCGAATCCGACTCGCACTTGTTATTAGTAGAAATCGTAGGATTCAACGTAGGTACTTAAAACGATGTCACCGATTTTTTTTTTTATAATATGGCAAATAAGCCCTTTTGAACAGTCACTCCTCATGTTTTTACTATTACACATATTTAAAATATATATATAAACCCTTTTTATAGAAATGTTGCCGTGTACCATCACAATTGAAAAATTCTGGAAACTTAGTTACAATTCATATTAATGATCCTAAAAAGCGATTATAATTAAAAAATAATTGCAATACGGTGCAATTAAGTCTAAATTTCGCATTTTAATGGTGAAAAATCTGAAATGATGTCACTTCTATGATATGATATCTTAAACAAATGAACAAGCATAATTTCTTTGGAATTGTAATCCACTAAATGGATTATATATATATACAAGTCTTGTAATCCATCGTTAGTGATATTGTATATACTGTAATAAACAAGGAAATGAGTAGAATATTTTCAGCATACCGTCGAATATGGTAATTTTTATTTACATTTTTTATCTTTACCTTAGATTTCTCAACAGTAAAATTACCAAGATACGTAGATCTGTTGACACGACACTAAGACAGAGCTGAGGTGTCTGCTTGTATACTCAGAGTGTGTAAATATTCCTTATCTCGGTATTAGGGACTTCATAAATTATGTTTGTCACATACTAAAATGAAACTCGTATTTGGTATAAATGTTACGCAATTCTTTTCTTTACTTTCGAATTATATTTTTATTTTATTATGTATGTATTATAGTAGAGATTAGGTACTTATTTTAATACATACGAGTATCTACAAGCGAGTTGTTTTCCGTTTACAAGATTAGATACGAGATTTTAGCCGGTGATTTTTTGCATGCGTTGTTGTATATTATATAGTGACACATTTAATATTAACTGAACTGAACTGAATCTGCCTGTAAATATCTCACTGCTGGGCAAAAGCCTCATATATAAGCAGGGTGATTTTATATTAAATTAAAAGCTATTTTCATTTCTTTAATTTATTTCTATTCGTTGTAAAAAATATAGATATTTTATTATGAAACTTTATATAAAATCTTGTGTAATGTTTCAAATCATTTTATATTTATTGAATGATAAACTCAAAAATCAAATATATGATGATGTGTCGTTCGTTTTCACTCACTGCTGACGTTCAAAGAGGTAAGAGTGACACCAATCTATATCCATAAGATAAGAGTAAGAAAGCTAGGATTTCAAGTTGTACGATTGAATAAGATAGGTAGGATTTTAAGTTTTACGCAGTAAAATGACGGAGGCTTTCTTCCACAAGTACGGGAAAACATTGCGTGTGAATGAGGAGTTAACAATATGAGTGATCAATGGGAACCATCATGTCAAGGCTGAAGTTATCGCTGACAATGGCTTCCGTGGTAATGGAGCAGACACACTTCTTTATAGTATCTACTGAAACTGATTTGAAGACAAATGAAGGTCAGGAGTAGTAAGATTGGATAAGAATGAAAGAGTAGCAGATTTTATGTTTTAATCTAAAGTTATGGGAGTGGTAAAATGAAAATTAAGAGCATTAAGATCCATATAACTTTTATAAGTCTTACCTACACTTAGTAACCAAAGGAATCTCCAAGCTTGCGCTTGACAAAGATCCTGAATCGAGAAGTGAATATAGCGACGTTTGGCATCCCTACAAATTCTGTTTCAGATTTTACGTAATTTTCTAATTATTTCTTGGAAGATGCTTACCTTTTGTTCCTGGATTTAGCCTAATTTCTTACGTATGGAAATAATTTTCTTGATCGAAGTAGTAGCTTTGGAGTGGGAGCATATTTCATCCACGCCGGCCAGACCGAAGCATGCTTACCTTACAATCTGATCAGTTCAGTAGTTAATGAGTCAACCATGATATCGATGCTATTTACTGACATTATTGCTGATCATTCAATGTTTTTAATATCATCTCTCAAGCGTTCTAGATCCATATGCTCAAAATTACTCAAAAACCTTGCCTCTAACATTTGAGGACGTACTTTGTAACTGCACTTAATGCTTAATTACACGAATGACAAATAATAATAGTTATAAGGAATTATAAACTAAAAGATAATTAGTGCATACCTTATTATTAGGAATAAAAGTATTTGTATTACAACACTCCCGATGGTCAGAGATAGAGATAGAGAGATAGAGATAGAGAGAGGGCAGAATAGGGTAATTTAAGATTTATTACAGAAGGTTGCGCTTTTTCATCATAGTGGAAAGTTTTTAGTGACACATTTTACTAATTATTGAAATACTAAATTATTGAAATAGGTATTTTGATTAAGTAATGGAAATGAAATATTTATTGTGTATAGAGTAGGTATATGAAAAACTGTTTTTTTATTTTTATTTTTTAACCCAACATACTGTTTGAAATAAATAATGAAAGTCTAGAAAAGAAAAAAATCTTGTGGTAAAAACATAAAAACAGTTTAATAAGCCGTGATGCTATAAAAGCTTTGTATCGTAAAAAAATTAGTAGAATCATAAGTAAATAAGTATTAATTAATTATTTATTATTAATTAATTATTTGCATTTTATAATCTTTAAGTTAATATTTTGTAAAAACAATTGAATATCGTTACCTAAAAATAAGGAAAGCTATAAAATGTCATAAAGTTGTATAACTAACAATAATATGCGTTGTAAACACAGATATTTGAAATAATATTTCTATGGTTGTAAATATCTCATGACAAATAAACACTTTTCAATAGGTGAAGTACTTTCGAGAACACTACATCCGTTCAATTTAGTTGAGTTACCTCCGCAAAGGATATACACCAACTCTATCAAAGAAGGAGAAAAATAAACATCTTGACATGTTTTCGTGTGCGACTTCGAAAAACCGTATCAATATTGTTCATATAGATGTAAGGAGATAAACTCTTTAGAGTTCCCAAATGACAGAAAATTATAACTAAAATAAATTTCCTGTTAGAGAATCAAACAAAGACGAACTAGTAAGGTACACAAATATGCTCTATCTATAGGCGATGCAGTGTTTGATAGAAGTCGTTAATTTTCATGGTAAACAGTGGCCGGTCGGGCACCTTGTATAGTCTGCCCTCACACATTGCGGTGTGCTTTTGTAATCTTAAAAGATAACTGTTATAATATTTATATTGTTTTGTTAGTTCATACAAGCCTTCTAACCAGATGGTCTGAGTTAAATTATATTTTTTTTTTTCATGAATTCGCAAAATTATAGATGTCCTTATTATGCAACGGGTCTTGATACTCAAATCCTAAGCTGTTATCATTATACAATCATATATAGATAATATCCACTTTAACATTTAGGAAAACACCCAAAGCTAAACCTATAACGCTAAAATGTATAATAATGATTTATAATTAAAATACTGGATTTAATACCTATCAGATTGTTCGGTGCAATAACGCATAAGTTGCAGTTACTTCAACCTATCAATACCATCTTAGTTGATAACTATCAAACTAAATAGCAAAGGTTAGTAAAAACTGTTATCATGGTGGATTTAAAAAAAGTATGTTTGAGGCAAGCAAACAGCGCGGGCGGGCGCGGTGTTCGAGGGCGGATAGCACTTTTAGTCAGCTGCTATCATAGACAAATACACTGTCAGATAAACCAGCTCGGGACGGGGTGCACGTAGCCGCCATTATATAGGGTTCAAACCTACGTAAAATTAATCTATACGAAAATTATAAAACTGTATAGGTACTATATTATGTTGTTTAAATTAATAGGCGAGACATAGAAGATATGTTTGTAGTACCTAAACTTTTGGTACTATTGATTTCTCTACTTGTTCGTTTTTTTTGTTTTTTTTTTTTATTATTACGCTTCATCATCTTCATATCAGTAATTGGATGTTCCCCATCAATCTCCAGAGCGACCGGTTCAAGCAGCCTCCATCCAACGGCTTCCGGCGACTTACCTCAAGTCGTCTGTCATGGCGGACGAGCATCCGCGTGAATGACAGACGCTGCTCTTGCCTACAGGCACGTACACGTGGTCTCCACTGGAGAACCTTTCTGCTCCATCGGCCGTCAGTTCTACGAGCTATGTGCCTTGCCCACTGCCACTTCAGCTTGCAAGCCCGTTGGGCTATGTCAGCAACCTTCGTTTGTCTGCGGATCTTGTCATTTCTGATTCGATCTCGCAGAAAAATATCAAGCATAGCTAATACATTGCAGACAGGATGCAAGCTGTGTGACTTGACTTGACGTGAGCTTATTTAAAAGGCCCATAGTCCGAGACCACGTCTCAGATACATATGTCATCACTGGTAATAAACATTGATCGAATACTTTCGACTTCAGGCACTGAGGTATAGCGGATGAAAAGACGTTCTTTAACTTTCGATCGCTGCCTATTCTAGCTGGATTCGACGATTGACCTCTATCTCGAAGTTGGATCTACTAAGTTGGACCTTTTGTCCTAAGTAGGTACTAGTCAACAACTTCGAGAGTAGAATTTCCAACCGTTATATATTTAATTACTCTCACTTTCCTTAAATTATCATTTAAACAAGGACGCATGAATAGGAGTATATAAAATACCTAATATTTTCTTAAATAAGATAAACAATTTTGAACTAACGTAAACATTGATTAACGCGCTAAAAACAATGAAGTTCGGTATTGGTAAATAATGAACGTCGCTGATACACATATCAGATGACATGATTACATATATTCTAACTTCATATCAAAATCAGGCGTTTGCTTGTCGAACACGGTGTTGAACACGATTTGTATAAGGGAAACAATTACTAATCGACAAGTTATCGGTTACGCTAACACTTTGTCGGTCTGCCGAAATCCACGCTTACATTTATGCGCGATAATCGCGACTAGCTCGCGATAGCGGCACCTTTGAACGCGTTGATTTAACAGCGCCTATCACCCGGTTACCTTCTTATAAGCATTTGTAATGCGTTTTTGATATAGGAGGGAGCGGTCGCTATCGACTATCGCGGCGATAAACTCGATGTAAACGACTATTATGATACGTTTTAAAGTGGATGCATATCCTATTTTGACAGAATCATTGACAGAATCTGTTAAGATCTGATTTCAGATTTTTTTAGAATTATTTAAATATTTTGCTATTAAATATATAACGAACACTGTAAATTTAGTAGGTAAATTCTCGAGGAAGGTACCCTTTTCGTAGTAACTCATGGGAAGGTAGGTCGTAAAGCGGCAAATCGCTAACTTTATGTACTATTTTGTGTCCATTTAGAGTTTTAATCTGACCCGACATCGCCAGAACGACTCTTACCGCCTACCTAGACCGAAAGTCTAATCTATCTAAGTAATCAATGAGCACACATAACCTAACCTAATAGGAGCTAGAGCAAAATCTTACCTAAAACAATCGTGTATGTTATTCTCACCGTGTGATGTCATTCATAGTAAAACAATAAACGTATACTGTTACATCAATAAAAACAAGCGTTTAGTACAATTAATCAATCATCGTTATACTACAGACGTCAGACGTAAATTGAGGACAGTTATGATAGTTTTTACGCAAAACAACAAACCGAATGACTCAACAGAAAAAAGCGAAGGCAGTTGATGGATAGGATCATATTAATGACTTAACATATAATTGGAAACAGTTGTCACTGTGATGTCACAATACAAAAGCGTTAAAACATCGATTAGTTACAAGCGTAAATAATAATAAAGTATAATCACCTCCTACTGATCGCTTCTGTTTTTTTGCTAGCTACTGGGATCCCTGGGGCGTACACGCCACGAGATAAAAGAAATCTTTCAAAACTCTCTCATTTCATTACTTAATTCATGGGTAAGGTTACAAAAGGCGTATTGGCCGTACCCGCTTTAGTAGACGAAGTGTCGATATAGATCTCCCGCCAAGCGTAGGTACCTACATACCCTCGCTCTGTGGGATTGGTGAATGGATGTAGACAAATAAAGAATTATATTCACGAACGTCCCCTCATTTGTACAAATAGAGCAAGATAAACATAGACGGAGCGATTTTTGTATGCATTAGAGGCTAGGTACGCATTGTAGATACGGTTACACATAAATACCCATAATTACTCGTGGCAAACATGACACTAATATTGATACAACATAATGCATTGTTAGTTGTGATATTGAAAAGTGGAGCTATGTATATTGATGAGATAGATAATATGAGTGCTGATTGTTCTAACATAGATAAAAGCTTTTACTCGAAACCATTTAGATATTTATTACGTAGAAGAAATCCAATCACGACTAATAAAGGTAGTTTGTACCTACAAACTAAGTTAAAAGTACTATTAATTATTGAACATTTTAACTAACTTCCTTGAATAATACAAACAAAATATTTATTCGAAATAGAACATCGGTCACCAGAGTTAGGTAACAATAAGTATCCTTTCCGTTAAATAAAAGAAAAGGTTTTGCAGATGCGAGGTAGCGCACTAAATAAAGACAAAAGCTAAGTGCGATTACAATAAAATGCGCCAGACAAAGTTGGCAAAGATTTAACTTTTCGGTCCCCGGGGAGCCGTTGGCGGTGATTGTCGCCGGGAGCAGCCCCCGCTTTCCCGGACCCCGGGATTCCGGAATTAATTGCTCTCATAGTACACTCGTTCCCTTGGCTCGCGTTAAAACCGAGTGTTACAGTAAGCGCAAAATAACATCTTAGTAATGTTATGCCCAATGATATTTGTTAAGCATAACAATTATGCCAGAGGGAAATTCAAAACAGCAAAACAATTATTGATACCGTGTTAATTACTATTGTTTAAATTTAAAATTAATTCTATACTGTTTTACGGTAACTGCCTTACATATTTAGTAAATAAAAGTGGATAGTTAGCTCGAAATCAAAATTAAGGTAAATTTTACTTCAATACTCTTCATTTATTTAAATGTCATTGTATTGGGTTTTGATGTTTGCAAAATTAATTAAAAATTTTGATCACAGCTCTCATATGAATTTTAATGATGATTCATTATTGATATACATTTAAAATCATCTTAACAAGCTGTTTTATATACTCCACATGCTCTAGAATTATTAAAAATAGGAAAGTAGCATCTGACGTTGGTACATTTAAAGTAGCATAGGTAGGTATTTTCTTCTTTATAACATATTACTGTAGATTTAATATTTATAAGAAAACAAACATAAACCTATATAGTATTTTATATTATAATAAAATATCGTAACGTGTTTATTGTATATAAATCTAACAGAGAAATGCCGAGCAAAAGAAATCTGATTTTATCTAGGTATTTCCTTTTCATGTAATTAACGTTGCGTGAAACAATAACCAAATCGCTACTAGATTACGCGAAAATATTAAATTATACTGAATAATATTAAATTATATATTTGAAAAATTATGCTAATTTCGTGCCGCATACCTATTATATAATTTGGTATAATCTTATTAAATTTGCATAATTTAATTACGATTTTAGAATGTATAAAGATGTTCTATAAAATTTATCATTAATTATTATATATTTTTTGTAATTTTTCACTTTATTTATGTAAAAAGGTAAATCAACAGTATGACCAACAACAGACCGATTTAGTCATTGACTTATTGCATTGTAGCTTTTTTTTAATAATTTTATAGGCAGGACGAAAATAACAAAGTTCACGAACAATCCCAACAAGCAATAAATATTTATACCGTTATATTAATCATATTCATCGTCAATTTTATTTTAATACTAGCAATGCCTTATATTTTGCTAGCGTAACTCTCAATTCCCTTGGGAATTTCAGGATAAATAGTAGCTCATGCGTCATTCTGGACCTCCGGCTATTTATATACCGAGTTATAATATATTGCAATCGCCTCTGTAACAATAGCAAATATCTATCCATGCCGATGAACTTTCGCATTTATATTATAAATAGGATACGATTGATATGAAGTAAGGTACCTACGTAACATGTACCTACAACATGTAAGACATCCATTATTTACGTGAACAATTTTGGCGTTTTTTACGACCCGCCCTCCTCCCTTGGTAAGACGTTGAGATTTTACTGACCCCCTTCCCCCCTCCCCTAATCTCACGTGAGATTTGTTGAAATGCGTGTTTCTAATGTAAATTAATTAATCTATGCTACGACTAATTAAAACTATTATTTTAAAAAAATTATGACGAAAAAAAAATTACGTGATATTTGCCGATACCATCCTTTCCCCCACGTGGATTGATTGAAATTTCGCTAGAACAAAAACGCCTCATGTAATTAATGGATGTCCTCTAAGTGCCTACGTTAACGTAAAAACATTAGTTTATACAAACGTAAAACAGCGTAGATGTAAACATAAGTTAATAAATTATTATACTTACATGAAAAAAGAACGAGTTCTTATAAGTACGAGTATTATGCCAGATCTCAAGTGTTCATTGACCTTTACTTATTTTGATACTTAATTTTTTATAACACTTTATGTGCAATATAAATTAAAATCTCGAAATATTCAAATAAAGTTTTTTTTTAAACACTAATTCCTTATAAGTGTTTTAATTAATTTTTTAATTGAATTGGTCTGTTACGAAATATATTTTACACGTCGTTGTTTATGCATTTTAGAAAGAAGTTACTTTTAAAATGGTTTCTATAGATGACAATATCGTCAGTTCTGATATACATATAAAAAGACTTGACAAAAATATTATATTACATTAATAATAAAAATGTAATAAATATTTTTAACATACCTACATGGTCGTCTGTTCCTAAGTAAGGTTACTTAATGCCTGTGTTTTAACTACGAGTAAGAGTCGAGTGATATAACACACGGCCTCGGTGCGGGAATCGAACCCACAAATCTGGTGCAGCAACCGCAGAAAGCGTAATCGCGTAAAGCGTTAATTTTAAGATGTATAGATATACAAACCATTTTCAATAAAATGATTTATTAGAAATGGTTTGTATATCCTAAATACCTACATCTTAAAATTTCACGTTTCTGTTAGTCTCAGAATATTTTGACGAAATTTTTTGTAAGGGTCTACCATTTTTAGTAATATCTCTCTACCCATTTGAACCCAGCGAGCACCACAGCTAAAGTATCCAGTGTAGGTTAACAAATAATCAAATATATTATAAAGAAATCTGACTCGCAGTCCAACTTTTATATTATGTAGGTAGGTAACTATAAAAATAACTTTGTGGCTGTGACACTTACAAAATCACTTATTATTTACCTCAGTCGAGCGTAAGCATAAATGAGCATAAGATCATCAATTTCCTTATTGTTTAATATTAGTGAACGTGTGATAATTTTGTCACAAAATGTGATTGATTGCGACAAAGTGCAACAACAATGACGACAACAACGCCTTCTGTAAAGAGATTCGTTTAGTAACAAAATGTTTAATATATATTTTTGAAAACTCTTAAAAGATATTATGAATTTATTTTTTATACTGTTCTCTTATATTTACGCGAATTTTACTCATTTGATTAAAAGTCTATATCGGATTTTATCGCGTTTATTTAAAACTTTACAGTTTAACAATATTTTAAATTATTTCCCGACGTTTCGGACCCTTTAGGCCCGATCCACATTACAGTGCTGGTCTCGGTTCGTTCTCGGTCCGATCTCAATCCGGTAAAATGTTTTGTATGACGAATCGTTGCTGGAGCGTGACTTGATCGGACCTTGACTGGCACGGATAGTATGAATACTCCCATTGTTTCTTGTGTAACAATATTTTACCGGATCGAGATCGGACCGAGAACGAACCGAGATCAGCACTGTAATGTGGATCGGGCCTTACAGCGTCCATGATCTCGGGGGACTGAGGTGGTGGGTGTCCGAATATTGAATTCAGTATTTAAACAATGATTCAAATTCAAAGTTTAGGCAATAAAAGAGTTCTACACATTTATGCAGTTTTAAAACTTAAAAACATTAATTTATCGGATTGATAACATTATTGATTAAAATAAATATTAATAATATTTATATTAAAAAGACAAGGTTGTGATCCTGGAAGAGACCGCTTTTTAGCGATAAGGCCGCCCCTTGTACCTTACCATACTTTGCTGTGTTGTTGTTCTAAGTAGTATTTTTTTATTTTGGTGTTGTACAATAAAGTGTATTATTATTTCACTTTTTTACTTCACCCGTTTAATGTATACATATATATATATATATATATATAATATAATACTTATATAAGGCATATAATAAAATTACATCGCTACATATTATAAAACAAAGTCCTCTACCGCGTCGGTCTGTTCGCGATAAACTCAAAAATTACTGTACGGATTTTCATGCGGTTTTTCACCAATAGATAGAGTGAATCATGACGAAGGTTTAAGTACATATACAAACCCCGGGCGCAGCCGTGCCGGACCGCTAGTAAATTTACACAGATAAACGATTTTCAATTCAATTAATAATTTATATCGGTCCTTATTCAAATAGCATATACCTACAATTAAATTATTAAAAACACCGAACATTAGGTACATTCGATTACAAAAAAAATACTAATAATTACTTTGAACACAAGCGATACAAAAATAATACCTTTATCTAGTTAGCAATTTTAATAAACATAAAATACGATAGATAGGTACTTAATGTTTGCGTAGTTTAAAACAAAGACAATTTGACCGCCAAGAACGAAGCCGGAAAAATTGCAATTGGTCTCGCAAACTTCGTCTCGTTCTTTTGACCTTTCAATCGAATCCGGTCGAGACTATATTGATGACTGCTTACTTTTTAAGGTTCCGTATTTAGGTAAACGAAATCCTTACAATGGTCACAATGACCGTAAAATTCTTGAGATCATTTTTGTGTCACTGTTTAGTATTTTTCAAAAGAACGAATAATGAATATTTGTTTAAAACTAGATGCCGCTCGCCTTTTATCGTTTATTATTTATTTACCGTTCTGATTCTTTTAGGTACTTTAGCGTGACATTTTATTGCCTTAACTTTCCTCGATAACTTATTAATACAAAAAAAAAATTCGAACTAATAAATCCTTAGATTAGAAAGTATTTAAACAAACTTTGATTTATATTAACTAATTTAAATTATGTCAAAAAAATTAAAAACAAAATATGTCTGCGTAATGAATAGCGTAGCTTTTCCTACCCACTAAGCCTACTCCAAAAAGAAAAATCTAACCTACTCTAAAAATATTTTTGAAAAAAGAGCTAAAAACAAATTTATCTTGTTTCGTTCTTTTAATTTTTGTCAGATCTTTAAAAAAATTACATTTTTATTTTAATTTTTTCACTGACTGATAACCGTTCTGATGTTGTGGAGCGAGTAGACGTCTTAACGCCGACAGTCGGGGATTCGATTCCCGCTCGGGGCTGATTTTATTCACGGCTGGTTCTCCCTAACGTGTCTCAGAGAGCAAGTAAAGCCGTTGGCCCCGATTGTTATCTTAGACACCCGAAAGCGATCGTTACTCATGGTAGAGAAATTATTTGCACATTGGAGCACCGGGTGGATTAAGCTCCAACCCTTCTCCTATATGGAGTTGAGGCCTTTGCCTAGCAGTAGGACGTTGACCTACAGGCCGATTAAGTTTGGTTTAGTTCATATATTTTTTATTTGACAAATATGTATTTGTACCTACCTACGTTACAAATATTTACCTCATTGATAGTTGTGGTTATTCCCCCGTTCCTATAGATCGTAACGTGATTTTTTACCTACCTAAGTAAACAGGCTAACTAACAAGGAATAAGCACTACTCTTATTAAATCATTACAGATGACAAAAACATTGTACGTCAAAATTAAATGATGATGATGATAATAGCTCGGTACATCTAACGAAAGGGTGTATTCAACGTCACCGAGCTCGAACGATTGCAACTGAGGCTGCTCCTGAAATCGAACCCCTGTCTACAGAGAATAAGGCAGTTGTAACGAAACAGGAGAGCGTTCGTAGCTAAGTGCTTGTAGACGGGATCGCTGAAGAAGCAGTTTCCCAAAAAGTAGAGCAAATGAGTGGATTTTGAAAGAGGAAACTTCCGAGATTTGGAACACTCTCTGGAACAGAGGCCACGTCTCTCCCGTTTTCACCTTAATGCTGCGATGGGAGATGGACATTGAAGCAGCTAACAGGCTGCTACCTCCATATTTGGATGGCAGCCTAGGCTTAGATGATACGGTTTTATTCTCTTGGTGCCCCTCTATCGGTACGCCGCCTCATTGGAGCAAAAGTCCAGAAGCCTGGATGCACTACTAATAAGTGTAGTGATATTCCAGCCTGGAAGAAAAGAATAGAATGCCGTATCAGCCTAACCAGGGCCTTCATAGACAGACTGCAATGCTTTAGGTCGGGCAACATGAGACCAAGGATTGTCCGCTCTTTGGGAAAACCGAAGATTTTATCTGTGCAATACAGGTGGTTAAGACGAACAACTAGCGAAAGAATATTATGAAGGGTGGCACTTCGGACTTCTATTGACCTTGTCGCCACCCCGGCGAGTCATTCAGACATGTGCTTTCAGGGTATTCAGCGCTTGCCAACACTGAATACTTGCACAGACATAACCAACCGGTCAAGATTCTCCATCAAGAGTTTGCTCATATGTAGGTACGGTCTCCTGGAACAGAGGATGCTATATTATCAGTACACACCGGTGCCAGTACTCGAATGCAATGTAGTCCGGCTCTACTGGGACCAGCCTATCGCCACAGACAGAGCGATACTGGCAAACTAGCTTGATATCATGGTGATGAATAGGACACTGTCGAGGGTGTTTCAGTGGACATAACCATCCCGCATGACGAGAACCTCGTAAAAGCCGAAACAGAGAAAAAACGTAAATATCTGGATCTGTCGCAAGAGATTGTCGACATGTGGTGTTTGGGGTCCCCTGAAATTATCGTTATATCTGCCAACGGTTTGATCCCGGTTAGCCTCGCTCACCATTTGAGGCAGCTGGGGAACCGTGGCGGTTTGCTCGCAGCCAGGATGCAGAAAGCGGTATTTCTCTACTCGGCTAGGATCGTCCGCCGATTTCTCAGCCTACAGCCCTAAGGCCGTTTGATCTCGCTGCAGGAGCACAATCCTCCACCCGCTTATAAATTTTTATCTATGTAAGTTTGTGTAAATTTATTATATGCCTTATATTGAACAGGTGGAGTGAAACAATTGAAATGATAATAAGTATACCTATTATAAGATATAGTAGTAGGTATGTAGTTAGTTACATGTTAAATTGATTTATGATGAGTATCTTCCGTGGTTTTATTAACGGAATTTACTCGTAGTTGGTTGATACCTACATCCTTGATCCTATAATTTACTGAAGAAACTTAGCAAATGTATCTTACTGTAAATCTTTAAAATATAACTATTATATGATGCCGATAAAAGTTCGAAATTTACTTATGTACTTTACAAGTAAAATACTTATTTACAATTTAATAATATACCTACGGTTCTATCTACATAATTATATAAAAAATATAATCTAATGGGTATTTGCTTAATTTATGACTCATGTTTGAATTAAAAATAAAAGTAATTATATTGTATAAAATATTATAAAGACGAGTTAGAACCCAACTGGCTGTAAAACGTTACACCGTTAACGAGCGGTCACAGGTTCGGTTAGGGATGGCGATCTGAGATCGATATATCGAAGAATCGATTTTTCAGGCCCGAAAGATCGATTTTTTAAATCGATATGCAGTATTGAATCGATCCAGTGAATCGATCTTTCACCCTTGAATATCGCCATTCGTTTTTTTTTTATTTTTTGGTAAAAATCATAAAATTATTTACAATTAGTTGAATGCATCCGTGATATTACGGTGTTGCCGATTAAAAGGTAATTACTCAAAAACTCGTGAGATGGCTGTATGCTTGTTTGTTTGTTTTGTTGTAATTGATACACCTTTGATGCTATGATGATAGATTTTGAATATTACTTAAAACTAGTAACTAATTACCAAAAATGTTGTTGTTTATCAAGTTTAATGAGGAACAAATTTATTTTTTCAGTATGTCGGGTAAAAGTGATCTATGGAATCATTTCATAAAAAAAGACTTAGGAGGTACCTACATGCGAATATTGTCACCAGGAAGTAAAAACTAAAGGAAACACAACAAACTTTTTGAGTAATTACCTTTTAATCGGCATCATGTAATAAATACATTTTGAAAATAAATGTTTTCTTTCATACCTGATCTGACTTAGATATATTAAAAATAATTATTATAATCAGATTCCCTGAACAAAAAAAAACTGATTTTACTGATAAAAGATCAGTTATTATGTTGTATTGTTTGTTTTTCATAAAATGAATTTATATTTACATTATAAATGCCAACTTTAAAAAAATCGATTTTTAGAGATCGATCTTTTTGGTCTCGATTTTTTTGTGGATCGATATATCCGCTTACGATTCGGATCGATTTAAAAATCGATCTTTTTCGGAAAGTATCGCCATCCCTAGGTTCGGTACCCGCTGACGACAATAATTGTTTGTTTAGGCCCTAAGGGGTGGGCAAACTTTTTTGATCGCGGGCCAGAAAATTAGAAAAAATAATGCCGCGGGCCGGTCAATTAATAACATTCAGGGCGAGGCTACTGGACTAAAGGTTTTAAAACATTGTTTTATAGAAACTTATACAATTTTTTTTATATTTTTATACTTTTTCACAAAAAAAAATTATCGCCATCCATTTATTACGTAAGACGATTTAGGGGGGGAGGGGGGTCGACCATGTCTTATTTTCTCTTACAACGAGGTGGGATGGAGTCTCGATAGTTCTTACGTAAGATCACAAAAATGCGCAAAATTAAAATTATTTTTTGAAAAAGCGGGGCAATCGCACGTAAAGGTAATATTAGAGATGTTCCAGTGGCAGATCCACTTTCCGAGAGGGTTTTGAGCCCCTGGACTTCTCTTATGTAGGTAAAGATGAATAATTAAAACCAAAGTTTATTACTACCAAAAACTAAAAATTATTGTTAGCTTTGTAAACTGTACCCACCTACAAATAAACACTTCTAAAAATTGTTATTTTGAAAAATAAACATTAAAACAAACCATTTATTCATTTTTTCCTTTTGATTCTAAATATTAAACAGGGGGAGGGGGTCGGCCTATTCTTATTTTTTCTTATAATAGGGGGAGGGGGTCGAAATCAAGCAAAATTCGTCTTACGTAATAAATGAATGGCCCCTTAGGTCATACAGTGCTCGTTCCGGTTGGGGCATTAGTGGTTTTGCTTTGTGTGTTCCCAGAACCCAGGATTCATCCTAATGGGCGTCGACGAAAGATACGTTCAAAAACTGCCAAAAATGAATTTATACTATATTATGTAACGGGATATCTTAAAGCCTGATTCATTCATTTATTTATTCATAATGTGTAACAAATATATATAAACAATTACCACAGAAGTTAGCTACAAGTCAAAAGGAATAAATGCTAAAATATTAAAATTTTCATATAGGTACATATTTATCACATACAACTTAGGTTTAGCTTTAAATTTAGACTGATATTGTAATTTTAACACTAAATGTAATAATATAATACTAATATTTAAGTAAATGTGTGTAATTATATGAATATTAAACCTAGACACAGGCGGGAATCGAACCCACAACCCTGGAGCGGAAAGCAGGAACACAGCAAACTGCACCAATAAGGCAATCAAATAATAATATAACAAGAGATAATACCTTGGTATATGAACATAAATAATAGATTTGAGGGCATAAAAAATACTGTAAGTTAAAAAATATAGGTAGTCAAGAATATTTTACATCTACTACTTATATCAACCATTGATACTTATACTCGTATATATTTATTTATATTGACTATTAATGATTATTATATTATATATTAACTATTTTATTAAAATGCACAAAATAAAAAATATTTTTTACTGTTCATATAGTGTGGAAATTAATAGAAATATTACCTATTATAACTAACTAGCTAATAATAAATGTAATAATAGCAATTTCCATGAGAAAACAAAGAATTAGTGAAGTAGAAAATAGGTTATATAAAATCTTAAAACTATTTAACTTAGATTTTATTTATTCTTCAATTGTCAAAAACTATGTTGTATAAAGCAACATAGGCTGTAATACATCCTGCTACAATTTATACTAGAGGAACAGTATCAATCGATCAAAGCTTTGGAATGTGTTTTAGTCTAGTCAGTGTAGGTAAATAGACAAATTAAGTCAATATATCATAATTTCAATAATAAGGTATTTTTAGAAAATAACTACTAGGTAACTATACTTTTTAACTTTTGTATTTTGAGATCTTTTTGTTCATATTAGGTAATAGTACCTGGATGACCGAGCTTTGCTCGGTTAAATTATATTTAGATATTATTACATACTGATGAAACATAAATAATATTTTCGATCTGACTGACATAATAGTAAAATAATAGGAACTGGTCATTTAAATAAAAAGAGCTTTTAATAATAGTTTTTCTCACAAAAAAAGAAACTTGAAAAAAAAAAAGGAAAAAATATTGGTCTATAGACCTGGTTTCGAACCCGGGTCTTCTGGTTTCAAATCCGCCCGATACCCATTCGAGCTATTATAAACTTATTAATGACAGCGAAATTTACCTTCGTATTCTAATGATATTTTTTAATTGCGTAAAAAAAGGGATAAAATGACATTTTCTAAAAATAAATCCTAGCTAGATCGATTTATCGCCCCCGAAACCCCCTACATACTAAATTTCATGAAAATCGTTGGAGCCGTTTCCGAGATTCAGATTATATATATACAAGAATTGCTCGTTTAAAGATATAAGATTTGTTCTGCATCTAACAGTTTTGGGTTCAAGAATTGTTTGCTATGTATCAAAAATTATGTATCTAATTGTTTCAAAAACAATAAAAACAATAAAATTTAAGGTACTTACTCGAATATTTTTTTAATAAATTACGTAGTAAACAATGGGACAATTTTTTAAATACTCACACAAATAGTCACACAAAATTTTTTTGTTATATACCTATTCCTTTTTTAATTCACATACATTATTTAAAAAAAAGGTAGATTGCTGAATATTATTTTACTCTTACCAACACTACCATGAATACATTATAGTTATATCTTAATTAAATAAATAAATATAAAATCCATATTATTATTTTGACGGTCATAATAAATATTGGCCTATAATTATGAAAGCATAGTGAAAAATTAGACATGATTCAAATTATTTAACTACTTTTCAGAAATAAAAAAAGAGATAATTTTAATAACATTGTCTTTTGCTATGGAACTTAGTAGGTACCTACATTTTTTATTTTCATTAATTAAATAAATATGTAATTAGGTACCTATTTCTATTACAAGACCTAACCATTAGAAGGAACATATTAAAAAATACTAATAAAATATAATGTAAGGTAGGTGAAAATAAAAACCTGGATTTGGTTGCGACTGGTAACTTGGCTTTTTCATCCATTCGTAGGGAGAGCGTGTAGGTGCCGGCGGTTGTGAAGGTCGCGATCCAGGCGATCCTTGCCCTGGACTAGCCAGATCTCCACGAGCGGGAGAAGGCATTTCTGCTACATCTCTTTCACCAGGTTCCCTCTTGAAATAGTGAGGATCTGAGGACCATTCACCTCCCGCCGGGGCTCCATTGTAACTGCACCATTGCTGTTCTTCAAAATTCTGGTGTTGCCATCCGTACCATCCTCCTGCGCCGTACTGACCAGCCTTGCCCTGGTACATGGCGAGCGGATTAACGTAATTCATCACCATGCTTCGATCACCGTCCTAGCATCTCGCACACACTCGCTGTCACAACACTACCGTGTACCGAATTGTTTACAACGTACAATATACAACGCGGAATTTGTTACGACTGAAGCGAGATCGACTCGGTCGAGTGCAGGTACGGTTGCCGCGAGTGGGGAGGAAGGCGGATTCCGTCCGACCAATGGGAGGGCGCCGGGTTGAGCCCGCCCCGGTACCGGCTCGCCCGACGCGCCCCACGCTATCATTTAATTTGCCTAATTAAAACAAAAATAATGGACACCGCTGTAATGAACTCGGACTGAACACGACTGAAATATTTTTATTTTTAATATGTTACGAGCTGCAAGAAAATATATTGTAGCAGTAAATTTTTTGTCCCTAATTTACTTCAACTTAATTTATTAGAAGAATTCGTTTTTAATATCTACAAGCCTTGTACCTACCTATCTAGTTGTACGTATAAAATTCATTTTACGGTACCTAACCATAATCAACTACTGTTACGCGAAGTTGACATTATTTTGTCAACTGAAATATCTATATCATTTGTATAGATTTAATGTCTACAGTTCGAACCTTTTGTGTGTTCCTACTTTCATTCTATACAAATAAATTTACATAAAGAAAACAAAAGTAACAAAAAAAGGGTCTAAGTATGAATCAGGAATAGGAAGGTAGAAATGTTTGTAAATACGTAGGGTTCAGTACCGTTTATTCAAAATAAGTAGTTGTTATAATAGACACTTGTTGCGGAAATTATCCGTTAACCTACAGTGAAACAGCGTGGTCGATTGAGCTCCAAACCTTCTAAATGGAGAAGAGGCCTTTGCCCAGCAGTGGGTCGATTACAATAATAGGTACGAGAGGTTGTTTTAGGTAGGTACCTACTTCAATTCAGATATCTGAAATTCATAATTTTTACAGAAAAAGTTAAATAGTTCTTACGTTATCAAGTATCTAGGGGAAAGGGGCCTAAAGCGGTTATGGTGCCCAAAGCGGATTTGTATTTTTAAATTAACGCGCCAATAGGTAGGGGCATCACAGCGCGCGGGAACGACGCCAGACACCCGCTCCCCTTGGGGCATTCGTCCGACTCTGCAAGAACGTGTGACGGAGTAGATGTAGTAAAAAAATCAAAATTTGGTGTATTTCTAAAAAAAAAGGCGGTAAGTGTTGTGAGTTTTCTTTATTTATAGTTTAAGTATGCCTTGTTCGATAAATTAGTCTTGATTTTTGTGTATTTGACTATGATTTGACAGGGCCGACTTGTATGTACACGTCCGATGTTGAGGTTATTTTTAATTGTAAAAATTTAAAGGCTAAAAGGGCAAAGCGGATCGGGCAAAGCGGTTACCTATCCGCTTTGCCCACGACTAGGATATAGTGAGTTCTGTTATATCAATTGTATGTATCCTTACAGATGGTGAATAAATACAAACGAAAAACTGATCAAGCCGCGTGGGATGAGAAAGCCATGACGAGTACTTTAAAAGAAGTTACAGATCTAAAGAGATCTGTGAAATCTACGGCACAAAAGTTTGGTATACCTCTGACCACACTTCACAGACATCTAAAATCAGGGCCAGCACAGAAGAAACCTAGACGTATTGTCATGATCTTGATTTCTGGACAAGAAAATGAGTTACTGGAGTATTTGTTCCATATGGATGCTCTTTTCTACGGCCTTTCAAAAAAAGAATTGCTTCGATTAGTATATCAATATGCTGAAAGTAATGAAATATCACACCCTTTCAAAAATGGTACTGCAGGAAGAGACTGGTTCAAAGGATTTACGAAACGGCATCCAGACCTAACGCTGCGAAAACCGGAGCCTACTTCGATAGCCCGTGCAAGAAGTTTTAATAAACCTCAGGTCTACAGGTTTTATGACCTGTTAGAAGACCAGATAAAGAAGTATGGTATGGTATGGTGGGAAAAAACCTGGAACTTATTCGGACTATCAAGCAGAGAAAAATTGCCTACCTTGGACATGTACCTACTAAGGCATGATAGGTACTCTCTCTTGCAGATCATCATGATGGGAAATGTGCCCGGGAAGCGTAAACCGGCTCGACGTAAGATGTCTTGGCTCCATAACATCAGGGAGTGGACAAGTATTAAGACCGTCGAGCAACTGTTCAGATTGGCGCTGGACAAGGAAAAATATAAGAAGATGACTGCCAACCTTCAGTAATGGAGTGGCACTTGAAGAAGAAGAAGATGGTATGGTAACATAAGATATGTAATTTTAAAAAATTACATTTCTTATGTTAAGTGGAAGAGAATATATTTGTTTTTGTTCATATTATTTTTCTAAATACGAACCTAATATTATGTCTGGTTGCTAACGCTTTATCTCAAAAAAACTCAATGGGAATAAATAACATTAAGTTTTAAATATAAGTTTATTTTTATTGTTTTCTAGGTAGTTTGTTTGTTCACTGTTATATTTAATAGCTTCATTCCATCATCATTGATTTAGAAGACTTCTATTATTTTGTTATCGTTGAGAGGAGAGTTGGAACTTGCTACTTTTCAATTAAAATATTTTACTTGTGCGTTTTTCTTGTGAAACAATAAAGATTTTATGACTTAATTTGTATTTCTTTAGTATGTCCGCTTTGCCCGATGCCAAAAACCGTTTTAGGCCCTCCCCTAGGGCAAAGCGGTTTTTCTTTAAATTTTACAAATTTCCCTATAGCGTTTTTATTTATTAACCTATCTTAAATCTGTATAAACGATTTTATGCGCCATTAAACACACTATTCGTTTGTGTTAAAGTTTAGATTAACATCGTATAACAAGGTACTTATTTTCAACCTCAATCTTAACGTATCCGCTTTAGGCCCCTTTCCCCTAATTATAAATTATAATAAACTCTTTTGCAAAAAAAACGGGCACTTAAGCAAAGAACTATTTTGTAGTTACTATTAGTTTGTTTGACAATTTTAGGTATTGTTATCCTCAGAATTTTATAAATTAATTAGGAAGGAATAGTTTTCATCAGTTTTATCATAACATTTTAATTAAATTATTAAGAAATAATGTTCAAGCTCAAAACACTATGATTGTACCTGCTCGCTAAATAAAAATGAAACGCGTTAATTTCTTTGTTTTTCTTGAATACATTAAAAGCAGATAAAAGTTTAGTATTGAGTGTGACCCCCTCTTGCTGAAATCACAGCTTGCATTCGTCTGGGCATGCTAGTGAGTATATATTTTATGGTTTATTGGGGAAAACGTTCCCACTCAGCGGTAATCACATTCTTTAGCTCTCTGATGGTCTGCGGAGCCGGCTGCACTGATCTCACTCGTCGCTTCAGAACGTCCCAGACATGCTCTATGGGATTGAGGTCCGGACTTCTAACTGACCAGTCCAAACGACGAATTCCGACTTCTAGCATATACGCATCCACACCGCCAGACCGGTGGGCGCGAGCGTTGTCGTCCATAAAAATTGAGTTTTCGCCAAGAGCGGTTAAAGCGGGTTGTGCATAAGGAATTAGAACTTCCGTTATGTATCGGTGTCCAGTCAGTGTACCGTTTTCGATGAAGACTAACTCCGTACGATCCATAGAATTTATTCCTGCCCAAAACATAACAGAGCCCCCTCCATAAGGTGTGATTTCTTCAAAACATGCCTCTGCAAAGCGTTCTCCTCGTCTACGTAGCACTCGCCGACGTCGGTCTTCACCATGCAGAGATATCCTGGCTTCATCGGAGAACAATACCCTATCCCAGTCTTCATGAGTCCATGACACACAATTTCGAGCGAAGCTAAGCCTGGCAACTCGATGTCCACGGAGTAATTTAGGGCTGCGTGCCGGGCGATGACTGTGTATATTAGCAGCGAGAAGCCTCCTCCTGACCGTCCATAGACTAATTTGCACATTTCTTACTTCTTCGAGGGTGTTCTTGAGGTCCACATAAGAAGATTTGCGATTTCTCAACGCTTGACTAACTAGAAAACGATCATCCCGTGGTTCGGTACATGTCTTTCTGCCAGAACCAGGCCTTCTCTTGACGGAACCGGTCTCTTGATAGCGCTGTCAGGTCCTTTGAACTGTCGACCGACTCACATTTAGCCTCTGAGCCACGAAGCATTGACTGCAACCTTCTTCAAGCAGCGCAATAATTTTGCTCGCTTTTATCACTTTATCTACCATTTTCGAGATTGCTAAACAGCAATAACAATACTTTTAAATGTCAAGGACACCAGATAATTTAATAAAAATTGACAAAAAGTTAATTAGAGTCGATATTAACTATAGGGAATTCGCGCCACAAAATGTAGTTAAAAGTTATTTTCTTTGAAAACCAGGCTCAGTCAAAAATTTGAATTTGGAATGTACTCTTATAAACATTATGGCACTTTTATAACTGGCCAGTAACATGTTCCAATGATTAAAACCTTTTTGGTATTTTATTTTTTTCAGCCAGGAAGAAAATCGAAACCGCCCGTTTTTTTTGCAAATGAGTGTATGTAGGTAGTTATAAAAATACAAAGCAAATTAAAACTAATACTTTACCTAATTCATTCTTTCATAATATTTTACTACTAATTATTAATTAAGTATATGAAATATATTTGTTACGAAATCATTTTAATTTTGTAATTTTCATGCATGCAAATATTTTTCGGGTTCCGTACCCAAAGGATAAAACGGGACCCTATCACTAAGACTCCGCTGTCCGTCTGTACGTAGGTACGTCTGTTACCAGGCTGTATCTCATGAACCGAGATTGTTAGACAGTTGAAATTTTCACAGATGATGTTGCCGCTATAACAAAAAATACTAAAAAACAAAATAAAAAAATATTTGAGGAGTCTCCCATTAAACAAACTAGTTTTTTTTTTTTAGCTCGTTTTTAATAACGGCAACAGGTACCTATACGCATGAAATATTCACAAAATATTTAGTTATATATTCACTTTAAAAATAAATAATTAAATTAAAATAAAATTAATATTTAAGGGGGGCTTCCATACAACAGACCTGATTTTTTGCCGTTTTTATAGATAACGGTACGGAATCTTTCGTGCGCGAGTCTGACTCGCATTTGGCCGGTTTTTTTAGATAAGTATTTTGCCAAACTGACAATCGAACACTGGCGTTTGACGCGTAGGTATCTGCCTCTAATTATTACGCATACCGGTGTCATATAAATACAATTTGTCAAACAATAAAACAGTTTTTGCAACTGTTGTTTATAAAGTGGGTAACAAATACTTTCTCTTTAAGGGTCTCCTTTGTGTTAAAAAGCCTAAAAAAATTATCTCTAATGAAACTTATCGTCGTAGGCTTAAATTAGCTAAACAATTACTTACCTATCTATGTCTACTTAAATATAAAAGTTATAAAATCATGAATTAATATGTATTAGGTGTAGTGTTTTTGTAATTTATTCAAGTAATGAGTTTTCACTCAATTTTATGAGTTGTTATAAGTCACGCAAAACTGTACAAGTTCAATAATTTACAGGGGCCCAAACTGAAAATTTAGTTTTAGTCTTTTAACGTTGTAATTGTTAAAATTAAACACTTTTCTTACTGAATTAAACAATATGTGTGTATCAAAATGTCTGTTTTTCCCTAAACACAATTAAATCTTAAAGTAGGTATTACCTATATGGTATCATTATGAGGTAACATTAGAAAAATTGGGCATGCTTATGAGCATGCTTATTAGCATGCTTATTGCAGCATGTAGTCTAGTCGACAAATGTTAAAGCTATTTTTAAAAACTAAACCCTTTCTTTTTTAGTTATTTGTTGATAATTTTTGCAAGCGGAACTTCTTGTTTTTCAAAAATCATCTAGATACCATTCGTCAAAAAGTTCTATTTTGGTCAACTTTTGTCGGCAGTCTCCGAAAATTGAGATTGAGGTGTCATTCGATTTGGAATGGGATCTAGATGATTTTTGAAAAAAAAAATGAAGTTCCGCTTGCAAAAATTGCAAAAGTTATTAACAAATAATTTAAAAACAGGCGTTTGTTTTTTAAAAATATCTTTAACATTCGTCGAGTAGACTATAAGCACGCTGATAAGCATGCTAGTAAGTAGCATGTATATCTGTACCTTATGGGATTTTGTCTTAACTTTTGTAGGGTGGCTATAAAATTTTAACAATAGATACATATGTTTGTATTATGTATTTGTAAGTTTTTTTTTTTGTAAAAAGAATGAAATTTAGTTTTGATAATCAGTTATCATGACTTAAATTATCTGTAAGTGATGAATGACAAAAAGTATCTACCTAAATATCCACAAATTCATGACACTAGAAACCGATGAATGATATTTTTTTATTAGAATTTAAACTCTTGGCGTGATATTATTCTCATTTGAACCAAGTAGGTATGTGTAGATAGGTACAGATACTTGGTTAAATTGAGAATTTTAGAATTAGTATGGCCTAGACTAGCGTTTTGCAAATTTTATTACACTCAGGCCCAATTTTTCTAATGTTACCTCATAATGATACCATATAATAGGTACCTTAAGATTTTTAAAAATAGCTTTAACATTTGTCGACTAGACTACATGCTGCAATAAGCATGCTAATAAGCATGCTCATAAGCATGCCCAATTTTTCTAATGTTACCTCATAATGATACCATATAGGTAATACCTACTTTAAGATTTAATTGTGTTTAGGGAAAAACAGACATTTTGATACACACATATTGTTTAATTCAGTAAGAAAAGTGTTTAATTTTAACAATTACAACGTTAAAAGACTAAAACTAAATTTTCAGTTTGGGCCCCTGTAAATTATTGAACTTGTACAGTTTTGCGTGACTTATAACAACTCATAAAATTGAGTGAAATCTCATTACTTGAATAAATTACAAAAACACTACACCTAATACATATTAATTCATGATTTTATAACTTTTATATTTAAGTAGACATAGTTAAGTATATAACAATTTCGTTAACTTGTTTTAAATATAATTTTTCAATCGGCCTCATTGTATCATCATTGACTCATTTGTATTTGTGTCAATATTTGTTTCAGGTCTGTGTGTACGTCCTTGTAGGTCCCCACCATGCGCCGGAGAACACGTAAAGCCGTCGGTCCCGTTTGTAATCACGGATACCTTATAATAATCATTACTTATGATAGGGATATTATCCGCCAACCCGCAGTGGAGAGGCGTGGTAGATTAAGCTCCAACCCTTCTTCTATATAGACAAAAGGCCTTCGCTCAGCAGTGGGTTGTTTACAGGCTGATACAATACAGTACAGTACAGAAGCATTGGTGGCCTGCAGTGACGAAACTGAGTGTTACCATAAATATTAGAGTCCATCTAAGGGGAGATGTTACTGCAGGACAGTTCTCAGACCTGTTGCTTAAAATAGGAAATGGTGATTTCCGGGAACTGGATAATAATATAATGTATGAGTGTATATGAGTATGTATTTACCATAAACAAAGGTCAAACTCTTAATGTAGCGGGAGTATACTTGAGGGCAAGCTGCTTCTTTCACAGCCAGTTGTATGTGGCATGTTCCAGAGTAGCCTGGTGATTCTAGCACCCGAAGGAAAAACAAAAAATATTGTTTAGGAATCGTTCATTAATCACGTGAGGCTCGAAAGGCGGGGAGGGGTTTGGAAAAAAATCAAGAAATATTGGATTGATAAGGAGGGGGTGTAATGAGATTACGTGTATTTAATTTTCATAAATATAGGTTTTTCATATGATTTTTTTTTCACCTTCCTTTATTATTTTTATACTTAATGCCAGTCAAAAACAACCTGCAACCTTAATGTCTGTCTGTAATTTTTATCACGATGCTTTATATGTAAAAAAATTATCTTATTATACCTGTATTTAAAAATAATATTCGGACAATTTCAGTCTACTTTGTACAAAAATATTCACGTGATTTTGTGTATGGGAGAGGGGGTATTCTAAAACCTCACCACATATCACCAGGAACGGGAAGGGGTTAAAATTTAATAAAAAAACGTTAGGTGATTAATGGACGACCCCTTATAAAGAAATACTACGGAAGGTGTAATATTTCGATTTCGATGTAAAAAGATAATACCCCCGTGTAACTTTCTCCAGATCAAAGGCTGAGCTTGTGCCCATAAAATATAACAATTTTTATTTTTTAATGTTTATTTAAACTTTAAATCCCTACTCTATAATAAAGATTGTTATATTTTATAAGTATTCAAATATTTTAACATAGTAATTTATATGTTATAACAAAAATAATAACGTAAAAAAACGAATAAAAATCCTATTATAATCATTTTCGACCTTTACGCGGACGAAGTCACAGGCTAAAAGCTAGTATTTAAATAAATTGTTAAATGGGGTTAATGCTAACACATGACAACGCACTGGAAATTTGTAACAGTATAACCTTAAAGTAAGTATTATAAAGATAAGTTTAGAACAGAAAACAAAATATGGTGTATAATCAATTAATTAAAAAAACGCTTTGAAAAAACTATTACAAGTAAGAATATCAGTATATTGCTTACCTATGTCCTATACCTACCTATAGCCCTATATATATTATATCAGTATATTATCACTTCGTAATACACGCAACACGCTTGAATAAACACACGTGAGACATTTAGCTTTAAGTTTATGTATATTTTTAAATATAGGTATTATAAAAAAATATTAACATATTTTAATAATATTTTATACTCTTGAAATTTTATTAAATCCAACTACAAAGTATTAAGATTCACTTACCTAGTTACGAATTTTCTAACAAAACTACGATAGTCTACTATCTTCTATTAGATAAACGAAAACTAAGTAGGTAGGTACCTAAGTACCTATATTAAAGTAAACTAAACCGTAACATACGTGAAATAAATGAATATATTTTTTAAAAATACTTTATTTTATATTTCTTTTAATAATTGAGTGCAATTTTTGGAAGAAATAATAAAGTTGGTTTCATATTAAAACCTTATTAGGTAGGTACTATTTATCAGTTTATTACCTAATAATAAAATAAATAATAGGTACACACGCTAAAAAAACAGACCAAAAAAGGGTTCCGTACCATATTTCTTTTACTGGAATAACGTTAGATTTTAAAACGTAATTTATATATTATTATACAAATGATTTTTTTTGGCTAAACCCTAGGTACTAACTAGGTACTACTACTACTAACTACTTCCGCATTGCAATTATTTTAAAATATTATACTAATTATTAACAAAAGTCTTTAAAAAGGTTGAAAGAATTTCATAATATCTTATTTATCTTTATTTAAAAATTGTGTCTACCAGGCGAAATTTGGAAAAGATACATTTTTTGTGACATTTTTATTTTCTTTTTTTTTCATACTTCAGATCAATCCATGTCATTTGTGTTTAGAAATCAGTAAAACACATTTAAGTTTCCGGTAAAACTTCATTGTTATATGTTCAGTAATAATAGCAGACAGGTTGACCTACCTAAGGTTGAAAAACCTTTTCGCTTTAGTGTTACTTTTTTTTGCCCTTTTGTTAGACAATAGATTTTTTGTTTTCCTCCTTTGGAGGATCCATTCAAGAAATGGTTAGTATAGTAGGTACATAGAAGTTGATGGTGGGAAATCGGGTACAGGATGAAAGTAGGCAATTCTAGTAATAAATTTTAATCGGTCGGAAGATAATAGCGAACGTGCACGTGTAGTTGCGAATGTCGAATAGGAAACCTAGGAAAAGGAAATCTAATATTTAGTAGTTTTTTGGCGTACATTTTTTTAATCAAGTACCATCACAATAAATTATAATAATTATACCGTATTAAGAAACTTTAGATCTGAAAATCAAAAAGGGGAGTATTATGAAAATACCCTAACCAAAAACAGCGACATAGGTACCTACAGCCCGATTTCTAGTAAGTTCATCATCTGAGGAGCTAGAAGGTAGGTACCTCTGTTAGTAGAACATACAAAACTATGGCGACTCGTTTGTTAGACTGAATAAAACCGATCCCCGACGATTAGAGTTTCAATAACCTAAAAGAAAAAAATTAAAACGGCACACTAAATTTTCTTTGAGAGCAGCAGAGGCAACGTGAGCCATATTTTTTTTTTTTTTTTTTTTAAATTTATTTAAACTTATTTTACATAAAATTACAATAATACACTCCAAAATTCGCGGAGATTTGTCCGGAGTGTGAATACAGTTCATTCAGTTAATTAACAATAATGTGGGTAATTCTACAGAACAAGGTAAGTTTAAAATTTTATATTACACGAAATAAGTAAATGCATCCGTAGGGAATGCGATCGAGACACAAACCGGTTCATTGCAAACAGTTACAGAATGTTCAGATAATACGATTTTAATTTAATTTAATTAATAATTTACTCATAATAGTGCTGCTATTATGCAAAACGCTGTTCTATGAACTGAATCAGCCTATAAAACGCACCAATGTTAGGCAAAAACCTCCTTTCTAAATAGGAGCTTAATCCACCATGCTGCTCCATGTGTGTGTGTCGGTGTGTCATGAACTGGAATGGAAATATATGTTCTATATATAAAAAATTTTTGCTTTTCTCAAAGTGACATAGTTTATTGTAATGACCGACCGGAAGTTCGGTTTCGGTTTCGGTTTCGGCGAGTTTTGGCCAAGAAATCTAGTAGTTTCGGCCGCGCCGAAACTCGAGTGTTGAACTTCATTTTGTTGAGTTTTATTTTTAAATGACAATTTTACGTGTTTTTAGGTAATTGTCGTTGGATTACATGACCTTTGTTTACCTAATTTTAACTTTGTGAGATTATGCGAATTACCTACACAGTCATCTCGCCTCGTCCTTTCCCGTTAATCGCGCGTGGTGCCCAGTTTGGATAGGTACTGTATTTTTTTCTATTTATAATTCATATTTATTTACCTCAATAATTTTTCCCTAAACTCCTTTTTAAGATTTAATCGGTTAAAGAATGGGTTCCGACTATAAATCCTTCTATTTTACAAAGACTTTATGATTTGATTGTGTGTATCGATTATATAACTATTTCAATGGTCTAGTTGTTCAGTATTACTTTTGACAACATTATAAACTACTGGGCTTGTTTTTTTCTTTTTACTTTATTTTTAAAATTTTTATTTCATGTATCTTTTAGTTTTTTTTTTTTTTTACGCAGACAGGTTTTTTTTTAAATATTTTTTATTATACACTTTTTAGTTAGGATTCATTGGCTTCGTTATTAGTTCGTTATTATAAGATGGTAAATTTCGCAATCACAGTCCGAGACCCACGCCTCTTCTCCCTTGTTTTGTGTGCCTTGGATTTGAACCCGACCTCTACTTTCGCAGTCTGCAGCCATACCACTAGCACCAGGTTATCACTGCTACTATCCCCGCCTAATAAGGGCAGAATAACGAAATAATAAAGTACCTATATAAGTACCTATTTTATGTATGAAAATTAGCGAAACTGGTTGTTTAAAACTTAATTTAAATCGTTATATATTCTAAACCATTATTTGAAATGAAAAATGATAAGAGAATCCTAAAAATCATTTTTGAATACCTATTCAACGAAACCCCACTTGACGTAATTCATCGTTTTTTGACAATATGGCATCTGGTTGTGGCTGTGGTGAATATTTATTATTATCATATATTTAGTGATATTCGCGAAGTTAAGACGAATTGATTGACGTAAGAGTCATTAAAATCGGTCAACGCGTTTGATCTCTACAACGCCACATAGGAAAAAACATACATACATAGATACATAGATACATTTAACAAAATTAAACACATTACACTTCTTTGCGTCTAGCAGTCAGGTAATGATAAACACATTACTCTTCTTTGCGTCGCGCAGTCGGGTAAAAACACACTAGATTTTAGTTGTTAGTTACAATTAAAATTTTAAATATGTTTAAGGTAGTTCCAGCATGAAACCACTTTTCGACAGATTCGGCTAAAAAATTGTTCACTGGTTCAAAATAGCTTTATTTATAAATTCCTAAAGACCATTTAAACGAAAATATACATATAAAACACTCAGAGCAACGTTGCCAGATTACTATAACTAACGATATAAGGCAGAAGGTATTAAGGTAGGACTACACTTCACCACGCTGGTTTCGGTTTCGGTTTCAGCCGAAACTGAGAGCAAGGCCGAAAGTTCGGTTTCGGTTTCGGTTGCGGCTGAAAAACCTGTTTTGGTCGGACACTAGTTTATTGACACAATGGAATATACAATGGGATATACTAGGTCTGTCTGAAGTCACAAGGGATTGCTGGTCTCCTACTGGGCGCACCCTCGGGTGGCGGATAGGAGAAGCCACTCGAACGCCTCGCGAGTGGTCGGGTTCGTCGGCTCCCGTGGACCAAAACCACCACGAGGGGTGCGAAAGCGCAGGACAACTCGAAGGATAACTCGTTCTCCCCTTCCACCTGGAGTTGAATGCGAAAGCGACCCCATGGCGTCCCATTATAGCGTAATCGATGGGTTTTAGTTAGGGTATTCGGCCTGCTGGGATTGACATGCAGCCCTCGGGTCTGGCCGCGAGTCCCACATATCCGCTGTTTTTGCGGCGGTATGAGTAAATGTATTTCCCATCGTTAAAGAAAAATAGGTCTATGTGAAGTCCGTAGAGAGGGGGAGGACACGATAACCCGGAAATTCAATAACCTGTTATATTACCAGGAGGGCGACAATCTCTCCCAAGAAGGTGTCGGGCTTACGGTCCGCAGGTCCCTCATTGGCAATATTGTGACCACCGGAAATGTGTCGAGCAGGGTTGCGTACTGTTAATAATATTTAAATGAAGCCCTTTTTTTTATAGAAAAGACTATTTTAATTTTACAACTTTATTGAATATAGCCTCTAACTGATGACAAGTGTCACGCGCGGATGTTGATTAAGGACTGAGCTCGTTTCATTATTGTAAATATCGTCGGCTCTCAAGTGTTCATTAGGAAAATAGGGAGAAGTAGAAATAAACGCTGCTACATAATATATAACTAGTACCTGGATGACCGAGCTTTGCTCGGTTAAATTATATTTAGATACGTTATATACTGATGAAACATAAATAATATTTTCGATCTTACCGACATAACAATAAAATAATAAGAACTGGTTATTTAAATAAAAAATAAAAAGAGCTCTCAATAATAGTTTTTCTCACAAAAGAAAAAACTTGAAAAAAAAAAGGAAAAATATACTGGTCTGTAGGCACCTGGATTCGAACCCGAGTTTTCTGATATCGAATCCGCCCGATTCCCATCCGAGCTATTATAAGCTTGTCAATGACAGCGAAATTTACCTTCGTATTCTAATGATATTTTTTAATTGCGTAAAATAAAGGGATAAAACGACATTTTCTAAAAATAAATCCTAGCTAGATCGATTTATCGCCCCCGAAACCTCCTGTATACTAAATTTCATGAAAATCGTTGGAGCCGTTTCCGAGATTCAAATTATATATATACAAGAATTGCTCGTTTAAAGATATAAGACTAGCTAGATCGATTTATCGCCCCCGAAACCTCCTGTATACTAAATTTCATGAAAATCGTTGGAGCCGTTTCCGAGATTCAAATTATATATATACAAGAATTGCTCGTTTAAAGATATAAGATAGTATATAACAGCCCCCAGGGATTGAAGTAAACTTATCCCAAAAGGGTTTGTTAAGTTTATGTTAAAGTTGCTCGGATTCTGGGTAAGGAGGTCGGAGGTTTGGTAGAGTCAAGAGCTACCTCTGAGTTTTCTTCTTAAATACATATTAAGATTAGTTTTATATCTCTTAAGAATATTATGACATTTGCCAGATTTTAATAGTTATTTATGCAACTGTTGTATAATAAGGGGTATTAAAACACGAATGTGGGTTTATCACACGAGGGGAAGCCGAGTGTGATAATAGTATCACATGAGTGTTTTAATACCTAATTATCAACAGTTGCCTACAAGACTTTATCTACACCCATAATATAAATCATCTATAAAAGATTTTGAAACAGTTAGCTTACTGCTAACATTAAAACAGCCAGTCCTAGTGGCCCGGTCAATATAGACATTTAAAATAAAAATTCCAGGACAGCCAAAAATTGGTGGAGAGTTGGGGTTTAACATTACAAATAAAGTTTTAAAACCCCCATCGATCCTATGTGTGCTACAAAAGTTACTCGCGTCAAAGGTCAAAATTTGAGGTTTTTTGGATTTTTCTCGAAAACGGTGTTTTATCAAAAAAAAAAAAAAAAAAACTCAAACCAAAGTAGTAGATCTTAAAATTTTCTACAAAAATGGTTCATGATTTTTTTCCTAAGAGTTATTCCTGAGATACCTATCGCGATTCTAAGTCACATTATACATGATTTGATGACTGACCCGTTGGCGCAGTTTGCAGTGACCCTGTTTCCTGATCCAAGGGTTGTGGGTTATGAACACATTTCTACACCACCCGTAAGGTAGTGTACTTGGCCCCTTTTTTTACCGTGGTTTCCCCTGCACTCCACTATTATGGCAATTTTAGGATAATTTAAGGGAACAATACCCGTCAAGTTCCAGATATTACCTTGTTATTGATATTGCTATTGATTATTGGGTAAACTATTGTTTTGATTCATTCAATCATTCATTCATTCATTCTTCGGATTTCAGATAGCTCCAGTAGCCAAGTAGGTACACTGCAGTTAATATTACTTAGCTCCACTTCGAGTTTTGGGGAGGTGATTGTCGAGCCGTAGAGTACGTCCCTTATACGTTGCCACTTGATAATGGGTTTGCAGTCTACCGTACCCCGGTGATTCTTAGCACCCTCTGCTCCATCGTTACCGCGACCGCTGCTGTAGCGCAATTGGAGCAAAGTCATGGGGGCTTATGCTCATAGTCACTACGCAAGGCTGATTTTGTCACACCGAAGACGCTGCTGCCCATCTCCTGTCTGTTCATATAAGCCAGCATTTTTCTATGGTTATCCCGTCATCTGTCGGTTTTTATACTTTCACAGTTGGGCGTGAAATTTTCTTATCCCTTTATCTCCTCTTACGAAGTTACGACATCCAGGGAAGAAAAGGGGTGGGTACATTCTATTCTACTAGAGCCACACGGCACAGTTGTCTGACAATAAGGTTTTTTGTTGCGTGTGACTCAGGGTTATTTAACGACAGCATTATTTAATTGTTGCTCCTTTATATTAAGACATTCGATAACAGAGTAGAAAGAGATGCTTACATAATATATGCCCCGAGCGGGAATCGAACCCACGACCACCGCCATTGAGGCGAGGCGTTGAGGTGATTACTTGCATCACTACACCAGAACGGACATCAATGCTTCGTTCGTTTTATCGTAGGTATCATGTATGTAATTACACAACAAGTCAATATGATTTTGTCTCTTACAATTAGATTTAAATAAACCGGCAAGTAATTATTTTTTAAATTTTAATTGACTCGGCACAGTTAGTAGTGACCCTGCTTTCTGCTCCAGGATCGTGGGTTCGATTCCCGCCTCAAGTCTGGGTGTAATATTTATTTATTTCTATATGTATTATTTATATGTATATTTATAAAAAATGTATATCAGTCGGCTGTTACCTAAAACACAGGCATCAAGTTGCCTACCTTAGGAACAGACGATCGTGTGTGTATGTCAAACATATATTTATATTTAATAATAGTCCAAGACAGCTTTTATCTCCTCCTTCTTAGTTTTAGTATAAGATAAAGTTAAATGGGTACATGATTAATAATGTTTTCTGATCTTGTTCCAACATTAGTCCGTGGTGCCAATCTGTACTAATTGGGGTGTTAATGCCGTATAATTCTCTCGTCTCCCAGTCAGAGGTGCTATGTACAGCTTTCAGCAGTCTTCGCCATTCCTCTTTGGCCAGGAATAAGAAGGTGAGACCTTTGTCACTTACTATAACATCACCATTCATAGTGTCTCCTACTAATGAGGGAGATCGGGGGTGCTCTCTCTCTCCACTTCGGTGGTTGGGCCGCTCCCGGTACTTGTCTGAATTAGCAGAGTGGACCGGCGAGTGGCTCCAATTACATACGGCGGGGCGCGGAGGCGCGGTGGAGTGTGTTGGCACGGAAGGTGCGGTCGGTGAGGGCGTGGCGCTGGGAGGGCGCTGAGAGAGGAGGAGGGGCTCCTTGTCTTCTCTGCCTCGTGCAGAGTGAACTGGTAGAGCGGTGGAGGGAGGATGGAGGGAGATCGAGGCTACTCTCTCCCTCTACTTCGGTGGTTGGGCCCCTCCCGGTACTTGTCTGAACTAGCAGAGTGGACCGGTCGAGCGGCTCCAATCACATACGGAGGGGCCGCCGGGCCCAGCGTCGGGGCGTCACGATTGTATGCATTTACGATCCCGTGGCGCCCCACTACGGCGCAGACGTTGATGGGTTTTAGTGGGTATTCTGGCTTTAGTGATGAGAGTCAGCGAGTCCCACATACCCGTCGCCTTCGAGCGGCGGGATGCGTAAGTACATTTCCCATCGTTAAAAAAAAAAAGAAAAAAAGGCTGATACGGCATTCTATTCTCTTCTTCCAGGCTGGTACGTCACTACTCTTATTAGTAGTGCGTCCAGGCTCCTTGGTTTTGGCTCCAATGAGGCGGTGTACTGCCAGAGCAGCACCAAAGAGATTAGAACCCGCATCATCCAAGCCTAGGCTGCCATCCAAATATGGAGGTAGCAGCCTGTTATATAACATACATAATATAGTATGCCTGTTATATTACTTTAGCTATTCCTTTGAATGGCTACGCTCTAAGGCAACTTCTATTTAGAGATGATAAGGGGATGACCATAATTGTTTTTTTTTCTTCAAGTTTCTCTAAACGTATCTGATGTAAAATTTCCTGGCGAGTAAAGATAGTTTTAGGAATACCGAATAAAGAGATAAAATGAATTAAGCATTCACTTGTTTCTTCAGCTGCGATGCTACGAATAGGATATTATGCTACTGAGTATTTTATTGGATCATCTTGAAGAGTAAGAATATATTTTATTTTGGCAGTACCAGATTCAGGAAGTGGACCAACTATGTCAAGAGAGAATCTTTCAAAAGGAGAAGTAGATGTACTAGCTATTTGCATTGGAACTCGGTTTATTTTCCTAAGAGCTTTGTTCGTTTGGCAAGAAGTACAATTTTTTTTAAATAGTTTTCTATTTCACGACGCATGCTTTTCCAGTAGTATATATAATATATATAATATATGTGTTTTTATCAGATGAATTTTTAAAATGCTTTATGCTTATGTAACGGATTTAGTTTTGCTTATTAGGTGATTTCTAATATTTTTTATTTATTCGAACATATTATTATAGGAACAGATATCGTAATAATATAATATCGTAACAATATAATAATATAATAACGGTGAACTTTGGTAAATAGAAAAGAATATTTTCTGTAATATTTGGGAAATTTGAATGGAGATGCCAATATAGTGATAACGACTTAAACGTAAATGACAATTTGTAAATGTTAATTCCAACAATGATAGAAAATAATAGATTTTAACCTATTTCAGCGAAATATTGAAATTTTGTTTACTAAGTTACAAATTTTAATAAGCCCATAATTTATACACTCGATAAACTATTATATAGACGTAACCAAGGAAGTTATGTATATATACGAACAGTTTCAAAAAGTACGATTTTGAAGTTCACACAGCAAATTTACTATAATATCCATAAAATATGAACAATTAGTTTTTTTTTTTATTTCACTTCCTATTTATACTTTCCTAAAATGATAAAAAACTATACAATATATTCTTATATATAAAAATATATTTACCAAATTTTGGCTGTCGCTATCGATGCTTAAACCGGGGTGTATTGAAACAAGAAAAGGGTAAATAGGTAAAAATTCATAGGGTTGTCAAATATTTGAAATTATAATTTAAATGTAGTATTTGTAGATTTGATACTACAGTATTATTGAAATAAAAGTAGTAAAATTAGGATAGTAACAGCTATTAAACTTTAAATATATAATTATAAGACCTAATAATTGTATATTTTTTAGTATTTTTATTTTTGTAAATAATTTATAGTGACAATCATAGGATTGTTTGATTGGGATAGCCCTATTCACAATTATGATTGAGGTGTCATTCGATTCGGAATGTCATGTAGATGATTTTAAAAAAGTGAAGTTCTTCTTGCAAAAATTGCAAAATAATTAACAAATAACTATAAAAAGGGGTTTATTTTTTAAAAATAGCTTTTACATTTGTCGACTAGACTATAAGCATGTTAATAAACATGCTATAAACATGCTTAATAAGTAGCATGTGTATCTGTACCTTAAGTAAGTCACCTATTTCGTCCAAAATTTTAAATTTTTAATCTGTAGATTGTACATGTACATAATACTTAATCTGTGGTACATGTTCAGTTGAAGTCTTAGACAAAGTATCTAGGATACTTTGTCTAAGGTTGAAGTAGACGTTTGGTAGGGGTTTTCATCGGAAAAAAATATCGATAATTTTATTATCGATAATTATCGTATTGAGTTATCGATAGTTATCGATAATTATCGAATGAACAGTTATCGATAATTATCGGATAAAAAATTATCGATTGTGACGACATGATCCTCCGTTCCCTATCCGAACACCTAAAAAAAAAAGGTCATCCTGCGTCCAGGATCGACATAAATCCATTCCCTATCCGAAAACCTATAAAAAAAAGTTCATCCGCCGTACGATCATTATCCGGTCCACAAAATAATCAATAATTATCAAATCACACAACATTATCGATAATTATAGGATCGCACAAAATTATCGATAATTATCGGATCGCACAAACTTATCGATAATTATCGAATGAAAACTTATCGATAATTATCGATAATTATTGAATGAAAAATTATCGAATCAAAATTATCGAATAACACTTATCGATAATTATCGAATAAAAAATTATCGAGTAGTTACGAATTAACGATAATTATCGCACACCCCTAAGTTGAAGTGCAATGTGCATGGCGTCGGTATTGTGTCATTATTTTCATATTTTGTGATCGAATGGTATACAATTCAAAAGTACCTCGTATTTTACTAATTTAACAACAGTATTTACCGTTATTAAACATGTCTGCTGATAACATTGAAAAATTATATCAAAATTATGGCATTCTTGCTGATGCTAAAGATGACATTACTAAGGTAACCTCATTATAATTTACACTTTAAAACTATCTTATATTGTTTCATTTGTTTTATTAAAATATCTTTCTTTGTTTTAAGCATGAAAAGGAGTACTTAGAGATACTCGCTGCAGTTAAAGGATCGGATAAAGAAAAACGTTTGGCTTCGCAGTTCATTGCGAAATTCTTTAATAGTTTTCCTAATTTGACAGACCAGGCTATTGAAGCTCAGTTTGATCTTTGTGAGGATGATGATGTTGCGGTAAGCATAACATATCCAGTAAAAATACTTATAAATTATGAATATCTACTAATTCATAATTTTATTTTTGTATTACATTTGTATCTAAGACACGCACTCAACACTAACACTTAGATTGAATGTAAAAGTTTAAATTTTAAGTGCAACTATAATTTTAGTCATCCGTAAGGGAAGTAGCGACTCATTCCCAATACATGTGTCTCTGACAATTTACTGGGAAGACTCGGTGATAAATTGTAACAAAGATTATAGTTTTCTTTTTTTTTTTAAAGATATCTTATTCATTGAAATTGTTTCAGATTCGGAAACAAGCGATCAAAGATCTTCCAGCAATGTGTAAAAATAATAAAGAACACACCACTAGAATTGCAGATATTTTAGCACAGCTTTTACAATCAGAAGATGTTACAGAAATTAATGTTGTAACCAACTCATTGGTTACCATCTTAAAAAATGACCCAAAAGGGACGTTAACTGGTTTATTTTCACAAATTCACCAGAGTACAGATAGTGAGGTCCCTAATGAAATTGTAAGAGAGAGATGTATTAAGTTTTTGGCAACTAAAGTTAAGCAGTTAGGAAGAGATGTCATTGACAAAGATGCAGAGGATCTTATTATAGCTGAAGGAAAGAAAATATTACAGGTATCATATTTTATGTTACTATAATAAATTTTGAGTTTTAATTTAATAAAAGTATAAACAACATATAAGGATTTTTATCAAACTATAGAATTGTAGTTCTGAGTTTGTAATTTAAAGTATTCTGTACAAAAATTGGGGTTTTGTGACATATGCTTGAACATTGACAACAGTTCTGGTGTAATAGTGCAAAATTTACATTGGTCATCACACATTACTGATGGTCTTGAGGTTTTTTTTTTCTTGCTTGGAACAGATACTAATATTTGTATCTGATCTGGGTGTTTTTCCTTGTGAGTTCCCACACCATGCCTTGGTGAACATCATCATTCTAGAGCTCAAGTATTAATCGGCCAATCCTGATTGAGAGCAAAGCAGACAACTTAACTTAAACTTAAACCCTACTCCCTTTAAGGCCTATTCCCTGCTGTAAGACATTAACGGCGGGTAAGGTTAATGTTTTTAAGATTTTTTATTTGGCAATACAGATCATGTTTATTCAGTCAATTTGCATATAATAATATACCATTTGAACAATATTCTCTTAAATATTCATTCTAATATATTGAGAATTGAGTGACTGTCAGTCAATCTCCAGATGTCATTCGAAAAAAAGTTGTTTTACAGTGTACATCATAACTTGTAATAGAATCATCTGAAAAAAAAACCAAAATGCATTTGATAAAGGGAATGTTTTTCCGATGTAATCATGAGAGGATTTTTTTTCGATTTTTTAAATTTTCGTAGTACTTGTTAGCAAAAAAAACTGATTATCGCTAAAAATAATCAGCTAATGTGCTGTTGTAAAATTAGTAATTATAAGAAAATAAAAATAAAGCTCTCGCAATACCCGGTGAATTATGTAAAGAAGTACTGTGGAAAATTCCAAAACGATTGGTCCAGTATATTTTTAGTTATTGTGTACACAAATTTAAAAAATAGCAAGTTTCAGAAAAACAATTTAAAGTTTTGAACACTGAAAAATATTTAATAACCCTCAATAATTTTCTTATACTTACACAGAGTCTATTCCTCTACTTTCCTTCTCTAAATTCCTTCTACATTATTTGACACACATTGCTTTTTTTTTATACAGCCGATACAAAGAATTTCTTGGCAACATTTTTTTTTATCAATTTACAATGTTTTTTCATATGTGAATTGTAGGTTAGTTTCGTTAAGAAAGTACTCGCCAAATTTTGTCCACAAAACTTATTGCATCCAGATCCAAATCTAAGCCTAGCACTCGTCTTATGAAAGCATATTGATAATTGACATTGTATGCACCAGCTTCTATTCTTTCACTAGATGGAATGTATTGAGTAGAGACCGGATTATATGCATTTGCATATTTAAGCCATTCTCATAGCTAATAGAATATTTTTCTAAAATATAGTTATGGTGCATATTATTGATACATTTTCAATATTTTTCGAGCGCAGCACATTAACCAGCCGACAACACGACACACTCTTACACACGATTATCGATACGACAATCTTACTACTGAACATTTGGAACAATACTTGATTGCTTATGTTAACAATATTTCCAAAAATGTTACTGTACCTATGATCATATATCAATGGATAATTTACAAAACTATAGTATGCTGATTTTGGAATAAAAAATTAAAAATTAGTTTTATTTTATTTTGTTCATAAAACTTGTCATTTAATGTTGTAAATTCTGCAAGTTTTCATGTATATTTCATGCATTTTTCATATATATTTGCATGCATATATCAAGCTTTTTATGTTGCATATAATCCTGTCTCTAGTAATGAGGCTTTTTACACTTTTCACATGCAAACTTGATGGTGAACCAGGACCTTTTTTTTTTGCATGTTTGGAATGCAAATATTCCACTACACTTCATACATTTGACAACAAGAACGAAATTTATGATTCCATAATGTTTTTGGTTATCTTCTTCTACCTAACAGTGAGACTATTTTGTTGTATTTTTTCGTTGATCCGATACTCCCACTTCGTCGTGTGCTTTTGAGGCGGATGCTTTTTATTCACTCGGTACAAGATGTCATTATTTTTCTGACGATTGTCTCTATGGAGACGAACAAAAATAGAGTCAAAGTTTTAGCGTCACTTGCTAACTTCTCAGTATGACATACAATGACCAAATGATGTATATACCATGAATCGAATATTTACAACACCACCTAAATAGACACTTCTACTAAGAAATAGATTATAAATGAATACAATAGCGCGCGGGATAAGCTCATCATGAAACTGTCTATGAGATCTAAAAACCCTACCTGGAGCAACGGATGCTGAAATACCCATAACTTCGTCAATTTTGCTCCGATCTACTTGAAATTTCGGCATAATATGAAAAAAAAAATTTTTTTTTAATTAATTAAAAGTTTAATACCATACCTCGTTCTTAAAAGACTGTCACAGTTTCTTACATTACAATGTCAAGTTCCTATTGTAAGTTAGTAAAACAATAAAAGATTACATTCAAAATTATTTCTAACATTTATTAAAAATTTTATATTTTAGGATTCCGTTGCTGAAGAATTTGAACACATAATGGATTTATTGACTTGGTCAAGGCTTGGTAAAACACCAGCTGGAAAAAAAGAAATGACCCAATTGATAGCAGCATTGGCGTTCACACCAGACGATTGGCACCCAGAAGACCCTGAATATGTGGATAGACTTATTCAATGCACTCAACATGCAATTCCTCTATTTACTGTAAGCTCTCAACAATTTAAGATTATTGTTTATAATTGTTACCATAATGCAATAGAAGAAGAATATAGTTCCAACTACCACTATCATGTTTTATTAAATTATCACTTACCAATATCATGTTTTATTAGCAAACTGTAAATTCATTATAAGTTTTATATTGCTAAAATATAGTGTGATGTAGGAAAATGTGCTTATTTATTCAAAATAATACGAAGCAATGATTTTTACTTACTATTAAAATAAAAGTAATAAAAGATACAATTTTTTTTTAACAAAAAATGTATTTCAATCTTTGGTACATACATACATAATTATGCTAGTTGTCTTGCATTTAATAGTAAAGCATCTATCGAATTTGCATTATTGATTAAAAAGTTAATTCTATTAGAAATTATTATGAAACTGAAGCTAGCCGCTAGCAGCCAGAATTAAAAGACTCTGAAACTAGCAGCTACGCTTTATATCTCTGCTTTTCTAAGCAACAGGTTAAATTGTTACTTTACACCAACTATTAGATACTATTATATAATTTATCTATGGAAAAAAAAATCCAAAGGGTATATGTTCAATTTTTACTTTTTTTTAGTTTAACCCCCAAAAACGAAATTAATTAGATATAAAAGTTGCTCCAAAAAGGAGATTAATTGTATATAAAAATTTTGAATTTTATTTAATGAAAGTTAATCATATTTTACCAGGCTCAAGTGGATTCAACTCAGTTCGTCAATATTTTCTGCGACCATGTCTTGCTTCGATGGAATGATATTGCCTCGACAGGAGGAGGAACTGACTTGAAACTGGAGATATTAAAAACATTTGCAGAACTAACTGAACATTGTGGAGAAATAGAGAATGCTCAAGACAAAATAAACATTGTTTATGATGTGTTAATGGTAATTAGTCATTCTCTCGTGTTTTTTTCTATATATCAATAGTTACAGACAATTTTTGAATTTTAATTACAACATCTATTAATGTACAAATAAAATATATTACTAGTAAGAAAAAAGTATCCAGTGAATTTTAAGTATGGTTTTTAAAGCAAACTTTTTAGACTATTATATAGACAGAATCACTATAACCAGTAGGTAATTAATATATATTTTTCAGAACTATTTACCAGAAGCACCAGTTGAAAATGAAGAAGAAAATGTAGTCAAAGAAGGAGACAATAAACCAGATGACACCAAATCTACAACAGCACCGTCCTTGCAGTTTTCACATGTTGAGTGTGCACTTTTTGCTTTACACTCACTTTGTAGAAAAGCACCAGAAACTCTTGGAGCTGATACAGCTCGACTAAAGTCATTACGGTTACGTCTTCAATACACTGCTAGACTTACTCAAGGGTATATTAAAAAACTCAAAGAAGTCACACAGGTACAGTAATTTATTATTTGATTATAACCTCTTATCATTATCTGTAATATCTTTAAAAAAAATACTAAATTTTATATAACAATTTTAGAGCAAGAAAGGTGAAGATGCAAATACAGAAGAAAATAAATTGAAAATAGTAGCTTTGAAAACAACATCAAATATTAATACACTAATACGGGACATATTTCGCACCCCACCCAGCTTTAAAAGTAAAGTGCAACTTTCATTCCAGACTAAAAAGGTGGAGAAAGAGGTAATATAATTAAATTAATTAATTTTACTTATTAAAGTATGTAAGTAGTAAAGTTATGAGACAACTCTATATTATTAATATATTTATTATATGAATATAAGTAAATTAAGTAATGAGATTATTTAAACAAATTTATTTCTAACATTTGTTTTAGATAACACCTTCTAACGATACAGATGATAAAGAAAAGCAATCATCAGGGTCAAAACGACACAGACCAATAACTTTTGACAATGGTGAAAAAAAAGAATTGCCCGAAAAGAGAACACGAAGTGGTGATAGAAACCTTAAAATGTACACACCACCCTCCGGAAAATACAGTTCCAGGCTAAATAACTCTGGACGTTTCTCTGGCCCTAACTCTGGCAGGGGTAGAGGGGGTTATGGCAAAAGGGACTCTTGGAACAATGGAGCACCATTTAGAAGGCGCTACTAAAATTTACAAAAAGCCATGATTTTTCCATCAATCAAGTCCTTACAGACTTAAGAATATTAAGAATTACATTATAATTGCAAAATTTTTGCTTTGTTAAACAACAAAGCATAAAATGCTTTTTTTTTTTAAATACAACAGATTTACTAAAAAGCATCTGTTTAAAATTAATGACAAAAAGTTGGTTTTATGATTAGGCAATTGAGATTTATTTCTTTTCTTCATCAACAACATTGATTAGTTGTCAGTCAAAATTTATTTAGCTGCTCCAGAAGATGCTGACACGAGTTTTTTTTTTCATGTTGAAGTAGTTTTCAGGGTTTCAGCAGCTACAAGGTTATTGTACGTAGATAATAAATCGACAAATTTATTTAATTAAATAATGCATGTTTAGCCTTAATAGTTCTTATCATCGACTTCACTTCCATATTCAAAAGGTAAGTCTAGTTAATTATTATTTACCTCATCCTGGCTGGCGACCTTTACTTTCAAATTAAAAAATTGTAAGTATAAAATTTTGTAGTTTTAAATAACCATATCTTCTCACAACTCAATAATAGAAAATGTGATTGGTGACCATCAAACCATGTATCTGGTAAGTATTTTTGACGTATATATAAACTAGGTGTTATCTTTCAAGAAGATTTGTGAAATGAAGCAATTTATAGAATATGGCTACCATTTAATATTGTTTCAGATCTATATGTGGCAACTTCTTTGTAACCAAAGAAGTATCTGCCTGGATTAAATTCTACATATAAATAAAATTTTCTACCTAAACTTGTCTATTACTTATTAATACTCACAGAATCAATCATCATTAATCACAGAATCAATCCATAATCATCAACAGAAGAACGAAGACCGTTCGAGTGTAGTGGTGCGAGTAGTCGCCTTAACACCAGCGGTCGCGGGTTCGATTCCCGCTCGGGACAGATATTTGTATTTTGTACAAATATTTGTTTCCGATCTGGGTGTTTTTCCTTGTAGGATTCCCCACCGTGCCTCGGAAAGGACGTAAAGCCGTTGGTCCCGGTTGTTATAATAGACACCTGGTAACGATCGTTACTCATGGTAGGGAAATTATCCGCCAACCCGCAATGGAGCAGCATGCTGGATTAAGATCCAACCATTCTACATGGAGAAGAGGCCTTTGCCCAACAGTGGGGCGTTCACAGGCTTCTTATTGAAGAAAAAAAATTCTTATGATATATGCTATTGCCGCCATAACGACAAATAATAAAGTTAAAAATTGAAGTCTCCTTAGAAGAAACCTGTTTTAGTAAGTCTTTTCACTTTGACTTCACATTTTAAGACATTTTAAAATATTTAAGATAATATGTATAGATATGTTTTTAGTAGGATGCGTTCGGCTAAGGAATTAATTTTTTTTTAATGACGATAGTAACGACGACGACGAACGACGACGTAAGCTTATGACAAAAACAAATCGATTGCTATTTATAAATACATGTTCTTACGTGTATTACTTATCTTATTTATTTACATGTAATAATCATTGTTCTATGCAAGCTTATAAAGTTATGGACAGGGCCGAATTTAGGAGAGCGCAACCGGGACAACTGTCCCAGAATAGAGACTTCGGGAAAAAATAAATTTAAATTCAGACTAGTAAACATATAGTAACTATATATTTCATCCGATAATAATACGTAGAAGCGACGACCTTTTTTATATAATTATGATATTTGTTGTATAAGGAGATATTTTTAGGAGTACGCATAGCCCGACGGAATAAAAACTGATCGATCGACCTTAGGTTACGGAACCGGAATATATATATATATATATATATATATATATATATATATATATATATATATTATTATTATTTTGAAGTGAAACTTCTTTATCGGGGTTGGAAAAAATTTACGCGTTACGCGTCACATTTTTTCGTTACGCGCCATCTTGTCAAACTGTATTTACTCAACTGCGACAGAAGAAGGGTTATGTTTTTCGAGTGTATGTATGTGTGTGTATGTGCGTATGTGTGTATGTGCGTATGTGTGTATGTGCGTATGTGTGTATGTGCGTATGTGTGTATGTGCGTATGTGTGTATGTGCGTATAATTACGATCGTATAAAAAGTAAACTGTTTTTATTATAAGTTTCACTTCTTACGAGTGTGCGCTAGTACACGCACAATTTTTTTTTACTTTATATAAAATGGCTATGAACGTAAGATTTTTTTTTATTTATTTGATATCTTAAAAGTTCGCAATCGACTAATCGCACTTGCGCTCGCACCTACAGCGGACTTTCAATATATCTGGCAAGATGTAAAAACCATTAAAACTGTCCAGCAATTGAGGTAACATTTTTTATTAGTTCCCCAAGAACATATATAAAATTTAGCTTCTATAATATAACGAATGTATAATTATAATTTATTTTTAGGGGTTGTTTGGCAGGGAGTAGCAATTGTCATAAGTGTCCAGCAATAGATGACGCGATTTCTAAAGCTATCGCGAAGAAATATTTAAAAAATTTGAGATTAAGATTTAAGGTACTATTTTATACACCTTTACTACCTGTTACCTGCCCAAGTAACCACATCCCAAATTCTATAATCGCTGGTCGATTTTACCTGTATAAGGGACATACACAGAAAAACTTTCAGCTTTTATAAAATAAAGAAAGTTCTGGCCGTTGTGGGCTCTTGGGCTATATTATCCGTAAGAGCGTCAAAAGCATGAGAGCCGGGGGCGCAATGAAACAGCCTTGCATTCTATGTGCCCAACTAAAATATTCCGTATTTTGCAGTATTTACAGGTTGTACGATCTTAGCCAAACGCATCTTATATTATTTATTCAAAAAGACATAATGGTTATTGAGTAAATTGTCATGAGCAATAGGAACATTTAGTTTTACTTTTGAAAGAAAATTGATTAAAAAATATAATTTTGTATTTCATTACATAATGATAAGTAGAAATAAAAGATCAAATTAATCAATGTTTAAGATATAAAGTACTATTTTATTAATTAATATTAGTCCTTATAAGTACTACTTATTTTTTATTTTAAAAAAATTATCTCATATTATCAACTACATCACACATAATTCTATCTAACTCATAACAAGGCTCTTGATTACCGTTGTCACTTGGACTACAATCCATATGTTCTAAGATCTCTGTAGGTACTTTAAAGTTAGATTCAATATCATTTTGATCTGGCAAACTCTGAAGAGCATTTTGTAAAATGTCTTGAACTTTATCCAAATGTTTTTGAAATCTGAAACAAGTAATATTTTAATTTTGGGGTGTATTTATTTACAATAGTGGTTAAGTAAAACATGAGATAACCTGTATGTTCAGGAAAAAATTATAAGAGAAGTTCACACTGAAACAATGCATCAGATTAACCTTTTTTCTTAATAGTCAAAAAGCCAGGACTAGATTTTTAGTTTGCCTAACATCAAATCATATAGCTTTTTATATAAAATTAAAAAATTACCTAAAATGTACTCTTCAGTACACTGGTCAGATATGAATATAAACTTTATTATACCTGTTTCATAAAAATTTCTTACAATACCATAGAAATTTAATAAGATTAAAAGGGAATTGCAGTGATAAGTAATTTACAATAATAATAATTAGTAGCAGATCCATGTTATCATGGTTAGCTTCTGTGTTTTGATTTATTAAGATTTAGGAGATAATAGGAATTGTCATCATGTTTTGTGTATCATCCAATATCGTTTTATTAAATTATAGAATTTACAACAATACAATGTGTTGGAAAAAAAAATTACAAACTAGGAAGGAAAAATATTTTCTTAAAAAATTATTTTACTGTTCATTAGTCAATTTTGAAAGTTGTAATTTAGGCAAATAGTAAATTCAGCCTTATTGAGGGGTAAATCAAATTATTTATTAATAAATTTTCAGCACTATTTGTTGTTTACTAAACTCATGAAGAAAGATTAACAGTTTTTAATTATATCGACATATTTAGGACAACATAACATTTTACAGGGATACTGCGGTATGATCAAATATAAACATAAATGATAAAGATTTAAAAAAAAGAAAAGACCTAACCCTCAACTTCAGGTTTGTTTCAATATCAGTGTAGAATTGGTCACTCATTGTCATAAGACAATATAAAAACATTCTTTTACTTACAAGATGTGATAATTTCTTTTTTGTTTAATTTCAAATTCAAATGTTGATTTTTATACTTAATAAGCCTCATCATAATATAACATAAAATCACTTGATATGACTGTAACTGGAAACTAAGTAAACTTAGATATTTTTTACTAATGCATTCTTTGAATAATATAAAGAACAGTTTCCTTTCCCATAGCTTATAAAGAAATCATAACTGAATTAAAACAATAATTAAATATTTACCTCATTGCTGTTTCCACTCTTTGACGCTTTTGCAATTCCATCATTACTCTCAATGTTTCTCTTGCCTGATGTGGCCTAAATTCATTCAGTAAATGATGGATGTGTATAAACAATAAACTAAGATCTTCTACTTTTTCTGCTCTTTTAGGCGAATCAGGACAATGAACCAGCAAATCTAAAAGGTCTAAGAAATTGGCCAACAATGAGTGATTTAATTTTTTCAACTCTCGTCTTCTTTCAAAATGCATCGGATAAAGCCGTCGAAAACCCTGTAATAACAATCTGTTAAAATACCTTAAGAAGTACTAGTTATTGTACGCAATCTGCACCTTAAGCTTACCTGGCTTTCTAGGGATCGAATAATTGTATCATCAGCATTAAACGTATGACCAAACATTTGGTAAGAGTCATGGATCGGTCTTGGTGCCAAAGGTGCTCTATTTCTTCGTACATTTTCGTCAGTATAAAAATTTATATATTGCAAAGGCGGCAATGGTAAGGAGCTAACTTGAGCTGTTTCTGAAGACATTGTAATTTATGAGCGCCTCTATAAACGTTGTTGTATAAATTATTAATCAATTATTAATAATAACAAAATCTGACAAACTGTTTCACCGATACCGATACGTAGATTAGTGATGCGACTCGAGTTGACTAAGGAAAAAATCATACTCGAGTGAAAAAAATATTGAATCGAGTTGACTTGGACTCGAGTTATCACTCGTCGAGACAAACAAGTTTAAATATGTACGAGTGTGACAAGCCGTTAGTAGGGGTGTGCGATAAAGATCGATTTGATCGAAATTCGTAAGTAGTCGATAATTTTTCATTCGATAGTTATCGATAAGTGTAATTCGATAATTTTGATTCGGTAATTATGGATAATTTTGTGCGATCCAATAATTATCGATAATGTCGTGTTATTCGATAATAATCGATAATTGTTTTTGGATTCGATAAGTATTGATAATTGTGATTTGAATTTATATTTTTTTTTAATTTTTTGTTATTCGGATAGGTTAAGGTCGTCGATATAGGACGGCGGATGACTTTTTTTTTTTTTTTACGTCGTCCGAAAATTTTAGCGATCCTTATCGATAACTAAAAATATCGATATACATCGATAACAATTCTAACATCCATATACATTACCTTTTTTTTACGCTTCATGTAATGCATGTTTTTTCCAAGCATTGTGACAAATTATCGAGTGATTTCAGTACTCGAGTGACTCCAAAACCACTCGAGTGACTCGACCACTCGAGTGGTACTCGAGTGAAATTGCAAAATGACTCCAATGACTCGAGTGGTAAAATTGGACTCGAGTCGCATCACTAACGTAGATTAGGGGTGTGCCAAAGAGGTGTGCGATAATTATCGATAATTCGCAACTACTCGATAATTTTTCATTCGATAATTATCGATAGCTCGATAATTTTTCATCTGATAATTATCAATAATCGTTTTATGATCCGATAATTATCGATAATTTTTTTGATCCGATAATTGGGATTCTATAATATATTATATATGATATATAATTATCGAGTAATAAATTTTACAGGAAGAAGTGACGACCTTTTTTTTTAGGTTTTCGGATAGGGTACTAGGGTAAACATCGACACTGGATGTCGGGTGACCTTTTTTTGGGAATTCGGATAGGCTGCAGGGGTAAATATCGGTGCTAAATCTTGGACGACCTTAATTATCGAATCACCCGATTATTAGCGATAATTTTCATTAAATAATTATCGATTACTTTCGCCAACTGTCGATAACTTTCATCTAATAATTATCGATAAGTTTTCATTCGATAATTATCGATAGCTATTGATAACACGATACGATAATTATCGATAATTTTTTCCAATGAACATCCCTACCGTAAATCTTTGAATCATTTGATTTACTTGGCTACTTATAAGGAATAGTAAGACGATGAAAGATTAAAATGAAAAAAAAAAGACGCAAATAAAGCTTACAACGTCTTTTACAAATAAATAATGAATACCACAGAGCACATTACCACACAATAGGTACAAAATGAATACTATTGTATATTTATTTTTCTATGTAGGGAACCACTAAAAGTTTGGACATTTATAAATCCACCGTACGTAAATGTAATGAAGAACTATTGACATTAGATGAAAGGAAATTTATTAAACTTGTATTTTGCATATCAATTTCAGCACCAATTATAATAGTTTATTGGTAATATTGTTTTTTTTTTTTTTTTTTTTTTTTAAGATGGCAAATGGTTCACTTTGTACCAGTATAAGTACTCAGTGAATCGGGGGGTGAGTCGACAGTGGACCAATGTGTACCTATACGCAGTGAACTATCACTTTAATTACCTACTTACGTTTATCGCATATTTAAAAATATTTATTGATAGAAATGTCGTTAAATCAAACTACAGTAAGTAATGTAATATTTAATAATTTGTTTACATAATTTGTATTTATTAGCAACAATCACATAAAATATTTAAACAACAAACAGGTACTAATTTAACTTACAAATCTATTTAGGAACTGACTATATTAGTTAAAGCTTGGCTCTTTATATTCTACATTACAATTACCAGTCTTGAAGAGTAGTACCAGTCTTGTAATCAAATTTAAAAGAGTTAAATCTTCTTATAATAGTTTCCATTAAAAAAAACAAAGATTATATGACCCCTGTAATGAATAATTATCGTCAAAAATAAAATAGACTATTCGTGAAAGAAATAAACTTTAAAGATAGTAAATCAACATAAAGTGCCACTTCAGACATCAATAATCTTCAAATATAACAAAATCTACATAAACTTCTATAAATTGCCAACAAAATCAAAAAGGAAACGTTAAAAATGACAAATTTATTGGGCATGTATAAGTTGCTTGCCGGCGACTACTGCCTTCTCCAATGTTAGGGTCAGGAAGTATAAATTTTATGTCATTTTTAAAAACTCCTGCCATATCTGGTTCCACAGGTTCAGCAAATTTATAAAAAACATTACTCTTTAATTATAAATACGATACAAAATAGATCGATAGTAGTAATATTTTTACTTTTTATTTGTATCTATCAAAATAATCACATAGTCACCCACTTTAGGATTTTTTGGCAGAGGTTTGTAAATGATGTCATCATCCAGAATCATTGTGTCGTCGTCTTAAGTATCGTTTTAAAATATCTCTCCTCCAGAAGACGATCCATGGCACAAAAAGTTTTATCGACACTGCTGGTATCAGAGTGACGTATTTCCACTTTCTTCTTCACTTTTTGTTCTTTCTTTGGTTTATTGTCTTTGAAATTATCACTTTTCTTCACTTTCTTTAGTCCCTTTATCTTCTTCTTTTTGTCTTATATCTTATCCTTCTCGGGAGTGTCTGTCGCTATCATACTTTTGCCCAATGTCCTTCGTCTTTTAGTGTTACGAGGACCTGCTTTTATAGGAAGTCTAATCTCTTTAGGTGTAATGAAAGTTGCCCCTTTTCGTGAGGTTGATGGCCTTGGAGAAATTGTCATTTTGGGCACTGAATCCTGTCGCTTTGGTTCAAGTGTGGTCGTAGTAGGATAAGCTGACTCTTCTTGAGCATTGGCGTTTATTTCTGGCTATTTAAAATTTGGAAGTTCATCTGAGTCATTTAGAGCACCAAATGGAATCTTTCTAGACCCAAAAGAATACTAGGTGAAGAGGGCACCACGTTGTCTTCAATTTGTGGGTCTGGCCTATCTGTTACAACACTCGGTAAAAAGTCACCTTCTGTGAAAACTGATTCATCATGATCAACCATGATTCACTGCACCCTACGATTTTGAACCACTGTGTGCAGACACCACTTTTTAACCTATAAGGTTACGTAACTATTAAACATTCCAAATTCAAAGGAGATTTATAAATGTAAGTTATTAGGGAATAGTTATTTTACACATGGAAACAATGCAATATAATGTAACTAAACTAAACATACAACGATTCTAGAAATAAAATAAATGAAAACACGTGTACTTACTTTTTTGACTCCAAAGACAATAATATGCACTGTGCGACCTTTACGGGTGGGAGCGCGCCGTCGACTGGGGAGTGCGTAAGGTGGCGGTAGAGGGCAAATTATTTCGCGTTTGCAGTACGGTTCGGCAACGTCGCGTTTTTGGAATCTGAGTGGTGGTGCACTGTGTACTAATGGGCCACTGTTTACCAGCTGACCCTACTATGTACTGATAGTCTGATAATGACTGAATCTCATATATCATAATTATCTAATATAAGTATTTTTACCATCAAAAGTGGTTAATAATAATTAAACAGCAACTTTTACTATTTTGTTTAAAATAATTGCTTAACTACCTTCAGTTAAGGAATAAGAATAAAGTCAGGATAGTATGATCTCATCGTATATTTTATACCAACCAACGAGGCGGGTACTACTCTTAGAGTAATTGTTTAAAAATATTTAAGTACGTTTTTCCCTCAAATTAACGCGGGTGAAACCGCGGGGCACAGCTAGTAAGTAATATTTGCGATAGTTCGATACTAAATTGACATTTTTTTTGGATTGTGCATAGGTACACCATAGTTACGTTTCATCCGCTACAGAGTTATATTAAATTTTACAAGTGATGACCTTTTTTTGGCGTGTGAGTAAAAAATTTTGAAAAATATCGTGTTCTATTAAAACGCTAGAATCGCTTAAAATCGATTCTTACAGTCGAACAATCGATTTTGAGAATCTAAAGGTAAATAATTATGATCCGGAATCAAGAATCGATTCTTTATGAAAAGTTTCCATCATGGAATATGTATCTATACTCCATGGTTTCATTCCTAGCAATCCTAGCATGAAGTATATTCCATGATTCCTAGAAGAATATGACTTATAACACAGTCCAACATAATTTACAGCCGAGGTCCACAACTCCACAGTCGGCCACAGTCAGACCAAAGAGTAAATAATATCAAATTATCAAAGACTCTACAGTTCTCTTAAGTTGGCAGGGGAATATCAATTTTTTGAAACTTTTTTTGCTAATTCGATTATTCATCGTTTGTGCGTAATTGTTCGAAAAAAATTAATTATTGTTTGTTTGTTCGCTTTTTTTTTTTAATTCAAATATTTGGCCTAAACCTAGCTCTTGCTATTATAGTATCTAGGCTTTTTGCTTTTTTTTTTCGATCAATCTAAGCTAAATATCGTTTGTTTTCGATAAAAAAAAAATGTTTGTTCGATGTTATTTACGCTGATAATTAATTTTTCAATATCATTACACTCACTTTAAAGCTCGATTTACATTATCTTAGTGTTTAGGAGAGTATTTTAGTACAACTTGAAAGGCAAGTTCTTTAGTGGTTTGGTGCGCTGCGAGTGAATGTTTACATTTCTTCCAGTAAAGTATCATTTCAATGCCACAATGAACGCGCAACGAAGTTGCCAAATACGCGCTATTCTACGCAAAATACTAACTGTAGTTGTAGAACAAATAGAAGACGACATCTTATTCGAAATAAATAAACCGAAACGAATATGGGAGCGTCAATGGATTAGTGCTTGGAGGAAGTTCTTCTGTTTTTAATGTTCCATAAACATTCGTGAACAACATATTCAGACACAAATTTAATAGTTGTATCTTCCGACCATTTAGCGATCTTTATTAATCAAAAACACGCACGCGTTTCATGCGTTTCATGGCACTTGTGCACTCTCCTAAAGATTTTGCTAAATTACGTGTTTACACACAACGAGGGAAGAGCCGAGTGACACGCCGGGGTATGCGCGGGTGCGGGAGGGGTATTACTTGAAACAAAAATAAAAAGCGATTCTATTTTGATTCAACTTGAAAGTCAAGTAGAACCGTACTAAAGCAAGTAGCGTTTACATGTTTCAACTAAAGTACTATCCTAAAGTACTCTGCTAAACATTAAGATAATGTAAATCGGGCTTAATATACTCACTTCGGTATAATATTTGCTACAGTTAAAATCCGTTTTTAGTTATAATGCGTTTTTCCTAGTTAGAACTAGACTAGACATTTGTGCCTTGTTCGCACTAAGATAGTACCTAGTTTATTCGAGTAACGCCTAATTTATTAACTAAACGTGTTTGAATAAAAAAAAATCTGTTGAATTGCTCATCGTTTTTTTTTCTTTCTATTTCATTACCTTCAGCTATTCTTTTTATATGGCTATTTACATGTGTTTTAATTAATTGAAGAAATTTACAGTGTAGTAAATATTTTAATTATTACATTACTTTGCTTATTGAGTCAATTATCAGTCAATAGCGAACTGGCCCTTAATCTCGTCGTTAAAAACTTTCTATATAAAAGCAGTTAAAGCTTACAAGAAAAAAAAAATGTTGTGATATCACCAATTTTCTTACTATTTTGGTAGGTACTTGAAAAATAACAATACACGAATATAAAAGATTTTCATATATTCAAATATCATTAAGAGAACCAGAGGTAAAAAACATAAGAATGTTTTAATGTTGATATTAACATGACAAAATAAATATATACTTTTAATTAAATATAAATATTAAAATTTTGTCGGTTATGTTAAAAAATAAAGGGTTTTCAAATTTTAATATGCACACGAATATCATTTTTTTATGATATTGTTTTAATATTGCCCTGTAACATTTTCATAATTAATTCAGACTCGGTTTTTATGTGCCAGATAAAATTTTTAGCTTTTACACAACTAAAGAATTAGATTAATTAATTAACTAATCTTTTGTATTTTAAATAAAACAATATATTATGATTGCGAAATAAATAAATAAATAAAGTAGGGCATTATTTGAATTCAACTTATAATTGTGGATATTTTTTATTATTGATTTCAAGTTTTAGACCACTTTTTTCTTTTGAGTTTTATATCTTTAGATTTAGATGACAGCTGTACAATTGACAGTTCATGAATAACTAGCTGTCTAGGTCTTGTCTATACTTGTTTAGTGCCAAAGTTTTGTGATTTGTGATGTGAATAACTTTGGGACTTATACTACAAAAAGCTTTAATAAAAACATAAATATATGTCTCTTGACATATATTTTATCTTAAAAGTTAGATAACAACTTATTTTACGTATTTTTTAAACTATCATAGTGTTGAGTGTATAATGATAAACTTATAATAATAGTACGTATTTGTACACAGTTTTGTTAGTTGTCACTACATCTTATGCTATTTATTGTTATTCACCGGTTTACATATTTTTGTTGATTAATAAATTGGTTATATTCAAATAAAATACTTCGAAAAAAATAAGTTATATTTTGTAATAAAGTTTAGTATTTTTAACTTATATCACTACACCTCTGTAGTTCCATACTATTTATGATATTATTTACTATACAATTTTCTGTATTATATATATATTTTAAGTAACAGACTAACAGAAGTAGTTTTGTGAAATTTGTTTCGAGTAAAAAATATTTTAAAGTTGATTGAAGAGTATTTTTTAATTTTTTAAAGAAAATGGCTTCTACTGAGGATGAGGAGGTAATTCGTCAGGCTTTTATGGTGAAACGTTCTCAGAATAAGAAGATATTCACACCAGTAAACTACAAGGAACGTTGTTTTGTTCTCACAAGAAAAGCACTTATTTATTATGATTCTGATGGCCAAGTAAGTAATGTTGCATGTTGCATGTCTTATTTCATGCTACTTTTTATTTTATAAAGATTGGTTAGTTTAATATAGCTCAAGTAACCATGGCAAAAACCATCAATATTATTTTTAAATGAATATTATGATCCAAACTTGGGTTTTTGGAAACAGTATACACTTATTAATTTAAAAACTTAAATAATATATTATATGATATTATTTTAAAAAATGGCCGCCGACGCGGCCTCCCTCCGTGGGCGACGAACGGGGGTGCGTAGGAGGCGCTACTTAATGCGCCTCCAGTAACGCCCGTTTGCTCGTGTCGGGCCGGGATGGGAACCCGGACCTACTAGACACGGCGTCGACGGGACTATTCAGATGTGAGCCGAACACTCCCCATGGAGGAGAAGTCTGGCCTTTCCGCCGAGGCCAGCCTGTCGCTGGAGGGATCCCGTTGCTTGCAGATCCGGGACCCTTCAATTAAAGCGGCTGAAGGCTCCCACAGGGGTTTAATACGGTATTGCATCCTCAAGTGCTGAGTCTGACATACGGTCTAGGACTGCCTACCCGGGCGTCCTGGATATCACATGTTCCCCGCAAAACAAAAAAGGTGTCATCATAAGGTGGCTCAGGCTATAGAAGGCTCAGCATATGCTACGTTATTGCTACAACAATACATGTCTTTGTAGCATTATATAAATACCATACAGGAGTACGAGCTTTGGGTGTACTTCCGAAAAGCAGATACCGAATTTTCTCATGAAATTTGACACGGACATTCCATTTGACTATCTAAGCATCCCCTTAAAAGGATTTTTGGCGGATCGTAATATTTTTCGAAATATTGAATTTTTTGAGTACGCTGTTTAGTACGCTCTATATAAGAAAGCGAAAAGTAGATACCGAATTTTCTCATAAAACTTGGCACAGACATTACATTTGACTATCTAAGAGTCCCCTTAAAAGGGTTTTTGGCGACTCGCAATATTTTTCGAAATATTGAATTTTTTGAGTATGCTGCTTAGCACGCTTATAATAGATCTATATATTTATCGCCACGTTACACACACACACACTACGAGTGTTATTTATACACATATATATAATCAATCCACTTTTTTATTTTCCCGGATACACACTTTATATTTTGTAATAATTCATTGAACGTATTTTTGTTCAATTTTTTAACGCGACGACGCCATAAAAACTCGCATAGATGATCGGCCATTGTTTCACTACGTATTCCGCCACCTTTTTTTTTTTTGAAGGCTGAGAAATTCATTCCGCAGTTAGGGTTTTTTTTAAGGTTAGGTTAGATTAAGATTTTTTTTTAAATCGTTAGGTTAGGTTGTTAGGTTTTTTTTTTTTTTTTAATAGTTAGGGTTTTTTTTAAAGGTTAAGTTAGCTTAAGATTTTTTTTAAATCGTCAGGTTAGGTTAGGTTGTTAGGTCTTTTTTTTTTAATAGTTAGGGTTTTTTTAAAGGTTAGGTTAGATTAAGATTTTTTTTTAATCGTTAGTTTAGGTTAGGTTGTTAGGTCTTTTTTTTAAATCGCTGTGAAATGCATTTACGCACTCTAGGATAGGTCAGGTTAGGTTTTTTTTTCCTTCTTCTTTTGATCGACTCGCTTTCTTATATAGAGTGTGCTAAGCAGCGTACTTAAAAAATTCAATATTTCGAAAAATATTGCGTGCCGCCAAAAATCCCTTTAAGGGGACTCATAAATAGTCAAATAGAATGTCCGTGCCAAATTTCATGACGAAATTCGGTATCCGCTTTTCGGAAGTTTATCCCGAGCTTTTATTGCGGTACCTTGTCACCTATGCCTTAGCATACGTCCAGGGTTAATTTTTTTTTTTTTTTTTTTTTTAATATATAATCATCGCAAAAGATTTTTTTTGACGTTTTATTATTTAAATATTTTTTATCAATCCAAAATTTTTGACTATCTATTTATTTTACACATAATTCAAGTTTTCCGAAAGTAATTGATTTTTAAGAACTTATTTAATTTAATAATTAAAATAATATGTCACGTTGACGGTGAATCGAGTTTCAGTGAATTTTTAAAACATCGCCTATCAACCGTGGTGTTTTGATTCTTTGATTAGATTATTGTTCAGCAAAAGCGATATTGACAAAACTCTTTTTTAATGCTGCTCAGGATTACAAGATGAATATTTATATTTAAAAAGGTAAGTATCGTTTACTCTAAACCTTAACTGTATTGCGATAATGAATTGTAACGAATTTAAAGTTTCATATATTTTAACTATAACTAATTAGTTATGCATATTTATCGCAAAAAAAGTTTAATTTGAAATCCATAGTTTGTATTTTCATTCTTTTTGGTTTTACATTACGTTAGTACCTAATTGTTGGATACGTTTTTAAAATCTGAATAGAAATAAAGTTATTTTAAAAGTGCGAATATAAAATGAAAATTAGGAACTGTGGAGTAGACTTCTAATAATTCTAAAGAGGGTTAGGAAACGCATGCGCGATTTGGGTGTGTCTGCTATCCGGATCGGCACCCGGCAGTCCTGCACCGCCACCCGTCGTTCGCTCGGCCGACGCTCGCACTATACGGTAACGATATTTTTATTACTTAAAAAAATCACACGCTTTTTTTTAAATCACCTATCAGACGGCTTTATATCAAAGTAATAATCGTCTAAAAGCATTGGTTTTAGCATTTTAATGCTCCAAGTATCAACCCACGCACCGATTCCAACAGATAGGTAGGTTCCGTAAATGGTCCCGGTATTTTCGAGTTTAATTGATCGTGTTGTGCGTTATTTCGGTGCTAATTTTCCATTTCTTATTTTAGATTTTTTGTTGCTATTTTTAAAAGGTTGTGCTATATGTCGACTATTTAAATGATAGGATAATTGTGAAGACACCTTATTCAGCCATCTCGGTGTAGGCACATTTTTTCGTGGTATAATTTTTGATACTGCCTACCCATGCTCTGATCATTCGTGATCATCTGATTTTTCGATATCTACCAAATATTAAGAGATTTTAAAAGTATCTCAACATTATTAACATACAAATGGCCGATAAAGTTTATTATAATATTTTTGACGCTGTTGACATAAGATATCAAACATTATTTTAATTTACATTAAAATTATCTTATTTACATAGTAATAAAGTGAAAAAAAAGTAGTATACTATTAAGTTCGAAAACTAATCTGAGAATTGTAGATTTTTCGCGAGAAAATCTTGTAAAACTATTCTCGCGCATCGTAAGTGCACTGTATGGCACTCTTCCATCACTTACTATAATAAAGGGCGCGCAACCCTCATTCTTTAATGTATGTACAGTCACGCCGCGGTCTCTGCGATCCCTCAACGAGCGGTTAAAACGAAGAGCCCTTCGCGTCGTACTAATTGTTTGTAAAGGGCTCCCTCCACGGCAACTACATTCTTCTCGCCAAGTTTTCACTGCATGTGGTTTAAACATTGAAGTGACACTATGAATATGACTGTTCTTTTTTACTTTTTTGTATAGTGTTTTCCAGTGGTTCGGGGAAATACGAATCAATATACCTAAATTCAACCAATCAATAATTTGTAAAATAAGACTATCTTGTTATTGGTTAATATTATGATTTTGTAATAAAAATATACTTGATTTTTTTCGTATTTAATAATAGAATAGAAATTATAATATATAGAGCTTATTATTGTATATTTAATAAATAGTGGAGTTAAATAAAGTTTTAAGTACCTATGTATAATTTTTTTTTTGTAAAACGTTTAACAATATTAATCATACTAACCTAACATTTCATTTTCAATATTAAGTTTAACCAAAATGTATAAATATAAACTAATATTCAATTGTATTAGTTTTACAAGCTGCAAAAGTTAAAAAATAAAGGCTCTTAAGATTGGTAGACGAAAATACCGTTTTACTTTCTTTAAAAATTCTCATAGCGGTAACGTAAAACAATGTACATTTTATAAAATCATACATTCAGTAATGTCGCCATCATTTAGGAATTTGTTTCTTTACTGCAGTTTTAAATCGTCAACCGGAGCGCCGCAATCAAAGTGATTTCCTGTTATTGACGCGATCCGCATCCCATTAGGAAATCCTCTTAGTATCTATTACTCCAATTCAAACAAGAGTGATCAGTTTGTTACGTTTGATTGATTGTCGTCTAAAGTTAACGAGTTTAATTTAAATTGTTTTGTGTACACTAGTGTAGAAACGAACAGGACATTTTATTTAACTAGTATTGCGTAGTTTAGAAACGTGTAAATCTAGTTTTTGACATTAAAAATATAACACATTTCAAGTCACAATAGGTAATTTTTTATACTAAAGACAAGGTATGTAATATATGATTTTACTCAAAATTTATTTGTGTAAAATACAATAGAACGTTCCGAAAATTGAATGGTTTATAAAATAATAACGGCCTGATTCACCAGTTTCTGATATTACTATCTGACGTATAGTGACGTATCGATGATGACGTATCCATCAGAAATAACTTTATGATATATTTTTCTTTATCACAAACTCAAACTCTACTTTTTCTTTCAGATATTCCTATTCGCAATAGGAATATCAAAATGAAAACAAAATATTGTGGATCCAGAAGTTGTAGTATGCTAGTTATGGTGAAATAGGCGTTAAGAGTCTATTTTAACTTTTAACGGCTGATGATAAAGCCTATCAGTAACTTTTGTGCTAGATATTTATCAGAAACCGGTGAAATATGCCCTAAATGTTTGTATTTCTTTGACATTTTATTTTTATCGGGATATCAAAAACAGTCTGCATATAAAAACAATTACCGTAGTTGCAGAACGGGTTATTAAAACCTTATTTCAACTAAAAATATAATAATTACTAATTAGCTTCCCGTCTCGCGTCGTCCTCAGCTTCACTCGTGAATTAGTTAAGTCATGTGCATGTCAGAACTTTAACAACAGCGAGCAGCGTCGACATTTTCGTTTGTTTTTACATTGTTATCTATGTAGACTGATTATATCGTTATAAATTGTCGTATATGAGTAATTAAAAAAAAATACTATCAGTATTAATTCACGGTCAACGAACCTTAACCCAAAGCAAAAATAATTTAAAAAATATTCAAAAATATTTTAAACTGATTTCAGAATACGATATAAATTTAAATTGAATATTAAAATGATATTTAATATAACATAAAATTGATTCTTTTACGCTTTTATTATCATTTTCCAGCAGTTTTCCATTCGTTTTACACTATCAAAATCGTTTTAAGTTCGTTTATAGTTTCAATTAGTAAAATAATAGTAAGGCATTGCTATAATTTCTGCAAAGTAACACAAGTTACAATTAACTGATTTGAACCATCCGTTAATACTTATTTCATTAGTGAGTCAGTAAGGATTTTCTGATTCACTAATGAAATATATATCATATCGCTCATTTGGAGCGACAGTGACACATTTGCAAAAATACCCGAAAATGATTTATTAATGCCAAAATACTATGCATAAACATCTGCGTTGGCAGTGAAAATGCCACAATATCCAGCTATAATAAAACAATTTTAAAAAAATAATTATCCGTAATAACGCTTCAGAATCTTCTTTTGAACTATGAAATAATCTTTATTCTGATCTGGTGTAAAGTTAACTAATTTGCATGTGTCACTGTCGCTCCAAATGAGCGATATAATATTACGTATAAAATGATAGGAATTTCTGTTTTATTATTAAACTTTAATAATTCACTGTAAATCGTTTTTAATTAATTAATTTATTTATTAAGTAATTCACCTAAATTTGTTTATCGCAAAAAGGAAAATAAATACAAGCTGGATTTTGTTTTACTGTACAAAGTTAAATAAACGAAAGCAAGTTATACATAAGTGTACCTAATATTAATTATTTACGTAACGGGATGGTATTCCTTTAAAAGCGTCTTTGTTTTAGAAACGTAAAGAACGCGGACGTATACCAACGGACGCCATTCATACGGTGGAACAAGCACAGCTAGGAGAGCTCAGTAAGCAAATACTGTATATAGGCGACAACGAAAAGAGTCCTGCCTACAGGTACCCATTCCAGGTAACGTATTTAAAATGTCATGACGCATCGCTCACATATGAGACGTTTTTTTTTTGTTTTTTAACATTCCCGGTTTACACTGTTATGGTTATGTCTACATAACTGTTTCATTATTGACGTTGAATTCTTTGTTATAAGCCCTATCTTGTTAACGTGCATGAAATAGAAATGTTAATGTTTTACTAATCTATATAGTTGAACTGCCCTGTTGACGTAGTTGCCAGTGACCTTGTTTTATGCTCCAGGTTTGAGGGTGCGAGTCCCGCCCTGAGTCTGGGTGCAATATTTATTTATTTATATATGTGTTGTTTATATGTATATTTATTATATTCCCCTAGTCTGATGTTAATTAAAAGTAAATCTTTCGCATGTCTCCTCTACAATATAATTATATTGTATTGTACAAATTGTATATAACGGATGTATACAGAAAGGTATACCTACTTCTTTTTTTAATTTGTCTTAATATTACCCTTGGGATTATTACATATGTTGGACATCTGTGAATTTTTCTTCTTTCTTTTCTAGTTTTAAAGGAAAAAAATATCATTGGTTAGAACTTTAATAGAACAAAATCGTTTTAAATGACTTCAGAAAAGTAGGAACTTTTTAAAATATTGTGTTTGTATCTTTATACACTCTCCCATGCCTTTAATCTAATAAGATGTTAAAATATATCTGTAATCGTAAATGAGAGTATTTCTACGTTTTATTAAATTATGTATAAGATTGATATTGAGATACACAGTAGCACATGGTACAGAACGTTTCCAGGTGGGCTACACGGAACAGAACACGGACTACACCTTGTATCTTGCGGCGCGAGAACATAGCGAAAGATTAAACTGGATTCACGAAATTAGAAAATGTGAGTTTTTTTTTAATATTTTTTTATTTATGACATATTTAGTTGAATTGGATTCCTACAATACATAATGAAAAATAGATATTAATAGAAAATAAAAATTAAAACAAAGTAACCCAAAACAAATATTATTATTTAAATTTTGGTCGTTATAATACTATACATAGTCTTGCCCTAAATATTGTTACAGAGAAAAAACATTTTTTTTTCTATTGCACGTTACATTTATTACTATTATTACATTTATCATTATGTTAGTTTCATACATTAATATGAAAACATTAAAAATATATAAAACTTATTCGAAGTGGTATCCATTGGCTGCAATACAGTCCTTTAAACGTTGAGGCCAGTAATCAATAGAACCACGCTCTCTTTCCATGGGAAAATTCATTACTGCCAATCGTATGGATTGTTTTAGGGGCTCCAAATTATCATGGCATTTAGAGCAAGCCATACTCTCCAAAACTGACCATAAATCATAATCCAGCGGATTAAGTCGGGACTAGATGACGACCAGTCTTCAGCTCTGATGAAGTCCGGAACATTGGTACTAACCAAGATTGGGTGGATCGAGTTTTATGACCCGGCGCCGAGTCTTGCTGAAAGGACCATTCTTGGTTATTGAACATGGTGTTGTTAAGAGGCTTCACTCTCTTCTCAAGAATGGTATATTGATACACTTGCGCCGATGTTTTGATACCTGTTTCACAAAAATATGGCTCAGTCACTCCTTCATAGCTAACACTCCAACAAACCGTCACTGAAGTCGGATAATGTCCACATTGTACTCTGTTGACTAATTGAGAAGCTTCCTTAGAGCTTTGAGTATAAATACGGTCATTTTGTTTGTTAAAATATTGCCTAATTGTAAAAAAAATCTCATCCGTAAATAAAATTTTTCTGTGACCTCACTTTGCGTACCGCTTAAGTAGTTGTTTTGTTTTTACAACCCTATTCTTTTTTAAATTATCAGTTAAGAAATGACCAGTGCGTAGGCTGCAAGTCCTAAGTCATCTTTTAAAATAGGTGACATGGTTCTAGGTGCTATCTTCATCTTCCGAGATAAAATCTTTTGCTCTCGGATATGATTTCTTTGAATTCTTTCCCTTACTGCATTGATCGCCTTTCTCGTACGAACACAACGTGGACGGACAGATCTTTTTCTGTCACTAACAGAGGATGTTTCATTGTACCTGTCAATATCCCGGTACACAAACATTTGACTAATACCAAGCGTATGGAGAGTTTTAAAAATTGTATCTGGCTCCATATCTACTTTGTGTAATGCAATCACAGCGATTCGGTTCTCTTTATCATCCCACTACATTTTAATATCACAAAATATTTTACAATGTATTGGCGCGAAAATGAGAAAACACAATGAACAATCATATAAAAATGACAGATTCCAAATTCAAATGTAATATTTTGTTTATTTTTAATTGTAACGGTATTTATGGCCAGACTATGTACTCTAGAGAAAGAAAAAAAAAATTACTGTTGGCTTTGTGTTGATGTAGAGACAATTCAATGTACTATTATTATATGAATGGAATAGGAACAGTTTCGTCAAAGTATTTGTCAATATCAAACAGTATTGATTTTCGACTAATTCCCTTTCGCAAGTGTCTCCTCGTTGTATCAGTCATAACATATAGTGGTTTCGAAAATATTGCAATATCAGCTTATCGCTCGAGCGCACCCGCATACGATTTGTTGTGTATCCAGTTATTGACATGGAAAACACACCTCGCAGTGTTTGTGAGTAGCAATAATAAATTATACATCACATAATTTTTATATTGTTTCTCGTTGTGGTTTTAATTATTTTTTTTTTAAATTATCTATATAAATGTGAGTTTTTTTTTTTTTGTTGTTATTACTAATGTTAGTGTTGTTATAAAAGTTGTTTAAATATAAAATATTAAAATTGTTCTTTATATTTTAATATGTATAAGGCAAGAGTGAACAGGCATTATTTAAGTTTGCGTGCTTCACCTTAGACTTCATCGTTGTTTACCATCAGACAAGATTGAGGTAAAACGCACGTACATTTTTAATTAAAAAAAAAAAAAAACGTATAATATGGTACAAATTTTAGTAGTAAATCGGTAATACTAAATATGTTTTTTTTTTTAATGTATTTGTTTACGGGATAATAGTTACAACTACTGCCTGTTGCATTAATAGTCACACGTTCAATCACGCAAATGACAAATTATGTATATGTAGGGCATACAGGGGTTCATAACATATTTTCACACAGCATCTCATCCTACCGAGGACCTTCGGTGCGTTTAGTACGAACGAGAAACTTTTAAATAATTATGTAGTTAATCTTACCTACTCTAAACATAAATCAGTGAAATTTCACTAAATTTTAAGTGACTATTCACTTTTTATAATATGAGAATCGTACTACGCAGAATTAGTGACTGTATGAATATGTGAATATCTGAGTCTATTGATTTGATCATTAAATATGTGTATAATATGTATTAGTGAGTATTTACTAACTTGTTATTGAAATTCACTGATGTGTAGTGAATATAGCTTCATTAACCTAATTAATGAAAAATTTAATGATTCATACTGTATTGTATCAGTCTGTAAACAACCTACTGCTGAACGAAGGCCTCTTCCCCATATAGAAGAAGGGTTGGAGACGTGCTCTCCGAGGCATGGTAGGGAGACCCACAAGGACATACACCCAGACCGGAAACAAATATTTGAACAAATACAAATATCTGTCCCGAGCGGTAATCGATCCCGCGACCGCAAGCGCGCGACTTTGAGGCGACTTCTCGCACCACACCAGAACGGTCGTCACGTCGATCGTACTGATTCATGTTTAGAGAACATTGTATTAACTCCTAATAGTGTGCATATCGAACACTCGTCGTGCTCGCTACCACCCCGAGGTGTGGTCGGCGCGCCGCTGGGCGTGCTGTGACGCGGAGCGCCGCTCGGCGCCGGGCTGCGCGCTCGCATCCATCTGGCCGCTACCGGAGCCAGACCTCGAACTCATTCTCCAGGAACACGAGCCGAAGAACGAAAACGGCTTACGTGAGTATATTATAACCATAGTATATTTACAGTCGTCTATTTTATTGGTAAACTAGCTTCTGCCCGTGGCTTCGCCTGTGTGAATGTCGGTTATCGCGTAAAAAAAAAGGTATTCTATGTTACTTCTAATACCTCCAAGAATATGTGTACAAAGTTTCACGATGATCGGTTAAGTAGTTGTCGCGTGAAAGCATAACAAACAAACTTACGCATTTATAATATTAGTATGATGATGTTTTATTTTTCCTTTTTTTTTCGATACTGAAATTTAGGAAACTTTCGAGTTCATCAAATTACTGTAAAGATTTTTCCCGTCGTGACCTGAAAAAAAAAACATTCAATGGCTTATTCTGGCATTATAATTTTCTAATAGTTAAAGAATTTTTAAAAATGGTACAGTAATTTCAGAGTTTGTCGATTATGAAATAATAAAAAAAAAAACTCAAATAAATAATTGCTGTAATTTTAGTAGTGACTCAACTCGGCTTCGCGCGGGTACTTATAAAGAAAACACGCTTACAAAAAAATATGAAATATATTTATGTTTCTATCTTTAGTAGTCGAGGTAGGCTTTTTGTTAGCTATTTCAATTAGTTTAAAAATGTGTTAGGTAATAATATAGTTTATAATATATTATATGATTTTTATATATATTGTATGATTTTTATTTTTATAAACAAATAAAACCCGATTATCCCAGATATCAAATATTTTATTCTTCGTCTAGTTATGGTCTATTTAAAATCTTTGGCTAAAACTAATCGAATCTTATGTAAGAATAAGAAATAATAATAAAACAATGAATATTTCCTTAAAGGCAATTTTCCGTTGTAGAGTATTGCTACTAATACCCGCAAGGTACAATCGTCTTCAAACTCTACTTTAACTGTCTTTTTGCATTATTATAGCAATTTTAACAAAATAGTTAAACTTTTTAAATCACATTTTCTATAGTAATTTTTGTTACTTACATTTTTATAATGGAAATATTATCTTTTGTTATTTTAATCAACAGCTTTTAATTGCTATAAGTGTTTTCTTAAAATTTGATCATTAAATCTTTGAATGAATACTCGAGGAGTTGGTAAAAATAAAAAGTTTTATAATGAATCCTTTTTATTCAGTTAAGTTTAATGACGGACATTCTTACTATTTATGTTTTGTGAATCGCCATGTTGATAGTTCATCGTCAAATGTATTTATTTATCTGCCTAATTTATACTAATATTGATTTTGAGTTTTATATTTTTATTTGCCCGTTATAAAATATATAAACATAATTACCAATTAACATATTATAAAACATTGTTGAATCATATGTTAATATAATAATAAAATATAACACTAACGTGATTATAGAACCGTTAATATTAATTAGGTAATCATTTATTCGAGACTGGCTTTTAATGAACTACTTTTGGTAGCATAGGAAATGGATTCATTTTATAAGGGAGTAATGCGCCGTGAACAACTCGTAATGCATAACCGCTGTTGAATGAGTTGGCGTCGATGTTGGTAAAATAAAGCGTACTAATTAGTGCAATAAAGATTTTTAAACTATAAAAGTAATGTAATATAACTTCACCTTACCCGTTCTCTCTTAACCCTCCGTCGGGCGCGGCCGATCTCACAGGCTCAGCAAAAATATTTTCGTGTGTCGTTTTTTTCCGCTTCATCGGGAAATCTCCACTCCCTCAGTAGCTTCCTTATTTTTGGTGCTCTACACGAAGCTGATACTCAGTTGACTCTTCGCGCTTGTAGAGAGCAGTGAGAGCACTTTTGGCCTATTAGGCACACCGCGCCCAGACTCATCACATTTTTAAAGGTAAATAAAATCATATTTTTTTAATGAAATATTATTAATTAGCATATTTAAAAAGAGGTTATATACTTTTTTTTAGTTGGATAAGCTGTCTGGCCAATGAGGCACACCGCGCCCGAACTTGTCACGATTTCGGGGGTAAGTGTAATTAGTGTAATTTTTAGTATAGTAATTGATTTTTTATGCTTTATAAATGTTATATGTTTATATTTAGTTAATAAATACAAACTTTTTACAAGTTAGCTTAATATCGACATGCCACGTAAAAAAAACATGAACGTTGCAAATCAAGATTTGGTAGAAATAACTAATTTATTGCAAAATGACATTGATGAAGACTATCTTGACATGGAAGAGATTGGTGAAGAGAGTGAGATTGATGAAGAAGAAAACATCGAGGTTGCGGAAGAAGATTCGTCAATAGAGAAAGATGGGGAGTCTTTAAGTAGAGACGACTCTTCTCCTAGTAACAATTATTATTTGGATCATGATAAAACTACCAAATTAATTAAGAAAACGCCAAGAACGCAACGTCGTGTATTAAATATCTACTGTATTGTACTATATTAGCCTGTAAACTACGCACTGCCGAGCGAAGGCCTCTTCTCCATATAGAAGAAGTGTTGGAGCTTAATCCACCACGCTGCTCCACTGCGCGTTGGCGGATAATTTCCGCACCATGAGTAACGATCGTTATCAGGTGTCTATGATACAATCTTTCGTCAGTACATACCATCAAAGCCGAATATAAGTCAGTCTAGAGAGAGAAATGAAGAAAAGAATAGAAGACAGGGATTAAAACATACTGTGTGCAGCCTTTTTTTCAAGGTCTCAGTTCCCCGTTATAAATAAATCCAATGATGAAAATTCTGATTAACTTTCATTCTTTCATTTTCTAAGAACAACATTTCATGCGTTTCTTTATTATTATTATTATTTACATTAATAATTTTGAAATTTTAAAAATAAAAAAATCTTAAAAATGAAATTTTTTGTCTTTTATTTTTTAAATTTTTTAAGTAATATATACATGTATATATTTTGCTATTGTGCCTTATTATTTTGTAAACATTTAACTCAAGACGTACATGCATCGTTTTTATTTTAATATTAATTAGAAAAATTATATTTGTCAATTTTGGAAGCTGAGCTTATTGGGTACACCGCGCCCGATCTCGGGAGTTATTGAGGGGCGCCCGACGAAGGGTTAAATAAAGTATTCCAACATATTTTAGGGTTGTCTGGAAGAAATACCTACCTAGCCATAAGACCCACCCTTGTACTTTACAATTTGTAATTATCGCCATAAGCCTCTCATCTTTGCATTTTAAAATTTTGTGGTTTTTTTTAAAATTATTTATTTACAGTTTTAGTAAATAAATAATTAAAAAAAATAAAAAAATTAAGGCGCTATCTAGTATATTTCTAGACATTTCAAAGCTAAAGTTATTACAAGTTTTAAATTTTGTGAATATTAATTACACAGTTATTTAAATATTATTTTTAATAATTTTTTTTTGAATTTTATTCTTTCTCTCTTCTCTTTATTTTTTAACTTATCTGGTTGAATAAAATATTGGATAATTTACAAGTTGTTCTTGTTAATTGTCAAGTTTTTATCCCGTTGCTTATTTTTCGATTTTTTTTCGTATCGTATTCGTTGTGTAATACGACTAGTGATGTTTTACATTTTGGTTTAAAATCGTACTTCTTGTCGTAAAAAACTCGAAGGAGTTGTAAATTATTACACAAGGAGATGCTAATTTCTGACGTCTTCGATCTATCGCTGGATGGTAACCGGCTCTACATTACAAGTAAATAGTTATACTTTTTCATTTTAAAATATTAAAACTTGAATTATTTAATTTTATTTGGTTTAATTCTGTATTTCAATTTAATGGATATTTCGTTTAAAATTAGGTATAATAATTATATATTGACTGGTCCGTTGGCGCAATTGGTAGTGACCCTACTTTTTGCTCCAGGATTGTGAGTTCGATTCCTGCTCTGAGTCTGGGTGTAATATATATTTATATATATATGTACTATTTATATGTGTACTATTTATATGTATATTTATTAAAAAATATGTATATCAGTTGGCTGTTACCTAAAACAGGCATTAAGTTGCCTACCTTAAGAACATGTGACCGTGTGTGTATGTTAAGCATGTTTATTTATTTATATCTTTATACTTAAGCTACTATTAACTATAATAATTAAAATGATCGTGATACTGATTACGGGCAGAAGAGGTGAAAACTCGTACTACATTACTGCAGCGTGTGCTAAGAGTCCTTGATCGTGATGGAGAAAATTATCGGCTTAAGGGCCTGTTCCACCGTTTGCTGATAAAGGTATCTGGCGTATAACGGTAACCAGCAGAAAAACGTTTATTATATGTATATTTTTATTTTTCACCGTCAAACTCTATCTGTTAGATAATTCGATTTATATATTATTTTTATATTTTATTTAATGGATGTCCTTATGTGTAAGATAAACTTTATCAGAAACCGGTGTAATAGGCCCTAAGAATTGTAAATAACTTTTCATGTTACTATTTATAAGACGTTCTATACCTAATACTGAAAAACATTATAAGTAACATTTCCCTAACATTATTTTTTTGAGTAATATTTTTCTCTATAGGACAAAACGACAATCTTTTGTATTACTGATATGGTAATATATTTTTCTTATTAGATTTATGTTATTTAATATAAATATACATTTATTCTATTTCTCCATTTCTTTTTACTTGACGTATCGAACTAACAGATAAATTACGTATTTAATGTCTAAAATACTTAGTTTTAATATTTTCTATTTATTGCCACTATATTTCCAACCAGAGATGGTTGAATCAATATGATAAATTAGCATAATCGGCAATGCAAGTGCTCTATTGACATATATTTAAGATTTTCTCCTCTTACTTACCTACATACATATTTTACAATCAAGACGATGTGTAATAATAATTCATATGAAAAGTGATCCGCGCTGAGTAATTACAGTAAGTGGCACTCGTCTCGAAACCTGAACGACACGATCCCATTTTTTGATCCTTCACTTTCTTTTTTGAAAGTGAAATGAATGGCGTTCGTTATAACTAAGGTAACTTGCATTACGATATAATGTTATTAGGATAAATACGCGTATCGTATAATTGTCGTGTTAAATAAATTATTTGTGATGATTGATATATTAGTTTTTGTCTAAACTTTAGTAATGTTTTCTTAATTAAATACTAATTTCCACTATTAATAAAGATGCAAGTAATGTCTTAAGTTTAGTTATTGCATTAAAGCCTGAAGGATTTTGCATAAAATATAAATCTGCACCTGGTGGTTTGTATGATATTCTGTTCTTATCATTTAATTCGAGTTCTCCTTAGGAGTGACCGAGAGAGGTTGTGATTTGCGTTCACGCTGCGAATAGCGAATGTAGGCCGAGTACGACCATCTTTTCTGCTCTCACTTGGTCGTCTTGTAGGCATAAATCCATGTTTACCATGACACTGTTTTACTCTTTAAAGTAATGTAATAATAAATGACTTAATTTTGTATAAAAGAAGAAAAATCCTCAAATCCTTTGTCACAATTAATAGGACTCCTTATTAAATATTGTCACAATAGCTTAAAAATTATAAAAGAAAAAAAAAAAGAAAAACAAAAACAAACTAATAAACTGCGAATGACACATTCATTAAATCCAGCGTGTCACTTTATTCACTTTTATGTCTATTTATAATGTTTTAATCCTTATTTTGTGTTTTTTTATTATTTAATTATAGAAATTTTGTTCAGCTTGTTAAAAAATATTTTAGGATAGTTCAATTTCTCAATTAATGATCAGTATTATTCGTTATTTCGTAGTATATCTTTATCAAGTAAAAATTATAAGTTAGTAAAAAGGTCAAGCAAAAAAAAAAAAGAACGCAGTCCTGTTAACCGAGTTCGCTACGAGTCCCTCGTAACCGCAAGGCTCTGTTGTGTATCTCGCTTTAGTTTCGTCACGGTACATTGACACGGCAGTCGGCACGGCAGTCTGTTGGCGGTGTCGCGCGCGGACGTCCGGCTGTGTTGTTCTGTTCCCATGTTGCAGACTAAGTCTGACAGTGAACCGATGGTTGCCAAGAAGAAATCGAAAATACCATGTCTATCGCTGTCGTCCTTCCTTCCAGCTTTAGAGGGTACGAGATATTTGGACTGACCTTTTTTTTTCTGTGGCCTCGCAGCCACCGGTTGCGTTCACTCGTTGCACTCACTTTCTTGTCTTGGTCAGGTGTAATGTAATGCGTTTGTGTAATGTTCGCAGTGATTCGTATTTCGTGTGTGTGATATATAGTGATCAAATTTTATGTGTTGAAAAGATATTTACGTTGACAGTCGATTAGAACATCGTCGGCTTGCGTTGGTCTGCGGTAGAGTCCCACGATATGTAGTCATATCACGTTCATGATATAATATGACTATCTAAATGCATCTCTAGGTGAATGATAATTCGTAGATTATTATAAATTGTTAGTCGAGTTTTTGGTGTGTATACACTATTCATTAATGTGGTATATTCGTATTTCATTTTGTATTTAATGTTGTTAAACTGTTAATAATTTATAAGAAACAATCTAGAATCATAAAATTTTGCATAAGATTTTTTCGTGTAAAATAAATAAACACTAATAAAAATAAAAATCTTTTTATATTTTGTATACAAGGGATACAAGTTCGAGGTTTATTTTTGTAACCTTAAAGTAAGAAATATCGACCGATCGCTGTTATAATTTATCTAATTATTATAATTTAGTAAGCAATAAGTTACATTCGTTTTAATGCTCAGGATTTAGATTCAACGCAAATGTTTATTCAATACCCACGCACAGCAAAAGTTAATAGCTCGTTACTTTCTCTTTGGTGTTGTTATTTTTTTATAGTTTATAGTTATTGTATATTTTAAATATAGTACTCTATATTACTGTTATAGGTTCAGTTTTTAGTATATTTAAATATACATATAATAATTCTCTACATGTGTATGTTCAATGACTCCTAAACGGCTGAACAGATTTTGATGAAATCATGTGTCGTTTGACACAATAAGTGGCGTTCAATCACCTTCTCGCTTTTTCGAGTAGAAAAATATAGAGTCCGTAATATTTATAATAAATATTTTATATTATTTCCCATTGAACTATATGTATAAAGTATTCTTAAATTGTAATAATAACACCATTCCCCTCAACTATTATGTTATTCAACTTTTATTTTAATGATAACATGTTTATCATATTAAGCTGGATTGAACCGTGAAGATAATTCGCTTTATGAATACGCCTGTCACGCTAACGCAATTACGATATATCGTATTAAACCTACACGTACTTAAGTAATTGATTATCTTCTCGACATCGAATAAATCTTAAAATTATATTTAATAAATTTGGTTTTTTACTTCTATTTTAATTTTATGTTATGAAAACTTACAATTTTTTATTTTGATGTGAATATGAGGTAATTTTATTTGATTGTGTTTTAGGACAGGATGTGATGCTATATGTCCGTATGTAATAAATAGAGACGACAGGAAATTCAATAAGAATGTAACTTCCTAACAGTATATTATTTTATTTGGGCTAAGCTATTAATTAACATTTAATATAATTAACAATAGAACAAATTTTAATTAGAAACAAATATATAAATATTATTATTTTAATAATGGTTAATATGGATATTAAAAGTTCTTACAATTATTTCATATAAATTTTAAAAGTAACAACATCGTAAAACATCATAAAATAGTAAATAATAATGTCTAATATAATAGCTGAAAATATTTGAAAGTTCTTGAGACATTAAGTACATTTATTCCACTTATTTTAAAACTCATGGATTTAATTAAACAGTGACGTCAAATACTATTCATAGTGTTTATTTATTTTTTATAGTGTAGGAAACCAAATTAGTTCACGGCGATGCGAAATAACATTATTTCAACATTAATTTAAAATATGATCCTGTTAATTAATTCACTTCAAAACTTTGAAGTAAAGACAATGCTTGAAAGTTTATAACTAGTTCTGTCATGGCGTAAAGCGATTACTTAAACAACTATTGGATTAGATTGATTATTTAACCGTACCTACTCTATTGTTGATGGAATTAATTTTAAAAACTAAGTTAGCATTTGATAACCCAGCGTTACTAGTTCGAATTTTGAACCCAAAACCGTTTGATATCGATTATCAGAATGCTCAGTAGATAGAATCAATAAAAAATGGCGATGAATAACCTTTTTAGGTCACTTCTTTATCGTATTTGAATGTTAATTACAAAATTATTTTTTATATGACAATAAATATTCTGTAATAAATAAATCGACTCGTAGAAGAAAGCCTGGTTAAACTTATGTAAAACCAAATGGTTAAGAGGAGTTTTTACATAAGTTTTACAAGAGTAAGTTTACAAGAGTTTAAATATTTAAACACCACATTAACGCTACATCAGCAAAAAGGGACGTAGGTATTAGCAAAGTATTGTCAATTATTAATACCGCTGTTCTTGATGATTTGATAACTATAAGACCATCTATGATCTATTTGTAAATTATCGTTCAAGGATATAAAAACAACTAGACAAGTTGCGAAATTGTTCCGTTAAGTTTCTTTTTTACTATAGAGATAACCGCACTCATTGTTCGATTTAACGGTCTGTTGAAATGTTTGTTTTTTTCTAATATAGCATTAAGTGTTATCGGTCCTATATCATCTATTAGAAAGTTCAATTATCGAGCTCTATCGGATAAAATTTAAACGGGACTACCATCATAGTGTAAATCTACGTAAATTAATACTTTCAAAAATCATTAAAGTTAATTTGTATTAGGTAATTATACTCTTTTTGGAAATCAAAAAATATCCATACTTCTTTTCTTTACAAAATATTTGCTACTTACTAGACGTTATTCGCAATTTCACTTGCGTTTGATATTTATTGCAACTATTTCGTTAGGATGAGTTGAAGCGTAATGTTTTGTACTGTGTACTTGATATAGTAGATTTTAATGGCGAAAGAATCGTTTAACCAGTTTAGTATTTTCAGGGTTTTCCGATGACAAACAAACAAATCTTTCATTTTAGTAGCGGTCCTCCCCGGTTGAGCCCGGGGTATGTATATGTACCTAACCTTCCTCATTAATCACTCTATCTATTGGCGAAAACCGCATGAAAATCCGTGCAGTAGTTTTTGAGTTTAACGTGAACAGACAGAGAGACAGACGTGGCGGACGACTTTGTTTTAATATGTAGTGATTAGCGTAAACGAATAAAATGAAACTATAGTAACAAAAATAATGATTATTTTTAGTGGTCACATCGGCTGTCACTATGCCTGGAGGAGGCGGGGCGCCTCCAGGGACACCATCGGCAAAGCCTAAGGTAAATAAACTTTTAATAAATAAAAACTTCACTGATGATTTGACGACTAATATAATTTAAAAAAAAAAAAAAAAAACGAACCATTATAAATAAACAAACATAATTACGTAATGTGTATTTAAATTAACTAATAAAAATGTTTATGTGCAATAAAAGTCACTATGTTAAAGATATAGAAATAAGTAATATTAGACATTGAAATAGTAAAAAGTAAAATTAATAACAAAATAGTATTTACATATATAAATTAATTATTAAAAACAACAAAAACTGATTGAAAAAGTTTATAGTAAAAATAATATAGTTGTTATGAAATCAATTTAACATACCTATTTACTGTAAATACTTGTACATATCCTGACGCTGGGGAAAATACATGAGGTAATTTGCCGCCCTGCTCTATGATGGGTATGCAAATAAATAAATAAACGCTTCGTACTCAACGGCCGTCAGTAGGATGTGAATTCTAACGCCCAGATCACGACAAAGTATATCAGTATGGGCTATACAATTATTTGCCATGTTAGGAATCGAACCTGCGATCACTAGCGCTTCGGTTAGTTGCTGTGTCAATTGCACTGTGTCAGAATTTTTTCCGAAACATGTAGGTGTCCTTACGATACTTTATTTAACGCCGAGAACTTTTTGCTCAGAATTACTCTAAGTTAATTTTGTAATAATATGTAATAACAAAAGATCTGCAAACCATTTAATTTAAAGGTTGTTTTTACTTAGTAAGAAATTTAAGTCCAATTCCGATGATGATGGTTATTAATTAGAATGAACGGTCAAATTTTTAACTTCAATATAAATTTATTTTACAAATTTTAACCGCCTTAATTTAAATAACATGTTATTTCAGGAAAAACAAAGAACCAAAGTCGTGGTTGCTTTATATCCTTTTAAAGCTATCGAGAGTGGCGACCTTTCATTGGAAAAGGTAACGTAATTTTATACCCATATATTTTTTTTATTTAAATATTAAAACAGGATTTTATTTTGTTTTTTCGTAATTAATGTGTTTTTTTTTTCAGGGCGCAGAATATGAAGTCATTGATGATTCACAGGAACATTGGTGGAAAGTTAAAGATGAAAACGGGTGAGTTCAAATTTAAGTTTTACCTGGTTTAAATGTGTGTGAATAACGCTAAATTTGTATTTTGTATGTTGCAGATGTGTCGGATACATTCCAAGTAATTATGTTAAAGAGAAGGAGACGATAGGACTACAAAAATATGAGTAAGTTTATACTTTTACTATAATACATGTTTTGATATTAAGTTAATAAACATGTAACATATTAAATTGAGTTAAATACATAAATATTATATAATATGTGGCAACGGCTTATATTTTTTTTTTATTTTTTATTAAGCCATATTTATTCCATATCTTAAAAAATTTACATTTCAAAAGTTGTTAGTTGTTGTTAGTATGTTTGTTTAATCTAGGTTGTTAGTATAATTATTCTTTGTTGGTTCCGAGATATGGATCCCTGTTTGGGTGAAGGCCTCCTCCAGCTCCTTCCACGCCTTTCTATCTTTGCCTTTCTTCATCCATTGTTCTCCTGCCACTTTTATTATTTCATCAGTCCACCGTTTTTTTTTTATTACGGCTTATATACATGATGTAAATTAAATTTCAGTCATATTTAATTTTTCCTCAAAACTGACTATAAATTTTTAATGCTCGAGTATCGAATTGGTTACACTTCTTATATTCGTGAAATTAAAAACAATTGTGACTTTACTTAATTGCATATTAATGACACCGTATTAAATACAGGTTTTTTTTTTGTTTTCAAGATTGCTAATAACTAGTTTTTTTTTTTCGATATATTTAAATTTAAAGAATTAATGCACCGTGTGCATGTCACCAATGTTTCCTTTATAGACAGGGGTTATCTGTAGGAAATCACTATTAGTGATAAGACCGCCTTTGCACTCTTTTTAGTATGTTTTTTTTCCCCTTTCATGTCCTTCTCAATTGTGCAATAAAGTATACATATAAATAAATGAATAAAATAAAGAACCGGTTAGTAAGATTATTTATTTTCATTTAATAAATCAGTTTATTTTATTATTACGAACTATCGAAAATCGCAAATATACTTGTACCTACATACTAAAACTACTTTGCTAAAGTTTACAACAAAAAAAAAAAAAAACCTTATTGTGGTTTTCGAAGGTTACAGTTCGGTCGAATTAAGGGACCTTGACACGTTGCTATGTTATACCGGTGTATTACTCGTATTTGCGAATAAAATTAAAATATCATATTTATACTAAAACATATCTGTAAGGTCTCGTTACTATGGTAATATTAAACTTATAATCAGAATTATTAATTTGACATTCATCGATGAAAGGTTGTATTGAAGGTATTGGCCTTGTTTGTTTGTTTGTTTTTTTTTGTCTAGTAATATTATGGAATTTAAAATGAAAATTAAATAACTCAATTCTATGTACTTTTTGTTATTAATGTTTTTATTACCAAAATATATAATGAACATTTTTAAATTATACATTTATATAATACTAGCTGTGCCCCGCGGTTTCACCCGCGTTAATTTAAGCGAAAAACGTACTTAAATATTTTTAAACTCGACTAGGTCGAGTTGTCGAAAGCGTTATTGCCGAGCAAGAGGTATCAGGTTTGATTCCTGGGTCGTTCAACGTATTATTAAGTTTTTTTAATTTTTCGAAAATTCTCAGTAAAAGAATGATGTTATATTTTTACGTTAAAAGTAGAACTATAGTTAAAAAATGTCTCGAGAAGAGAAATAATAAAGGACGCAACGGAAACTCAAAAAAATATTTTTTCTCGTTTTTGTAACATTTCTTATTGCTCAGCCTCTATTGTTCGTAGCGTGATGTTATATAGCCTGTAGCCTTCTTCGGTAAATGGGCTATCTAACACAAAAAGAATTGTTCAATTCGAACTCTTCAGCTTTATAATATTAGTATTTATCTATACTAATATAGATAGATTATATATCAAACTCTCTTGGTTCTTTTTCGTTTTGGTTCTTTATATTTGACATTATTTATTATTTATTATTTTTGAAGTTTTTAATATCATTCGATGCGTCTGTCAATGTATGTTTTGTAGCCAATAGCCTTCTTTAACAAAGAGACTGTCTAATAATCTTTAAAAATGACAAACAAACATTATCTTTAAAATTCAAACAAACAAACACCTTAGCCTTATTTTATTATATTATATAACTAGAGGATAAGTGCAGTTTCCCTTGCATTTTATAATTAGTCATTATCAATCAATGAAATAAATAGTCAATGTTAATTGTCGATATTACAGCTTTTTACTGGACAAATAATTATAAAAAAAAAATTTCTACCTTCGCCGGAAGTTCAATTTTCGTCTCTATGAAGCGGGACAAATGTGTCACTTTTTCCCCGCTTTACAGGGACAAAACCCGAACTTACGGCCTAAGTAGAAAAAAAAATACAACACGGGACGAAAGTACTACATCGTTTGTGTAATGTGAAACATACGCGACAGAAAGTAGTACATACAATTATACATTATACTATACAATCATACACTCGTCCCTTGTGACACAAAATACTTAAGAAATTTCATTAATGACATAATATTTTGCCCTTCATAAATATGATGATATCTTAAAACTGCAGTAACCTTTACACTAATACAAACGAATTGACCGACTGGCTTACTTCTGATTACAGATGGTACGTAGGCGAGATGTCTCGACAGAGAGCGGAATCTGTACTCAAACAAGAGGACAAAGAGGGCTGCTTCGTCGTACGGAACTCTTCAACGAAGGGAATGTACACGCTCTCTTTATATACCAAAGTGTGAGTATCTTTTGTAACGGAAATAATTTGAATTTTAAATGAACCGTTTTTTTTTGGTCGCCACAAAAGAATATGACACAGTTTTTATTCTTTGTTGTTTTTGTCGGATGTTTCGTTATTATTTGAATATTTTACTGGTCCTATTTTTACTCTTTCTTGGTTTACTACAGTACTAAGCAATAAATATACAATAAGCTTTAAAATGGTAATCAGTTCCCTTTATCTTTGTAGAAACAAATATAAAAAAAATCTGTACTGTACTGTATCAGCCTGTAAACTACCCACTACTGAACGAAGGCCTGTTCTCCATATAGAAGGGTTCGGCCTAAATTATAATGGTTAAGAAAAAAATGTAATGGCTTTTTTATTTGGGTAGGGCTGGAAATAAATTTAATTTATTTTAACTATGTGTATTATTAATAAGATTAGTTTCTCAGAATCATTCTCTAAATAAATCGAGTTCATTTTGTATATCTGTATATATTAGCGATAAAATGACAAAACAAGACTAAAGTTCAATAAAAATGGTAATTTCGATTATCCGGTCATCTCTTTCTTTGACCTGATTTGTAATATTATCTGCCTTATATTGTACTTCCTTTTACAATTCGTTATGGTTTAACTTACTTTTACATTAGTTAAATCGATATTCGAATTTTAAATATATTTTTATGCTTTTTTTTTCCAGAAACCATCCACAGACTAAACACTACCACATAAAACAGAACGCTCGGGGTGAATTTTATCTGTCTGACAAGCATTGTTGTTCGAGTATTCCGGAATTAATAAACTATCACAAGCACAACAGCGGTGGATTATGTTCAAGACTGAAGGCGACTCCATGCGATAGACCAGCGCCTCCCACCGCTGGACTTTCCCACGGTACGAGTTTATTTTATTAGTATTCTGTGACTGAGGGATGTAACTGTAATGTATCAGCCTATAAACCACCCACTGCTGAGCGAAGGCCTTTTCTCCGTATAGAAGAAGGGTTGGAGCTTCCACGCTGGTCCACTGCGGGTTGGCGGATAATTTACCTACCATGAGTAAGGATCACTATCGGTGTTTGATATTACAATCAGGACCGCCTGCTCTATTTTCCGAGGCATGGTCGGGAGACCCACAATGACATACATATATGGCGTTAAGGTGATTAGTGATAGCACCACTACACCAGAACTTTTATCGTAATTTATTAATATATTACACGATAACTAGAATCATCACCTATATTGATAATAATAACATATCCGTTCATTGTTCGTATTGATTGTATTCGATATCGGTAGGACTATTACGTAACTTGCGCGATTGCGAGAAATCGCTGTGGTGTCGAATTTCAATACTAATTGAGGACCAGCTGCTATATACGGTATTTCCAAACCGATACGACTTAGGGACCTTCCAGAAAAGAGCATACACCTTATTTGAAAGGCCGGCAACGCACCTGTTAATCCTCTGATGTAGCGGGTGTCTATGGCTGTCGCTGTCACTTACCACCAGGTGAACCGATTTCCCTTTTGCCCCTTTTTCTATAAAAAAAACTAGCTAGTATTGAAATTCGACACAACAGCGATTTCTCACGATCGCGGAAGTAACGTAATAAGTCCGGACGGGTCGTGCGCAGACAAGTGGGAGATCGACCCCGGCGAGCTGGTGCTGCTGGAGGAGCTGGGCGCGGGCCAGTTCGGCGTGGTGCGGCGCGGGCGCTGGCGCGGCCGCACCGACACCGCCGTCAAGATGATGAAGGAGGGCACCATGTCCGAGGACGACTTCATCGACGAGGCGAAGGTCATGACGTCAGTATCGCTACCATCTATCGTGAATTGTGGCCGTGTTCCGATATACACTGTGAGCACTGCTCAGTGCTGTCACCGCTGTCACCGCTGAAAAATGCGTTCCGTTATAGACTGCCAGTACACTGCTGCAGTACCATAGAGAAATATATGATGTCATAAATAGCCGCCATTTTTGTACTGAGAGCACTGTCGCTTTCGTGGTGAGGTGCTCTCAGTACTGGGATCATGTGATCAAAAATATAACAGCACGAATGATTGTTATTATTATTAATAAATATTTTTATTAAAAAATGTCAACAATATTCAAATAATAATTTTTCTTATTAAATAGGAAACGTGTACATGATAAATACTTTAATTTGAAATAATGACGATGATAGTATACTGGACTGCGTTCCGTTTTAAAAAGTATAGCAAACTAAAAAGGAGCAGCTTCGCAGTATACTGAATTGACGTGACACCTCACAGTGCTCCAGTGTGTTTCGGAACACGGTCTGTATAACCGCAACTTTAAAGTTTTTAACTTAAAAGTTTGTGATATTTTTAACAAATCATATATAGCGTTGTCAGCGTTATTAAAATTACTTTCATACAAACTGACTTTAAATTTAAATAAGTACGATGTTCTTATATTTGTTATATATCTAAAATTCGTTTTATACTAATTCCAGTAAACTCCAGCATCAGAATTTAGTACAACTGTACGGCGTGTGTTCGAAACACCGTCCCATCTACATAGTGACGGAGTACATGCGACACGGATCTCTCTTCAACTACCTGCGCCGGACGTCGCCCGACCAGCTCGGACCGGCTGTCCTACTCGATATGTGTATACAGGTGATTATTAATTATTTATGCAACTGTTATATAATAAGGGGTATTATAACACGAACGTGGTGATAAGAGTATCGCGTGTTTTAATACCTAATTATCAACAGTTGCATACAAGATTTTATACTTTATACCCATAATATTTTTGTAAACAAAACAAACAAAAAATATCGAAGAAAAATTGCGGGGATTCGAATAACCTACTTTTTTTTAACGGCGCACGGCGTTCTGGTAGTGAAACGTTCGAAAACGAAAAAAAAGTTTATTTTTTTTAAATTTATACAGATACCACGCATCCAGCAGTAAAGTGCAGTGGCTGTCTGTTGTAAACCCTATGCACAGAAGGGATAAAAAAAAAAAAAAAAACTAAGGAGTGTTATTATGAAATTCAGTACAATATTATATCATCTGTTTGGATGATATTATGGTTATTTAAAGCTCCCATGCTTTGACAAGTTTTTTACATATTAAATTAAATTTATACATCTTGTGATGACATCGGAGATACACTGGTGAATCTTAAAGTTCACTTGACATAGATGATTTAACAATGTTTCTAGAAGTACAGTTAAATGTAATTTTTTATTGAAATGCGTGTTAAATATGCCATGTTCTTGATTTTTCAAATTTTAAACAATATAATATCTCCATTTAAATATCAAGCTTTTTTTTAATTTAGTGTACTCGCACAAAAATTCGATTTTAGATGCTTAGAAAATTGAAAATTCGATAACAATAGAAATTGCTTTTTTTATGTAATTTAAATACAACGTTGTACATGTATTATAACATAATATATAACGTGTATAACAATATCAATGTAATTTTATTAATATATTTTATCATCGTCATAGTAATGAACAATGTAGAAATATATTATTAGGTAGGTATACATAAAACATTTGTAGCAAATAAAAGATTGGTTATTGATAATTTCTTACAAAATCAAAATTTTACATTTTTCAGGTTTGCAAAGGCATGGCGTATTTAGAAAGACATAATTACATTCATCGAGATTTGGCTGCGAGAAATTGCTTAGTAGGAGACGAAAATGTTGTAAAGGCAAGCACTTTTTGTGTACTAGTTTTTAAATGTACATTTTAATTAAAAATTAAGATATTTAATAAAGATAATATTTATGTATAGGTTGCAGATTTCGGCTTAGCGCGATACGTCTTAGACGACCAGTACACGAGTTCTGGTGGTACAAAATTTCCTATAAAATGGGCACCACCTGAAGTTCTAAATTACACGCGATTTTCTTCGAAATCCGACGTCTGGGCCTTTGGTATGTTTTGTAACGTTGAAAATTTTTTATTTTTTTTCCTTTAGCTTTGAAATTTTATATATTAGAACTTCTATTCCCTGTTTTCATTCCTACAAGTAAATGTGATAAGCATGAAATTTCCTAAAAAGTTGATTAAATAATCATCGTTTATTTTTACAAATCAAGCCTAAAATTTTGACATAAAATTTAATCATTATTATTACAGGAGTCTTAATGTGGGAGGTATTTACTTGTGGCAAAGTACCCTATGGTCGAATGAAGAACTCTGAAGTAGTGGATATGGTTCAAAGAGGACAGGTGCTCGAGAAACCTAAGGGTTGTTTAAACGAAATTTATAATGTAAGTACAATACTTAATATAACAAAAAGAACTATAATCTAGTCATTTTAGGCATTATAAGCCCAAATCTGCGAAAAAATTCCTAGTGAGCTGAATTTTTGTATAAACCTTTATTACGGCGTTGTAATGAAGATGTGAAAAATCGACATTGATACCGTGCCGGCTAAAAAAGTTATAAAGATTAAAAGGTTATGAAAATCAGTTTTTCGTGAATATCTCGCGACCTATTGCTCGGAGGTCAATAGAGGTGATTATAGATATTGTTTGTCGTTAAATTATCTACAAAAAAAATGCCTCTTGCATTTTTCTATAAAATTAACCGGTTTTGTAGTAGAGAGCGAGATTGTTTCTTGTTTTTCCCTATAGTTTACTTTTATAGCTACTAATTCGTAGTGCATACTGAACTACATTTCTTCTTCCCAATGGAATGGAGCTTCAGTCCAACTATTGAAAACTCGGAATGCCGATCAAGTTATGATCATATTATGAACCTTACAATGCTTGACTAAGATAAGATTAAAATTTTATTAAGATGAGAGGAAACTCTGACGTGTTTTTCATTCACTTAGTTTAATATAATTAAACCGCTCGACGCGTACATTTTTGAGCTAGTGCGATGATCGTTCAGTACTAGCTGAGCTTCAACTGGTATTGAAATTCGACACGACAGCGATTTCTCGCGATCGCGCAAGTTACGTAATAGTCCCCGCTCGTCGCAGGTGATGAAGGCGTGTTGGCGGCACGCGCCCGAGGACCGGCCGTCGTTCCGCCTGCTCAAGGAGGAGCTGGCCGGCGTCGCACAGAGCGTGCTGGCCGATTGACTGCGCCTGCTGCTGCTGCTGCTCCGACCGCGCGCGCCGCAAGTGCCGCACGCGCAGCAAGTGCCGCCCGCGCCGCACGTGCCACTAGTGCCGCACGTGCCACTAGTGCCGCACGTGCCGCCCGCGCCGCCCGCGCCCGCCGCCACGCTGCCGCGCGCGCGCCGCGTGCACGCCGCCTCGCCCGTGTGAGATCCTCTATACTATTTCCCTCTCCCTACTCGTGTAAAAGATAAACGGAGCTCGCTATATCGCTTCCAGTTTTTTAAACCGATTTTTTATGTAGAAATTATGCTTGAAATATCGCTTCTCTTGAACTCCCATGCAGATTTCTTGGTAAGGTTTTCACAAAGTATTGAAGTACAAAATATTTTTTTAGAAAATAAAAAATGTGAAGTTTATGTAATTCTAATAAGTCAAAACTACTTTACATATCAGGTCCAGGAAGGCTCAATCGTTTGTATTATAGGAGTGTGGTGAAAATCTAAACAACTATTGTATAGTCCTGCCAAAATAATTATGAATGTTTTTTTTTAGTTTCAAGGGTTACATACATACTTACATTACACGGAAAGTGGTATCTTTTGAGTACAACAAAAAATTAATTTATTAATTTTAATGATATTTTTAGCATTTGATCGACATTTTTTTTTTTATTGGATATATAATTTTAGTTAGGTTTAAATTTTTATCTTATTTTGATAACGTTTATCTTTTGCACGAGTTCAACTTCATAGATAAAATTCGATTTACATGTTTGATCGTACTACGACAAAAAATCGGATGTGTAAATCGAATATTGTCATTTAATTATCTAATTTTACACATTTTTTAACAATGTACCTCGATGTCATATCATCCAATCCAAATAAATAACATTCGGTATTCCTTCAATTACAAATTTGCTATGTTCATATTATTTATTAATATGTATGCTATGAAAAATATTGTTCTGGCATTAGCTTCTACATTCTTGACTTTTTTAAAGTTAATTTTATATTTAATTTAAATATAAACACAATAGGTATTAAAAGTTTTTTTGACTAATTTAATTGAGTAATTACAATAAATAGAAACGCCATAGTTTATTATCTGTGATTGATAAAAACATTCCGCCAACAACCCAACCTTTTAGCCTTTTAAAGTAGTAAAGAACGCGGCAACAGCAGGTGATCTTTATCAAAAAATAAATATAATGACAGTTTTTAGACTATTGCTTAGTTGTAACCATGCAAATTAAGATGACACAATAGCTGTTTACAGGAAATTAACTCTTATTTCTATAGTATTTTTTTTTTTCATTAAATAATAAATTAGGAACAAAATTATAAATTTATTAGCTACAAATATTTTATATGAAAACATGTCCTTTAACTATAGAATTTAATATAAATATTGCCTTTGCTTGAAATACAAAATTCTTTGGCAAATATTACAAAAGCTTAATTCTCTTACGTATTTTTAAATCAGTAATAACATTAAACCGTTAGTAAAATGAATTTCTTAACTAAAAGGTATAGAAATCCAGTATTAACAAATATAAAATTAGATTTTTAAGTATTAAGACTTATTCTGTGCAACAAAAGATTGACTTCAAAGACTATTGAAACTTTTAACTGACATATGATTCAGTAATAATAAAATTTGTATTATTTGTCTTTATTAGTTAAAAAAATAAAATCAACATCAATATTTGTTTTTCATACAATAAATAATCTTTTTTTTTTTTTGATACTCGAATAACAATAATAATTTTTATTCCTTTCGTAAATAGTTGAAATTGAAGTTGAAAGCGTATATGAACAATTTCATGAAAATTTTAGTAATTAATTAATTTTTGATGAGTTCTGGAATGTATAGAAAAAAATAATCTTATTTTATTAGCAATAAACTTTTGATTAGTAACATATCAAACTAGAATGCTCACAATTAAATTTATAAACAAAAAAAATATTGGGCAACCAGTTTAACCATCCACTGCCAGAAAATACAATCGAATGAATGAAAAAAAAAAAACAAAAAAAAAACGCTAATAATTGTAACATGACATTATGATATTGTTACTATACTCTTATATTTTTGTTTTATCTTTTAGCGTTCAGTATTCTCAGCTAAGTAATGTCGATGTATCTAGTCGCCTTATTATTTAACGCACATTTTATACATCTATCCTTAGCTACCGTGTATATGTATCTATACACTTATAATTGCTAACGTCCTATCATACCCAATATAGGCTTTATTGTATATTAAAAGTAGGCTGAGCGTAAATTACAGTATAAACATTAGCACTATCTAAACTGCTAAACAATACAGACAAACCAAGTTTCAACAATTAGAAGCTTTCTATTTATACATCCCATGTTTTTTTTTTGCTTGAATCTTTCATGTTTTGTGTTTTTTTTAACCTTCAACAAGTAATTCATTATTTTTTTAAATGTCAATTATTAATTAATTGGTTAGTCGGTTATGTATTGAATTGAAAAACGAAAGTAAGCATAAAAGTAATCGTAGTGATCTACGTTAAAAATCATTAGATACTGTACAAATTAATACCTTAATTATATTAAACAAATATTATAAACAACGAAAAGTAGTTTTGTATCATTACAATTGAAAGTTGAGCTAAGAGAAAATTAAAGGAAAGACTAGGTTCGTTTAGTTTCAATAAAAATCGTAAACAACTAGTATTGGGAATTAATCAGCTCAATTTTATATTTCACAAATTCTAAAATGTATTATTAAGTTGAGATTTCTATCACTACAGCCGATTGAATCTATACAAAAAATACATTCCTGTAGCTTTTTATTAAAATATATGTTTGTGATTAAAAACCTAGTCATATTTTAGCAAATGAGAAAAAATAGAAATTCAGTTTAAGATGGGTCAGATGCTATAGGCACGTTTTAGTCAATCATCGTTGCTTATTATGTTAAATTTATTACTAGATTCCGAACATGTATCACTGTCCATTAATTTGCAATATAATAACATAAATTATGAATTAATACTTAATTGTCAAGCATATCATTGTAGCACATTGTAGTGTTTAGTTGTCTTTAGGTTTGAGATTCACTAAGCAGTTGTTAGATATATTCAAAAGTCAATCGAGTAGCTGTTATTTAATATACATTTAAAATGCTTGTGAATCTTTAGCCAAAATATGTAATTCAAAGTGGATAAGTAAATACCGTCCCAATAAGGCAGAAAGATAGATGATTATTATTAAAAGATTTTGGTAAGTTATTTGTGTTGGGTCGCGATTTACTCCACAATGAAAAATCTCTATGCTGATTATTTAACATTGGAATTGTGATCCATCACATAGTAGCGACACAAATGTGCCAAATGTTTGTGTAGGTACACTTTGGTATTGAATTTATGTAGATATAATTTTAAGCATATACGACTGAATAATGTTATTTTTATTTTCAATAAAATATTTTTGAATCTCGATAATCTTATTTTGAAAGATATAATTTTTAGCTATATTTTCAGTGTGTATTTATTTTATAATAATACCGATTAATTTCTTTATGTATGGTTATTTAATTAGTACATTTTTAACAATAAGTGATGCTTTGTAATTATTAAATTTAAATTTGAGGATATATGCATTTATTATACCACAAATATTAATTGCATTGATTTCTGAAATGGATACAATCAGTCAACTCGACATCATCTCTACAATATACATAACAATGCAACATTAATAAGTTTTATAAATATTTTTGCTTTTGAATTGTACAGTCATTAATTTGTATTCATAACTGTTTTGTAAGTAAATATATTATAGAAAATATGACAGTGTTTTTTTATTTATTTATAACCATAAAATAAATAATGCCGAATAATAAACGCTAATATTATGTGTAAATAAGTAAACGAATGAGTTCTGGATGTTCTAAAAAATTTACACCAATAAATATATTTAAATATTGAATTATATATTTATAATAAAATATTCGTTTTATCATCACCGATGATGTAAGCCAATATATATTTTTTTAATTTTATTTATACACATACACTTTATTGAACACCACACATGAAAGGGTAATAAGAGTTCAACGTAACATATATCAAGAAAAAGAGAATGATGACAACTGGGCGGTCTTATCGCTTATCAGCGATTTCTTCCAGACTATCTTACAAATTATTTTATTTTACTTTACGTTTTTAATTTTGCAACAAAACAACAAAAATTATTATGAATAAAAAATCCGAAAATTATTATTATTTTTTTAATTTTCCAACAAGGATTTATTTATATTTCTATTTTGGTGTACAATAAAGTGTATTATTATTATTTAACTTTTTCAAGTTTTTTTTTGTCGTGTTGGGAACGTTTAATATTTATTAATTTGCGTGATAGATCAAAAACAGTCGCATAAAATGTATGTCATAGCTGTAATATTAGTTACAAAAACCATTCATAGATGGCGCTCCATGAACTTGTTATTGTTGTAGTGTGTATATAGTTCAAGACTTAGTCAACAGATGGCGCTCGTACCGTTATTAATAATATATTTTATATATTTTTTTAATGTTTTTTATATTTTTCATCAAAGCACTCAAAGGCAGAGACATAAGTTTTAAAATGGTATATGAATTATTAATTTTGGTTAAGTATTTAAAAAGATCTAGGCTCTCTAGGAAAAAACACAGAACTGTTTTTTCTGTGTCAGATGTCTTTTAGAAATAATATATAATTATTATGATGATGATTATTATTATTTGGTTATTGATATTATTAGAATAAAACTCACATCAACTTGAAATATTAATTTATTTTATGTATATATTATTATGTATAAGAATTATCAGTGTACCTTTTTACTATTCAACAACAGAAACATTGACACATTTTTTTTTGTTTAAAATTTTCAATTTTCTAATTTTTTTTTGAAAGTTTTTCAAGACTCCTGATCACTTTAGTAAAATTTTCAATAATTCTTACATTTAGGTAAAATATAGTAATGCTTAATATTTTTTATATATCCGCTATCTAACTACAAAATTACCAACAAAAAGAATAATCACTGGTTATACATATAAGATTATTAATACGAAAATATCTTTGTCTGTCTGTTTTGGTCTTACTGTTAAATAACTAATTAGTTTTTATTACAATTATGTAGTATGGGGAGAGTTTCAAACTTACTGATCTTATTATCAAGACTTAAATTTAATTCTTAACTTTTAAGATATTTCTACTCAGACATGTTAGAATTGAGAGCTCATAAATAATGCTTTTGTTTGGAATGAATATTTTACAATATTATTACAGAAGAATTATTTTAAGTATTTGTATTAACACAAGTGTGAATTAAAAAACTTGCAGTGGGTAGGGATGTAATTAAATATAATAACCCCTCTTCTTCTCAGTGGTAAGTAAATTTAAATGTATATAAAAGTACATAATTATTACTGATTAATAATAAATTTATAAAAACTAATCAATTACTAAAAAAAAAAAAAAATTGCTTGTCAGAGTCTGACTGCGTGTAGCTAAATTGTAAGAAAATTGGTGCTATTCTCTTTTTCAGTACACATATAAGCCATACTTTTTTCAAAGAAATAAAGAAAAATAAGTTGTATGGTTCAACAGTTCAAAACAATATTATATGAAACATGGAAATACACTGTATATATTTTAAGAGTACAAAGATTCAATTAATACAATAATTTTACTAAGTGAAGTTTATTTAAATAGTTTACTAAAGTTGAAAAAGTTTTAAAAATAACAACAAAATATTTATTAAAGCTTCATGAACAACAATAAAAATAGGTTTATGAAAAATTTTAAGCGTAAATAAGTTATCTAATGGTATTCATGAATAGTTTTTCCAATGTACATTTTAGATTTTTTTAATATATAATAATAGGGGATCGGACAGTAATCAGATTAAAATGTAAAATGTGCTTAGATAAAATAAATATACTGTTTTACGATTATTTACCTAATAATAATTTAATATAATTCATTTAAATATTTTTAAATGAAGAAATAAAATGTTGTTATTTTCAATATTTTTAAACAGTTTACAGTACTGAAACGCCAATCACAGTGCGTGACGTCATCTGTGGACAATCATTGACTGCATGGGTACTATCTACTTAGTTTACTCAGTTATTTCCATAATTTTGTTGAAATTATAAAAGTTGCTAAAAGATTATTGATAAATTAGGATACGGTAATCGATTTAAAAGCTGTCACGTGGTGTTTAACCAGTTTTTTTTAATAATGAAAACAGGATTTACGAAAGCCGACAATCGAAATCTTCCCAGAGTTAATACGTTTCTGATTTGCAATTTCTTTGCAAGTAATTCAGACTTTTGTGACAAAATTTGTGTTTTGAAATGTGAAAACTTCTGTATTACTATTATAAATATATAATAATATATTATTTGCCATAAATACCTAGGTACTTGAAAAAATACCTCCTTGAAAAATAACCTCTAATATTACACAATATATGTATTGTACCTACTGTACTGTACTAGCCTGTAAACCACCCACTGCTGAGCGAAGGCCTCTCCTCCATATAGACAAAGGGTTGGAGTTTAATCCACCACGCCGGTCCATTGTAGGTTGCCGATAATATACTACTATGAGTAACGATCGCTATCAGGTGTATACGATAACAACCGGGACCGACGGCTTTACGTGCTCTCCGAGACAAGGTGGGGAGAACCACAAGAACATACACCCAGACCGGAAACAAATATTTGTACAAATACAATTATCTGTCCCGAGCGGGAATCGAACCCGCGATCGCCGGCGCGGGGTGTTGAGGCGACTACTCGCACCACTACACAAGAACGGTCGTCGCAAGTAGAATACTGTCAACACTATATCACATTCTTTAGTGTTACAAAAAAAAAAATTACAAAAAGAAAAAATCTATAATAAATAGATTTAATAAATCTATAATAATAAGATATAAAAATTAATTTTAGCAAATTTAATTCTATTTATTTGTAGTAATTAATGTATATTTACGTAAAAATAATCTTCACAAAAGTAAATTGGTGAATTTATTTCGTAGCATTTTCTACTCGCTAAGTCTAACAATTTTTTTCGTTTATCAGCTTTTCTTGGCACATCAAATGAATATTTTATTTGGAGTACTTTTTGATGTGTTAGTACATTGAGGTACTGCACACCGACGATATTTTTTGCGTTCCATAAGAACAAATAAAAAATCTACTCCACGAAACAAAACTTCTCGTGAACTTATGCTCATGCAGCTGTTTTGTTATAACCCCAGATGACGTCACGCGCTCTCAGATGATATAGCGTGGCGTTTTGGCGGGGTTTTTAAACAGACAATATTAAAACATGATTTTGAGTACTTAAACGGCTATAAAAAAATAAAGTTTTATTTTTTATGGGAATAAGTATCCATAAAGATTAATTTAAAACACTTTCTGAAAATTTGTCCGATCCCCTATTATATATTTAATGTTGTTATTTTATTTATTAATGTAAAATAAAAAAAATCATGACAATACACATTTCTAGAATGTTTGCACTTAAAATGTTCTTTTATTTTTAAAGATTTATATGAAAAATGGGTAAATGCATTATATTTTAACAATATATAAATTATATTTATGTGTATTAAAATTAACTAAACAGTCTAGAATTCAAGCAACTTATTATATATTTCGATTATTTTTAAGTAGTAGTGGTTGTGTTAGATTTCCTTTTATGAATGTCAACATTAGTTGAATATTGATATTTTATTCTAATACAAAACCAATATAATAGTAACACTATTTTATTTATGAAAAAAAAAAGAAGAATATGCAGTATAAAGTTTCTTTCACTGATTTATAGATTATGATTTATCGATAAAATTTATTTTATCACGAATATGTGATAAACTGAAATTAGATGACTTTTATTTTAGATAAGAAGATAAAACAATACTGTAATTATTGAAAAGATGTACTACTTTACAGAATCCTTTAAATTCAAAATTAAAATACTAAATTTCTTAGAATTTCTTAATCTTTATTGGTAACCTTTTTACAAGGCGTAATATATTTAAGATCCAATAAGTAATAAAAAATAATAAATTACTATATTAATAAGTTCAAAAAAAGAAAGTATAATGATTATAATGGTAATAATTAAATCTTAACATGTAATTTTTAGAAATAATTATTTCTTTAGCTAGAATATAGACCCTTTATGAAAATATTGTTTAAAAATATGGCAAGGGATAATTTCAGTTTTCATATAAAGCTAGCTGACTAGGTGTAATCTAAATTGTACAGATAGAGCATGCAGAACTAAGTACGTACTACTGACATATTCACAATATTTATACTTTAATTATAGCCAAAAATATAATTATTATGAACGCATTTAAGCTTAACAGATAAAAATATTCACCAATTCATATTAATATTAATATTATATAATATGTTTTCAAACAATCTTGATAATGCAATATAACAAATTCAACCTTATCAACTAATTGGGACAATGTGTTTGTTTACTATTATTTTTGCCTAAAAATTTTTGGCAAACGAAATTATATATTTATCATATACATGGGATTGTTGAAAATTTTTTCTATGCAAAGTTAGGAGGATAGCTGAACCCATATACAAGTTATTGGTCATTTCTTAATAGTATTATTTTTCAGACATGCTAAATGTTAAACATGCATGTTAAATCAATAGACCAGTAGCCCATTCATATACTAAGACGTTGTTCATATTTGAAATTTAAAATTATTAATAGGTGAAACAAAACAAAAAAAGAAGGAAAAAAAGAATAAAATTACATATTTACCTAAGTATTATACTATTTAAATGATGTAGCTTAAACTTAGGTACTTCAGTGGTGTCCATTATACACCAGCTCAACTACATGTCGGTAGGTAGAATATCTGGTATTAGATACTGGCAAAGGTCCATTTCTGAGTTGACAAATGTCACTTTTCCGGCAGTATTTTCATCAAGCCTACAAAAATTATTAAAAAAATAATTATAATTAGTAATCTGTTAGACACAATGATAATTAAATTAATAAAAGTAAATGTAAGTTAACTAACAAATATTTATATTATTAACTATTGTATTTTAAAAACTTACCATCCTTTTATAACCGCCCAACATCCAGAAAAGAAAACAGGTGCATTTATAATAAGGCAAACACCAAGTCTTTCTGGATAATGTCTACTCAAGAGCCATATCAAATTTTTTAGGACCTGGTAGTCCATACATGACAATGTAAAATTGTTCAAGTCAAATACTATGCATAGGTTATCCACTACCTCTTCAAAACATCTCTTGCTTGCATCTTCCTATTAAGTATTTACATTGAGATCAATAAAATAATTGGATAGAGGTGTGTGTTTAATTAAAATGAATAATTTAAAAAAATATATATTTACCAAACAATAAACAATGAACTTAGTGAGGTCATCAATACTCCTGTCATTGGAGCTATGATTCTTGGCTGGAATATAAACAATAGGTCTACCAACAATATCTCTATGTCGAAGCACTCGGGCTTTATTGGAATATTTTTCAATCAGTTCCTTATTTTCATGCAGATTTACTACTCCATATTCAGCTCGCCATTTATTGGTTTTTAATATTGCCTATAAATATGAAATACTACCATTGAAACATTTACTTCATACATTCTTCCAATTACTTGAAATTACATTGACAAAATAATAATCACTATGTTAAGCAGTATTTTATTTAAATTAATTATAATGTGTAGAAAAACTGACAACCTAAAAATAATCTAATATTAAATAATTAATATAACATTTATTAATTTAAAAATCAGTGACTATTTCTTACCTGGAAGGCATTATCAACAGTTTTGAAAGCTCTCAAATATCTTTTTAAGGAATATTCATTGTGATATTGTGTGGGGTCAGCATCGGCAATTAATGTCATTCTTTCTTTCAGTTGCCTGTAATCTTCTTCTTTAACAGGTGCTAAGTCTTCAGTCATAGTTAAAATATTATTAACTGAGTTAATGGTTATTGGTAGCTAATTCTTTATATTTGTAAAAAAAAATATTCAATACTAAAAGAAAAACTGATCTAAAAGTATTATTTAATTAAATGAATTAAACTTTTCCTAGAGAAAAATATAATCTAATATAATAACTGATCATAACTCACAACACTCAAAGTCTGACTGACCAAAGAGTATAATAATATGTCTTAGGGATGGGGAAAAATAATCGATATATCGAAATATCGATATTTTTTAGAAAATAATCGATAAATATCGGCGATATTTTTAATTTTGAAATATCGATAATCGATATTTATCTCCGAATATCGGATTCGATATTTTTTGATAAAAAATAAATATTATTTTTAAGTTTTCAAAATTATTTTCGTATCGAAATACTTTTGTCGAAGGACAATGTTGATACTGGACGCCGGACAGAGACATGATACTTACAACTAGACTGTGCACTGTGGCGCAAAAACCGGGCCGAGCGAGAGGGGCCCCCGTGGTAGTGTGTCCCTTTCTAATGAGGTGACCATGACTAAACAAAAAATGGGACTAACTATACAGACGATTGTGTAAGTATTCTGATAATTTATACTGATGCTACCTAACTACACTACCTACAGGTGTGTATGTACCTAATTTATGTAAAAGTAAAAAAAAACACCAAAATCATTATAGTAGGCAGATTTTTTTGATCTGCCACCATCCACCATCACCGTACGTCTATCTTCCCGTGATCATGGCGATTGACACATTGCCGAACTATAGGGACCTCAATAAAATTACAAACGCGGTAAGCACTCGAACAAATATAAATTTTAATATGAATATATTTAATCAATTTCAATTGATGAGTTTCGTTAGAGCTTGGATGGACAGGTGAAACACGCTTGATTTTCGGAGAGAATTGATGTAATGTCATATTAAGCATCTTTTTCATATTCAAACTGTGTAAAGGATAAAAACATTACCCTCCGGCAGTCGAGTACTTTAACAAAAAAAAGTTTTTCAATTTAACCGCTTGAGTGCCCGGGCAATGACCTTTTAGTTTACCAACTGCACAAAACTGCCCAAGGCCTCTCACGTTTTATTACGTAATTTCCCATCGGTGATAATGTAATATACGTTAATCAACCTGTAGTTGACAGATGCACTTCGCGTACTAATGCCCGTGTCGAAAAAAAGTTGACATGGGCAATATAGCCATGGCGACCATTACTTGACACGGGCGCTTGCGGTTATTGCGGTTAGTTTGTAAACTCTTGACACAAATGCTGAAGCATATTTTAGGCCTCCTCTGTCTACAAAGGCTGTAAAAGAAGAAAATTTACAAACATCAATCAAGTAGTAGTTTTCATTATTCGGAAATCTAAGATACAAGAAATTTATTATAAATCATAAACATACAAAGTAGAATGACTATAAATATTATAGTTAACTTCAACACAACAATTTAAGTGTTTTATAAAAAATGTAAGTTTCGGGTATTGCTCATTTTGTATACTCTTGTCATTGACCGGTACATCTCCAATTCAAATCATGGTTACCCTAAAGATTAAGATTGTTGTTTTTATTTACTCGTGGAAAGAAAAGCGACTACCGCAATAAGACTCATTATTGCACCCTATCACACAACAAGAATTCACCATTTTTCATGGAAAAACAATCAACTTTAGTCAGAAAATTGACACAATCGCAAATCGAAACACGACAATCAACCAAATAAACAAATAAGCAAACCACCATCTTACATTTAGTATTACCAGTCCCAAACATTTAATACTACCTTTACTCAGTATTTAATTATTTTTTAAATACAACCAATTGATTTATTAATTATTGACACTGTAGAAATACGTCTAAATACGTTTCTAAGTTTACCAACCGTTCGTATTAGTAAATTATTAAAAAGAAAAGTATTTAATTTTCTACCATTTCTATCAAACGAAATGATTATGTGAGCTGGCAAGATGTTAGACAAGGACACACTACCAGCAGGAGCGCTCTCGCTCGGACCGCTTTTAGCTAGCTACCGCTTATAGGGAAATACTTACCGTAACAGTCAAAGAATAGATCTCATTTTAGCAAAACAAATTTTTTTTGTACACTGTCTAGTTGTAAGTATCATGTCTCTGACGCCGGATGACCTTTTTTTTTTTTTTTAGGTATTCGGATAGGGTACGAAGGATAATGTTGTTACTGGACGCCGGATGACCTTTTTTTTTTTTTTAGGTATTCGGATAGGGTACGAAGGATAATGTTGTTACTGGACGCCGGATGACCTTTTTTTTTAAATTTTTCAGGTAATCGCATTTTGAGATAAAAATATCGATTTATCGAAATATCGATATTTTTTGCTCAGTATGTATCGATATTCTTGAAAATACCGATACGATATATATTGATATATTTTATACATTTTCCCATCCCTAATATGTCTGACTGCTGACGTTAAAAATTATGACTAGAGCAGTGTGACCAGATTATTTTTTACGAAAATACCGAAGCACCTCAAAAAAATACTGAAATATATCAACTTGCAGAGGGAAAACATTCCAATAAAAATACTGATTTTCAAAATTTTAAATTTTATTCAATTATCATCACAGTATATGTCAGAATTGTATTTTAACCAAGGAATTTAAATTAATATCATAACTGGAACGCTCACTCAATAAAATTGTATATTCAAATATGCACCTTGAATTATTTGACATAAGGTTGACATTGACTTATAACGTGTAAAGTGAAAAATCGTTCTGAGAGCTACACAAAGTTAGCACCCCATGGAAGGATTTTTGAAATCAAAATGACCTTAATCGATAGTCTACGTTAGGTCTGTATAGGTCCATCAAAATTTTTGTTAGGTCTCCTATAGTTTTTTAATAAATATTTTTTTTAATTTTGCAAAAAAATTACACAAATTTAGCACCTCATCGAAGGACTTTTTAAATCAAAATGACCTTGATCGATAGGTCTACGTTAGGTCTGTATAGGTCCACCAAAATTTTTGTTAGGTCGCCTATAGTTTTTTTTAAAATATTTTTTTTTAATTTTGTCAAAAAAATACACAAATTTAGCACCCCATCGAAGGATTTTTGAAATCAAAATGACCTTAATCGATAGGTCTACGTTAGGTCTGTATAGGTCCACCAAAATTTTTGTTAGGTCGCTTACAGTTTTTTAACAAATTTTCTTTTTTTTTTTGCAAAAAATATGCATCTTAGCATCATTTAAAAGAAAACTGATTGATCTTTTTATTTCAGCATTCTTTATCGTTAGGTCAGTATTGGTCTATAGTTTTTGCTTTTATATTATTCATTTTTTTTTAAATTTTTTTATTAACAATTATAAATAATTTATCACTCGCGCATGCGCTAACGCACATAGCATGGCGCGAAATTCAAAGTTTCCCTGTTCCGTTTTCATCGCGTCAATAAAAAAATACAAACTGCTCGCATGAAGCTCTCTAATTATTTCTCATGAGAATGGAACTTATTGCTTACACGTATGTAAATAAACGTAAAACCAACAACTTCCCGATTTCTTAATAATCAATCATTTTATTAGCGAGAAGTCAAAAATTAGACCACATATTTTTTTAATGTTCCGCTTTTAATTTAGAATGCCTTTTATACTGGGGCCCCACTAACAACTCCATAGTACAATCTAGTAAAACAATTTAAGAATGTCAACGAGTGTATAACATGCATAAAAAATATTTTTAAGAAAAAAGATTATAACTATAAAGTAAAAATTTTTAAATTAAAATAAAAAGTTAAATTGAAAAATAAAAAGATATGAGATATGCGCTAAGTTACATTTGTTATAAGCTAGAACAAGCCAACAGCTTTTTAATAGTTATTCAAATTAATTAATAGTTATTTGAATTATAAGAATTTTAATTTTTCACGTTTGCAATTGTTAAAAAAAATAATTATTAATTAACTATTAATGTTACATCTGGAGCAAATGCGGATTCCGGGGGAGCAATTAGGGAGCAATTAATTGGCATATAGATTATTTAAAAAATATATATTCTACTTGAATTATAAGAATTTTAATTTTTCACGTTTGCAGTTGTTAAAAAAATTAATTATTAATTAACTATTAATGATACGTGTGGAGCAAATGCGGATTCCGGGGGAGCTATTAAGGAGCAATTAATTGGCATATAGTTTATTTAAAAAATATATATTCTATTTGAATTATACGAATTTTAATTTTTCACGTTAGCAATTGTTAAAAAAATTAATTATTAATTAACTGTTAATGATACATCTGGGGCAAATGAGGATTCCGGGGGAGCAATTAAGCAGCAATTAATTGGCATATAGTTTATTTAAAATATGTATATTCTATTTGAATTATAAGAATTTTTATTTTTGTATTTTTAATTATTAATTACTAATTAAATAATTAATTGATAGGGTCAGCAATTGCGAATTTGAATTGAGCATTTTGTGAGCAATTAAGAGCACTTATTAATTAATCTGAGTGGTTATAGTTCCAAGCCAACTTTTTCGAGGTGGCAGGAAGGCATAATGTTTATAACTTAATATCTTCGTAAGTAATTGTCCGATTTGGATAATTCAAAAAGGAATATCATTCTTATGTCATAGAGAATAACGTGGATACTAGTTCCATTGAATTTGCTATACCTTTACTGATCCTCATTTTATAAAGATAGACATTAAACTTACCTAACATTTTAAAATAAATTTCGAGTTCTTTTTCCAAAATAATTAATTTTATTACTTTATGCATTTTAATATAGTATAATTCACTACTACAATATATTTTTTTAAATGTGTGTCTGTATTCACAAGGTTTTTACACACCAAATAGAAGATAATAATATATTGTAAACAAAATATTATTAAACCTGATTACATCAGTTGCGCGCTAAATTGAAAAAGTTTAATTGTTATAGGTAATTGATAGGTACATATAAGTGGGTACAAAACTTTTACGGTTAAAATAATTATAGGTAATATTAATTGGCAAATCCTACTATCGTAATGCAAAAAATTGTTAAGATTGATTTATGGATGGATGATTTGTTACTCTTTCATTTAAAAACTACATAACCGATTGAGATGAAGCTTGATACATCATCTTGATATCTATATCTCTTTTGATATCTACATCATACATCTTGATTACCTACATAGGTAGCAACTTAGTATGTAGTATCTATAAAAACTAACTTTGGAAATTATACCAGTTAAAAAAAACTGATTTGACTCCCATTACACCGACATGGGGGTAATGGTGGTCACCCTGGGGGCAATCGGAGTCACAGAATATCTTACACATATCGGAAACATAACCTTCAGCTGAGTTCCACCCAGTGCATTCCGCATGAGCCCATAGCCCACATGAGATGCATCTGAACCACATCTCATTGTTTCTTCCGAAATCGTTGCAGACTAGGCATCTGTTTTCCGCATCTTCTGCAACCTTGTCGTTGTCGTCCTGGCATAAGTACTGTTCTTGTAGTACTTGGCGCTTTGCCTTTTCAGGACCCTTCTTCTGTACTTTAGTTTTTTTTTCTGACCTTTACCTTTCCATCCCTTTTTTTTCATTATCACTTTTTTCCTTTATTTTCTTATTTTCTTTTTCTACCAGGTTTTCTTTTATTGGTGTCGAAGTTAAGATTGTAGCGTGTTGCTTTTGCGTTCAGTTTTTAAAAACTGATTAAATTTTTTTACTTTAGCTTTAAAAATACAGAGTGCTCATACAAACGCTCACTCTACGTTTTCAGAATTCGTTAGGAGGTATAATTTCTGGATTTTACAAATTTTTCGCTAAACACTATATACTATTACACGGTATTATTGTTACCACCTTATAATAATAATGCGACCAATGTTGGTTGTGCGTCTCTTTTGTTTTATATTTATTTATTTATGTATTTTACTCATTTAAATTACACATGCTCTATATATCTATGCTCTATATATAGGTTTCCGGCTCCGTTCAAGGCACAAGTTTATTCGAACGTCTATATGTGAAAATATATTCTAAGTAACTGACCATTATAACAGATATTGTTGTTGATAGGCACTCTTTACTTAAATGTTCTCCATCACTTCTTGACCTAACCTAACTATGTTGAAAAGCATTTCGCTGCTGCGTTCTTCTATATCATATTTTTTTTTTATAAAAAATCAGATCTCCTAAAGCAAAGTCAACATTTCTTTTATAGCGTAGTTTTAGAGGCATGTATTTGAATATTGTTGAAATCGAAGGTGCTACCAAGATTGACTGGAAAGTATTTGAGACATCTACGTTAGTAAAAATTGCTGTTTTGAATGTTCTTTTTGTCCGTCTAATTATTTGATATTCACTATATGGGGTTTTTATTTATCGGTGTTAATATATACATATACTAGCTTTTAGCCCGCGACTTCGTCCGCGTAGAAGTCGAAAATGGTTTTAATAGGATTTTTAATTGGTTTTTTACGTTATTAATTTTGTTATAACATATAAATTATTATGTTAAAATATTTGAATACTTATAATATATAACAATCTTTATTATAGAGTAGGGATTTAAAATTTAAATAAACATTAAAATAAAATAAAATTTTGTTATATTTTATGAACATGAAGCTCGGTCTTTGATCTGAAGCAAGTTACACGGGGATATTATCTTTTTACAACGAAATCGAAGCAACAGGTCTGAGAACTGTCCGACAGTAACATCTCCTCTCACATGGACTCTCATATATAAGGTAAGCTTTTGTCACTGAAGGCTACAAATATATCTGTACTGTACTGTACTGTATCAGCCTGTAAACAACCCACTGCTGAGCGAAGGCGTCTTCTCCATATAGAAGAAGGGTTGGAGCTAAATCCATCAATCTGCTCCACTGCGGGTTGCCGCATAATATCCCTACCATGAGTAACGCTCATTACCAGGTATCCATGAGGTTTGTTTGTATCAAATTAAAAAGATATCACCTACAACTGCGTCTGTACAGACGGATGGACTTGTCAAACATGTGTCAAAATTAAATTTATTTAAATCAAAAGCACTAAAAAGTATAGATGTCAACTTCGAAGCAAATCACCCCCTAAATAAATTTCTATCTCTTTTTAAACTCGTTATTGGATGAATTTCAATAAAATACGAAACACGTCTTCAATCAATTCTGTTAAAGAATGTCTATGGAAAGTTTGAAGTAGATTGGACCAAGGAATCACGTTGTCTCATAAAAACTTTGCCCCCCTTTTTCACCCCCTTAGGGGTAGAATTTCGGAAAATCCGTCCGAGAACACACTCCAAATTTCAAGTCTCTACAATTAGCTGCTTAGGCTGTGCGTTGATCCGTCAGTCAGTCATTCAGGACCAAGGAAGATATATCATAACTGGAACGCTCACTTAATAAAATTGTATATTCAAATATGCACCTTGTAGTATTTGACATAAGGTTGACATTAGCTTATAATATGTAAAGTGAAAAATCATTCCGAGCATTTCGTTGAAAACTGGTATTTTGTCTCTTTCTTACGAGAGTTGCCTTGAATCCATGGTAGAAAGAGATGCAATCCCGGCATAGGAACGTTTTTTGAGTGCACGTGAGCATTCCAGTTTGTATATAAATTCCTTGTTCAGGACAAAGCATTTTATATGTATAGATAGACATATTCTTGTCAAATAAATAATTCTATTCAATCATGACCAGAGACATGATACTTACAACTAGACAGTGTACAAAAAAATTTTGTTTTGCTAAAATGAGATCTATTCTTTGAGTGTTACGGTAGGTATTTCCCTATAAGCGGTAGCTAGCTAAAAGCGATCCAAGCGAGAGCGCTCCCGCTGGTAGTGTGTTCTTGTCTAACGTCTTGCCAGCTCACATAATTATTTCGTTTGATAGAAATGGTAGAAAATTAAATACTTTTCTTTTTAATAATTTACTAATACGAACGGTTGGTAAACTTAGAAACGTATTTAGACGTATTTCTACACTGTCAATAATTAATGAATCAATTGGTTGTATTTAAAAAATAATTAAATACTGAGTAAAGGTAGTATTAGATGTTTGGGACTAGTAATACTAAATGTAAGATGGTGGTTTGTTTATTTGATTATTTGGTTGATTGTCGTGTTTCGATTTGCGATTGTGTCAATTTTCTTACTAAAGTTGATTGTTTTTCCATGAAAAATGGTGAATTCTTGTTGTGTGACAGGCTGGAATAATGAGTCTTATTCCGGTAGTCGCTTTTCTTTCCACGAGTAAATAAAAACAACAATCTTAATCTTTAGGGTAACCATGAATTTAAATTGGAGATGTACCGGTCAATGACAAGAGTACACAAAATGGGCAATACCCGAAACTTACATTTTTTATAAAACACTTAAATTGTTTAGTTGAAGTTAACTAGTCATTCTACTTTGTACCGATGATGTTTATCATTAATAATAAATTTCTTGTATCTTAGATTTCCGAATAATGAAAACTACTACTTGATTGATGTTTATGAATTTTCTTCTTTTACAGCCTTTGTAGACAGAGGAGGCCTAAAATATGCTTCAGCATTTGTGTCAAGAGTTTACAAACTAACCGCAAGCGCCCGTGTCAAGTAATGGTCGCCATGGCTATATTGCCCATGTCAACTTTTTTCGACACGGGCATTAGTACGCGAAGTGCACCTGTCAACTACAGGTTGATTAACGTATATTACATTATCACCGGTAGGAAATTACGTAACAAAACGTGAGAGGCCCTGGGCAGTTTTGTGCAGTTGGTAAACTAAAAGGTCATTGCCTGGACACTCAAGTGCTTAAATAGAAAAACTTTTTTTGGTAATGTCTCCTAATTACCCGAGTGCCGGAGGGTAATGTTTTTATCATTTACACAGTTTGAATATGAAAAAGATGCTTAATATGACATTACATCAATTCTCTCCGAAAATCAAGCGTGTTTCACCTGTCCATCCAAGCTCTAACGAAACTCATGAATTGGAATTGATTAAATATATTCATATTAAAATTATATTTGTTCGGGTGCTTACCGCGTTTGTAATTTTATTGAGGTCCCTATATTTCGGCAATGTTTCAATGGCCATGATCACGGGGAGACTGACGTACGGTGATGGTGGATGGTGGCAGATCAAAAAAATCTGTAGAATGGTTTTGGTGTTTTTTTTTTTTACTTTTACATAAATTAGGTACATACACACCTGTAGGTAGTGTAGTTAGGTTACATCAGTATAAATTATCAGAATAGGGTGAAGGTGGCAAAGTGCGCCTAGCGGGCAAGTGCACCTACCACAAATATCTCGAAAACTACCGATTGGATACTAGTAGTGGCACCTTATATCGATGCTACAAACTAAATTATAGTTCTTGGTGAAAGTCACTGATGGCTCTAGTCATTTGTGTTTAAGATATGCGCCATTTTATTTTCACTGATATTCAAAGTGGTGAGGAGAGATGACTATGGGGTGATCATCTTCGTAAATCTCAAGAAATTGAGTTTTTACCGATATACGAGTGAGGTGAATGCAAAATTTAAATAATTTTCTTTAAGATTCTGGCTTTATTTCACTCGTGTCTAGTAAAATTTATATAGTTTTTACAAGTTAAATATTCTTACCCCAAATTTATATAGTTGGGGAAGTGCGCCATACTGACTTATTATATGGCGCACTTCGCCGCAATCCAGAGGTTACAAACTTTTTTTAAAACGTGTCTTTGTTACAAGTCTTTATTTAACTTGCAATGTTTGTATGCTTGTTTGTATGGTCGGGTCAATTCTTGCAAATGAATTGTTAATCAGTTATCTTAAACCGATTTAGATGTAATTTGCATATACGTTTATTAGTGAAATACATTTACACAAGTTTAATATCGCAACAGCTTTTTTAAATTTAAATTTTGTAGGTAATGTAGTACATTGGTGGTTTTGATTTGATATAAAGTTTATATTGTGCATTTTCCATTTACAGAGCACAATGTGTGTTATCAATTAAAAAAATACAGGCTGTAGAGGCACTATTAGGCAAAAGATTTAGACACGGAAATAGCTTATAGAAAAGATCCATACCACCGCGAATGAAATACGAGCGGAGGTAGATAATAATATGGTCAGCCGCTCAACACGGCAAATTGTATTAAGAACAAAAATATGTTGCCCATGTCGGGCCGGGATGGGAACCCGGTCCTGCTAGACACGGCGTCGTCGGGACTGTTCAGAGGTGAGCCAGACAATCCCCATTGAGGACAAGTCTGGCTTTTCACCAAGGCCAGCCTGTCGCTGGACGGATGCCTGTTGCCTGCAGATCCGGGACCCTCCAATTAAAGCAGCTAAAGGCTCCCAAGGGTTTAGTATGGTATTGCACTCCCAAAGTGCCGAGTCCGACATGGGTCTAGGACTGCCTATCTGGGCGTCCTGGATATCATCCGTAAATGGATTCCCCTGCGTCACAAAAAAAAAGTATTCCCATCGTAAATAAAAGAAAAAATATACTTGACACTCGATTATCAATATTTAGAAAAAAGGTTCATAGCCTCTGACTTAAGATTGTATGGCGCATTTAGCCGAAATTTGGTTTTAAATACATAGCTTCTTCTAGAATGTGGCTATGAAAAAAAATTAAATGTCATTCGTTTTGTTGCTTGTTTTCTTATAATAATATAAGGCTCTTTTTTTTCTAATGCTTTATTATTGCGTTTTATTAACACATGGCGCACTTACCCGATTTGTCGGCAAAGTGCGCCTGGTCAGACTGTTTTCAAATTTTATGCTAAAATTCATTAATTTGATGTCAGATTCTAATGAGACGACATTGGTTGTTGTTGCAAAACATCACAGATCCTTATAATACCATGAGTTAGTGTCACTCGTGAACTTAAACACAAGTAATATTGCACCAAAGTCAACTATGAAAAAAGTATGGCGCACTTTGCCCCCGTCACCCTACTTACACAATCGTTTGTATAGTTAGTCCCATTTTTTGTTTAGTTATGGTCACCTCATTAGAAAGGGACACACTACCACGGGGGCCCTCTCCCTCGGATCGGTTTTTGCGCCACAGTGCACAGTCTAGTTGTAAGTATCATGTCTCTGATCATGACATATTTCATAAATGTGTATAAGTTCTAATATTTATCTATGTATAAAAATAAGTCATTCGATTTTAATCTACATAAGATTATGGACAGACGTAAAATGCAGGTAGACGGATAGATAGTAGATGTCCAACCATAAAATATATCATTATTCTAAAAATTATATTAGAATAAAATATCTTTAAAATATAACAATTATCTAATGAAAATATTTTTTTAAAAAGATCTGGTAATAATGTGCTCGATTTGAGAACTCAATAATAAGAAATTCTTAGAGAAAAAAAAAACACGGTCGATAAAAAACTTTCGATGAATGAAAAATAAGTCTTAACAACTTTAACGCTGACTATAAAGAAATAAGCAAACTAACGAACTACTCTTTAATCATTATCTGGAGTTTTTACTAAAACATAAATTTGTTTTTCGTTTTTTTTTTGTAGATATAGTTCAGATAATTTCAGCTGCTGACACGGATCCAATTAGAATAAGGATTGGATAAAATGTTTTCTTAATAATTCTAGTCACGAACTAACGAAACTAAAGTCAAAATTCTCTTTAAATCCCGATTTCATGGGCAATTTAGGGAGTAAAAGGATATGTGTTGACCCTGATCAACTATCGTAGCGTATGTTTAACCGTCTAATCATAAACCTTTCATTTTATGGTTTACCTATAATACTTTTACGGCTTCTTTTAATAAGGATTTTGAATTTTAAGATATGTATTGTTGTTGTTTTTTTTATATTATAGGTGATCGATTCTTGGGAACGTCTGAATTGATTAAGATAAAATTTTACAGTAGGTAGATAACATCCTTTATGATATACAGTGCAACCTCGATATAACGAAACTGAAGGGAATTAGTAAATATTCGTTATACCAAGTAATTCGCTATAATGAGGTTTGTTATATAGAGGTTAGACTGGACTGCGATTCGTTTTAACGAGGTAAGAACTTGGAATTAAGTGGAAATAATTAATAGGATACGTTATATCAAGGTTTTAAGTTGAAAAAATTCGTTAAATAGAGGTAAAAATACCTTCTACCTATATTCTGCAATGATTGAAAAATCGTTATAAAGAGGTTTTTGATAAATGTTATTCGTAATGTAGAGGTATATTTTGTATTATCTCTTACGGGCAGTTCTAGGGGATTTCGAAAAATTCGTTTAATCGAGGAATTCGTTATATTGAGGCTCGTTATATCAAGGTTGTACTGTAATAGGTAGTTTGGTAGTATAACTTTCTCATTCAATGGAAGATTGATTCATTAAATGTCATTATTTTAAATGTCATTTATTTTAGATGTATGTATATCATTATTTTAAATGTCACTGCAAATCAATAGACGTAGTAAGCAAGCAAACTTATTTAGGGCTAGTTATTGATAACAGACTTAATTGGAAAGACCATATAAATCACATCTGTGACAAATTAAGAGTTATCCTGGCGAAGTTTTCTGTAACGAATTGGTCAATACCTTACTCGATTAGACTCCAACTTTACAAGTCATTAGCTGAATCCATAATAAGCTATGGTTTATCAATTTATGACAGAAAGTATGAAACACACTTAAATAAAATATATACACTGCAACTTCGACTCCTAAAAGAAATCGTCCCTATTAACATTAAAAATAAATTCAGAAATGATTATCACCAATTATTTGAACATTGTAAAATAATGCATATATATGATAAGATTAAACTCACTTTATTAAGTGAAGAATATTTTAACGATACATTAAAAATATTGAATAAAGTAGACCCTAACAGTATTATTACCCGACAAAAAAGTAACTCTATATTACTGCTACCGAAATATAATAACCTATACGATAAAAGAAAATTAAGTTACATAATACCACATCTTATAAACGAACTTCCCTTAACTTTACGGGAATCATTAACAACAAGAAACTTAAAAAGATCCCTTAAAAACATTTTATTAATAATACCATTATATGAAATTTTTTACTTAAATAAGTAATATATAACTAGATAAAATAATAATAAAATAAATTCAAATGATATATAAAACATGAATAAATAAAAATTTACTAAACTTTAGCTATACTATACAAAAAAAAAAATTTTTTTTTCTCAGTTAATAATTAATTTACACTTAATCTTAAATATAATCTATAATATAAAAATAAGTCGGGTTTTCCTTCCTGACGCTATAATTCCAGAACGCACGAACCGATTTCCATGGTTTTGCATTCGTTGGAAATGTCTCGGTATCCGTGAGGTTTATAGCAAACAAAATTCAGGAAAAATTTCGACAGCAAAGCAGGAAAACAGGGAAAATCATTTTTCACAAACAGCGCCATCTCTGAGACATGTACATGTGCATGTACTACTTCATCTTTTAATCCCCAAACGAAATGTTACAAAAAACGAAGCCATCTGGTGGCGAAACGGAGTTCGCCGGGTTTGTTAGTATTATATTATATAACATCACTCTCGCTTCCACTTAAACTGGTTGGTCGGTCTATATGCAGACAGCGTTGAACTGACTAGTGAATGATAATTAATTAATATATGTTATCGCTACCTAATATATTTTGTAATTTTATAATCTTATCTTCCTATCATATTATTTTTAGTACTAAGTTATCTAATAATATATACTTACTAGATATTAACGAAACTGATGTCTGGTAAAACTCGAATGAGTTTATGTGACATCTTACTGATGTTTGTAATTTATATCCTTATTTAAATCAATAAATAAAATAAAAGTTACTTATAATTGTGAACCTATCCAAATTTATCGAGTTTTAGATATAGTAATAAAGTACTTTTAAGTCTTATAATTAGTCGGATAAGTATCCTTAGTAAGTTGTTCTTAGAAACGATTTATTTTAATAGTCTAGATAAGATAGGTATTTTTTAACTTATTATTTTACTTTATAAAAAATTACGAAACGTTATTAAATTAAAGGGGGTAAATCATTATTAAGTTGAATATAAATCTGGTCAAAACTCCAAGGTAAACGATGAGTATTAAATCAAGTCCAAATGAGATTTCGCAAATTTTTGTTATTGTTCTTAGTTAATAATGTTATATAGATAAATAATATAGATGTAGACATAAATAAGTCGAGTGCATTTTTTTTGTTGCTTAAGTTTTTTTTACCAAAATAAGCATTTTATCGTAAATCTTTGCGAAGTAGAAATAGAGAAGCGTTTTATAGTTTTTTTTTTTTATTTTTTTATACCCATATATTATATCAAATTAAATAATATAGATATGTCAAATTTGTGTTATATTTTTGTTATAAATGTATAAAATAATTACAATGTCATTAATATGCTGTCGATTTTAAGAAAGAAGACCACCAGATGCGTCGAAATTCGGGATGTGCCCAATGTGACGTCTGAAGTCAGCAATTGTGCAGCAGAAACTGTAGCCCATATCTACCCGGTCGGGCTGCCAATTGATCCAGTTGAAGGCATTATTATTACGACATCTGTCTGTACAGAATTGTAATCCACGAGCCTCGGCCAGAGTGTAGTAAGGGTTATTAATGCTTATAAAGGCGGTACCGCGACGTCTAGATGCATCATAAGCAACCTGAAACCAATATCTGGGTCGTACTGTGTTATCGAACATAACAGTCTTATAGTTAATAGCTGGATAGTCCTATATAAACATAAACATACCTTGTAGAAATATTGAGGTACCGGTACTCTATTGTTAGACGCTAAATAAATATCCACTAAGCGGTTATTGGCATTACGGAGTTGAGTAACACCAAAAGTACCTGTGTATATGACAGTATCGTATCCAGCTGCGGAAATTCTTCTACGAAGATTCTATGTAAATAAAAAAAAATGAGATTTTTTTTAAAATTATTTTTTAAGTCGAAAATCAGTGTGTAAATGTAAATAAATAAATTTAATGATACCTGTTCAAGATTATTCCAGTTACCAGCGTTGAATGGTTGCCATTGTGGAGCAGCATTAATGAAGAAGAAAGTAGATCTTTGTCCAGGTGCAAAGACGTGGTCACTCTTGGCAGTAAGGTGACCACGGGCTAAGAACTGATTGCTGGTAATGTATCGACTAACTATGTTGGTTCCTACTAGGTTACCGATGACGGTTCTTTGGCCATTTTGTGTGTATGCGTTGTTTATATTAACACCAGGGAAAAATGAACCAGCTAAAAATATAAAATAAAATACTCAAATTTAATATGAAATATAAACTTTTTTGATTTATTATGAATATTCTGAACACTTTTAAATTACCTTGCCAGCTCGGTCTAGAGACACCCGTTTGATGTACGGCGTTAGTAGGATTTTGATTGTGCCAAACGTATAAAACTTCCATTCGGTTTTGGTTAAAGCAGGATCGATATACCGTGTGAAAAACATTGTTAACATTAAATCCAACCCTGCGTGCAAATTATTTAATATAATACATTATTTTAGATCAAATTAAATAAATTTAGAGTAAAATATGTGTGCATACCGAATAACGACATTATTATTGAAGCATCTTTCGTTTGTTTGTTGGGCTACATAGACAGGATGAGAATTACAAGTCAGTTGTCCAAAATTCCTATTTCCATTCAACCAACCTGAACCTGACACGAGTGCGTTGTTAACGCATCTCGCATTCTATTGTAAAAATCGTAATTATTACAAAATTTACTTATTGAGTTATCTATTCTATATCAATACTATAAAAGAAAAACATTTGTTTCTTACTAATCTATGAATTCCAAATCTACTTAATCGGTTCAAATATATAAATTTAACTTATTAATATAATTTATAAATATACATAATATAGTAAGCTACCTTATTCAGAAAAATACAGAATATTAAATATCACGTTATAATTCATACTATCAGTGATAAAATCCCATTTAATATTCCTATTTATAAAACAATTACTTACAGCAGTGTGAACGTCTGAAATTATATTGGGATGACGAATAAGTCTATTCGACCCTGGACAAGATACGATAATTTCTTCATTTGCGTTGAGTCGAACCTGACCACTGTTACCAGTAGGTGAAAGGAAAGTATTTCTCGATCTATGGATAAATACTGGATGAGGCTGGCCAAAATCACTGTTAACTCTGAAAGTGCATCCTAAAAACCAGATAGTTCAACATTTAAAAAAAATTGAGTATATAAACTAAAATGTTAAAATATTATAAAACTGATTATTTACTATTGTTGCGTGCTTCGTTAGCTAATGTTGCATTAACCCAATTCTGCTCTTCGATTTCAAGCCATTTATCAAGATAGTCTTCAAATTCCTCTTCGCCTAATGTAAAGGCAAATTCTTGTGGATGAGGGAGATAGTTTGGGATGGCGCTCACACATAAGGTAGCTATTGTGATCGCAAGGATCAATCGGAACATGTTATACATAATGATCCGTTACGACCAAAAAACATATATATACAACAGAAGCCGTATGAAGAGAAGTTGTGTGGAACAAAGTCATTGAGAACAACTTTTAATTTGGTATTTATATGATGTTCATATCTTTACATTAATGTAAAAAATCCGCAACAATTACGGCGATAAAGGGATTATTTCATAAGGAAATATCGTGGCAGTAGATAATGATAGAGATTTGAATTGTGGGGTTTGAAATAAGTTTTATTGTGATTTATTTAATAAAATTATATATATTTATTAGATCATTTTCGGGGTTTCACGTTATTGAGATAAGTAATAATTCCGTGGTTCAAAATTAAAATAAAAAAGTTAAATAATAATAATGAGAACGAAAAAAATCTTAAAATTTTTCTAATTTTTTGAACATTATATCATTTACATTATTTTGTATTATTCATTTAACATTATTCTCTCCTATTATTAATACTGCGTTATCTTTCCATGCTTTTGTGACAGGGCACCTAGGATCCGTACTAGGTGAGACTTTTTATGTAGAAATTTTTATTGAATATGTATTGTCGCAACAATAAAAAAATAATAAAATTGAGGTAAAATTGAAAATAGAAGGAAGCGATACTACAAGAAACATGTATTTTTTTTTCGTCATTTTTAGTTCTTTCTATCCAATCGATATTTGCTATTGATAAACATTACAGTGGTACAGAATACCGCAGAAAAAAATTAACTCACACTTAGCTGGTTTTTTTATGAAACGAGTCAATGTATTATTTTGTTCTATTTGTTAGAACCGATTGCGTGATTGGCAATTTATCAATAATCTAAATAAAATTTGGTAATTTTATACAGGAGCTTTTTCACTTTTTAAATTAAAGGAAATAAAAACGTTATAAACGTTGGTAGGTATATGGGTCATTATTTATAAAAAAAAAGAAAAAAATTATAATTATCATAGTATTATAATATAAAAAATATGTATGTATCACGATTACGATCCATCATTTAATCAGTCCAATGTACACTAAACATGTGTGAGAGCACGTTCATCACACCTACGATAAAGATTATTCTTATTTGATTACTATACATACCATGTAAATGTTAATCTAATCAGTCTTCGAATTATTTAAGCCCTTACCAAACGTAAGTGCAAGCCCATCAATTTTGATAATACTTTGATTTTAGACAGTACACGCCCCCGATACATGATGACGACCGTATTCATTAATTTATATACAGGTGACTGGTAAATTACTATCAATATTTAAGGAGAATACTCGGTACATGATTCTCATTCGAATTATGTAAAAAAATAGGTACTTAATTTTTGACCAAATTTTCATAAATTTCAATTCAAATAAATGAAGCGATGACACTGTTCCAGTCATGCCGGCGGCGCGTGCACAAGTGTTGTATTGTGCCGCTTGTTCACATCTAAAAATTGCCAAAGTTCACATCATTTACCTAGTCAACAAATTTGTTGCTTAAACGAGTAAAATATCTTAGTATTTTTGCCTATCTTAAGCCAGGATTAAAGTATTAAGGGGGACTGGATCATGCTTGTTTATCCTGCTACCCTGTTAACACGTGGCGGCGTTAAAACGTAGGTAAACTACCTATTTTGTGTCGAAAGTGCAGCTAGCTGCTAGGGTGTCCAGACGACGCGTACATAAATGGATAATTGTTGAGTAACTTTACTTAAAAGTTTATTAATATTTACCTAGTTTTTTTACATAATTCGAATGAGAATCATGTGCCAAGTAGTCTCCTTAAATATTGATAGTAATTTACCAGTCATCCTGTATATGTATAATAAATACGACAAATCACCGTTTGCTTTTATAATAATTATATTCTACTAAGGTGTACCAAAACGAAACTACTATATGTATATCTATATTATTAACGAAACTATTATATATTTATATGATTTTATTATAGTGGTTACGTCGTTTAGGCTGTGTGTGTATGTTATTAAATGCAAAATTATTAACTTATAAGTAATTAAAGTGTATTATTGTTAATAAACTCAGTGCTATATTTCTGGCTCCTCAGCTCCTTTTCGTAATCTCTGACTATCTTCGTGACCGTCAGCAATTCGTAAACCTTAAGCGATCAGGTGTAAGTCAGGTCACTTCATCTTAGGGTCCCTAGTCTTTTTAATCATGGCAAATGATCTTCCACAAACTGTAAAATATTTTAAATGTCTATATGCAGACGATCTTAAACTATGCCTCAAATTAAATTATCTAACAGCTGTATGTAACTGGAGTAAAACCAACAAAATGGAGTTCAATTAGGACAAATATTCAGTTATAAGCTTTGGTGAAATTCGATATTTTTTGATTTATGAGTATGAAATGGATGACTTTTTTGTCCCTAAAGTAAAAAAAGGTGAAAGACGTAATTTTTGATACCAAATTAACTTTGCGTGACCATATTACCACTGTTGCAAAAAAAAAAAAATCGAACATTGGGATGTGTACTACGCAACTCTCGGGAGTTCCATAGTCCTTTAGTAATATAGTGCATATTATGCTTTATTCCGAAGCAAACTTGAATCAAGCGCCTACAATTGGCACCCATATGAGAAAAAATATGGTCTCATATAAAAAAAAGATTCCAAAGATCCTTGTTCAAACTTTTCTATGGATATTACCTATTCTTACATCCAACTGTTACATGATATGAATAAATCGAGTCCGTAGTAGAAGAAGTGATAACTAAGCTAACTGCAGAATGTAACAAAGACGTTATAGTGTGTGAAGACTTCAACATAAATTTATTAGATAATATTGTACTTAATAAAAGATTATTATCTTTGTTCAAATGTTGTATAGTTAGTAATCTCTTCCTCGAGCTACCCGTATAACTAACTCAAAAGCCATATACATTGATAACATATTTAAAAATGGGATTCCTTCCTATTCAACTATAATATATAAATAACCCTCTGAAAGTAAAATAGTCGTTTCAGTAAACGTTAAACGCATATTTAGAAAAACTATTAAAAATCAAACAGATATACGATGGACTGGGAGTGTGAGAAATATGAAGTTTTATTCTGTCATAAAAAAAAAAAATGTTTAATATATTATAGTAAGTGTTTTATATACATAAAATATAATTTCTCAAAGGGTTAAAGTAAGCGGTATAACGTCGTCTGGGTTTCTTGTTCAGATGGAGGGTCCTGGGATTTTGTACTCGTTCTTATTTTTAATGTACATTAACGAACTACCGTATTTGGTGTATAATTATGAGATCGTATTGTTTGCTTATGATACTTCATAAATATTTAAATTGCATAGACAAAAAATAAACTATGAAGACGTAAACAATGCTCTCTCCAAACTGATACACTCAATGTAAGCCAAGTTGATATGTAACCAGATCTCAGTGGTACTAAACTAAACTTAGTTAATTCAACTGATTTTTTTTTGGAATCACCATTGATTCAAAGTTTCAGCTACTTCCATAGTATAATGTTCTATGGCATGACTAGGGGCAATGTGGCAGATATTAATAGGTACTATTTTCATTCTGCAGAAAAGTGCTATCCGTTATTTATATAAAACGGGACGTATAACATTAAAAAGATCCTGACTTTTGCATCGCAATATATTTATGAAAATTTAGCGTATTTACGTTAAAACAGGCATTTGCTTGTTAGCCGTAGTGATCGACGTGCCAAAAAAACTATTAAGGGAACTTTGAGTAGGAAAACTTATTATAGCATCCATGAATATCTTAATGATAGAAAGGCATGGGATTGAATAAAACTCAACCGGGTTTGATGGCCTAGTGATAGTTACATTATATTGTGAACGTGCCTTTTATGTGGTGATATCGGCATATAAGGTTGGCTGTCTCGCGTTTATTTTGATCATTTTTAGGTAAAAAATAATGTGCATTTTTTGTATATCGACTTTAAATAATAAAAAAAAAAGAATACCGAGAGTTTTTTTACTCCAGCTTTTTTCCCACTCGGGCAACATTAGTGACATTAGGCTAAGTTATCTATTGTTATATTTACACCGAGACACTAGAGATTAGCTTGCCTTATTCAATATTGTACTTAACTTACGATAGCTGGATAAGATTGGGTACATTACCTAAGTTTGTAATGTACCTAATGTTGAATTGTACGATTTCTAAATTCGATGTTGATTTTGTTACAATGACTTAGTTATTTCAAAAGTTTTTTTTCTTCTGTTAAATGTACCTATATAATAAAGTTTATTGAACTATAAGAAATACACATTACACAGAAGGAACAGTGATTCTTCTTCTCTCTTCCCTTTCTCTTCTACTAGGCAATTCTTGTGTCGTGGGATTCAAAAACACAAATGATTACCAGACATAGTGCGGCTTATGAAGACAATAAGAATATAATAAATTAATAAACACAACTATTAATAAATTGAATTACTGTACAATACATTTAAATTGCGTGTGATATGGTCAAAAGACAGCTATAGTGAGTCAGAACAGAACTACATTGATAGCAATGAAATTAACAGTCAAATCAATGATGAATATTTACTTAAAAGTTTCAGACATATTATTTGCTTGAATTTAAACTGAATGGTGTCGGTATTTACGATATATCTTAAAACATGTGTATTTATGTGTATGTGTGTTGTGTGTGTGTGTGTTGTGTGTGTGTGTGTTGTGTGTGTGTGTGTTGTGTGTGTGTGTGTGTTGTGTGTGTGTGTGTGTGTTGTGTGTGTGTGTGTGTGTTGTGTGTGTATGTGTGTGTGTATTGTGTGTGTGTGTGTGTTTTTTTTTCTGTCTCTGGCCTCTTTTTTTTCCTCTGCGGAACCGCCGTCAGGCATTACTTCACGGGGGGAGGCATTAGCTTTTGCTCTTCCTCTTAGGTGTGAAACTAATTATTTCTTTCTTCTATTTAGTTCTTGTTTTGGCTCGCTCTCTTTCTGAGCACCGAAGCTGTAGGAGAACATCCGTCACAAAGGAGCTAGTTGCCTCCCACGCTTTTTTCGATGATACCATCATATAGACTAGTGTATCTGGTCCTATTTTCTGTTTAAGAACATTTTCCAGAGTACGTCTCTCTATGTCAAAACGGGGGCACGTGAAAAACACGTAAACTCAGCATCTTCACTGAATCCAGGACAAGAAGGGCATTCAGGCGAATCTTCATGCTTGAATCGATGAAGGTACGCTCGAAAGCAGCCATGTCCCGAAAGCATCTGCGTCAGATAATAATTGACCTCACCGTGTCTACGATTTAGCCAATCTTTTAATTGTGGTATGAGGCGATGCGTCCATCTTCCTTTCGTTGTCGCATCCCACAGTTCTTGCCATCGTCTAATACTGTTACGTCTCTCCTCTCTTCCAACTTCTTCAGAGGACAACCCCGATGACTTCTTCCGCTGGTAGATGGCTTGTCGTTCTTTAACAAGTACCTCAATAGGTAACATGCCAGCTATTACGCACACAGCATCCTCTGAAACTGTGCGAAAGGCACTGGTAACTCTCAGAGCACTTCGCCGATATATTGGTGCTATTCGTCTACGTGACTCCTGCAGTTCAAGGGTACCAGCCCATACGGAAATTCCGTATGTGAGCAAAGATGTTGTTAATGACATCAGTAGTGCTCTTCTCTTCTGTTTTGGGCCTCCTACGTTAGGCATGAGCCGCGATAGCGTTTTTCCTACCACTGATGCCTTAGTACTTACGTGTTCTGCCTGCGGTTTGAAGTTTAGTCGGGCATCTATCATAACTCCTAAGTACCGAAGGAAGGGCTGTGTTATTATTTCGTGATTTCCAACTTTCAGCACGATGTTTTCTAGTTTTTTCTGCTGGTTATCAGTACGGCTTCGGTTTTATGCTCTGCTAACTTTCAACTCTATTATATGTAACGTCGAAGTTGTAGCTTATTTCTTCGAGATGTTTCGCTACGATTGCTACGGCCACATCGTCTGCATACGCGACGAGTTTGACATCTTTTGGCATTTCTAGTTTTAGTAGACCGTCATACATGATGTTCCATAGGAGAGGACCCAAGACAGAGCCCTGTGGCACACCACCTGTGACTTTGTGCTCCATTGGGCCCGACTTCGTGTCGTACTTCAGGAGCCTACCAGTGAAGTAGCTAGCTACCATTCTCTGTAGGTAAACTGGTACTTGCATTTCGCCAAGAGTTCGCATGATATGATCCCAATTAGCTGAATTGAAGGCGTTCTTGATATCAAAGGTGACTACTAGGCAGTACTTCTTCGAACCTCCTTTCCACCTTGCTCCTGTAATCGCTTTTTTGGCTGTATCAACCACCAAGTTAATCGCATCTAACGTTGAGCGCCCCTTCCGGAAACCGTACTGGTTGCTGGCGAGCAGTGGATCGACTACTGCTTCTATCCTTTGATGAATTATTCGTTCTATTATCTTACCAGCCGTATCTAGCATACACAGTGGGCGATAAGATGTTGGATCGTCCGGTGGTTTCTTACCTTTAGGAAGAAGTACTAACTTCTGTTGCTTCCACTTCAACGGGAATGTACCCTCTTTCAGACATTCATTGTACACATCTAAAAATAGCTCCGGCCGTACTTTAATGGCTGCTTTTAACGCGATGTTTGGTATTCCATCTAAGCCCGGGGCCTTTCTGTTTCCTACTCTCTTGCACGCTTCTATCAACTGTGCCTCTGTCACCGGAGGGATATTATCTCTCTCGTACTGTTTCGGTAGAAGTATGAAATCTGGTTGTTGGGGGAACAGTATTGTAACTATCCTCTCTAGTAAATGAGGGCACGTAGGTGATGGTATTGTTTGACTTTTAAGCCGAGTCGTGACTATCTTGTAGGGCCTACCCCAGGGGTCTTTCTCAACCTCGTCGATTAGCTCTTTCCAGCATTTCCGCTTGCTTTCTTTAATTGCCGCATTCAGTCTCCGGCGTGCCGTCTTATATTCAGCTTTTAACTCTGCAGAATTCGGTTTTTTCCGACTACGCTGTGATGCTCTTCTCGCTTTGAGACATTTCTCACTGAGCGTGTTAATTTCTTCATTCCACCAGTGAACCGACTGTCGATGATTGACGCAACGCTTTCGGGGCATGCTAGCATCACATGCTTGACCAACTCTCAGCACTAAATCTTTTGCTTTCATTTCAGCGTTCTTTCCTTTGATTGGACTTCAATCTAGTGCAACTGTGAACGAGGTTTCATCGAAGGAACTAGCCTTCCAGCCAATCGCTGTTTTGACTCGTGGTGTTCTTCCTAGGCTTTGGCCAGTAGATACCAACCAAAGGATTGCGCAGTGATCACTGGCTGTGTAGGTATCCATTACCTTCCAGGAACAGTTTCTTTTAGCGAGACAGCCACTAACGAAGGTAAGATCTACAGTTGAGGTAGCCTCTCCTCTAATAAATGTAGGATTACAAAATTTTGAATTACATATTTTTTAACACGCTCTGTTATGAGTATTCGATAATATAACTAATGTAATGAAACCATATAAAATTGTCGAAAGTATGTTTATATATTTTTAACCATCACTTGTACTCAACGTCTTGGTATCCGAACAGTCTACAGAAGGGGAGTTTTTCAGATTCAAAATCAAAAATATTAAAGTAAATTTCAGTATAGTGAAATTTTTTCATGAAACATTTCAAGATTTCAAGACGAAATAATTATTTAATGTATTTAATGTTGATATAATCTTGAAATACCGGTTTTAATTTGCATGAACACTTATTTTTCTATTTTTGTTTTTGACCCATATGTGACAATATGAGTGTGTGTATTACAGAACATGAGCCAATGTGTATAAAAGTACAAAATATCAGAGTCGTATACAAAGTCGCAAAACACGTTAGGGATGACGAGGATGTGTGCACTAAGAAGAAAAGTCATCATTGTGATCAATCGGCAGCGGGTTCGCAGGCTGCTCGATAGATGCGGCTTGATCTGTTGAAATGGCCTGAGATAGCTTGAGGAGGTCCTCTTCGTTGTATATTCGTATTACAGGGCTACCGAGTGATGCGTCTCTTTTCCTGACAAATATTGCTCCATTAAGGGTCAAGCTATGTTTATATTTATGGCTTTTAGCGAACATTCTGGCACTCCGAAATAAACGACGGTTTGCAGGAATGAGCCGTTCGTTAACGTACACGGTTCTCCCAGGACCTTGTCCAACTATATTGTTACTATTTAGGTTACGACGTACGTTTGCCTGCTTCAAAAATTCTACTCGTTTGACACGATGAGTAAACGCCACCACCAGGGGACGCTGCAGCTGCTTGTTGCTAATGTCACTGCGTTTAGGGTCAACTCGAGAAGCATATACAATATTCGAATCGTGCAAGGCGACACCAAGATTTACAGCCGTTGTCAACACAAGATGGTAGAGATTTTCATTTTGGAGCTCCTCGACACCTGTAATTTCAACCTCGTTTCTCAAGAGCATCTGGGCTTGATTATTTATTTGTTGTTGTAAATCCAAAACTGTTGTTTTTAACTCAATATTGTCTGTATGTAAAGACTCTACTGATTTAAGTCTCACGTCGAAATCAACGATCTTTTGGCTAATGTTTTACGTCGACTTTTAAGAAAATCCCACATTTCAGATGCACTTTGTCGTAACTGGTTGATTTCCAAAGAAAGTGTTTGAAGCTCGGTAAAGGGGCTTGTAGTTTTTGTACCAACTGATGGAGCAGGTGTGGAGTTGACCGGGATGGTATTTTTTGCGGCACTGATTATGGCGGCGGGAACAGAAGCAGCGGTTGTGCCGGAGCCGGCAGCGGCAGTGGTGGGGGGCGTAGAACCGGCAGAGCTCGCGAAGGTGCCTGTGCGAGGTCGACTTTTCTTCCTTAAAGCAACGCAGTCTGTCATTGAGCGAACCGGAGTGAGGGAATTATCACCACTCTTTCTATATTTTGCGACACAGTCTGGATAAATCCATGAATTAACTTGTTCCATTGTGAAGCGTTCAGCTTTTGCGCAGGCCGCATGGAAGGTTTGAATACACGGCTTGGATGTGCAGGTTATAACCGCTTCATCCCGCCGAGATTCCTGTCGGCAACCGGCGCACATCATTTTTCCGGTACTAAGATACAGAGCGATACATAAACGATACGTAAGCGACAGCGGTCGTCAGAAGTTGAATATCGTGGTACGGGGGCTATTCAAACCGGTTGGCGATAAGCTACTGGGCGATTCGTTTTAAATATGAATCGACAAAACACTTCAGATTAGAATTGTACTTGTATAGTTCAATAACTCAAAAAACTGACACTTTTAATTATTAAATCACTTAACTAGCTACACTATGATGTATTAAAATCTAATTTGAACTGGTTTTATAATTAAAAACATTAAAATAATCGGAGCGGTGTAAATTTGCCTGTTATTTCTTTGGCCGCGCGGGTAGTATGTGTATCATCGTACCTAGTATTTATAACAGTACTACAGCACATTTTGTAACCTGCTATATTACACTATTTTTCACTTCCGCAAGTTTGCTGGAAGAAATCTCTTTTAGAGATAAGTCCGTCTGTTAAGGGGCCCGGTAGCGTTGCAGTGATTTAAACCAGTAATGAAGTGACGCCCTCTAGTAATGAATAAAAAAACTATACAAAACTAATTATTTTAAAATGCTCATGAACACCGTCTTTGCTCAGAAAAATTGTAATTTTTATTACTGTATTTATTTTTAAGTGAAATAAAGAATATTTATAATTTCATTTCAATTAAATATCTTCTTGGTTGTTTAAGTTTTAACTCCTTAGAGGTCAGACGGAATTACGACCAACTAAAAATGATTGTCCAAATCATACGAATCGGCATCAACATAAACGGTGAGCACATCACTCACCTTCGATTTGTCGACAATATCGTGCTTATGGCAGAATCCCTAGAAGACCTCAGCATTATGCTCAGTAATCTCGATGAAGTTTCCCGCCGGGTGGGCCTTAAAATGAATATGGACAAAACGAAGATAATATCGAATATCCATGTTGCGCCCACCCCGATATCGGTTGGAGATTCTACTCTTGAAGTTGTTGACGAATACATCTACCTAGAACGAAATGTTCAACTTGGTAGGTCCAACTTCGAGAGAGAGATCAATCGTCGAATCCAGTTAGGATGGGCACCGATCGGGAAGTTAAAAAACGTCTTTTCAGTGCATGAAGTCGAAAGTCTTCGATCAATGTGTGTTACCAGTGATGACATACGGATCTGAGACGTGGTCTCTGAATATGCTATATATTATATATACTGGCTTTTTAAATAAGCTCCAAGTCGCACAGCGTGCAATGGAGAGGGCTATGCTTGGTATTTCTCTGCATTTCGCAGACGAACGAAGGTTACCGACATAGCCCAGAGAAATTTGCAAGCTGAAGTGGCAGTGGGCAGGGCACATGGGCGCCGGCAGGGACGTGCTAGGGGGTGCACTTACACCCCTTGGGAATCTCGGGATCAACAGGAATTATTGAAATAAAAAGCCGTCTGTTGGAAATCATTTTTTTATTCACAATAATTAGTAGGCAGTAATTACACAATTCTCATTTAAAAAGCAACTGCAGCCGGCGGGGTTTTTGACCGAACTTATTAATGACGTTTTCTATAAAACGATCTTTATTCTATAATTTCGATCGTCGTGAACAAATAGGTGTGAGTCGTGACGACTGGGTACTCATTAAATAAATTCATAATGAATAGTCAGAAATTTGTAAATGTCTCGAACTTATTAACAATCATATACGGCAAAGAGAAAGATTGTAGAAAACAAAAAAAAAAAAAAAAAAAAATTACTGCTATATCATTCCATCGTCTTTTCAAGACTTTCTTTTATGTTTTGTAAATTATTTGTAAATATAAAAAAAAGGTAGCAGACATCTACAATTCTGATTTTAGATGTTATATAAAACACAAATATGACATTATTTTATTTCCTTTTGCTTTATTTTTTAATAATTAATATTTAAAAAAATGCCAGTTAATATCATAATTTTTTATACTATTTATTAATATACGCAAATAATATTAGTGAGTGTGTATTTGTACTCCTTTGCAGCTGTCCTCAGGTAGTAAAATACTTCTGCCTTCGAAAAGACAGAATCGATTTTTTCTGTCTTTTTCATTTTTATGATTCTCCTAACTAATAGTTAGTATAATAAGACTTAAAGGCTGAAATTATGTCATAATTTTTGTCCTTTTTTAATTTTTTTCAACAATACATATTATTAATGGAACATCATCATAGTGGCAGAAGTATTTTTTTTTTCTTTATCTCTTATAATACAAATTCAATAATTATTCTAATCTGCCTACCGATGAAGTAATTTTTTTTAATATATAATAATATTAGTAATTAGAAGAAAAAAAAGTCTAAGACATAGCAGTTAAAACTTCTGCCACCAGCGTTAATATTTTTTTTAAATTAAATAAAATTTATTAAGACTATCGACAGAAGCGATAATATCGCTTAAGACACTTATTTTTATAAACATTTTTTGTAAGCTCCTGTTCGATATTGCAGCAACTAATGAATGGCAGAACTTGTTTAAAATGATTATTTTACTTAGTACTCTAATATTACTGCCACCAGCTCCTTGGCTATAATTAGAATTGAATAAAAAAATAAAAAATAAAAATACTTTAAACAAAATAAATCGAGTTTCTTCATTCTGAATTCATCGATAAAATTATTTGACATATATTGATGAACAAGCAACATCATATATCCTCTAGATATTAGTTAAGATTATGTGTAGGCAAAAAACGTTTTTGTCGTGAAAATACCTACGTAAGTACAAATTTCGGTATATCGGTAATATTTTAGGGTGAAGGTCGAGCTCCATTAGCTAAACAAGCTATACAACCTTACATTGTCTATGTTGAGATTACCTCGTTTTCAGTAACAAAATATACTTTAACTTGTATCATGGTTTGTTGAATAAAATATTACTTTTCACCTTCGTCATGACTCATCTGACATGTTGCTAAATTAATTTATTATACTATTGCTTGATTAGTTTTTAGCAAAATATCTTACCCGATTTCTGGGAGTACAAAATATGGATAAAATAAAATAAAACATATTTTTTGGATTTGGCTTTGTCGCCATAATGGTGCGTCAGCTTCTGCCTGAGATCATTGGCCGCCTCGACTGTGGTCGTAACTACGACCTCGTTTTCCTCGTCGAAGTTTCTGACTATGTAAGTCGTCTTGCCGCATCCAGGAACCCCGTTTATCCATTTCAGTGCTGGTAACTGCCAGGCTCCGAAAACGTTGCCGACTTCCGGATCGCCCGTAATGGTTTTTGCCATCTCGAGTATCCGGTCGCCTAGCATTACTCTCGTGCACCTGGCCACTACCACCACTGGATCCCCTTTAGGTGTATGGAAGGCTTGAGGTTCTTCGTTCTGGCCCTCGGCGTCGACCGCGCCCACGAAGCTGACTGTGGTATTATAAGCAGCCATATACCTTCCCGACATGTTGCCCCTGAGTATTTCGCGGGTGTCGTTATTGTAAATGGCTGCCTCGGCTTCTTCAAGTTCCACTCCCAGTAAGTTTTCGTGGCCGTACTGGAAGCTCTGCATGATTTTCTTGCAGGTGGCTAGGCATACATCGCAGTTCGCCTTTGTGATGGCCAGGAACTCGATATACGCATTTTCCGCATGTTGTTGTGGCGTGGACGCTGGTCGTAGCTTTGGTGGTATAACTTGCCCCATGTCGGCATTTGTTCGAGTGGCCGGTGGCGTTTGTGGGTACCTCGGATTTTCGTCTTTGGTGAACCTTTTAAGTGCCTTCGATTGCCGATTTCTTGATACCAACGACCTTGGGGCAAGGTGGGGCAGTCGTTTTCCTCGTTTAGGGGAGGTTGTTGCTTGGATAATTTTCGCTATCGCCATCAGACGGGACTTTGATTTAGATGTTGTGTCGTACGGAGTGGGCGACACTGATTCTGCTTTTTGGGCTTCGGTCTTTTTCTGTAGGCGCTCCGAACCACTGAGTACGGTTTCTCCAAGAGCCAGCCATGCAGGGGGTAAAGATGTTCTGGACTGGGGTTTTAAGTATCCCAGATTCTCCCCCCGTCTTCGTAAATGATGACCTCGTGAGTTTTCGAGGCCATTAGGCAGCCGTATCTATCAAACGCGTTGCCTCTTTCATAGCCGACTCTCATAGAGTCCACACTTATTCTTCCGGGGGTCGCCCCGGGAATTTCACCCCGCCGCTGCAGCCACGAGCTTGCCTGCGCAAAAGCAAACTCTTCTCCCCTCTCGAACAGAGCGATCACCTTGTTTTGCAACCGCACCGTCCGGTAGATCGAGTCATTGTCCGATTTCTGCGCAAGCGCGTCGATCTTAATGCGCTTGAAGCTCGTTTTCTGTGTGCTGCCCTTTATCAGCATAGCGAACCCCGGCGAGACTACCAGCCAATCCCGCCCTTCGGAGCGACAGAAACTTATTCCGATCCTCTCCGCTTCATTGTCCATGAAGAGGGCCACGCATCTGATTCTAATGCCCACTTCCCCGCTCCCATTTCTCTCTCTAAGCAAAGATTCTACTGTAACGCTGGGGCCAGGTTGCGAGGGTGCGTTCTGATCAGTCCTCTTCTGGATCAATTTTCGCAGAGCGGATGGAATGGCCTGGATAATCTGGCTCAGCGGTGCTCGTGTTGGGGACCGCTGAGAGGGAGCTGCCACGACTGGTTGTACAGCTTGTTGGCTATGAGTTTGGATGTTTCCTGTATCTACCGTATTTGATGGTGTGTTTGATGGTGTGTTTGATGAAGTGTTTGTGGTGGTGTTGTGAGACTGTGGTATTGACCGTGAATTTTGTGGTAGAGCGGTCGAGCCATTTCTTTTCGCGGCTGTCACCACGGCATGTCTCGCGAATGCGAGAAAAGACGTTCTTTCGGCCTCGTTCTCCAGGATGGTACGGAGTGAAGGTTGGTCTAGTTTTCTCTGGAGCTTAATCTCCAGATCCAAACTTTCTTTGCCGAACCTCGGACATTCTAGCAGAATGTGGATAACTGTCTCCTCGCAATTCGGATCGCAGATACACGAAGGACTGTCCTTCAAGTGAAACCGGTGTAGATACGCCGCAAATCCTCCGGGGCCGGTCAGAATCTGTGTGTCGACAAATGTTAGTTTCGCTTTTCTTACCAGCTTACAAGCTGTCTTTGCATCTGGCAAGAAGATTTTCGCGACCGAACCAGTTTCCGAAGAATTGTATCTGTCCTGCCACAATCGGACTGTCTCTTCCCGTATCTGCCTCCTGACATACGAAATTGGAACTTTTATCGTAGTCAGGGGCCGATTTTTTCGTAAGAGCCGCCTTTTTAGCCAAATGGTCCGCTCTTTCATTGCCTGATATTCCTACGTGGTCCTTCAACCAAAAGAACCGCACCGATCTGTTCTCTTCCTGGATCTGTCTGATGCATCTCTTCATCTCTATGGCCAGAGGGTGGGTCGCCAATGGGCTCTTGAGTAAGTCGAGCGAGGATCTTGAATCGCTCAGGACATTGACTGACTTCTCTTTCGACTTTTTCACCATGTCCACAGTTCTGAAGAGCGCATACATCTCAGACTGAAAGACCGTGTTGTGCGGCTCGAGCCGGAATGTGGAGTACCTTACTTCCCTCCCTTGGTTCCACCACGTTAGAGCCGCACCGACTTTGCCCTCTATTTTGCTTCCGTCGGTGTAAATTAATGGGCCGATGATGTGGTGGTGGGTTGTGGATACTGCCGGATACTAACTTGGTGCCGAATATTGGCTTTATTTATATTTATGTAAGTAAATAAAATCCACATTTTTGCTCGTGCAGAGCAGATAAGTATAGGTCGTCTAATATCCAATAAAAATTAAATTACCTAAAATGTCTTTAAAATACTTAATAAATGTTTGAGCAATTATTTTGTAATTATTATAGTTTTATTGTTATTTATTAAATAAATAAATAAGAAATAAATAAATAAATATGTTTTAACACACACACGGTCGTCTGCTCCTAAGGTAGGCAACTTAATGCCTGTGTGGTAACAGCCGACTGATATACATTTAAAAAATAAATAAATATACATATAAATAATACATATATAAATAACATATACACACCCAGAATCGGGGCGGGAATCGAACCCTGCAAACTGCGTCAACGGGTCAGTCAAAACAGTATTAACAATTTTAAACAATAAATTTTAATAATTAATAATATATTTCATTTGTTTTACCTTTAACTTTTTTTGTGGTATGTATTATGAAAGGCTTAGTTATAAATAACTACCAATTATCATACTGATTTGTTGTAATGAATCAATCCACCATGCATATTATCGTAGAACAATCAAACGTAAATACCACATACCGAATGTGATGAACTGTTTGATTTTCATTTGTTGTTGTAATTAGTAGCCTACTCATGATATGAAGGTAAATTACGAGTAGTTTACGTTTCGTTTAATATGTAAGTAGAAGTTTTAGTTTGTTCAAGTTGACTTGGTAACGTAAAAGTCTTTATATTCACATGTAATATTGATCAAGCCTTTGTGGAGTTTCACCTCAATTATTAAACGAGTTTAATGTAACAGTTTCAACACATACCTGCATAGTACAAGTTTGTATCTGTTGTAAGCAAGATTTTACAGCGTACTATTGTTGTTGGTGTTCGTACTACTGTAAATAGTACTTAAGTGCACTATTGTTGTATGGCATTCTGTATCGTCTGGCGGACCAAATTCACCTATTCTTTTCAAATACCTTGACATATTATTCTATTTGTGAATATATTTTCATTTTATGTATTTATCTCGTATATACATACATTTTATAAGAGTGATTTTGAAAATATTTCATTCATTCATTTCATTCATTTTCATCATATATATATTTACAATAAGTATAATTTATATCTTTAAAAATACTTAATTTGCACCTAATTATTTTGCTTATAATATTTTTTACTGAGAAATGTTTTTAAGTCATAAATCTGTCCTATGAATATATTGTTTTAAAAAAAGTGCCTGAATGAAGTTGGAATAAAGGAAAAATATTTACACTATTTTTGTGAAATAAAATATGGATTTAAACACGTAAATTTTCGCATTTAAAGTAATAATATTCATATTCGTTAGCAATATATAAACACGTAAGATATGATTTCAGGGATATAATATGTATAACAGTTTATTTGATGGTTATTACAGATCTATTTCAGATCTTACAATTTTTGTTTTAAAATAAGTTGGCTTTGTTCGAAACCTAAGAGCACTCTGGCGGATATAGACGCTAGGACATTAACTTGATCCTTGTCTTTCGCTAGAGTGGCCAAGATGCATTTTTTCACTTTTCCTGCTAGTGAGTTTTTGTTCACTGTCTGTTACTATTAAAACGCAAAGGGTCGGCGCCAGAGCGACGAGTAATGGTACTACGTATCCTTATTCTTAAAACAAATTTAAATACCATTAATGATCTTTTTTTTAGTGTTACTACACTCAATCTTATTAAAACACCAAATATGTCCTTCCTTCTTGATGATATTTATCAGATGTTATCAGATGGCAGCGTTGGGATCAGCCATTAAATTGTTACTTTAGTCTTTAATGAAAGTGTGACTTTCTTTTGCTTTTTTTTTGATTTGGCACGTTTTTAAGTACTCTCTTACTTCTAAAACTTTTCCAAACGTTTAGCGATTTGTTCATGCCATACCTACAATATCCTAGACCTATTCTCCTTTCCTTTTCTTTTCTTCTTATCTTATACCCTCGAATGCATTATTAAACTTCAACTTAACCTATTTTTCAAACGTTATACACAGTATCTTGAACCCATTCCAGTCCGGCCTTTCGATCTGACAACAGCACTGTGACGGCACTCGTATATATGATTTCACATAAGCAAATTACTATTTTAGCTTTGTTTGGTTTTGGTTTTGAGTTTTATAGAAAGATTGACTTTAAGATTATATTAGCGGTTTAAGAGACATTTGTTTTGGTAATCATTTTTATGTTGTACTGATTCCGACGGTAATGCAAGAAATAATTCCAGTTTTCCAGAAGGTGTCCTTACTCTGCTTTTGTTTGTCATCGACGATTATATCAATACCATTTCTGAGCATCTTATCCTTTCATTCCATCTTTTAGCAGACGAAACTTTTTTGCTACGACGAATATTCGGAACCGTCAAAGATGACAATGGGACATATCGACATTTTATGAACCATGAAATAGACGCGTGCATAAAAGGTGAGAATATTGTCAGATTTTGAAAGTCCTAAAGACCGAGGTGGGCAGGCCACTTGGAAAGAATGCCGGAAACCAGGGCGGCCAAAATAATACCTGAGTGGACACCACAGCAGAAGAGACCGAGAGGAAGACCCAATAAAAGATGGAAAGACTGCATAGAGGAGGATCTGAGGACGATGGACAAGTTGACGAACTGGAGGAGGGTCGCCAGAGATCGTGACAAGTGGAAGAGAATTATGGAAGAGACCAAGACCCACAATGGATTGTAGCGCTACTGGAAGTAAATAAGTGGATAGGGTAACATTATAACTAAATTGAGTCAGTTATTTAGTGTCTGTCAAAACTAGCATGTGGTTGCTTTTTATTGCACGAATACAGAGAAACTGTCGAAATTAAATACAGTACAGTACCTTCCACGAGCTATTTTTAACAATCTCGTTTTGTCCTACACTACAATAATTAAAAATTTCGGGATTATCGTGGACAGCTCTTTTACTTTGCTGAGATCACTCATCTCTTCTGTCTTTGTTTTCTACTCTATTTTATAGAACGTTTTCTTTCCTTAGTAATTCCTCTCTTTACTTAAATTTTCGCTTCCAAATCGATAATATATTAATTATACTTATTAGTAATTAGTAATACAAAATCCAATATGAATTCGTTCACAGACAACAACATAACGGCCTAATCGCTAACATAGCGATTTCTTCCAGGCAACTTTTAGGTAGAGAAAGTGTGGAACTACTATACTTGCTATAACTTTTCTATTTGAACTGTTACGCTTACCCTATTATTCGTTCTGTGTATATAACGTTATATTAAAAAAAATTCTCATTGTTTCTATGATACATAAGTTATCTATAATAGTAATAAAACGTTTCTTTGATAACTTGTACATTCAGGGAACAAAATAAATAGTCTGCAAACAACAAGAATAATGTACATAATCATTCACTGACGCCATATTTTGAGGCACTCTAGAAAATTCTGACAACCTACTGTTGCCTCATATTTTTGTGTTGCGACTTGGTAATTCTATGAAGAGATATTTCCTTGATTTATTACTACCATATTTAGTTACAAAAATCAGCGTCTTAGTTGTCATTATTCATAGACGTTTTATATTAAAAACATTTAAAAATAAATACATATAAAAAATGGAAAACAATTGACAATGACGACGCGTTGGCGCACAGCAACTGGCTGATACGCTAGCGGTCGCGGGTTCGATCCCCGCACATGACAAATATTTGTATAGGCCATACAGATGTTTGTCGTGGTCTGGGCGTTTATGCTTGTGTATTGTGTGTGTTTCCGGACCCCCGACACAGGATTCACATCCTACTGGGGGCCGTTAAGTGTGAGACGTTTATTATTATTATTATAAATTACAGAATACGAAGAATTTTGATGTTACAAACTCTTAAACACAGTTTTTTAGGTTGACTGGCCCGTGGCGCAGGTGGCAGTGGCCCTGTTTTCTGCTCCAGGGTTCTGAGTTCGATTCCCACCCCGAGTCTGGGTGTAGTATGTATTTATTTATATAATATGTATTATTTATATGTAGGGGAACCTGGGGATGGTTGATCCCCTTTTTGATTTTGGACTATATATTTTTTATTTTTTACAATATTAGAAAACTTTTTTGGTCAAAAGATTCAGAATTTATCTATTCAATGATAGTTTGAATAGAAATAAGATCGTGCTACAATTTAACTCATTATTTAATTAAATACCATACTGTAGACTTTTACCATGTGTCTCATTTGTAAGGGAGACTTGTTTACCCCTAATTGGGAGCCTTGATCCCAGGGGGATCGAATCTCCCAGGGACGTGGGACACTTGGTAAGCCAATTTTTACCGTGTCTCCCCAAACTTGATTCTCATCGAATAAATAACTTAATTTGCAGTCAACAGTGTGTCTAGAAATAGGAAAACGTACAGCAAATAGATATTTACCGTATCTTCCATAAATAGAAGTTTGATTCCCACCGATCAGATGACTTTATTTGCACGAATCAAATCTCCCATAGTTGGGGACACATGGTAAACAGATTTTCAGCGCGAATAACATACTCAGAGGGTTGATTCCACATTGATTATTTGACTTGAATCACAGAAATAGAATCATAATAATAATATAAATAATCTGTCATAATTTTAAATATCTAACTGTATTATTTTCCAAATAATAACACACAACTGGTGATCAGTTTCTTTACTATAAAAAAGTTTAAACATAATTTTCTTCTAACAATTAGAATTCGACTAACAAGCCGACTCTTTATAATCTCCAAAAACATTAAGTCTGATATAATCTTCCAAATTATTTAACAACAGACAGAACAGACCGTAACGAACTCTCCTCTTTCAGTAGATGTAACTTTAGATACATGTTTGAGGCTACGACAAGCAACAGTTTTCTTTGGTTTATGGACTGTTGTTAAACCCGTTTCATCAATTTTGTATATTTGCTGCGGCTCAAAGTAGTACCTATCCATGAGGCTTTTTAAGTTATCGAAGAATTTTTAATTTTTCTTTGGCTACTGGTGCTCTTTTTTTTAACATTCTCTTGATTTATATTTTTGCGGCATGATTTCCTAAGGAGAGAGCAAAAATTTGAAAAAGTTTAACCCAACTAAGGAAAACTATTTCTATTTTTATATTTTTGTTTTTAAAATTTTATATTCTTTCATATAACATATCACTCGATGTGAAGGCAATTTTTTTTGACATTTTTGGTGAAATGTATCCTTTGTCACTTGATATATAATAACGAATCGATCGACACCTTGTTCGTCTAAATTGGTTCAATAGTTTTCCCGCTACAGTACACACATCGAGTACAAACATGCATAGTGGATATATACATAGACTGCTAAAATCATAACATTTCCTTTTGGCTTTATCGTAGTTGGATGAAATATAATATATCATCGATAGCTTTATGAATCGTAGGTAAGACTTGATCCCTCATTGGGACACAAGATCTCGGGATCATCTCACCCTCAAATAAAAGGACTAAGTCTCCCCATACATAGTAAGGTTATAAAACATGCCATACTCAAAAGTAGTGGTCACGTATTTTAATGTAATCAAGGCCAATCTACACTTAAATAAATGACTAACACAATAAACACACCTACTAATAGTATTTCCTTCTCTTTTTATCAAATAAATCCAGTTGAAACTTACCCAAAATTAAGTATGGCACGACACAAATATTCCACCGTCCGTCATTTGCAAACTAGTGATATTAGTCACAACGCGCCAAGATAGAAAGTGAAGTTAGGCATAAATGAATGAGTTCTGCCTTTGTAAAAAAATGTATTACGTTTTTTAGAACTAGAAATCAAGTTTACCAAGTGTCCCCTAGGGATCAACCATCCCCAGGTTCCCCTATATTTATTAAAAAAATATGTATATCAGTCAACTGTTACCTAAAACACAGGCATTAAGTTGCCTACTTTAGGAACAGACGACCTTGTGTGTGTGTTAAACATATCTATTTATTTATTTATTATAGGTACATTAATTTTAATTAAGGTGGTTTCTAAAATATGTATATACATAGTTTATTTTTGTTACAGATTTTATTAAATTATATTTCAGTATTTAAAAAATATCTAAAAATATAAATTCATTATTTAGGATTAGTCTATCACGTTCGATCCACGAATTAAGCTTGTTGTTATCATCGCTTATGTATTGATTAATTGCATGACTTTGTTAATCGTGTGACGTCAAACATTAATTTATATTTGTCTAAAATATTTATTGCAAAATAATGAACAATTGTACGAATTATAAAATTGTAACCTGCCGTTGTCAGTTCTTAATAAAATCAATAGATAAAAAAATTATAATTTTTAGAATTTTTGCCCTTGTGCGTAAAAAATGCCGCGCAAAAATGGACGTGTTTTTCACAATTGTTAATTTATAGGTCTATAAAATCCGGTGTAGGTTTCATTTTAATACACCGTTTAGAAGTGGAGTTATCTATAGAAGGTATATAGGAGATATTTCAGAAAAAATATATAAAGGATTTTCATAGGGTCAATAGAAGCTCAAAATATTATGTTTAGAATTTTTGTTTGTCTATCTGTCTTTATGTTTTTCCACGCATCATGCAAAAATTACTAAAGTAACTTTGATGACTTAAAAACTGGTGCATGTTTCATGTTAATACGCCTGTTAGTTACTACTTAGAACATGAGATATTTGCCTCAGCGACGATGACGGGTCGACAGTATACAATCCCGAAGAGTAGCTGTTGCTAGGAAAAGAAAAAAGCGGATTTGATTATGATTCATCGTCACTAATGAAATATGTTGATTATTCTTAACTTAGCTTAATGATTTCAATGAACGAAACATCCATGCAGTGTCAAGCTTTAAAATGGCATGGAGAACCCAAGGCAATATGTTGTTCATTGGGAAAAGTGCAGCTGGAAGGAATGCAAGACCCTTTAGAACCATTGAGACAGTTATTAAATGGAGAACATCCGGTATCGAAATAGTTTTAAATAAAATCTTTTGAAGCTAACCAAATTTCAGAAGTAGCGTTTATGTCCGCCTTTAAGATTCAGGGCTAAGTTTACCATTTAATTACTTCTTTGTTGCCGATTGATGTTGCAAAATTTTCTATCAGTAGGTACTTACACATTATGTATATGTAAAAGTATTTAAAAGTATAAAAATCTAATTTTACTTATATTTTCAAAGAATATATAAAAACAAAATTGATATTAATCAATACGATATAAATGTAAAACCATACTTTTGTCGTAACGTCGAAGACAATATTATTATTAAGTGTTTATGAACAGTCAAATTCGGTTCGCATTTTTATTCTCTTATTGGTGGAATTTATAGGGTAAATAACTTTCAAATCAAGCAATTTTTATGTAAGTTAATACATGTTTTCAATGTCTGTAAGTCTATGATTATGCTAGGTAATGGAAATAATTACTTCGTCAATAATTATTATCTTTATTAAAAAAATATCTAATAATCATTAAAATTACGTGCTACAGCTGTTTAAAATGTATAAAGTAGTGCCGCCGCTTTGGACTTTCGTGTCCATTTGATAAAATTTATAAAGTTGAAAGGAAACTCGACTGAAAAATGTTCACGTTTATACAAGCAATTTACTATGTACAAAGAGCATTGTGAAATAAGAAAAAATAAAAATGTTGTTGAAATTTAATACAGGTTGCATAAGCATAACTGACTTTCAATAAAGAGGACAAACAGTAATAAAAAGAGTGAATAATTAATATTTGTCAATAAGGGTCACTTTTTGTCATTCATTTAATGATTAATTAAACTAAACTGTAAGCTTAGATGTCTTATAATAAAATCCCAAGCAGTTGTAGATTAATCTACTAATCATACTCCAGAACTGGAAACAAAGCCTTTTTTTATTCCGTTGTAGAACATACTTTTTTTTCTAAAGTGATATCCAGTTTTATTTTATAGAAAATTACTTTACATGGTAAGATAGATAATGTTTATGTAGAATGCATTATATTCATATTTCAGGAATACGTTTATTTATTTGTTAAAATAAGACAGTTAAAAGAATTTAATTAAATAGCATAAAAAGGTAAGGTACCTAATTTTAATTAAAGTTACATAACTACGCGAATTTAATTTTACTGTTTACCTAGAGAAGCGATAATATATTGTTTATGACACGTTTATAGGTATTGTCGTAAACATTAAAATATTATAATCGTGTTATGACATAAATTTTATGAGGAAGGGCGAAATTTAATAACATTACAGATACGACATGGGCGGCACATTGAAATTTTCAGGTTGACGGAACGTGAAGTGCATATAGGGCTGTGATCCACATGGAATGTCGAATCGAGGGACAAGCATTCTAAATTCCGAAAATTTGGATTAAACTAGAACTTTTTTTCTGAGGAAGTGTGTGTATGAGGTTGTGCCTAAGAATATTTTATACGAAAAAATATTCAATTACGTATTTTTTTAACTTAGTTCCTCTGACACAAAAACTTTTTACCAGAACCAGACAGTATAAACTGTTCTATGCGAATTTCAAACTACGACAATTTCCAGGAAATCTGGAAGGACGGCAGTCCCATGTTGGTTCGAATTATTATATTTATTAATATGGTTAGTAATTATTTTATTACTTTTAGGGCCAGTTTCACCACTTGCTATTAAGTTCCGGCTAACCTAACTGGAACTTTTTTGACAGGTAATTGTATGGGTTATCTGTCAAAATAAGTGCCAGTTAGGTTATCCGGTCTTAATTTTTTTTAGCTACGTATGATATCATTATCATCATTCATACATCAAATCTTAGCTTATTATTAATTATAAGTACGTAATATTTCAAACATACCAAGTGACAGTTATGAAAATAAAACACAATACTGTTTATAATTCATTTATTGTTCGCAGTGTACTTTATCAAATTAGTTTTATTAAAATAGTGAATTTTGGGTGCAAAATTAATTATATTACAAAGAAATTAGTGCTCTCAAAATTACTTGAATAAACTTTTATTTTAAATATTTTATAAAATATTATCAATAAATTCTACGATAATGTAAATGTATCTACGTCTTATATAATATATGTCGTTTCATTATTTTTAAGTAATGCGAAAAAAGTAATTGATTTTATAAAAAGCTTTTCACATTTTCACAACGAAAAAATTTTAGTATTTTCTTTTATTTTTTCGCATTTTTGTCGAAATAAGGAAAGCACGTCTTTAAATGAGACGAAGTTATTAGTTAAGATACAAAACAATAGACATATATGTATCATAGAGATGAAGATAAAATATCATCATCACATCATGATATAAAAAATGTAGATAATATATAATTTTATATAAAAATATATTTATATAGTATATTTATCGAGATTTCAAATTCTGCGAATAATAAAATTATATAAAAGCACTTACTACTACTATTCGAAAGAGAAAGCAATTTTAAAAGTAAATAATATTCAGCTACTTAGACTTTATTTTAAGCCAACCAATAAGGGCTACTATCGTATAATTTTTTTCTCATGCGTTTGCATTTTCGTCAACCCTCGAAGGACATTACGTCCGAAAAACAATAAAAAAATAATAGCATTCAAAGGAAATAATATACATACATTATATCTTAATTTTATTCATAAAATATTAGATCCTTTATTGACTCAATTTAAGACGTAGATACTTTTAAAGATATTTAATTATTTTCTAGTATATGATTTTAAAATTATTATTATTATTGACAAAATAAACTACTAAAATTTACTTTAAAAGTTATCCATTTATATACATATATAACATTTTGTCGATACGGTATTTCTTATGTTTTAAAATAACGTAGTTAACATTTCGCTACAATAAATTAAATAACAATATTTTAAGTAACACGAATACAAATAAATAAACTGTAGATAACAACCGCCAACAAATCACACACTGAGAATGACTATATCACTTTTATATAATTATATACGAACTTTTTTTTCTTCGTCTTATTTGTACTTTAATTTTAAAGAAATTAAAAATATAAAATTCAAAATAGCTACTATAGCGAGTTTTATTTGTGAAATATATGCAGGGCCGGCTTAAGGCGAAAATTGCAAGTGTGCAAGACTCACATCTTATGCCCCTATGAAAATATTATCGAGTTTTATTATCCATAATTATCCTGTGTCGGAAGTGTACACAAAAACAAAAGTCGTCAATAGATAGTTATCAATAATTATCGGATGAAAAGTTATCGATAATTGGCGACAGCTATCGATAATTATCGGTACAGTTATCGGACGACGAAAAAAAAATAAAAGAAAAAAGGTCATCCGGCCTTCAGTACCCGACGTTTACGCTCTGCCCATATTCGAATTCCTAAAAAAAGGTCATCCGCCATTCAATATCGACATTACCCTCACTACCCTATCCGACTACCTAAAAAAAAAGGTCATCCGCCGTTCAGTATCGACATTACCCTCACTACCCTATCCGAATACCTAACAAAAAAAAGGTCATCGCTTCTCCCTGTTCTAATTATTACTCAATAACAATCGACTGACACATAACCATAATTATTCAATCACAATTATCGAATCCAAAAACAATTATCGATAATTATCGGATCAAACAAAATTATAGATAATTATCGGATGAAAACTTATCGATAATTATCGAATGAAAAATTATCGATAATTATCGAATAACACTTATCGATAACTATCGATAATTATCGAATGAAAAATTATCGAGTAGTTACGAATTATCGATAATTATCGCACACCCCTAGTCGTCAGCCTATACGTATTCCGTATTCCGATCCGAGATCCACCATCGATGTTTACCTTTGTAGCCTATCCGAATTCTTAAAAAATATGCCTTCCCAAAAAGCTCGAGTGAGCGGCTGCATACTCCGCACACCCTTAGGCCGGCCATGTATATTTGTAAATGTAACAAATAATTAATTATAACAATTAATTTTTATAAAAACATTAAAATAAATTAAAACGGTAAAACAAATTGGTTTAATAGAATGGAATGCTGAGTGGCCTTTTAAATGATAAAGTTATAATCGAGTCAAAACTAATTATTATAGAGAAGTTGCATTTTTGTTTTGCCACAATTTAAAGAATAATACATTTAAAGTATTATAAAATATTTTAATAAAAAAAAAAATATTAAATGAAATGTTTTTGAATAAAAAATAAAAAAAAAAGATTTGTGGTTGGTCGTGACGTCAGTATATCCGTTGAGGCTGTGAGCCAATCGCAATCATACTATACTTTAATATTTTCTATAATTATTCGGACGTGTCATAACAAAACAGTCAAACATAGCAAGATTTTTTTATATCGCCTGGATTGAAAGTTCGATTTTCAATTGTAATTTTAAGGATGAAAGTACTACATTGCTTCTCGGCCAAATTATGAATTAATTTAGAGCGCATGTGTCAACTTTCGTCCCCATGAAATACCAAGGAATTGGTATTTTGTCTCTCTTACGAGTTGCCTTAAATCCATGGTAGTAGTTACAATTTTATTATTATGATTTAACTTAATGAATTTATTTCATATGTTTATACTGGTGTTATAACAACTATAGTCTGTTCGCGTTAAGAAAATAGTGACTCATCAAAGTAAAGGCGTATTCATACTGGGGTAAAAATTAAACCATTAATATTAAAGCAAAGTTTTTATGACAGTATTTTAAAATATTAAAATTAAGTAGTTATTACATTAAAAAAATGATTAGAATCGTCAGAACCGTATTTTTAGAAACACCGCATGCACTAGCCTTTTTCACTACTTACTACGAGAGTATATCTCCATAGTCACGTTTTGGTCACCACACTGTTTAAAGTATTTAAAAACATTGTAAATCACTCGTCTTTCTCCGCTATGTAATATTGATCCACTATTATTTTTAAGAATAGGTGAGGTATTCATTTTTAAAATTGGCAAAGAACACGTGCGTACTGTCTGAAGGGTTTCAACTGTTCAAAGTGAACACGACTTTATAATTTACTGTGATCTTATTGGTCAAGAGGCGTGGCTAAGCTGAGTGACAACGATGAGTCACTATTTTCTTAACGCGAACAGACTATAAATAGGTAAACATTATATTGCGTAGTTACGTGTTGCTACGATACGCGACATCATCGGGAATATCAAATGTATGAGTATAATTATTTCAAAACCTAATAATGACTATTTTATCTATTTTAATTACAACCGAGCTTTCAATCCTAGCGTTATAAAAAATTGTGTACGTTACACGGGAGGGAATTGAGACATTGGAACCCTCGGAAATCCGAGTTGCAATGTCTAATTTCGCTCCCTAGTTAAGTAATGTAATATACTATTTTTTTACGTCAATCGTCATTTCAAAACATAACCTCTAATATGCAATGACAATTTTTTTGACTTTGACAACGGTTATCATTTCACCATGCGGTAGCGTTACTAAAGTGATATAATGATGTCACTGGCGTTTGAATTTACATTTTAGAAAAACTAATTTTAATTATACAATTACATGAAAAATCAATTGTAATTTTTTTTTAAGTTCTTTTAGTAAACTTAAAAAAATTACATTAAAAATCATGCAACTTCTCTATTATAAAAACATATATATTAAGTGTTGGTAAATTAACATAGATACATACGTGTTATTAAAAATGACATTACAAAATACACAATCGTCACACCTCGATAATCGTTTAATTAACAAAAACCATATTATGTATTCTTGAGTATTTTTTTATACAACATTGCAAAATTTATTTCTGAAATAACTTTTATAAAAATATTAGATGCAATTATTATATAAAACGAGGTAAATGAAGTTGAAATAATCTACTACCTTCTGAAATTAGGCAACTGAGCTATTTCTAAAGAGGAAAAATTAAAAAAAGAAGAAATACAGTTCACCATTATCAGACAAATTCTCAGTGATATTAAACCAGTTTTTTATAGCTACGATAACTTCTTTTTTTAATAAATAATGTAAACTCTCAGTGTTATAAAAAAAGACAAGGTATCAGGGTCCCTAAATCTATGTAATATTTGACGATATTTTATAATCTAGTGATATAGTGTTAATTTAAATATTACATAAGATAGAATTTGGTCGAGATGTATATTCTAAAAATTTAAAGTACTTTATAGTAGGTACTTTCGTTTATCTAAACGCGATGAAGGCCTCCAATACAATATTTACACAGACGAGTAATATCTAGTAGGAAAATATAATGAATACGAATACACTATTTATATTGGTATACAGTATTATCGTAAATGTATTTAAAATATAATTCATAAATTTATAAAAACTTTGCGTTGAAATGTTTGTAGAAATGTGATCAAAATACAATTAAATAAATGTTATAGTACAAAACTGCTCACTATACGTAGTTCTAATTTATAAGTCCGTTACGAATTGGTAAGATGCATTTCATTCACCAAATCGAAAAATTCACAAGGGTTAAATATTATTATGGTAAAAAAAATTATAAAATGTGTCAGATTAAAAAAAAAAAAAAAAAATTTATTTTTATAATCTTACATTAACTCTACATTGCGGGTTGTTAATTAATACGAAGCAAAGACAATTACGCGACTTGTATGTACTGGACAATATGAACTTCAAGGAGTCTATCTACAACGACAAAATATATTCACAAACGGCATTACGGTGTACAAACGCACTTACGATAATAAAAATGAACTTACTTTTTACATTAGATCAAAATTCTCACAGCTTTGTCTTTCATTGTTCGCTAATTATTAGCGAGTACGAGTAAATTCGTTAAACACTAAAACTATTAGGTACATCTAGTACATACGTAGAGGTATTCGATACAGTCACATTAATAAAACAGTAATGACACTACTCGTACGAGTGACCGTAAACATAGAAGTATACAATAATAAAACGATACTGACCTTCAACTAAACAATTGGGGGTTGATTGACCAAAACTGTCGCTATAGCTTAAGAACTTTTTCAGTGTCACAAATTATTATTTCAGTGTTGTTTTATACTGTTAAATTATTTGGCAACTTAATAACGACAGTATTTAATAATTACCCCGCCATTATTGGTTAAATATCGACACATTGTTGAGGGCTAATGAGAATAGGGTTAAAGTTGCAGTAAAAGTCCTACATAGAAGCTGGTTTAGTAGCTTGGTCTAGTATCATCGGTGATACCCTAAATTATGTAATCGAATTTCTTTACAAGAAAATATATAACAGCGTAGAGAGTTTATTTGCCCTAGGCACGGAATACCCCAGTTTTAATTTTAGCTAGTATACGATAGATAAATTCAACGTATTTCTCTTCAATAATATAAGGCAATATCAAAATAAATACACAAACCAGAAGAAAATAAGATCGTATTATTATGATTGTAAGCGAGGTAATATCTGATCTAGTAGGCTACACGATGCTAATAGGCTTTATTATTGCTACGAGTAGTTCGCATCTATCTTAAAAAAAGTTACAACGCAATGATTCGTAAAATAGTATTAAGTTATAAGGCTCGCTTAATTCGTGATTACAATAAAATACATAATTATGTAACTACTAATTTAGACAGATCTACGTGTAATTATTTTGTAACATAATTTTTATTTACATACTTTATACGTACTACACAACCACTCAACCAAACTTGTATAATATATTATTCGAAGTATAGGTAGTTACAAAATATTTCGAGAAGAATATTGTAATAGATTAATTATTATTTAAAGAAAGGTTCTTACATTTTAATAATTGTTATTTTTTTTTTAAGAAAAAAATTAATATGCCTCTAAATGAACATGTAAATCTTGTCAGTAAAATTATGTAGAATTATTTCGATTAGGCTAATTTAACAGGCATTAATCGTCTTAGGCAACGTTAATTCGATTGTTTTTGTTTAGGGGCCATTCATTTATTACGTAAGACGAATTTTGCTAGTTTTTCGCCCCCCTCCCCTCCTATTATAAGAAAAAATAAGAATAGGCCGACCTCCTCCCCCCGTTTAATATTTATTACGTAAGAATATAAAGGAAACAATTAATACACGTTTAGTTTGTTTTAATGTTTATTTTTCATGTTAAGTAATAATTTTTAGAAATGTTTATTTGTACTTACAATGGTACTACTAATTTTTATTTTTTGGTAGTAATAAATTTTTTTTTAATTATTGATCTTTACCTACATAAGATTTTCAGTCCAGGTACTCAAAACCCAATCGAAAAGTGGATCTGCCACTGGAAATTCTCTAATATTACCTATACGCATCCGAGCGAACCTCGACACTCGTGCGGTTGCCCGCGCTTTTTCAAAGTATAATTTTAACGTACCACATTTTTGTGATCTCCTCCCACCCCCTTGTAAGAGAAAATAAGACATAGTCGACCCCCCTCCCCCCTAAATAGTCTTACGTAATAAATGAATGGCCTACTTATGACACGTCTAAGATCGATACAGTCAAAATATTACATTTTAAATACTAAATATAATATAGTACTATTATTTCTCTTTTTTTTTTTTTGAAAAAACGTACAATTTGTATAAAAATAAAAGCAGTTTTTTATATAAAATATTTAAAGTTCTATTTGGAAATTTACAATATATTTCGATTTTGGTGCTATTTTAAATAATAGTCAGTAGAAATCTATACTGTGATTGCATTACAATATCTAATCTAGTTTTAATAATATACTAATATTGATGAGTTTTATGAAATCCTTATAATAAAATTTAAGTAGTCGATATATCGAATAAATTTGTTTATTATTGCGTAAAACTAGATTATTTTAATAGAAATATTGTAATTAAAACAGTGATATAAATTCTCAATATCACTTTGGTGTTTGAGTATATTTTATTTAAATATAAAGCCGATTCAATAAGACGCTGAGAGCGCAGTCTTTGTAATACCTTTGTGATTAATTGAATGATTGTGAGTGATCAGTGATTTCATACTGCGGTTTCTAGATCTTCTGATACAAGTTGGAAGTGTTCTTGACCTGTAAAAGAACTGATTGTTAAAAAAAATCTTTGATAAATATCAAAAAAATAAAAGATATGTTCTTTCGAATATGATAAGGAATGTCGTAATGCATTGACAATAACTAACATTTTCATTAATATTATTTCCTTTTTAAAGATTATACGTAATTTCTTCGTATAAAATAGAGCAAGGTATTTGAATAATTTATATGAGCTTTGTTAAAGAATTATTTTTTTAAAGTAAGTCAGAATTAAACTAAAAAGATGATAAGTTGTTTAGTCGGTGAGCAGTGCCGGGTAGATGAGGCACTACTCCTCTTACTCTCGGCCTACTAGACTAAATTTTTTGAATGAAGACAATTTAATTACTAAATTACTCTCTTGTCGATTAAATTATTATTTCACGATATACAGGCGATTACAGTATATTAATATATACAGTACTCCAACTTCATACAAACGGACGAAGCGCGAGCTATGTCTACGCGCCTCGATGTCGAGATGCGCTCGGGACGCAAACAGTCGCGACTGTTATTGCGTTGCGCGCGTGTGTTATTTTTTTTTAACAATAACCACACGATTTTTTCACTGAAAATAATTCCAATTACATATTTAATATGACGAGTAGGATTTATTTGAGTTGTTTTGGATTGCATGAATTCGCCAATAACGCATCCAGAGGTAACTTTTTTTAGATTACCTGGAAACTCTGAAAGGTAAGACTATAAAATAATTTTACTTACTAATAGGTAGGTACATAATGTGTGTCTTTTTAATGGTAAGTATTTTTAATTAAGCTTTATAATTATTAGAATACGGATTTTTTATACTTTAAAATTTAATAATAAAGCATTTGGTACGTCTCAGTCGAGGAGCAAATATTTTTAGGGCGCAAATTTATAAGACCGATTTATTATTCAAACATAAACATGGTTTTTTTATTAAATCTAACAATCAAAAAGCAACACGCATTTTTATTGAACACTTCCTATTCAATTCACAAAGTATTATTTTTTTTTTAATATAAAAAGAGTATATTTATAATAACAAAACTAAATGGAAACACAAAGTAGGCAAATGTAATTAAAATGCTGGAGGCAGGCAGCCCTATCGCATGTTTACGTAGCCCGCGGCTGTAGCACGCTGTAGCACCACATATAGTAATCTAGGCATTTATTTCAAAGATAGGGCCGAGTTACAATACTGTATATATTACTATACTGTGGTACTACTCTCTACTCTCTCGACAACCGTTCAGCCGGCCTAACATGCTCGCACGACAAAATGTTGTGTACCCCTTTTCTCGTATTATCTCTCTATGTCTACAGTAGCTAACATGCGTGCACGTGATACTCTTCTCGTTACGTCAATAGATAACAGGATATATCATTAAGTTAAAACTTTTATTGATCATTAAGTTACTACTGTATTTAGACATGGGTAGAGAGATAATGCGAGAAAAGGGGTAGACAAAATTTTGTCGTGCGAGCATGCTAGGCCGGCTGGTGTAGTGTTACGAGTAGTCGCCTCAAACCGCGCATCGGCGGTCGCGGGTTCGATTTCCGCTCGGTACACATATTTGTATTTGTACAAATATTTGTTTCCGGTCTGGATGTATGTCCTTGTGGCACGTAAAGCCATCGGTCTCAGTTGTTATCATAGACACGTGATAGCGATCGTTACCCTTTATAGGGAAATTATCCTTCAACCCGCAGTGGAGCAGCGTGGTAGATTAAGCTCCAACCCTTCTTCTGTATGGAAAAGAAGCCTTCGCTCAACAGTGGGTTGTTTAGAGGCTGATACAATACAGTACAGAATAGTAACAATATTAATACTCTTTATTGCACACCATGAAGAGAATAATAGTCATAACAAATAAAAAAATATGTACAAAAGGCGGTCTTATCGCTAGTAGAGCGATCTCTTCCAGACAATCTTTGGACAGGACATAGTATTGTAAAAGTGGAAGTGAAGTGTACAAAGAGTTTGACGTTATAATGATAAGCCTACATACAGTAGAAAATAAATCACTACAATAAACTTATTTACCTACTCCCATGCTTTAAATCCTCTATAAAAGATTCTGAAACAGCTTATTGCCAACATTAAAACACCAAATATCCTAATAACTATTATAATATATCATCCAAACTGATGATATAATGTTGTACTGAATTTTATAATAAACCTCCTTTGTTTTTTTTTTCGATTCCTTCTGCGCAAAAGGCTTACAATAAACAGCCACATTGTTACTGCTCGATGCGTGATATCTGTATGAATTTCAAAAGAAGAGCATCAGTATGAATTTAAAAAAAAAGAACATTCACGCGCGTTTAGCGTTAGCGTTTTTAGCGCCGCGTGCTATAAAAAAAAAGGAAATTTAGCCTAGCCTAGCCTAGTCGGCTGTATGGACTATAGGCCTTTTCCTATTGTGGGTAAATTTTAAAACAACAACAACGTAAAAAATCCATAAGGGTTACGTTTTTGCCATTTGGCTACGGAACCCTAAAAAGTAGCTATTTCGAATTCCCGCCATTTTTCTTCGATATTTTTATTGTTTTGTTTGCATTTAAAGCATGGGAGCAGATAAAGTCTTGTATGCAACTGTTGACAATTAGGTATTAAAACACTAATAAACCCACATTCGTGTTTTTATACCCCTTGTTATATAACAGTGGCATAAATAACTATTATTATATATACTGCATACTGGAATTAAAAATAAATGAATAGTGAACATTAATAGATAAGCATAGTACTCACTCTCTAAGTAGGCGGCGAGGTCGTGGTCGTCGGCGCGCAGCGCGAGTTGCCGCGGCGTGTGGCCGGCGCGGTCGGCGCGCGACAGCGACGCGCCGCCCGCCACCAGCATGCAGCAGATCGCTCGCCGCTTGTGCGCCGCCGCCTTGTGCAGCGCCGTCTGCCCGCGCTCGTTGTCGCACATGTCCAGCAACGCGCTCGGAGCGCTCGCTATCAGGTACTTGACGATCTCCTTGTGGCCGTACCGCGCGGCCACGTGCAGTGCCGTCTGACCGCTCGCGTCGATCGACATGAGCGAGTACCCGGCGCTGTGTAATTCTTTCATCTGCAAAGTTGACTACGTATTAGGGTGCCTGTCCATTGAAGCGGGGCGAGGCTGCGGAGCGGAGAAACGGAGGAATATTAACCAATAGGGTTGCAAAAAATCTCCCCTCCGCTCCAGTGGACGAGGGCTCTACAATCCTATTGGTTATTTTTTCTCCGCTCCGCCGCCTCGCTCCGCTTCAATGAACAGGGACCCTTATGGTGGCGGTTCGTGCCGCGACAGGCGACCGCGATAGAAGAGATAGAGACAAAAGACCGCGACAAGTTATGTCATTGGTCGGCTCGGTTCTGTAGTCTCTGTCGACTGTCTTTTGTGTCACGGTCGTCTGTCGCAGACGCCTGCCGCGGCTCAAACCGCCACCATTGGTGCCACGGAATACCGCGGAGAATAATTCTCTTCAGATTAGTTTAAAAAAAATCGTCGTTCTCTTTATGCGAGTGTAGTGGTTGAGCCGTAGCTCGATGTTTTAGAGTTACTTCTGCAACTTATATAACACACCACTCGCTGTTTTTATGACAAAAAAAATATAAATCATGCAAATTATAATATTATAGATAGTAATCTTCCTTCATAAAAAGGCTGTCTAAATGGAAGAAGAAATTGTTAAATCGGTCCCAGATATCTCACGATAAGCACATTCAAACAGCCAACCGACTCTTTCGCTTTATTATATTGATATAGATAAACAATTTTAGCTAGAATACGTAGACCTATCTGAATTACAATCGCCTTTGTACTCAAGAAGCAAGTTAACAAAAGCATCACCGTATTACAAATACTTTGGATTTAGTCGTCACGGTCTGTAACGACAAAGGACTGATGATAGAGCGAAGTGACAAATTGCGTTCGTCTCGTCCATTTATTTGTCTTTATGTTGTCTTGTAAAAAGTGAAAGTTTTTAATATCAATGATCGTTACTATAATTAATTCTAATTATATTCTATAATAAGATTGTAACACGATTTATGATTATATATATATACTATAATTTTCTACTATAATTATTAATACATATTAATTAATAGTTTATATGTATATAATTAATTTATAAATCTTTTGAACTACCAAGTATACGAGTATAAAACCAATAAGCCTGTCAACCACTGCAGTAGAGAATAAAATTTGAATAAGTTTAAATGAACTATTGTTTACGCATACCATTTTCAAGTCGCCGACTTTGGCAGCTTTTAGAAGCGCGTCCGTTGTTTTCTCCAGTAAATTTCTGAAACAATACTAAACTTAAATTGCGCATAATTTTGTAAATAACTTTGATTAATATTGTTTAGAAACTTGAGATAATATTAAAGTTATCTTAGAATAATCTGTAAATGTTAATACTGAATACAGAAATTACGAAAAATCTACTGAAATACATCTCACCTACAGCCAAACACTTCTTTTTCGAATCCAAACAGTTTTTCGTGAACGCTGCATGCAATAGAAGAAAGGAGAATAGAGTGCAGATTTTAGGACACAGAGTGTGCTCATAGCTACAATACGCTTACTGTGCTCGCTATAGTTAAACTACCATGAAGTTCTGAGTCCATTAAATTTTTTTTCTTAACCATACTATTCTTCACTTCAAACTAAATTTTTAGCTCATAATATAAAGAACGTTTAAAACGCCATCTATTATAATTTTTAAGTGACTAAATCTACACATAATAGTTAAACAAAAATCGCGGATAAACTATCATCAGCTAATCTATTCATGCTATTATAAATAGTTCACACGAACGTATGATAAAATTAGCGCTGGAAACAAGGATCAGACATCTTAATGAATTCAAGCTCCACAATTCGAAACATACGTAAAATGAGTAGTTTAAAATATGTTTTTTAAAAGTGCAGAGCGTAGTTTAAATTAGCATTATATTTATAAATTTATCCTATATACAGTCCTCTTTTTTGGTTCGAGCCTAGAAGATAGGAAACATATCATAAGATTATTGCGTTTATATAAGTTATTGATATTAGAGTTTCTGCGTGTACTTACGTCTTAAATCGTGCAATGGAATCTCGACTGGACTGTAAATCTTTAACTGGAGGGCTAGTGCAAAGGGGAGGAGAGTAATTATCTTGTATGGAAGGAATTTTCGGGAGTTGAGAGGATGTTTTTGAAGACAGGACGGACGTTTTATGCGGAGGGACTCCAGGAGGTGGCGTTTGAGGTGAAAGTAGTTCTTCCGATGTGCGCGCTGGACTCCCCAGTCCAGATTCACTGTTTTGGACAAAGACTTCGAGTAAATAAATTTATTGCAATATATATTGACTACATTATTGATATTTCTTTTAGTTTAGTTTTTAATAAGTCAATATTATATGTATTTCATATAAAATACTTTGAAAAAAAGCTTACTATTAGCAACTTTGAGATTTTAGAGATAAGACACGTTTTTATAAAACTAAAACTAAAACAAAAAACTAAAACTATCTTAGATATAATTTTTATAGGGTTGCAAATATTTGCTTTGTAGGTTAATTAAAAAAACTGAGTTGACTTGCTACGGTTCGCGATCGAATCATTGTGATAATCTAATGTCTAGCTAATTGAGTGTCCGTGCCATTACGTAACTACGTAAGATGATTTAGGGGAGGGGGGGGGGTTGTATATATATATATATATATGTATATATATATATATATGTATATATATATATATATATATATATATATATATATATGTTTATATGTACCTTTGTAAGATGTTTGACTGAAACGATCTATATTACATTTTAAACGTCTCGACCTTTTCAGCGACTATATTGTTGACAACTATAAGGAAACTTTGTTTGTACCGATATTATTGACCTTTTCGGTTGCGTCTATTTATTTGAATACCCTGTGCGTCTCTAATTATTTGACGCTGACTGTACAACTGACAAAAAGTTAGCACGTTTGAGGATTTAACAGTATATAGAAAACACTCTTATCAAATAAAACACCCGTAATATAAATATGAGGTGCAAGCTATAATACATTTTTAGTATTTTTTATTACTTGAGTTATATCCGAATAACTTTCTTATTTTTACTTTTTATTGTATATTATATAAACAATAAAAATTATCTAATAAAAATAAAGTCTCCAGAAAACAATTAAGAATGGTTTTCATCTATAGATAGAATGATTCATGAGGAAGGTTCAGGTGTACAATCTTGTTTGATGGTTCTGTAAAAACTGGTTGAATTATGACGATAATTGTTGAAAATGTTGGAATAAGTCTTGCCGCCTGGGAGCTTTTATCGAAAACGCTGCTTAATACCTTTGAGATATAACAAAACAATTATTCCTCTATTTTAGGTCTACAGAAAAGTCCATGATGGCATATTTCTATCTTTTAAAGATAGCTTATTATACTTTTTTTTTACTAACTTAAAATATTGGTCACGTACAATTACAAGTACGATTTAAATGAAACTGAGCGTCCTAATAGCGTAATGCTTCCATTTAAATATACGTCAGTAATCTACACGTATACCTAACGTGGCAAGATGATAGGCGAGGCGACTCGTCTATCGACGTTTTTATAGTAACTATTTCAGTGTTAAGCGCGATTGATTACACGTATACTCTAACTAGTCATTAAGTACTGATCGAACTCTATCAAAGAATTTGTAATAATTTAACACGCGCTTACACACAATCTAACACTTATTCTCTGATTAGTCATTAAGTTCCAATCGAATTCTATCAAAGAATTTGTCATAATTTTACCCGTGCTTTATTTCCGATCTGCGTGTATGTCCTTGTGAGTTTACTCACCGTGCCTAGGAGAGCACGTAAAGCCGTCGGTCCCGGTTGTTATCATAGACACCTGTTACTCATGGTAGGAAAATTATCCGTAAACCCGCAGTGAACAACCCGCTTCTTCTATATGGCGAAGAGGCCTTCGCTCAACAGTGGGTTGTTTACAACCTGATATAGTACAGTACAGTACAGTTACCCGTGTTTACACAAAATCTAACAATTATTCTCGCTCACCTGGCATGAGATTCAGGCACATCCAACGACACGCCGGCACTCGGGGTATCGACACTCTGCGATATATCTAGCGACACCGAGAGTCCGGTGGTGGTTTCGAGCGAGACGGACTGTCCGGTGCGGTCGAGGGACGCGGTGGTGTCGGGGTGCGCTGTCGTCTCTGTGTCCGGTGTCAACGGCGCCGCATCGAGAATATAGATGTTATCGTGACCGATATCGGTCGGGTAGTGGAGGTTTTCTTGAGCTTTGTCGATTCGAAAGAATCGTTCTGCGGTAACAGCTGAAATTAATATTCTTTTAAGCCGTAATGTTGTATCTGTATTCATATTATACAATCGGACAAATGGAATAGATTAGAAATGGATGTATTTTAATTACTATTATTTTACAAGGCCGGGAGCTGCGAACCTCCCGTGATCGGCGTAGAAATACACACACGTAGATGTCGTTGCATATATAATATTGCAAGTGAAAACCATTTCAATTAATATTTCAGCCAATTCTGTGATTCGAATAGACTAGACACAGTATTAGTTTTTAGAAACGCTAATATCGAAAATTCAATCAAATATTTTTTATTCAGTTTTATAACCATACCGATGCGAATTAATTTTTATGTCAAGTATAGAAAAAAAAAGTACTCAGGTATAAATAATCGCGGCTCTTGTACTTACAGTCGACGAACCACCAATCAACGAGATTTGAGTAAGTTTGAGATTCTTTGATCATATTTTGAATAAGTTTTCGCATTTGCTCTAAGTCGGTAGCCGGGTTTACTTCTAAAGTACCGATCCGCTCCGCTGAAATGAAAAAATATTTTTTACGCAATATAAAAACCCCTAACGACAGATCTGTATGATCTATACATATACATATATCTGTGCTTGTAGAATAAAGCTGAGAAAGAGTTCGTATGTTTGTACGCACTAATCTCTGGATCTGGTTCAATTTAAAAAATATCTAATGATAAACGTATTTGTAGAAGAACGTTAGAAAAGCTAGAACGTTAGAAAGGCTACATAAAATAATGCTGACTTATAGGTTTGTAGCGGTTATTATATATCATATAATCAGTTAATATGATCGAAACTTAACGAAAGTGAAGTCGAGAGGGACGTCTAGTACCGAAGATAAACTGACGATAGTCTAAATATTACATTACTTATATTAACTGAATATTGGAAATGCCAAAAAATATTCTCGTTTTGCATATGAAAATAATAATGTTCCTTCCTCTAAATTGCTTCGTAGCGTCTCAGGTGTGAAAAAATGAAAGAGCTGTTGGTTCAATGTAATAAGATAGAAGATAGTTCAATGTCGATAAAAAGTGTAAAAGATTGGGTCTGAGTGACTTTTAGCTATCCAATATAAATGCGGTCTGTACCTTGTTATTGTGGTTGCGCGTAAAGTGGATTATTTACCTGTTTTAGCTAACAATTCCTTATCGTAATGATGCCGCTCGTAGTCGGTCATCGTTATGAGATTCACGGTGAGCGTGAGTTTGTCGAGTGTTGCTTGGCTAAAAAACGGATATAAATTAATTTGATACTTTTTTAGTTATGAAGCAGTAATAAATACTTTAATATGAAAGCAACTGATAAAATATTTATTTTAACAACAATAAATGACAAAAATTATAATAATACATATATCTAAAACATTTGTCATACTTACGGCACTAGAACTCTGCCTGGTTTCTTCTTGGCAAGCATGATAGCCTGGTTCAGTATACAGAGTGTTATCACAGAAGGGGCGAGCCTGCAGGCCTCGCCATCGACTTGCATCGGTATTACCTTTGTCGTTACGATCTTGGCGGTTTTACACTGTGTAATGCATGTTCCGTGTCCACCAGCTTGGAGTAGAGGCTGATCAAATAATATAAATTTTCATTAGTTTCACGATTAGTAAACATTAAGTAAAAGCTAAAATAATTCAAAAAATTTTATTTTATATTATTCGTTTTATTTCAATAAAGAATTTTAATGCGATGTATTGACACGGTATTACACGGATAGCAACTCTGTCGAAACATCGAGAATAAAAGGTAATCTCATAAATAATCTAATTATCCACTGAGATTAGACCTGTTATATAAATCAGTACAATTAAATTACAAAAAGGATTAGTTTGATTTAATTTAATCGTATGTTTTATAACATCTTTATTTTATCATCGCGTGTTTTGTATTTTTAATTGATTGAAAAAAAAAAAGTTGGTTGTTTAATGTTTGGAGTTTTTTGTTATTTGTTCGTATACAAATTTATCTAAATTTCTTGTAAAACGTCAGTGCTAATTGTAATTTTTACACGACAAAGCAACTACGGAGTTTAAATCACTGTTTTTTTTTTGTTATGGAAAGTCATTTAAAATTTATAATGTTTGTTTAAAAATTCTCGTTTATACCTACTTACGTGAGAATCATTCAATTGCTTATGTTAATGTTGAAATATTTGTCATTACTTTATTAACAGGACAATAAAAATAAAACAATATACTAGTATTGTTTATTCTCTTCTGTTTCAAAATAACTATAAATTGTTACGTGTATGTGTGAGTGTGTGTGTGAGTCGGTGTATCCACCATCCCCATCAGTTGGCTTGGCGCCGACAGAGTCTCAAGGGACTCAGCATTCGGTGCCCACCGCTGGTGGAGTACGCCGCATGAGATGGACACAGGGTATGAATAAAAATGTCATGCGTGCGTATTTTAGGCCGTACTATGCTAATGTATAATATTACTAACACTTAACTTATTTTTCTAATAATAGTCTTACAGCTATTTGTTACAAATATATTTCTAAAACAACTACGTCCCCACGTCGATATTTTTAGTCAACATATCAAGCAGACTTTCAATGACGGCGGTGTCTCTGTGATGAATCGCCATCTTGAGACTGTGCTCGAGGATTTCCTTTTCCGTGATCTCCGTTGCCCTCGCCACAAAGCGACCAATTGCGTCATCACAGTCGTCGGTGTAATAGACACAGGTGTTGGTGTGTCTAGTCACCGCGACTACAGCGTGCGAAACGCAGTCGTGGATTCGAAGCCTCCTTGCCTTAGTCTGGAGGTCGATGACGTCCTCGTAAGTCTGGCCCTGCGCCTCATGGATGGTTAAGACGCGAGATCCCTCGCCGGACCCATATCCCTGGTCAGTCAGTAATCTCTTCTCGGATACGCGCGCCTGTGAGGCTCTGCACTCGCAACGATCGGATCTTGGCACTGGAGCTGTATATGGTCTCATAGACCTCGCTGATGGCAAAGACGACATCCTTGGGGTTGCGATGCGTGCATGACAACTCGCTAGAGATGGTTGTTATCAGGGTAGGTTTACAGTAACGCATTTCGAACAGGTTATCCCTGTCGATATACGGCAGCTGATTTATATCTCCGATGAGGATCACTTTCTCTGCACCGGATAGTCGGGCGGCCATTACTATGGCTCCGAAATGGTTCATGAGGGCTTCGTCCACCGTTAAACGGTTTATTTTTACGCCCTCACGAAAACCATTTACGTAAACGGACCTTAAATATTTTTTTAGCTGTGAAATATTGGCAACACTAACTTTTCAAAATTCAATTATCTGAAATGTATATATAACTTTGTTTTCTTATTCTCTTTTTCTTATATGCTAGAGCTACCGGAGCAGTAAATGGGCTATAAGACTCCTCCATCAATATTTTCTCTAGTAGTATTATTTTTTAACAAGATGACGAGACGTGGTCTCTTCGTGACCACGGATCGTGTAATTGGTCTGACATATCGACAAAAATCGTCAAAAAAAAACTATATCGTGGTATGTACTCGTTCATTTTCAAATATTAAAGTCATAAAAAGTCTCTATTAAAAAAAAAAACTTGTTTTTTTACAAAAATTAAAAAAAAAATTTCGTGTTAGTTCAGACATTTTTATTACCATTCTGGCAATGTAGAGAAATAAAATTCCGATATTTTAATAAAACCATTAAAAAGTCGGATAGGTAGTGTATAATCGTTATACGATATAATGAAATTAAACGCAAACAAAGGTACTGCAATCTCATCATATATATAATATATATATATATATATATACTTTAATGGGATTCGAAATATGAAATAATATAAAATAATATCGTAGAAATATGTTCAATCTGTGACTGGGACTGTTTTATGAAATTAAATTAGAGTCGGTGTAATGTTAAATTATTATACATGTTTTGTTTTGTAAAATTTGATTAAATAATTAAAAACAATTAATTCAATAGATAATATGATAACCATATTGAAATAAAAGACATAGCTAAACTGTAATTTAAAAAAAGGTAGATCTTGAGATTTTTCCATTTTGAACAAACAAACTAACTTTTAATACATAACATGTCTCTTTTAGTGGTTCAGGTTGTCTTATTTCGAATTTATTCTCGTCATGAAATTATGCTATACAAGATCTGTCAAAGTGGGCGGAATATATATTTTTCTATTCATCAAAAGTATATTTCTAATTTTCTACGAGTACATTTCAGATAAATTAAAAAACAATTTTGTATCGTATAAATCTTATCCTGACAACTAATAATTCAACAAAGAAGTAATAAAATTCTTTCAAAATATAATTAAATATATAATAAATTAAATTTTATTAATTATGTAAATATTTCTTGCTGCTAATCTATTTATTATTGAACATTAACTTTTACGTAAATTTCATTTACGGATAAATATAGCCGTAATCACGGTTATATTTATCCGTAAATGATAATTTTTAATTACTTTTAAACGAAGATCGTTAATTTGATGAAGCTTGTCTCTCTACGAGTAATACAATAATAAAATAGGGAGTTTCAAACTTTGCGTAAATAATTACTATCTCATTTTAACTTAATAAGCCTAGTAAATTCTTAAAAAGCTCTTATAAATATTCTAATATTTAAATGTGATCGTTATTTTTTTTTTATTATAAATTTATTTAAATATTTTAATATTGAAAAAATATTAACTTTGGACCACAAACTTAGAGTGCTAAACTTTTCGTGTAATTTAAATTTCAGAATACCATTTAATGACTATCTGATTTAAAATTTACTTGAAACATCTTCTGGAAACCTCTGTCTATTTCGGAAGACATTTTGAGACATGTTCTTTTGACAAAATCTTAATGGACCACAGCGAGATGAGATTATGGTCTCACCTTTCTCTTTCATAGAATAATTTGCTCGGCAGTAGGATATTTATACGCTAAATTATAGGAGGACCCAATATCCACTGCTACTACGATTCTCGTTAATATGATTTTAAATCAATAAATTTGTCTCTTAGCGTAACTGACTTTGACGACGCGTTGGCGCAGTGGTCACAGTAACTGGCTGATGCGCTAGTGGTCGCGGGTTCGATCGACGTGACAAATATTTGTATAGGCCATACAGATGTTTGTTGTGGTCTGAGCGTTTGTGCTTGTGTATTGTGTGTGTTTCCGGACTCCCGACACAGGATTCATATCCTACTAGGGGCCGTTGAGTGTGATACGTTTATTTATTTATTTATTATTTACTTTTGATATTGTAATACAGTTTTCGGTAAGGATATGATGGGGCTGACATATCCATGTTGGATAAAAGCCCCTAAATAAAAATACCTATATTTTAAAAATTATAAAGGATAACTTACCAATTGATATGTAGTTAATCCTACTACTTCTATGAGACCATCTTCAGTCGAAGGGTCGGAAGTGCCTCCAGACTTGTTCCAGGGGTGAGTTCCACCACCGTAACTGTAAAAAAAAATCTCTTATTACAATTTCTTAGTGACTTTTCTTTTGACATTTTGTAAGAAATCACCGAAATAGGATTTAAAGTACTATGTGCGTTACTGTTTAGCAGTCCATTGGTTATATTTGAACATTATACCTAATGTTAATAATAGAAATAATAATAATTTTTATTCATATTGATTGGAAAATATGATATTCAATAAAATTTGACATTATCTTGTATTTATATTTGTTTTTTAACCTTGGAATGTTTAAAAATACAATGGCATGCACTTTATGTTCCCTCAACACGGGCGTGAAATCCTTGCCGTCACATTCCATTGTGACGAATTCGGCCAATCCTTTCCACTTCCGCTGCATCAAGTCCTTTCCTCCCGCAGTACCATAAAACAGTTTGTTCCTGATTCGAGAATTAAATTTTTCGGGATGTGCCTCTAAAAAATAAAACATTAATTATTAATGAAAATATTTGGCCAAAGGACGACATCTATAGAATTTATATATAATCATCATAATTAAAACCTTTTTTTTTATATTTTCAAGAGAGTTAATTTTTTTAAGTCAAAAAAGGCTATTGATGGTTTCTATGTTAAGTTATCTCGTGAACATTTAAGCATCTGTATCATCAGTTACAAATAAGAGTTATTTACCTCTCGCTTCGTGGAATTCAAGTGCAATATGCGCATCAACGCCGAACGAAAAGTAATTGTTGACGACGTTGAGAGGAAGTTCCGGCTTAGCATTACTAGTATCTTCCCCCGACGCCGCCTCGTTGGGCTCGACTTTTAATTGCCATCGGTCTAATAATACAGTGTCGCTTTCGCCGATGTGAGCTAAGATTTTAGATATGGGCTCATCCTCGTAACCCTGTGTACAAATATATTTATTTAATGTATGCCATTCAATTTAATTCATTACGCGAGTTATTTCGCGATACTGCCGGCGGGCGTGCTGTCCAGTCATTGTGTGACCACGACAGATGCAAGTCAATCTGTCAAAATAACGGGGCCAAAAAAATTACTTATGTAATATAACTACGATTGGACCCGTAACACGTAGGTATGTGCCTAATGTTAATTGCAAAAGTTTAAAATATACAATATATACCATCAAAAACAACGTCCAAAGTATCAATTTATTGAGTATATTTTAGCGATACATTTTATTGTTTTACAATCGCAATAAAAATAAAAATAATTTCATAAAAGGTGTTATGAATGTATGTAGTCTATTGCAAATAAGACTGTGATCGTATCGCAATCCGAATAAATTGCAAATTGTCACTCGCTTTTACCTGACACGTACCAAAATATACGTAAGATTAAATCTGAACGCCGAATATGAATTCTTAAAATAGTTTGGTACACTATCTTTGCCTAGTGTTCAAAAATAAATATATACACTGTTCAATAGTAGTACATAATTACTTAAGCGTTGCTTGTCACTCGGTAGAGGTTTTCTTTATTTTACATAATATATATATGTGCAATGTGTGAACGTGTTATATTAGGTATATAACAGGTCCATTTAAGCTCCGTCGATTGTATCATCAATCAAAATATATCAGTCAGGTTTGTGCGTTACATCAGACATAAAAGCAAAAGTAGAACACTCTACGGGCAATCTAACAGGAGATTTATACGATATATTTATACGATTTATACTTATATACATATTATATATAAGAACTTTCAAATGTCACGTTGAAAGAAGTGAAAATGGATTCAGGGATGAGCAAAATGGATATTTCCGCTGAAATCTGAAAATCGATATTTTCGCGATTGCAACACTTCCATTACTTCGTATAACTCTTAAATTTACTTATTATTACTTTTAGATTATTACTTTTAGATTAAAGAAATAATTAAAACTCAATTGCTAGTTATTTCTTAGCGTGGTATTTTTTTCTTAGAATTTTATCTACAGCGGAAAACTATGGATAGTCTGGGTATTTTTCAATTTAAATTATAAAAATGTATTTTAAAAATAATTTAAATTTTATTTATTCTTGAAATTTTAGATGATGGTTAAATATTTAAAACCTTATATTTAAACCTTTTATCCTGGTTTAAAATTATTAATAGAAAAAAAAATTAATACAGTAGTTATTAGCTAGTATTATTTAGAGATTGCATATTTTTAAACAAAAAGTATAATAATTATCTCTGCAATTAATGGTAACATAAACATAATTAATATATAATAAATAGGATAATCTAGTTTAAAAGGGATCCTATCTTGAAATCTTAGAAAATGTGCTTACAGATAACAATAGCTTTTAGCACAATGTTTTTTTTTTAATCTACTATTGTTTAGCGAGAAAATTGTATAAATAAGATCATTGTTTTAAACTTTCTAGATTATCTATGAAATATGTAATTGTTGGTTTGTCGATATGGTTTAGTTTAACGCCATGGGATTTATATGCAAACTGGAATGGGCACGTGCACTCAAAAAACGTTTCTAAGAGAGGGATTGCATCTGTTTCTACTATGTATTCAAGGCAACTCGTAAGAAAGAGACAAAATTCCAGTAGTCAACGAAATGCTCGGAACGATTTTTTCACTTTACATGTTGGAAACAAATGTCAACCTTATGTCAGTTATTTCAAGGTGCATATTTAAATATACAATTTTATTAAGTGAGCTTCCGGCTATGATATAAATTCCTTGGGTAACGCTCACTACGGTCGAGATCACAGATGACTACAGCGCAGCGGTTCAATTATGTTACTGACGTACATCGTTTTAGACAACAAAGGTTAAAGTGTACATAGCATGTATAATGTATATATTTCTATAAAGGAATTTGACGTAATACACCTTGAACAGAACACTGTCTAATATTAACTCTATAATGTTTCATAGGATAACGTTTCTTAAGTTAATTAAGGTAATTACCATGAGTAAAATGAACTATAGTCTGTTCGCGTTAAGAAAATAGTGACTAATCAAAGTAAAGGCGTATTCATACTGGGGTAAAAATTAAACCATTAATATTAAAGCAAAGTTTTTATGACAGTATTTTAAAATATTAAAATTAAGTAGTTGTTACATTAAAAAAATGATTAGAATCGTCAGAACCGTATTTTCAGAAACACCGCATGCACTAGCCTTTTTCACTACTATACTCTCCATAGTCACGTTTTGGTCACCACACTGTTTAAAGTACTTAAAAACATTGTAAATCACTCGTCTTTCTCCGCTATGTAATATTGATCCACTATTATTTTTGCGTTTAACGAAAATATTTTCGATCAAGATGTCGTATAAAGTAAGTTGTAATTGTTAGTCAAGTGTAGAAGATTATTTATTAATAGAGTGATGATTTAGTTTAGTTTGTAATGTCGTTAATATGATTTACTAGTGGTCAAAATTCGACCTAATCTATAATTGACAGCAATGTCAAAATCATAAAAATATGATTGTGCATAACATGGTGAGCATATGCAGCAGTCATTGGACCTGATCTGTGATAAAAAATTCGTTGCAAGACCTGTATTTAAGACCGTGTTGACAACAGACTGACAATAAACAAAATTTGTGTATATATGTACATTTTACATGTGTGTGTGTCGTAGTGTGTGTAGTGTTTTTTTTTAAATTAATTTAATTAATTTTTTGAGCATTATTATAAAAAATATTAGCATTCTGCACTTTTTCTCCATATAAACTTCAACTGTGCCAAATTTCATGCTACTTCCGTCTACGTAATTTTCGTAAACAGGGGTACAAAGTTTTTGCTTCACATATTAATATGATTTAATACATATTTGGAGATAGATTTTCTATATGTGGAAGTTTTTGGGATAGATATGTAAAGAATTTAAGCACATATAGTAAACATCAGCACGCTATTTAAATATCTATCATAGAAATATTACAGACAGAGTCAGCCAATTATACATATAAATTTTAAGTAACGTTTTGTAAGTAAACTGATTGCAGTTAAAACGCTTATCTAGGCCCTATTTCATTATCAGACATAGTAGTAATATGTCTTTAAATCTGTAAGGTTTGGGTCAGTAGCAAGCTACTTATCTTAAGTAAATTAAATCGGTTACTTCGTTGTCAACATAATATATTTCAAAATGATAAATTTTGATACTTTGTTTTCAGCGATGAGATTGTAAAAATGCACGAAATTATTAAAATATATCAAAGGTGCATGCTTTTATTTTTCCTTAAATTTAAATTTCAATTAAAACTAAATAGGTAGTGTTATTGTATCGGTACACATGCCTTATTGATGAAGAGTAAATTAAAAAGTGACAGATGCTTGAAAATCGAGACAGTAAATTACCCGTTATTTGATCTATGTATTTATAATGGTACTAGATTACTCACCCCGCCCCAGCCAAGTGCACGCGCCAGATCGTTCCCGGTGCCCAGTGGGAGGACACCCACTGCTGGCTTCGAACCGATTTTATCGAGCACGCTTAGCACCCACCCCACCGTGCCATCGCCTCCGCAAGCCAGTACGCGTAAATTGGGCACCTTTCGAAACATTTCCAACCTGAAATATTGTTTTATTTTTAGACACTTCAAACACATTCAGGATTATTACTGTTAATATTAGTTTACCTATTCGTATTATTCTCACGCGTATTAAATATTAGTCAAAATACCGACAGCTGTTATAACAAAGAGAAGAACTGACGACGCTTGACATAAAAAGTTTCTTAATCATGACTATTGCGTGTTGGCGCAGAACAACCTACTAAAAGTATACTTACTTATATCGTTATCGGTTATTTATGTATACCTTTGGTCTTGGTCTAACATCACACAAGATCATTAACCCGGCCTCGGGGGAGGTAGAGTCACCTTCTCTATCACCCACCGGGGTAATTCCTACCACCAGTAGGTCGGAGTGGGACGGTGGCCAAGTTCGTGCAGGGACCCAGTCCCGCGGGGTATATCGCGGAGCCCGTGTCCAGGGTTACGGGTAAAGACCTCAACGGCTGAGAAGGTGGAGATGGAAGGCAACGGTACGGTGGATCAGGCGGAAGAGGCAAACGGATCTGGGGTACCGTAGGCGACATTAAGGTCCAACCTGAACGAGTCGGCACCCCCTGCACCCAAACCGGCTCCTCACGTAATGACTCGTCATTCCTGGGGAAACAGTCGGAGAGGTCGAGAGGAGATCATGGATGATGGGCATGTCCATGCTCTCATAACTGCGTCCCAGGCATGCAGCGCCCGTGGAGAGGCCACTCCCCCGTGTCTAAAAAGGTGCGGATCACAACACGGGGAGTCACAGTCACCGATGATAAGCCTTGTGCAAATAGGCGTATGCGCGGGCGCCAGGGGTGGCTCCCGACGGTAGGATAGTTCATCGCGACTAACTGATCAGTTACCGCCTGCCTCAGCTGAGCAGCCCCCAGCCAATAAGGTACTGGTCCGCCTCTCATCTTGCGCTCCTATTGGTGTATGGAGCAGCAGACGTGTTGCAGCGTCTGTATAACAGGATGGGTATTGATGCACCCAACAATAAAAGGAGAAACAATTAACAAAATCATAAAGATAATCCCATCAATGTCACAAGATTTGCTACATGGAACGTGAGAACCATGCTACCCGGATCTGAGGATTTGACGACATCAACCGTAACCGCCGCCGGTTCACCAGAGCTGAGAAAGACCACTATCATAGATAGAGAACTTCTTCGCCTTCGTGTTGATGTAGCCGCTCTACAAGAAACTCGTCTCCTGGACGAGGGTAGTATACGAGAAGATAACTACACCTTTTTCTGGAAAGGAAAAAATGACGGAGACAGGCGAGAATACGGGGTTGGCATCGCCGTTCGTAACTGCTTACTCAGATGCATTGAAATACCTTCATGTGTGTCCGAGCGCATGATGTCCATAAGACTGTTAACGGCTTCGGGTCCGATATCTCTTATCGGTCCTACTAAAAGAAAACAAAGACCTCGATGGAAATCCGATCGCAAATAAGAAAGAAGAACTTGAAAGGTGGGCACAACACTATTCAAACCTGTACTCACAAGAGGTTGCTTTGCATCCTGATGCACTGACCACTCTTACTCCTCAACCTCGGGTAACTGAACTCGACAACCCTCCAACGGGTGAAGAATTCCTTTTTGCTATCCGAAACCTGAAATTAGGCAAGAGCACAGGTCCTGACAACTTACCAGCTGAATTAGTGCGACTCGGCTATGTTCCATCTCTCCTGTACGCTCTATTACTGCACTGCTGGGATGAGGAAACCATACCTCAAGATATGAAGGATTCCGAGATAGTTACCTTGTACAAGGGCAAAGGAGACAGAGGTGACTGTATCAATTACAGGGGTATATCTCTACTGAGTATCGCGGGAAAGGCATTTGCGAAGGTTGTTTTAAGAAGACTGGACATGTTAGCCGCTCGGATCTAACCAGAAACTCAATGTGGGTTCAGATCTGGCCGATCTATCACCGATATGATTTTTACTCTTCGTCAACTGCAGGAAAAATGCCGAGAACACCAAGTACCGCTATACATAGCCTTTGTCGATTTAAATAAGTGAGTTAGTATGTCTTATATTCGATGTATCAAGGCAAGAGAGTGAGTAGGGATGGGCTGTACGAAGTACTAAACAAAATCGGGTGCCCTCCAAAACTTTTAAACATCATACGGGCTTTCCACGACAATATGAGAGGCTCTGTCATACTTGATGAAAAAAGATCAACGCCTTTCGACATTAACCGGGGAGTCAGGCAAGGCTGCGTACTAGCTCCTACTCTCTTTGGGATTTTTCTATCAGCACTCCTCTTGACTGCGTTTGAGAGTTGTGACGTCGGAGTACATTTACACACAATAAAGGACGGAAGACTGTATAACATTAATCTACTGAAGTCCAAAAATAAGCGTCTGGAACTAATTGCCAGAGAACTCTTGTATGCAGATGATGCTGCACTAGTCGCAAACTCTGAATGCGAATTACAAGAATTAGTGACGAGATTTGGTAACGCCTGTCATCTGTATTCTATGAGCGTAAACACCAAGAAAACCGTCATCATGGTGCAGGGCGTAAGTCAGCCTCCTGCAATCACACTCGACTGCACCATCCTTGATGTAGTGGAACACTTCTGCTATCTTGGCTCCACCACCAACTCCTCACTCTCAAGCGACAAGGAGATAGATACTCGGATTGGCAGAGCATCGACCGCTTTTGGAAGGCTATTTGAACGCGTTTGGAGAAATAACAAGCTTACCACTCACACTAAAGTCTTTGTATACCAGACCTGCGTCCTTAGTACACTGTTGTACGCTTCGGAAACATGGACTACTTACACAAAGCAGGAACACAAACTTAATGCCTTCCATATGCACTCTGTCTGAGGACTATACTTGGAGTCACTTGGAGAGACAAAATGAGCAACAAGGCAGTTCTCTCAAAGACAAGCTGCTGTAGCATCACCGCAATGCTGAAACAACGTAGATTGCATTGGCTTGGCAATGTACATCGGATGGCTCCCGAGAGACTTCCACGCCAAGTAATGCTGAGTCAGATAGCAAACGCGAAGAGACCCGCAGGGCGCCCAATGCTACGTTTTAAAGACTCCTGCAGGCGGGATATGATCAGCTTTGGAATCCCGACCGATTGCTGGGAAAATCGCGCCAAAATGAGACATGGCGCCATGACATAAACATCGGAGTTGCCAAGCACGACGAAGACTGGCTCGAGAATATTAAGCAGAAAAAGTTTCGCTATGCCTCATCTCCTCCGGCGGATTCACGATTTGTATGCAATCGATGTGGCAAGAAATGCCGGGCCGCAATAGGGCTCTATAGCCATCAACGACGATTTGGGATCCTACCAACCCACTAGCGCTGCAACAACCATCCACTAAAGATGCTGTGGCCAATATATGTATACCTATGCATAAAATCGAGACCGACGGCTTTACCTACGTGTTCTCAAAATAGGTTAAGAGAAACGCACGTAAAAAATAAAAAATAACTACAATATATGTCGCTGGAAGTACCTAATATCCACGAAAAAATAAATAAAGACCAAGTAACTTGTTGTAACACATCAAGCTTAAAATTTAAATGTCATCGAGCTTTGTATAACACGAAGTCGGCCAGTCGTGTCTGCCTGTGTATTCCGGTGAGGCTTTGTAACTAACTGATGCATTAAATCGGATCTTGATGTGGATACCAATATCGATATCGTTTAAGCCATACTCAATAGAGTGTGACCTTAAAGCCTTATTTACATTATTTTAAAAATGTAATTTACAATTTAATTTTCTTATTCATGCTTAGTGAAAAAACAATTAAGACGATTTTATATTATTCATAGACTCCTACGTATTTTCGAAGCCTGACACTTTTCTCAAGTTTAGACCGAGGCCTACCTTGCTGAAAAAGTTGGTCGTCGTGAGACGTCTGGCAAGTAAAAATATCAATTATTTAAATTATTAGTTTTTTTTCTGGCCATGTCTCATGACATTAAGCTTCAAAACAATTGTCAGATCTAAGGACCTGCTGAAATTTATCGTGTCTATTAGTACTAAAACTATTCACAGAATGCTAGTGGTGTCCACTAGGTTTGATTTAACATAAACATTGTTTTAATACATAAAACAATGTTTATGTTAAATCAAAATTAATAAATAGTCAACATTTTCCTACAGTAGGGTTTTACTTTTACTTACACAACTTTGATCTTCAGATTCTTAGAATCCTTCTTAGACCATTGTGATTAGTATCTGTACAAATGACTGACGATATATATAATAGCTTTTAGCCCGCGACTTCGTCCGCGTAGAAGTCGAAAATGGTTCTAATAGGATTTTTAATTGGTTTTTTACGTTATTAACTGTGTTAAAATATAATAATCTTTATTATAGAGTAGGGATTTAAAGTTTAAATAAACATTAACATTATATTTATATTTTATAAACACGAAACTCGGCCTTTGATCTGGAGAAAGTTACACAGGAGTATTATCTTTTTACAACGAAATCGAAATACTACAACCGTCGCAGTAGGTATTTCTTTATAAACGATATTTTTTGTTTTTCCTTGGGGCGCTAACACTACCAGGCTACTCTGGAATATGCCACATACAACTGGATGTGGGAGAAGCAGCTTTCCCTCAAGTATACACCCGCTCCTTAAGACTTAAGACTTTGTATATACTAAATACATATTCACATACACTCAAACATTATATGTATTATTATCCAGTTCCGGCTAATCACCGTTTCCTATTTTAAGCAACAGGTCTGAGAACTGTCCGGCAGTAACATCTCCCCTCAGATGGACTCTCATATTTATGGTAAGGCTCAGTTTTGTCACTGAAGGTCACAAATGCTTCTGTACTGTACTGCACTGTATTAGTTTGTAAACAAACCACTGCTGAGCGAAGGCCTCTTCCCCATATAGAAGAAGTTGGAGTATGAGTATCCATGAAAACAACCGGGACCGACGGTTCTACGTGCTTACAGTGGGGTAACCCACAAGGACATACACTCAGACCGGAAACAAATATTTGCATAAATACAAATATCTGCCCCGAGCGGGAATTGAACCCGCGACCACTGCTATTGAGGCGAGGCGTTGAGTCGACTGCTCGCACCACTACATCACAACGGTCGTTAATGCTTTACGTTTTATGATTACGCTTTAACTTCGTCCGCTCGCGTTCCTTTGGCCACTACTGGTAAAGTCGGCCGGAAATCGCCTGCTAACAATATAAACTTATAACAATATAAGCTTTGAAACCCCTTTTATGAGCCATAGTACTCTAATCCCCAACAATTAATTTCGTTTTGTGTTTGTTTGGGTATATTGCAGAAAGGGGTTTCGGTTTGTATCAAATGAAAAGGAAGTTTTAACGCGGAGTGTGCAGTTTTAACTCCTTCCAGCAGCGTGGCAGCAATTCCGGACAATGCGACCGCTAAGACATATCGCGATTGCTTCAGTTTTAATAGAAAAGTCTTACCTGTTCCACCAGGAGCATCCAAAAAAGATATCTATCTATATAAGTGTATATCAAAAGCACTAAGGAGTATTGATATCAATTCTGTTAAAGAATATTTATTCAAAATTTGTTGATTGAAAAGTACATTGGACCAAGGAGTCACGTTGTCTTATACAAACTTTGCCTCCCTTTTTCACCTCCTTAGTGGTAGATTTTCGGAAAATCCGTTCTTTGCGGATGCCTACATCATACAAAAAACACAGCCTCTAAGTTTTAGGTCTCTACGATCAGCGGTTTAGGCTGTGCGTTCATCCGTCAGTTAGTAAGTCAATAAGTCAATCAGTCAGTGAGTCAGTCATTCAGGACAAAGCATTTTATATGTATAAATTCAACAACAAACAAATTTTCCCTTTAACTTTTTTACGTAAGTCTGATAATCCGGTTATTACAGTCGTCAGATACGGAATTTTTGAAAATTTAATGCTTTGAGTAGCTCTACAAGCTAAACTGTGAGTGGTACTTAAAAATGATTTTAAACAAATTTGTAGAGCACAAAATTTTCCACAAATTTGTTCTCTAATTTTTTTTTCTATCATCAATAGTTTAGTCACAAAAAACAATTTAATGCTATTTTAGAAAATTTTCGAGTAGAATGACGATTTGTGAAAAACATATTCAACTTACAGATTTGTCTCACTGGACTTTTTTTGAAGGTAATTGAATATTGTTCAAAGAATTAAGTAGAAAAATTCGAAAAAAAAAAGAACTTACAGTGCGAGCGGAAGAAGAAATGAATAAAAAATGGTTTTTCATACGTTTTTGTATGGAAAACTAACTGTTTGTTGAGCAACGGCTTAAAATTAAAATTAAGAGTTTTTATCGACTACAAGACTTTTAGGTGGGACTTTAAGAAAAAAAATTTTGCTCTAAAATGAAGCATCTTAATATACAGGGTTAATTCTAAAACACCAGCAACCTCGCAGGACAAGATAGCTAACATTATGTACAACAACATTTGTTCTACCACTTTTGTTAATTTGTTAGATTTTATTTTCATACAAAAATAAATATTAATTTAATTTTACGCGTGAATGCAATAAACTCTACGCGCGTCCCAAAGATTAGGTAAATAACGACCACGTACTAATGTGAGGGGAAAGGTAGGAACGGGCGGCGCTAGCGCCTTTGAACTTGACCTATTTAGCCAGCCGCGGCAGTCGTGAGTCGGCGGCGGGCGACTTTGATGCGCGCGCGTCATATGATTTTGTGTGCTACTCGTATTTATTTTATTCGTATCGATCGATGTATTGTACCTGTACTAAAGTTATTTTATAACCATGGTACCGCCGCTATTCTAATGTCGAATACACGGAAATGGTGAGGATACTGGCTAAGTGTGATGACAATGTGTCGGAAGCCTGTCGGCAATATGCAGATATTCGAACTTACCTACACCGAGCCGTGAGACAATGTCAACTCACCGAATCTGACAAACTAGCACGAGTAAATTTTTGCAACTGGTTCGGTTAACTAAAATAATTTGTGCGTTCAATCAAATTAAAACTAATTCGGAAGTGTTAGTGAACAGCTGATTTTTAGGTGTTGTCTGTGTGTTGGTTGTGATGGTGACTATTTTGAACGCTATCTGCGCGATACGCACCGACATGCGCGTTACTTTAACCTTAGAGGTAATATTTCGTTTGTAAATATTATTTTATTGTCAATTATTTTTAATTTTTTAATTATTGTAAATACGCTGATTTCACTTTTGAAATACTTATGCCCGCCTGTATTTAACAATAAAAAGTGAATAATACCTAGCTACCAATATTTGATATTAAATTGGTTTAATTAGACTTTAGTAAACGTTAAAGAATAATTACCTACGTTAATAATTTTCACATATTTTTTTATGTTCAGAATTCAGATACCTAATCTACATACCTACATTTTTATAGTAGTGGCGGGCATACGGACAGTCGAAGCCTTTTGATGACTAGGTACCGGATGTCTACCGCACAACTGGTTGTGCTGTAACCTCTGGAGGTTATGCAGATGTGTTGCCCTCCTATACATACGATTTATTTGTTTTTTATCGTTTAATATAGCCAGTTCTAAGCCTGGTAAAGTATGAAGGGATTGTGGACTCAGTTTACGTATTGCAGGGACATGACAAAACAGAAATTTGATTATTCACTTAAGTCACTGCGATATACATACTATGATACTGCCCACAAACCCACCAAGCAATTTATATTAATTTTATTAACTAGAATTATCGGGCAGAGAAAGTGTTATTACTATTATTATGCAAGCGCGCCCGAGCGTCGCGTCATCCTTTCGATAATGAATGAAACATAGACTCTAAATTTCAGAGCAGTACAATAAAAGCTTAAAAAATCATTTTTAATTAATGTATTGAGTTATGTCAAAAGTCGTAGAACAAATGTTGTTGTACATAATGTTAGCTATCTTGTCCTGCGAGGTTGCTGGTGTTTTAGAATTAACCCTGTATATACAACAACGAGTCCATTTACAAAGTTTTAGTTTGCGCATTATAATATTATTAATAATACGGGACTTAGAAACTTATAAAGTATGCAAAGTTTGCAATGTGTTTACAGTCAACAATAGGAAACTAGCTTTGTTTTGTTACAGTTAGTCTGTGTATATTCAAAACAAATATCAAAGTTTATTACAGTCAGGAACTTTAATTTACGCAATACACTGATAATCTTCTCTTATTAAGGCCAGTATATTCGAGCGTTGTAGGTATTCAGCGCTACCTCCCTCCCCGCGCGACTAGTTACGCGAAGTCTCCGATCAAATGAACTCTCGATGACCCAGGGGCCACACTAGCGGGAAACGTCAATGCCTATCATCGCGGTAGACATTCCGATAATTTTAGCGCGATGAAGTGAGTGGCTACACTTGAAAGTTCAACGTCAACGCCCATTCTTGGCGATAAAATTGGCGCTAATGTTATTTGAATTTCAAGCAAGATAGACGTTGACGGCGCAACTCTGTATTTGATGAGTGTAATTTTTTTTTGTATAAATAATAAATAAATAAATATGTTTAACACACACACACACGGTCGTCTGTAAGGTAGGCAACCTAATGCCTGTGTTTTAGGTAACAGCCGACTGATATACATTTTTTTAAAATAAATATACATATAAATAATACATATATGAATACACATACATTACACCCAGACTCGGGGCGGGAATCGAACCCACAACCCTTGGAGCAGAAAACAGGGTCACTGTAAACTGCGCCAACGGGTCAGTCATCATGAACATATGCATGCCATCAACTTCCCGGCTATCTGAGATTAAATAAGAAACATATAATAATAAGTATTAATTATGTATATCTATAAATATTATTGAACGTTTTGCCAGACGACCTGAGATTGACAGTAATATTGCATTTGCAGATGGGCAGATGGCATAACAATAATAATATATAATAAATATATGTTATACAAAATAATGATAATTCAGTGATAACAAATAATTCAATTCCGTTCATAAAAGTATGTAATTTATCATCAATGTTTTCTTATGACGTCAACACGTAAAAATTATTTATCGTCCGTAAACCGACTTTACAGACAAACATTTTTTATTAAGAGTTATTATATCTATTATTACTATTATCTATTCAATTAAATTGAAACAACATTTTTATACTTTACAAAATAAAACAACATACTCTGTATTTACCTGTGTCTTTCATTTATTTATATATTATATATTTCAGGCAATTGGAATAATATTAATGATACATGTGATTATATTACTGTTAAATTTTTAAGTGCAATAAAGAATAAAGAATATATTAAAGTAATTAATGTGGCTTTTACATAATTTTTCGATCTTTTATTATCTTTATTTCACCGAAAGTTAAAGTTGTTGGTTAAGTTGTTTTAAAAGGTAATAATTCCGTTATTCGTCGCTAAGCATCATTTTGTGACGCACGATTCTTATAAATTTTGAATCTCGAATCCGTAAACGTAATTACTTTTTCGTTACTCCACTCCATAGTCATAGTATATATTTATCGAAAACAAACACGTGCGATTCCGTCGCGCTCACGGTGCACAATGACATAATATGTTCGTAGTGTGCTGTGTGGCCGCTTCAACGTATTAAGGGGTCTGGCCACCCTGGATTATTTTTTTTAATTTTTATTTTTTTATTTTTTTTTTAATAAACCCTGAACTGTAACGGACATTTTAAGACCTGTTGCGTATCGAAACACTCAAAATTGGCCAAGTTACAGGCATCTTAATTTATATTATTACACACTTATTTTTTAATATTTTCAAATAAAATTTTACAATGTTATTTTTGAAGCCCTTTTGTGATATTGAGTAAAAAAATAAAAATATTCCGGCCCATAGTTTCGAATTTATTAATTTAATTAAAAAAACAGTGCATTTTTTGTTCCGCCAGGGTGGCCATACCCCTTAACTCTCGCGGTTATCTCTTTGATGTACCGCCACTTGAACTATCGTGAATGCCGTTGTAAAATTATCGCGATGAGTCGTGGCCACACCTACGTTCAACGCCACAGTCAACGGCATTTCCCGGTGAGTCGTGGCTACACCTACGTTCATCGCCATAGTAAACGGCGTTTCCCGCTAGTGTGGCCGCAACTATCGCCCAACGTCCAACGGCAACGTGAATGCCGTTGTTAAATTATCGCAATGAGTGGTGGCCACACCTACGTTCAACGCCACAGTCAACGGCATTTCCCGCTAGTGTGGCCCCAGTATGACACCGCGCGCGGCGTCGGCGCACGGAAATAATTAAATATATAATTTAACAGTAACTTACTAGGTTTTTTTTTTACTTTAGGTTATTTCATAATTCAGTTTTGTTTTCGATCCTGAAGGCACAGTATAAAATGCAACATAAACATTTAATACCTAAGAGAAGTAGATAAAAACCATTATTTAATTTTTTATGGGTTTATAGCTAAAAAAAAATTTTTTTACTATTAATATTTTAATTTCTATTAATTATCAGTAATTTTTTTTTTTGTTAATTAATACACTTTACAACATTTAATACCTAAGATAAGTAGATTTAAACTATTATTTAATTTGTTATGGTTTTGTAGCTAAAAAATAAATAATTTTTACTATTAATATTTTAATTTCTATTAATTATTAATAAATAAATATATATTTTTTTTGATAATTAATACACTTAATCCAACATTTAATACCTAAGAGAAGTAGGTAGATAAAAACTGTTTAAATGTTTTTATATTTTTTCTTAATATTAAATTATATAAGAAAAAATTCAAAAAAAAAATAATTATTGATAATTAATAGAAATTAAAATATTAATAGTAAAAATTATTTATTTTTTAGCTATAAGCCCATAAAAAATTAAATAATAGTTTTTATCTACTTCTCTTATGTATTAAATGTTGTATTAAGTGTATTAATTATTAAAAAAAAAAAAAATTATTGATAATTAATAGAAATTAAAATATTAATAGTAAAAATTATTTATTTTTTAGCTATAAGCCCATAAAAAATTAAATAATAGTTTTTATCTACTTCTCTTATGTATTAAATGTTGTATTAAGTGTATTAATTATTAAAAAAAAAATATTTATTGATAATTAATAGAAATTAAAATATTAACAGTAAAAATTACTTATTTTTAGCTATAAACCCATAAAAAATTAAATAATAGTTTTTATTTACTTCTCTTAGGTATTAAATGTTTATGTTCCACCTATTACTGCCACCAGGGCCCTGCGCTGGGGCTCCCAAGCGGCGCAATCCTCCAGGGTGTGACGCGCCGAGTCGATTGGCGCGCCACACTCGTGGCAAAATCAGGGGTGGCTTCTCGCCTAGCGATTTGGTGCAGGTACTTACCGAAGCAACCGTGCCCGGTAAGCACCGGCGACAGCCGAAATGTAAGCACCCCATGCCGCCTGTTGACCCAGCGACGAAGGTGAGGACGTCGCTCTGTCCATTGTCTGTCTCAATTCTTTGTCGGCATCTCGCAGGTTAGTCCCATTGTCGGACCAGATTTGAGCAGGTTGTCCTCGTCGAGCTTTCATTCTTCTTAAATCCATTATCACTGAGTCTGTGCTCAGTGACGTCGCTATCTCTAGGTGGATCGTTCTTACAGTGAGGCACGTGAATACTGCCACGTAACGTTTCTGTTGGCTGCGTTCCACGGTGACTGTTAATCGACTGAAGTAGTCCACCCCTGTGTATGTGAAGGGTCGCTGATGGTGAGCTAGGCTACACGCAGGTAGGTCTCCTGTTCTCGGGTGTGGCGGGATCGCTGCCCTAATCCGGCAGTGTAGACACTGTGGAAAGAGCGTTCTTGTGACGGGCCGCAGGCGTAGTATCCAGTAGTGCTGTCGACATTCGTTCACAGTCGCCTCGACTCCCGTGTGATGCCTCGTTCTATGCATCGCTATGATCCACAACTTCACTGTGTGATGATTTCTATCTAGTATCATCGGGTTTTTAGATCGCGTTGATAGTTGCTCCGCGGCGTTAATACGACTACGGACTCGGAGGGCTCCCTCTGCACACTCGATGCTCAGCTGCTTGAGGCGACTGTTTCGGGTAAACGACTTCCCGTCTTTAATGCTTTCTACTTCATTTGGGAAAGATTCTTCTTGGACTGTTCTCATGAGTAGGTCTTCAGCTTTCCTGATAAGTTCCGCGGAGACCGGACGAACCTCCAAAGTTTCTTCGAGCTCTACTCTTTCTGGCGTGTTTTCAGCTTCTTGTTCGTCCTTTTCCAGTCTGGGTCTTTTAACGCGCTTTTCTTAGTCCTTTTATAGTTGACTCGTTGTGTTTTGTTGGCTCGACAGAGTTCTATAAACTGTAGCACTCGAGCCGTCGTGTAGCGGAGTCTGTTCCAGCTGGAGTACCCTGTGCAGTCTGGTAACCCTTCTTTGAGTCGCGGCTGTTTACGATCGGTGACGTGATGAGTCCTTTCTTCGCCTGTAGGTTCGGTTGACGACGACAAGGCGGACGTTTCCGTGGGCCAGGTGGACTCCGGATGATAAGGAAATTCAGGACCTGTGTACTATCTGTGACCACTGCTGAATCCCGCTGGTACGTCCCGCGCCGCGTCGTCGGCTACGTTTAGCTGGTTGGGACCCATCGCCATTCGCTGACCGTCGAAGAATCTTCAATTGCCGCTAGCTGCTAGCTAGCCGCTGTTAGGTGAAAATACTAATATAACTTATTGAAATTTTGGATATGCTATAATATCGGTCTAAGATATCGATGACAATCATTATATTCTAGCTAAAAATAGATTGAGTGTTCATTAAACTTACGAGTACTTACCTGATCGCTTTTCTAAGCTTACGTAGTTCACGTCTAGATATTTTCTTTTTATTTCTAGTTTTATTCCCCATTTTATATCTACACTACACTGCTATACAGTAAAAACACTTCCAACGTTGTTAGAGTACTAACTAAACTAATCTAATAAAATTATCTATACCAATAGATAAAACTAAAGAGTTTGTTTGTTTGAACGCGCTAATCTCATGAACCACTGGTTCAAATTTAAAAATTCTTTTTGCGTTGGATAGTCCATTTACTGAGGAAGGATTTAAGCTATATAACATCACGCTACGACTAATAGGGGCTGAGTAATAATAAGAAATGTTACAAAAACGGGAAAAAATAATCTTTTTTGAGAGCTTCCGTTGCGTCCTTTATTATTTTTCTTCTCGAGACATTTTTTAATTATAGTTCCACTTTTAAAGTAAATATAACACCACTCTTTTACTGTAAATTTTCGAAAAAAAAAACTCAGTAATACGTTGAACGACCCAAGAATCAAACCTGAGACCCCTTGCTCGGCAGTAACGCTTGGGACCACTGGACCAACGAGGCGAAAATATTTAAGTACGTTTTTCCCTCAAATTAACGCGGGTGAAGCCGCGGGGCACAGCTAGTACTAAATACAATCTATATCTATATCTATACTCTATACTAATAGATAAATCTGAAGAGTTTGTTTGTTTGAACGCGCTAATCTCAGGAACTACTGGTTCAAATTTAAAAATTATTTTTGCGTTGGATAGCCCATTTACCGAGGAAGGATTTTGGCTATATAACATCACGCTACGACAAATAGGGGCTGAGTAATAATAAGAAATGTTACAAAAACGGGAAAAAATAATCTTTTTTGAGAGCTTCCGTTGCGTCCTTTATTATTTCTCTTCTCAAGACATTTTTTAATTATAGTTCCACTTTTAAAGTAAATATAACATCACTCTTTTAGTGTAAATTTTCGAAAAAAAAACTCAGTAATATGTTGAACAACCCAAGAATCAAACCTGAGACCCCTTGCTCGGCAGTAACGCTTGGGACCACTGGACCAACGAGGCGAAAATATTTAAATACGTTTTTCCCTCAAATTAACGCGGGTGAAACCGCGGGGCACAGCTAGTACTAAATAAAATTATCCAATCTATTCCTCAAACCACACTATCCATTCTCTGAGGATAGAGAGGTTCACTGGCGCTCGAATTCCTAAGAGACAAGACCGGACCCTATACATCGGTTTTCACACAAGAGAAAAAGAAGACGTTGATAGACAAGGGATACGGCACCGGACAGGGATCGAGCGTCATGACTATCCACGAGGCACAGGGACAGACACGCGAGGCAGTCATCATCGTCCAGACAAAGACTAGGAGGCTGCGGATTCATGACAGTGTTCCGCATGCAGTGGTCGCGGTGACCAGGCACACAAAGACCTGTGTCTACTACACCGACGACGGTGATGATGCAATCGGTCGTTTTGTCGGCCTCGGTGGAGGCCACAACGAAGGAAATACTCGAGCACACCCTCAAGATGGCTATACATAAAAGAGACACCGCCGTCATTGAGGATGTGCTCGAACAGCTTCCCTCGGGGGATGGCTGCGGCAGAGTCTCCAATAAATAATACAAAAATAAAGAGCCCAAATGTAAATGTAGACAAGCCGTAAAAATGTGGTGGCTGGTATGTATGTACTAACAAGCAATGAAATATTAGATTATATTAGATCAAGGAATAAACGCATGTACATAGAAAATAAGAACATATATATATACATATATATATATATATATATATATATATATATATATATATATGTGTGTGTGTATATATGTATATATATTATGTATGTGTGTATATTTGTATATGTAAATTATATTTGTAAATAAAGATTATGTTTATTAAAAATGATTATATGTATGTAAATATGATTATATGTATTAAAAAAAATTATAATAATAATAAATAAATAATGGTCAGTATACGGACTCGCGTCATAGAGATCCTGACAATAAGTCTAGCTAATGTAAGTCTAAAATAGTACGCATGAAACTATATTAACAATCTTATACATTTAATTAAAAAAAGGCACGGGCAAATATAAGCCCGTGGATATTTTTGTTATAAGAAAAAAAAATCCAATCTTTAGAGGGGGGGGGGACGCCGCCAGACAGCAGAGATACAGGTCCTACTTCGATGACGCCTCGCAGGCAACTAAAGCGAGGCGCGCGGGCCGTTTTCTTATATAATTTAAATATTTAATATTTAAAAAAAATAGAAACATTTATTTAAAAAAGTAACCGTTAAATGTTCTACTAAAAGTTATTACCTATTTTTACATGTGAATATTGTAACTTAAAATCTGATATTCTTCAAATAAAACAAGAAAAATAATCAAAAACATCCTTTCTTTGTGTTTTTTTTTTATCGAGTCAAGTTACAATTATCGTGTTTTGAACCGTTGAATAATCAAGAACGTTTGTTAAACTATAACATATATTTTTAACGGATCAAAAAAATGAATATTACTATGTTTAAAACTCTATCAAAAACAGGTGATTTGGGATATACTGGCCTTAACTGGTCCGTCTCTTTGTACTAAATTTTAGTGCGCATCACGAATGAAACAATCTATACACGTATACTATTAAGAATATTGTTATACAAGTATTTAATTTTCGTAGCCGGCTTACAATACTCGTAAAAGGGTTATATATGTATACAAGTCAGTTACGATAAATGATTTTAAATTAAATTCATTGAGCTACGTATTTCGTAACTTGTCTGTCTTTGTCTTGGTTGTCTTTCTTCTGTTTATTTGAATATACATAACAAGGGAAATATTTGGAGATTATATTTCTTTACAAATAATAATAAAAACAGTGATGGTGAATTTAAGTTTAACTGTACTCGAAATATTTTTCTATTTTACATATCTAATTTTTTATCAGGAAATCATGCGGTATGTCATTTTTTTGTTTCTTTTGTACGTGTTTTTTATGTTTAATAATTCTTTGTAAACTGTTTCAGGGGAGGACCAACTAAAACACACCTCCGCCACCCACCTAAAGCAAGACATTAGAGTCTTTGCTCTGAGAGGGAAAAGGGAGCGGGGAAGTGGGTGACCCGTGGCCCTCTTTATGGACGGTGGAGCAGAGAGGATTGGAATAAGCTTTTGTCGCTCCGAGGGGCTGGATCAGCTGGTGGTTTCACCGGGGCTCGCTCTGTTGATAAAAGGCAGCACGAGAAAAATAAGCTTTAAGAGTACGAAGATCGACACGTTTGTGCTGAAACAGGACGATGATTCAACCTACCGTCTGGTGCGGCTGCACAACAAGGCAATTGCTCTATTCGAGCGGTGAGAGGAGTCCGCTTTTGCGCAAGCAAGCTCGGGGCTGCAGCGGCAGGGCTAAATTCCCGGGGCAACCCCTAGAAGAATAAGCGAGGACTCTATGAGAGTCGGCTATGGCAAAGGCCTCGAAAATACACGAGGTCATAGTTTATGAGGATAGTGGGAAGTATCTGGGTTACTTAAAGGCTCAGATTCAATCAATTTCGCCTACTAAATGGCCGGCTCTCGAAGAGACCATGCTCAGTGTCTCGGAGCGATTACAAGTAAAGGCTGAAGCCCCAAAAACGGAGCCCGAGTCGAGTAGCTCCAGGGACGAACGTAGCTGCTCTCAGCCTCGTCTGATGGCGATTGCAAAAGTGATCCAACGAACGATCTCCTCAAAGAGAGACACTCGACTGTCCCACCTTTCCTCAAAATTGGCATCTCCGAATGAAAGGCAATCGGAGGCAAAGAGAAGGTTTATGAGAGACGAAAGTCCGAAGCCCCCTCAGGTGCCACCAGCCAATCGAACTAGGCCCGACAAGAGGCAAGTCAAACCATCCAAAGCTCAACCAAATCAAAGCTTCGACCAGCTTTCACAGAACATACAGAAAATGCATACTTCGAGTTCCTGGCCTTAACAAAGGCGAACCGAGAGGTAAGAAGAAGAAACGGCCAAAGACCTCAAGGAAAAGCTAGCTTACCACTATGGCAAAGAAGCCAAATCAGAGGTACGCGCAATGGCCTTTATCTTAGTTAGTCGGTATCTTGGTTAACGGAATGACTGACTGACTGACTGACGGATCAACGCACAGCCTAAACCGCTAATCGTAGAGATTTGAAATTTGAATGGTGTATTCTTAGTATGATGTAGGCATTCACTAAGAAAGGATTTTCTGAAATTCTAAACCTAAGGGGGTGAAAAAGGGTGGCAAAGTTTGTATGAGACAACGTGATTCCTTGGTCCAATCTACTTCAAATTTTCCATAAACATTCTTTAACAGAATTGATTGAAGACGTGTTTCGTATTTTATTGAAATTCATCTCCTAACGGGGTTAAAAGGGATAGAAAGTTATTTTGGTTTTTATTAATTTGCTCCGAAGTTGATATCAATACTCCTTAGTGCTTTTGAGATAAATTACATTTTATTTTGACACATATTTGACAACTTAATCTCTGTTATAAAATAGGTACATTCCAGTATCTACGCAGGCGTAGCTGATATCTTTTTTTAAATGCTCATGGTGGAAGAGGCAAGACTTTCCTATTAAATTTAGTGTTGGCCACAGTGAGAATCAATCGTGGTATCTCCTGAGCGGTCGCATTATCCGTAATTGCTGCCACGCTGCTGGAAGGAGGTAAAACTGCACACTCCGCGTTTAAACTTTTAATTTGATACAAACCGAAACCCCTTTCTGCAATATACACAAACAAACGCAAAACGAATGGAGTGAGAGTACTATGGCTCATAAAGAGGGTTTCGAAGCCCTAAATAGATTTATATAAAATATTAGGAATAATAATTGTCAAATGGAAAGAGAGAGTATTGTAAGGAGACGATTTCCGACAGACTTTACCAGTAGTGCCCAAAGGAACGCGAGCGGACGAAGTTAAAGCGTATAGTGAAGCATTGACGATCGTTCTGGTGTAGTGGTACGAGTAGGCGCCTCAATGCCTCGCTTCGCCACGCCGGTGATCGCGGGTTCGATTCCCGTATATATGAAAATATTTGTTTCCAGTCTGGGTGTATGTCCTTGTGGGTTTCCCCACCGAGCCTCGGAGATCACGTAAAGCTGTCGGTTGCTTACAGGCTGATACAGTACAGTACTAATAAATTTGTGGTCAGTGTAAGGACAGGCGTTATATAGACATCCTAAGTTTAGTTTAAGTCTCGTTGTCTAAATAAGTACGCATTAAAGTGAATGATAATCTAAAAATGTTAATAAAAAAGGCACGGGAAAATAAAGCCTGTGGATGTATAGTTAAGTCAAAAAAAAAATTGACATCCATTATACGTGACATTGGCATGACATTGACATAATTGTTTTTGATACGACAGACGATACAGTAATCGATAGTGTTTTATATGTTAATGTTAAGCCATTAAAAATTTTCTTGTTTCTTTGAGTTTCAAATGCAGTTTACAATTTTATTTATCTTGAACACTGCTCTTTGGTAAAAACGATTTATAGAAATACTTATTTATATTCTTTTATATTTTGTAAAATAAAGCATAATTTTTTTAAGCAGTTGATAACCTTCTCCGTAAGTTTTTTTGACCATTAGCAAAACATTAACACGTTTAAAAAAAAAAAAAACTTAATAATACATTTCGTATGAATGAAATATTGTACGAGACCTATTATTGTCCCTTAGTTAACAATTCGTTGACAAATGTTGCTTGTAACTACAATAATCAATCCCATTAGAGCAGATTGCTCGACACGCGGTTATAATACGTTAATTAGAGAATAAAATTAGGGCATTTCATTTTAAAAAACCTTATGTTTATATTAATTGACAGTAACAATATCGTTGCTAAGCAACCTAATAAGTATAAAATATTTTATTTTTTATTTTTACTATTATAAATGCGAAAGTTTGTTTGGATATTTGATACTCTTTCTGGCAAAAAGTACTAAACGGATTTAAATGAAACTTTACAGTAATATAGCTTATTATTATTATTTATACATCTGAATAACACATAGGCTATAATTTATAAAGATTTTGTGTAATTTGGCCATAATATAATATAGTTTAAAAATTAACACACGAAAACACGTAAGTGAAGCTACGGCACTTAAGACCTTTTTGCGATAATTCACTAAGTTTCGACTGGGGGCATTTACTACTGTGCACTCTGCGAGCGTGTAGGAACGTTTTCTGTATGAGAGTCCTTGTTACCGAGCTGTAGTAAGAATTTGATCGGAACAGTCTGAAGCCGTGGGCGGAAGCTAGTAACCAAATAAAGTCATGGTATTTATTTGTTATATATATAAAACAAAGTCGGATTAGTTACACTATATAAATCTCAAGAACAAGAACATAAAATATCGTAAAACAAAACAACAAGAAAATATATATAGAGAGATATATTAAAATGTCGAAAATAAAAACACGAAAAACAATAAAGAATATTTTTACAAAATTAAATAAGAAAACAAATAACAACAATCGTCAAATCGATTGTCCTCAATCTTACCAAACCGTTATCAGTGTCACACGCATACTGTCAAATTAAAAAGTGATATAAATATATTAGGCTGTACAAAAAAAAAAACTTTTTCTGAAAATTATACTGAAAATATTGTTGAGGATACCGAAAAAATCAGGCTGTTAAAAGGGCAGCTCTTAATATTAAAATTAATTTTAATAATTAAAATTAATTAATTTATAAAATTATTTTAAATTAATTTAATTTAATTTATTATTTCATAATAATGTATTTATATTAATATGAAACCAACCCCCAATAGAAGGAAGTGTACATTAATGAAAGCAATTAATGATAAAAATAGTAGCTTGTTCTTCTGTATACCGCCGGTGGAACTGGGAAAACATTCCTCATGTCGCGAATGTGATGAAACGCTTTAGGTGATAAAAAAACTAATGAATTTATAGTATTCATTTTGTTATGTTAATAAAATCCTAAATAAAGTTTAGTTAAAAGTAACACGAAATTCATTTATTGTAAGGCGGTACGAAGTTCACCGGATGAGCTAGTTGTATATAATATGTATAATTATATTGTAAGTCACAAATAAAATCAAATGTTTAAAAAAAAAAAAAACAATTATTGTCTGTGCTCTCCCACAACTCATTTGCTTTGAGTTCTACATATTAATAGTTCTTTGTAAATAACTCGTAATGTTATTTAATGAAAAAAAAAAAAAATCGGGACTTATTCGAAATCTATTATTTAAACGGACGTCTTAAATTAACTAAAATAATGCAATGTTACTAGTTTTAAACTCCCCTGTAAAACTTACGCGAAAAACCGAGATGTGAATATATTATGATCAGTTGCTGTAATAACTGCCGTTAACTTTGACGAACGTTAAAAATATGCTTCGTGCAACGCTATACTTACAACAACTTATATACATGAGGATCCTCCAATCTGCGTTATAGTTTTTCATTCACAAGCCAAACGCTTGGGCCGATCGTGCATCGTTTTCCCAGTTCCACCGGCGGTATACAGGAAGAATAAGCTACTATTTTTATTATTAATTGCTTTCATTAATGTACACTTCCATCTATTGGGGGTTGGTTTCATATTAATATAAATACATTATTATGAAATAATAAATTAAATTAAATTAATTTAAAATAATTTTATAAATTAATTAATTTTAATAATTAAATCTTACTTACGGCTATAGTTAGGTTAATATTGTCGTTAGCTACGACTTTAACCGAAGTGTACGAGCAACCCACCCTTAGGGACATCGTGCGAAAGAAATATTAACCTGTCAACTAAAAGAATGTTTTCAATTATTTTTAATGACTTACACGATTACTACACGGGTATAATAAAAAAGAGTATTGATTGTCAACTTCTAGAAATATAATTACCATGTGTATATGTAAGAAGTTTTTTACAGTTGGTAAAAAAGTAAATTAAAAAATAAATTAGCTTTTTCAAAGAGCTAACTTTCATTATGCTGAGATTTGAGGAAATATTCTTTTTAGTTACTTCACACCAAGTAAGCAAGATTGCAGCCACTTCGTTAAAAGGTAAGACTGAAACGATCCAAGCGCAGTTAAATCACGTACATTAAGTTTTATCTTCGTATTGCCGAAGCAAAGCATTATTTGAACTAGTTTTCTCTTCTTTTGATATACCACTGTAGATAAAAATGCAAATTATAAATATAATTTTATATAATATACATACATATATAATATAATGAATAATAATTTTTAAAGGAGTAATAATCGTTAGATTACATATGTATCTCTTACATACTGTGTCATTTTAAATTAAAGTATATATCTATTAATTTTAATTTTTTTAAATTTTACCAATAATTGAAAAGTTAAAGAATTTCACTAAATTGAATGTGTTAATCATAGTTTACATAGATCAAAAACTGTTTTGGATAGTTTTTGTTTCATAAAATCTTTTTATAGAGGTACCTAAGCTTTAATACTTATTTATTATAACGTAGCGATTTGTGGAAGTCAAGCAGTTAAAGTAAACACCGATAAAACCACGTGGCTCAACTAGTTCGTACTTATTAATAAAAGAAAGTAAAAAATACCATCGGAATTTAAATAGTAATCTGAAATAAGTTAATATAAATAACGCTGTCTTAATAAGAGAAAATAAGAATGCCTTATTAATGAGAATACCGAAATGAAATCATATTACAGCGTCATTTACTAAGGAAGAGAATGAGACGAAGCTAAAATTGTTGCGTAGGTACACGTATAGATACCATATTATGGTCATCCCCCAGTGGGTTTTGCCATATTTTCTTTAAAAACATTACGTTCATCGATAAAAGTCCAGAAAATAAATAAAAACGCGCCATTTTATTTTCAATTTATGCCTGTTGTAATTTTTGTTACAATTCTGCATTGTATCATAGCGTGTTAACGTGACTGTTCACGTTCTGTTGTACATACACTATATTTATTTTAGGTCATTCGACATATTGCTCCTGAAATGTGGATTTAAAGTACATAGGGATACAGCTTAGTATTATTGAATAAGTAATTTTTTTTTTTAAATACATTTTCTCGATTTTTTTTATTTGTAATCATTTGGTTTCAAGTTAATCTTACGTTTTAAGGACAAATTAATTGTTTTTATAAATAAATAAATAATAAATAAATATTAACCAACAATCACACCACGTTAACCTAGCCCCGTGCTAAGTTCGTAAGAACTTGTGTTTCAAGTACTAGGAACGGAAATAAATTTAAGATATAAATACATATATACATAAATACACATCCATGACCCGGTGCAGACATCTATATTGGTCATACAGATTATCTGCACCTGGCGGGTGCCGAACCCGCGACCGCTGTGTAAAGTGTCCAGTTTCCTGACCACTCGACCAGCCGGCCGTTTTATTTATTTATATTTGACTTTACTGTGAATGTTTTGACGTGATAACGTCTTGTAAATCGATAAATGCCGGCTGCACCGCACGAAGAAGACTCATGTCACGTTTCGCGAACGAGAGCGCGGAACAAGCGAGAGAGAGGCACGATCGGCCCAAGCGTTTGGCTTGTGAATGAAAAACTATAACGCAGATTGGAGGATCCTCATGTATATAAGTTGTAAATAAATTGTTCATAGCACATTGTTACTTGTAATTAATCTGTATAATTTAAGTAATAAAATATTTGAATTAACGAGTGCAAATAAACATTAATTTATCGAAAAAAATTGTAATTAATAGAATTAACTCATACTTTTTATTATACAAAATAATGATAATTCAGTTCAATCATAATTCAATTCATAAAAGAATGCAATTTTTTATTAAAGTTTTCTTATTACGTTATCAAGTAAAATTATCATCCGTAAACCGACTTAACAAACAACCAATTTTTTTTAAATTAATATCTTTCTTTTAATGTTATTAATATAATCGCAATTCTCCCTATTTCGTTATTAAATTAATAGTTTTCTTTTTAATATTTCAAATTAAATTTATACAATCTAATAATGTATTTCTCGGAAACTCGTCAAACAACGAAACAACGTCAAACGGTTGACAGGTTAATATTTCTTTCGCACGATGTCCCTAAGGGTGGGTTGCTCGTACACTTCGGTTAAAGTTGTAGCTAACGACAATATTAACCTAACTATAGCCGTAAGTAAGATTTAATTATTAAAATTAATTAATTTATAAAATTATTTTAAATTAATTTAATTTAATTTATTATTTCATAATAATGTATTTATATTAATATGAAACCAACCCCCAATAGATGGAAGTGTACATTAATGAAAGCAATTAATGATAAAAATAGTAGCTTATTCTTTCTGTATACCGCCGGTGGAACTGGGAAAACATTCCTCATGTCGCGAATGTGATGAAACGCTTTAGGTGATAAAAAAAAACTAATGAATTTATAGTATTCATTTTGTTATGTTAATAAAATCGTAAATAAGTAAACGTAAGTAAGAAACTCGGGTATATTAAAAAAATATGTCTCACATATTTCCAGACTTGTCCATCGGATAAAGACGAAAAATATTTAAATTTTCACTCTAATGTTTGGTTCTTGCTTAAAGAGTCTTTATAAGATATTTGTAAGATTATTTTAAAAATTTAGACGAAGGTACGATCCAGGTATACTAACGGTATTTATAGGTTGCTTGTTTAACGCAACGTTGTTCAAGTAATGTTCAAATATAAATTATGTCTTCGCATGTATTTCATATTAAGTACTTTTTTGTATTTTATAACAAATGGAAGTTGACTAAAATACCATCCTACATTTACTACATTGCAGTAAAAACGACAGCTGCATATGTATGATAGAAGTATTACTATAGTATAGTATAGTAATACTTACAAAATTTTGTATAAGTATAGTAGATACTACTACTATACTTCTGAATACAAAATTTTAGTATTCCACGGTTAATTATTTTTCGATTATATTAGACATACATAAATAGATTAAAAAATAATTAAAATGTGCATTTAAATTGAGAATCATAATTCTACGTATGGTTTTTACATTTTTTTGAAAATAATTTATTACAATATTTACCCTGGTCCCGGACCACCTTGAGTTAGATCAAAAACTTGTCTCGGATTAAGCAGCCATTGGAATTTCTGTAGCAATCTCACACCTTGATTGCCTCCACTCTTGGGATTAATAAAAACCAGCACTGGTTTCACATTGGCGGTTGGAATTGGTTTAATTACAAAAGTCTTTTGTTCACTTTTAGAATCTTTGCCCTTTTTCTTAACCGTATTCTTCTTTTTTGGCGATTTTCTTAAAGATGATTTAAAGCTTCCTCTTCTAGGTAGCTTTACTATCCAAGACGGAGGTACGATTATGTTCGATTGTATTCCTGAAAATGTTGTAATAATATCAATAAAACTTATATTAAGATTATAAAATACGTATCCTAACTAAAAATATTTATCGTGTTCAACGTACCCAAGGAGCATTCTTCCCCTATCCGTTGTAAATTAAAACAACTTTCTTTATTATGGTAAGCATCCTTGCACCAGGAACAACTCAAAGCGACGATTTCCTTTGAACTAAAAGATAATTTTCCTTGGAGGGACTGAAAAGTAAAACATATCGTATTATAACAAAGTATTAATGTGTAATTATTTAAATTTGATTTAAAAATAAAAATTGAAAAGCAAAAAGATAGCGCTAGTTAGCAACATAGCATGTATACGCACACGATCACTAATTTCATCGTTTAATTCTATAGCTTTGTCTACCGTTCTTTGAGGTGTTATGCACCAGCTGCAGCATCTGCGCCCGAATGACTGTGACAACAAAACGTTCATGCAACACATCATGCAAACAAAAACTGGTTAATAAGACAAAGTAAAAAAAAAACACAAAATACAAAGGACAGTAGCGATTGAAATCATACCGGTACCATATATCATACAGTAATCATACAGTATAGTGTAAAATATTGACAGTACTTTAACCACGTAATTGCTATGTATATAGCTAGTTCCCGCATATATATGTACATAGCAAATGTATATATGCGGGAATAGTTACTGTCCTTCATATTAAGTCGTCATAAAACAGAACAAACACAGAATGAAATGAACCTACGCTTAATGAAAATAAGCCCAAAGACATAGGCAATAATATAAAATATTCATATGACCTTATAAAACATCATCCAGTTCGTTTATAATGAATGGTGCGAGGGAAATGTGGACGATATGCTAACATGTCATTAAAAATGAAATTTAAATTCCGCGTCAGAGTACCGAACAATAGTTTTACGTGTTTCATGCAAACCAAATGCAAATCATTTTAGGTCGACAGAAGGGTGGACCAGCCCACTCGTTCGCATGAAACGCGACATAATAAATATCTAATTACATGGACTACCATACTCGTGTACGAGAGGAAATAATATGTACTCGTAATATACTACTCTACATGTATGTGAATGTGTAGCTGTTTTAGATACATTATAAGTAATATGATTGTACCGAAACTATCAATGTAAATAAAAATAATTGTTTAATAAAAAAATACAATTTATACATTTTTGAAAAAAAATTCAAAAAATATTAAAGGTAAAATTTTTGTAATACAATTTAATTAAATGTTAATAAATTTAAACCTCAATAAAAATTTAAAATTATTTACTATTTATGGTTGGGTGCATTATAGGCGTCATCATAATGCACTTAAACTCAAATGACGCGAGTGAACGACAACGTTCTCTATATTACACGTTCCTGAAAGACGACTCACGACACTATTTTTCTTTATTTTGCCCCAGACATACGCTACAATAATAAAGAAATGTTGAACGTGGAATATAGACATGTTTCAAATGTGATATCTGTCTTCGTGTTTTAATTATATATCAGGTCTAAAAGTATTCAACTTTTTTTTGTAACATAAAAACTTAATGTATGTATCTATGGACCAAATATTTTTTTCTTTTGTATATGATTTCTATCAGCGACCAAATGTTAATAACGCATGAAATAATGCTACAAATGAGTACTAAATCGTACGTCTTAAAAATCAAGTGGCATTTACCTTTATAAATAACTTGACAGCAAAGTTATTCTTAACAATAATAAAAACAACAAAAAGAACTTATGTCAAACAGAATTTTCTGAGTTATTCCTTATCTGGTAACATTAATCTAAGTTAAGATTTATATAAACAGCTTCTCACTTATTTATAGGTATTGAAGTATCAATAAATCACACTGCGCATGTAACGTTTTAAACTCGATAAAGTTAGTATAGATACCATATAGATAGGTACTTTATCTTTCCGACTCATCAAATAAGGAATATTATTTGTATAAATATTTTTGTTGCGAACTGGGAGGTAGACGAACAAATTTCCTTTGTTATTATACATTATGTAAAACAGTCTTATGTAGATATTGTCTAAAGAGAAATAAACATGTTGATTTGTTACGTCTGTTAATTGTAATGTTTTATACATACACATGTCCAGAGACATGATACTTACAACTAGACTGTGCACTAGGGGTGTGCGATAATTATCGATAATTCGTAACTACTCGATAATTTTTCATTCGATAATTATCGATAATTATCGATAAGTGTTATTCGATAATTTTGATTCGATAATTATCGATAATTGTTTATTCGATAATAATCGATAATTATCGATAAGTTTTCATTCGATAATTATCGATAATTTGTTGCGATCCGATAATTATCGATAATTTTTTCCGATCCGATAATGATCGATATTTTTGTGTGATCCGATAACTATCGATAGATTATGTCGATACTGGACGGCGGATGACCTTTTTTTTTTTTTTAGGTATTGTGATAGGGAACGGGGGATTATAGCAATACGGGACGGCGGATGACCTTTTTTTTTTTTTTTTTTTAGGTATTGTGATAGGGAACGGAGGATTATAGCAATACGGGCCGGCGGATGACCTTTTTTTTTTTTTTTTTTAGGTATTCTGATAGGGAACGGAGGATTATAGCAATACGGGACGGCGGATGACCTTATTTTTTTTTTTAGGTATTCGGATAGGGAATGGAGGATTATAGCAATACGAGACGGCGGATGACCTTTTTTTTTTTTTTTTTTTTTTTTTTCGTCGTCCGAAAATTGTGTCGATAAGTATCGATAACTTTCGTGAACTATCGATAAGTTGTATCCGATAATTATCGATAACTTTCGCCAATATCGATAATTTTTATTCGATAATTATCGATAACTTTCGCTACTATCAATAATTTTTTATCCGATAATTATCGATAACTGTTCATTCGATAATTATCGATAAGTATCGATAACTCAATACGATAATTATCGATAATAAAATTATCGATAATTTTTTCCGATGAACACCCCTACTGTGCACTGTGGCGCAAAAACCGGGCCGAGCGAGAGGGGCCCCCGCGGTAGTGTGTCCCTTTCTAATGAGGTGACCATGACTAAACAAAAAATGGGACTAACTATACAGACGATTGTGTAAGTATTCTGATCATTTATACTGATGCTACCTAACTACACTACCTACAGGTGTGTATGTACCTAATTTATGTAAAAGTAAAAAAAAACACCAAAATCATTATAGTAGGCAGATTTTTTTGATCTGCCACCATCCACCATCACCGTACGTCAATCTTCCCGTGATCATGGCGATTGACACATTGCCGAACTATAGGGACCTCAATAAAATTACAAACGCGGTAAGCACTCGAACAAATATAAATTTTAATATGAATATATTTAATCAATTTCAATTGATGAGTTTCGTTAGAGCTTGGATGGACAGGTGAAACACGCTTGATTTTCGGAGAGAATTGATGTAATGTCATATTAAGCATCTTTTTCATATTCAAACTGTGTAAAGGATAAAAACATTACCCTCCGGCAGTCGAGTACATTACCAAAAAAAAGTTTTTCAATTTAACCGCTTGAGTGCCCGGGCAATGACCTTTTAGTTTACCAACTGCACAAAACTGCCCAAGGCCTCTCACGTTTTATTACGTAATTTCCCATCGGTGATAATGTAATATACGTTAATCAACCTGTAGTTGACAGATGCACTTCGCGTACTAATGCCCGTGTCGAAAAAAAGTTGACATGGGCAATATAGCCATGGCGACCATTACTTGACACGGGCGCTTGCGGTTATTGCGGTTAGTTTGTAAACTCTTGACACAAATGCTGAAGCATATTTTAGGCCTCCTCTGTCTACAAAGGCTATAAAAGAAGAAAATTTACAAACATCAATCAAGTAGTAGTTTTCATTATTCGGAAATCTAAGATACAAGAAATTTATTATAAATCATAAACATCATCGGTACAAAGTAGAATGACTATAAATAAGTATACTTATAGTTAACTTCAACACAACAATTTAAGTGTTTTATAAAAAATGTAAGTTTCGGGTATTGCTCATTTTGTATACTCTTGTCATTGACCGGTACATCTCCAATTCAAATCATGGTTACCCTAAAGATTAAGATTGTAGTTTTTATTTACTCGTGGAAAGAAAAGCGACTACCGCAATAAGACTCATTATTGCACCCTATCACACAACAAGAATTCACCATTTTTCATGGAAAAACAATCAACTTTAGTCAGAAAATTGACACAATCGCAAATCGAAACACGACAATCAACCAAATAAACAAATAAGCAAACCACCATCTTACATTTAGTATTACCAGTCCCAAACATTTAATACTACCTTTACTCAGTATTTAATTATTTTTTAAATACAACTAATTGATTTATTAATTATTGACACTGTAGAAATACGTCTAAATACGTTTCTAAGTTTACCAACCGTTCGTATTAGTAAATTATTAAAAAGAAAAGTATTTAATTTTCTACCATTTCTATCAAACGAAATGATTATGTGAGCTGGCAAGATGTAAGACAAGGACACACTACCAGCGGGAGCGCTCTCGCTCGGACCGCTTTTAGCTAGCTACCGCTTATAGGGAAATACCTACCGTAACATTCAAAGAATAGATCTCATTTTAGCAAAACAAATTTTTTTTGTATACTGTCTAGTTGTAAGTATCATGTCTCTGCACATGTCTAAATATGGCAGTAATAGTTATCAATATTTTATGGTAGCTTATATGTACAATTGTACATACTTATTAAGTAATACATTGGGGTCCTATACTAATAACTATAAGTTAGTTTGTAATGTATGGTTCTTTTATAAATTATTGTTATTGTAAACATCAAAATATTCATTGACGCGAACGCGAAAATTATAGACAGAAATAAAGCTAACCGCAAAGCGAATCGCCTCATTTGGCTACACAATCATAAATACCTTTTCATTTCGAAGATCGAAAACGGATTTGTAGTAAAATATTATTTTAGTACCGCAACTTTGTATTTCTGAGTTTATTTAGATACGATATAAAATTGAATTAATTTTTAAATAACGTTTCTCGAATTGGTTATTATTAAATATTCTAGGAATATTTTAATACTCATTAATTATTTTTACAACAAAAAATAATTATCTGGATTTAGAATATTATATTTTTGTATGTGTTCTATTAATATATAGGTATGTACCGATTTTAGTAAATATATAATAACATAATTATGTAAAAAATAGTACAATATTAATTTACAAATGAGTAATATTCGGCAGTTTTCTATGTATACTTTATGAGATTTTTATACGAGTGCTGTGTAAAAATGAACTAGGTTAGTTAGTAGTGGAACAAATGAACAAATTCAAAGACTCAAACAGGTGGAAACTAATGTTAATGGATAAAGTTATTTGTAAGCAATTTATACAGTAATGTAGTACCAAAGTTTCGATCCTGCTTGGTCGCTAGCAGGATAATAAACAGACTACCGAAAATACAAATAACAACGATTTATCACTGAGTAAATTGTTTGCGGAAAACGAAGATGTCTTAATATTATATACATATCTTGTCTTAAAACACATATAAATGTTCTGGTCCCAGTGGATTTAAAAAAAAAATGTACAAGTCGTTAACTAGAAGTTATAATAAGTCGTTTGAATTTGTTTCAAAGTTAAACGTACACGAAACGACGAAAATCACGGTGATATACAAATATAAAATGTGGTAATGGGGTATCTGCTTATCGGTGAAGTTTAAATTTCTTTATTATCTAAAAGTGGTAAATTAGTTAAATCAGCAATACATACAAATATATTATATAGAAAAATATGTAAATCAATACCTACTTGGTATTTTTACACAAAAAATTGACTACGTTAAATCTGATGTCATATGTCTGCGATATAGCAGGAGCTTTAGACAATAAAATGGAAGTTCATGCTATTTACACATACGATTGATTGTGTTTTAAATTAATAGTAACCAAATGTTTTGTAACAATATAATTTTTTTTTTAAATAATATTTTCCAATTTGGTAACGTACTACAACTTAGACATTCATAATGTTAATAGCACTTGAATTTGATTAACTTGCACTTAATACTTACTTTATACTTTGCACTTAATAGCTCATGAAACTTTTTACTACACTATGATTATATCATAAAAAATGTCAAATCTTTGTTTTTATTAAAAAGAGATTCTATTTACGTTTATTATTAAATTAAATACTTAGTCACTAGTTTAAGCTGTTAAAATCTTATTCATAGGCATGCTGTGTATGCATCGATAAAAATGTAATCATTTATATATTTTATTTATTCATAAGAATGTTTTTGTTAGGCAAAACCTCAATAGTACACCCGATAAATATTGCCCCTTAGTTGCTACTCACCCCAGATTTTAGGTCAAGGCGGTACTCACCAGATTTCGGTAAACATTTTGGAAAAATCTCGACCTCTTACGCGGTAGCGATGTGAAATACGGATATTCGGTCATTGCCTTAAATAAATATCAATTGAAATGAACTGAATCAGCCTGTAAGCGTCGCACAGCTGGACAAAGACCTCTTCTCCATATAGAAGAAGGATTGGAGCTTAATCCACCCCATTGCTCCACTGCGAGTTGGAGGATAATTTCCCTACCACGAGTAACGATCGGTATCCGGTGTTTGTGACAACAACAGGACGTGCTCTCTAAGGCACGGTAGGAAGAACCACAAGGACATATATACATCCAGACTAGAAACTAATATTTGTACAAATACTAATTTCTACTTCATTACTATTTTTATATTGTATTAAAGCACTCGGTTAACCGAGGTCTAGGCTTTCGGTTGGATGGCAATGTTTAACGAGCTAACCGTACTGACACTGTACTGTACTGTGCTGTACTCGTATATGACAATTCAGAATAATTTATATTATTATAGTCTCTTATCTATTATACTTCTTTAGATGAGATTTTCTTAGAGAGATTTTTGATCTCATGAAATAGAGTTCACTGAAGTAGAATTAATTTACTAAATCGAATTCTCGTTTTAGCTTTTGACTAAATACCTTAACTGATTGGACAAGTATCGGATCAACTCTAAGTTAACTCAGGCGAAACAAAATATTTTTAAAATGTCATCTTATAATATGCATTTAATTAGGTATATATTTTCAAAGATATATGATAATGTTAATTAGGAGAACGGATAAATTTGGTTAAACTATAATTATAGCATTTGACGCATCTTAGATGAAATATGTAGAACGAACAAATCAATACGAATGATTCATATGATTTAACGAGCTTGTACTTCAAAAGTAATCGCCACCGGAATTATTCTGTAAGGGTAGGCGACGGGTTGCGGCAAATAGCTATTTTACATTTACATCGTCAATTTCTCGTTAACATTTCAAATTTCAGATTTAAATTCTTGTACGTGTATGATTTTGTCGAAATATATTTATAATAATTGGTTTAGGAAAATTTCAGAAATATACTCGTGTTAAAATGTTCAGATTATTGCGAATACACATGCATTTTTTTTTGTGAAAATAATTATTTATTGTGTAATTATTTATTGTGTATTTATTGTGTAATTAATGTACTAAATAAAAATTAATATTTTTTTTTGTATACAAAAGTTAGACATATAAATTTTAAAGATAGTATTAGTTATAAATAGACAGTGGTAGTTATTATTTTTTTCTTTTTTTATAAGTTGATCTTTATTGCCGAGCAAGTCTATATACTAGAAAATTAGGTTAAACATAGCATTGTTGCCTGTTTTAGCAAAATCATGCAGAGCTATGGTTACTAATAAATAAGGTGTGGTCAGGGCCGGATTTAGAACTGTGGGGGCCCGGGGCAATGGAGGAGTGGAGGCCCCGTGATTTGAAAATGAATTTTTCTTTTTTTGTTCTTGCTGAAAAAAAAGTCATTGCGATCTCGCGCCAATATATTATCGTTGCCGGATGGACGTATTTCTAAAAAAAGAGGTCGTCGCGATCTTACGCCCACATATTATCGTTGCCGAGTCAAAAAAGGTCATCACCTATTCCTATCCCTAAAAAAAAAAAGATCGTCCCAACTCCGGACCTCTCCAACTCGGTTGGCTCTATTGTGGAAGCTCCTCTTTTGCGGATGTGGGGCCCCTATTTTGTGGATGTGGGGGCCCCTATTATGTGGGGGCCCGGAGCAGTTGCCCCGCTTGCCCTTCCCTAAATCCGGCCCTGGGTGTGGTTAACATTATCTACTATTCATGCTAAATATTTGCTAACCTTATTAAAATTATTAGTTCTGTTGTTAACCTAACATAATCTTATTAAATTTGCTATGTTTTCTTGTTATTGTATATGTAATAATAATTCAAATGTGTCAAAAACACTTCCAACTACATCATATTTTAAATCAACATGGAAAAATTGAGTAAATAAATGAAGTAAGTTGTGACATTTTTCTATTTTATAGTCATATGAACTGTTACAATGTAGGAAATTGCTACACGAGAAACAAATTCAAACATTTTTACAAGAAGACAAAATAATATTAAAAAAGCAAAATACATCAACTCAATACTTTTTATACAGTAACATTCCGCAACAAAACAGCATTGTATTACTACAAAATGGTCTTCAAGTTTGATTACCTTGCCGCAAGCTTTGCACTTGCCCTTCTCGGAACGCCTGTGGACCCAATGGTGATGTGTCAAGGTCTGTTCTCTGTACTGCCTCACCCCCACATCTCGGAATGTAGGTTTGCAGGTGAACTTAACGCGGTCTATGAGTATGTCGATGCACGCAGTGTGCGCCACAATCTTGCAAGCTGAACATTTCATCCGAGCCCCGTGTTTCTGTTGAAAAAAAACAAGGACTGTTGCGATAACTCAAAAAAATATTCTATAATTATACATATAATCATTTAATTTTTTTTATACAATTGAATATAGAAAAAGTTAAAAAATATTATCCTATAATTTTAGCTGTTTTATTTGTTTGCTTGGTTTTATTTTGTGAAACATTTTTCGTAATGGTTATTCCCGAAAATTGCAACAATATATTTAGTATTGTATTATGGGAAGCCTTACTATAAAAGACGAGTAAGTGTAGTTTTTTAAGTTTCGTTAAGTTGTAAAAATATAACTTTACTGAAGTTTAATTTGGGAAACAATACTTTGTAAACAAAGCAAATACTCAATATATTTTAGAAATTTGAAAAAATAAATGCTTAAAAGGCGTGAAAAGGGTAATAATAAAAATTGTTCCAAGATAATGTCGATTATTGTTTTTGTAATTTTGTAAAAATTAATGAATGCGAAGAAGGCATAAAAATTTAGCAATAGTCATAATTATTTACGTTATGTAAAACAGATGTATTGTCCCCGACACTGTTTACCAACGCGATGCGGGATGTCTTCAAGACTTTGGACTGGAGTGGATGAGGAATAAATATCAATGGCGAATACATCTCACACCTTCGTTTCGCCGACGATATCTTCATCTTTGCGGAGACATTGGAGGAGCTAGGCCGGATGCTGGGCGACCTGAATCCTCTCGACTGGTCGGTTTCGGTATGAATTTGGACAAGGCGAAAGTCAAGTTCAACAAACAAGTCATGCCGAGATCGATATCTGTCCATGGTACCCTTCTCAAAGTTCTACAGGATTGTGTTTACCTAAGTTACTCAATCCAACTAGGCAGAAACAATTTCAAGAAGGAAGCCGATAGGAGGATTCAGTTGGGCGGGGCGGCATTTGGTAGGCTTTATCGAGTCATCGATTAGAATTTACAAGATTCCGCAATGCTTAAAGACAAAAGTCTTCGAGCAGTGCGTCCTACCTGTGTTGACAAATGCCGAGACGTGGACACTGACGACGGGATACAAAAATTTAAACTCAAAGTGCTATGAAACGGGCTATGCTTGGAGACTCTCTCAAGGATAAAATCAGAAATGAGGTTATCTGTGAGTGAACCAAGTAGCCGACATAGCTCATAGAATCACCAAGTAGAAGTGGCAGTGGGCTGGTCACGTATGTCGCAGGACCGATAGCCGCTGGAGCAAACGTGTTCTGGAGTGGAGATCGCGTATCGGTAAACGCAGTGTAGGGTGTCCTCCGGCCTGCTGGACCGATAACTTACGCAAGGTCGCCGGCGGAAGCTGGATGATTATTCGGAAAACCGGGATTAGTGGTGCGAACTTGGTGAGACCTATATCCAGCGGACTGCGATAGGCTGAAGCGAAGCGAATAATTAAACAGAATATTTATGCAGTTTTGTAATAAATTTTCGTTTTAATATGAGTCTTTTTGTCAAGAACGCAGATCCAGACTTAAGTTTTTAAAGTGCTTAACTTCTTTTTATTATGATCGGTAAAACTATTGTGTTCAAAGTTAAAGAAAAATCTGGAGAAAAACTCCTTTTCCTTTACTGAACAGTTCGAAATTTTCATTAAAAAAAAACGTCAAAATGACATCATTATGAAATATAGAAGACGTACCTGACGTGAGCATAAGCTGTTGTAAATTCAAATCTATTTACAGAAAATAATTTCATACGCCCGAAGTGAATATGTTAATGTAAATAAAAAACTTTTGAAGTATTTTTGAGCCGCGAATATCGAAATGTAGAGGAACTGTGATTTTATTTTTCACGACGCAGTAACTTTGTGAAGTCTCGCACCGCTGTTTGCAAAAAGTTTTGCAAGCTTGGCGGAAAAAATTGCAAATAGGGCAGTTATTTATGTTCAATCGAGATTGTTAGTTAAGTGTAAAACACCCCCATGGACACACATAAAAAACGACTCGTTAACCACGTTACTCTTTTGTCAAAAGAATTAAAAAATATACAAAATCTATATTTATATGATAATATGTTTTAGAGGATTCCAAAAATGTTGAAGCCAAAAATGTATATTTTTTTTACTTTGTCTGTCTGTCTGCCAAGACAAGATGGGTGTGTATGACACCAAAACCACTAAATTAATTTAAACAAAATTAGGCACGATTTGAATTCACGCTAGGACCTAGGACACTGAATTAAAAGTAAATCACCCACTGCTAAGCGAAGGCCTCTTCTCCATATAGAAGAAGGTTTGGAGCTTAATCCACCACACTGCTCCACTGCGGTTTGGCGGATAATTTCCCTACCATGAGTAACGATCGTTATCCGGTGTCTATGATAACAACCGGAATCGACGGCTTTACATGCTCTTCGAGGCACGGTGGGGAGACCCACCAGAACATACACTCAGACCGGAAACAAATATTTATACAAATATAAATATCTGTCCCGAGCGGGAATCGAACCTGCGACCGCCGGCGCGCGGCGATGAAGCGATTACTTGTACCACTACCCCAGAACGGTCGTCGTCAGGGTCTAGTGGTTCGAAAAAAAAAAACACTTTTGGTGTTCGTAATAGGTTGTGTCATGTCCATGAACGTACATATGCGAAATCACGTCGGCCATTTATTTCATAAAATAATGTATGATCCGATCTTTGCGGTTAGTGAAGTACTGAGAAGTTATTTTCATAATAAATTATTATTATTACTTTTTTGAAACAAAATTATTTCTAGTTTATATCTATTATTTTGTAGTACGTTGTTCTTATGTGTAATAATATTTAAAACTTGCATTTCAGAGCTAATCAATACTAAATATACTTCAACATAATATGTATATATTTCTATAAGCAAGCAATAGTAATATGAGATACGGATCTAAGGGTACTTTAGGATAGGTTACCTAACATGTGTTATCTACAGAAATTATACAAGGGTCCACGATTAGACTTTATCATCACTGATCGATCTCGAACTTCTTATGTATAATCTTATCAGTTGGATGACGCTTAGTCCGGGCTGCCGCCCAGACTTTATTGTAGTGAATTCGTTATAGCTTAATAAAACTTCTATTTTCCCTTCTGTTTTCTAAAACATTTTTTTCTATATTCTCATAAATTTCTACATTTTCACAGATTTCAAGTTCTTTTCTTCGGTTTTGCGTGATTTTGCTATGCATCCATCAGCCTGACACACATGAGATGGGATTACTACTAGTAAACGTTTCGATTTCGTGACTTCTCATCACCTTAATGATACTGGCAGTGTTATCTTACATTAAATGCCATTCCGTTAACTTCATATGTCAGATCTAAATTTACATCAGCCTGGGGTAACGAGTTAATCTTGAATCAACATGATTTACGCTCGAATCAGATAATTAAAGTACAATGGTACATATTATACCTATATACAGGATGATCAAAAAGTCGTGGATCAAACGAAACAGGGAGATAGAGGAGGTAATTTCCAACAAAAAATCTTTCTACAGCATGGCCATAACTTCATTGCGCGAAAAGTTATGAATATTTTTGTTTTTTCAATGAAACTACCGACTTTTTTAACAATTTCATCAATAAAAAATTAAATTGATTAAAAACAATAAAACAAAAAGTGCTTTACTATGACTCGATAATGTATCAATACTACAAAAATTGTATTGCAGCTCTTGGTACCAAATTTAACGAGCAATGAATTTTTTTTCGTAAGATTTGAAGCGATACAAAAAATTACTTCTCACTTTAAGAGCATTCTATGAAAAAAAATTGTACCACCGAAAAGTGACCCTGTATTAAAATTTTTTGCTCATTTAATGCTGATTCAAATGAGGTACAACACTTTACTGTTTGAGCTTTAGTTTTGGTTTTATGGTCGTGTTTTCATATCAAAGTGCAAATTTCATTAAATTTGCCTTATTCAAAAAAAAATTATTAGTTTATCATAAACGGCCAGTTTTTTGTACGTTGGAATGCTATAACTGTTCTGTTCTTGTCACATTTAGGATTTATGAAATGGACAGACACTCTTTCGCTACGGATTGGCTAGATAAGTGGAAGATGGCTGCTGCGAGGAGAGCATACACCCAACGGGAGTATGCCGAAATGCATTATCTCTATGGCTATTGTGAAGGCAATACTCGAGCTACTGCCCGAAGATATCGACAAAGCTACACTAACTGAGACCGTTTCCCGGACTACAGGGTCTTTATACGCGTGCATAATGTGTACATGGGGGAACCTTACCCGGTGAGCATGCTGCGAGAACAGGTAGACCAGTAGTACGATTTGACAATGACGAGCAAATACTGAGACAGTTAAGACTGGACCCTGGTATTAGCTAACGCCAAATATCAGGAAATTTCGGGATTTGACGATCGACGGTGCACCTTACTATTAAAAGAAATAAATATCAAGCTTACTACGTGCAAAGAGTGCAAGCTTTGCTGCCCGCTGACTGTGGACCTTGGGGGTGAGATTTTGCAGCAAGATGTTTAGACGAAACAGAGAGGATCCGAAGTTTTTCAACAGTGTTATGGACTGATGAGTCAAATTTTAGAAGAATGGGAATTTTTAACATCCACAATTTAAACTTCTACTCCAGAGTGAACCCACATTTCATCAGAAATGATCGATTCCAGCATCTGTTTGGTATAAACATGTGGGCTAGAACAATTGACCAGCAGTTTGTGCTACATGAAATGCCACCAAGGCTGACTGATGCTCTGTATTTGAATTTTTCATAAAATAATTTGAATCAAATACTCAACGAAGTTAAGATTTTTCAGAAATGTGGCTGCAACAAGACGGCGCCCGGCCTCATTTTTTCAGTTCAAGGACATTTGAACGAGCGGTTCCTTAATAGTGACAAGAACAGAACAGTTATAGCATTCCAACGTACAAAAAACTGGCCGTTTATGATAAACTAATAATTTTTTTTTGAATAAGGCAAATTTAATGAAATTTGCACTTTGATATGAAAAAACGACCATAAAACCAAAACTAAAGCTCAAACAGTAAAGTGTTGTACCTTATTTGAATCAGCATTAAATGAGCAAAAAATTTTAATACAGGGTCACTTTTCGGTAGTACAATTTTTTTTCATAGAATGCTCTTAAAGTGAGAAGTAATTTTTTGTATCGCTTCAAATCTTACGGAAAAAATTTCATTGCTCGTTAAATTTAGTACCAAGAGCAGCAATACAATTTTTGTAGTATTGATACATTATCGAGTCATAGTAAAACACTTTTTGTTTTATTGTTTTTAATCAATTTAATTTTTTATTGATGAAATTGTTAAAAAAGTCGGTAGTTTCATTGAAAAAACAAAAATATTCATAACTTTTCGTGCAATGAAGTTATGGCCATGCTGCAGAAAGATTTTTTGTTGGAAATTACCTCCTCTATCTCCCTGTTTCGTTTGATCCACGACTTTTTGATCATCCTGTATATATATATATATATACTAGCGGCCCGCCCCGGCTTCGCACGGGTATTTAACTAAAATTTTAAAAATTATAAATTTATATTTTTTATCACCTACATGCGCCATCTATCGTATAATAGTAGAATACCGTTTTTATATTTAGTGACATTTAACATAATAGTACCTTACCTTAGACCAGATGGCGTTGGCGGCGTAGGTACCTATTTCTATTTTCTTAAATATTTATTTTTAAATTTAATTACATTGAAACAAAAACTAAATTATACTGTGAATTATGTTAAATTTTTATGTATTAAAGTTATTTACATTGGTTTTGTACTTTTTACGTGATACGTGCACACAAAAAATGATAAGAGATGGCGCTGATACAAAAATAAACGCGCTATTAAAATTTTTTCTTGATGATATATAGTGTATTAATAAAACGGAGGTTTTAACAGATTTATTATTTGTATAGATATATATATATATAAGTTTAACGGAAAATAGTTAAGTCGGTCTATTGAGGATTCTAGTCTAATTACATAATATTGACGGTTAGGCCCGATTTCGTGGTTACAAGGTAATTCAGATTCTTCAGACGTTTATATTTTAATATGTTTCCATGAATTTTGTTCGAATAAAATGACTCCTTCACTTATCTCATGTGTAGACTATGTATATTTACAGACAATAAAAATTAATTATATATGTAATTTTACAATAGTTTTTATAATATCCAGTTACATACCTACTCGTACTACGAAAAATACGGTTGAAAGGCTATGAGTGCCTTTTTTTTAATTATTTAAAATTATATTTAAGTGGGTTTTTAATTGTCGTCTATCTTTTTAACTTCTTAAGAAGTTTATTATTATTAAATTACATATTTGCAACAAATATATGTTTTAAATGTTTTCTTTTCTTTTTTTTTTATTACTAAAATTGTTCTCCATAATTTTTGTTGGTATATTTGAACAATTTTGCCAATATTTATCGTAAATATGTCTTTTTTTATATCAACTTCAAATAAATAATTCTACTTTAAAAAAAAGTAACATAAATTATAAAAAATATATATAACTCTAATGAATAGCGTAAATGAATAAAAAGAATTAACCTACTCGTAACTTAAATTTCCCCTCTCGTAATGTAATTTTCATATAATTTTTAATTTTGTGATTAGAACTATCGTATTGAATGCCAATTATCAAAATTATATAAACTCTGTCAGTTTTAACAGCTTATATTAGTTTTTGAAGTGATCGTGAGTTTCTATGGCGACAATATAATGCGAATGACGAATTCAATTCGTCATTCGCATTACTATCATCATCATATCATTTACGTCATTGTTTCATTTTCGTCATCATTTTCGGACTACAAAGCCTTTCTTGCAACAAGAGTTCAGGTAGGTTTTCCCGCCACGGTTCCCTGAATGAAACCATTAAAAAGGCTCTTGCCACCATCGACGTTCCTGCTCTTACTGAGCCTACTGGAATTAGTCGCAATGATGGCAAGAGGCTTGATGGTTTAATACTGATTCCCTGGGAAAGTGGACGGGCGCTTTTATGGAACGCAACCTGCGTCGATACTTTGGCTCCGTCTCATGTCAGGGAGACAGCTTTAAGAGTGGGAGCCGCTGCGGAGAAGGCTGAAAGGACTAAACGGCACAAATATTCGTCACTTATCCAAAGTTACGTTTTTGTGCCATTTGCAGTCTAAACACTTGGACCTTGGAGTAGCAGTGCAAAAAAAAATCGAAAAGAATTAACCCCACGTCTCATAGCCTCCACTGGTGACAGGAGGGCTGGAGCATTTTTTGCCCAGAGAATCGGAATGCGATTCAACGGCAAATGCTGCTACTCGTAGTATTCTTGGCACCATTCCACACGGACATGATTTATACGAAAACTGTTTGTAAATAATTAGTTAAAGTTTTGCATTGTAAATATGTATAATATTGTAAAACTTTAAAATAATCGTAAATTATAAATTTACGCCATTGATGCAAATTGATGAAATTTTTTTATTGACACTCATCCACGGGCGTGATTGAAGGGAAGGGAAGGATCGTCGATGCTCGAATGGTTAATACAAGTACAAAACACAATTAATGACGCTGAAAACTACGATGTATTGAAAATGCGTCGCGAATTGAAAGTTCCAACTGTTCGTCTCGGGGGCGATTATAATGTTAAGTAGTAAAGTAAAGTACTTTGTAGCAACAAGTAAAGTCACTTTGGTATAACGCTCAAAATACTGTTAAAGTATGATGCGTTACATGTGTTTTCTTATAATACTATAAGATTTTGATGATATTGAAAACTTATTCTCTTCGACTTTACGTATGGTCTAGACGATATCGACTCTTTTAACGCAGAAATAAAGGTGTTTTGACAAGGTATCAAATTATACATAATACATAATATATTATAACTATTACACAAATAATTTTGGACAAATACTGACACTTTTCACTATATACTATATATACATACATTTTGATATATACATAACATTTTTTTAATATTTTCAAGATAAACAGTACCTACTTTGCAATTTAAATCGTGTTAGCCGTTGTCCGTTTGTTAATAAGGATAACATTTCGTCAGTCCATTAACATGTGAGACACGACTTTGCAGACAAACAAGAAACAAAAACTAATTACAACTTGTTAGTTGCTAATTTTGTGTAAGGGACAGCAATAATGAAAAGTTATTGAATAGCAGTACATGCTAAGAGTTTACAAAGCTTAGTATTATGCGTAAATTATTGTTATAATTTCTAAATGGCATCTAATTAGTAGGTAGTTGGTGAAATATATGTATATACTAGCTTCTGCCCGAGGCTTCGTCCGCGTGGTTGTTTTGATAAAAAGTGTCCTTCCCCAGGCTTCAGACTATTAGACTTCATCGCCGCGCGCCGGCGGTCGCAGGATCGATTCCCGCTTGGGACAGATATTTGTATTTCTATAAATATTTGTTTCCGGTCTGAGTGTATGTCCTGGTGGGTCTCTCTACCGTGCCTCGGAGAGCACGTAAAGCCGTCGGTTCCGTTTGTTATCATAGATACCTGATAACGATCGTTACTCGTGGTAGAGAAATTATCCACCAACCCGCAGTGGATCAGCGTGGTGGATTAAGCTCCTGTCCAACGCTTCTTCTATATGAAGAAAAGGCCTTCGCTCAGCAGTGGGTTGTTTACAGGCTGATACAGTTCAGTGCAATACATTTCATATTACCAAAAAAAAATGGCAAAGGATATCTATCGGATGTACAAATAAAATGAAAATCGAAAGAAAAGTAACAAAACGTAAGTTAAGATTTATTTTGTAGAGCTTTGCAAAATTCAGTCTTATTTACACAAATATCGGAAACAATTTGTTCGAAACGTGAAAGTGTTAACCTTTCATCTGCTATTTAATGAGAGTGTAAAAGAAGAAAAAAAGAACAAATACTTTTTTAAAATTTCTATACATTAAAATAAATACAAATTATATTGTATCTTCCATAATGCTGCTAGCTAGCTATGCTACTCTCTATTTCTTAACAAATAGGTAAATTCTTAGCAATTTTGAATTATTTTGTTAAGAGTAGTGTTTCTATATTGTTGTATTGTGTATATGTGTTGTATTGTTGTTTATTTACTTAAAAAAATACCGGGAAGTTTAAAATTGACGAATTAGACACATAAAAACCAAACGGCTGCTTTTCACGGTATCCAACTAGGCTTTGTAAGCGTTTGTGTAGCGTTTGCCTACTGATAGTTGTATAAATCGATACAGCCTCTATCTGCCCCTCTCCTGGGCAGAGACTTATTCTCCACTGTAGGTTGACGCATAATTTTCCTAATAAAAGTAAGTATTATTATCAAAAGCTTATGACAACAATCGGGACCGACCGCTTCACGGTCTCTGACGCAATGTGGGAAGACCACAAGATCATTATAAATAAACATTTCGAAAGGAAATCAAAACCGCGATAATCGATATTAATTTACTTTAGTGTTAACTTTCGTCATCAGCACGGAAAAAACACCATAACCGTCGTCTACTATGTCGTCTTGTTTAGCTTTGGATTAATATTAATCCATACCAGTCGTAGGTTCTACGTGAACTTAAAGGGACGGTTCCAAAGGTAAAGGTATAAAAAGTGAGTTAGGTTTTTAGCTAGGCTTAAGGTATATAAAATGAGTTAATGGGATTCTATTAGACTCCATTGTATCCGTCAGTTACATTGTCAAGACAATAAATTTTCACAGAATATGTTTTACTTTAGCCGCTATAACGACAAACAAAATAAAATAATATAAATAAAAAAGAAAAAATATACACAAGGACCTTTTCCGAAATAACTTGTACATTTTGAAAACAAAATATAACTTTATTTATAAGACACATTCGATGAGTCGAGTTACGTTGTTAAATTAACATCGACTTGTTATTCGAAGACGTCAGGTGAAAATCTTTTTGAACCTATCATATCTTGGTTAGTAAGTTTGGAAGTGTAGTGTTCCAATTCATATTCTCCACCGAATAGATCCAACCTTAACTAACTTACGTATTGTTAAATCTTAATATTTATAATTTATTGTTATTTAATTTAATAATTATCGTTCTTATTAATTCGAATTTTATATCATCTCCTTAGTCTCTTTAGTAAATTAGTAATCAAATAGATAGGTTACGTAGATATATCGTATACATACCGCGAGACTACTGTTATCTACAGAAGGGTTACTTTACGGTTACTAGGGTTATGTATGCTGATTTAATTTCTAAAAGTTACACGGTCTCAGTATGAATTACAAATGGGTTCAATTAAATTTACAAATGGGCTCATATACAGAAGGTCAATTGAGGTAGTTCTACACTCCCACAGAAAATCGGAGTAAAATTGCTGCTATTACCGCATTTTGTGAGGCGAATGAGAAACCTTAAATACAATACTTCCTCACTTCTGATCAGCTCTTTAAAGAGGTTAGCTTTTGTAGTTTATTTGAATGGTGGTTTTGGTGATGGCTATTATTTAACGCCAGGTGATGCTTAATCCTTATTTTTTTTAAATTTAACTATCATATTAAACACAATGTATATAAAATTATAATTATGAGTAGCACAAGAAAACCATAAAGGTTTGTAAAATGCTACAATCTATAGTTAACATCTTATAAAAACAAACTCAAGTACACTTACAAATATGTCATACAATTAATAATATCAGTGATCATACAATTGATTATAAATTTATGTTTCCTCGAAATATATCTTTGAAAGATAGAATTTCTTAAGCTTATATTTAATATTGCTCCTATTGATACTTTCGACCAAATTGGATGGTAACAGATTAATTAGTCTAGGGACTATGTAAGCGGTCGTCCTCTCGCCATACACATTATTGGCGCGACCTGTGTGGAGCTGGTTTCTGGCTACGGCTCGTGTAAAAATATAATGTTCAAATACATACATTTCAATGTTTCATATGACATAAGTGAAACTTGATGTTTTTCTTGTCGATTCTTATCATTTTACTTTGTAGTGGTCTAAATGGTTGATATGTCTGAGGACAGGACGTAAGACGGCTACTTGAGACTGATCAGTGAACGTTTTTAGTTCCTTGAAAAAGAGAAGTCCAAAATACTAATTTTAATTATATTGTCAGTCTTGATCCAAAATCAATATAAGCAGTTTTGAAAACAACGGATTTTCGTAAATTTTGTATTTTAGAAATGCATACTCAAATAAGGTATAGGGACAACTCTAAAAAATGCTTTTTATAAATTTATATAATCACATTTATACAAAATAATATATTAAAAGATTTTTTAAATTTTTTAATATATATTCGTAACTAGGGTATTTGTACTTTAATAAAAACTGCTATTTCTTTGTGAACCTCATTAAGATATTATGTAAATAATAACAGAGTAACCACGGTGTTTCAAATGTTTATTCATTACATAAATAGAGCGAGCCACCGCAATTAGTAAATGATTGTCGCCGTGCACCCTGAGGCAGTCTTTTGTTGTATCGACAGTGACAGGTCATTGCGGCATTAATGGTGAAAACGGCTCATTAATCTTACATTCAACTAACGACCGCTAACACACAATAGATAGTAAACTCGGTAATGGTACGAGAAATCTTTAATTTATTGTAGTCCGTGCCGCATCCGTTTTGAGGGTGAGTGTGTAAATTTATAAAATCCAATAAAAGTGAAATAATATTTTTGCTACAATGTGTAATTTAAGCGAAATAAAAAGGGTTGATAAGGTTGTAAAGGGAGAGAGATAAAAAAATCTTGTATGCGGCATGGTTACCTTTTCAATAAGCCTTGTTATTAAAAGGATGGAGAGAATTTGAATATACTACGTATACGCATATAAATTTTCAAAGGGTGTAAACATTGTATGCGGGGAAACATACGATTCCCCGTTTAAAATTTTTCTAAACAAGATTGAAGCACGCAAAATCTCTAACATATAGCAATTTTTTTTTTTTTTTCGTTTTATACTGTGATTATCTGTGATATCCATAATATTTTTATTTGTTAATATTTTCTTGCATCAATACAAACTGAGTAAATAATTTAAAAAATAAAATATATTATAACAACTACGTCAATTGTCATTGTACTTCTAAAGATTAAAGGAATATATAATTATTTATTTGCAATTTCAAATGTGCAATATTTCTCTACATGCTTATTCCTTATAACTAATAGTCCTATTAATATTAATATTATAAATGCAAAAGTTTGTTTGGATGTTTTTTACTTTTCGACGCAAAAAACTACTGAACGGATTTAGATAATAATAATAATAATAATAATAACACTGACACACAAGACACTGACATTCGTTCTGAGCTACAAGATCTCTCGTCATATTGACGAATTTAACATCTTGTCTGTAGCTCAGAACGGATGCCGTGGAGGCGGCCGCGGCACAAAGGAGCTCCTTATCATTGACTCTGTTGCGGGCCAGCTTGTCAAACGCAACCGTCGGAACTTCTCTGCTGCCTGGATCGACTACAAGAAGGCATTCGACTCGGTGCCTCATTCATGGCTTCTGAGGGTCCTCGAGCTGTACAAGATCGACGGTGCAGTTCGAGACTTCCTCGAAGTATGCATGGGGCAATGGAGTACGATCCTTTGTCTCCAGGGCGAGAGACTGACGACGAGTGCCGATGACCGAATACGGATACGAAGGGGTATTTTCCAGGGTGATTGTCTGAGCCCACTTTGGTTTTGCTTGTCCTTGAACCCTTTAAGCACTCTGCTGGAGCGTTCGGGGACAGGCTTTCAGTTTCGGAGAGGAGGTACTAAAGTCTCCCACCTTCTCTACATGGATGACCTCAAGCTGCTGGCACCTAATCCTGCACGCCTTATGGAGTTGCTGAAAATCACTACTGAGTTCAGCGGCTCCATCAGGATGCAGCTTGGAGTGGATAAGTGTGCGGTCGTGCATGTGGACAGGGGACAGGTGACGCAATCGGCTGAAATTAGCCTAGAGCTTTCTAACTTCAAGACCCTCTCCGAAGCTGAATCATACCGGTATCTGGGCATGTCACAATGCATAGGGGTGCAGGAGATGGATATGAAACAGGCGGTTTGCGAGGTCTTTTTTGGACGGCTGACAAAAGTTCTTCGGAGCTACTTGTCGGGCGCCAACAAGGTCCGAGCTTATAACGGCTGGGTCATGCCCACTCTCTTGTACACATTTGGCGTGCTCAGATGGACTCAGACCGAACTCGACGCCCTGGACAGAAGAGTCCGCACGACTATGACTTACCATCGCATGCATCACCCGAAATCGTCGGTCATGAGACTGTACATCCCACGGAAGTGTGGTGGCCGAGGCCTATTAAGCGCCAAGTCCATGCATAACCGGGAGGTGTGCAGCCTCAGGGCCTATTTTGAAACGAGGAGGGAGGGCGCTATGCATGGTGATGTTGTAGTATGTGACAAAGGTCTCACCCCCTTATCCCTGGCCAAAGAGGAATGGCGAAGACCGGTTGTACTTAGCACCTCTGACCGGGAGACCGTATGGATGGAGAAGGAGCTGCATGGACGGTTTTACAAGGCGCTCCACGCACCTCACGTGGATGTTAAGGCCTCCGTGCAGTGGCTGCGATTCGGGGACCTCTTTGGGGAAACCGAAGGTTTTGTCTGTGCAATACAGGATCAGGTGGTTAAGACGAACAATTACCGAAAGCACATTCTGAAGGATGGCACTCCCGACTTCTGTCGAGCTTGTCGTCATCCCGGCGAGTCACTCAGACATGTGCTTTCGGGGTGTTCAGCGCTTGCCAACACTGAGTACTTGCACAGACATAACCAAGTGGCCAAAATTCTTCATCAAGAGCTTGCTCTAATGTATTGTCTTCTGGAACAGAGGGTGCCGTACTACCAGTACACACCGGCGCCAGTACTCGAACGCGACGGAGTCCGGCTCTACTGGGACCGGCCTATCGCCACGGACAGGACGATACTGGCGAACAAGCCTGATATCGTGGTGATGGATAGGGCACAGTCGAGGGTGTTTTTAGTGGACATTACCATCCCGCATGACGAGAACCTCGTGAAAGCCGAAACAGAGAAAAAACGTAAATATCTGGATCTGGCGCACGAGATTGTCGACATGTGGGGTGTTGATTCCACTGAAATCATCCCTATCGTTATATCTGCCAACGGTTTGATCCCGGTTAGCCTCGCTCACCATCTGAGGCAGCTGGGTATCCGTGACGGTTCGCTCGCAGCCAGGATGCAGAGGGCGGTATTACTCGACTCGGCTAGGATTGTCCGCCGATTTCTCAGCCTACAGCCCTAACCCCCGGCCGTTTGATCTCCCTGCCGGGGTGTAATCCTCCACCCGCTTATATTTATCTAAGTAAGTTTATGTAAATTTATTATACTCCTTATATAAGTATTGTATTATATTTATTTATATGTGTATATGTATATCTTGAACGGGTGGAGTGTAGCAATTAAAAAATAATAATAATAATAAATAAATTTATTTGTGAAAAACATACTGCATCAGATGAAAATTATACAACAGTAAAACACAAAGTACATAATTGATACCAATGACTAAATATAAAGAGAATGTAAACGAAAAAGAAAAAAAAATACAACATAAACTTATTGACTATGAAACTATTTAACTAATATATTATGTAAACATATATATGTTTGCAGCATGCCTCACAAAAAGGTGTGACCTCAGTTTAAGTTAGGATTATTGGTCCTAACACTGGTTTTCAGGACCACCATCGGTTTTATTAGTCATTTTGGCAGCATTCCGACAAAAATAAACAGATATATAGATATACATACATATACATACACACTAAAATCTATGGATTATATAATATATACTAATAATAAGAATTAAAAAAAATGTGATATGGACAACACACAAAAAGTATACTGGATAATACGTTGATTCGATCTATTACACATATTGAATAAGTTGAAATATAAGTATACATATTCTCGCATGTTGACATGCATATTATTTATACACGTATAAATAGATACAGAAATAATTAATTATGATATTTAGAAATACCGGCACCAAAAATAAAACGTTTCTAAAATTGCATACCTAATACAGAAATGACATATTATGTTTAAGAAAAACAGAGAAAAAAAAAACTAATTTTGCTTTTGTACCCCCAATAAATACTTTTTATATTGGCGCTTAAAGCTGGCTTTAGAACAAAGGTCCCGCAGAGGAGGAGGAAGGTTGTTCCAGCACTTGGTTGCTGCGTATTTAAAGCAACCCCTAAATGCTGCTGTGCGGTGAACCGGTATACTCAGTGTGCATTGGGTAGATCGTGTACAATGCGATGAAACTGTACAGTAAACTATCTTATACATCAGTATAACCACATATATACAACAGGCTACAATTTATTAATTGTAAAATTTTGTGTAATTTGGCCATAATATAACATAGTTTAAAATATACAACGCGAAAATGCGTAAGTGACGCCTATTTCATGTCGCTTACGATCTTCTTTTCGCGAGAATTCACTAAAGTGTCGACTAGGCAATAATACTGTGCACACTGCGAGACCGAAAGGAAGTTAGCACAGATATTTTTTAAATAAACTATATGCTAATTGATTGCTCTTTAAATGCTCTTCCAGAATCCGCAATTGTACCAGATGTATAATTAATAGTTAATTAATGATTAATTAAAAAAAAATGATAATTTGGAAAATTAAAATTCTTAGAATTCAAAAAATAATACACTCTGTACTACATTTTTTTGATCTAAAAATTGCTCTCGATTTGCTCTAGTGACTAGGAACAAGAGTTATCGGATTTTTGTCGTATTTATACTTATTAATTACAATAAACTATTCGTAAGTATTAATTGCTGCGCTATGACGTCACCAATAATTGTCGTTGGAACTTATGAAGGCCATATTTACATGTACTAGCGCTGTAGCTATTTCATATTCGCCTTAATGTTTATTTTGTATTTTCTTAATAATTATAATACTAGAAAAAAAATGAAAAAAATAAATATACCTATATATTTGAATCAGATAATTATTCTATTTTGATTATAAAAATAATCAAAAGTTACGTAGGTAATTCTGTCCCAAGTTTTGGCGTGTGAATTACACGCGGTTTATTTCAAGCACGTTTGATTTTGTTTAATTTTTTTTTATTACTTTTTCAGTTTTATGAGTCACAACGTAATGTTTTATATCTTACTAGCTTTCCGCCCGCGGCTTCGCCCGCGTGGAATTCGGTTATATCGCGCGACATGGTAAGCCTACTGCCCGATACGCTCCCCCCCCCCTTTCCCCGTGCACGCTTTTTTGTCTTTGTCTTAAACAATTGAACAATCTTACATGATTTATTTTTATGTTTGACAATACGGAACTTCAATTCAAATTTTCGTCCCCTATTTCAACCCCTTCTACCCTTATTTTCGCGATAAAAAGTATCCTATGTCTTTCCCGCACGCGCACCCCAGCCTTGGTGACGCCCACTTCGCAACGGCCCGTGCAGCAGAAATTGTAATATTTTAATTTCGCCATAACTTCAAAACCAAACGTCAAATTTTAATCATTCAAAGACCAAATATTATCTACATAAACTGTACTTAGTGATGAAATAATTTATTTTGATAAGGATTAATAGCATGAGTAAATTAAACGCGTTTAAATGTAGTCCAAAAAATTCAAGATTTTTAAATTAAAAAATGGTTGTTGTGCCTCACTCGATATAGATAGGTATAGTGTGTCGCGGACTTTATTGTAGATATTTATAAGATCTACAATTAATTGGAACATTTTATGGATCTATCTTTTATAGTTTAGGCAGCGTACGCAAAATAAGTAACTTTTCTGGTTAATTTTTTACACCTTGTGTCCGAAAAACCCAAATATCTTACGGAACCCTATTTTTTTTCAAAATAAAATATATCCTATGTTACTCGTAGATAATGTAGCTTTCAAATGGTGAAAGAATTTTTAAAATCGGTCCAGTAGTTTTTGAGCCTATTCATTACAACCAAACAAACAAACAAAGTTTTCCTCTTTATAATATTAGTATAGATATTTTTTTCAACGAACAAGTTATTTAATAAAATATTATTTCAAATCGATCCCGTTGATTCTGAAAGTCACGCGAAACCAAAAAACTTTTCTGCTTTATGATATAATATATAAAAGTAAATAAAAGTTTCTTTTTTAATATGAAAAAAAAAAAACTTATTTTCATTAAATTATGACTGACCCGTTGGCGCAGTTGGCAGTGACCCTGTTTTCTGCTCCAGAGTTGTGGGTTCGATTCCCGCCCAAGTCTGTGTGTAATATTATAGATATTTATTTATATGTGTATTATTTATATGTATGTTTATTTAAAAAAATGTATATTAGTATGCTATTACCTAAAACACAGGCATTAAGTTGCCTACCTTAGGAACAGGCCGTGTGTGTATGTTAAACTATATTTATTTGTTTATTTATATATTAGGTTTACGCGGTACTTCTAAAAAATGTTTAAAATTGTATTTTAGATCTGTATATTAAGAGTAATTTGTTTTATTTAAGAAAAAATTATGAAATTAATTAATTTTATTTTAGAAAAATATTTGATTAAAATAGACTGAGGTTTGTCCCATAGAAATATTAAGAATAATATCTTTGGTTTGTCCCAAAAAATAAAGAATAAAAACCTATAAAAATCTAAACAAATTCTTATTTCATGATCAGTTTCTTTCTCAATTCAACTCGAGCGAAGATACAGCTAGCATCTAATTATTATATATCTTAAATTGACGGAAGGCCTTATACTTTAAATGCTTATAACTTTATAGTTTAGCCTAACTTTATATTTTAGTAGCATGTAAACGTTACCGATGTGAAATTTAATATTTTCACTCCTTAAGAATCATGACTGCTCTTTTTTATAACTAAAGTAAAAGCGAAAAGTACATATTTTACAAAACTAAAGCGTGTAGGTATATCAACGATCATAAATAAGCTTCGTTTAAGTTACCATAACATTTGCTTTATTCTCAGAAATTGGATATTATATATATATTTAAGGTTGAAATTATATACCTTTGTGAGGTTTTTGTATAAAAAAAACTATCATACGATCAGGTTGTTAAGAAAAATAAATAGGAAAAATTTCGTGGAATCTATGTATATCATATTTCAAGGAGACGTTCGACAATTTCAGACGATCAGTCGATTCAAAGTGAGAAATAAATACAGGTATTTCACCAAATTTACTTTATTAATTTCATAGTAACCCTTTTAATTCGATTCAATCAGTGAGGTTTCATACCCGAAACCTGAAGTACTCTTAAACACCAATTCAATTATCACCTATACCTTGTCCAACCGTTTCTTATCTTTTTGACAGTTCAAGAAATTTCGACATTAGTGACACCCTCACACGTTACCAATTCGATTTGAAATAATAATCGATTTTATTTAAGAAGAACTTTCAATCGATTTAATGAAATATTTTTAGTTTAAATATTAAGTATTCGTTTCTTAGTTTTTTTTTAACGCGTGCATAGTAACATTTTAAAGCAGTCGTCAAAAATAATTCAACGAATGAACAGAATTATTGTTCTTCATTCTTAGTTTAAACTTTAAAAAAAATTTAATTTTATTAAAAAGGTAAACTTAAATTACTTTTTTATTTCCTTTTTTTATTAAATTTATAGAAACAATACTTACACGAAGTCGAATTATTTTTATCATATGATCGATTTATCGTATTTCAAGAACTGTTTCATAGTCTCTGGTTGTTTGTTATGCACAGGAAACTTAACTACCCGTCAATAAAGTACCATAAAGTACGACATTACTGTAGTACATTATTCCGGAACAAAATATGATAATTTATAGACGTGAGCTGTCAAAAAGATAATAAACGGTTGGACAAGGTATAGAACTATTATTTACCATTTCTTCATTAAACAATAGAAATCCGTAACGATTTAACTTGCAATTTACATCTATTGCTCCGCTACGATGAATCCTAGGCTTGTAATGTAGTAAGCAATATATACAGGATAATTTAGTTTTCTCATAACAAAAAATATTAAAAGTCATAACAAAAAATTAGTCTACAATAATTTTACGAACTTGTTTAAAAATAATTTACAGTAAATATTTTTGATGCTATACTATAATCGATAAAGAGTAATAAAAAATAGGGTAAATATCCCGTATCGCGCCACCACCGATTTTGAGGCTGATTTACTAAACTAGTAACTAACTATATGTTAATATAACGATAACTAACTAGTGTTGTTATGATGGCGCATGACCTAAACGAATAAAGCTAAAATGGCAACGAGTGGTGCGTATACGTAGTTCAGAGAATTCGGGCACTTTGGTGAATAAAGGCGCTAGAATGGCGACTGTGGCCATCAGAGATCCATGTAGGATGCATTCCATGTCCAGCAGCAGATAACCATAAGTGACGTGCAACTATCAGTAAAACAGTGGTATAGGAAACATCTACATAATTTATACATATGTCCAATGGTGGATGAAAACAGGCTGATGATGCGAATCTAAGGGCAATTTACCTGGCATTCAGTCTCGCCTACATAACAGCAGTCTCCGGAAACCGAGGTAGGAGACCAGAGATGCTCGCCGCTGATTGCCGCGTCGCTCCAATCGGGCGTGGAGCGCAACACTCGCGCCCCGCCAGCACTTTCACTTGTTCGTCTGTGGACAATTAGTTCGTCAGTAGTTCAGTAAGAAGACTTATAGGATTTTTTTTCAAAATTAAGGTGTTTAAACATCAGTATAATATTCCTTAAGTGATTCAAATAATAAATCTAAATAATGCTTATCGTCCATAATTCCTTTTATTTTCTTAATTAAAACTTAATTGTTCTTCTTCTTCATTGTTATAATTTTACAATAGACTATATTTTATATGTATTTTTTACCCTATAACTAGACTTATTTTGTTTAAATTAATTTTACATCAAAATAATATAAATATGTTGTTATACATTCAATTTTATACGAAATTATAATTATATAAACATTATGTAGTTCAATTCAATTATTTGTTTTATGGCTTTTAGTTGTGTCAGTTTGACACAAATGATTTCGCCCATGTCATCCGGGATGTATAAATATTTATGATCCAAAAAGTTTCAAAAATTTTGTAAACAGAAATAATGTTTCGTTTCGACATTGTCAAAACAAATTTTTCATGAGTGATTTCCATTTTATGCAAATATCCAAAATCATGGCTAAAAATAAAAAGAATATTACATTATTTCTGTTCTTTATTTAAGGCCTTTTATTGTCTTTTACAATTCTTAAATTTAAATTGTAAACATTAAGAGAGCGAAATTTTTCAATATCAAGTTTCTGTTTACGATTTAAATCTGGCGACTAATAAATGCATTAAAAAAATAAAGAAAAATAAAAATTGAAATAATATTTATTTTTCTGTTTTATTCTCACTTTTTTACAAGCAGCATAAATTCGCGCTTTTAAATGTCCATAAAAAATTCAAAAGTTTAATAAATTTTAAAATAAAATTGTCTATTTGAGTATTCGACACAGGTAAATAAATTAGTTTTTATAGAAATAAAACTGAAGAATTGGGACAGATTTTTATAATAAAAAATGGATTGCGCGTTTTGTAACCAAACGATGGAAGGATGCGCGTCCATAAAATGCAGTGTATGCGAGTCGCATTATCATCTAGAGTGTTTGAACAGCGACCAGCTGGTACCATATCTGAACATATGGAGATGCTACAAATGTGAAGTTGCATAATCTTGTTTGATGACAGTCTGTTTAGAATTGTTAACAAAATGATTCACATTAATGACGTCCATGAGCATTGATACCTAAATGATGACTATATTTATTTTTTCGGCAATAGATTGTTTGTAAATAAATATTTTAATATTTTAGACCTTTTCTTTCATAATTGAATTACCTTAAAATAGTTAGTTATTTTACCTCGAAAAATATTTTGGATATCGATAGTAGGTTACGAGAATTAATAGTAACAATTTCGGACCAATATAATGAAAATACTAATCATAGTGTTGTATTCAATACAGTATTACATAGATATATTTATTGTTAATAGTTCGACGTTTAAGATTTAATATATGACATTTGAACGAGCGGTTCCCTAAATGTGACAAGAACAACAGTTATAGCATTCCAACGTACAAAAAACTAGCAGTTTACGATAAACTGATAAATTATTTTGAATAAGGCAAATTTAATGAAATTTGCACTTTGATATGAAAAAACGACCATAAAACCAAAACTAAAGGTCAAACAGTAAAGTGTTGTACCTCATTTGAATCAGCATTAAATGAGCAAAAAAATTTAATACAAGGTCACTTTTCCGTAATACATTTTTTTCACAGGTTAATTTTTTGTAACGCTTCAATTTTTATGGAAAAAAATTCATTGCTCGTTAAATTTGGTACCAAGAGCTGCAATACAATTTTTGTAGTATTGATACATTATCGAGTCATAGTAAAACACTTTTTGTTTTATTGTTTTTAATCAATTTGATTTTTTATTGAATTAATTGTTAAAAAAGTCGGTACTTTTATTTAAAAAACAAAATTATTCATAACTTTTCGTGCAATGAAGTTATGGCCATGCTGTAGAAACATTTTTTGTTGGAAATTACCTCCTCTATCTCCCTGTTTCGTTTGATCCACGACTTTTTGACCATTCTGTATAGACATTAGACTATCAGTACTCTACACTTTCCTAAAATAAAAAAATAATTAAAATTATTATTGTGTCAACTTGGATTCTTTACACTTGACATTGTTAAAAGTTTTTTAGAGCAGTGTACACTCTAGTGTACGCTATTATTATTAGTTATACACAAAGAGCTTCGAAGTGTAATTAGACGGGTTTCAAGCACACATGAATGATGAGTGTTATCAAGTATTCAATAGTTCTCCTTGGTTATTTTAATTTTTCAAACCCAATAGAGACTTGTTGAACTATTATATTTAGATAGTAATGGAATAGTTAAGTAACAACAATAAAATTAATGTTCTTGTTTCGACAACTGGGTTTTATATAATCGTTACCATATTACTATTACTATTACTGCTATTATTTTTATCATTTTAATGTTAAGGAGACCAAAACGGAATGAGGTAGAAGTTTTTATGTAACATACAAAAATCTATAAAAACAAATAACTATATTTGTATTATAAAATCATCACTGTAGGTTTATTGCGTCAGTTAGATTTTTGAACATTTTTAAATAAAGAAATATGATAATTATGTTTCAAAATTTTATTTTATCACAATCCAACTAGGCCGAAACAACTTCGTGAAGCAAGCCGGTAGGAGGATTTAATTGGGCTGGGCGGCATTTGGTAGGCTTCGTCAATTCTTCGTGCAGTGCGTCCTACCTGTGTTGACATACGGCGCCGAGACGTGGACACTGACGACGCGATCAGTACACAATTTTAAAGCCACTCAACGTTTAATAGAACGGGCTATGTTTGAAGTCTCTCTCAAGAATAAAATCAGAAATCAGATTCTCCGCTAGAGAACTATTAAATAATACAGGCTGAAATTTCTTGTGCCAAGTTTTTTTCCTTCGTTTGTCAAGGAGCTGTACTACAGTTTTTATACAAATACCGACTTTTGTCGCGGAGCCTACAGCCGAGCTAAAGGCTACTTGATTGTTGTGAACTTTGTTAAAATGTATTTAAGTAAAACAAAATTTTACTTTTTTATCTTATAGAAACTAATCTAAAAAATTCCATCTAATAGATTATAAAAACTTACTCGTGTCAAATCATAGTAAAAATAAGCTAATTTACAAGCGAAGTTAGTCGAATTTTCGCCACTGTCGAGTTTGGGTCTTTTCAAAATTTTTAAACTTTTCATAATTTTTATAATTTTAATAGATTCAAAGTGATTTATTTAAGATGAATGTGAGTAAAGTGTGTAGTGTAAAGTAACTATGCATCTGTGTGACGCATTGTTGAGTCATAATTTTGATTTTGTTGGAGTTACGTTGGCAAATTTTTTAAATCGTCACAAAATCATTGACCATTTTGTTATACCTTATAATGTATATTCTAATGTTTTGTATTTATATGAAAGTATATTTGTTGAACGTTATTTTTAATAATTAATCTTAGGTAAGTACAATAAAATTATCATAAATGTTACAAATTACATGTAAGAAAATACAAGCATTTTAAAAAAATTGCCACATCGGGTTAGTTAAACTGTGTTGAGCATTATTTTTACGGCAATGTGCACATGTTGGCAGTAAAATTGTTTCCCGAGTGAATATGCAACTTTACCACTATTCATCGTCTTAGAGTTTCTATTAATTCCCGTGGCGTTGAAAATTACAAGCTACGTTCGTCGTTTGGGTCTCCTCGAATTCGAGGCCCAAAGTAGTTTTGCAACTCCTATTTACATTGTTATGACCTATGTCACTCGATAAATATTGAGATGGTCGTAATTTAAAAATGGAACGCATCCATATTATATATTTATAAAAGCAAATTTATTTAAAAAAATAGAGAGCAAGTAGCCAGGTTACTGGTTTAAAAAAAAATTATGATGTTCCAGTCATTTAAATACGACGGTTACCCCGCTTTTCTTAGCAAAGATGGAGCTTAATTGCGAACATTTGTACGCTATATTTTATGATTTTGAATTTGGTGTAACTGAAAAACTTAGCCTTCAACGATTACAATCAGCGTTAGGGGAGTCTATCCTATCTCGAGCAACAGTTTTTATATAGTTCAGTGAATTTAAAGGGGGTAAAACAAACCTCGAAAATGACCTTACAAGTGGTCGCCCACAAACAGTAGTAACTGTAGAAAATATGTGGACTACTGAAATGTAGTGCGAGACAACCCACGAATTACTTACTCGGAGATCGAGAAGATTCTTGGTGTTAGTTCGGGACGTGTTTAGCATTATTTTGCATCAGCATCTTGGAGTGAGGAAGCTTTGTTGTCGTTGATTCCCGTATTGCCGCAAAATGCGTCTACGATTTGAAAACGGAACGTCAAGACGTGTTTTGGAAATCATTACAGGGGAAGAAACGTGGATTTATCAATATGATCTGGAAAATAAGAGACAGTAGTCTGTATGGATCTTTTCAGAAGGAAAGTTGCCGACAAAACTGCAAAGACCTCGTAACGTTGATAAAAAAATGGTGTCTAGATTTTTTCTCGCAACGGGCATCTGTCGACAACAATGTTGAAAAATCATAGGAAATCAAAAACTCGGGATGATATACAACATCATTGCCGAATGTTTTCCAAACTCTGCGAGAGAGGAGACCAAAGACTGGGCTTCGGGGAATCATGCTGCATCACGACAACGCTTCGTCACATACGTCCCTCAGAACAAAAGCATTTCTTGAGGAATCCGGTTTTTGAAACCTTGCCCTATTCACAGTTCAGTCCTGATTTAGCTCCCTGTGGTTTCTTTTTGTTCCCGATAATCAAGGAATCGTTTGCCGAAGAGGCTGTGGCCGCTTACTAAGCCGCAATTTCGGACCTATCGGATCAAGACTGGCAAAAGTGTTTTAATAGTTGGTTTAGGCGGATGGAACTTTGCATAGAGAATGAAGCAGAGTATTTCGAAAAAATGTAAAATAAATAAATATTAGCAATAAGATAGTTTAATTTTTCTTGTCTCAAAACTTATCGAGTTACCTACATACGTCAATTTTAAGACAGGTACCATTTAGTCTCAAACTTAAATATTTTGTCCTATTCCAGTATTTATTGATTGAGTATCATTCATGCATATAAAAATACGAATTGTTTTTTTAAGTTCACCAACCGTCAATTGTTTTTATTTGAAACAGAACAATATCATAAATATATTTTAACCTGAAACGTTACGCTATAACATCAAATAAATTAAATACTTTTAATATTTTGTTTATTATAGTAGAATCACATCGGTGTTCATGATGAGTGTCACGTACAGTTTATAAAATGTAGTAAATAAATATTTTGCTTCCATATTTTTCAAGGCGTCTTTGTGTTTATTTTAGAACTGAGCAGGTTATAGAACAATTTAAGGTGCCGAAAGCAATCCCTCAGGCTTAATTTAATATCAGTTGAAATACTTAAAAAAATATATGTAAAAGAACCTTTATTATAATAAAATTTGCTTTGAGCTTACATTATCTAAAAAATTACACTGTTTATTAAAATTAAAAAATTAATCAAAAGACATTTAATTGTCTGTTTATTAAAATTCTAATATTCAACCTTAAATTATTTTCTTAAAATTGCTCAAAAAAGAGATCTAAAATTAAAGATTTTTATTAAAAACAAATAAATGTAGTTTTGTTTACGACTATTCGAATTCATGTAGATTAACGTTATCTAATGCGACATGACATACTATTTTCTTTTTATACAGATTTCAGAGCGTATCTATATAAAAAAATTATAACTGAATTAAATTATATACCAATTACATGTTTTCGCAATAATTAAAATAGATAATAATTATTTGAACTCAACCATTTCTAACAAATATAATCTATATATATATATATATATATATATATATATATATATATAAGAGATTTCCACGTAGGGGAGGAGCGGGGGTTACCGTACACTTAAGGTAAAACGCTTGTTACTCAATAACTAAAAAGCTTATGTAGTTAATCTTAAGCATTATCTAAAGAGAAAATATTTAACTGTTTAATATTCGAACAAAAAATAAAACCAGATAAATAAAAGTATCAGATTTATTAAGTTTTATACAAAAACAAAAGTACGGTATCAACTGACACCTTCGGATGATTGCGTACAATGTCTAAGTAACAGTGTCTTAATGAATGTTTCACTTATCAACTTTATTTTTATTTATTTTGCCATGCAAAATCCACACATATATTCATCGGGTACATCTTTATCACTACACAGTGAATGGACCCATTGCCCACACATAATACAGCGATACCAGAGCTCCTGATCTTTACCGAATTCTCCACAATTAGATAAAGCTCATTTATAATCCCTGTTTCTCCTTCTATATAAAATATAATATGACCAGATAAGTTTCTTTCCTCGCGGCATCTGAAAATAAAGATAACAAATAAAAAATATATATCAAATCAAGACATGCAAGTGATATCGTACAAAAATGTACGAACCAAACCGAAGCCGCCATTTTATGAGAAATGTTCAAACAAGCGAAAACGATCAGCGATTTCATTGAAAATTGACTGTACATCGAACCATAGATCAATAATGTACGACGTGGTTATAAAAATAATACAATTAAACAATAAATATAATACTTACAGTTTAACATCTTCACGATACTTCTTATAAGAAATGGCACGTAAATGTAAGACATGCTCTACTCATGAAATCTGACGAGTCACAGGCGCGGGTAGGAGGTAGGACGCAACAGTGCCGTGTTGCGACCATTAGACAAGAATACCCCTTTTTTCCCACCATTCGGTCTCTGTCAAACACTATGTACGGTATCGTCCGCTGTACGGAATGACCCGCCGCTCCCCTATACATTGACTCATCACGATATCTCTGAAACTATAAGGCGCAGAGACTTGAAATTTGGTAGGAATATTCCTTTTACCGAGTAGAGGTCAGCTAAGAACTGATTTTACGAAATTCTACCTCTAAGGGGGTGAAAAAGGGGGGCAAAGTTTGTATGGGACAACATGATTCCTTGGTCCAATCTACTTAAAATTTCGCATAAATATTCTTTAACAGAATTGGTTGAAGACGTGTTTCGTATTTTATCGAAATTCATCCTCTAACGATGTTAAAAGGGGGGGGAAAATTATTTTGATATAAACAGGGTTCGAGGATATATATCAATGGATATATATCATGATATATATCAGATATATATCATGATATATATCAGATATATATCAAATGAGTTTTTATGATATATATCAATACAAAATTGGTTTAAAAATTTTATATTATTAAGTAAATTTTTGGCGTTTGTTACGGTATTTCTATTTTCCAAATGTAGAAGGCGTTGGAGTAGAGTTAAAACAAACTCCCTAATACGGAATTATTTTATTATTTTATTTTGAAAATTAACAGTAACTGATAGCTGATTTGATAACTAAAAGACTCATTTGATTATATTCTAGTTATTATTTGTAATGTTTATTGTTTTTGTTTTATAATAATAACCTTTAATTCAGGACTAGCCCATATAGTGTTAGTTACAAAGTTTTCTTATAACCGTTAATAATAACAAATTTAAATCGAAATTAAATCAACGACAAAATTCAATCACCTAAAAATTAAAAATCATCATACTCAAAATCAATACCAAAATTCATTGAAAATTAAAAATTAAAATTAAGAATTCAAAATCAATACTAAAATTCAGTCAAAAACTAGAATCCGAAAATTCAATTAAAGTCACAATTAAAATTAAAATCTAAATCCAATCAATAGCTACTAAGTTTAAATTACAATTACAATTCAATCAAAATTCAAATTCAAAAAATTCAAATTTAAAACCAAAACTAAAATTAAAATCAAAATCAAGACCAAAATCAAAATCGTAATCAAAATCAAAATTAAAACAAAATTAAAATTAAAAACCTGTTTTGCCACCTAAGTTTAGGTATTGACTGATTAGAATTTATAAAAACGTTTTGTTTTTAAGTTGATTTTTTAATATATTAGATTTTATGTTTTGTAGTTGATTTTGCCTGATCTAGAAAAAGATTTTATATTTTGGTTTCATTTGTCAGATTTTAAGTACCTAAATAAATTTAAAACATTAAAAGGATTTTAGTTTTTTTTTTAATTATTAATTATGTTTATGTAACACATATGCAAATAGTATATATAAATAATACATAAACAATAAATTAATAATATAGCTTTCATACAAAATGTATATATATCAAAATTTTGATATATATCGGATATTTTCGAACCCTGTGTTTATGTAACATATATTCAAATAGTATACATAAATAATATAATAAACTGATAATATAGCTTTCATACAAAATGGATATATATCAAAATTTTTGATATATATCGGATATATATCATAAATATCCGATATTTTGATATTTATAATAAATATCGGATATTTTCGAACCCTGGATATAAATACTCCATAGTGATTTTGATTTAAATTAAAATTTATTTTCACACATGTTTGACAACCAATCTGTCTGTTATAAAATATTTTCCAGTATTGACGCAGGTGTAGGTGATAAAAAATATAAATTTATATTTTTTGAAATTTTAGTTAAATACCCGTGCGAAGCCGGGGCGGGCCGCTAGTTTAGTATAATATTTGTAGCTGCTTAATATAATTGACTTTGATGAAATATTTAATGCTTTAAAAGAAATTCCAAAAAACTTTTTATCTAAGCTTGACAAAATTCCAAACAAAGTCTATCTTGTTAACCCTTGTCTCTCACATCTGCGACATGCTAAGTTGACCCTTTATATTTTTCTACGAGAATAAAATAAGTTTTTTTTTTTGTTTTTATAAAATCTTCTTATCACAACATTTTCACTTCGATTTATATTTTATTAATCTGCTATTTTAATGAAGAATTTAAATTTTACTGAAACTGAAACTTGCAGCTAACAGCCAAAATGAAATGACGCTGAAACTAGCGGCCACGCTTTATGTTTCTGCTTCAAAGCAATAGATTAAGTTGTAACTTTACACAAACTAATAACGTTATAATCATCTAACTATGGAAAAAGAATCCGAAAATTCTCAAAAAGGAGGTGATTTCTATATAAAAGCTAATAATCTATTTTTCTAAGCATAAAATAAGGTTAGTTATTTATAATATCAAGAAAGATTAGAAAAAAATAATTAAAAAAAAATATTTAACCACTTAAATTTTTATTTTTTTATTTTGTAATTTTTCTAAGGAGGCAATTATATACTATTTGTTAAAGTTATCATATCTCTGCTCGTGGAGACATTTTGTCGTAACTTCGCAGAAACATTTATTTCACCGTCTAAAAACGATATACGGTTATTTCTTTTAGTTATCAAGGAAAAATTGAGATTTTTCATATATTCATCATAATAAAATGGGTTTTTAAAATTCTAAGGGTCCTGTTAAAGATCAGGTTTGTTTATTTAACTTTAACTTTTCATCAATCTATAGCTTATGGGGTATTTAATTTGTTGTGGTATTTTTTATTTGTTTGTTGGCCGTAAACCTTCGAAATTGTTGTTAATATATTTAGTTTTCTAATTTTCTATCGAACACGTTTAATATATGTTTGTCAAACGCGTCAAACAAAACCTATACTATCCTGTCAAACTATATTATACTGTCAAATTATTGATCAAACGTAAAGTTCGATAAAAGATTTGATCGTCTCGATCTTACTTTTGTAAGCCCATATTTTGGGATGGCGGAATTTACCTATACATTATAATAAAATTTTAAATTTCTCGTCTGCTTTTTTTTTGAACTTTTTGTAGGGGTCTAAAAACACCAATTATATTCTATAATTTTTAAAAATGTCGGTCTGTTTGTTTGAACACGTATCACTGCTAAAGTACTAAGTATAAGTTAAAAAATCATGAAACATATCCTGAGGTAGCATTTAGGTCTTTACTTCATCAAAATCAGAGTTAGAGAAAATTTAGGAAGCTAATATATACATTTAAATATTGTTAGAAAGTGGTTACAACGATGTGCGGAATAGATTTTTTTTTATAAGAAAATTAATTATAACTAATATTCATGTCAAAAACTCAGGGAGAATATAAAAATGAAAAAAAAATCGACATCAAAATAAATTTAACGTAAATTACAACAGTTTGAAGTACGACATTATCATAAAAGATAAAAAAAATCGCGATTTGTTAGTATCTTTAATAATTACACAATTATATACTAAAGTAAAACTTATGTAAGACACAGATAGTGCTTAATAAATATTTAATGTTTTATAAGAAGTTAAAGCTTAACCACGTTTAAATACACATAATCATTTTCACAGTGTAGACAAGTGACAAAAATTTCGTATTTAGGAATTATACTTAACTTTTTAAATGGTGGTCAGATAATTTAAATCCATTAAAATATTTTTTATCTTAATTAATCTGTTGTATTGCTATGCTTGTCGCATATAACTTATTACTTATTTTCTTGATATTTAAAAAAAAAATTATTGATATTAACGATTATGTAATGTAATAATAAATTGTAATTATGTAATTACCACTGGTCAATCTAATAATTAAAAAAAAAGACATATTTATATTTATGACAGAAAATCAACTTTTAGTATTATTTTAACAACTACTATTCAGCATATACCTAGTTATTTTTGCATAAAATTTTCAATTTAGCAATATATCTCGGAGATCTTTTAGACGCCTTTGATCTTTGAAGAATCTTGATAATTCATGATAAGGGCTTGGCTTTTGTAAAAGTGCTTTTGTTTCCTTATTGCGCAGAGGGTATTTTCTATGAATATTTGTGTTCAATCATTAACTAGTTATATTATGTATCTAAATATAATACGTTTAAGCTAAGTAATACAAATTAAGCAAGCAATTATATCTTAGTATAAACTTAAATTAATTTTGGTAGGTGAGGTTTATTATTTTTTTAATCTCACGAATCGAAATTCGTGATTCTGATTTGATTTCTGATTCACGTGAAGGAAGAGAATAATAATTTAACAATTCAACAAGTACATTTTTTACCAGCAAGCGCCTGGTACCTATAAAGGAACAAAGCACTTCGACTGTGCTTTTGAAACATAATGCTTACTTTTTTAATTTAACATCAGTTTTCTATAGATACGTGTTTGTTTAGTTATTTGAAAAAGCTTTAATTAATTAGTTCACATATTCCTAACAACCTAACAATTCTCTATTATAGAAATTGTAATTAAATTTATAATAAACTAGCAAACCCGGCGAACTCCGTTTCGCCACCAACTTATTTTCGTGAGGGATACTCATACCACGTACTGCCGCCATTCAAAACCATATTGGTTTGTAGTACATGCTATGTATCAGTGATGGCGCTGTATGTGAAAAATGATTTCCCTGTTTTCCTGCTTTTCTGTTGAAAATTTTCCTGAATTTAGTTTGCTATAAAGCTCACGGAGCCCGAGACCTTTCCAACGAATGCAAAACCGTGGAAATCGGTTCGTGCGTTCTGGAATTATAGCGTCAGGAAGGAAAACCCGACTTATTTTTATATTATAGATAATATTACAAATTTATAATTTTTAAATCATTTGATGAGATTCAATGATGACCCTTCTTCTATATGGAGAAGAGGCCTTTGCCAAGCAATGTGTTGTTTAGAAGTTGATTCAATGCACTTCAGTTCATTATGAGAGTATAAGATTATATTATTATGATTTTTCCTGTTTTCCTGCTTTTCTGTTGAAAATTTTCCTGAATTTAGTTTGCTATAAAGCTCACGGAACCCGAGACCTTTCCAACGAATGCAAAACCGTGGAAATCGGTTCGTGCGTTCTGGAATTATAGCGTCAGGAAGGAAAACCCGACTTATTTTTATATTATAGATTAATTTTCTTTTTCTGTGAAATAATTATTTAAATGTTTTTTTTTTGACTGACCCGTGGCGCAGTTGGCAGTGGCCTAGTTTTCTGTTCCAGGGTTGTGGTTTCGCTTCCCGCCCCGAGTTTGGGTGTATTATGTATTTATTTATATATGTATTATTTATATGTATTATACAGTATATTTATTCAAAAAAAATGTATAAAAGTCAACTGTTACCTAAAACACAGACATTATGTTGCCTACCTTAGACATTATGTTGACGACCGTGTGTGTATGTTAAACATATTTATTTATTTATTATTTATTTATTTTTGTATAATCTACGTACCTATATAATTATGATGTATTAGTTGTGCATTTTAAAACAGTGATATCTTCTAAAGTATAAGCTATGTTGCTGACATAGCCTAAATATGTAGATATTTTCTAACTTTATTTCAAAATTATGAATGTTATCCAATCAAAATGATTTATTATCCACTCGATATGATCAGCCTGTAAACGTCCCAGTACTGGGCAAAGGCCTTCTCTCCATATTGGAAAAGGGTTTTTTTATATTAGATTTTTGTTAAGTTTTTATATACCAAAAGGTATAAGAAAAACTTTATATAAAAATCTCTGAAAGTTAGTGAAATCATATCAAGTTACGTTGAAAAAGCCAGAGAACAAACAGATATTAAACGAACAACGATAATATTTCATACTATTTAAACAAGAGTTACAGTGCAACAAAAAGGCCCTGAACAGACTTTACTTTCGGCAACAATGTGTATGATCTGTTTTGTATAATTTAAAGTTCCAAAGTTTTTTTAAAACTGCTGGGACTTTAAGCTAATTAATTTTTGTGGCTGCAACTGACAACCGTTTGCAAACGTCAACAAAAGCATGTTAAAAAAGTTATATCAACTAAAGTTGTAACGTGTGCGCAGCGACAACTTTTCAATACTATAAAACGTTAATGCAAATATTAGTACAATAATATAGTTTGTTTATTTCTATACTCTTTCGACAAAGTCAAAAGAAACTGAAATATAAGACCTTGCTGACATGTGCTTATGATGTGTTATAATTATACGTTTTTATGTTATTAATAATTACGTTCGAGTGCTTAAAATCAAAATACCAATAAAACAAAACATAATTTGCTTAAGTCGAATAATAGTCGATAATACGATGCATATCCTTTTATCACTAATGGAAAGTCAATTAAATTACATAAAAGTCTGACAGTAATTTATTTTATGTTTTTAGGTAGGTGTTATATATAGCAAGTGGGTACGAAGTTGCGAACATTGATTTTTCATTGTTATTATACTGTAGTTATATTATGCTTTTTTTAGTATACTTATAATTATTTAAGAATTAAGAACATTTTCATTTTATGTATTATGAACTATGAGAACAGAAATTCTCAAGTTTTCACATTGTATTAGATTCATTAGATTAAATTCGACTTTACTGATAGAGATACAATTTCTAATTAAAAAAGTATCTAAAAAAATAATATATAAGTTAAATAGTAGTAGGTATCAATAAACTTAACAGATCAAAATTATTACCTGAAACGTAAAACGACAGAACGCTGTATTTTCTGACATCAGTGGGTCTCAACAACAACGGATTTATCCGCTCATTTTCCTGAGTGGTCAACCGGCTCTACTGATTGTTTGCGGAGTTTCAGCTTTGTTTGCATATTGACCGCGAAATTTTAGATGGCTGACATTATGATATTAATACTGCATAATAATAATGACACGTAAGTAACTAAATTAAACGAACGCTATTATTTGTTTTATGAATGAAGCATAATCGATTTTAGTAAAAGTGAGTATGATAAGTCAGTGCCGATAACATAGTGTAATATTTTATCAGACACAATGACGTGTATTAAACTTATTATTAAAACAATAACTAATTTATAATTTCCTGTACTTATTTTAAGATATTATGCCATCGTGAACAATGTATTTAATGTTTTATATTAACGGTTTAAAATGATTGTCTATTTCTTTATTATTTTCATTTCAATACACAAAATATATATTATGGTATTATTACATATGTTAACATTTATACGTTTCTATAACAATAACAAATTTAAAATAGTAGTAAGACAACTGACAGCCTATAACACTGAAGATAGGGAGACGTTATAAAATAAATGTTTTTGTTATTTTACTATTTTTGCTAAGCATACACCTTAATTTTTTTATTAGAAAATTGTACTTATGCGGAGCCAAAACGGGTTGTTAGTTTTACATAAAAATAGTATAATATCGAAGTACTCCATGTTCAATACTCACATTAGAAAACTTCCCGCCTGACACCCAGACGTTGATCTGGTTATTGAACTTAAAACCGTTCGCCAGTAGTGCAACTGCACCAACCAGCTGTCAATGTTGACATTATAAATATCTTGAACTTGACGTGATATGATAGTGACGAGTAAAACTGAACGCGTACTGTAGTGCTAACATTACAGAAAGAGTAAAAGCTAGCTACTATTTGGAGATTCAAACGTATAAAAAATATATTAAAACTATTTTTCATTATTTAAACTTTTAAAGCAAGCTTTGTTATATATAGGTTGTGATAAATTTAGATATCTGTCTCTAAAATTATCTGTTTTTAAAAGGAAATATTAGTAAGGAATATTTTACTTTTAGTATTCCCGTATTCCACATATCATGCATTTGCAACCATAACATCGGTACCTACTCATTAAATTGTCATTAATAATATTGTTTACAATCCTCTGACTCAAAGAACTAACTAATGGAAAAGTTTTTAAACAACAAGCACTTAACATTTATTTTATTAGTCTATAGGTACATGTACAAATTAGTAGTCTCTACATATTATATATATTATAAATTATTTAAGTATATAACTAAATAATCAAACTTAAAAAAAAAGTATGAAATCATAAAACAATTATACTCGTATTACTACTAATAGTGAACTGAGGCCGCAAACCTCAGATTATTTTAATTGCTCAGCGTCAATAGCTCTGAAACCCTTAATACGCATTTTATTGCTTACGATCTATCCAATATGAGAAGAGAATTTAATATACTGTTCTCTTATATTTACGCGAATATTACTCACTTAATTAAAAGTCTAAATCGGATTTTATCGCGTTTATTTGTTTTAAAACTTTACAGTTTAACGATTTTTAATTAAATTAAATTAATAATTTATATAACCGTTAAAGTAATAATTTATAATTGTATAAAAAGCGGGGTATATAACAATTGATTCATTATTCGGACACCCACCACCTCAGTCCCCCGAGATCATGGACGCTGTAAAGGGTCCGAAACGTCGGGAAATAATTTAATTTAATTAAAAATCGTTAAACTGTAAAGTTTTAAAACAAATAAACGCGATAAAATCCGATTTAGACTTTTAATTAAAAGAATTTAATATGTTATACATAGTAAAGAAATGTATGGAAATAATATAATCTCAAAAATAAGTGCATATATACATTAATGTCATTTAAAATGAATTAAATTAAACCACCTCAATTCGGTTGAGGACAAATTTTGTCCACATGCAGCTTTTTTGTTAAAACGTATTTATTAAAAAATACACACACTAATCTTATAAAATAACTTGCCCTGAGTAATTAAAAATAGAGGGTTTGCCTATCGTGTTAAATTTTTTTTCTGTGTTTCTAGTCAATAAAAGAAAGGATTGTATGAGATTCCAACGAAATCTAGTGTCCATAAGCTGAGTTATGAAAACTTAAACGATATAAATATGTCTTTCGTTCGCATCATATTTAATCGGTCCTATTTTCGTATAATCTATATATATATAGGAGACTTTCTATAGATATAGTCACTCATCACGATATCTCTGGAACTATGAGATCTAAAAACTTGAAATTTGGTAGGAATATTCCCTTTGCCGAGTAGAGGTCAGCTAAGAACGGATTTTAAGAAATTCTACCTCTAAGGGGATGAAACAGGGAGGCAAACTTTGTATGGGACAACGTGATTCCTTGGTCCAATCTAATTCAAATTTTGCATAAATATTATTTAACAGAATTGATTGAAGACGTGTTTCGTATTTTATCGAAATTCATCACCTAAGCGGGTTAAAAAGGGGGTGGAAAGTTATTTTGATATCAATACTCCTTAGTGCTTTTTTTAATTACATTTTATTTTGACACATGTTTGACAATTCAATCCGTCTATTATATTATAATATTTTCCAGTATTGACGTGGGTGTAGGTGATATCTTTTTTTGGGTGCTGCTGGTGGAATAGGCATGACTTTATATGAAACGTAACAAAATTGAGTTGTATTTACACCGTGTGGTCGCTTTATAGTAAAATAGTGTTTTATACAATATTTTTTACTTCAATGTTGGTGTTGTTTTAAGACAAGGGCTTTAAACTAAATGACTCAGCAAGGCATCTGTACTCACAATAATACAGATAATGAATTTGGAAACATTTTTGAATTATACGGCATTAACACCCCAATTAGTACAGATTGGTACCATGGACTAATGTTGGAACAAGATGAGAAAAAATTATAAATCATGAACCCATTTAACTTTATCTTACACTAAAACTAAGAAGGAGGAGATAAAAGCTGTCTTGGACTATTATTAAACATAAATATATGTTTGACATACGCACACGATCGTCTGTTCCTAAGGTAGGCAACTTAATGCCTGTGTTTTAGGTGACAGCCGACTGATATACATTTTTTTGCTAAATACACCATGAATTGCTTAGTCATTATGTATGTATGTATATGTATGTATATTCGTATGTATATATATATATATGTATGTATGTATGTATTTATTTATGTATGTATATATTTATGTATATTTAAGTGTTTGTGTATACATGTATATTTTGATATTTGCTTTATTTCGTATGTTTACTTATGTTATATTGTTTTGTCTAATTTCTCTTATCTTTGTGCACTTCCTAACCGCTGCTATTATATCGTGTCCTATGCCCAAAGGTTGTCTGGAAGAGATTGCTCTTTTAGCGATAAGACCGCCTTTGTACATCTTTTACTGCATAAATACTGTATTTGTTTTTATTATGGTGTACAATAAAGAGTATTATTATTATTATTATTATTATACAATAGCTACACTCCACCCGTTCAATATATACATATACACATATATAATATAATATAATACAATATATAAGGAATATAATAAATTTACATAAATTTACATAGATAAATATAAGCGGGTGGAGGATTACGCCCCGGCAGGGAGATCAAACGGCCGGGGGTTAGGGTTGTAGGCTGAGAAATCGGCGGACAATCCTAGCCGAGTCGAGTAATACCGCCTTCTGCATCCTGGCTGCGAGCGAACCGTCACAGATACCCAGCTGCCTCAGGTGGTGAGCGAGGCTAACCGGGATCAAACCGTTGGCAGATATCACGATAGGGATGATTTCAGTGGACTCAACACCCCACATGTCGACAATCTCGTGTGCCAAATCCAGATATTTACGCTTTTTCTCTGTTTCGGCTTTCACGAGGTTCTCGTCATGCGGGATGGTAATGTCCACTAAAAGCACCCTCGACTGTGCCCTATCCATCACCACGATATCAGGCTTGTTCGCCAGTATCGTCCTGTCCGTGGCGATAGGCCGGTCCCAGTAGAGCCGGACTCCGTTGCGTTCGAGTACTGGCGCCGGTGTGTACTGGTAGTACGGCACCCTCTGTTCCAGAAGACAATACATTAGAGCAAGCTCTTGATGAAGAATTTTGGCCACTTGGTTATGTCTGTGCAAGTACTCAGTGTTGGCAAGCGCTGAACACCCCGAAAGCACATGTCTGAGTGACTCGCCGGGATGACGACAAGCTCGACAGAAGTCGGGAGTGCCATCCTTCAGAATGTGCTTCCGGTAGTTGTTCGTCTTGACCACCTGATCCTGTATTGCACAGACAAAACCTTCGGTTTCCCCAAAGAGGTCCCCGAATCGCAGCCACTGCACGGAGGCCTTAACATCCACGTGAGGTGCGTGGAGCGCCTTGTAAAACCGTCCATGCAGCTCCTTCTCCATCCATACGGTCTCCCGGTTAGAGGTGCTAAGTACAACCGGTCTTCGCCATTCCTCTTTGGCCAGGGATAACGGGGTGAGACCTTTGTCACATACTATAACATCACCATGCATAGCGCTCTCCCTCCTCGTCTCAAAGTAGGCCCTGAGGCTGCACACCTCCCGGTTATGCATGGACTTGGCGCTTAATAGGCCTCGGCCACCACACTTCCGTGGGATGTACAGTCTCATGACCGACGATTTCGGGTGATGCATGCGATGGTAAGTCATAGTCGTGCGGACTCTTCTGTCCAGGGCGTCGAGTTCGGTCTGAGTCCATCTGAGCACGCCAAATGTGTACAAAAGAGTGGGCATGACCCAGCCGTTATAAGCTCGGACCTTGTTGGCGCCCGACAAGTAGCTCCGAAGAACTTTTGTCAGCCGTCCAAAAAAGACCTCGCAAACCAAATTATTATTATTATTATTTTATAAATATACATATAATTAGTACATATGGAAATAAATACATATTACACCTAGACTCGAGCCGGGAATCGTACCCACGATCCAGGAGCATAAAGCAATGTCACTACCAAGTGTGCCGAGTCAAGCAAAATTGAAAAAATATTACTTGAAGGTTTATTCAAATCTAAGAGACGAAATCGTATTGACTTGTGGTGTAATTATACCAACGATACAATGAATGAACTATTGATGACCGTTCTGGTGTAGTAGTGCGAGTAGTCGCTTTAACGCCTCGGCTCAATCCCGGTGGTCGCGGGTTCGATTCCCGCTCGGGGCAGATATTTGTATTTGTGTCAATATTTGTTTCAGGTCTGGGTGTATGTCCTTGTGGGTTTCCCCACCGTGCCCCGGAGAGCACGTAAAGCCGTCGGTCCCGTTTGTTATGATGGAAAACTTATAATAATCGTTACTTATGGTAGGATATTATCCGCCAAATTGCAGTGGAGCAGCGTGGTGGATTAAGCTTCAACCCTTCTTCTATATGGAAAAAAAGGCTTTTGCTCAGCAGTGAGCTGTTTACAGGCTGATACAAGACAGTACAGTACAGAAGCATTTGTAGCCTGCAGTGACGAAACTGAGCCTTACCATAAATATTAGAGTTCATCTAAGAGTAGATGTTACTGCCGGACTATTCTCAGACCTGTTGCTTAAAATAGGAAATGGTGATTTCCGGGAACTGGATAATAATATAATGTATGAGTATATTTGAGTATGTATTTACCATAAACAAAGCTTAAGGTCAAACTCCTAATGTAGCGGGAGTATACTTGAGCGAAAGCTGCTTCTCTCTTACAGCCAGTTGTATGTGGCATGTTCCAGAGTATTCTGGTGATTCTAGCACCTCGAAGGAAAAACAAAATATGTTGTTTATAAAGAGATACTACTTAAGATGTAGTATTTCGATTTCGTTGTAAAAAGATAATACTCCCATGTAACTTTCTTCAGATCAAAGGCCGAGATTCGTGTTCATAAAATATAAAATTTTTTATTTTAATTTTAATGTTTAATTAAACATTACCTCCCATCCCATCTCATTCCATCCCTACTCTATAATACCGTTATATTTTGTAAGTATTCAAATATTTTAACATTATAATTTATATGTTATAACAAAATAATTAATAAAACTCAATCCGTCTATTATGAAATATTTTCGAGTATCGACGCAGGTGTAGGTGATAAAAAATATAAATTTATATTTTTTGAAATTTTAGTTAAATACCCGTGCGAAGCCGGGGCGGGCCGCTAGTGTTTTAATAAAAAATTTAAAACTTAACGGACAAGATATATGATATCTTGAATTATTACATGTCTGTTATGTAACAAATCTGCTAGTTAATATAATTGAGTCTCTTGGCAAGACCTTCAACTTTCCAATCAGCTCAAATTCAGTCATTAATACGTACATAAGCAGGTATGTAATAATGAGAGTACCTACGTAATAATTGCACCTACAATGTCACGGCGGAGGCTGACATTAAGTCGAATGCTCACAAGTTAATTCCCTTGAATAACTTTGTCTTACTATATCCTGTCGTGTCACCGACAGGAGTTAGTTATCTTTGGATTATAAGGATCGCTTTGTTAAGTATTAATCAATGCACCCGCGCCTATACGACTATACCTATATACGTATAAATATTTATTAGGATTGTGACGTTTATCAATATTTTTATAATTCAGTATCGTTGTTCTGCTGCAATTAAACTTCTATTAAGTGATTCATAAGTTACGTTATCTTCAAACTTTACCCGTTCTCCTTCCCCGTTTTTTAATTTCATAATATTTCATACATCTTAGTTTATTGTTTAATATTTGTTCACTTATATTATTGGTTTGACGAACTTTTAAAATAACTGAAACATCATCTAAATGACAATAAAATCAGATAAGTACTTACAAAACGGATATATATATATATATATATATATATATATATATATACAAAGTAATGTACCGAATAGGAGAAGATTATAACTAAATCGTTAAATTGAAACTTTGTATTTTTTATGTATTTTTATATGTTATTTTGTTTCGATTTGTGTACATCCGCCTTAGAACAAGATGAGGTAAAACCGGTTACACTGTGGCTTGTCTGGGTTGAGTATTTGCGCTGAGACAAGGCTATAGTAAAGGGAAGGGAGCATTTAACGTAAACATATATTTATCATAAAGTAATAGGATAAACGATATAAGATTGATATACTTATAGTATCACGAGGTTTTTACTTGAGAAAATTTTATAAATTATTAATATGATAGAAGTTTTAGGAAGTCGTATCGAAATTGCAATATTACCAAACTATTGCACTGATAACAAAAAAAATATTATGAATACGACATCATTAATTTATTCATATGAGCTTGTATTACTGTGAAAAAAAAAACATAATTTAAAAGAGTTGACTTAACAGTAAATATTTATTATTTACATCGTTCATAAAAAAAATTATCTATCGTAAAATAACTGAATTTTATATTTCACAAGGGATTAAAAGGTAACTGCGGTTCAATGTCGCTTACCTACTGCGCATTACATTCAATACTATTACATATAGCAATTCTCATGTGTAGACTTTTAACGTACATATAAAGATTTTGAAAGTTTATAAAAAACATAATTTAATTGTTAAAGGCTAATGTCAGATGCATTAATTATAACAATATAATATTCGAATCCGCTGGGTAGTCACATATACGGTTATAAGTACTTACCCATTCTGTTTATTAAACATACATAAGTACTTGTTAGTATATACACCTTTATATATAATTTAATGTACACCCATGAATGTAATCTTCATTCAAAATGTGGTTTCAATAGTGGTCGAGTTTAATAGACGAGATTGGTTTACATTTGTATTTGATAATGAAATAAATTACTGATAATATAATGCTGTATCAGAAACATAATTTCATCTTGCCTGTGTTCACTGTAGGTCACTTACGTTAGTAGACCTATACCTATGTTATACCTATGTTAAATAAATATTTTAGTGAAAATATGTTTTCTGAGGGCCCCCTTCTGCTGCAGTCCCTCCAGCAGCGGTGCCACATCGACTACCGTTATATCGAAGTGTTGCATTGTTTGTACAATAACACCAGTATGTCAGTTCGAGTACAGGAGCATAGCACGAGAGCTATACTAATGCAGGTGTGAGACAGGGAGATGTCATCTCTCCGAAACTTTAGAGCTGCATTGAAAGACGCAAGCTACTGGAATGGAAAGGATTCGGCATCAATATAAACGGCGTGTACATCACTCACCTTCAATTTACCGACGATATCGTATATTATGGCGGAATCTTTGGAAGACCTCAGCATTATGCTGTGATCTCGATACAGTTTCCCAACGGGTGGACCTTAAAATAAACATGGGCAAGACGAAAATCATGTCAAATGCTCATGCCGTACCCACCCCGATATCAGTTGAAAATTCTAGTCTCCAAGTTGATGACGAGTACATCTACCTAGGAGAAAAGGTCCAACTTGGTAGATCCAACTTCGAGAGAGAGGTCAATTATCGAAGGCAGTTAGGATGGACAGCGTTAGGGAAGTTGAAAAATTTCTTTTCATTTATCATTAATCCTGAAGTCAAAAGTCTTCGAACAATGTGTGTTACCAGTGATGACTTACAGATCTGAGACGTGGTCTCTGATTATGGGCCCAATGTTTAAAAGGACCATAGGGCTTTTGAAACAAGTTCCTAGTCGCACAGCGTGCAATGGAAAGGGCTATACTTGGTATTTCTCTGCAAGATCGAATCATAAATGCTGAGATTCGCAGACGAACGAAGGTTCCCGACAGAGACCAACGGATTTTCAAACTGAAGTGGCAGTGGGCAGGACACATAAAGTTCTCGAGTGGAGACCACGTACCGACAAGCGCAGCGTCGGACGGCCGGCCGCGAGATGGACAGACGACTTGAGTCAGGCAGTCGTTGAATGGAGGTTGCATCGAGCCGGTCGCTCTGGAGGTCGAAGGTGGAGGCCTACATTCAGCAGTGGACATCCAATGGCTGATATGATGATGATGATGATGATGATATAATAAAAATTTATTATGTTTAAAAATCTTGCTATTCTTAATATTTGCCGAAGGTAAAACTAATTTATACCTATATTTATATACTCGTATAATAATAATTATGACCGTGAATACGGTTCGACTTGATTCTTTGTTATTAGCTCATTATTTGTTTGCTTTATTTTGTATGTATACCCATGTATGTACCTCTAGCAATCTATCACATACAAGAGATTACGCGCGGTTTCACCTGCGTTCAGTTTGATCACTTGTCAGATTTTTTTATCTTGATTTTTCCATGATAATGAACGACGATAGTTGCCCTTCCTGGATAAACATAATGTAATACTAATATATAATTAATTGATTAAATCTCCTGGTAGTTTTTTTCGATTAACGCATTTTAGGAAACAACAAACAAACGAAATATATACTTCAGTCTTATTATATTATTATTATCGGTAAAGCGTATAATAGAGTCATTCAAACGTTGTGTAGAATAGCTCATCATTTAATAGATTGCCGACCTCGCTTAGGCATTATATTAAATATTTTGTTGATCATTTATTACTATATTATACCATACCTTGTCAATGTAATGTCCAATGGTATTAAAAGGAATGCCAAGTGGAAGTAAAGAAGAAAATGAAAAAAAATTTGGCAAACAAAATACATCGATTCAATTAGGCTATTGTAAAACTTTTTTAAATGTCAAAACCAAGTTTAATTCTTAGTGAAATATAAATTTTGCGAATTTTGATTATGTAACGAATATTTTTTTTCTAAATATTAAAAATCGTATTAAATACATTTTCAACTGAATAATCAGAATCGCTTAGAATGCTTAGATAAAATATAAAATAAATCATATTTCACGTTTAGCCTAAAAATTATAAACATTCTATAAATATAAATTCATAAATATAATTATATATGTGTGTGTATGTTTGTGTATGTATGTATATATTTAATTTAGTATTCTTATCCGATTTTTTTTTATACATATATTTATTAGTATCTCTGTACATATACATTTCTTGCACTGTTTGCTCGCTAAATGAAAGACTTACTCATGACCATGGGTTGACTGGAAGAAATCTCTTTCAGAGATAAGTCCACCTTTGCCATAAACCTTAGTATTGTTATGTTTCTGTATATATTTTTATGTGCAATAAAGTATATATAATAATAAATTACCTTACTTGGGTATCTACTTCATAAAATACAGAGTTACAGAAATTGATGATATGAGTAACGTAGAAAACATAGATGTGTATTAGCCTGTAAACCACCCACTGCTAAGCGAAGGCCATACAGAAGCGGGCTGGCGGATAATTTCCCTACCATGAGTTACAATCATTATCAGGTGTCTATGATAAAAACCGGGACCGACGGCTTTGCGTGTTCGCCGAGGCACGGTGGGCATGTTTATAAACGATTCAAAATCAACGGCCCCTAATAGAATCTAATCCTGTATCGAGGGTCTGGAAAAATACCCAGACCGCGACAACAACAACTTCTGTACAATTTCTGTACGGTCAATAAAAATACTTGTGATGATTCAATACGAAACACGCGACCCCCAGCGCGACAGTTGCTGGGACCAAAGCATTAACCTCTCATCGCCGTCGTTCCCTTTGCGTTTTTATTTTATTCAATTTTATTTATTGGTTACTGTTATACCGTTGTGTAGGTCTGTTGTGTTATATTATGTGTGTGCATATTTATTGTAATTTTTTACATAACTAATTTATACAAATGGTTGTGTTGGATGGTGGCAGATCAGAAGAATCTGTCTACCCTCTTTCTTATTCGTTTAGGTCGACTAGTTTCGGCACACGGACGCACTTGTTCACTACGGCACACTATACTGACAGTGTCTTTTTTGGACTCTGAGCGGTATGGTTAACGTGACGCACTTTCACACAAACTAATCACCGGATTCCACATACTCGGTATTCTGAAACCGTGTTCCCTATTAAAATTTGGATATTTTTTTAATTTAAATTGCCTCTTTTACTATTCGAGGGAAATGATGACGCTCAGATGATAAAACCTGTGGCTTATGTAATTCAATCCAATGATTAGGACCCGATTCCAGCAGATGTTGAGCTATAGCTGATTTTTGGGGTTCATTTTTTGTGACGGCCTTGATATGCTCTTTGCTGCGACACGATATTGTTCGTTCAGTTTGGCCGTGATCATGCCGATTGAAACATTGCCGAAATAAAGGACCTCAACAAAATTATAAACGCGGTAAGCACCCAAACAAATATAAATTTAAATATTTTTAGATTATTGATATATATATATGTATATATATATCATTTCTCGTTATGTAAGGTAAGTAATTTTTTTGAAACCAAATTTTGATAGTTATTGAACAGAATAATTCACAGTGGTCTTTTTAAAAGGGTAAGTGCAATCCTAGTAAGTAGTCGTAGATTTAATGTTCATTTTTAGTTTATTCTACGTAGAATCAGTGATCCGTGTCGTTGTCACAGTCACTTGTCACGGTGGCTGCGTTCAAAGGTAAAACTTGCTACAAAAAACGTTGTAGGCAAACAAAGAACGAAATTTTTTATTTATTTTTTTATACGTAGACTGGTGGTAAACAGTTGAATAAATGATGATGATATCGACGTTTCAATTTGACTTTGACAAAAAAAGTCGAATCATTTGTCAAGGTTTTTCACGTATCTAACACACAAATCATTATTGACACAAATCACAAATGAGATTTTATCTATCGTTTTTTTAATTATTATTATTATGAGATATTTTATTTTAAAACATGCACGTAATGAACGCAATGAAGCTCAGTTTCTTTCTCTCTCTTCTTCATACAAATTAAAATCAATACAAATACTTATTCAATAATTTTATCTATTTTTCAATAAAATATTTTGGTAACCAAATACATTATATATACCATTTCTTTAAATAAAGTAAAATTAACATAAAGAGTAGAAAAACTTCAAAAAACTACACCAGAACACACAAAAATCTTGATAATATAAAATAATAATAATAATAATAATGCCGCCGTGTGGTTCCCGGCAGAGTAGAATAGGACCAACCCATCCTCAGCCTAGGGTGTCGTAAAAGGCGACTAAAGGCAATCAAAGCTGTATAACACCGACGCAGCCTCCTCAGAGAGCGTGAGCGACTCCCCGAGTGAGTATTTTACTGCTCAAAAAAAAATTCTGATGATGGATACACAAGAAAACAGAGTAAGACTAGGGCCGCTACCTGGGGGGCGCCAGGGTGCGTCTGGAGATGGTGCTGGAAGTGGCACGATGTGGGCCGCCAGCAACTCTCACCGACCGGCACCACCACCTAGCCGGTCGGTGTATCCACCATCCCCACCAGTTAGCTTGGCGCCGACAGAGTCTCAAGGGACTCAGCATTCGGCGCCCGCCGCTGGTGGAGTACGCCGCATGCGATGGACACAAGACATGAATAGAAATGTCATGCGCGCGTATTATAGGGCTGTAGGAGGGGAAACCGGACGGACTGGCTACCGAGCGGTAATGCACCGCGAGTTCCTGCTGCTCGAGCCAAATCTTACTGTCACGGAGCAAAACCTGGCAGATAGAGCTCGGTACATCCAACGAAAGGGCGTATTCAACGCCGCCGAGCTCGAACGATTACGACATGAGGCCGCTCCTGAAGTCGAACCCGTGTCGACAGAGCATAACGCACTTGTATCGCAACAGGAAAGCGTTCGTAGCGAAGTGCCTGTGGATGCGATCGATGAAGGAGCAGTCTCCCAAAAAGTAGAGCAGATGAGAGAGATTTTGGAGGAGGCGATTTCCGAGATCCGGAGCACTCCTCTAGAACAGAGACCACGACTTTCTCGTCTTCCTCTTAATGCTACGACGCGGGGTGCCATTGAGGCAGCTAACAGGCTGCTACCTCCATATTTGGATGGCAGTCTGGGCTTGGATGATACGGGTTCTATTCTCTTCGGTGCTGCTCTAGCGGTACACCGCTTCATTGGAGCCAAAACCCAGGAGCCTGGATGCACTACTAATAAGAGTAGTGACGTACCAGCCTGGAAGAAGAGAATAGAACGCCGTATCAGCCTGGCCAGGGCTCTCATTGGCAGACTGCAAAGCTTCAGGTCGGGCAACACTAGGCCAAGGATTGTGCGCTCCGTCAGAATAGCTTTTAATGGATTAGGCGTCAGGCTTGACCAGCCTGATATAGCTGAAAAACTGACGGAGCGCATCGACGGCCTGAAGCAAAGAATCGCGGCATGGGGGAAGCGCATTCGTAGGTACTCTGAGAGAGTTGAGCGCTTCCGGCAAAATCGCCTCTTCCTGAGTGATCAGAAGAGGTTCTACAGGAAGTTGGAGAACCCGACGCCATGCTCTACTTCCCAAAAACCGAATACGGCTGACCTCGTCGCCTTTTGGCGAAATATATGGTCACGGGAGGTGGAGCATGAGGAGGGCCCTTGGATTGCGGCGGTTCAGGAAGCATGTGCTAGAATCGAACCGATGAACCCGATTGCCATCTCTTCGGAGAACGTAGCTGATGCGGTCCGGCGGGCACCGAACTGGAAGAGTCCGGGGGCCGACGGCCTGCATCACTATTGGCTGAAAGGGTTCTCGTTATGCCATGCGACCTTGGCTCGACAATACCAAGAGGCGATAGAGCGGAGGACGCTTCCGAACCTCTTCACTACTGGGATCACTCACGTAGCTCCTAAGTCCACCAACACCGCGGACCCTACCAACTACCGCCCCATTACATGTCTGAATTCAATCTATAAGACACTGACATCCGTTCTGAGCTGCAAGATCTCTCGTCATATTGACGAATTTAACATCTTGTCTGCAGCTCAGAACGGATGCCGTGGAGGCGGCCGCGGCACAAAGGAGCTCCTTATCATTGACTCTGTTGCAGGCCAGCTTGTCAAACGCAACCGTCGGAACTTCTCTGCTGCCTGGATCGACTACAAGAAGGCATTCGACTCGGTGCCTCATTCATGGCTTCTGAGGGTCCTCGAGCTGTACAAGATCGACGGTGCAGTTCGAGACTTCCTCGAAGTATGCATGGGGCAAGGCCTCCGTGCAGTGGCTGCGATTCGGGGACCTCTTTGGGGAAACCGAAGGTTTTGTCTGTGCAATACAGGATCAGGTGGTTAAGACGAACAACTACCGGAAGCACATTCTGAAGGATGGCACTCCCGACTTCTGTCGAGCTTGTCGTCATCCCGGCGAGTCACTCAGACATGTGCTTTCGGGGTGTTCAGCGCTTGCCAACACTGAGTACTTGCACAGACATAACCAAGTGGCCAAAATTCTTCATCAAGAGCTTGCTCTTATGTATTGTTTCTTGGAACAGAGGATGCCGTACTACCAGTACACACCGGCGCCAGTACTCGAACGCGACGGAGTCCGGCTCTACTGGGACCTGCCTATCGCCACGGACAGGACGATACTGGCGAACAAGCCTGATATCGTGGTGATGGATAGGGCACAGTCGAGGGTGTTTTTAGTGGACATCACCATTCCGCATGACGAGAACCTCGTGAAAGCCGAAACAGAGAAAAAACGTAAATATCTGGATCTGGCGCACGAGATTGTCGACATGTGGGGTGTTGATTCCACTGAAATCATCCCTATCGTTATATCTGCCAACGGTTTGATCCCGGTTAGCCTCGCTCACCATCTGAGGCAGCTGGGTATCCGTGACGGTTCGCTCGCAGCCAGGATGCAAAAGGCGGTATTACTCGACTCGGCTAGGATTGTCCGCCGATTTCTCAGCCTACAGCCCTAACCCCCGGCCGTTTGATCCCCCTGCCGGGGCGTAATCCTCCACCCGCTTATATTTATCTAAGTAAATTTATGTAAATTTATTATATCCCTTATATATCGTATTATATTATATATATTTATATGTGTATATGTATATATTGAACGGGTGGAGTGTAGCTATTGCGATAATAATAATAACAAAAAAAAAACTAAAAACGTTTACTTTCTAAGCTCTACATATTAAAATTATTTAAAGTTCAACGATACTCTTCAAACTGCGTGAGTTCAAATATAAATAAAAATCAGCTAACCGCAATAATATTTTATAACGCGTCATTTAACAAGAAATAACGTACTTGCCACAAATGTCACGTAACGTTGTATATGAGACGTTTCTCGAAATATTTGTAATTTAAATTCTTTAAATACATATTAATCTATACTAATATTATAAAGCTGAAAAGTTTGTTTGTTTGTTGGAACGCGTTAATCTCAGGAACTACTGGTTCGAATTGAAAAATTCTTTTCGTGTAATAGATACAAATTCTAATATTATATAGACCATATAACATTCAACGTGACTTACAATACCAGTCGTAGAGATAAATGTCAAAGAAGGTAGGAGAGGTGTCTAGTTTCATAAATTATGAATCGACAAGAGCAATCTGTTGTTTTTAGAATAGGGATGGGAAATTACGTATCTATGTTTAGCGGTATTTTATCAGCCTAGGATCTCAACGTCAGAAATGACCTTAATATCACATTTCAATAATAAATGACAATCTTTTAAAATCTTGACTAATACATAAACTTTAATGTAAATATTGTTTATTTTTAATGTTAATGATTTAATATTATGCATTTATTAACCAAAATAGTAAAACTAATTTAAAAATAAAACTAGAACATTAAATTTATAAAAAAATAATGTAATAAATAACGGATAAATGATTGGTATGGATATTAAGGTAAGACACATTAACTCCAATTAATAATAATAATAAGGTTAGCCATTAATATCACAAAATTAGTGTTAATTACATACAAAATTAAATAATAGGAATTCACTCAAAATATTATACGAAGTAACTATTTAATTTAATTTATTTCTTTATAAAAGAAGACAAGTTTTTAATTAAATCAATTACAAATACGGTTTTCATATTAGGTATATCGATGTCGATCACGAAAAATGCTGTAAAAAAACTAACATTAGTAATACACTCCGGAATGTAATCTGTATTTCAAGCTTACTACTGATAACACATCCACGTGGTTAAAATGATTATGTAGTAAACATACATATTATTACTGCATGTGTGCCGGTTCGAGCGAGATCAAAATAATACAAATACCTTTGTCGCGTTCTATTTTTTCTCTTAAATTTGAGGTTCGGGCACTTTTTAAACACAGAAAATGACACTGCAAGGAATCCCATTATCACATGAATATCACAGATATTTATTATGTCACAGATATTTGCACATATATGACAGGTGCGGTGTTTTGCGCGTGCGCAGTGACTAAGCGGTTAGCGGCGAGCGACGAGTTCTAGTCGGCATTATTTGGTTGGAGTCTGTGGGCCGGTGTCGGTCACGGCCACGCGATCAACTGGCGTGCGGAGATCACCATGTTCTCTGCGTGCAACGCGTTGCACATCATAGAACATTTCAACCGCATACCGTACCAGTACTCGGTCTAATCACTAATGTATAATCAAGTTGTAATTGTACTTTACTCGTATACGAATATGTAACTATAAAGTATCATTAAATTGTAATTCTAAGCTCAAGTTTCTAGATATTTACATAAAGGAAATAAGTACGCAGTTACGCACAAACATTGTTTTATTAATTAATATGTAATTTAACTTATTATGTATATTTTTATGTGCTATATTCAGTGCAAATTTTGATATAGTTTTATACGCTAGCTAATAGTATTCAAATTGACTGTGTCAAAACAAAATTTGTAATATTTCAAGGTAAACATACAACACTAACAAATGAATGGCATTAATTAATACATTGTCATACAATTAAACATTTACAATATGTATATCTGGAACGGGCTACAAAAGGCGAATTTAATGCCTATAATGTATGACAAACATTTGACAACTGTTCAAGCGGAGAATTGCACATCTGTTTCGCAACGTTTTATAAATTAATAGGTTGACTGCACTACAAATAAAATAGGCTAGACATCAATGAACATAAAAAAAACTGACCATGTACGTTTATTTATGCACTTAATAAGTTAAAATTTTAATATAATGATTTATATATATATTGATCACAAATATCGGATTTTATTAATACGGCCTTGAAAGTACTTCGTTTTTAACGGAAAAGACAAAGAAGGCAAAATACTTGTGTAATTCCTTTAAATTATCGATAAATTGTAGAGTCAGAGAATCATAACTCGAATGTTGTTCTGCTATTTTAGTTCAAGAGTAAAAAGTAACTGGTCTTCACAATCTTTGAGCAAATGACGATTGAGTGAGAGATATTACACCATAAAGTGAATAATTTTAGAAATTTCTAGATCAAATTATTGTTTTACAGATGTTTTACAAAGCATGGATAACAAGAATACAGATATGAGAATTTATCTTAAAACCTGTAAGTAATCTTAAACCCGATAGTGTCATACTACCTAAGCTCAGTAATATATTCGTACGACATATCTAATAGACCAGTGCCGAAGCCTTTGAAAATAGTAAAAAGTGAAAAAAAAATAGTAGGATGAAACCAACTGTAGGTAATAAAATGATCTACAACTTTTGTATTTACACTTTTTTCACAAAACCTCAAAATTTATGTGAAAAATTCAAATAACCATAAATTTTTGGTTTTTTTATTTTTATCTTTTACAAAAGTAATCTTTTTTTTTACGAAATTTGGTGAAAACTTACCATTTTATGTCCCAAATAATCTGTATTTTTTTTTTAATTTAAAATGATGACCCTGATTTTCAATCGAAAATTCTAACGTCAATTATATGCTTTTTTTTTTTAAAGTCGGTGGGTTATTTGTTTCTTTAAAACTCTACTTTCTGATGGTTTAAAAAAGAAATATACATTACTATGATAAATTTTCTCAGAAAATGCTACGGTTTCATCCTACTATTTTTTTTTGTTTTCAAATATTTTTTTTTTTTTATTTTTTTATTGTAACATTTACATTTGATACCCTCTACCATAGGCAGAGACTATGTTTACATAATATTTATACATCTCGCATTCACGTTTCGCATCTTATATTTATTTCTATTCTACAGGCTGGTTACGGTTTGGATTACAAAGTACTGCTACAAATTACAATCTCTTACAACTAAGGACTAAATCTATTTTTTTTAAGCTTACATAATTATCCATTTTAATATTAAACAAAAATATTTTATTTCTTATTTAATATTTACAATGTTTCTTAAACTAGACCTATCCTATATTAACAAAAATTTTCTTATGTTATAATCAATATACAATTATATTAACTAAACATAATTTTAAGTGCTGTTTCTTTTGTTCACAATTCTGCATATGCTTTTGCAAAATTCTAAAAAGATGGGTCTACTCTCATCGTCCTTAATTATCTCACTGACACTCTCAGCACGCACTCCGACGCCCAACCTGCATTCCACCCTGAGACGGTCATAACTGTGGACAGGACAGTCTAGGAGGAGATGGAAGATAGATTCAGCCTCCCCGGGGTCGCAGACGCACGATGGACTCTCCTTGCACTTGAACCGATGCAAGTACTCGGAGAATCCACCATGCCCCGTCAACACCTGGGTGACGAATCTATCCACCTCCATTTTACCGATGATTCGGTAGGCAGCCACCGCATCAGGGAAGAATTTCCTGGTGACGCCGGCCGTTTCACCGGCTCGGTATCGGTCGTTCCATTCGTCAAGCGATCGCTTGCGAATGCTTCGCTTGACGAATGAAACGGGAAAGCGATCGTAATCAAAAGAGCGTTTGGACTTCAGCGCAGCTTCCTTGGCCAGATGGTCAGCACGCTCGTTCCCCTCCAGTCCTGCGTGGGCTTTGATCCAAAACAAACTTACATGTTTGTTTTAGAGCAAAGCATCACGCAGAAAGCCCCGCGCCTCTACGGCCAGGGGATGGAGGGCCTTTGGATTCTGCAACGTCTGCAGTGCTGACAAGGAATCGGAATAAATCCCAACTGATCCGGTCAAGTTTTCTGCGGCCATCCGTGCCGCCCGGCATATCGCTAGGAGTTCGGCCTGGTAAACCGTGCAATAGGACGGCAAAACAAGTTTGAGGGTTTTGGTTTCAGCAGCGCCACTCCATACGGATAACGCCGCACCCACCTTGCCCTCAATCTTGCTGCCGTCCGTAAAGATGTTAAAGTCATGACCGTTGTTGGCCATGAGCTGCTCCTGGTCTACCAGGCACTTGACCTCGAGGTCGACACGACAAGCGGGATGCGGAGACCGCAAAGCCGAGGACATCCGCTCCACCTCCCGACCTCCCATCTCAAGCTGGGATACCCCCCTCCTCGCCTCATATAGCGCTGCGGCTTCGCGGACGCGAAGGTCGAGAGGGAGCAACCCAGCGATCAGCAGAGCCGAGTTCAGGGAGACGGTGCGGTATGGCCTACATAGCTTCAGCGCGAAGCCTCGCTGGACCCCGTTCAGCTTCTTCCGGATACCGAGCTTATCCACGGCAGGCGCCCATACGCTGGCGGCGTACAGAATCACCGGTTCAACCACCGCTCTGTAAATAGTGCGGATTACCTCGGGATGGAGACCCCAGCTGACCTTAGCTGCTCGTGCCAACTGGTGGTAAAAGGCGACTGCGCGCCGACAGACACTCGCGACGTGAGTGTTGAATGTGAGTTTTCGGTCTATGACGACCCCCAGCAGCTTGATTTCGTTCGACAAGACAATGTCGACCCCGCCCATGCGAAGACGTGGGGTGTCATACTTCAATTTGCGCGTCATAACCATCGCATTGGTCTTATGGGGCGCAAAACGGAGTTTATTAGATGCACCCCACGCCCTCACATGCTCGAGGGCGGCATTGGCCCGCTGTTCGATCTCGAGGGCCGTCTCACCCTCGAACATCAACACTACATCGTCGGCGAATGCCTGCGCGTAGTCGCCTCTGGCCTCCAAATCCCGGAGCAATGGATCCAAAAGCAGATTCCATAAAATCGGCCCGCCGATAGACCCCTGCACGCAGCCCTTCCCGGTGTCTCTTATGTGCTCCCCGCCTAAGTACCTCACTCTGGCATGCCTGTCGCTCAAGTAGCTGCCCAAGAGCCGCCGGATGTTGATGGGGCACTTTTCCTCAGCCAGTCTGACTCTAATTTTTGGCCACCAAGCGTTGTCGAAAGCACCCTCTATATCCAGTGACACCAGAATAACAATTCCTTTCTTCTTGAAATTGTGTCTGATACGTTTCACTAGGGTATAGAGGGCGTCCTCGGTGCTTCGCTGGGGCATAAAGCCAAACTGGCGAGTACTAAGCTTGGGCGCAAGATGGTACTGCAACCTGGCGACAAGCATCTTCTCCAAAACCTTCCCCAGCACCGGAAGGAGCCCAATCGGTCGATAAGACTTGGGAGTCGTATAGGTGACCTTCCCCGGCTTGCGGAGGAAGACCACCGTGGCCTCCTTCCAGGGCTGTTTTCAAATATTATCGGTACTGGTCTATAATGGAAAACAACAAATAACGTTTTATTACTAAAAGTCAATTTCAAAAGGAAGGATTTTTGAAAATTCTATCTCTAAGTGTGTAATTATACTGAAGCCAAATTCGATATGGAATGTTTACCAAAAAATCGTTGCTTAACAACCAACCATAGGCAGATGTTTACAGCCTATTGGAAATAACTATAATAATAATATTTTTTAATATTTATACATAGTAGTACAAGCGACATAAAACTTGAAATAAATAAGTCAGAAAGTTAGATATATTTATACATTATTTATAATTATGTGTAAAATTTACTTGTTAACGTGGGTATACTAATTTCCAACTGAATGATTTCTAAATATTTTCATAAATATGTATATGCCTATATTAAAAATAGCTACACTATCCGTGAATAGCATTCAAAATAAAACAACATTTGTTTTAAAATGGATTTAATATGATTAAAAATCTATGTTCGGACACTCATTTTCTTTTATTATTTATTTTACTTTACTTACGTTGAATATACATAATAATTATAATATTTAAATTGTGCATAAAAATCGATAAAAATGTACCTTTAACAATATAACGACTGATCAAAAAAAGACCAAATGTTGCTTATCTGCGAAATTTTCCTATCAGTGCAAAAATTTAGGGTTGTTAGATAAATATTAGTAATTACAAATTTGTTAATTTTTGTTATAAGCAAATTTCCTTGTATATTACGTATTTGGCGGTTAAGTTCTAGGAAACAATCTATCTATACAAATAATAAATTTGTTGAAACCTCCATTTTATTAATACACTATATATCATCAAGAATAAATTTTAATAGCGCGATTTAATTTCAATCAGCGCCATCTCTTATCATTTTTTGTTCGTGCACGTATCACGTAAAAAGTACAAAACCATATACATAAATATACATAACTCACAGTATAATTTAGTTTTTGTTTCATTGTAATTAAATTTAAAAATAAATATTTAAGAAAATAGAAATACGCCTACGCGACATAGACGCAATCTGGTCTAACGATTCTTAAAAATTCACAAAACTTATTTTTGAGTTATTATTTTGTTAAACTTAAAAGTTTACTAAATATGTCGGATAGGAATAGAAATCGTTTTAATATTTTAGATAAACATCATTTTCAATTAATATAGGTACTATTATGTTAAATGTCACTAAATATAAAAACGATATTCTACCATTATACGATAGATGGCGCATGTAGGTGATAAAAAATATAAATTATAATTTTTAAAATTTTAGTTAAATACCCGTGCGAAGCCGGGGCGGGCCGCTAGTGTTAAAGTAAAATTATTATAACTAGGAAATTGGTGATAAATTACAATTCTTCATTACTAAAAGTGTGACAACATCATGTCATCATACACGATGACATTTGATTTGTTTACATAAATTCCACATCGAACTTGGCTCAAGTATAGAGGATATAAGTTTTTAAAGCAGTTCTGTCATTTTTCGAAATTAGAAGAATGAAACTAGTAAACCTAAAGGTGATTAAACGTCGTCTGATGTATGAACTCCCTATCATTTTTAAAGTTAAATGAACTTCAAAAACAAAGAGACACTATTGTCTGGACTTTATGTTTCAAAACGATAATTGTAATTGTAATGTATTTTTCATGTATACATGATATATTTCTTCGTGAAGGTAACTATGGATGACATGCTAGTCTTTTATAAGGGAATATAATAATTGATATAATTAATGTATCAATTCAGCGTTAATATTGGTTTGAAAATAATTGAGATATTGCAGTTGCGATAGACCGTAGACACAAACATCACTTTCGTTAAGATATAGGATTCTACAAATGTTAAACATTGGTTCATAAATAATTTATGTAGGTAGATCATAGATATGTTCACTGGAAATTAAATCATTTTAATAGTTTTTCATGATATTAACATAATAAAATGGAAAGATAAATGTGCGCGCTACTGAGAAATTACTCTTTTTTTTGTGACCACCCCAAGTGTATGTTTATTGTTAGCTGTATTTTTGTCACCAAAAATATTTGATCTATTTTTTTTTTTGAGTTATACTCGTATATCCTTTGAAATTAATATGTTCGACTGACTGACTGATTCATTATCACTGAGCGCAAAATATTGAAGATAAACACATGAAATTTGGCCAGTCGAGCCAAACGTCCTACCTATGGAAGTGAAAAATTAGATGAAAATTTGTACGAAATCCGTGATTCTTATAGCTAGAAGGATAAAACTTTATTTTTAAGCTTTTCATTAATAATAAATAGTTAAGTACGTTAGTTTTGTACTTTTCGACAGGGAACAATAAGTTCACATTTTAGCTTGTTTTCTTTAATTTTTATTAGAGATGCGATAAGAAAGGAAATTTCGACATAATTTCATATGTATATAAAGACCTATTTCTGTGCGAATAAAGTCGTGGGCAATAGCTATCTTGATAAAACATTGAAAACAACTGAGTAATGAAGTATACTTTTCAAATTCTCCCAAATTGAGCCAAATTTTAATTAAAACTTCTGCAAAAAAAAGTACCTACTACGCATCATTTACATCGTTAAGATTATGATAAAATTTCTGTACGTTTTTTTCTAATTGAAAACATACTGCCTAAAAATATAAAACAACTTTTAAAAAGTATAAAATAAAAACATATAACATTTTTTGTTTTTGTTTTCTGTTTTATAATTGCTACTGTTTACTTTGTATTGTTGTTGTTTATTTATGTAGATACCATTGAAATAACAGCAGTTATTGTAAAGTTAAAAAATTTTTATAAAGAAATATTAATACATACGAGTAGGTATAAACATAAACTTACAATAACCCACCAAGACTTAATTAGGTTATGTTTGTCATTAAGCTGGTAATTTTAGATTTTCTTAATAAAATGTGTTTCAGCCAATCAATACGTAGAAAAATGAAAAAAATGCTGGAGAATTTCATCATATACGGCGATATTGTATCATCTACATACACCCCTTTCTATCTAAGACCCTCGCGAAAATGTATCGAGTCATCACAATCATCACATCGTACCACGTCGACAGGTTACCGTTAATGCGTTATTACTTACGATAAGCGTGATCGTCGGAGGAGATATTTTAAAATAAGAAAAAAAAAAGAATCTACATAGCCCAATATGAATTCCGTTTTTAAATTAAACCCAAAAAGGTAACTGCTTTTTTGTTTTATTTTTAGTGCTATTTATTAATATCTTACTAAAAACATTTAAATTTAAATTATTAAAATTAATAAATATAAAAAAAAACCTAAAAATATACTAATAATAATAAAGTATGATTAACAAAAATATTAATTTTAGTGTAAAAAGGGTAGGTGCTTTTTAAGATATTTCCATAATGACTCTACTTTTACCAATATCTGTCAATAACATATTATAACAACCGACATCAAGCACCGCACGCTGAAAAATATTGTAATTTACAGATAGGTAGACTTTCTTTCGCTAAAAAATCCGCTTCTACTGAATCACTTGACTATGACTACTAACCTTTGGGTTAAATTTCTGTCCCGAGTTTGGATGTTATATATATATATATATATATATATATATATATATATATATATATTTATATAAAACATAGATATGAATATCAGTCGGCTATTAACTAAAACACAGATTATTTACCTTATTATAGGAACAGTTGAAAGTGAATGTATGTTTATCTAAATACGATTATCGTATAAATATTTATTATTATTACTATTTTTTTTTTGTTATTCATACGATTATCGGAAGATATTTTTTATTTTTCTTTTAATCCGACAATCATATTATAATATATTTTTATTCGTAAGATCACTTGTACCTATATGAATAAAAAAATATTAATTAATGTATTTTTTTTATCGTTAGGTTTTCTTTATTGTTTAGTTGCTAATTTTTTTTTTATTTATTTAAAAAATGTGAATTAATATTTTTTTAATTTATTGAATAATTATTTTTTATTCATATGATTATCGTATGAATAATAACAATATTTTTTTAACAGTCTTACGAATAATATTTTTATATTCATACGATTGTCGTATGAATAGCACCAGCCAATAATTAATGCGATCCACAATAATTCCAATAATCGTATTAATAGACAATTTCATTAAAAAATTATTATTTATACGATAATGCCATGAATAAAAAAAATCGTACGATAATCGTATGAATAGACACTTCCTAAATTCTAAAGTTTTATTAAACACACACGAATGAACTTTTAATAATTACATAAACTTACGAAAATACGAATATAATTTTAGAACGAAAAATTCCTATTAAAACTTTTTTCTGTCTTGCCCATATCCAACTTTACCTATTGTTTTAAAATTATTCTGCAATTTACATATTTTGTTTCCATTTTGACCCTTTTTAATCTCTGAATACATTTATAAAGTATAATGTTCACAAACACAGCTAATTCAAATTTAATTTTGCTATCGATACTACACGTTTAATTTTATATTTTAGAATAGTCGATGTATTATTTTTTTAAGTATATATTATATATTATTTTAAAAAAATCTTACAGTTTAGATGTGGCAATTGTACAGGTTGTGTGTAAAGCAGATGGGATCCAAAGTGGCAGTATACGTCTCAGAACAGGTCATTTTAAGCTGAAATTCTTTTTTAAAATATCAATAAAAAAATAGTTTTCGTTCAAGATGTATAGGTTTTGCAAAAAAAAAAAAATCATTAAGACGTTTTATACAATTAAAATTAAGTAGTTTTACTGGCACCACTGATAACGATGTATTACATGCGTTATTGTACATTATAAAGAAATATGAATATTCGATATAAAAGCTACGAAAATTAAAAGCTACAAGAATTATTGTTCTCTTATTTATATATTAATTTAATTAAAAATCGTTAAACTGTAAAGTTTTAAAACAAATAAACGCGATAAAATCCGATTTATACTTTTAATTAAATAAATAAATACAAAAATTATTATTAATTAATTAATTAAATATAAAAAAATTTAAAAGTATTTATAATTAGAAAAGTCTTCATATATTTTAATAGTTGACCGTCTTATCTATAAATATTCAAATTTATCTGAAATAAATAATTAAAAAGAAAATAAAAACAAAGTGTTTATGGTAATGCTTTTTATTTTTAATACACAATATTTAAACGTACGAACTGTCAAATGCTTCAACAACCGATTAACAATACGAAATTCTTAATATCGAGATATTAATATAAGATGCACAAAAAAGAGGCATTATCTTCTAAGTAGCGACCTGTTCGAAGCAACCTTAAGGGTTTCGAAACAAAGTCAACACAGATTACAGTGGTTCAGGACGTATCTAATAAATACTAAAATATATCAATACCGATTTTATTATTTTTTTATTTCGTAAGAACTTCCTACAAAGTATTCGAAAACTTAAAAAAATAAATGAATGAAATCGGGCGCAACAGATTAAAATTATTTATTAGGTGAGAGAATAAGTTCGTTACATTCAGTCTTTAAAATTATTTATTCTGGTACTCGTATTGGTACTATTGTTTATTCATTTAAAATCAGCATAATATAGTGCTCTTATTTCAAAGGTAAGGAAAGATTTTTAGAATACTATTTTCGTGCGACTTAATTTAAAATAAGACGCTATGAACTTAGTTTTAAAATTAAACTAAATTATTTAACTTCGAAATAAGACCCATTATAAAACGGATCTAGATATATAAACTAATAATATAAAGCTAGAGTTTTCTTAGTGTGCATTAAACTACTGACTACTAATGAAGAACAATCAAAAATATATATACACGAGTATATGTATAATGTTAGATAATCTATCCATTGATGATATTTGTACTGTAAAAATCAGAAATTTAGTGCTGTGTATAGTTTAATACAATAGGTATATAATATATATAGTATATCAAATTTAGATCGCTAATATAGTTTAAAATGACGACGACGATGATGACGACGCGTTGGCGCAGTGGTCACAGCAACTGACTGATGCGCTAGCGGTCGCGGGTTCGATTCCCGCACATGACAAATATTTGTATAGGCCATACAGATGTTTGTCGTGGTCTGGGCGTTTGTGCTTGTGTATTGTGTGTGTCCGGCCCCCGATACAGGATTGACATCCTACTGGGGGCCGTTGAGTGTGAGACGTTTATTTATTTTATTATTTAAAAAAATGAATGAGATAATAATACTCAATAGCAACGAATACACTTATGTATTTATTTATTTAAAATCTAAGCACACCAATACAAAACAGGGAAAAGAAAGGGAGCTCCATTAAACTAGCAGCACAGAGTCGGCAGTAATAGGTAACCAAACTATGTACAAAATTTTGTGAGTTAATAGTTACTTATTAGTGCAAAAGACGGCATTATTACTAACTAATACAGCGATCCCTTCCAGGCAACCTTTAGACCGAATGTGGGAATGCAACGAAAAAAATATTAATAAAAAATAAGAAAATAAAAATAGATATACACATCACATATACAAGTACATAATTTTATAAATATATATTAATATTTATTATGATTAAATAATGCAGGCCTCTAAAAATATATTATTTTTAGCGTTAACGTATTATTTTTGCTTTAAACTCGTTAAACTATTGCCAAGGTGTTTGAATTTCTAAAAAAGGAAAACAGTTATATTGCAAAAATGTAGAAATGGTTGACAGAAAAAAATATTGCTTATAATGCACATGTGAAAAAATTGAACTGTATGACTTGATGAAAAAAAATACCATTTTTGTTATAAAATTGATGATATACTTCAGCCATATGGCATAAAAGTTATTCCGCTACCACCGTATCATCCTGAATTAAACCCGATAGAAAATGTATGGGAAATTTAAAAAAATTATTGCTTCGCATAATATCGAACAAAATGTGACGGGAATGAAGAAATCAATAAATGAACGTTTAAGTCAAATTGATGAAGAGATGTGGTCTAATACTTTGTTAACACGTACAAAAAAAAAGAAAAAGAAGACTATCGACATTTTGATGTGGAATCTGAATTAATAATTAACCTAGGTGAAAGCAGCGAATCCGAAAATTCATCATTTTATTCTTCTAGTAGCGATACAGATTAATATGTTCAATAAACATGCATTTCACAAATTTTTTTTTTAATCCGTATAATTACTATTGCAAGTATTAAAGAAGGGCGAGATAAAAAGCACCTAAAACCGGCGTGCGTGTATGCAACGACTAATGAATGTTAATGAGCCTACCCCTTCGGGATACATGCGAGACTTTATATATGTATGTATACTATTCGTCACTGAGTTATAATTTTTTATTTTAAATTTATTGAAATAACTATTTATTAATAATATATTTATATTTATTATTTGCGAAAATCTCTTGGTAAAAAATGAAAACAAAAAAAAATAATTAATGATCGATAGAAATAAGCACACAACCTTGTAAATAAAATTTTATTAAAATAAAAAGATTCCCTAGATGAGGTAAGCATTCGCTACTCAGTCAATAATAGAAAAGTATAAAAGGCGACGCCATTTTTGGTAGCGCCAGCCATTCGTCGTTCGACCTCAAGACAAAAATATTGCGGACAAAGACGTCCGCAAGTGGTCTCCTCCTTACCTGCGTCAAATTTCTGCGCCAAACCTGAGTTTTATTAAAGAACATTTGAACTCGACGACTGAACCAGCATCGAATGTACCAACTTTAGAAAATCAGAAAGGCACAACGGCCATAGTGGCTTTATCCGTAGGATACGACAAGATAGAGATCCTAAGCTTAGCTTGAGTTTCGTTGTCTAAATAAGTACGCATCAAAGATAATAATAATATTGTAACAATCTAAAAATGTTAATAAAAAAGGCATGGGCAAATAAAGCCTGTGGACGTATAGTAAAAAAAAAAAAAAAAAACTTTAGAAAATCATTCGATTCTAACAGTCCTGTTTCTCATAGACTTATAGTCCGGTACAAATATATAAAAAAAAAGTTGCTCGACATAATTTAGTTTGATAAGTACATTTCATTAGTAGGTTTTTTTTACGTCATTAATGCTTGAGCACGTTTTGTAGACAGAGGCAATGAGTGCTAAAGGCGACAGACTTCGACAGTAAAAGATTTAGAATAAAAGGATGACGAATGGAGAGGGGGAATCTTCAAACTAGAATTTTATTCGTGCAGAAAGACCATTCGTAAATATCACAGAATAACTCAAATAGATTTTTAAGATAGAGTGGAGCAGTCGGATTAAAAATAATAGAATAAAGGAGAGATAAGTAAGTTTTCCTGCAAAGTGGTATAGGAAGCCACTTGAGGTTTTTGCGAAAATTGGAAACGATGTATTTTATAAGCAATCAAGTTTGTTTAATTGATCCCCATTAAATATAATACGTGTCAACATAATCAAGAATTGATAAAAGCAGAGACTATGTTAGCAAAATTATGATAGAAATAGAGAAAAAGTTAGTTTATTTAGCGATTCGTTGCACCTAATAATTTCCTCCCTATTTCATTAACCTATGTACCGAAAAAATATATTTACCAAGAATAACTTCCAAATTTTTTAACCCTTTTTTAACCTATCGGTATAACAATTGATTGTATTGTAATTATCGACGGAAGATGTGACCAGTCAATGCGTGAAATTAATCTCTGACCATCGATGACAATAAGCTGCGTTTTTGTAGGATTTACTCTTAAACCATAAGATTTAATCCAATGTTGAATAGTTAAAAAATCTTTATGTAACAAATTTATACATTTTGAATATTCACAGAGAGAGGGTTGTGAATAAATTTGCAGATCATCTGCAAACAAGTGGTAGAGTGAAGAAATTAGATCAGTGACAAATGAAATAATTAATTAAAAAAATCAAAAAACCCGACTGCGTAAAATACTCTTATTATAAACTAAAAAGAATAAAACAATTTACTAGCTTTAATTTGATACCCATATTGCTACAGTAGAAAAAAAATTTAACTCCCCCCCCCTCATTCCATTTGCGGGCGCCGTTTTGAAAATTTATATAGCCTATGTCACTACTACAATTTAGACAAGTCACTACTACAATTTAGACAGAAGGAGGGTTATGTTTTTCGAGTGTATGTATGTATGTATGTATGTCCATTTCTTTGGCACGCCCTACAGCCCAAACGGCTGGACGGTTTTTGACATATGAGGTTTCGTTGGATTTGTCTAAATTGTAGTAGTGACATAGGCTATATAAATTTTCAAAATGGCGCCCGCAAATGGCGGAATGAGGGGGGGGAGTTGAATTTTTTTTCTTACTGTAGCAATATGGGTATCAAATGAAAGCTAGTAAATTATTTTATTCTTTTTAGTTTTTAATAAGAGTATTTTACGCAGTCGGGTTTTTGATTTTTTTTTTAATTAAGCATACTTGTTTACCTATATCAAAAGCGATCTATTTAAGCCGTTTATCTTACATGCATGTAAACGTGTAAAAAAAATTGTAATATATAAATCATGTTTAAATAAAATTTGTACAAGAAAGGTACTATTTTTTTTTTCAGAAGTCATTGACGATAATTTTGTAGGCTCCAAAAACACTTATATATAAATTTTAAGAAATGTCTGTCTTTCTGTTTCTTTGACACGAATAACTGCTAAAGTAGGTACTAAGTGTAGGTTAAAAAATCAACAATTATATCAAAATCATAATTTATATCCTGAGGTAACATTTGAGTCGAGGTTTTGAGTATTTGTTATTTCATCAAAATTGCTTCACTCTATCAAAAGGAAGTGTAATTTAAATTTTGTATTTTCAATGACGGCGTTAAACAAGAGTTAACAAGTTTTAAGTCCTATTGCAAAATAAAATTAATTACATTTAAATGTTGTAATATAATAACATTTTAAATACTGTTTCACATGATTAATTTTATAATAATTAATATTAATTCTTAAAGTCAGTAACAAACAAAAAAAGACGAAAAAGACAGTCGTCAAAATATGTAATTGCGATTTGTTTTTACGCAAAGTACAACAGTTAGAAGTACAAAATTGTTATAATAGATACCGCTGATGGTACTTTCTGATCACGGTTATTACCTTCAATAACTTAAACCAATATATACTAAAGTGAAAGTTATTGACGATCGTCCTGGTGTAGTAGTGTGAGTAGTCGCGTCAACGACGAGCGCCGACGGTGGCAAGTTTGATCGCGCTCGGGACAGATATTTGTATTTGTAAAAATATTTGTTTCCGATCTGGGTCCTGTGGACGTCCTTGTGGGTCTGCCCACCATACCTCGGAGAGCACGTAAAGCCGTCGGTCCCGGTTGTTATCATAGACACCTGATAACGATCGTTACTCATGGTATGGAAATTATCCGCCAACCCGCAGAGGGTTCTTTACAGACTGATACAGTACCATAAAAGTTATGTGTTGTCAAAACCACGGGCATAGTTACCTTTAAAATAATATTACATTAAAAGGGTAGATAGAAGTAGAAGGAGTGTAGTTATGGCTATCCTCCTTCATTCAAAAAATAGAAATATATCTTTAACTGACACATTTTCACTAATTAAATATTTATTTGATTTGTCTTTAAGCTTAAATATATAAAATTTTGTCTATATATGAAAATTATCACTAAGATTTTTAAGAATAGAGTATAATACATGCATTTAGTGCTATATTATTATTTATTACTGAAGAGGTTCAGAAAATTATAACAATTTGTAGTAGGTACTTATTCGTATTTAAATAAGCGCTAAGATTTTAGAATACTTTTAGGCTGATATGTGAACTGTTAGTATCATATATATATAATTAAATGAAAAAAAAATTCTATCCTGTATTTCATCTAATCTTAGAAGTAGGATTATGTACATTCTAGTTTAAAAGTTAAATATAATATGGATCCAGGTAGCTAATTGAATATATTCAGATTTTTTTTTTACAGACATATAATAAATATATTATTTATACGACTCATTTACCTTAATTTGCGTTGCACAGAGGTCAATAGTAAAAGTAATATTTATTTTTATTTTTGAAGGTTTTCAAGTAAATGTCGTAAGAAGTCAATTTTATGTCCTTACTGACTAACCTTTACTTACTATGTATAGGATTGTTTTTCATGTATATAACTCCTTGTTGTGTATAGTTTTATGAGTAAGACTTTCATTGTCATTGTCATCAAGCTATTTGGTTTACCTAAAGACACCACCAACCGCAGTGTCTCTGATGACATGTGTTATGAATTTGAGTTGGATGTAGTGATGATATAGTTATAATTACTAAACTCAGAAGTAATAAATACAACGTCAAAAAATAATTTAGGTAAAAAAGTTTAGAAGACTAGGAGGGAACTATGTACTGCGACGTCATGAAGAGGCTAAAATATTTGAAATACTTTTCAGTAATTTAAATAAATCTAATCATACTTATCGATATAAAGTTTTTTTTAATTTATTTAAAAGCTAAAAATACCACTTGTACCTATTTATTATTATGGATTTTATTTCAAGTTCAACTTGAACAATATTTTTCTATTAAAATACAATATTGTTATAAAAACATTGTAAATAAAGTCTCCCCCATCACTATGAGGTCTAGCATTAAAAAAAAATGCGCATGTCCAAAACCCCGAGAGCTTTTAGATCGAATTATCTAATCGTTTCAATTGCCTTGACGATTGCATTTCTGCGGACGATATAAACACTACCGGTATATCGAAGTTTTACAGTGTCTGTACAATAACGCTAGTATGTCGGTTCGAGTAGAGGAGCACATCGCTCGAGCGAATCGCTTTCGTGCTATAAGAGAGCGATTCTAATGCAGCAAGGTATGAGATAAGGAGATGTCATAATATCTCCGAAACTGTTGACGGTTTAAATTAAAAAGATATCAGAATAATAACAATTAAAAAATGTTTTCTTAAATACACGTACTATTTATTGAAACAATGTGAACTATTTCAGTAGTTACAGTGTATATTTTATGAATTTTATACCACTTTGAATCCAAGTGTAATACTAAGTAAGGCTTTCTATCAAAAATTGCATTTAAGTAAATGCAAACATTTTTAATAGAAAGCCTGTCTACATGGTAAGATCTGATGGTTACGTTATAATTATTCAAAGCATTTTTTACTTTGATTTTTTAAAATAATGAATTACGAGTATTTTAAGGATTTAATGAAATCATTAAATATTAAAAAACACGTATTTATTACGTGCTAGCATTTTTTGCTTTTATATATTTCTGTTTAGCGTAAACGTTCCATGTAGGTTACTACTTGTGTACCACTACCGCTAGTAACTAAATGACGCCTTTTCATCTGTGTTGATTTTTATGATAATATTTAAGCTGTTGAGTCGTAGTGGTATGTTTTATAGCCTATGAGAAACCTTAAAAAATGGGCCATCTAAAGCAAAATTAATATTTCAAATGAGCCTAGTAAATCCTGCGGTTAGCGCGAGAAGTAACATTTAACATTAAATTGTGGTAAGACTTTGCCATAGGTATTAACTAACAGTTGGTACACAGCTCGTTTGATTGTGGTGGTACAAATCTTACATAAAAATTTACCAAAATTAGTTATACAACTAATCGCTACTGAATTGCTTTTTGAAACGTAAGCAAGAGTAGAAAGCCAATATCCCATCATCTGTTTCCTACCCTTATCTCCCTCTTAATTCTCTTTATTTCTGATGCCAACAATATATCTGTGGCTGGCTCTTTTGACGCTCTAAATGTAATTATTTAACATCAGATGAACCAGGTCTATGTTTGCCTAGTCTTTTCATTAAAAATAAACATACAAAATGAAAAAGTATTTCAATTTATAAAACGTATACATCGTTTACGATTACATCAACGATATTTATTAATAGAGCCTTTTTCTTTTAATACATTTTGGGAGTTGTTATTATAATAACAATTTAAAACAATTTCACGGTACCGCACAAAATTTAATGAGTTGAAGCTTTTCCTTTCTTTTCCTTTCGTAACATTTATCTCACCTTAACAGAAATGAAATGTCAAGCAACAAATGCTCGCGAAATAAATAATACTTGTACTAAATTCATACTTTTCAAGAGTAATTGTTGCCAACATATTGTGTATGACACAATGAGCTTCTATAAGACTTATTAAGACAAGACATCACCCGTATAGGGAGGGGATGCTTCAAATTCTCTTCAGCACATTCTTTTTGCTGCAGCAAAAATTTGGAATGAGATTCCATTGAGATCTCGAATGAGTACTGAAGCATTTAAGACAAAGTATTGATCAGTTTTACTAAATCGACAATTTGCTGCGGAAAATCTGAATCATACCCACTGAAAACTGCTTCAACAATTTATTTTATTTTATCAAAGATGACGTTATGAACTACACACTCACGCAAGTGTGGCTTACATGTTATGATATTTTGTTTAGTATATATTACAACCATTTTTGTTCAATGTCCTGCTATGGATGCAAGTACAAAGTTGTACGGAAACCCCGCAAAGCACACCGCTATACTCCCGCCTAGTATCACAGAGAGAAGTGGCTGAAAAACAGCGCTGCATTGGACCTTGGTCCTGCGTAGCTGAAGCTGAGCCACTTCCTATTGCCTGTTCATATTACTTTCTATTTTACATTTTGTCAAATTTTAATAATTTTAATGTATGTTATGTTTCTATGTTTTCTTTATATGTATGTTTATTTAACGTGTAACTTTAACTTGTATATAAATGGCAATAAATTCATTTTATTATCATTATTATATAACGAGGTTTATTTTGTTGAAAGATATTATAAAAATTATTGAATAAAAATAATAAGAAACTGTATCAAATTTCTTTTTAAACATTCTTCTATTCTACTTTGAAGCCTGGTTCTATTTGTGAAAATAATAAAGTGTTTCATATTTCATTCGCTCGCGAAAAATGAATGAACTCTGCATCCTTTACTATGTCAGTATTGAAATGTTTTATCGTTCTTCAAATATTAAAATAGTAACATTGGGTATTCTATTTCTCCATACATACTTCAAACTAAAATGTTAATTGACCATTAATCTAAATAAATAATTGTTTTATTTAATAACGATTACAACAATTAATAATTGTTTTATATTACAAAATTAAATCAAAACCATTTAATTACATAAATATTAAAAATTAAAGTCATTAGAAATAATTTTCTAAATAATGTTAGAATTTATAGAATGAACGAGGCAAAGAAAGTGATCTGAAGCAGGATCCTTCCATAAAGAGCTTATATAGTGGTTTCTTTTAAAAGGAGGAAAACAAACGAAAAAATAATATCTGGACTATTTTCGATATTGACTTAAAATACTGATTTTACTAAAGCTAAATACATTTTTTATCAATGCTAATACTCTTTACAACATAAAAAGATCAACGATAAGAGTATTAAAAGATATTTTGTGTACAAACCGTAATTTCACGAAACAAAATTTAAATGTCAAAGGAAGGCACAATAGAAATGGAAAAAACCGGCCAAGTACAAGTCGGATCCGAGGATGATGGGGTCCGTAACACCTTTCAATATTTAACAATATATATTTAATCATCAAGCTAAACTCGACAAAGAAAACACGTTTTAATGTATATATGAACTCCCCAAAAACTTTTTTCACGGACGAACAGCAGTCTTAGTAATAAGGTAGGGGTAGCGGACAGGGGACGGCGTCTTTTGGATGCGGATTCCTAAAAAAATGTAATAATTATGGAAATATTAGATATGAAATTAAACGCTTAATTTATTTATGTCTCAACGTTGAGTCTTTTTTTTAAATGAATTATAAGGACAAAGGTCTTAGATGCTGTTAATTCAAATGGATGAATTGTACGTTAAGACGATTACGATGTACCTATTTACGCTTAGAGACAAAAACAATGATGAAAGCTTAATAGGATCAAAAGTTACATTCGTTACACATATGCATAAACATTTTATCTAATACCTTTAAACGAGTAATTCTTGTATCTGAATCTCGGAAACGGCTCCAACGATTTTCATGAAATATAGTATGCAGGGGGTTTTTGGGGGCGAAAAATCAATCAAGCTAGGATTTATTTTTAGAACATAACGTTTTATCCGTTTTTTCAGGCAATTAAAAAATATCATTATAATACGAAGGTATATTTCGCTGTCATCGATAAGTTTTGTAATAGCTCGGATGGGAATCGGGCGGATTCGAAATCAGAAGCCCTGAGTTCGAGTCCAGGTTGTCTCCAGATCAATTATTTTGCTTTTTTTTCAAGCTTCTACTTTTGTGAGAAAATATATAAATGAGAGCTCTTTTTTTAATTTAAATAACCAGTTCCTATTATTTCATTATAATGTCGGTAAGTTCAAAAATATTATTCATATTTCATCAGTATGTAATTCGTAACTAAATATAATATAACCGGTCATCCAGGTACTAATATATATATATATATATATATATATATATATATATATTAGTACCTGTACCTGTAATATATAAAGAAGGAAAGTATAAATTATAAATATGTTTCATGAAATCATCATGAAATTTATATTTATTTTAAATTCGAAAATTCCCAACCTCAATACAAACTTATATCATATATTTCATACCCCTAGGTATATAATTTTCAAAACTCCTTCGCAGTAGTTGCTACATTTATGAGTTAATTTCATATGGTCACACGGTGATGATGAATTAGCCAGTCAGAACATTTATGTTTAAGCTAAATAAGCTATTGACGAAATTAGTACTTACGTTGAAACTTTATAACATCTAACATGGAAAATGTTTTAACACGTTTATAATACGTACACAAAAAGTCTATTTCAGCAAATGAGAGACAGCGAAAAGCGCTCATAGTACATAAATAACTAGTAAAAATTTATTATATTTATTTTATCTTATATTAATTTTAAATTTTCAACAGATATTGTTAATTATAATAATTTAGCCGTGTACAAACATTTCTAACAGAAAAAAAACCCCACGTCTGATCTCCACTAGTGACGACAGGAGGGCTGGTGCATTTTTTGCTCAAAGAATCGAAATTGCGATTTAACGGGGAAATGCTGCCAGTATTTTTGGCACCATTTTACGCAGACATAATTTATACCCAAAATTGCCTGTAAATAATTAGTTGAAGTTTTGTATTGTCAATATGTATAATATCTCCGTAGTGAGATATTATACATAGCACTACGGAGATCAGACAAAGTGAACGAGAGTTTGTGCGGCTATCTCGGAAAAAGAAGGATGAATGGTGGCGAGAGAAGGCTCATCACATTCAGTGGCTCTCCGACACCAACCAGCTTGGAGAGTTTTATGACGAGGTTCGAAAGTTAATTAGTACGACTTCTTTTACAAAAGTACCTATTAAGCCTGCTAGTGGCGAAGGTCTTATCAAAAGCAAAGAGGAAGTACTCAAACGTTGGGCGGAACACTTCAGCATCCTACTGAATGTGGATCGGGCTGCTGACCTGGAACACAGTCGTTCGATACCTCAACTTCCAATATTTACTGAGCTTGATAATTCATTATCTAGTGTTTATGTAGTGATTGTTTTACCTTAGGAGCATGATATTTTATTACTTAATCAAAGCCATTAAATTCTGCCAAAAATAAATAAATAATGTTAGTTTTAATACTAAAGAATTAAGGATTACGAAAGATCCGACTTACCAGCATCAGCCTTACAATATTTTTTATATTGGTAGTGGAAAGAAATGAGTAAAATTTTATCTAATAAACGAATTTAATAAACTAAATTATATACACCGTTGACTAATTCCGATTCCGATTATGTAGAATATTATATTTCTATTAATAAGGCAACAGGTTTTATCTGTCTGCTCTCACATAATGTTTTTTGTTCATTTGTTCATTTTAAAGACTAGAATAAAACATCTCCATACATGCCTTTAACGAGGTTACCCTACTGTGAAACACGAATGAAAATCTACATATTTTAGTTTTATTGACTAATTGGCAAACAATGCATAGACGACGAGTTAAAATATAAATCTTAAAAATTTCATAGGATTTGAATTTATTACTAGAAAGGATCATTTAATTTCGATCTCAGTTCAAAGATAAAGAACAAACTGTCATCACCGTTCGGCATTTTGCAGTAAGATTATTAAATAAAAAATAACAAATTAATCAAATCAAAAATGTCTTAATTTATGAAGTATATCTACTTATGTATATAGTTTTTAAGTAATTAATTAATTATAGTGAATGTGATGCTACCACCGTTTCGGAAATTAGATTCACTAAACTCAAAGGTCTCTTTTAAAAAAAACCGTCAATAAATAACTCAAACATTATAAATTCAGTCATAATTATGTACTGCATGAGAAGTAGCGCGACTAACCCCACACATCCTTGATATTTATATAAACTTGTATACAGAGTACATACTGTACTGTATTGTATCAGCCTGTAAATAACCCACTGCTGAGCGAAGGCCTCTTCTCCATATAGAAGAAGGGTTGGAGCTTATCCACTACGCTGCTCCACTACGGGTTGGTGGATAATTTCTATGATAGTGTCTATGATAACAACCGGGACCGACGCAAGGTTTGGAGACCCACAAGGACATACATACAGACCAGAAACAAATATTTGTACAAATACAAATATCTGTCCCGAGCGGGAATCGAACCCGCGACCGCCAGCGCACGGCTTTGATTACAGCAGAACGGTCGTCTGTGTCGTCGTCGTCGGAGGCAATAATATTAAATGTATTTTACATTTAAAAATAAAGGTACGTTACGTGTAGAGAAGAAAATGCAATGAAAAACAGAGTACATAATATGCTAATAATATTTTTTTTTCAATATGATCGCAGTAAATGTAATAAACAAAACGTGGCTTTGCCTAAGTCATCAAAGCAATGTTCTTAGACTACCTATTATAGAATATAAATGAAGTTACCTAAAGATATAAATAACAATAAAGACTTATAAATAATATATATATAATAATATATATAGCAATATTTTATGAATTTGATTGTTATCTGTGAAAACTTGTAATTGGCCTTATTTTAACTATATTTTTAGATATAAAATTGTCTAGCTGTGAGTTTTATGAATAAAAAAGAAAAATAAAAAATAAATAAATAAAAATGCTACTGAGTACCTATCTACAATTTATTTAAGTCGTTGCTGATTTCTTAAAGATCTCTTTATTTTGGTTTTAATAAATGTTCAATAGATGTTTCAAAGAATCAACAACATCTTAACATGTATGTTAACCAACAACTGACATCGATAACTGTGAAGTCCAATCAGCCAAATAAGCAACTTCCTTAGCAACTCCCTATTTCTTTAATAAGTAACGTATTCGTGGCAAGTATTTATAGGCGGTTCTGATGAGATAATATCAGGTGAACCGCTTATGGGCATTTCAATAAAAATATTTCACAGTTAGAAAAAAAAACTATATTAAAACTACTATATATGTATAAATTACTTAACTACTATATATAAAGTAAATTATACTTTCAGATATTATACATATTTTGAAATAATTATCATTTTATCGGACTTGGGGTTAATTAATACATTACAAAATTAAAGTTTTGAATTTAAATGGTAAATGGACAAGTAAAAGAAATTGTCAATTAGGTCTTTAAATCTTAATAGTTTCTTCACAAAAATCGTATACCTCGTATACATCGGTACCCTGATAATTCATGAGGGGCAATTTTTTAACGTTTCAAAGTGATTTGTGTAGATTCATTTTGTTTCAATTTACAGAACCACATACAAACTATATACGTATGTGTATGTATAATATATACACATGGTCGTCTGTTCCTAATGCAGGCAACTTAATGTCTGTGTTTTAGGTGACATCCGACTGATATACTTTTTTTTTAAATAAATATTCATATAAATAATACATATATAAATAAATATACATTACACCCAGTCTCAGCGCGGTAGTCGAACACATAACCATGGAAGAAAGGAGAGTCACTGTCAACCGCGCCAACGGGCCATTCAAATAAATTACGTAGCTATACAAAATTCTTCAGAGGATCTTAACAATGGTTACGAAGCGGAATATTCTGCTTCCGTCAATCATAAAATCGCATTAATATTGGAAGCCGCTTATTCTATTTCCATTTGGTTATACTATTTCTAAGTTTGTTTTCTGGTATTTTTTTAATCTTATATTAAATTTTGCAAATTTACTACTTTGTTATAAAACTTTTTTTTCTGTAAGATAAATGCAGAGATTTTTTAAAGATTTTTTATCCATGTTATTATTTAGACAATTTAATTTTTTTTTAGATAATTTATTAATTATATCTCAGACAAATGTAATAAACCCATTTAAATTATCCCTAATATTTAAGAGTATATTTAGTTTTTTTTTATCAAAGTTATAAGTACAGCTCATCCCAAATAGAATACAATTTAACAAAACAATTACTGGAAATAAAAGATTAGACGTAAAAAACATTAATGAAATTGAATCGTATGATAACATCGGTATTATTACGCACATTGTTGATTTGTAATCATCTATCTATTGGCCATAAAATCTATAAATGAAAAAAAAGTTTAACATACTCGTATCACAAAAAATTTTATATTATTTTCATCTGTAATTTTTTTTATGGCTGCCAAATACTTTGTATAGTAGCACATACAACAACCTACCAGATTCCTTTGAAGTGTAAATTTTAATGATGGTATTTTGTGAAGTTTGAACTTTATTTAAGTTACTTGAGCAACAATTTGAAACTATTTCCCAAGCAGCCAATTTTGAATGTTCACCTTTAGAAGCGTGTGTAAAGGAAAGGAAAATCTATACGTAAGCAAATGTAGTATATGTATAAATGTATATGTAATGCAAACAAAGAAACTGTATATGAATAAGAAATAAGTTTTTTTTTTTTTTTTTTTTTTTTTTTTTTTTTTTTTTTTTTTTTTTAATCTTTATTTAATTTAGGGATTTTAGTACACTAGAGTGACTATGTCAATCCCATCGTACTTATCTATATAATCATTTGTAAAGAATTGTTTTCCAGAATTTTCTGTTAAATAATTTTAAATAACTCTAATAAAAATAGTATTACATGTATGGCATGACTGTTGTAAAAACTGAAAAGAAATGTATCAGTCTGTAAGCGCCACACTGCTGGGCAGAGGCCTCCTGTTCTATACAGGAGAAAAATCAAAGCTCATGCCTCGATGCTGCTACACGTCAGGTTCGTGAGTAATTTCTCTAACAAGAGTAACGATACGACTACATCGTCATCACACGAAAATGATATCTCCACTTAGAACTGTTGTAAGAATAAAAGTTAAATAGAATCTTGTAAAACAGAAATTTTAAATTCATAAAAATATGAAACAAAAATTTTGCAAACGTCTTTCTTATTGAAACTATTTTTATAGATCATCGAAATTAGTATCAAATAAGTTTGACCAAAAATAAAATCGAAAGGGTAGGAAAAAGTAGAGTATCATTGATTATCATTAATATTTAATAACATTACGTTATTTAATATTAAGTTTTTAACATTTTTGCAATGCATATTTTTGTGTTGAGTTATGCGGTTAAAATAATTTTTACTCGATTGCGTAAAGCGGGGCGTGTTTTTTTATGTGACGTTTTTTCAACCCAAACGCGTAGGCCGATTGGCCGAGAACTTAGCAAATTCTTGAAAAATATGAGATATTATACAACCTATAACAATAAATTATCTAATTATATATAATCGAATGCGTCCAGCCTACTTCTAATTTTTCTTATGCTTATCTACTTGCATAATGCCTTTTCGTTAGTTGATTAAATAAAATTAATATTAGCTTTTAGTAATCGCAAACTGTTTTTTAAATACTATTTATATTTACTAATAATATTGACTTCGAAATTAGTCCAGTTTAAATGAAAAACCTGTACCTTTAAACATACAAAAATAACAGTTGATTGATTGGTTTACAAATAGGATTTTCACTTCTATGACGTATACAGTATATATGAATTATCTTAATTTATTTTTTATTGAATAAGGTATATACAATTTAACTCATATATAAGTTAAATGTTGATATTATATATACCTTATTCAATAAAAATACATATGAAAGACATATTCCTTATTTTATTACTATTAAATATTCCGACATTTGATCTTCTGAATTTATACACTTTAACCGATTGAACCACGAATAATTTTATATTGTACTCTCTGAATACAATATTTCTTTTTTATATATATTCATCAAAATTGAATATATATAATCTTCAAAAAGTTCTAGGCCTAAGTGCAGAAATACGAGATAATTTGTTATCTGCGAAGTGGATTTCTACAAATTTTAGTTCGAGTTTTGTCCCTGTGAAGCGGGACAAAAGTGACACTTTTTCCCCGCTTAATATTAAGCTTAATGAATCATAAATTACGTTAGTAATAATTGGTAGGTTAGGAAGAAAGAAAAAAAAGTAACAAAAAAATAAACATAAAACGAAATATTTAAAAAAAAATTTCAACATTAATAACTAAAACCTTAAAGTAATTAAAATATTGTAATGCAAAGTTGGTGCCAAATTTTAAGAAATAAAAAAAAATATTGTTATATATAATTTTAAAACTCGGTTAAAGGATCTATATTTTAGCGGATAACCTGAGCTATGATGCTGTTGTTACGATCGTATTTTAATAGTCTACAAAACAATCTTCAGAATCGAAATACAGGCAGTCTTCGACTTACGTCGTTTCGATTTACGTCGTTTCAAGTTACGTCGAACAATGTTTTGACAATACTCCTCAAGCATACACAGTTTTACAAGTAAACATATGAAAAAATATTTCTCGACTTACGTCGTTTCGATTTACGTCGCGTATTTCGAGAACCTAACATGCCGTAAGTACGAGGACTGCCTGTACTTCATTATGATGTCATTAAAACACGATAGAGTAAGTATAATATATATATATATATATATATATATATATATATATATATATATATATATATATATATATATATATATATATATATATATTAAATTATTAACAAAAAAGCCTACATTATGAAGTTAATTTTTTTTAACACTTTTATAGCAAAAACACAGAAAAGCTAACTTAATTAATAAGAAATAGTACGATCAAAATCTGTGTTGACTGTTTGATTGACCTTTGATGTAACTAATGTAAACCACTCATCAAAAGTTGACAAATCGCCTTGAGCTCTAAAATACAGCTCAATAAAATATTAAGATCTCTCGGCCACCGACGTCATATATGGAAAAAAGTAAGTCTATAAAATTTTATTAATCATAAAAATCGTCACACTGCCAAATCAGGTCAAACGACTGTCTTAGATAAGTCAAGTGGGAGGCGAGATACGTAACCATAAAAAACTATCTATTAATGGTCTTACAGACTTACAGAGCTATAAAGTGATAAAATATTACAGCTCGTAAATATATATATACCTATTAAGTCATTATAACACGACTAAGGGCTTGTATGTGCTGTTAAAGTTGTAACAGACCTAAATTTTAACCTTACCAAAACCGTTACAAAGATTAAACTGGTGGTAAAGTTCCCAGTTACTGCTATCATTTCGTGCTCAAAGGATGTCTGGAAGAAATACTTATATAGAAAAAGATACTTTAAATATTTAGACATGACTACTATTAAATAATTATTTTCCTATTTAAAATCTGCTGTTAAATATATATTTTTTCTTATTCAAAATCTCCTGTTTTTTTTCCTATAAAAATTATTAAAAATAAGCGACTTAGGAATGATTCCTAAAATAATACTATAATGTTCAATAAAAATAAGTATAAAAGCTGAAAATATAATGGTACAATATACTGTTTATTGCCTGTTTACATTAGACGTAGAGGGTTACCAAGCAACGACTTTGTTGATGTCATTGAATAAAAATGGTTAGATAAGATTGCCTACTATTATAAATTGCCTTAATATTATACCCTTCAAACATTAATTATTATTATTATAAAGATATTTCCGCTCTCAAAGTAAAAAGTCATCCATTTAAACATAAGAGTTAATTCAACATAAATTTAAAGTTTTAATTTGACTGACCCGTTGGCGCATTTTGCTATGACCCTGTTTTCTGCTCCAAGGGTTGTGGGTTCGATTCCCGCCCCGAGTCTGTGTGTAATGTTGTTGTATTTATTTATATATTATGTATTATTTATACATATTATGTATATTTATTTTTAAAAAAATGTATATCAGTCAGCTGTTACCTAAAACACAGGCATTAAGTTGCCTACTTTAGGAACAGATGACCTTGTGTGCGTGTTAAACATATTTATTTATTTTATTTATTTTTTTTTTTATTTTAATAAAAAAATTAATAGATAAAGCGTATTATTTGATGAAGGATTACTTAGCTAATAAAGATGTGTGGACTTAGTGGCGATGTATTTCATGCAATATTAAATTTCTAATTTTGTACTAAAACACAGTTTATATATTATTTTTAAAAGAGTAACTGCGGAGTTTGTTGCCGATTCGTCTCTGCAGAATCTACATTCCGAATCGGTGGTAGCTTTACTTTTACAAAAATAATAATCACTTTAAACTTTTAATATGTAAATTGACGATTCGAACGTGCTCGTGGGGCCTATTTGAATAAAGTTGTTTTTGATTTGATTTAATGACATTAATAAAACAATTTATATATATTTTTTAATTTATATATTGCATTATTAATATATAATATGACCCTAATTTGTATTGGAAATAAATATATATTTAAAGAATTTATCTACCCGCAGATTTACAAAATATCATTTGTCATTTAATTTTATTGTATGATTTGTGTCATTGTCATAAAATATAACGTTTAACGTGACTTATGAATACCTCCATGATGAATACTAAGTAATTCTGACTTCAGCAAACCAATCCGTCGATTTTTTCCATATTTCACTTTTCACTCCTGATTATGTTGCTTGGTTGGTGATAGCTCAAAAACTAATAGTCTAATAACAATGAAATCTCGTATTTATACTAAATATGAGTCACTAAACACATTACGATCCTAATGAGCCTAATCACCCGCCTCCAACCCTCTCATTGCGCGAACTTAAAAACGCACCCTCGTATTATTTGTTTATTGCATAAAACCAAACGTTTTACTAAATTTTTCTGATAATATGAATTTTATTAAATAATCATTATAATTAAAAACAAATTAGATACTTTTTTAATAGCTTTCATTTCGTATACTGTCACGTACGGATTTTAGTAAAATATCACTATATTAAACTTAATAGAAATATTATTAATTAATGAGAATTAAAAATGCCGTAAGAGCTAAATGGATAGAGCACGTGGACGTGTATTATGATATGTGTAATACTAGCATCTGCCCGCGGCTTCGCCCGCGTGGATGTCGGTTATCGCGACCAAAAATAAAAGTAGGTTTCCTATGTTACTTCTAATACCTCCAAGAGTAAGTGTAAAAAGTTTCATGATGATCGGTTAAGTAGTTTTCGCGTAAAAGCGTAACAAATAACCTTACATTTCACATTTATAATATCCTATCGCTTATCCTTAGTAGGGCAGCGGTAATGAATTTAACTGCTTTGTCCAGTATAGTTAAACATAGGCTTTTACAATACCTATAGTAAAGAACATTTTACGTATATCATTTCACTAAGTACACGAGCAGAATAAACACAATGATAAAAAATAGGCCGTTTTGTTTAATAAAATTAATGGCATTGCAAACTCTTGTATGAATATGACTCGGACGTACTCATCAAGTAGTGATTTTAATTATATTAAATCAGTCTGACCGTAGCCTCAGCTCAATACTACACATGAGTACTTGATTGGGAGTACAATTTAATTTCCAATAACGCTGAATGACGTTCCAGGGGTCCAACGTTATTCACTTTGATTAAAGTTCACATTAGATTCACTCACATAATCAACGTCTGCCGCATTTAATATCTTTCACGTGCTCAATAACTTTTATTCAACAATTCATACTTAGGAATTAGTTCTTAATGCATTTGATTACGCATACGAAGGAGCATGGTCTTATCTCTTATAGCCAAAAAATAAATAAATGATCTATTAATTTGTGATGAAATTGTCTACTTTCATAATTGGATAACTGTTTTGTCTATAAAGCTTACAGTTACAGTTCGGGTCGATGTGAATATATTTTTACGTCCCACCCATTTGACACTCACTGATTTTACTTTAAAGATGTAGTATGTACCGCAAATTGTAACTGAAATGAACTCTATATTATTATTTTACGTATAAATTAAACCATATCCTAAGCTATAAAAATGTCAAAACTCATTTTTCTATATAACTACTCTCTAACAGTGAATCAGTGAAATTTTCATTAATTACGATTTCATTATTTCAATAACAAGTTGGTGAATACTCACTAATACACAAATATTCAATGATCAAATCAGTGGACTCTGATATTCACATATTCATAAATTGAATAGTTACTAATTTTGCGTGGTATGATTCTCATATTAACAAAAAGTGAATAGTGACTTAAAATTTGTGAAATTCCACTGATTCATGGTTAGAGATTAATGTATGCGGTAACTGCGCATTCTCGAAAAAATATTTCTTTGCGACCGATTGACGCAATTTACGCTAAGAACGACACGGATTCTTAGTTTCAGTACATCATAGCTTTATGAGAAAATCAAATTTTCGCTGTCTTTTTTCTCAATATTTTTCTTATTTTAATATTATCTCTTATACATCTATATTAATGACACTATTGTCTTACTTTCTCAAGCTCTCTCTCAAATAACCAACAGATGGTATTACGGTATACACCTATTTGTAACGTCGAATTACGGTTAGGGAAATAACCACAATAATCCGAAGTCGTGAATACGTGACGTAAATAAATTCAACTATGTTTCACGGTTATTCCTTCAATGCAGTAAGTCATCCTAAGTAATCTATATATTGTAGCCGAATTATTCAAAATAATTTTTCTTTTCCATAGGCATTTTCGGTTCCATAGGAAACTCATCTCTTTACTTGAATCTTCGCTTTCGAAGAGGTTATTACCTATTTAAATAACTATTTGTAATACGCAATCTTATATGAATTCATTCAAAGTAAAGGCAATTAGACTGTGATTCTCTACCATCTCAAATTCGTCAATCTCCACCTATTTCTACTTCGAAAATTCGTACTAAAACTTTTTCTTTAAGCTTATCCTTAACATTTCATTTATTCTCCTGGGAGTACATTATGTTGTATTAAAACAAGAGTGATTGTTTCTGTAATGTATAAGTATTATATTTGAATTGAATAATAATATTATATTTATTTTAAATATTATATGTCTTATTTTTTACTAATTTAATTGTTATGAACTAGCCCGATTAATTTGCAAGCTTCTTTCTGTAGAATTATCTGGCAGAGATCACGTACGTAGTACGTAGTGATAATATCATCGTAAACGTGCAACGTTTTTGTTTGTGTAATTTTGTTGCTTTTGTTCTACCTACTTTGTTTGACATTTTTTTACTGTTTCATGTGCTGTTCTGTTAATGTGCTTTCGCACTAACTATTCAGTTACTAATGAACGATGTTCCTTGTTACTACTTTTTTATCCTTTTAATTGAGTAGGTCTAATAAGCAATTCTTATTATTTGTAGTAATTTATATATAATATATAAAAAAATCTATTTTTATTATGCTCTTGCCTTAAATTTTTCTTTTTTTATTTATTATTATTATTTTTATAAATAGGACGATACTACAGTGACAATAAATGAAAATAGAAATAGAAATTCGCGGAAAATTGTTCCCTGACAACTTACTCGAACTGCGTGGTAATAACATAGATATAAGTATAACATAATATACTTGAAATAAAAATAGTGAAGTAAATATTACCATTATGTTAAACATATGACACTTTGGTGTTACTAATATTGTTCAGCTTTCAGAATGTAGCTGACGTGACTTGACGTATTTGATGTGATTTGTTTAATATATTTATATTCTGTATAATAGTTATGGAAATAATATTATAACAAGTCCCGTATTAATGAAAATGAAGCGGCTAGCAGCTAAAATTAAATATCGCTGAAACTAGCAGCCACGCTTTATATTTCTGCTTTTAAGTAACAGATTAAGTGGTAACTTTACAAAAACTGGTAACGTTATATCATCTAACTATGGAAAAAAATCCAAAGAGTATATTCCACCCCGTCTATTTTTTTATATATTTGAAAACCGAAAAAAGGAGGTTAATCCGATATAAAAACTAAAAATCTATGTTTCTAAGAATGAAATAAGGTTAAAATTTAAAACAAAAGTCATTTATAATATCAAAAAAGATTAGAAAAAAATATTTAAAAAATGTACCTATTTTAATTATTATTTTATAATTTTGTAATTTTCCTAAGGAGGCAATTACATAATGTTTGTCAAAGTTATCATATCTTGGCTCATAAATACTCCATTTTGTTGTAACTTCGCAAAAACCTTTTTCTATCTGTCAAGAAAAGACAACAAAAATTTCAAAGAGTTTACTACCCATACTATTTTTGTTTTTTTTTTTTTTTTTTTTCTAAGACAGTGCCTATGTACTATTTCTTCTAATGTCTATATCTCTACTCGTGGACACTACATTTCGTTGTAACTTCGCAGAAACCTTTCCTTTACTTTTTAACTTTAAAAGCGATCATTTTTTCTGGTTTTTTTTTTTTGTTTTATGTCACGTAAAAATTACTACATAAAATTTTCACATTAATATTCTAGTAAATCTAACCTTAATTCGAGTTTATGTTATAGTTTGAAGCGCCGACTAAAATTGGTATTATTAATATAATAAGCAATAAAGATACATATCTAATTCCACACGTATTACTACCCTCGCACGTATTAATACACCCCCTACACGATTTAATACCCTCGCACTTATTTGTGGTAATTTAATAAAATAGACCATTAAATCGTAATTTACTGTCATGGACAATATTATTTTTTACGCAAAAACCTAATTATAACGTCCGTTTTCTGTCTGTGAAAATACCATCAAAAGAATTTCAGACATTTAAGGAACAACCAAAACAAATTAATAATAATAATAAAATATATGTGTTATATTTTTATGCATTTTCGATTTGAAGTCATAACTAATCAAATATAATCTGACGTACAGTCGGTGAAGTGTTGAGCTGTACCCTCTACCTGTTGCGGGTACGTGTCAGGAATGCTAACTGGCCTATCACATGCCATTCTTCTGCCGCACCGAGGCGACTCGCTGCATATCGTTTGAATATCGTTCACATATAAAATAATATACATTTCCAGATTTAATATGCCACATAATTACGGGTATAATGGCTACAATTATTAAAAAATAAATGATTTATTTGTATTAAATGTAGTTTGTCAGATGTTACATAAAGTACAAGGTATCTCGTTTTTTAAGAATTTCTTATTCTTAACAATACAATATCTACCTATAACAATATTATAACGCTGGGGTGTTTTTTTTATTTTTATTTTTTAATAATAATTATTTTTATTTTTTACTACATATTCGTTTATTGATTAGGCTAGAAAACGTCATGTTATGTTTTATAGCAGCAGAGCACTAACCGTAAATACCATCTAATCTGAAGGGTTTTATAATTAATTCAACATGGGTAAAACTACGCGCTTGTCTATTTAATTAGAAAATTGTTATCTTTACAGAAGATTGGCACATTCTTACAGGTTTTTTTTTTATAATCATAATTGTTTTATTATAGTATCAGCGTCCCCATTTTTGTGATACCTGGCTAATACATGTAGGCGATACACCGGCTGTTCATTGATTGACCCAAATTGTCTAACAATAACGATCGATCAGCTTTATGAGTTAAAGCTACCTACTTGCAGTACCTATCATTGTTTATTAATTGAATTCACGGGTCATTTAATTTAATTGAGGGGAATAGGATTATATAATGCACGAAAACCAACCTTAAAGCTCTGAAGGCTATCTTAGATTTTCTTTTAACTTTTATGGCGTGTCGTCTTCGAGCACGAGCGACGGTGCCCGCGAGCAGCGCGCTTTGGGGGTCGTGTGAGCTGTCATCTTCGCTGGAATGTTCTTCGAGTGGCACTGGCAAGGCAGGACATCGCGAGCTGCCCGCGCCGCCTCGACCCGTGCCCCAGGCGAGCATAGAACTTTTAAGAGATCTGAGTGCCTCCGTTGTACAGGCCCTCTCGTTTCACCGCTACAATGCAACAACATATCGATGCGCCAGTACACCGACGTATTCCTCGGTTTATTCCAGTCACACACACTAACCACAATATATTGTGACGCAGTGTTCTCAAATGAGGTAACCGCCACTTTGTCACAGGAAAGAAGTTCAATTGTCTAAGACTCGTGAGTCGCGACGAAAACCACGTGGCCGGCGTTTTTGTATGAGGCCGGTGTGCGCGCGCAGACTCCCGTCATCGTTATCACAAAGCAAACACTGTGGTATATCGCGCACACATTAGCGGCAAACCGAGGCCCCGAACACGCGATCGTTTAAATGCGTCTATAATACAGTGATATCACCTGTACTATCAATAAATAAGCCAATTATTTCGTGTACTTTGTTATTATGAAGCTCATATTATAAAAATCTATTGATCACAGTGAGCTTTAAATAGCTTATTAACATACCTATACATATGCATATTTTAATAAATAATTCATATTAAATGTTATTAAACTAACATTTACGTTATTCAAAACTTCCTTTTTTATTATTTTAAAGTACCTAATACAACACAAAAACTTACTTTCAGATATCCAATTGGACAATAATTCTTTATTAAAAAATAAACAGTTATGTAACAGCTAATTATTATAATACACAGAGCTACTAATAGTTAAAAACTTCTTTAATAAACATTATTCGAACACACGGAATTGACATTAGTTGAGTCAACTTGGCGTGACCTTCAAAGTGGTATTTATTTAAATAGAATATAAATATATAATCCACAGTAATATTATGGGTTTTTACAATGTATTTATTTTCAGTATTTATTTCAAGGCACGTCTTTACTCTTTAATAACTTCTCATTATATTTATCTGAGCTAATTTATAAATTATCTAAAGATTGATTGAGGATTATAATACAAAAGGATTATTGTATCCACCTTTAAATGCGTCGACTATAAAAAAAATATCACACGCATGAGTCACAAATTATGGTTAAGTCACGTTTTCGTTTCGTTCAAATAACACTTCACTGTTCACTAATTTTCGAGACAATCGAGTATAGTGTTAGTATTGATAGTGCCCGGAACGTGTTTGGTTGGGAGAACATACGCGTTGACTAAATTAAAGAGGGCCTGTCAGAGTAAGCGTGTGCGCCGCTGTTCCGTCTCGCATCACGACGCGCGACGCAATCGCCAAAATAGAAATACTACGATCGCCCCTGCAAGGACCCGCATTTTGTCGCATCTGACGCTTTTACGGAGTTTAATATTACCTACATTATTATTTTTTTTTTTACAATAAAATCATCACATATAAACTTTAGAAAGTATATATAAAATCAATTACGTAAGATCACCATAGAACGACTAAATATATGTGGAGTTTTTTTTTTTTGTTCTTTGTATATAAGACGCTTAAAAGATTTTTCTTGAGAGAAGTCAGTACATAACTACATAATATGTCTTATTACAATGCATCTAAATATAGAATGACAGTTCTATTGAAACGTTTTCATAAAAGCGAAAAAATATGGGAAAAAGAAGACAAGAATATGTAGTACCTATATATATATATATATATATATATAAAGCGGAGCTCAAAATTCCAATTCTAAGATGTTCTCCATCGAACTTTAATTTTTTCCGTTTCAATAACATGGGAAACATGGTTTTTAGGGTTCCGTAGCCAAATGGAAAAAAACGGAACCCTTATGGATTCGTCATGTCTGTCTGTCCGTCCGTATGTCACAGCCACTTTTTTTCGAAAGTATAAGAACTATACTGTTGAAACTTGGTAAGTAGATGTATTCTGTGAACCACATTAAGATTTTCACACAAAAATAGAAAAAAAAAACAATAAATTTTGGGGGTTCCCCTTTGAACTGAAACTCAAATATTTTTTTTCATCAAACCCATACGTGTATCTATGGATAGGTCTTCAAAAACGATATTGAGGTTTCTAATATCATTTTTTCTAAACTGAATAGTTTGCGCGAGAGACACTTCTAAAATGGTAAAACGTGTGCCTGTAACTACTAAAATAATAGAATAATAAAACTAAAAAAAAAAATATATGATGTATATTACCATGCAAACTTCCACTGAAAATTGGTTTAAACGTGATCTAGTAATTAATTTTTTTTTTTTTTTATAAAAAAATATACACTATTATTAAAACATCGATCAAAGTTACAACAAACTACAAGAACTTTTATATGATGTTACTTGCTCCTACGGAACCCTTCATGGGCGAGTCCGACTCCCGACTCGACCGACTCGCACTTGTTTATTACTTTTTTGTCCTGCAAACTGTGAAGAAACTTACTATTAAATTTGGTACAAAAAATTCTCTTGAGTTGAATTTCTATCTTCAATATTTGATTTGATAAATAGCTTTGAATTTCAAATTTCTGGATTTTTGCATTTTTTAGCTAAACTAAGAGTTAGACGAAAATGTTAAATGGCAATTTTGTAGTACTTTTAAAATTTTATAAAAAAAATCCTGTCAATTTTTTCATATCATCAATAACAACAAAGTTACAGGCTCGTGTATATTTATTTTTTCTATATATTTGTTACTCTTTCACGCAAAAACTACTAAACGGATTTAGATGAAACTTTAGTAACATGGCTTATACATCATAATAACACATAGGCTACAATTAATAAAGATTTTATGTAATTTGGCCTTGATATAACATATTTAAATTAATCAAAATTAATTAATAATAATTAAAATTATTAAAAAAAATGTTATAATACTGTCCTTTATAAGTTAATTTATTTGTTCCTAAAATTTATTTTATGGATTGTTTTTCATACATTTCGAACAATAAAATCGGAAACTCCTAATGAACATGTCCCAAATAATTGTTTACTAGGTCTCCTCACTCATTTTCCTTTTATAAAATTAATACCGTATGATAACTGTTTTATGCTATTGTTTGGACTCTTCTATTATAGTTCCAATGATACAACCTTATAACAGACGGACAAACGCTAAAGTAAGGTTTTGCTGGAACCTATTGGGTACGGAAAGTGGAAACGCCAAAATTGGTTCAATAGTTTTATATTATCGATTACAAATAGATAAACCTTTTAGTCATAATAATAGTATAGACTACTCTTATTAATATTTACATAATATGTCTGTCAATAATCTCTTAAACTACAAAGTAATAAACTACTTTGATATATGTGTGAGAGATTCCATAAGAATATTAACAGTTTTTTAATAGTTCCATAAACTTTAATTTAGTCGAATTGAATATGGATAAAATGTGGACAAATGAAACGATTACAAAATGGGGTACACTAATGTGTTATTCGTGTTATATTGAATCCACTGACCTCGATTAGGTAAATTGAAATGAAAACTTTCTTCGATTTTCAGTGTTTCCAAAGTAAAGTAATATTTAACTTTCAATGTTTCAATACAAGAAATTTAATACTTGAATTATTTGTCTAATAACTAGCTACTCCTGACTTCGTTCGTGTGTGAATTATTTTTTTATGTACGGAACCTTATTATTTTTAAAATCTCGAGCTGTTACGGAAACTAGCACGAACAAATACACATATCATCAATATTTATCGGATGAAATATATCAATATTACATATCGATCCTAGATGATTCGATAATATTAGATTGAAATGATATAGAATTCGCGAACATATATCAATATTACATAATTATAAATATTATTTAGATATTTAATAAATTTTCTGCTGTAAATTAGTAACTTTATTTATTAACAAATTGTATGTCAATACTATTGCATTGCATATCATTTTGCAAACAAGTATGCTTAATTAAAAAAATCAAAAAACCCGACTGCGTAAAATACTCTTATTATAAACTAAAAAGAATAAAACAATTTACTAGCTATCATTTGATACCCATATTGCTACAGTAAGAAAAAAAAATTCAACTCCCCCCCCCCCTCATTCCGCCATTTACGGGCGCCATTTTGAAAATTTATACTACCTATGTCACTACTACAATTTAGACAAATCCAACGACACCTCATATGTCAAAAACCGTCCAGCCGTTTGGCCTGTCGGGCGTGCCAAAGAAATGGACATACATACATACATACATACATACATACATACATACATACATACATACATACATACATACATACATATATATATACATACATACATACATACATACATACATACATACATACATACATACATACATACATACATACATACATACATACATACATACACTCGAAAAACATAACCCTCCTTCCTTATTATAACAATCGGGCGATAATTGTTTATGTCAGTAGGTTCGTTCTTTTTAAAGTTAATAAATAAATTTAAATGTGATCCGAAAAATGCTAAAAACATCGTGTAAAATAATGTTTTATAAGATTTCAATAAAAATATAAGATAATTATATAAATTTATATTCAAACTCAGTAAACGAAAAAATTCGAAATTTATGTGCGGGCAACGTATAATAGAAAATATTGTAAAATAGGCGATAAGTGTAATTCGGTGTCACATACGAATTATTTGTACCTATTTAGAGAATCGTTCTTAGTATATTTTCGCTTAAAAACTGTAAAATAGGCGATAAGTGTTATTCGGTGTCACATACGAATTATTTCTGCGTATTTAGAGAATCGTTCTTTAAGAGTAAACTTTTGTCGTGCGTCGAACCTGACACACACAGATTTTTTTTAAATTCTGATCCACCAAATGGAAACTTTTCTATTTAAAATATAATGTAGTAGACTCTGAGATAATTGTGTGATATTTTTTTGGTTGGTGTATCTCCAGTAGTTCATATAAAAAACCACCCTCAAATAATAAAAATTGTTTTTTACACTTCTGAAAATTAATCAAAAAATGAAAATTAATAAAAAAAAATACTAAAAATAGAGCTCATTGATATATATTTTTCGCGTGGGATTCATTTAAATATCTGTCATAGTTTCTGAGAAAAAAAATAAAACCGTTAGGGGTTGTTACCCCCATATCTTCCTTATGAGTGAAAGCAGAGATCTAAAATCTCGAGTAGGTACAAGTACTTTGGGTGAAGAAGTAATATTTAAAAGGTTAAACTGTGTGCAAAGGCGGCGATGCAATTTCTCTAAGTCGGCTAGACCCTTTAGGTAAAACCAAACTTTACAGTTTATTCATATCACAGCGAAGGATTATTATTAGATTATATCATTAGATTTAAAATCTATGTATATCACATAAAACTGAAGAAACTAAAGTATCAAGGTTTCTTGTGCTGTGTATGATGAGCGTTGTAGGTGGAGACAGCACATCTAATTTGTTTGTGTGAAGTTGAATAGGTTCGTATACGCATTGAGAAGATTGCGCTGGACGGTTTCAAGCGAGGTTGTGACTGCATATCATGGATACGTATCATCTGTTTTGTTGTATGGATTGCTAATTTAGGAAATCTCCGCGGATGTGGTAAGAGCATTCAAAGTCCAAAAAAATGCATTAGGGCTATTTGTGCTGTTGGACCAGTTGTAAGTTGCAGGCCATTGTTAAGAAATTTAAATATTTCACCATTAACGTGTATGTATATAAGAGATATATGCATATTCAGAATTTAATAAATTAAAAAGACATGCTAATAAATTATACATTCCTAGGCCAAATATTAATACTTATTAAAATAATACTTGCTATATATAAGCCAAATTCGATATGGAATGTTTACCAACAAATCGTTTCTTAGCAACCAACCATAGGCAGATGTTTACAGCCTATTGTAAAATAATTATAATAATTATATTTTTATATATCTATACATAGTAGTACAAGCTACATAAAACTTGAAATAAATAAGTCAGAAAGTTAGATATATTTATATATTATCTATAATTATGTGTAAAATTTACTTGTTTACGTGGGTATACTAATTTCCCACTAAATGATTTCTAAATATTTTCATAAATATGTATATGCCTATATTAAAAATAGCTACACTATCCCTGAATAGTATTCAAAATAAAACAACATTTGTTTAAAATGGATTTAATGTGATTTAAAATCTATGTTCAGACACTCATTCTCTTTTATTATTTATTTTGCTTTACTTACGTTGAATAATCATATTTGAAATTGTGCATAAAAATCTATAACAATCTACCTTTAACAATATAACGACTGATCAAAAAAAAAGACCAAATGTTGCTTATCTGCGAAATTTTCCTGTCAGTGCAAAAATTTAGGGTTGTTAGATGTATATTAGTAATTACAAAGTTAATTTTTGTTATAAGCAAATTTTCTTGTATCACGTATTTGGCGGTCAAGTTAAGTTCTAGGAAACAATGTTAAAGTAAAATTATTAATGTATAACCAGGAAATTGGTGATAAATTACAAATTTTCATCACTAAAAGTGTGACAACCCTATACACAATGACATTTGGTTTGTTTACATAAATTCCACATCGAATTTGGCTCAAGTATACATGCCAGTTAAATTTTATAAGTTACCCTTGGAAATGAAAAATCTTTCAACTGATCAATTCAGGAGAAAAATTAAAGCATAGCTTATGAAAAAATCTTACTATGATGTGAAGGAATATTTAGGTACTTAGATTGTTAAATTCGTAATAATGACGTTTTGAAATGTATATATTTCCAGTTCGACATCGATATATTATTATAATTATATATGAGAGTTTGATTACAAAAAGTGATTAAAACTGAAAATGTGAATTCAAATAAATTTAAATTATTATATTTTACAAGTGATACTAGCGGTTATGTATAATTTTTTTTTAAATGTAAATATTTGACTTCTTACTTAAATTTAACTTAAACTGATATAATAACGTAATTTATATTTCTTTAAATGTACGAGTATGTTATTTGAACAATACATATATTGCATGCTACTTGGCTAAATATAGTTTGTACATGCTTGTATTTTTATTGATCATTGACATCCTTGTATACCTATATTCGTAATGTAATACCCACTCTACATCCCTACTCTATCACGCCGTCATTCAAACTAAAAAATCGAAATTACATTAACTTTTGATAGAGTAAGGCGATATTGATGAAATGAAGACTAAATGCTGCCTCAGAATATACTTTATAACATGCTGTATTTTTTATATACATTTAGTACTTTAGCTATGATGCGTGTTCAAACAAACAGACAGATAGACATTTCTAAAAATAATAGAAATGTACAAAATTAGTGTTTTCAGAAGGCCATAAAATTTTTGTCAAACAAATTTAAAAAAAAAGAAACAGACACGTGGATTTTATAATTTTATTATATTATGATTTTATAATTTTATTATATATTTATGTATATATACACATGTGTATATACATAAAGTTGATATGACCAGGCCCTGTAAATATTACTCCGAAACGAATTCATACTTGACCGTACTAACATTTATTCTATATTTACTCAAATCAAAGTATAGAAGTTTCGTTGTTTGTTTCATTAAGATGTGGTTAATAAAGAGTTGTTAAAGATCCGCGCGGTTTTTAGCCACTTTTGTATTTATTATTTCTGCTCCGCATTTATGAATGATATCTGATAATAAACAGAGATTTATTACATTTTTTTTTCTTTTGAAATATTCAACAAAACAAAGTCTTCAAACAAAACAAAGTCTTAAGTTTTATTATATTCGTATAAATATTATTATTATATAGATTTATCTCTGCAATAACATTTCTTCATAAAGAAAATGACGTAATATTTGACTTTTATATATTTCAAAATAATTTTTAAGTAATACCTGTAAAAAATTGGAGAACAAAGCAAAGTTATAATTACCTACGAAATAAACATGTAAACCGTGTATGTAGGTACTAACTAAGGCGGAATAAGAATAAAGGTTCTTTTTTATATCTGTGGGATAACTTTTAATTCTATATTAATGTAAATGCTCTCACAATTCACAATTAAAACCTAAATAATAATGAAAAACTAAGTCTTATCTATAGGTATATATAAAATTAACTCAGGCTATTTACATATAACTCAAGAACAGTTGTACCGATTTTAAAAAACTCGTAATAGTAGAATTATTATTAAAATATCGATTTTTTTTATTAAAGTAAATAAGAAAACAAATAACAACAACCGTCAAATCGAATGTTCTCAATCTTACCAAACAGTCATCAGTGTCACACACATACTGTCAAATTAAAAGTGGTATAAAGTTTACATAAGGTTATATAATGTCGGTTTATACCAGCTATTAGGGTGTTACATATTGTGTCACGATGGCATGCGACAGCGATCCCGTGGCATCCTTGTACGACGATGAGGGCATCGCTGGGTTTTAGTGGGTATTCTGAATTCGCAGTCAGCGAGTCCCGCATACCCGTCATCTTCGAGCGGCGGGATACGTAAACGTATTTCCCAGCGTCAAAAAAACAGGGGTGTTAAATATTGTGATATTTAAAACCCTACTAGCTGGTTGCTCCTTCCATATCAGTGAAAGAAGGCAATCGTAGTAGGCATTCATAAATCTAGAAAACCCAGGAGTCGTCCCAGCAGCAGCAGTCTTCGCAATACTCATGGAAAAGTGAATGAGAAAGTCATTCTAACAAGACTCAAAAGATCCACGAAGGAAATGAGACGTCCTCTCACCAACGAGCAATTTGGCTTTCGAGCCGGACATTCCTCCGTCTACTAGCTAAACCGTATAACGGAACACATCATATCATGATTTACTAAGTCTTCTTTGATGTCGCAAAGGCCTTCGACAAAGTCCGGCACAACGGCTTAGTTTACAATCTGTATCAAATAGGATTGCCAGACAGACTCGTGCTTAATTAGGATTGCCAGGAGTTCGTACAAATATAAGAATCTGTTCTTTAAAATATGGAGATGAAGCTTTTGCTAAGCAATGGGTTAGTTACAACCTAAATCAGATCAATTAGATAGAACTGTAAATACTTATTTCAGATTATTTGTATACATATTTCTTACGTAGGTCGTTCTCGGTTAGACTTAATTAGGTCAGAGAGTTATGTTAAGATACCTGTTATAACCACAGACATAAACACAAGTACAGCAAACATTTAATCAAATATTTCGCTTATCATTTTTTATATTAATAAAAACATAGCTTACCCTAAGTAACACTAAAACATTACTAACATTAAATATTAAAATTTTCTTTCCTTATCAAGCGATGACCCTGTAATGCTTGATTTAAAAAATGCTGAAAAGTCTATAATTATTTTTTATCAATCGCCTAGAGTTTTATATATCTAGCCTTAAGAACACAGAACGTCTATATATTTTTTATTTTAGATTTTACCCCTTTTTTCTCTTTTTATCTCACTATAATTTTTTAAATCTAAATAGTTTGTTTATTTGTTTATTTAGGAAGGGTAGATTTAAAAAAATATATATTATATATATAATGATACGACAATTACAAGAGGAGTAGCCATAAACGACAAACTAATAGACAAACTAAAAATTATCGAAACGTTTATCAAAATCCTGCGTCTCATTTTATATACTTCCCCGATAAAAATACTGTATTGACTAATAATTAAAATTCAGTATTTTTTATACAATAAAAACTCTATTAGTTGCTTGTTGACATCTAAAGGTAAAAGGGTAAACAAGGAATTACGTAACTTATTTATACATCTTAATATAATTGTCTCAAAAATAGCATTAATCGTACAACAAATTAGGACGTCCTAGTTTAATACGTACCTTTTTGAACACAAAAAAAAACGCAATTACAAATCATATGTTTTAGTTAGTATATTAACGTAAATAAATAATTAAGTAAATAAAACGCACTGTAAGCTTAACTATAAAAATAGATTTCCAAACAATCGTAATTTGTTTATCGATAAAACAGGTTTAACGAGTTTAAACAATCCTAAAAATTGTAATGATGTTAGTTTGTTTTGTTATTACAGTTTTATAGCATCGTTTTGGTTCAAAGAATTCTAACGTGTGTATAAACACCGGTGCAAACAGTAATTGACTGTAGCAGGTCTATACCCAAAAATAAAATGTTACAACGCAAAGCAATGAAGCACGCGACATTTTCGCGTGGCGTAGTGAAGTACCGGATTCGCCAACACATCTGCCAAGAGATAACTCTATTTATAAACAGTAGTAAGCGCGTGATCAAACACTTTAGGATGATGTGCTATTTTAATCACAATAAAAGTGATTAAAGATAAACATGGAAGAATATAGCTCAATGCTTCCTTCTTTTGTCTTGGAACGGCACTAATATTAAATATAGACAAAAAAACTAATATCGGTGTTTCTGTGTTATAAAGAGTAAAGTAAAATAGCGCAAGTATTTTTCTGAACTATTTCTACTTGTTTTCTAAACTATTGAACCAAATACGACATTTTATCGATAAAACATTTCTTAGTAAAAAAAAAGTAAATATACAATCATTATTTATTTATTTATTTATTTGAGTATTATTCTATTATTTTGTACTTCTCTATTCTGTATTTTGTCCGTGTGAAATTTAAGTAGTAACTTATTATATATTCTTTTCTAAATAATAGCCTTGTTAATAAAAATTTGGAAGACCTAAAAATCGATTTACAGTTATGGCAAATTTTAAGTCAATCTTAAGAAGTGATAAATATAAATATTTTAATAAATCAATCGTACAATTAGGTATATATTCCAACAACACAAATTTTACAATAATTTATAACTTTTATTTAGGTGTATTTTTTTTTATTTACCATATTAGCTTTATAAAAAGTAATAAATGTTACTAAAATATTTCGTAAAACTCATTTAAAGCACTTTTTACAAATACAGCATCCAAGTACAGCACTTAATTTTACAGCTCTAATAACAAACTTTAATGGATTCCATTTTATCATGAAAATTAAGCCGAAAACCGATAACCAACATCATGAAATAGCTACCATGAATTTTATTATTCCTAACATAAAGATTCCATTGTTGCAGGGATTTAAAACATAATAAATAATAATAATAATAGTTAGATAATAATAATAATAATCAGTTAGTTGTTTTTTTTATAAACTTGACCAATTAAGGGAAACAGCTGTCAAGAGGAGATACCGTCAAAAAATTATCTCAGAGTGATGAAATAATGTTTGAAGATTTTTTTTTGGCCAAATGCAGGTTGGCTTTGAAGAAGAATGGATTAGATGAATTATTTTTTAAGAATGAATCTTTCTAACGAAAATAAGGTCGATTTATCATATCGGCCAAACGACACAATTTCGATGGTGTCTCAATGAATATAATAATGTGAAAGAAGAAGAAAGAAGTGAAAACTGGTAATTATCACCGCATAGTAGGAAACAAATTGAACTTATCTTAAGCTGGAAAAACTCTAAATGGTAAAATCAACGCTTAATCTAACTCTTGAATATGTCCAAAACATTTTGATCACCTGGAGAACTAAGATTCTGTGGACGATCTAAGCTCGTCCATACTAAGTAAGACCAAAAAAAAATTGTTTGTCTGTAAAGTCGGTTTACGGACGATAATTTTACGTGATAACGTCATAATAAAACATGAATGGAATTGAATTATTATCACTGAATTATCATTATTTTGTATAATATACACAAAGCAAGAACGCAAACTTAATGCCTTCCATATGCGCTGTCTGAGGACTATACTTGGAGTCACTTGGAGAGACAAAATGAGCAACAAGGCAGTTCTCTCAAAGACAAGCTGCTGTAGCATCACCGCAATGCTGAAACAACGTAGATTGCGTTGGCTTGGCCATGTACATCGAATGGCTCCCGAGAGACTTCCACGCCAAGTAATGCTGAGTCAGATGGCAAACGCGAAGAGCCCCGCAGGGCGCCCAATGCTACGATTTAAAGACTCCTGCAGGCGGGATATGATCAGCTTTGGAATCCCGACCGATTGCTGGGAAAATCGCGCCAAAATGAGACATGAATGGCGCCATGACATAAAAATCGGAGTTGCCAAGCACGACGAAGACTGGCTCGAGAATATTAAGCAGAAAAAGCTTCGCTATGCCTCATCTCCTCCGGCAGATTCACGATTTGTATGCAATCGATGTGGCAAGAAATGCCGGGCCGCAATAGGGCTCTATAGCCATCAACGACGATGTGGGATCCTACCAACCCACTACCGCTGCAACAACCATCTACTATAGATGCTGTGGCCAATATGATATATATGAGCTATAGGTAATTAAATGTATTTAATATAAAAGCGAAATAAAGTTAAATACTTTGATATGTAATACAAGAAATAATCAAGTTTAATAAAGTAAAAATTAATAACTTAAAGTTAGCAAAACAAATTAGATTATCATTAACCACGTATGAAAATTGTAAAAATTCACTAAATAAAAGCAGTTTACTTTTTATACGATCGTAATTATATGAGTCCTAATAACTTTTTAATCAAAATTGTAATATAACCACTCGCCACCGATGCTACTTTTTTAATAATCAAAGAACAAATATATGAGATTATATCGCTAATCGAATTCTTAAAATGCCAGAAATAATTACCTTTTTTGCTGCAATTGTTGTTGTAATAAACTATGGTAACCATTTTATGATTTTATTAACTTTTATTATTAACTTACATTTATTTACTTATATATTATTAACTTATATTATTACATTACATTATATTATTAACTTTTCACTATTTGACATTACTTCAATATTGACAAAACAGAGATTGCGTGCGTTTGCCGTCATTTGCCGCTGTCAATTCTACTCGGACTCGGAGTTCGGACGCGTCATAAGTTAGGCCGACCGCCGATCGTGAGCCGAACGCTTAGGCCGAGCCTATCGTGCTTCTCTAACGCTTGATCCGCGCTCTCGCTCACTAATTGTGACAATGACGTCATGTTTCTCGTACATGCACCCACTAGCTTTCATCAATTTACTAGACGTTATCACGTAAAAAAAAAATTAAATTATCGGATCATATTGTCAAACTTTGGTAGAAGAAGTAAAAAATGTGTGGTGGGCAGCAGCGTCACCACCTCGCAACACACTGCGCTCGCCAACCCGCCTGTCAAGAGTGGCGAGTATTGGTAAAAGAGATGATGGGGAACGCCTACGTTCAGCAGTGGACATTCAATTACTGATGTGTAGTTGGAGTAGCACAAGGCTTTTGAAATTTTCATAGACGATTTTTCTATCGAACAATGACACAGCTACAGACCAGAGCTGAGCTCTTTTTTGCCGTAAATAAGAAAATCAAAGGTAAATTAATATATTCACTCAGAAATTTTCGATGACGAATGTTTAAATTTTCTTTCCAAAAATTTAAAACTTTTACAATAATTTAAATATTATATGCATATATTTTAAATTTATTGTAGTAAACGCACAATGGCGTTATCTTTACTTCTAGCTTTTAAAGCTTATTAAACATTTTTGAAATTGTGGTATGAAAGTTAGAAATTAAATTTCATGAAAATATTCCGAAGTAAGACGAGAATTTCGGCAAAGAAATTTTTGCCACCAATTTAAACGACTCGATTAAAATTCTCAACGCTAACTCTCCTAATTACTTTCCGCCTGCTGCACTTTGATTAAATAAATTAGCTTCCCGCAACGTGTTTGTTATACAGGTCTTTCAACACAACAAAAATTTAATGAATAAATTCTATTGAATAGATCTTTTTTGATTCTCTAAATAAATCTAAATCAATATGAATAACAAATTACACACTAAAGTATATTGTTTTTTCCTACCTTCGCCGAAAGTTCGATTTTCGTCGCTGTGAAACGGAACAAAAGTGACACTTTTTTCCCCGTTTTACACAGACAAAAATTGAACTTTCGGCCCAGGTCGCTTCAGAGGGACTAAACCCAAACTTTCAGCCTAGGTAGTAAAAAACAAGTATGTGTAACACGGGACGAAAGTACTACATCATTTCCCGCATGTTCAATTTCAATTTCTGTCCCGCAATTTCACATGCGGGACAGAAAGCAGTACTTTAGTCTCTTGTGCACAATATACTTTTTCATCTGCACCGTTAAAAATTGAGAAAATTCAAGAAAATAGAATGGTCGTCATGCCGGTTCTAAACCGAACTAGATCATATGAATTTCTAAGCGTTTCATTTGTTTGAAATTAATGTATTGTATTTAAAAACACCGTGAGAAAACCTACAAGTTTCGAAAGAAATTTTAAAATATGAACGGATTAGGATCCAATTGTTATATTTCTTTGAAAAAGAGGCCTTGGCCTTGCCCAGCCTTGTCAAGAAAAGTGAAAGTGTATAAAATTAATGTAAGTGATATAAAAAGACTTTTAACGATAAATTAATTCAAAATAATGATAAAAGTCATCCGTAGCCCTGCAGTGGAACAGCATGGCCGATTCACTTTTAACCCTTCTCCTATATAAGAGAAGATGCTTTTGAGAAAGAGTAAAACATTTAAAGGAATTAACAGTTCAGTTCAGTTAAATTTGTAATGGCCTACGATAATACTCCCAAATTATATTTTTGTAAAAAAATCTTTAATAACGGCTTAGAATTCCCTTTAATAAATAAAGACTTAATTATCAGAATGTTTCCACATAGATAAAACTTACTGGAAAAGGTATCCAAGTGTCTGCCTCGTAAAAAAAGTAAGAGGTTGTATTTTTAACGCTTCTTAGGGTTATTTAAAATTTCATGGTTTTTTATGTAGATAGCAGGACTATCATCGTCACGTCTAGCAAAAATCTTTCCAAAACGTACTCAAACATACTTATAATTATGAGATTTTGTTAATTTACGAGATTCGGAGTACAACATTTTCAAAGTTGGTGAAAGATGTTCACTCATAAATATTCTATACTTTAACATATGCGTCAGAATCAACACTTATTAAGAAATTTTTACTTATCATGAAATATAAAAACAGTTAACGTTTAAATACTCATTGTATAAGATAAATTAAATTGAAATTGTTAAATTTTAACAACGATTTTTGATTTTAAAATTATGTTACCTTAAAATTTTAATTTTAAATTACAAGTGTATATTGAATTGTATAAATATTTTCGTAATAAAAGTATGATTTGATAATGTCACTAAACGTAGTATTTGTCAGAAAAACTTCACGCTATTCTGAACCCTCTCATAGCTTAAATCAATAAGCGGAAAGAAGCCTTATAGAGTAGATAAAATAGAAAACTAGAATAAAGTGAGCTCTAGTTGAAACTAGATCAGCTTGAATTGGGTAGCAGTATTTTTAGACAAAATTTTAACTTAAAAAGAACAGTTAAGCTAGGTAACATTTTTAACCGGTATAAGTTCAACGCTAATGAAGATATAAATATATAAAAATTGTACTTCATAAAAAATACCTATCCATACAAGTCAATTTAAGTTTATAATGGCTACAAAAGTTAGTTAACTGCTTATATAAACATTTTGTTGCTTTTTTTTCTTTCTTTATTCAATTTAAAGTTATTATCTATCATCAAATTAATTTTTAAAGTTGTATTTCACCAAATCTTGATTTTTTTTTCTCTTCACAAAATCAATTTAATTTAAGTAAACATTTTGTACCTATTCTATACAAGACGATCTTTTTTACGAATCAAAAGTTTATCTTCATTGAAGTTTTAAGAAATCTATTTAAAAAACGCAACGTATTTACAAATGTACCAGGTAATTAAATAAAATCCCTTAAAAATACATTTTCCTTCTCGAAATATTTGTGTTGAAAAGAAGCGTCGAATTCCGTTTTCTCAAAAAACTTATAAATTGATTATTTATTTTCTGCTAATTAAAAGAAGTATAACAAGTAAATGTTTATTTTGTACTAAAGAACCACACGTTGAAATACTTATTGAATATATCGAATTCGATAAAAAGTTTTATAAAATCACAAAGTACACAAAGTTTCAATAAAATTCATACAGTAGTGAACAACACGTGCTTAGAAAGGCAGAAACAATATTTTAAAATGTTGTAGGTTTAATATCCTACATCGCTTTTTTTTTTTAAATTAAAACTGATATTTGACTAAAATATCTACGAATAACAGAAAGAGAAGGAATAATAATAAATTGTTTTTTTCTTTAATTTCGGATCCAGATTGTTAATTCTTTTTTGTTCCTTTAATTTTTTTTTTTTATTTGTATAATAAATTCATTTTTAAATCTCATAATCAGGATAAGACTTAAATTTAATTAAATTCGGAAGGTATTATGTACATTTATCAACGTTACACATACTTAATATTGGATGTGATCTTCAACGTGTTTTGTAACCTTACTCTTAAAAGCTTAAATTGAATCAGAGAACACAGATGAATATACTAAATGTTAATTATTTCTTTATTATTTTCTATGTAATTATGTAAAAAATAAAAACTTTTTTCCTACATGCAAACTTTAGAAGTAATTTTAAGTTTTAATACAAAAGCGTCTTTAATGTAACTAAAATATTTTTAAATTTAAATTCATAGGTTCTTTAAAAGCGTTTTTTCTGTAGCTTTTTTTTAGAATCGTCATCATTATCATCATATCAGCCATTGGATGTCCACTGGTGAACGTAGGTCTCTCCGTCATCGACCTCTAGAGCGACCGGTTCGAAGCAGCTTCGATTCAATGGCTTCTGGCGGCTCTCCTTAATTTATCCGACGCTGTGCTTGCTCTAGCGTAGTCTCCATTCGAAAACCCTTCTAATCGGTCGTTAGTTCTACAAGCTATGTGCCCTGCCCACTGCTACTTCAGCTTGCAAATCCATTGGGCTATATCGGGAATTTTCGTTCGTCTGCGGATCACATCATTTCTGATTCGATATCGTGGACTTCGTAGAGAAATACCAAGTATAACCTTCTCCATTGCTCGCTGTGCGAATTAGAACTGGTTTTAAAGGCCCATAATTAGATACTTGTGTAATATACATAATTAGATGCTGTACTTGTTGCCCATCATAAGCGTCCTATGTCAAGAACGTACCTTATACGCTTCACACACGTGATAACGTAATATACCTTAGTCAACCTGTAGTTGTATAGAAATTATTCAACAAGTCACATAATTTTTTTTTGACATCTCCATATATTTTGGCGTCGAAAAATGATGTCGAAAAATGTTTGGCAATCGCTAAATAATTTTATTTAATTATTTCAATCGTTACTAAATTAGCAATCGACCTTGTCATGATATAATACACTTACATTATAAAAAGTCGAGAGATACTTAACACATCTACAACATGTAGTCGTTACTCTTATATCGAATAGATGTAGCCTTTTTTAATACACCTTATGGGATAATAAAACTTAAACTAAAAATTTTATAATACCCAAAACATTCCCCTAAAAAGTAAATAATAATATATATCAGCATTTTATGTTTAATATATAAGTAAATTAAAAAAAAAATTATTATACATATTTTTGAATGATTGTAGAGCGCCATCACTTTTGTATAAAACATTAACAGTTCGGTATATAAGTCAAAAGCATTACCCAAGTTTTTAAAACGTAACGTAACGTCTTATAAATTGATGAACAACGGCTGCACGCACGAAAAAGCATGACTCATTGTCACGTTCCGCGAGCGAGAGCGCGGAATAAACGATAGAGAGGCACTATCGGCCTAAGCGTTCGGCTTGTGACATATCTATCTCTCTTCCACTTCATCGGCAAGTAGAAGAGAAAAAATATTTGAATTAACGAGTGGAAATAAATGTTAATTTATCGAAAAAATTGTAATTTTCAATTAACCCCTTCTTCTTCTTCTTTCTTTAATAATTCAATTCATAAAAGTATGCAATTTTTATCAATGTTTTCTTATGACGTTTTCACGTAAAATTATCGTCCGTAAACCGACTTTACAGACAACTTTTATTTTTGTTTTGATAGAAAGTAAAAGTAAGTAAAAAAAGTTTTTAAAGTAACAAAGTTTTATGTTACTTTTAAAACTTTTCTTAGATGAGTTTCTAGAAAAAATAGTTCTACAAACAATGAGCACGAATAACTTATGGCCTACAATAATTAATATATCATCAACAACTTCAAAGTCTCGGTTTTTATAAGCAAACTTAAAATCTTAATCGAAATTAATATAAATAACAATGAAAAATGCTCTACATTGGAGATGGATACGAATATACATTTTAATATTGAGTATAAAAATAGTTTAACTATATTTAAAATTATTTAGTCTATGAGAATAATAATCTAAAAACTATTTAGTTCTTAAATATGTATTTGATTGCACGATATCTAATGAAGACAGCGTTAGATTCCACAGTAGTGTTTATTTTGGGTGTATTAACAGCTCTTTGCATAAACAGTCCGTATCAAAATATCACGTAATTGTGACTGACAGTGTCAACGCTCTACGAAACCGAAGATTATATCTTTATACACCTGAATGGGTTTACTTTATGCAGCATAATATAGTAATATGTTGATCCAAACGTCTTCGGACTAATAACACGAAAATACATTTACTGTTATAGAAAGGATAGTTGATAATTATACATTTTGTTTATTTACTCAAGGGCTTAAAAAACAACAAATTTTATTTTAAACGCAAGATTTTTTCACAAAAAAAAAAAAAAATTATTTATATTATATGAGCAATAGAAGTCAAAAACATGTTTTTAATTATTATTTTTTTGTCATCATTCTGTCTGTTTTTTTTTTCATCATACAAAGTATATGGAAAGAAACTGATTACAGTTTTTGTTTTTTCTGGAGGTCTTCACCAAAATCTTATACATATTTTATCTTTAAAAAATAAAGTTATTATTGTAATTAAATGTGTTCAATCACAATTTTGAAAGTAAAAGAAACGCAAACGAAGCTTTATAATTGAAGGCCATAACTGTATTTGCGTTGCTCTCGAGTGTACCTTTAATAGTAAGGCTAAGGGTCAATGAGACAAATTGTGTTAATTCCAAGCGAGACGTATCTCTACCGTAATTTGCGACCTTTTTTATGAACTTTGTCGCTGATTCTCTATAACACAAAACGCAATGAGCGAAGTCATACTTAAGTTTAACTTTACCTTAGTATCATAAAGATATATTTTAACATTTTTGGGCGTGCTGTACAAGTGTGGTATTTATTTTATAACCGTATTGTCATAAATAATAATTTAAATACTACCGTTACATTTTTATATTATTGCCTTAGAAATAAATGACAAAAGCTTATTTAATTGAAAATCGAAAAAATCTAATTTCTATTAGAAAGAGCAAGTGATTTACTTCAAATAAAAAAGAAGATTGGCGAAAGATACAACTCGTATTTCGTTTTATATATTTGGCGAACTTCATCTTGATTTTTGACAAGCTCAATATTTACTTTTATAAAAAGTCGTAAAAGACGTGTTCATTATTCTCTTGGCTTTGTCGGAGTAGGATTTGCTTATAGGGTTTATTTTACTTACTGATACGACTTAATACTGTACCTATATGAAAACGTAAAAATAATAAAAAAATATTGATATTTTTAAATTGATTGATTGATTTGATTGATTTAACCTACCGATTTAAATGTATTTAATTATTTGAGGATAGAATGGAAAAATCCACCATGACATCAGCCATTGGACGTCGTTTGGACTGGCCAGCTAGAAGTCCGGACCTCAATCCCATAGAGCATGTCTGGGACGTTCTGAAGCGACGAGTGAGATCAGTGCAGCCGGCTCCGCAGACCATCAGAGAGCTAAAGAATGTGATTACCGCGAAGTGGGAACGTATTCCCCAAGAAACCATAAAAGATATACTCACTAGCATGCCCAGACGAATGCAAGCTGTGATTTCAGCAAGAGGGGGTCACACTCAATACTAAACTTTTATCTGCTTTTAATGTATTCAAGAAAAACAAAGAAATTAACGCGTTTCATTTTTATTTAGCGAGCAGGTACAATCATAGTGTTTTGAGCTTAAACATTATTTCTTAATAATTTAATTAAAATGTTATGATAAAACTGATGAAAACTATTCCTTCCTAATTAATTTATAAAATTCTGAGGATAATACCTAAAATTGTCAAACAAACTAATAGTAACTATAAAATAGTTCTTTGCTTAAGTGCCCGTTTTTTTTGCAAAAGAGTTTATTTAATTACTGTTACTGTTCACTCGTTCCCGTACATATATTAGTCTCATCCATTCGGCACATGTCAAGAACGCATATTTACTTCAGCTGAACAGTATTGAAAATATGACGTCATGAAACTTATGACTCGTCACTCGATGTCACACTTTGTCGATTTTCTCCCTCCGATTTAACGTGTGACGTAATTGATGGATTTCTCTTACAAGCTATAACCATTACGTTTCTTACTCATATATACATACGAGCGGAGCGGTTATCAAAAATATTGGTCGACATATGCTTATTAAGCATCGAAAGTCAACTCAGTGGAAACCACACAGAACGTCTAGTGTTCTTCTTTATAAATAAAGACAAAACGTAGTTTTTTTTTTTGTTATTAGTAATTCTGTTGTTGTGTTTAATAAGCAAATAAATAACATTTCGTGTCGGTAATACATTTAAAGATACACGAACCGATGGGATTTAGAATATTAATGGTTTCATTTATTCTCTTGGTTGTTCTCTTTATTTTTTTACTCACTATATTATAAAATAAATGAATAGGTAAATATGTATAATATTGTAAATTTTCGAAATATTTTTTTTAATTTTTATAAGTAAATATGTATATAATACATATTTAATTATATATTTAACCTAACAACTTTTTATTTAAGAAGTTCGACTGTATACAATAATACACAGGAAACAGTCAGACTTCTAGAGAGAGGATGGATGCACCGGGTCAGGTGACGTTTTAGCCAGGAATGAAGATCAGTAAAGTACAGTTTTGCTTCAAAGTAAACAAAAATAAATGCTTCACACTCAACGATAGGATGAGTATCTTGTGTTGTAGAGGTTCGCAAACACAACCCAATTACAACACCCATCTCTACTATCTACGACAAACATCTGTATAGCCAATACAAACATTTGTCATGTGCGGGGATCGAATCCAGTAACGCATCAGACATTACTAGACATCCCGCTCAATTTCACCCGAGCTTATTTTTACTGCTTTGCTTTTGAGAGTCATTGTATATTGTTTTTTTTTTCTTCAAATATGAGTGCTACATCCCGAGATTACAGTGTTCACTAAACAAACAGATAAACTTTTCCGCCTTATAATATTATTCCCTCCGGATAAACGTTGTTACTGTAAAAATGGAGTCTAAAATAATGAATTCTTTTAATGTAGTATAATAATAAAAAATATGCGAACGCGAATGTTGTTTTAGAACTTTTTGGGGAAACAAATTCTGAATGACATTATTTTTATGTAATTTTAACTTTTACGCAGCGCCGAGGTATGTAGAATGCGGAATATTTATTACGCTTTCAAATAGAAACTAGGTAAAGAACAGTTTGCAATGAAATTGGCTATGTATAAAATAAGAGATCCGTATTCGTAGGATACTTATTACCCTACGTCAACAGGCTGAGATTTACGCAGGTAACACTGTATACTTAATTATTATACAACTAGCGGCCCGCCCCGGCTTCGCACGGGTATTTAACTAAAATTTTAAAAATTATAAATTTATATTTTTTATCACCTAGCGCGCTTAGCGTTTCATCAAAACTGAAAACTGACTGTATACCGCACCATTATCAGGCCCGTAGTCACCTATGCCTGCGAAACGTGGACGCTAACGCAGAGGGATGAGCAAAGACTGGCAATATTTGAAAGAAAAGTGCTACGACGAATATTCGGAACCGTCAAAAATGTCAATGGGACATATCTTATGAACCATGAAATAGACGCGCGCATAAAAGGTGAAAATATTGTCAGATTTTGCAAATCCCAAAGACTCAGGTGGGCAGGCCACTTAGAAAGGATGCCGGAAACCAGGGCAGCCAAAATAATATCTGAGTGGAGACCACAGCAGAAGAGACCGAGAGGAAGACCCAGGAAGAGATGGAAGGACTGCATAGAGGAGGATCTGAGGAAGATGGGCAAGTTTACGAACTGGAGGAGGATCGCCAGAGATCGTGACAAGTGGAGGAAAATCGTGGAAGAGGCCAAGACCCACAAAGGGTTGTAGCGCCACTGGAAGTAAGTAATTTTTTATCACCTACATGCGCCATCTATCGTATAATGGTAGAATATCGTTTTTATATTTAGTGACATTTAACATAATAGTACCTATATTAATTGAAAATGATGTTTATCTAAAATATTGAAACGATTTCTATTCCTATCCGACATATTTAGTAAACTTTAAGTTTAACAAAATAATAACTCAAAAATAAGTTTTGTGAGTTTTTAAGATTCCTTAGACCAGATGGCTTTGTTGGCGGCGTAGGTACCTACCTATTTCTATTTTCTTAAATATTTATTTTTAAATTTAATTACAATGAAACAAAAACTAAATTATACTATAAGTTATGTATAATTTTTATGTATTAAAGTTATTTACATTGGTTTTGTACTTTTTACGTGATACGTGCACATATAATAAATCTGTTACAACCTCCGTTTTATCAATACACTATATATTATCAAGAATAAATTTTAATAGCGCGATTTAATTTCAATCAGCGCCATCTCTTATAATTTTTTGTCTGTGCACGTATCACGTAAAAAGTACAAAACCAATGTAAATAACTTTAATACATAAAAATTATACATAACTCACAGTAACATTTAGTTTTTGTTTCATTGTAATTAAATTTAAAAATAAATATTTAACAAAATAGAAATAGGTACCTAATGTGACGCCATCTATTAACAGCTGGTCTAACGAATCGTAACAAGATAGATGGCGCAGTATACAAAATATAATTTTTTGAATCGCGCTGTCCAAAACTTCGGCCGAAAGAATGAGCCTCGCCCATATTTAAAAAAACACTTTTTTTTGCATTTAATACTTTAGTGTACTAAGGTTTTGGTTGTTTGTTTGTTGTTAAATTATTTGGTCGTTATTTGTTTGTTGATTGTACAAAGTTGGATGGTTATATCTATTTAAGTTGTAATCTTAATATAAAAAAGCGAAAGGTGACTCACTCAGACTTAAAATTTGATATAAATATTCCTTTTGTCGAATAGATATCAGCTAAGAACGAATTTTACGAAATTCTAGCCCTAAGACGGTGAAAACGGGGGGCAAAGTTTGTATGGGATAACGTGATTCCTTGGTCCAATCTACTTCAAATTTTGCATAAATATTCTTTAACAGAATTGATTGAAGACGTGTTTCGTATTTTATCAAAATTCATACCCTAACGGGGTTAAAGGGGGGTTGAAATTTATTTGCTTCGAAGTTGATATCAATACTCAGTGCTTTTTGCAATTTGAGAACTCAACCCGTCTATTATGAAATATTTTCCAGTATCTACGCAGGTGTAGGTGATAAAGAATATAAATTTATATTTTTTGAAATTTTAGTTAAATACCCGTGCGAAGCCGGGGCGGGCCGCTAGTTATTAAATAAATAAATTTTGGAAATTGAAAATGTAAACTTAATTTCATTATTGGATAGAATCAGGCGTTACTTTGCGGAAGTTCATGATTAGCAAGAAAAGGTTAAAATTATTTTGCTATAATCCGCCAACAGAAGAATCTGTATGGTCAAACATGTAATTAAAAGCTAAGCACCGCTCACCTTCCCAACCAAGCAAGAAAGCCAAGTTCCCAAGCAAGCAATACCACCACCATTCACATGCACCACCACACAAGACTCTAACACTACTCTCGACGCACGTTTCGCTCCGACACCGGAGCATCCTCAGGAGATATCGACTTTACAATGCAGCAAATCACTAGACAATACAGCATTGTAAAGTCGATATCTCCTGAGGATGCTCCGGTGTCGGAGCGAAACGTGCGTCGAGAGTAGTGTTAGAGTCTTGTGTGGTGGTGCATGTGAATGGTGGTGGTATTGCTTGCTTGGGAACTTGGCTTTCTTGCTTGGTTGGGAAGGTGAGCGGTGCTTAGCTTTTAATTACATGTTTGACCATACAGATTCTTCTGTTGGCGGATTATAGCAAAATAATTTTAACCTTTTCTTGTTAATTTCATTAATACATCTAGTAAAAGATTAATATTGAGCCTGTAAAAGAATAATAGATGGCACTTAAATTATTTATGTCTAACCTCTAGACTTTATAATACGTATATTATGGGTTGAGAGACTGCTTTGATCTGACTATTCTTAATATTTAAAGCTTCGACTTTATAGAAAAGGATAAATAAAAAAATACCTTCTTGTATAAAATAAAAAATAACTTTCCCGCTTACATATTTATCTCTAAATAACGAATAAAAATTTAAAAAACACGACTGAAAAAGTTAACAACAACACACAACCGTTCTGGTGTCGTGGTGGCGGTCGAGGGTTGTTTTTCGCTCGGGCAGATATTTGTATTTGTACAAATATTTGTTGCTCTGATATATGTCCTTGTGGGCCTCCCGACCGTGCCTCGAAGAACACGTATAGTCGTCGGTCCTAAATGTGATCATAAACACCTGATAACAATTATTCATAGTGGGTAAATCACCCACCAACCCTCTGTGGAGCCTTTCTCTTATATCGGGAAGAGGACTTTTCCCAGCAGTGGGACGTTTATAGTCTGATTCCATTCAGTTCAGTCAACTGTAAAATTACAATTACAAATTCACATTTTTATCTTTGATGAAGTAAAAATACTTAAGTTAGGAATTAAAACTTGTGAAATGTCTCTGATGGCGTACAACCGTAAAATTAATTTAATGTGGCCGATTCAGCTATTAAAAGAATGTCACCGGGGTATCACATAAATGGTTGTTTTTGACAGTTTTTGTATTCTACTATATCCATCGTGTCACATACATTTTTCATCGGCTTACCGCTGACGCTTATTTAATTGGAGGTTGATTCTACTGTTAAATTAGCGTAAGGAAGGTGGATACGAATCCTAATTCAATCACTTACCGATGACACTCATGACATACTTTGGAAACGTCGGGTCAGGGCTTGTCAACTTGTTGGAAATAACCGACATTTGAACAGAATATTTTAAATTAAAAGTATTTTGTTAAACCCTGAAGCAAGATACGATACTTTAAAAAATATAGTAAAAGCAGAAATGATAGAAATACTCTCTGGAATAAAAATTTAAAAAATCGTTAAAATCACAAAATTAAAGAGGAAAGGGAAATATTACTTTTATGCAAAAAAAAATCTTCTTTGATTCTTTGGGTTGACCACGAATAACAAAACTAATGCGAATCTTTGAATTTGTTTTAAGAGTAGGTTTTATCTTTGGGATTATATTTGGTAAGTTTTTGGTTAACAATACACAACAAAAGCCTCTTATCCTGTTATCGAGATATACGATATTCGAAGCTAAATTCATTCCTCTTCGTCATGCGGATTAGCGTATATATAACTAAATGTCTCATACTTTTAAAGCATGTATATTGTATATTTTTATACATTATTATAATATAATTCCTTTTACAATTGAGCATAAAATGAGTTGTAACGTTTTATTCCGATGTATCTCGATAGTACCTAAATTTAATTCAAATTAATATATACTTTACATATACTTAAGAACATACTTCGCAATACCTATACGTTATTTTTTATTATTATCTTCCTAACCACGTAGCTTAACACAGGTTTAAATTACATCATATGTAGCTAGACCACGGTATCAGTGTACGACTTTTTCAGTTCTCATGTTCAACAGTTTCATGTCTTCTACAGTATTAAAATATAGCATGTAAATTTTAAAATCGACTGGCTAATATTTTATCAAATACTAACCGACTGGTTTTTGCAAAATCTGTAGATGTTTCGCTAACTAGTATTAGTACCAATAAATTATATTTCATTTAGATATAACCCGTGTAAGTCATGTAAAAAAGTAGAAAACGCGATACGACTTTGTTCATAAATGATAAATAATAATTAAAAAAAATTGTATTTTAATGTTGCAATAACTATATACTGTTCTATAATCATTATTATTTTGTTAATTCCTTAATTGATGATTCATACAAAAATAATTAAAGTTCAAAAACAAAAGTGCTATAAATTAAAAAAAAAGTAATGTGCCTATTAGTTATAGTTGCAAAAAAAATTACATTGCACATACTATTAATTCTTAAAAAATACACTGAAAATACTCAATTATCATGTTTAAAATATGCCTTTTTTATTTCGTAATCATGACTAACTTGCCTAGCCTTATCTGCTTATTATATTATTTTTGCTGTCAAAATTTATTACAAATAATAATAACTAAACGGAAAAGGTATCATCGGTTTTAAATAAATGGAACAATATATACATCAGGTGTTCGTATAATGAAACGACTATGTATATATAAGCTGTTTCAAATTGAATTAATTTTATATTAAGAGTCGTAAGTTACCTGGCGTAGTTATGTGAATTATATTTTGTCAATTCTGGTTGATGTAAAGATTTAATATAAGATTACACAGCGCTTGCATATATACAATTATGTCTAGGTGTCGGTACGTCAATGTGTATCTATCTAATCGTATCAAACACATAAAAATTGATCTGAATCGAGCCGCTGTCAGTACGTTTAAGACGCATGTGTGTCAACGAATATCATTGCTCCTACCATTAAAATAAAAAATAAAAAAAATTATGTTTACTATATTCTAATCTACAACAAGTGCTCACGAAAAAATAAACAAAATCATTCATTCCATCAGTACTTTTTCGTAATTCTATGTGATTTAAATACCTGACTTTAAATGACATAAATACAATTTATGTCTAAGTAAACTTAATTTTCGATCAGTGTTTCAATTAATATTCATAATATGGGCCTGTATATTAAAATAAAGTAAATAAAAAAATACTTTAATTAATATTAGTATGTTAAATGAATGAAGAGATATATTTAACGATATAATATGATTTTATAATTATCTAAAATAAGTATAAAGTTGCCGACTTCATGACTAGACTGGAATGGCCATAACATAATAAATGTATTCATGAAAATGCGTATAGTACATTTTAAGCTATGACAAGTTTACATTTACCCCTAAATATTCTCTATAATATGAAATATAAATATTAAAAAAAAATTGAAAGTAATATAAGTAGAATGTATATCTTTACTATCTTTAGACTATGATACTAAATATAGTCATAAAAAATTACTTATTTCTTTTTATTATTCTTCTACAGTGGAGCATGGCTCCTCCTTTATTATTTAAAAAAAATAGCCTAATCCTTTCTTTATTATTCAGATCATATTTTATTTAGAAAAATAGCTAAACATATGCGGGTTTTTCTTACACCTAAAACGTAGGCATTGTTAACTAAATTAAACTGTATATATTTATTTTTATAAATTAAAATCTAATTATAATATATTTTATATAACTACTAGATAAACATTTATCCCGTATTGTAAATACATTTACTTTTTAAGTGAGCGTCGTCTAGCCGTAGTGTCACCCACTTGATACGACATATACACGACTGTGTTTAGATGAATGGCGTTCAATGAAAGGACTATCTGTGCTCTCAAACCAACTGTGATATTGAAGCAGAAAACTTGAACGTTATGATTAGCTTACGACGCTAAACTATGTTTTGTATAGGAAAATTACCTAATAACATTTCAAAATTAAATCAGTTGATAGCATATCATATAGATTGAGTTACTAAAAATATAAAAAAGACAATAATATATATAATCGATCCTTTTAAATAATTAATTACTAAAAGAAAAAAATATATTACATATTATATTATTCGATAGTGGATCCGCCACTACATACCTATTGACGGTATACGTATCTCAGATTTTTTAGAGCCGAGCTTTCTTTTTATTTCACTACAGTGCAGAGCTTTTAATAAAATTAGCACTTCTTAATTGGCTTGGATTTAACCCGTGACCCGCGTTCTATCGCAGTTGAGTAATTTCGGCGATTATATTTAAATAACTTCGAATAAGAGTGATATGATTATGTGTTAGTGTTAGTCAGATGTGTGTAATGACGCTTGAATTTTAGCCTGATTTATTATTATATGTGAAATAGGGTTAGTAAGATCACGTTTTTAATAAAAAATAAATCGATATCACACTCAAAGAGTTTCTCAAGTCTTATCGGAAAGACGACTGATGTGATTTAGATTCGTGACAAGAATTAGGATGATCGAAATCCTGAAAACACATATCGAGCAATATACTCGTATCAAGCAAACAAGTAAGCACGTCTTCTTGAGCTTATAAGGGTCAAAATCAGAGAGGTCAGAGGTCAGGTCAGAGAGTCAGAGAGGTGAGCATTATGCTTCTGACAAAATTTTTCTTAATAAAATAACATGATATTACTATAATATTTATTTCAAAATAAAGGTATTGTGCCTAATTATAAGGCACTAAGCATATTTTATTTTTAATAATAATGCTTTACTTGATTTTAAACAAAAAAAAGCCTAAATAGTCATTCCGGGAACGCATCCTTATACCATGTTTCGTAGATCAGACAAGTCAAAAATGTATATAATTAGAAATTAAAAATGTCATATTTTAATATTAGCTTTTAAAATCATTAAATTAAGAATATACGTATAAAATAATTTTATATAATTTTAATTTCTTCCTGTTTTGGCGATTTAAATGCTGTCTGACGTTTATCAAATCATTCCGTGAACGCGGTTGATATTGGTTGACGTAGTAAAAACAAAATACCCTAGGTGGCGTTAGGGTGTAGCAGTGTCAAGTTAACTTGACTAAGTAAATGGCGTGTGTTGTGTTTACGGAAACAAATAATGGATTTTGTTGCTAAATTACCATTTAATTTGATATTTGTGTAGCGTACTTTAATTCCCTGTCATTACGGGAACGCTGTTTGTATGTTTGCATGCATTGCTTTTCATTTGCTTGCTTTTCATTGCTTTCATTTCAACAATTGCTTTCATTTCAACAATTGCTTTCATTGCTTTTCATTTGCTTGCATGTTTCGTAGATCAGACAAGTCAAAAATGTATATAATTAGAAATTAAAAATGTCATATTTTAATATTAGCTTTTAAAATCATTAAATTAAGAATATACGTATAAAATAATTTTATATAATTTTAATTTCTTCCTGTTTTGGCGATTTAAATGCTGTCTGACGTTTATCAAATCATTCCGTGAACGCGGTTGATATTGGTTGACGTAGTAAAAACAAAATACCCTAGGTGGCGTTAGGGTGTAGCAGTGTCAAGTTAACTTGACTAAGTAAATGGCGTGTGTTGTGTTTACGGAAACAAATAATGGATTTTGTTGCTAAATTACCATTTAATTTGATATTTGTGTAGCGTACTTTAATTCCCTGTCATTACGGGAACGCTGTTTGTTGATTAGTTTTTCGGAAATTTGCTTACTTTTTGCAAAATGCTTATAAACATCTCTGCTCACTTGTTCATAACCTCTAAAATCAATGTCTAACATGGCGGCGTCAAACGTGACACGAAAATATTTATCGAATAATCATTTCGGGAACGGTCATTTCGGGAACGTTCTCGTCCATGACGGCCGTTCCCGAAATGACATTCTGTGAACAAAATGATACTCTAATTCGTTTAAAAACCATAACCATGCTAAATTTTGGTTTGAGGTATCAATTTAGTACGAGTATCATGGAAAACGATATAAATGAAACAAAAAGGAAGTCGAAAAAAGATTAAAACAGGACAATATAGTTTATAAAAGGCTTCGTGAAAAAGCTTATACAAGGAAGCGCAAGTTTTTAGATAACATGACACCCAAACAAAAAGAGACGAAGAGACTGAAAGATAGGGAATATTACCAAAGAAAGAAAGCTGAAAAGAAAGCTACGACGAAAAAAAAGAGAAAGTGATATGACTGAAAGAGACAAAAAGAGACAGAGAAAGTCATGGAGAAAAAATTCTCAAAAGTATAGGCAGAAAAAAAAGATGATGTCAAATATTTCAGCTAACAGCCCGCCAGATTCCGAAAATAAGATGGAAAACGATATTCGCGTGTTGAAAAAATCGGGAAGAAAACAGGTTAAAAAAGATAAAGCGCAGGCTTACAGAACTGTTAAGAAACAGAAACAACAAATACAAAAAATGCAAAGAACTATAGATAAGTTGCGAAAAAAAGTAGAGAGAAGCAGAAGACGTAAAGAAAGAGCACCCCAAAAGAGTGCTGATACGCCTACTCGCAAAGTAAATGAATTGACAAGAGGATGTTCTGTTACTCCGGAAGTTCGTAAATGTCTATTATTTGGCGAGGTTTTGACAGCCCAACTAAAAGACACCGTTGACAAATTACTTAAAAAATCCAAACAGCGAGAGGCTTTTCAAAAATGTTAGTAATGTTACTTTGTGATATGATGCAATTATGCATGTAGTAATAATGTTACTAATGCCTAATGTCTGTTTATTTTTAAACTACAAAGGCTATTGTTATTCGATTTTAATTTTAAGCATTGATATTCAAGTAATCTTAATGAGTGTGATATTAGTTTATTGTTCCTAATACCTAATGTTTGTTGATTGAAACTACTAGTTACATTTAATATTATTAGATTTTAAGATTAACATTTGATACTCATGTTCCTCTTTCCTTAAGTACAAATAAAGTTATAATACTGTAAACGTATATCATTTTTATGCATAAAATATGTCGAAAATAGGGTGTTGCGCTCATTCAGAGAACGTTCGTCATTTTCGGGAACGTCACAAAAAAGACAAATAAATCACAAATAAGTAACGTTAAAGTTGAATCTTGCATATACAACATGAAATGACCCTTTGAAGTTTTGTATTTATATTATTAATATACCACGTAGTGCAAGAATGTATAAAATAAATTGAAATTTTGGAGCAGAATTTACACGAATTGAAAATTTATGGTAGTATTTTGAAAAAATAAGCATTTTGATTATTAAAATATACAAAATATCAACATTTTCCGATTTAGGAACAGGTTTATTACAAATTATTGAAAGTGATTATTAAATACGTTAGTTAAATTATTTTTTTAAAATTTGTTTAAAAATGTTCCCGAAATGACTTACAACTCTTGCTAAGTTCATATTTAGAGGTAGTATTTCGAAAATATATATTTTTGTGCGTGCCTCTTTACAGAAAAGATTCATAATAAACGACACAACAGACTCCTCTTGTTAGTTTTCTTTAAAAGAAAAGTTAATTTCTCAGATATTTGAAAACCGAAAATGCTCACCTCTCTGATTTTGACCCATAACTTTCTAAAAAGTAATAATGTTTCCTCTAGGGTCATTTTGGTTAGTCTTTTATCGGTATATCGAAATCTCTCGTTACATAAATTCTCGCTTAAGATAATATATAAGATATCGCTTAAGATATATTAAGATAATATATAATAAGTTAAGTACTGTTTTAAAGTCAACGAAGAAGTGGTAAGTATAAATACTCAATTTGCAAGTCTTTTCAAGTGTTTGTGTGAGTTGATCTTTCAGTTAAGTGATTTAGCTTTCAGTTAAGTGGTTTAGCTTAAATCCACATTAGTACTTGTAATTTATTAACACAATATTTTGTTACTTCTACAAAAATTAGCACTAGAATATTTGGTATTTTTCAGTAATTTTACTGATATTCTAACCACTTAGACTGTGTGCTTTCATGCTTAGAGATCACCTTCGATGTTTGTAGTCGACACTGTTTTGAACACGTCTATCATTTCAAAATATTTACTCCATTTTTTAAGTTCTTTTTTTGGACTTAGTATTTTATCTCTACTATTCTCACACGTTGTTATCTAGGTTTTGATTTCTGTATTAAACCTTCAACAGTCTAGGTGTGGTTATAATATATAATGGGAGTTCCATTAATTAAGATTATACTCGTATTAGTGTTAATGAGATAAAATTTTCCTAATAATTTATACGTATAAATTTATGAGCACAACTTATTTGGATTAGATGGTTTTGAAATAGTAAAGATATTCATAGAAAGCTTTTCATTAGTACCTTTTCATTGCTAATCTTGAATGTTTATCTATTAGAACTATTTTAGAAGTATATCGAAGATTGCTGTAATTATAAAGGTATTGACATTTTGTATCGAAAAGAAGACCACTTGTATAAAAATACACGGCTCAAGGTAACAAAATCGATATTTAAACATAAATGTAAGACTCGTATAATTCGATTTATTATTTAACTATCTGTGCTCGCGAATTCGTTCGCGATTGTCATCCCTTTCATTAAACCGATAAAATAAAGTATGTACGCTAGCTTAAAAAGAGCCGTACGTTTAAATGTTTTTGTACATTCCGGATTCTAAATTATTTGGATTTTTTTCTGATAATAAATCAAAGATAAAGTAAAGTAAGTATGATCATATTTTCTATTACAATATACTACTTAACGGTTAATTCGTGAACGTAGGAACTTAAGAATTCTGTGCTTACTCTTCACTCTGTTATTCCATCCTACTACTCCCCCTTACCTTAAATGTAAGTTCACTTTCCTTTCCGACTCTCATAAAAGATACTCCGTTCTATAAATAATCTATATCTATCTACTCCTATTCATCGGTCTGATTTTTACTGTAAGTATAATATTTTTTTTTATATTTAGTTTTTTTTTTTTTTTTTTTATGAAATAATTTGAGCGCGTTTGACTTCTATCTTGTCTGATGGTAAACAAAGATGAAGTCTAAGGTGGAGCACGCAAACTCAAATAGTGCCTGTTCACTCTTGCCTTAAAAATCCCTAAATTGTACGTATCGGGAAACAGCGACGCAGGAAGAGAATTCCATTCCTTTGCAGTTCTAATAACGAAAGAAGATGCGAACCGCGAGGTGCGAACCGGAGGAATGTCGACCACGTATGGATGAAATCCCCGTCCACGTCGCGTCGTCCGATAGTGGAATGGTGCTGGCGGAATCAATTCGTGCAATTCCTGTGCACACTCACCGAAATGCAACCTGTAGAAGACACACAGACTAGCAACCAGACGGCGATGTTCGAGGCTCTGGAGCCGTCTTGAAGCAAACATCTCATCGCCAATAAGTTTCTTGGCACGCCTGTCGATAGATTCCAGGGCTTCGAGCTGATACCGGGCGGAACCGTCCCACAGATGGCAACAGTACTCCATGCAGGAGCGGACTTGAGCTGTATAAAGTCTTAGCAGCTGGTCCGGTGTGAAATAGTGACGGACCTTGGAGAGGATGCCCAGTTTTTTTGAAGCAGTCTTAGCCCTGGACTCGATATAGTTTCCAAAATTGAGTTTGGACGATAAGTCTATACCGAGAAGTTCAAGATGGTTAGTGACTGGAACAGGTACATTTCGGAAAGTGGGAGCCAAGTTAAACGGGCTCTTTTTAGCGGTGAAGAGACACGCCTGGGTTTTAGAAGCATTGAATCTCACTAGATTGGCATCACCCCAATCGGAGGCAGCCTGAAGAGTAAGATTGGCACGGTTGACCATTGCTTCTCTAAGATCGTTCACTTCTGTTTGACTCGTTCTTGCACTGGAGAAGTATCTCTCCGCGACAGTGCTGTCATCTGCGTACCCAAAGATACCGGGTTTAAGCAGATCGTTTATATGGAGCAGGAATAGTGTTGCGGAGAGAACAGATCCTTGGGGTACCCCGGCATTGATAGTCAATAGGTCAGACGAGCAGCCATCAACAACTACACGAATTGACCGTTCCCTCAAGAAATCAGAGATCCAAGTACATAGACTAGTGGGAATACCATAAGCAGGAAGCTTCGCTATAAGACCATCGTGCCAGACCCTGTCGAATGCTTTCGAAATGTCAAGTGAGACAGCAAGGGCCTCACCATATTTGTCGAGGGCTTCCCCCCAGAGATGTGTAGCGTACACGAGAAGATCCCCAGTAGAGCGGCGTTTGCGAAATCCGTATTGCCGATCGCTGAGGAGATCATTATCTTCCAGGTATGCTAGAAGGCGATTGTTGACGGTACGCTCCATTACCTTGCATAGGATGGAGGTGATCGCGATTGGGCGGTAATTCGCAGGGTCAGTGCGACTTCAGTTATTGAATTAAAGAAGGATATAAATTACAAACATCAGTAAGATGTCACATAAACTCATTCGAGTTTTACCGGACATCAGTTTCGTTAATATCTAGTAAGTATATATTATTAGATAACTTAATACTAAAAATAATATGATAGGAAGATAAGATTATAAAATTGCAAAATATATAAGGTAGCGATAACATGTATTAATTAATTATCATTCACTAGTCAGTTCAACGCGTGGAAGCGAGAGTGATGTTATATATAATACTACCTATATTTTAGATTAAGTATAAATTAATTATTAACTGAAATTTTTTTTTGTATAGTATAGCTAAAGTTTAGTAAATTTTTATTTATTCAAAGTTTTATATTATATCATTTGAATTTAATTTATTATTATTTTATCTAGTTAGATATTACTTATTTAAGTTAAAAATTTGATATAATGGTATTATTAATAAAATGTTTTTAAGGGATCTTTTTAAGTTTCTTGTTGTTAATGATTCCCGTAAAGTTAAGTTAAACAATAAACTTAATAATTCCACGATTATCAAGAGATATACTATATGGGTATTATAAGTATGTTGGTTAATTTGACAGTAAAATAATAATTTTAAAAACCACGGCGCAGTAGGAGTAGAAATTATGTCTACTGAAAATTATTAAATATGCTTAATTATTTAGCAACAGCATATAAAAATAAGGTAATAAATAAAAACCTGAAGACAAGTGGAGTTTTTTTCAATGATAATGATAATGACGTCGCAGTATATATTTAAATCTTTTTTTTTTTGCCTTTAATAAAATAAAAAAAAATTATTTGCGTTATGAGCTAGGACTTTGTCGAGAATTTATCGAAGTATGCAGGCTTTTTTTATTAGAATTTTTGTCTTAGATAAAAATTTATACGAATTATATTATTTATTTTAATATTCTTAGGTTAGTTGTGGTATTTTTAGGAAAAAATAAAGTAAATATTTAATATATATTTTTAAAGGTATTTTAGTTTTCCCCGCGACTTTGAAAAATGAAATGGAAAGGACTTTATCCCTTATCATCTATGTTATATTGGGAATAAAAGTAGTAAAATATTTTATATAATAATATTTATTAGACTGTAAAAAACTAAATTTAAATTGGTGTATATTACGAATTCTTAACTACATTCCAATTTCATAAGTACGTTAGGGCAATGAAAATTTTGCTGTGCAACAGTGCAACTACATAAGTCACTGGTTTTATACATATGATACAGTAATGCTTCAAATCCCAAATAAACAATATATTTTTTTTAAAAAAAAAAGAAGATCGTTTGTATAAAATTATCTCACAATTTAGAACCAAAACTAACATAAAAGAAAGCTAGTTCTTTTAGCACGCTCTGATCAAATAGTAGGTAGGTATGTATTCAAAGCAATAAATTCACCACGTGAAACTGAAATTAACACAGATATTTATAATTAGTTCTATGGAAATCAACGTCTAAAATAAGTAACAAAAATTTCCTAATGTAAAGTAAAAAAATATGTACCAGACTTTTTCGAGCAAGAAATAAGAGGCATAGGTACTAGAAAGTATATTATTTATAGTTCAAAAGAAAATATATATATACTGATAATATCGGCATATCACCATTTTTTGTTCCATAGTTATACTTATAAATACGCTTTATAAAGCAACTGTACTTCTTATATTATATTTCATAAAGTACGTTAGATATTTTCCGTGAATGTCGTATTAATACAATTCGTTCTTGTAACAGTAGTGAAGTAAGATCGTGTCACAGCTGTCAGCCAGGTATTATAGACACATTGATGGAATATTTGTGAATTTTGCTTCTCAGCTTTTTAACTGATTAATTTTTTAGGAAAAATTTACACTTCTTTGGAACTAATACAAACGATCGAGTAATTATCAATCAATTATTATCAATTTTCAACGAATCAATAATAAATACAGTTTAAAAATCTCCTACAAAATTGACATTAATATGATGACAAAGCAACGCAATAGACAAAGCAATAGAGATGTTGAAATAGATTATATCTATTTGGACGCAATATGTCTCTTAATTTTAAGGGCATGAGCGATATATTTATGCTGCCATATCAGTGAGTGCAATTTTCCTTTTTATGAGTTTATTAAATTTTTGATACTATTTTATATAAGTCAAATAGATTATTTGTATAAACAATTAAACAACTATAAATAAAATGTCTATATTTTACACTAATTAAATGCATTACCTACTAACGTGTATCTTGCATTGCCAATAAATTCAACATTTAAATATCATTGACTTATCAGATAAAACAGTAGGTATTAGTGTTACCATTACTAGGTCACTTAATAAATTTAATTAAAAGAATAATCTCATAACTCTACAATAGCGCCTGATAAAAAGTGCTCAAGTCATAAAAATTGAATTGCCTCCAACATTACATAGGCACTAACAAAATCAATTATTTATAAGAAGTATCGTTGGTTTAATGATCCCTATTTTCGACATCTAAAGTATGATATTAATGCTATGAATTATTTTCTACATTATCATTAAATATCATTTAACCCTAGAAAGATAGTCTGCGTAAAATTGACGCATGCAGGTACGAAATATTGCTGTATCTTTTTCAATAACGCAAATACGTCGCTGTGTGATTCGGATATCTCTGTCGTCGCTTGGAGCTACCACAAGACAGTTTTGTCACTAAGATAAGTGCCACCAATTTCGCAATAGGAGCACTCGGTGAGTCAAAATGACGCATGATTATCTTTTAAGTGACTTTTGTGACTTTCTAATATTTTAACTTGATGACTATTTGTGTTGTGTTTTTACTTGCTATCGGTTGTTTTGTGATTTCAAATTTTTTTATTTATTTTATATATAGATATACTAAGTTGAAAACGTTATAATAGGGAATCGAAGTTTAGAAGAAGATGATATCGTGGCAGCTTTTTGGATTTTGATAATGAATTCACCTGTAAGGAAACTGATAGTGAGATTGAAAACCAGTAGATTGAAGACGACGTGCAGAGTAACGTAGAGGAAGTTTTTGTAGAAGAAGAGAGAGAAGAAGTACCCACATATAGCGAAAACGAACACTTAGCCGAAGAAAATGTTGGTCGACTTCAAAAGCAACAAATCGTTGTCCGAGTCTTGCAACAGAACATTGTTAGGTCTCAAAGAGGTACGAAGGGCATGTGTCGTAACCTGTATGATCCTGTTTTATGCTTCAATCCTTTTTTTACTGCATTACTTCTAGAACAAACGAGAGATACCACAAGAACTAAAAACAGTCGCTCGAGACCGGTGGGAACATCGATGTTTTGTTTTGAAGGACCCCTTACACTAGTCTCTTATAAACCAAAGCCGGCTAAAATAATTTATCTGTTATCATCTTGTGACGAAAACGCTTCTTTCAATGAAGTTACCGGAAAACCTGAAATTATTATGTACTATAATCAAATTAAAGGTGGAGTAGACACACTGGACTAAATGTGCTCTTTGATGTCTTCTTGAAAAATGAATAGATGGCCTATGGCTTTACTCTAAGGAATCGTAAACATTGCTTGTATAAATGCTTATATTATATACAATCTTAATGTTGTCAGCAAAGGTGATAAAGCATTAATTCGCAAACATTTTATGAAAAGTCTTAGTAAGTCTCTAACATCGCCGTTCATGAACAAGCACTTAGAAGCTCCAACTTTGAAGAGATATTTGCGGGATAAGATCTCCGCTATATTAACAAAAGATGTACCTAATACATCAAACGATAATTCAGGAGAGCCGGTATAAAAAAAAACGGATTTACTGTAACTATTGCCCTTCTAAAATAAGGCGAAAGGCAAGCGCATCCTGCAATAAATGTAAAAAAGTTATTTGTCGTGAACATAATATTGATATGTTCCAAAGTTGTATCGGACTGATTCCTAAATAATTAAATGTATGTATTAATAGACAATAGCTTAATTTCTTAGTAGAGAAGTTAAAATACCTGATTATTAGTAATAAAAAAATATTTGTGATAAAATAAAAAAATGTTATAAAATCTTGTTAGTTTTTGGATAATTTAATTTTTCTGTACTTTTTATATATAATAAATAAATATAATTACATAAATTATGGCAATTAATATTTTATTGATGTATATAAAAAACTAATATCTATGGTATTATTAAAATAAATAAATAAAACACAACAGTACCTATTGCTAGTTAAAAGTGAGTCATTTTTACGCATGATTATCTTTTATGTACATCTAAATATGATTATCTTTCTAGGGTTAAAAACTTGTAATGTGTTAGACAAAAGGTGTTTTTAAATAAAAAGTAATAATAATAGTAAATTATAATAAATATATTTTAACATACCCACAAGATCGTTTGCTCTTACGGTAGGCAACTTAATGATTATTATATACCCAATAATATTAAAATATACTTATATGGAATATATATATATCCGCTGCGAAGAAGGCTGAAATGACTAAACGGCACAAATATTCGTCACTTATCCAAAGTTACGTTTTTGTGCCGTTTGCAGTCGAAACACTTGGACCTTGGAGTAGCAGTACAAAAAAAAAATCTAAAAAAAATTAACCTCACGTCACATAGCCTCCACTGATGACAGGAGGGCTAGTGCATTATTGCCCAGAGAATCGGAATTGCGATTCAACGGTGAAATGCTGCTAGTATTCTTGTCACCATTCCACGCGGACATGATTTATACCAAAACCGTTTGTAAATAATTAGTTTAAGTTTTGCATTGTAAATATGTAGGTATAATTTTGTAAAATTTTAAAATAAATTTGAATACAATAAATTATTTAACATAATTAAAAACATTGTTCCTATGTAATATTATTATACTTACTCTCCTTATTACTTATGTTTTCCAATAACATGTATCTATTTTTAAAAATGAAATAAACACTAAACTTTGCGAAACAATTTAAAAACATGGACTAAATACTCTTTATAGACATTTGTTAAAAGCGGAAAAGAGAGCATTTATAATATTAAGTTCCATTATAAAATCTAAAAGCAAAAGAAATGAAAAAAAGAAACATAAAAAGTTTTTATTGCTCAACATTTTTACATGTTAATTAACTCACCTGCTCTCGAGCGTTTGCGGTACCGCAGGTTGAGTTGCTTCGGGCACATGATAAGTATGTTGCGACGGAGCTTGGGTTGATGTTAAAGCAAGCGCCTTATAACGTGATTGTTCGGCTGTTGGTAAGACGATGTCCACAGACCGCGAACGAAGATTTGTTCCCGGTACAGTTAAATAGTCGCCACCCTCACTTAATTCTTCAGCTCTCGCGCCACCAGATACTTTCGAAAAACATGAATCTACTGAGGCAGCACGATCTCGTTTTAATTCAGGAACAGCCAAATAAATATCGTGGACTAGGCTATCTCTTGGTGCGTTGTTAGCTCCCTGCTCCGATGCCCGGACATTCTCTAAGGAACTGCCAGTAGGTTCAACAAAAAAAGCTTCTTGCCGTGATATAGAACGTCTTCTTTGGGGAAGTATCGGTGGTTCGTCGACTGGTGGTTGCAGTTCAAAAGACGGTGCACCAGGTGAAGGAGGAGGAGACTGCGGTACTGGTAGAAATAATGTTTTAGATGTTGGAACTGGAGCGAGCAGAACTTTCGGCGTATCACCCTCGCTATCATCGTATTCATCGTCATCATCTTCAACGGAAGAAGAATCTGGTGCCCTTTCAGGTGTTGACCGTTCTTCACTACGACGCGCCAACCATGTTTCCATATGTCGACAGTGAACACATGGTGGCGGCGTACCTTTTCCAGATCGGCGACGGGACCATAATCGCGGTACCTGTTATAAAATTGTGTGTACTTAACAAAAACAAACTCTATTATGGGAAAACTAACATCTTAGTTGGGCAAATATTTGAAAACATGCAAATCGCGCGGCGGTTATTAAAGAACGAATGCGGATATTTTTACTTTTGTGAATTATTTCTTATGTAAAAAAGTATCTCAAATATGGACCGATAACTAAAAATCTTATTTATAAATTGAGTTTAGAGATATTACAAATCAAAGAGCCAAAATCTAATTCCCATTCGTGTCCAATTCTCCATTTTCAATCAATAATTATCCTAAAATTGTTAAATTCTTCTTGAAGATTATACTTTTGGTAAGATATTCATAAACTTAAGTTGTTAATGAACACATAAAACCATGCTGTAACACGCAAAGAACATAACTTATTAAAAATAAGATCAGTTAAAAAATGTCCATGGACAACTTGCTAATTACCATTTGGGAACATTCCGTAATGATTTTTCTTGTAAAAACTAGAATATTCCAACCCAATAGTACATAGGCGCGTGGGTACCAGTTAGAGCTCGAATACCGAGCGAAGGCTAGTGTCAAAGATCAGTCTTTTTGGCGCCAATTGTGATTATCTCGTCCTCAAAGTGTTTTAGTAAAAATATTATCTAATAACCATTTATTGTTTTTTAGGTAAGTGATCAATTACATATTTTTGATAACATGTTTTATATAGTCCCTATAGTGACTCCTTTTGGATTTTGAGAATAGAATTAGAATGTTTCTAACACAAGACTGATTTATTTAAGAAAATAGTTGAAATACTACTTACCATTTGTCTTATTACCGATATTTGCCGTTCGCACAAGCGAATGGTAATTAGTTTTTTTTTAGAAATGGTAATTATGTTGAAATTTCGTCTTAATTTGTGACAGCATTTTTGATGTCTGTGCGGAAAGGAGGTGACTCTTGTGACAACATTTTTGGTCTATTTTGAAGTCTTGGTCTATTTTATTATAGAAGCAGCGGCCTAATGCAAGCCTTTTGCAGCCAAATTGGGCGGCGCGCCGGGGAAGTACTTTTCTTTCACTTAACTTGTGGTTTTTAGCCATGTTTCGGACTACACGGCCTTTCTTGCAACAAGAGTTCAGGTATGTTTTCCCGCCAAGGTTCCCTGAATGAAACCATTAAAAGGGCTCTTGCCACCATCGACGTTCCTGCTCTTATTGAGCCTACTGGAATTGGTCGCGATAATGACAAGAGGCCTGATGGTTTAACACTGATTCCCTGGGAAAGGGAACGGGCGCTTTTTATGGGACTCAACCTGCGTTAGCTCCGTCTCACGTCAGGGAGACAGCTTTAAGAGTGGAAGCCGCTGCGGAGAAAGTTGAAATGACTAAATGGCACAAATATTTGTAACTTATCCCATGTTATGTTTTTGTGCCGTTTACAGTCGAAACACTTGGACCTTAGAGTAGCAGTGCAAAAAAAAATCTAAAAGAATTAACTCTACGTCTCATATCCTCCACTAGTGACAGGAGGGTTGGTGTATTTTTTGCCTTGCACGGATTTTGTCACTAGTAAGATTTTATGTCAAATTTTCACGAGTATTGTGAACTAATGGCGTATCGCAAAGTTTTTGTTTTGTAACTTCCTTGGGGCTATCGTCATTAGGACACACCAACCTCCAGTTTTCTACTGCGTCACACGTAACATAGGCCTTTGATACTATGCACAGAAGCAGAAAAAGCAGGAAGAGCGACACTAGAAATTTTTCTCACGCCGATGCCACCATATATAATTGTTAAAGCAGCTTTTATATCTTAGTTATCATCTCTAATTTTTTTTTCATAATTACTATTTGAAAACTATTCATTACATTGTGAGTGACCTAATTACCAATTATTCATATTTATCACTACCGTTCGTATGAATTTTGAATTGCCTATCATACAAAAAGTAAATATTTTAAGGCATTCCCTTAGATACTATTTTAAAAAGAAAGTACCTGAGATTACAAAAATCATATAAAGAATCATTTTCCTCACCTTTTTTTCTTAATCTCCGAAACTATGCCATATGCGCATTTTCAAATATTTACCCAGTTACGAATCATAAAGACCTAAAACTACTCATTTAAATTTAATAAAAAGGAGACTTAAACTTTGTCTAGTTATTTTATATTTAGAATGTATACAAATCGTTTTTAAAACATTATCATTTTTTAACCAGAAATAGTGCATTAAGTATCTACCTCTAAATAAGTGCCCGAGTCGTCAGATCCGGCGGAGTCGAATGAGCGACTGCGCGCGCCTTGCTGTGGCACTGCAAGAAGTGTGCTTGCGCCAGCACCGCGCGCTGCTTCCAATTGTATCTCATCGAACGATGCCGACCGGACCTACAAAGAGACATATTTTACAATACCAATGTAATTTCAAAAATATTTAAAATAATTATAAATAAAATGAAACAGTATCCTAACGCAACATACTTTACAATAATGATATAATTGTGTGAAATACGTAATTACAAAATCATAAAAAATATAAGATATTGAAAATACTATTTATATATGTCGAATTTTTTATAAAATCTAACTAGAAGCAAGTATTTTTAAATAAAGCTGATGTTAATAAAACGGAAATTGTAATAACTCACTTTTTTTAATGATATCGTGAGTACTTTATTTTAATATTCTGTTTATAGAGTTATTTAAACTAGTGAAGATTCTATAAAATTATTCTTTATAATACTTATAATATAGTACTATAAAGGCTTATAAACTCGGTACTTAAAACGTTGTTAACGTAAAATAATTATGGACAAAATTTTTAGTAAAAATTACAATTTTCAAGATTAATGTTTATGAAAACCTAAAACTAAATGGATTGGCTTACAATTGTCAAACACAAAAGAGCGAAATTAATATAGACTTTTCTTTACGTATTATCTTTCAAAACAACGTCTATTTTTCCAACTTGGAATTTAATTTTAATGTAAATTAATTTTAAAATAACAACAAGTATAAAATTGCGAGTTTCTTAGATCTATAATTGTTCACGTAGAAAAACCACCACCATCAGCGTTAATGAAACTTACGCACCAATACACCAGAACGATTTCGTAACCATGTGCTTCAAAAATGTCATTTTATAGCTTTAACAGTTTATTACATTTGTACATATGTCATAATGTATTTATTTAAAAAACTTTCAAAATTATTTGTTAAAAGCTGCGGACAGTTCCTTGTTGCAAATAATACAAAATGTACTTGGATGACAGAGCTCACCTCGGGTAAAACCCGAATTTTCCCAGATATGACACCTGGCTAGATCGGTTGTTACCATCGTAAAAAAAAACGGTAAATTTGACTGAAATAGTTAAAGCTATTTTCTAGGCGTGATTTTGTAATGATATTGCTCGTTTAATAGTATATTATATAATATGTATACATAAATATAATGTTTGTAAATTTTGTAATTCTTTGAACGACCAGGTATATAATGAGTTATTACGAATGATTCGAAATACCAATATTGGGTAATACTAAATCTTTCAATCAAATTTTTGCTTTGGATGAAAAGATAATGAAACATATGCAATAACAAACAATCTACAAATAATAGCTTTATTAAGCAAATTATGTCAATATAAGGATGTGGACACTCAACACCAACTTCCGGACTTGCACAACTAACTAAGCGAATATTAGACTCTCGTATGAATTATACATGACCTCATTACTTAGCTTCGCATACACGCACCGTATTAACACAGTCTACGTTAATTAATTTCATATTAAAATTACCAATTAATTTTGATTCTATTTTAGAAGATAGACACTTTTTTGTCCATAATATGTATACATCTTTTTTAAAACATTTAATACATTTTACAAATAACTTTAGAAGAAGAAATTAATTATAAAAATAAAAAATTAATCACAGCTAGCGAGAAATAACTAAATAAAGTTGATATTATAGGAGTCAGAATTTATAACAAATAGGAACAGCTTCATGTAAAAACAAAGAATATAAGTCACAACAGTCCGTAGAGGGGCTTTATTTAAATTTACTACTCCACTTAGATTAACCAAATTAGAAAGGATAAAAATTTTAAAGACATTAACAAGCTGAAGCAAACTAAGGATAATAAGTTACTTTTTATCTATTCTTAATTTACTCGTATAAATTAAGTTAAGATAAATATCATTAATTATTATCGTTATTCTAAAATTAATTTAACATAACAAAAACGAATTGCCGTTTTTTTAGTGGCACAAAAGAGAAGAGAACCTTTATCATCCAAGCCTAGGCTGCCGTCAAAATATGGAGGTAGCAGCCTGTTAGCAACCTCAATGGCACCCCGCGTCGCAGCATTAAGGTAAAGACGGGATAGTCGTAGCCGCCATTCCAGAGCAGTGCTCCGAATCTTGGAAATCGCCTCTTGCTAAATCTTCCTCATTTTATATACTTTTTGGGAGACTGCTTCTTCATCGATCGCATCCACAGGCACTTCGCTACGAAAGCTCTCCTGTTGCGTTACAACTGCACTATGTTCTGTAGAGACGGTTTCGATTTCAGGAACAGCCTCACGTCGAAATCGCTCTAGCTCGGCGGCGTTGACAACACCCTTTCGTTGGATGTACCGAACTCGATCTGCCAGGTTCTTTTCCGTGACAGTGAAATTTAGTTTAAGCAGTAGGAACTCGCAACACATAACTGCTCGATAGCCAGTCTATCGGTCCCTCCCCCACTACCCTAAAATACGCACGCATAACATTTTCGTTCATCGAAGTTGTCCATCGCATGCGGCGTACTCCACCAGCGGCGGGCACCGAATGCTGAGTCCCTTAAGATTGTCGACGCCAAGCCATCTGGTAGGGATGATGGATAGACCGACCGGCTAGGTAGTGGTGCCGGTCGGTGAGAGTTGCTGGCGGCCCACATCGTGCCACTTCCAGCACCATCTCCAGACGCACCCTGGTGCCCCCCAGGTAGCGCCCTATGCGCTTTCTTTTTGCTCTGTCTATCCATAAATTTTTTGAGTGCTAGATTACTCAACACGGCGTATTATTATTACGAATTATTATTATTCTATTTATTACATTTTGAATTTTAAATTTTGAATAACTTTAAATGAATTATATTTTTTTTACATAAGGTTCTGTTACGATCGATTTACTACTCAGCATAATTCACGAAATAAATAAGTAAAATTATATTTTATTAAGTGATCTAGCGAAGTATGAAAACTATAAAAAAATACATTTGCTTTAGATTTTCACAACGTTACTAGCTGGATAACTTAGTTGGAAATTATAACGGCAATTTTATTGTTTTTTTATTTTGCTGTGAAATTATTAACCTTTGAGCTCGTGACTACTAAATACTTGCAGTTACTTTGTACCTATACCTATTTCTTGTTATAAATTACAGCTTATCTTTAAAAGGCTAAGAGCACGTTACTGTTAAATAATTTTATTTTCCCTTGAAAATCTAACTAGAAGTTCAAATTTATATATAACTTTACATTGTTTTATGTGCTCGTAAGTTAATAATAATAAAAACTACCTGTGACGACTTCATTCTCTTGACACTTAGTATACATGCATTCCTATTTACTTTGCGACAAAAATGCAGTCATAGATTTAATTAACTTTTAAAACAATATTAATAATATCAATATTAAATCAATTTGTCTATTTACATATCAAACGACTATATATTATGTTTTGTTATTATTTAAACAAAATGTAAAGAAACACAAGACATTATTTAAAGACTAGCCGACACGCTCAATTTTATACAAATAGATCTTAATGATTACTGCTCTACATATATATAAATCGTAGCATGATGTTTTATAACGTAAGTTATGGTGAGAGTTCTTCTCTTCTTCTTCTTGAGAGTTCTTAATTTCATCAAAATTGGTTCAGTATTTTTTTTAATTAACGTGTTCATATAGACAAACAGGCAAAAAGATAAATTATTTTCCAAAAATTATGTATTCTCTTTACTAGAGACTGTAGCAGGCCGTATTTTAATAATGTATGTTCATAAAAAATAACTAGGTTATTATGTTACTATATAAAATAATGTATAAAAAACGCTACAGACAGACTTACGAGTATGGCTAATCTGCAATGGATCTGAAAAATCTGTTATATTGAAACAAAATCAAGAGCCTTAAAGAGGTAGAAAGATCCCGTAAAAGAGATGATTTGGTGTGAAAGACGTTTCAATAAAGTGCTTAATCCGGACAGTAAAGGAGAGACCTTATCGACAAAGGAACTCCCTTGAGAACCAACTAAAGATACAAGAACTCATTTTCATTCAACAAGCCTGGACATGATATCTCAGAAATTCAGACGCAAATTTAAGCGGATTTGAAATATACAGAAGTTGATAACCTTAGACCGCGGTTTAATTCATAATATAACTTATAGGTACATGTTATAAATTTAATAGCAACCAGACCACCAGAATGAGATAGTTGATTATTTCTTACCAAACCTAATATAATTTTTCCATTACAAAGATTAATTTAAAAAAAAATAAATACGAACATTATATTTAACGACCAGATTTATTTTATTTTACTACCAGAATAACTTTTTATCTATCGAACACTATATTACTAAATAATGAATACTATAAAAAAATAAAAAAATAAATCGGAAAAAAACCAATATTAAATAATAATTATTTTTTAAAACAAAATAATTTATTGTATGTTTTTCATGAGATATAATAGATAAACTAAAACAAAGATAAGAAATAGATGCAATAAACTAATATTTAATATTCTAATTATATCTATATTATAATAATAATATTAATCGTGTATTTAGTCAATTTTTGGGTATAATTATTGGTCAATAGTAAGTACCTACAGAACTTACAGAGTACTCGTAATACTCGTATAGGAACGTGTAGGTAAGTACTATTTGTAGAAATGCAGAAACGTTTTCAGGGCGACTAAATGTCAAATATAAATAAAAATAGATTATGTAGTAACTTAAATATTTTTATAAACGTATAATTTTTGAGTATAAAGCGAACAAAAAATACGAGTATATTTTACACGAAATGTATTATACCGTAGAATTAATATAATAGTAGCATGGTAATATTTTTTTCGCACATAGAATTAATTTTGTGGATATTTCTACAAGTTTCAACAATAAATTATAATGCAACATTAATTTGCTTTAAATATGTGGTGTGGTAACGACCGTTCTGGTGTAGTGATGCGAGTAGTCGCCTCAACACCGGCGGTCGCGTGTACGATTTCCGCTCGGAGCAGATATTTGTACTTGTGCAAATATTTGTTTCCGGTCTGGGTGTATGTCCTTGTGGGTTTCCCCACCGTGCCTCGGAGAGCACGTAAAAGCGTCGATCTCGGTTGTTATCATAGACACCTAGTAACAAACGTTACTCATGGTAGAGAATTTATCCGCCAACCCGCAGCGGAGTAGCGTGGTGGATTAAGCTCCAACACTTCTACTACATGGTGAAGAGGTTCTTGCCCAGGAGTGGGACGTTTATAGGCTAATTCAGTTAGTTAGTTATTAAATATTTTGAAACTGTAAATGATTTTCACCGCCCGTATGGTTACAGTTTCTGCTTCCAAGATTCGTAACTTGATATTTGATAGCCCATAACATTCTCAGAAAATATACTTTCCAAATCGAAAATAATTTAAATATATAACCAGTAGCTCCTGACATATGAAAAAGCAAACAAAATTCCTCTTTATAGTATAAGAATGGATTTAATTTACCTGCTTGGGCACTTCGAGGCTGCTCTGCGTCTTCATGTCCTGGGGTGTTGGTGTACGGGAACGTCTGAAAGTGGTTCGCAGTCGCTGCATAGCGGGCGGGGCGGGCTGAAGTGTCGCTCATCTCGCGGGCCCGCCCCGCCGCCCGCTCCGCGTGACACTCTCGACACTGCTACTAAATTACATAGAAATTAAGTTATGGTTGAATCTAAGATACAAGCATCTATTTCTAATATGCGTGTAACATAATCTTAGTTAAAAGCTTACTAGCAGAAAGTACTCGTAATAATAATGGACAAATATCGTATTAAGAATCTAGATATATCAGTAGTTATCACACACACATACGCACACGCACACGCACAAACACACGCACACACACACACACACACAAACATACATATATACAAAACGTTTCAATGAAGTAAACAATTATTTAATATTAATTTTGCTTACATATTGATATTTTGCCACTATTCACTATCATGTAAGAATACGAGTAAATCATCTTTTTCCAGATATGCAAGTAAAAAATTTACTACCACGTAATTTTTTTTTCTAAAAAAGTGAATTTAATTTGAACAAAATATGATGAAAGAGAAACTAAGAACCCTGTAAGTCGCGCATGAAGTAAGGACAGCTTCCACGTAAAATATTCATAACTTTTTTTACTGAGCCAACTTCAATAAGATGAATGAAATGATGAAGAAGAAATGCACATGAAAATTTGAAGAAAAAAAATGGTATGAATATTGGCTTATTTTACGGTTACAAAAAATTGAAGCAATTTTTATTCATTTTAATGTTGTGTAAAATTTTTTGCTGTGACGAGGCATGATTCGGTTGTTTAGCTTGGGTTGCGAATTGAGCGCAACAAGTCTTATACAATTCGAAAAAAGAAAAACGAGTTTTAGTAAACAAATATATATTTTATGTGAAAATTTTGATTAATGATAATTTGTCATAATTATTGTACTCATACTCGTGTCTTCTTATTATATTTAATAATACTGGATATATTTTATACACAATTACTATCATACCCGCAACTTTTAACCATATGTAAAGATAGCGAGCATAAGTAGGTAGTACCTGGATGACCGAGCTTTGCTCGGTTAAATTATATTTAGATACATTACATACTGATGAAACATAAATAATATTTACGATCTTACAGATATAATAGTAAAACAATAGGAACTTGTTGTTTAAATAAAAAATAAAAAGAGCTCTCAATAATAAATAGTTTTTCTCACAAAAGAAGAAACTTGAAAAAAAAAGGAAAAAATACTGGTCTGTAGGGACCTGGATTCGAACCCGAGTTTTTTGAATTCGATTCCGCCCGATTCCCATCCGAGTTATTATAAGCTTATCAATAACAGCAAATTTACCTTCGTATTCTAATGATATTTTTTTATTGCGTAAAAAAGGGATAAAACTACATTTCCTAAAAACAAATCCTAGCTAGATCCATTTATCGCCCCCGAAACCCCCTGCATACTAAATTTCATAAAAATCGTTGGAGCCGTTTCCGAGATTCAGATTAATAATTGTTTAATATTAAATTAATAGCGTGTAACATATCAGCATACTTTATTTAACGATAAACTTGGTTGATTTATAATTATTCAAAATTAACGATACCTAATCTTACTAATAAAAGTTAAAGATTAAGTTTATATACGTGGTATACTTATACCACGTATATTAACTTAATCTACTTAAATCAACTCGTAAATGAAGTGTTGTAAATATAAGTATTTTATAAGTAAAAACGGTCACTATATCGACGATCAATATAATGCTATTCATACGATTAGTCTTGTAGACGAATTTTATATTATTGTTGATACAATACGGCCAATACGATACGGTCTTGCGGTGACCGGCAAAGAAGAATTGTCCCGACCTCTTTCTTGCCGAGGTGTCATAAAAGGCAACTAAGGCCATAGTGTTGTGAACAACTTTGCACTGACAGGGATGGTGATCGGCAGCAGCATTATCATATCCTATAATAGATAACACACTGCGCTAGCCAACACGCATGCCAAGCGCGGCGAGTATTGGCAAATCCCCCCAAATGACAGTATGAAATGAGCCCAGGCCCCAGTCCCCAGTGGCCCTACTATTACCGCAGCTACGGCAGCGGCTCGGGTAACGGTAAGGCAGGGGGTGCTAAGAATCTCCGCGGGAGATTCCGCTGCTGCCCTCGACGATACCTGGCCCTAGTGACACATAACATTCGCACCCTGAGGTCTGATGAAGGAATTGTTAAGCTGGAAGAGGAAATGAACAGGTTACATTGGTATATACTGGGTCTATCTGAAGTCGGAAGGCGATGGTCTCCTTCTGCGAGGCAGTAATGTCCTAGAAGGAGGCCGACGAGCGGGTAAGAGAGGAGGCCGCCGACGTGTTATCCATCCGCGGGCGACGAACGGGGGTGCGTAGGAAGCGCTACTTAATGCGCCCCCAGTAACTCCCCTGTGCTCGTGTCGGGCCGGGATGGGAACCCGGTCCTGCTAGACACGGCGTCGGTGGGAGTGTTCAGAGAAGAGTCGGACAGTCCCCATGGAGGAGAAGTCTGACCTTTTCGCCGAGGCCAGTCTGTCGCTGGAGATATCCTGTTGCCTGCAGATCCGGGACCCTTCAATTAAAGTGGCTGAAGACTCCCGCAGGGGTTTAGTATGGTATTGCACTCCCAAAGTCCGAGTCCGACATAGGTCTAGGACTGCCTACCCGGGCGTCCTGGATATAATCCGTAGATGGATTCTCCTGCGACACAAAAAAAGAAAGGGTCTATCTGAAGTCCGAAGAAAGGGGGAGGACACGATAACCTGTTCTATTACCGGAAGGGCGACCATTAGTCCCAAGGAGGTGTTGGGTTTATTGTCCGCAGGTCCCTCATTGGCAACATTGTGACCTTAGGAAGAGTGTCGAACAGGGTTGCGTACCTTATACTCAGAGTGTCTAAGAAATACTCGTTGTAGGTCATACAATTATACACACCGACCTTGGCACACCCACATGAAGAGGTAGAGGCTATGTATGAGGACATCAGTAGGGCCATACATACGAAAAGCAAAAGACGAGACGATGAGCTGAGAGTGAGGCAGTTTGGATATGGACGGCGGAACCCAAGGGGTCAGAGGCTGGCCAATTTTCTGGAGAAGGAGGGACTCTTTATGATAAACTCTTTCTTCCAGAAGCCGCCTCATAGGAAATGGATCTGGATGAGCCCTGCCGGTTCCACTAGGAATGAAATAGATTTCATCACAACCACCAGAAGACAAATATTCAATGACCTCTCCGTGATCAATAGAATGAAAACCGGGATTTATCACTTATTGGTTATGGGCACATTGAATATGAGTGTTAAACTGGAACAGTCTCGTCTGATGAAGCTACTCTCCGACCATCTAACACACATATCCAAAACCCCGAGAGCTTTCAGCTCGAATTATTAAATCGTTTCGATTGCCTTGACGATTGCGTTTCTGTGGACGATATAAGGATCGAGTACATCGAATATCGAGTACAGAAGCATAGCACGGAGGCAATTCCAATGTAGCGAGGCGTGAGACAAGGAGATGTCATCTCTCCGAAACTGTTTACCGCAGCATTGGAAGACGCTTTCAAGCTTTTGGAATGGAAAGGATGCGGCATCAATATAAACGGCGAGTACATCACTGACCTTCGATTTGCCGACGATATCGTGCTTACGGCAGAGTCCCTGGAAGACCACAACATTATGCTTAGTGACCTCGATGAAGTTTCCCGACGGGTGGGTCTTAAAATGAATATGGACAAGACAAAAATAATGTTGAATGTCCATGTCGTACCCACCCCGATATGGGTTAAACTCTACTCTCGAAGTTGTTGACGAGTACATATACCTAGGACAAAATTTCCAACTTGGCAGGTTCAACTTTGAGAGAGGGGTCAATCGTCGAATTCAGCTAGGATAAGCAGCGTTCGGAAAGTTAAAGAACATCTTTTCATACTTCATACCATAGTGCCTGAAGTCGACAGTCTTCGACCAATGTGTGTTACCAGGAATGACATATGGATCAGAGACATAGTCTCTGACTATGGGCCTTTTAAATAAACTCAGAGTTGCACAGCGTGCAATGAAGAGGGCTGTGCTTGGTATTTCTCTGCGAAATCGAATCACAAATGATGAGATACGCAGACGAACGAAGGTTGTCGACATAGCCCAATGCATTTGCAAGCTGAAGTAGCAGAGGGCAGGGCACATAGCTCGTAGAACTGACGACTGATGGAGTAGAAAGGTTCTCGAGTGGAGACCACGTACCGGCAAGCGCAGCGTCGGACGGCCGTCCACGAGATGGACAGACGACTTGAAAGAGTCGCCGGAAGCCGTTGGATGGAGTCTGCTTTGAATTGGTCACTCTGGAGGTCGATAGGGGAGGCCTACGTTCGGCAGTGGACATCCAATGGCTGATAATCAGATGATGATGATCATGATAATGCAATGATTATTTATTTTAGACCTACTAAATGACTAGATAGTATTATATTATTTTCTGTTCTACACTATTCTATTTATTCGCAAATACTGACGACAAATCATAGTATACACAGCGAAATTTTTACTTATATTACCCCAGGCCTCACTACATTACTAACATGTTTTATAACTTACGCAATATTTCAAGTATGGAAATAAATTCAAGACGACAAAAGTGATGTGAGTTACGTCACCTACAACATCAAACCATATAGATATAATACTTATTTAAAGTTAACGCATTATTAAAAATACAATGTACAAATCATCCATACATCTACTGCGCTTTTACACTTTTGCAAATTTCGCATAAAATTTAAAAAAAGAAAAAAAAAGATATATAACACATAATTTTTGTATTCTAAGGGCCAGTTTCACCAGTTGCTATTAAGTTCCGAATAACCTAACTAGCACTTATTTTGACAGATAATCCATACAATTACCTGTCAAAAAAGTGTCCGTTAGGTTAGCCGGAACTTAATAGCAAGTGGTGAAACTGGGTCTTAGTGTTATTTGCAGGTAAAAGTTATTTATATACTATTTTCGAAATAATATTATTATTGAAGATATTAGGCCCACGAAGTCTTTGGTTTGTTAGTACAGAAATTACAGACATTATAACCCTCAGTATTTGTTCCAAAATACTGACAACGTAGGTACAGAAACCTTTGAACGTAGTGATTATTTTAAGCCGGAGTAATATTGATACTTATACTAGATGATCTATAATATAGACTCAGTAAAAGAGTGTTATTATATTTATTTTAAAAGTGGAACTATAGTTAAAAATGTCTCAAGAATAGAAATAATAAACTCTGAAAAAAGATATATTTTTCCTGTTTTTGTATCATTTCTTATTATTGCTCAGCCCTTATTACTCGTAGCGTGATGTTCTATAGTCTATAGCCTTCCTCCATAAATGGCCTATCTAACACAAAAAGAATTTTTCAATTTGAACCAGTAGTTCCTGAGATTAGCGCGTTCAAACAAACAAACAAACAAACTCTTCAGGTTTATAATATTAGTATAGATTACGTTCAAAGTTTTAAGTTAAAGGTTTTAACAACATTTTAAAACAGAAGGATGTTTATAATATACAATTAGACTTGTCAAATTATTTTATTCAGTCTAGAGTGAGAGAGATCTAATTTTTTATTATTTTATGAAAAATTTCACAAAATTTTGTTACTTTTTTTTTTAAATTTTAATTACCATTCTTTGAAATATAAATGTATAAATTTCAAGGCTAATATTACCAATAGCAGGGGTTTGGAAATTTCATGTTTTCACAAAGATTTACCCAAAAACAATAGTGTTGTACGAGAGTTACAAGCTTTGTTTAACGAGGTTTAGGTAAATATTATTTTTATTGTTTTCTTGTCTTTTGTAGAACTTTTTTAAATTTGAAATAAGTTAGGCCTTATTGGTATCAAGTACCTTTTGTTATATCATACCTACCACCTCTTCCACTTGTGTGGATATTTATCAAATTGTTCGACATTTATAATGACTTCTGTAACCTGTAACGAATCATCAATTCGGATTTATAGTCTGTAAGCTTTCTGAATAAATGAATATTCTAAGATTTTTTTTTTAATTTCAGTTTCCTTATATTCCGAGATTATCTATCGCGTTTAAGAATCTATTCTAAAAATTTAAACAAATCTTTTCCTCATTTTTTCACTGATTGTCACCTGTATGTTTAGTTATGTTCTTTATAATGTTTACACAAAGGAAAATAATTTAATGCTAAATTGAGTTTTTTATTACCTACCTTTCACTTTATCTTTCTCTTTCATGTCACTGTATTAAAATTTATTATTAAATATTTTGATTCAATGGTTTCGTTTAATACAAACACTGTTAAATTGACTTGATTCTGTTTCAATCAAGTTTATCGAGGAAGGTTAGGGCTAACATGTTATCAAAAACCTCACTACAATTTATTTATAGGAACGGAGCAGTAAAAAATAATATTAACAAATCTGACATAATTATATTAAAAATCAATTTGGATTTAATCGGCATGGAAGTCTAGCCTACGCTTTACTTGATTACTCCAGGCACTTATTGAGAATCAACTTTATAGTGGAAGCTAATCTTTCAGTTAAAAAAAATTGGTCCAATTTTATGTCACTAAGTAGCTTAATAAGTATCTACGTAATTAATACATTTAATGATTTATTAAACAGCGTTATAGCTAAAAATTTAATTCGTTATACACTCACAGAGCCTTTGTGTATTTATAACGAGCTTGTTTATTCAATTATTTATCAAGATTGAAATGTCGCCTTCTTAGTGATAAAATTGTCGTTAATGCGATAATAGGCCCTTAAGAAAAATTGATCGGTGTCGCTTTCATTTCATTTTTGGATACATATAATTCGTTACATACATTTCGGTACATATAGTTCGGAAAACTGCCTGGGGAGGCAATAAGAGGATGGTGAGTTACGGTTCTTAATTATTTCAAGTCATGCATGTAATGAACTTACCTTCCATACATCATTACGAGCAACACGCGACGTTTGTTATAATTAAAACACGAATAGCCAACTCGTTATATCAGTAATACATTCATAAATGTCCTACAGACGACCCTCACTTATAGGCAGTAAAACTTTAAGAATTAATGGATCAAATCAGTCAGAATCGTAACGACTGACTGACTTTTCCATGATATTAGTTTTTCTAGTTTTTCTCGTTTACTGTGAACTTTCGACTTGTGCCATTGTAACTCTAAACTGATAGACTAATAATTTAATAAATTACACCATCTGATCATCGAACTGATATTGATTATATTGAGGACAATTTGAAGTAATAATGCAAATATTTGATTACTTAAAGTACTTACCATCGAGCTATTGTGTTATATAATTTTTTAAAGATATAATTTGTTTTAATCAGTTAAAGCAAAACCAACAATAATAATGATATTATTTACCCACATTCTTAATTTAAAATTTATTTTTATTATATACTATTAGTGTAGCGCTATGTTCGTATGTCATTAACTCATTAATAACCAAAATAATTTAGATTATTATTGCGGAGTAAAATAGTGTGTTAAAGAATATAGTCAAGTAGGAACGGAAAGGAAATTTATTACAGTGATTAAATTAATGTTGTTTTAAGCTATGAAATAGAACATTATATATATAATGTTCTAGATGTATTTAGTCGTGTAATAAATTTAAATAAAAAAAAGATATATATGTATATATAAGACTTTAAAATAATATGGTTATTTTTATAACTACAAATATTTAAGCGGGATATTTACCTTTTTTTTTTTTATTTTTATTTGGTGGAGCTCGATATTTCGACATTGTCACACATACAATTATTTTTAAAAGATCAAGCATTACGAACAATATTTACTTGGACAAACTACAAGTACCTATATTTTTATTTTTAATTAACAACACGGTAAACTTATATATATATATATATATATATATATATATATATATATATATATATATATATATATATATAGGTTTATTAGTTTATTACTTTTATTTTAACTTTAAAATGCACAAAAATAACATCGACATCAAAGCGTCTACTATATTATCTTAGTTGTCTATTAGCAAATTAATTCCTACAGCAGTTTGTGCAGTATGAGATCATGGAATAAATTAGTATGGCTTATGTGCCATTGCGTTGTGGATTTATAAATTAATAAGTATGCTTAATTAAAAAAATCAAAAAACCCGACTGCGTAAAATACTCTTATTATAAACTAAAAAGAATAAAACAATTTACTAGCTTTCATTTGATACCCATATTGCTACAGTAAGAAAAAAAAAATTCAACTCCCCCCCTCATTCCGCCATTTGCGGGCGCCATTTTGGAAATTTATATAGCCTATGTCACTACTACAATTTAGACAAATCCAAGGACACCTCATATGTCAAAAACCGTCCAGCCGTTTGGGCTGTAGGGCGTGCCAAATAAATGGACATACATACATACAAACATACATACATAAATACATACATACATACATACACTCGAAAAACATAACCCTCCTTCTGTCGCAGTCGGGTAAAAATGAGACTTCTGTAAACCCACGCCAACTCTTATGTAGAGTGTTCTCATAAGTTTACGCATATTTTACATATATGTTATACATTTCAATAGATATTTTACATTTCAGTAGATATGTTTGAAAAAAGAAATGAATTTTCTCATTATTTTTATACAAGAGGCTAAATATGATACTAAAAAGACGTCATAATTAAACAAAACTATTATAAAAAAAGAGAAAGAAAATAATAGATACTTCTCACAGGAATACTGTGCAGTAATTGTAGGTGCAATTAAAAACGAAATTGTCTTGTCACACACTAGACACTACTGTCAGACACTAACGAACGTAACACAACAGACACAGATCTTTCTCTTGCTTATTTAAAAAAATCATCTTGATAACTATAACATTTAGAATGATGTATACGCTAATATAAATATTAGGATTATTTGTTGTCTTTTATTCCTAGTTCCAACCAAATTTTCGAAAAAAAAAATAACCTGGAAATAAAATTTAGGGTAAAAAATTACCGATCCATTATCAGCATCATCATCATCATCATTATATTAGCCATTAGAAGTCCACTACTGAACGTAGACCTTCTCCACCGACCTTCAGAGGGACCGGTTCAAAGCAGCCTCCATCAGACGGCTTCCAGCAACTTTCCGTCAAGTCGTCTTTTACAAAAGTTTATTTTAAAAGCATACTTTATAGCAGAAACGAATACTAACCTTGAATTTGTAAGTAGGATTACAGTTTCCGCTAATGATAGCCAAGAACAAACGAATTTAAATACACAGCATTAACTATAATAATGCGACTGTACAAAATAGAATCAAGGCTATAATGTCTAAAATAACATGTGTATATAACACGAATAAAATCACGAATAAAAAAAAAACACGAAAAAAAAACAACTTTCGATGACATGAACCAAATCTGTAGCTACGAATGGTTGTGGTGACCGATTGCAACGTGATCAGACAGAAGTTATTAATGTCATGTGTAAAGAAATATTTTAAAATTTTTAATGTTTAATATATATAAATAACATTTATGTTTAAATTATATAAGATTTTTTTTGTTTGTTACGATTTAACTCAAAAACTACTCAACCGATTTTTAAAATTCTTTCACCATAAGAAAGCTGTATTTTTCTCCGCTGTGTCTGTCTGTTCGCGATAAACTCAAAAACTACTGCACGGATTCTCATGCGGCTTTCACCAATAGATAGAGTGATTCATGAGCAAGTTTAGGTACATATATATACCCCGGGCGCAGCCGGGGCGGGCCGCTAGTGTGTTATCTAATATAATATTATAATAATTGTATTTATAATATTTCTTATTATGTAATATATGTTATTTATAATAATTGTATAATATTATAATAATTGTTTTTATTGTACACCTACACACTATACTTTCTTGCAAAATACCAAAGTTGGCTGGTAGAAAATGCATTAGAGTTAAGCCCGGCTTTTGTAAACACCAACAAACATATAGTACAATAAAGAATTAAAATAAATAAATAAACTGTGTTTCTATTTCGTTATATATAGAACAATTAGTTAATACTTTTACAAACAAAACAGGCAACGAAGTAATTTACGACGGAATGTTGACAAGCAAATACATCAAAATCAAATTTATTTTCCTTACTATATTATTATTCATACAAACCTACTCGTTAATTATTTGCTTCGACTCGAATGTCATATAGTAATGGTGGCTGTAGTCGTAAAATGAAAATTAAAATCGAGGCTGTCTGCTCAGGCTGTGAATAATGAATGAGATCGAATAAAATATAAGGCAAACGAACGACTAACGTGTTACGGTCTCAGAATATAAACTGGTATTCATCGTCAACTGTATGAAAATTACATTGACGCCAAAATTCATTAAAGTCGTGTAATTAAACATCGAATACTCAACGTGGCGTGAATAATCACGATTCCCGTTCTCGTTATGATATATTTGTAACGTGCAATAATAATATTAGCATATACCTGGATAAACATAAAGCACAGAGAAATTATTACAGAGTTCACAATAGCGTAGTTCAAGCAATACGCCTCCGCGGTGGGTCATGGAAATAATAACCGCGTAAAAGGAAAAAAAGTGGTAGGATAAAATAAGCACGTAGCTGAGGCACACCGGAAGACCAGGATTTTTTTTTGTCATGGCTCGAGTCGGGTAAACCAAGCGTGTATATATGTGTGAGGGTAGATTTTTTTTTAAATCACGTTTAAAATTATGTTAAAACCACAAAGAACAAATTAAAATAGACATTCTGGCCTCACATTATTCAAAAAAGGATTTTTGTTAAATCTGGAAAGCTACGATTAGGATAAATACTCGCCCCTTCCTTCCCGTAAGCGTCAGTGGAGTGTGTGAGCCTGAAAAGATTTCTAATCTTTTAAGGAAACTTTTTTTTTTTGTAAAATCGGCGACGGGGCCTTCTACATCGTTGTTTAATGTTGGGACCAAAAAGGAAATGGTCAAGATTAAATCGCAAGGAGAAACACATACCATCAGGCAGTGGACGAAAAATCCCCAGGCCATAACAGTCTCAGGATTAAGTACCAAAATTATGCTGGTCCACATCTATCTCGAGTTCTTGCTATGTTGTAAAACTTTTGTGTCAAAGTTTATACCCGAGGAGACGTACGAGTAGATAGTTGCTATAAGGCCAGCTATCGACCAATCCCTCTGGATATTATAATCTCGTAGGTGTTGAACAGTATGCTTAATACCCAACTAAGTAAGTAAGCATTTGACCTGGTGTCATATGATAAATTGTGGATCTCAATATTTCGAAATAATGGTATAGTAACCAGGTCAAAAATGTTCAACAACGTGTGGGTTTCAGTGCGAGGTGAGACAAGGAGAGTTAAGCTCACAAACCCTCCTTCAACCTGTACGTGAACGAGTTGCTTGGTGAGCTTAGCAGCACTAAGGTCAGCTACCGTATTTAAGACATATACTCGTAGATATAATTTTCTTAAATAACAAGTTTTGTGGACGTTGCTTTTAAGTGCAAGTATATGTTAAGCTTATGTTGGGAGGTCTGACCTAATATGAAGAAAAGGGTGGCGATGGTCTTTAAGGCCAAGGGTATAACACCAAATCAATTACCATTAAGTTTCTCAACGGGAAGAAACTAGAAAAGGTGTTACATTAAACGGTTTCCAATTCTCAAGTGTGTGACCTGTGAGGCAGGTATTCGCAAGAATCTTATAGGGCCCTCCGGGTTTAATATATGTAATCATTTCTATTCAGAAATCTTTTACGTTGTTAAGTTATAGTTAATTAAAGTATATACTTCTATACTTTACATACTAAGGATATTATTTTTAATCAATAACAAAAAAAGTTTTGTTTGGTAAGTACAAATTCACTTTTATTTTTATTATACACTAGCTGCTGCCCGCGACGTCGTCTGCGTGAACGCTATTAGATTACACGTTGTTACAGAATGCGTTGAAGAAATAAAGGTTCACTGCTCGTTCCCCGTAGGTGATACCGTGATAATATGTAGCCTATATTGAACCGACTTCTTAATAATATTCTTACCAAATTTGAAGTAAATCCATGCAGTACTTTTTGAGTTTATCCCGGACATACATACAAGAAACAGACAAACAGACAAACAGACGAAAATTCTAAAATCTATATTTTTGGCTTCGGTATCGATTGTAGATCACACCTCAAGTATTCTTTGAAAAAAATATTCAATGTACAGTTTTGACTTTCCTACCATTTTATTATATGTATAGATATGTATAAACCTTCACAGCGCTTAATCGTTAATATTATTTCTGCGAAAATATTATAGTTATTTAAACTATAATATTGAGAGAAGCGTATAAAGCAAATATCATTCGGGAGTTATGCTATTGTGTAAGCTTTTATTCATTGTCCCCCGAGACGGGACGTGCTTCAAATGCCGGCTTTGGAACCTGACCCAAAACCCACCTACTCAATCTATATTACAATATAATCCATTTACACTTAATATAAAATATAAATAAATAAATTGTTTATTTCCCAAAATATTGACAAACTTTACACACATTAGAGATGCAGAGATTATAAATATAACATAAATATGTAAGGTAGAATGAGAGTTCATTCAGCTATTTGCTTACTCGGGACCGTGGTCCTGAGAGGCCCTATTTTCAGCTAGACCCTTCACTCTGAGATGTGGAAAGGTCTCTCTCCAGCTACCATCTGATATAAAAATTTATAACTAGGTACAATTAACTAACATTAGACGTTGGTCGCGAATTTAATTTAAAAAAAAAGGAATCGAAATAAACTATCCAAAATAAAATTTTACACTTTTGTTTCGTATTTGTGTTTACTATTCTATGTCTATATATAACAGAACGAATTCAGACTTTAAAACCTTTCCCAACAAACGGGCTTTCTGATGCAATGACTGTATCTATCTATCTATCTATGTATATATCTATCTATACTAATAACTAATATGACTTTGCGTCAGCATTAAGTGAAGTTGTGTTGACCACTTGATAAGTTTATTTTGTGTATAGTGTGCATTGTTTTAACGGTTTTGGATAATCATAATCATTTTAAGTGATTAATTGAAGAATCACTGTGCAGTACAATAGTGGGTATGTACTCAATATAATTATATATTTATGTATAAAAATATTTCGAACATTGCTATTGATATTTGTTTTGAAAAAATTTATATTACTTTTCCACTTTTTTTTCTTTTTTTTTATCGCTGAGAAATGCATTAAAGCATCCCGCCGCATCAGAGGCGGCCGGTATGTGGGACTCGCTGGCACACAGAACGTGCCAGAATACCCGCTAAAACACAGTGGTACCCTCATCGTCATAATGGGGCGCCACGGGATCGCTCGCGCATACAACCGTGACGCCCAAGACCAGTACATAAAAAATAATTTTACCTAATACTTGTCATATCATCAAATTAATATGTTTAACATTAGCGCACGATCGTCTGTTCTTAAAACAGCCAACTAAATGCCTGTTTTAGGTAGTAGCCGACTAATATATTTTTTTTTATATTTATACATATAAATACTACATATATAAATTAATATATATAACACCAAGACTTGAGGCGGGAATCGAACTAACAACCCTGGAGCAGAAAGCACCTACCTACTGCCAACTGTGCCAACGAGCCAGTCAAATTATTACGGAACATTACGTTGCACACATAGTTACTGTTTTAAAAGTACGTTCTACCGACTGTTATTCACTTAGACATCACATATTAATTTACAAAATTACACAACTGTATTATTTATTTGTAACTTTATTAGCTTTTTACCATTATATTATATTATATTACTAGCGGCCCGCCCCGGCTTCGCACGGGTATTTAACTAAAATTTTAAAAATTATACATTTATATTTTTTATCACCTACACCTGCGTCGATACTGGAAAATATTTTATAATAGACGGATTGAGTGACAGATTTATTATATCTATATACATACATACATACATACATACATACATACATACATACATACATACATACATACATATATATGTATATAGATAGTACGGATGAAACATTTGAACTGTTTTTTTATTAATTATTTTCTCATTGATGAATACCATATTTTAATAAGTATTATTCCCGACGAAGACTAATCCAAAAACACAAAAATCATAAAAATCGTTCCACTCGTTCTCGAGTTATAAACGGTGTAACTAACACGACTTTATATATATATATAGATTACAACTTAAATAGCTATAACCATCCAACTTTGTACAATCAACAAACAAATAACGACCAAATGTTTTAAATTTTAACAACGAACAAACAATCAAGACCGTAGTACCCTAAAGTATTTAATTAAATGCAAAAAAGAAAAACAGTTCTCTAAATACGGGCGAGTGTCATTCTTTTGGCCGAAGTTTTGGTCAGCGCGATTCAGAAAATTATATTTTGTATACTGCGCCATCTATCGTATAATTGTAGAATATTGTTTTTATATTTAGTGACATTTAACATAATTAATATTTAACATAAAAGTATATTAATTGAAAATGGTGTTTATCTAAAATATTAAAACGATTTCTATTCCTATCCGACATATTTAGTAAACTTTTAAGTTTAACAAAATAATAACTCAAATATAAGTTTTGTGAGTTTTAGAGATTCCTTAGACCAGATGGCGTTGGCGGCGTAGGTACCTATTTCTATTTTCTTAAATATTTATTATTAAATTTAATTACAATGAAACAAAAACTAAATTATACTGTGAATTATTTCCAATTTTTATGTATTAAAGTTATTAACATTGGTTTTGTACTTTTTACGTGATACGTGATCAGAGTAAAACACGATAAGAGATGGCGCTGATACAAAAAAATACGCGCTATTGAAATTTATTCTTGATGATATATAGTGTATTAATAAAACGGAGGTTTTAACAGATTTAATATTTGTATAGATATTATATTGTAATAAAACTAGACATGGGTAACTCAATGAATTTGTTTGAACCGCAGATCAGCTCATGAGTCATATGCTTGAACCGGAGCTTAGGGGTGTTCATCAGAAAAAATTATCGATAATTTAATTATCGATAATTATCGTATTGAGTGAGTTATCGATAATTATCGAATGAACAGTTATCGATAATTATCGGATAAAAAATTATCGGTAGTGGCGACAGTTATCGATAATTATCGAATAAAAATTATCGATAGTTCATGAAAGTTATCGATAATTATCGGCACAATTTTTGGACGACGAAAAAAAAAAAAAAAAAAAAAAAAAAAAAGGTCATCCGACGTCCCGGACAGATATAATCCTCCGTTCCCTATCAGAACACCTAAAAAAAAACACGTCGTCCGCCGTCCCATATTCATATAATCCTCCATTCCCTATCAGAATATCTAAAAAAAAAAAAAAAAAACGTCGTCCGCCGTCCCGTATTAATATAATCTTCCGTTCCCTAAAAAAAAAAAAAAAAAAAAAGACCGTCGTCCGCCATCCCGTATTCATATTATCCTCCGTTCCCTATCAGAATATCTAAAAAAAAAAAAAGGTCATCCGCCGTCCGCTATCGAAATAATTTATCGGATCGCACAAAAATATCGAGAATTATCACATCGGAAAAATTATCGATAATTATCGGATCGCAACAAATTATCGATAATTATCGAATGAAAACTTATCGATAATTATCGATAATTATCGAATGAACAATTATCGATAATTATCGAATAACACTTATCGATAATTATCGATAATTATCGAATGAAAAATTATCGAGTAGTTACAAATTATCGATAATTATCGCACACCCCTACCGGAGCTGTGAACCGGCTCACAGTTCAGCTCAACTGTTGTTATGTTGTTACTTTTAACTATTAGATTTATAGCTAATTATGACTCGGTTCAAACAAATGACATGTAACTATGATGGACCTAAATTATAAATATGTAATAAAGCAGCGTTTCGAAAACTTATTATAGTGATATTTTTTTGTTCTTACAAAAATATAATTTCATGCATAATATGATAAATGCTAAAGTGAAGTTTAATGCTAAGTATTATATATAAGGAACATTTATCAATAAATAGATTGTATTTTATTAGTTAATATTCGAATAAATAAATAAACATGTACATTTATACGTATGTTTATATTTTTATAACTACGATTTGTCTATCAACTTTAGTTATAATATTATTTACCAAAACGTTCTAAATCCTTATTTTTTTACATATTTATACACAGTCTCACGAAGCAATCGTGGTTAGTCTATACAAATATTATTATTATATACATTATAATCTTAAAAGAAATCACTTCTAAGCGCCATCTCGTTTATAGCGTGATTACTAATTAGTTATTGATTGGTTCAATCGGATTCAAAAACTACCGGTATCTTATTCATATACAAGATGGCGCTATACGTATCGGCAGATTTTTTTAAAAATTAAACTTTAAAATAATTGTTTAATAAATACACAAGCCTGCCATAGTGGTTTTTAAAATTCTGTTCTATCACAGAACACTATATTAGAATAATTATGTTGAATAACTAGTCTAAAATCTCATTTGATCAATTCCATAATGTCTCTTGTAAAGTATGAGTTTGAGTTATGATATTGAGCTTCTTCTTCTTCTTCTTTTGGTTTGATGGCTTTCACTGGTGCCAAAAGAGCACAGATGATTTCGCCAATGTCACGTAGAATGGAGAAAACACGAAGGAGATTAATCGGTGCGGTCGAGGATTCAACCTTCATCGAATTATGTAAATATAGGAAATAGTAAGTAAATTAGTCAAATACCCATCACCTAAAACAACACAAATATAAAAGTTAGGAATATTTTATATACAACTATGTTATGCTACGACAATCAAAAATTATATTTACAACAACACAAAGAATATTTACAACTTAATTTTGTTACGTTTAATGTATTTACATAAAAATTTACAGTAAGGACTAAACACAAGCATTAACAAACATTCAATATTTACAGGACGAGGGATTTTACGAGGAAGGACATCGTACAGTGGATAGAGAAGTTTAGGACAATTGAATAGGATATGGGATGCTGAACCTTCGTCGAGGCCACATTCACACAAAGAGTGGTCTCGTACCCTAATTTTAGCCAGATGGATCGGAGTGCTCGAATGACCAAGACGTAAACGGCAGATTGTGGATGTTACCCAACGGTCGGTATGTCTATGAAAAAAAAACCAAGGACGTCTTGGTATACCAGGTTGTATGGCAGCGTAGAATTTTCCTTTAACCGATTTTGACTCATTCCAGAACGAATTCCAAGACTTGTCAAGGTGAGTTTTCGCCAGAGCACGCAAATCTTGAGGGGAATTATAAAAATGTTCTAAAGAGCCAGATTGAATAGCCAATTTAGCGCAAGAATCTGCAGTTTCGTTGCCCGGAATACCAGAGTGACCCGGGATCCATACCAAAATAACTTGAAATCCTTTTTGATAACATAAAAACATAGCCTCTCTAATCTTTAAAATAATGGAAATTCTTAATTTGCTACGAAACGGGTTGACTTTGATAGCCAACAGGCAGCTGAGTGAGTCAGAGCAGATTACAGTCTGTCGAAGGTTATGGGAGAGGGAATATAAAATTGCTTCCAAAATAGCAACAGCTTCACCGGTAAATATTGATGTTTGAGGTGGACACTTAAATTGAAGTATTATTCTATATTTTGGAATCCAGCATGCAGCACCAACACAGCTATCAGGGGAAAGTTTAGATGCATCAGTATAAATCAGAAGATGTTCTGACCAATTTTGATAAACAATGTTTTGAAAATTAATATTTGTATCTGATGCACCTTTCACTAGACCAAGCTCTGTAATAACTGGAGGGTTGAATATAAGAGCTTGAAAAGGGGTCGTAAAGAGAGGATTAGTTGGAAAAGATTTCAAAGGATGAGGTAACCTGGTAAATTTGAGAAAGCTGTCTAAAAGAGAAGGGGAGGATCTATCATGGGTACACAGATGGGATAATTCGTTTAGTCGAGGCCAAAGGGGATGGGAAGACAATTGCAAAGATTTTAAGACAAAACGATCACATAGGAATTTTCTTCTGAAATGTAAAGGGGGTTCAACACACTCTACCTGTAAGGCATTTGTAGGTGTAGATTTCATGGCACCCAGAATGATTCTCAGACATTTATATTGAATTTTGTTTAATTTCTCAGACACATATTTATAAAAAGGATCTAAAATAAATAAAGCGTGGTCCAAATAACTTCGAACTATCGCATTATATATTAGTTTTAAGGAGTAAGGGTGGGCGCCCCACCAAACACCTGAGACTGCTCTGAGGGCGTTAATGTTCTTTTCACATTTTTTTATAACATGTTCTACATGAGAATTTCCATTTAGTTTTTTATCGAGAACTACACCTAAAAATTTGGCCTTATCTGCGAGGTGAATGCGTTGATCCCCCAATAGCAAGTCAAAAGAAGGGATGTTTCTTTTTCTTGTGAACACCACCGCTTGACTCTTAGGCACAGATAAAGATAAGCCGTGGACTGTAAGCCATTGGTCTAGATAATGCAAAGCAGAATTTAGTCGATATGTTAAATCATCCGCGGAATTTGACCTATAATATAATACGATGTCATCTGCGTATTGCAGAATGTTACAAAAACTATTTACAGACAACTCGAGATCATGAGTATATATGCTATAGAGCAAAGGACTAAGAACTGAGCCTTGAGGGAGACCTTTCCAGACAAGTCTGGGGGGAAGAGAAAGATGCTGATGTTTGACCACAATGGATCTGCCCAGTAACAGATTGCAAATGAAATGAACTATCCTCGGAGGAATACTCAGCTGTAGCATTTTCTGCCTGAGTACCGGAAGAAGAACATTGTCATATGCAGAGGTGACATCTAGGAAAACACCCACAAGGTACTCACCCTTAGCAAAGGCAATTCGAATGTCTGATGAAAGAATACTTAAGCTATCAATGGTGCTCAAACCCTTTCTGAAGCCAAATTGGAAGGGCGAGAGAATATTACTGCTTTCCATTATCCATTCCAAGCGGTTTTTAATAAGGTGTTCAGCGATTTTGGCTAATGTAGAAGATAAAGCAATGGGTCTATATGAATTTGAATCTAAAGGGTCTTTACCTGGTTTCATAATTGGCATAATGATTTGGGACTTCCAAGATTGCGGGACGATTCCTTGTATGAAACCAGAATTAATTATGTTTAAGAAGAAGTTCTTTGCTTTATCATTTAAGTTAACAATAAAGGAATAAGGTACGCCATCTTCTCCAGGAGAAGAATCCTTTAAGCCATTTAGAGCACAATGAAGCTCCGAAATAGAAAAAGGAGCCTCCATCTCATTAGATACAGATGCTGGCGTGGAAGAAAGAAAACAGTCATGGTACGGAACAAAAGGGGGAGCAAGTTTATCAGCAAAATTGTTGAGCCAATCAGAAGGGTTATTGGAAAAGGGATCATTGTAACTAAGGGATCGTCGAAATTTCTTCAAATTAGACCAAACAATTCGTGTAGGAGATCTTGGACTGAGGGACTCACAGAACTTAGTCCAGCTTAGCTTTTTCTTTTTGGAAAATAACCTTTTAATTTTGGCATTAATGTGCTGATATTTGATGAAATTTTCATTGGACATGGATAGTGTGTATGCTTGCTCTGCTTTTGTTCTTTCTCTTATTAAAGAATTACATTCCTCATCCCACCATGGGGTAGGAAGATGAGGAAACCTTTTATTCTGTTTTTTGTTGAAACTGTAATCGGCAGATGAAATAATTGCATTGTAAAATTTTTCGTAGTAAAAAATGACATTTCCATTTTCTCCAAAATCAGGTAGGGTATCCAAAATGTTATCCACGGACGCAGCATAATCAAACCAGTTTGCATTCTTTAGTTTGTATTTAAGGAGGGGAATTGGTGAGCTTGATGGAATAGGACTGTTGGATAGAGCGATAATGATAGGGAAATGGTCACTTCCAAAAGTTGACGGAAGTATTTTCCAGGAAAGGAGGGAAGAGAGTGGTGCAGAGGAAAGAGAGAGATCTACAGCAGATTTGGGATTCTGACGAGGGTTTACTCTTCGTGTCGGTGATCCATCATTGAGAATGCATAGGTTGGCATCATCAATAATGTCCACCAACACGGGAGCAAACCCGTCGCAAGAATGGCAGCCCCATGCTGTGTGGTGAGTATTTAGGTCTCCCATGATAAGGATAGGATTCGGGAGAGAGGAGAATATGGAACGTAATTCGGGAGCTAGAGAGGAGCAAGGATGGGGAATATATAGAGACAGGAAAGAAATGTTCAGAGCTCTAATAGCAACTGCATTTATATGGGAACTGAAGGGAGGCAAAGGGATTTGGGAAAAGGGAATGGAGTGCCGGACTAAAATGGCACTGCCAGCATACCCGTCACTTCTGTCATCCCTCAAACAGGAGAAACCTGGAACCCGGAACCGAGATCCTGGAACCAACCATGTTTCAGAGATGGCAATAATAACGGGCTTATGGAGATTTATTAAAGTGAGGAGTTCATGTTTCTTAGGACGTAGGCTTTGGCAGTTCCACTGAAGGAAGTGGTCCATTGTTAAGTGTATCTAAAAGTAGGGATAAAGAGTTGGCAACGTTGGTCGGTATTGTCGAGTCAGTATATGAAGAAAGTAAAGAAGTAACAATTTGGATGAGATGTTGTAAGAGATTAGGATCAATAGAGGAAGGAGTAGGATTATTATTGTTAATGAGAGCACAGCCATTAGGCTGAGAAGAGGGACAGTTACCAGTAATGGCATTATGGGCCTGTTTATCGTACCCTTTTCCTAAAGAAACTCGGGCACGGGGAGTACGGACGATTGTTTCTCGATATGACCGATTAGGTGAAGAGATAGGGAAAGTCGGAGAGGTTGGATTAGACTTTTGGGAACTATTAACTGAATATACTACCGGGGAGAACATTTCTTTCGCTACCTCTGCATAGGATCTGTTAGCGGGAGGGATACGAGAGGATGCTTCCAAGTATGAGATACTCTCTTGGGACATGATGACTTTGATTGACTGCTGGCGAGAAAACTCCGGACAAGTCTTATTCGTTGTATAGTGTTTTCCTGAGCAATGCAAGCATGTAGCATTATCTTCAGGAACATCACATGACTCACCTGTATGGGGTTGTGAGCATCTGAAACATCTGGGTTTTGACCTGCACTGTGTTTTAATGTGGCCATATCGACAGCAGTTCAAACACTGAATGGTAGGAAATTTATATGTTTCTACAGGTAGGGATGTGTGGTAGGAGTAAATTTTTTCTGGGAGCATTTGCCCTTTGAAGGTTAACACCACAGACTGAGTTGGTACCCAAATGATAGTACCTTCATTTACTGTTTTACGGTTCAACCGTCTGGCTTTGATGACCTCACCACAACCAGAAGGAAGCTCCAGAGACTCCACTAGTTCCTGCATAGACCAGTCTACTGGTATGCCTTTAACCAAGCCCATCCTTGTAACATTGTAAGTCGGTACAGTAGTTTTATATTTACATAATTCTAATACCGGATTTGACATAAAAGAATTGGCTGCTTGTGCAGTAGAAAATTCAACAGAAATTTTATTTCGTCCGATATTCTTTACACCATCATTAATTATTGATTTTATTTTGTGCGAATGTAAAAATTGGCCAAATTTAATAGCCCGGATAGTAGTTCCTGCAGCTGGGTCTGAGACTTCTCTAGAGACGTGAACTAAGAAGGGACCTTTGTCGTCATCTGTATAACTTTTAGGAACTTCGGAAAAGGACGGATGAACATAAACAGTTTGTATCGAAGGAATAGCGGTGGAAGGGTGGTTGATGGTAATTTTAGGGGATGGATTGGTTGTGGTTGGGTCATCAACTGCTAAACGTTTACGTGAACTTTGAGGGCCATCTGGATCTGGGGGATCTGGAGGTCGATCCAAGTCCATCTTAAAAAATCATATACAAAGAAAACAAAAAATAATTATAAAACTACCTACTATATAAAATTAACTATTATCTAACTAATATACACAATAAAAACACTTACCAAGCCTTATGGATGTTAGTAATAACTAGTATAACCAATTACCAACTATTATCACTATAAAACTTGTAAATCAAAGTAATAAACACAAACTAAAGCACCAAAATCTCTCTAACACGTGTGTTAACCACAGCTAACGCAAGCGAAAAAAAAAACGATATTGAGCTGAATGAGCTGAAATTAAATGCGACCGCGACAGCCGACAGGAGAGACAGAGACAACAGAACCGAGACGACCAATGATATAACTTGTCGCTGTCTCTTGTCTCTGTCGCCTGCCGCGGCACGAATCGCGACTCATCGTGAGCTGTGGTGAGCTGTGAACCGTTTATCTAGCAATTGAGCCGCAGCTCAACAGCTCAAGCTATTGTGAACTGAATATTTGAACCGGTTCTGAGCTGAGTTACACATCGCTAAATAAAACTATAATGCTGAAAATTGTTTATAAATTTGTGTATATATACGGATATATATACGGATATATATATATATATATATATATATATATATATATATATATATATATATATTAGGGGTGTTCATCGGAAAAAATTATCGATAATTTTATTATCGATAATTATCGTATTGAGTTATCGATACTTATCGATAATTATCGAATGAACAGTTATCGATAATTATCGGATAAAAAATTATCGATAGTAGCGAAAGTTATCGATAATTATCGAATAAAAATTATCGATATTGGCGAAAGTTATCGATAATTATCGGATACAACTTATCGATAGTTCACGAAAGTTATCAATACTTATCGACACAATTTTCGGACGACGAAAAAAAAAAAAAAAAAAAAAAAAAGGTCATCCGCCGGCCCGTATTGCTATAATCCTCTGTTCCCTATCAGAATACCTAAAAAAAAAAACAGTCCAGTATCGACATAATCTATCGATAGTTATCGGATCACACAAAAATATCGATCATTATCGGATCGGAAAAAATTATCGATAATTATCGGATCGCAACAAATTATCGATAATTATCGAATGAAAACTTATCGATAATTATCGATAATTATCGAATAAACAATTATCGATAATTATCGAATCAAAATTATCGAATAACACTTATCGATAATTATCGATAATTATCGAATGAAAAATTATCGAGTAGTTACGAATTATCGATAATTATCGCACACCCCTAATATATATATATATATATATATATATATATATATATATATATATATATATATATATATATATATATATATAAATTCAATACAAGGGAAACCGCAAGGTACCTATGTGTAATCATTGATATTACGGTGAAACGTAATACATTGATACAATGTATTACGTTTCACCGTAATCCGGTCTATACAGACAGGAAGGAAGTGAGTCGAATCAATTACGTGAATAAAGGGCATTAAATTTTTAATTATAAGGCTGATAACACATTTGCAATGTAACACTACCATTTAACGTATGGCATATGATTAAAATATTTGATGGTCTACCAAAAATATTTGTTATAAATACAGAAAATTTATTTCGACTTAAGAAGTAGGTAACTACTATTAAACGTATGCCATCAAAAACATAATTTGTAAAAAGAAACCAAGTCTTGCAACTCACTTCTTCTTCCGTAAAAAGTTGTGAGATCCATGTAATACCAAGTCGGCTAATTTATTCAAACCCTACTTAAGGGTTCTTCTGTTTTAAGTTATTACGTTAGTAGCTAACCTAACAACATCGTATAGTGATCATATCAATATTAAAAATCTTTGATGTTTTAAATAAATAGACTGACTTGGCAATCGCACTAAACAATCTAATTTAATATAATATTCCTATGTGTTACTTCTTAGATACATTGTTTTCATGCGATTGCCAAGTCAATCTATTTATTTAAAATATCAAAGATTTTTAATATTGATATGATCACTATACGATGTTGTTAGGTTAGCTACTAACGTAATAACTTAAAACAGAAGAACTCTTAAGTAGGGTTTGAATAAATTAGTCGACTTGGTATTACATGGATCTCACAACTTTTTACGGAAGAAGAAGTGAGTTGCGAGACTTGGTTTCTTTTTACAAATTATGTTTTTGATGGCATCTCATTTCTTTTTGTAGGCAGTCCTACTTTTTTCCTTTTCGGTGTCTTCTACTTCTTTAATATCAACAACGTATTTTCTTAAAGCCTTCGCTAAGTCTAATGAGCTTTTCTTATTTTTGTAGATATTCTTCCTCTTTTTCTTTTCCGATACGATACAGATATATAATTTGATTGTCATGTCATACATATTGTGATCTCAAGTTGACAACTTGAAATACTTGACAAGAGAGATGAATGAAGTATGTTTAGCCGGAAACAGTGTTGTCAGATTGCTGTCGATTTTTTACACCTAAACTTCCATAAAAATAAACTTTTAAAAAATATTTAAAAAAGTGAATGTATACTTATGTACGTACGTAAAAAGTTATACTTATAATAAGACGATGCGCCGAGTTAATGGTTGGTGCGCGCCATCTGTAAACAGACCCTGAAAACCCACTAAAACAAAGTACTCGTCAAGACGAATCAAAGGAGCCGAAACTCGATTGGGGTGCGTCGTTTTATTACAGAGTTCCTATGACCACCTTCTAGCTACATCATCAAACCCTGGTTACCATTGAAAGACAAACTACTCGTCTAGAGGATTCAAACGAGTCCGAACTCGATGAGGCTGTGTCGTTTCATTGCGAAGTTCTTATGACTGCGTTCCAACTCCATTATCAGATTAGACCCTGGTAACTATCTAAAAACAAAATACACGTCAAGACAAATCAAACGAGCCAAAATTCGATGAGGTTGCGATGTTTTATTACAGAGTTCCTATGATCACCTTCCAGCTCCATCATCAGACCCTGGTTACCTTTGAAAGACAAACTACTCGTCAAGACAATTCAATCGAGCCCGAACTCGATGGGGTTGCGTCGTTTCATTACAGAGTTCCTATGAGCACCTTTCAGCTCCATCACCAGACCCTGGTTACCATGAAAGACAAACTACTCGTCAAGATGATCCAAACGAGCCCGAACTCGATGATGTTTTGTCGTTTAATTGCGAAGTACCTTTGCCTGCCTTCTAGCTCCATCAACAGATCAGACCCCGGTAGCCATCTAAAAATTAAGTATTCATCAAGACGAATCAACGAGCCTAAATTCGTTGTGGTTGCGTCGTTTCATTATAGAGTTCCTATGACCACCTTCCAGCTCCATCATCAGACCCTGGTTAGCATTGGAAGATAAATTACTCGTCAAGCCGATTCAAACGAGCCCGAACTCGATGAGGTTGTGTCGTTTTATTGCAAAGTTCCTATTGCCACCTCTCAGCTCCATCATCAGATCAGACCCTGGTAACCGTCTTGAAACAAAATACTTGTCAAGCCGAATTAAACGAGCTGAAACTCGATGGGGTTGCATCATCAGACCCTGGTTACCATTAAAAGATAAACTACTGGTCAAGAGGATTGAAACGAGCCCGAACTCGATGAGGTTGTTTAGTTTCATTGCGAAGTTCTTATGGCCACCTTACAGCTCCATCATCCGATCAAACCCTGGTAACCATCTAAAAACAAAGTACTCGTCAAGGCGAATAAAACGAGCTGAAACTCGATGGGGTTGCGTAGTTTTCATTAGGGTGTTCCTATTACCACATTCCAGCTGGTTCCATTTTCAGGTTCTGGTTTCCACATTCCCCTGGTTACCATTGAAAGACAAACTACTCATCAAGACGATCCAAACGAGCCCGAACTCGATGAGTTTGTGTCGTTTCATTGCGAAGTTCCTATAGCCACCTTCCAGTTCTATTATCAGATCAGACCCTGGTAACCATTTCAAAACAAAGTATTCGTTAAGACGAACCAAACGAGCCAAAACTCGATGGGTTTGCGTCGTTTCATTACTGAGTTCCTATGACCACATTTCAACTTCATCACCAGACCCTGGTTACCATTGAAAGACAAACTTACTCGTCTAGAGGACTCAAACGGGCCCAAAATCCTTCCTTTGGCTACCTTCTAGCTCCTCCATCAAATCAGCACCATGTAATCATAATATTGTATTGTCACATGATTTACTATTATTTTGGATCAAATTTAATTTGCAAGATTTGATGACAAATATCGAGACAGGTGAAACAAAATAAAAGCTTGTAAAAAGTGAGTTGACACATCCAGCGCAATGAAGTAAGTTAGCGCAATTGCGCGGCGCCTACTACTTTGCTTTATGTTGTCGGTTTTTTGTCACAGAGTACACGCGCATCGTATAAAAATTTACTCTCATCAAGAAGTTATAGCTTTAAAATACAAAAGTTATTTTGAGTCCTTATTTTCTATATTTATTTTTATTTATTTAATGTTAATATACATTAATTAACAGTTATTGCTGTTATGACTCACTTAATCAATCAGGTGCATTCTAATAATGACATAATTATATGAACTCAAAAATGATGATCACGCTGGCGAAATGGTGCGCGCTGTTGTATATTAAGCGGGAGATCCCGGGTTCAATGCCCGGCAGAGTACATTTTCTTTCTCTGATCTGCTTTGGTGGGAGTCTTTGGTAGTGGCTAGTTACAACCCTATCGGCAAAGACGTGCCGCCAAGCGATTGGGCGTTTTGCTACAATGCAGTGTAGAAACCGATTAGAGGGATAGGTTTAATATAGCTGCCAACTGAATAAAATAAAATAACTTACGTACGGGAAGCGTGGAAGCCGTGGAGCGGGCAAATCACCTCAGCCAGTCGCGGTTATGATTTATTAGTGTCCTTTAATACTTTGCGTGATTTTGGTACAGCTACATAAGACATGTCCCATTCTTGCTTTTTCATTCCGTTGACCATTTTACAGGTTACCTTTGAAGATAATTATATCTACCTACACCTACCGGTACCTATCTACACCTATTATTCCACTATGTTATACTTGTACGGGTACATTGATTCATTCACTGCAAATGTAACTTTGTAATCCTATATGTTTATATGGGATTACAAAGTTATTTATGCAGTTGGTGTATCTAGAAAACTGGACCGAAATTACAAAATATTTTAATTTTTCCTTGGTTTATATACTAAACACTAACGGTATTCTAAATTTGAAGCTTTTATGTCTGCTAGAAGTGCCTTAGAGTTTTGATGATCGGTCAGTCAGTGAGTGACAAAATTCGAAACTTTGACTAATTATAATTCTTAAACTACTGGTTCAAATTGAATGAAATTTGAAATATACCGTGTTTATACAATGCCTGCTTGGGTATTGAAAATTCAGACTTCTAATTTTACCCACAACGAAGTTATAGGGGGTCGAAAATGGCCTGAGTTGCTTCGAGAAAAGATAGTACGGCCGTGCCACTTTTTTTTTTGCTCGACTTGGCGGAGGCACTGCCGTGCCTCCAGATTTCTTACGAAATAAGAGGTTGATGTTAATCAAAATCTATTTATAATAATCTACAGGAACAAAATAGATCAGGGTACAAATTTCTTCGTATTTTGTATACAAAAACAAGACTTTTTTATCAAAATTTATTTACATTTATTTATAATATTTTATTATTTTATTTTTTATTTTTAATTTTTAATTTTAATTTGCAATTTTCAATGAATTTTAACACTAGCCAAAGAATTCTGAAGAGACCGAAACAAGTAAAAATTTGGGCGTACAAGGTTAGGATTATATGATGGATGCATTAAGACTTCCCAATCAAGCTCTCTCAATTTTTGATCTGTGGAAAAATATGTGTGTATTTTGGCTTTATCGTGATGAAAAACCACTGCTTTTCTGTTGATCGATACCAGTTGGTTTTTTTTTTTTACAATTGCTTGCTTGAGTGTCATTAGTTGTTGGCAGTAGAGATCCGAAACGATGATTTTGCCCTACGGTAAAAACTCATAATGAACGAGGCCCTTCCAATTCAACCATAGGTACACACAGCATCACCTTATTGCGTGTTAATCCGGGTTTCGCAACAGTCTGATCCCATGATCCCAACTGATCTGCCAATCTCATTTTAACGGCTCCAATTTCCGGTAAAAACACCTTTCGCGTTAACTATAAACAAGTCTAAAGGCCAAACCTTCAAATTAGTAGGGATCGACCCACGAAAAGAATGTTACTCATGGCCAACTGTATGTTGGCCTATCGCGGGTTAGAACTCCTGAAAATCAATTTATTTTGCTGCCACAAAATAAAACAACATCAAATATCGTTTACTGGGAAGCTCTGATACAATAAATTTAATGGCTCGTGTTTTATAGATACGATATGTTTACAAACACTAGAAATAAAAATAGAATAATCAAATATAAAAAAACTCATTAAATAATAATATCCAAACTCATTCATAATCTAGCCTTTTAAGAAACCCCTGAAAAGTGGTTTATGTGCCTGTGTGTGTGTGTGCGTGTTTTAATTTAAATATATTTTTAATTTTAGTTAAATACCCGTGCGAAGCCGTGGGCCGCTATTAACTATAATACGCTCTCTTAACTTTTCTCTATCCAGTGGCCTAACCCCCAAGCCGACGCTTCGACGTACGGCTGGCAAAGCATCCAAGTACTACAATAGTACATAGTTTAATGTTACAACTCTTTTGCAAGCTAAGTTACAAAGGAATAGAACTAACAAATGTTTGCATATGTTTACTAATACTTAAACTGATATTGTGTTAACTAAATTTGCCTGCTTAATGTCAATTTTAGTTAACACAATATCAGTTTTAACCCCGAGAGCCTAGAGATTTGTAGAACAGGCTTTAAACCTATTCAGACTAAAGACTCTCACAAGGTATATACCTTACTACTTACACTATACTTAATTATGTTTATATACTTTAGCTATACTTGTAACTTAACTGTAGGTGGTAACCTTTTAGGAAGTAAATAAATTTATTTTACTTTTTATTTTTAATAGATAAAAAATTGATGATAAATATAAAATTTTATAACAACTCTATTGCTTGTTCAATTCTTTACAAAATGAACCCGGCTAAAACTATTTATGTCTTTGGTAACCAAATATATCAGTTATACATTGATCTATAAAAAAAGATTATGTGGTTATATCTATAAAAAAAGATGATGTGGTTTATCTATCACAATGATTTGATCTGAAAATTTAAATTAAATTAAATTAAAAATGAGATTTTTTTACTTAAAAGAAAAGAAAATAATTATGGATAAACAACGAAAGGAAAGAAAGAAAATGATAGTATTAAAACAATTACGGACAATTATTATTCGTGGCATGGTATGGCGGAGTGGCGTGTTGTAATCTATTTACATAAATTATCATAAAATTTTATAATTTTACTTTTGTATGCTATTATGTTATCACTTTATATATTAAGTAATATTCACCAATATGGATTTTAAACACCGAAAGTTATTAGTAGATATATCTTTGTAAAGGTCAGGTTATTGTCTCGTAGCACTGCTACGTGCTTCTAATGACGCCCTCTACGATACTGCTACTACTATTACTACTTTATCGATTTAAATATTTTTTTTAAGTTCTTAATACATTGTAAAAGATTTTAAGACAAAAAAAAATAAAAAATAAAAACAACAAATAATTGGAAATTTTCAAAAACTTAACAACTACTACATACTTGAACTTCATGCGTTTGACAGTTAACGCGTTTCTATATTGTGTATCTGAAGGCTTTACAACAAACGCTATGTACTTGAACTAGTACATAGGTACTTGAACTTTTTTGATATTGTTCCAGTTAGAATTGAATTCATAGCTAAAACAGGACAAAGTCTATCGGATCAACTAGTACGTGATATAAAACAAATTAATTGATTTTTTTTAGGAATTATTATTAAAGTAAAATATTTTAAATAAAACCAGCTTGCAATAAAAAAGTAGCTTGCATAATAAAAGAACATATTGAAAAATTTGTCATACATACGCAATAAAAAATTTCCACATGCGCGAATATTGGTCACCCATTTATTGTAATTGTAATATGGTATAATTGTTGGATTAATAAAAAAAATATATTTTTATTATTTTTTTATTAATTAAAAAAGAAACGAACAGCCTAGCAATAAAAATATAATTAAAAAAATAAATTAATATTTTTTAAATTATTTGTAAAAAAGATCGTACGAATGAAAATAATATTAATAATAATATTGTCGAATTAATAAAGAAAAATCTTCCAATAATCCTATTAATTGACACATCCATTATTTATAAAATAATCGTATGAATAACAAAAAAAAATATTCCTACGATAATTATATGAATAGACACTTCCAATCAATAAAAGCATAATGCAATGAGTATTTTCAATTAAATAGTAGAAACATCGTTTTCTATTAGCTGTTGAGGAATTTGAATCCAACAATAAAGGTTTTAACCATAGAAATATTTTCAAATATTTGTGGTTTTAACATTATGTACCTAATTATGTGTATAATTATGGCAATAAAAACCTTGAAAATAATTTTAAAAGTTTTTTAAAAAATTGTTAATTTATACTAAACTAGCAAACCCGGCGAACTCCGTTTCGCCACCAGATGGCTACGTTTTTTGTAAAACTATATTGGTTTGTAGTACATGCATCAGAGATGGCGCTGTATGTGAAAAATGATTTTCCTTGTTTTCCTGCTTTTCTGTTGAAATTTTTCCTAATTTTTTTTGCTATAAAGCTCACGGAGCCCGAGGCCTTTCCAACGAATGCAAAACCGTGGAAATCGGTTCGTGCGTTCTGGAATTATAACGTCAGGAAGGAAAACCCGACTTATTTTTATATATAAGATTAATTTTCAAAATCCTGATCCTTATAATGGACTTTGAACTGTACTTGAGTTACAAATTCCGTTGTCAAAAACATATCTTTATATTTTCTTATTTGTAAATAAATCACATGTTTAAAAATCAATAAATATATATTATTGAAGTTTGAAACTAGTGATCGCCCAGTGGTCGAAATTCGACCTCACCTATAATTGACAGCATTGTCAACATCATAAAAATATGATTACGCATAACATAGTGAGCATATGCAGCAGTCATTGGACCTGATCTGTGATAATAAATTTCGATAAAAAATTCGTTGCAAGACCTCTATTTAAGAACGTGTTGACAACAGACTTTGACAATAAACAAATTTTGTGTATATAATATGTACGTACAATTGTACATTGTACATATGTGTGTGTGCCGTAGAATGTGTAGTGTTTTTTTTAATTAATATAATATATTTTTTGAGCATTATTATACTTCTCCCTCCACGTAATTTTCGTTAAAAGAGGTAAAGGTTTTTGTTTCACGTATTAAATATATAGATATTTGAACTTTGCCCAAATTACTGGCAAGTGGAATGTAAACTCAAAAATAATTATTACTACTGTCATGTCGCTCAATCGCTGTACTATCATGTCGCTCAATGGCAAACTCTTACTAGACTGATGGATCAAGGATCGGGTACAAAAGGCAGTGTTGCTTGAGATGGCATGCATTGTGGGGAGATTTCTCAGCCTGGAGTCCTTAGTACAGCGGCCTAGGTCTCGACCTGCCACCGAAGGAAAACTATTTATTTATTTATTTATTATTTATTGAACACTTAAAATACTAAAATATTTAATTTTATTAAAGAACTCTGTTATATACTTTTCCAATAAAAAATTTGTGTTTTAAAAATTGCTTAAAACTGTGTTCATTATTATTTTCGGTTTGTTATTAAAAGTAGCAGAGGAAGTTTCGAATAACAAATATCCATGAAGGTTCTAAATATTGTTATTAAATAATATTTGACTGGCCCGTTGGCGTATATATGGGTTGGTTTATATATATATATATATATATATACTAGCGGCCCGCCCCGGCTTCGCACGGGTATTTAACTAAAATTTAAAAAATTATAAATTAATATTTTTTATCACCTACACCTGCGTCGATACTGGAAAATATTTTATAATAGACGGATTGAGTTGTCAAATCAACTTCGAAGCAAAAGCAACCCCCTTTTAACCCCGTTAGGGGATGAATTTTGATAAAATACGAAACACGTCTTCAATCAATTCTGTTAAAGAATATTTTATGCAAAATTTTAAGTAGATTGGACCAAAGAAACTTTGCCCTCCTTTTTTGCCCCTTAGGGGTAGAATTTCGTAAAATCCATTCTTAGCTTACCTCTCCTCGGCAAAAGGCATATTCCTACCAAATTTCAAGTCTCTAGGTCTTATAGTTCCAGAGATATCGTGATGAGTGACCTTTCGCTTTTATATATTAAGTTTAAAATTATAAAACGAACTCGTTAACAGATTTATTATATGTATAGATAGTACGGATGAAACATTTGAACTGATTTTTTTATTAATTATTTTTTCATTGATGAATTAATGTTTTAATAAGTATTATTCCCGACGAAGACAAATCCAAAAAACACAAAAATCATAAAAATCGGTCCACTCGTTCTCGAGTTATAAACGGTGTAACTAAAACGACTTCCTTTATATACTATATATAGATTACAACTTAAACAGCTATAACCCAGTGGCGGTAGCTTCATACAAGCCAAAAAGCCGGGCTTGCCCTACTTCAAATTCCGTACCGACCGAAAACATTGACTTTCATATTTATATTTTCGCGCGCCAATTCTTTCACTTCGTTTTGTTTTTTTATCTATGACTATTATAAGTAGTGTCCGAACGCGCCGCGCCCGCCGGCCGCCAAATACTACGTAGCGTTGACGGCCATATGCATCTCGCTCACACTCATTGGCTTGCAACGGGGCTTCGCCGGAGTGTATATCTGCACCGTTCTAACCTATGAAAAAGTGATATGTCTATAGATATAACTACTGTGTGTTTCTATAGAAATTAGTATGGAAGAATAAGCCCGGCTTTCACTAAGAAGTTAGTCACAAACTAGCGCCACAGTAGGGGTGTTCATCGGAAAAAATTATCGATAATTTTATTATCGATAATTATCGTATTGAGTTATCGATAGTTATCGATAATTATCGAATGAACAGTTATCGATAATTATCGGATAAAAAATTATCGATAGTAGCGAAAGTTATCGATAATTATCGAATAAAAATTATCGATATTGGCGAAAGTTATCGATAATTATCTGATAAAAGTTATCGATAGTTCACGAAAGTTATCGATAATTATCGACACAATTTTCGGACGACGAAAAAAAAAAAAAAAAAAAAAAAAAAAAAAAAAAAAAAAAAAAAAAAAAAAAAAAAAAAAAAAAAAAAAGGTCATCCGCCGTCCCGTATTGGTATAATCCTCCGTTCCCTATCAGAATACCTAAAAAAAAAAAAAAAAGGTCATCCGCCGACCCGTATTGCTATAATCCTCCGTTCCCTATCAGAATACCTAAAAAAAAAAAAAAAAAAAGGTCATCCGCCGGCCCGTATTGCTATAATCCTCCGTTCCCTATCAGAATACCTAAAAAAAAAAAAAAAAAGGTCATCCGCCGTCCAGTATCTGAATAATCTATCGATAATTATCGGATCACACAAAAATATCGATCATTATCGGATCAGAAAAAATTATCGATAATTATCGGATCGCAACAAATTATCGATAATTATCGAATGAAAACTTATCGATAATTATCGATAATTATCGAATGAACAATTATCGATAATTATCGAATCAAAATTATCGAATAACACTTATCGATAATTATCGATAATTATCGAATGAAAAATTATCGAGTAGTTACGAATTATCGATAATTATCGCACACCCCTACGCCACAGTATTAGCGCCACGAAGTTGGTTTTTGTTTTCAAATTTCACGGTACATGTCAAATATTTATAATGATGATATACATTTTGTTTAGTGATTGAGCGGATAACTGATACATTTTTCATTTTCGTGATTTTGATTTTACAATGAGTTCAGATAGAAATCTTATTGTTCCTTGTAAGAATTTAAAGTGTGTGAAAGTTTTAATAGGCGAGGAAAAGGTGAAATCTTTATTTTTCACGGAGAAAAAAACATAGCTTCGGAATAACCTAATACACCGGATTTATGTATTTCGCAAACAAGTAAGTCTCACAAAAGTTTAATAGATCAGTATACAAGACTCATTGGATTGTAGGTTGCTCTCATTCCAATAAATTGTATTGTTGGTGTTGCATATTTTTACGACCTTGTTTTAGAAAAACATATGCAACACTAAGATAGCGGCAAACCGGGGCCTAGTTATTTATCGAATAAAATTCAAAATGATATCATTCATTCCGTAGCCTATGTAATAAAATCTCGCATCGAGTTTGAGATCAAAATTACAAAATTTGTTTCAATTATAATTACTTTATCTTATTATTACGTTAAACAACAAATGAAAATTTCAAAAACAAACTTGAAATTTTCATTTGTTACATTATTATTACGTTAAACAACCAATAAATTTTTCGAAAGTCAATCGTGTAGTTTTCGATACCTATCATAAGCTTTTTTAATGCCTCTGTAATAGCGCTTTAACTTTTCATGTATTTTTTTTTTGTTTGTTAGTTTGTGATGTAGGTTTGTAACAGAACGCGTGGGGTTTTGTCAATGCTGACATGTTTGTGATTTTCTGTCTAGTAGTAACATGCCTTCAGTGTGCTTTGTTAAAACTCGCCGACGGCAATGATTATGAAGACTGAAGAGTGAAGGGTTGCAAAATTTCATGGAATGTATAAATTGTCATGAAATTTATAAAAAAAAAATCGAATCATAAACAAAAAATGTATGTCGAGCTTGCCCTGTTCTCAAGTACTAGGCACGCCACTGCTATAACCATCCAACTTTGTACAATTAACAAACAAATAACGACCAAATATTTTAACAACAAACAAACAATCTAGTTAGAGAGCTAGCTTAAAAAAGTGGCTGCCGCGATGTTGCAACCCTTAAAATCAGCAGCCATAGTTATTTTTCAATTTTTCTAGAGGTATATTATAACATATTAAAACGGCAGATGCCGTAAAATATTTTAAAAATTTTCAACTTCAATTTCAATTTTCAACCTGACTAAACCGAGGGACCCCAAACCTACCTCGGCCGGGCTTAGCTAGTACCCATTGCTTGTTTACTGGGTATAGCAGTCTCACTAGACGAAATTTCAGGTATCGTAAAATATGTGTTGTCAGATTTAAGCCAGCTCTCTAACCAATCAAGACTGTAGTACCCTAAGGTATTAAATGCAAAAAAGAAAACCATTTTTTTAAATACGGGCGAGTGTCATTCTTTTGGCCGAAGTTTTGGACAGCGCGATTCAAAAAATTATATTACGTATACTGCGCCATCTGTCGTAGAAAGTAGAATATCGTTTTTATATTTAGTGACATTTAACAAAATAATAACTCAAAAATAAGTTTTGTGAGTTTTTAAGATTCGTTAGACCAGATGGCGTTGCATGTACATAGGTACCTATTTCTATTTTCTTAAATATTTATTTTTAGATTTAATTACAATGAAACAAAAACTAAATGTTACTGTGAGTTTTGCATAATTTTTTATGTATTAAAGTTATTTACATGGGTTTTGTACTTTTTACGTGATACGCGTAAAAAAAGCTTATAAGAGATGGCGCTGATTGAAATTAAATCGCGCTAGTAAAATTTATTCTTGATGACATATAGTGTATTAATAAAACGGAGGTTTTAACAGATTTATTATAGATATGTATATTAACAAAAAAAAACTCCCACAAAACTAAAACCATAAAATCAGTATAGGTATACTTATGTGGAAATCCAGCCTACAAAAGCATTAACGGTAACAATGACAGACTTGTAACATTCTAATAGAAATTTAAAGTTGAATATTTCACTCACACTCACTTGTTTATAACAATGACAGACTTGTAACATTCTAATAGAAATTTGAAGTTGAATATTTCACTCACACTCACTTGTTTATTTAAAAATCCTACTAAATCCGGATTTGTAGCGCATCACGCTGTGCGAGACAATAGCGTCTCGTATTGGTATTATATACTTGTACGATTTATTTTCCAATAGAAGATTTTTGAATTGGTGAATGCCACTACTCCAAATTTCAATCAATCAAAGTATGGTATATATATCTCAAAAAAAAAACAACTTGCTATTTATGATACTTCAACGAAAAGGAAACATTTGTTTTATTTGAATAGCGATTGTGAACATAAAAATAAATGATTTTAACGACTAAAGCAAGAAAAAAAACAATTAAAATATAATTTTTCTCAACATAAGTGGCAGAAACATTTAACATGGCCATGGCTAGTGTTTTTTTTTTTTGTATAACCTTATAAAAGCCTTAGACAAACTATATATTTGCTTAATATCAAATCTTTTAACTCAATAAAGATGATGCTGGCTTTTCAAATTAAGCGTAGCAGTCGTCAGGTGTATTCGATCGGAACACACTAATAAGCTTCTATTCCATCTCGATGCACATCAAATAAACTCAGATGAATAAAGATTAATTATATTATTATATTATTTTGTTATTATCTTATTCAGTAAATTACTGTTTGTTTAAGCATCCCAATTTCCTCGTACTACCGTTACGTTCAAACGTCTGCTTATTCAGGAATAAACGAAACAGAACGAAACGAAAATTCAAAACATAATCTAAGCCCAATCATATTAACGTTAGAAAATATAGAACGCGTCACAGAATCAGCAAGGTCGAGCACACTAAACTTTGTTACGATTTTAATACGTTATACCCACAAATGTAATATGGGAAGACGTGTAAATGCAACACGGAGGTTTAGCTTTAATGTGGAAGATTTCAATAAATTGAGACATATTTCTTTATTATCAAATTTATTTCAATAAACGAGGGTCGAGATTAAGATATCGGGAACATTTCACAATTATTATTTTTGATATTCCGCTAGGTATATCTTCCGCACGGATTATTAAACAATATTATAGATACTGTAGATACGTGTTCTCTAGACTATTCAGTTAGTATTAGATAGTGTCGTAATATTCTTCAACTATAATTGCTTTCTAACCCGGCAGCTGTTCGGATAACGACAGTGTAAGATGTGAAACAACAAAGATTTTGCTGCAATCCAGAGTACTACAATTAGCAATTTAATTATAATGTGCGTACTTTTAAGACCGATGTGAAGCTCATCCATCATAAGTCGCTGGAAATCACTTGCTCATAGTGCACAGTAATCTAGACAAAGAATATACTGAACTAAACTGAAAAAACCTGTAAATGTCCAAAGCTGGGCAAAGGCTTCCTCTCTTACGCAGAGAAGAGTTAAGCTTAGAAAGCTTAAAAATTCCGTTACACTGGTGCAGTATCTATTTATTATTAGTAATAAATATTTCAATCTTAAAAAACGATAACTCATAAGTGAATGTTAAGTTACTTTAAGAGAGAATAGAATCAATCAAATCTCTTCGAACTCAAGCACAATAGTTAAATAATTCTGATATTTTATGAAATGATAACACTCTTCTTTTTTTGACTATACTCATGGTACACAAGTTTACACATAATATATGTCACGTTAAAACAAAAACAAAATACAATTAATTTAAGATTACGAACTAAACACAGATACATTTCGACATAATTATACCAGTTAATTTTACTGCCAGCTTATCTAAATCTCTATAATATGTCAATAAATATCTGTAAACCACATTGAAACTAATTCCAGATATATCGCTGTCAAGCGACGTCACTTGGGAAATACGTATAATGGACAGAATACCCAAGATAATCTAAATAGTAATAAAAAATTAAAATTGGATTCAACCTAAAATATTTTTGGTAATAATCTGACTTACCAGACGTATTCCTAATGGGACAATTGACAATTACAAAAACGAAACATATTCTAAATATTATTTCCTGTCATTCTTATTTTACCTTCTTAGTAAATAAAAAGTTCTTTAGTTAAAATCCATCAGCTTAGATTTAAAAAAAAATTTGATTTAAAAAAGTTTTATTTTCGATGGAAAGAAGAAGGTGCATTTTAAAATGTTTTTCGTTATTGTAAAATTGTAACTAGTCTTAACAATTACCCTAATGGGGTTGATTGTTGAAAATTATCAGGGTTGTTGTTGTATTAAAAGCTAGGTGAAATAATAAATAAAATTATTCACGGTTATATGAATTTTGTCTCAATGAAATAGCTATAGCTTATCCCTTATTCGACTATATTATTATTGAATGTTAATAATTTTGAACATTTAGCCCGTATTTTAAAAGATACGCAATCATTTGCTCAAAACTAAATAATGCGAAAAGCGTATTGCTATTATATGTTATCAAGTAATGATAGAAAATTAGTAAATAAAATGAAAATCCTATTTGGAAAAATTACGTTAACGCAACGTTTACATTTTGTAATTTTAAAAAAATTATTGTATTTTTTTTAATCATTATTATTTGAAAAATATACCTATATATCGAGATTATTATTTGAGTTTATAAATTATAAAAATAAATTAGCCTTATATTAATTACAACAGTAACAGTAGGATGAGAATCGGGATGTTGGGAGTCTGAAACACTCAAAGCACAAGCACAAAATCCCATAAAAAACTTGTCACTGTACGTGCTTCGATCCCGCGACAGGTAACGCAACGGCCAGTTGCTGTGACCACTACGCAAAATTGTCTTCGAAAAATTTTATCTCGCGGATAACCCAGTAAGGTATGGTACACACGAATAATTCAAGTGGGCGTAGATGGCCAAATACGAAACTATAGAGAATAACGAAAATACTTAGGCTTATGCATTACTGGATTTTGAGAATAGGGTTTTTAACGATTCCCAGGAAGACCAAAGCATAATTATATTATATTCTGTATTAATATATACATATAACATATGTATGAGGAGGCCTACGTTCAACATTGGACATCTTACGGCTGATGACGTTCATCTTTTATCACGGTCGACTTTTGGAGAAACTGTTAAATTCACTGAGTAATGTGTCGAGGTCCTTTAAATTATTAGCCAGTACGATCATCACCAAATCAAAGGTGAAGCACAGACCATTGATACTGATACCAAATATGTAGCAATTCAGAAATTTAAAGACATCTTCCAAGACATCAGAAACTTGGAGAGATTACATCTTTCTGTCACACTATATTAGGAAAAATCTTCCTTTCAGTTCGTATAAGCACTAAGATATAACAAAACAATCCAATACTACCAACTGGCTAACTAACTGGATGGGCTTTGATATTTATTACTAAAACTTTTTCTCCGAGTTTTTTTTTCAGTCAAAAGTACCTACTACACGGCGTGACCACTGATAAACAGTGGATAAAGTTTTAATTGCGCACTTTGAGATCTTGAACGAAAAGAAATAATTAATTTTTAATAGTAGAACTTTTTCTCATTTCCTTTTTTCTCCAGCCTTAATGTATCCCTTTTAACTCGCTTTCTAAAATTAATAATGCAAAAATCTTTTACTATCTGTATTTCAACATAATGAACGCTATTAAATGATACAATTAAAATACCACTTCAAATAATTCGACGTACTCGTATGTATCTAATTACCAATTTATTTTTATAAAAAGCAACTAACACAACACTTTGATTTTTTTTTCTTAAATGCTTACACAGACCTATAAATGTAATGTATGTTTTTTGGTTATAAAAGTAAAAAGTAATTACGCGCCTTGGGCTATCTATATGTTAAACCTTTTTCACGTTTATGTTAAATCATTCTATATTTCGGAATAAAAAGTGTCCTAGCTCGTAAAATGAACTCAATTTGTTTCGACAAGTTGCGCAGCCAATATAAAGACAGACAAACAAAAATAAAACAAATTACAGTTTCGGCTTCAGTATCGATATTGATATAGTGCCCTATAAAAATTTGCAAAATATCTTCAATGTTCAAAATTTTACCTTTTAATTTTTATTATAAGTATAGAGTACCTGGATGACCGAGCTTTGCTCGGTTAAACTATAGTTAGACACAAATTACATAGTGATAAAGTATGAATAATATTTTCAATCTTACCGATATAATAATAAAACAATAGTCACTGGTTATTTAAATAAAAAAATAAAAAGAGATCCTAGTAATATTTTTTCTCACCAAAAAAGGAACTTGAAAAAAAAAAGGAAAAATCTTCCATTTTCGAGACCGCCCGATTTCCCACCAGAGCTATTATAAATTTATAGATGGTGGCGAAATTTACTTTCTTATTCTAATGATATTCTAGCAGTTTTTAATTGCTCTCGTGATTTTTATTTAAATAACCAGTTTATATTTTTTTTTTCCTAAAAATATAAAAAGTATGTGCAGCATGGAACGAAAGTACTACATCCATTCCCGTATGTTTGCTACCCTCGCCTTCGGCTCGGGCGGCAATTTCACATGATGGTCAAAAAAATAGTACTTTCATCCCCTTGTGACACAAAATACTATATTATTATATAGATAAGATCGAAAAATATTACTCATATTTCATCAGTTCTATCATATCTAAATATAATTTCCAAAAAAAAAGAACGATTAACAAAAAAAAAAAAACCGAGTAAAACTCGGACATCCAGGTAGTACAGGGCTCTCAATAATAGTCCTTTTTTTTCAAAAGAGGGAACTTGAAAAAAAAGCAAAAAAAAAATGGGAATTGAGGCATCGGGATTCGAACCCAGGTATACTGATTTCCCACCTAAGTTATTATAACCTTGTAGATTATGCCGAAATTTACCTTCGTATTCTAATAATATTCTAAAAGTTTTTAATTGTACTCGTGATTTTTTATTTAAATAACCAGTTCATATTTTTTATTATTATTTCGGTAAGATCGAAAAATATTATTCATATATAATCAGTTCGTAAGTCGTATGTAAATATACTTTCCAAAAAACACGAATTACAAAAAATAAAAAAATAAAATACCAAGCAAAGCTCGGTCATCCAGTTAGTAAAGGGCTCCCAATAATAGTTTTTCTCAAAAAAGAAAGAACTTAAAAAAAAAAGAAAAAAAAGAGTTCTGGAGACATCTGGATCGAACCTGGGAATCTTCTTATTTCGAATCCGCCCGGTTCACATCGGAGCTATTATAAACATATCAATGACAGCGAAATTTACCTTCATATTCTAACGATATTTTTTAATTGCCTGAAAAAAGGGATAAAACGACATTTTCTAAAAATAAATCCTAGCTAGATCGATTTATCGCCCCCGAAACCCCCTGCATACAAAATTTCATGAAAATCGTTGGAGCCGTTTCCGAGATTCAGATTATATATATATATATACAAGAATTGCTCGTTTAAAGATATAAGATTCGTCAATCCATAAATGTTGTCAGAAAATAACATTATATTACGATATATCTGTAGGTATCGGTAAATAATAACGTTAAAATGTAATCATTGTGAGTTATTTAAAACGGGTAAAATTAGTTATAAAACAAGTATGCTTAATTAAAAAAATAAAAAAACCCGACTGCGTAAAATACTCTTATTATATACTAAAAAGAATAAAACAATTTACTAGTTTTCATTTGATACCCATATTGCTACAGTAAGAAAAAAATTCAGCTCCCCCCCCCCCTCATTCCGCCATTTGCGGGCGCCATTTTGAAAATTTATATATCCTAGTCACTACTACATTTTAGACAAATCCAACGACACCTCATATGTCAAAAACCGTCCAGCCGTTTGGGCTGTAGGGCGTGCCAAAGGAATGGACATACATACATACATACATACATACATACAAACATACATATATACATACATACATACATACATACACTCGAAAAACATAACCCTCCTTCTGTCGCAGTCGGGTAAAAATTAAGAGTTAACTTGGTAAAACCTAACTGAAACACACATTTTCATCAAGGCTTTTATATAAAAATACCAATAAAAAAATAACGTTTCCGGTAGTTTTACCGGTAGTTTTTCAAAGAATCTTCTTTCATACAAATCTTGTCCTGACCATCAGGAACATAAAGAAACATCCAAACCGGTCAAGGCGTTATCCAATGATGACCTTTTATACGAAAGGTAATCGATTTGATTTATATAGATACTAATAAAATGAAAAAAAAATTAAATGAACAATAATGAACAATGAACTAAATCGTGCTCAAAAGTTAATATAACTCTTTAAAAAAATTTAATAAATGTGACTTGTGAGATTAATATACGTATTTACTTTTAAATATATTTTATATATACAAACTGTACCGTAATACTTACGAATAAACCCTTATCCTCATTCAAACAATTCAGGAGTATTAAATTATAAAACGTTTCAAATTCCAGTGATCTATTATTACGTACTATATTGTTTGCAATGCGTATTTAGAAACAGAAGTCAAAGTGTGATGTTTAACGTGTTCGCTTTTGGAGTAAAACGATTACGCAACAAAGTGTTCAAACCTGTTTAGTTTATTTCTTATTCTCGACAGTTTATTTGCGATGTTTTCAAGTCTAATGGAAACGCAAATATAAGACTTTTATACAATACATATACCCGAACTAAAAAAAATGTTGCATTTACGTGGCATTTTGACTAGCCGTCGAGACGTTTCAACAAGAATTGTAATTGTAATTTTTATGTTTAATCTAATAATTTCACCGACACTAAAATTAGTTAAAAGAATATCTCTGATTAATCTGTTTCCTACACTTTACAAAGTTTCTTGATAATTCAAGTGAAAAATTATTCTCAAAAAACATTTCAAAATTGAAAAAAAAAATTAGTTAATCTATTTAAATTTTTAACAACTTTGAGCTGAATTGTAGACTCTGAATTATTCATTATATAAATTAAAGTAGAATTACCCTATTACTCTCATAATTTTAAAAAGTTTGTAGTATCCTTTAGCCGTTAGATATATGGATTATATTCTACCAATCATTATCAATCAATACAAGCATCCTAATCTTTGTGGATACGGAAAGGAATCTATTGAGGATAAGTAGAGTGTATAAGGATTACTCACGATATTGCTTCCTTTACGATTCAGCGTACAAAACATAAATGCATAGCTTAAGATGTGTCTTCACATGAAAATTGTCACTTAATAATTAAATGTAGATGAGAAGAATGAATTAAGACGTTTATTTTAAATTTAATAATAAAATTGAACACGTATCTAAATACTTATATAAGAATATAACGCAGTTTTATATTTAGTCTGTATTTTTTACACTGTTTGTACGACACATAAGATTGATCGTTCGAATCCAAAAAAAAAATACAAGATACAGTTGTAAATAACAAACAATACATATATATTGATAGTTGAATTCATAAAACCTCTAATTATAGGTAGTTTTTATTCGCGTAGTAAAACTGTGTCACGTTATACTCACGTGCTGACACGTACAAATAGATTTAATAATAGAGCGGTTTTTTAATGAGTTATTATTCAAATAGGAATTTAAATTTATCTGCACCAAATATTAAAAAGTATTAAGAGGGGAACACATAAATCAATAATGTGAGTTTCGTCATGGTACATATAGTTACAAGTGAAATATTTAAAGCAACAGAGATTTAGACTATTTAAAGATTATTTAGACTATTTAAAGATTATTTTAAGATAAGATTATTTAAAGCGACAGAATTAGGTAATTCTAAAAGCTATGACTATAAAAATATATTAACGAATACTTTTCAATTTTTGAAGTCGGTTTAAAAACGACTTAAAATATTTACGACCAAAATGGTAGATGATATTTCGGTAAGACAGCTCTTAATTACTCTATTATTAACAAAATGCCATTATATTGCTAATAATTATAAACCTTTAGAAAACCAAAAAACCAAACCAACCATCTGAATCTGCGATACCTAGAATTTTAACAGAAGATCTAATTTTAATGACATAAGATAAATAGCTATTTGAAGTCTCAAATTTTAATTTTTTGAGTGATCTCCTGAAACTTTACTAAAATGTAATCTTACAAAATATTATCTTCGAAATTAGACACGACTTATTATCTTAATTAAAAATCTTTAAAGTTACTTTTAATTGGATGTTTAATTAGAATCATTATTATTATAAAAATGAACTTTTTTTAATATACAGAGGGGTCAAATTCGACACAATATAAAACTCACAACTCAAACTGTAAAACTGATAAAAAGATTTTAATAATTTTCAAACATATATATATATATATATATATATATATATATATATATATATATATATATATATATATATATATATATATATATATGTATATATATATAATACGAGTAAACAGACATAGTAGCGGAATGTAAGACATAATGCACATGTCAACGCGACTGAAATCTCAAGGAACGTCTAAAGTAATATAAAACTAAAATGTATATATATAAATAAAATCGCTTCGTTACAACGTCCAAATGTATTCACAAAGAAAGCTTTGAAAGCGATATCGAACAACTCCATTACACTTTTAAATGTACGATGTGTTCAGTTCAAAAGCTCATGAAGTTAGTAACGCAAAATGTTAAGTGCCGTGAAGCGCTCATGTGATACAGTCGGAATGTTTTTTCAATACCGTTCCCGTGTAAAATCAAAAAGTACTGCGGACGACGCTTTTTGTTCTAGCTTTCCACGTTGTGTTAAATTTTAATTACAATGACTGTGCGCTATTTTTAGATGCAAATTTTCGTTATACGTACCTATTTACCTATTGTTACATTTTATAAGTATCTAAAAAGTCGCAAAGTCGCGAAATTTCTTCTGAAAGAGCAAAAGTTTTTAATTAGACAAATCCAGTCATAAAAAATAGTGAAATACAGAAAAGGGTTAATTTATTACACCTTTTTTGTGTACTGTAAAAAAATCGTTTATATATATCGAAATTATAATGCTTAAGTATTTATTATTACCTACTAATGTTTTGGATTAAGTATAGGTAGATTACTAAGCCGAGATAATTTGTAAAGTCGTTCACGACTCGACTTCAAACTTTACATATAGCTACTCTACTTCGCCTGGCGAATAAAACACAACAGCTATCGTAATCAAATGCGCGTTTTAACTTCAGCGTAGCTTCCTTAGCCAAAGAGTCGGCACGCTCGTTCCCGTCCAGTCCTGCATGAACTTTGATCCAAAACAAACTAACACGTTTATTCTGGATCAAAGCACCACGCAGAAAACCCCGCGCCTCAACGGCCAGGGGAAAGAGGGCTTTTAGATTGACCAAAGTTTGCAGCGCCGACAAAGAGTCGGAATAAATTCCGACTGATCCGGCCAAGTGGTCCGCAGCCATCCGCGCCGCGCTGTATATCACCAGGAGCTCCGCCTGATAGACCGTGCAATAAGACGGCAAAGCAAGCTTGAGGGTCTTGGTTTTAGGCCAGGTGTCATCGTGGGTGGCAGCGGAATCTCACCCGGAGATTGTTCGCACCCTCTCCCCTACCGTTACCCAAGCTGTTGCCGTAGCTGGGAATAGTAGGGCCACCAGGGACTGGAAGTCTGAGCTCATTTTTACCTGTCATTTGGAAGGATTTGCCAATACTCACCACGCTTGGCAGGCGTGGTGGCGAGCAGTGTCTTATTATGTAAGGATACGATGACACTGCTGCCTATCACCACCCTGGTCGGTATACAGTTATTTGCACCAATATGGTCTTAGTTACCTTTTACGACACCTCGGCTGGAAAGAGATCTGGACTATTCTTCTCTACCGGTCACCGCACCTCTTACTTACACTTAATTAATTACAAAATTTTCACATGGCAACATTAAAACAATGTCTTAGAGGTCTTTGCGAATTTGGTTGTTCTTATACATATCTATCATGCCTGGGAGAAGATTCTGAACGCTATCAAAAATCTTTTATTGAATGAAAAGTTTTTATATACGCTGAATTACTACGGTGCTAGAGATAAAACACTTGACCACGTAACTCCATACCAAAGTACTCCTCCATACCAATATTCATTTAATCAAACAAGTGATATTAAGTGATCTTTGGGACCTGTTATCCAAAGATTTTCTAAGATAATTAATTTGAAGCCAATTTTTGTTTTGAGTATAATTATTTACCCTTTTACGTAAATAGTCTTTGTGAGTAGGTATAATGTCGTATTGTGTGCTGATGATGCCTCATCGATATTTGTAGTCCATCGATATTTGTAGTCGATAGGGAAAAATATAAGTATGGCGATATAAACCTTACTTTATACAGAACTGGTTTTCTAATAGTTTAGTGATACCAATATACCATACTAAAATATCAATGCAGACTAAAATTATATAATTCTCGTAACTTAATGTAAGTTTCCATCTGATTTAAAAAAAAAAAGAAGTACCTTATGTTATTGATAAGTGATAAAACAGTGTTCTTAGCTACTCTTGGCTGAAAACTTCACAAAAATCCTCATTTATTATCTGCTTTATTAAGACTCAGCTCTGCAACCTATCCAGTTAATAATGTCAAATAATTGAGTTATATTAATTCTGTTTGATCATTATATTTTAATCATTTTCATACTATAATGTCGTATTACATATTAATTTGTTGTAATTCCATAAATGTTTATGTTATATAATGAGTTATTACAAAAACATTTATTCCTTTTGTAGAAATACTCGTAGTCACAAGCATTATCTTGTAAATATAAGAAATAAACAAAAGAAATTTAAATAATAATAAAAAGCATGGGAATTATATTAATTGATTGTGTAACATCATAATACCGGAACATAGATTAAATCTTAATATTTCTATGTACTGGAATATAAAGATTATAAATATTAAGTATTCAATGACATGAATTATAACGATTCATTTACACAATGTACAAAATTGATTTTAAAATAGTATCAACTTTCTTACGGATTCTTCTCGTTATAAACAGTAATTTGAATAACTGGTACTTAAAGAAAAACAATTTGTAATGTACGATTCAAAGATGCTTAGACAAGCTTACATAATATAGTATATTTTGAATTAGAAGCTGAGTTATTATCAAAGCTGTATAAATTGATATCTTTTTCTTCTTAAAAAAATACGATTAATTTGACAATAATGTATTTAGGCATAAAAAAAATGTTTTTCAAGTATAAAGTCGACTTAATATTCACAGTTTAGTTTCATTAATAGATTTAGCTTTTGTGTATCAGACTATATATATATATATATATATATATATATATATATATATATATATATATATATATATATATATATATATACTTAGTCATGCCAATCTCGTAATCGTACTTGTAGGTCGTAACTCGTATTGCGGGAAAGGCAAACAAGTCGTTTACTCGTTCGTATCCGGCCGTATTTGCTGACTCATTAGTTCGGTTCTCGATACGAACCAGGACACTTCTGAACCCTAACGACAGAAATCTTTAATGCGATTTTGATACTTCGTGACTGTTTATAATCGAATCGAATGAACATGAGGTGGAGCGTGAATTTCTTAAAATACAATTTATGAAATATTCCATAATTTCCATATCGTTGCCTAAATAAAAATGCGCCATAAATTATTAACTTTAAACAAGGCAAACCTCTCAATTTTTTACTATACAATACTAATTCTCATAGAGAATAGGTCGGTAATACAAAACTACCTTTTGATTATAGCCTTACTCTCGTTCCCTGGAGTTATTCATAACTCCCTTATACATTTTAATTAGATCGGTCCGAGCGTTGTTTATGTTCCAGATATACGGAGATGGTATTAGTCTTATAAGACTTTAAATGTTAATGTCTTATATGAACTGAACCGAACTGAATCAGCCTGTAAACGACCCACAGCTGGGCAAAGGCCTCTTCTCCATCTAAAAGAAAGATTGGAGCTTAATCCACCACGCTGCTCCACTGCGGGTTGGCGGATAATATCCCTACCGTGAGTAACGATCGTTACTAGGTGTCTATGATAACAACCGAGACCGACGGCTTTACGTGCTCTCCGAGGCACGGTGGGGAACACCAATGTGTTATATACAAATGCATAATTATTTCACACGACAACTTTGTGAGCACAATCTCAAAAATACGTCATGTTATTTTTGTAAGTAACAAGTATGCTTAATTAAAAAAATCAAAAAACCCGACTGCGTAAAATACTTATATTATAAACTAAAAAGAATAAAACAATTCAAATAAACAAGCTTTCATTTGATACCCATATTGCTACAGTAAGAAAAAAAATCAACTCCCCTCCCTCGTTCCGCCATTTGTGGGCGCCATTTTGAAAATTTATATAGCCTATGTCACTACTACAATTTAGACAAATCCAACGACACCTCATATGTCAAAAACTGTCCAGCCGTTTGGGCTGTAGGGCGTGCCAAAGAAATGGACATACATACATACATACATACATACATACATACATACATACATACATACATACATACATACATACATACATACATACATACATACATACATACATACATACATACATACATACATACATACATACATACATACATACATACATACATACATACATACATACATACATACATACATACATACATACATACATACATACATGCACTCGAAAAACATAACCCTCCTTCTGTCGCAGTCGGGTAAAAATAGACTGAGGATAGAAAAAAATTAATTGTGTGTTATATGAATTATATATTTAACTTACAATTCTTATTGTTAGACGTCCCTTGTGAATAACGACCATCATTAAATGATTTTTATAAAAGCCACTAACTAAAGAGTAAGCATTCTCTTTCGAAGACAAAACTTTAAAAAAACAAAACACCGACCCATATAATATGGTTAAGTTAAACGAGACTGAAATCCAAATGTACCAATATGGGTTTTTGAGTTTTATTTTCTTTTAAAAGCATTATTTATATAAAATGTTAAATAAAAAAGTCTATATTTTTATTTTATTGTATATTTCAAAATTATTTAAATAAAAGTAAAAAGTATGTATTTTGATGTTTTATTTTTTTTTTAATTATTATAATTTCTGTATGAGACTTTTAAAAAGATCTTGGTGCTAACTTTATTTTACGCAGTTTTATAATCAAAAATATTTCAAACAGATTACTACAGATACTCGTAGCGATGATTTTATTTATACAACGATATATTATCTATCTATGATAACGATATATCATCTATCAGCATCTATGTATGTACCTATATAATATAGTAGTACCTGGATGACCGAGCTTTGCTCGGTTAAATTATATTTAGATACATTACATACTGATGAAACATAAATAATATTTTCGATCTTACCGACATATAGTTACATACCGATAGTTTTTCTCACAAAAGAAGAAACTTGGAAAAAAAAGGAAAAAAAAATGGTCTGTAGACACCTGGATTTGAACCCAGTGTTTCTGATTTCGAATCCGCCCGATTCCCACCGGAGCTATTATAAGCTTATCAATGACAGCGAAATTTACCTTCGTATTCTAATGATATTTTTTAATTGCGTAAAAAAAGGGATAAAACGACATTTTCTAAAAATAAATCCTAGCTAGATCGATTTATCGCCCCCGAAACCCTCTGCATACTAAATTTCATGAAAATCGTTGGAGCCGTTTCCGAGATTCAGATTATATATATACAAGAATTGCTCGTTTAAAGATATAAGATGTATACTACATAATATATATTGCATAGTATGAATTGTTCCTATTTTGCTTTTATGAAATTATATTATAGTTTTGTTATTAATGTACTGTACAGTTGTACACCTATACCATCTATATACCATTTCCTCTACCCTAAGGTTGCCTGGAAGAGATCGCTATTTAGCGATAAGGCCGCTTTTTGCACTTATTTCTTCTTTCTTTTGTACTATTGCTTATTCTTGGTGTACAATAATTACATACAATAATAATAACATCAATTCGAGGTTAAAAATTATATAGCGTGAAAAACCATTTCATAACAAAGGCATATTTCAGTTATAAAATCTTTCAATTATTCAGTATGTTAAACTAACTTTTAAAACACCTTTAAGATAAATTGAAAATGTTTTACGATAGCTTTATTTACGCTTTAAGCAAATTCATTCATCATAATGTAGTCGTAAATAAATTGCCACACTCGTTTCTCGCTCGTTGTAAATCTCAGCAGTTGACATGTCAGTTGTGCTATTTTGTGTTGCTTCTTCACAGTAGGTAAAGTAAATAAATTTTGATATAAGAGTTTTATCTGATGGATAAAAATCCTTAAGAGAAGAAATATCAAAAGTAAATACATGTATTTTTGTGCTTATATTAATCGCTATCTTAATATTACCTATCAAAATATTTTTGGCTTAAATAAATTTTAATCTGATATAAACAAAACAAGAAAACAATATGAACTAATTAAACAAACAATCTGTACAGAAAAGTTTAACAAAAGTCATTCGCATATTATGAGTGAAATTGTCTCGGGTTAAATAGGAAATGTTCCTTCCTCTGGGATTTAAAAGCATAACAAAATGTTCTTAACTCCGTAAAATTCCGAGTTTAATTAACAAAGACAAAATATTTATTGTTTATTTAAGGAACTTTTCGTCTAGCGGCTGACGAGTAAAAAGTAATTAATTTATTTCAAACTCACGTCCAGCAACCCAGAATTAATTATTAAATTAATTATTAAATTAATTAATTAATTAATTAATTTTTAAATTAATTAATTAATTAATCCCGTACAGTTCGGTATCAGAGGAATTTCCTCCCACGGACCATTCGGCTGTGGAATGAACTCCCTGCCGAGGTTTTCCCACAGGACTACAGTATGGGGTCCTTCAAGAGGGGAGTAAATAGGTTTTTAAAGGGTCGGCAACGCGCATGTGATGCCCCTGGTGTTGCAGGCGTCCATAGGCTACGGTAACCGCTTACCATCAGGCGGGCCGTATGCTTGATTGCCACCGTCGTGGTATAAAAAAAAAAAAACCCAGAATTAAATATTAACATAATAACTAGGTATCCCTGCTACTGTGATATTGATATTAGAAATCAATAAAATAGGAATCTAATATAAGTAGTGAAAGTTTTCACTCGTTTAACAATTAACTTCGTCCTTGTCGATTTTTTAATTGTTATATACATAGTATTTGTTATTGTACATAAGTAAATTTTATTAAAGTAAACGTAAATTTTTGTTAGAAGAGATGACAAACTTAATATGCATTAACTTTTATATTGTCAGTTGTAAATAAAAAAGAAAATTATAAAGATAAGACTTAGTTATTGTTGTTAAAAGTAAAATTGCTTTAACGTTTTCTGCATTTAAATTACCTTCGTATACACTTTTATTAGAAACAAGCTGTTTATCAAGATTCATTTTGACGTATACTCGTATTTGATTATTCACTTAATTTCTACTGAATTCGTATGCAACTATTGAATAAACTGCAACATTTTTCGTTTAAATGCTAAACAAGTTTTCATAAAACTAACTATGTAGCTAAATAGAACACAAAAGGTACTTATAATATTTAAAAATATATATGTTTGCGTCTTACTACAAATGTTTAATCATTTATTATATCTATAAATATAAAAGGCCCCCTGATATCCAGACTCATAGCCGGATTAACCCTGTCAGGGACACTAGGCAATGCTATACTCGGGGCCCCTTTTTTTTTAAATGTTAAGTGAATAGGCAAACTGGCAGACGTTCCACCTGATGGTAAGTGGTTAACGTCGCCCATGAACATAAACTAGTTTACCTGGAACTAGCCCAGGCAACTCATTTATGTTTTGCCTATCCAGAGACATAAGGTGTTAAAGTCTCGGTGCCAGTAACTTTTTTTTCTTCTTGTCGCTTGCATGGGGCCCCTAGTGGAAGCGGGGCCCCTAGGCAATTGCCTACTCTGCCTATTGGTTAATCCGGCACTGTCCAGACTAACATATCAATGCCCAGCCTAAACCAATAATAATTATAGAGATTTAATTTTTAGAGAAAAATGATTTTATACTCTGTCATTTAAGACAGGATTTTTTTAAATTGATCCTCTAAAGGGGTATAAAGGAGATGAAGTTTGTGTAACGTTCTGTCATTAAAAAAACGGTTACTACCCCTAAATAGGTATAAGTGAGGATCTGCTATTCTTATTATTAAAGTTGTATTCTACTCTAAAAATAAATAAATACGGTTCAGATTTAAAGAAAGATTAGTTCTCACACGGGCAATTCTACGTTGCCTGTTCCAGAATGAGTACTAATAGCAGATTGGCTGGTCATTTTATGTACAAGATAAAAAACCAATACAAAATAATGCTTAATTAAATTTTAATTTCCTGATGACGACTTTGTTAGAATAAGCTAATTGATGCACATACCATACCATATCTAGACTGTATTAACTTTTTTGTTATGGGAAGTATCCCTTATGGGACGACAGAGTACCCTAATCGGCAAAAAGCGTCCGGCACAGTAAGATTATTTCGTCTAAAAACCTCTTAAATGGAATTCTACAAAGGAAATATTCGAAACTAAAAATCAAAATATTTACTTCAACATTTATTCTTAATTGTAATTATTTAAAAACCAATTAATAATTATTTAATTTACCAATTAATTTATATAAAAGTCACAAATTTAGTGGGTTTTTTTTTTTCTGAACTGGTATATTCTTAAAATAAGTTGACGCCATCTAGTGAAGATCCCAAAACTTACGCAGCAATAAGCTATTGCTTATTGCTACGCAGGCCCTGCTCTCACTAGATGGTGTTTTTATATATTTTTATCAATCATCTACACTATAATATTATAAAGCTGAAGAGTATCTTTGTTTGTTTGTTCGAACGCGCTAATCTCAAGAACTACTAGTTCGAATTGAAAATTTATTTTTGTATTGGATAGTCCATTTACCGAGGAAGGATATAGGCTATATAATATCATGCTACGAACAATAGGGCCTGAGCATTAATAAAGAAAAGTTACGAAAACGGGAAAGTATATTATTTTTTGAGATCTTCCGTTGTGTCCTTTATTATTCCTCTTCCCGAGACTTTTTTTTTACTATAGTTCCACTATTAATGTAAATATAACATTACGCTTTTTATTCCCCTAGAAAAAATGGTTTCGGCAGCTATGAGTCCTGATGATGTAATAGGGGGCGAGCCTATTGCCATACACCGGGTAACATTCCTGACTCCGTGCCATTAACTGAGAATTTTCGAAAAATAACAAAACCCAATTATACGTTGACCGACCCAGGAATCGAACCAGAGACCCCTTGTTTGGTCATTAGCGCTTGCGACCACTCGATCAACGAGGCGGGCATCCTTAGAGTAACGGCTTAAAATATTTAAGTACGTTTTTTCCTCAAATTAACGCGGATGATACCGCAGGGCACAGCTAGTTGTCAATAAAATAAAAGTGTTAAGATAATTTTGTAAAGTAGTTTTTGATTTATAGCGATAAAAAATTAAAATAAAAAATTTATACCCAAATAATTATTTTCTTTTTACCTCGACTGGAACTTGAAATATTAATACTCGTATTTATGTAATAAGGAAATTCTTTCGTATCTGGTGTCCCACGACACCAATTGTTTTTTTTTTCTCTCTCAAAGTGGTTTTTCTCTATTTATACTTTTCCGTGTAAATCGATCCCATGAGACCACCGGAACGTAAAAGCCAGTTATTAAAACACGAATGTAGTTCAGTTGATGCTCATTTTATATAACTTTAGATGTATAATAATTACATTTCAATAAAATAATAAAGTTGAAAAAAGTTTGTGGTCTTCGCAAGCAAAGAAACTTATTATTTCACTTACGGCGAAACTTATGTTTGGATAATTTGCGATATCCCGCCAGAAGTAGAAAAAACGAAACCGAAAAGTGGTGTTATATTAGGAATAGGATCGCCGGGGTGCTATGTTGGTGACCTCTTCGCGCTGCACCTTAGGCAACGAAGTCAGCAGTAACTTCCGACTAAGGTACTGCTGGCTGCGGCTAACGACCGGCCGGCGGGCGCAAAAGCACAGAAGCATCCCGCTTCTGCGCTTTTGCGCCCGCCTCGACTCGCTCTCCACCTCCACTAGGGGGCATGAAAGCGCACAAGCCACTGAACCTCTGGACCAGCTGATCTGTGAGCTCCACTTAGTCCCTGAGGCTCGCTATCTGGGGTAGCTGGGCGTCAAGTGGTGGGTGGAGCGCGATAGCGGGTAGAGAAATGAGGGGGAAATTTTTCACCTCATTCGATGGCAGGAACGAGCGGGTTCGCTCGTCTGCTCTTTGCAGAGGGCACGTAGTGTGCAGGCCGCCTGGGTCAAGCCTGGCTCCCTGCAGTTCCTGCGGGGCTGCCTATGGTGCGATCCGATGCGGTGGCGGGGGTTTCGTCGCTCAATGCTAGCACTCTTCTGCTTTGCGGAGGAGAGTCGGCGGCGAGTAGCCTGACCTCTGGAGTTGCGCCGCTTCCGGTACCTCTCTGCCTCGCGCAGAGGAGACCATTCGAGCGGCTCTTCGAAAGGGCCGCAAGGCCAAGCGCCGGGGCGTTATAGTTGTATGCAAAAGCGATTCCATGGCGCCCCACTACGGCGCCGACGGTATCGATTGGTTGTTGTGGGTATTTGGCCTGCTAGACTGACGTGTAGTCCTAGCGACTGGCCGCGAGTCTCACATACCCGCCGCGCGGGCGGGATGCGTAAATGCATTTTCCATCGTTAAAAAAAAATAGGATCGCCAATCTAAGATCAGATCTAAATAAAAAGATATCAGCTTTAGATAAACCGTTTATTTTGGTTGCTTAGAGGCTATATCCGTAACATAGTATTATTCCTTCGCCTAGGGTTGTCTAGAAGAGATTGCTTAGAGCAATAAGACCGCCTTTGCATACTGTCAGTAAATCTTTCTACTCGTTACTTCATTTTTTTCTCTGTAAATATATAAATATATTAAGTATGTTATTGTTCATCTTAACTGTGTGTATGCAATAAAGTGTATAAATAAATAAATAAAATAATAGTCCTATAAACGGAGCTGTATTTAATTTACTAAATGTTAAAAAAATTTAAAAACTCAATCCGATAAAACCAAAAACCTCGTCTAGTTAATAATAACTCACAATATCAAAAGATTTCGTATAATGATATACAAATGATAGAACAATAAGTATTAGTTCCGTGGCGTATTTGCGTAGCGATGGCGCCCTGTTAAGACGTATGTGAAATTGTTAAGAAATTATTTTTAGAGCGGGCTGCACTCAGCTGGGCGAGCTCGGTTTAACGTCGGATTGAATCATAAAGCAACATTGACGTCAGTGCTCTGCTTCTTTACCTACATAAACTTTTATCTGGATATGTCCGACGGTAACAAAAGCGCTACGCAATTAATACCGTCTACTGTAAGGTTGCAACATTTTTGTTTATAGTAATGTCCATTCAACGTTACTTATAGCTTTTTTATTGTAATGTTCCGACCATGAAGGTTTTGTGTTTGCCGTGTTCATTTTACAGTCACCATAATGTTTTTACTTTCTCATTTATATTTCATCTATGTATAGATCAAACATCACATATTGTAATTAAAATTCTTACATTACAGTTTTTTTTTTTACATTAAAAACTGAAGTTGTAATGTACGTATTTCTCCTCTTTTTCTTTCTTCTATTATATATAATATATGGCTATGATATTATATTTTAATTTGGAACAAGAATGTAAATAAAGAGTATTAAATGTTAAATTTTTAGTTTCCTAGACATTTAATGTGACAAATTTCGAATATCCGGTTTTAAGAAAGATATAGCCTCACATTTAACGGCCCCCAGTAGAAAGACATTCTGTGTCACAGCTCCGGGAACACACATAACTCACAATCAGTCATAAACGCCCAGACCACGAGAAACATTAGTATAGCATAACAGCCAGTTGCTTTTACTATGTTGCTGCGGCAATAAGACATTTTAATAACATCAATAGAATATTAATATCAAAATTTACTATCCATTAAATAAATAAATAAATAAATAAACGTCTCACACTCAACGGCCCCCAGTAGGATGTGAATCCTGTGTCGGGGGTCCGGAAACACACACAATACACAAGCACAAACGCCCAGACCACGACAAACATCTGTATGGCCTATACAAATATTTGTCATGTGCGGGGATCGAACCCGCGACCGCTAGCGCATCAGCCAGTTGCTGTGACCACTGCGCCAACGTGTCGTCAATTCAAAATAATTCAAAATATAGCAATAAACTTTAGAGTCAGGATCAACATGCTATATGAGCGTATGAATGTACTCTTAGGACAATTCTTTCAAGATAACTTACGTACTGTACCTACTGTAGTTCAGTACGTCTACCATGAGTTTTTGTTACAAGCGCACATGACATAACTACAGTAGTAAACGTAGAAACGCAATAGCAAATGATAGTATCCGGTAGAGGCGCTGCTCTACTTTCCATACAAATTGTTGAAATTGTCTACTACACTCGCTAACGTGTATCGTTCCTGGAAACTCATGGTAGACGTACAGAGCATTATTACGTTAACCCGTTTGTAATGTAAAAAAAATGTGGAGACATATTTTTGTAAAAAAAAAATTTTATTTAGGACTTAGTAGGCTGGGGTAGCCGGGGCTTAGTAAGCCGAGGCGAGACCAAACAAAAAAACTTTACAAATTATGTTTTGAAACGTTAATCATAAAAACAGTTGAACCTGATTGATTCAGCCTGCTGATGTAAAGTATGTAATCAGTCGGGAAAAACGTCTTTTCGTATTATGTATGTATAAAATTGAAGAAAAATTTCTTTGATTGTACTGTATGTATCTGATTGGTTTTAATATCAATAATTATAGGACATTAAAAACAAGAAAATTAAAGTAAAAAACACTTTTGCTGCCATTTTTCAATTGTTTTTCTGTCCGTCCAAATGAATGAATGTAACGAAAAATTCGATAAATTCTGAAGCTTACAATTAATATTAAGAAAAAAAAAACTTTTATTTCTATGCACTTAAAAGAAGAAAATAAACTTTATAGTAATCAGACCTATCATTTTGTTGGATTGTACAATTTTATATCAAATAAAAGCTTGTTATGAGATTTTCCACATTAGATTTATTCAGATCTAGGTCTGTTATTTCCAGATTTATTCTTATTTCTTCTATTCATATTATTTTCTAGATCAGATTTATTCTGATCTAGTTCTGTGATTTCCAGATTTATTCTCGCGACAAGTTTTTATATTAATAAAATAAATAATTTATATTAATAAAATAAGTAATTTTATTGCTGTGATTTGTCCAATGGCACCATTAACTTTTAAGTCCTATTCACCGTTGAGAAGATATGTGTTATGGAGAGATCCTGGATGTAGAATCAGGTCATGTTTATCATAAGAATGCATTATTATCGAAACTGAACCAACATGCAATATTTCAACTCCCTAGGATATTAAAAGAAGTGCTTCTAATTCATCTTGCTAAATTTGATTTATTTCACAGTGTACCGTTTGCCATACGTAGGGCACTCGATAAGTTTTGAGATGCTCGTAATTTAAAAATGGAATCCATCTCTATTACATATTTTTTTTAATCAAATTTACTTAAAAATAGAACACTACTAGCTAGGTTCCTGGTTAAAAAAAAAAGAAATTTTCCAGTCATTTAACTACGATGGTTCCCGCGTTTTTATTTGCAACGATGCAGCTTAACCGCGAACATTTGCGCGCTATGATATAATTTTATGATTTTAAATTTGGTTTAACTGAAAAACCTTAACGCCTTTTAGCGTTCAACGATTACAATCATCGTTAGGGAAGTCTGCTTCTTCTCTAAAAATAGTTTTTAGCTGGTTCAGTGAATATAAAAGGGGTAAAACAAACCTTAAAGATGACTATAAAAGTGGTTGCCGACAAACGGCAGTAACTGCAGAAAATGTGTGAACTACTGAAATTATGGTGCGAGAAGACCCACGAATTACTTACTCGGACATCGAGAAGGTTCTCGGAGTTAATTCAAGGAGCGTTAACATTATTTTGCATCAGCATCTATGATTGAGGAACCTTTGTTGTCATTGGATCCCGCGTTTCCTCTCATACACTGAAAAATAGGCCCGTGAGGATTGGTGCCGCGAAATGCGTCTATTATTTGAAAACGGAACGTCAAGACGTGTTTCGGAAATCATTACAGGTGAAGAAATGTGGACTTATCAATATAATCCGAAAAAAAGGGACAATCGTCTGTATGGGTCTTTTCAGAAAAAAAATTGCCTACAAAACTGCAAAGACCTCGTAACTTTGGTTAAAAAATGTGGCTACTTTTTCTTTTCGCAGCTCGGGCATGTGTCGTATAATGTTGGAAAATCATAGATCTGTTAACTCGAATGCTGTATACTACATACAACAGTAGCATTGCCGAAACTTTTCCAAGATCTGCGAGAGAGGAGACCAAAGACTGGGCTTTAGGGAATCATCCTGCATCACGACAACGCTTCGTCACATACATCTCTCAGAAAAAGGGCGTTTCTTGAGGAATCTGGTGTTAAAACCTTGTCCCATCCACCGTACAGTCCTGATTTAATTCCCTGTGATTTCTTTTTCCTCCTGATAATCAAGGAAAAAAATAAAAGGAAAATTTTTTTCGTGTACTGAAGAGGCCGCCTACGAAGTTGCAATTTCGGACCTATCGGAACAAGACTGACAAGTGTTTTAATAGTTGGTTTACGCGAATGGAACTTTGCATAGAGAATGAAGGAGAATATATTTCAAAAGAATGTAAAATAAATAATGTAACATAAATAAAATGTTAATATCTTGTATAGTTTTTTCTTGTCACAAAACATATCGATTTCGTACCAGAAGTTTCTCTAAAGTTTGGGTCACGCAATAAGAATACTCTTTTCGTACAAGGCTTAACATTAGATAAAGCTGTTGTAGATATTGGAGATAAAGAATCATCTATTGGTTTAACATAATATGTAGTGTTTTCAAGAGTAAATACATTATTAAAGTTATATAAACGACTCCCCTGTGATAGATTAAACAGTATTAAAAACTCATACCTACATATATGTTAAAATGTAGAAAAATGAAGAAATTCGTATGAGAAATTTTATGATTGGATATTTTCTTGCCTGTTGCACTTAATGGCGCTTAACTGAATCGCATCTCAATTGTTCAACGTTATTACACACGCACACATCGTAAAACACGGATGCTTTTATTCACACATCTAATGCCGGCGCCAGATACAAATTCAAATAAGTGTTCAAATGTTCAAAGCTGTATCTGGCGCCGGCTTAAGAATTTCGAACACACTTCTTAGTTTTATAGATTGTTATTTTTATTTTTGTTTGGATGAAATAAAAATGAATAAAACGATTTGTCGTATGAATTATTTACAGAAGCCTATTTTAATAATCATTACATTAAAAGTTGATTGTCTTTAAAAAACTACCTTCAAAATTACTAGGTAAAAACCTACCTTACTAGGTATTAAACTTCGCGAGACCTCCGAAAGCACCGCTTCTTGCTACTTTAAATATTTAAATATAATTAGCAAGCAAAATGATTTATTGGAAATTCGAAAGCATTCTCGTGTTTTCGTCGAGTGCCCAAAAACCGATAAACTTTATACAAATATGTTTGCACTTCTATCGGATATTGTACGTATATATTGATTGAAAGTTTTGCGTAACAAAATAAAAGTGTGCCAAAATCTATATTGGAAAGAAGGATAAAGCTCCAAAGTTGGTTTATTTATTGAAACGCGTTAATGTCAGATGTCAACAGCACGCTTAAAAACAACGTAATAAATGAATTCGACAAATATCGAAATTGAGTAATAAAAAAATCACAAGTAACATTTGTGTATTTATTGGTTAAGGAATAGCGATGTAATAATAATAAATCTATACTTACAATAAAACTGACGAATTCAGTACATTGAAGACACTCCGATGATCCAATGATCGATACTGAAGCCAAAAATGTATTATATACGAATTACCGAGCTACCTAAGATTAGATTTAATGTTACCGTTATACCAAATAGAACTTAACTAATATGAGTAAAAAAGCCATGAGGGCAGAATTCCCATATTAATCCGGCTATGCCCTTTAATATTTAAATACTTGTTATGGAAAATTACATCTGGAATAATCGCGGCATTGTCTTATCTTTAGCCTTGTAATTTCTATGATTTCTTTTTTTAAGTTCCATTACTGACTAGCAAAGTTATCAATTTTAATAATTGAACAAGGCTTTCATTTACTAGTAGATGAACATTCCATGAAAGTTCATAATAGTCTCCAGTCTCTCTACAGTGAATTCTTTAAAAAGTTATAAATCTATCCAACACAAAACCGTGTAATATTAAGAATTTCTTCGTTTTCCTGAGATACTCTAATTTGATGATTTAGTTGTTATTGATACATCTCTGGCGGGTGCTTTTTCGAGAACAAAAAAGATTTTTTAATATCAATTTACAAATGACTAAGATATCGGCGTACCAAGTCGACCATAGAACATTCTTGGTTTTGAAGTCGGTTCACAAGTAGGAAACAAGATAATAAAGTGATTTTTTTTTCAATTATTGGAAAAAGAGATATAACAGAAAAATGAGGTTAGGGATGTTGTTTTTTCCGACTTTATGCCGACTTTTTTAGCCTAAAATGTGTATTGCTTCTAAACTTCTTACTTACGATAAATAAAACTTTTGTTCAAGCAATACAACAATCCCTAATATTATAAATGTCAAATGTAAGTTTGTTTGTTACGCTTTCACGCGAAAACTACTTAACCGATCATCATAAAACTTTTTACACAAATTCTTGGAGGTATTAGAAAGTAAAGTAAAGAGGTAGTAGAAGAAAAGGATTCTTTATAAAATTATTTTTTACTATTAAAAATTATTGTTTGTCAAAATAACTCAAAATCTAAGCTACTCTAACACCATCTAGCATTCATGAAGTTCCAACCCTGAGTACTGTAATACCGTTGCACTGTATTACCGATGTCACGTCAATATCCAATCAAACAATGTGATTGTGTGAAATCAATAAAACACATTAAAATACAATTTGTCCATTATTAAAGTGTGAATACTAAGCAACGTAAATGTTTTATTTCTATCCTTTTGTAAATAGCTTTTAATGAAGCAAATAGTTACAATAGGATACGGTTGTTAAACATTGATCTCAGTTTACCCACCTCAACACACAAGATACGAGATAAACTGCGTTCTGTACCGCTAGCAGAAATATTAGATTAAGCCCCATTTGGATTTACCTCTTTGTGGTTACAAACTGGGCTCATAAATCGTAATTTCCCTTAATTCGGAACTACTATTTTAGTAAATGACTATTATAAATGTTAAATGTGAATTAAAACTTTTCTTAACATAACATACTCATTTGCCGTGCGGTGACCGGCAGAGAAGAATAGTCTCAACCTCTTTCTTGCCGTGGTATCATAATAGCCGACTAAAGCCATAGTGTTGCGAACAACTGTGCACCGACCGGAGTGGTGATGGGCAGCAGGGTCATCATATCCTGAATAACACACTGCGCTCGCCGACAAGCATGCCAAACGCGGCGAGTAATGGCGTATCCCCCCAAATGACATTTAGAAACGAGCCCAAGTCCCCAGTCCCCGGTGGTCCTACTATTCCCGGCTACGGCAGGGGCCTGGGTAGCGGTGGGGCAAGGGGTGCGAAGGATCTCCGGGTGAGATTCCGCTGCCACCCACAACCACACCTCGCCCTGGTGACGCACAACATTCGCACATTGAGGTCTGATGAAAGGATTGTTAAGCTGGAAGAGGAAATAAACAGGTTATATTGAGATAAACTGGGTTTATTTGAAGTTTAGAAGAGACACAATAACCCTGGAATCTGGTAACTTGTTCTACTACCGGAAGGGCGACCAACAGTCCCAAGGAGGTGTCGGGTTTATTGTCCGCAGATTCCGCATTGACAACATTGCGACCATCGGAAGTGTGTCTTCTGTATATACTGTGTATACTGTATCTAAGAGATACTCGCTGAAGGTCATGCAGGTATACGCATCGACCTCGGCACACCCAGACGAAGAGGTAGAGGCTATGTATGAGGAAATCAGTAGAGCCATACATATGAATAATACCTACTTCAATGTTGTCATGGGGGACTTTAACCCTAAGATAGGCAAAATACGAGACGATGAGCTGAGGATGGGGAAATTTGGATATACAGCGGAACCCCAAAGATCAGAGGCTGGCCGATTTTCTGGAGAAGAAGGGACTTTTTATGATAAACTCTTTGTTCCAGAAGCCACCTCATAGGAAATGGACCTGGATGAGCCCTGATGGTTCCACTAGGAATGAAATAGACACCATCAGTAGACAGATGTTCAATGACGTTTCCGTGATCCATAGGGTGAAAACCGGGAGTAATCACCTGTTGGTTAGAAGCACATTAAATATAATTGTTAAGCTGGAAAGGTCTCGCCTGATGAAGTCTGCACTCCGACCATCTAATACACATATCCAAAGCTTTCAACTCCACTCAATCGTTTCGATTGCCTTGACGATTGCTTTTCTGTGGACGATATAAACAACGTTTTGAATATTGGATAGAATCAGGCGTTACTTTGCGGAAGTTCATGATTAGCAAGAAAAGGTTAAAATTATTTTGCTATAATCCGCCAACAGAAAGCCTGTTGGCGGATTATAGCAAAATAATTTTAACCTTTTCTTGCTAACAACGTTTTGGTCAACACTGTCCATACAATCGAAAGCCGATTTTACAGACCCGGCCGTAAAAGCGGCCTCCGAAAGCTCTCTGACCAAACTCAAAATCTTATGGAAGAGCGACGCCTATTAAACCTGCAGTCTTTTGTTGACGCTGAAGCATACAGGTGGATCAACAGACGGATATGGAAATTTTTGAGACATGATATACGTGTCTTTTATACAAAAGGTGTCAAGGCTGAAATCAGAAGATAGAGGTACAGCGTCGACCAGAACTGAGATATTGAGGCAGGTGGAGTAGTTCTACGGACAGCTGTATATCTCGGTCAACCGACCCTGTTTGCAGTTCGGCTGAAGATCCAAGAGTCAAGCTTACCCGACATTATTCTAGACTTGCACGAGATTATTATGGCTCTAGAATAGCTTAAAAACAATAAGGCACCGGGTGAGGACGGTATTACTTACTTTGGACGTCCTTCAGAGGCTCTTTAATGCAGTCTTGCTCAAGGCGTAACAGTGAAAAAGAAGCGTGGTGGTGCTCTTCTTCAAAAAGGGCAACAACACCTTGTTGAAGAATTACAGGCCCATTTCGCTTCTGACTCACCTTTATAAGCTATTCTCTAGGGTCATTACAAATCGTCTGACGGACTGATAATTCGAGCTGAAAGCTCTCAAGGTTTTGAATATGTGTGTTTGATACTCAGAGTGCAGACTTCATCAGACGAGATCCAGTTTAACATCGATATTCAATGTGCCCCTCACCAATAGTTAATCACTCAAGTACAATCTATTTCATATTAATTAAAAATATTAAATCATTAATTTTTTATTTATTTTTTTAATGTTACGTTGTTAGGTTTCTTTTTTTTATTGATGGGTCGTTTGAATTTATATAATTTTTATTAAAAAAAATTAATTTATTTATTTATTTTTGACTTGAAATTATATATACATATAGTCGTATGAATAATTATTGTCTTAATCATATGATTGTCGTATAAATAGCAACAGCCAAATACAAAATTGTAAGTATAATAAATTTTGATAGTCATGCGATTTTGATGAAATAAAGACTAAATATCACCTTAAGATAACTATGCTTTACTATTTTTATCTTATTTTTTAACCTACACTTAGTGCTTCAAACAGACAGAGACATTTCTAAAAATGATTGAAACGTTTATATTTAATGTTTTTAGACTCCTACAAATATTTTCGTCAAAAAAATCTGAAAACACAAGACATTTGCAATTTTATTATGTGTATAGGTTGTAACATTCCGTTATAATGCGTATATAAACCAACAAAATTTATGGGTCGGTTTTAGAATAAAATAAATAGATTTTGCCTAAGTTATTCTTGCTCAATGTTCCTTGCTGTTACTATTACTCAATTTTTCCGTATTTTACTATCTAGTACATAAATTTAATTCAATATTTTTTCAACCCTTCTTTATATATGATGGATATGTTTTTTTTTCTCTCAGAATTACTGGAGTTATTATATGGAACATGCTCATTCGAGGAGTATACCTTCTCCTAGCCGAGAATCGTGTACCTACCGAAATTACGAGTATATGGCATTTCAAAAGTACACAAGCTCAATATAATTATAATATTAGCTCAAAATAATTAATAATAAGTATAATATTATTCTGCTATGCCCAATAATAAATTCACGTCGGGTATTTTTGTTGTAAAACACAGGCACCAAGGTGAATTTAAATAGTTACATTTTGAACACAGAATACGTAAAAAATTAATAACACATCCGTATTGTACGTACATGTTTTTTCTGAGGTATTTTTAAACTATCTAATAAATATTCGCTTACAAGATAGGGTATGCAGTAGGTTATTGCTTTTCGATTTACTCCTTTACGATACGGAATGGAGCATGCATTATTGCATTTCCTCGTGGTATTAGGTTTGAAAGATGGTTGGATTTAGTAAAAAGCCCGTATCTATGGCTCCATCTAGTTAGCACCCCAAATAGTGAAATTCGACCTCTTAAAAATTGTCCAAATTGGTCACGAAATGGTCATTATAGGTCAGTTATTTTTAGTAATTGGTCGATACTTTGACAATAGTTACAGAGGGGTAAAAATTTCAAGGACATCGAAAAATTTTTGGCACCCCAAATTAATCCTACGAATTGGTTCTAAAATTATTTCAATTCATCTCAAAATAGTCATAATTGGTCGATTGATTTTAATAATTGGTCAACGTTTTTTTATATAAAAATTAAAAAAATAATAAAAAATTAAATTAGCTTCATCTATTTAGCGGCCCAAATGATGAAATTTGACCTGTTAATAAGTAGTCCAAATTGGTCACGAAATGGTCACAATTGGTCAGTGATTTTTAGTAATTGGTCAATACTTTGAAATAGTTACAGAGGGGTAAAAATTTCAAGGACATTGAAAAAATTTTGGCACCCCAAATTATTCCTACAATTTGGTTCTAAAATTATTTCAATACATCTCAAAATAGTCATAATTGGTCAATTAATTTTAATAATTGGTCAACGTTATTTAACTAATTATTAATAAATAATAAAAAATAATACAACTTTTATAAATCGCGGGGTGAATAGGAATAAAACTGGAAGTTTCACTAATTTGTCTATTTTATCGATTATTTTTAGGTTTAACCAAAAGGCAATTAAAATCGACGTAAATGCAAATTTTTAATCGTTTATTAGATTTTTAGAAACATTTTGGTTAAAGAGATACGATTATTTAAAGTTGGAATGACATTTAAATTATTTATTTATTTATTGTGAGAAAAAGAGGGCAAACTCAAAATCGTAGGTAGAATTAAAGGGCAGTTAATGTCTATAGTTTAATATTTTTAATTAACAAATTATTAATAAATAATACAAAATAACAAAACTTTCATAAATAGCGGGGTGAATAGGAACTAAACTTAAAGAAACTACTAGCTTCATCTATTTAGCGGCCCAAATGATGAAATTTGATCACATAAAAAGTGGTCCAAATTGATCACGAAATGGTCACAATTGGTCAGTGATTTTTAGTAATGGTCAATACTTTAATACAATAATTACAGAGGGGTAAAAATTTCAAGGACATTGAAAAACATTTGGCACCCCAAATTAATCCTACAATTTGGTTCTAAAATTATTATAATACATCTCAAAAAAGTCATAATTGGTCAATTAATTTTAATAATTGGTCAACGTTTTTTAACTAATTATTAATAAATAATAAAAAATAGTACAACTTTCATAAATCGCGGGGTGATTAGGAACAAAACTGGAAGTTTCACTATTTTATGTCTATTTTATCTCTTATTTTTAGGTTTAACCGAAGGGCAATTAAAATCGACGTAAATGCAAATTTTTAAGCATTTATTAGATTTTCAGAAACGTTTGGGTTAAAGAGATACGATTATTTAAAGTTGGAATGACATTTAAATTATTTATTTATTGTGAGAAAAAGAGGGCAAACTCAAAATCGTAGGTAGAATTAAAGGGCAGATCAATGTCTATAGCTTAGTATTTTTAATTAACAAATTATTAATAAATAATACAAAATAACAAAACTTTTATAAATAGCGGGGTGAATAGGAACAAAACTGAAAGAAACTACTAGCTTCATCTATTTAGCGGCCCAAATGATGAAATTTGATCACTTAATAAGTGGTCCAAATTGGTCACGAAATGGTCACAATTGGTCAGTGATTTTTAGTAATTGGTCAATACTTTAATACAATAATTACAGAGGGGTAAAAATTTCAAGGACATTGAAAAAATTTTGGCACCCAAATTCCAACGGATTTCCTGTTTTCAACAGAAAAACGCATCGTTACGGTAACTCCGCATAAGGTCAGGGTATTCCGAAAATTGGTCAGCATTAATTTGATAGCAATTGTTGTGATTGTTATTTTCAAGGTCACAAATATTCACTAGCACCTCAAAATCTATAATTTGAAAATCTGTGAAAAAAATCACAAAAGGCTAAGAATAGGCGACATTGTGACATGTTGTTAACTTTTACAGTTCGACACAGATATAAGCATTTATTTAATATAATAAGGTAAACAATGTTGTGAATTTTTGCTTTCCAAACTAGGCTTAAGCCATTATCTTGCATCTATCAATTCAATATATCTAAATAATAGGTAAGAAAAATACGATTAAGTACGAGACGACGATTGAAAATTCAGGGCCGTATTAAGAATTTTTTGTGGTGTCATAGGAATATTTAGCACCCCAATATCGACATACACAACTCTCAACGCTCTTTGAATTGTTCACAGTCTGGTCATAACTGGTCACTAGGTCGATGTAATTTGTCAACTATGGATCAATCCTATTCCTATTATAATATCATAAATACGAAAGTTTGTCTGTATCTTTGTTACTCTTTCACGCAAAAACTACTGAACGAATTTAGATGAAACTTTACAGTAACATAGCTTATACATCAGAATAATACATAGGCTACAATTTATAAGGATTTTGTGTAATTTGGCCATAAATATAACATATTTTAATAAATATCACGAATTCACGATAGAACGGGTAAGAGCCGTACAATTCCATGGTGCATACTCGAATTCGATTGGTCAGAATGGATCGCCAATAAACGAATACTGTGAGTAGAGATATTCACCTAAAAAAAGTATCGATATTTTATTGATAAAATAAATGGTTGGAAAACTATATCAATTATTTTTTCGATCCGATATATGGTGATACTTATCGAAATACCGATAAATATATCGATAAGTATTGAATGAAATATATCGATAATTATAGGATAAAATATGTCGATATGTTTCGATATACCGGATTAATATATCGATAGTTTTGATGTGTCGGAAGTACACACGAAAGAAAAATGGTCATCGCTTCAACTTATCGATATACATATCGGAAAGAATACTATACTACTCGATAAATATCGAATGAACTATATCGATACTACTCGATATATAATCGGATGAAATATATAGATACTACTCGATAATTATGAAATGAAAATATACTGGTATATCGCACATTCCTAACTATCAGTCAGTGCTACGAGCAAGACGTAGTAGAGGGGCGGTCCAACTGTAGGGTTGCCAAATTTTTTTGACAAAAAAAAACGTACAAAATTGTTTCAATAATTAAAAAAAAGTATTTCGAAGAAAAAAAAAGTATTTTTCAAATTTTATTTTTTTATTGCCATAAAAACGTATTTTTGTGTGCTTTTAGCACATGCTAATAATTTTTTGCTATTTTCATTCAAAGCTTTTTTAACAATCAAAATTTAATCTTTTCTAATAATCAAAATTTTTTTAAAATAATTATTATTTATTTTTAATTTATTTAATTTATTTCTTCGTCCATATTAATATTTAATTTGGCCTTAGTAATTACCATTTCAAAATCTTCACATTTACATTCATTTTGCAAAGATATGTAACGAAGTGCCATTTTGAAGAAGTTATCTTCGCTAAAATCAAACCATTTTGTCATATAATTTAAGCTCATATCAATAAAAAGTGAAAAATTACTGGTAACATAACTGTATTAAGTATTTTGGGTGATGATTTGTAATTTTTTTTTAATCTCATTTTTGATTCATGTGATTGATGTGTTTGATGATGAACAGTTAAATACTAAGTAACCATAATGAGTGTTTTGTTTTGTGCATCACGGTAAAGGTTGGAAATAAAGTATTTTCTCATACTTTATTTGTTTGCAAAAGTATAAAGTATAATTACCAAAAATAAAGTAGGATACGTTATTATAAAGTATGTTTGGCAACCCTAGGTCCCAGTAATGACGCGCCATGGCTGGGGGACACAGCCATGGCTGGTAACACTGCTATAATAATAAGAGGAGGGGACTCCCCTTATTATTATAGCAGCGTTACCAACTTAGTAGTTTTCATATTTTGTTAGTGGGACTATTTTTTTCTGGATTTCTATTTTTTGGACTACTTTTTAGTGGTTAGTAGTTTTTTAGTTGCTTAATTTTAATTTTTAAATTTGTTAACTCATAATAAATATTATTTTGGTTTAAAAAAATCCGATGAAGATCTCTAACACAATCATCAAGGACGTCTGTCCTCACGTGTCACTCATAGTTAGGTGCGTGCGATATATATCGAAAATTCGTAAATACTTCATATATGCATTCGATAATTATCGATATAAATATCGATATATTTGTAAATTTTCAGTGGGTCAGTTTATTTTCAGTTATTCATTCGATATAAACATCGAGTAGTATTCATCCGATAGTTATCTAGTATTCGTATCGAAATATATCGAGTAGTATAGTATTCCAGTCGATATAAATCGAGTAGTATAGTATTATATCCGATTTATATCGATATACGTAGATGCGACGACCTTGTTTTTTTTTAGAAGTACTCGGAATTTAGAATCGATATAAATTGGATACGTAGAGGTGATGACTTTTTTTTTAGGAATACACATAGCCGAGAGATCTAAATATCGATACGGGGTCGGGATGACTTTTTTTCCTGTTCACTTCCTAGACATCAAAAATATTAATATATTCATCTGATATATCGAAAAGTATCGATATATTTATTGGATAATTATCGATACATTAATCCGATATATCGGATTGCAAAAATTATCGATATATATTTTCATACAATATAATATCGCAAAGTGTCGATATAACGATACGATATATTATATCGATAAAAATAACGATACTTTTTTACATGAATTACAAGTTTCTGCCATTGCGCACCAAAAAGAAACGCGCGGAGTTATACAAAGAGCGCGACATCTAATTATCATAGATGCAGAGTCATTAATTTGTGGATTTCCCTTAAAAATAAAAATAAAATCAATTTTAATATCTTGAGAAATAAATAATTATAAAATCCAAAATATTTAAGTACTATATAGAAGGAACATTATCAATAATGTAATTATATTTTTTCTAAGTATGCACTTATTTTACAAATATCATTGCGATGATTACATACTTTTAGTTTTTTTTTTAATTAAAAGTTACATTATACCTACTGAGCTGTTTCTGAATTACAATTGTCAATAAAGTAAAATATAGAAAAACCCTATTATATTTCACGAAATTATAATTTGTAATTTGTAAAAAAAATCGAAAGATCCGTAATTTGGGCCGCTAAATAGATGAAGCTAGTAGTTTCTTCCAGTTTTGTTCCTATTCACCCCGTTATTTATGAAAGTTATGTTATTTTGTATTATTTATTAATAATTTGTTAATTAAAAATACTAAGCTATAGACATTGATCTGCCCTTTAATTCTACCTACGATTAAACGTATTGTTCCTAATCACTACGCGATTTATGAAAGTTGCATTATTTTTTTTATTATTTATTAATAATTAGTTAAAAAACGTTGACCAATTATTAAAATTAATTGACCAATTATGACTATTTTGAGATATATTATAATAATTTTAGAACCAAACTGTAGGATTAATTTGGGGTGCCAAAATTTTTTTAATGTCCTTGAAATTTTTACCCCTCTGTAATTATTGTCAAAGTATTGACCAATTACTAAAAATCACTGACCAATTGTGACCATTTCGTGACCAATTTGGACCACTTATTAAGTGGTCAAATTTCATCATTTGGGCCGCTAAATAGATGAAGCTAGTAGTTTCTTTAAGTTTAGTTCCTATTCACCCCGCTATTTATGAAAGTTTTGTTATTTTGTATTATTTATTAATAATTTGTTAATTAAAAATACTAAACTATAAACATTAATCTGCCCTTTAATTCTACCTAGATTTTGAGTTTGCCCTCTTTTTCTCACAATAAATAAATAAATAGTTTCAATGTCATTCCAACTTTAAATAATCGTATATCTTTAACCAAAACGTTTCTGAAAATCTAATAAACGCTTAAAAATTTGCATTTACGTCGATTTTAATTGCCCTTCAGTTAAACCTAAAAATAATAGATAAAGTAGACATAAAATAGTGAAACTTCCAGTTTTATTCCTATTCACCCCGCGATTTATGAAAGTTGTATTATTTTTTATTATTTATTAATAATTAGTTAAATAACGTTGACCAATTATTAAAATTTATTGACCAATTATGACTATTTTGAGATGTATTGAAATAATTTTAGAACCAAATTGTAGGAATAATTTGGGGTGCCAAAAATTTTTCAATGTCCTTGAAATTTTTACCCCTCTGTAACTATTTTCAAAGTATTGACCAATCACTAAAAATCACTGACCAATTGTGACCATTTTGTGACCAATTTGGACTACTTATTAAGAGGTCAAATTTCATCATTTGGGCCGCTAAATAGATGAAGCTAATTTAATTTTTTATTATTTTTTTAATTTTTATATAAAAAACGTTGACCAATTATTAGAATCAATCGACCAATTATGACTATTTTGAGATGAATTAAAATAATTTTAGAACCAATTTGTAGGATTAATTTGGGTTGCCAAAAATTTTTCGATGTCCTTGAAATTTTTACCCCTCTGTAACTATTGTCAAAGTGTTGACCAATTACTAAAAATAACTGACCTATAATGACCATTTCGTGACCAATTTGGACAATTTTTAAAATTTTTTTTTTTTCACTATTTGGGGTGCTAACTAGATGGAGCCCGTATCTATAGGATTTTCGGTGGCATATTTGGAACGAAATCTTATCAATGTACTAATGATAAATGTCTCTAAGATATTAAATAGGAGAAACATACATGATGCACTAATCAATACTCAAACTGTGCCAAACTTTTTTTTATGTAGAAAAGTCTTACAATTAGTTTTTTTTTTTTTTTTTTTTGGTTCATTCTTTTTAATGTTACAAGTGTTTTATTTACTAACTACGTAATTCCTAATTTGTATAGACGCCCAGATTTAGCGCTTTTGCTATTTTTACATACAACTAAACACCTACATACACTATAACTACTCGTAGAGCCTCAATTTAAATGATGAATGATCAGTACGTGATCAACAATTTTTTTTATATTTCTTTTTATTTATTTATTATTAATTATTAGGAACTCATAATACAAACACACGACCGTTTACGACCGTTGACGACCGTTCTGGTGTAGTGGTGCGAGTAGTCACCTCAACGCCGGCAGTCGCGGGTTCGATTCCCGCTCGGGGCAGATATTTGTATTTGTGCAAATATTTGTTTCCGGTCTGGGTGTATGTCCTTGTGGGTTTCCCCACCATGCCTAGGAAAGAGCGTATAGCCTCGGTCCCGGTTATAATCATCACTCATTTTCTCAGTAGTGAAATATTTACAGGTTGCGTACAATATATTATCCACTACACAAAAGAACCACAAACTTGATTTATAATATGTAGGTATAGTATGTAGGAGAAAATATTACAATGTAAGGCAAAATGGACAATATAAGCTGAAAGTCTGTAAAATGAACGGGAAATTAAGGACTGTGGCGTTTTGAAGTACAAAGAAATGTATGTTATTTTTACAAATCCAGGACCAACATTGAATGTAAGAAATATTATTTTTATTATTTGTTACATTGTTATTTTATAAAAATTACATTCTTCAAAAGCGCGTGTTAGAAGCAATCGTAATAAATACTTCAATGGTAATAAACATGTAATAAAACGGTTGTTCTGATTCTTTCTCGAAATATATTTAGTAATACACACACAGGTCTAGAGTCGTAAACATGTTTAACAAACGAACGATGCCGAACTAGAAACAACGATATAGTTTCTACCTGTTGTTATGCCATATGTGTTCTTATTTTCAATAGGTAATTGAATATAAATGATAATAAATCCTTTCAAATATTTCAATTAAATAAAAAATATGGTTAGTTTATGCAAAAGATTAATAAAGAGTTAACGGTAAATATGCCAGAGCGTGTATGTTAAAGAAATAAAATATAACATAAAATATATTTTGCATTACATCAATTTAAGTCGCTGTCAAATAACGACATTACAATATTTTTCATACTTTCTTATCATTCGAATCGATAACGACGTCCGCTTCGTGATATACCTTCGCTACATCGATATATTTTTTTTAAGTTTATTTTAACTCTTTGTACATTTCTCTATTGAGACAGGCACATGACTGTAAAACTGCGTAAACTAACAGCAATGAGATCAATCCCTTCTTATTGTATTATTAATCTCTTATTGTCTCTTATTAATAGGGTTTGGGTCCCGGGACGTCTCGTGTCTCGAAGGCCCGGGAATTTTCGTAATTTTAGTTATCTCGAGTCCCGGGACTTTCAGGCCAAGACTCGAGACGAGACAAGATTGTCGAAATTGTTATATAATCATTTTTATTTTCAAATAATTGAAGAAGCCTAGCGCCATCTGTTAGTTTAATGAATAATTACTTGGTCTACTATGTAACTACTGACTACACAACACAATAAATGCGTTGTCCAAACGTAATGAAAACCCTAGCGAGATGATTTTATGCATGAACCACGCAATTCATCTAGGAATGGAACATTTTATAAAAAGAAAGAGGCTCCTACCACATACACGGTCTCTAGCTGCGAAGATAGTGAGGATGAATTCATGGAGAACTCTACTGATGACGAAACGGACAACAAAACAAACTACCAAGCAATTGATAAAATTTATAAGAGTGCTTGATGAAATAAGGTTTTTAGTGAAATTATTTCGAAAATGACCACTGAAAAACAGCCAATTACAAAATTATTTGAAATCAGAATTTGGAAAAGAACTCAGTTTACTACTGGATGTTAAGAAAAGATGGAATTCCATTATTTTGATGACGGAAAAGTTACTGAAGCTCAAAAATTGCATGAAAAAAGCGTTGATTGATTTAAACATGTCAGACAAGTGGAATGAAGACAATATTCTTCTTTTGCAGTCAATTTTTGATTTGTTGTAGGCAGTCAAAATAGTAGTAGAAGCATTAGAAGCTGAAAAGACGCTTCATTACAGCCGAAGCAACAATTGACGTATTGCTCAAAAATATTCAATCAACAACAACTAATAATAATCATTTGGGGATTTTACTCAGATTTTCTGTTTAAAAAATGTTGTTTTTTACAAAATATTAACTTTTTAATACATTTCACCAGAAATTAACTGCATTAAAATTCTTCAAAAAAGGCTTACCCTCTAAAAAAAGAGAAAAATTTTTTTTTCTTAAAAGTCTCGAAGTCCCGGGAATTCCCGGGACTTTGATTGTAAGCTATCTCGTGTCCCGGGACTTTGAAATTGTCGGGAATTCCCAAACCATAGGTACTTATTAATTAAACGTCATACGGTGGAACACAATATAAAAGTAAAATTCCGCAGTTTCACATTTATGAAACCTACTGTCCAGTTTTATCATAAGATCGTTTCTAAGAATCTTATAGTTTAATATTATTAGTATTTATAAAATTTTATATAGATATATTTCTTTATGATCTAATATGAGATATTAATGCAATATTATTATGAAATGAATTATTTGGTTATGAGTGCAATGACCAATATTATATTAGTATTTGGAATTTAATACCGTATGTCGATTAATAAAACTAAAATCGATAAATTTTACCCTTAGAGATTTCACAAATCTTCGCTAAGAAAAAATTAAAAAAGCTGTTAACGCTTCAGATCATTTTTCTATCCGGCTCATATTGTGCATTTGTGACTGTACCGCTTGTCACACAAATATCATCAATTTATACAAGTTTTATGCACTCGTAGAGCCGCGCGCCAATATGAGTTAGGTATATCATGAATATCTACACTGATATGACGCTAGATTTATTTTTACTAAATAAATGAATACATCAATAAAAAATGGATCGAAACCCACTCTCCTATACTTATAGTAAAACTTTAACCAGTCCAATTTTGTACATAGAAGATATTTTGAAAAAATAAAAACCTCATAAAATTATGCAACTTTGAACAATTTCAGTTCATACTAGAGCTAGGACGCTGGATATTTTTTAGCCTGGAATTCAGCACTTTCGATTTTGGGAGAGGGAATGAATGTCAAAATTTGTACTTATAATTGTAATGCATTAACGTGAAATCCGATTCCATTAATACATTTTTTCTTAGAAAGGAGATATTTTAACGACTGACTCGTAAATATTTCAAAGTTTTTTTTTTTTTTTGTTTACAGAAATTATAGACATTATATAATGCTCAGTATTAGCTCAGTATTATAAAAAAAAAAAAAAAAAAAAAAAAAAAAAAAAAAAAAAAAAAAAAAAAATAGATAAAATGTATTAGCTATAAATAACTTGAAAAAGTAGCTTTTGAACATACACCTTATCTTAAGCTGATGCACATACTGTCTCTTCTAGGTTTAATGAGAGGGATGGACATTGCGAACGAAAACGTGAGTACAGCTCGTCTCTAATATTTTTGTATGCCGAACGTGTATTTGTGTAATAACAAGTCATACCATACTATATCGTGTGTTTTCACATACCCTGGCACAGGACTAATCTATGCTTATTAATATTATAAAGCTGAAGAGTTTGTTTGTTTGTTTGTTTGAACGCGCAAATCGCAGGAACTACTGGTTCGAATTGAAAAATTCTTTTTTTTGTTAAATAGCCCATTTACCGAGGAAGGCTATAGGCTATATAACATCACGTTACGACCAATAGAGGCTGAGCAATAATAAGAAATGTTACAAAAACGGGAAAAGATAATCTTTTTTGAGAGCTTCCGTTGCGTCCTTTATTATTTATCTTCTCGAGACATTTTTTAGCTATAGTCCCACTTTTAAAGTAAATATAACATCACTATTTTACTGAGAATTTTCGAAAAATAAAAAAATACTCAATAATACGTTGAACGACCCAGGAATCAAACCTGAGACCCCTTGCTCGGCAGTAACGCTTGCGAAAACTCGACCAACGAGACAGGTACCTACTTTTAGAGTAATTGTTTAAAAATATTTAAGTATGTTTTTCCCTCATATTAACGCGGGTGAAACCACGGGGCACAGCTTGTGTACTAGTTGATAAAATTTCCTCAAAAAAAAAACCAGCGAACTAGGAACTGCATTTAAATGTTAAAAGCTAACATGTATAATCATGTAGTCATTTTTAATACTTCACTAATGAAACAACAAAATTTTCAGTTTTTATAACATTCGCTAATATTTTAACTTAAATTTCATCCAATACATTCATTAAACATGTAATACATATTGAAATTTATTAATATCGTTACAGTAATGGCATTAAGAACAACAAAATTTAACGTAATCTCTTATAATTTATATCTATATGAATATTTAATATCATGTATCTAAAAAAATCAATACACCGAGAAATAATATCGTTTATCATGCTTTCTTCTATTAACCAAACTTATTATAGGTCTTCGTCATTATGATACGACTCTATAAGATTTTTTTCCAGGCTTTCATTTAAACTTCTTTTAAGGTCTTTCAGAGAGCTTTGTTCTTAACAAAGAAATGTTATTAATCTCTTTCTTGAAATCTGCTAAACTCAAACGTAAAATATAGTCAAATGTAAGAACACTTATTAAGTTTTAATATTTATATTTTATTTCAAGTTACACTAACATTTTTATTTATTTTTCCCTAACATAATATTATATATACTACTTTTAATAACAGAAACTCACAACATTATATTTATGCAAAAAGAGTGAACAATACTTGACAATACTTACAGATATTTTAATTCAATTATAAATTTCAGAACTGCGCATCAATATAATAGTTATTAAGTAAAGTTAATAAGTAAATCCGTCAGTTACTGAGTTCCAATAACAACAAATAACTATACTTATATATCTTAATTCACATTGCTGTGAGTATAGGTTAGCTAGTTACAAAAATATGTAACTTATCAACTTACTCGTAGATTGTGGTTAGCTTAAAATTAACAATGCACTCGCTTCAAATATAATAACTTTAACTTCAGTAAACCTCAGTAACATTTTATCCTGAAGGAACTACATACTATTTTAACCTAAAATTTTAACACTCTTTCCCTTGGCGTAGCTAGTCTGTAAGATAATCCATTAATTACGTGAGACAATTTTGGCGATTTTTTAACCCCATACTAGGTAAGATGTCGTGAGCTTTTGCTCGACTTCCTCCCCCTGTCCTAATCTCACGTGAGATTTTTTTCTAATTTGTAATTGTACTGTAAATTAATTAATCTGTGCTCGATTATATTAGATTTATTTTTAAAAAAAAAAACTATTTTCTTATATATTTTTTTATTTTTATTTAAGTCTAATTAAGGCTAGTATTTAAGATTTTTAATGACGGAAAAAAAGTACGTGATATTTTCCAAGACTACCATTAAGTGAGATTTCGCTCGACCCAAACAAACTCTTACACACACACATACACACATATTATACGCACGCACGAATTAACGCACGCATGCACGCACGCTCGCACGCTCTTACGCACGCACACACGTACGCATGCCATAAATTAATATATATGTATTTTCATGTGGAAGTCTGGCTGACTTTTAACACATTATACTAATCTATTGTTGCATATTGCACAGAGATGAAACAAAAGTTCATAAAAGAAAACCAACAAATCTTAGCTTTTCAATAAAAAACAACGTTATTATTGATTGTTCTGTTTTAAGATACTATTGTAATTTAGTTTGATAGCAATAACATATTAGAAGTTTGTAAAATATTCTTAAATGGTTATTGTTTATTTCATCAAATGTTTACTCCATATATTTTTAATCAAAAATCTATACCATCTATATCTTGTAAATTTGACGTGATACATATCATATGAATACTGTTTTATATTATTTTTAGAACATTTACAAGGAATAAAAACATTATTTGAAAAAAACTTTTAGTAAAATAAAATTCGCAGACCTGTGTAGTCGGACATAATATTGACGTCCTAATTACCTTGATATGTACCATCTTTCAATCTCTTTTATATCTTGATTGAATCGTTGACCTTATTCTTCACATTAATCACCAAGATTTTTTGGGACACAATCCATGTGAGACGTCAGAATGTAAATTTTCTAACTCATATTACCTACAGCCTAAGTTCTTATAGGCATTTAACGTTTCTTGAAGAATATTTTTATATTTAGGATTTTTTAGTACCTAGAAACTTAGAAACAACATTCTCAAAGCCATTCCAAGCATTTTTCCAAGGGTTCTCATCACTTTTTCAAATTCTACATCCTCGATAAGTTTCCTGATATCGGGTCCCGTGAATATTTCCTCTTTCAACTTAGAGTCTGATAAACTAGGAAAACATGAGCAAAGATACTTAAAAGTATTTCCATCTTGTGGTAAAGCCTTTAAAAACTGTTTCATCAAACTATTGCGATTAAAATTTCCACACATGATCGGCGTAATTTATCCGGAACCCATGCCTTGTCATGGTGACATAACCTCAAACTAAAGTAAGAGTAATAAACATTTTTTTACAAAGTTGGTATATTTTTTCTTTGTTTTACTGTAGTATATTGTCCACATATGTAGCCAAATATATTCGGATTATTTCTGCAAGTCCGACAAACCATACTTAAACATAAACATATACATAATATTGTTATCACACGTGAATACGTTTCTTAATGGCGCCCTTTTTTTTTGGACGCTTTAAATTTCTCCGGGTGGTTATAAACTATAAAATGGTTAATCATAGTCTTTAGAATGATCGGCTACAGAGTATAGGATGGTTGGTCAAAGAAAAAAAGAATATTAATATAGATTATGGAATTAATGTCTCAAAGAAATTAGCGACTTTACTAAATTAATAACTATATTTGTTCAACTTAAGTGCAAAAAAATGTAACGTGATACATTCAAATAAAGCTTAAATTTGCAATATATAGATTAATATCAACACATTATATGTGAAATTATTCAAAAAACTTTTTCATCGCAGACCTGTGTAATCCATCTACGATACAGAGTAGATACAGAGTTCAGACTGAACGTCTGAACTCTAAAAAATGTTAATGTAGCTCAAATTTCTGCGTAAGTGAAACATGTGTTTAATACTATATTTCTGTAAAACTATAATACATAAATAGATACGAATATATTGGGTGTTTGATAACATTATTAAAAAATCGTGCTTACATACCGAAGAAAGTTAATCTAAGGTCTATAGCTCAAGGGCTGAGTATAATTGATCCGGCAGGTATAGTCGTAGCTAAGCCCCTGATTTTTCACCTTTTTTTTTACGCAGGGGAATCCATTTACGGATGATATCCAGGACGCCCGGGTCGGCAGTCCTAGACCTATGTCGGACTCGGCACTTTGGGCGTGCAATACCGTACTAAACCCCTGCGGGAGCCTTCAGCCGCTTTAATTGGAGGGTCCCGGATCTGCAGGCAACAGGATCCCTCCAGCGACAGGCTGGCCTCGGCGAAAAGTTCACCCTCATGCTGGATAGTATTAATAAAATCTATAGGTTTTACAACTTTTATTGATACCATAATTTATTACCAATACCATAATTTATTACCAATGCCTACATAATTGAAATATATAGGTATTTATGTATAATATATGTATACCAAATGGTATTCGACATCGATATATTATATTATACAATAATTAAGCTAGTAATGTTACAGTATAATGAGTATAATCTAATTTATTTTTATCATTTTAACTATTATGTCATTTTAAAGAAACTTATCATATTATATTTAATCCCTTCCAAGTAGGTACAAAGAATGGGGGAAGCCTACGTTCAGCAGTGGACATCCAATGGCTGATGATGATGAAGTACAAAGAAAGTTGTTTATAATTATGATGAAGCATCATCAATATCGTAAGAAAGTTTCCGTCGGCGAATTTTACACATATAATGAAATCGCAGTTAAGTTGAAATATAAAACAGAAATAATATTAATGTTAGTGATAATAAAATATATACCATCTTATATCGTTTCTACTACACTGAAGATGCAATAGAGATGAGAACGCTAAGTTTTGCCTAATTACTTTTAAACATGCAAAAAGACGATATAGTAGGAGAGTATCGACAATGTAACAAATTCAAGATGAGAAGTTAGTAGTTCAACTTACTATTATCGTTACTTTGTCTTCGTATTTGCAAATGTAACTGAGTAGTCAGCTACTCATTCACTTAAATTATGTAATTTGATTTCAGAATCAAATTATATAATTGAAGCCTAATTAGTAAAATAAAACTCGATATGACCGACGCTGGCGTTAGCGTTGCTGAATTTTGCCTCAATTTAATTTTGTACTTTAATAGGCATGTATGTGCATTAATTTTTTAATAAATACGTGAATTTTTTTCAACCAATTAATTGGATGAATACACTACATTTTCTTAATATATCAATGTCCAAAATATTTGTTCCTATGGCACACATTATTCAGAAAATATAGTAAAATGAGCTTTTTACTTGAAAATAAATAAAATAAACAATGGATTTAAACATATATAAAAGGAAAAATAAATTTATTCAGTTAAAAATAAATCTTGCGAGTTAGCGTAAGTTTGTTCGGTGTACCTTATTAATTACTTTGACTTTTTTTTAATACAAGTAAGAAAAGTTATACCATTTTAATTTTGATATTCTTTCACTAATGTTATCAATCAATAAAACAAAATTTAGTGAAAAAGATTGCGCTTGAATTTATATAATAACAAAAGTTTGAATAGTGGCAACAATAAGTTTGGAAATATTAATCTAAACAGCTTTCGAATTAGAGTTAAAAACACAAGATTAAAAAAAAAACAATTATTAACACTTTTTTTTAATTAGAAAAGGTAAAAATACTTACCAGTAGCAAAAGATGATGGTACGTATTAATACCGAGGATCACCCGGCTGCGGCGGCCGCATGGTCACCGCCGCACATGGTTATAAGTTCACAAAATCACTCACTTTAGTTTTAATAGAAAAATAACACAATAACTTTGAGTAAAATAAATTAAAACATTTGAAAACAAAACCGACGCGATACAAGAAAAAGCGATGTTTTCACTAACGAAACAAGCGCTCTGAACCGAGCAAAGCGCCCACGAGGCTGAAGGCGACTGGCGCAAGCTTTGGGCGGGCGGCCGCACCCCTGCGCTTCGTCCCTCACCCACAACTGCCTTCACAATTCTTCAAATTTTGCCACAAACTTTAAGAGTTATGTCTACCTCGAGCTTCAGTTGAAGTTAAAGTCTGTCTAATCAGTGTCGGTGAACTTATAAAGCAAAACCTTTTAACTCGTAAAAAATTACAAACATTCGAAGCTCATATATAATAAAAATAATTAAAAGCCTCATTTCTATGAATATGATTTGTTCCCAGAAAAAAAAACGTTTAAAGATTTATAAAAATGTAAAACGTGTTTTACTAAATATTCTTAATACATATCAAGGCAAGGTTAATCATGTTGTAGTTTTATTGTTGTTGTTTTTTTTGTTTTAGTTTTAACATTTTTTGCATAAATAATATATAGATTAAAGGGTTTCACTTTGTTTGTTTATCGTAAATGAAAGTTAAACAACAATAATTTATTAATAGAACAATCCGTAACGGGACCGCAATAGATTTCGTTTTCATCCTTAAATTAAGGTTTGTCATACATTAAAATTACTTTCAATCTACTCTGCAATGCTTCTGACTTTTGTTTTGTATTATTTAGTTTATTGTATAATACACTATACTATAATATAAAAAGACTTATTAGTTTTATGTAAATACACTAGTTTAAATCACAATTCATTCTTTTTACTTGCTACTGGTTGCTTTTTTTTTTTAATTTAATGTAACTTGTAAACTGTTTTATGAAATTTTTGGCGAAAAATACGTTTTCTTTTTCTTTTATACATATATAAAATACATATAACAGCTTTACTCGTCACCCCGGTGATAAATACAGTTATTATTTTTGTTATCTCTACACAAAACGCGTTCTAGAAGACCTCTATGTAGAAAGTTAAAGTGGTCTCTAATGTATAGCACTTACTATTAGCCACCGATCTCTCTGGTTACAGATTTTGAAAATACAAAGTGTGTGATGTGTAATTTCTTTTAAATTTTAATTCATTTTAACTTTTACTTACTTGTTAACTTTGTTACTTAATCTTGAAGTATATTATATACGATACTAATTTATTATTTGCATTATTTCCATTTAATAAATTACAACGTGTACTTCGAATAACAATTTTGAAAAATAATTGCATTTTAAACCAGGATTTTCTCTGCTGCATTTTAATGTACCTATTTGTCAAGATTGCTTAAAAATATAGTTATCTATAAAATCACTAAGAAACTTTCAAAAAAGTAGTAGGATACAAATTTACACCGATAGCTCCCAATAGTCCAATGCTGAATGTAAAAACATCAATGTAACGTTTTATGTAGTACGTTTTTTTTTTTTTTTTAGAGCTGGACCATATTCATTTTTCCGTAACAGCGTACTATTATTTCTAAAATCAAGATAAACACAACAACAATACAGAAAAAATAATTTTTTTGATTTTTTAGCAAATATTTAGAACTTTAATTGTGACACCAATCACAATTCCAAAAGACATGCTGCAAACGGTTGGACAGATAAAAATTCCCGTAGGCATCCTTTGAGTACAGTAGAATAATAAATCTGTAGACCGATTTTTACGTATAAATATGCATAATAACAAAATTTTCTACTCTTAAGTGTTACGTATATACTTATTTAATAAAAAGTAATAATTTAATTTTATCATCTTCTCCATAAGACAATTATCTACTTTTTCTTAGTAGACTTCGATTCGCACTTATATTCCTTTTTAAAATTGTACGTTTTATAACATACGTATCTAAGTATTGAGGAAGTTTATTCAAGATAATAATACGTTTAAATAATATATGTAAATATTTAATGAAACATCACAATTATCATGCTATCAACATAAAATTAGCCTCAAAAATTTGTGAACATTGTTTATATACTATACATATATTAACGACCTAATCTCATTTCTATTGATCACATTTCACTTTAGTATAATCCAATAATACTCTTCTTAGATACCTATATTAGATATCTCTTAAGATAACTGTTTATTCTAAATTCTTCAATTCGCAATACGTGGGTTGATATATGAATAATCTTTTTCGCAAAATTCTATTTCTATATTGTAGGAGAGACTTATTAGTATTATCATATTTAATATTTTACATCTTACATATGCACGTTTATATCAACATAAATACATTACTAGACATAATTTTAAATTGCTCTCGTCATTATTATGCCGGATCGTGTGTCTAATTTAAAGGCAACAAAGTTAGGACCTATATTGAAAGAACACATTTCCTTTCTTTAATGCATTTCCACGTAAAAGACACGTATAGAACTCGTAAAACAAATTGTATTTGCTTTGCAGGTACACCATAAGCGATAATTATGATATATCTAATTGTTTTATCGCTAATCGATTGCACTCAATGTTCTCATAGGCTACACAGAAATATTTCAATTACGACTTATGATAATAATAATCATATGTATATGTGTTTGTGTTATCGCTATATTAATATCTTATATTAGTCGATTGTACTGAGTGTTTTAAAAAACTACACATAAATATTTCAATGATGACTTAAGATAGTAATAGTCATATATACATATATCGTAATACGTTTGTAACCTAAAATGTGAAAAAAACAAATTTTTAAATATAGGTCCCTTCGAAAACAAATTTTCATCCAGAATGTTACTCTTTTATAAACGATACTTTTTAAACTTACCTGAAAAGAAAAAAAGAAACAAATTAGTACCCATCTGACTAGTTTTCATAATTTTTACGAACAACGAAGTACTATTTTCTTTATTCAAAATAATATATATATATATATATATTTATATATATATATATATATATATATATATATATATATATATATATATATATATATATATATATATATATATATATATATATATATCATAAAATTAAAATAATCAAGAAAAAAATAATATATTCACTAATTCTACTTTGTAAAGAAAAAAAGTAAAGTCAAATAGAATCAGTATTCTGAAAATAGATTGAAATAAAGCAAAAAGTCTCGATACAATTCTGCTTGTTGTCACTCACGTGAATGAGTAATAAAACTTGTCACTGTTGCAAAGGACGTAAAAGTCCGACTATAAAGTGTTAACGAGCACCTTTACACGGCTCTTCTAAGATCTACTTATCTACACAAACTTTACTCAAATTGAAGACGAAAAGAGCTAAATAGCATATACTGTCGTAATTACGACGTAATGAAATCAATCTAATGTAGCTTTGTTGCGATGAATTCAATGTCAGGAAAGGTATATGATAACGTTTTTATTGCTCTATATAACTTTATTTTAGAAACAGAGCTATGAAATTTAATTTTATATACATTAAATGAAATCAAACATAAGATATGACGCAATTAGAAACAACAAGGCTGTAAGAAGGAAGTTTTATAGGCGTGTATGTGAATATACTCGTATATTTGTATCTATGAACTACAGTGTGTAATAAATTATAAACCTTTCGCTAGGAAAAAAATAGAACAATTTTACGCCCATGCATTACACATTCGTGTATTATTTACGTGGCACGGTGAGGTCTTAGTATAAACATAAAGGTAAAAAAGATTACTTGGTTATACAGCATGGACGCGAAATTTTTTCATATGAAATTGAAGAGAAACTTTGCAAAACAAAAATATAAGAAGCTGAATATATAATATTTGCATTAGTTGCACTTAATAAGCCGTGCCAATGTGGTCTTAAGACTGAAATATTCAATGACATCACAAGCACTGTGACGCCTGAAGACGAGATTGATACGTAACTCACGTTTCTCGTATGACGTCACTGGGAAAATGAACCCGGCATCCCAGTTTTGGGTCAATGGCCAATCTACAAATAGAAAAGATCCAATTTAAATTCACCGTCGCACTTAACGTGCTATTTTAAAATTGAAGTCATATTTCGTGAATGTTCTTAATTCTCGATAGAAATATATTTGAAACCGGTGAAATACATATTTTTCAAATATTCTTTTTAAGAAACACTATATATGTACATTGGCGTGAATATTCACGTAATCTGAAATATGCTGATAAAATTAAATCACTATAACGCTGGTGATTTATGTTGGCAATTATATGGTATGAATTAGATACATGGAAATATCTAAGATAAGGACTAAACTACAATGTAATATTTTTAATATTACAAATACTGCTGACTAATTTAACTGCTTTTTTTTCAACAATAGATATAAAAATCTATGTCGATTTAAGGCCTTTCTTTCTAGCATCTACAAAATATGGAATTTGGATCTATACCCTTCAACTTCGTTTTCACTGTCGTCCACCCCATTACAATCAGCGTCACTCATTTCAAATGATCACTTTACCGCTATCAGAACACTCGACCGAATCTCTCCGTGCCAATACCGAATACTGTCATCATTTGCCCTTGGTAAAAGATTACCTTTACTTTACTGCAAACTATATTATTAAATTAAGTGAAGTTAACTTATGGACAACATGAAGCATGCGCTATACGTAGACGACACACGGGTCACGAACGCACACTTAGGGCTTCCTCGTAATCCCTTTAAAGAATAACATGTTTCGTGCACTACTTTGAATATATTTAACTTATTTTCTTTTCTTCATACATATATATTCTATAATTTGAAAAGCCTTCGCTTGAAACTAAATTTACAACATCTAATTAAAACATGAGCATGAAAAATATTCAAAAAAAGATAGTAGTACTTACCATTCGTAATTATTACGATCTCTTTAGATAAAAATCTAAAAGGTTTTTTTATGAACTTTTAAGCTAGAAAAAATATTTGTCACTTGTAATGTATGTAAGCAGTTTGGTTTATCTGTGCTAATCTGTAAAAGTTAAGATTTATTAGCGCTAAAAACTTTAAACTTCAATTTCAATATCGAGGAATAAAATTAGGTCTAGCTACTTTAGCTTCTAACGGTAAAGTTTCTAATATAAGAAAACTTTAGGAAATTTAGTATTGTTTTTATTTATAGATTTAGCTAATCTTATAAGTTTTTCATTCTATAATAATTGTTTTAGATTGCGTCATAGAAGCAATAATAACTAACAATAAGTAAATCGCATTTGTCGCGATTAGTATAAGAACAATGACTTAATAATATACTAAACACTTAAATTTCTTCTGAAGATTAAAAACAGTAATAATCAGATCTTGTTGCAAAAAGAGATTACGCTATTAGAAAATTTTCAGCTGTAATAGAAGTGAATGACAAACACAGGCCCAATCTTAACCAAAAAAGAAAAAAAGTAGCAGCATCGTCGAATAAATGTCCATAACTCCCCTATGAGACATATTACAAATAAAATAAGCTCGTCAATCAATCTCAACCTCTGCTCGTCCACAAAGTTTTAATAGATTGAAAGTACCTGCACTTACCGTAATGGCTTAGTGATTGTTTTATAGATATCAAGCTCTGTAGAAAATATGTATCATAATATTTATTTCCAGTCGTTCAAGAATCATGTTAAAAAATTCATATTAAAAAAGTTCAGATAAATTATTCCTTGATATTACAAAGAGATTCAAAGTCCAAAATTTATTTAAGTAACTATTTTGAAAAGCTTTTTTTTAAAACAGAGATCAGCCCTTCTGTTAAATTCAACAGTTAGGTGCTGTTAGAAAAATCAATAATTAAACAACAATTAAAACTGTGAAAAAGACTGAATACTGAATCTGGCCAATATTACAACCAATTTGTACTGTTTATAATTGAATTAGTTCTGTTTGTAATTGAAGAATTCGGGACCTTGCAAAAAAGCTCTCACATCAGTCTCTTTTAAATGCTGATTTGACCAAATTAATTGAATTGTAAAGGCCTATTGCGAGTCCCTCTAGAATGATTACCCGATAAATATCTGAGTACCAAAAACTACAGCAATTATGTAATAGTAAAGAAATATTTGTTTGTATCCAGACATTATATTTATGAGCTAAAATACCAATTTAAAAAATCTATATTTGTGTTTGATAGGTAAATAATAAGTAAAGAATCCTTAAAATTTTAGCGAAATTGTCAATTAATCAAGTAATTTAACAGGTATGGCTTGAATCTAATCTAAAAGAAACAATCAAACTAAAAGATTGTAAAAAAAAGTATTAAAAGTATAGTAATTTTGACGACGCGTTGGCGCAGTGGTCACAGCAATTGGCTGATGCGCTAGCGGTCGCGGGTTCGATCCCCGCACATGACAAATATTTGTATAGGCCATACAGATGTTTGTCGTGGTCTGGGCGTTTGTGCTTGTGTATTGTGTCTGTTTCTTAGGATTCACATCCTACTGGGGGCCGTTGACGTTTATTTATTTTATTTATTTATTTAATTAATTAAAAAAATAAATAAGTAATAGTGTACTTAAAAATTCATCGAAAGCATCAAGAAATTATAGAAACATCAACAGGTATCAAAACACTAAATATGTCGTTTGTTCTGGTGAAGATAGATAAAGATTTATTTTTGTATAGGTATACCTAGATTTATAACAAAAAATTGTCATAATGAACATTTGCCAACATGAGGATCGGATACTGTTTTATTTTGTTACTTATCCATAGCAGTTCCCCCTTCAGTTTATGCCTCTCGAATTTGCATTCTGCATACTACTTCTTTCTAGCATTCGTTGTCTTGGACACACCAGGTAAGTTCCTGTTTACACTAAGATACGAGTATATTCTATATATTTGTGACCTAATTGCTACAAAGAGTGAAATAAAACAGAGTATTTTTTTATTTAATTTACAGGGATATTACATAGTTTCTTAAGCTAATCTTCTATACTATATCTTATTGACGACGACGCGACGACGACGAGTTAGCACAGTGGTCACGGCAAGTGGCTTATGTGCTAGTGGTCGCGGGTTCAATCCCCGCACATGACAAATATCTGTATCATGTGGGTCAAGTGTGCGCACTTAATCTTTGAAATCTTCCTGAAATTAAAATAATAATCTAAATGAAGCGAAACAGTATTTATTAACAACTTAAGTATGAAAATAATCAAATATAATGGCACAAATTCTTTGAACTTAAAAAATACAAAGGTAGTCAAAATGCGTACACTTACCCGAGTAGTGAGGTAGCTGTGCGCAATGGTGGGGGTAAGTGTACACCGCATAAATCAACAACATTTTGACTCGTTAACATACTCAAAAGCTTGTTATTTAAACTTAAGTATCAAATTGTGTTTCAATAATGAAGAAATTAAAAACAAAAATTAAATAACTACTGACAAATGAGATCAACAACTAATCAATAAAATTACTTATTTATCAGCACAGTTATCACATTCGAAAATGCCACATTCAAAACTGGTTAACATAACAAAACATTTTATCTAATCTTCAGTAGGTGGATATATATATATACAATCTCTCTCCACATAAAGGACAGTAATATTCATTCTCCATATTTTCTGTTCTCTTATTTCTACCAATCTTCTTATCAGCAGTCTTAATAGTTTGATGTGCAATCTTTTTATTTATTTATTTATTTATTTGTACAAAAATCCACAGCTACATTTTATGTTTCTTAACCAATACAGAACATCCAAACAAAAGCCAATTTCGGATTTTACATTATTTAAATTAGACTGTTTAGGTAGACAAAATTGAGTTAAGGTAGTAAAAACTATGATATACGCACAGTTACAATAAAAATAAACACAAAAAATTACAAAACAGAAAATATAAAATTCCATGGTCAATAATGTGTGGATATGTATGTGTAATTTTGTGAGTATGTACGCATGTGTATTTGTGTGTAAGTGGGTGTGGGTATGGATAAGTGACTGTGTAGATTATTTATACGAGCTGGCAAGTTTCTCTGTTATAGCCCTTTTAAAAGAACTTCTAGATGTAGAAAAAGGGTCAATCTCAGAGAACAACTTGTTATACTGTCGTGGTAGTCGACATCTTATTGAATTTCTGCTATAGTTTGAGCGACAAAAGGGAACATGAAAGAGATTCGTGTGCCTGGTACGTCTGCTAGGAGTATAAAACTGTAACATATCTGATGTTAACTGAATGCAATTAACAGAATTAGAACAGATGTCATGTAATAACATCATATCCGCTACGTTACGGCGATCTTCCAGGGTGAGAATTTTATAGTGAGCACATGAGGTATCATATTTCGAATCCCTATGTCCAGTGCGAAAATTTAAATATTGAACAAATTTACGTTGAATTTTTTCCAAAGCTTGAACATATGTTATACACTGGGGATTCCATACGGAAGAACAATATTCCAGGAGACTACGAACATAGCAAAAATAAAGCAATTTTATTGTGTCTATGTTATTGAATTCTCTCGAGACCCGCATCACAAATCCCAGAGCCTTTTAGCTTTTATCTCGTATGCGGTCTATGTGTGTAGAGAAACTCATTTTTTGATCCAACGTGACGCCCAGGTCAACAACAGAAGAAACCCTCTTAATTATTGTAGCAGCTTCAAATTTGTAGGTACCGTAATAGTCGGTTCTATTGCGTGAAAAAGTAATGTGAGTACATTTACTTACATTTATAGTTATACGGTTTTCCCTACAATATTTGCTTAATCTATATAAATCATCTTGAAACAATAAGCAGTCTTCGATTGACTGTACTCTCTTGTAGAATTTGGCGTCATCGGCATATAAAATGAATTTAGAGTTCTGGATACAATTGCCTAAATCATATATATATACAGAGTACAGCAAAGGTCCAAGCAACGATCCCTGAGGAACCCCGGAATCAATCGTAATAAAATTCGATTTACTACTGCCAACGACAACTGCTTGAGATCGATTGGTAATATAAGATTTGAACCACCGGTGTAGTCTCCTTGTCCAAAGAAAATAGCTTTTGAAGAAGTATGACATGATCCACGCGGTCAAAGGCCTTTTCGAAGTCTGTATAAATCACATCGACCTGAAAGCGATCACTCATACTTCGTAATATTTCATTTGTGAAGACCGATAGATTGGTGAGAGTAGAACGGCCCTTAGTAAACCCGTGTTGCTCCTGCGGAATATCTGTTAAAACAAAAGGATATAAAGCCCTGTAAACAATTTTTTCTTAGACTTTGCTGAACGTATTCAGGATAGAAATCGGTCTTTAGTTTTCAATTTTAGTTTTTAACCCTTTTTTGTGTATTGGTACAATGTAAGCTTCTTTCCAAATATACGGAACCGTACATTCCTTAAAAGATTTGTTATAAAGTATACTTAATGGCTAGGCAACAATATCTGCACATTGTACTATAAAAGATGGCGGAATTTTATCAGAACCTGCCCCCTTTGTTACATCTAAGGTAGATAAATATTTGTATACCGTTTCCCTATTCACAGTAATGTCAGTTAACGTATTTATTGATTTTGAATAATTATGAGACGGAGACTCATATTTTTGTAACGGTTTTTGAAACATTTTTTCGAAAAAATTGCTAAAAGTGAAACTAATATCTGCCTCGTTTAGAAGGTTTTTATTTTCGTAAAACATGATTTTCGGGTAGTTACTTTTAATTTTTCGTTTACCTTTTACATAGTTAAAAACATATTTAGGGTTCCTTATTAAGTTTTCAGTTTTTAATATATATTTTGTAAAAAGGTCGTTTTCAACATCTTTATATCTATCTATCTTTTCGTTTGAAGTCTTTGTTTTAAATCTAATCTTACTTTTTTTTTATGCAATTGTTCTTTATTATCCTTTTCCTTATTTTCTAGTTCCGATTTGAAAGGACTGCCAGTAGCTATTATTGACTGTTTACTTCTCTTTCGGCGATTTTGTGTTGTTGCTTTTGGCAACGGCTTTATCGAAGACAAAGTAATGTGTCCTTCACTGGTTGAAGGTTTACATATATCCGAAGATGCCATTGCAACTAATTCCGATAAAGATATGTTTGAAAAGTTCTCTTTTGATAACAGGCTAGGAGATGTTGATTGAGATTCAGTGGCCATCAAGGGTTCTATGAAGGGTAGATCTGACGGTGTAGATGCTATGATGTTTTGCAAAGATGAGTCTTGATTTGAATCTGAAAGTTCAGGTGGCAAAGAAGATGCGTTTGTCAAAGGCTGTTCACGTGATGTCGAAGCTGTGGGTTCTTGTTGATTTTTTGCAGCCTTAGCTGCTGCAGCCGGAACCGTCTCTTTTGTATTTGGGGCTAGAATTACGTTTGTAACAGAAACTGCCTCAAAATCTTCCTCCGAAAAGGTATCTGCATCTATATCTAGACCATATTCCGGAAACTTTGAAGCCTGAAGCTGCATTGCTTAGAGTTGCTGCCTTTTTGAAGGCCTCATTTGCCAACTGAGCTACTTCTGTTTATCCAATTACACGGCCTAGGTGGTGGCTTAGCCATTTATCACATTCATAAGCAAATTTAACTTTTAAAGGGCCAAAGAATCCACGATCCAGTGGTTGCATTTTGTGGCTGCTGTGTGGTGTCAGGGTCAGTACATGGATGTTATTATCCCGACAAAAGTTTATTGCAGCTAAAGAAATGTGACTGCTGTGATTGTACAATATGAATAAGATATGATTGTCGTTTGTTGGCTGGACATTATCTTTGAAGTGGTAAAGGTAGTCTATAAACAGTTCACTATTTATGAAGCCAGAATCAGAAACCATTCCAATACTTCCATCAGGTGCATTATTCAATAAATACCCTTGCATTCTTTTTCTAGCAAAAATAAATGCTGGCGGTATAAAATTTCCAGTTACACTCATCGCGCAGACAAGTATAATAGTTTGCCCTCTTTCAACTGAAACTATTAGGTCCTATCATAATTCGGTGGTCACTTTTATTTTTTCACAGTTGTCCACCTGTTTGTGATAAGTTTGAGGTTATGTTACTGTTATGTAGTGTTGACGTTTAAATGTCAGAAAACATACGCAATTTGTTTTTTCGCGCCGTTTTGACAATGGAAGAATTGAAAAAGTCTGTAACTATGCAAGAACAACGCGCATTTTTGAAAATTTGTACTCTGCTGAATTATTCAACTGGACTATCGAGAAATCTTTTGCAAAAAGCAGTAGGCAAGAACGCGCTCAAGAAAAGTGCAGTGATTAATTGGATGAAATCGTTCAAGGAGGGACGGACAAATACTGAGGATGCACCGAGGTCGGGTCGACCGAGATCGCCTTCCAGACAAGAAAGGCAAGAACGAATCCAGAAACTGTTGCGATGCTCTAGTAGAGTGAGCATTAATGACATCTCCGCACAACTGAACATACCTTTCGCATCGGTAGAAAGAATATTAAGAGACGATTTATGTCTGGTGTCCAAGCTCGGCCAATATGTTCCTCATTCGTTGTCGCCTTCCCAGAAGGAGAAGCGAGTTAATATTGCACATACGAACTTATCATGGCTTAGTCATCGCAAGGATGACTTAAGAAGATTAATTTGCCTGGACGAAAGTTGGGTCCAATTTTTCACCCCCCCTTCAAAGACATCAAGCGCGCTCCTGGGTTAGACCAGGCACATCAGCCGAGCCCTTACCACGCGCAGAGTTGCATGAGAGGAAGGTCTTGCTGATAGTGGGCATGGATGTTCACGGCGTGGCGTTTTGGAAAACTTATGAGGAAAATATCACTATGACAGCTGAGCGCTATAAATCGTTTTTAGAGGAATATATCCCAAAATGGGCGGTACATCGCAACATCAGAGCACCAGTTCTACTGCATGACAACGCTCGACCCCACAAAGCCTACGTAGTTCAGGAGTTAATCGAAGACAGGAGTTGGATTGAGTTGCCACATCCACCATATTCACCTGATATGAATCCGTGCGATTTCAACTGCTTTGGCCATTTGAAGCGTCAGTTGTCTGGCCATCGATATAACAACAAACCAGAATTGGATTCCGCCATTAACACCGCAATTACTAGCCTTAATGAAAATGGAACATTTAATGGGGTCAATGACCTCCCGTCAGTCTGGCAGCGTGTCATTGATAGCGGGGGGGACTACTAATTATTACACAAGAATATCATTTAATATTAAATAAAAAATAAAAGAGTTGTTGAAAAATAAAAATGACCACCGACTTATGATAGGACCTATTATTTTCCCTACCAGTTTTTTCCCTTTCATTGAAACCACCTTAGGTATTTTTTTCGGCACAGTATTAACACCGCATTCGTCCATGTTAAATATTCGACTAGGCGCAAAAATTATCTTTTTTGTATAGTCTTCACATTGGAAAAAAATTATTTACCTGGGTTTTATTGAACCCCATCGCCCTGCCGATGCAAGTGGGGGTTGGTTGTCATAATTTTAGTTCAGGGAATCGTTTCATAAACCCATATACCCAGTCGCGTCCAGCTAATTTCGAAGATGTGTTGAAGCGATGCGGAATTTTATTTATTTCAGCATATTCATAAATCAATTTCCGAAGACTGACAATGGTAAGCCCATAGTAAAGATCATCAGAATTTTTCACGTATTGGTATATTTTATATTAATATATTTCTTCTTCTTGAGCCTTTGTAAATGTTGGAAAATATCTTCCCATACTCTCTGCCGCCTTTCCAAGTTTAAGGCGTTTTCTCAAAGTACTCTCTTTTAAACCAACTTGTGAAGCAGCTTTGCGTTTAGTAGCACCTTTTGCTATTAACTCTTTGGCAGCTCCTAGCTGTTCATTCGTTACCACACATCTGTCAGGAGCCTTCCGTTGGTAATTTCGAGGCATTTCAAGTAGTTATTCTGGATTCTGAAACAAAATATTACAGTATTTACCATTGACCTTACATAAAATAAAGCAATAAAAAAATCAAAAAACCCGACTGCGTAAAATACTCTTATTATAAACTAAAAAGAATAAAACAATTTACTAGCTTTCATTTGATACCCATATTGCTACAGTAAGAAGAAAAAATTCAACTCCCTCCCCTCATTCCGCCATTTGCGGGCGCCATTTTGATAATTTATATACCCTATGTCACTACTACAATTTAGACAAATCCAACGACACCTCATATGTCAAAAACCGTCCAGCCGTTTGGGCTGTAGGGCGTGCCAAAGAAATGGATATACATACATACATACATACACTCGAAAAACATAACCCTCCTTCTGTCGCAGTCGGGTAAAAATAATCAATAGGGGTAAGTGTGCGTGCGTACTTTTTAAACGTTTTCTGGGAGCCTGTTGTATAAGCGTATACATTGTCCATAAAAAGAATTACTGACTCGGCGTAAGCGAGTTACAGGCATTACAAGATTATGTTTGTTCCTAGTATTAATGCTATGCATGTCGCAATTCCTGAGAAATTCGTGTATATTTTTATGGACATACATAACATTTTCGTACACATATTGAGAAAAACAGTCAATATTTTAATTTTTTTAAATTTATCTCTTAATGATACTCTAGGACCTAAACTATAAATTGCACGAATAGCTCTTTTACAAAAGTCTGAAATAAGCAAAGGAAGCTAACTGGCCAAAATGGTCTGAGCTTAACTTATTAATAATAGCTTTAGTATAAGGTTCACAGTTTAAGTGCCAGTTTCACCACTTGCTATTAAGTTCCGGATAGCCTAACTGGCACTTATTTTGACATATAACCCATACAATTACCTGTCAAAAAAGTGCCAGTTTGGTTAACCGGAACTTAACAGTAAGTGGTGAAACTGGGTCTAAATATATTGTCAATACATGTAGCACTAGTAGCAGTGATTCTAGTGGGTTCACTAAATAAGTTATGCAGGTTATATATATATGAAGCATAGATTTAAATCTGAGACTTATATTACAATGTTGTAGTAAATCAATATTGAAATCCCCACATACAACAACAACCTTATTAGAATAATTAAATTTTAACAAAACTTCTTCCAATACTTTCTCAAAGTACTCATATAACCCACTAGGAGGTCTGTATACGCATACAACAATGAATTGCTCAAGCTCTACGCAGGCCAGTTCAATAGTTTGCTCAACAGAGAGGCTCACAATGTCTTGGTTGTCGAGATACTCAGCGTGCGTACACTTACCCGCTGCGTACACTTGATCCAGATGACTCTACTTAACACGATCTTAATATTAATAATAATAATATATATAATATTAAAATACTAGATGACCCGTGCGAAAATTTCGCATAATATTGTAGTCATTTAAATATTGAATATGTATATAAATATTCGTTTTATCATCACCGATGATGCAAGTCAATGTTATTGAAATTAGAAACACTTACCAATTTTAAAACGTTGATTTTATTTAATGAAGAAAATTAAAAAAAAAAAGAATTCACAAATGAATTATCAGTAATAATATCTATAATTCATATCATTCTTAGAAGTTCAAAACGTTAACGCTTTATAGAATTATGTATCTACGTCGATAATTATTAACCCTTTCCCAGCCGTCACCGTAATATTCCGTGTTTTCATGTTAATGCCTATGGTGCCAAGCCCGTAATATTACGTTCTATTTTTTCCATATCTATTTCTTGACTAGATATAAAAAATATGAAGAAATTTTATATTATTTCTAATACTTCAGGATGTGTACTTTACAATAATCCAACTTTAAAACAATAGCCTTAACATTCTGATACATAAAAATGCAATTTAAATGCAATAGTCAACTTAGGCGCTTTTACAACCCTAACACACAGCGCCGAACCCGTAATTTTACGTAGGCTAGTGATGCACTAGTAAAAACTAAATAATAGAGAAGAAATCCTTTTGAATTATTAATTCTCTTGTTAATACACGTCTAGACTATAAATTAATTATTTAATGTGTTTTTTAAACCTTTTATTTGAATAATAAACCATAATTAAAGAGAATCGGTAGAAAATTACGAAACCAAAAAAATATATATTCTTGATCTCGATATTATTTTGGGACGTCACTAATACAGTTACTGCCCGACGATCACTTGCCGCCATCACCGTGATTTTCCGTGCGGCGCAAGCGACACGGTCGGCATAGTTGTTTGCAGTTGTTTGTAAACATCAGTACCTGCAGCGCCGTCCCCGTAATAACACGTTAACTTCATATGCCTAGTGCTGTACAACATTATGTTGGACGACGACGAATTATTGAATATATTACAATATTGAATATATTACAAATTGGATGGTTATAGCTATTTAAGTTGTAATATATATATATATATATATATATATATATATATATATATATATATATATATATATATATATATATATATATATATATATATATATAAAGTCGTGTTAGTTACACCGTTTATAACTCGAGAACGAGTGGTACGATTTTTATGATTTTTGTGTTTTTGGATTTGTCTTCGTCGGTAATAATACTTATTAAGATATGGTATTCATCAATGAGAAAATAATTAATAAAAAAAAAACAGTTCAAATGTTTCATCCATACTATCTATATATATATATATATATATATATATATATATATATATATATAATAAATCTGTCACTCAATCCGTCTATTAAAGAATATTTTCCAGTATCGACGCAGGTGTAGGTGATAAAAAACGGGGCGGGCCGCTAGTGTGTAATATCGATAAAAATTATTCAGATGTCCCATCACTGTTTGAAATTATACCTAAAGTTGTCTGGCCGTGGGGGCACGATCACTGTACCAAAATCTGGCCGGGAAAGGGTTAATTATGCGATAGATCAAAAACACTCGCATAAAATGTAAATACCTAATGTCGTAGCTATCATATTAGTGAAAACAAAAAAAACATTCATATATGCCGCCCCATGTACTTATAGTATAGATATAGTTGAATACACAATCAAGAGATGGCACTCGTATCATATTTTTTTAATGAAAATAAATTTTTTAATGTTTTTTTGTATTTATCATCAAAAGTAGGGAACATAGGTAAGTTTTATACGAATTATTAATTTTGGTTAATTGTTTGTTATTGTTTTTTAAGGCAAAATAACTCTACGATCAGTAATATCAGTTACATTAGTAATCTTACTAAAAATTTAGACAAAAAAAACTGAAATTGATGCTGTCTACACAAATTTTAGCAGTGTATTTGAAAAAGGTGAAAGGTAAAAATTTAATTTTACGATATTCACGGCAATTTACAATAAATGAAGGCTTCCGTAGCAGCAAGTCATACAAAAGTTGTTGTAGTTCGTTGTAACGTTGATCGATGTTTTAATAATAGTGTATTTTTTTATAAGAAAATACACTATTATAAATTAAAAATACACTATATATAGATCTCGTTCAAACCAATTTTCGGTGGAAGTTTGCATGGTAACGTACATCATATATTTTTTTTTAGTTTTATCATTCTCTTATTTTAGAAGTTACAGGGGACACACATTTTACCACTTTGGAAGTGTCTCTCGCGCAAACTATTCAGTTTAGAAAAAAATGATATTAGAAACCTCAATATCATTTTTGAAGACCTATCCATAGATATCCCACGTAAGGGTTTGATGAAAAAAATTTTTTTGAGTTTCAGTTTTAAGTATGGGGAACCCCCAAAATTTATTGTTTTTTTCTATTTTTGTGTGAAAATCTTAATGCGGTTCACAGAATACATCTACTAACCAAATTTCAACAGTATAGTTCATATAGTTTCGGAAAAAAGTGGCTGTGACATACGGCTACGGAACCCTAAAAACTGATCACAGTGTGTTATTACTTATGTTTATATTTTGCCATTGCCCCACTTCTGGTGTGCCTCAAGGACCACATTTGGGCTTTATTCTTTTATTAGCTTTTATTAATGATATTTTCTCAAATGCTTATGTTGAAGTTACCTGCACATAAAACTAAATTATATCACCAATATTTTAGATTTCAAGCTATAAAACTGTGGAATAATTTACCATTATACGTAAAGATAATATTTAAAAACTACGTTCAGGATCACTAAACTGGAAACGATTTGATTAAATGTTTATAGTATATATATATATATATATATATATATATATATATATATATATATATATATATATATAATATTCATTTGTGTGTGTATTTCGTGTATGTAGTATATAGACATAGACGAACTCTACTTTTTTATTTGGGTTAGCCATAAGACCGCTCGTTGTACTACACAACCTTTAAGTAACTTTTGACTATGCTTATAATGTATGTGTGGTGCAATAAAGTATAAATAAATGTATTTAACTTTGATGATGATCTTAAAATATTTAGACCCATCTAATCACCCTCCGATATTGACCTTATCCAAGAAGATATAGACGCCTCCTCTAATTGGGGCGCAACACATTGAATTGATCATAATATAAGTAAATGCCTTCATATTAAATTCACAAGAAGTATTGTAACTCGTTTCTTGTTACTCCTTCTTTGTATTATACAAAATAATGATAATTCAGGGATAATAATTCAATTCATAAAAGTATGCAAGTTGTCATCAATGTTTTCTTATGACGTTATCACGTAAAATTATTGTCCGTAAACCGACTTTACAGACATCCAATTTTATTTAATAATAATAGTAATGGTTCAGTACTGAACAAATCTCACACCGGCTTACTTTATCGATGATTTCCATTCATGACATTTTCGTTTAAAGTTTTCGTAAATATCCTTCACCTTATTTCAGAATAATTTTAACCAATATATTAGGTCCTTACCTATGAAATTGCAGTTTCATCGTACTGGAAATTTCAAAACTATAAAAAAAATCGCTATAAACTCGAATTTCAAACTATTTTTATTTTTAAAATATAGAATTCTTTTTTTATAATTAGTCATTTGTTTAATAGTTAGCGTTCTGTTTACATCGCATTTGTACGTTTTTCGTCATCATAGATATGATAAAAATTCAAGTGATTATACTCGTAGGTACAGTATGAGTTCCGTCGTGGTAGCAAATCGGAAAAAGCGGCACACAACATCAACGACGCTTACGGTGCGAACACTACTAACGATCGTACCACCTGTTATTGGTTTGCTCGCTTTCGTACAGGGAATTTTGACCTAAGAAATGAACCACGTGGTCGGCCGAAAATGTTGGTCAACAATGACGAATTAAAGGCGATTGTGGAAGCTGATGATTCTCAAACTACAGCTGAACTAGCAGCAGCTTTCGAAGTTAGCACTAAAACAATATTGGTCCATTTGCGTCACACTCGCAAGGTAAAGAAGCTCGACAAATAGGTGCCTCACGAATTAAATGAACGCCAGCGCGAAATACGCGTCGAAACGTGTTTTGCACTGTTCTCTTATATTTACGCGAATTTTATTCATTTAATTAAAAGTCTAAAAACGGATTTTATGAATAAATATTATAGAATAGTTATTCGTACACCCACCACCTCAGTCCCCCGAGATCATGGACGCTGTAAAGGGTCCGAAACGTCGGGAAATAATTTAAATTAAATTGTTAAACAGTAATTTTGAATAAACGCGATAAAATCCGTTTTTAGACTTTTAATTAAGTGTTTTGCACTGCTCAACAGACGGACAAACAAAGGCATATTGAATCGCATTGTTACTTGTGACGAAAAATTGATTCTATTCGACAATCGCAAGCGCTCAACTATTTGGTTGGATCCTGATTCAGTACCTAAACAATGCGCTAAATGAAAAATGACCCCCAAGAAAGTGATGGTAACTGTTTGGTGGTCTAGCACCGGTGTAATTTATCACAGCTTCTTACCAAACGGCATGAGCATTACTGCAAATGTGTACTGTGAAGAACTAAACACAATGATGGGGAAGCTCGCGTCTCCAACTAGCTTTGGTCAATCAGATTTTAGGCAACACGCAACTTCATACTGCACAGCAGACGGTCTCCAACTTACAAGACCTGGGGTTGGAAGTTCTCCGTCATCCACCGTACTCACCAGATCTTGCCCCTACAGACTTCCACTTTTTCCAGAATTTGGATAACTTTTTAGCAGGAAAAAAATTCAATACCCGAGAGGCAGTAAAAAATGCCTTTGAAGAGTTTGTTGCCTCCCGTCCAGCAGTGTTTTTCAAGAAAGGCATCAATAAGTTAGCACTACGTTGGCAAAAATGCATTGATTCTATGGATAATTACTTTGAATAATAACAATAAAATATATAGAAAAAAAAGTACGTTACCTTATTTCATCAAAAACGGCAATTTCATAGGTAAAGACCTGTAATATTATCTTCTTTGTAATATTGGAACCAAATATTGTTTAACATTATTTTCTATTCATAATGTTATCTAACATAAAGCATAAATCCATACATGGTAAAATCTCACATTTCTAGTATAGAAGTATGTTAGCAAAGAATAACACTGATATTGATATATTTTGTTAAGTCGTATGATAACAAGATATACGTCGTATTTATTAAGCGCAGTACGAGTATCAATGTCGGTTGCCTAAAATTTTGTTGTTACACTGCAGAATTATATACGTATTACTGCTTTTGTCATTATGACGTAAATTAGTAAAGGGATTGCAGAACCATTATTCTCCACCAGTCTCATTAAGCAATTTTAGGTAATATTTTTAAGCTTCATTTGCTTCTAACCATGCGACTTATTGAAAAATCTTTTTTATATTTATTTGCCTCGTTTCGCTTCGCTTCAGCCTATCGCAGTTCACTACTGGACATAGGCTTCCCCAAGTTCGCGCCAAATATTCCGGTTTATCCGCAATACTCATCTAGCCTCTGCCGGTGATATTGCGTAAGTCGTTAGTCCAGCGGACCAGAGGACACCCCATATTGCATTTGCCCATACACGGTCTCCAATCCAGGACACGTCTGCTCCAGCGGCCATCGATTCTGCGATATACGTGACCAGAACACTGACACTTCAACTTGCTGATTCTACGGGCTATGTCGGTTACTTTGCTTCTCTCGCGGACAATCTCATTTTTAATTTTATGCTTAAGAGTGACTCCGTTCCATAGCACGTTGAGTGACTTTAATTTGTGTACTAATCCCGTCGTCAGTTTTCACGTCTCGGGGCCATATGTCAACACAGGTAGGCGAACTGCTCAAAGTCTTTTTTTCTTTAAGCGTTGCGGAATCTTTGAATCGAAGACTCGAAGAAGTCTACCAAATGCCGCCCAGCTCAATTGAATTCTGATATCGGCTTCCTGCTCTAAGTTATTTCGGCCTAGTTGGATTGTGAGGCCTAGGTAGACATAATTTTGTATAACTTCGAGAATGGTACCTTCGTCAGATATCAGTCTCAGCATGACTTGTTAGTTGAACATAATAAACATATTGTTCGTTGCTCCTGAATTGGGACGGTCATCGTTGTCGTATCATATATACACCTCAGTACCTCGATATATCGCCAGTCGATATGACATCGCTGCTAAGAATCCAGGACAGCCTTGGTCTCGATGGAGTCGAAGGCTTTCTCACAGTACACAAATGCCATACACAGCGGCTGATTATATTCTTCAGTCTTCTATATAATCTGCGGAACAGTATGGATGTGGTCCACGGTGCTATAGCCATTTCTCAACCCAGCCTGCTCGAATTCGAATTCGAAACGACCCTCGAAAAGAACTTACAGACGTGACTTAGAAGTGAGATTGGTCTATAATTCCTCAAGAGAGATTTATCACCTTTCTTTAATAATAACACAACCAGACTCCTCGACCACGCCTCCGGCGTGGTACCCCGCTGGATGACGACATTAAAGAGCTCCGCTAAGGCTTTTAGGACAGGTCGTCCCGCAACCTCAAGGAGCTCAGTTGTATCATCTCCCGGGGCCCACCTGTTTTTAAGCTATAAAAGCGCCGCACTAATCCCACCGGCATCGATATCCAGGATAATGACGAAAAATAACGTAACCGTGGTTCACGTGGATAATATTATATTTATTAGTATACTTATATTCATAGTACAGCGTTGTTACGTAACGTTTATAAAATGTTCTGAACACATCCAAAAACACACATATAACAAGTGTGTGTATGCGGTACGGCAAGTATTTCTTGTTCATTAGTGGTGTCAACAATGCTGTTGAACAGGTTCTATAGTATATAAGTTTCAATATTTGTGTTCATCCGTGGCATTGCGTATATAAGTTCACTGATAGAAAGACGACGTGATTCAAGAAAAAAATTTCTTCTAAATGTCATTCTTGTTTCAAGTTATTCAATTCTCTTAACTTAAGAAATTGACTCTCGAATCAAGAAACTTCGTTGTTTCCAAATAAGATGTACACAACTAAGACCAAGAATTTATTTCTCTCGGTTTAAAAAAAAATTAAATGTTTTTACTGTTGTGGAATACATAACTTTTATTAATATTATTTTTATACTTACTTTATGTTTCTACTTTCTGACATATAAAGAAACAATATTCATATAAACAACACACAACATATTTCATAACAACACGATATTGACATATACACACGATATTTTCTTAACTTCTTCAATTTATGTTTTTTATAGTTTTTACATTTATTTAAATATTTCGTTCCTTTTCTGTGATAAAAATTATTGAGTATAATACTTATTTCTCAATTAGGTATATTCGAAATTTAAATAAAAAACGTGATATTTTCGGGCGGGATATTCAGTTATAAACTCATTTTATATAATTTTATGTATTATTTTTTAAATATTGGATAGAATCAGGCGTTACTTTGCGGAAGTTCATGATTAGCAAGAAAAGGTTAAAATTATTTTGCTATAATCCGCCAACAGCAGAATCTGTATGGTCAAACGTGCAATTAAAAGCTACTATTGACTAGACAATACAGCATTGTAAAGTCGATATCTCCTGAGGATGCTCCGGTGTCGGAGCGAAACGTGCGTCGAGAGTAGTGTTAGAGTCTTGTGTGGTGGTGCATGTGAATGGTGGTGGTATTGCTTGCTTGGGAACTTGGCTTTCTTGCTTGGTTGGGAAGGTGAGCGGTGCTTAGCTTTTAATTGCACGTTTGACCATACAGATTCTGCTGTTGGCGGATTATAGCAAAATAATTTTAACCTTTTCTTGTATTATTTTTTATTGTCGATTATTTTTTATTAAACAACAAAAAAATACTGTATTTTTTATTCTCTGTATCACTAAAAAGTAAAAAATAAATATTTTTCGGAATATAATAAAACAGAAATTTTATTACTGAAGTAAAAAAAAATTAAATTTTTTTTTTTTTAACTTAAACTTATAATATTCTAAATTAAGAAATTTGTTTTTAGATCGAGAATAAATAATTCTTAAAATTAAATAAAATTATTCTTGATTGGAGAGATTCGTTTTTGAATGAAAAGTTCACTTATATCGATCGAAGTGATTAGATCTTTCAACCCAAGAAACAACAATTCAAGACAAGAATTTTTAAAGTAAGAAAACTAGTTCTCTTCAAAATAATTTTCTTGGGTCAAGAATATTTTTCTTGAATGAAGATAGTTTTTTTATCAATGTGGCTTTATACGCGAAATGGGCTACGCCAAATGGAAAATCTTCAAATATAAATTATTTTTATAACATAATAAATTGATTCTAAAAAAAGTAAAACAAACACAATATAAAGGAATAATAATTTATTCAAAAATGAATTTTATCCCGCATATTGACGAAATTATAAGTCTTTAATGACATTATATTTTATGACTTGGGTTTAATCAAACTCTCCTATCACTTTGGCTAACTCATCTATACAAATAATAAATCTGTTAAAACCTCCGTTTTATTAATACACTATATATCATCAAGAATAAATTTTAATAGCGCGTTTTTTTTTTTGAATCAGCGCCATCTCTTATCGTTTTTTGTTCGTGCACGTATCACGTAAAAAGTACAAAACCAATGTAAATAACTTTAATACATAAAAATTAAGCATAACTCACAGTATAATTTAGTTTTTGTTTCATTGTAATTAAATTTAAAAATAAATATTTAAGAAAATAGAAATAGGTACCTACGCCGCCAACGCCATCTGGTCTAGGGAATCTTAAAAACTCACAAAACTTATTTTTGAGTTATTATTTTGTTAAACTTAAAAGTTTACTAAATATGTCGGATAGGAATAGAAATCGTTTTAATATTTTAGATAAACATCATTTTCAATTAATATAGGTAGGTACTATTATGTTAAATGTCACTAAATATAAAAACGATATTATTACCATTATACGATAGATGGCGCATGTAGGTGATAAAAAATATAAATTTATAATTTTTAAAATTTTAGTTAAATACCCGTGCGAAGCCGGGGCGGGCCGCTAGTTTGTAATAAATAAGTTAGAATACTGTTCTGTTGCGGCGAATCCGTTTTATCATAGACATTGAAAAGAGTACAGAATTTTATATATATATATATATATATATATATATATATATATATATATATATAGGGGAGACTGAGGACACTTGATCCCCCCTTTTATTTTTTAGCCCTAAAATTTCGAATTGAAACAAATTCAAGGGTTTGTTTCAACAAAAGGTTTCCAAATTTATCTAGCTATGTCGTGGATGAATTTAATATGGATAGGTTTGTATTTTTAATCAGAATTCAACTAAACGTATAACAATAGATTTGTATCAAGTGTCCCCAAGATGTGGGAGACTTGTTCCTCCTATTCGGTAGACTTGATCCGCCCGGATCAAATATCCTACACATTGGGGATACCTACTTGTGACACTAAATATGATCAAGAGTACCATGTGCATGGGAGACTTAATCGGATGATGCAGATCAAGGTTCCCAAAGTATGTGGGATAGAAGGAACACTTCATACATTATTAATAATTGCAAAATTTGTACGAAATGTAAGTATGTGGAGGCAAAATAAAATACGTAAAATAAATGAGATATTTTTATTTAGGAACATTATCTTCTAATTTTTGGTTCTACAATCTTCTTAACTTTCTCTTTAAAATTAAAGACATATAAAAATTATATCTACAATGAAAACAATAATCTTTTAGTACCTATTATTGGCTTTGGCAAGAAACATTAATTAGTTTAATATCATTTTTTCCTTATTAATGATCAGTCAGGAATGCAGTCAAATCTTATAATAAACGATATACAGTTTTTATTATTTCCTATTTAAAAACAATTCTTCAAAATAAACATTTAAAAAAATTAAATTTTTGCATCTTAAAAATTTAAGTAACCATCTGAAAGTTAAAGCATTGTACATATACATTATACATACATACATAATCACGCCTCTTTCCCGTAGGGGTAGGCAGAGACCACTTCTTTCCACTTCTCTTCGGTTTAGGGTACTCTTGAGACTTGATCCGGGGATCAAGTATACCTCGGCTGAATGTACCATGTCTCCCGAATGACATTTCTTAAAAAAAGAATTCATTATAGACAAACCAATTATGATTTGCCATTCACTATTTGACTATTCGAAAAACATATAAAATACACAATATCTTATTAATTTGAATAACTCGTACAGTAAAGTATACAAAATAAAAAATACAATTAAAAAACTCACCAATTTTAGTTTCATCCGCACGTAAACTACCAACAGCCGCCATTTGCAAACGCGGTACCCTAATTGAGATTAAAGTTTTTTTTTCTAAATTTGCTGCAATTCCGCCTTACTGTTCCCACCTCAAATTAATCTAACATGCTTGGTCGTTTCAAAAATTCTGTGTACCTTGTCTCCCATAAGGATCAAGTGTCCTCAGTCTCCCCTATATATATATATATATATTATAAAGACAATAAAATAATAAATACCTAAGTAAATACTCTGATTTGTTAAAATTTTACTTATTCAAATAGAATTACCTACCTACATAGTTACACCAAATGCAAGGATTTTAAATATTACGAATTTCAAATTTCGGTTTTCATTAATAAATTTGTACATAACAGCTCCTTTAAATAGGGCCCTAAAACATTTGTTTATCCATAACTATGTTAATTTAAATTCTTTCATTTTATTAATATAGGTAGGTACCTATATATAGAAGAACTAGCGGCCCGCCCCGGCTTCGCACGGGTATTTAACTAAAATTTCAAAAAATATAAATTTCTTCTCACCTATAACACACATAAAATTCTTTATCACCTACACCTGCGTCAATACTGGAAAATATTTCATAATAGACGAATTAAGTTGTCAAACAATATTTTAGCCGCGACTTTGTCCGCGTATAAGTCGAAAATGGTTATAATAGGATTTTTATTTGTTTTTTTTTTTACGTTATTATTTTTGTTATAACATATAAATTATTATGTTAAAATATTTGAATACTTATAAAATATAACAATCTTTATTATAGAATAGGGATTTACAGTTTAAATAAACATTTTAAAAAATAAGATTTTGTTATTTATTTATTTATTTATTTATTATAATGCGCCAACAAGGTAGACACTAATACATTACAATAACAGACATAAGATTACAAAAAAAAGAAAAAATTTTGAGTGTTATCTCAATTATAGGCACATATAGCTTACTTAAGAATATAATAAAAACACAAATAGAAACAAAAATAAAAAGCAAAATCAAAATTAAAACAACATTAATATCAAGATAAAAAACTAAGTCGAAGTCTGAATTAAAAATACAAATTTAAAAAAAAATTAAAAAATTATCAATTCAAAAATAGACAGCTAAAATCCAAAAATACAATCAATAAATTGTTAATAATTAGATATTAGACAGTTAAATACAAAATAAAAATTAAAAATTTAAAGTCAAATAAAATAAAAAACTATAATCGAAATTTGTTATATAAAAATTAAAATTAAAAAGAAACATTATTAAATACTCAAAATTAAAAATTAAAATTCAAAATGTAGTAATTAAAAAATTAAGACTAAAAATAAAAATTAATATCAAAATCATTAAAACCGAAATCAAAATTAATATTAAAAGTACAATACAATGTAATAAATCACATATTATATATTGTAACATGAATTGTAAAATGATTTGAATGTCAATCACCAATGAGCTCAGCTGTTAACAGCTTAAACAATTTAGGGCAGTTTGAGAAAATGTCGACTATACGATTGCTGTCGGTTGCCAAATTGTGAACCGTGTTGTAACTTCTTAGAGAACGGTTAAGCGGGGAAAATTTACCCAAATTTGACTTTGCACTATTTATTTTGAACGGAGGTTTCCTAAGTCGTTGCGGTATTTTGGGGACAGTAAAATTTATTTTTGACAGTATGTTAGGAGTATCTAAATTACCATTCACAAGCTTGTACAAAAACATTATATCAAACAGCTCTCTACGATGACGAAGGGATTTCATGTTAAAGTGGATTAGGCGATCACTGTAACTAAGAAGTGTACCAGTCATGTTATAATTATAGGACAGGTGCCGTAAAAATCGCTTCTGTACACTTTTTAAACGATTAATGTGGACGTTGTAATGTGGATTCCATACAACACTGCAGTATTCAAGCAAACTGCGCACCAGACAATTGTATAATGTGATTTTTGTTCTGGGACTCTTAAACTCTTTACAGTTGCGCAGAACGAAACCTAGCATACGAAAAGCCCTACCAACAACATCTTCGATGTGCAGGTTAAAACGCAACTTACTATCCACGATCACTCCCAAGTCCCGTGTGTGGTCCAATTCATCCAGCGGAATATGGTTAATATAGTAGGTTCTTGTTAGTGTCGCTCTCTTCCTACTAAACTGAATCACGTGACACTTACTCGGATTTAAGCCCATTCCATTTACATCACACCACGCCACCAAATCACTAAGATCTCTCTGCAATAAACGCGATCCCTGAGGAACATCGGACGCAGCCACAAATTCCCCGGATGCATGTCCACCAACAACAACTTTAGAATATCTATTTAACAAGTATGATCTGCACAAACTCAAAAACGCACCAGTGACTCCTATGGAGGAAAGTTTGTGCAAGAGCAATCCGTGACTTACTTTATCGAAGGCCTTGCTGAAATCGGTGTATATTGCGTCATATGAATGTCCATGATCAACCCCCTCAGCAAGGTCCTCGACAAAGGAGAATAAGTTGGTTGACGTGGAACGGGACTTTACAAAACCATGCTGCTCGGCTACAACATACTGCTTGAATTGACATGCCAATATTGGTTACAAAATCGACTCGAAGATCTTTCCAAAAGTCGTTAGTATTGAAATAGGTCTGTAATTTTGTACCACGCACCTGTCACCACCCTTAAATAGTGGCATTACAAGGGCGTTCTTCCAAGCAGATGGAAAAACTCCGGAGCAAAGAGACTTATTAAAAATAATTTTAAGTGGTAAAGCCAACGCTTTTGCACTTTTAACCACAAAAATAGACGGCATTCCGTCCGAACCGGCACTCTTTGCAGGGTCAAGTCTTTTTAAAACTCTGAAAACTTCATCTGTAGTAACTGACACCATTGCCAGATACGTAGATGCTGATGGGAGTTCCATCGTATCAGGGACAGGAAACTCATTTGTGTTAAAAACCGAAGAAAACTGTAATGCAAACAGATTACAGATGTCTGGCCCCGAAGAAGCTACCCTGTTATCTAAAGACATCCTGGCAGGGTAGGAACTAGATCTACGCCCCTTTTTATATTTAATATAACTCCAAAAAATCTTAGGATTAGAAAACAGTGTTGTTTCCAAGCTATCCAAATACGACCTATATAGCGCGTAATAATGCCGCGACATGTCCGTACATGTACGGCCCCTCCCTCCCCTGCACCTCACGCGGGCGACGCCGTCGCGTCCCCGCTCGTTTGTTAGTCTAATTGTTAATAGCATAGAAGTTAGTCGATAAGTAAAAGTTCATGTGTGGGCGTGAGTTTTCATTACAAACTGTGATTATTATGTTCACAATAAATGTTATGATACAGATGTTGAGTTGATGTTTTCTCTGGTGATAAACTGTTCATCGCTACGTAAAAGAATCCTATAACTGGCGTCCCAACGTGCGGCCATTGCTACGTAAATGGCCTTATTTTCGCGATATGAACTGTGAATCACATGAAAACAAATAGACTCGAGATCTGAGAAGTGTACAGTGAAAAAAAAAAAAAAACAGTGATATATTTCGGGATTTTCAAGATAGTGTGTAAAAGTTTTCTTCCGCCATCTTGTTACATTCTAGGCACTGTTAATTATTGTTACCACGCGTACCTACTTACTACCTAGGATACCTATTCGAACGGCTATTCGAATAGCGGGCAATTTGTATTGCATATTCTAGTGCTTGTTCCACAATCGAGAACTTTCTGTCTATACTTACCTAGTGTTTATTTGAAGTCTAGACTTAGCGACGATGTTTAGTACTCGAGAACTTATACTTACCGAGTAATTAATTCAAACAGTTGTCCTAGTCTTTAGAATTTATGTTTTCTAGATAACCTACCTAGATATAAACTATATTAGTTCGTGTTTTGAACTTTAAACTGGATGAACATTTAAATGATATTCTCTCAGTGCTTATCTTGATAAATTTGAACGATTGTGAGTTTTATAGACTTAGTGTGCCTAGATAACCTAACCTAGTTATAAACTTCGTTAGTGTGTGTGTTTCGAACTAAAAGTTGTGAGCATTTAAATACAACATAGTAATCGAACATTGTTTCGCGAATTTCGCGTGCTGCGCAACAGCCTTCAGAGATGTACTCTGCTGCCGGTGAACAGTTTGACGGTTCGGGGCCGTCAACTTCTGCGGGAGATGCGCTTTTCGTCGACGTGCGTTCGTCGACGCCGCCGCTGGCTGGACGCCCGTCGTCCGCCGCGGATTCACACCCGCCGTCGCCGTCGCTGCTGCTGCAGTACGGGCGTGAGATGCCTGGCTTGTCACAGCCGGGGCAGGCTCCGCCCGTCGCCTCAACGCGGGATGGACGTGAGGTGCCTGGCTTGTCACAGCCGGGGCACGCTCCGCCCGCCGCCGCGCCTCAACCGATTGTGATGACGGAACAACAACTGGTATGCTTGTTACAAGCGGTGCGTTCGCAACCACCTGTACAAGGCGGATCGACAACGTACGTACAGAGTGTTCCACAAACTGTAAGTAGTAATTTGTCTAACTGTACGTCGAGGTTTGATGGTAAGGGTGATGTCACAGCATTTATTGACTCAGTGCAAATTTATAAAGACTGTGTTGGTGTGACGGACGATATTGCTCTTCGGGGTCTACCTATGTTATTGGTTGACTTCGCCGCTACATGGTGGCAAGGCGTAAAACATTCGGTCAACAGTTGGCAGAATGCGTTATATTTACTACGTCAAACGTTCGGACCACGATTCCCTCCTCACCGTATATATAGAGAAATTTTTAGTAAGGAACAAGGCTTAGAACGGACGGATGTCTTTGTCTGTAGAGTTAGAGCCCTAATCGCTCAGTTAGCGCCGAACACCTTGCCTGAGGACCCTGTACAGCTGGATATGGTGTACGGCCTACTGCATAGAAGGATACGAGAGAGAGTGCCTAGGGCCGCGTTTAATTCATTCGATGAGATGCTGAAACACGCTCGAGTAGCAGAAGATCTTCTTGATGAGACTAGTACGTCTGCGAGAAAGTATAACACGCCTGCTTCTGTTTTATCAAATAACAGCAGTGGTTCGTTACCACTGCCATCAACATCAGCTGGTTCGTCTTCAGTGACCAATACTGATAAGATGCCTCCCACGACTCAAAACCGTAATAGACCTAGATGCTCGTTCTGTAAAATGTTTGGGCACATTAAAGAGGATTGTAGAAAGCTATTGAACAAAAAGTCGCCTGCAGAACCCGTTAAGAGTGAACCAGTTGCGGCGCAATCGGAGCTGCGCCCGTCGATAACCTGCTTCGGATGCGGTGCGCCCGGTGTGATTAGATCCAACTGTGCAGTCTGCAAGGAGAGACGTTCAGTGCCCCCAGAGACGGGTTCGGCTTTTCAATCATTAGACAATAACGTGTTGCGTCCACGAGTGAGACCGATATTCAATATTGAAGTGTACGGTGTTGTGGGTACCGCACTGTTGGACACCGGTGCCAAACAGTGTGTCGCGAGTGAAAGTCTTACAAAACATTTACGTGTTAATGGTCAAAAATTTAATAGTGTTAAAACGGAATTAAAATTCGCGGATGGTACTCGCCGTGTTCAGGTTGTTGAGATGGCATCCATAGTTGTAAAGGTGCAGGGTGTGGCAATTAAGACGGTTTTCCTAGTTTTACCTGGTGCTACTGAATCGCTGTTAGGCATTAATTTTATACAGGATGCTGGCATGATATTAGATTTTAACAACAATCGTTATTCTATACGTAATTCAGACTTTCATCAATTGCACTACGAACGCGATGACCGCTTGGCTGTTAGCTCCGCGGTGGGCCTCCGTGAGGGGGAGGGCGTTCTCTTAGCTCAGGGTGAAAAGGAACGGCTGGCCGTACTCCTGGAAAGCAACAGTGATATCTTTGGTGTAGGGGGAGGACCCACGCCATTTGCAGTACACAAGATAGACACCGGAACTGCTGCACCCATTGCTACTCCACCATATAGGGTCACACCTGTAAAGAAAGAATTAATCAGGAAGGAGATTGATAACATGTTAGAGCTTGGTGTCATAGAGGAGGCCGAGTCAGAATGGGCGTCTCCAATCGTTCTGGTACCGAAGAAGAATGGAGAACCTCGTTTCTGTGTAGACTACCGGAAATTAAACTCTGTGACACGAACGGATAAATATCCACTTCCACTAATCAATGACCTTTTAGCCTCGATCAAGCCTAATTGCGTCATGTCCACAATCGACCTGAAGTCTGGATATTGGCACGTGGAAGTAGCCCCAGAAGACAGGCATAAGACTGCATTTACCTCGCCGTTCGGAACTTTCCAATTCCGGCGCATGCCGTTTGGTTTGAAGAATTCGCCGGCAACCTTTCAACGGTTAATGGATCGTTTTCGTTCTGGTTTGAGAAGTAGACACCCTGGAGAAGCTCCATCAGTAAGAGATCAACCTGGAGATGGCGGTCTGATATCAAGATATCAGGAGATGACAGTCGTAGCATACCTTGATGATATTCTGGTCATTTCAGACGGATTTGAAGCTCATTTACATGATCTGAAACAGGTATTTGATCGTCTTCGTCAGTTTAATCTGAAAGCCAATAGAGACAAGTGCGTTTTCGCCAGAGAAAAGGTGACTTACTTAGGCCATGTTATAACCACTCAAGGTATTGAACCAGATCCCGAGAAGGTACAAGCCATAATGGACATGAAACCTCCTACGAATTTGAAGGAACTGAAGACGTTTTTACAAACCTGTGCTTGGTTTCGTAAGTTTATCCCGAAGTTCTCTGAAGTCGCACGACCGCTGACTGATCTCATGAAGAAGAACAGGCCTTGGAATTGGGGAAAATTAGAAAATGAAGCTCATGAGACCCTGAAAAGAAAATTATCGTCGGCTCCGATTCTCCGACAACCTGACTTTGCTGAACCATTCATTTTGCGGACCGACGCTAGTGCGTATGCGATTGGCGCGGTACTCATGCAAGGTCAAGACTCGAAATCCGAGAAACCCATAGAATACGCTAGCAGATTACTTACCTCAGCGGAAAAGAACTATTCTACGACGGAGAGAGAAGCGCTTGCAGTAGTCTGGGCCCTAGACAAGTTCCGAGGATACCTCGAGGGCGCCCAGATTCTTATCGCAACCGATCACCAACCTCTGAAGTGGCTGCTTTCTCTGAAGACTCCAAGTGGTCGCCTGGCGCGATGGGCCTTGAAAATACAAGCTTATAATCTAAATGTAGAATACACACCTGGTAGAGTGAATGTGGTGGCTGACACCTTGAGTCGCCCTGTGCGTCAGCTTGATGGAAATGAAGCCGCCACCTGCAACGTCTGTCCAATTTCAGTAGACTTACCTCATCGTAGTCCCGAAGATTTACGGACAGCTCAACTCGAAGACCCTGAAATAAAGAAAATACTTACGGTTTTTGAAAACGATGATGCTGCTGCTGCGCGATGGGCCGATCGTGGGTACTATGTATCGCAAGGTGTTTTGTTTCGCTTTGATCCATATGGAGAATCTGAAGAACCACAGTTAGTAGTACCAGAGGCAATGCGGGACGAGATCATGAAGGAGTTCCATGATGCCCCAACCGCTGGCCATTTAGGTGTGAAACGTACCCTAAAGAAGATTAAAGACAGATTTTATTTTACAAATATGAGACAATATGTTACCAATTACCTAAAAGCATGTGAACTGTGTCAAAAGTTCAAACCAACCAATTTAAAGCCGGCTGGCCTATTACAGACCCCTGTTCCGCAGCAACGCTTCGAAGTCCTCGCTATGGACTTGTTCGGTCCCTTACCCGAAGGAAGTAAAGGCGAGAAGTGGATTTTCCTGGTCGAAGACACTGCGAGTAGATGGGTAGAGCTGTTCCCATTGGTTGAGGCCAACGCCGAGAACTGTGCCAGAACGCTTATCGAAGAAGTGTTTATGCGCTACGGGTTCCCAAGACGAATTATTTCGGACAATGGTCCACAATTCGTATCCGCAGTAATGCAGAAGGCTATGCACGTCCTAGGAATAAGACAGAACTTATCTCCAGTCTACCATCCGGAATGTAATCCCGCAGAGCGGAAGAACCGGGATATGAAACAAATGTTGTCTATGCTCGTAGACCCGGAGCACCGTCGATGGCCTGAAGTTCTACCGGCGGTGCGCTTCGCACTAAATACGGCGCCTAACCACGGCACCGGACACTCGGCTGCCTACCTTACTTTTGCGCGTGAGTTCCGGTCTCCAGTGGATGTAGTCAACGATTTGCGTACAATTGTTGATCAAGAAAACTACGTGCCTCAAATAACGCCTTACCTCCGGACCTTTGCACACCACCTTCAGGAAGTGAGATGGCGAGTTGAACGTCAGCAAGAAGTTCGCAAAGAAGCCACTGATAAACACCGTCGTCCTGGCCCTGCGTATAAGGAGGGTGACCTCGTCCTTTTGGAGAGCCATCGTGTTAGTCAAGCGGTCAAGGGGTTCAGTAGTAAATTTGCTCCTAGGCGTGAGGGTCCCTATCGGGTCAGCAAGCAAGTTTCTCCTACCACTTATGAGGTTGTAGATAAGGAGAACACACCACGCGGCAAATATCATGTCAGCCTTCTGTCACCTTATGTTGGAGATACCGACGTGGTCGTCCACAGTCGTAAAAAGGGGCGGCCGCGAGTCAAATCGACGGGTCCCAAGCCAGCCTCCATTGTTTCTGCTGGCTTGGAGGGGGAGGATATAGCGCGTAATAATGCCGCGACATGTCCGTACATGTACGGCCCCTCCCTCCCCTGCACCTCACGCGGGCGACGCCGTCGCGTCCCCGCTCGTTTGTTAGTCTAATTGTTAATAGCATAGAAGTTAGTCGATAAGTAAAAGTTCATGTGTGCGCGTGAGTTTTCATTACAAATTGTGATTATTATGTTCACAATAAATGTTATGATACAGATGTTGAGTTGATGTTTTCTCTGGTGATAAACTGTTCATCGCTACGTAAAAGAATCCTATACCTATAGTTAAGATTATGAAGTTTTGTGCAACGTTCCCTGAGCAACTCAAAAGTAATCAAATCTCGAGGGTTGCCATATTTACGATACTTGGTACGGTATTTAAACTTTTCATTAATAACCTTTACCAGCGCTCCGGAAAACCACAATGGATACTTATTGGTTCGAGGTTTTGATTAAGGCACATGTTTAGCAATTACTTCCCTCAAAATCTTATAAAAATGCGCAACCATATCATCAACGCAGTCATAACTCGATAACTCCTTATCCCAAGAAATATTACTTAGATCAAACGTTATTCTATCGTAGTCAGCTTTGTGAAAGCGGAATCTGGTCCCAACACATGATTCGAGCCGTTCCTGAAAGTAAATTCCAATAGTAAACTCAATAGGAGGATGTAACGGGTCTATCCTGGAAAGAGGATCCTCACTTTCGCTTAAATGGGAGACTACCAAGGAACTCATCACCAGATCCAAAGTGCGGTTTTTATTATTGAGACAATAATTATACTGTGATAATGCGTTCAATGACATAAAATCAACGATAATGTTATTCAACATACTGTTCGTAGCCATCGGAGTCAGTGCAGATCCAGCCTTACCATCCCAAAACAGACCACCCAAGTTAAAATCCCCAAGAACAACTAAGTTTGAGGTGTTTAGTTTCTCAATGACAGAACTCGTGTTCAAAACGAAGTGATCCAGGATGTGTTTCTGTACAGGGGGAGGAATATAGACCGCGCAGATATATAAATAATCAATTTGATGATTCCTGTCGAACAGTTCTATCTTAACCCATAAATCCTCGCATTTGGATTCACAAGCCAAAACACGAGATGAATGAAAACGTTTCGAGACAGCTATTAAAACCCCACCACCCATTTTGTTACCATGGAAGTCACTACTTTCACGATCCCGCCTATAAACCATATACCGATCGTCAAATAATTCATTATCAGATACACCGCTATTCAACCATGTCTCTGTAAACACTATAACATCAAAGTTACAACAAACAACATTACCAAATAGTTCAATAGTTTTAGTATTAAGCCCTCTTACATTTTGGTAATAACAGCTCAAAGTGCCCTTCGATAATAAAAAAAAGAGCAAATTTAGCGGTATTATGACAACGTATTTAACAAATCATATTCATTATAACGTATTTAACAATCAATTATATTTTATGATAACGAAGCTCGGCCCAAAGACCAAAGTCTGGAAAAAGTTACACGGGGGGGAAGATGGGGGAATGGCGGTCACTTAAGCAGTAATTCATTTTTTATTTTAGATCTGGGTTTTACGTTATAGGTAACTGACTTTTAACATAGCTTATATAGTGGGCTATAGGTATATATGAAGCACATTATCAATTTATTACGGTTTTCTTATTTTTTTAATCATTTTGTAAAACCCTTCGATGACCGCGATTACCCGCAGATGCGGGTAATACCGGTCTACTGTTGGGGTATTACCGGTCATTCAAAATTAACACAGGATTGCTTCTAAAATGTACCGAAACGAAATAAACCGATATTTTATTCATAATTATCTTTATTTTTTATATTTTAAACAAAATGAACCAATTTTTTTTTTATATTTTCACCAAAAATAATTCTTTTTTTATATAAAAAAAATTAGTAATTATTTATATTTATACTTTGAAAATCACAGATTGAGACGCATAGGAACTGTTTTTCCTCCTTTCCTAGTTGGTCACTGACCCTTCTCTCTTCTGTCCCTTTTTGGCAATAATTGTACCAGGGTCTTGCACGGTGGTCACATCAGTCTCAACCATGTTGTACAATTTAAATCCAATAAACTGGTGTTTTTGCACAACATCTTCCAGATATTGGAAAAATAAGTTATCCTCCATCTATGTTAAATGCTGTCACGATTCACATGCCTCTGGTTGGAGAATGGTTATTGAAGGATTTCTCTTTAAAAACCATATAGTCAATCTTTTCCTACTAGCTTCCTCTCCCTGTTGAAATTATGCTTTATGTTATGTTTCTTGGCATAAATGAAAGCTGCATTACGAACTTGTAAGTGGACTTAGGCCGTAAAAAAGTTTGGCTAGAAGTTATATATTCTCAGTCATACCCTTCTCTACTTCTGGTGAAAAAGTAGAATGTCTTCCCAGAGAAAATCCTGTAATTAAAACATTCTTCTTGATGCGATCTTTTAGCGTGCTGAAGGGTATGATGAACTTCTTGGCAGTTAAACGTAAAGAATTCCCAGCACTAACGGCTTCAACAGCCTTTACTAACTCTTCTTTCTTGTTTTCTTGAAAATAAGTGTAGTGAGATATTATATTAACAAACAAATAAATAATATTATATTGTCTTATAATTCCATACGGGGTAATACTGGTCACTGACCGGTATTGCCCGCTTAGAATGATTGCCATTACCCCAAAATACGAAAACTTTTTCTTTGGTTAGTCACGAAAAATATAATTAACTTTCATAAAATCCAACAAGCACATTTGATATACTTGTAAATGTATATTAATTAACTTTAAGAAACATATATAAAGATATTGATTGGTATAAATCACTTTAAGCTTACCTTTCACCGAATTTTCGATTTTATTAGAACAAAACACGTCCGAACCTGTTTACAGCTGTTAAACTCACTGCGCGCGAAGAAAAATGACGCCGGTTGGTAAATAAGTTTACCCGGGCGCATACTAAATGGCGACAATAGTAGCGATTGCATAATGTTTTTGGAAGTTTTAGATTTTGACGTGACCGGCATTGCCCGCTGACTGCCATTCCCCCATCTTACCCTATTATCTTTTTACAACGAAATCGAAATACTACACCTTCCGTAGTATTTATTTATAAACAATTTTTTTTTCATTCGGGGTGCTAGAATTACCAGGCTATTCTGGAATATGCCACATACAACTGACTGTGAGAGAAGCAGCTTTCGCTTAAGTATACTCCCGCTACAGTAAGAGTTTGACCTTAAGCTTTGTTTATGGTAAATACAAGCTCATACACACTCATACATTATATTATTATATGGTTCCCAGAAATCACCATTTCCTATTTTAAGCAACAGGTCTGAGAACTGTCCGGCAGTACCTAACACTTCCCCTTAGATGGACTCTCATATTTATGGTAAGGCTCAGTTTCATCACTGCAGGCCACAAATGCTCCTGTACTGTAGTGTATTGTATCAGCCTGTAAATAACCCACTGCTGAGCGAAGGCCTTTTTTCCATATAGAAGAAGGGTTGGAGCTTAATCCACCACGCTGCTCCACTGCGGGTTAGCGGATAATATCCCTACCATAAGCAACAATTATTATAAGGCATCCATGATAACAAAAGGGACCGACGGCTTTACGTACTCTCCGGGGCATGGTGGGGAAACCCACTATACACTCAGATATACACTCAGACCTGAAACAAATATTGGCACAAATACAAATATCTGCCCCGAGCGGGAATCGAACCCACGACCACCGCCATTGAGGCGAGTCGTTAAGGCGACTACTTGCACCACTACACCAGAACGATCATCAATGCTTCGTTCGTTGTATCGTATGTATAATTACACCACAAGTCAATACGATTTTGTCTCTTAGATTTGAATATGCCCGCAAGTAATTATTTTTTTAAATTTTAATTGACTCGGCACAGTTGGTAGTGACCCTGCTTTCTGCTCCAGGATCGTGGGTTCGATTCCCGCCTCAAGTCTTGGTGTAATATGTAATTATTTCTATATGAATTATTTATATGTATATTTATAAAAAATGTATATCAGTCGGCTGTTACCTAAAACACAAACATTAAGTTGCCTACCTTAGGAACAGACGATCGTATGTGTATGTCAGACATATATTTATATTTAATAATAGTCCAAGACAGCTTTTATCTCCTCCTTCTTAATTTTCGTGTAAGATAAAGTTATTTAACTTTGGGTACATGATTTATAATGTTTCCTGATCTTGTTCCAACATTAGTCCGTGGTGCCAATCTGTACTAATTGGGGTGTTAATGCCGTAGAATTCAAAAATGTTTCCAAGTTCACTTCGGTGTCTTCTATATCTGTATCATTGTGAACTACAGATGCCTTTCTGATAAGTCATTTAGTTTAAAACCCTTGACTTAACACAACACTAACATTGAACTAAAAAATATTATATAAGACACTATTTTACAATAAAGCAATCACACGGTATATTTACAACTCAATTTTGTTACGTTTAATATAAAGTCTGCCTGTTCCATTAGGAGCACCCAAAAAAAGATTTCACCTACACGTCAATACTGGAAAATAAACTCTTTTGCAAAAAAAACGGGCACTTAAGCAAAGAACTATTTTATAGTTACTATTAGTTTGTTTGACAATTTTAGGTATTGTTATCCTCAGAATTTTATAAATTAATTAGGAAGGAATAGTTTTCATCAGTTTTATCATAACATTTTAATTAAATTATTAAGAAATAATGTTTAAGCTCAAAACACTATGATTGTACCTGCTCGCTAAATAAAAATGAAACGCGTTAATTTCTTTGTTTTTCTTGAATACATTAAAAGCAGATAAAAGTTTAGTATTGAGTGTGACCCCCTCTTGCTTGCATTCGTCTGGGCATGCTAGTGAATATATCTTTTATGGTTTCTTGGGGAATACGTTCCCACTCCGCGGTAATCACATTCTTTAGCTCTCTGATGGTCTGCGGAGCCGGCTGCACTGATCTCACTCGTCGCTTCAGAACGTCCCAGACATGCTCTATGGGATTGAGGTCCGGACTTCTAGCTGGCCAGTCCAAACGACGAATTCCGACTTCTAGCATATACGCATCCACACCGCCAGACCGGTGGGCGGGAGCGTTGTCGTCCATAAAAATTGAGTTTTCGCCAAGAGCGGTTAAAACGGGTTGTGCATAAGGAATTAGAACTTCCGTTATGTATCGGTGTCCAGTCAGTGTACCGTTTTCGATGAAGACTAACTCCGTACGATCCATAGAATTTATTCCTGCCCAAAACATAACAGAGCCCCCTCCATAAGGTGTGATTTCTTCAAAACATGCCTCTGCAAAGCATTCTCCTCGTCTACGTAGCACTCGCCGACGTCGGTCTTCACCATGCAGAGATATCCTGGCTTCATCGGAGAACAATACCCTATCCCAGTCTTCATGAGTCCATGACACACAATTTCGAGCGAAGCTAAGCCTGGCAACTCGATGTGCACGGAGTAATTTAGTGCCGCGTGCCGGGCGATGACTGTGTATATTAGCAGCGAGAAGCCTCCTCCTGACCGTCCATAGACTAATTTGCACATTTCTTACTTCTTCGAGGGTGTTCTTGTGTTTCATAGTTCCAGAGATATCGTGATGAGTGACTATATCTATAGAAAGTCTCCTATATCTATAATATAAAAATAAGTCGGGTTTTCCTTCCTGACGCTATAATTCCAGAACGCACAAACCGATTTCCACGGTTTTGCATTCGTTGGAAAGGTCTCGGGCTCCGTGAGGTTTATAACAAACAAAATTCAGAAAAAATTTCAACTGAAAAGCAGGAAAACAAAGAAAATCATTTTTCACATACAGCGCCATCTCTGATACATAGCATGTACTACTTCATCTTTTAATCGCCAAACGAAGCCATCTGGTGGCGAAACGGGGTTCGCCGGGTTTGCTAGTATATATATATATATATATATATATATATATATATATATATATATATATATATATATATGACAATCTTTTTTCAAATAAAATTCAAAATAAATAAATGCTACTAACACTTATTTAGGGTATGTTTAAATATAGCAAAACTATATAAGTAGGCAGAAAAAATACAGCTACACAATCCGAAAACTCGTTTATTAAATACAGTATGTATATCTACAAAAAGAAGTGCCGAGTAATCATCAAAACCCGTGCACGCGAGAATGGCGTAGCTTATCAATAATATAGTTATTGAAACATGACTATAACAAAACTAATACTTATGCGTTAATTATTATGAATAATTTAGTTCCAAAACACACATATCACATATCACATATATTATTTAAAATGTAACAGTATAGCTATTACAATATTGCCAAAATATTTTTAGCTAAACAAAAATTCTAGAAATGCAAAATGTAACACATACTACGAGGGCGGGATGATATTATTTAACTAGCCACTGCTATTTAAAAAGTTAAAATTAAAAAAATATATATAGGTATGTCATTTTTAAATTCGTATCTCTGGCCACCTGTGTTCTAAATTTGAATTTGGTGGCGTGAAAATTTTATTGATTTTTTGTCATTTGAAAATATATTTCGTCAACTGTTTTCAAAATAGATAAAATTGAACAAAGAGCGGTTATAAAGTTTTTTCATATGAAGGGCATGAAGGGGAAAGTTTAGATATCTTTCCCCTTCATGCACTTGACGACAACGAGTTAAAAAATGTTTTGGGTGAATGTGCTCCTTCTTATGCCACAGTAAAAAACTGGGTGGCTGAGTTTAAACGCGGTCGTACATGTGTCCAAGATGAAGCCCGACACGGACGTCCAAAAAGCGTCACGACTCCGGAAATGGTCGTAAAAGTACATGATATGGTTTTAGCAGATCGACGATTGAAGTTATCTGAAATAGCTGACACTACAGGTATCTCAAAAGAACGGGTGCATCATATACTGAGGAATTAAATATGAAAAAGTTATTGGCCTATTAGGTGCCGCGATTGCTTACGCACGATCAAAAAATGATTCAAGTGCAAAACTCAAAAAAATGTCTGGACCGTTTTCAGAGTAATAAGGCCTATTTTTTACGTCGATTTGTAACAACAGATGAAACATGGGTTCATTATTACACGCCAGAATCAAAAATTCAATCAAAACAATGGACTCAATCGGGATACCTGGCTCCAATAAAAGCCATGGCTGTAAAGTCGGCTGGAAAAGTGATGGCTTCCGTCTTTAGGGATGCAGCTGGGATCTTGATGATAGATTACCTTCCTAAAGGTCAAACAATTAATGGAGAATACTATGCTAATCTTCATCAATGTATTCAGCAAAAACGATCAGGTTTGGCGAAAAAAAAAAATCTTTCACCAAGACAACGCTAGTCGCTCACACATATGTTAAAGTTATGGCAAATCTCAACGAATTTAAGTATGATTTGCTGCTCCATCCACCTTATTCGCCTCATCTAGCGCCATCAAACTTCCACTTATTCCTTAAGCTCAAAACTTTTTTGGGCGGACAGAAATTTGCAACAAATGATGAAGTCATAGCCGCTGTAGGAAAGAAAGAAAGAAATCATTTTATGGAAGGCATTACTGCTTTAGAACGAAGATGGAATAAGTGCGTAGAGGTTCACGGAGACTATGTCGAAAAATAAAATTAATTTTATCACGGAAAGTTAAGTGTTTTATTATTAGGCTACTTATCATCACGCCCTCGTAAATATGGAGACGTGTTATAAGTGTGGCAGTTAACTGATTAATTATGGGAGCATATTAAGGCGCCAATTGACACTTTTTAAACAACTAATTGACCCTTACATGCGAAATAAATTCTGACATTCTTTGATATATCTAAAGTACGTGATATTACAAAAATAACTATCGCAATTACATTTATGACTAGTTACATACGTAGAAAAAAAATATCATCATTGTAAATTTTTAACATTTAGTTATTTAACGCCGAGTTGCACGAAACAAATTTTAAATTTAAGTGTTTATTAAACTAATTTAATCACAAGAATCGTGATTATCTGTTGCACGAAACCTACATCTGATTAAGTTAACAAAAAAATTAGTTTAATTAAAGACCTATCTAACGGATGATTAATTCCAACAGCTTTAAATTAATCATAAGGTCAACTAATTTTAAGATTAATTGCAACTTAACTAACGGAAAGTTAGCGACGGTTTCGTGCAACTCGCCGTAAGATTGATAATTTTATATTGCAACAATTAGTGAGGACTAAATTTTACAAAACATCTTGACAAAGTAGGTACTTAACGGGAAAAATAAGAATTTATGCTAAATATAATACTTTTAAACTATGTACTTAAATATTACATTTTGAACATAGGTACCATGAGGTTGTACTTATCTACTTGATTAATTTTAATTATCATGGCTTTATATTTATTTATTTTTTATTGAGATCATTAACGTATTTTTATGTAACATAAAATTCAAAAGTTGTCGTAATTACATATTTAATATTTGGGTGGGGCTCAAAAAAATTGTACCATAACACACTAGAAAATATAACACACAGAGACGCACGCAACACACTGGAAAAATTGTAACACACTAGAAATTAGTAAGGCCTTGATTACACTATACCTATCATAATTTATTAAAAATGTTAGGTAATTTTTTTTAATAATTTAATAAATATTTTACCTTATCCCTGGGCTTTTTTGTTTATTTCAATTTTAAGTTCATCCATACCTCAAATTAAATAAAATGCAACATGATTTATTAAAATATTTTAATTAAAATTAGTTATACACTAAAGAAAAAATTACCATGGTAAAGATGTTGTGAACCATGCTTAATATTATCCAGTGTGTTTCGTAACACAACATAACACACTATACTGAACACACGAGAAGATTCTTGGCTTTACTTGATTAAAACGACCTCAAATTCAAAGATATTTCAGAAATAAAGCCATAACATACGACTTAAACAAGGATTTATTTAATCTCATAATTTTATATAACGAAAGAGAAACACGTACCTTCAAAATTCACCTTTTTATATCCAATTTTTTCTATGACAAAAACGAACGCCGCACATCACGCGTCGTTTGCCGCGAAACTAAAACGCTGACATTAAAACTGACACTTCATAGATGTTAGGTTAAAGTTTAGCCTAATTATAATATGAATCATAGTGGAACTATTACAGAAACAGAAAAGTTACCGTGTAACACATTCGATTCGATCCTCGATCAAGCCTAATTGCGTCATGTCCACAATCGACCTGAAGTCTGGATATTGGCACGTGGAAGTAGCCCCAGAAGACAGGCATAAGACTGCATTTACCTCGCCGTTCGGAACTTTCCAATTCCGGCGCATGCCGTTTGGTTTGAAGAATTCGCCGGCAACCTTTCAACGGTTAATGGATCGTTTTCGTTCTGGTTTGAGAAGTAGACACCCTGGAGAAGCTCCATCAGTAAGAGATCAACCTGGAGATGGCGGTCTGATATCAAGATATCAGGAGATGACAGTCGTAGCATACCTTGATGATATTCTGGTCATTTCAGACGGATTTGAAGCTCATTTACATGATCTGAAACAGGTATTTGATCGTCTTCGTCAGTTTAATCTGAAAGCCAATAGAGACAAGTGCGTTTTCGCCAGAGAAAAGGTGACTTACTTAGGCCATGTTATAACCACTCAAGGTATTGAACCAGATCCCGAGAAGGTACAAGCCATAATGGACATGAAACCTCCTACGAATTTGAAGGAACTGAAGACGTTTTTACAAACCTGTGCTTGGTTTCGTAAGTTTATCCCGAAGTTCTCTGAAGTCGCACGACCGCTGACTGATCTCATGAAGAAGAACAGGCCTTGGAATTGGGGAAAATTAGAAAATGAAGCTCATGAGACCCTGAAAAGAAAATTATCGTCGGCTCCGATTCTCCGACAACCTGACTTTGCTGAACCATTCATTTTGCGGACCGACGCTAGTGCGTATGCGATTGGCGCGGTACTCATGCAAGGTCAAGACTCGAAATCCGAGAAACCCATAGAATACGCTAGCAGATTACTTACCTCAGCGGAAAAGAACTATTCTACGACGGAGAGAGAAGCGCTTGCAGTAGTCTGGGCCCTAGACAAGTTCCGAGGATACCTCGAGGGCGCCCAGATTCTTATCGCAACCGATCACCAACCTCTGAAGTGGCTGCTTTCTCTGAAGACTCCAAGTGGTCGCCTGGCGCGATGGGCCTTGAAAATACAAGCTTATAATCTAAATGTAGAATACACACCTGGTAGAGTGAATGTGGTGGCTGACACCTTGAGTCGCCCTGTGCGTCAGCTTGATGGAAATGAAGCCGCCACCTGCAACGTCTGTCCAATTTCAGTAGACTTACCTCATCGTAGTCCCGAAGATTTACGGACAGCTCAACTCGAAGACCCTGAAATAAAGAAAATACTTACGGTTTTTGAAAACGATGATGCTGCTGCTGCGCGATGGGCCGATCGTGGGTACTATGTATCGCAAGGTGTTTTGTTTCGCTTTGATCCATATGGAGAATCTGAAGAACCACAGTTAGTAGTACCAGAGGCAATGCGGGACGAGATCATGAAGGAGTTCCATGATGCCCCAACCGCTGGCCATTTAGGTGTGAAACGTACCCTAAAGAAGATTAAAGACAGATTTTATTTTACAAATATGAGACAATATGTTACCAATTACCTAAAAGCATGTGAACTGTGTCAAAAGTTCAAACCAACCAATTTAAAGCCGGCTGGCCTATTACAGACCCCTGTTCCGCAGCAACGCTTCGAAGTCCTCGCTATGGACTTGTTCGGTCCCTTACCCGAAGGAAGTAAAGGCGAGAAGTGGATTTTCCTGGTCGAAGACACTGCGAGTAGATGGGTAGAGCTGTTCCCATTGGTTGAGGCCAACGCCGAGAACTGTGCCAGAACGCTTATCGAAGAAGTGTTTATGCGCTACGGGTTCCCAAGACGAATTATTTCGGACAATGGTCCACAATTCGTATCCGCAGTAATGCAGAAGGCTATGCACGTCCTAGGAATAAGACAGAACTTATCTCCAGTCTACCATCCGGAATGTAATCCCGCAGAGCGGAAGAACCGGGATATGAAACAAATGTTGTCTATGCTCGTAGACCCGGAGCACCGTCGATGGCCTGAAGTTCTACCGGCGGTGCGCTTCGCACTAAATACGGCGCCTAACCACGGCACCGGACACTCGGCTGCCTACCTTACTTTTGCGCGTGAGTTCCGGTCTCCAGTGGATGTAGTCAACGATTTGCGTACAATTGTTGATCAAGAAAACTACGTGCCTCAAATAACGCCTTACCTCCGGACCTTTGCACACCACCTTCAGGAAGTGAGATGGCGAGTTGAACGTCAGCAAGAAGTTCGCAAAGAAGCCACTGATAAACACCGTCGTCCTGGCCCTGCGTATAAGGAGGGTGACCTCGTCCTTTTGGAGAGCCATCGTGTTAGTCAAGCGGTCAAGGGGTTCAGTAGTAAATTTGCTCCTAGGCGTGAGGGTCCCTATCGGGTCAGCAAGCAAGTTTCTCCTACCACTTATGAGGTTGTAGATAAGGAGAACACACCACGCGGCAAATATCATGTCAGCCTTCTGTCACCTTATGTTGGAGATACCGACGTGGTCGTCCACAGTCGTAAAAAGGGGCGGCCGCGAGTCAAATCGACGGGTCCCAAGCCAGCCTCCATTGTTTCTGCTGGCTTGGAGGGGGAGGATATAGCGCGTAATAATGCCGCGACATGTCCGTACATGTACGGCCCCTCCCTCCCCTGCACCTCACGCGGGCGACGCCGTCGCGTCCCCGCTCGTTTGTTAGTCTAATTGTTAATAGCATAGAAGTTAGTCGATAAGTAAAAGTTCATGTGTGCGCGTGAGTTTTCATTACAAATTGTGATTATTATGTTCACAATAAATGTTATGATACAGATGTTGAGTTGATGTTTTCTCTGGTGATAAACTGTTCATCGCTACGTAAAAGAATCCTATACCTATAGTTAAGATTATGAAGTTTTGTGCAACGTTCCCTGAGCAACTCAAAAGTAATCAAATCTCGAGGGTTGCCATATTTACGATACTTGGTACGGTATTTAAACTTTTCATTAATAACCTTTACCAGCGCTCCGGAAAACCACAATGGATACTTATTGGTTCGAGGTTTTGATTAAGGCACATGTTTAGCAATTACTTCCCTCAAAATCTTATAAAAATGCGCAACCATATCATCAACGCAGTCATAACTCGATAACTCCTTATCCCAAGAAATATTACTTAGATCAAACGTTATTCTATCGTAGTCAGCTTTGTGAAAGCGGAATCTGGTCCCAACACATGATTCGAGCCGTTCCTGAAAGTAAATTCCAATAGTAAACTCAATAGGAGGATGTAACGGGTCTATCCTGGAAAGAGGATCCTCACTTTCGCTTAAATGGGAGACTACCAAGGAACTCATCACCAGATCCAAAGTGCGGTTTTTATTATTGAGACAATAATTATACTGTGATAATGCGTTCAATGACATAAAATCAACGATAATGTTATTCAACATACTGTTCGTAGCCATCGGAGTCAGTGCAGATCCAGCCTTACCATCCCAAAACAGACCACCCAAGTTAAAATCCCCAAGAACAACTAAGTTTGAGGTGTTTAGTTTCTCAATGACAGAACTCGTGTTCAAAACGAAGTGATCCAGGATGTGTTTCTGTACAGGGGGAGGAATATAGACCGCGCAGATATATAAATAATCAATTTGATGATTCCTGTCGAACAGTTCTATCTTAACCCATAAATCCTCGCATTTGGATTCACAAGCCAAAACACGAGATGAATGAAAACGTTTCGAGACAGCTATTAAAACCCCACCACCCATTTTGTTACCATGGAAGTCACTACTTTCACGATCCCGCCTATAAACCATATACCGATCGTCAAATAATTCATTATCAGATACACCGCTATTCAACCATGTCTCTGTAAACACTATAACATCAAAGTTACAACAAACAACATTACCAAATAGTTCAATAGTTTTAGTATTAAGCCCTCTTACATTTTGGTAATAACAGCTCAAAGTGCCCTTCGATAATAAAAAAAAGAGCAAATTTAGCGGTATTATGACAACGTATTTAACAAATCATATTCATTATAACGTATTTAACAATCAATTATATTTTATGATAACGAAGCTCGGCCCAAAGACCAAAGTCTGGAAAAAGTTACACGGGGGGGAAGATGGGGGAATGGCGGTCACTTAAGCAGTAATTCATTTTTTATTTTAGATCTGGGTTTTACGTTATAGGTAACTGACTTTTAACATAGCTTATATAGTGGGCTATAGGTATATATGAAGCACATTATCAATTTATTACGGTTTTCTTATTTTTTTAATCATTTTGTAAAACCCTTCGATGACCGCGATTACCCGCAGATGCGGGTAATACCGGTCTACTGTTGGGGTATTACCGGTCATTCAAAATTAACACAGGATTGCTTCTAAAATGTACCGAAACGAAATAAACCGATATTTTATTCATAATTATCTTTATTTTTTATATTTTAAACAAAATGAACCAATTTTTTTTTTATATTTTCACCAAAAATAATTCTTTTTTTATATAAAAAAAATTAGTAATTATTTATATTTATACTTTGAAAATCACAGATTGAGACGCATAGGAACTGTTTTTCCTCCTTTCCTAGTTGGTCACTGACCCTTCTCTCTTCTGTCCCTTTTTGGCAATAATTGTACCAGGGTCTTGCACGGTGGTCACATCAGTCTCAACCATGTTGTACAATTTAAATCCAATAAACTGGTGTTTTTGCACAACATCTTCCAGATATTGGAAAAATAAGTTATCCTCCATCTATGTTAAATGCTGTCACGATTCACATGCCTCTGGTTGGAGAATGGTTATTGAAGGATTTCTCTTTAAAAACCATATAGTCAATCTTTTCCTACTAGCTTCCTCTCCCTGTTGAAATTATGCTTTATGTTATGTTTCTTGGCATAAATGAAAGCTGCATTACGAACTTGTAAGTGGACTTAGGCCGTAAAAAAGTTTGGCTAGAAGTTATATATTCTCAGTCATACCCTTCTCTACTTCTGGTGAAAAAGTAGAATGTCTTCCCAGAGAAAATCCTGTAATTAAAACATTCTTCTTGATGCGATCTTTTAGCGTGCTGAAGGGTATGATGAACTTCTTGGCAGTTAAACGTAAAGAATTCCCAGCACTAACGGCTTCAACAGCCTTTACTAACTCTTCTTTCTTGTTTTCTTGAAAATAAGTGTAGTGAGATATTATATTAACAAACAAATAAATAATATTATATTGTCTTATAATTCCATACGGGGTAATACTGGTCACTGACCGGTATTGCCCGCTTAGAATGATTGCCATTACCCCAAAATACGAAAACTTTTTCTTTGGTTAGTCACGAAAAATATAATTAACTTTCATAAAATCCAACAAGCACATTTGATATACTTGTAAATGTATATTAATTAACTTTAAGAAACATATATAAAGATATTGATTGGTATAAATCACTTTAAGCTTACCTTTCACCGAATTTTCGATTTTATTAGAACAAAACACGTCCGAACCTGTTTACAGCTGTTAAACTCACTGCGCGCGAAGAAAAATGACGCCGGTTGGTAAATAAGTTTACCCGGGCGCATACTAAATGGCGACAATAGTAGCGATTGCATAATGTTTTTGGAAGTTTTAGATTTTGACGTGACCGGCATTGCCCGCTGACTGCCATTCCCCCATCTTACCCTATTATCTTTTTACAACGAAATCGAAATACTACACCTTCCGTAGTATTTATTTATAAACAATTTTTTTTTCATTCGGGGTGCTAGAATTACCAGGCTATTCTGGAATATGCCACATACAACTGACTGTGAGAGAAGCAGCTTTCGCTTAAGTATACTCCCGCTACAGTAAGAGTTTGACCTTAAGCTTTGTTTATGGTAAATACAAGCTCATACACACTCATACATTATATTATTATATGGTTCCCAGAAATCACCATTTCCTATTTTAAGCAACAGGTCTGAGAACTGTCCGGCAGTACCTAACACTTCCCCTTAGATGGACTCTCATATTTATGGTAAGGCTCAGTTTCATCACTGCAGGCCACAAATGCTCCTGTACTGTAGTGTATTGTATCAGCCTGTAAATAACCCACTGCTGAGCGAAGGCCTTTTTTCCATATAGAAGAAGGGTTGGAGCTTAATCCACCACGCTGCTCCACTGCGGGTTAGCGGATAATATCCCTACCATAAGCAACAATTATTATAAGGCATCCATGATAACAAAAGGGACCGACGGCTTTACGTACTCTCCGGGGCATGGTGGGGAAACCCACTATACACTCAGATATACACTCAGACCTGAAACAAATATTGGCACAAATACAAATATCTGCCCCGAGCGGGAATCGAACCCACGACCACCGCCATTGAGGCGAGTCGTTAAGGCGACTACTTGCACCACTACACCAGAACGATCATCAATGCTTCGTTCGTTGTATCGTATGTATAATTACACCACAAGTCAATACGATTTTGTCTCTTAGATTTGAATATGCCCGCAAGTAATTATTTTTTTAAATTTTAATTGACTCGGCACAGTTGGTAGTGACCCTGCTTTCTGCTCCAGGATCGTGGGTTCGATTCCCGCCTCAAGTCTTGGTGTAATATGTAATTATTTCTATATGAATTATTTATATGTATATTTATAAAAAATGTATATCAGTCGGCTGTTACCTAAAACACAAACATTAAGTTGCCTACCTTAGGAACAGACGATCGTATGTGTATGTCAGACATATATTTATATTTAATAATAGTCCAAGACAGCTTTTATCTCCTCCTTCTTAATTTTCGTGTAAGATAAAGTTATTTAACTTTGGGTACATGATTTATAATGTTTCCTGATCTTGTTCCAACATTAGTCCGTGGTGCCAATCTGTACTAATTGGGGTGTTAATGCCGTAGAATTCAAAAATGTTTCCAAGTTCACTTCGGTGTCTTCTATATCTGTATCATTGTGAACTACAGATGCCTTTCTGATAAGTCATTTAGTTTAAAACCCTTGACTTAACACAACACTAACATTGAACTAAAAAATATTATATAAGACACTATTTTACAATAAAGCAATCACACGGTATATTTACAACTCAATTTTGTTACGTTTAATATAAAGTCTGCCTGTTCCATTAGGAGCACCCAAAAAAAGATTTCACCTACACGTCAATACTGGAAAATAAACTCTTTTGCAAAAAAAACGGGCACTTAAGCAAAGAACTATTTTATAGTTACTATTAGTTTGTTTGACAATTTTAGGTATTGTTATCCTCAGAATTTTATAAATTAATTAGGAAGGAATAGTTTTCATCAGTTTTATCATAACATTTTAATTAAATTATTAAGAAATAATGTTTAAGCTCAAAACACTATGATTGTACCTGCTCGCTAAATAAAAATGAAACGCGTTAATTTCTTTGTTTTTCTTGAATACATTAAAAGCAGATAAAAGTTTAGTATTGAGTGTGACCCCCTCTTGCTTGCATTCGTCTGGGCATGCTAGTGAATATATCTTTTATGGTTTCTTGGGGAATACGTTCCCACTCCGCGGTAATCACATTCTTTAGCTCTCTGATGGTCTGCGGAGCCGGCTGCACTGATCTCACTCGTCGCTTCAGAACGTCCCAGACATGCTCTATGGGATTGAGGTCCGGACTTCTAGCTGGCCAGTCCAAACGACGAATTCCGACTTCTAGCATATACGCATCCACACCGCCAGACCGGTGGGCGGGAGCGTTGTCGTCCATAAAAATTGAGTTTTCGCCAAGAGCGGTTAAAACGGGTTGTGCATAAGGAATTAGAACTTCCGTTATGTATCGGTGTCCAGTCAGTGTACCGTTTTCGATGAAGACTAACTCCGTACGATCCATAGAATTTATTCCTGCCCAAAACATAACAGAGCCCCCTCCATAAGGTGTGATTTCTTCAAAACATGCCTCTGCAAAGCATTCTCCTCGTCTACGTAGCACTCGCCGACGTCGGTCTTCACCATGCAGAGATATCCTGGCTTCATCGGAGAACAATACCCTATCCCAGTCTTCATGAGTCCATGACACACAATTTCGAGCGAAGCTAAGCCTGGCAACTCGATGTGCACGGAGTAATTTAGTGCCGCGTGCCGGGCGATGACTGTGTATATTAGCAGCGAGAAGCCTCCTCCTGACCGTCCATAGACTAATTTGCACATTTCTTACTTCTTCGAGGGTGTTCTTGTGTTTCATAGTTCCAGAGATATCGTGATGAGTGACTATATCTATAGAAAGTCTCCTATATCTATAATATAAAAATAAGTCGGGTTTTCCTTCCTGACGCTATAATTCCAGAACGCACAAACCGATTTCCACGGTTTTGCATTCGTTGGAAAGGTCTCGGGCTCCGTGAGGTTTATAACAAACAAAATTCAGAAAAAATTTCAACTGAAAAGCAGGAAAACAAAGAAAATCATTTTTCACATACAGCGCCATCTCTGATACATAGCATGTACTACTTCATCTTTTAATCGCCAAACGAAGCCATCTGGTGGCGAAACGGGGTTCGCCGGGTTTGCTAGTATATATATATATATATATATATATATATATATATATATATATATATATATATATATATATATGACAATCTTTTTTCAAATAAAATTCAAAATAAATAAATGCTACTAACACTTATTTAGGGTATGTTTAAATATAGCAAAACTATATAAGTAGGCAGAAAAAATACAGCTACACAATCCGAAAACTCGTTTATTAAATACAGTATGTATATCTACAAAAAGAAGTGCCGAGTAATCATCAAAACCCGTGCACGCGAGAATGGCGTAGCTTATCAATAATATAGTTATTGAAACATGACTATAACAAAACTAATACTTATGCGTTAATTATTATGAATAATTTAGTTCCAAAACACACATATCACATATCACATATATTATTTAAAATGTAACAGTATAGCTATTACAATATTGCCAAAATATTTTTAGCTAAACAAAAATTCTAGAAATGCAAAATGTAACACATACTACGAGGGCGGGATGATATTATTTAACTAGCCACTGCTATTTAAAAAGTTAAAATTAAAAAAATATATATAGGTATGTCATTTTTAAATTCGTATCTCTGGCCACCTGTGTTCTAAATTTGAATTTGGTGGCGTGAAAATTTTATTGATTTTTTGTCATTTGAAAATATATTTCGTCAACTGTTTTCAAAATAGATAAAATTGAACAAAGAGCGGTTATAAAGTTTTTTCATATGAAGGGCATGAAGGGGAAAGTTTAGATATCTTTCCCCTTCATGCACTTGACGACAACGAGTTAAAAAATGTTTTGGGTGAATGTGCTCCTTCTTATGCCACAGTAAAAAACTGGGTGGCTGAGTTTAAACGCGGTCGTACATGTGTCCAAGATGAAGCCCGACACGGACGTCCAAAAAGCGTCACGACTCCGGAAATGGTCGTAAAAGTACATGATATGGTTTTAGCAGATCGACGATTGAAGTTATCTGAAATAGCTGACACTACAGGTATCTCAAAAGAACGGGTGCATCATATACTGAGGAATTAAATATGAAAAAGTTATTGGCCTATTAGGTGCCGCGATTGCTTACGCACGATCAAAAAATGATTCAAGTGCAAAACTCAAAAAAATGTCTGGACCGTTTTCAGAGTAATAAGGCCTATTTTTTACGTCGATTTGTAACAACAGATGAAACATGGGTTCATTATTACACGCCAGAATCAAAAATTCAATCAAAACAATGGACTCAATCGGGATACCTGGCTCCAATAAAAGCCATGGCTGTAAAGTCGGCTGGAAAAGTGATGGCTTCCGTCTTTAGGGATGCAGCTGGGATCTTGATGATAGATTACCTTCCTAAAGGTCAAACAATTAATGGAGAATACTATGCTAATCTTCATCAATGTATTCAGCAAAAACGATCAGGTTTGGCGAAAAAAAAAAATCTTTCACCAAGACAACGCTAGTCGCTCACACATATGTTAAAGTTATGGCAAATCTCAACGAATTTAAGTATGATTTGCTGCTCCATCCACCTTATTCGCCTCATCTAGCGCCATCAAACTTCCACTTATTCCTTAAGCTCAAAACTTTTTTGGGCGGACAGAAATTTGCAACAAATGATGAAGTCATAGCCGCTGTAGGAAAGAAAGAAAGAAATCATTTTATGGAAGGCATTACTGCTTTAGAACGAAGATGGAATAAGTGCGTAGAGGTTCACGGAGACTATGTCGAAAAATAAAATTAATTTTATCACGGAAAGTTAAGTGTTTTATTATTAGGCTACTTATCATCACGCCCTCGTAAATATGGAGACGTGTTATAAGTGTGGCAGTTAACTGATTAATTATGGGAGCATATTAAGGCGCCAATTGACACTTTTTAAACAACTAATTGACCCTTACATGCGAAATAAATTCTGACATTCTTTGATATATCTAAAGTACGTGATATTACAAAAATAACTATCGCAATTACATTTATGACTAGTTACATACGTAGAAAAAAAATATCATCATTGTAAATTTTTAACATTTAGTTATTTAACGCCGAGTTGCACGAAACAAATTTTAAATTTAAGTGTTTATTAAACTAATTTAATCACAAGAATCGTGATTATCTGTTGCACGAAACCTACATCTGATTAAGTTAACAAAAAAATTAGTTTAATTAAAGACCTATCTAACGGATGATTAATTCCAACAGCTTTAAATTAATCATAAGGTCAACTAATTTTAAGATTAATTGCAACTTAACTAACGGAAAGTTAGCGACGGTTTCGTGCAACTCGCCGTAAGATTGATAATTTTATATTGCAACAATTAGTGAGGACTAAATTTTACAAAACATCTTGACAAAGTAGGTACTTAACGGGAAAAATAAGAATTTATGCTAAATATAATACTTTTAAACTATGTACTTAAATATTACATTTTGAACATAGGTACCATGAGGTTGTACTTATCTACTTGATTAATTTTAATTATCATGGCTTTATATTTATTTATTTTTTATTGAGATCATTAACGTATTTTTATGTAACATAAAATTCAAAAGTTGTCGTAATTACATATTTAATATTTGGGTGGGGCTCAAAAAAATTGTACCATAACACACTAGAAAATATAACACACAGAGACGCACGCAACACACTGGAAAAATTGTAACACACTAGAAATTAGTAAGGCCTTGATTACACTATACCTATCATAATTTATTAAAAATGTTAGGTAATTTTTTTTAATAATTTAATAAATATTTTACCTTATCCCTGGGCTTTTTTGTTTATTTCAATTTTAAGTTCATCCATACCTCAAATTAAATAAAATGCAACATGATTTATTAAAATATTTTAATTAAAATTAGTTATACACTAAAGAAAAAATTACCATGGTAAAGATGTTGTGAACCATGCTTAATATTATCCAGTGTGTTTCGTAACACAACATAACACACTATACTGAACACACGAGAAGATTCTTGGCTTTACTTGATTAAAACGACCTCAAATTCAAAGATATTTCAGAAATAAAGCCATAACATACGACTTAAACAAGGATTTATTTAATCTCATAATTTTATATAACGAAAGAGAAACACGTACCTTCAAAATTCACCTTTTTATATCCAATTTTTTCTATGACAAAAACGAACGCCGCACATCACGCGTCGTTTGCCGCGAAACTAAAACGCTGACATTAAAACTGACACTTCATAGATGTTAGGTTAAAGTTTAGCCTAATTATAATATGAATCATAGTGGAACTATTACAGAAACAGAAAAGTTACCGTGTAACACATTCATTGTAACACACGAGAAGATTAAAAGGGATATTTTTTCAAATTAAGTTATTTAGTTAGAAATTGTACTATTTCTCTAAAATTCATTTGAAATGCTTTAAATTAGCTCCCATACTAACAACGCTAGTAAATAAAAAGTACATTAATAGCATATTTTTTTTTAAAAAATTAATCATTGTCCTCAGACTGCACTGGGACATTTTAGTTTTGTATGGAGAACAAAATTGCCTTAATGTTTCGTGTACCAAAATAATGTGTATTTGGGTGGTTAGATGATTATTTTTGGCTCCTAACTATTATTTATGTTTTCATTATTCACCAACAAATAAAATTTCATGAAAAAAGCTTAAAAATAATACTAGAATTCAAGTATAAACGGATGACCGCAATTTATTTTTAAAAAGTACAATTTTTTTGAGCCCCACCCATTTATACTTGCTATCTGTAAATTTATTTTTCTTTCTAAATAATAAAACTATTTCTGATAATAATTGTGTTTGTTTCTTTTTTTTATGCCGTGTCCCATACCTACTCGAAGGTTGTATGGAAGAGATAGCTCTTTTAGCGATAAGACGGCGGTCTTATCACTAAAGCAAGACGTACAACGGCGTTTGCACATCTTTCTTTATTTTTGATAGTTCTTGTTTCCTTGTTGTGTACAATAATTTTTTTTTTTTAATATGTAATGATGAATATCAATTATTATAAATATCACCATTTCAAGTAACATAATCCACAATTTTCATAGTATCAACTCAACATTCTACAATATTTAAAAAAAAAACACAACAACACAACACAGCGCAAAAAAAAAACTATGAGTAGAATACTTTTACTAATATATGTCAAAAGTTTATCTTAACATTTAACAATTTCAAAAAGAATAAGTTGAAAATTATTTAATACATGTTTTAGGATTGGAGATACACTGGTGATAAGTTTCCATATTTTTAAGGTATTTGATTCTGGTACAAAATCAAGGCCAAGACCAGACAAAAACTTCTGAACCCTCAGATATTTAAACAAAAAAATTAAGAAAACATCTTAACCATTTCCTACCCCTTATAACTTGAGAGGGTGCGCTATGAACATTTCATGCAAAAATGTAATGCTTATGTATTTTATTTCAATGATAATAATATCATGGCATCGCAAACTTTTTAGGACCTTTCTAAAAACTTATATTCTCTCTCCTCAATCTACGCATGCTGAAATACATTTTGAAAAATTATGGTTATATTTCAACTAATTTAGACAAAACCTTAATAAATTATACCGCATGATAATCCGTTCGGTAGTTTTTCGTGAACTGACAGACACGGCGGGGTCTTTGTTTTATAATATGTATTGATTATAATATACATAATATAAACCTTAATAAAAGAATACATTTTAAGTAGTGTTAACAATTTGCTTCAACATGCCTATTCTTGTATCATTTTAACACTAAACCTACCAGAGCTATCAAATGACTGCTTTGGAGACTTTAATTAGAGTTGTTGAATTCTAGGTTTACAATTTTCTTGAACTTACTGCACGACTTTTTCTATAATATATAGTTACTTAAATAGTAGTTGTTATGTTATATGTGTAGTGTCAGTTATGTCAGTTACCCTCAAGCACATTTTTTTATGTTTGTAAATAGTTACACATAACACCATTTAAATAAGATATTTTCTAATAGAAAATTTTGAATATAACATTATAAAGAATATGTAATTTTAAATGTCTATAACATTAAGAAATTAAACTGCTACAAATGGAATAATACGTAAAAAGTATTTTGTAGATTTCTAAATGTTAAATATTAAAGATTCATGGATTTGTTACTTGTAATCTCAGAAATATGTCTATTTTTAATGGCTGTATAATTAAGTACATGTACAGAACAAAACAATGGACAACAAACATGGGCATGGACTTACAAATATTTTAGACATATTAAGTATTTTCATAAATTTAAAATATGTGTGCCCATGATGAAATTTAAAACTATGTTCTGAATAGTATACAAACAATATTACAAAAGTATTATTATACATTATAGGTCTTATATTATGTTAAACTAAAAGCCTATTGACGGTATTATGGTTACCACAGAATTATATTTGTGCCATCTTATATCTTACTGTTTTCTCAAACTACACTTCTTGAATTTAATTAAATTTAAATCACAATGTATTTTCAAAAATGTTAAACAGCGACAACTTAAGAATATTTAAAATATGACTCATTATACAACAATAACAAAATTGTTCAAAAAATATGACATCTACAAAAATATTATGTATTTCCTAAATTAAAAAAAAACTTTCATATTTCTTAAAAAATAATACATACTAAAAATAAATAACAATTTCTATTACAAAATTAAAATTGACAAAGCTAAACTTATTCTGGTTAGTAAAAAAATTAAATCTTTGGTAATAAAGGATAGGTGATTGATTTATCACTTGTTCGTGGGTAATTTTAACTCTGATATAAATTAACAAACAAATTTATCAGTATTAATCTTCAAGCGATCTTTAGGTAGTCAATGTTAAGTAATTTGTGCAATATATGTTTATATAAATGCAAAATGCATTCAACTTGACATCACTATAATAAGAATCATACTGTTACTGGTATCTTAACTTCCTTATTTACTATGTAAAATTTGTGCTTTTTACCTAAGGTCCCCCATATGACTGCAATATTTTCAATAACTATATTAAAAGGGATGGTAGCTAATGCTCCAACAACAATTAAGATAAATTTAAAAGGGCCAAATCTATTAATTGGAAATGATTTAATAACACCAAATATGTACATATAAATGTTGACTGCCCCAATAAAACCACATATTAAATCTATAACATGTGGACATGGTATAGGACATAAAATGGCGAGTAAAATATTGCTACTTGATAAAGGCATTGTTACCCAAGAGTAACATGATAGTCCTAAGAACAACTTATATAAGATAGGTATTTCTTTAGAATGAACAACTAATAATATACCTTGAAGCCATCTCTTTCTTTGTTGCATGAAATCCCATAAAGTAAAAGGAGATTTTTCCCACATTTCTCCTTCAATAAAATTAAATGTATATCCTTGTACATAAGCTTTCATGGAAAAGTAACAATCCTCTGCTACAGAACCATCAGGACCATTATCAAATGATACCTTCTTTTCAGCACCAACCTAAAATTTTATTCATTTAAAGAGAACTATATATATGAACTATTCATATCTATTATTAAAATAAATATAATGATTTCCCATGCAAAATTTTCGCACAAATTCTGAAATTTCCGACAATATTTGACTTTTTCAGAATTTCTCAGCATTTTTTAGTTTTTTTTTTTTATTTATGATAAGACTTTCAGTCTTTTTGAGACTTCTCTGAAAGTCTTGTTTAATTCTATTTCAAAATGTTTGAAAACTTACCTGAGTGACAACATATGAACCCTTCCAACTGAACAGGGGTTTGTGGAATAAACGGAACTGTAATCTTAGTTTTCCCATATCATCAGCAACTCTAAAACTATCAGCAAGTGTTGTTAACCAGTTAACAATACGTTCATTAGCATAAGTAATTAAGCCTTGACCAAATTGATGTTGACCATCTAGTACGAAATTTAATATTCCACAGACACAATTCTCCGTCAATAATGTTTCTTCATCTAAATGTACAATCCAATCAGTATCTGCTAATATATTAACATTATCTTCCAAACAATACTGTAATGCCCTTGCTTTAAACATTGCACCTGTTTTTGTTTTATATTCAGTTGGCACTACAACTTCTCTGATTCTCCTGTGTTTAGGCAGGTTAATAGCTTTATCGGTCACAACTTCTATCATAAAGTTCTCCATTCCGACATCTATACATTTATTCATGTTTCTTGATACATTTTCCTTTACTAGCTCAGGGAAATCACCTCTAGTCACAACCCTAATACAAATGAAAGGTGCAAGCAAAGGAGATCCTTTAAGTTTCACTTTTCCTGGGAATGTGTTAAATAATATTAACCCACCGAAATTACACAAAACTTGAGGTATAGTTAAAAATGTAAGAAGCCTCAATATATACAGTATAGATGCTCCATAGATTCCATAGGTTTCCCAAGGATCAATGTAAGGCTTCTCTTTATCGTCTAAATTGATAGCACCAGCAAACACCAAAAATAAAAATATGAATGACAAATAGAGAGCACAATGAAGTAGATGTTGCACTCTTCCTCTTAGCATCCTAAAACAAAATAAATTGATGAAAAATCGTACAGAAATCTAAGTATTTTTATAAAATAACAGTTATAACTGTAAAAAATAAATACAAGAAAGTGTAGTTCAAGTATATTTTTACAGGTAAAAACACTGTAATAATAGGTGAAATAAATATTATTAAAGATATCTGCTACAGGTTGATTCAGATTGATCGCACAAAATTTTTAAAGATTACTTAATATACATAGGTAATCGTTACATATCGTTATTAACTTTTTTAACACAAATTACCTTAGTTATTATATTATAATAATAAAAGAACTATCACAGTAAATGGCGAAATGAATAATGTAACAATGTAGCTAGCGTATTTACACTTAATTATTAATTACAACTAAAGATTCATTACAACAATACAAGCGTAGGCAACAGGCAAAGAGTATCAACTTGGTATCAACCAAGGACCAAAGAGTATATAAGGTAGATATGAGGACCACCCAAACCACGACCCAGTGCAGCGACACTTTTGACAGATCGTTTGCGATACTTTTGATACCAAATACTATTTTTCATAAAAATTGGTAGCATTGTTTGTCAAAATACGCTAAAAATGGCCGCTCACTGGGCGTTACCTCGCTCCTTAATAATAACATAATTAAACAATAAATATTTGCTTTCCAACAGGTAGGTGTTTATGAAATTATATATTATATTCATTCCAAGTCTCCGAAGTCCTATTTTGAGCTGCTCGTTCTTTTGTTTTTTTGCTACAATTCGTATTGATACTAGAAATAAAAAACTGCTTGTTAATAAGATTATTTACTTATTTTACAAGTACATATTTTTTATGGGCTTTTAATTTATTTATTTTATATGTGACCAAGTTATTTTGATAAAAAAAGTACATTATTATAATGTATTCAGTTAAAAAAAACGTGAAATAACACTACAGTGTTTCGTTGTTAAAAAGCACGTGTATAAAAATATTTTTTCGTGTTGATCCATAGAATAACATAAAGCAACACTTTAGATATTTTAATTCCTGACAATAACACATTATTCAACATTTAATTGTCTCTGAGTAGTTTATATTATCCATTTATTTACTAAGTAGTTAATATTATCTATTTATTATACATTTCTGTTTAACATTTTCCATGCTTTCTCTTTATGAAATTCATCCATCGCTTGAAGCCACTGTATGGTATCAAAGGTGTATTTATTCAGGTACACATGCCCCCTATATCTAATTTATTTCAAACAAATATCTGCTTGATTCGAATTGGTGTGTAAAAAAACAAAATACCTAAAACAATATAACATATAGGCATGTAATAATTTTGGACGTTAAATATAATCAATGAGTAACTGCATTAATGAACTTACATCAATATTTTCTACAGCAGTTAAAGATGATATTTACAAATTTTTATCGTAAGTTATTTTCATTGACAAGACTTTGTATGCATATTGCAAAATCACATCAATTGGAGTATCTAAGAAGATCATATTTTGAACAAAACTATTTCAACAGGAGAGGAGAATAGATAGCTAAACATGATGAGACCATTGATGCAATTTCATCTTCACATCTGGAAGACATAAAATAAGAAACCATCAGAAGATATATAGAGGTAAGGTGGTTATTTACTTTTTTAATAATAAATATTTATTCATAATTCTGGATTAATAGCATTTTAAAATTATGTGTTGTTAGTATAAATCGTTCTGTAGTCTTTATATTGGTTTGGCTATTTTACTACTTCTATTGATTATAATTTACAATTATAATAATACATTTAAAGGAAATATTTAGGTATGTACAATAATGTATCTTATCTATAAACTTTTAAATAATAAACATTAAATTTTATATTTGATTATCAAGCATTTGTATTTTATTTTTTTATATTTAAACTTTGATTACCACATAAATTTATTATAGTTAACATTAGCGCAGTTGATAGAAGATAAATTAATTACTTTTATTTACCAAACTCCCATTTTTATTTCAGTTCTTCAAGATGTAACCAACATAAGGAAGGTGACAATTCAAAATACGATCAGTAACTTACTAAAAGTGAGTGTTTTATTTATTTATTTATCATTCATATAGTAGAATACATAGAGATGTGTTACAGTGTGGTACAATATGTGACTGTTTACCTTAAAACTTAAATGAATTCATATACAACCTTGAAGTTATTATTTCAAAATTTGACTACAACATGGTAAACAACACATTGGCTAATGAAAACATTTAAAAGTGACTATGTTAGATGTGTGAAAATTTGATTTAATCTGAAGTCAATTTTTATTCAGATTAACATTATGTTTCTGTCTTCTATTATGTTTCTGTCCTGTACAAATTATAATTAATAAACGACTGGCCTATTGGCACAGTTGCTTTATGCTCCAGGGTCGTGGGTTCGATTCCCGTCCTGAATCTGGGTGTAATATTTGTACATTATATATTCATATGCATATTTACTAAAAAGTTATATATGTGTACCAGTCGGCTGTTACCTGAAATATGGTCATTAAGTTGCCTATCTTAGTAACAGATGACCGTGTGTGTGTTAAAACACTATTTATTCATTTATTTAAATCACTTTTATTAATATCAAAGTATTTTATTAAATAGTTCTCATGAAAATCCTGTATTATATTTTAAATAAATAATATTGACAAATCCTTTTTAACTTCTATATGTTATATAATAAAGTTGAGACTACTGAGTACTGAGTCAATAACAAAGATTATTTTTGTTTGAAAATGGGTTTATCAAAGAAAGTTGTCTTAAAAATATATTGTTTGACCAAAAATTATCATTATGTTTTTTTTATTATTTTTTATCTTATGATTACTTTAACTATATTAAACTAACTTTTGTTTGTATTGTTATTTAAGTTCCAAATTCATTGGTTGCTTATAAATTTTCTGATAGCTATCTGTAATAATGGTGTCCAAAAGATAAAAGATTCTGATATGATTTTTCTGTTTTACCATCTAACTTCATTTTATCTGTCAGAAATTTCTAATTCCATCCAAAATTTGTAGTTCTTGAGGTGGAACAGGCCCCAATGGCATTCCTATCTCCCTCCTGATAAAGATCACCGAAAGCCTATCAGTAATTAAAATGCAAGATAAATTTCATCAACAACTGGTGAAATTGATCCATAGATTTTAATTTGTTATTATTAAACCAATCGAAATTCGAAATTTTAAAATATATTAAAAAAATTAAATTTCAAAGAAATAATGTTATGATTAATTGAATTTTCAGACATAAGCCGTTTATAGATACATCACGACACCTTCCTCTCCCAAGGATCTTGGTGCATGTATCTACCGCACTAACTATAAATCCTAGGTAAGAATAAAGTTATACTTACATATAATTTTCTAATGGCTGGTTTCAATAACAAATCTACATTTAACAATTTGTTAAATTAGGTAACACAGATAACATACATATATGACATTTGTACATTTTAAAAAGTAAGATATATTGGAATTTCTACTATAATACCTTCAACATTGATCTTTATTTGGGAGGGCTCAGTGTTAACTAAAGATAGAAGAAGCAATAAAAAAATTTGGAATATTTTAATAAATTACTGCCAGTTAGTATTTTAGTTATATATACAGGGTGACTGGTGAATTACCATCAATATTCAAGGAGAATACCCGGCACATGATCCTCATTCGAATTATGTAAAAAAAATAGGAACTTAATTTTGGACCAAATTTTCATAAATTTCAATTCAAATAAAAGACGCGTTGTCACTTTTCCAGTCATGCCGGCGGCGCGTGCGACGCGGTGTTGTACTATGCTGCCAGTACCCGCACCCCCGCCCCGCGGCTAATCGCTTATTCGATCGACGAATCACGTTACTAGGTCACTAGGTCAGTAGGCTAGCGCCAACGTATGGTTTGGACGTCTGTTTTGTGTTTTCCCGCGCGTGCGCCTAGCGTTCGATATTCCGAGTATACCTAATCTGTCGTGTGTGAGTGTGACCCTTAATTAGGTATGGCTTATCAGTACACAAATGAAGAGTACTTGAATATGGTTCGTGTTAATGTAATGATAGCTTACCGGGTACTATCAATTTGTACCGGGAGATGTTCCCCAATCGCAGAGTACCTACTGTTAGCGTAATATTAAGCACTAATCCAAGACTACGAGTATGATTCCATTTTTAAATACGCCGGGAATACCAAGATAGGTGAACAGTTAATATTATTTTATTTTTGTTCCAAGTTTACATCATTTACCTAGTCAATAAATCTGTTGCTCATCACATCAAAATCAAATGGAATAAACATATCTTTCAACTCGTAAGTAATATTTAAATTAAATTATTTATTTTGTCTAGAAAGTTCGGTGATTAGTATGCCTCTATCGGCAAGTAGCAAAACTACTGGTCCGCAAGGACCGTAGTTCCTTGCTTTTATTTAATAAACAACAGTTGGCTGTTCAACAATTCACAAAGTTTATTTTTGTTGTGTTTTTTTTTTTAATATTTTCAAAAGTAACTTTATAATTTTTCAACATATTAAAAAAATTATTCTATCAAATCTGATCTTTATCTAGCGACACCTAGTGAAAAAACCATTACACTGTCTGCTAATATTATAATCAATCAATTGTTTTGGCTACTGGTCGCTAGATGGCTTATTCTTGCTATTACTTTTTGCTTTTATTTACTACAATATTTTTTTCGAGAATAAATAAGTGGCCTAACACTGTTTGAGTTAAAAAAAATATAATACGTAACGAGCTATTCACGGTCTTACTTATAAAAATCTCGTTAATCCTCTCATAATCTACAAATCAATGATTAACTTTTGTTTACTTATAAACATTGACTAGCTGTTACTTAGTTAAGAAACGAACAAAGAACGATACATAGATGGTTGGCACAGATTATACCAAAAATAATCGATTAGATAGAGAAATTGAATGAACAAAGTTGTTAAAAATTACATTAATTAGCGACATCTATGAACATTATAGAAAACTCTAGTTCGATATTGTAGTGAGTCAATACTAGTGACCTCTATTGACAGTTAGGAACTTTGAGATGTTTTCTTATCCTGACAGGGTCGCCATGAGATGTGCGACGTATGAGAGATAAAATAATACGACCAACGTTGATTCTCAAATGATCATCGTTTCATTTATTATGTAAAAATATAAGGTTTTTATATTCGTACACGAGTTATTAACATACATTTTACTTATTTATTGTCAGAGAAATAGAATGTTCAATGTTTATAAAATAATTAATTCCTATTTAACAGAATCATATTTAGAAATTTAATATAATTTTAAATACAAGTTTATTTTCTTGGTTTACTTGTCATTTACGTCGTACATTACAAACTTGTACTTTTATTTACAGCTAGATGGCTCTGTTTAAGAGATCGTGTCTAAAATTGATTTTATTACTTTAATTAATCTTGAATACTAGTTTTATTTACTAGAATATTTTTTTTCGAGAATAAATAAGTGGCTTAGCACTGTTTTAGTTAAAAAAATATGACAAGTCCTTATTTATGAACGACATCATTGTCCACTTTATCTGTGTGTTCTTATTAAATTAAAGCGATATCTCAATTGAAATTCCTCATCCGTAATTTTTCCTACGCCTTAAGTTTCTGGGTAGGGATATATTAAAAATAAAATCCATTGCTTCCAAATCAGACTCTGAGGAGCTGCTCGTATTCATTATGCTAACACTGATTCTTTTTTACCCGACTGCGACAGAAGGAGGGTTATGTTTTTCGAATGTATGTATGTAATATGTATGTATGTATGTCCATTTCTTTGGCACGCCCTACAGCCCTAACGGCTGGACGGTTTTTGACATATGAGGTGTCGTTGGATTTGTCTAAATTGTAGTAGTGACATAGGCTATATAAATTTTCAAAATGGCGCCCGCAAATGGCGGAATGAAGGGGGGGGGTTGATTTTTTTCTTACTGTAGCAATATGGGTTTCAAATGAAAGCTAGTAAATTGTTTTATTCTTTTTTGTTTATAATAAGAGTATTTTACGCAGTTGGGTTTTTGTTTGTGTGTTTTTTGCGTGTGTCTTCCCGGCTCCTGCGCGCCTAGCGATCGATCATACGCGTGTACCTAATCTGTCGTGTGTTAGTGTAATCTGTCATTAGTAATTAGGTATGGCTTATCAATACACAAATGCAGAATCACCATTGCTTTCGAAACTGTTAAAAGTGACTGTGTGTGTGTTAGTGTAGTTATGTAGGTAAATAGGTAGTTTAATGATTGAAAATCGTTGTAAATAATTCGTTAATATCATTAAATGAAAACACGACACGCGACGTTCTGGTGTAGTGGTGCGAGTAGTTGCCTCAACTGCAACGCCACGCGCTGGTGGTCGCGGGTTCGATTCCCGCTTGGGACAGATATTTGTACAAATATTTTTTTCCGGTCTGGGTGTATGTCCTTGTGGATCCCTACCGTGCCTCGGAGAGCACGTACAGCCGTCGATCACTGTTGTTATCATAGACAAGATAACGATCGTTACTTATGTTAGGGAATTAACCGCCAACCCTCTTAACACTTGGCGGTGTTTGGACGTAATTAACTACCGCGTGGAAACTAGGGTGTCCAGACGACGCGTAAATAATTAGATAACTGTTGGGCAACTTTACTTAGAAGCTTATCAATATTTATGTTATATTTTTACATAATTCGAATGAGAACCATGCACCGAGCACTCTCCTTAAACACCGATAGTATCTCGCCAGTCACCCTGTATATTTGTCTAAAATCAGCAATTTGTCCAAATCTCCATAAAAACATACAAAACAATTATAATTTTATATAAAATAGTAGGTTATTTGGTAGTGAAATATATATAACACATATTTTATACTATTTCTCCAGAAATATTTCATCATGGTGATGAAATGATAACATCATTCCTTTCTTTGTGAACGATATTTGTCTACATCAAATATAGATATTTTCTTTGAGACTTAAAACTGAAAAATAAAAGTAGCTAGTTCATATTTTATTGATAACAAAGAAATACTCTTTAATTATATTTTAGAGTGCATATTGTAAATGTATGTTTTATTTTTTAATATATTTTTACATTTAGATTATTTCTAATTTCAGATTCTACATCAACTGCGTTGGTCATTCTTCAGATCAAGCATTTAATGAAAAATTGTTTGAAGCTCATTAAGCGATTAGAAATATTAACAAATATTAATTATGATTCAACAATTTAAATTCAGAAATTTACATTTACATAAAATCAGATGTTGATGAGAAGTCGGGGATAGAATTAGAAACAGTGTAAAATATTATTCATATTTAGCTGATATCTAATGGCTTACAATGATATGATATAATAAATATAAATCGCAATATAAATTAACACGAAATAATAGAATTTTGAGTAAACTACATAATAAATAATTATAAAAATGGGTATTTGATAGAATATAATAAAATTAGTAGTAAGTAAGGAATTTTTTTTTGCATAAATAAATGAATTGCAGAAATCCACAAATATAATTTTAAAGAAATATTATAAAAAGCAGTTATACTAAACAATTGCCTATTCAGAGTATTGGACTAAAAAAACTAGTCAGTAAATAATGCTTAATATAAACTTGTGACATTGTAAACATTGAGATTTCTACAAAGATTTATTCTGGTTTTAAAAATACAATACTTAAATTTTGCTATTTTCTGACAAGTACTGTTAATATGTAGTTGGTTATCATAAAATCTCTACATCTATAATATTTCTATATTTTACATGTTTTAAAAATGGAAAATTGTTGTTTTGTGTTTTTACTGCCAAAAATTATAATATTCTGAGTAGCTAGTCCTTTCAATATTTACATTTTTTAAATTGTAAAAATATATTTTTATTATCTTCTGCCTAATACTGTTTGCAATAATGATTTATTTATTATACAATGTATTAAAAAATTTCATTATTTGAGTATATTTCTGATATTAACATTTTTAGATTGTATAATTACTATTTATTAATTCCTGCCAAATACTGCTTGCAGTAATTGTTTTTTCTACAAAGTTTTCTAATTTTAAATATTTTGAGTAGATTTCTGTCTATATTTACATTTTCTTACAATGGAAAGCTTTAGTTTTGTATTTTCCAACAAAAATTGTTTTGTAATATTTACTAAGATGACAGTTCCGATTATGCAGTCTAATCTTAAGTCTTATATCGGTGTGTTAGATATCCAGACTGATGATGAAAAATTTTTTTGTGGAAGGCTAAAATATTACAATATGATCTATAGGCTAGTATCCTTACCTTGTTTTATACGATGATTAAAATGCGTCGATCATTAAATATTCTTTGAAATTAAAACTCACAACACAACTCCACAACTTTACTCAAGTAAAATAAAATAAAATAAAAACATTTAGTTATTTATTTATCTTAATAAATCAGCAAATAACTAAATTATAAGATAGGATTTTTGATATTGAGTACCTTTATAAATAATGCTATGTTTAAATACTACGACTTTTACCATAATTTTATTTTTTTTAAATGCTTAAATTTTTGTGGAGTATAATAGAATCGAGTGTTTGTAAAAATAGGATTCAATATTGCCTTAAGATTAGGTAGGAGGTCTATAGTTTGTTTGTTTCACCTTTAATTTTCTGTGGTATTTGTAAATATTTTAATATTATGTTTTTAAATCACATGATTTAATATTTTTTGAAAGTCACAGTAGTAATATGAGTGTTTCTTATTTAATGCTCTTTGGAGTTGTATTTTTCTAAGTTAATATCTGTAAATATTTTCATATTATGTTTGTAAATCATATAATTTATTTATTTTTTTGAAAATCACCGTATAATAGGAGTGTTTCTTATTTAAGGGTCATTACAACGTCTCCTCCTGGACATATTCCCGCTAGATGGCGCTGTTCGGGCTTTCGACAGGTTTTTGATATTTTCGCAATGTTGCTATGCACAGATTTTAAAAATAATAAAACTTGCGCCACTATATCAATGCCTATTATTTTATCACATTATTAGTTTACTTTAAAACGGAGCCATTTAGTCAAATAGTCTTTAAATAATATCTGTCATAACGATTACTGTATATACGCAACACTCACGCACACACTGACATCAGGTTTGTTATCCAAATTCTGTGGTTCTTACATAAATCACGAATTGTTTACTATAAAATTGAACTAGATGGCACTGATACAAAAACTCGTTTGCTTCGTATTTTTTTAAATTTAGTTCCGATGTAATAATACTCGTCCCGCTTCATACCGCGTCCCGCGCTCGTCTATTCGGTATTTTAGTGTATAATTATGTCGATAGCAACGCAGCCGATATGAAGTGTAATCTTTTACTTTCGCAGTTTCGCTCCGAATTAATTCTTTGTTGTTTTTACAAGTTTTACTTACTGAATGTGTATTCAGTTATGTCTTATTAATGGATTTTAATTTTAAACTATTATTTTACGTCTTCATTTAATTCATTTATTATATATTAATTTATTTACATATAAATCATATAATAATATATATACGACCATTCTGGTGTAGTGGTGCGAGTAGTCGCCTCAAAGCCGCGCGCCGCTGGCGGTCGTGGGTCCGATTCCCGTTTGGGACAGAAATTTGTATTTGTACTAATATTTGTTTCCGGTCTGGGTGTATGTCCTTGTGGGTCTCCCACCGTGCCTCGGATAGCACGTAAAGCCGTCAGTTCCGGTTGTTATCATAGACACTTGATAACGATCGTTACTCATGGTCATGGTAGGGAAATTATCCGCCAACCCGCAGTGGAGCAGCGTGGTGGATTAATCTCCAACCCTTCTTCTTTATGGAGAAGAGGCCTTCGCTCAGCAGTGGATTGTTTACAGGCAGATACAATACAGTACAGTAATAATCTACACAATAACCACAGCGTTTTTAATTTACTAATATAGCTGTGCCCCGCGGTTTCACCCGCGTTAATTTGAAGGAAAAACGTACTTAAATATTTTAAAACCAATATTAACCAACCAAGGAGAAGAAAATACTGGTTTTCTCCGCAACCTGAACTCGATTAGCCAACATATTATAGTTCTCCGCGTGAAAAGAAATCTTGACATAAATCGATTTCTAGGTACATATGTGTTTAAATGTTTGCCCATGTCCTTCATTAATTGTCACAGCAAACGATAACTCAGGCGACTTGTGTCTGCGCGCGGCGTGACTTACATAGTTTCATATGATTTTACATTATCTTCTAAATTATGCGTTCAAATTAAATGCTATAAAAGACAAAGTTTATTTTCATATAGTTGCCTCGTTGATGAAGTATTTTTGTATTCCTAAGGATTATGCCTGACTAATAAAAATGCAATAAAATCACCTTTTAATTTTTTATGATCATTATTTCGTTGCGGAGTTATTTTAAAACTATGATATCTTCTAAGATAATTCATTGAAATCAAATGATGTTAAGGACAATTTCGTTCAAAAAGGCATATTTGTGATGAAGATTTATTTGGATAAGGATTTATATCATGTCTATAAAACCACCTTCGCAAATAACACATTATTTTAGAACATACTTGATTACTATAAAAATGGTTATATTGAGTCAACCTCAAGAGATAGATATATGCTGTCGCGGACTTTTTTTTTGAACTTTTAATGTTAATCAATTCCGTTGTACATAATTTTTGCATAACTTTAACTGTTTGCGCAGCTTACGTAAGTACGTCTCTCAAAAAATAATGTTTTTCCCGTTTTTGTAATGTTTCTTATGAATGCTCAGCTACTATTGGTCGTAACGTGATGTTATATAGCTTATAGCCTTCCCCTGTAAATGGACTATCCAACACAACGAACACTTGTCCAAATCTTAAAAACTATTAAAACTATTTTAATGAAACTTGTTCCCTATGTTGAAATAAATGTAAGCCAGTAAAATGAGCGGTCGCATATTTTCGGAGAAATGTAAGGACAAACATACATATACATATTATGTTTGAAAGCTCTAATAGATTGTCATTTATTTGATTATTTTACAGTTCCAATAATATTACACACGTATATATCTAGCTTGGATTCATTTTTAGAAAATGTCGTATTATAGTATATAGCTCAGGTGGGATGATCTCGACTCAAGGCGACTCGCGCCTTGAGTCGAGATACTCGGCGACCCGGGTTCGAATCCTGGTGTCTCCAGTTCAGTTTTTTCCTTTTTTTATCCTAAAGTTCCTTCTTTTGTGAGAAGAACTATTATTTGGAGCTCTTTTTATTTTTTATTTCAATAACCAGTTCATATTTTTTTATTATTATGTCGGTAAGATCGAAAAAATTAATCATATTTCATCAGTAAGTATGTAAATCGTATCTATTTATAATATCTCAAAACACGATTTACCAAAAAAAAAGATTGGTCATTCAGATATTAAATATACTTATAATAAATAACAATAAAATAAATATAAAACTTCATTTTGAAATTGAGTCTTATTTGCAGAGTTATAAGTTACAATTGAATAATATTGTATTATTCGTGCAAAAATTGTATTTATATTTTATGAGAATAATAGATATTGTATGTTCATTACGGTACCATTGAAATTAGTGTATTGTTATAAATATACGTAGAAAAAAATACAAAAATATATACAAGATGGTAATTAATACTCTAAACACCATTATGCAATAAAACGAAAACTGTCGTAGTACCTACCACATTACCATATTATACTGTGACGGGAGCGATTTACGTACAGGCGTTTGTTTCTTTTTTATTTATGATGTGTAGTTTTTACAGATATAGATTTATAAAATGGGATGTAAAGAATTCCTAAAAGAGAAGTATAAAAAAGTGATTGACGACTGTTCTAATGTAGTGGTGCGATTAGTCGCCTAAACGCTGCGCGCAGGCGGCGGTCGCGGGTTCGATTCCTGTTCGGGACAGATATTTGTATTTGATTCCGGTCTGGGTGTATGTCCTTGTGGGTCTCCCATCGTGCCTCGGAAAGCACGTAAAGCCGTCAGTTCCAGTTGTTATCATAGATACTTGATAACGATCGTTACTCATGGTCATGGTAGGGAAATTATCCGCCAACCCGTTTAGTGTGCAGAGCGTTTCCGGGGTGAATCGATTTAGCTTGGATCCATTTTTAGAAAATGTCGTCTTATTTGTTTTCATGCAATTAAAAACTCCTACAATTAGAATAGGAATGTAATATTCGCCAATAATTATTAGATAACGATAGCTCAGGCGGGATGGTCTCGACTCAAGGCGACTCGGGCGACCCTGGTTCGAGTTCACCTGTCTCCAGTTCAGTTTTTTCACCTTTTTTATCAAGTTCCTTCTTTTGTGAGAAAAACTATTATTCGGAGATCTTTTTATTTTTTATTTCAATAACCAGTTCATATATATATATATATATATATATATATATATATATATATATATATATATTATTATTATTATTATATCGGTAAGATCGAAAAATATTAGGTAGTTACTCATATTTCATCACTATTTAATCGTATCTAAATAATTATATTTGATACGTAAATTGTGTTTTGGGATATTAATCCCAAAACACGATTTACCAAAAAAAAAAACCGAACAAAGCTTGGTCATACAGATATTAAATATGTATATATAATAAAAAATAACGATATATAATAAATAACGATAAAATAAATATAAAACTTAATTTTTGAATTGAGTCATATTTGCAGAGTAAGGTCACATTTAAATAATACCTACCATTAAAAAGTTTAAATTAATTTAAACCTTATCAAACCATTTGATAATTTTGAAATTTGAGTGTGATTTCACAATCCTCTTAGATACCTATGAACCTTACCTTTTCCTATAAAATTTATATCATGTAACAGCGAAGTACTTTTACACTTTAACGATAGGTGGCGCAAAAAAATTATTTTCGACGCATTATTTGCATAGAGGTATAATACGTCTATGATTATTTGGGCGACACGGGCGACATCTATCAATGCTAATGTAAACTTCAGAACTCACACATACGTAAATCTGTCACTTTTTGAATGCCGATTTTATATTATAAACAATGTAAATATTTGCCTGACATGAACATTGCCCATATAAAAAGCTCTAAAGAAATGATAAAACAAATTAAATGTTTAAAAAAATGTATACATTTCAAGAATAATCAAAAATAAAAATGTATGAAAGTCGACCTATGCATGTCCACCTTAATGCTCTTTGGAATTGTATTTTTCTAACTTAATATCTGTAAATATTTTCATATTATGTTTGTAAATCATATAATTTATTTATTTTTTGAAATTCACCGTATAATAGGAGTGTTTCTTATTTAATGCATTTTGGAATTGTATTTTTCTGAGTTAATATCTGTAAATATTTTCATATTATGTTTGTAAATCATATAATTTATTTATTTTTTTGAAATTCACCGTATAATAGGAGTGTTTCTTATTTAATGCTCTTTGGAATTGTATTTTTCTAAGTTAATATCTGTAAATATTTTCATATTATGTTTGTAAATCATATAATTTAATATTTTTTGAGAATCACAGTATAATGAGAGTGTTTCTTATTTAATGCATTTTGGAATTGTATTTTTCTGAGTTAATATCTGTAAATATTTTCATATTATGTTTGTAAATCATATAATTTATTTATTTTTTTGAAATTCACCGTATAATAGGAGTGTTTCTTATTTAATGCTCTTTGGAATTGTATTTTTCTAAGTTAATATCTGTAAATATTTTCATATTGTTTGTAAATCATATAATTTAATATTTTTTGAGAATCACAGTACATATAATGAGAGTGTTTCTTATTTAATGCTCTTTGGAATTGTATTTTTCTCAGTTGATATCTGTAAATAAATTCATTTTGTTTGTAAATCATATTATCATATTAAAATATAAATAATAAAAGTGTGTTTTATTTACAATATACAAAAATATATATTTAAAAAAAGCCAATGCACCAAAAGTATCGATAGTTTTATCGATAATTTCACCACACTATTATCGACATGTGGTACGATAAATTTGGCACAACACTATGCTTCATTACTACCAAACTAATGGAAAAAAGAACTCGACCGTAAAGTTAGAACAAAAGTATCGCAAACGATTTTTAGCTCAACTCTATGTTCGAAGTGTCACCTCTTTACTATTATATACTCTTTGCCACGACCCACAGATTAGTAAGCTACACAAAGTTAGCACCCCATGGAAGGATTTTTGAAATCAAAATGACTTTAATCGATAGGTCTACGTTAGGTCTGTATAGGTCCACCAAAATTTTTGTTAGGTTGTTAGGTCTTTTTTTTTTTTGTTGAAAAAATAGACCTTTTTATTAAAAATATTTATTAAAAAAAATAGGCGACCTAACAAAAATTTTGGTGGACCTATACAGACCTAACGTAGACCTATCGATTAAAGTCATTTTGATTTCAAAAATCCTTCAGTGGGGTGCTAACTTTGCGTAGCTAGATTAGTATATATGTAGCAACCACGACCCAAACCACGAAGAATGGACATACAGGAGAGCGAACGGTTGACGTATTACTATACAAATTTCACGGTACTTATGTACACAAAAATAAACAAAGATCATAGTTCTCTTTTTTGCCACTAGGTGCGCGAGTATTCGTGAATTCTCTAAATCATCTGATTTCTTGGACAGAAGTAGGCATTGATATTTCTTCTCTATAAAAGATAGTAGAGCATGATAATTGATGCTATGCTAATTATGTGAATTGTCTGCGAGGCTTCTTATGATATTTTATAGCTGAAAAATATATGAAAATAACAATAAATTTTATTATTCTAAATAATGTTATTTTGAAAAAAAATAAATTTTTCACCGACTACTATTATCATAATTTATCAAATATTTAATTAAAATAACTTTATATAATATATAATATAAAATAAAAAATTTTTAAACAAATATACTTAATCTTTAACATTACATTATATTTTTAATATTTATTTAATAATTTAAAAATTACGTACCTGTTATTAAACTAAAAGTTTAACCTTTAATTTAATCTCCAAGAGTATTTTATGTTGGTGATGAATCAAAGTTATTTACTAATAGAATTAGAATTTACTACAAAGTTTAAAGATAAAAACAATATAAATAATTGAAAAAATCTTATGACATATTATCATGTTGACTACATGTCAAATATCTTTAAAATGGTGGCCTGGCGGGATGTTTTTGTCTCACTTTTTTTTCTCATAATTATGTTAAATTACATTATTTCACTATTTAAATCAATAATCGCACACCTATAGCAACCAATAGAAAGGTTTAAAATGAACCAATAACTCAATTTTCAAAATTCAGAGCTGTCAATAGCAACAAGCCTTCCCGCGTAAATTACAACTTCAATCCTAGCGCACAGATGCAAAATAATTATCTACTACCTAAATTGATGCCATTCTTTTAACATTACGTTCGCACTCCTGTATATCCATTCTTCGTGGACATCACTATCCTTAGTATCTGTCAAATACACAAATTCGTTTTAGTGCCACTGCCAGAGTAAATACCTGTATGTGTTTATATTACTCTTTGGTAAATACTAAATTCATACCAATAGGATTTTGCTAGTACATTATGTACATTCAGCAATATTTTTATTTGCCTGATGCAAATCAGTATTGATTAAATTGAAAGTCATGAAATTTTTGCTATGCTATAATTTTAGCTATAAAATACAAACGGGTAAACAATGGTGTGGCGAAGTGTGAGACATTGTATCTGGAAGAGAAAGTGTCTCAAATAATAAATAAATAACGGGTCGATACGAATATGTCTGCTTCAGATTTGTCAGTGGTATGTCGGTTTGCAGATTATTTCGTAATATGTGGACTCGATTTTGATTCAGGACTAGAAGCAGATAGGTTATGTGGTAAGGAAATCTTTTGTTTTGTTATTTTATTACCTATTTTAAAGACCTTTCGATTTAATGTTTTTATTAACTTGATATTAGGTGACAACTTACATATATCTCCCCTCGATCGCTCATACAAAGGAAAGGTTCTTGCTCATTATCCAGAAAATGTTCATAACAATACATTTGATGAACATGCAGTTTGTATGGTAAGTTACAAAACAAATGCTAAAAATACCTTATTGTTAACTTTTATACAAATATTATTTATACTTGTATGTGAATAAATAGATTTAAATATCTTTGTATTTTACAGCTTTGTTTACCTGCTGGCCTTCAATTTAAAACTCAAAAACATTCCTTAGAACCGAAGTTTCATAGTTTTGTTGTAACTAGAGAAAATGCATCAAGATATTATGGATTCAGTCTTATTTTTTATGAAGAAGTTAGAAACAGGAATATATGCAGTGCAATGCATACATTGCAGGTAAGTGTTCAATTGTGTTATTATTCAGTAGTCTGTTCAAACACTAGAATAGTTTAAAATATTAGTATTTATAATTAAGCCAAAGTCTATATAGAATCTTTGAAAGCAAACCTTAAATAATAGTGTATAGAGTTGTCACAGTTTTATTAATGAAAAATTGTAATTTATCACCAATTTACTAGTTATACATTAAAAATTTTATTAACACTGTTTCCTAGTACTTAACTGCCAAATATGTAATATGCAAGAAAAGTAGCTTATAAAAAAATTTACAAATTTTTAATTACTAATATGTCTCACATCCCCAAATTTTAGCACTGATGGGAAAATTTTGCAGATAAGTAACATTTGGATTTTTTGACTAGGCATTATATTGTTGAAGGTAAACAATTTTTATGCACCACTTTAAATAATATAATAATTATATTTATTCAACGTAAGTAAAGTTGAACAAAATGTAATGAACGAAAATGAGTGTCTGAACATAGATTTGTAATCATAATAAATCCATTTTAAAACAAATATTATTTTATTTTGAGTGCTATTCAAGGATAGGGTAGCTATTTTTAATATAGGTATTTATAAAAAAATATTTAGAAATCATTCAGTAGGAAATTACTTATACCCACGTTAAAAAGTAAATTTTCCTGTATAACGAATAATGATAGATAATATATAAATATATCTAACCCCCTGACTTTTTTATTTCAAGTTTTACATAGCTTGTACTACTGTGTATATATTAAACAATATAATTATTTCCCAATAGGCTGTTAACATCTTCCTATGGTTGGTTGCTAAGCAACTGTTTGTTGGTAAACATTCCATATTGACTTTGGTTTAAGTATATATAAATATTTATGTGAAATGCTATACACAATCTTGTATTCATTTAAAATGAAAAACATTCCTAGAGATACATACACAAAAAAATCCTTATTTTTTTTTCTCCTTAAACCATTGGGTATATATATATTTTAAAATACCATATCCTTTACTTTACAGGCAATGTACATCACTGAATTGTCTAGTGGGCAAACTCCTCCAGGACATAGAAAGGGATCAGGAAAAGAGAGTTCTAAATCATTACCTAGATCTTTTAAGCTAGCCCCACACTCAGGAGCTGCACTTACATATTATGATATAACCAAAGATAAACTCTATGTAGCCAAAAGTATAGCACTTATATGCCAATACCCTTATGTTAGGGTTGCACAATTATTTTTAGAGAATTTATTTAGGTATGGTCTTTTAATTTTATGATTAAACATATAATTAAAATGTTACATTTCATTCCTATTTATTTTCTGAACTGTGCCCGAGCTACTTTTAATTTTTAGACACAATGAAGCCCAAGACAAGTACATATTACTTACATAATCATAAGTAGTAGTAGTTAGTAAAAAAAAAATCCAAACAATTTTTTTTATTTATCTATTAATATTAGTAACTTTGAGAAACAATAATTAATTGACTTAATTATTATTAACTTTACAATAACCAATGTATCATAACTGCTAAATCAAAATCCAAAATAAAAACATAAATCATTTTTTATCTTCAAATTAATAACCAAACTACGTCTAAAAAATATGCTTTAAGACAAGTAAATCATACCTATAATTATTTTTTTTATTATGAGTAGACAGTTTTATATATTAATAGTAACAATTTTAGGTCACTACCCAGACAGCCTGGTCCAGGACTTAGTCCTGAGTCCTATGTCTACAATCTCCTATATGAAGTTCCAGTGCCATCGCCAGGGCAATCTTTACGTCTTTATGTGCCTCCTTCAGAACCACATCTTGATCCAATCCCAGTTGTAAGTATATTCAAATTTTGAAATTTTATAACATTTTTTATACACTGTATGCTTTTCCAATCTATGACTGTTGCTGAATATATAAATGAATTCCTTAAAGATTGGGTTTTTAAACCTACATTTTATAGGGACCAGAGCTGAGAATCAGTTTCATTGAAATGACTGAAATTTCAAAAAAAAAATTAATAAATGTGTCAGTTTATACATACAACAGAGTCAAAATTTTAAAAAACTATGATCTGAAAAGGCCCTTGCCAGATAAGCCGGGAAAAAATGCCCCCAAAGCAATCGGGCTAATTTTTTTTTCTGAAATACCTTATACTGTGGACAACATCTCAGCCCAGTTTCAACTCTGAAATATCACGCGTTTTTGAGTTAAAAAAAAAAGTTTTTTTTTTTTGAAATCCATTTTTCTCCGAATCTACTTGACAATATTTAAAAAAATGTTTATGGGTTTTAAGATATCACTAACTAGTATTCCTAGAAAAATTCGCTCGATAATCGGGTAAGTTGGTCATAGGTAAAAATGCAATTATATTTTAAAAAAAATTTTTTTTAAGCCAAAAACGTATGGTACACCTTAGTTTTTTTTTTCACGAATTACTCTAATATTGATCTACAACATATATTTTTTTAAGATTTTTAAAAATATTAGACGATAGTTAAAAAAAATTAAATATAAAAAAAAAAATTTTGCCTTAAATTCCTTAAGTAGGTACAGTCATGTAATTTTTTTATACATTATCTCTTCGTCTCAGTTTACAAAATATATTTTTTTCATACTTTAAAAAAATATTAGATGATTGCAAGGATCATTAAACTTGTCTTTTAATCAATTTTTTCAACTTGTTTGTACTTAATTTTTTTCTTCTAGAGTCATTATTTATTGCTCTGCTCTTGAATAATTATTTTATACATATATTTAACAATATTAAATCTTTTAAACAACAATAATAAATAAACAATCAATTAATTATCATCATCACTATCTTCATGGATTACAAAAGTAATACTTTCTGTGTTGAATGAACGACTCAATTTTTATGCAGGTCTAGGAATTTTTGAAAGGTATCGGCCATATGATAAATGATAAATAATTGCTAAAATAATAAAAATAAAAATAATAATAATAATAAAGTTCGTAATTACAATATTATATAACAATTTGTGGATAGAGAAGTATTATTTTTGCCTAAACATTAAAAACAATTGCAGAGTGATTGACATAAATCATATTAGACGTCACTGAAAACTTTTGAAGACTTAACAAGCTGACAAACCTGAAGTAAGTAAATGATTCACAAAGTGAGCTGATGAGTTTGCCTGGCAAGTAGCATTGCAAGCAGAGACGGGAAAATTCAATCTGGCACAATTTTTCGAGTAACAAGAATTTTTGGAATTTCGTTGTTTGAAAGATTTAATATTGAAATGAAATGAAATGAAATGAAATGAAAATATTTATTTCGTCATAAGGTGATTTTACACACTTAACGAATGTAAAAAAAAAATCATTTAAAACAAATACTTCAAATTATTACAAGTTAATGTCTCGGTAGACATAACATTACTATTATATTATATTATAAATATATTGTTAAATAAAAGGTAAAAGACCCAGTTATTGATATTGGCCTAGTTATTGACACTTGCAATTTTATTTTAATTTAAAAAAAAAAATACATTAATAAATATATTTTTTGAATTATTTTTAAGATAATTGATTTTTTGAGAACATTTTATTTTTTTAATTAGAATAAAATTGCAAGTGTCAAACAACTAGGCCAGTTTCAATAACTGGGTCCTTTACCTTATGTATAAAATAATTATTCAAGAGCAGAGCAATAAATAATGACTCTAGAAAAAAAAAAATTAAGTACAAACAAGTTGAAAAAATTGATTAAAAAACAAGTTTAATGATCCTTGCAATCATCTAATATTTTTTTAAAGTATGAAAAAAATATATTTTGTAAACTGAGACGAAGAGATAATGTATAAAAAAATTACATGACTGTACCTACTTAAGGAATTTAAGGCAAAATTTTTTTTTTTATATTTAATTTTTTTTAACTATCGTCTAATATTTTTAAAAATCTTAAAAAAATATATTTTGTAGATCAATATTAGAGTAATTCGTGAAAAAAAAAACTAAGGTGTACCATACGTTTTTGGCTTAAAAAAATTTTTTTTTAAAATATAATTGCATTTTTACCTATGACCAACTTACCCGATTATCGAGCGAATTTTTCTAGGAATACTAGTTAGTGATATCTTAAAACCCATAAACATTTTTTTAAATATTGTCAAGTAGATTCGGAGAAAAATGGATTTCAAAAAAAAAAAACTTTTTTTTTTTACTCAAAAACGCGTGATATTTCAGAGTTGAAACTGGGCTGAGATGTTGTCCACAGTATAAGGTATTTCAGAAAAAAAAATTAGCCCGATTGCTTTGGGGGCATTTTTTCCCGGCTTATCTGGCAAGGGCCTTTATATAATATTACATTTGACAGCATTATTATTACTAATTTACTACATACTGTTCTCTTATATTACATTATTATTACTACATATCACAGCTGGCTTGGTGTATTTACAGGAGAATTTGTTTTATAATATTCGTTATATAAGATTGTCATATTAGTAAACGTTATTTTTAAACATGTTCTCCCAATCATTATTATATCAGCCATTAGATGTCCACTCCTGAACGTAGGCCTCCCCATCGACCTCCAGACTGACCGGTTCGAAGCAGCTTCCATCCAACAGCTTTTGACGACTATTGGATGTCACTCTGACGCTTTGCTTGCCAGTTTGTGGTCTTCACTCGAGAAATTGTCTGCCCCATCTGCCGTCAGTTCTAACAAATATGTGCCTTGTCTCCTTCAACTTCAACTTACTAAATTCACTGGGCTATGTGACCAAGCTTCGTTTTTCGGCGGATCTCATCATTTCTGATACGATCTCGTAAAGAAATACAAAATATAGCCTTCTCCATTGTTTGCTGTGCGGCTTAAAGTTTGTCTAAAAGGCCCATAGAAACCACGTCTCAGGTCAGTATATCATGGCTTGTAACACATATTGATCGAAAACTTTCGATTTAAGGCTTTGATGGACGCCGGATAAAAAGACGTTGTTTACCTTTCCGAACGTTGCTCATCCTAACTGAATTCGACGATTGATCTCTTTCTCAAAATTGGATTTACGAAGTTAAACCTTTTGTCCTAGGTTGATGTACTCGTCAACGACTTCGAAAATGGAGTTCCCAATTGATATCGGGGCAGGCGTGACATGAACATTAGACACGATTTTTCATCTTATCCATGTTCATTTTAATTCCCACCCATTGTTAAATTCCATCGAGAGCAGCAATAGTCAACTACGTTGCATAGAAAAGTTTTTATTAAGAGTAATTACTGAATTTCTTGTCGCATCTTCTGGTTATAAATTGAAATCCGATTCGATGATAGCTGTACATAGAATTGACATGACACACTTGCTAATTTATATATAATATGTAGCATATTTGAATTTTATTCATATATACGTTTGAGCTTGTATCTTTTCAACGTTGCAAGAACTATTAAAATCGATTAAGTACTGTTATAAAATACAGTTTGTAATAATTGAACAAATATTTCCTCTGTACATTATTAGTATAAATGACTAGCTTCCGCCCGCGACTTCACACCCGTGGTGTATTGAAATTTCATTTTGATGAAAAGTAACCTATGTACTTGAGATAAATATATGCTGTCCCACACTTTTTTTAAGAACTTTTAATATCAATCAATTCCGTCATACATGTTTTTTTCGTAACTAACCGTTTACGCAGCGCACGCAATGGAAGCTCTCAAAAACTTTTCTTAATGTTAATCATATTAACTCGAACCAGTAGTTCGTGATATTATCGCTTTCAAACAAACAAACTTTTCAGCTTTATAATATTAAATAATAATAATATAGATGATATTTTGATTCCAAAGTATATATTATTCTTCATCGCAATAAATAGTACATTATAATTATATTTATATTACAGGTGATAAGGATGCCAAATCCACCTGAGGAACTACCTCTGTTAGATTACCCTCTGCGTGAGATGTTTTCCGCTTTGGGTGTCGAATGTGTTGTCCAGTTATTTACATGTGTTTTATTAGAACATCAAGTACTCCTAAGATCTAGTGGTGAGTAATTTATTTTTTCCATTAATCTATTGAGTATTAATTAAATGAGATTGATTATTATTGATGTGCTATAACCTAAATTACAAGTTCAGTAAGTTAAACCATTTTTATGAAATAATATCAGTTTTTATTTCAGAATAACTTGAATATATTTGACTAGATAACACGCCTTAACTGGAAATTGAGATACAAGTGGTGAACGAATTTTATCAAAATTGGTAGTGGCTTGGTGGTTCATAAGACTACACTATATATACAAAAACTCACAAAACTCGCTATTCATAGCATTAGTATAGACATGCCAATTTAAAGTTATTTAGTTTATTTGTTAAAGTGTTATAAATAAACACAAACAAATTCATCTTTTTTTGCATTGATTCAATCATACAATAATATATTTTGTAAATTGATAATTTAAGTATAAATATATATTAATACAATTAGGTTACAGAGGTTATTTGATTGAATACATTAAAACAAAGTACGAAAAATTGTTGACTGAGGAAGGCTTATAAGAATGGAGGAATATAAAAAAAGAAGTTTAACGCGCATGAAACCACGCCGATTTTCTTGTATTAATACGTTTTTTTGTTTTTGTTTTTAGATTTTAACAAACTAATGCTAGTTGCAGAATGTATAGTCTCTCTGTTAGTTCCATTCTCGTGGGCTCATGTTTATGTGCCGATACTGCCATCTCCACTTTATCATTTCCTCGATGCGCCTGTTCCTTTTGTAATGGGTATGTGAAAATAAATATGATTTATTATTGTTGTTTGCTTTGTTTGGTTTTTTTTTTTTTTTTAGAGTAATTGTTTACGGTATTTTGATGACATTGTCAGTCTAGAGTAAGCGCATTGTACTAAACCATTAGAGATTTATTTCCGTATGACCAAGTAATTAGATGAGTTATACAATAGTCGGCACGGACCTTCATCTTCCCTTATGGAAATATTCCCAGAGAGTTTCATTTTTCAGAGAAATCTCTAAAAGACTGAAAGTCTTATCATTAATAAAAAACACTGAAAAATTCTGATAAAGTCAAATATTGTCTGAAATTTCGGAATTTTCAGTCAAAAGGGACTATTTCCATAAGGGTCAGGCTTTCAACCATCGCAGAAAAGAATTGTGGTGGTACTCTTTAATTGTATGAAGGGAGGCACGGGAACGATGAAACATATTGTCGTACAGTGATCGGCCAATCGCGCGAAGCGTCATAACCGCCACATGCCCCTTTTTGTAATTCGTTCTTTTCGTTATTTCTTTTATGTACGTGCGTTACAACTCGAGTGCAATTTAATTGCCTACAATTTAAACTTCAACGTTTTAATGACTTGACGACTTTACTGATGAAATAGCTACCACCAGCTAGTTTCTTAATTTTTTTGTTGTTTTTTTTTGCTTTTTTTGTATTTTTTTTTAATGAGACTATTGTTTTTCTAGTTTTATTTCAATATTTTTAATATTTAATAAAATAATTTTCCTATCATACGTAGAATCATGTAACAAAAAACCTTACGCAAACTCAGGCAAAATAAATAATAAACGGTTCTGCATTTTAGTTTGCCATTTATGTAGTACAATGCGCAAAGCGAGCGAAATGATAACGGAGATTTGTATTCAACAAAAAATATAGTGTCACACTAAAAGTAGAATGTGAAAGAGCTGGTTTTAAACTGGTTTGGTATAACTAAGTTAGATATATTTAAAAAAATATATATAATTTACTTTAATTATTTTTTTTATGATACTTAAATATTGATTTACAATTTCAGTTTCATATTGAATTCTTCAAAAATGTATTTGAATTAAAACTATAATATTACCTTAAAATGTATTTAGAAGTTTTGTCGATTTAATGTCAAAAATCAAACAGCACAGTAATAATAAATATATAATTTGTATTATTTAGAATAAAAAAATAACTAGTCTTACATTAAAATTGTATGTCTAGGACTCCACGCAGACAGCTCAGCTATGACCATTGGTAGTAATGGTCCAAGAAATATCGCACTCGGATCCGAAGCAGCACTATGTTTGGTTGATATCGATAAACCTGACATACAATTACCAGAAGAACTCCCAATATTTCCTCATAGAACTCCATTTATCGAGGAACTTAATCATGTTTTAGATAAGCACCAGGTAATGAAACAGTTAATTATTAAAAACTATTCACACTTAAAATTGATCGGAGCTATTAATTTTTAAAAAACGTTATGATATAGCCATCACATTATTAATTTTATAATCAAGTTAAACTCATTACATTCTCATTAATTTCGATTTTATCGCTACAATAAATATTTTCAGTTCATTCAGATTTAGACATTGTGAGATTTCTATATATGGGTATCACATATTCAAAATTAGCAAATAATTGTAATTTATAATTATTAACACGCTAGTTAAAAAGTATTAATTGAAAATTTTTTATTTTCTAGATTAATAGACCTGAAACAGAACCAACAAAACTTGGAGTACCTTTAAATGGCACATCGTACAAGCATTTGAATGACGGAATGAGCAGCAGTTGCACTTTACCATCAGGTTATTTTGAAATAAATCTTAATAATTTTTTATTACACCTGTATCGTAAAATTCTGCTTTAATGCTTTACAAATGTCTTTAATCCTATTAAAAAATAATTGGAGTCATTATCGGCTGTCACGGCCGAGTCGTCTACGGGTATATATGTTGGCAGATATATGTCTTGGAATTTAATTTTTACATTATAATTTTATGTTTTAATTATTATTTAGTAACAATTATACCATAAGGGTGGTTTACAATAGTACCATCAAACTATTTTAATTTCAATATTCTGCCAGATAGTTTTAGCCCACACCCATAAAAAAACAAGTGTTCAACATCGGCATACATCATTGGCCATGGAGGCTGATTCTGAATATATATATACAGAATCACCAAAGCTTATATCTAATCTAATAAATAAACTGCTGACTCTCTTTAAAAAGTTTGACTCTTTTTAAAAAGTTTAACACGCTCTTCCTGAAGCTCTGGATACTATTATTGTAAATATCGATATCGCCACACAACTGGTTATAAGTCCTAATTAGTATGACGTTTAAAGAGTTCTGCTTAAGGTTAGTTCTAGCGAGGGGCTGATAGAAAAGACCAGAGGCACGAGCCGCTCTCTTTATAGTACCTCTTGGTACTCGCAGCTTAAAATCCTGTAACAGCACAGGACAACCGTCAATATCATAGCTACACAAAGTTAGCACCCCACTGAAGGATTTTTGAAATCAAAATGACTTTAATCGATAGGTCTACGTTAGGTCTGTATAGGTCCACCAAAATTTTTGTTAGGTCGCCTATTTTTTTTTTATTTTTTTTTAATAAATATTGTTAATAAATAGTTCTATTTTTCAAAAAAAAAAAAAAAACCTTACAACCTAAAAAAAACCTAATAACCTATTATTGATAGGTTGTTAGGTTTTTTTTTTTTGTTGAAAAAATAGACCTATTTATTAAAAATATTTATTAAAAAAAATAGGCGACCTAACAAAAATTTTGGTGGACCTATACAGACCTAACGTAGACCTATCGATTAAGGTCATTTTGATTTCAAAAATCTTTCGATAGGGTGCTAACTTTGCGTAGCCCAATATCATGGCGTCGATATCAAGTCCTGATTGGCCTGGGTGGCCACGGGTAGTCGCCTCTCTGAGAAATCAGTTTTTCAGGGAACATTTCTTTCACGACCGGCAGGGACTCATTAGAAGTGTGGCAAGTAACTTCATCTTGCTGGACGTATTTCGATTATAACCAGCAAATTTCTGTAGCTGCTGGTGACAGCAAATCTCGTACCATTTTCACATACTCGGTAGAGTTAACAGTGACCGTACGTCCGCGAAAATCCTCAAAGAAATAGAGCTCGTCGATGTCTTTAGCTAAAATTGCTGCCCATACCTTAGACGTATGAAGAGGTTTTTTAATGTTTAGTTTTGGAATTTTCACTGCTCCAATATCTGCAGTTATGTTTATTGACGCAACCGTGTGTAAATGTGGAAATAGGTTTCGTCGGAAAAAAATTGTTTTCTTCGTCGAAAAAAATGCAACCGTGTGTAAATGTGGAAATAGGCTTCATCGGAAAAAAATTGTTGTCGAAGTTATGAAATCAATCCAACGTTGTTTCGACGTACAATTTACGTAAATTTAAATTATTAATTAGGCTTTAGTTCTTGCACTAAGTAGATCTTGTATGGGTATAATTTCAAAATACGATCCAAGGTAGTGCGAGAAAGTCGTATTTTGACCAAACGTTTGCGCGTCAATAAATCAGGATAGCTTCGAACTAAAGCCGAAACTGTCTGTACGTTCTTTTCGCTCCATAATGTGCGTAGGCCGCCAATTTGCTTAAAATTTAGCGTCAATCCCGACTCTTCAAACTTCTTTACCCATTTCTTTATTAACACGGAACTCGGACACTGATTTACATCAGCATCAGGGGCGTGCGCTCATTGTAGGCAGAAATGCAGTGCTTTACTTGCCATTCACAGATATTTTAATAAAACGTTCGTACGTTTTAGATGACTTTAATTGATAGTAAATAAATGAATAAACAAAATATAATAACTTAAAAACGCCTAATATTTTATAAATAGCATCTATTTGCAAGCACACAAACATTATGTTTGCCATGCGTTTGGCGACAAGCAAGCGGCGCTGCAAATAATGTAGGTACCTAATCAACCAAGTCATGCCGTCGCGTCCCGCAAGAGATTTGTTCGCATGTGTGTAGTAATTTTGGTGTCCGTGCACAGTTCGCAAACGCACACACCCATGAATATCGAAAGCCGGACCACATGAGTAAATAAACCGTACAGAGGCAAAGCTTCATACAAGCGCGCCACGATAGGTACACTACTACAAGCATGAGACGCGCGTGTGCGTCAGCACTCGCGCCTCGTCACATACGGGAGAAACCGGCCTATACTATGCTTAAACTCAAGGGCTGCAGCAGCAACGTCGCGCGTCGAGTTTTTATTTAATGATAATTTATTCATTTAAATAGTGTTTTAATGTTATTTTAATAGTGTTTTAATATAAAAGTGTAAAAGTTTCCTAAAAATATTTAGGAAAGAATCAATTTTTTCTTTTTTAAATCGCAATATCATTAAAAAAGATCAAATTTGATAGAAGAATTTTTTTAATACCTTGAAAAATCATAAAGTTACTTTTGAAAATATTAAAAAACAATAAAAATAAACTTTGTCATCTTGTTGAACAACTAACTATTGTTTATTAAATTTTATCCTCCTATGCCAACCCTACCAAAATAGGTATAAATTTTGCTCGCTCCTTAGAAGCTTTCACTCTGTACGGTTTCTTTACTCATGTGGCCAGACCAGAAGCGACTCCGCAGGAGTCGCGTCTGGCTACGAACAGGCTACGGCAGGCTACGAAAGTTCGGCATTTGTCGGGAGTATTCGGAAATGTTAGTTACCTATAATCCGAGTAATGTAATGTTTAATTGTGTTTCGTGGGGGCCATTTTGCTTTTTTATGTGATAAGCATTATTTACTATTTTATTTGCGCCAGTATATTTATAGTTTTCTTAGAAGATTTTTCAATTTGAAAGTGTGTACATTTAACTGTTTAATACTGAGTTTCTATAATAAGTGATTTGCTTTTACTAGTGCGTTTTTTGTTTGTTTTTAGATGTTATTTGATTGTGAGGTTTGTGTTGAAAATGTGTGTTTATTAAAAATTAAAAATAACAAGTTCTCACAAATTGTCAATCAGTGAAAAGATTCAAATTGTGTCTAAAGGTAGGTACAACAATTAAACCAGCAAAAAAGGGAATGTAATTCGAAAGTTTCGTGTTATAAGTAGTTAATTTTAGTAAAAATGTTAATATTTAATAAAATAAAAGTTATGAAACGTATAACTGGCTGTGTGGTTGTGTACACACGATTAAATTATATTGTTTTCCTTGCACATTGTTTAGTAATTCTAGTACAGTGTTGACTGATTCGGGATATTCAGATTTAAATAATTTCTATTCCGCGGCAAAGAAGCATGATCATACAGAAAAACATCTGATCCAACAGAGATCCGTTGCGTGGCTGTGGCTATGCTAAAAATCTAGAAAAGAAAAAGTTTTAGTGACTGAGTACTCCGCCGCATACCCAGTGTCATAATCCTGTGCACGCCGCTGATTTACATATGTCATGTAACTTATAATGAACACGAAACAAGTGCCTCACATTAATGAGCGATTTATTGTTTAAATAAAACTACTTTACGCAAAAAGCGTGTTGCAGCCCTGTGAACTGATTTATCGCGACGAAATTTCCGAGAAACGAGCTAGTTGCTTGATCACTCCCCTCACCCGACATCGCTTCTATTCGCGCGGGAAATAAAACTTAAATGTAAACTAATTCATGACCCACCCGGTATTTGTTTCTGATCTGGGTGTAGGTCCTTGTGGGTATCCACACCGTGCCTCGGAGAGCACGTTAAGCCGTCGGTCCCGGTTGTTATCATAGACCAGGGATGGGGAACAAATATTTTGGGCACGTCACCGGTCACGAAATTCATAATGCACTAAGAAGAAGAGACTGAAGTAGATATTTTATGAAGAGAGAACGCGGATGATTTTTTAGGTTTAAAGAATCTGGCTCATACTATTATGACAATATTATCATCTACCTATGTATGTGCGTTATTAATTTCTCAGATTAATATTAATAAAGACTCCGCTTGAAACCATTTGACAGATGAATCCAGTTCAGCATGCATTCTGTTAAAAGTAATATCTTACAACCCTGATAGTTATTTGTCATCTAATCTGCAACAATAAAAGCCGCACTAATTTTACAATAATTAAACTACGTTTGTAATTAAAAACATTGCAAATGCACCTTTTTGTATTAAATAAAGGGTTTTGAGGTGATTGACACAATTTATTATTTTTATTATTTTCCCAATAATCACTAAGTCAAAATTATTTGATGGCACGCCTATGACCTCATTAAATATTTGTTTAGAAAAAAAATTGCACGTTGATGCATAAAGTTTCGTCTACCCTATCATAGACTCCTGGTAACGTTAGTGAGAACCGAGAGTCCGGTGTAGTAATCACTAAATAGGAGTGTGCGATAATTATCGATAATTCGTAACTACTCGATAATTTTTCATTCGATAATTATCGAGTGTATCGATATATTATGTATGTGATTCGATAACTAATTATCGATATTTTTTTCCGATGAACATCCCTATCGCTCGGTCGGCTAATCGAATCGGCGTGCGGCAGGCGGGCTGCGGCGCAAGCACTCGCTCCACGACGTGCTGGAGTGGGACGAGTCGCGGCCGCTCACGGCGCTGGCGCCGCCGTCGCCGCCGTCGCCGCGCCGCGCGCCGCGCCGCCTCGACGCGCTGCAGCGGATCGTCGACATCGTGAAGCGCACCGGTAAGGCCTGCTGTACGCCGGAGCGCCGCGCCGCGACACTGCAGCGTGCCACAAGGCCGCATGATACAAAATTAAAAATGTCGCACACTGTGGCAAGAGTTTATTATTTATTTATTTATACTTTTTGCACACCAATACATATAGAGATAATACATAAAAATCACATCAATCATATTGCATCAGTTGCGTCAGGCGGCCTTATCGCTGACACAGCGATCTCTTCCAGGCAACCTTTGGGCAGAGGACTAGCGTAGAAGGTATGGAAAAGGGCGCAAAGCTATATATATATGAACAGATGTTAAAATGAAAATAAAATATATAATAAAATAAAATAAAACGAAATGTAATGATATTGCTACATAAATACATGTATACATACATACACACACACGAGCGCGCCTATACTGATATATGACTGCACACAACTCAATTTAAAAATAAAATTAATTTTGTCATTGATCAGTACTGTACTGAGTTTCTTGCCGATTCTTCTCTGCAGAATCTACATTCGAACTAAAGTTTTAATTTGGACAATGACGATTCAAAGGTGCTCATGGGGCCTATTTGAATAAAGTTGTTTTTGATTATGTACTTTATCAGCCTGTATACCACCCAATGCTGAGCGAAGACCTCTTCTCCATATAGAAGAAGGGTTGGAGCTTATAATAATCCACCACGCTTCTCCACTATGAGTTGGTGGATAATTACCCTACCATTTATTTATTTTTGTTGTCGCAGGAATCCATTTACGGATGATATCCAGGACGCCTGGGTGGCAGTCCTAGACCTATGTCGGACTCGGCACTTTGGGAGTGCAATACCGTACTAAACCCCTGCGGGAGCCTTCAGCCGCTTTAATTGGAGGGTCCCGGATCTGCAGGCAACAGGATCCCTCCAGCGACAGGCTGGCCTCGACGAAAAGACCAGACTTTTCCTTTATGGGGACTGTCCGGCTCACCTCTGAACAGTCCCGACGACGCCGTGTTTAGCAAGACCGGGTTCCCATCCCGACCCGACACAGGCGCAGGGGTGTTATTGGAGACGCATTAAATAGCGCCTCCTACGCGACCCCATTCGTCGCCCGCGGGGACGCGCCGCCTTCTGGGACATTACTGTCTCGCAGAAGGAGACGATCGCCTTCCAGGACTCGTAGTCGCTGAGCATCGCGGTGATGACGCTCGGGAGCGACAAGTCCCTTCCGAGGACCGACGTCAGACCTTGACGCAGCGCCGCCCATCTCGGGCACACCTCGAGGGTGTGCTGGGCAGAGTTCACCGCCGCGCCACAATCGTGACATTCAGTCGTCCGCTCTCTCTGGACCGTCCGACACAGGTAGTCACCAAAGCGACCGTGCCCGGTGAGAACCTGCGTCAGGCGGAAGGTGAGGGGCTTGCGTTTTCGACGCATCCACCGCTTAAAGACCGGGCGAATGGCAGCCGTTACGCGTGTGCCATACGGCTGCCCCGCCAGGTCCTCCCACCACCTCCGCATTAGCGCTTCCTGCCCTATCCGACGCACCCGTAGGATCCCGTCCAACGTGGGGTTCTCACCAAGAGCCCTCCTACCCGAGACGTATGAGTAGGTCTCGGCAAGAACCTCCGCCACGAGCTCCCACGGGGGGTCGCCGGCTAGAGCAATAGCTGCAGACTACGATACCGTACGGTACTCCCGAATCACCCTCACCGCGATTGTTCGCTGCGCAGCGTCGCCTTATTTTCCGCGGTGAGGCAATCCGCCCAAAATAATTACCCTACCATGAGTAACGATCGTTATCAGGTGTCTATGATAACAACCGGGACCAATGGCTTTACGTACTCTCCGAGGCACGGTTGGGAGACCCACATTGACATATATTAAATCATAACTCAATATAACCGTATATTCAAATATGCACCTTCCAATAACGAACATAAGGTTGACATTTGTTACCAACATATAAGAGAAAAAATCGTTCCGAGCAGGACCGTTGACTAATGGGATTTTGTCTCTTTCTTGCGAGTTGCTAGTATTAATAAAAAAATATATAGTTGGTAATTTTTAATCAGTTCATGTAATAATTTTGTATATGAAAAGGAATATCTTCATAAATATTGATTTAATATGTATAACAATTTCGTTAACTTATTTTAAATATAATTTTTCTCTATTTCTTTAATCATGATCATACTAGTAGAAAGAGATGCAATCCTACTCTTCGGAACGTTTTTTTTTGAGTGAACGTGCGCATTCTAATTTGTATATAAATTCCGTGGTCTACACTTAAACATCACACACACACACACATACACAAGGGCGTAGTCAGGATTCTCTATAGAGGGGGGGACAGATAAAGAAAATCCTAAACGGTATTGTTTTAATCGGGGTTTTTAAGATATTATACTAGCTTCCACCCGCGGCTTCACCCGATCGGATGTCGGTTATCGCAACGAAATAATACTGGAATACCTCCAAGAATATGTGTACAAAGTTTCATGATGATCGCTTAAGTAGTTTTCTCGTGAAACCGTAAAAAAACAAACTTACTTTCGCATTTATAATATAAGTATTTTTTTTTACTTATCCCTATAAGTATTATATTTTTTTGTACTTATCCCTATAAGTATCTCACATTAATAGTGGAGGTGTTCTTTTATTCGTTTCACTTATCGTTAATAGTTTGCTTAGAGTAAGAAAAGATGGAAAAATCTTTTTTATAAGTGACCGACCGCTCTTCTAGCTCTTGAGGGGTGCAGCACCCATCCCCCCACCTCCACCCCTCTGCCCGTACCTCACTACGCATGTACACACAGACACACACACACACACACATATCAACTCAATAAATAAAAAATATTTTGTTATTCATAAGTATTTAAATATAAAATAAAAAAACGAAATTAGTTTTTAACAGTAAATTATTTTAAATTAATATCAAAGTCACGTCATTAAATTTTCACATTTAAACTACTGTTCTTTCGTACGAAGTAAAAGTCATCAGTAGATATCTATTTTATTCCAAAATTACTGTGGACAAAATTTAAAATAACACATTTTTCACAGGAGTTAATATAGATGACGTAGACGCAGATACAGTTATGCCGACCACTAAGAAGAAAATATTAAATGATGAAGAACAATATAATGAAGATATTCGATTTAACATTTCCATAAGAGAAACTTTTCTCAACAGATTCGTTCACATTTTCTTGATGTACGAAAACTTCGTCATAATGCCAGATCAAGTGAGTATTTCAACTTCTATCATTTTCCAACTAGTTTACTAATAGTTTTCTGGCATAACTGGCCGATTTTTGCAACAATTTTTAAATAAGATAGCTTTAAATCGATTTATAAAATATTATAAATTATTCGTTTGTAGGATCGTGATTCTTGGCTGTCCGCTCGTGAGTCGATGGTAAACTTCGATAAGGCATCTTTTCTCTCCGACCAGCCACAAAGACATAGACCCTTTCTATCACGTTTTCTAGAAACACAAATGTTCGCTACACTAATAGATAATAAGATCATGGCGAATTGGGGCGAATATGACGCTAACTTGCAGGTCTTCGAACATAGAATACGTGCAGTGAGGTAAGTGCTTCGATATAGTGCATGTTAGGATTTTGAATCTTGATTATTGATTATTTGTAGTGTGTTTTTATGGGTTTTATACTAGATTGGTCTAACAGTTTGCTGGAAATGTAAGGGGACCGAAAAGGCAAACTTATTAAAGGGAAACTCCGGTTTCAGAGAGTAGTATCAAATGTCGTAGTATTGATACAATCATGCACCCATACTGTCTAAAGGGTCGCATTGCATCGATTTAGCTTAAATCAATTTAAGGTTCATTTCACTTTTTTCGAGGATTTTCATTATTCATCTTTTTTTTCAATGGTATGTCAGTTACTGCAGTCATGTAAAACATGCAAAGCAAAAATACGAAGTTCGTATATCCAGCCTATGTTGTAAATGGTAAAAGGGGGGCATCCATTAATTACGTGAGGCGTTTACGGGAGAGGGGTCGAGCGATACCTCACTCAATCTCACGTGGAGGAGAGGGTGATTTCGGCAAATATCACATAATTTCTTTTCTCTGCATATAATTCTTCATGACCATTTTCGAGGTGGAGTAAAATGTCACGACATCTTACCAAGGAAGGAGGGGGAGGTGTTTCGAAAAATCGCCAAAATTGTCTCATGTAATTATTAATTTATTACTACATTATTGCACAATATATTAAAGAATTGTACAAAAGACGGGTTTAATGCTAAAATCATTCTCTACCAGCCAACCTTAGGATCTACAAGAGCGGATGTTTGTAGGTGTGCAAAATTTAGGATTGGTAAAATTCATTTAAAAAAAAAGTCGAAATAAGATAACGTTAGTAACAATCGTTATATTAAATACACGAGCAATTAATACATATACATGCTATAAATAAATACATACATACACATATACATACATACATCATAATACTTAATAAACATAATACATAATTAACGGATGCCCCCAAACGCGTACAACGAACAATCGGTACGGAAGGTAAGCGGTCCCCTGCAGCGAGATGTGTCGCAGGGCGCGGCTGGGCGAGGGCGGGCTGGCGGCGCGCGGGTACAGCGTGTGGGCGGGCGGCGCGCCGGGGGCGGGCGGCTGGAGCTGCGACGTGGAGGTGGGCGCGCCGGGCGAGCGCCTGCCGCACCGCGCCGCCTACTACCGCGCCTTCCCCGCGCGCCTCGACGCCGCCGCGCTGGCGCCGCCGCCGCCCTCCGACCGCAGGTGCGACGCCCGGCACGCGCTGTAGCCCTCCGCTCGGCGCCGCTCGCGCGCGGCTCGTGTGGTGGCGGTCCGCGCCCGCGACACGCGCCCGCGACACGAGAGACAGAGACGAGAGCACCGAGACGACCAATGATAATATATAACTTGTCGCGATCTCTTGTCTCTATCTCTCCTGGTCGCGATCCCCTGTCGCAGTCGCCTGTCGCGGCGCGAACCGCCACCATTAGAATGAACGATTTTTAACGGTTCTCCATGTTGGGATCGCTTCCTTATGAGGGCGTTCGAGTATTACGTAACGCAATTTGGGGAGAGGTGAGTCTTGTAAAATACGTTACAAGGGTGGGGGGAGGGTTCATACAACGCTCACTGTATACCTAGCGACCTACTTTATGCGATGTTTAAATATTCGTATGAATAATTTTTATATTTACCCGTATATGGTTAACTAGGAATTACCTAAAATGAGTAGAGAACATAAATATGTACACATGCTCGTACTCGTAGCCTCTATTCGACGAATATCTAAACATGTCAACAAACGCTAATGTAAAATATGGAACCACGTTAAAAATAGCTCATTTCTAAAGAAATAGAGCGGATGTTATTTTAAAAAGCTTTTTATATTTTTGTGTGCTTAAGTTTTAAGTTACATCTCGATGTACAGCCCTGGAGACGGGCGAATTGTGAATACGCTTTTAAAAAGCTTAAATTAAACTACAAAAGATTACTTGAAGACCATAATTTATTTAATTTATGAAAGTATTGTATACGTAGTATTATTATAAACGTAGGTCTATTAATTCTTATTAGCACAATATTTAGAACAGTATCTTAATATAGAAAATATATTGTAGATAGGAAAATAGCACTATCATATGCATGTCAAACACCAAGTCAATACTGACACATAAATTTATAATAACATAATTTTTTTACATGAATCTCAACGAAATACTAAATTTTAATTAATCGTTTTTTCTGATTTTATACAATATAAGTAAAAAACATGGCACACTAAACTTAATCAATTCACATATTTTTATAATGATAACTAAATATTACTGTTTGAACGCACACCTACTATTGAAATTTGAATGTTTCAATAAACCACTTTAATACATTAAAAATTGACCTTGTTACGGAGCGTAACAAAACAGAAAAAAAATTATTTTGTCTGTAGCTCTCCTAATACTCAGTTTGATACTTTAAAAATAATATAAAATTTATTTCTATAGTTTTGTTTTAACGAAGAAGATCGATTTTAAAATATATCAAAAATAAATTTAAAAAAAAAACATATTTTTGATTGAAAAAAGTTTTGTTGCTTTAGTCTAAAAAATTAATGAAAACAGTGATGTGTGGTTCAGTGACCTTAATAAAATTATTTAAATAACGATGTCGTAAATGACTCGAGTAAAAAAAAAAACAAAAAGTTCCTAATTTACAACACTTTAGACAGGAGCTGATGGACGAACAATTTTCACTTTGTCAGTATTTTAAAATAAATGTTTGCTCATTGCGATAGCATGTGATCGTGTTTGATAATAAATGTGGTTAGTGATCGTTTATGAAATTTTATCTCATTTGTATTATTATATTTAGTAAATACTTTCGACATTTCGAGTACTAGAGTCTCAGTCGATTTTTTTTAAATAATATTCGATTCCTTTTTATAAGAGGCAATATATAATTATATATCACTCCTGCAGCTAGCGCGTGGCGCTATATGTGCGTGTTCTTTTATATGCAATACGCGTTTTTATCGTTTGTTGTGTGTACAGTTAATAAAAATAATATTGTTGTATTTTACACAAAAGAAATACAAATTTTATGTATAAAAATACATAAAATTTGTATTTCAACGACGCATTTTTATGTTAAAAAAGTTCATAAAACTACCTCTGGATGGTTGACGCACCTGTACTATGAAGTGATTTGCGCCGTGTTCCGAAATACACTGCGAGCACTGCTCAGTGCTGTCACTGGTGAAACATTCGTTCCGTTATAGACTGCCAGTACACTGCCGCAGTACCACAGAGAAATATATGACGTCAATAATCGCCGCCATTTTTGTACTGTGAGCACTGGCACTTTCGAGGTAAGGTGCTCTCAGTACTGTGTTCACGTGATCAAAAAATATAACAGTGCGAATGATTGTTATTATTATTAATTCCCAATATGAATTACTCAAATGAATTATTCAAAAATGTCAACAATATTTAACTAATATTTTTTCTTATTGACTAGAAAACGTGTACATGATAAATATTTTCATTTGAAAGAAAATGTCGAAAAATTAGGATGATAGTATACTGGACTGCATTTCGTTATAAACTGTAACCAGTATATCACAGTATAACAAACTAAAAAGGAACGGCTTCGCAGTATACTGAATTGACGTCACACCTCACAGTGCTCACAGTGTATTTCGGAACACGGCATGATTTATCTATGTTAATTGGTTTGGTGAATCAAACTTTTTTTTTGTTGTACTGTTCTCTTATATTTACGCGAATTTTACTCATTTAATTAAAAGTCTATATCGGATTTTATCGCGTTTATTTATTTTTTATTTTTTTTGTTGTATTTATGGTTTTAATTTATTATTATTAGATCTTGCTTGCCTTTTAGTACAACCTTTTTCCTAATACTCGTTTTAAAAAATAGCATGTACAGATAGATTTACATTAAGACTATATGATAATAAAAATTTAAACAAGAATATATTAAATAAAAATGTAATAAGGTAGTTAAGTAAATGATATTATCCGCGGATTATGAATCTCGATTTATTCGATTTTATTTATTTTTTATGACATAATATACAAGTGTGCTAAGAGCATTTTATTTTATTGTTAAATTATTAATTAGAAGTTAATGTTAGGTTATATCAAGATGTCTTCAATTGTTTAACCGTACAACTGTTATTCTATTTAAATTTTATGTTCGTTGAAACAGATACACTTTAGTTTATTTATTGTAATTTAATATTCAAAATGGTACTACTAAAATATCCAAAAACGTACATGACTAAATTAGTGTCACATGATGAGTGTTTTAATATAATTTAAAAAAAGCGAAGTACATTTACAGAAAATGTGAAAAAATTTCATAACCTATTTAAGAATTGTCAATCCTCTCACTAAAAATCACTTTTAATATCAAATCTGTCCGCTTTTTGTATAACTCGCGATAAAGTTTTGTAGTTTACTTTTAAAAAACAAAACACAAAAACGCAACAAAGAAATATTTTTTTGTTTTTCAAATTCTTGTTTTACAATTGAAATTAATATCGTAAATGATACTAATTAAGATCCTGTAGCGAATGGATATTTTTCTGTTAAGCATTAATAATTATTAAAAAAAAAACTGATATAAAATGATGACATTACTTATAAGTAGTGTTAATATATTATTAAAATATTTTGTCGAAAATAAATTAAAAACTAATATAAAAATTTTATTTATTTAAATATAAAAATAAACTCCTAGAGAAAATTTTAAAAAACTAAATACATATTATTTTTTTATTTTTTTTCATGTCCCTTCCATTTGTTGTGATATTTTATGCATGGTTATTTTAATTAGAGATTATAAAAAAATGCATATTTTTTATAAAGTTGTGTGTGTTATTTTGCATGTATAAACCTAGTAGATGGTATATAGTACTTGTAAATGTCTTGCTCATTGTTTAATGGCAGCTCATATTTTACGAATAATTTATAATGTATGCTTAAATAAAACAAATAATTGTATTAGTTACATTATTATGTGTATTGAGTTCGCATGCTGTTACCATCGCATGTTTTATAAATTAGTTCATTTGCTAAATATTTTATCTGTGCAATTTTTATAATGTAATCAAGGAATTTATATAAAAACTGGAATGCTTACGTGCACTCAAAAAACGTTCCTATGGCAGGGATTGCATCTCTTTCTACTATAAATTCAATCGAACTCTCGTAAGAAAGAGACAAAATACCAGTAGTCAACGAAATCCTCAGAACGATTTTTCACTTTACATGTTATAAACCAATCAACATAAGGTTGACAACCTTATGTTAAATATTTCAAGGTGCATGTTTGAATATACAATTTTATTAAGTGAGCGTTCCAATTATGATATAAATTCCTTGCATGTAATTTAAATGTTAACTTTTTTAACTTTTGTTAGATAATTGAAAATGTTTAAAGCGGATATGCATTATAATGCTCTATACTAACATTAATATAAAATAAAATAGGGAACTGTGAACTGGAACAATGTAAACTTCTTTCCAAAAATAAATGTCTATGTAGATATTCAATTCAATTGAAAATAAAAGAAATAAACAATTTAAACTTTATTTCGTATTTTAAATTTTTTTACATAAATCCAGTAACTTTAAGAATATTTTTCATCTATAACAGGTATGGTAGTAAAAGAATATAAGATATAAAATGTGGAACTTTAACATTGATTAACTAAAAGTAAAAAAGCAAGTATAATAGAAAAAAAATCTGATAATTGTTTTTTTAATGTAAAAGTAAAAGGCTTCAAGCTTTAGGAGCTTCTGTATTTGTAGACATGCAATTATTGTTTTAGAAGTAGTTAAGTAATTATTTTTTAATTACTGTTATGTTACAGAACTAATAGTTTGAAGCGTATTAAGAATGCGAAATGGCAGGTTAAAGATTGTCCACCGGAATTATTACTTGGGGATATTGGTAGACGACTTTCCACTGAGGTCACTCCGGCTGCGATAGCACAAAATAATAGAACTTTCGTCGAGAAACTTCTAAAGGTACAAATATAACTTAATTATTATAATTGTTTTTAAGCAAATAACTTCCGTTATAATTGTTGCGAAAGTACACTCACACACACTCACATACTTTAATAGATAATTTCAAAAAGTTACGATTATTTTACAAATAATCTTAAGTCGTCTTGCGGCACGTGTTTTTTTGTTTAAAAAAAAAAAACTCTTATTTTGTCATAAAAAACAATGCTTCTTTAGAGCGTCGGATAATAGTATATTGTATCACAAGGAACGAAAGTACTACTTTCTTACGCCTAAAGTAGTACTTTCGTCCCGTGTTACACGTACCTTTTTGGCGAAGATAAGAAAAAAGATTTTATTTTTAATGACAACCCTAATATACATAGTCTTGCCCAAATGATATTACAAAGAAAAAAACATTTATTCTATTGCACGTAACATTTATTATTATTACAGTGTATTAGTTTAGTACAATAATATAAAACCATTAAAAATACATAAAGCTTATTTGAAGTGGTCTCCATTGGCTGCAATACAATCCTTTAAACTTTGAGGCCAGTTATCAATAGAAGCACGCACTCTTTCTATGGGAAAATTCTTCACTGCCAATCGTATGGATTATTTTAGGGATTCGAAATTATCATGGCATTCAGAGCAAGCCATACTCTCTAAAACTGACCATAAATCATAGTCCAGCGGATTAAGATCGGGAATAGATGGCGATCAGTCTTCAGCTCTAATGAAGTCCGGAACGTTGGTTTCTAACCAAGAATGGGTGGATCGAGCTTTATGATATGGCGCCGAGTCTCGCTGAACGGACCATTCTTGGTTATTGAAAATGGTGTTATTAAGGAGCTTAACTAGTAACTACCTTCTCAAAAATGGTATTTTGATATCTTGTGTGTCTTACGGTCTGTTACTGTGGGGTAATGCTACAGATATTGAGACTGTATTTATTTTACAAAAAAGGTCTATTCGCGGCATTTACGATCTTGGAGCTCGAGTCTCCCTACGGGATGTTTCTCCAAAGATAGACATATTAACGGTTGCGTCGCAGTATATTTATAGCAATATTATATATATTCACCAGAATATTCGTTGTTTTGAAATAAATAGTATTAATCGCGCTGTAAACACTAGAAGGAATAACAAAATTGTAACTCCAAGCTTCCGACTGCGCAAAGTACCTAAACGTCTCCTTTTTGGGTTATATTATTCGCATGTATAATCCAAATCCAAATCCCACAAACAATTCTGGATTTGTCTCATAATAAATTTAAAGAATTTATTAAGAAAAAGTTAATAGATAAAGCTTATTATTCGGTCCAGGATTATTTAGCTGATAAAGACGTGTGGACTTAGTGGCGCTGTATTTCATGCAAGATATTACTAATTTTGTACTAAAACACAGTTTATATTTTTTTTTTCAAAAGAATAACTGCGGAGTTTCTTGCCGATTCTTCTCTGCAGAATCTACATTCCGAATCGGTGGTAGCTTTACTTTTACAAAAAAAAAAAATAATAATCACTACAATATTAATTTTGTAAAATGACGATTCGAAAGCGCTCGTAGGTCCTATTTGAATAAAGTTGTTTTTGATTTTGATTTTTGATTTTTACTTGATACACTTGTGCCGATGTGTTGATACCTTTTCACAAAAATATTGCTCAGTCACTCTTTCATAGCTAACACCCCACAAAACCATCACTGAATTCGGATAATGCCCACGTTGTACTCTTGACTAAATGGGAAGCTTCCTTAGAGCTTTAAGCATAAATACGGTCGTTTTGTTTGTTAAAATTTGCTCAGTTGTAAAAATTTTTGCATTCGTAAACAGAATTTTTCTGTGACCTCCTTTTGCGTACCGCTTAAGTAGTTGTATTGATTTTATCACCCTATTCTTTTTTTAAATTATCAGTTAAAAAATGACTAGTGCGTTTCTTATAGGCTGCAAGTCCTTAGTCATCTTTTAAAATAGGCGACATGGTTCTAGGTGCTATCTTCATCTCCCGAGATAAAATCTTTTGCTTTCGGACAAGATTTCTTCGAATTATTTCCCTTACTGCTTTGATCGCCTTTTTAGTACGAACACTACGTGGACGGCCAGATCTTTTTCTGTCACAAACAGAGGAGGTTTCATTGCACCTATCAATATGCCGGTACACAAACATTTGACTAATACCTAGCGTATGCAGGGTTTTAAAAATTGTATTTAGTTTCATACCTACTTTGTGTAATGCAATCACAGCGATTCGGTTCTCTTTATCATCCCACTCCATTTTAATATCACAAAATATTTTACAATGTATTGGCGCGAAAATGAGAATACACAATGCACAATCATATAGAAATGACTGATTCTAAATTTAAATGTAATATGTATTTTGTTTATTTTTAATTGTAACAGTATTTATGGCCAGACTATGTATATAAATTCTGATTAAAGGATATAACGAAACTAATGATTCGGAATTGTTAAGCAATCCTTGGTTTAATTTTTATCAGGAATGCAAAAGTAAAACAAAGAGAATGCTTCTTGAGAAAATGGGTACTGAAGAAAGCGACTTGGGCTTAGGTTGCGAAGTTTCTATCACAGGAGTGGAAGAAAGTACGATGATAGCGTCACTCTGTGACCTACTGGAGAGATTGTGGTCACATGGCTTGCAACACAAGATGGGCAAGTCGGCTTTGTGGATGCACCTTACGAACTATCAAGAGTTGGAACAATGCAGCAATTCGACTAAACCCATCGACCCAAATTATCTTACACCCGGTATGTCTTAAGTGTTATAATAAATAAATTACTCCCTAATACCAATTTTTAGGAAAGCTATTTTAAGGTAACTTTAGAGTTTTAAATATTATGTATTAACATAATTCGATTATTAAAAGAATTTTTATCTGAGACATGTCATAACTTTAATTTAAAACATGCAGCTTTGGCCTGGTGTGTGTTACGGAAGCGACTAGATTGTAAGTATATCATATAATGATTATTAAGAATAAATGGTAAAAATATAAACAAAAATTAAGTAACTGCAGCATTTTAATCTAGTGAATATCATTACCTTAAACTATTTTAAAATGTTTTAGTACTTACGCTTAACATTATTATGCTTAATATCTAACTTTGAGCCAAATTCGATTTGGAATTTTTAGCCGTTGCTTAGCAACCAACCATAAGCAGATGTTAACAACCTATTGGAAAATAATTATAATAATTAATTGTATTTTTTAATATTTATTTAAATTTTATAATATTTATACAGTGCTACAAGCTACCTAGAAATTGAAATAAATAAGTCATGGAATTAGATATATATATTTATATATTATCTATAATTATCTGTTATAGAGGTAAAATTTATTTGTTAACGTGGGTGTAAATAATTTCCTACTGAATGATTTCTAAATATTTTCATAAATGTGTATATGCCTATAATAAAAATAGCTACACTATCCCTGAATAGCATTCAAAATAAAACAACATATTATGTTTTAAAGTGGATTTATTATGATTGAAAATCTAGGTTCAGACACTTATTCTCTTTTATTATTTAGTATACTCTACTTACACTGAATAAATATAATAATTATAATATTTAAAGTTGTGTTACTTATCTACAAAATTTTTCCATCAGTGCTATAATTTGTGGTTGTTAGATGTATAATATATTAGCAATTAAAAATTTGTTAATTTTTGTTATAAGCTAATTTTCTTACGTATTACGTATTTGGTTAAAGTGAAAAAAATATGTGTAACTAGGAAGTTGGTGATAAATTATTATTTTTCATTAATAAAAGTGTGACAACCCTATACACGATCATTTTTGGTTTGTTTACAAAAATTCCATATCGACTTTGGCTTAAGTATAGATTAATGATATATTTTTTTTAGATTTGTCATCTGTCGGCGCTGAGGTCCAAGAGGCCCAGCAGAGTACGCCTACCAGCAAGTCGCTGGACAGCTCTCGTGGAGGATCGAGGGACAGTTCCCGCGATCGACTTAGCAACTCCGGCACTTTAGAGAGAAAATCTTCGCAACCACCGAACCCATTAAGACCTCTGCCGGAAAATCTCACCTTCGATATGAGGTTCACAACCTTTTAGTTTACAAATAGTTAATAAATCGTGTTTGTTACTTTCAAATTTGTTATAAGATGCTCCTAACCACAATTTTACTTGATGGGAAGTAGAGATGAGATGTGCTGGTCTAGAAGAATAATTCTCTTAATCCTTAGTCATTTTTATAAAGACACAACGAAAGTGATTTCCTTATTTTTAAAATTTTTGTAGTTGGTTCTTTCGATCTAGTTTAGCTAAAATTGGTCCGCATAAATTAGATTAGCTTGTTTTATTTTAAACATGTTAATGTATTTGATTAAAAGTCTATACCGGATTTTATCGCGTTTATTCAAAACTTTACAGTTTAACAATATTTTAAATTATTTCCCGACGTTTCGGACCCTTTACAGCGTCCATGATCATGAATAAACGCGATAAAATCCGGTATAGACTTTTAATCAAATGAGTAAAATTCGCGTAAATATAAGAGAACAGCATATGAATGTAGTCTTATTTGAGCTTTTTTCGGTTTATAATTTATAGGAACGTACAAGCAATGACCGACATAAAGACAGAAATTGGCTACGCACGAGCCTGGGTGAGACTCTCGCTAGAGAAAAAATTGTTATCGAAGCATCTTCGAGAACTACTGTCTGATACCACCTTACTCCGGTCGCAGTACAAAAGAACAGCATTTTTACGATGTGAAGAAGAAAGGGAACAATTTTTATACCACCTGTTGACTCTTAATGCTGTAGATTATTATTGCTTTACTAACACTTATCCTACTACAAGTAAGTAAAAAAGTGACTAAAATTTAATGCAGTTAACAGATATTATAGTTATCCTATATTTTTTTAATGAAATCGTATTTTTTTATGTCTTTTCAATTATGATCCAAGAATCATAATATACCTAAAGGTAGTCGAGACCTGGGTATTTTGTATTTTTTATTATTATTGGAAACTTTGATTAAATTGAAATAAGGTCTTCTAATAAATGGTCTTCTAATCTTGATAATTTTTTGTAGTGAAGATACGCGTTTTTAAACTATTCTTGATAATAAGCATCAACCTCTTATTATTTGTTTGATTCTTATTTGTCTATAGTTTAATTAAGAATGTTATTTATAGAAATAATATTGCATCGATTCCAGAATTGCCATATCGTGTGTTGATCATGCCATCTCGTAAAGCAAGTCAAACTACTGCTAACTGCTGGCTCTCTATATCTGGTGCTAATGGCGAATCAACTCCCAAAATTCCTATACCAAGAAATACAAATGAGTTCGTGTTCCATGTGAGTAATTTCATCCAGGCAATAGAATTTAATTTATTTTTAGTAAGAGTTACCAAAATTTTTATAAAGAAATAATTCATCGACTATTAAGTTTGAATTCAGTGTTTAAAATAAAAATTACCCGGGAAAATATGATCAAGCCTGATCATGCATGAAAAATGACCGGGCCTGAAAAGGCCTGATCAAACATGAACAGGTCTTATACCTATAAATATAGTGAAATGTATGTTTTTAATTACAGCACAAAAATTTAGGAATCCTGTCAACCCTACGTATAGGCCATGATAATTCTGGTTTGTCTCCGAGGTGGCTTTTAGATCAAATATATGTGAGGAACGAAGTTACGGGACATACATACACGTGAGTAACTTCTATTCATAAAATAAATATATATAAGAAGTTTTGGAGGCGTTTAGCTATGAAAATATTCTAAAGTGTAAGGATGTAGTGTAAAAGACACAATTTCCATTAAATATCTAAGGTTACTAATGCATTTTTATAGATGAACTGAACTGAATCAGCCTGTGAACATCCAATTACTTGGCAAAGGCCTGTTCTCCATAGGAAAAGGTTGGAGCTTAATCCACCACGCTGTTCCACTACGGCTTAGTAGATAATTTCTTTACCCTGAGTAAAGCGAAAACAAAGTGAAATTGCTATCAGATGTAAATATGTAATAAAAACTGGGAACGACGACTTTGCTTAGACCAGAAATAAGTATTCGCACAAATACAAATATTTACCCCGAGCGTGAATCAAAATTTAATAACTCAATGTTTTTAATAATTACAAAAATAAAAACGGTTACTGTGAGTCAACGTTAGGAAATAGAGAAATACCAATGTACTCTACTGGCTTTTGGCTTGACTTCGTTTATAATAATAATAATAATATTAGGTGTCAGGCTTGACCAGCCTGATATAGTTGAAAAATTGACGGAGCGCATCGACGGCCTGAAGCAAAGAATCGCGGCTTGGGGGAAGCGCATTCGTAGGTAGTCTGAGAGAGTCGAGCGCTTCCGACAAAATCGCCTCTTCGTGAGTGATCAGAAGAGGTTCTACAAGAAGTTGGAGAACCCGATGCCATGCTCTACTTCCCAAAAACCGAATACGGCTGACCTCGTCGCCTTTTGGCGAAATATATGGTCACGGGAGGTAGAGCATGAGGAGGGCCCTTGGATTGCGGCGGTTCAGGAAGCATGTGCTAGAATTGAACCGATGAACCCGATCGCCATCTCTTCGAAAAACGTAGCTGATGCGGTCCGGCGGGCACCGAATTGGAGGAGTCCGGGGGCCGACGGCCTGCATCACTATTGGTTGAAAGGGTTCCCGGTATGCCATGCGACCTTGGCTCGACAATACCAAGAGGCGATAGAGCGGAGGACGCTTCCGCACCTCTTCACTACTGGGATCACTCACCTAGCTCCTAAGTCCACCTACACCGAGGAACCTACCAACTACCGCCCCATAACGTGTCTGACTTCCATCTACAAGACACTGACATCCGTTCTGAGCTGCAAGATCTCTCGTCATATTGACGAATTTAACATCTTGTCTGCAGCTCAGAACGGATGCCGTGGAGGCGGCCGTGGCACAAAGGAGCTCCTTCTCATTGATTCTGTTGCGGCCCAGCTTGTCAAACGCAACCGACTACAAGAAGGCATTCGACTCGGTGCCTCATTCATGGCTTCTGAGGGTCCTCGAGCTGTACAAGATCGACGGTGCAGTCCGAGACATCCTCGAAGTATGCATGGGGCAATGGAGTACGATCCTTTGTCTCCAGGGTGAGAGACTGTCGACGGGTGCCGATGACCGAATCCGGATACGAAGGGGTATTTTCCAGGGTGATTGTCTGAGCCCACTTTGGTTTTGCTTGTCCTTGAACCCTTTAAGCCCTCTGCTGGAGCGTTCGGGGACAGGCTTTCAGTTTCGAAGAGGAGGTACAAAGTCTCCCACCTTCTCTACATGGATGACCTCAAGCTGCTGGCACCTAATCCTGCACACCTTATGGAGTTGCTGAAAATCTGCTGAAGCTGAATCTTACCGGTATCTGGGCATGTCACAATGTGTGGTTACCGAGGCCTATTAAACGCTAAGTCCATGCGTAACCGGGAGGTGTGCAGCCTCAGGGCCTACTTTGAAACGAGGAGGGAGAGCGCTGTGCATGGTGATGTTATAGTAAGTGACAAAGGATCCTCTCAAAGAGAATTGGCTAAGATCGGTTGTATTTAGCACCTCTGACCGGGAGACCGTATGGATGAAGAAGGAGCTGCATGGACGGTTTTACAAGGCGCTCAACGCACCTCACGTGGATGTTAAGGCATCCGTGCAGTGGCTGCGATTCGGGGACTTCAATGGGGAAACCGAAGGTTTTATCTGTACAATACAGGATCAGGTGGCTAAGACGAACAATTACCGAAAGCACATTCTGAAGGATGGCACTCCCGACTTCTGCCGAGCATGTCGTCATCCCGACGAGTCAGCCTTTCAGCGCTTGCCAACACTGAGTACTTGCACCAGACATAACCAAATGGCCAAGATTTTACATCAAGAGCTTGCTCTAATGTCGGTCTGTTGGAACAGAGGATGCCGTATTATCAGTACACACCGGTGCCAGTACTCGAACGCGACGGAGTCCGGTTCTACTGGGACCTGCCTATTGCCACGGACAGGACGATACTGGCGAACAAGCCTGATATCGTGGTGATAGACAGGGAAAATTCGAGGTAGTTTTTAGTGGACTTTACCATTCCGCATGACGAGAACTTCGTGAAAGCCGAAACAGAGAGAAAACGTAAATATCTTTTTACGATACGGATCTAATGAACGAGATTGTCGACATGTGGGGTGTGTAGTCCACTGAAATCATCCCTATCGTGATATCTGCCAACGGTTTGATCCCGGTTAGCTTCGCTCACTATCTGAGGCAGCTGGGAATCCGTGGCAGTTCGCTCGCAGCCAGGATGCAGAAGGCGGTATTACTCGACTCGGCTAGGATTGTCCGCCGATTTCTCAGCCTACAGCCCTAACCCCCGACCGTTTGATCTCCCTGCCGGGGCGTAATCCTCCACCCGCTTATATTTATCCATGTAAATTTATGTAAATTTATTATATTCCTCATATAAGTATATTATTCGACGCGGTATTGTTCGACTCGACTAGGATAGTCCGTCAAATTCTCAGTCTACATAATTCAGGCATAATTCTCCACCCGCTTATATTTATATATGTAAATTTATTATATGCCTTATATATGTATTGCAATATATTATATATATGTATATATATTAAACGGGTGGAGTGAGACAAGTGAAATAATAATAACAATAATAACCCTATATTGTACACCAAGAATAAGCAATATTACAAATCTCTCTTCCAAGTAACTTTAGGGCAGAAGAAATGGTATATACATAGATAGGTGGTAGGTGTACAGTTTCACTGTACACAAATATGTAAAAATAGATATAAACAGAAATTAACGTAATAATCTATTAAATATTTAGCACAATTATTAGCACTTATGCATCATACTAATATTATAAATGCGAAAGTAAGTTTGTTTGTTACGCTTTCACGCGAAAACTACTTAACCGATTATTTATCATGAAACTTTGTACACATATTCTTGGAGGTAATAACATAGGATACGTTTTTTTGGTCTGGATAACTGACATCCACGCAGACGAAGCCGCGGGCAGAAGCTAGTAACCAATATTTTTGTTGGCAAGGTTCCCGTGCAATCGCTGGCTGGGCACGGGCGTGGACGACGGCTCCACCGAGCGCGTGGTGGTGGCGGCGCGCGCGCGACGCTCGCCGCGCACGCCCGCGCCCGCGCCCGCGCCCTCGCCCACCACGCACCTCTCCACCTCCACCATACAGCACATGATAGGTGAGCACGCTGCGCGCCCCGGGGGCCTATTGCGTAACTTGCGCGACACTCACGGTGGACTATTACGTAACTTGCGTGGCACACGCGGTGGACTATTACGTATATGAGTACTGCTGGGTATGTGTGAGAGTAACAGTTTATTCATTTAAGTTTCCACTAAACTATTACAATGTCTTTAAGCACACGGAGAAGTAAATCACGACACTATAAGAAGGAGTGAACAATAGAAAGTACAATATAAAAATAAATGGAAGCGATTAGCGATAAACATTATATGGACGATAAAGCAGGCGGAGTGACAAGTGACACGGGTTTAGCGCGGAAATGCGAGACTGAGACCGAGTTCGTGAATCGACGGCGGTCTGAGTCGCTCGTGCGCCGCGTCGTCTCCGAGTGATATTCCTTTGTCCACGCGCTCCTTAAATATATTTATGTAACACGACGAGCGCGGTGCATCTGTATGGAAATTAATTTATTTTATATTAAATATTTAAATACGTAGTTATGATAGTATACATAAATACATATAATATTTAAAGTAAGATAGGCTACACTTAACTTGCGTGATCGCGAGAAATGACCGTAGTGTCGATTTTCAGTATTAATTGAGGCTCAGCTAGAATTGAAATTCGACTCTACAGCGATTCCTCGCGATCGCGCGAGTAAAGCATTGTATAAGTCTTGTGCTACGAAAAGTGTCCCCGAAATAACCTTAAATTAAATGGCGTTCCTGTACCAAAGGACCATATTTAGGTTAGATAATTTATTTAACTCGCTATCGGTGTAACTTTCAATTACAACACATTTACTAACTACTCTAGTCTATGAGACTACTTGAATTGTAATTACTTCCACTCAGCAAACTTCAAGTCATCTAAAACAGTCAAGTTCAGATCATATACCCTCCACTACACCAGCGCCCCCTTTATTTAATGCTATAATTTGGACCCTTTTTGTGTCTAACGGCTACATGAGATTGCGCTCTTTACCTCTACGCTCCATACCTCCAATAGATACCGCATATCGAACATTTTGTTTAATTTCAAATTTCGTCAAAATTTGTGGATGACTCGCGACGTGACGTGACGGGCTAGTTTAAATACGCGTTCTTTCGAACATTCATCATAGCGATGTGACAGAAAAATTAATAACTAAATTTAAACTATACTAACTAAAATTTGTATCTAACGTAATAATTATCAATCTTTTTGTTTTTCTTTTTATAGACAATACATTTTGAGGGGGAATAAATAATAATTATTAATTAAATTTACTTTGACTAATTTTTTATCGTACTTATTTTATCTAAAATCTCTACATGTTGAAAGATTTATTTACATTGTTCTTAACTGACTGACCCGTTGGCGCAGTTTGCAGTGACCCTGTTTTCTGCTCAAAGGGTTGTGGGTTCGATTCCCGCCCCGAGTCTGGGTGTAATATATGTTTATTTATATATGTATTATTTATATGTATATTTATTTAAAAAAAAAGTTTATCAGTCGGCTGTTACCTAAAACACAGGCATTAAGTTGCCTACCTTAGGAACAGACGACCTTGTGTGTGTGTTATACATATTTATTTATTTATTTATTTAATATATAAATAAATAATTTTCACAAAAAGAAATATAATTAATTTTTGATTTATAGAAAATAAATTCTCACCTTCCAGGGATGAATATCTTAATAGCTTCTAAAAACCATAAATCCGGGTTTAAATTTGAGTGACCATTGCTAAGTTTTTAAGTGCTAAATTTTTCTTTGAAATTTTATATCACATCTTCGAATATTAAGAGAAACATCTTGTTTAAACCAGCATGTTTGTAATAAATTCATTAAGATGTGTAATCGTCATGTGGCAGTAGAGTTCAGTTCTGCACAGTTCAATTATTTAATTTACATTTAACTTGACACCTACACGCCAAAATATTTTTGAACACTAATATTTTATTTTTATTCTATTTATTTTTATTTGAGAAACAAACAGTAGAATATCACACAAAGTTAAGAAAAACAACAATAAGATGTGTGTGCATATACCAGTTAAGTTTCCACTAACAACTAACACATATAAGAAGCAGAATGCAAAAATTAAAACAAAGTTTGTAATTAGAAATAAAATATCTAAAACAAGAAACACAATACAAATACAAAATTAAAATTAAAATTAATCAAAATCAAGATTGAAATTAAATCAAAATTAAATAAAAATTAAATCAAAAATTAATTCAAAATTGAATTAAAATTAAAACATCAAATTGAGTAACTTAACAATTGAAAAATGTTAATAAATAAAAATGAGGTCGAATAAATAATAAAAAGCGAATAGAACATAAAATAATTAAAATTAATGGGTTCATTAATTTATTATTAATGTTACGTCTAAAACTTATCAGTGAATTTGAGAAAATATCTATATAAAAAAAAAATATCATACATATTGCAGGATCGATGAATAAAATCATTTTGAGCATATTTAGTTCTGGTACAGGGCAAACAGAAAAGATCATTTTTACGTTTAAAAAATTTAGGGACATTAAAGTTCAAACAACTTAGTAAATAGGGACTATCAACAACATTATTAACCAGCTTATACAGAAAAATTTAATCTTTCAATGTACGGCGAACTTCCAATGAATTGACACTAGTACGTTTTAACATAGTGATAAAACCTATATTTCAAATATTTAAGGAATTTAGTTTGTATCTTTTCAACAGACTCACTGTATATTTTATATTGAGGGTCCCAGACAGTAGACCCAAATTCCAATATAGAGCGCACCAGGCTATTAAATCTATACAAATAATAAATCTGTTAAAACCTCCTTTTTTTTTTTTTTTTTTTTTTTTTTTCGGATGGACTTATGCTGTTGGCCTTACTGGCCTTTACAGCGACACCGGGCAGGGGGGCGGACACTTTAAGGTCCAGCCTGGAAAGTAGAGCCTCCTTATGGGCGGCTCTGAAGTACTAAACGCGTCGGTTGGCCGTCATAGCGGCGCTATGCGGAGCGCTGAGGTGAACGGACTACTGCTCTACGTGCCTAGGCGCGTACGAGCCGTTGAACCCTATTACGTCGTCTCCGTCGGCGGAGACGGTGTAGGTGAGTAGTGTGGTGTGTGGTGCGGTTGTGTACTGTACCTATCGGGGGGGGGTTGGCTAGCGTGATCGGGTCGTCTGGGTCGGTGAGCACGTGAAGGGGGCGTCTACAGCGGTTTTTGAAATTACCGCGTAGTGTATTGTAGACGCATGACTGGGCTATAAGGGGGTTCGGATGGTTGCGCGCTTTCTCGAAATAGTTAGCGGCGATCGATTTAATATGTTTGGCGATCGAATCGATTTCAAAATCCCTGTGGAGATCTATATTACGAATGTACCACGGGGAAGCCGTGGCCTTCCGTAAGAATCTATTTTGAATGACCTGGAGCTTCTGAAGGAGCCCGGGCTCGCACCGGGCGAAAACTGGGCAACCGTATGTTAGTATAGGCCTAACACAGGTTTTGTATAGTGTCGTCTTATTTCTAAGAGACATTTTGCTTTTGCCGTTGATCATGTAATGGAGTCGGCTCAGCACGAAGGCGGCCTTATTGCGAACACGTATGATGTGTTTTCTAAACGTGAGTCGTCTATCGAGAGTGACCCCTAGATAGGTAACTTGATCGGACCATTTGATAGGAGTACCGTAGAGAGTAATCTCATCCGGTCGGCCTCGGTAGTTCAATACCTTAGTGAAAAACACGGCGGTGCTCTTATCCGGGTTTATTTCGATTCGCCACGTCCGAAACCAGTCGCCTAGTGCGTCTGTAACGGATTGTAGTCGACTCGAGATTAAATCCGGACGGTCGGAGGATGTGAATAGTGCAGTGTCATCTGCGTAAAGGGCCATTTTGACTGATTTTCGCTCGGCGAATTTAATCGGAATGTCGTTAGTGTACAGTGAGTACAATAACGGAGAGAGGCATGAGCCTTGAGGGACCCCGGCGCGGAGGGTGCGGGGGGAGGATAGAGTACCTTCGACTCTGTACCTGAAGGTGCGGTTTGACAGATAGTCTCGAATGAGGAGTACTAGTCTGTCTGGCAGTCCGAGTTTGTGTAGTTTATAAATGAGGCCGTTATGCCAGACCTTATCGAAGGCCTTAGCGACATCGAAAAACAGGGCTCCTGTGACGCGGGCCTTTGAAAGTGAAAAACCTGCCAGTATGTGCTCCGTTATGCGGTGCACTTGATGAACACAAGAGTGTCCGGCTCGAAAGCCGAACTGCTCGTTAATGAGAATAGAGTTGGCCTCTACGATAGCTCTGAGGCGGGCGAGTATGATTCTCTCGTAAATTTTACCGAGAGCGTTGAGAAGGCTGATCGGTCTATAACTAGTAGGGAGGTTGCCGGGTTTACCGACCTTTCGAATGCCTATGACTGTTGCCTCTTTCCACTGATCGGGGAAGGAGCAGCCGGCGAGTAGGGCGTTGAATATCATCACTAGTAGTAATACTAGTTGATGGGGGAGGCGTTTTATAGCCTTATTTGAAATGAGGTCGGGGCCGGGGGCCTTTTTAGCGTGTAGGGACTTTATAATCGATTCGACCTCCTCGACCGTGGTCGGTGAGAGGGGGTCGCCGGTCGGCGGAGAGGCCGCCAGCCGGTCGACTTCCGAGTCGACCTTGAGGAGGTGCTCGGGGGCCACGGGCTGTGAGCTAGGGGAGCATTGACTCTCTAAGCTGTCGGCGAGGCACTCGGCCTTATCGAGATCGTCTAGCGCGGGTGGTAAGTTCGGTCTCACTAGCGGAGGTATCGGGTCTGTAGCGCCTCTCCGGAGGGCCCTCGCCAGCGCCCAGTACGCGACGTGCGATGGCGCGAGCTCTCCGAAGCGTTTGCTGTCTCTGTCCTCCCTGAGTTCGGCAAAGCGAGCTTTAACCTCTCTCAGTAGAGCCCAGCGCAGCCTGCGGTTAGCGTCAGTCGGATATCTGTCATGGGCTCTAATCGCGGCGTTTTTACGTCTGATGAGTGCTTTGAGGTCGTCCGGTAGGTCCATTCGCTCGTAAGGGCGGATTGGAACCTCTCGGGAGCACTCGTTTATAAGTGACTTAATGTGACTAGTGAGACCGTTCGCGGCCGTCTCGGCGGCCTCGACGGTGTCGATTCTGTCAGGTATATCGCTCAGCGTGGGAGCGTCGACCGACTGTAGAAGCTCGTCGAGTCTCCTCCAGTCGGTGACGACTTTAGTAGGGAGGGCAAGCTGGGGGTCCGGTCCTAACTGAATTAAAACTGGCCTATGGTCGGAGTCTAGCTCTGGTAGCGTTTCGATAGAACGTAACACGAGTGTTACGCCTTTCAAAATTGCTATGTCGAGCACGTCAGATAAGTCATTTGTCATCCTAACTTCAAACCGAGTAGGGGTCGCGGGAGCAATGACGTCAAAACCTAGAGAGGGAAGTGAGGTCATCAGATCTAATTGAATACCATGCCTATTGGAGACCCGAGAGTTCCAATGGGGGTGTTTAGCGTTAAGGTCACCGGCGAGGATGACCGAGTTGCTCATAGCGAGCAGTGACCTCACGTCGCTCTCTACTAACGGTTTGTCAGGGGAGAGATAGACTGAGGCGATCGTGATTGGCTGATGGCCCGTTAGACTGACCTGACACATCGACGCTTCGATGCCCTCGAGCGGAGGGGGATCGAGTGGCACGCAGTGCAGTGACCTTTTATAATAGATTACAGTGCCACCTCCGCGAGCGGTGGCCCTGTCGTTACGAATAATTCGATAGTTTTGAATGTTAGGGTTTCTGTGACTCGGCTTAAGGAAGGTCTCCTGCACCAGCATGACATCGACCGGGTGATCGCGTAAAAAGAGGCGGATCTCGTCTATTTGTTTGATAAGGCCGTTTGCGTTGAACGTAACGACGCTTAGCGAGTGAGGTTTATACCTACTGTTGCTAGCCATTGGGACTGTTTAGGAGTGGTTTGCGCCTGTATTGCGCTCGACGAGGGTCTTAAACCCAGAAATAAATTGCATCATTCCGTCAAGGAATGTTGAAAGCTCGGAAGCGGAGACAGAGCCGGGTTGGGGCTGAGGTGGAGCGGGCGCCTTAGGCGCGCTCTTTGCCGTGGGTTTACGTACCATCGGCAGTGGCTTTGCCCAGGCGCCTAGCGGCTTGGCCTGAGGGGCCGAGCTGGGGGCCTTAGGTGGCTGAGAGGGCTGAGGGGCATTGGTAGGGGCCTTGGGGGCCTCCTTAGCCGCCTGCGCGGGCTGTTGCCTGGGCCGTGAAGCGGACCGGCTTGACTGAGCTTTTTTAGAGCTCCGTTTGGGGGCTTTAGAGCAGCCGCGATAGTTCGCGGGGTGGCCCTGCGTGTTGCAAAGCACGCAGCTCGGCGGGATCTCCGGGTCGCGTGTTTTGCGAGGGCAGTCGGATGTGCCGTGGTCGCCGGTGCATTTAACGCATCGCGGCTTGGCATGACAGTGACGGGCCGAGTGCCCGTACAGCTGGCAGCGATGGCACTGCCCCGGGGCTCCTCGGTTCTTCGGAACCTCGACTTGAATGCCAGAGAGCTGGCAGACTTTATTAATGGCGAAAATGCCCTTTCCTTCGGGCGAAAGGTCTAGTACGACTAGGACGAGGTCGTACGGAAGTTTGGTACGTGGATGGTACATCCTGTGTACCTCGCGCACCGGCAGATTTTGAAGCTTGAGGTCCTCCGTTATGGAGGAGATCGGAATCTCTTTCGGGATCCCACGGAGAACAACACGTAGTTGCTTTTCGTCATCAAGGGCGTAGGTATGGAAAGAGATATTTTCCATACGAAGGAATGATGTAAGCCGGCGGTGAGTTGTAGAGTCCTGTACTAGGACCCTGATGCCCTGCGCAGTCGATCGCGCGTGGGTGAAGTGAATGCGCTTTTCGGACAGAAGCCGGGAAACGCGGTCCCAACAGGTTTTATCCTGTATGAAAACAGGCGGCGGAGCTTTTACGCGCGGCTGAGAATCGGCCGCGGGGGTCGGGGGCGTGCTCTGCTGTGCCGCGGGGGACAGGGGAGTAGCGCGAGTCGGCACGGAGGCCGCGGGGGGGTCGGGCGACGCGGGGGAATCGAGTACCGCGGGGGGTGGAGCAATGCAACTCCTTCGCGCCGTAGGCGCGAGACGCTTTTTAGTCGGGGGCGGGGACTTGGAAGGGTCCTTGGCCTTCCTTTTCTTGTGCACAACGGGCTTGAACCCGTCGTTGTCCGCGTTCGTAGCAGCGATAGTTACCGAAGTAACTGTGGAGTCAGATTCGTATTCTGAATCTGTACCTGTCTCGGCTTCAGCCTCCGATTCCGAACATTCAGAGGCGGGCGCGGAGGCGGACTCGACCTCCATATTGTCGCACGCGGCCGCGCTAGGGCCTGCCGCGGGGGTCGGGTGGGCGGCGCCGGCAGCGGCGCGCGCCACGAAGAAGCTCTCGACACGCTTGAGTGCTTCGGGCATGGTGGCACGAAGGGCCTCGATGAGGTCCTTCACGGTGATCCCTTCGAAGGGGTCCATGTCGCTGAGCGACGAAGCAGGGGGACCTCCCTGCCTGGCAGCAGGGAGTGTGTGCCTACGTGTCGCGATGTATGTGTGCCTAGTGTGTACTTACGGATCGGGTGTGAATCCTTCCGGCACCGGGAAGGGGCCGGACGCGTGATCACTAACACAACACTTCCTCAGAGCACTTCGTCCGGGTGCACTGTCACTTCACTGTGCTGCACAGATGTCCACACTAATCGTATCGAATAGAATCCGAGGAGAACGGTTTATAAACGACAACAGCATCAAAGTGATGCGGTCGGATCGCATGGGATTATATATTATATATAAACTCGTGTAAGACGTCCGCACAAGTCGGACGGCAGAACGAGAGTAGAGTCATTAAAACCTCCGTTTTATTAATACACTATATATCATCAAGAATAAATTTCAATAGCGCGTATTTTTTTGTATCAGCGCCATCTCTTATCGTGTTTTTCTCTGATCACGTATCACGTAAAAAGTACAAAACCAATGTTAATAACTTTAATACATAAAAATTGGAAATAACTCACAGTATAATTTAGTTTTTGTTTCATTGTAATTAAATTTAAAAATAAATATTTAAGAAAATAGAAATAGGTACCTACGCCGCCAACGCCATCTGGTCTAAGGAATCTTTAAAACTCACAAAACTTATATTTGAGTTATTATTTTGTTAAACTTAAAAGTTTACTAAATATTTCGGATAGGAATAGAAATCGTTTTAATATTTTAGATAAACATCATTTTCAATTAATATACTATTATGTTAAATATTAATTATGTTAAATGTCACTAAATATAAAAACGATATTCTACAATTATACGATAGATGGCGCAGATAATTTTCTGAATCGCGCTGACCAAAACTTCGGCCAAAAGAATGACACTCGCCCGTATTTACAAAACTATTTTCTTTTTTGCATTTAATTAAATACTTTAGGTTTAGGGTACTACGGTCTTGATTGTTTGTTCGTTGTTAAAATTTAAAATATTTGGTCGTTATTTGTTTGTTGATTGTACAAAGTTGGATGGTTATAGCTATTTAAGTTGTAATCTATATATATATATATATATATATATATATATATATATATATATATATATATATAAAGTCGTGTTAGTTACACCGTTTATAACTCGAGAACGAGTGGAACGATTTTTATGATTTTTGTGTTTTTGGATTTGTCTTCGTCGGGAATAATACTTATTAAAATATGGTATTCATCAATGAGAAAATAATTAATAAAAAAACAGTTCAAATGTTTCATCCGTACTATCTATATACATATATATGTATGTATGTATGTATGTATGTATGTATGTATATAGATATAATAAATCTGTCACCCAATCCGTCTATTATAAAATATTTTCCAGTATCGACGCAGGTGTAGGTGATAAAAAATATAAATGTATAATTTTTAAAATTTTAGTTAAAGACCCGTGCGAAGCCGGGGCGGGCCGCTAGTAGAATAATAAGAGTATAACAGTTTTTAAACTCGTTACCAACTCTCAGTATAAAGCCAAGCATCCGATAAGCTTTAGCAACAATTTGATCTATATGGCTCCCAAATGTTAGCTTATTATCCAAGTAAATACCCAGGTCTCTCACCCCAGAAACGCGGTCAATAATTTTGCCGTTTAGAAGGAATTTACAAGCAATCGGCGTTTTTTTACGTGTAAATGAGATAACGCTGCACTTTTTAACATAAAGAGATAGATGATTATCCTCACAATACTTGCATAATTTGTTTTTTTTTTATTTTTTTTTTTTTATTAAGTTTCGTACATCCACGGGCTCTCGATTGCCCATGCCTTTTTTCATAATTATTACTTTATTTTTTTATTTTTTTTACATGCAGGCATTTTGCTCAATTACAGCGAGTAGGTACTTAAAATTATCTTAGTATCTCTAAGAAGGACGCAAGTCCACACTGACCTTAAAAAATTATTTATTTATAGAGTACTAGATTAGTGTAAGGGTATATGTATATACAAAAGTATATAATTTTATATATATACATATACACATACACACATTTATATACATATATACATACATTACATACAATTTTCTTTTTTTTTTTTTTTTTTTTTTTTTTTTTTTTTTTTAATTTATTCACTCACCACATCCACGTATCCACATTCAATAGTTTGGTTTTATTTGCTTTTTCTAATCTCTTCCACGACCCCCGCTCAGCAGCGCGAGTACTTCCTCAATGACAGCATCGTCTCTATTATGTATTGCCATCTTGAGGCTGTGCTCGAGGATTTCTTTGTGTGTAGCCTCCGCTGCCCTCCCCATGAAGCGACCGATCGCATCATCTCCGTCGTCGGTGTAATAGGCACAGGTGTTGGTGTGCCTAGTCACCGCGACCACAGCATGCGAGACACTGTTATGAATTCGCAGCCTCCTGGTCTTCATTTGGATAATGATAACCTCCTCGCTCGTTTGTCCCTGCGCCTCGTGTATGGTCATGACGCTCGATCCTTCTCCGGTACCATATCCCCGGCTTATCAAAACCTTCTTTTCTTCTTGCGTAAATACCAGGTATAAGGTTCGGGCTTGTTTTTCCGATATTTGAGCGCCAGTGAACCTCTCAATGCGCAGGGAGCGGACGATGGGGTTAGATGAGTAAATGTTGTTGTAGACCTCGCTGATGGCGAATGCAACGTCCTTGGGATTCCGATGCGTGCAAGGCAACTCACATGATATTCCTGTTGTCAGGTTTGGTTTACAGTACCGCATCTCAAAAAGGTTTTCCCTATCGATATACGGCAGCTGGTTTATGTCTCCGACGAGGACCACTTCTTTCGCCTCCGACAGCCGGGCGGCCATTATTATAGCCCCAAAATGGTTCATAAGGGCTTCGTCCACCGTTAGACGGCTTATTCTTACGCCCTCACGAAAACCGTTTACCAAGATGGAGGCCATAGTGCGCACCTTCGATTTGGCTTTATCGCCATAGCGGTGCTCCAGCTTTTCCTTAAGGTCTTTAGCCGCCTCGACTGTGCTTGTGGCTACGACTTCATTGTTCTCGTCGAAGTTCCTGACTATGTGTGTTGTCTTGCCGCACCCAGGAACCCCGTTTATCCATTTCAATGTTGGTAGTTCCCAGGCCCCGAACGTTACGCCTATGTCAGGATCGCCCGTTATGGTTTTCGCCATCTCGAGTATCCGTTCGTCCAGCATTACTCTCGTACACCTGGCCACCACCACCACCGGGTCTCCTTTTGGTGTTTTAAAGGTTTGAGGCCCTCTGTTCTGCCCCTCAGTCTCGACCGCGTCCACGAAGCCTTTTGTGGTGTTGTAAGCAGCCATATATCGTCCCGACATGTTACCCTTGAGTACTTGTTGGGTGTCGTTGTCGTATATGGCTGCCTCGGCTTCTTCGAGTTCTACCTTCAGCAGGTTTTCGTGTCCGTACTGGTAGGTCTGCATTATCTTTTTGCAGATGGCCAGGCTTACCTCACGGTTCGCCTTTGTGATGGCCAGGAACTCGATGTATGCATTGTATGCATGTTGTAATGGTGTGGACGCTGGTCTAAGCTTTGGTGGTGTAACCTGCCCCTTGTCGGCCCTCGTACGGGTGGCCGATGGCGCCTGTTGGTACCTCTGGCTTTCGTCTTCGGTAAACCTTTTCAGCGCTTCCGATTGCCATTCCCTCAGATCCGCCGATTTTGGGGCAAGGTGGGACAGTCGGGTACCTCGCTTGGGGGACATTGTGCCTTGGATAAACCTTGCGATCGCCACCAGATGGGACCTTGAACTTTCATTCCTTCCTCCGGGGGTGCGCGATTTACACTCTTCTACTCTTTGGGCCTCCACCTTTGCTTGTAGTCGCTCCGAGCCACTGAGCGTAGTCTCTTCAAGAGCCGGCCTTGCGGGGGATGAAGGTGTTTGGGTCCGGGGTTTTAGGTATCCCAGATCCTCCCCCCTGTCTTCGTATGCAATGATCTCATGGCTTTTTGAGGCAATTAGACAGCCATATCTATCGGATACGTCACCTTTGTCATAGCCGACTCTCATAGAGTCCACGCTGATTTTTCCGGGGGTCCCCCCGGAGATCCCGTGCTTCTGTTGTAACCACGAGCTTGCCTGTGCAAAGGGGGATTTCTCTTCCCATTCGAACAGAGCGATCGTCTTGTTATGCAACCGCACCAGTCGATAGTTCGAGTTCTCCTCCAATCTTTGCGTAAGCGCGTTGATCTTGGTGCGCTTTATGCTCGTTTTCTGTGTGCTACCTTTTATCAACAGGGCGAGCCCCGGCGAGACCACCAACCGATCTGATCCTTCGGAGCGACAGAAGCTTATGCCAATCTTCTCCGCTTCATTGTCCATGAAAAGGGCCACGCATCTGGTTCTTATGCCCACTTCTCCGCTCCCATTGCCTTCTCTGAGCAATAACTCTAATGTCATGTTTTGGCTGGGTTGCGGGGGTGCGTTTCGATTAGTCCTCCCCTGGATCAATTTCCGCAGAGCGGATGGCACGGCTTGGATAGTCTGGCTCAGCAGCACCCGGGTCGGGGATCGCTGAGAGGGGGCCGTGCTGGTTGGTTGTGTGTTCGGTTGACTCTGGGCTAGATTTTGTATTGGTAAATTTGCTGTCGTAGTTTGAACCTGTGGTAAGGACGATGGTCTGTGTGGTAGAGCGGTCGAGCCGTTTCTCTTTGCGGCTGTGATTACGGCTTTTCTCGCGAATGCGAGGAAAGATGTTCTGTCGGCTTCTTGTTCCAAGATGGTGCGGAGCGAAGACTGGTCTAGTTTCCTTTGGAGTTTTATTTCCAGGTCCAGCCTTTCTTTGCCGAATCTTGGGCACTCCAGCAAGATATGGAGTACGGTTTCCTCGTATCTCGGATCGCAGATACACGAAGGACTGTCCTTTAGTTTGAACCGGTGCAGATATGCCGCGAATCCTCCATGTCCGGTCAGAATCTGTGTATCGACTGATGGTAGTGTCGATTTTCTTACCAGTTTACAAGCGGTCTTTGGGTCTGGTAAGAAGATTTTCGTGACCGAGCCAGTTTCTGAAGAATTATATCGGTCCTGCCATAATCGGACAGTCTCTTCCCGTATCTGCCTTCTGACGTACGACATTGCTACTTTGTCGTAGTCAGGGGCCGTTTTCTTTTTGATAGCCGCCTTTTTGGCCAGCTCATCCGCTCTTTCATTGCCCGGTGTTCCTACGTGGGCCTTCAGCCAAAAGAACCGCACTGATCTCTTCTCCTCGCGGATCTGCCTGATGCATCTTTTCATCTCTATGGCCAGAGGGTGAGTTACCGATGGACTCCTTAGTAGGTCAAGCGAAGATCTTGAGTCGCTTAGGATATTAATGGAGCCCTCTTTCGATTGTCTCGCCATGTCCACGGCTCTGAAGAGTGCATACATCTCCGATTGGAAGACCGTGTTGTGCGACTCGAGTCGGAATGTGGAGTGTCTTACTTCCCTTCCTTGGTCCCACCACGTTAGGGCAGCTCCTACTTTGCCCTCTATTTTGCTGCCATCAGTGTAAATTAGAGGGCCGTCGATGTGGTGTTCCTCAAGGATTTGGGGGTTCAGACTTTCCAAGCGCTCATACTCTGTTGTTATGAGTAGAGATGGGTGGGGATTTTGCATTGGCCCCACCCTGCGCTCTAGTTCTCTTCCCGGCGGTAGAAAGTCCACGCAGTGACCTTTCTTGGTCTTGTATAACATGGCGGCTTCCCGGATCCGAAGGTCAAGCGGGAGTAGACCCGAAAGGACGAGTGCTGATGTTAAAGACACCGTTCTATACGCCTTGCAAATCTTCTGGGCAAAACCTCTCTGCAGTGAGTCTAGTTGTTTCCTAATTGACAACTTTTCAGCTGCAGGAGACCACGCACTTGCCGCGTACAAGACGATGGGCTCTATCACCGCCACGTATATAGTTCGTATGATTTCTCCGTTTAGACCCCAAGACACCCTCGCTGCACATGCTAGTGTTTTGTAGATGTCTGCCGCTTTCTTGCATGTTGCAGAAACATGCGCATTAAAGGTGAGCTTTGAGTCTATAATGAGCCCCAGCAGTTTTATTTCTTCTACAAGCCTCAATCGAGTGCCGGACATGTGGACTATAGGGGTATCGTACTTGAGCTTCCTTGTAATAACCATGGCGTTGGTCTTATGCGCAGCAAACCTCAATTTGTTGCATGTACCCCAGTCCTGAACGGCAGCTAAGGTGGTTTCGGCCGAAGCTTGTAGGTTGCTGGTTTTATGACTCGAGAAAACGAGAACCACGTCGTCCGCAAAGGCTTGGCAATAGACTCCCATATTGTTTATTGTCCTCAGAAGCGAATCCAGGATAAGATTCCAGAAAGTTGGTCCACCAATCGATCCCTGGACGCAACCTTTCGTGGTCTCCTTCTCGCTGGATGCTCTGGCATAATTCACTATTACTCTTCGGTCCTGTAAGTAGGATACCACCATGGAATAAAGGTTTCTCGGGCAATGTTTATCTACCAGCTGTTTTTTGAGAGCTGGCCACCATGCATTATCGAAGGCACCCTCTATGTCGAGCGATACTAGAAGTACTATCTTTTTCAGTCTTACTTCCTTCCTAATATGCTCGACTAGGTCGTAGAGTGCGTCCTCCGTTCCCCTTTGTGGCATGAACCCATACTGGCTACGGTGCAGCGTTGGTAAGAGACTCCACTGAAGTCTGCATATGAGTAGTTTCTCGACTGTCTTTCCGAGGATCGACAGAAGTCCTATAGGTCTGTAGGATTTCGGGTGGGTGTAATCCTCTTTAGCTGGCTTGCGAAGGATGCATACGTGAGCGACCTTCCACTGTTTGGGGAAGTATGACAGTGACAGGCATTTGTTTGCTAACGCTAGAAACACCTCTCTGTCACAGTTTATTGCCGCTGCGCATATGTCGGATGTTAACCCATCAGGACCTGGAGCTTTCTTCGGGTTTTGGCTCGAAAGAACCATTTCTAGCTCCGAAGTCGTAAAGGGTGGGTCATCATCCGAAAGATCTTGAAGTTCCGCAGGAGTTCTGCATTCAACGGCCTCTCTGACCTTTTTGTGATAGGCGGTTTCGATCTCTATAGAGTCATCCGGGTAGAATGTTTTCGCCAGGAGTTCAGCTGATTGTTCCGGTGAGAGTGTTTCACCAGCTGCACCTCTCAGCAACGTGTCTTCCTGTCTCCGAGAGGTCTTCCTGATGACTCTGTAAATACCGTCCCATACGCTTTCACGGTCTTGTGCCGTGCAGAACTCCTTCCAGCTTTGAGTGGCTGCTTCGTTCGCCGCTGTTTTGTATTTTTCCCTAGCCAGTATGTATTCTTCAACGACGTACATCCTTCTGCTGGGTGCAGCGTTTCTAATACGGCGTTTTTTTCTTACTAGTTCCTTTTTCAGGGAATGTAGTTCAGCCGACCACCAAGGTGGTCGGGTGTCGCCTTTCCATGGCTTCACCTTTGGGATGGTTTTTTCACAGGCACCGTGGATTACGGATGTATATCTGGTCAATATGTCCTCCAGCTCGTCTTTGTTTGAGACATTAGAGACGCTACTCAGAGTCACGTCTTGTTCTGCAAGGCCAAGCTTCAGGAGTGTCGTGAATTCTGCCCATCTCGCCTTCTTGGTGTTGTATCTGCGCGTCGAGATTGGCTCCAATGGTTTTAGGGGCCCCTCAAGACGCAGACCGAATGTAATGGCGTTGTGATCAGATGTAATCAGATTTCGTTCCACTTTCCAGTTCTCCATTTTTGCAAGAATGGACTGACTGGTTAGAGTCACGTCCACGCAGCTTGAGTAAAGCCTTTCGCCTCTGTATGTCTCAAAAGTGGGAATTTGTCCCCTGTTGAGGATATGGAGGTCCATTTCCGTGATGACGCCATGGAATTGTGCTCCTCGATGGTTTTCGGAGCTGCTGCCCCACCAATGGCTCCAGGCATTGACGTCGCCTGCCACTATCAGGTGTTGAGTAGGGATTTTGTCGGTTGCAGCTCTCATCTGCTGTATATACGGTTCCATGTCCTGGTCCCCTTCAAAGTAAACTGACATTAACCCTAGCCTAATTTAACCCTAGCCTTAACCCTGCATAATTTGTTTAGGTCTTCTTGTAATAGCAAACAATCCAACAGCCTAGACACTCTTCTAAAAACCTTTAAGTCATCTGCAAATAATAATATGGAAGAGTGCTCAAAAGCTTTACAAATATCGTTTATAAAGATATTAAAGAGCAACGGACCAAGGTGAGAGCCCTGCGGTACACCAGATGACACAGGAGTAAAAGATAGACAAAAGCCTCAGTGAGAATAAGTCACTGCCTGACTTCTGTCACGAAGATAAGACAATAACCACCTAAGTAGGTCACCGTGTATACCAACTTGCTCCAGTTTATTAAAAAGTATGTTATGGGATATTTTATCGAAAGCCTTCGAGAAGTCAGTATACACGATGTCCACCTGGCCACCACCATTCATAACTTTCAGTACACGATGAATCAGCTCATATACGCTATATAATACAATTAATAATTATTAAAACTCTTACACTATTTTAAAATTAAATACTTTAAATATTAGCTAAAACATCGATACTTTTCGATAGTTTTAAAAGTATCTTTCCAAAACTATTGACATATAGGAAAACGATAGCTATAGAATAATTTTATTACTAATAAGCAAAAGAGAGTTCAAAAGTACATCAAGAATCAACCACTATAACTTGAACTATTCTAAAATATTCGAATGAATTTCATTTTATTTACCGACGGAATATTACGCCATTTTTTGGTAATTAGAATTACTAGTTGACTTTTCACAATATTTTATCGTACAAAAAGGATTACATTATTGATGCTGACAGTTAAGCTTTATTTGCTTAAACGATTTTTTTTTAATATTAAAATTCAATACTGAATGCATGACCACTGTTCTATTATCGGAGCGATACTTAAGACAACAACCCGATTATCGAATCCGATCATTTAATGCGGTATCTATTATAAGTGTAAAGCTCGTACAATAGACTCCTATAGATATCGTAAAACATTTCCATTTGAAGCTTTCATTATGCTTGTCTTATTTTTGCCAATTTATTTCATATATGGTCACCATCTATTTATATATACGTGTGTGAAAGTAATACATGGGATTTTTCTGTCGATAATAATTATTGTATAAATCGCTGTGATGCTTTATTTATTTAAAAAATACAGGTTAGTTTTCATATACATAACTTAAGAAATTATAGGTTCTCCATATAAACCCTATTTAAGGTTTATTATCGCAACAAAAAGTGTAATGATTTGCTTAATTTTGAAAAGTTAAATAGAGAGAGAAAGAATAATTTTCGCATTTATATTTAAATATATGTAACTAATCCATATTAAAGATCAACAATGATCGCAAATTTAAAAAACAATATTTCGCAGGTGATTGCGTTAATGCTATTGTAAAATGGCATTATCAGTCTAAACGTGAAAAAGATGCTAATTCGCTGAGTGTGTTGCTTTGCGGGGAAAATGGCTTGGTGAAGTGTTTGGAGCAAGCGTTCTTATGCGGCTTCAAGTCTGCTCGGCTTTTTGGCAAGAATCTTTTTATTTGGGATTACTTTGGTAAGCGAGTTATTATGTATTTGTTCTCATGAAGTGCTTTTTTTATATATGTTTAACACACACAAACAGTCGTCTGTTCCTAATGTAGGCAACTTAATGGCTGTGTTTTAGGTAACAGACAACTGATATAAGTTTTTTTTATAAAAATACATATATAAATAAATATCTATTACACCCAGACTCGGGGCGAGAATCGAACTCACAACCCTGGAGCCGAAAGCAGGGTCACTGCCAACTGCGCCAACGGGCCAGTCAAATTTATATTTATAGAAAAAAGATTTATTCAGGATCGGATTCAGGATCAGGATTGATTCAGGAACATTAGGAAGGTTTCATCTTTAACCCTTCTTTAAATTAATTAATTCAATGAACTTAAAGATCGTGTTACCTTTATTATTAATATACTAGCTGTGCCCTGCGGTTTCACCCGCGTTAATTTGAGATAAAAACGTACTTAAATATTTTTGCCCGCCTCGTTGGTCGAGTGGTCGCAAGCGTTACTGCCGAGCAACGGGTCTCAGGTTTAATTCTTGGGTCGTTCAACGTATTATTAAGTTTTTTATTTTTCGAAAATTCTCAGTAAAAGAGTGATGTTATATTTACTTTAATAGAGGAACTATAGTTAAAAATGTCTCAAGAAGAGAAATAGAAAAGGACGCAACGAAAACTCTCAAAAAAGATTATTTTTCCCGTTTTTGTAACATTTTTTATTATTGCTCAGCCCCTTTTGGTCGTAGCGTGATGTTATATAGCCTAAAGCCTTCGTCGGTAAATTGGCTATCGAACACAAAAAGAATTTTTCAATTCGAACCAGTAGTTCCTGAGATTAACGCGTTCAAACAAACAAAATCTCACCAAGGGGCGAAGGGTGTCGAAAAAGCGCCAAAATTGTCTCACGTAATTAGAATAGAATAGTGATTTATTAAGAAATATTTATACACTGTTACACATAAAATTAATTAATCTAATACATACATAGGTACACAGCACATAAAAACTATAGTTAGGTACAAAAAAAAAATACATAAAATTAAAAAATAATGCTTAAATGTAGTTACAAAAATAGAATTAACAATGTAGATATAAATACGCGCCTGAAAATGCACAACAGTGTAATAAAATTCCTCAAAAGGTATTTCACTCAGTTGTGTGATTGTGGTATCCGGAGAAGCCACAATGCATGGATGCACATGGATGCACAGACATATTGTTCCATTTGAAATTTGAAAAAGAGTAATTAACGTATTCAACATGCATTTCAAAAAAACATCGTACAGAACCTTGTCATTCATACACAATTACCGTATCTGAAGCTTAACGTACAGGTCATGCATCAAGATTATATGAAATATAATTATATTAACGAACATTAAAAAATAAGAAAATCAGTCCAGCTATTTCCAAATAATGCACAAAAGAACATCATTTACATATTATTTGTATATAGATAACTAGATTCTGCCCGCGGCTTCACTCGCGTGGATGTCGGTTATCGCAAAAAAAAAGTATGCTTTGTTACTTTTATTACCTCCAAGAATATGTGTAAAAAGTTTCATGATGATCGGTTAAGTAGTTTTTGCGTGAAAGCGTAACAAACAAACTCACTTTCGCATTTATAATATTAAGAATGATAAAACCGATCCTTATCATAACAAAAATCCTAAAATTATATTTAGAAGTATACTGTCAATTTTAAATATATTTTTACAGCAAGAGTAAAGGATGAGTTCAAGATGAGCCTCTGCGACGAATCAAATGTGCAATCGAACAAAAGTTGCGGAGTTTCTTACAATTGCAGACATGATCAGGAACACAGAGCGATATGGAGATGCTACTGTCACCTTTTAGACGAGATTAATTCCGTCGGACGATCGCTCGGAAAAGATGGGAAATTTCAACTCTTCATTTGCCTTAGTTTACGGTAAATATTTTGTAATACTACATAAGTATATTTATTTTTATACAAGTTTAAAGAAGAAAGTTTCTTTTTTAAATTTTGTATAATACGCGATGTAGACAATTGTGAACCGATATTAATAATAATAATTGTTTTAATAAATATGGCATATAATATCAATATGGAACCAAATGTAAAAAATCCACTCTTTAAAAGTGGGATATTTTTTTTTTTTTTTAATAAAAAATATTATTTTGTGTCTTCGTAGCGTCTATACGTAGTATTTGATTTTTTGAAAGGGAAAAGTTCTAAAGTTTAATTTCTTTTCCAAAGACGTCCATTAAACCTTCATTAATATTTTCTAAATATTTGTTATATATATGGCGATGTAAGATAAAATTGAAAGTACTGCAAAAATACTTAACCATTATTATTTATTTTATATTTGATTATTTTGCGCTGGCGTCAGGATTCAACTATCATTGCTAGACATAAAATCTGATGGCGTTTTTCAGTCACATTAGAAAATTTATAAAAAGTATTAATTAATTTTGTTTTTTTTTTTTTTTTCGAAAAAATGTGACACTTTTTCCCCCGCTTTACAGGTACAAAACTCAAACTTTCGGCCTATTTAGGAAAAAAGTATGTGTAACACGGGACGAAAGTACTACATCTTTTCCCGCATGTTTGCCATTTCACATGCCAAATTGCCATTTCACATGCGAAACAGAGAATAGTACTTTCGTCCCTCATGACACAATATACTGCCTTTTTGTGCATTTTTGATCTATTTCATAATTTTTTTTGTACTATATTATTTTATGTGTGGTGTACAATAAAGAATATATAATTATAATAATACTGTTGTTTACAGAGAACACTGGCTTCACAGGATGTTAGTGCCGATGTCGATGACTCGCGTCACATCGGAGATGTACGAAGAGCAGAGTTTCTTACGCAAGCGCGGTCTACTCACGTTTCTTAGGCAAATACTCGAACCATTGGATGAATTCGATATAGTTCTAGAAAATTCTCTCACTCAAGGCATTTAATTCATTTCAGATTTATTATATTTTCGTATTTCAGATGTAGATTATATATGTGATTTCGTCAAAAGTATAACTAAAAAAAATCTCCTTATTACGATAATTGAGAGGCATACATTTTTTCAATATTTTTGGAGTAGTCAAGATGAAAAAGTATATTATAACTATATTTAGTAGATAAGCAGAATGAAATACTCATAGGATTAGCTTAGATAATTTAATTTAAAATATTTCAACCTTATGAATTTATTTTTGTTTTTCAGGGTCTTTTTTATATACATTTATTATTAAGTTTTATAATTGTTAAGTTTTTATTTTACTTGCCAGTTGAATCCAAAGATAGTTAGACGCACACATCTATTTAAATTAACTTCTAAATTTTACCATTGAAACGAGTGACTGAGTTGTATTTTCTTTATATCATTTTACTTGCTAAAGTTGTTTTCTATAGTAGTGAATATCTATATGTAGTCCTACTACAAATATGAACTGCCATATATTAGAACTGTAGACATGTGCTAGTTTTAAAATCATCTCTTAGTAAAAATAGTTTTCTGTGATAATAAAATTTTCCATGACACGATAGGTGTGAAAAGGTGGTAAGAAGCACTTAAAGCGTTGCAATGTAAGACTATTCCTAACCCACATATATTTCAGTGGTAGATGTTTCTCATTTAGACAAGAAAATGTTGAACCCACATTAATATAATTGTATCTCGACTGCCTAGTAAAAGTTAATAAAAATTTCGTTATCACGTTCAAAACTTTACATAACAATTGGACAAATTTATGCAAAGTTCGTTCCAATTAATAAATACATCGATCAGCTGAAAATGTATATTCTATCAATCGAACCAAACTTTTGTTTGTACAAATCTAATAAGTCTAAATAAGTATATCCTGATACAAGTAGGACACGGTTTATCCTAGGACAAACCAAGTACCTACCCTGAAATTTAGTTTGGCAAGTGTAACATAATATATAAAGTACACATGAAAACTGTTGTAAACTTCTAATAAATAGCGAAAATTTTACCTACACTAACTTAATATTTAGCACAATTAAATTATAAAGTCAATATAAAATATGTTACCTTGATGGTTAGAATATAAAAATAAAGAACCTCTGCCCATGTTTTATTGATATATTAATTATTATGTATTTTAAGTTCCATTATTCCATTTTCTCTAAAAGCATGAACAAGAATTTTACATAATTGCTTGATTAGTCTACCACAAAGCATTTTGCTTGTGTCTTTTTTGTGACGTTATTTTTTTTTTCTTTCTTACCAATACCGTTGTAACCGAAAATTGATAGTTCTACTATCGATAGTATTGACGGTACCGTAATGCAAAACTATTGAAACATATGAATACTATTGATAGTGTATAGCACTGGGTGTGCTGTGGCGCCTGGCGGTCGACTATTGGACTAGTTGTGAACTACTTGAAGGGTTGAATAAATAAAACCACGACAGTATTCTGATCTACTCACACGTATACAAATAACGGAACAGATATTTTCGCTGGAACAGGAAATAGCAAATTACTTTTGAATCACCCCTCGTATACGCCTCATAAAAGTGATACTCAAATAATAATCTTGAAAAATATATATTTTAGCTATATGTAAATCTAATCTACTGTTGGTTCAATGAAACGAGATTTTTAAATTATATTCTCATCTCTTTATTACCCGACTGCGACAGAAGGAGGGTTATGTTTTTCGAGTGTATGTATGAATGTATGTATGTATGTATGTATGTATGTATGTATGTATGTATGTCTGTATGTATGTATGTATGTATGTCCATTTCTTTGGCACGCCCTACAGCCAAAACGGCTGGACGGTTTTTGACATATGAGGTGTCGTTGGATTTGTCTAAATTGTAGTAGTGACATAGGCTATATAAATTTTCAAAATGGCGCCCGCAAATGGCGAAATGAGGGGGGGGAGTTAAATTTTTTTCATACTGTAGCAATATGGGTATCAAATGAAAGCTAGTAAATTGTTATATGCTTTTTAGTTTATAATAAGAGTATTTTACGCAGTCGGTTTTTTTGATTTTTTAAATTAATTATTTACCAGGTATTAAACAGAGTATAGATTACGTACATACGTATATTGCTTTTTTCGCAACCAATATTTTTTTTTATTTGCTACGTTTTTTCTAGCTCTATTTTCGTGTACCCGACTATAAAAGTGTACATTGCATTATCTTTCTTATTATCCCCAAGACTAGTTTTTTTATTGAGTTATTACTTATTCCATTAAATCCCTATGAAAGTGCATTATATATATATATGCCATGACCATCATACTTACCTGCGTATAGATACAGTGCATATGATTATTATTTTTCATTCTAATTTTTATGATTATATTTCTACATATATATTTGTCTTAAATGAGTTGAATTATTTTTAGAATTTTAAAAAAATTATAATGTTACATTATATAATTTTGGTTATATGTCTTAAATACGATTCGTACCTAATGAAGTGTATGTCATACGCAGTATAATTCATTCCACAATATAAAAATCAAATTATTAATTAAAAAAGCAAATTATTAATTTAATTTTTAATTTTTTTTTACACTTACGCCCGTAAAAGATCGGTAGAAATCCCTGTAGATGCTTGCGCTTTCGATACGAGCAGTTGACGTACATGAACGCAGAATCCACGTGAATACGTGTGCGCGCATCTTTTCTCCTTTGTATTTATCCAGAACGACGATCTTAAACAGGCTTAAATCGTAATTAATTTTGGGCAAACAAATAAATAAATAAAAATTATTGAAAAATATATATCATTTTATTGGTATTTTACATATCTGTTTATTCAAAATAAACGTATAGAATATGTATTTTCATTTAATTTCATTTTTTTGTTATCTCTGATATCGTAAAAAAACTTTGAAATTTATATATTCAGATTATTCAAATAAAAACTGTTGCTTGTAGAAAAGTCACAGCATAGTTCATAAGAGGTAGTGATTTTAGTAAAAGATTGTTAAAAATATTCATTATATTTTTTAATTTGTGCGAACATAAATAGCCATAGAAATAAGAAATAATAATAAAAACCTGTAACTGCAATTTCATATTGTAACACAAGTCTATGTTTTGTGTAATTTTAAGAATTATGAAAAATTTTACCTATATTTTCGTTTTCAATTCATTATATTATGTGAGCTTTATTTTATAGTTATTTGTAAAGCCGTCCAGCACGGTTGTAAACATGTGCGTTGTATATTATGTGCCATCTATTTGCGTTATAATACGTTCATTTTGTGCCAAATTATAACACCAATAAGACTATGTTCCATTCAAAAATAAAATTATGTACACTGTAATAAATATACACATATTATAAATTAGTTCCACTGTACGCAATGTGTTACCGTAAAAATATTTTATGTATTATTTAAAATACACCTGTCATTATTTGTATTATGTAATGAAAATATGCCAACTCCTTGGATACTTTTTCATTTTAGCGAAACGGGATTTGATAAATTATTTGTCCGAATTATACAAAATGTCGGGCATACCTACTAATTGTAGGGTCTGATAGTGAACAGCACAAGCCTTTGTGCAAGTAGTTATATTCTATCGAAAGCAACTATTACGCTTGTTATAAATGGTTTATAAAGACAACCTGACTCAAAGGAAATACAAGCTAGAACAAAACAAGATTTCAACCAAGATAAATCAGATTAAACGACAGGTGCAAACATACATACATCCCCCAAAGCACTAGTAAAAGGAACCAAAACGGTTTCTATAATAGAATCCGTTTTAATTGTATCGAAAAATATGCATATTATACCCATATAAAAATATAAATATTATATAAACAATTTTCTGTACCAAAAATTATAAACCAAACATGTTTCTTTTATTGTAAAAAATAAATAAATGTAAAATATGTAAAGGCATACATCACCGCGCGCATGCACCGCGCATCATAGCAAAAACGCTAAAGATTATTTTCTTTAACAGCATCGATACAATATATACTCTTAAAAAACTTTTACACTATTTCCAAGATAAGGTTGTATTTATTTACTTTACAAGCGAATTTTTATATATTTATTATTTTTATTTTAGACGTCAATTTGCATCAAAACCAAAGAAGATAACAGCGCCATTACTAAGTAAGTTATCGTAATAAACGTGTAAAACCGGTTATTGTTTTTTTCATTTCCTATTAAAACATTATTTCTACTATATTTCCAAACATTTTTGCCCGTTGTCAAAGTCGGCAGACTCGCGAGACTTTGCAAATTTGTTAAAATAGCTACTTGGACTTGGAATTTATAGATGAAATGATTTTGAATAATATATCATGGTACCGGTGGGAGATTGCGCTGTGCCGCGCCCCCGGCTGCATAGGTACCACCATCTTGCTTGTTTCTTCCGTGAAACAGCTTTGCTGTGTTTCGGAAAGAAGGGCAAGACAGGCAGTGTAATTACTGGCACCAAGACTTAACATCATATGTCTCAGGATAGGCAACACATAAATGAGTTGGCTGGGCTAGTTCCAGGTAAACTAGTTTATGTTCATGGGCGACGTCAACCACTTACCATCAGGTGGCACGTCTGCCAGTTTGCCTATCCAACTAACATTAAAAAAAAAAACATGCAATGAACAAGCCAAGCTAATTTCTTCAAGTCGTCTCAATCTCTAAGGTCCAATAGACCATAAGCGCTGGATACTTAGTGAAGTTGTAAGACTATGTTTATTCCTCAAATTGTATTTGTAAAGGCCCGTATGAAAAGATTCCCTTTTTTACTGAAAATTCCGAAATTGCCGACAATATTTAACTTTTTCAGAATTTTTCAGCGTTTTTCAGAGGTTTTTTTATTATTATTAATGATAAGACTTTCAGAGTCTTCAGAGAAATCTAAAAATAAATGCCGAGCGTTACATATTTCCAGTGATGCAAAGTGCACAGTGCGGGAAATTTGGTCACATACAAAATTGTGCCCGTCGAAAAAAATAACTTGCCCGAAATGTGGAAATAATCATCCTTACTGTGAAACTACTTCATGGGATCTATACTACAGCGGAACTAAGCCTTGATGACGTGACTTATAATATTGTCAGAGCAGAAATGAAATCGTTGCTGGCCGTGTTCAAGAGAAGCATACTGGATAAATTTACGTCATGAACTAATGACGTTCTGCATTCAATCAATTTTCTTGAAGATCAATATGCGAGTTAAAAATTATCTGTCAGCCAAAAGTAATATGATCAAGTCACTATAATCTGATAATAAAACCTTACAAACCACAGTAATCGATCTACAATCCAGACTTACGTTACTTGAAAATCAAATCTAGAGCCAGTAACCTAGAAATTCAATGCATTCCCGAACGTCCATCTGAAAACTATCTATAGGTATATACTAATTAGACGATGCGTTGGTGCAGTGGTCACAGCAACTGGCTGATGTGCTAGCGGTCGCGGGTTCGATCCCCGCACATGACAAATATATGTATAGCCCATACAGATGTTTGTCGTGGTCTGGGCGTTTGTGCTTGTGTATTGTGTGTATTTCCGGACCCCCGACACAGGATTCACATCCTACTGGGGGCCATCGAGTGTGAGACGTTTATTATTATTATTTATTATCTCGACGGTAAAACAACTCGCCGCAACCGTAAAACGTAACATATCTGACACTGATATACAAAATTGCAACAGAATAATGAAATTTTATAACGAAAGCCCTGCCCCGCGCTCTGTCCTCAATACCGTCTTTACTATAAGGGCACACGGGGCCCGTGCCCAGGGCCCCCATTCTTAGGGGGCCCCGAAGGACCGACAATTTCTCTCACACATTAATACGCCATTATATCGATGACTGCGCCTATTCCTACTGTACTAATTCATAATATTTCCGAACGCATCCTACCTAATTTACTAAGTACACCGTCTAGCGATCGCTAGATCGCTCATTGATCACTCACGCAATCCCTCCGATTCCAAAGTCAAGCTGCACCACCTAAACAAGGCCTTACATAAATGTCGACATTGTCTATGGTTGGGGGAATCCCCGAATGATGTATTAAACTTTCAGTCTGATAGGAGTGAGTGACGTTATTTTGTTTCGTTTAATATTTAAAATTGAGTAAGATAAACAGAAGTTTTGATTTGTTCGTTTAAACATTATTTCATTATGTCGAAAAAAACATATTTAAGTAGTTCACAAAAAAGAAAAAAAGGACCCCAGTTAGATCTCCCTCATCCAACCAGAATCGTACTAGATTGGAAACAACTCGATACCGAGTTGCAATCTATCGAATCTCCCATTCTAAATGAAATACCCGACACAATCGACTCCGCCGATGTAGCAAAAACAGCCGCGGGTTGTCTAACTAGATTTATTCAAGAAAAGATCGACAAAAATTCAATCCCAAAAACCATCAACCATTCTTCCACCGCTATCCCATCGTTTCAAACTGTTTATGTTCATCCGTCTTTTTCCGAGGCTCCTAAAAGCTAAACAGATGACGACAATGGTCCCGTATAGTCCGTAGACTATAGAGACATGTCTCTAGAGAAGTCTCAGACCCAGAAACAGAAATTACTATCAGATTTTTTTTTTTTTTTTTATACCACGACGGTGGCAATCAAGCATACGGCCCGCCTGATGGTAAGCGGTTACCGTAGCCTATGGACGCCTGCAACACCAGGGGCATCACATGCGCGTTGCCGACCCTTTAAAAACCTATTTACTCCCCTCTTGAAGGACCCCATACTGTAGTCCTGTGGGAAAACCTCGGCAGGGAGTTCATTCCACAGTCGAATGGTCCGTGGGAGGAAATTCCTCTGATACCGAACTGTACGGGACCATTTGGGCTGCAATGTGTGAGCATGAATTCCCTGTCGATGGCGAGCGGTGCGATGATAAAAAGTGGCCGTTGGCACCATTTCGAACAATTCTTCGGAACACAACCCATTATACAAACGATAGAGCACGCATAGGGATGCAACATCTCTTCTAAGACTTAAGGGCTCGATATCGCTCGTCAGTATTGGATCGTCGACAATTCTCACAGCTCTCCTTTGAACCGAGTCAAGAGGGCCAAGCTGGTATGCTGGTGCTCCCGCCCAGAGATGAGAGCAGTACTCCATATGGGGGCGGACTTGCGATTTATACAGAAGCAGTCTTTGCCCCGGCGTGAAGTACCGCTTCGCTCTGTTAAGCACACCGAGTTTTTTAGATGCCATCTTGACCTTGTCCTCCAGGTGACATCGGAACTGGGCGTCGCTGGATATGTCGACACCAAGGATACCAATACTGTTAGAGATGGTAAGGGTTGTGTCCTGGAATTGAGGGGCCACAGTGAATGGGGTTTTCTTAGCGGTGAACGCACAAACTTGTGTCTTGGAGGAGTTAAATTGGACTAAATTTTCTCGACCCCAATCGGAGACTTTGGAAAGACTACTCTCGATTTGAGACACAAGTTGTTCGCGACTTTCTACCACAGCGGAACGAGGGATGTTTGCACGGCCTGTGTAGAACGCGTCTCCAGTGCTATCGTCCGCATAGCAATGAATGCCATCAATAGACAGTAAGTCATTGATATGCAGGAGAAACAGCGTTGGAGACAGCACAGAACCTTGCGGGACGCCAGCGTTTAAGTCTAGTTTTGAGGAGCAGCAGCCATCTACAAAGGCTCGTATGCATCGACCAGACAAAAAACTGGCAACCCATTTGCACAAACCCTCGGGTAGTCCGTACGATGGCAACTTCGAGAGAAGACCCCGGTGCCAGACCCGATCGAACGCCTTCGCCATATCTAGGCTAACTGCTAATGCCTCACCTTGACTCTCGATGGCTGAAGCCCATCGGTGTGTCAGATACACTAGAAGGTCACCAGTCGAGCGACCGTGGCGAAAGCCGTATTGCCGGTCGCTGATCAAATCGTGTTCCTATAGGTACCTGAGGAGCTTGGTGTTAATAACACGCTCCATAACCTTGGAGAGAAGGGAGGTAATAGCGATAGGCCTGTAATTCGATGGATCTGATCTATCGCCCTTTTTAGGTACCGGGTGCACATGGGCGGTCTTCCATGAAGATGGTACTTGCCTAGTGTGGTAGGAAAGTGCGAAAAGTCGCGTTAATACAGGGCACAACTCTGGAGCACACTGTTTCAGCACCATGTGGCCCACTCGACTTATGAACATCGAGAGTAAGCAGCTCCCGCCGGACATCTCTTTGTGAGAAGTTTATTTCCGGCATGGAAAATCCACACCGCGGGATGGTCGGCGGTACGGCGCTCTCATCGACATTCAAAGTCGAGTTTGAGGCAAAGAGTATACCTAGAAGATCGGCTTTCTCCTTGGCGCTATGGGCCAGGTTGCCGTCGGCATTTTGCAATGGTGGTAAGGACGACAGACAAAAGTTTCCCTCGGCAGCTTTGGCGAGCGACCAGAAGGCTCGACTCCCGGAAGGGTAGTTGGCAAGCCTTTCGCCAATTCTCCCGATGAACTCGAATTTAGCTCTGGCAATTGCTCTTTTACAGGACCTTGAGACAGCATTTAGCTTGCGTTTCACGTCAGATACGTTTGGATCGCTGTTACTCTGAGCCGTGGTCCAAGCCCTGAACGTGGCTTGCTTAATGCGTTTCGCTTCCTTACAAGGCCGATTAAACCACGGTCGTTTCCTTGTCCCGGCAGCAACTAGCGAGTTCGGAATGAAATATTCCATACCCGCCAGTATCGTCTCAGAGACAGCAGCTGCGCAGGTGTCGGGATCTTCTGATGTGAAGCAAAGCTGCCTCCACGGGTACGATGCATAGTATTCTCGCAATCCATCCCAATCTGCTGACTTGTACTGCCATATGCGCCGCAAACTAGTTGGCCGAGGTGGATCTGTGCGCGTGCATGGTGCAAGAGTCCGGATGAGGCAGTGGTCGGACGAGCCGAGTGGTGCATCCACTGAGATGGAATATCCATCCGGACGTTGAGTCAGCAGAAGGTCCAGTATAGAGCTCGTATGGTCCTCAATATCTGGTATTCTTGTAGGAGAATGTACCAGTTGTGAGTAACCATAGGCCAGAGCAAATTCGTGAGCACACCTCCCCGCGTAGTCAGTGGACCGAGAATTAAGCCATTCAGTGTGGTGGGCATTGAAGTCTAAAATCACCAACTCCGTAGAGGGGTATAGCTCAAGAACTTTGTCCGTCGTCAATTGCAGGTGCTCGAAGAGCCGCTTTGTTTCCCTGTCACCGCTATGAGACCTGTATAGGCATGCGTAAACACGGATGTGGCCACCGTAGTCCACGCGCACCCACAATATCGACAGGTCCCTGTCCTCTAAATGAAGGAGACGGCGACAGCAGATATCCTCCCGAACGAACATACATACACCGGCACGTCTCAGGAATTTATGTTCGAGTTTGTAGCCGGGATAGTGTAGGTATGAAGTGTCGGCCGGGCAAGATATCTGCGTCTCCGTTAGAAATAGTAAGGTCGGCTGCGCAGTCTCCAGATGTTGATGGACTGCGCTAAGGTTAGCATGGAGCCCCCTGATATTACAGAAGTCCACTTGTGTGGAGAGGGGAGCCGCTGTGTATACCTCACTTTTCTTTTTGTTTTTCATTTTGTGGGGGAGGGTTATAGGTTTTTGTGAAGATTTGTTGTGTTGATAGCTAAAGAGGCAAATTTGCAATGCAGACCAGCCACGGGTTAGCATAGGTGGTGCGAATTGTCGGCGCAGCGAACGAGAGGGCCCCCAGTCCCCGCCCCCCCCCCCCCACTGCAACAGCCGGGTCCACCTCCTTTTCCGGCACGACTGCTACAGCAGGGATTTTTCGCGGGTTGGCAGTTCAGCCTCCCAGGGCGGAGATTAAGTGATCCCTGGGTTCGGGAACTCTACTGACCCGCGGGCGGCCAGCGACAAACCGTTTCACTGGGTCTCACTGACCGCTGCGCCCACACTCCGCGCCTACACCTGCCGATGACTGTATCGTTTGCATCACCGGCCTTCCGCTACCAAACACAACGAATCCTCGGGAGCTCTGGATACCTTACTCACCGCAGGAACACAACACCGTCAGAGAACAATGTTATTTGGCTGCGATCTTCTGTAAGGCGGAGGTACTTCGCCAGTCGGGCTGCTCCGATTTGAGTAGGGTATATACCCCATTGTGCCCTACCTCTCTAATATTGAATAGAATATTGGACGAAATAAAATTTTACTCGAACTTTCAACTGCACAGGCAGCTAATTCTTTTATATGTAATCAAGTACTAGAGATGTGTAAATACAAAACTACTGTACCGACTTATAATATCACCAGAATGGGCTTGGTTTTTTTTTCTGTACCTACTAAACCTCCGAGAGTTTGGTTCGGAGCCCTTATTTACAAATTAAATAATTTGAAAAATCTAGTTCTCTTTGTTACTCTATTCACGTTTTTATTCAACCAATCATTCTGCATACCTTAATCATCTTCCAACATACACATTATTCAGTGGGTATTTTATACCCAGCAGCAAAACAAAAATATACTATTATTTAAATCTAGAACAATAGCACCAGGATAAAAGGAACAAATAGGGTATTGGGGAAAATAAGGGGGGGGGGGGTTCTTTATAACAAAATTTGTCTTACTTTTAAATATTATTAAAGCTATGACAATTTTTTAAATCCTAATTACGTACTATGACATCTTTTTACAACATTTTATCTCTTACAATAGATTCTCTTATACTTGCTTTTATAACTAATTGACAATTTGTTACTTACATACTAATATTCTTTTATCTTGAAGGTAATCTTACTAATTAAAACCTACTAACCTTATTAACACATGAATCAACTTATTTACTAACAACAAATTTTTAGACTATTTCTATATAACAATATTATACAAAAACAGCAAAAACTTAACACTACCTATATCGCGGGCTTCAAGCCAAAAGGGCATATAAAAAAAAATGCATTTTTTTTATTACGTCAAGTATAAGTCACGTCATTTCTAGGTTTTTCTATACACCACCTCTGTTTTTTTCTTAACTTAAATGTGTTTTTTTCTTAATTAAATGTAAATTACACTCATTTGCAAAAAAAAACGGGCGGTTTCGATTTTCTTCCTGGCTGAAAAAAATAAAATACCAAAAAGGTTTTAATCATTTGAACATGTTGGCCAGTTATAAAAGTGCCATAATGTTTATAAGAGTACATTCCAAATTCAAATTTTTGACTGAGCCTGGTTTTCAAAGAAAATAACTTTTAACTACATTTTGTGGCGCGATTTCCCTATAGTTAATATCGACTCTAATTAACTTTTTTTCAATTTTTATTAAATTATCTGGTGTCCTTGACATTTAAAAGTATTGTTATTGCTGTTTAGCAATCTCGAAAATGGTAGATAAAGTGATAAAAGCGAGCAAAATTATTGCGCTGCTTGAAAAAGTTTGCAGTCAATGCTTCGTGGCTCAGAGGCTAAATGTGAGTCGGCCGACAGTTCAAAGGACCTGGCAGCGCTATCAAGAGACCGGTTCCGTCAAGAGAAGGCCTGGTTCTGGCAGAAAGACATGTACCGAACCACGGGATGATCGTTTTCTAGTTAGTCAAGCGTTGAGAAATCGCAAATCTTCTTATGTGGACCTCAAGAATACCCTCGAAGAAGTAAGAAATGTGCAAATTAGTCTATGGACGGTCAGGAGGAGGCTTCTCGCTGCTAATATACACAGTCATCGCCCGGCACGCGGCCCTAAATTACTCCGTGGACATCGAGTTGCCAGGCTTAGCTTCGCTCGAAATTGTGTGTCATGGACTCATGAAGACTGGGATAGGGTATTGTTCTCCGATGAAGCCAGGATATCTCTGCATGGTGAAGACCGACGTCGGCGAGTGCTACGTAGACGAGGAGAACGCTTTGCAGAGGCATGTTTTAAAGAAATCACACCTTATGGAGGGGGCTCTGTTATGTTTTGGGCAGGAATAAATTCTATGGATCGTACGGAGTTAGTCTTCATCGAAAACGGTACACTGACTGGACACCGATACATAACGGAAGTTCTAATTCCTTATGCACAACCCGCTTTAACCGCTCTTGGCGAAAACTCAATTTTTATGGACGACAACGCTCGCGCCCACCGGTCTGGCGGTGTGGATGCGTATATGCTAGAAGTCGGAATTCGTCGTTTGGACTGGCCAGCTAGAAGTCCGGACCTCAATCCCATAGAGCATGTCTGGGACGTTCTGAAGCGACGAGTGAGATCAGTGCAGCCGGCTCCGCAGACCATCAGAGAGCTAAAGAATATGATTACCGCGGAGTGCGAACGTATTCCCCAAGAAACCATAAAAGATATACTCACTAGCATGCCCAGACAAATGCAAGCTGTGATTTCAGCAAGAGGGGGTCACACTCAATACTAAACTTTTATCTGCTTTTAATGTATTCAAGAAAAACAAAGAAATTAACGCGTTTCATTTTTATTTAGCGAGCAGATACAATCATAGTGTTTTGAGCTTAAAAATTATTTCTTAATAATTTAATTAAAATGTTATGATAAAACTGATGAAAACTATTCCTTCCTAATTAATTTATAAAATTCTGAGGATAACAATACCTAAAATTGTCAAACAAACTAATAGTAACTATAAAATAGTTCTTTGCTTAAGTGCACGTTTTTTTTGCAAAAGAGTTTATTTTATAAAATATTAAAATACTTTTAGGCGTATAACTGAAGTCAGATATTATTTTCATGCCAGAAAGCCGTACCGCGGTCGTAACCACGAATGATGAAATTTGTATCGAACCATAAAGACGTATGTAGGTACATACGATTTGATACAACTCCTCCCCGGTCACCTTCTGCGGAGCGAGTCAGCGTGTGCGGCTGCTTCCCGCTCTCGCTCCGCGGCCTCCTTCGGTGCCATGACCTCCTCTCCTCATAATATGAGGTCACGGCCGACCAGCATCTCTCGCTGCCAAGCATGCAGTGGACCACAGGAGAACGTCTTCACTGGCCACCGCCTAGCCGAGAAGAGAGACCTCAGGGCGTTCAGAGCGTCCAGTGTGGAACGGCCCGCCCTGCACCCGAACTGCGCCTCTGAGAGGTCCGGCCCCGACTCTTCGAGGTGCTGGACGAGGCGGGCAGCGAAAATCTTCTCGAGCATCTTGGCCCTATTTCGCATGCGGCAGCGCATGTACCGCCTGCGGACCTCGATTCTGGCCGCCCGAAGAGCCGCTATTTCGGGCGACCACCAGTAAACCACACGCCACTGCCGCGGGCGACGCCGGACTCTAGGCATGGCCGCATCACAGACGGCGGTTAGCAACCTGCGCATGCGGCCATCTAACTCCTCCACGCTGGAACCCACAGCATCATCTCGGGAGGCCCACGGCTGGACTATCGCGGCCTCCCAAGCCAACTCCACGTCCAATTTGCTGAGGAACCAGCGCGGAAACTTGCTCGGGCCCCTCGGGGGATTTCCCGAAGAGGACGGGGTGGAGACCTCGAACCGGATATAGTTGTGTTCCGAAAGAGTCTCCACCTCCTCCTCTACTCTCCAGTCCGCCACTCTCCGTGCGACTGGGGGGCTGGTGAATGACAGGTCCACCACGGATCCCCTCGCAGTCGAACGCAGGTATGGGTTGTCCCCCTGTTCAAGAAAGACAGACCGGAGAGAAGGGCCCAAGAGCCTCGACGGCACGGCCCCTCACGTCCGTCGCTGGGTTTCCCCAGTGTCGAGAAATGTTTCGAACTCCGCCAGGGCGCGATTTGGGGAGAAGTACACACCTACGACAACGTACTCTCCCCACGCCACCACCACGTACCCCGAGCCACATTCGACGAACGTGAGGGAGGGGCCGGCAGTGTCACCCCTGATCACCGCCACCGTGCCGTCCAGATCCCCCTGCCAGTTTGGTTGGGAGGAGCCCAGTACGGCTCACACCCCACTGCCAGGTTAATCTGCCACTGCACCAGGGACTGCATCAGCAGATCTTGATCCCTGGCGCAGTAGTTCAAATTCGCCTGAAGGAAGCTGCGGCGGGTCATGAAGACATGGCCGCAACTTCCTCCGCAGCCTGGCGGCTTCCATGACGCGTGGCGGTCTGCGCTCCGACGACCACCCTACCCTTGGATTTTTTGGAGTGCGGCAATACCCCCCCCCCCCCCCCCGTCACCGTTAGATGCGACGCCGGCTGACCAGCGTCGGCGCACCGCAGTGCTCCGGTGCAGGCTCTGGCCAAGTGGCCCTTGATTTCGTACCGGTAGCACATCTTACCCCTGTCGGCTGCAGTCGGGCAGGTGGAGCGAGTTCAGAGAGGTAGTTCGGTATGCCCTGCATAGTTTCTGCGCAAATCCTCACTGGACCACGTTCAGCTGCCTGCGGATCCCGAGCTTATCCATGGCCGACGCCCTAACGGCAGCCGCATACAAGATCACAGGCTCAGCCACCGCTCTGTAAATAGTGCTGATGACTTCAGGATGGAGACCCCAGCTAGCCTTAGCTGCCCGGGCCAACAGTTGGTAAAAGGCAACCGCGCGCTTGCAGACATTTGCGACGTGGGTGTTGAAGGTGAGTTTTCGTTCTAATGACGATTCGAAGGTGCTCGTGGGGCATATTTGAATAAAGTTGTTTTTGATTTTGATATGACGACCCCCTGCAGCTTGATTTCGTTCGACAAAACAATGTCGATCCCGCCCATGTGAAGACGTGGGGAGTCATATTTCAGTTGGCGCGTCACAACCATAGCGTTGGTCTTGTGAGGCCCAAAACGAAACTTCAATCGTCGGCGAACGCCTGACATATAACCTGAATTAGGGGTGTGCGATAATTATCGATAATTCGTAATTACTCGATAATTTTTCATTCGATAATTATCGATAAGTATTTTTCGATAATTTTGATTCGTTAATTATCGATAATTTTGATTCGATAATTATCGATAATTTTTTATTCGATAATTATCGATAACTATCGATAAGTTTTCATTCGATAATGATCGATAATTGTTTGTGATCCGATAATTATCGATAATTTTGTGCGATCCGATACTTATCGATAATATTGTGGTATTCGATAATTATTGATAATTGTTTTTGGATTCGATAAGTATCGATAATTATGGTATGGCGGATGACCTTTTTTTTTTTCGTCGTTTCAATATTGTACCGATAATTATCGATAACTATCGTCAACTATCGATAATTTTTATCCGATAATTATCGATAACTGTCCCCAACTATCGATAACTTTTTATCCGATAATTATCGATAACTGGTCATTCGATAATTATCGATAACTATCGATAACACAATACGATAATTATCGATAATAAAATTATCGATATTTTTTTCCGATGAACACCCCTACGTTGAATCTTTAGTCGAATTTTTTCAAGAAAAAGATAAAAAATCCCTTATATTTTATTTTTCATTATGCCAAATTCTTCTTCTGTCATAAACTATATTTTTATGCATATTACCTGTGCAAAATAATTTTGATGTTTCACACACGGTCGAGCTTATATACTCTTTGGTCGAGCTCGGCAGTGGTTTCACACATGGAGTATTAAATAAATAACTATAGCTATACGCCATGCAGGTTTCACATCTGCCAACCGTCCCACGACGGTTTATAATTTTTTTCTTAATTATTAAAAAAAATATGCTTTTCATTTAATTCCTCTTCAATTTTAATTTAAACCAGCCAAAAATAAATGGACTTTTTTTGAAAACTTTAATTACGCGCAATCCGGTACAGGAAATTAACATAAACGTTAAATTTCACTTTAACTCCTGGGCTCAATTTGTGTTCGAAGTACTCACTTTCTCAGTGATATTATTTATGTTTAGATTTTAAGATTTTATATGCTACGATAAATATATTTTTTTTTTATTCAAGATAACAACAAAATTCATATTAAAATAAATAAAACATATAAAATAATTTTATTTAAAATTGTCGTGTTCGTTGCGTTATTGTATAGATGGCGCTAGATAGCTTGTTGTGCGGTCGTTCTTTCGACATTCGACAAGTAAGATGGCGGCGATTAATGTGAAAGGCGAAACGTTGTCGTATTTCTACTTGTAAATAAAGTTGTTGCTTCGTTGAAACAATAATATCGCTAAACAAAGAAAGAAAGACTTGTTACAAAGTGTGAAATATTTAGTGTACAGTTTTGTGTAATATATAATACAGTTTAAGTGGTCATAATTTCACAATAGACAAAACCCGTCTCAACGAGCACTCGAAGAGTCGAGGCCATATTTATGATGTTATCTGCCGTGTGAGCGTCCTCTGAAACCACATTGATAAATGGTTATTCCCAAGGAATGCAATGGTATGCTATTTTCCAATAATGCTGATATTAATAAAGAGATTTTGGTACAATCTTTCTGTATTGTTCAAACACATTGACGCTGCTGTGTCGGAGCGGCGCATTATTTTTATTTCGTTCAATGTTTATATTAAAAGTAATTGTATTCGATTTACTTTATCTTTATGCATACCGTATTTTTTTAAACATTTACTAAACAAACTACGATACTGAAAAATAAATATGCGCTAAAAAGAAATTAGTCAATAAAGACCTAAGAGGCTAATGTTTTTTTTTTTTTTTCGTTTCAGGAGGTATCTGCATATGAAGAATAATTGACTCATTAAATATGACTTCAAGTGCTCCAATTTAGTGGTATTAAATATTTAATTTTGTGTAAGTCAAACTATGGATGAAAGTGTGGATTTTTATTAATAATTTACATAAATTGACGAAACACAAAGTAACACGGAGGTGGTAATGGATCCAGTAGGACCATGGTCAGCATATGCTTCGTACAATCGGCTAGCTGGAGTACAAGCTGGTGCTGCGAGTGGGGATTTCCATCACCATCTAGCAAGTGGTGGTACTGGACTTGGCAGTCAGACAGTGCCTTCAACGACAAGCCAATTACTTCTTCAAGCGGCTCATACAACAGCATCATTAGCAGGCCAATTAGGGTCATCAACAGCTTCACCTTTTAATCCTGGTGGATTTCTCTCCCCGCCTGCTGTGGGATATGATGCAGTATTCTCGCCTTTGTTTCATCATGCGAACCCAAAACCAGCTCATTATAGTTCATCACTTCAGGCTCAACACCGACAAGTGATTGCTCAAGCACAAGCAGCTGTAGCATCAAAACAGTCTTCAGTTGAAACTGAAATCTCATCATTAAGAGAAAACTATTCACATCAAACTTTAGCTGCACAAGGATCTTCATTTTTTGATCAACCCTCAACTCCTGGGAGTACAGCAGGGTTAAGTTGGCAAGGAAATAATCAACTTCCCAGTCCGTTTGGAATTCTACCTCATGAAAGTGTTGTGCCCTCTTCTCCAAGTCCTGCAACAACAAAGGCATCAGCAACATATGAAAATTTTAATGCTCACTTTGCTGCTGCACAAACTCTTAATAATCACCTCAGCTCTCAAATTTCCGGCAACGGTAAACAAACAAATAGGTCTGGATCACCGGCTACTGCATCTAAACAACCTGCATCATCATCATCCTCAACTTTTTTTCAATCGCCTTCATCTTTTGGAAATCAGACTGATAATTCATACAGTACAAGTGGTGCAAAAAGTGGTCAACTATCATCACAGCAGGATTATGCTGGAAGTAAGTCCTATTCAAGTTCTGCAAGTAACTCTTCTCACTCTCAGCAATCGTGTATTGTGTCAACTCCATCGGTAACCTCTGCCTCTACACCACCCAGTAAAGATTACCGTTCTTCCTCCACGACATCCACACGACCTTCTGCCTCAATTTATAATTCCCAATCTCCTAAAGCTGTCACTAATGAAAAGAACTCTCGTAGCTTGACCAGTAGTAGTAGTGGATTTGTATCGCCCACATCTAAACCTCCACAGATACAAACAAAAGCACAAAGTAAAATATATCCTGAAATAGGCAGTGAACAAAGAAAAAGTTGTGAATCAAGTGATAAACTTCAACCTCAATCTTCTCCTATAAGTTACTCTATTATGGATGCCCCTGGAAGGATGAACTATAGTGGAAGCAGTGGAAGCTCTTCTAAGTCAAATAGAATCGGTTCTACTCAATATTCATCTTCTCAGAATTCAAGTTTTAGGCATTATCAAAGTGGCAATAATGTAGAGTCCGAGTATCATGTCCGAGCAAAAAGTAGTTCTAGTACAGATACTGGTTATTCTAGTAGTAGTTCTCAAAATGGTCCAGATTGTAATGTTGTTGTAGCTAGAAGGCAAAGTCCTTCACAAACAGCTCCTCAAACTTCACCATTAGGACATGGTTCTAGTCCAGCTTATCCTATGTATCATAGTCCTATGAATTCTATGAATTCCCCACAGCAGCATGGGGATCATTATACTAAAATAAACAATGCTGCTCCAAGATCACCACTTGATGCCTCTATTTCACGACCTCCTTCACAAAATAGTCAAGTGGCCTATCCTTCTGTTATAACCAGAGCATTAGGTATAGAACAAAGTAAATCTTTTAGTGAAAATCGATATGATCGAAATCAGAATCAAAATTCTAGCCAAAGTTGTTGGGAAAATGAAAGACAGTCAAATAGAAAATTTAGTAGTAATGGTAATACTACCAGTTCTAGTAATTATAATAATGGTTTATCTGAAAGCAATACTCATGAAAAGTCAAGTACTCAATCTCAAAATTCCACTGATAGAAGCTTAAGTTTATCTGACAAACACCAAAACCCCTATATTGACGGTAGTAATGTAGCTTTGCAAGATCTTTCCAGTTGTCGTGGTGATCCTATGAGTATAGTTAAAAACTTGCAACAGAGTTGCCAATTACAAGAAGTTAAAGCTTCTAAAAATCAAAACACATTATCCAGCATACCAGTTACTGGTAAGGGAGTTACTCGGCGAAAAAGTACAGAAAAACCTCCTCATACAAATATAAACGAAATCTCAAATGCTGTGATGGCTGATTACTTAGCAAATCGAATCCCTCCCCCAGCTCATAGTTCTACTAGCAATCAACAACAAAATGGCTACTTTGATTTCGAGAGATGGAATCTTCCACCTCCACCTCCGAAAATGTTTCCTGGCACATCTGCATTTGGATCTCATGCTCCACTCCATGCTACAAATTTTGCTAACCAACATCAGGCTCTAGCAATGCAACATGGTCATGCACTTACCTATTTCCCTCCTTTCCATCTAGGTCCTCATCCTGATTTCCAGTCCTCTGTGGAGTTAACACCATTATCATCGTTTAGTGAGACTCCACCTTCGGCTTCCTCATCATCTTTTTCAACACCAGAAACTCGTGAAGAGGAACAGCCTAAGGTGGTAGTACCTAATATAGAAGAAGAACTTGGTTTCCTTGCAGAACAACGAGCAAATACTGCATCGTCGGTAGCACCCTCTTCACAGCAGCAGAACATTAACAGCACTTCCCAAGACGCTACTTCAAAGATAATGGAAAAAAAGTTTAATGTTCCTGTCACGGGCCCCGGTTCAGGTTTCATGGCTTCTTATTTAAAATTTTTACAAGGAGAACGAGATACCTCTCCTCCGCCGGCCGGCAGAGGTGCCAGAAAGTCGACTTGGTCCCGAACTACAAACAGTACCACGAACAAAGTATACACTAACGACCATAATAAAAGTCAATGTGAAACAAATTCTACACAACAAAGTACCAACGGCGCGATGGCTTCCAATAACGCACTAAACACAGGTATGTCTCTGAGCAATCCCGTCATGAGTTCCTCGGCGAATATGAGCTCGACGGGTCTGCTTGGCACAAACCAATTACATGGCGTGCCTCCGAATATTCTCGGCTCGCAAGCGAAAAACGTCGAGATAGACGACCCTCGCTACTATAATCTTAACAAAGACAGAAAAAGAAAATATGATGGTTCGGACGAGTCGGCCTACGATGCGGACGAGGAGGCCAGAAGGCTGAACAAGCCGGTACTGAACGTGCCCAGCACGCCCCTGAGCGACAAAGGCAAGAAGGGGCGCGCGACGGCGATGAGCAAGCCGACGCCGTCGGCGGTCGTGGCGCCTCAGCCGGCCGCGCCCAAGAAGCCGCGAGCGCCTGCGCCGCCGCCCGTGGCCTCGCTGCAGGCGCCGCAGCAGCAATACTATTACCAGCACCAGCCCGACGAAGGTGCGTTCAACTTGCTTGATTTCCACTTGAGAAGTAGAGCGCGATGGTGAAGAGCTAGCCCTGAAGCTTGTATGACAGGAGCAAGCTAGCTGCCCCGAAGGCAGTCTTGTGAAACCTTGTTACATTTTAACTGTGATATGTAAATTTTTATTAGATGAAATCTATTATTATTTACTGTAAATAATTTCTATAATGAAAATGTGATGTATCTTAGTAGAGGTCAAGATTTTAGGGTTAGCCTGTAACAAGATTTCACCGACTTTATTGTTGATGACACATTATTAGTGCCATTTTTTTTTTTGTAAATTGTAGAATTTGTGACTCTTGTCATACTCGCTATTGAAGGGGTGCTACCATTAATAATTCCAAAATTATGGTATATTTTTTTATGGGATTGACACCAGTGATGTCTGATGTATATACCTAACAGTGTATTGTATTTTACAGTATTTGATTTTAGTTGGTACTTATGATAGTGTATTCATATACTTTGATGTTAGCCGAAAGTGATTTTATATTGTAAGATGATGAAATGCATAATAATAATAATACATTTGACAGCTATAAGTTAATGCAAGGAATGTATTAGGAGGCCATGCCCTGAACATAAGTTTTGTATTTCTATTTAATTGTTATTTGTTTATGCACAATTTTCAATATTTTATGTAAATAATTTTGTATAATAGGAGAAGACATAAAATAAACGCGAGTATATTACTGATATGTGTTAAATAATTTTAGTTTGTAATTATTCCTGGTAGCACCCCTCGCTTCGCCAAATAGGGATAACATGTTTATAATTAATTATTGTAATATTCTTTAAATGAAATCTATTGCTCATAAAGTTGTTTAAAACTATAATGAGACATGTTATCGCATTGGTGAAAATCATTTCGCTATCCCTTTTCCCAACCGCTCCAATCCTTTTATTCTTTTGTTAATATAAATATATATAAAACATTAAATACGTTAAACTACTTTATTTTAAAAAAGTACTTGGTGTATATTTTGAACAAAAGGTAATGTAAATTTTACATCTATGTTTATTTATTTAATTGAATTGTGTCTAATCAGTTTTAATATTTTAGTTACTACACATGCGGCTGGATTGGGTTATGGTGCATACGGCACTGCAGACAACGATGCTAATTCAAACAGAAAATTACACCATATAAAATCGCATCAACAAGTTTCGAGCTCGGGACAAATAGACAATAATAGACCCATTGAAGAAATGCCCTATCAGGTTATTATGAATTCATATTTTAAATATGTTTTAAAATTCTTAATTCAACTGCCATTGTGTAAATAACTATGATTGACATACTGTGGATTATATAGTTTTTTATTCCCACAATTTGCTGTGTAAAACTGTTTCGGATCCCTCATTCAGTTTCAATTTAAAATATTCAACTGATACCAACTTTGGTCAAATCCTTGAAATTATTATTAGTTGATAGCAAGTCGAGTGCTTGATAAAAATTAAACAATTATTAAATTTCATTTGTTACAACCCCAAATGCTTCTTGAGATCATAATATTCTCAGTATGTTGCCAGTTATAAAATCACTGCAGTCATACATTATTTTGTTTATTTTAAATAAAAACAAGTATATACCTTTTCTGATTATGATTGTTTTATTTAGCTACCGTAACATGCCCAGATATGTATGTGCCTTATGGCTCTCATCAAAATTTACATCCGATTAGTTGCTAGTAAAAAATATTATTTTTAATGTCTTGCTCTTCCGTAAATAATAGTGGTGGTGCAATGTTAATTATCATTGTCAAATCTTAACTATTATGTCATGATTAAAGTAACAAAAATTATTCTGCTGTAAGCTATATACTAAGCCCATAGTAGGTGCATACACATTTACAGCTGCTGTCACTTTCTCATATTTTTGTACTAATTCTTTAAAACATTTGTTATTTATTTATTTTGTATTCTTTTAAATTTAACAGTCAGGAGAGTTTGTTGCGATAAAGAGTGAGTTAAACGAGATGTGGCCAGCGATATGGAGAGTGGATGGGAAAACGTTATTGCAGAAGTATGAACCTTTCGAGGAAAACGGGAAAGTATTATACAGAAATATATCAACAGTAAGATTTTCTTTTTTGTGTTACATACGAATTGCTTGTTATATTTCTTAATATCTTTATTAGTCGTTCTTGTTGACTAAGCTTAGACGATAGTCGAATTTTCTATATTCTTAAGTTTTTTGTGTATTTTTGATAAATATTTGAGGGTTTTTACTAGTTTATAGTATAAAATAAAATATATATATGCATTGAAGTTTAACATTATTATTGAGATTAGGTTAACAAAAAGGATTCTTTTCAGTTTGAACTTAATTAATACTTTATTAGTTAGTCCACACGGTGCACAGTAAAAGTTTTAGAACGACATGACAGGCGACAGCCTCATACAAAGCAGCGCCATCTAGTGTTACAATATAAAAGTTAAAGTAAACAGGCAAACAACAACTAGCATACAGCCTAGAATTAATTATAAAATTTAATCCAATAAGTATAAAATGAATACTTAAATACTTATTATTCACAAGCTGATCTTTGTGGGTCTCCCCACCGTGCCTCGGAGAACACGTAAAACAGTCGGTACCGTTAGCTATCACAGTCACTTATGGCTTGTCTCGATAACCTATATCTACATTTAACAAATTGTTAAATTACGTACCAAAAACGTGTGCGATTCAATAAACTAAGATAAATTGGAATTTGTACCTTAAACTTTGATCCGTCTTTGGCAGGGCTCAGTGCTATATTAAGATAGAGATAGCAATGACAAAAAACTTCGGAACGTCTCTATAACTTTCTTACAGCTATCTTAATTTAATTTAAAAATTTACCTGTTAAAAATCAGCTTTCTGTCGAAATCGAGCTTTTAACTCAATAGACAAGAGATTTAATATAATAGGTTGGGGAAAGTCTTTTTGTATTTTGTAAACCACATGTTTGTTGACGTAGTGATCCTGCCTTCTCCTTCCGGGACTGTTATTCCGATCCCCACTTCGAGTTTGGGTGTATTATGTGTATAGTATATAATTATATATTAGTATCCATTTTAAATTATAAAAAATGTATGTTTTATGATATTAATTTAATGACGGTCTAATTATAGATTATATATCTGATCACTAAGAGACCCGAAGTCTCTTCAAGGTATAGTGGTGACAGAGAATTAGGACGAACACAAATATCATCTCCGAGCTATAATCAAACCCGCGACAGTCGATCAATCTAACAAAAATATAGTATTTTTGCGTACTATATATTTTTTCATAGTACGTCAACCAAACTGTAATGAAATACAAAATATATATTACAGTATGGTTGACAAGTCTAAACTGATATAAAAATTGAATACTTGTCTAGTAAGATTATTAAAATTATATTAATTTGTAGTATAAATTTAAGTGTTATGTTACTAAGCCCAATATTTAGTTTATATGCGAGGTCACGAGGAAGAAATGTCGTGACAATCGATTATTATTTATTTATTACATACCTAATAAAAAAATCCTAATTGGATCATAAATATACATACATGTATAAAACTATCTTTTATAAATTTTTCAGTATGCGGCATGGAATCCTGAAAATAAAAAACTCTATACTCAAGTTCCAGTCAAAGTCCGATCACAGTCTCATTTAGAAACTATAGTTGAACTAGTAAGAAGCGAGCTTCCACTCGATGATTGTAATTTTATAGAAAAGAGAATGTTAGAAACTCAAATGTATCAAGAGAATTTTGAAGTATATATACAGACGTTAATATCGCACGCATTGGATCCCAATTTCTTGACGGAAATATTTCAAGAACAAGGTATTTTTTATTTTATAAAACAAATAAAATCTTAGGGGCTGGGGTTGTACAGGCGCATGAACAGGTGAATGAATTCGCGAGGCCAATATCGGAAATCGAAGTAAATCAATCATCACCGTAGTTTAGATGCCTTAAAGTTTCTGAATTGCAATTTAAACCTTGCTTTAGACATTGTCGTAAACATGTATTTTTTTTATGGGAGAGTAACCGGCTAATCAAACTCAGAACATCCGATGTTTCAGAAACTTTGTAATATTTTCTCGTCCAGGGCTCCTCAGTACCTGAAGACTAACCATACCTTTGAGTCTTGAGAGTGGATGACCCATGGTTCCGACTCGTGATCGCTAATATGAGCTCAATCGATTCTCTGAAAGAAATATCTGATTAGCCAGAACCTCTTGTATAGCCATTGTCCCTTGCATTGCATAATTTATAATAGTCATTAAGCCCTTTTTTGTATTTTTTGGAAAGAAATATAAGTGTAAATAAAAAATTAAAAAAATATATGAGCGTGTGTAACCTATACACGCGGTTGAAGTAAAACTTATTTGACATTGTGACAGATGACGATTAACTTAAAAATAAATAAATCATGTTAGAATTTAAATAAGTATATATTGATATTATCAAACAACTTTAATATATACGCTTATATATATCCAGCATTATACATAATAAATATATTTATTATAATTATACATTAAATATGCTATCATTATACTTTAAATATTTAAAAATCGAAATCGTTGCATTGTCGTCCTCCAAAGAAATCAGTTACCTCTTAGTTGCGCCTTAATAAGTTTTAGTTACCCGACTGCGCCAAAAGTTATGTTTTTTGAGAGTATGTGTGTATGTATAATTGTTTGGCACGCTCTGCGGCCTGAACGGCTCGATAAATTTTAGCTAGAGAGGTGTCGTTAGATTCGTCCTTACTGTGAGAGTGACACTGCGTATATCAAATTAATAATAAAAAATGGTTGTCTGTAAAGTCGGTTTACAGACGATAATTTTTACGTGATAACGTCATAAGAATACATAGATGTAGAATTGTATACTTTTATGAATCGAATTGAATTATTATCACATATACAGTACAACCTTGATATAACGAGCCTCAATATAACGAATTCCTCGATTAAACGAATTTTTCGAAATCCCCTAGAACTGCCCGTAAGAGATAATACTAAATATACCTCTACATTACGAATAACATTTATCAAAAACCTCTTTTTAACGATTTTTCAATCATTGCAGAATATAGGTAGAAGGTATTTTTAAATCTATTTAACGAATTTTTTCAACTTAAAACCTTGATATAACGTATCCTATTAATTATTTCCACTTAATTCCAAGTTCTTACCTCGTTAAAACGAATCGCAGTCCAGTCTAACCTCTATATAACAAACTTCATTATAGCGAATTTCTTGGTATAACGAATATTTCCTAATTCCCTTCAGTTTCGTTATATCGAGGTTGCACTGTACAATGATAGTGTGTATTACTTTATTATATATATATGATAGTGTGATATTCAAGATTTTCCAATGTGAGTTATTTTGTTAAGGATAGGAAGATGATAGGAAAAGTAGGAAATCAAGGGGAGTGTTTCAAGTGGTACTCTCTACCAAACAATTGACAAATCACAAAACAGTAGGGGTGTGCGATAGTTATTATTGATAATTCGTAAATACTCGATAATTTTCCATTCGATAATTATCGATAAGTGTTATTCGATAATTTTGATTCGACAATTATCGATAATTTTTCATTAGATAAATATCGATAACTATCGACCGATAATTATCGATAACTTTCGTCAACTATCGACAATTTTTATCCGATAATTATCAATAACTATCGCTAACTATCGATAACTTTTCCTCCGATAATTATCGATAACTATTCATTCGATAATTATCGATATCTATCGATAAAATGAATCGATAATTATCGATAGTAAAATTATCGATATTTTCCGATGAACATCCCTACAAAACAGTTTGCGTGTAGATTGCGTGGCGCCACTGTCTCTTTTACTCGAACGCGGTCTGATGGAGTGTAAGACAGAACGCTTAGGCTAATCGTGCCTCTCTATCGCTTGTTCTGCGCTCTCGCTCGCACGTGGAACGTGACAAAATGGCGTCATCTTTGAAAAAAATATCCGATAGGTTTCATCAATTTACTAGACGTTATCACGTCAAAAAAAACAATGGCGGATTTTTGGTGACAAATTCATTTCATTTCCAAATACACAGAAACGCAGTCGGGTTTTTTTAGGTTTTTATACTACCGTTTTACTACTTCAATGAACGCGTACATATTACAACGTGAACGATATCGTTTCCAGACGAGTACTTCCTGTCGAACGTGAAGACGGTGGACGAGGTGACGGAGACGATGCGCGCGCGCGTGTCGGGCGCGGCGGCGGGCGGCGCGGCGGGCGGGGGCGGCGCGGGCGCGCGCGCGCTGGACGCGGCGGCCGGCACGTGGCCCGGCCTCAGCGTGGCGGCGGGCGCGGGCGTGTGCCGCGCCTGCTCGCGCGCCGCCTCCGCGCGCCTGCTGCTCTACGGGCAGCCCTACAACCCGGCCACGCTCGAGCCCGTGCAGCCGGACGCGAGGCTCGCCTACGAGAAGGTCAGTGATATTGGACCACATGAGCGGCGCCGGATTTGGGGGAGGGCCTCCACATAAGAGGGGGTGTCCTTTACCATAGACTTCGGGAAAAAAAAATTAAATTCAGACTAGTAAACGGAGGTTCCGCCGAAAGTTGTACAAATAATAAATTCTAGGATAAATAAATAATTTGAACTTTCAACCATTTTTTTATTGTAGGTAGTAGATATATTTAATTAATTTTAATGTTAACTTAAAAAACCTTGCTTTTCTTGTTGTTTTTATTGTTAAAATACAGGGTGGTCAAAAAGTCGTGGATCAAACGAAACAGGGAGATAGAGGAGGTAATTTCCAACAAAAAATGTTTCTACAGCATGGCCATAACTTCATTGCACGAAAAGTTATTAATATTTTTGTTTTTTCAATGAAACTACCGACTTTTTTAACAATTTAATCAATGAAAAATTAAATTGATTAAAAACAATAAAACAAAAAGTGTTTTACTATGACTCGATAATGTATCAATACTACAAAAATTGTATTGCAGCTCTTGGTACCAAATTTAACGAGAAATGAATTTTTTTCCGTAAGATTTGAAGCGATACAAAAAATTACTTCTCACTTTAAGAGCACCGTCGATCGTCAAATCCCGAAATTTCCTGATATTTGGCGTTAGCTAATACCAGGGTCCAGTCTTAACTGTCTCAGTATATGCTCTTCATTTTTTTTTTTTTTTTTTTTTTTAAGTAATTTATGCCCACGGGCTCATTTTGCCCATGCCTTTCTTATTCCAATTTGTTTTGTTTACTTGGTATAATAGTAGCTGCTTACAATCTTACATTAGTGGTAACTTAATTAAAACTTAGTATCTCTAATGTTGGACGTGAGTCCACCGAACCGAACCTAAAATGTATTCTTAAATCTAGGTACATGCATAATTTTTTTTTTCTTTTTTTTTTTTTTTTTTTTCTTTTTTTTTTTTTTTTTTTTTTTTCTTTCTTTTTTTTTTTTTTTTTTTTATAATTTTTAATATTATAAGACTTAATAATTAAATAATAGAAATATATTATGTGTGTATCTATGCCTATTATATATACATGTCTCCGTCGTTATTGTTACAATTTTTTTTTTTTTTTTTTTTTTTTTTTTTTTTTTTTTTTTCTTTCTATTATGCACAACATGCTATTACTACTACTTAATTTATTTTCGTACTAACAATCTTACAGCTATTTGTTATAAATATATTCCTAAAACAACTATGTCCTCACACCGATACTTTTAGTTAACATATCGAGCACACTCTCAATCACGGCGGTATCTCTGTGATGAATCGCCATCTTGAGACTGTGCTCGAGGATTTCCTTTTCCGTGGTCTGCGTCGCCCTCGCCACAAAGCGACCGATTGCGTCATCACAGTCGTCGGTATAATAGACACAGGTGTTGGTGTGTCTAGTCACCGCGACTACAGCGTGCGAAACGCTGTCGTGGATTCGAAGCCTCTCTGCCTTAGTCTGGAGGACGATGACGTCCTCGTAGGTCTGGCCCTGCGCCTCGTGGATGGTTAAGACGCGCGATCCCTCGCCGGACCCATATCCCTGGTCAGTTAGCAATTTCTTCTCATCTTGCGTAAAGACCAGGTATAGGGTCCGATCCCGTCCTACGGGGATACGTGCGCCTGTGAGGCTCTCCACTCGCAACGATCGGATCTTGGCGCTGGAGCTGTACATGGTCTCGTAGACCTCGCTGATGGCAAAGGCGACATCTTTGGGGTTGCGATGCGTGCATGACAACTCGCACGAGATGGTTGTTAGCAGAGTAGGTCTACAGTACCGCATTTCGAACAGGTTATCCCTGTCGATGTACGGCAGCTGATTTATATCTCCGATAAGGATCACTTTCTCTGCACCGGATAGTCGGGCGGCCATTACTATGGCTCCGAAATGGTTCATGAGGGCCTCGTCCACCGTTAGGCGAGTGATTGTCGAGCCCTCACGGAAACCATTTACCAAAACGGAGGCCATAGTGCGCACCTTTTGCTTGGCTTTGTTGCCATAGCGGTGCGCCAGTTTTTCTTTTAAGTCTTTGGCCGCCTCGACTGTGGTCGTGATCACGACCTCCGTGTCCTCATCGAAGTCCCCGACTATGCGAGTTGTCTTGCCGCATCCCGGTACCCCATTTATCCACTCCAGCGATGGTAGTCCCCAGGTCACGGACAGTAAGCCGGCTTCCCGGTCGTTCGATATGGTTTTCGCCATCTGAAGTATCCGGTCCCCCAGCATTATTTTCGTGCATCTGGCCACTACCACCACCGGGTCCCCTTCTGGTGTTGCGAAGGTCTGCGGCTCCTCATCTTTTCCCTCAGACTCAACCGCGCTCACGAAGCCTGCTGTGGTGTTATATGCAGCCATATATTTACCCGACATCTTGCCCTTGAGTACTTGACGGGTTTCGCTGTTATATATGGCTGCTTCGGCTTCCTCGAGTTGCGCCTCCAGTAACCTTTGGTGGTCGTACCGGTAGGTCTGCATGATCTTATTGCAGATGGCCAGGCTTACCTCGCGGTTTGCCTTTGTTATGGCCAGGAACTCGATAAGGGCGTTTTCCGCGTGTTGGAGCGGTGTGGACGCAGGTCGAAGTCTCGGTGGTGATACCTGTCCCATGTCGGCTCTAGTTCGAGCGGCCGGTGACGCCTTCGGGTGCCTCGGACTGTCGTCTTTGGTGAACCTGTTCAGCGCCTCCGCTTGCCGCTCTCCCTGTTCCGCCCTTTTGGGGGAGGCATGATGTGGGAGCATGCCTTGTTTGGGGGAGATGGTAGCATGGATAAATGTCGCTACTGACATCGAGCTTGGCCTAGATTCGGGTGCGGCCCTTTTATTGAGTTGTTCTGCCTTCTGGACCTCGACCCTGAGCTGTAAGCGCTCCGAACCGCTAAGTGTGGGTTCATCGACAGTCCGCGATGCAGGGGGTGAAGGTGTTATGGATTTCGGTCTTAAATAACCCAGATCCTCCCCCCTGTCCTCGTAGACAATGACCTCACTGTTCTTGGAGGCCATAAGGCAACCGTACCTATCCGATACGTTGCCTCTGTCATAGCCGACTCTCATTGAATCCACACTGATTCTTCCAGGGATTCCCCCGGGGATCTCGCTCAACCGCTTCAACCACACACTAGACTGCGCAAAGGCTGATATCTCTCCCCATTCGAACAGCACGATGAGTTTGCTTTTTAAACGTATTATACGGTAGGTCGAGTCGCCCTCCTGTTCTTGCGCTAGCGCTTCGATCTTTGTGCGCTTAATGCTGGTCTTTTGTGTGCTACCCTTTATCAGTAAAGCGAGCCCCGGTGAAATCGCCAGCCGATCGCGTGTTTCGGGGCGACAAAAGCAGATTCCTATCCTCTCCACCCCGCTGTCCATGAAGAGAGCCACGCATCTGGTCTTAATTCCAACTTCTCCGCCTCTGATCTCTTCGCTGGGCGAGGATTGCATGATCCTGCTATGGGTCGGTTGCGAAGGTGCGTTATTGTTGGCTCTTTTCCTGAACAGCTTTTGCAAAGAGGAGGGTATGGCTTGAGTTATTCGGTCCAGAAGGACACGGCCAGGAGACACTGGCGAAGCCGTTGGAGTGGTCTGCTGAGCGGTTCCTTGTGTGTAGAGTGTCTGTGTCTGTGTTGCTTGAACGACGGTGTTGGCACTCTGTACAGGCGTTACAGCTGGTGGTAGAGCGGTCGTGCTGTTTCTTTTTGCGGCTACTGTGACGGCCTTTCTCGCGAATGTGAGGAAAGACGTTCTGCTCGTTTCGCTCTCTAAGATGGTATGGAGTGATGACTGATCAAGTTTTATCTGGAGTTTGAGCTCCAGATCCAGCCTTTCCTTACCGAACCTCGGGCAGTCCAGTATAATGTGCAGAACTGTCTCCTCACAATTCGGATCGCAGATACATGAAGGACTGTCAGTGAGGTGGAACCTGTGCAGATACGCCGCAAACCCTCCGTGGCCGGTCATTATTTTTGTGTCGACAGGTGTTGGTGCCGACTTCCTTACCAGTCTGCAAGCGGTCTTCACATCCGGTAGGAATATTTTCGTGACCGAACCAGTTTCCGAAGAATTGTATCTGTCCTGCCACGTCCTGACAGTCTCTTCCCGGATCTGCCTTCTGACATACGATATAGATACTTTATCGTAGTCGGGTGCCGTCTTTTTTGTTAAGGCCGCCTTTTTTGCCAGCTCGTCCGCTCTTTCATTGCCCGGCGTTCCAACATGGGCTCTCAGCCAAAAGAACCTAACTGTCTTATTTTCCTCTCGGAGACGCCTAATTCGACTCTTCATTTCCACGGCCAGAGGGTGGGTCACTGATGGGCTTCTCAGCAGATCGAGTGACGACCTGGAGTCGCTCAAGATGTTGATTGAGCTTGACTTTAAGGTTTTTGCCATGTCCACGGCTCTGAAGAGTGCGTACATCTCCGACTGGAAGACAGTATTGTGCCGTTCTAACCGGAAAGTAGAGTATCTTACTTCCCTGCCTTGGTCCCAGCATGTTAGGGCGGCTCCTACTTTGCCCTCTATTTTGCTGCCGTCGGTGAAGATGAAAGGCCCGACGATATTGTGCTTCTCAAGGACTTCGGGGTTCAGATTCTCTAAGCGCTCATACTCAGTTGTCATGAGTAGAGAAGGGTGGGGATTTTGCATTGGACCCACCCTGCGCTCCAGCTCTCTTCCCGGTGGAAGAAGGTCCGTGCTGTGACCCTTTTTGGTCTTAAACAATATGGCCGCCTCTCGGACGCGAAGGTCAAGTGGAAGTAGGCCCGTGAGGACTAGTGCCGATGTCAGGGACACCGTCCTGTATGCTTTGCACATCTTCTGCGCGAATCCTCTCTGCAGTGAGTCTAGTTGTTTTCGAATCGACAACTTCTCTGCTGCAGGGGACCATACGCTCGCCGCGTACAGAACGATAGGCTCTATTACCGCCACATAAATGGTCCGTACGATTTCCCCGTTCAGACCCCAAGACACTCTCGCAGCGCACGCGAGTTTTTTATATATGTCCGCAGCTTTTTTGCATACGGCGGTAACGTGCGCATTGAAAGTGAGCTTTGAGTCCAAAATGAGCCCCAGCAGCTTAATTTCCTCTACAAGTCTCAGTCGAGTGCCGGACATATGAACTATGGGGGTATCGTATTTGAGCTTTTTTGTAAGTACCATCGCGTTGGTCTTATGCGCGGCGAAGCTCAATTTGTTACGTATACCCCATTCTTGTACGACAGCTAAGGTGGTTTCGGCTGAGGTCTGTAGGTTGTCGGTTTTTTGGCTGGAGAAAACGAGGACCACGTCGTCCGCAAAGGCCTGGCAGTATACCCCCATGCCGTTGACCTTTCTCAGAAGAGAATCCAGGATAAGATTCCAGAAGGTCGGTCCGCCAATTGATCCTTGGACACAACCCTTCGTCTCCTTCTCACTGGTCGCTCTGGCGTAGTTAACAATGACCCTGCGGTCCTGAAGGTATGAGGCGACCATGGCGTAAAGGTTCCTTGGGCAATGTTTGTCCACCAGCTGTTTTTTGAGAGCCGGCCACCACGCGTTGTCAAAGGCACCCTCTATGTCGAGCGATACCAGCAGCACTATTTTCTTTAACTTGATTTCTTGTCTGATATGCTCGACAAGATCGTAGAGGGCGTCTTCCGTTCCCCTCTGTGGCATGAATCCGTACTGGCTTCGATGCAGCGTAGGAAAGAGTCTCCACTGAAGTCTGCTTATCATCATTTTCTCGACTGTCTTTCCTAGGATCGACAGGAGTCCGATAGGTCTATAGGACTTTGGGTTGGTGTAGTCCTCTTTGGCTGGTTTGCGGATAATGCATATGTGGGCGACCTTCCACTGCTTGGGGAAGTAGGAGAGCGACAGGCATTTGTTAGCCAGCGATAGGAATACTTCCCTGTCACAGTTTATTGCCGCCGCGCATATATCTGACGTTAATCCGTCCGGGCCCGGAGCTTTTTTGGGGTTTTGGCTCAGAAGAACCTGTTCCAGCTCCGCATCCGTAAAAGGCGGGTCATCGTCAGACAGATCTTCTAACTCCGCAGGGGCTCTGTTCTCAACAGCCTCTCTGACCTCTTTGTGATAGGCGGTTTCGGTCTCTACAGAGTCATCTGGGTAGAACGTATTTGCCAGGAGTTTTGCCGACTTGTCTGGTGACAGTGTTTCGCCAGATTCGTTCCGTAGCAATGCGTCCTCGTGCCTACGAGAGGTCTTTCTGATGACTCTGTAGATACCGTCCCATACGCTTTCACGGTCTTGTGCCGTACAGAACTCTTTCCAGCTCCGAGTAGCTGCTTCATCTGCTGCCTTTTTGTATGTCTCTTTAGCCTGTACGTATTCTTCGACGACGCCAGCCCTTCTGCAGGGTGCAGCATTTCTAATGCGACGCTTAGCTCTTAACTGTTCCCTTTTTAGGGAGTCTAGTTCAGCCGACCACCAGGGTGGTCGGGGGTCGCCTTTCCACGGTTTTATCCTCGGAATGGTCCTTTCACATGTATGGTGAATGATCGTATGGCGAATGATATGCTCTTCATTGTCAAATCGTACTACTGGTCTACCTGTTCTCGCAGCATGCTCACCGGGTAAGGTTCCCCCATGTACATATTATGCACGCGTATAAAGACCCTGTAGTCCGGGAAACGGTCTCAGTTAGTGTAGATTTGTCGATTTCTTCTGGCAGTAGCTCGAGTATTGCCTTCACAATAGCCATAGAGATAATGCATTTCTGCATACTCCCGTTGGGTGTATGCTCTCCTCGCAGCAGCCATCTTCCACTTATCTAGCCAATCCGTAGCGAAAGAGTGTCTGTCCATTTCATAAATCCTAAATGTGACAAGAACAGAACAGTTATCGCATTTCACATAAAACTGGCCGTTTATGATAAACTAATAAATTATTTTGAATCAGGCAAATTTAATGAAATTTGCATTTTGATATGAAAAAACGACCATAAAACCAAAACTAAAGCTCAAACAGTAAAGTGTTGTACCTCATTTGAATCAGCATTAAATGAGCAAAAAATTTTAATACAGGGTCACTTTTCGGTAGTACATTTTTTTTTCACAGGATGCTCTTAAAGTGAGAAGTAATTTTTTGTATCGCTTCAAATCTTACGGAAAAAAATTCATTTCACGTTAAATTTGGTACCAAGAGCTGCAATACAATTTTTGTAGTATTGATACATTATCGAGTCATAGTAAAACACATTTTGTTTTATTGTTTTTAATCAATTTAATTTTTCATTGATTAAATTGTTAAAAAAGTCGGTAGTTTCATTGAAAAAACAAAAATATTAATAACTTTTCGTGCAATGAAGTTATGGCCATGCTGTAGAAACATTTTTTGTTGGAAATTACCTCCTCTATCTCCCTGTTTCGTTTGATCCACGACTTTTTGACCATCCTGTATATATTTTTGTTAATGAAAGACCATTTGGTAGTCAAGATCGTTACGAAATGTTTCTTATTTTAGTCAATAATATAGACATTTTAGTAGTTATAAATTACTTTTATTAGTAAACTTACGGAATAATTAATTAAATTAGGAAGAAAAATCTCACCTCTTCATGCAAAAATACAGTAATTAGATAACCATAAAGCCGTTTCGTTACGTTTTGGGTATTATCTAATTATAACTTTAACATTTTTTTACTATTAAACTAGTTCTTCTTAGAATTAATCACAGTCAAATTGCAGCCCTTACTATAAATGAACTAATTATTATACATTTTGAGCTTTAAATAATCAAAAATCATGTAAAAATCACATTTTTATACAAAATTAATTAGGGGACAGTAACTAATCCTGACGCGTGTGTAACGAGAGTGACAAGGTAAGGTTGATATCACACCAAGGCATTTGTACACTTAGAATAAATATTATTTTAATGTACTCTGTATGCTAAGCGTTTTATTCTTATTATCTTTTCTTGTTCATAAAATTAATCACTAGAAATAATCAACAAGATAGCAAAATAAAATCCCATTCCAAACGGTCCGAACTTTTCAGTTTCTATACAAAATGTATCGCTCGTTTTTTTTACTTACAAGACACTGTGGAGAGATTGAAATAATACTTTTCAAAGTATTATTTCGATCTACTTGAAATTTGTAAATTAAGAGCAGTTTGCTCTTAATGTTGCATGAGAATTGAGCGGGACACAAAAAGTAACTAAATACCACCTAAAGAACAAAATTCTAACCCCACATTATAACCGTATTGATTCTTAATCCCAATTAATTATCACTATCATCAGCACCGAGACAAAAATCACAAATATAATCAATAAATATTTGATTACAACTACACTCACAACAGTACCATCTTTTGCACGCCATACATTTCGATATTTCGTTCAGGACTAAAGGTCTATAACATTTGTTACATTTAAACGTACGTTTCACTATAGTATTCAGCGACTCTTTCTTTTTGGTTTGTCTGTATATCTTCATATTAAACAAATCGAGTGGATCACATTCTGGTACAAACAATTTACAACATACTAGGTGTTGATGACGCGCTAGGTAAACTGTTTGGCATTATTATGCTAGTATTTTGATAATAATTTTGTATTTTTTACTAGGACTATTTTTCTCTAAATATACTTTCGTTTTTTTTGGTGGAGGTTTTATCTCTAAAACTGACAAAATTACAATTTGTGCTATTCAAGGGGTTCGAGAAAATATTTTAAATATTTCGTTAACACATCGAAGTCCGACCATCGGTTCAAAACATAATCACAAATTTATTTAATTAAATACAGATCAAAAGAAGTCTTATTAAATTTACATTTTTTTTTAATTCATTGGTTGTTTTGTGTCTTAAACTTTATAAAGTCAGGTTCGTTACAATTTAGGTCAGGCTGTACGTTATCACCCAAATCGTAATTATCCTGACGTAACGAAATGTGGCTTCGACAAAAACAAAATTACATAATTAATCCAAAAACCGCATTTATTAGCAACTTATTCTAAAAATATAATCAACATATAATACAGTTTACTATAAGGTGCTCGTATAAACTGTAGTAAAATTAATTCTTTTTATAAATTGCGTGACTATATTTACAAGAATCAAGGGTAAAACACCTCATAGAACCACAGCCCTTTACGCATCGCCCGTTAGCGAACTAAAAAAACGGCGGCCCTTGCTTGAGTAGTCTATGATCAAAGTTTCGCTATTTCTATATGAAAAATCCAAAACAAAGCAAAATTTCCACCTAATATTGTATAAAACACCGTAACTATAATGACCATGTCAGGATGAGCGTAAATCCAGGTACACTCTATTTTAATTAATTAATAATATACAGGGTTAATTCTAAAACACCAGCAACCTCGCAGGACAAGATAGCTAACATTATGTACAACAACATTTGTTCTACCACTTTTGTTAATTTGTTAGATTTTATTTTCATACAAAAATAAATATTAATTTAATTTTACGCGAATGCAATAAACTCTACGCGCGTCCCAAAGATTAGGTAAATAACGACCACGTACTAATGTGAGGGGAAAGGTAGGAACGGGGCGGCGCTAGCGCCTTTGAAGTTGAACTTGACCTATTTAGCCAGCCGCGGCAGTCGGCGGCGGGCGACTTTGATGCGCGCGCGTCATATGATTTTGTGTGCTACTCGTATTTATTTTATTCGTATCGATCGATGTATTGTACCTGTACTAAAGTTATTTTATAACCATGGTACCGCCGCTATTCTAATGTGGAATACACGGAAATGGTGAGGATACTGGCTAAGTGTGATGACAATGTGTCGGAAGCCTGTCGGCAATATGCAGCTAGATATTCGAACTTACCTACACCGAGCCGTGAGACAATGTCAACTCACCGAATCTGACAAACTAGCACGAGTAAATTTTTGTAACTGGTTCGGTTAACTAAAATAATTTGTGCGTTCAATCAAATTAAAACTAATTCGGAAGTGTTAGCACGTGTTAGTGAACAGCTGATTTTTAGGTGTTGTATGTGTGTTGGTTGTGATGGTGACTATTTTGAACGCTATCTGCGCGATACGCACCGACATGCGCGTTCCTTTAACCTTAGAGGTAATATTTCGTTTGTAAATATTATTTTATTGTCAATTATTTTTAATTTTTTAATTATTGTAAATACGCTGATTTCACTTTTGAAATACTTATGCCCGCCTGTATTTAACAATAAAAAGTGAATAATACCTAGCTACCAATATTTGATATTAAATTGGTTTAATTAGACTTTAGTAAACGTTAAAGAATAATTACCTACGTTAATAATTTTCACATATTTTTTTATGTTCAGAATTCACATACCTAATCTACATACCTACATTTTTATAGTATTGGCGGGCATATGGACAGTCGAAGCCTTTTGATGACTAGGTACCGGATGTCTACCGCACAACTGGTTGTGCTGTAACCTCTGGAGGTTATGCAGATGTGTTGCCCTCCTATACATACGATTTATTTGTTTTTTATCGTTTAATATAGCCAGTTCTAAGCCTGGTAAAGTATGAAGGGATTGTGGACTCAGTTTACGTATTGCAGGGACATGACAAAACAGAAATTTGATTATTCACTTAAGTCACTGCGATATACATACTATGATACTGCCCACAAACCCACCAAGCAATTTATATTAATTTTATTAACTAGAATTATCGGGCAGAGAAAGTGTTATTACTATTATTATGCAAGCGCGCCCGAGCGTCGCGTCATCCTTTCGATAATGAATGAAACATAGACTCTAAATTTCAGAGCAGTACAATAAAAGCTTAAAAAATCATTTTTAATTAATGTATTGAGTTATGTCAAAAGTCGTAGAACAAATGTTGTTGTACATAATGTTAGCTATCTTGTCCTGCGAGGTTGCTGGTGTTTTAGAATTAACCCTGTATATCACTTACTTTCTTTGCTTGTTATTCAATTAAAAGATAGCTCTTTACTGACACTATAATCTCAAATCCTCATATTCGAGGTTGTAGAAGAAAAATTATAATTGATCAAGTGTTAAACACGATGTAAGTTTTTAGGGACAGTATGGGAAGCCCATTTTGTCAATTTTCAGAATAACTAAAATAATTATTGTAAATATATTTTTATTTATTGGGATCTTCTTTTGTAGCCTATTTATTCAAAAATATTTTGAAGCACTTACTTTAATCATATTGTAGCTTAGTTCAACAAAAATAATTCTTAAGAGCTCGGGACATCAAAAAACACAAATGTACAACTTTTGGCGGAACTGCCCAAACACTATTTCATCCGATAATATAGATAGAAGACGACGACTATTTTTTGACGTGATAACGTCTAGTAAATTGATGAAAGCTACTGGTTGCATGTCCGAAAAATATGACGTCATTGTCACAATTAGCAAAGCGATAGAGAGGCACAATCGACTCGCCCTAAGCGTTTGGCTCACGATCGGCAGTCGGCCTAACTTATAACGCGTCCGAGTAGAAGAGACAGCTGTCAACTGTTTTGTCAAATTGTCATTATTATTGTTTGAAAGCGTTGATCTACAGTATGGAATATAGACATTAGATCTATAAAAAACCTTTGAAAGTAGTGAAAAGTGAATCCATTGTTAATTGCAGCAAAAAAGGTAATTAATTCTTGCATTTTAAAAATTTGATTAGCGATATACGCCGAGTTGCACGAAACAAATTTTAAATTTAAGTGTTTATTAAACTAATTTAATCACACGAATCGTGATTATCTATTGCACGAAACCTACATCTGATTAAGTTAACAAAAAAAAATTGTTTAATTAAAGACCTATCTAACGGATGATTAATTCCAACAGCTTTAAATTAATCATGAGATCAACTAATTTTAAGATTAATTGCAACTTAACTAACGGAAAGTTAGCGACGGTTTCGTGCAACTCGCCGATAATCTCATATATTTGTTCTTTGATTATTAAAAAAGTTATATCGGTCGGCGAGTGCAATAATAGATTATATTACTATTTTCACTAAAAACTTATTAGGACTCATATAATTACGATCATATAAAAAGTCAACTGCCTTTATTTAGTATTCAATAAAAAAAAATGATCGTACCTTAGCTATTTATTGACATTGATTTGATTTCAGTGTAATTCTATATCTAATTGTTCGTGATTATATTTAAACAAATTATTTAAATCATAGGATGGGTGTCAATAACTTCTATAATTTCTTCTGTAAATCACGAATAAATAAATGATATCACAGAAACCGTAGCATATTATAAACAATAAAATAAATAAAAAAGTGTTAGTACATTTCGCTCATGTGTTACGAACATAGAAACTATGACAAAAATAAAACCAATTAACGAAAGTAGGCAACTCCTTTTTATTTATGATTATTTACCTATTATGTGTTTGGGTTATATCTAAACTCAAGAAAGTTAAAACTTTTATTGATCATTAAGTTATTATTATTTATTGATCATTAAGTTAAAACTTAATGATATATCCTGTTATCTCTTCTATTGATGTAACGAGAAGAGTATCACATGCACGCATGTTTGCTACTGTAGACATAGAGAGATAATACGAGAAAAGGGGTAGACAACATTTTGTCGTGCGAGCATGCTAGGCCGGCTGATCGAAAATTCGTAAGACGTAGGGAGCGTATAAATGTATGCCTGCGCCTGTTGTTTCGTTCAGGCGGCGCAGGGCGCAGGGCGCTTGCGCGAATGTGCGTGAATGTTTTTAAATAATAAATTTACTTTAACAATGTCAAATGATCGCAATCTTAGCACAACGAAATACAAAACTACTATTGATGCGGTCTGTATTAGACTTTTAAATAGGTTCGAATCTAAATTGTTCGTTTCTTACTTCAGCTACCAGAAACTTGTCGTATCAGTTTTTAGAGATTGGCGATGATGGTTGTGGCAATGATGATGGTAAAAGAGTCTGAAATTATGGATGGAAGTTGATTTTTCTGAGAGATAAACTTTTTAATGTAAAATAATTGTAATATTTCTGAAGTATGAAGTTTTTAATGTAATATTAATTGTCATGTTTGTGTACGATAGCGCAATAAATGAATATTGTATTTTACCACATAAATGATAGAACTTTTATACTGATAATTAAAGCAATTCATGCAAAATGATTCCCTTACCATTTCAAAATAACAAAAATGCACAACGTTAATATTCAAGTTTTCACTTCTGGCACTTCTGGCGCTTCTGGCACTCCGGAGTGTAACCCGTTTTTTTTTAGTAATATGTATAGCCGGCAGGGCTAACTATCTGTGTAGGATTGCGACGACCTGTTTTTTTTTTGTGTGCACTTACTATTTTGGGAACAAATTTGTGGCCAAGGGCATCCACTCCTCTGTTGCTCCGTGGCCTCCAGACCTCTAAATCGGGCCTTGCACAGGAGTAAAGAAACGGAACAGAGAAAGCTTCATACAAGCGCGCTACGATACGTACACTACTACGAGCTCGAGGTGCGTGTGTGCGTCAGCACTCGCGCTCCGTCACGTGCGGAGAGAGAGCGGCCTGTACCGGTTCGACGAGTGCTCAAAATCAGGAGACTTACAGTAAAAGTCGCACGTCGTGTTGTCATTTAATGATAATTGAATAATTTAATTAGTGTTTAATTATGTGTATGTATCCGAACCTTACGGCTTTCGCCGCTATCGGTTCACGGGTGATCTTCTAGCGTATGCCACACACATATGGACTCTGATACTATCGAGAGACACGGGGAAGCCATTGCGGTCTCGCTCGATATCTCGAAGCTATTTGACAGGGTCTTTCATGACGGCCTTATTAGCAAGCTTCCTAATATACGGCCTACCCACTTCGCTTTGTGACTTCCTGAGGGATCGATCGATCCGCGTGATCATAGACGGCTGCGAGTCCGATCGACTGGCTATCAATGCCGGGGTTCCTCAGGGGTCTGTACTCTCGGCAACGCTATTCTTGCTGCACATCAACGACCTTTTATTACCATAGTGATTATTGGTCGCCATTTGGCTTTTTTTTAGAAAGGACCTTTTCCCTTTAACAGGACCATTTTTATGGCATTCAGTAAATAGCATATTTTGCTTAAATATGTATAAAGTTTCTTCACAATATTAAAGCTACTTTGCTTACTTAATTTTTTTTTTATTTGAGATTCAATTTGAGACTCAATTAAATACAATTATTGTGTACAATTCTTTTTAATTAACAGGGCAGCTAGCTATAAATAGGTAAAACTATTACTTAATATTTACTGTTACCAAAAATGTTTTCAGGAATTCCTAGTGTGTACGACATGTTGCGGTCGCGTGCAATTGTATTCAAGAATATCACATCAAAAGTACCTAATGTATGCGGAGTGCAGTAAGCGAGTGGCAGAGAAAAGGATGCAAAATCCCAGTAAAGACACAACGGTTATTCTTAATGAATTATTAGCAGACGAAGTATGGTTGTCACAGGTAATAACTAACATTTAAAAAATAAACTTAATTTTTCTATAAATAAGAATATATTCGATGTGCATATTAACAGTTTTTAAGAGGATAAAGGCAAATATTTATTGTATGGATTTTAATTGTGTCAATTCGACACAAATTATTTCGCCAATGTCATGTGGGATAGAAAACACAGTCGAGACTCCAACCTCAATAAAATTTTGGAGATATTTTAAATAAAGTGCATATTCTCACAATTCTCAATCTACAACAATAGAAACATAAAATATTAATAATATATTTACACATTAGATATATTACAAATTATGACATATTGAAAAAAATAATTATCGACTAATTTACATTGAAATCGTGTGACAACTGACTGTCGAAATGAATGTCAAAATGTTTTTATTCCGACTGCATATAATATCAAGAATGTTTCCATATGTGATACAATTTCCAATGCAAATAATAATTTTATTTAAAAAAAAATCTTTAGTACAATATTTTTTTGTAATTTTCAAACAACAAATAACAGTTTCGTCATTTCAGTTTATTTGAAATAAAATTCAGTACCCCGGAGGTACATGACACTAAGTCAAATTTTTCCGATTTTTTTTTCTTAATAGAATCTATTATAACTTTTTGCGATTTTAATAGTGGTACAAAGTATAATGTCCTCATCTTAACAGTTACGGAGATATATACTTTAAAGATAACACTGTCACTGAAAAAACAGCGAATAGAAATTTCTATTTGCTCTTCTGTAAAAAAAATAATTAAAATGTGACTTAGTGTCGTGTACCTCCGGAGTACTGAATTAAAATATAATGCGTATTAAGTACGAATACAAATCTTTCGTTTCAGTTGTTCCGCGACGTACGACACTCGTGGGCAGAAGCTGAATCGTGGGAACGTAAGATGCGTCACGCGATGTCTAGACAAATGATTTAACGTTAACATTCGCCAAAAGTGTACAAAACACGCCACAAGGACAATTCTTATTTACTTTTTATACCTGTGAAATATGTGCTGTATTTATGTAATATTTTTTTTATATTTTTTATTACACGTTACATTTAAGCATTTAATATTTTCTGTTCATACTGACGAAAAATCGTAAGAGTAGTTTATAAGAAATGAACATCACGTATTAATATATTTTTTATTTCAAAACAATTGTCGGATTGTATTGGCTGTTACTTAGTATCAGTTGTTATAATTTTTAGTTGTGGTGCCATTTTTGCGTATAATTATGCAAAAATTGTATACCAATGTAGTGCCGTCGGATTTCTGTATGGTTTGTGATTTTTTTTTTTTCATTTTTTTTATTTTAGAATATTCTTAATTATGAAGGGTGTGGGACAGCGGAGTTTAGAAATACATTTATGAATATTACTTTTCGCAGAAAATATTGTTCTGAATTGTAAATTCATCTTATTTTTATAAACCAAGATCTTATCGACGCCCATTATTATAGTATATTTCTTAATGTGTAATAAACCTCTAATAATAAATGAATATAAATCTCGTAAATATATTTATGAACTTTATGCTGTATGTATTAAGGGCCATTCATTTATTACGTAAGACTATTTAGGGCGGGGAGGGGGGGTCGACCATGTCTTATTTTTTCTTACAAAGGGATGGGAGGAAAGTCTCGATAGTTCTTACGTAAGATCACAAAAAGCGCAAAGTTAAAATTATACTTTGAAAAAGCGCGGGCAAGTGCGGGCACCAACCAAAAATTATCAGTACCTTTGTAAGTACAAATAAACATTTCTAAAAATTGTTACTTTGAAAAATAAACATTAAAACGAACCAAACGTGTTTTAACTTTTCCTTTAGATTCTTACGTAATAAATATTATACAGGGGGAAGGGAATCGGCCTATTCTTATTTTTTTTATAATAGGGGGAGGGGGTCGAAAAGTAGCAAAATTCGTCTTACGTAATAAATGAATGGCCCCTTAGGGGAGTGTTATAGGAGGCGAAGGTAATTTACAAGTCAAAGGTCAAAAATCTCGTCTTGGTAATAAAAAGGCCTTTGTAAAATACGTATTTCGAAAAATGTAAAGAAGTAACAACATTAATAAAATGTCTCATAAATATTTTTATGTAAATAAATTAGATAATTGTCATAATGTGCAATGCCGATCGGGAACAAACTTTTTTTGTTGGTAGTGCCAACTAACTGCCTTAATTTTTTTGGAATTTAAAGATATAAATAATTTACTAAGTATAAAGGTTTCGTTTTATTTTTAACCAAATTTGTTAATATTGTGTCTATAAAACGCTTATATATATTTTTATTTTGCTGCCACAATCTAAAGTCTAATTAATCTATTTATTTTAGAACAGAATAACATAGATTAAAATAATAAATATTCCTTAATATTTCCTCATATTCTAATTTAAATGAGAAAGCCACACTTACAGTTACATAAAAAATACGGTTAATAAAAGTAGATAACTAAAATGTCACATTCCTAAAGCGGCCTTTTTGATAATTCAGAAATTACTGATTTGAAAAAGTGATCTTTAGTTTTAAGTTTGATTACCCTAATTTATATATGAACAAAAATGGCGATATTACCTATATTTCTATTTTTGAAATAAGTACACTATTAGAGAATATTTTGTATAATTACATTGGGTTGTATAGGTTTAGTAATAAAACGCTAACTAAAACACGTAGATTTTACACATTGATAGTATTGTAAAAATCAGACTGTCGGTAAAGTTAAGGAGAACTTTATTTATTTTGTTCTATTGAGACGGGACTCTGATTGTTTAGACACATTCTTATACTATCATTATAATAAATGGCAATACTATCGATTCGATGTATTTTATTTTTGTTTATATCCTATGTTAACCAATTTCTGTGAAACTGATGATGAGGTGTCTATTAGCTTATAAAGAGAAAGTTTTGATCCAAACTGTAACTATCATTATACATTTGTGATAAATATTTCGTAATCATTTTCTGTTCGCGATAAACTCAAAAGTTGCAACAGATTTTTATGCGGTTTTTAGGAATACACAGTGAATCATGAGGATGGTTTAGGCGTATAATTTGTCGAGGTTTTTGAGTAAATTGGTTGAAATATGACAACAATTGTTGAACATTTCGAAATTTCTTTGAAATTTCGAGTCCCTTTGGGATTTATATCTCTATACTAGCTGTGCCCTGCGGTTTCATCCGCGTTTATTTAAGGAAAAAACGTACTTCAATAATTTAAAACCATTAAGAGTGCCCGCCTCGTTGGTCGAGTAGTCGCAAGCGCTGCTGCCGAGCAAGGAGTCCCAGGTTCGATTCCTGTGTCAGTCAACGTATTATTGGGTTTTTTTATTTTTCGAAAATTCGCATTAAATGACACGGAGTCTGGAATGGTGCCCGGTGTGTATGGCAATAGGCTCGCCCCCTATTACATGGGACTCATAACTGGCGAAAAGTGGATGTTACATTTAATATGTGCATCAATAGAAATATTAAGAGCAGGAGAAGAGGTATGAGGGCGTGTCCGCATAGATGCAACATGTCCAAAACGTGCACATATTTCTTAAATTGCCGTCACTGCTCTTCAGTGTGATTTCGTCCGCGGGCTAGAAAACATTTAACAATGCCGTCTTGTTCAGTGGTTTATTGTAAGAACAGAAGTCAAATCAAACATTTAACAAGTCATGGAATCAGTTACCACATGTAAATATTTAATATTTTTTACTTTATTTTACTTAAAAATCGTAAAAAAACAAGTATACGAGAAATATTTCTGGTTTATACTACATCAAATACATTGCTTTCTAACCACTACCTCAGTATGTTGCGGAGTAACTGGACAAGCAATGTAAAAGTTTCAAAACGATACTATCATAATGGTAATGTCACATATTTTACCGTTTTGCTTAGAAAGAGACCGAGCGATTCGTATCTACCCCCTCAGCCACACTATGCTCCTCGCGCTGCTGTTCGCGCTGCTCGTCGCTCTGCCGTGAAAGTTGCCCTAGCGGCCACACTATTCTCTACTCGTGACATTCATCGCGTTGCTCCGCATTTCAGTACTCGCCTTGAAATGGATGACAACATTGCGGCAGCGTGCGCTGTATGCATTTATAGTTTATCGAAGTATTTAAAGGTTTTACAAAACAGTGTATTGAAACGACGTCGTCCTCGTCAAAGGAGATGGTGGGTGACATCGATTCATCGTAACAGGACGAAGTAAGTGCGCGAATGTGTGGCTGGTCACTCGCGCTCGTATTGCCACTCCTTTGACTCGCGCCTCAAAAACCGACAAAAAATGGATCGCCGGGCAGGACGAGCGACATGACGAGCAGCATAACGAGTAACGCAGCCACACTACTTCTCTGCCCACTTCCCTCGCTATTTCTCTTGTCACTTGTCGAGTGTGTGGCCGCAGTATAAGGTGCATGTTTCATGAGCGCTGCGCTTAAAGACGAGGTTTATATTATTTTGTTTGTTTAGAACGTTATGATTTATGAATTGTATATGTCTGCGCTGTTTTGCGAAGAGTGGTGGGAGAGAACTGGCGACATTGTGTTCACGTATATTTTTAATGAAATATAACATATCTCCTTATTTCAAATATCGGTGTGTGCATCTGCCTACACTTTCGGGGAAAAAAGCGTGATGTTATGTTAACTTTAAAAGTGGAACTATAGTAATAATGTCTCGGGAAAAATAAAGGACGCAACGGAAGCTCTCAAAAAAGAATATTCTTTTCCGTTTTTATAACGTTTCTTATTATTGCTGAGCTCCTATTGGTCGTAGCGTGATGTTATATAGCCTTTCTCGGTAAATGATGAATCCAACACAAATAGAATTTTTAAATTCGAACTAGTAGTTCCTGAGATTAGCGCGTTCAAACAAACAAAATCCTCAGCGTTATAATACTAAAGCGCTAGTATATTATGTTAATATGGCTTTCATAAGTTCCAACAACAATCGGTGATGTCATAGCAATTAACATGTACAAATAGTTAATTGTAATTAATTATTATAAATAGGGCAAAATCCGATAACTCTTTTTCCTACTCAATAGAGAAAATCGAGAGCAATTTTTCGAGCAAAAAATATAGTATAAAGTGTATTATTTTTTGAATTACAAGAATATAAGATAACATTTCGTATATAGAAGCATCCTTTCGATATCCCCCCGTTCGTAGGTCATATGCAGAGATGGCCAAAAAAATTTCACTCCTGCCATATACTCGTCAAACTGTAGTCCTTTCTCCTCGTCCCAGCCTCTCGAGGCAAAGGGTACGATAAACAAGCTCATCAATCTATTGTCAATAACAACTCATTCTCTCTTCCTAATGGTTGTGCTCTAAGCAATAACCATAATCCTTCACTCACTAATAACAACGATCTCCTAGAAAACCTTGTCAAAGCAATCCTCAGCATCATTACTACATGTAGTGACATGTCTATAGCGTTTTTGTGGCAACAAAGTTGCCGAACCACTTACCCTACTCTTCCAAACTCTTATGGAAATATTCCCTTTTGTGCAGAAAAGTCCGAAATTTCAGACAATATTTGACTTTTTCAGAATTTCTCAGCATTTTTCAGAGTTTTTAATTAATGATAATATTTTCAGAGTCTTTTCAGATAAATACATGATAAATCTGTAAACATAATCCTTAAAAAAACATAAATTAAAAAATCAAAAAACCCGACTGCGTAAAATACTCTTATTACCTATAAACTAAAAAGAATAAAACAAGTCTGGTTGATCTGAACTGAAGGAAAAATCCGTAGAAAGTAATTGACCTAAACTATAACAAATAGTATATTTAAATACGGGATTTAGCGACTTTGACAGTCGGGACCCATTAAATAACCTAGACTTATTCCTATCCGATATGGAATATTTTGGAATATTTATAACATTATAAATGTAATTAATCAATAATTTATTCTGATTTGACACATCAGTAAAATTGTATAAAAAGGGTAGATAATTATTTTAAGCATTCATTATTATTCGAATTGTCAACAAAGTTACGCGGTTCAAGAATATAATTATACAGATTGTGATAATCGCCTTGACTATTTAATTTAACAAACCCACTACTGCATAACACATTATTAAAAAAACTAAAAAATAATAATTTTTCAATTTTTCCAACGGAGATTTATTTCGAAACCTTTCAAAAATTGCTCCAATGAAGGAAAAAATTCTCTTTATAGTTTAACTATAATCACACATGCAATGTTCATGTTCAAGCAGAAAATTATTTTTAATTAACTATTGCATAAGTAATTTAAAAATTGTGATTTAAATTTTATTCAGGAGTTTTAGGAGGTACTTTCATCCCTTTGGTAAAATTATAAATATTGTTCCCACAGTTCCGGGAGCTGGAACTTTTTTTAAGGACTTTCCTCTTCTTTTCGAATCTTTTTTAAAATTTTAAATATCTTAATTAGTTTTTGAGATATTTGTAAAAAGCTAAACGCCTTTTTATTTTTTTACTTATTTGTTAATAACTTTGCAATTTTTGCAAGCGGAACTTCATTTTTTTCAAAATTATCTAGATGCCATTCCGAATCGAATGACACCTCAATCATAATTTTTAAGACTGCTAAAAAAAGTTAACTAAATTGGCACATGTTGCCTAGACTATAGAGGCCTCATCAAATTTGATAAAATTATTGAAAAAAATAATTTATTCGACTGATAAAACTCAATAATCTCAAAAATTCTCTCTCAATAATTTTGTTTTTCCAACTTACTGGGAGTTAGATTGGTAATTTCAAGGATTGCGAGTTGATTTTAATATTAGGGGCCCCAAAGCGATCCGGGCCTAGGGCCTCATGATCTCCAAAGACGACCCTGCACTGTAGACGATCTGGATGCCCCCTTTTCTTTTTCTGAGCTTCAATGTGCTCTAGATGGATTAAAGATTCAACACTCTGAAGATTGCGTTCCTTTATTTTATTCAGAATTTTAATGTTAAAGCAAAACACTTATCTTAAATAAATGAATAAAAACAGAATTATGTTTCTATCAATTCTGTATTTAATGACTTAGTAAAGACTGAATATTTCGAGTGTCTTATAATAGGAATCTTTTAAAAATACCTAAAATATATGTGCCCACGCAAGTCGCGATTATAACCGTGCTTTGTATTTCTTTATAGCTTATTACCTATTATTTTACTTATTATTACATGAAAATAGATAACAAATAACTTCGATTTTTGAAACTTATCAAAGTTTTGTACTTTGATAAGTTTAAAGGATTTTAAGTATAATCGGGACAATTGGTGTCCCAATTCATAGGTAAATGGGGAAGGGCATACCTATGAAAATCGAGGCGTCTGACAACACTGAATAGTAGTCTATTTATTGCTACTGATATCTATTTTGGAAGTCAACTGACGAGTAATTCGACTTGTGATTTCAAATCTTCTTCATAGTAGACATGGAGTATAGAATTAAAGAAGGACCATCTTCTATGGGCGATTATTTGAAAAAGCGTACACTTTTTTTAGCAAATTATTGTTCGAACACTCACCGAAATAGCTAGTGTTGCAAATGGAAATGATCTGGGTTGAAAAATTTAGTATTTCTTTTGACTTCTGTAGTTAAGATTTATCCCCATGCTAATGTGGCGCTACCCTAATTTGATTAATTTCGACGACACTTCGTAACAGAAAATAGTACTCTTAGTATCTATACTCCGTGATAGTAGATTAAAATAGATTAGTAAAATTTAAAAATAAAATAACAAAATGTAATCATACAATACTTTTAATTTTCTTGCACACAGCCTCTATTGAGAACAATGGTAAAGAATAGAGAGGAAGCTTCGAAACAATATTTATGACAGCGACAACTTACTGAAATTTGTATGATTTTCATTAGTCGCTGTGAATTCATAGTAGTCAATTGAACAGATTTAAAACAATATCAAAAATTAGCATTCATATTAGAATAATATTTTAAAAAAAAACCTGCTCATGACTGTATGTTTAAAAATAATAAATATCTGTTTAGATTTACCGAAGTCAAACACATAAAACAATAATTAACATTTGTTATACATACCAATAAAAAAATATACGTAAGTTTAATGAAAAACTTATTTAATCTTCAAGACACAATTACTATTTTTAATGAACCAATATTTAAAATATAAAGATTAAATTTGAAAAGTTCCCCAGTAAAAGGCTACTTGTCATTGTGTGCAGATCTCCTGTACTTAAGTTATCGAGAGGACGAGGCACGCACGAGGTACTGAGCGACCGCCGGGGTAGCACACGATCTCCGTCGCGTCACTTTAATCACTTGAGTGACAAAATCTATACAAGAATCTAGAATTAACGTAACTTACAATAATCGCATATATCATACATCTAAATTCAAGTAACTTATTTTTTATTCAGTTTCAAGTTTTATTATTTTACTTTTTTTTTTATTATTTTTCTTTTTTTTTATTTGTTTCATTTTTATCATAATCTCTTGTTTGTTGTTACCACAGCGCGTTGTTGCCGGTGAAATTTGCCTTCCACGAATGATTTAGTCCGTTTTTTTATTGTGATATATATGTTTTACTATTCCACGTTTTCTGGCTTACGGTTATATTGGTGGGGCCGCGGGGCTCGGGGGGCACCGCGTGAACCCCCGCGGGAGCCTCCTCTACCGCGGCTTTTAAAACCACCCTGGTAGCTTTGTGAGTTATCGTTGTACCTATCACGTCCACCATTTTCATTCTGATAACCATCACCAGTATCACCATTACCATAGTACGAATCATTAGCGTTTCTGTTTTGATATCCCTCTTTACCGTGTCTGTTTTGATAACCGTCGCTATATTGTCGGTTTTGGTACCCATCTTTGTTCGATCTGTTTTGGTAATCATTACCATGTCTACCATGGTAGCCATCATTGTTTTGTCTGTTCTGGAAAGATCCACGTCCACGGAAACCATTTGAAGATCCCCTACCACTTCCCCTGTATCTTCTAAATCTGTTCTGGCCATCGCCTTGCCCTTGAGTTTTACGATCACCTTCTTCTTGTTCAGGGCTTCTTCTTTCTTTTGACTCCTCATCATTTTTATCTTCTACAGGAGTGACAGATTTTCGTTCTTCATGTTGAATAGGTGATTGCTCGACATGAACAGCTTGTGGAACCGGTTGTGGGTTGTGTGGAATAGGTTGTTGGGCATTTTGTGGAGGTACAGGAGGTTGCGTGTGGGCAGGCATCGGTGCAGGAATAGGGACCGTCTGATATGCAGCATGATCAGGGTGCGGAAGGAAATGAGGTTGCGGAGGCATTGGAATTGTACCTGCTTCTGGAACACGACCACCAGGTATTTGAACATAATGCTGATTCGTGAATGTCTGAGTGGGAATTGGTGCAGGCGGTGAAGGTTGGTTTAAGATTGGCGGTGGCTGTGGTGTGCCAACAGGGCTATCAATTTCAGATTCTTGGAGAAAGAAAAAGTTTTGAGATCCTATAACTTCAGAGATTGGTCTTTGTTGAGGATACTGCTGGGAGAAGTATGCATGTTCCACTTCTTGCAGAGTTATTGGAGGTAAGGGACGCAGAGGATAACCAGGTGCGGGCACAACAGCCGGGGCAGGCGGGGCTGGAATGGCAACAGGAGGAGCATAAACTGGAACTGTAGTATCATTTTCCTCTAACTCAGGAGATTGTTCATGGATTTCCTCAATAACATTTTGACACTCTTCAGCCTCAGCAACTACAGTTTCTCCAGATTTATCAAAGTAACCACATTCATGAATAGCATTTATGATTTCTTTGATATGAGTATAGGTTGTTCCTAAAATTTCTTTTGATTTTCCATCAACGATAGCATACAAATGTTCAGCTGCTTTAATGGAGTATGTGTGAAACCCAGGTTGTCCTTCTTCATTTAATTCATGTTTAGGTGTCACTTCTGGATACCTAAAAATATTATTCATATTTTTATAATCTTATAGATTAAAAAATGTTCTTGAGATATATTCTTATTTTATTTCAATTTTTACTTAAAAACCCCTGTTGTTGGAATGTACTGATATAATGTAATTATTAAATATAAATATATTGCAAATCAATTATTTTTAAGTCTAAAAAAAAACAATAATGAATCTATTATTTTCACTGCTGTGCACTGAACAAATGGTAATAACTATAAAATCTTATATTTCAATCACAATAAAAAAAATATAATCTTTTTAAAATTAGTTATTAGAAAAAATTTGGCTCTGAAATTTACAGAAAAATTGATTGCAGATCATTTACCACACAACCATGCAAAGGTCTAACTCGGTGTTAGAAAAATCTGAATAATTTTTGGATAAACTGAAACTCAAGCAGGCAAGATCACATTAATAATATTATATTAAGTTACTAATATAAATATTTTTTTAACTAATTAATTTACTTTTTGAATCTACAGTAGAAGATCTATTTTGTTGAGCAAATAATAATAAATGATAATTTAGAAGAAGAATGAAGAAATAATTTCCATAAAACGGGGTGAATAAGTACGAATATTATACTGGTAAAATAATTCATACAAATTTGGAAGTTCTTAATGTAGTCAAAATCATTAGTAAATTTCATTTCTTGTTTTATGCGATTTCTATTCACCCCGTTTTACGGTACTAAAACTAGTGATATAAGTCATTAGAAGCACCATCTATCAATAAAACGAGCCTATAATTAGCCTTGAATGGTCCTGAATATAATTTATAACTTAGATAAATTCTGTGTTATATAAATTCTGTGTTATTAAGCAAAAGTATATGAATTTGAAGGTTATAAATTTTTTTTAGTGTTGTTATGTTGTTATTTCAATCAGTGATACCACAATTACCACTTGATTTAAATTAAAATTTTTATATTTGGTGAAGTGGTAGAGCGATATGTAACCATATAAATAAGAAAGTAAAGGGGTAAGAAGTTGCAAGCCGCTAATATACATCTTTTTAATTTACAGGCTTTTACACAAATTTATAAACAAGAAGTTTTATCCATAGCATTAGTACTGCAAATTTTTCACAATTTTCATACTTCAACTTTCATACTACACAAAAATTCAAATGATAATAATTAATTTTTATGACCAACAATACTTACAAGTCATCCAAAATTTTTAAATCTTCTTCTGTGAGTTTTACAGCACCATTAGTTCCATTTAAAAAATCATTTCTTGCTTCAGAATTTCCCATTTGCATAAGACAGTCTAAAATTAGCAGAACCTCCCTTATCTTATTAGTGTCTGCCGTGTAACGGACCCACGCATCCTAGAATGTTGAAATATAAAAATATTTATCAATTTATAACAAATATATGCAAAATAGTCAAACTAATTTTAGTAAAGAAAAACTAGCTAGATGAAAAAAAAAATCCAGATGTTAATTTGTAAAAATAGAAGGGTTGGATTGGATATCGCTCACCACGAATTTGGATGAGAGAATTAGTTAGGGGGTGGAGGAGGGTACCCCCAACTCCCCCATAATACGAGTATTATATACGCAATACAAGGTAATGCACCATTCTTGAAAAAAAAGAAAAAATAATTTACGTAAAACCGATCTCAAAATTTGATGTTAATCGGCATAATTTCGTTCCTTGACATCTCCGGCGCTGTGGATGCCCATTGGTCTTGTCTTAAAAAACAAACGTAGAGACTCACGATTGCAAAATACAACATTTTCAATTATTTTCTTTTAATTTTTAAAACATTAGTTTTACGTCTTTAATTATATTTACTTTTCACTTGTCAATATCGTATATATACCACAGAGCATTGTAATATTCACAGAAAATATATACCATAGTCAATGTACGATAAACATCAATTGAAAAATATCGATTTCCAAAAACATCGATGTTTTCAATAGGAAATATAACGAGGTATACGAATTTTTTATGAAGTTTCATTATTAATATTAATTAGCAACTTAGATTCGCTTTTCTGCTATAACACACACTAGTCTTACAAACATTCAGACTAAAATTGAGTCATCGATGTCAAGACATCGATGTTTTCTAGCTAAACATCGATTTTTATTCACCATCGATGAATATCGATCATCCCTACTTTGATTACGACATTCCGCTGTTTCTCTTTGTCTCGCTGTATGTGTTCAGTGCTTTTTATTTGTATATTTTCCCTCAATTTGTATAATGACACAGAAAAAGGAACCTCGCTCACAGAACAGAATCAGCTTACCCCAACTCCATGTAGTCTTGTCTGCCCCACCCCTAGAGTGTTCTTTAGCGGCCGGAGGCATGGAGGGAGGGCAGCACCCGCCCGCCGTAACAAAAAGAAGACACCCGGGCGAGCCGGAGCAGCTGAGGCTGGTGATCAAAAAGCCGAAGCTGCGTAGGCGAGCGTGGGTGTCTTCATTTTGTTACGCAAGGGCGAAGGGGCTGCACCTTCCGAAGCGCCGGAGCCGTCATAGAACGAAATTCTACTGATAAACGTCAGACCGATAAGTTTTACATGATTAATTTTTTTCTTTTTTTTCAAGAATGGTGCATTCCCTTGTACTGCGAGTGGTTGGGGGTTAGTTTCTCCCTCCCCCCTCTCCCCTCAAGCCCTCCTCACCCTTAAATTCGTGGTGCCCGATATCGAATTTTAACCAAATAGATATATTTGTAATAATAATAATAATAATAAAAATGTACAGTAATCTAGAATATATGCTATAATACAGCAACATGTTATGTCTCATAGCAGTTGAACAGGTTGATTATATCAACGTAATAAACTTTACCTTTTTAGCTTGCTTTTTAGCTTCACGTTCAGCAGAAGTAGCTATTGCTGTCACCTGTTTTGAAAGATCACGAGCAAATTCCAAAGTTTGTATGACTTCATCATACTTGGCCACAGCAACCTTTTGATCACTGTTTAACTCCTTACCAGCCTTTTGCAAGTCACGGTACGATGTTAGCTTGCTCTGTAAAGAAGGGTATTTATATCATTATAACTGCTATAACACATAAAATTTTGGAAGTAGCAACATAATTATTTCAATTTATAAAAGGACAAATAAAAATTAAAAAAGACTAAGAACTTTATGACTGTTACAACAGAAACTGAATAAGGTGTCTGTTATTATGATTATAAGTTCTATAACATAAATAAAGTACAACAGTGAACTCACAGTCTGTGCTCAAATAAATAACGGTTTATTTTATAATCATCGAAATTATAGTAACTAGAAATGTGCCCTTGCTGTGATAATTTTACATATCTAAACTTTTAAACAAAAAAAAAAAACAGAAGCTGTACACATTTTACGTATTATCCTTTAAAAGAAAAAATCTTGTATAGTATGTATACATAAAATGTGAAACTGAACAAAAAATTTACTTATTCAAACATGAAAAGCGTAAGTATACAATGAATTATAATGTGTTTTACTTCCATTAAATTATTTATTTAATCCCGTATAAAAAGACTTCAACAACTCCGTTTAGAAAGAAAATTAATAGAGCACATGTGTAAAATGGCGTCAACGGAATACCGCATCATTATTTACATACAACTTCAATTCTGTAAATATACGATTCGCAGCGTCGTAAAGTTTAAAAAATTATTGTGATATTGAAAGATCGGTAACATTATTAGATATATACAAATAATAAACGATAAAAATAATGTAAAAAGCGTTTGTTGACGCCGAGAACATTGTACGATGTACTCACCTTTCTTTTCTCCAAGTTGCGAATTTTGTGTTCAATAATAGTCATAATCTGTCGTATTGGCGAATTATCCGCAGCTTCCGAAGAAGCTGGCTTTTCAGACTTTGCATTCGCAGCTGAAGGCATCCTTCACAGGCAACAACTTCTTCTGGATTGAGTATGGTGGTAGTTGAAATAAAGACGAAATCTATGTAACTATATACGTCTACTTATATACCTATTTCAATTAAACAGCATCTGTCAACGAACGAACGAGAACGCGATACTATTTTGAATATTGGTACCTTTGCTTTTAATATTATCAAAGACAATAATATTAATATATGTTTGAATATGGCAATTCTAGCTTGTTAACGTAACATTACAAGGCTGGACTCACACATCCGGAATGCTTGTCTGAATTCATAATCTGAATTCCGGGCTTTCTGAATTATTCATTCAGAAAGCCCGGAATTCCATACAATTTCACTATTCTCCACACACATTCTGATTTTTTCAGATTATAACTTCTCAGATCGATCTATGAGAGCGTTCTGAATTCCGGATCTGAATATTATTAGTTCATAACGCTCGCATTCCCATACATTTCAATAGACCGGCACACACATTGTGGAAATCAGATTATGAATTATTTCAGTGCTGCCAACTCGGATTTTGAAAACGGTGCAGAAAATGCTCTTTATTAATATATAACGAGTATTAAAAAATATATTTATATATATTTATTAATTATATATATTTATTAGTATATTATTTATTGCATTTATATGTACTGTACTGTACTGTACTTGTACGTGTGTTGTATATATTATTTAATTATGTGTATTTAATATATTATTAAAGGTATCTATTTGTTTAGTTTTTATTATATTATCATTGTTAATATTGTTATAATACCTGCCCATCTGCAAATGCAATATTTCTATCACCCTCAGGTTGTCTAGCAGAAATTGCTATTTAGCAATAAGACCGCCACAGACAAACAGACAGCTTAAATGGTGTTAGCTTCTATCTTTGATTTTGTTCTCTGTTTTGGTGTGCAATAAAGTACATTATTATTATAATAAAGTATATTATAATTTATAACTATATAAAAAGACAGACAGGCAGCGCAGCTCCTCTTCAGGAATCCCCGACTCGAGCATCGCTGGGTCTCAGATTACAGGCCATACCGTCCGCTCTGCGGAAACTGTTTCAAGGTAGGACCACTTAAAACACACCTCCGCCACCCATCCAAAGCAAAACATTAGAGTCTCTGCTCAGAGAGGGAAATGGGAGCGGGGAAGTGGGTATAAGAACCAGATGCGTGGCCCTCTTCATGGATAGTGAAGCGGAGAGGATCGGAATAAGCTTTTGTCGCTCTGAAGGACTGGATCGGCTGGTGGTCTCGCCGGGGCTCGCCCTGCTGATAAAAGGCAGCACGCAAAAACCAAGCTTAAAGCGTAAAAAGATCGACGCATTTGCGCAGAAACAGGACGATAATTCAACCTACCGTCTGGTGCGGTTGCATAATAAGGCATTCGCTCTATTCGAGTGGGAAGAGGAGTCCGCTTTTGCGTAAGCAAGCCCGTGGCTGCAACGGCAGAGCGAACTCCCCGGGGTGACCCCCGGAAAAATAAGCGTGGATTCTATGAGAGTCGGTTATGATAAAGGCGACGTAGCTGATAGATACGGTTGCCTAATGGCCTCGAAAATACACGAGGTCATAGTCTACGAGGATAGGGGGGAGGATCTGGGATATCTAAAGGCTCAGATTCGAACACCTTCACCCCCTAAAAGGCCGGCTCTTGAAGAGACTATGCTCAGTGGATCGGAGCGATTACAGGCAAAGGTGAAGGCCAAAAGAGCGGAGCTCGAGTCGCGTACCTCCAGGGATGGTAATAGCAGCTCCAAGTCCTGTCTGAAGGCGATTGCAACAGTGATCCAGGCAACGATCTCCCCAAAGAGAGGCACTCCCGACTGTCCCACCTTGCCCCAAAATCGGCATCTCCTGTTGAAAGGCAATCGGGGGCACTGAGAAGGTTTATGAGAGACGAAAGTCCGAAGCTCCCTCAAGTGCCACCAGCCAATCGAACGAGAGCTGACAAGGGGCAAGTCACACCACCAAAGCTTCGACCAGCGTCTACACCACAACAACATGCAGAAAATGCATACATTGAGTTCCTAGCCATCACAAAAGTGAACCGACAGGTAAGCCTGGCTATCTGCGAAAAAATCATGCAGACCTACCAGTACGGACATGAAGGCCTGCTGGAGGTGGAACTCGATGAAGCCGAGGCAGCCATATACAATAACGACACCTGCCAAGTAATTAAGGGCAACATGTCAGGATTGTATATGGCCGCTTATAACACCACAGCCGGCTTCGTGGGCGCAGTCGAGGCTGAGGGACCAAAAGAAGGACCTCAGACATTTAACACGCCTAAAGGGGACCCAGTGGTGGTAGTGGCCAGGTGCACGAGAGTGATGCTAGGCGACCGGATAATTGAGATGGCAAAAACCATCACGAGCGGTCCGGAAGTCGGCGATATCTTCGGGGCCTGGGAACTGCCGGCACTGAAATGGATCAACGGGGTTCCCGGGTGCGGCAAGACAACACATATAGTCGGGAACTTCGACGAAGATGGTGAAATAGTAGCCACCACCACACTCGAAGCGGCCAAAGACCTGAAAGAAAAGCTAGCGCACTGCTATGGCAAAAAAGCCAAATCAAAGGTGCGCACTATGGCCTCTATCTTAGTGAATGGTTTTCATGAGAGCATACAAATAAACCGCTTAACGGTGGACGAAGCCCTCATGAACCACTTCGGGGCCATAGTGATGGCCGCCCGACTGTCGGAGGCTAAGGAAGTGGTCCTCGTCGGAGATATCAATCAGTTACCGTATATCGACAGGGACAACCTGTTCATAATGCGGTACTGTAGACCCAACATGACCATACACATCACATGTGAGTTGTCTTGCACGCATCGGAACCCCAAGGATGTTGCACTCACCATCAACGAGGTCTATAAAAACATCTATTCCTCAAACCTCATTGTCCGCTCTCTGAGAATGGAGAGATTCACTAGCACTCGAATCCCTGAAAGACAGGACGGGACCCTATACCTGGTTTTCACACAAGAGGAGAAGAAGACGCTGTTAAGCCAGGGATACGGTACCGGGCGGGGGTCGAGCGTCATGACTATCCACGAGGCGCAAGGACAGACACGCGAGGGAGTCATTATCATCCAGACCAAGACTAGGAGGCTATGGATTCATGACAGTATTCCGCACGCTGTGGTAGCGGTGACTAGACACACAAAGACCTGTGTCTGCTACACCGACGACCGTGGTGATGCAATCGGTCGTTTTGTTCAAAGGGCGGTGGAGGCTACATCAAAGGAAATACTCGAGCACACCCTTAAGATGGCGATACAAAAAAGAGACACCGCCGTCATCGAGGATATGCTCGGACAGCTGAGAAGTCCCTCTGGGAGGGCTGGGACGAAGTCGGATAAATAAAAAATAAAAAAAATTTAAACAATAAACGCAAAACAAGACTGGTGGTGAAGATGTGATGGCTGGAACGTAGACTTAAAGCATGTAAGTAATATTTTAAGGAATGGATCTAAATAGAAAGTAAGGTACCTTTATCATAATACAATCTAAAAAAGAATGTAAAAAAAAATTGAAAAAAAAAATTCAGTTAAGTTTATTATTTAAGTTTTAGTTAAGTTTTATATTTATAGATAAGTGCAAGGACTCGCGATATAGAGATCCTAAGCTTAGTTTAAGTCTCATTGTCTAAATAAGTACGCACTAACGATAATAATAATAATATTCTAAAAATGATCATAAAAAAAGGCATGGGCAAATAAAGCCTGTGGATGTACAGTAAAAAAAAAAACAATAAAAAAAAAACTATATAGAAAGTATTAAGAAACATTAGGGAATATTATTTATTATTATATTAATTTTTATTTTTACATTATGTTTATTCCACGTGAATTGTATTATTTTAAATTAATAAGTATTAATAATACGTGTTTTTAAGAAAATTCTATTAACGATCGCCAAAAAATAAATAAATAAAATTTTAAATTGTAATATTTACATGAACTTTTCAAAAACATTCCCACGATTGAATTTATTCTATCAATTTTGAGAATTCAGTATTATTTATGGCCTCAAAAAGATTTTCGATGTAATTCTTACCTTTATCGCTGTGAATTAAGGGACATTATTGTTTGAAAATGTGGAGTTCTCTCAAAATTCAATATTGTACAAAAAAAATTGGTTGTCTGTAAAGTCAGTTTACGGACAATAATTTTTACGTGATAACGTCATAAGAAAACATGAATGGAATTGAATTATTATCACTGAATTATCATTATTTTGTATAATATATATAAGCTACAGGTAATTAATTGTATTTAATATAAAAGCGAAATAAAGTTAAATACTTTGATATGTAATACAAGAAATAATCAAGTTTAATAAAGAAGCTTAGTTTAATAACTTACAGTTAGCAAAACAAATTAGATAATCATTAACCATTTATGAAAATTGTAAAAATATACTAAATAAAAACAGTTTACTTTTTATACGATCGTAATTATATGAGTCCTAATAACTTTTTAGTCAAAATTGTAATATAACCTAATATTACTGCACTCGCCCACCGATGATACTTATTTTATAATCAAAGAACAAATATATGAGATTATATTATCGCTAATCCGATTCTTAAAATGCAAGAATTAGGTAATTACCTTTTTTGCTGCAATTGTTGTTGTAATAAACTATGGTAACCATTTTATGATTTTATTAACTTTTATTATTAACTTTTTCATTATTAACTTACATTTATTTACTTATATAATATATTATTACATTACATTATATTATCAACTTTTCACTATTTGACATTACTTCAATATTGACAAAACAGTTTCCCGCCATTTCCCGCTGTCATTTCTACTCGGACGCGTCGTAAGTTAGGCCGACCGCCGACCGTGAGCCGAACTCTTAGGCCGAGCCGATCGTACCTCTCTACCGCTTGTTCCGCGCTCTCGCTCACTAATTGTGACAATGATGACGTCATCTTCTTCGAACGGGCACCCTTTCATCAGTTTACTAGACGTTATCACGTCAAAAATTATGATCGGTCTATTGTGTTTAAATGAGTAACAATAATGCGTAAATTATTCCACGTGAATTATATTATTTTAAATTAATAAATATTATTAGTATTTTTAAGAAACTTCTAAAAACGATAGCCAAAAAGTAAGTTAATGAAATTTTTGAACGAAATATTAATAATCTGAATTTTTTAAGATATGTATGAGGCGAGGTGACGGAATTTAAGATTATGAATTCAGATTATGAATTCAGAGAGGCATTTCGGACGTCTGAGTCCAGCCTTAGAATACTATATTGCTCTTTGCCATAGAATATTATATGCCCTTTAGTCGGCTACGCAAAGTTAGCACCCCACTGAAGGATTTATGAAATCAAAATGACTTTAATCGATAGGTCTACGTTAGGTCTGTATAGGTCCACCAAAATTTTTGTTAGGTCGCCTATTTTTTTAATAAATATTTTTAATAAATAGGTCTATTTTTTCAACAAAAAAAAAAAACCTAACAACCTAAAAAAAGACCTAATAACCTATTATTGATAGGTTGTTAGGTCTTTTTTTTTGTTGAAAAAATAGACCTATTTATTAAAAATATTTATTAACAAAAATAGGCGACCTAACAAAAATTTTGGTGGACCTATACAGACCTAACGTAGACCTATCGATTAAAGTCATTTTGATTTCAAAAATCCTTCCATGGGGTGCTAGCTTTGTGTAGCTCCTTTAGTCTTTGCCATAGAATAGAATATTCTCTTTGAAGTTTGATATCATTCATAAATCATTTGTTTTAATTGTTTTCAATTTTCATCCGTTATATTTTAGTGGTGTTATTCTTAAATATATATTTGTGAAATAATTACAAAACGTGTTTATTTTGTTGGAACATCTAGATGTTTTATTTGTATCAAAACTAGTAATAAGAAATACCCTAAAATAAATAAAATGCAGTGTCTCTATAAGGTGATTTTTACAATTTTGTATAACCTCTAAAAAGGCCGGTCAATAAATAATGTTAAGTTTATATGCTTCTGTTTAGTGTTTATTCCAGTTTATTCCATACAATCTGACATTGGCAAATCCTTGAGGAAGCCAACAAATTATAGAAATATAGGCAGAATTATAGGCAGTATAGATAATCAAGTGGATAATACCACTTGTAACGAAGTATATTTTCCTATTTATTGTGATACTGATTCCTGTTGTATTAAACTTCATCTGAACTTTTTTCAACGCATCACAATAAAGTATTATACATATTTCAAATATTTTTTAAAGGTGTCGTCAACATTTCGAAGAATTGTCTTAACGCAACAAATATGTACTACAACTGTACAAAGAGATGTGCAAAACACGGAGAAAAGTAAGTTATATATTTTTTTCTAATAATTAAAAAATTACCTTAGCAAATAAAAGTAATTTGCCACATTTAATTAATTTGATTTTTAGCTATCAATCAAGTCACATTATTGGGTCGAGTAGGTGCTGATCCTCAGAAACGTGGATCTGAAGATCATCCAGTAGTAAATTTTCCACTTGCTACTCATTTCAGTTACAAATATGAGTCAGGTGACATTTTACAGAAAACTGACTGGCACAGAATCAGTGTTTTCCGACCTGGGTTACGTGACACTGTTTACAAGTATTTAAAGAAAGGTCAAAGAGTATATGTTACTGGCAAATTGTCATATGGTGAAGTTAAACTAGACGACGGACAAGTACGAACAGCATCTACAGTCATAGCAGATGATATTATATTTTTTCAAAGTCAACCTCAAAGTACTTAAGAACTTCATGAATTGTTCCAAACATTGATTGTTATTAGTAAATAAGTTAAGAAGTAAATGTGATTGATTAAAAGTATTTAGATTATAATTATCATTTTTGATATATTCATTTAATCCTTTGGTTTGCTTAATGGCTTTTAATTGTAATAAATTTGATCTAAAACTTTTACTAATACAGAAATAGAAATCAATTAATAAAAATTAATGAAGTCATATTATTAGCAGCTAAAGAGTCTCATACAGTAAAAATTACTTCATTTCAGTTTTTACAATATATTTAATAAGAAAATTACACACCTTGGTAATGAAAAAGTTTTTTTTTTATTTTATAAAATCTATCAAATGCTTAGATGTTCTCTTATGTATTGCTATACAGGGTGACTGGCGAGATACTATCGGTGTTTAAGGAGAGTGCTCGGTGCATGGTTCTCATTCGAATTATGTAAAAATATAACATAAATATTGATAAGCTTCTAAGTAAAGTTGCCCAACAGTTATCTAATTATTTACGCGTCGTCTGGACACCCTAGTTTCCACGCGGTAGTTAATTACGTCCAAACACCGCCAAGTATTAAGAGGGTTGGCGGTTAATTCCCTAACATAAGTAACGATCGTTATCTTGTCTATGATAACAACAGTGATCGACGGCTGTACGTGCTCTCCGAGGCACGGTAGGGATCCACAAGGACATACACCCAGACCGGAAAAAAATATTTGTACAAATATCTGTCCCAAGCGGGAATCGAACCCGCGACCACCAGCGCGTGGCGTTGCAGTTGAGGCAACTACTCGCACCACTACACCAGAACGTCGCGTGTCGTGTTTTCATTTAATGATATTAACGAATTATTTACAACGATTTTCAATCATTAAACTACCTATTTACCTACATAACTACACTAACACACACACAGTCACTTTTAACAGTTTCGAAAGCAATGGTGATTCTGCATTTGTGTATTGATAAGCCATACCTAATTACTAATGACAGATTACACTAACACACGACAGATTAGGTATACGCGTATGATCGATCGCTAGGCGCGCAGGAGCCGGGAAGACACACGCAAAAAACACACAAACAAAAAACCCAACTGCGTAAAATACTCTTATTATAAACAAAAAAGAATAAAACAATTTACTAGCTTTCATTTGAAACCCATATTGCTACAGTAAGAAAAAAATCAACCCCCCCCCCTTCATTCCGCCATTTGCGGGCGCCATTTTGAAAATTTATATAGCCTATGTCACTACTACAATTTAGACAAATCCAACGACACCTCATATGTCAAAAACCGTCCAGCCGTTAGGGCTGTAGGGCGTGCCAAAGAAATGGACATACATACATACATATTACATACATACATTCGAAAAACATAACCCTCCTTCTGTCGCAGTCGGGTAAAAAACAATCAGTGTTAGCATAATGAATACGAGCAGTTCCTCAGAGTCTGATTTGGAAGCAATGGATTTTATTTTTAATATATCCCTACCCAGAAACTTAAGGCGTAGGAAAAATTACGGATGAAGAATTTCAATTGAGATATCGCTTTAATTTAATAAGAACACACAGATAAAGTGGACAATGATGTCGTTCATAAATAAGGACTTGTCATATTTTTTTAACTAAAACAGTGCTAAGCCACTTATTTATTCTCGAAAAAAATATTCTAGTAAATAAAACTAGTATTCAAGATGAATTAAAGTAATAAAATCAATTTTAGACACGATCTCTTAAACAGAGCCATATAGCTGTAAATAAAAGTACAAGTTTGTAATGTACGACGTAAATGACAAGTAAACCAAGAAAATAAACTTGTATTTAAAATTATATTAAATTTCTAAATATGATTCTGTTAAATAGGAATTAATTATTTTATAAACATTGAACATTCTATTTCTCTGACAATAAATAAGTAAAATGTATGTTAATAACTCGTGTACGAATATAAAAACCTTATATTTTTACATAATAAATGAAACGATGATCATTTGAGAATCAACGTTGGTCGTATTATTTTATCTCTCATACGTCGCACATCTCATGGCGACCCTGTCAGGATAAGAAAACATCTCAAAGTTCCTAACTGTCAATAGAGGTCACTAGTATTGACTCACTACAATATCGAACTAGAGTTTTCTATAATGTTCATAGATGTCGCTAATTAATGTAATTTTTAACAACTTTGTTCATTCAATTTCTCTATCTAATCGATTATTTTTGGTATAATCTGTGCCAACCATCTATGTATCGTTCTTTGTTCGTTTCTTAACTAAGTAACAGCTAGTCAATGTTTATAAGTAAACAAAAGTTAATCATTGATTTGTAGATTATGAGAGGATTAACGAGATTTTTATAAGTAAGACCGTGAATAGCTCGTTACGTATTATATTTTTTTAACTCAAACAGTGTTAGGCCACTTATTTATTCTCGAAAAAAATATTGTAGTAAATAAAAGCAAAAAGTAATAGCAAGAATAAGCCATCTAGCGACCAGTAGCCAAAACAATTGATTGATTATAATATTAGCAGTGTAATGGTTTTTTCACTAGGTGTCGCTAGATAAAGATCAGATTTGATAGAATAATTTTTTTAATATGTTGAAAAATTATAAAGTTACTTTTGAAAATATTAAAAAAAAAACACAACAAACTGTTCTCTTATATTTACGCGAATATTACTCATTTAATTGAAAGTCTATATCGGATTTTATCGCGTTTATTTGTTAAAAACTTTACAGTTTAACGATTTTATTAATTAATTAAATTATTTCCCGACGTTTCGGACCCTTTACAGCGTCCATGATCTCGGGGGACTGAGGTGGTGGGTGTCCGAATAATGAATCAATTGTTATATACCCCGCTTTTTTATACAATTATAAATTATTACTTTTAACCGTTCCTATTCATGCAGAATGAGCTTATTGTGTCTGGAAGTCGTGCTGTGTTCTTATTTTTCTTGGGTTCAATTAATTTTAGTACTGGCTCCCAAGCTGGTGGTACGTTCCAACCATCCTCTCTATTGAAATTAGGATGTTTTTTGATTTCAATAGCCTCGCGAATCATCCTTGGTAGGAATCGGTGTTCTTTAGCGAGAATTTGTGGCTTATCAAATCTGATATAGTGGTTGGTACCTTGTTGAGTATGTTGATACACAGCAGACTTTGTCGACCGTTGGTGTTTCATGTCAGCTATGTGTTCTTTGACGCGTGTCTCTATACTCCGCTTAGTTTGCCCTATATAAGAGAGACCACATTCACAGTCTAATTTGTAGACCCCTGCATCTTGTAAAGGTATTTGACACTTGACAGATGGTAATAATTGACTTATCTTCGTTGGCGGCTTGTAGTAAGTTTTTATTGAAGCTCGCTTCAAGATGTAGCCAATCTTGTCAGTGACTCCTTTGACATATGGTAGTACGGCAGGCTGGCGCTCAACTGTGGCTGTCTTCTTTCTCCGGGATCTGTGACGCTGACGCGGTGCTCGGAGGTTGTTGTCTCGCAGTACCTGCTTGACGTGCTGTAGCTCTGCGTCCAGGTGTTTCTCGTCACAGATCCCGCGAGCTCTCTGAAACAGAGACAAACCAACGGCAGAGAGTTGTCTAGGATGATGGTGAGAAGCACCGTTTAAATACCTGTTTGTGTGGGTGGATTTTCTATACACAGAATGGCTTAAACTATGATCAGGATTCCTGATTATAAGTACATCTAGGAAAGCTAGTGTGTTGTTTGCCTCTAACTCCATGGTAAATTGAATATTGTTATTTATGGAGTTAAGGTGTTCTAGGAATATGCAAGTACTGTCTGTTGGTAATATGGTGAAAGTGTCATCTACATACCTCTTGTAAAATCTAGGAGAGATAGGTGCTGTCCTTAGGGCTCGATCCTCGAAGTCCTCCATGTAGATGTCAGCCACTATGGGGGATACTGGAGAGCCCATAGCCACGCCATCCACCTGTATGTAGTATTTGTGGTTCCACAACAGGTAGCCAGTTGTAAGGCAGTGCTTGAGTATTATTGCATATTCTTCTGGCATGTCGTTCTCCACTAGTCTCCTTCGTATAATTTCAATGCAGTCTTGTACCGGTAAGCATGTGAATAAAGACTGTACATCGAAACTCACCATTGTTTCATTCTGAGTGAGTTGCAGGTCTTTAATCTCACTCACAAATTGGTAGGAATCCTTCACATATGCTGTTGTGTTGCCTCTGAGTGGTGACAGTACCTTCGCTACGTGCTGAGCCAGTTTGTAAGTTGGACTGTCGATCTGGCTTACAATTGGACGTAGAGGTACATTTATTTTGTGTATTTTTGGTAGGCCATATAAGCGTGGTGATTTTGCACATGTGGGTGGTTTGACATCAATTTTTAATTTGTCGGAGTATTTCTTTATTAAGTCGCAAGTTTCTTTTAATATTTTATTCGTTGGATCTTTATTAACGATTTTATACGTACTTTTATCCGACAGAAGTTGTTCTATTTTTGTATTGTAATCTGATGTGTCCATGACTACCGTAGCGTTCCCTTTATCTGCACGGAGTACTGTAATATCTGACCTCGCACGCAAGTTTTTGAGAGCAATTGATTCTTCCTTAGAGAGGTTTGGTTTCGGCAATTTACTTCGACGTAAGACGGAAGAAATGTCTTGACGTATAGCCTCCATATCCTCTTTGCGTAAGTTGTTTTTCGTCAAACAGTCCTCGACATTGCAGATTATTTCTTCGAAGGGAATTCTACGTGGTGTTATTGCAAAATTTAGGCCTTTTTCAAGTACTTTAACGGTTGCTGCATCCAGAGATTGTTTTGAAATATTTACTACTGACGTTGACGTTTTAGACATATGTATTTGCGTGTCTGTGGTCGATGCCGGTACATTCACGTTCCATTTACCGGTTTTGTTATTTGAATTTTTTAATAATTTATTATATTTTAAAATTTGTCTGTTTTTACACGCAATATATTTGGATGTTTCACGCTGATTTAATGTGTCTATGCAGCTTTTATAATCAAATGACGTCAGTATATTTTTTAACTCAATGGATGCCTTCTCTATAGCTGTATTAGCTTTAAAGAGGTTGTAACGGTTTTCGCGGATGCATTGACATAACAATTTTTGACTTGCCTGTTTTAAGATCTTAGCGCTTCCACGTATGTCCTTTTTAGCGGCAATCTTGACGCACGTTGGAATGAGACTGTGATCTCGGCATCTCTTCAAGAAGTTCAAAGATGTAATACTTCTTGCGCGCTTCGTCTGGAGATCTTCTAACCGGCGTATTTTATTCGCTGTTTCCAGTCCGTACTGGTTAACATACTGTTCTCTTATATTTACGCGAATATTACTCATTTAATTGAAAGTCTATATCGGATTTTATCGCGTTTATTTGTTAAAAACTTTACAGTTTAACGATTTTATTAATTAATTAAATTATTTCCCGACGTTTCGGACCCTTTACAGCGTCCATGATCTCGGGGGACTGAGGTGGTGGGTGTCCGAATAATGAATCAATTGTTATATACCCCGCTTTTTTATACAATTATAAATTATTACTTTTAACCGTTCCTATTCATGCAGAATGAGCTTATTGTGTCTGGAAGTCGTGCTGTGTTCTTATTTTTCTTGGGTTCAATTAATTTTAGTACTGGCTCCCAAGCTGGTGGTACGTTCCAACCATCCTCTCTATTGAAATTAGGATGTTTTTTGATTTCAATAGCCTCGCGAATCATCCTTGGTAGGAATCGGTGTTCTTTAGCGAGAATTTGTGGCTTATCAAATCTGATATAGTGGTTGGTACCTTGTTGAGTATGTTGATACACAGCAGACTTTGTCGACCGTTGGTGTTTCATGTCAGCTATGTGTTCTTTGACGCGTGTCTCTATACTCCGCTTAGTTTGCCCTATATAAGAGAGACCACATTCACAGTCTAATTTGTAGACCCCTGCATCTTGTAAAGGTATTTGACACTTGACAGATGGTAATAATTGACTTATCTTCGTTGGCGGCTTGTAGTAAGTTTTTATTGAAGCTCGCTTCAAGATGTAGCCAATCTTGTCAGTGACTCCTTTGACATATGGTAGTACGGCAGGCTGGCGCTCAACTGTGGCTGTCTTCTTTCTCCGGGATCTGTGACGCTGACGCGGTGCTCGGAGGTTGTTGTCTCGCAGTACCTGCTTGACGTGCTGTAGCTCTGCGTCCAGGTGTTTCTCGTCGTTGGTTTGTCTCTGTTTCAGAGAGCTCGCGGGATCTGTGACGAGAAACACCTGGACGCAGAGCTACAGCACGTCAAGCAGGTACTGCGAGACAACAACCTCCGAGCACCGCGTCAGCGTCACAGATCCCGGAGAAAGAAGACAGCCACAGTTGAGCGCCAGCCTGCCGTACTACCATATGTCAAAGGAGTCACTGACAAGATTGGCTACATCTTGAAGCGAGCTTCAATAAAAACTTACTACAAGCCGCCAACGAAGATAAGTCAATTATTACCATCTGTCAAGTGTCAAATACCTTTACAAGATGCAGGGGTCTACAAATTAGACTGTGAATGTGGTCTCTCTTATATAGGGCAAACTAAGCGGAGTATAGAGACACGCGTCAAAGAACACATAGCTGACATGAAACACCAACGGTCGACAAAGTCTGCTGTGTATCAACATACTCAACAAGGTACCAACCACTATATCAGATTTGATAAGCCACAAATTCTCGCTAAAGAACACCGATTCCTACCAAGGATGATTCGCGAGGCTATTGAAATCAAAAAACATCCTAATTTCAATAGAGAGGATGGTTGGAACGTACCACCAGCTTGGGAGCCAGTACTAAAATTAATTGAACCCAAGAAAAATAAGAACACAGCACGACTTCCAGACACAATAAGCTCATTCTGCATGAATAGGAACGGTTAAAAGTAATAATTTATAATTGTATAAAAAAGCGGGGTATATAACAATTGATTCATTATTCGGACACCCACCACCTCAGTCCCCCGAGATCATGGACGCTGTAAAGGGTCCGAAACGTCGGGAAATAATTTAATTAATTAATAAAATCGTTAAACTGTAAAGTTTTTAACAAATAAACGCGATAAAATCCGATATAGACTTTCAATTAAATGAAAAAAAAAAAAACACAACAAAAATAAACTTTGTGAATTGTTGAACAGCCAACTGTTGTTTATTAAATAAAAGCAAGGAACTACGGTCCTTGCGGACCAGTAGTTTTGCTACTTGCCGATAGAGGCATACTAATCACCGAACTTTCTAGACAAAATAAATAATTTAATTTAAATATTACTTACGAGTTGAAAGATATGTTTATTCCATTTGATTTTGATGTGATGAGCAACAGATTTATTGACTAGGTAAATGATGTAAACTTGGAACAAAAATAAAATAATATTAACTGTTCACCTATCTTGGTATTCCCGGCGTATTTAAAAATGGAATCATACTCGTAGTCTTGGATTAGTGCTTAATATTACGCTAACAGTAGGTACTCTGCGATTGGGGAACATCTCCCGGTACAAATTGATAGTACCCGGTAAGCTATCATTACATTAACACGAACCATATTCAAGTACTCTTCATTTGTGTACTGATAAGCCATACCTAATTAAGGGTCACACTCACACACGACAGATTAGGTATACTCGGAATATCGAACGCTAGGCGCACGCGCGGGAAAACACAAAACAGACGTCCAAACCATACGTTGGCGCTAGCCTACTGACCTAGTGACCTAGTAACGTGATTCGTCGATCGAATAAGCGATTAGCCGCGGGGCGGGGGTGCGGGTACTGGCAGCATAGTACAACACCGCGTCGCACGCGCCGCCGGCATGACTGGAAAAGTGACAACGCGTCTTTTATTTGAATTGAAGTTTATGAAAATTTGGTCCAAAATTAAGTTCCTATTTTTTTTACATAATTCGAATGAGGATCATGTGCCGGGTATTCTCCTTGAATATTGATGGTAATTCACCAGTCACCCTGTATAAACTTTTTTTTAATGTGTCAAGTCACATTGTTTTATATGATATTTGATAAAGTTATTTATTTTATTCACACCAAAGTTGTATACACAGATTTCGTCTCTAACATAGCCATTATAACTAACTACATAGACCTTAATTAATTATGTCCATTCCTACTAACCTCATTGCCTTTATAGCAAAATTCTTAAATCAGCAGTAGTTGTAGGATTACAAGCAGTTGTGATATTTTTTACCCTACTAACTCAACCTCCAATATCTGAAGCGAGATCCCAGCGCTGCTGAGCGGGCATGACTCGAGCGTATGTTGCGCCGAGTCCTCACTGCAGTTACAGTGTTGACAGCCCGGAGTCGTCTCCCTCCTTGTGACGACGTACAAGTATTTGCCAAGCAGCCCCGACAACACTTGCACGAGTCGGAAGGTGAGTGCTGCCGTACTTTCCACTCCTCCAATATCGGCTGAAGCACCCCTATGGTCCAAAGACCAGCCCGAGGCGTCTCCAGCCGAGCCTTCCACAGTGTAAAGGTGGTGCGGCGGGCGTCGTACCCCACGCGGTGATTTTACTCGGCGGGGCATTAGTGCCCTCCGTCCGCGCCGCCGACACCCGGCGATAAACTTCGGCGAGTGCTTCCGCCACCAATTCCCAAAGGGGGGTTTCGGCCAATGCGCAGGCGGCCTCAACACCTACCGTGAGGTAGCCGCATATGGCCCTGACCGCCAAGACCTTCTGTGGATGTCACAGACAGTATCTATTGTGGGCAGTCAGAGATTCCGCCCACGGGGACGCCGTACAGCGCCATTGACCGGACTACCCTGGCGTAGAGTCGTCGGCACGCTAGGCTTTGTCCACTCATATTCGGTATAAGCCGACCGAGGGTGGACGCCGTGCCGAAGAGCTTCGGCGCAAGTTGGCGAAAGTGCCACCCTAAGCCGCAGCGCCTTGATCCCCCTAACCACCTCCTCGGTACCTGAGATGGCCAGAGATGCCGCTTCCTCGAAGGTCCCGCCCCGGGCTATGACCAGAGTGTCATCGGCGTAATTAATTAAGCCTAGCCCGGAGGGGAGCCGGCCACGGGATTTGAACCTAACGTTATGTTTAATGGTATTACGCACACAGTAAAAGCAGAAGAAGTCTAAATTTAGAAGTGTATTAGAAGTAGAAAATTATTTTTTTTTCTTTAATTAACATTTATTTGCACTCGTTAAATCAATTTTTTTTTTTTAAATTAAACATACAGATTAGATAGATGAGAGATAGATGCGTCATAAGCCGCTTAGGTCGATCATGCCTAGCTCTATCGCTTGCTCCGCGCTCTCGCTTGCACACTCGACTCGGGCGGAACGTGCCAATGAGTCATACTTTTTCGTGCGTGAAGCAGGCGTTCATCGATTTATAAGATTTTATCACGTCAAATATAAAAAAAAAAAAAAAATAAATAAATAAATCACTTAATTTTTCTTTAATTTTGGAATTTTCCGAAGGAGGGAATTACATATGTAATATTTATTAAAGTTATCATATATCGGCTCTTAGACACTAAATGTTGTTGTAACTTCGCAGAAATCTTTTTTTTTGCCGTCTAAAAATGATGATAAAAATTTAAAAGGGGATACTCAAGCCTTGCAATTTTTTTTTCTACGACAGTGCCTATGTACTACACTCACCGGCACGGAATCTTGGCCAAACTCATAACATGCGATAAATTTTTTTTAAGTGTGTCTAACTTTGTTTTTATTGTATAAGTGGGTAGAAATAATGTTTACGTTAATCCTAAGAGGGTAATTAACTAAGTTGAAGTGCATTATGGTTTGGGTTCTGAAGTTTAGTTGAATTGTGTCATTTATCCGACGAACTCTACATTTTGAATTGTGTTGTGGAATTTGTAAGTGTTAAGTTGCCGAAGTTCTTTGGTTTTATTGTGATAAATAAACATCTAAAGGCGCCTAAGGATCCATAAAAATGCCTTTGTCACCAAGTCAGATAGCACAAGCAGTGTCATTAGTGGAACAAGGGATGACCCATCGTGAAGTGGCTACTATCCTTAACGTACCACGTTCTTCAATGCAATATGCATTAAAACGGTACCAACAGACTGGCCTCTGTACACGCAGACCAGGTAGTGGTGGTGTACGTTGCACGTCAGCTCGTGACGACCGCTTTATCGTGTTAGAGACTTTAAGAAATCGCTTCCTTACTGCGGTCGAGATCCAGCAGCGGCTTCAAATCTCTAGGAATGTAAATGTTAGTGAGCGTACGGTGAGAAGACGTATGGAGGAAGTTAATTTAAGAGCGAGAAGACCAGCCCGTGGCCCACAGCTCCTCCCACAGCATAGAGCAGCTCGACTTCAATTTGCCCGCGAACATGCTAACTGGTCTCATGAACAATGGGCAAGAGTTTTGTTTACGGACGAGTGCAGGATCGCTTTAAATGCACCTGATGGTCGACAACGTGTGTGGAGAAGGAAAGGTGAACGATATCTGGCGATTACTACCACTCCAACAGTGAGTTTTGGTGGAGGCTCTATAATGATATGGGGTGGCGTTAGTTCTGATGCACGTACAGAATTGGTCATCGTCAATAACGCTCTAACTGCAACACGATATATCGAGGATATCCTTCAAGAACATGTTGTACCCTTTGGAGGGTTTATTGGATATGATCAATTCATTTTAATGCATGATAATGCACGTCCACACGTCGCTCATATCGTAAATGAGTACCTTCAAGAGGTTGGTATTCAAAAATTGCAGTGGCCAGCTCGCAGCCCCGACTTAAATCCAATAGAGCATATTTGGGATAAGCTAAAAAGGACAATTAAAACAGCATCGAACCCACCACAAACTCTTAGCCAGCTTCGAGATGCCGCACTGACTGCATGGCGCGACTTATCGCAATTGGACATCAAAAATGTCATCCAAAGCATGCCAGATCGAATGCAGGCGGTCATAAGGGCTAGAGGAGGAAACACGCGATATTAAAAAGTTAAAAAGTTTACCAAAGATCAAACAGTTTTCAATTACTAGTGCTCAAAACTGCAGTGTTTAATTTTGTGTAAATGTGATTTTGTGCTTAAACTTCATTATAAACTTAAAAAGAACATTATTTATGCTTCGCGGGTTCGATCCCCACACATAAGAAATATTTGTATAGGCCATACAGATGTTTGTCGTGGTCTGGGCCTTTGTGCTTGTGTATTGTGTATGATTCCGGACCCCCGGCACACGATTCACAGTTGAGCGTGAGACGTTTATTTATTATTTATTTATTTATTACTCCAGCTATTAGATCTCATTCAGAAATAGTGAAGGAAATGTTCTCCTGTCATATAACCCCACAAGGTCCTGTCCAATATCTCCAACTATTCCAATCTTTTCACCTGATAGGTCCTATCGAAAAACGATAGTCCGAACTCTTCGTTCCCGTGCTTCTTTGAGATAAGAGTACGACAAGCAGGCTCATAAATCCATTATCAGTAACTGCCCCTCTGCTCAGCATAATGGCATTTCGATAATAGTAACAATTCTACTGTACTTTCTAATAATTCAAACCCTTTAGAAAATCTTATTTAAATGCTTCTCACAATGAATACTATATATACTGAATCTACTTTACCGACCAACATTGCTTATCCTTTAAATCAACAATAAGAAGTCATCAAAAATGGCCCAAAACTATTTTCTTCAGTGGACTTGTCAAAGTCTACGTCATAGAAAACATGAACTCTAACCTAATTAGTCTACACAAACCCATCATTATTGCCATCTGTGAAACATGATTCGTTCCTGGTTCCCGGTTTCGGGTTCCTGGTTTCTTCTGTTTGACAGATGACAAGTATGATGGTTATGCTGGTAGTGCCATCTTTCACCGGCACTCCACTTACTTTTTCCAAATTCTTTTACCATCCCTAAGTCCTCATATTAATGCGGTCGCCATTAGAGACTTCAATATTTTTTTCCTTCGTATATATTCCTTATACTGGGGCCACACTAGCGGGAAATGCCGTTGACTGTGGCGTTGAACGTAGGTGTGGCCACGACTCATCGCGATAATATGACAACGGCATTCACATTGCCGTTGGACGTTGGGCGATAGTTGCGGCCACACTAGCGGGAAGTGCCGTTTACTATGGCGATGAACGTAGGTGTAGCCACGACTTACCGGGAAATGCCGTTTACTATGGCGATGAACGTAGGTGTGGCCACGACTCATCGCGATAATTTGACAACGGCATTCACATTGCCTTTGGACGTTGGGCGATAGTTCAAGTGGCGGTACATCAAAGAGATAACCGCGAGAGTTAAGGGGTCTGGCCACCCTGGCGGAACAAAAAAAGCACTTTTTTTTATTAAATTAATTAATTGGAAACTATGGGCCGAAATATTTTTATTTTTTAACTCAATATCACAAAGAGCTTCAAAAATAACATTGTAAAATTTTATTTGAAAATATTAATAATAAGTGTGTATATATAAATTAAGATGCCTGTAACTTGGCTAATTTTGAGTGTTTCGATACGCAACAGGTCTTAAAATGTCCGTTACAGTTCAGGGTTTATTAAAAAAAAAAATAATAATAAAATAGAAATGAAAAAAAAATCCAGGGTGGCCAGACCCCTTAATACGTTGAAGCGGCCACACTACGTACATAATTTGTGGAGTAACGAAAAAGTAATTACGTTTACGGATTCGAGATTCAAAATTTATAAGAATCATGCGTCGCAAAATGATGCTTGGCGACGAATAACGGAATTATTACCTTTTAAAACAACTTACCCAACAACTTTAACTTTCGGTGAAATAAAGATAATAAAAGATCGAAAAATTATGTAAAAGCCACATTAATTACTTTAATTAATATATTCTTTATTGCACTTAAAAATTGAACAGTAATATAATCACATGTATCATTAATATTATTCCAATTGCCTGAAATATATAATATATAAATAAATGAAAGACACAGGTAAATACAGAGTATGTTGTTTTATTTTGTAAAGTATAAAAATGTTGTTTCAATTTAATTGAATAGATAAAAGTAATAATAGATATATATAATATATCTAATAATATATTATATAATACTCTTAATAAAAAATGTTTGTCTGTAAAGTCGGTTTACGGACGATAAATAATTTTTACGTGATGACGTCATAAGAAAACATTGATGATAAATTGCATACTTTTATGAACGGAATTGAATTATTTTTTATCACTGAATTATCATTATTTTGTATAACATATATTTATTATATGTATATTATTATTGTTATGCCATCTGCACATCTGCAAATGCAATATTACTGTCAATCTCAGGTTGTCTGGCAAAACAGCAGCAGCATAGTTAGCGTGTGTCCTTAATTTAGTTCTCTGTTTTGGTGGACAATAAAGTATATTATTATTATCTAACTGCTTCACTCCACCCGTTCAATAATATTTATACCGGGTGTATTTGGAACGCTTGAAAAAACGAAGAGGTATGATAGAGTTGGCATGACCTGACATGATGCAAGTGAAAAAAACGCGAAAGGATTTTTTTTTCTTGCCTCTTTTCATAACTTTTTTTGGTATAATCCGGTTTGGTAAACATAATGAAACAGAAATTTGAAGATAATCCTTTAAAATAATCGTGTTTTGAAAAAATCTCTCATGTATTGAATTGAATACTACATCGTTACGTACGATACGTTTACGTTCAGGCGCGCCATCAGCTGATAGAGTTCGCCCGCCGGCGCGAGTTCAACGTACTCCCGCACCGTTCGCGCTCGCGTCTCCGCTTGCGTCTCCGGTGCGATTTATCGCCTTAGTCGTTCATCGTTTTAGTTACTACGAATAAATTCAATAACAACCTTCCTATTTTTTTGTAATTATTCTTATTTGTTATGTCAACAATGCCTAACGCGTACATTTATAGTGCTCGTGAATACGGTGACATGGTCATGTGTTTGGGACAGGCTGAAGGAAACGCATTACGTGCTTTACGTATTTATACAGAGAAGTTTCCGAATCGCCGGCATCCTTCTAACTCTAATATGATAACGGCGGCATTTCAACGGGTGTTGGAAAATCGTCCGATAGCTCCTGTGGCAGCGGGTGGTGGACGAGAAACAGAAGTGCAAACGGAAGCGAACATTTTAGATGTCGTTCATCGCAACCCTCGCTTAGGCACACGAAGCATTGCGAAACTGTTACGGCGCAGAGGCGGGTCTCTGCCATCTCATAGTTTTGTGCATAAAGTGCTCCGATGGCACAGAATGCGCCCGTACAAAATCCACAGAGTGCAAGCACTTATACCTGGTGATCTAGATCGACGCAGCGATTTTTGCCGATGGCTTGTTAACAAACAGGATGAAACAGAAAATACTTTCATCCCACATGTAATCTGGACTGATGAAGCCACTTTCACGCGAAATGGCCTGTGGAATAGGCGGAACCTTCATTTGTGGTCAGATGAAAATCCACACGCCTACCAGGTAACAGGGCATTAAACCAGATGGTCTGTGAACGTATGGGCTGGAATATTTAATAACCAGGTACTGGGACCAGTATTCTTGCCGGAGCGTTTAAATGGACCACGTTATCTCGGGTTTATAAATGACCATATTGAAACAATTTTAGACAATATTCCACTGTCAGAGTATCGGATAACGTGGTTCCAGCATGATGGTGCACCGCCACACGTCGTTAGATCAGTAAGAGAGCGTCTAACGGAGTTGTTTGGCGATTGCTGGATTGGCAGGCTAGGACCTCATGCCTGGCCGCCTCGTTCACCTGATCTAACCCCATTAGATTCTTTTTTGTGGGGTTACGTAAAGGAAAGGGTGTTCGATCGGGTTTGTGATACCGCCATCGAAATGCGTGATCGGATTTGTAGTGTTTTTGCCAAGTTGCGAGAAGATTGTGTAGTGGATCCTTCATTAATGCCCCGACTTCACGAAGAGACCCATAGGCGAGCCCAGATTTGCATCCATAGGAATGGAGCTCAATTTGAACCCCATCTGATCCGAACACGAAGGATGTAAAAAGGTAAGTGGTTCTGTACTTTACGCTCCGCCCGCGGCGCCGCCCGTCTCGCGGTCAACGAGAGTTTACAGCGTGTATGCGTACATGGCGGGTTCGCAAAATAGACAAGTCATAAAATGTTCTTAAAAAAACGTTTCTGAGATAAATGGTTATATGCATTATATAGTATATAAATAGTATAGGTATTACTAGGTTTAAATCTTTTCAAGCGTTCCAAATACACCCGGTAGATATACATAATTAATACTTATTATTATATGTTTCTTATTTAATCTCAGATAGCCGGGAAGTTGATGGCATGCATATGTTCATGATGACTGACCCGTTGGCGCAGTTTGCAGTGACCCTGTTTTCTTCTCCAAGGGTTGTGGGTTCGATTCCCGCCCCGAGTCTGGGTGTAATGTATGTGTATTCATATATGTATTATTTATATGTATATTTATTAAAAAAAAATGTATATCAGTCGGCTGTTACCTAAAACACAGGCATTAGGTTGCCTACCTTACAGACGACCGTGTGTGTGTGTTAAACATATTTATTTATTTATTATTTATACAAAAAAATTAACTCATCAAATACAGAGTTGCACCGTCAACGTCTATCTTGCTTGAAATTCAAATAACATTAGCGCCAATTTTATCGCCAAGAATGGGCGTTGACGTTGAACTTTCAAGTGTAGCCACTCACTTCATCGCCCTAAAATTATCGGAATGTCTATTGCGATGATAGGCATTGACGTTTCCCGCTAGTGTGGCCCCAGGGTTATACTCCTGGTCTCGAATTACGTTCCATATTCTCTTCTCTTCCTAGTCCTATCCTCATCATGGGAGATTTCAACACTCACCACACAACGTGGGGCTGTCATTCTAGTGCTGGGTTTGCTCTTGTTTTAGTGGACATCATAGACGATGCAAACCTTTGCATCCTCAATGATGGATTGCCGACACGTAGAGGTCACCCTAACCAGAATCACAAATCTGCTGTTAATTTGTCACTATCCTCTACTTGGAGTGATGAGTGGCGGCAATCTTTATGTCAGAGAGAGGAAGATAGGATAATGACCGCTACCGAAAATAGATGGTAGAGTCTTCCATGATTTTAGGGAGGAAAGATACATGGTTGTTCGATAATTAATGTCGTGTTTTTCTCATAGATATATAAACTGAATATTTCATATAGTAGTGATTGCATGTGTTATTTTATTATATACTAGCGGCCCGCCCCGGCTTCGCACGGGTATTTAACTAAAATTTTAAAAATTATAAATTTATATTTTTTATCATCTACACCTGCGTCGATACTGGAAAATATTTTATAATAGACAGATTGAGTTGTCAAATCAACTTCGAAGCAAAGCAACCCCCTTTAAACCCCGTTAGGAGATGAATTTTGATAAAATACGAAACACGTCTTCAATCAATTCTATTAAAGAATATTTTATGCAAAATTTGAAGTAGATTGGACCAAGGAACTACGTTGTCCCATACAAACTTTGCCTTTAATAAATAAGGAATACAGAATAGGGTAAAAATACATATTTATAGGACTTCTCGATAAACAACATTAGTAGTTTGGCTCTCCGCAGCTATAATGTAAAGAGAGTCAGGACTGGTGACGCGGGAGCAAGCGACGTACAGCTGCCCGTGTGAAGCAGCTCGTCCTGAGGTCGACACCAGCTACCCTCAGTGTCTGCCCCTGCGACTTATTGATGGTCATCGCGAAGCTAACACTCACGGGGAACTGTACGCGCTTGAACTGGAACGGGAAGTTATGAGGTATGAGGGGAATGCGTGGTATAAATACTGCTTCGCCGACGCCACAACCCGGAAGAATTTCCGCATACATACAGACAAACAGACAAGCAGACAAAAATTCTAAAAACTATATTTTTGGCTTCGGTATCGATTGTAGATCACACCCCAAGTATTCTTTAAAAAAAATATTCAATGTACAGTTTTGACTTTTCTACCATTTTATTACATGTATAGATAGATAGTACGGATGAAACATTTGAACTGATTTTTTTATTAATTATTTTTTCATTGATGAAAATCATATTTTAATAAGTATTATACCCGACGAAGACAAATCCAAAAACACAAAAATCATAAAAATCGGTTCACTCGTTCTCGAGATATAAACGGTGTAACTAACACGACTTTCTTTATATAATATATAGATTACAACTTAAATAGCTATTATCATCCAACTTTGTATAATCAACAAATACATAACGACCAAGACCATAGTACACTAAGGTACTAAATGCAAAAAAAAAAACATTTTGTTAAATACGGGCGAGTCTTATTCTTTTGGCCGAAGTTTTGGTCAGCGCGATTCAAAAAGTTATATGAAATATTCTAAGCCATCTATCGTATAATGGTAGAATATCGTTTTTATATTTAGACAAACATAATTTAACATAATAGTATATTAATTGAAAATGATGTTTATCTAAAATATTAAAACTATTTCTATTCCTATCCGACATATTTAGAAAACTTTTAACAAAATAATAACTCAATTAACTGGACCAAGTTTTGTGAATCCCTTAACCCTTTCCCGGCCAGATTTTGTTACAGTAATCGTGCCCCCAGAGCCAGACAACTTTAGGTATAATTTCAAACAGTGATGGGACATCTGAATAATTTTTATCGATATTATACATATAGTTAACTTTTGTCTGCGATATCGTACGAATTTGTTTTAAGCCTATAAAGGAGATCAGATCATGACAGTACCATTAGTGGTACAATCTACCTGTGCCACGGTGAACGGAACGGAGAATATAAATTAATCTAAAATAAAACACTCATAAATAAATTATAAAAATAAAAGCCATGTAATATTAAGTATATAATTAACAAAGTATATAATTTCCCAATTCGGAAGTGGGGCTCCTCCTTCAATCGGGTTAAAAAATAATTCAAACGTTTTTTATGAATAATAAACATGAGAGAAAACAATACCTAATAAGTAGGCGCACGCCCAAAAAATTAAAAAAAAGTTATTGATAGGTTGTTAGGTCTTTTTTTTAGCGTTAATTCTAGTTTTAACAAAGGCATTTAGCAAGAACTAGTTCTAACTAGCAAAAAAAAAAAAGACCTAACAAGCACACTCGATCGTACACCGAAGTGTTTTGTTTTTTTTTTTTTCTTTTTCAAAAATAAAGTAATGCGCCACCATAATATTGCTTTCTCTCATGTTCTTTATGCATAACAAATGAAAAAAAAAGTTTGTTACCCCGATTTTAGCAGGAGCCCCACTTCCGAATATTTACCTTACAAAAAATAAATTTTTCGCTCATAATATAATTTAATTAGCCTTAATGTATTAATTCAATATTTTGGAGATGAACACGGTCCGATTTCTAATTGAACTTCTTCTGTTGAATTCCGTAAGCTATTTTTATAGTAGTTTGCATATGTTTCCCGCCGAATATTTTTTGACGTGATAACGTCTATACTTAAGCCAAATTCGATATGGAATGTTTACCAACAAATCGTTGCTTAGCAACCAACCATAGGCAGATGTTTACAGCCTATTTTAAAATAATTATATTTTTTAATATTTATACATAGTAGTACAAGCTACATAAAACTTGAAATAAATAAGTCATAAAGTTAGATATATTTATATATTATCTATAATTATGTATAAAATTTACTTGTTAACGTGGGTTTTACTAATTTCCCACTGAATGATTTCTAAATATTTTCATAAATATGTATATGCCTATATTAAAAATAGCTACACTATCCCTGAATAGCATTCAAAATAAAACAACATTTGTTTTAAAATGGATTTAATATGATTAAAAATCTGTGTTCAGACACTCATTCTCTTTTATTATTTATTTTACTTTACTTACGTTGAATAAACATAATAATTATAATATTTGAAATTGTGCATAAAAATTGATAATAATTTACCTTTAACAATATAACGCCTGATCGAAAAAATACCAAATGTTGCTTATCTGCGAAATTTTCCTGTCAGTGCAAAAATTTAGGGTTGTTAGATGTATATTAGTAATTACAAATTTGTTAATTTTTGTTATAAGCAAATTTTCTTGTATATTACGTATTTGGCGGTTAACTTTAGTTCGAGGAAACAATGTTAAAGTAAAATTATTAATGTATAACTAGGAAATTGGTGATAAATTACAATTTTTCATTACTAAAAGTGTGATAACCCTATACACGATGACATTTGGTTTGTTTACATAAATTCCACATCGAATTTGGCTCAAGTATAGTAAATTGATGAAAGGTTGTCCGTTCGAAGAAGATGACGTCATCATTGTCACAATTAGTGAGCGAGAGCGCGGAACAAGCGGTAGAGAGGTACGATCGGCTCGGCCTAAGCGTTCGGCTCACGATCGGCGGTCGGCCTAACTTACGACGCGTCCGAGAAATGACAGCGGGAAATGGCGGCAAACTGTTTTGTCAATATACAGGTGACTGGTAAATTACTATCAATATTTAAGGAGAATACTCGGTACATGATTCTCATTCGAATTATGTATTAAAAATAGGTACTTAATTTTTGACCAAATTTTCATAAATTTCAATTCAAATAAATGAAGCGTTGACACTTTTCCAGTTATGCCGACGGCACGTGCACAGGTGTTGTAATGTGTCGCTTGTTCACATCTAAAAGTTGCCAAAGTCACATCATTTACCTAGTCAACAAATTTGTTGCTTAAACAAGTAAAATAACTTATTATTTTTGCCTATCCTAAGCCAGGATTAAAGTGTTAAGGGGGACTGGATCATGCTTGTTTATCCTGCTACCCTGTTAACACCGAAAGTAACGCTCATCGAATTATAAAACAATACGGATTTCATCCGTATCATGTGCGCGTTGCACAGTTTCCAGTCCAGAGTTTGTTACCACGAGATTACGCACCTAGAATTGATTTCTGCAGGACAATGTTAGCGAAAATTCTTGAAAATCCGGAATTCCTTAATAAAATTTTGTGGACCGACGAATCAACATTTAAAAGAGACGAGTATTTAAACTTACACAACTATCATGAATGGCGAGTCGAAAATCCGCATTTAATGCGTGAAGACCGATCCCAATACCAATTCAAAGTAAACATGCGGACTGGAATTTTAAACGGATGAATAATTGGACCATTTGAGCTAACTCAAAATTTAGATGGCGCCACCTATTTGCATTTTCTTCAAAACGATTTGCCAAATTTGTTAGAAGACGTACCGCTCAGTATCTACAGAGAAATGTGGTTTCAGCAAGATGGCTGTCCCGCGCACTATGCTCGGGCTGTAAGAGATTATTTAAAAGAAGAATATCCTGACAGACGGATCGGAAGCAGTGGTTCGATTTTCTGGCCTCCTTGTTCCCCCGATCTAAATCCAGTTGTTTTTTTTTACTGGGGATGCATAAAAGAAAAAGACTTCAAAACCAATACAAAATCTATCAGAATTTCGCCAGAAAATTGATGCAGCGTCAGAAGAAATAAATGCAAGGAATTTTGCACGACTAGTGAAAAGGTCTTTTGTAAGGCGTTGCAGAGCCTGTATTCGTGCCGTAGGCAAACAATTCGAATATTTACTTTAGTTTAAGGAGAATTATTAAATAAAAAGCTTAACGATGGTTCGTTCATTTTTTTAAATTATTATTATTGTTTTTTTTTTACAATAGATTAAGCAAATCTGAATAATATTAACTGACTCAATTACCTCTTTAGTAAAAATAATTATTTTATTTCAGACCAGAAACAAAAAATAACAAATTTTAGTAACAAAAATTTCTAATGTTGAGTTGTTCAAAATGAGCTCTATTTGAAAAAAATAAAAAAGTGGCTAGTGTTGCATTATTTTGAAATCTTGATTAAATGTGCCATCTTTTGAAATAACTTGCCAAGGGTAATGTAGTACAATTTTTTTCAGAATGAAGTGTCAAAGTTAACAAACAATATTTTTGTGAACCATGACTCACTAAAACTTAACCTATTTTATTAAATTAACAATGTTTTTTGCATTAATTTGTAGTTGCGACCAATAGCATCGTTAATGAAGATCACGAAATTAAAAAAATCACAGCGAAAATGTGACATTGGTGATCATAGGACTTGAAAATGCGACCAAGGTGTCGAATTTCAACTTTTTTTTATAAAATGTCTATTATCGCTGAACTGAGTGATATGGAATTTTTTTTTTATTTTTCCCAGAACTGGTATAACTTGGCCTTCCATCCGGTTCCATATTATTATCGTTGAGTTTTAGTACGACCATTGGTTGCCATATATTTTAAAACTTTTTCATACACGGTATTGTAGTACCAAGTCTAATTATTTTATAATTATACAAATATTGATTTGAATAGGACAGTTCACGTAAAGTAATATTTGCATTGAAAGTATAAGATTAAATTAAAAATAATTTTGCTCACATCGTGCAGATTGCATGGAAATATTCGTAGACACATTTTATTTACTTGATCGCGTGAAATTCTTTTTCAAAACAAAAAGTTTCTTCAATATATATTATTATTTTGTTACAATTAGCAGTAGTACGCAATTAAACTCTCAAGCTAGATGACATTTGATACTTGACCTCTGCCTCGAATCTTGCGGGCAGCGGAGCGGCGGAGGCGGCGGAGCGGGAGCGGCAAGATCTTTTACTGCTATATTAGAAAATTTTAGAGTATAATGACAATTTGTGAAAAACATATTCAACTTACAGGTTTGTCTCACTGGTCTTTTTGGAAGGTACTTGAATATTGTTTAAAGAATTGAGTAGAAAAATACGAAAAAAAAATCTTACTGTGCGAGTGGAAGAAGAAATGAATAAAAAAATGGTTTTTCATACGTTTTATGTATGGAAAACTTACTGTTTGTTGAGCAACGGCTTAAGGTAGCATTCGGATCTAGGCGGTCGCGACTCGGCGGCCGCGACAGACTGCCGCGACCTACTGTCGCGGCTGTGCGGCGCTGCCACGTCCTTTCGGATAGCAGCGGCCGCAACCTGAGCCGCGACTGCCATATGCAGTAGTCAAGAAGGAGTTCGGTCGTGTTTTTTGTATCAGAGCGATGTCTGATAGCTTAAATAAAATTAAACGATCTCCTGAAGCGACTTATAGAGGACGAAGAAGAGGATGATGAAATAATTTTGTTCTTACTTTCATCAAAAAGGAATAAAGTAGATTCATTATATACATCCAGAGTGTATCCGTAAAGTGGCGGGTTTTTAGCAATCAATCCAACTAAAACTCGTCATTTTCATCAGTAAATGACGTCATTTCGACTACTGTAATAAGCGAGCGGCGCGACCATACTGCCTCCGGAGCGGCTCGGCGGCGCGGCCGCGGTCGTGCGCAGGACACGCCTCCCGGCCGCGCTGCACAGTCGCGGGCATCGGAAAGCGTTACATACAAATTCATACAAAGCGGTTCGGCACTGCCAGGGTCGCGACCGCCGAGTCGCGGCTGCTAGGTCGCGGCTGCCGGAATCCGAATGCTACCTTTACAATCAAAATTAAGGGCTTTTTTTATAGCTCAAAATTTTTGTTTTTATATCGACTACAATATATTCAGGTGGGACTTTGAAAAAAAAAATCTGTAAAATAAAGCACCCTAATGTAGTATATTATATTCCTATAAATAATTACGTGAAGGGATACACATTAAAAACAAAAACAAAAATTACAATAATATTTACTTCCATTTATTTTAAGTTATAATCTGACACAATATTTTAGATTATATTTATTTTAATTGTGTACAAATTGGAAATCGTGGCTAATGCCAAATAGAAATTATTGTAAAAATACAAACTTGATTGTAACTATTCTTACAGTTACCTAGGTACTTTGATAAAGCTCCACATTTTGTTTGACAAATCATACATACATTATTTTGGTTCACTTATTCTAACTTACATTGAACTAATATTTACAAACACAATATCTATTATGGTCTATAATCTATTACATTATTTACCTATATTGTTATAAGAGATCACAGAAAATTGTAGCTGGAAATCATTGAGTAAAAGCCCTAGCATATTTATAACACTACCACATCATACTTTTTATCACAGTGGGATTTAGATAGATTTTCAAGGCATTGTTTAGGTAGGTTAGTTAAATTATTGTCTTTTCATTGCGACATTTATATCAATAACTTTGTAGAACAAGTGTACATAAAAATTCTTTGTAAATAAAAGTTTCGATTTTTTTAAATACAAATAAGTGTGGTAGCTTTATTTATTTCACATGCTACAATTAATTTTTTGCAAAAAAAAAAAAACATTTAAAAAAATGGAAGACGATAATATTTCGTGTGACATTGTTTTTAAAATCTTTAGCATACTATTCAAAAAAATAAAAAAATAAACATTTAATTAATTAAATAAAACAAAAAAATGCAATTTTAACGTGTTCTGCAGATAGGCGCCTCTTACTGATTTTGGCAACATGTTTTATTGTAACTGCAAGATTTCAGTCAGCAATTACAAAATTATCCATTGCACAAAATATTTATATAGTCTCTATGACTTCAACACAAATAAACTCTTGTCCTCTTTTTCTAACTAGTTATGTAATTGACACTATTAGATAAAAATCACTTGGCACAAAGGCATTATTATAGGTCCATACCCTGTCTTAACTCCAATAACTATATTTATGTAGATCAAAGTACTCCCAGAGTTATAATTTTTTGGATAATTCTATATTATATTCATTATTTAAAGGAAGACCAATACACCTGAGAGATATTTGACTAGAAATATAGCAACTGGAGTATTCTGCACAATCAAAATTTAAAACCACATTACACTGAGTGTTCTATGTTATGTCACATCCATATGAATTGTTCATTCATCATTGTTCACATTTTTCACTTTTTAAATTGAGAGCATAATGTTCATTGCTATACTCAGATTCTCGTTTTAACATCATATTCTCTCCAATGAGAGCACTGATACGATGTTTATCGTGGGGAGCGGGGGCAGGGTCGGGCCGCGCTCGCTTCCGCCAGGGCTCGGTTGCCGTCATACTTAAGTCAGTCGGCATATCTTCATCCACATTGTCCTCTTCGCAACGTTCTTCTTTCATTTCTACTTTTACTGCTGCTTGTTGTGGACCACGAGTTGGACTCATTTGTTGCCGTAGCAGTGAAATATTTTTTATATTTTTCAATTCCGTTGGGTTCCGCAGAAATCTGTAAAAGGCAAATAATGATATTTCAATAAATTATATAAAAATTGTAGAAGATTTCGTATTGATAGCATAACGAAAACAATGAACTTACTGGTAGCAATGTCGTTCGCCTTGCACCTTTCGCAATATATTGACACGATAATAGTATCGCAAAGCACGTGACATTTTGTCGTAATTCATTGACAAATGATTTTTTTGAATACCCCAAAGCTTTGCTAGTCCAGCTGGATCTACAATCTTAAAAACTCCTGTTTCTCTATTTTTCCACGCAATGTAATTTGTGTATCTTTGTGTAGGATCATTTAAAAGTTGTTGCAAGAAATCCCATAAAAGTCTACCATCTGAAAAGGACGAGGAATTAATTATTTACAATCCTTTTTATTATAAAAAATCATAATAAAAACTTTAAATTTTTAATGACTTACTTGTGTTAGATTCAGGCATATCATTTGGGAAGAATTCCCTGTGTTGAGTTCGGTAGTGTGTATGTTGCGGAGCTACATGTGTTTGTGATGCAGGGCTCGTTAAAGCAGTTTCTTTCGGCGATCGAGGTGCCGAAAATTGGGCTTCTTCATCCGAATCAGAGTGATTACTTCCAGAACTAACAGCTTGAGTAGTTACTGGAACAGGTGGAGCATAAGCAGGGGCGTAATTCATAGCTTCTCCTCTTTGAGGACTTCCAGAACTGTCCACCGATGGTGCTGGACTTAATGTCACAGAATTAGGCTGTGCTGCTGCAGCAGCAGCACTATGGAAATGATGGAACCCATCTACTGCCCAAGTAGGAGTGGGCGGGTGTGAATGTGGCGATGGTGGGTATGGTGCCGCGCGCGCTGTTGGCGTTACTGGCGACGATGGCACTCTCCCAAGCAAGGCTGCATCACGTACCAACATTTGTAGAACATTGTGTAAAACATCCCCAGCTCCCGGACAACGTTCTCCCAAATCAGTTTTTGTTAAAAGGCAAAGGGCTTTACCTGTAATAGATATATCACATTATTAATACTTTTTATTAACTTATTAATATATTATATTTTTTATGTTAATATAAAAATTTTAATTACCATTCATTTGGAATAGGTCCATATCGAAGTTGGGCAAGTCGAATTCCCTCTCACACCATTTTAAGAAAACGGCAACGTCCTCGCGAGTCCATAATCTTGGTTCTGGAGGGAGACCGGCTGGTAATTGAGCCTTTGTATCGCCGAGAGGAGATGGTGGAGGTGGTGCCCAAGGTAATGGGTACCTCCATAGAAGTTCCGTCGGGCTAAATGGTAGCGGTAACCGCTCCATACTGGGTCCCGACGGTAATTGAAGGCTAACTACTTTCATCACGATCTTCTGTAACGATAAGAATAATTTAAATTAGAAATTAACTATTTACAATCATTTTATTTTCAAGCCCTATAATATTCATTATTCTTTTATCTTTATGTTGCATCTATTCAGCAACAGATGGCGCTAATACTCATTAAGGTATAATGTGTACGTATGGTTTAGTTGACCAATACAAATTCTTATCATTTCGTTTAAGGTTACGTAAAGAATTTTACGATATTGTTAATGTTATATTATTATTTATTTTGTTTTCGTTTTGTAAACTTCCTAAATTCGGCCGACTAATTTAACTACTATAAACAAAAAGTTTTTTTTAGTTATAATTTTACTTATTGTTAGAATAAAATAATGTAATAGAACTATTTAATGTTACACACTAAACTAAGAAAAAAGTGCATAGAATTTAATCAAGTCATATTTAATTTTATTAAAGTACGTACACGTATATAAATGTTATTTATAAATATTTATAAGATTGAAGTCGAAAACAAATTATAACGTATGTTATTAATAACAATAAAATCAAATTGTATTAGTCATAGATCTGTTATAAACAAAATTTATAATTATATATATTGTATTTTTTTTGTACATTTCAGTTGTTTATTCTTGAAATTCGAGAATTTCTTTTATATTTTAAAATAAGGGTAATTTATGGTGGTAGGTAAATGCTTATATACACATGGATGAATAACAGGGTGGGCACGACACGTGATTGATGATTTCATATATATTTATTTATCATATCATATTAATTTCAAAAATCATTATGGCATTTATTTTTAATAGAGGTACACAACAACAATAGAGGTCACACGGTAGTGTAAAAATGTTTATGACCCATTTATACGAGTTTTTCAGACAAATGTACAAAGCCGGATTCTGTAGCGGTAACAGTCATAGTTAGTCTTATCGGGTGGGGTCGGAAATGCGTGAGTTCGAGATAGCGCGGCTTGCCGCTCGCGATAAGCACCGCTACTCACCGGCTGAGCTGTTCCGGAACTGGCTGTGTCGTCAAAGATCCTTTCAAGCCAATATAATATTTTGTATTATCAGCACATTTGCATTTTCACAGCACTAGAAGCACAGTATCCAGTGTTCACAGATCACCAGGCACACGCGTAGCAGCAGCGGTCCCTCCAAACGTGTCGTGTTACGGCACGCCGTAAACCAGCAGCGTATCTGAGGGATCGAGCTCGCAGACAAGCGTCGTTGGTAACTCTTCGACGCGAACTGACGATTGCGGTGGAGGCGCGGGCGGACGGACGCGCGTCCACTGCTCCCCCTCCGCGTCTACACCGCTTCGCCTCATATAATATACCGGAGAATGAGATAAAACTTCGGGAACCCGTTTGAGAATAGAGTCCCATTTTTAACTCGTATAAAGTGCTACTAAGTTTCTGCAAACCTAGTTCGTGAGATGAAGCTGTAAACGTAAAACAATACAATTAACTTTAGAGAATTACTTGTATTTTAAATTTAGTTTACGTATATGTAGGAACTATCAGTACCTAGGGCATGCGGAAGTGCTAGTTGTGTAGTAATATTACGTCAGCGTGCCAGTTTTTATTATTATTGTAATATTTCCATGTATGTAGAGTCTAGAGAAACTAAATAAAAGCAAATAATATTATCTCTATAATATAAATTGTTATAATTTTAAATATTCAATGTATATTGATATAAGTTTAACATTTGTTATAACATAATTTTTGTCGTAGATTTTAAAAATTAAATTGATATTAACTAAGTTATTCTAAAAAAACTATTTTAAGTATATTACTTAATAAAATAATAATCTATAATAAATATATGTTAGCGAGTCTTTTCTTAGATAATTCTATTTGTTACAAGTTTAGATAAATAATTATTAATTTCAGTTTAATCTGACTGCCTTCTCACTACCGGTTTCTATAAAAATATTCGACTGTCAAGGCGGAAGTGGCCTCGGCATCTTTACCTGTTGCTCCCTTCGCCCACAGAACACGCAGTTTACATCTCTTTCTTTCACATGCCTATCTCATAAGTAAAAGTGGACTAGGTGTCGAGTGAGATTATGTGGAGTAATTTGGAGAATAAAACATAAGGATGTTTGGTCGTTCGTTTGCTCTCGTCGTGACCGTGACCGCAGAGCTCGCGGGTACTTTCTTTGTCGAAAACTTTGTGCGATAAGGTTTTGTCAGTTACGTTACGTTACACCTACTTCCGAGGATCGGTTAGATCATTTCTTTAGTATTCGGTTCGGATCATTTCTTTAAATTTCGATGAAAAGAATATGTACTCAATTTACGTATAACAGAATTGTTTTTATTAAAAAAACCGTTAATGTCCGAAGAGTAAATTCAATTATAAAGAGTTGCGTTATCAATTCGATCACATTGATAAAAAGATGAAATGACAATAGTGTAGTAATCAATAATCATTGGTTAATAGGAGAAGGTGGCTCGTTAGGAATGCGACGAGCTGTTGGGGCCAGATCTCAACACATGCGGAAGTGCCCGAAATAAATTCATTGCGTGAGCATTTATGTTTGGCGGTAGTATATTAACATATTCATGTATTTCATTTACTTGTGTTATTTCAACTTAAAGTAGAAACAATTTGATACGATAAATCACTCTTCTAATGGTCAAATATATAATCAACATTATATCAATTTGCTTTTCAGGATTAACTAAATAATTATTATCTATAGAAACTATAATCATCTGCAAGTAATGTAATTAATAACATACCATATTTTTAATTAAGTTTTTAGGCAATAACGAAAATGATTATAGTTTTATGTAAGTATAATTATGTAATATAAATATAGGATACAAAACGGAAATTGGTACAAGCGAGAAAAGGAAATTAACGGGAGGCTGTGTAACCGGAACCAGGAGAGTCACATAACTAATCTCTGTTTAACTTCCGTTAATGTCCACGCCACGGAAAAGGAACATACATAACGGAAGTTGAACCCTCTTTTTATTGCTACTCTCTATATTGCCAACATTTATCTTTATTTTTTGACAAGTAGACAGTAGTCATTATAATTTTATAATATGTCAACAATTGTTTTTCATATTAGTCCTCTACGTGTTCGGTACTTATTGTTCATCATATCAGCTATTTGGATGTCCACTGCTGAACGTTGGCCTCCCCCATAGGTGCCGTCATGGGTGGCAGAGGAATCTTATCCATTCTTTGCACCCCTTGCCTTACGGTTACCCAGGCTACTACAGGCCGTAGCCGGGAATAATAGCGCCACCGGGGATGAGGGTCCTGGGCTCGTTTTTGCTTATCATATGGGGGTTTGCCAATACTCGCTACGTTCGGTAGGCGTGTTGGTTGGCGAGCGCAGTGTGTTATATCGGGATATGGTGACGCTGCTGCACATAACCACCCTGGTCGGTAAACAGTTGTTCGCACCACTATGGAATTAGTCGCCTTTTACGACACCTCGGCAATTAAGAGGTCGTGACTGTTCTCTGCCGATCACCGCAAGGTATACTACCTATTTATACAGTACTGTACCTTACAATACAATACAGTACTTTATCTATGACTAACTTGGAGAAGTCAAGATTAAATACAATACCCACAATAACATATAATCACTAAGCAATTCATTCTAGTGGTTTCCATTTCTTTTATAATTGTGATGGTGGAGTGAGTGATATAACTTCATTTAAATGCTACTCGTATTATGATAAATAAAAAAAAAAGTAAAAGTGACAAAAACAAAAAGTCGTTTGATTTGACTTCACTTAACTAATGTAAATATATTACTTATTACTTATTACTATGTTATTATAGCAGTTATACGAGTATATAATTATATACGAGTACATATATATATATTTTTATTTTGACATAAAATTCATAAGACTTGCATAAAAAAAATCTGTAATAAGCAAAGATAAATAATCAATAATAAGTAATCAGAGATAATTAGATTATCGAAACAAACCAGCTGGCAGACGTTAGCAATATGTTAGGAGGATTATAAAACCAATGTTTTTTTTATAACATTTCCTGATTCCCATTGAATTTTCCATAATCTTTAACTTATTTACTTTAATAAATTTTAACAATTCTTGTGTGCAAATTGTGTGCAAAGTGCAATTCTTCAACATTGATTTTTAGTGGGACGGAAAAAACTATCTCCTAATTATATGTTGGTCTTTGTTCATATTTATTATGCATCGGCAAACACTTAAAACATTTATATTTATGGTCCATTTTTTTAGACATTTGTAAAACATCATTTACTATTAATTTCACTAAAAATAAATATCAATTTATCATTTAAACTATAAAAGTATAGCACATAGCACTCACATAAAAGTTTATTGTAGTTCACAGGAAAATTTTGTAGGATTTTAGGATGAGACTTAAATATGATTACCTAATGAGATCTTCGTGAAAAACAATGTTATCAGTTTTTTTTTTGTTAGGATGTTAGAGAGAGTGCACCGCCGGCGCAAGGTTTTTAATCATAGTAAATACAAATAATGTAACAATAATACTAACAGGGTCGAATTTTTTTTCTAGGTATTAACTAATTTCTAAGAGGTATTTTGTATTTACGAAATATAAATTTGTAAATTTGTCTTTTACAAAGATGCTCGATTAATATATATTTTTTTTGTAATGTGTATCTTTACTGATTCTTAACAAAAGTATTCAATATATTACCAGTTTTTTAAATAATTTCAGCAATATGGTACGTTTAAATATTTGAATGTAAAATGAATTTTACTTTTATCAATGGTTTATTAATATTCTTCGTTCATTTGCTCTTTGTGTCAATTCACTAAACTACACTATTACTCTATTTGACTGTGGTCGGAAGTACGAAATATTTGTTTACCATTTAGGACTCTTCTAAAAAAATGAACCAGACAATATACAATTAATAGTAGGTAGCCCATGTAGTGTGATGGACATTTAACCTTAACAATGGACAAAATAGTTACATTTTTTTCAACCATTTTCATTTAATAACAACGGCACAAATATACTAATAATCATATCACTAATTCACTATAAATATTAAACAATATTAGTGTTTTTTGAGTTTTTAGATATTAGTAACATTAGCAAATAGCATTTTAATTACATAGATTTAATCTTAAATATGTCTATAGTTAAGACAACATTATAGTATTATTGTAATTCCGGAGAATTTTTCTAAATACTAACTTTTTTAATTTTAAAAATTATTTTGTTTATGAAGGCTGTATCGGGAAAGGTATACAATATAATTATAACATCACGCTACAACGCAGAGAAGCAGAGTAAACATACAGTCACGGTTGTAATCGCAACTTTCGTGGGTATAATTTTTACGTATAGTATACGTTTTAGATATTTTTAATGATATTTCTATAAAAAAAACATAATCTTTCGAAATTTTCAGTCTTTGCACAAATTAATAAATAAATATTAATAGAAACAATTCTGCGTGAATACTATACGTATAATATAACCTACCCATGATAGTTGCGATTTGGGTTGGTATTGGGTTGTACCTGCATAGAGTGCAAAATTCGTTTTTGTAGCTGAGGTTTTATAGGACATAATCAGTTGTGTTTGCTGGAATAGGTACACATATCGTCATAGTCGTAGAATAGTGACGGATCTTACAAATTTAAAACTTTACAGGGCAGACACTTCAAACAACTATGTTGTTGTTGTTGTATGTTTTGTTGGTGTTTCGTCATAGTCGTAGATTAGCGACGGATCCCACAAATTCAAAACCACACAGGGCAGACATTTCAAATATACAACAACAACAACAACAACATAACTGTTTAAAACGTCTGCCCTGCAAAGTTTCAAATCTGCAAGATCCGTCACTATTCTACGACTATGACGATATGCATTCTCTTACTGTATATTCTTTTATATACTCCTTCTCAATCTGATATTGACTTTTAAAAAAGATAAGTCAAACTCTTATATATTTATTTTTCTAATAGTATATATTTTCTGAAAAAAAAAAAAAGAAAGACTATTTATATTCTAATAACTTGCCCTACCTACTGGTTTGAATAAGAATGTTAAGTATATTGAAAAATATAACGCTATAAATATTTATAGACGACACAATTAATGAAAATGTATCCACACGTGTAATGAAAACTAGGAAATCTACATAAACTTGGCGGAAGTCTAGACCGGATGCCCCGACATTTGAAATTGCAATCGTATGGAAATGGCGGCATTTCCTGTGTGCTGACCCGAATCACGCGTTTCTACACTAGACTGAATATTATTGGTGGCTAATATATTTTTATACCTAATAAGTGTAATTAACATTTTAATTGTAGATTAATCAATAGCTACATATTTTGTTTAAAAGTTATTTTGAGAAAAGAAATATGTAAGAATGGACGTAACGTACAGAAAAAAAAATACAAGTTTGTACAGGTAAATCTACATTATAGGTATGTTGTGTGTGTTAAAAGCCTACGCTTTTTAGGGTTCCGTATTTTAAATGTATTTATAGAAGAAGTGTAAACAAAGATGTAATCATTCGAGATGGGTTTAGCAATTCGAGACTTGTTTTTAAGACGCACTTCCGAATGATTGCCAGTAGACCGCGACCCCGATTTAGCCGTTGTTCTGCCGTTACATAATTTGCCGCCACTCAAAACTAGGCAACGATGTCACTCCGAAAAGTTGCGCCACTTTCTGCCTGTGAACTAGTAGCTTGGTAAGCAATACCATGTTGCTTAGGTTGCGAAATTTTGATTCCGAACTATGAAAATTAATGTGAGTTAAATAGTTATTGATTAATTTATACGGACTATTTTAATTAGTCGAAATAAAAACAGTTAATGTCTAAAAACAATGTCTTATTTTAGCCGTGATTTACGATTTTACACGCGGGGAAATCCAGTTTTTGATATTGGCAATATTGTATTTGTTTAGTTTCCTTAACTATTATATAATATATAATCTTCTTACTTTTTTAAAGTAACAAGTTATCTAATAATTTTTATCATAGGTCTATTACGCTGAAACTATTTAATATTTATTTTCTAATTGTTTGTTTTCCTGATTACATATTTGTGTGATTTTTTTTAAGTTAGTAATCTTCAAATTACATTATAATAATTAGTAACCTTAGACCTGTTTCGTTGTTTATTGAACTTTTTAAGGTAAAAAGGGAATGGGCAATTATTCCTTCGATTCTAACGAGTAACCCCCAGCAGAGTTTCTGTGCGTTCGAGTGTCATATGACAAAGCGACCCCTTCGGTGATTTGGGATCAACATGATCAAAAAAATCGTGCCGGGAATGCACCCGCACTGGGAGAGGGCACATGCTTATTCATCGTATTACCTTTTAGTATTCTATCATCGTGATATTTGTAAAAGCTTAATACTTTGTTCATTATTTTACACCTTTTATTTTTAAAGGACGTTACTGTTTTTCTAGATTTATTTTATTTTTCTTTAATGAATAAATAAAATCAAAATTTATGTGCAAAACGGAAAAATTAAAATATTTTTTTTAGTTTCCATATAATTTCAGTTTTTAACTGTTTTTTTTTTCTAACCTTTAATCAGATAAAATTATGAATGGAGTAAATAATATTGTAAATATAGAATGTTTTTCTATAAGGTTCAGATTTCAACTTTTAGAAAGTTTTTTATTCATATAATTAAATTTTTTTCTTTGCTGTCTTTGTGACATTATGCGCCTCGTAAAAAGTATCGTCAAGGGGCTCGCTTGGTATGTCCCAATCGGGCCATGTGCGCGCGCTCCCACGCGTAGTTGTCACATAAGTGTGCGCCAGCGCCACAACGTAATCTACGATACCACTTGTATGTGTGTGTAACTGAGCTGCTACTTCCTGGTACAATGCGCGAGATGCTTTATTTAAATTCTATCTTTGTGTGCGTACGTTTTATTATTTATATTCAGCTACCTCTACACGAATATTATTACATTAACGGAGTGTGTGCGTCAAGTCTTTTTAATCTCTATTGTACTTCCTGATTATGCGTCTGTGTGAGTGAGCCACTTGTTTGAATGTTGGGGCGACTTATCTCGGCGAGGGACATAGTGCAGCGTCCGATTACATTATTAGTCAGATAGGACTCACACATATTATCGATATTTATTGTTAAAAATATATATGTGTATAATTATCCCTAAAAGTAAATAATTAATTCGATTAAAATTTTGATGGCATTATTTAAAACATTTCATATATGTAATAAGAAATGTATGTCATATCATCCTCATTAATTGAAACTTACGACTATCTGGTTGTTTATATTTTCATTTGCAACAGGAAGCATAAAATCCGTTGTAATGTATCCAACGCAAACTGTTCTTGGTATGAAACAATGCCAGTTCCGCTGTTGTTTGCAAAACGTTCGATTTCAGGAAGTGACCGAATGTTGATCGATTTTTATCGTCGAGTCAAAATTATGTGAATTTGTATACCACATAAAATAATCGGTTAAACGTAATTTTTTTTTAAATTATATATATTATAGTATAATATATAGGATTCTATCGAAATGATCGATGTCGATGTGATATAATTCAACACTATTGTTGTAGAAAGCAAGTGGACAGATGCGGCTCAAAGCCAGCAGTTTGCACAATTTAGAAGGGTCCAATTGCACTCTCGGAGGGAGACCTATGAATTTACACTGCCATCCCTCTATCGTACACATCTGTCGCCATCGACTGTGGATTAGATACAAACGTCATTAATTGATTTTTCTGAAGGCGAAGGGTTATGGATTACTTTTAAATCTGATACACATGTCGTTTTGGAAAAAAAGTTAATTTTTCTTAAGTTTTAAATTAAAGTGCTTTATTGTCATGTGTAAGTCGTATCTTTAAAAGATTTTTAAAGAATTATTTAAATTTTTAATAAAATTTGTTAAAAAATTAAAAAAAATCATGTCCTGTAAGTACTAGAAATTATTTGACAAGATTTGTTTTATAATTTGCTTTGATTGATATTGTACATTTGCCGATAAGGGTCATATGTTGTTTTTTATCTGTTCTTTCAACATCCCACCACAACTCTGGAAACACCAAATGTTAATGGGTCTTTCTTTATATAATTATATTATAATTCTTTATTTATATAATTATATTAAACAGTTATAATACAATATTCTCGTATTAAAAATACAATCGTAAATGTCGACGTCAGCAGAAGTGTAACGCAATTAATATAGTAACTCATTTTTTTGTTCTCGAAGAGACTGCGAGAGTTGCACTTGTACGGATTTTGAAGCTGATTCGCTTACTTTTAAACTCAGTGAATTGTGTAATAAATTTTTCGATAAGCAAATCGTTTAGAAATAACTTCATCATTATTTCAAAACTTCAATGAAATTTATTTATTTATTCACACTTTATTGTTTACCATAAATATAAAAAAAACAAAATAAGAAATTAGGTATGTAGTAGAGCTGGTCTTATGGCTAATAAGACATTTCATCCTGACAATCTAAATAAAAACGGTGAATCTTTTAGTGAAATGGAGTGTGTTGTACTTGTAATAATAGAAAATAGATATTGTATAGTAAACTTACAAATATCCACGTACTAATACCATAGAGGTATTATAGATAGAGTAGGGAAGACATACGGCTGCCTGTAAGCGGAAACGTCTAACGGTTAGAAAGAAAAAGAAGATCGCGGTACCCCATTGGCCTTGCGGTCTCAAGTTCGAATCTCGATAACATTTTTTTTTTTGTGAACATCAATTATTATTTATTTCTATTTTAATTTTTCGACTACAAACAAATCATAGAAACAACTCTTATATGCACAGTAATATTATATTGGTATGTAATTCAATCGGTACCACGATCGTCTCTCTCTTTCTAATCGAGGGACAGCTGGAGGCCTGGCTCCCCTGCTCTATCTATAATACCTCTATGACTAATACTCGTATTACTCGTATATAAAAGGTAATAAAATGAAATTGATAATAATTGATGTACCTCAAAACAGTTAAAAATCTTAATTTGTTTCAAACATAAATATTATTTACAACACATTAATAACGATATACGAATTTCTTAAATAATAAACTTTGTATATGTTTTTAATCACAATTTTGTTTGAATGTTTTAATAATACACTATAGATAATACATAAGATTAAAATCTGGTATTCAATAAACGCAAGTAACATTCTACACCTGCTACAGAAAGCCGTGAGAGAAGAATCAACCCTACATAAGTTCACAGGTGTAAAAGCATTTCGACTCACAACTACAAGGGTAGAGTTTTCTGTACAATCTCCTAAAATCTGGTATCCAAATCTTTTAATACTAAAAATTTATAAGTAATAAATACCTATTAAGTTTTAATATCTAAATACTTGTCGAATGTTTTTTTACATGTTAAACGTTTATTTTCAACAATTGGAAATACATTATACCTAAATGTTATGATTTTTAAATATTACAAGGAAGTTAATAATATAAAAAATAAAAACGGTAACAATAAAATAGAACAGAATCATGTCATATTTTTTATACCATTAAAAATAAGTAGCTAAATAAAAGTAACTTATAACATAGTATGTATTCGTTTTGTTATAATATTATTAACATATATTATGTCAGAATCAATGCTCGCAATGTTGTGTAAACTCACGAGGCGGTTATTTGGACTCGTCTTGTTGATTAACCCCGTGACATCATGTCCTCTCTCTTCTTCATACTATAAATTGTACAGCTATCTCTTTCATTCTATCGCTGCTTCCTATTCCACGCACCCCGCGCATTGCGCACACGCAGTATTAACATCCTTATTATTATAGCAATATTGCTAGTGACGTAACTATTATGTCAGACTGATATATTCAGTTATTGATAACAAAGTGTTTGTTAACTGTTAAAAAAGCTTTAGCGCATTTTTTATGAATTATTTACATTGAATAACAATAATTACATCTATACACGTATCATCTACACACTTTATTATATTATAGTATAGGTACATATTAGTTGTTATTTGTTTTAATAAATATTTTATTTGTAAGACTTAAAAATACATATAAGAAACATTGCATTATTATTCTAATTGTTAATGTTTTGTATCTGTCGTCTTAATAATAAAGGTACACCCCATCCCGGCTGCATGGGTACCACCATCTTGCTTATTTCTTCCGTGAAACAGCTTTGCTGTGTTTCGGAAAGAAGGGCAAGACAGGCAGTGTAATTACTGGCACCGAGACTTAACATCATATGTCTCAGGATAGGCAACACATAAATGAGTTGGCTGGGCTAGTTCCAGGTAAACTAGTTTATGTTCATGGGCGACGTCGACCACTTACTATCAGGTGGAACGTCTGCCAGTTTGCCTATCCAACTAACATATAAAAAAAAAAAAGGTAAAGTTTTAATTACCATTTAAATTTTTATCTATGATTTTACTGTGATTATGTCAAGGAATTTATATCATAACTGGAATGCGCACTTAATAAAATTGTATAATTAAATATGCATCTTGAAATAACTAACATAAGGTTGACGTTTGTTTCCAACATGTAAAGTGAAAAAATCGTTCCGAGCATTTCGTTCACTACTGGTATTTTGTCTTTTTCTTACGAGTTGCTTTGAATCCATGGTAGAAAGAGATGCAATCCCTCTCTTAGGAACGATTTTTGAGTGCGCGTGAGCATTCCAGTTTGTATATAAATTCCTTGGATTATGTTTAAAAACGTAATCGTTAAATGTCAATATGTATTAAAAAACATTCATTTTAGTTTAAGTTACTTTAAATTAACAAAGTGAATAAAACATATTGTAACATTTTGTGACTAACACGGATGCAAATAGACAAATCAATTAAATTAAGGATGAGACGAATACTATAGTCAAGAGCATAATTATGCAAGTGAACAATACGTGATTACTTAAATATTACAAGAGCTATTTCCGGTTACATTGAAATGTATGCTTTTCCCATATGTAATAAACATTTGATGATATAGGTACGAACATATTTGTTAATAGTCAATAAAGTAAATTCTTAAATTATTAATTAATAATTTTTCAAAATAAAAAAGTAAATAAGAATTAAAGTAATTACTTAAAATTAATACCATGAAACAAGTTTTTCCTTCATAAAGGGAGAAACACATTTTGTCCAGAGCTGACAAAGAGTGACATCGTGAATACATGTCACATCACCCGTAAAACCCCAGCATTGTCCTAAGTGTGAAAGGGTTCACTCATTAGGAAGATTGCGAGGGCGCGGAGCGATGCGAACATTGTCTATTCCTATACCAACGTTGACACATTGTTCCTGCCTGCCACCTCAATGTTGCAGTATACGTTATACCGTTGCGTATGCTCAGGAAGTATACATTTTTCAAGCAAAGATATTAGAGCCGACACAAAGCAAATGCATTCGGGTTAAACAAGACTTTAACCGGGAAATAGATGATAAACGCAGCCATTACTGAGATTAGGTACACCATATCATATACAAACTCTTGTACTTTTTCATGACTCTATGTAATTAATTTTAAACATGTGGTCATATGATTACTATGTACTGATTTTTTGTGAGGTTAATACATACTAACTACAAAAATATAATAATAAAATATTTTACCATACAAAGTTTACCAATGTGCGTTTTCTTACCGACCAAGGTCTTTATTAAGGTCCATTAAAAATATCTTAGTTACATGTTTATTTAAAACAAATTAAGAATTTATAATTTATAGCTTTCTTCTATACTTGAAATATTATGTAGAAGTCAGATCAGATGAAGGTACTCATAAACAAAATATGCACCTTTTCTAAAATAGACACCTACGTTTCTCTTCGTTCACCTTGCGTTTAATATTTGGCATACACAAGAGTAGGTAAAGACAAATTGCGTGACAATTTCCGTAGTTTTTGTCGCTTTCCTCATTACGTTAATATTAGTGTTACTGAGGCTGAAACACATGGTTTTTAATATTTTAATAGTTCGAAAGAAATATAAAGAAGCTTATGTTGGTTATCTTACCTAATATTGTAGACTCCTCACGATGATTTAACTATTTGAACACAATGTAAGTATACTTTGTATTAAGTAATAATTGGAAATTAATCAAACTGTAACTATTGATATTGCTTATTTGAAATTAGTCTGCATATTTTTGGATTCCGAAATGGCATTATGCCATAAAATAATAGTAACACTTAGTATTGGTCTATTTATAAACTAGACGTCTTGCGCGGTTTCACTAGTATAGTTATGGCTAATATTTCGCTTCTACCTATGATTCGTAGGGTTCTATAACCTACTATAGTCTACTTCTGTATACAGTAATTAAATAATTGTAAAATAATTATTCTGCAAATCTGTTTAGTACGTTTTGAGTTTATTGATTACCAATGAATCTAATTCTTTCAATTCTTATATTAGTGTAGAGTTTAGATTGTACAGCTATAATGATAATGTAGATACAAGTGTGGTTTACGCCTAAGTACCGACGCGACGCTTCAGTTAAGACATGGTAAGACGGCATCGAGCAGGAAGTGAAGTAGTAAAACGCTCTAGCGTCATTCAAGGTCGACGACGAGCTCCATCCATCTACTTCGTATGTCATTACACGGTGTGCCTGTCTTGCTTGTTTATAAATACGAGTACAGGCATTGTTTTACCACTTCGTACCATGCTGCGATAATTTATTAAATTTTACACTATCACAGAATCACACACTTGAGAAAAAACAAATTATAGTCATATAATATTACACCTCTTAAATAACCGCTCAAAAAATCTCTACCGTTTATTTATCAGTATGTTTCATGTAAATTTCATAGATATTTAAAATTGTTTTTGTTCTACGTGTATTAGGTACTACAAAATATTTGCAATTTTTTATTATTATTTTATATCTATTTTATTTAATAGATAGTTTCTAAGAAGCATTTGCTTTGTGTAGATTTTGGAGGAGTGGTTGTCTTTTTTTGCTTTAATCAATTACAACGGCCAGCCCACTTATAAACTTCTGCAATGCATACCTACTTTGCATTAGGTATACCGATCTTTTATGTATATTTCGACTATTGATAGAGCTTTTCTCATAATAAAAGTGCAATCCGCACGTTGATTCTATTGAGTGCAGGTAACGTTTGCGAAGTACAATAGAACGAATTTCATTCGGTCTAAAATATTAACTTTCGCACAAAGGGAAACATTATATATCCCGTATGGAGTTCTTCACTTCCGAACAATAGATTGAATGGGAAACGAAGTGGTAAACAGTGGTTCCTTTACAGATTCACTCGGCGCGAGGTGGCCATTGTGCTTTGTGTCCGTAGCGCGAAGACTTGCTTTTGAGCTATAGCTCAAAGCAATGAATTACTGGAATCTAAATATACTAAAACATAAGTAGGTATTATCGGATATATATATAAAATAATATAAATTTTATAATATTACATAACTAGAAAAAAGGTACTAGATACATACATTGAACATATCCAGTATAATTTTTTTTACATATTTAATTTGAAGAAAAGAAACCAATAAAAACTATATATATACTCGTATATATAGAGTTTTTATTGTTCCACATGATGATAAATAATCTCGTAAAGATAGAAAAAGAAAGATTAGGTAAATATTTGGACTTTGCCCACGAGACAGTTCCATATGGTCGTCACTATCCTCATTAGCTGATCCATCGCCTATATTTAATACCCTTTTAGCAAACTCTAAATTCTTGTGAGCTCTCATATTATTAGCCAATTGGAGTTGAGTAAAGTTTGGCCATAATGAAAAGTGTTTAATTGAAGCTTCTATAATATCATTTCGTGATCCATTAACGACAACTGGTAAGATCTGGCAAAAATCTCCTGCAAATAATATAGTTTTATCTCCAAAAGGAAATTCATGTTTGTACTATATTTGTAAAATAGCGATTCCCAAGTGATTTGTAAGCCAGTTTGAATAAAACTATTTTCGATTTTGATTTTGATTTGACTGACTGACAGCGATGCGTTCATAGAAAGTATGACGTTACTTAGCTCAATCAATAAACAATAAAGGCTCATTTACACACTGAGAACACTATGTCATTGCTGATAGTATACTATAATCGGTGGTAGCTTCACTTTAAATATTCATTAAAATGTTAATTTGTAAAATGATGACTGACAGGGATGTGTTCATAGAAAGTATGACGTTACTTATATGTGTGAATCGGCCTTAACGAACTCAAGATGGCGTCTGTGTGTCAATATAGCGACTGCCATTTGCACTATTAGAATTTAACAAAATACTCGACAATCCGAATTTTCCGGATATATGTAGTCGACTCAATATCATTATTTTTTTATGTTTTATTATTCAGGTCTTTACCTAAAAACTTTTTTCAATCGAGTCTACCGTACTCCTTGACTGAATTATTAATATAGATAATAATAAAATTGAACGTTTCACGTGTTTGTATCTTTCAGGATTTTATGAAAATAAATATTGAGAGGATACTAAAAAAGATAAAATATGTATTAAATCTCATATTTGTTATACACATTCTTATCGTTTTTAGAAATATCTATCTTTCTGTATGTTTTTATTAAATATACATCACCACTTAAGTGTTTTAAGTATTAAGGCTATGTTTAAAAATCATAAAACTTACTTAAATCTTAATTTTATTAACTTTATTCTATTAAAGGTTTTTAAGACTTTTCGACCATAGGATAAAGAATATAGCTGTTGGTGTGTAGGTAGGTATATTACACGCAACTTAGAAATCTTATAACTTTAATAGTTGGTAACTTGGTATTTGAGGTAAGTATTTAAATATAAATTTAATAAAATTGTGATTTTTGAATACTTTACATCAAATACTTAATCACCATACTATAAATACAAGTAGAAAAAAAGTCATTTAAATGTTAGGTAAGAAACAATTATTTATTTACTATTTTAAGTAACGCAACAAAAAGATTACTTTTTAACGTTAGAGTTAACAGTAGAATTAATATAAATCACAAAAGTTCATACCAGTTCAATAAACTATTCTAGAGTATTCATTAATATATCTAATAGTATCTATATATTTTCTTTTAATTATTGTCATTAATGTTAGATATTTAATAATATATTATGGTTTAATATTATTTAAGATTCATAATTTATTAAACCTTTGTAGAAAACCACAAAATGAGCTTTCATAGCATTCACGTTAAGTTCTGTGAAAAAAGTAAATAATGGAAATAAAAGGTTCAAGTTCTTTGGGTACTTCATTATTTCATAACACAAAAGCTCACCAATGAAATGGTGTCTACACTAGTCTACAGTTCTTACGAAGGGTACATTGTTATCTTGTATGAGCTTCGCGCCGGCGCTACTATTATTTGAATTTGAAGACGTTTAAAATGGCATTTTCTGGCCATTGGCTAACTGCTAGATAAATTGTTCCGTTACTTTGCCTTGTTTTATAACCATGACAAACATAATATTATTATTTTGGGTAAAATAATTATATGTACAGTATAATAATATTTTTAAATATTCTATATGTATAAAGTTTAATTTTTATCTGAATAATCATTACTTTAGGATATTTTGAAATTGAGAATATCAGATTATTTCACACTTTAAAATTACGTTAAAAGTTATTAATAACAATAATTCAATCAGATACGCGTTCTGTTTCTATTATTATGGGTTTACTTTTGCCGACATATTGTCTGCTCGCTTCACCTCATCCCAAAGGATTCGTGATCGTTATAATTCCGGTGAACATTTCCATAAAAATCATTCCCGATCGTTATCTCGTGAACAGGTCGGATTCTTTTTTTCAAGTGGATCATTTATTATCTTTAAAGGTAGGTACAAAAAAGCGAGGGTCTAAAACGCCGCATAGCAGCACCCTTCTTAGAAATTTCTTCGAATTTGTTTGACAATCGTCCGTGAGATATAGAGCGGCTACTTGACAGTGTAGTTCGACGAATCTGGATGTCCACTGTTAGCCACTAAGCTTACATCTTTGCGAGAACAAGACGTGTAAATTCACAACATCGTAGATTATTCGTAGTTATTAAAACTGGCGCTTACTAAGATCGTGCGAACTAATAGTAATTGGAATATTTTTTCTCCTAACGTTAATAATAACATCGACACTTAAAATCATAAATGTTTCTTTGTACTTTATTAATTCATAAGCAATTTTAAAATAATAATGTAAAAATCTTATCTGAAGTATATCCATATTCCATATTTTATAATACGAAATACTGTTAGCTGTTTGCTTATCTTTTACTACTAGTATTACATATCGTCGACTTAATATTATTTTGTTGACAACAATAGTGTATGTACCTAACTGTTTCTCATCTAGGATTATTTCTTCCATAATTGTATAGTGAAAAATAAATGAAAGGGTTTCGATAAAAACCACCACTTTGTGCTTGCTAAGCTGCTTCAAGCTAGTTCGATGAAGCATTTGATTATATGATGGTACATGGCGCTTTAAAGCTATACAGCCATCTTTGTGCAATTTCTCACGGGGTATCAAAAGTAAATACCTTCTTTTGAAATATGACACAATGGCAGGGCAAGAGTCAGGTAAAGCGCCTCACGCAGTGGGAGTCCGTCGCAGAAGTTTTATATTTCCGCTTCTTTGTCATGTCTGTAACCAATTAATAATCTTTCTAACTGACCGGAGTTATTGTCACGTCAACTCTCCGGCTTTATGCTCCATGCTGTCTGAGACGATTGACTCTAACGATTGTTCAGTTTTATGGACTACTTTTTTACTTTTGAATGACGTGCAAAGTTTATTGATAACCATACACTTCACATAAGTATATTTAATTATAGGCCTACACTTATGTGAAGTCACTTAGATAGATATATTATTATAGTAGTAGTACTTAGTAGTAGTAGAATATTTAATATTATTTTGTAATACGTTGTTTTTCTGCTCGTTTTTTATAGAAAGAATATTAACGATTTCCTTATTAAGGATAAAGTTTAAAAAACTTAATCCTTATGTATTTTCACATTATAGTGTATAAATATTTATAAACTAAACAGCATCTTTTGTCTTTTTTGTTCACCTGACTGTCCGTGTGTTGAGGCGTCTTGGTATTTCCTGTTTTGCAAAATTAAATTCAAATATATGCATACTTTTTGTCGACCAGTTTACGATCGAGCAAATGTCGGCTCGGCAAAATATGTGTAAACATACTGGTTTTATAAGTACTATTTTACAAAACTATTATTTCAAGATGGTGACTATATCTTCGTGTCAATATAGTATTCATTAAATTGTTTGCCTAAATATTTAATTTATAATGTATTCTTATCTTATATCGAGGCCCAGACGGGCGTAGACGTCAGCTTACGGATACAAACATAAAACAGTACACGAGACACAACGGTATGTAAAAGTCTGCCAAGTAGCCATGTGGACTGTGAAACAGAAGATATCAAAGCGTGGGCGCACTTCCTGGCGCGACAAGCCGACAACGCGGTGACGCCTATGGTGACTTTTTCTGGTGTTCCGAAATTAATTTGATAAAGCACGAATAACTACAACCGTTAACGGTTCCGTATTATATGTGTAATATTACTATTATAGAAAGTTTTACTAATCTGTTCAACTGCAACTAAAAATTATAAAACTCGTGATTATAATACTTGCTTGTTTACACAAAAAGTGTATATTTTAGAAGATTTATAGGATCATCAGATCTCAAGATCTCACGCGAACAGCCTTCCAGGCGGTTTCGTATAGTGCGAGGCCTTTCCGTGGAGGTGTGTGGACGCATCTTTTATGCGCGCGAGAAATATTATATGTAGTAAGCGACAAATGACGCATAAATTGGTGGGCGGTTCTAGTGTTTTTATGGGTGACTTCATTACTAAGGCGCCTCAGAGCTCCTGATATAATGCAGACATAAGTTTTACTGCATCCGTAACCTTCTGGCGTGACGCGCAGAGCAAAAAGCATAGATACCGGGCAGCATACATCAAGCGCGAGTGGACGTACGCACTGTGGACTTTCAGTTTGATTAAAGGAGATAATCTGGAGCTGAACATGGAATGAAGCTTAGACCACCCAGTTACCGCTGAATCGTTCACAGCCTAGTTGACAGTAGGAAGTGGATAATCCGCTACAACTCATTATGAGAAGAAATCACGCGGGTATTACCATGCAGGTCGGCTAGTCTTACAACATAAGAACACAAGTACAAAATAAGAACTTTCAATAATAATAATAAATTTTCAAGAATGAATCAAAAGATAAGGATAACATTTTTGTTTCAGTAATATTATGATCAAAAAATTAATATCGTAAAAGGATAGCAGATCTTATGCCACATATTATATACATAGTTATGTTAAATATGCTGCTAAACTGAAAAAAGTGTTTTATACACTTTTTAATTTTAGTTTTTTTTTTTCAGTTTAGTTTAGTAGAATATATTCTGAAATTTTCAAAGAAACTAGCAGACCCGACAGACGTACTGTACACACATCTTAAATCCGAAAATTTTAACATTTTTTGAATAAGTTGTGACAATTTAGAAAATTTTTGCTCTTCCGCGAAGACGTGGCATTTTTCTGTAAAAATAAAATATTGTTAAAAAAATCCAGCCAAGTGAGAGTTGGACTCGCGCACGAAGGGTTCCGTACCGTGTACCTATGGGAGCATCCCTTAAATATTTCGACAGTCCCTACGTATACTATCGAAACTGAAAAAAGGTACTTTACAGGAGAGCACTTTTAAGTTAATTTTGTGTACAAAATTGTCATTTATTTGTTAAGTATCGATATTATACTCATGAAAAATGTGGTTTAATATGTATTTTTTAGCTTATTCTCTTTTTTTGTATGAAAACATATATAAAAAGGAGTTTCTTAGTGCAATAAAAAAAATCGCAAATTTTCAGTTTCGATACTGTACGTAGGGACAGTCGATTTATTTTATTTTAATTTACTTATTTATTTTCAAAAGCGAATATATAGATAAATACTTTTTGAATATTTCAAGCACATGATTTATTGCAGGTGCCATTATCAACATCGAGCAAAAACGAGCAAAAAAATCACGTTTGTTGTATGGGAGCCCTCCTTAAATATTTGTTTTATCCTGTTTTTTTAGTATTTGTTGTTATAGCGGCAAGAAATACATCAACTGTGAAAATCTCAACTGTCTAACTATCACAGTTCATAAGATACAGCCTGGTAACAGACGGACGGCCAGCGGTGTCTTAGTAATATAGTCCCATTTCACCCTTTGGGTGCGGAACCTTAAAATACACAACACTATATATGACATGATATAATCATGATATATTAATAAAATTTTAATTAACATGACTGAAAGGATTTATGGCACCAAATTTTAAGATAAATAATGTATAATTTTATTTCTAATTTTTTTTTAATATTTCAAGTTACAATTTAATTTATTAATAAAAAAAATTAAAAATGTTGTTAATAAATCAATAAAATTAACTACACAAATAAATGTTTGGATGATTGTTAATCAACGCACGTGTAAAGATAGAAAATTATGTAAAATACTCACTTCGATACAGTTCCGAATTTGCACAATGTGTAGTTGATACACTTCAAAACTCTTCAGACACTAATTATATCTGAATGGAATATTTCAATTAGCACGCAATTTATTTTAAAACAATAATATGTAATACAAATCTACGAAATTCTTATGAAACTATTTGTCCTACAACTCTGCTCTTTGCTTAAATTTTGTTCCTTAATAGTGTACTCTCTTTATAAATTAATGGGAATAATGAATTAAATACGTAGGTAAGATAGAGCTTTACCTACTCTGTGATTTTTTTTTAATACTAAATACATCAGTCACCTGTAAAAATAAAAATAAAATAAAAAAAAACATTTTAATCACTTCTTTCAGGTTTTATAAAATATAGTTTCTTACAATAATAAAAATTTAAATTCTTGATTTAAAATCATAAAAAATTATGTAAGAAAAGAGGCGACACTAGTGATATTCTTATAAATAAAAAATTAAAAAATTAAAAAACAAAATTATAGTGGACCGAATTATGAATCGAAACGATTCTTGAATACACTTGAATACACGAAAAAATTCATCAAAATCGGTCCCGGTCTCTTTAGGAGGAGTTCAGTCGTATATATACACACGCATAGAAGAATTATATTTATAAAAGATATATTTTGTAGTACCTACACAAGTTAACAAAAAAGAAAAAGACAGTATTTATCAACAAATTTATTTGCTAAAATGTTTTTTTTTTTTACTTATTGTTATTCAAGTAGAGGATAACGTCGCATGCTATCACATATTTTTAATAATTAGCAATTTATTTAAGCAATTTAGAGATAAAGATATCTCTTCCGCTTTAATTTCCTAAAGTCGTTACGAATTACGATACGAGGCTACAGACCTTTTTTGTAGGTAATACGCGTATTCACGTGTACGATATCCCGTTGTGCAATGTAGATTATTAAATATTATCAACACAGTGACGTTTTTAATCGATTTTGATTAGATATACGAGTATCAAGTTAAAAATCATAGCCAGTAAGTAGTATAGTTGAAATGAAACGGTTTTCGAGGGATCTGGAAAAATTCAGTTCGTGCTCACCGGTAGTGAAATACTATACTTGCGCCCTTCCCGTAGTTTATATGCAAGTCCTCTGCCCAATGGTTGTCTGAAACAGATCGCTGTATTAGCGATAAGGCCGCCTGTTGCAACTGATCCAAGTTGAAGAGAACCGTATGATCCAAGTTGTTTTAAATTCTATTTATTGTCAACTAGTTGTGTGTAGTACTACTAGTGTGTGTATGCAAAAAGAGTAAATAAATAAATTTACCAAATCGAATCATTTATTTAATAGTATCGCTTATCACACTAATTACCACTCAATTAGCTTCGTAGGTACCTATTTAGCTGTCACTTTTTACTATATCTCGAAGCAAGATCTATTTAGTCTTTTTATTGTGAAATATAATACTTATTGTTACTACATTTAAAAAAAATAAAACAGTACTGGCCTTTAATTACTAGTAACACTAGTTACTAGTAATCAAAGGCCAGTTTCAATATTCATCTTTCCTTAAGTAAATTATTTGAAAGAAATATTTCTAATGCATCTAGAGCTAGATTTTTGTCGTCATTTTCAGTTGGAATAACTTTGAAAATATTGAAGTTGTCTTGCTGGAGAATGTTGTTTGTTTCAGCGAACTACGTCGTAAAAATCGAAAAACTACATGAAAATAGTTGAATTTTTTTTTCTGTTTTGAATGTAGATACATTCTTAAAGCAACAATAAATACATGACGTGTAAGATTTCATCAAGACAATTTCAACGGTATCAAAGTTATTTCAACCCAAAATCACGTCAAAAATGTAGCTCTAGACCAGACTTAGGCAATTTTTATAGCGAACAATGTTGGTATTCTGTGATTTATCACAGGTATTTGAATGTGTTTGTTTGTCGATGTAAACTTGAACATTACGAAGTCGATGAGAAGCTCTTGATTTCATTGCTTCATATCTCTGTAACATAATTAACATGTCCCTATAAGTGGAATTAAGTTTTTTAAGATAATAAAACAATATTCAAATATCTCTTTTAATAGGCTATCATACAATAGCGTTCCCTAAAACTGTATACCTTTCATATCTTAATTAGTTCTAGCTTTTGTTAATTGTAAGAGAGATTTTGAGATTTTGTTTTAAAAGTAATTTATGTTTGCAAGCAACAATTAAGTTCGAATAAAATCTTTAACAATTTATTCTCGGATATTTGAAGATCTTTTAAATTAGTCCTGTAAGCACATTCCCATATACATATCCATTAAATATTTTAGTAGAGGATTGACTGCTAAATTATAAATGTGATTGATTGTCAGTAATCTAAATGTGTTCGACGTGTTAATTTAGAATCCAGTACAAGGCCAAGGTATTCTCCTGCTTTTGATTGTTTAAGTTGTTTTTTATTTCTTTTAATACACCAAATAGATTTTTTTTTATTCCTTGCATATGAGATAGCATATGAAAAGTTTTAGCAACATTCACAGGGAGTAAATTATACCGAAACTTTTCATATAGTGTATCTAAATCAGCTTGATCGTCAATTATAATCTCATGGATTGTATCTCCAAAATAAAATAATCAGGTAGTACTCATAAGGATAGCTGACCAAACAATCACAGATTTGAATATCAGAATAGATTTCCAATATCATTTGTGTAGATCAAAAATGATAAAGGTCCAGAACGGACCCTTGATGTATTCCATAAACGATATCACATGCCCATCTTTTAAAATTTTCGATTTACAATATTTGTATTAGAGCTTTAAAAGCTGATTCAGGTATACCTACCAATGTTTTGTAACTTGTTGAGTAAGATATTTTGCAAGACAGTGTCGAATTCCTTTTTTAAATCAATGAATATACATGCAGCTATATTGTTTTGGTCAATGTTAGTTTTTATTTTTGTGATTAGATCGATTCTTGCTGAAAGAACATTATTTTCGGCTATAGCCTTGTAGAGTTTATCATATATTGTAATTTTCCATTTGGGGTCTATTTTATACTTTTTAAATTCACAGTAAATTTGTTTGTAATTTCATAAAGATGAATCTACCATAGCGATATGAAAATCACTATAAATGTTCGTACAGACATGATCTAGGATGACTTTAGATGTTTCAGTTTATTTTGTACAAGATTGTAATATATTATTGTACAATAATTAGTCAATAAATACAATAATGGTTTTTGATTCTGATTGAAGATAAATAAGTAAATCATAATATACATAATTTTTATTTTTTTATATATGTATACTTGAAATAGAATTTTTTCTATGAAAAGTCTAGTAAGAAATGTTTCACAAAATCTATAGTAGGTTAGGTATGGGACCTGGGGCTGTTTCAATTGAAATTAATTTTTACAATATTTTTTTTTTTTGACTTAATTTATTTCTTCTCGATTAATATAAGTAATTATATGTTCCACTCACCCAGATAGACCAGGGCTGTGCATAACCGCGACTTCACGGAATGTTGTCCGTCTTTCAGTTCGCTAGATAAGTGTCACCACACCTTAACGGGCCGACTTGCACTCTACTTGTATTTTTAATTACATACTTGTATCAGGCATTGTTATAAATTAAGGTCTCAATAACGGTACAGTTTTGTATACCATAAATTTACATTACTTCAGAACGGTTTTCGTGTTTTTTAGTTCTTAGTGTATTCGTTGAAGACTTTTACAATGATAAGAAGGAAGTTTTTAGCAGTTAATCATTTGGTGATAGTATTATAGTAAGAATGATATAACCGAAGATTTTTTATTAGGCAAAATATTTGTAATTTCATTCGTGATAAATTTTATTTATTTTTAATCATAACTTTATACTATCTAATCTCCAATGTATTGTATAAAATAGCTTTGATTTGATTTCATTTGTTGTAAAAGTAATGAGTTTATATTTGTAGATATATCACGAGTCTATTTAAATTAACGGGTATTCAATAAGTATTTTACATTGATATTGTGTCACATTATAAACTGCTTACAAAATCTATTTAGATAACTACAATTCCTGCTCTATTCGTAAATAGAGCAGCGGATTCATTATATAATGTTTTTTTTTTTTAATTTTTATAAATTATATTATTAAATAATATAGATTTAGAGGAATTAAATTATATTATTTTTTCTAATTTAGTGACATCAAAATGTTCTTACACCGTTTTACTCGTTTCACCCTATAATATGACACGTAGTAAGCCGACTCGAATGACAGTTAAGAGTTTTTCTCAACGTTTAGTACGAGTACGTTGCGTCGGATCCGGGTCACGCGCGTCACGTAACGGGCTCGGTGATAACGGGAGGCCTAGGTCGTAGCGGGATGAGCTACGCGGAAGTTGGATTGCGGACGACTAAAGCTCGGCCCTCAAAGCTGTTCGCCGACATTTCTTTAGACTCATCGTTGATTAATTCTTAGAATTGCAAACTTACATAGTTGTAATTTCTTTACTTTATGTTGGAATTTGATACCTAATAAACATTACGGAAAGAGATTTTTTATTTTTATTTTTTAAAAGAATAAATGAATCTGACCATCTTACATTTATGACAGAATGATATTTCAAAAATATCTTGATGTAGTATGTTGTATGTACATTTTATTAGATAACAGCAGTGTAACTAATGAAGTAAACATATTTCAAAATAAGTAACGGTATTATTTAAATGCCTAAATGATTTTTTCAAATTCCATCTCAACTTTCACTTTCTTTACATGAGAAGCTTATGTAAAATTCTTTTAATGTCCTAGTAGAAGTCGTTACTTCTAAATTCATTCTTTTAAAAGTCCCTATCGCTTACGGTTGTGTTACCAATCATTAATAGTATTTTACTATTTTATTACATGAATGTCGCATTCTCGTAATGTTCATTATTTATTGTTTGGGGTAGGTATACATGTTGGTTAGATCAATAATAATATACGCCTTTTGTAGCAAAAATTTACAAAACGTCTCGTAATTTAGTAAGCCTCTTTTTAAATTTATTAATACATATTAATAGATTATTTATTACGTCAGTAAGATAATTGTATTTATCACTAGTTTGATCTCTCCGTTGTACCTATGTAAGAAAATAAAGTATATAATTGAGCCTTTGTCATTTTGTTTAAAAACCCTAATTAAGGCGTTTTGAAGGTGATTCCTTATAAATGTAGGCACAAATAAATAATTTGTATAAACATATAGGTACCATCTATGCCTTGATTATTGTTTCATTATTTTTGGTCATATAATGTCTATGCCACCGTTTTATTATCAACAGTGTATAATAACTCGATAGGTTATAAACTTATACTGCTTAAGTCATTATGGTAACATAATATATAATAATAATAACGTCACTCGATATTTAAACATTCATGTCGGGCGAGAAACGATCACGTCCGTCATGAGGTAAGCCGCGTTATAATGTTTACTTAGAAAGATTTTAGATATAATTTTACAAAAACGTTTCATTAATAAATAAATACATAGTATTTTATTTAAAAAAAATATTTTTTTTATAATTGCCTCTCATTAAAATAGCATGGACTTGTATAGGTAAAGCATCGGTCACCATGTGTGGACTGTGTTCAAATCAGCGCTGTGTGTGAAAAAAACCATGTGGACCAATTAAAATTCTAAATTATATAGGTACTAAAAACATATTTTTCTACAATATATTAATTTATTGTTATTAGATTATAACTATTTCTAACTTTTATTTAGAAGCTTTCTTATAGATGTTTATTTTTTTTTTCACAATTCGTCGAAAAATTCAATAGTTACTCGAAACTTATCTTTAAAATCTACATTTCGCTGTGGTGTAACTTTTCTTTCACTGAAATATTTCTCTTAAAAAGGCACAAAAAGTAATAGTTTGTTGTAATTATTTCTTCAATTTCAACAACAAAAGCGCCTAATTCGTCTAGAGATGCCATGTGAATGCTCATAATGAAACGGCTTACGATGGGAGACGATGAGCCGAGGTAAGTGGTAAAGCGCGACGGCTAAAGAAAGCAAGTTCACTGCCACGGCCGGTGGCCGGTGCGACAACCTTGCCGCTACCTTCGCCTCTGTCGCTATTAACATTAATCTATTACTAATGCATACGACTATCTCATCAAAACCAGCTTCGAAAATTTTGCTTGAATTAAAATTTCACTTAATTTGATGGTCACTTTATTGAATGTCTTACTGTGTCGATTAGATTTGTTTCAAACAAGCGTTGGTTTTTGATATTGTAATTCATTTTCAATAATAATCTATAGATACTAATGCTTATAAAATTTTGTTTGTTTAAAAATGTAATCTTAGAATTTAGAAGTCTGATTTTATAATTTTTTTTTTTAATCTATACATATTATAATAAAATGGTAGGAAAGTTAAAACTGTATATTGAATATTTTTTTAAAAGAATACTTACTTGAGGTGTGATCTATAATCGATACCGAAGCCAAAAATATAGTTTTTAGAATTTTTGTCTGTTTGTCTGTATGTATGTCCGGGATAAACTCAAAAAGTACTGCATGAATTTACTTCAAATTTGGCACGAATATTATTAAGAAGTCAGGTCAACATATAGGCTACATATTATCACGCTATCACCTGCGGGGAACGAGCAGTGAACCTTTATTTCTTCAACGAATTCTGTAACAACGTGTTATCTAATAGCGTTCACGCAGACGACGTCGCGGGCAGCAGCTAGTAATAATATAAAGGTTAACTATGACTGGAGGTAGTAGAATAGAGACAAAAAAAGCGGGAAATCGTACAATTCGGTTTTTGTGTGACTAAAAATATATCATAAACAATAGATATACTATACGATATATAATAATAGATATATAAACAACTTGAAAACATATCTTCATGGCAAAAATAATTGTCATTAAATATACTATCTACATCACGTATTATTACTATTTCTGTGATCTACATACAATGTTTTTTAAAATCTCATATATTAAAAAATAACTGTTGTACCTATTTTAGATTTTATTGAAAGTTTCTGTAGTTTAATTTAAACAATCTTGGCTACAAGTAATTTCAATTCAAATTCAAGAAAGAATTTCTAATCTTGTAATTTGGTAGGTAGGTATATATTTAAATATATATTTTCTTAGTTAGTATAAGTATATATTTTCTCTTCGGATATCAAATTATGTTCGTAAAATAAATAGCTATTTTACCTAAAGTATAGTAATCTTGTAGACGATAACATGTTCGGCACGTTTTTATGAGTTTTAGGAAAGTATATCGGAACTGACCGGTATTTCAAGGTAACATTGTTGTGCGAAAATGTTTTTTTTTTTTTTAACGACAATACGTTAAATTAATACTTAATGATACGATTACAGTATTTTCGGCTGAAATATAATAATATATAATACAATATATTATAAATCAATATGTTAAACGTATTGGTTTTTTTTTTGTTGATAATTCAGTATCTAATACATCTCGCTTTATAAGTAGTCGAATAATAATCCTTACACAATTTTTTCACCAAAATCAATGTCTCAATAGCCGGGTCAATGTACCTATTTATTACTAAAGTAAATGTTTTTTGTTATAACTGCACTTGTAAGTGTCGTTTTTTTTATAAATAAATATGTATAGCATACGCACACGCATAGTCTGTTCATAATACCCAGTAAAATAAAATATTTCAACATATTTTTAGATATAACATATTTTACATTCACTAACAAACATATTTTTACATTCGCTTTCGTATCATCGTAATTAAAACTAGACACATAAAATCGGTAATGTACGTCTGTAAAACTCACAGACTTGGACATATCAAATCAACAATAGAACCTTGAGTTTATGCCAGACAGTGAATTCCAAACCGCTTTAGTTTGTGGACACCTACGTGTTGCGTAAAAAGCTGAATCACAAAACAGAAATGTTATGAGCATGCCAGAATCTACCGCCGCTACATGTGAATCAGCATGACCGGAAACTTCGCCATGTTGGCTCACCGCCGCCGCCATCTTTATCGCGTTCCGGAAGTTGCGCGCGCGCCGACCGTCTTTAGACATTATTTCCACAAGTCGGGCGGGATTCGAGTCGGAAATATTCAGCGGTTATTTTAGGAGTCGACGTTTTTCCGCATCGTGTAGTGTTAGACATCGTCGGCGTTAATCATATGTTTGACGATGGCACCCGATTTATTAATAGAGAAAATTGCTCCGGAATATATTTAGAAACCCGTAATGTTGTCTGAGCAGTTATCGGTGCCGATAGATACGTAAATCTTGAGTATGAGTAATTTTTTTCCCATACATAAACTAACGTTTAAAAATCAAAGACTTGGAAGTAGCATGTTATAGAATAAAGATGCTCGATATTATTTCCAAAAAAAAATACGGTAAACTATACAAAAATACATACCTACATATATCATGAACTCCACAGAATTACGAGACATAATTTATGATGAATAATACAAATAAATGATGTATTTGTATAAAATATATAGTGTGAATTACTTTGAAAGTAATCATGATTTCATTTTACTTTAGAGTAACAGTATCTACTGTACCTACTGAACAGCTTGTAAATGTCCCAAATTTGAGACTTTTCTCTTATTTTATATAAATTTTGTTTAAATTGATTAAGTATTGTATGATTTGGTTTAGTTTAATATATTTCTTCAAATCATATACAATATGAAATATAAGTATTTCATTGAAAGTGTAGTTTGTGTATTACAGTAAAAAATATTAACTATGTTTGTTTTATTTGTAAACTTTGCATTGAATGCCGATAAGGTAACTACTTCCGAATAATACGAGTATGTAAACATACATTGAATACGTGTGTTGATTTCAAACAATAATAGTGAGTACGAATTTATCGTGCCAAAGTACGATGATAATTAGATTTTCAATAGCGTATGATTGTCATGTATGACTTTAACTTGGAAGCAATATCTATCACCAATAAACATTAAGCTTAAATCAATAAGTAGCATAAGACATTGAGCAATATCAAAATGTGAAAAAAATGGTATACATGAATATGTCATTTCAAAATGATTAATGTATGAGTAGAGTGCAGTGCGCGGGCGCACGGAGGTTGCGGAGGAATGTGGTCCGACTGGAGCGGGATGGGGCGGGAGGTTGAGGGACAAAGGCTCTGGAACTGGTTTCGCTTCCTGTACGTGTCGGATGTCCTGCGGCTTCCTGCCCCTACCCCGCCCACCGCCAGCAACGCAACGGGTTAAGAGAGACTGCAGGGCTGGGTGTATATTTTTAATCTTATTATATTAATTTTATTAAAATGCTTTTTACTTATACGTCCATGTCATTCATTTTTACATAGAGATATGTACATATCTCGTATTTGATTTTATTAATATAACTGTTTCTGTTGTATAAGATAAAATCAATACTAGGATAGCGGAAGCATTCGATATTTTACAATAAGAAGTATATTGGCATAAATATGGAAACTTGCACCATTAGAAATACAGTCATGTTAACTTTAGCTTAAATAATGTTAACTAAAAATGTTTTTCGTCGTTAATTTCTGCTTATTAACATAAAGTTTAAGATATTCCTGTTTGTGAGTGTAAAATATATAAATAAGATATCACATACGTCGTCTTTCGTTGGTTTCTAAAAATATCAAATGTCTAAATATTTTACCCAAGCATAATGTTGCTAAAAATAGTAATATTTTGTATCTTATTAATTATTTACTAATTTTTATTTTTCAAAGGTTATAATATATCTCCAAAGAGCGTTTTTTTATTGTGATTACTGTATCAGCCTGTAAACAACCCACTGTTGAGCGAAGGCCTCTTCTCTATATAGAAGAAGTGTTGGAGCTTAATCTAACATGCTGCTCCACTCCGGGTTGGCGGATAATATCCCTACCATGAGTAACGATAATTACCAGGTGTCCATGATAACAACCGGGACCGACGGCTTTACGTGCTGTCGGAGGCACAGTGAGGAAACCTACAAGGACATACACCCAGATCGAAAACAAAAAAAAAAATATATTAATATTATTTTATTGTGATTATGGGCGTATTATAAATTTTCAGTTTTGAAATCTCAACAGAAATAATCATTTATCCTTAAATCAATTTTGATTAATTTTGGCGTGATATAACGAATATATCATACATATGCTTATTATCAATTATCTTTTTATTTAATGCTTAATAATAGGGTAAATGTGTTTTTCTTTTTGTTTGACAATTGTTTAGTCTTTAAAAATTATAATAGTATATTCATTAAACTTATTACCAGATTAGTATGTTTTTTTTTGTTAGTGTACTTTATAGATTATTTTATCTGCCTCTTTTGAACAAAAAATTAGAACGTAATATACATGTAATGTGGTTACTCGTACAAGTGATAGGAAATGAATGACTTTTACTATAACATTTGAGTATCTACTAATAAAAAATACCTTGAATCCAGAATATTTAGACTACAAACAATAATTTATTTTACATTATATAAAATTCAGAGTTCTAATTATTTAAAGTTATTTAAAATAGAACGTGGTAAAAACAATACATGATTGTTTCGGCAGCCCTACAGCTCGGAGGCAGGACACGCACGATTGAGGGCAGTCTCTTTGTTTTTGTTGCGCTGTGGTCACTGTAACACAATACCAGAGCTGTCTCCGGGATTATCTAGTATATAGTGAATTACTCCAGTGTAATATCTTTACTTGATACCTTATTGTTACAATTTGTCGCTTCGTATTATTTGTAATTCAATTTGCAAACAATTCGTTAAATGAGTATTGTATGTATATTTAAGAGATTTTTTAACTTTGACATTATTATAGTTATGGCTTTTACTTTGATAAATCAATTGCAGTCGTGAAAAGATCTGCATTCGCGCCTTATATTTTTCTAGCATTTTTAGACTTGTAAAAGAAGCAAGGATTAGCATAGAAAGAGTCTTATAAGTATATCTGCACTACACAATAAATACAACATGAGTTAAATAAAAAAGAAAATAATAATAATAATAAATAAAGATTTAAATAAATAAAAAAACTCTACGTTATTTTTACTAGAGTCAAAGGCAATTCTATAGTAGGCATTACTCAAACCTTTTCTCTAAGATTTCTAAATTGATTAAACTTATGTAATTCTAAACAACAGCATATCAAACCGATATAAGATAAAAGTTTTATGATTCAGATGATTACTTCGAGACACTTGACTCACGTCTAGTAGTTGACTCCCACTTCGTTTCTTTATTTCATACATAAAATTCAGAAATTGAAATGAAATAGAAATAATTTATCTTTATTTTTGGTTCCAGTCTAACTTTCAGTTTCATTTACAGTTGTTATTTTTAAAACTTTAATTACAATTTTGTTTATACTGTTATATACATTATACACAGATAAAATTTGTCCAATGTAAATAGTTTTAGGCGGTTCTTGTGGATCTCCTCACCGTGTCTCGAAGTTCACGTTAAGTTACTCATGGTAGGAACAATATCCGCCAACACGCAGTGGAGCTCGTGGTGGATTAGGCTTCAACCCTTCTATATAAAGAAGCCTTTGGCCAGTAGTGAGATGCTTATGGCTGTGTCAGTAAATTTACATATAGAAATAATACATACATAAATATATATCACACGCAGTCTCGGGGCGGTAATCGAACCCTCAATCCTGGAGCAGGAAGGAACGTCACTGCCAAATGCGACAACGGGCCAAAAATTTAGGGTGCTTGTCCATTGATGCGGAGCGGCGGCGGAGCGGAGAAACGGAGAAATATTAACCAATAGGATTGCAAAAAAATCTCCCCTCCGCTCCAGTGGACAAGGGCTCTGCAATCCTATTAATTAATATTTCTCCGTTTCTCCGCTCCACCGCTCCGCTCCGCATCAATGGACAGGCACCCTTATTATTGTTAAAAACGAACGAGAAGCGTAAATCTTCATAGGATAACATTATTATGTTTTCGCAGAATCCAGTCACCATTGTTTATGCTTTGGAAGGAATTTGTAAATAAATAATGATTAACTGAGTTACAGCAATAGTCGTTTCATAATAAATTGTTATTTATTGATTTTGTAATATTAACTTGTTATTGTTACTACTACAAATATATATGAACATATACATGATAGTTAACTATACATTATATACATATTTTTTTTACTACTTAATTTTTGATATATTTATATTATACGTAAATATATAAACATGTTTACTCACTCGTTGTAAATATCAGTATACTCAGACGGTCGTCTGTTCCTAAGGTAGACAACTTAATGCCTGTGTTTTAGTAATAGCTGACAGATATAGTTAAAATTAATGTTATTACTGGTGCCTTAAAAAAACCTAAAACTAATTATTCGTTATATCTTCTGCATATTTTTTTTAACAATTACTATTTGGCTAACAAACAGACAGTCCAAAGTTTTAGGTTCTGTATTGTCTATTTGTTAGCTAGTATGTCTGAAACTTTTCTACCAAAATTCTATATATAAGACATGTAAGCGTTCTCCGCTTACATGTCTTACGAACGGATTACTGAAAATTCCTACGGAGTTTGTAAGGGACGACCTACATAGTCGTGTGTAAAATCATCAGTTTGAAAAGTTAGATCGATCTCAGATGTTGTTTATCTAGCTACGTATATATTTATATTCGATTATAATATTAAAAATAAAAGTTTTATTTTAATCATAATTAATATTAATGTTGTCTGACTGACAAGGAAAAATTAAAATGGAAAAATAACAAAATTATATTATATTTTTGTAATAAGTATAACGTTGCAAGATACACAATAGACGGAGTAAACGTAGCATGAGTAATGTTTAAAAATATATGAAGTTGTTAGCATCCGTTTCCTCAGTTCTGTATCTCCCCGCGCCGCAGCGCCGACAATAATCCGTTGAAACTAGGGTTGCCAGGCGTCCGGATAAAGCCGGGGACACAGTTAGGCTTTTTGATTGCGTGTCCGGCCAAAATAAGTGGTATTCGGCTTGTCCGGATGTTGTTAGGCTTCTTACATTTCGTAAAAGAGCGAGCGAGAATTTGAAAATGTTGATTAGACTGATTAATAATAAAGTACTTAGACTGATTTGGCATTCGACTTTATTTACAATTCATTAGATTTATGGTAATAATCAAAAAGGCTTGATTTTACATACAATTTTTTTTCGTAGCTATTAATACTGCGACACAAAATCCTTAATAATGTAGGGTGTCCGGCCTTTTTACTCAAATGTCCGGACAAACTGGCTGGTCTGTCCGACTATGAGGTTTGGCGACCTGGCAACCCTAGTTGAAACAATGTCGAATACTTCCGCGTCACTTGTTTCCATGCACAAGGCCTATGCCAAGGTCTCGACTTTCGAAAGAAGATTACATATCGAACCTATATAATATTTTAGAAATATGCGTATTTAATGTTTTCATTTGAATGAAATTTTGTTTTTTTACGCATTAAGATAAGTTTTTTAATAATTTGCATACAGTTTGCTTAAAATAGATGACACATTATGTTCTTATGTAAAGTTTAATAGTTATTTATAATAAGAAAAACATGTAAAACAGATTCGATTGGCGTTGATTTGCGATTGCATTACATAAAATGAGAAAAACAGCGAGGCGATTGATAATGAATGGATTCAAGCCGGACATGATGGTTCACACAATTAGCGGCACTTCACAACCATTTCATTATTACGAGCTATTTGTTACGTCTCATCTTGAGCTTCCTTAAGATATAGGATACGAACTGGGTCTTGATAATAACAACTTGTTTTACCCGGATACGATATTCTCTTATTTTTTTTTTATACGATATTGTTATTGTTAATTTTTATTTTAGTTATTATTAAGATACATTAGATTTTTTATTGTATTAATCAATATATTTTATATTATGTAAATGAATCTGCCTGTAAACGTCCCACTACTGGGCAAAGGACTCTTATCCATATTCGAGAAGGGTTAGAGCTTAATTCACCACGCTATTACTGCGGGTTGGCTGATATTTTTCGATACCATGAGTAACGATCGCTATCAGGTGTCTGTGATAACAACTGGGACCGATGGCTTTATGTGCTCTACGAGGCACGGTCGCGAAAACCTAGACCAGAAACAAATATATGTACAAATACAAATATCTACCCGGAGCGGGAATCAAACCAGCGACCGTCGATGTTGAGGTGACTATTCGCGCCACTACACAAAAACGGGTGTCGTCCCTCTGTCCCTCTGTTGGATAACCGTATTTTATACGTAATTTTGGATTTTCCTCAAAGCTATGTAGGTCTCCTTACGATTTTATTCTACACTACCTAGAACCAGACATTATTTTAAGCTAGCACTTGATAACTCACCGGTCTTTGTCCGAATTTTAACGTGTAAAACATTCATGATTATCTTATTTGATTATTTTTTTTTATCTAATTCTGTTTTGTAAGATGTCAGATCCTTGAACAGTACGCATATTATATAATTTGTATTTATTTTAAAATTACGCAATAGAAGTTTATTTGACAACTTTAATTTACTAACAAAGTCGTCTCCAAGTATATACAAAAAATATTTAAATATTTATAAATAAATAAAATGTAGTATAGGTCGGTGTGCGTTTAGTTTTCTATGCTATATGGTGTGATGTGTAATCCGACGAGTTCATTGTCATTGGTTTCGCAAGAGCCACGTGAAAAACGTACCTGTGGTTCAGAAAGTAATGTGATGTGATGTGAGTCCAAACGGAATGTAGCCAAGAGCGATGTTACTTTAATGTTTGTACCTATATATTACTTTTTTCATAACAATTCTATACAAAAAAAAAGCTTTTGACGTTAATGCTTTATTAAAAAAAAAAAAAAAATTGACACAATATTGCAAGTGTCTAATACTTTTATTTATTTATTTAGTTTCGCTTAATAATCACCTATATCTGTGGTCACGTGGCTGTGGCTGTTCTCTGTTGTGCTTGTTAGTGTATCTTGCTTATTGTCTTCGTAATTTAAAACTAAGTTTCTAGATCTCTATGAATTATATACCGTAAAGCTGAGACACAGGTTTTCCTTAGTTCAGCAACAGAAGTTAATTCAGCAAGAATGTTGTTACACTTAAGATTCTATCTATCTATGGTAATATTTTTATTTTGACTGTATTTTTTTTTTGTATAAATAAGTAAATATTATAATTTCTTCTTTTTCTTCTTATTTACAATTGCTTTGTCGAAGTTCGCGAATTGATTTTGTAGAGTCAGTGAGTAAATTATGGAAAAATAAAGTATGAAGTATTGTGTTATAGATAACAAAAAAAAAACTTTAAAAACGAATAAATATATATATATATATATAATAGAAGAAGATAATTCGTTTAAATTATTATTATTATTTATTAGATTTATCATTTCATACTCATTTTTATTGTAATCTTTAGATTAAACGAACAAGGACAATGAAATTGGATATCAACAGTATTTTACGTCACAATATAGATATATATATATAAATATATATTAAGATATAAGTACACGAACCGTTTTTTCCGAAAGTGGATAAGATTAGCGAAATCTTATATATAAAAATAAGTCGGGTTTTCCTTCCTGACGCTATAATTCCAGAACGCACGAACCGATTTCCACGGTTTTGCATTCGTTGGAAAGGTCTCGGGCTCCGTGAGCTTTATAGCAAACAAAATTCAGGAAAAATTTCAACAGAAAAGCAGGAAAACGGGGAAAATCATTTTTCACATACATCGCCATCTCTGATACATAGTATGTACTACTTCATCTTTTAATCCCCAAAAGAAATGTTACAAAAAACGAAGCCATCTGGTGGCGAAACGGAGTTCGCCGGGTTTGCTAGTCTCTATTAATTATTAGCACTGATAGGAATTAAATAATATTTATAAAGTTACAAATATTCTTAATAAAGATAATACGCAAAGATAGCGCTTAGTGGCTAGAAAGTAAAGAAGTTTTGTTTTGTTTTTATTTACTCATTTAAAACAATACACATTACACAATACACAAATTTACATTATTCGATAACAAATAGGATAGTCTATTTAATAGTTTTAGCAAATTATTCTTGTTCATTAGTTAAACGTAAGTTTTTTACTGACATCTAAACTAGGCAGAGCCTGTATCTTAGATGACAGTGACTTTCGTTGCATATTTAAAACAGTTTTTTTAATTGCAAGTAAGCAATTAGCAAGTAACATGTAAACAGATACCAAAAATTAATACGAGGGTAGATTTAGAATTGCATTTTGTTCGAACGAATTTACTTTATTAGTTTGACAGCGACAACTATGAACTTAAGCATGTTTATGGATTATTTTATTTTTATTTTTAAATATAGTTACTATGTATTTATTACAGATTATTAATATTTAGTATTATTTATGTATGTTTAGTTTTTTGTGTGTATAGTATGCGCGTGTATGTGTGTGTGTTTACTTTATTAGTTTGAACATATTTTTAATATCATGATAATTTTGCACTTTTAACCAGTTAATATTTTTTTCTTTAGTAAAGAAATTTAATTGTATAAAATATATATCTACGAATCTATACAAACATGAGATATTAAAAAAAATATAGGTATATATATTTTTCAGTTGGACAGAAAGGTAGAAAACGTGTCAACCAGAACACGCAAATTTTTTGCTAGCTTCATCGACTCGAACAACAAACCCATATCTTTTCGGACCAATTGAGATCACCATAATTTTCATAATATTCAAAATGGTTCAGAACCCTTAATCGAAAATACAAACTGCAAAACAATTTGCAATTTGGATTATCTGTCTTCCGGCATGATATTTTTCACAGTAAACTCACTTGCTTTAACGTCTACACTGTCTAGGCAGCTTAAAGGTTAAAATGAAACTAACTCAAACTAGACGCAAACTAAATAAAGATTTCAGATTTCGTTCACCTGAAACACAATCAAAAACTACAAAAATATTCATGTTTAAGTAGTCGGATTTTGTGAATCGCCTATTGTTAGATTCGTCCCGTCTCAACCGGTCGAGTTGCCACGACACTAAAATGGCTATAACTTTTAAAATAATTCGAATTTCAAAAAATCCTTTTAAGGATATGTTCTTGAATATACATATAAACTATCGCAATATAGAAAAAAAATTAACTTTCTAGACTAGAATACCACGTTAAGGCTACCAGTCAGATTTATATTTTAATTATTTTTGCGCCAGATATATCAGTTATCAAAAAAAAAAAAAAAAAAATCATCTAATTCACGTAGATCAATGGCCGATCTATAAAGTCATTATGGTTGTTTTTGATAAATTCAGTATATTACCTGAATCAGTCGTGTCATAAATGAATCATACTTGTGTTATTTTGATATTCCGAAAATAATAGTGAAAATAAAAATGTATAATAACAAAATTTGCATAATTATCGTCATTGATCGGTCATTGGAAGATGATCGTAATAGCAGAATTGTGCGCCTGGCAAGCATTTTATGTTAAACATAGGTGAAACTTCATGTTACATATTATACTATGGTATTATGATTTTATGAACTTTTTGGAACCTTATTCGTGTTTGGTTTTGCAAGTACATACTAACGAAATCGAAAAGCAAAAGCTAAAATATCGTGCGTATCTTTGAGAGAATTTTGTAATTTTTCTTATCTTTTCGATGTTAACAATGTAAACACATGTCATAATAAATATACATTATTAGACTATTGAACTTTATATAACTACATAATATTATCTCCTATTATAATCTAACAAAATAAAGGACAAGTAACAATAATATGTATATAAGTATAATAAATATTTTGATTATTAATGTAATTAGACATATTATAAATTTAAAGCGCTTCCGGAGTTTTTTATATACAACACGCTTTATCATAGGGATGTGTTCAAAATTAACGTCAAGAACACATAGGATTTCATTATCATTTTTAGGCGTTTATTTATAGTAGCACTGTAGATCAACAGCCAGGTAATATAAAAACTAAGAAGTTATTATTTAGAATTAGTTACAAATGATAATAGAGGCTATACACATATATTGTACAGCACCACGTGAATAGAATCAAAACGTCTCGTGTATTAAACAAATTGTACATGTGTTTTAATAATAAAATTGATAATGTGCACTTCCACAAACAGGACGATGTGTCGATCATCCAGGCCGCTGTCAGCGCTGATAAGCGTTATCAGCGTACGCGCCAGCTGTCCCGGAAATTGTAGCAAGTACTTGACGTCACAGCACATCGCGACTTAAACACTCCGACATCGGAATTATAATATTTCCTCATTGCTTTTTAGAAGATTAATGTCTTGTTTGCGAATAATATTACGTATGATTAATTATATAATGTTTATGAATTATGTGATTAATGTGAAACCTAAAAATGTCGCCGATTCGAATCTTGTGTTTGCCCAGCCGCGGGATATTTACATTCAGTTCCCATTGAATTAGTAGTAGTTATTAAAAAAATATTAAAAAAGTTACATTATGCGCTGTACCTAATCGATTTTTTTAAAGAATAATTTTTTTAAGAAATATGTATTAATCAAAAAATTGTATTTGCTGTCTTCTTTAAAAAAAACAAAATATTGATTGACTGATATAATTTTATTTTACTTTTTTACATTATACGCGTGAAAACAAAAAAAAATTAAAATTTGCTTTGAAAAATTAAAAATTGTGATAGAAATTAAGGAAAGAAAACGAGGGCATTATTAATCTTAAACAGCATTGTAAAATTTACGTTTAGTGAATCATACATAAATTATTCTATACCTAGTATGAATGTAAAACATCACAAATAATCATGGCTATTTATTTACTTTAATAAATAATTAGAATTTCTTTAAAAATTGCTAAATATCATTTTATTGGTTATTGGGTTGATATGTCTGGACCTTGAAGTCAGCCCTCTAATTTCATCGAATGTTACGATAAATCTACTGATAAGCATTTTACTTCACGTCCAATATTTTAAATCTTTTAACATTCATATTTTATTTTTAAAAAATCAAAGAAAGATACATGAATTGTTTATAGAGATGAATAATCTCTGTATTATGTAAAAAGTACGTATACCTACTAATAATTTACCTAGATAAAAGAAATGTTAAGTTTTTGTAATTATTGTGTGATATGTAAATAAGTAAGGCCACTGTTGCAAACTTGCTGTAAATCTTTTACCGTGTTAATTCAATATGTGTGTAATAAAGTATTAATATAAATAAATAAAATAAATGTCTATTTTTCAAAATAACTAACTAGGTACTATACATATGTATCAACTAATGTATTTTCTAGCCTACGTTATTTTAAAGCTGTTTATAATCACGTGAACGATAATAATTTCTTTACACGTGTGGAATATAGATTTGTCCTAAGTCATAATAATATGAATATTTTATCTACAAAGCGAATATTAAAATCGTGAGTTTATCGGCAATTGTTACTCTCTTTTCGTAATACATAAAATATTAACGACTGTATCATGTGACGTTTGTTTTATGGTTTGTACCACTTCTCAACATAATACGAGTATACAACGAAGAAAGGTATTTTTTATGATAAAAGGCAACTGTAGCAATAAGTAAATTACGTGTGTGTTTTGTTGTGACCTACGTGAAAATAGTTTAAGTGTATCATCTATCTTCCTCTTCTATTTGTTATACAATTATATTTAAATCAATTAGCGTACCAAAGAGCTGCTTATGATTTTTTAGATTTTTATGTTATTTTATTTAAAATTATCGGAATAACGTTTGTATGAAAGAAATTTCCTAAAATCCATCGTACGTGTCGAAAATTGTCTAATATTTTGATAGTATTTTTGTGTGAAAATCTCGCAGTAACAATGTGGTGTTAGGTACTTTGTAAATTATATATTTCTCTTTCTTTTAATAAAATGATAGCAAAAGGTTAAAAAAAACCTACCCAGAATTGGCTAAAATCATCCATGACTTCGAAGTAGTAAAGTGATAAATCACATGAAGGAATTATGGGAGTTGATATGTCCAAAGCGGAAGGGTGACGAGACGGTGACCGCAAGCAATTGCTTCAATTGCGAAAAGAAATCAAGCTTTACTTGTGTGCGCGAGCTAGATGAGCTTAATTTGTGATGGACAGTTCGAGTAATTCTACCTCTTTCGGTTGTTCTCGTGTCTGCTTATTTTATTCATGTTTAATGCGCAATTGAAACATTTTTACTTTTGCTCAACTGTCGTTCTATAATATTTTGTTTATGTTAATTTAATTTATTATTGGTTGTATTATGTATGTCAAATTTTACTTTTGAAATAAATTAAATGTTTATCTCAAAATAAAAACCTTATCTGATCACAGTAACTAACAAACTTGTTATCATTATTTATCAAATCTACACCCAAAGGGTGCCAATGGATCCCTATTACTATTAACTATTTATGATTAATACTTCACTGTTTTTCCATTCATCAATTCATCTCTCACAGAATATAAAGAAAACGTATAATACGTATGCGAAAACTGATATTTTTACAGATTTTGTGTAATGTGGCAGATATAACAAAAGGTGAAAAAAAAAGGTAAAAATTAAAGATGATCCGCATACAAGAAACGTATTTTATTACTATTGTCAATGCTGGTATTTTTAACGTTTACGTAACGAAGCTAATTAGATGTTTAATCAAAGAAATTAAGCGAACACGACAATACTTGCCGCATGAGTTCGTTGTTGAACGACAGATGTTAGTGGATGATGACGATAGTTCGAAAGCGGAAGGGTGGCGGTGTGTTCAATTGGCACAATTGTCAGTAATTGTGGACAGAATGTCCGGGCGCGTCGCGACACGCCGGTACTAGGGCTGTGACACATCGAGTACCTACCTATGTATTAACAAAAACACAGTAAATATAAAAATATATATAATATTTATGATTAATACTTCGCTGTTTTTCCATTTCATCATTTCATCTTTCACATTTAAGCAAAAATAATCTTAGTATACTTGTACTTTAATACAGGGTGACTGGTTAGATACTATCAGTACTTAAGGAGAATAATCGGTACATGATTCTCATTCAAATTATGTAAAAATATAACATAAATATTAATAAGCTTCTAAGTAAAGTTGACCAACAGTTATCTAATTATTTACGCGTCGTCTGGACACCCTAGTTTCCACGCGATAGTTTACTTACGTCCAAACACCGCCAAGTGTTAACAGGGTTAGCGGATAGTTCCCTACCATAAGTAACGATCGTTATCTTGTCTATGATAACAACAGGGATCGACGGCTGTACGTGCTCTCCGAGGCACGGTAGGGAGACCCACAAGAACATACACCCAGACCGGAAAAAAAATATTTGTACAAATACAAATATCGGTCCCGAGCGGGAATCGAACCCGTGACCACCAGCGCGTGGCGTTGCAGTTGAGGCAACTACTCGCACCACTACACCAGAACGTCGCGCGTCGTGTTTTCATTTAATAATAATTAAATAATTTAAATAGTTTTTAAATGTAATTTTTAATAGTGTTTTGTGTAAAAGTTTCCTAAAATTTTTTAGGAAAGATCAATTTTTTTCTTTTTCAAATCGCAAGATCATAGAATAAGATCAGATTTTATAGAAGATTTTTTTATACGTTGAAAAATGATAGTTACTTTTGAAAATATTTAAACAAAAAAAAAAAAAAACAACAAAATACAATAAAAATAAACTTTGTCATTTGTTGAACAGCTAACTGTTGTTTATTAAATAAAAGCAAGCAATAATAGAATCAAGCCATCTAGCGACCAGTAGCCAAAACAATTAATTGATTATAATATTGGCAGACGTAATAGTTCTGCTATATTTCACTTGGTGTCGCAATAAGAGGGCTGTACTCAGAATTTTTTGTTAATCATAGGTGTGATTTGAAGTTGGATGGCACACACGGCTACATAATATTATCATGAATTACTATTCTTATTATAGCAAGAAAGAAGATATTTTTTACTACATCACATTACATAATTTAAATATTGAACGTCAAAACCAACTACTACCGGTTCGAACCTTAGCCCAGAATATTAAATTACATAATTAGAATTTTCACTACAATAATTCGACTGAAATTGCCTCGGAAGAACACCTTATTCGCTGAGTGAGTGAGCTATCTTCAATAATAAACTTCCAATAAACTCGTAGTCAGTGTCCGACTTAAAAAAAAATTCTAAGTACGACTCTGGGAGACCAGTAGTTTTGCTACTTGCCGATAGAGGCATGGTAATCACCGAACTTTCTAGACAAAATAAATAATTTACTTTAAATATTACTTACGAGTGGAAAGATATGTTTATTCCATTTGATTTTGATGTGATGAGCAACAAATTCGTTGACTAGGTAAATAATGTAAACTTTGAACAAAAATAAATATGAACTGTTTACCTATCTTGGTATTTCCGGCGTATTTAAAATGGAATCATACTTATTTACAACGATTGTCAATCATTAAACTACCTATTTACCTACATAACTACACTAACACACACACAGTCACTTTTAACAGTTTCGAAAGCAATGGTGATTCTGCATTTGTGTATTGATAAGCCATACCTAATTACTAATGACAGATTACACTCACACACGACAGATTAGGTATACGCGTATGATCGATCACTAGACGCGCAGGAGCCGGGACGACACGCGCGTGCGCGCCATGCCAAGGCTTATGCCTTACTGACCTAGTGACCTACTAGCGGAATTCGTCGAGCGAATTACTGGGAATTAGGCCGGCTTCAAACATCCGAATGTCTCTCTGAATTCATATTATTAATTCAGAAAGCCCGGAATTCCATACAATATCAGTATTCTCCACATACATTATGATTTTTATTAATATTATGAAAAGATTACAGCTTATTATTTATTAATTATTATTATTTATTAGTATATTCTTTATTATTTTTACATAATATTTATTCCACGTGAATTACATTATTTTAAATTAATAAATTAGTATTTTTAAGAAACTTTTAAAAACGATAGCCAAAAAGTAAGTACATGAAATTTTTGAACGCAATATTAGACGCCTGCGGGTGGCTTTAGCCGCGGGGCGGGAGTGCGGGTGCTAGCGGCACAGTGAAACACCACATCGCACGCGCCGCCGGCATGACTGGAAATATACCTACGTCGCCTCATTTGTTTTGAATTGAAATATATGAGAATTTGGTCAAAAATTAAGTGCCTATTTTTTTCACATGATTCGAATGAGGATCATGTGCCGGTTATTCTCCTTGAATATTGATGGTAATTCACCAGTCACCCTGTATACAGGTGACTGGTAAATTACTATCAATATTTAAGGAGAATACTAGGTACATAATTCTCATTCGAATTATGTAAAAAAATAGGTACTTAATTTTTGACCAAATTTTCATAAATTTCAATTCAAATAAATGAAGCGTTGACACTTTTCCAGTCATACCGGCGGCACGTACACACAGCACAGGTGTTGTACTGTGCCTCTTGTTGACATCTAAAAATTGCCAAAGTTCACATCATTTACCTACTCAACAAATTTGTTCCTTAAACGAGTAAAATATCTTAGTATTTTTGCCTATCCTAAGCCAGGATTAAAGTATTAAGGGGGACTGGATCATGCTTGTTTATCATGCTACCCTGTTAACACGTGGCGGCGTTTGGACGTAGGTAAACTACCTATTTTGTGTCGAAAGTGCAGCTAGCTGCTAGGGTGTCCAGACGACGCGTAAATAATTGGATAATTGTTGAGTATCTTTACTTAAAAGTTTATTTATATTTACCAATTTTTTTTACATAATTCGAATGAGAATCATGTACCGAGTATTCTCCTTAAATATTGATAGTAATTTACCAGTCATTCTGTATAATAATATAATGCATCAATGATCACTTAATGTGTTTTAATTTATTAAAAATATATATCATAACAATTGTGGTAGAAATAATTAAAAAAGAATGTTGTTTTTAAAAATAACTTTAATATTTTTTGCAATTTTTGCAAGCGTAACTTTTTTTTTCAAAAATCATCTAGATGCTATTCAGAATCGAATGACACCTCAATCATAATTTTGAAAATTTTCGGAAAATGCTGAAAAAAGTTGACCAAAATGGCACTTGACTAGACTATAAGCATGCTAATAAGCATGCTAGTAATGAGCATGTGTATTTGTACCTGTGTATGTGTGTAAAATATATATCTGCGTGTGAAATAAAACTGAAAAATATACGTAGGATAACAGTTGTAAGTATGCTGTCATCCTTAGTTGTCGTTCGTCTGACCTAACGCACACTCTTTAGATCACAAAAACATATCAAACACATTCCTAGCGCCTGTGTGCTAACTGTAAGAGTGTGAGAGACGTTAATAAAAGTCGGTTTGATTTGTTTTCAGGATAGTCTGGGGTTTTATTTTATTAATCTTAATATAATCACTATTTTTGTATTTTTACTGGTTCGTATATTTACATTCGCGAAGTAAAATTAAATGTGTTCAATTTTACCTATACCAGTAACATCAACTAAACAATTATAACATTTATATAAAATAATATATAACAAAAAATATCATTTATAATTATGTTTCATATTAATAACTACATTCTGTATAGTATTCTTTATCACCCTCACACACCCCCTTATCTTAAAGAGAGGTTTAATTTTTTAGGACATGACACTGAATGCAATCTGCGTTCTCGTAGCAATAACTTACTTGTCAAACCTCTTTGTCGTTCAAAAGCGTACAGTAATTCCTTCACTACTAAAGTTATCAAACTTTGGAACTCTCTGCCTAGTAATATCCGTCAAGCAGAGTCATTGAGTACTTTTAAGAATCGGTTGCACAAAAATTATCACTCCCTTACTATGTCTTAAATATGCGATCTATTGGTATATTGTTTCTATATGTATGTATTATGTATTATGTATGTATGCATTATGTATGTATGTATATGTGTATGTATGTATGTATGTACCTATATATATATATATATATATATATATATATATATATATATATACACATATATATATATATATATATATATATATATATATATGTATGTGTTTGTAGATACGTATTTATTTGTGTATGTATATAAAAAGTTAATTAATTAATTTTTTTCTCTTTTCTCTGTTATTATTATATAATAACATTGCCCTGTCATTTGCGCACTCTTCCCGGCACTTTCTCTTACAATTAGCTAAACTACTATCATTAAAGGTTGCCTGGAAGAGATCGCTATAAGCGATAAGGCCGCCTTTGCATACATATATTTTGTTTGTACCTAATATTTCTAAATTGTATCTTTTTTTTGTGTGCAATAAAGTTTTAATAAATGAATAAATAAAATAAATATTATGACTTTAGTCGTGTAACGAATATATAAAAATTAACATAATTTTGTATTCATAAAGTGACGTCTTTATGTGATTTGATATTGTCATAATTAAATATGTATAATACACTAGAGATCTTAGCGAAGAGGAAATCAGTCTTACGTAGTTATTTTAGTTCCGTGCCAACTTTAGTCAATGCAGCGTAATAAATAACTTGAACCAATCTTAGCAATCGTCACTAGGCGCTATTAAGGTGATGTACCGATACAGAGTCGGAATCCTGTGTGCGTCAATTTATAAATCACTTTGATCAAAATTTCGGTCAAGGTAATTTAGCGTGACGAGTTTAGTTTATTTTTGTTAACAAGTTATTAAATATTTTTATTAAATGCTATTTCTGTGGTTAGCGGTCAGTATTTAATTCTATATATTTGTATACATACCTATATTACCTGTAAATGTATTTGTAACAGTCTGTAAGCGTTTCACTATATAGGTATACATTATATAATAAGTCACTATAATAAAGTTCTATAGTACTAAACTCCCCGTAAGACTTATTCCTGTACAGCTCACGTATTGTACCTCTCACGAAGCATAATAAGGATGTTGCCCGCATTATTTTAAGTAATTTCCAGTCTTGAAAGCACTATTAACCGATTTAGCCAGCGGGATTCAGACATAATATGCAACCTGTTACGTCCTAAAATATTTACGATATAATATGTAGTTTATTTTTCTTTCTTTTACTTAAAGATTTTAATTTTCAAGTATTAATATAATATTTAATCTTATGGTCAAAGTGATATATTTTTATTAGGTAAATACTTTTACAGAAATGGCAGATCCTCATACAAAAAATACGGTTTTATACTTTTTAGTACAAAAATAACGGACACCAAAATTTCACCCTTATAGGGGTAGGAATTTTTAACAAAATTGTTGTATATATTTAAAATAACATACACATACAATTTTATGCTGTTATCTTCAACTGTTTAGATATGACGAATCTGTCTGAACATAATATCTTTTGCTGTATCTATACTTAATAATCTTTAATAGTCTTTACGATGTGACTTTTTTTATAAATATTAAAATATTTTAAAAAAATATATATAATAAAAAACATAAACAATATATCAATTTAATATTTAAGTATTACACTTAATAAAATATCTTTTTATAAATTATTGTAAAAAACGACCGGATCGGTTAGTGAGTGCATATAGTAGAACTCACGATCGGTGTGCACGAGCGCGGGCGCAGGGCGACGCGGAAGTCGCACACACTTCCGCGTGCCGCCATCTTGGCGACTTGCGAGATTCGCCCGTCTGATCTTGCTATTGAATGTTCTATCGACGTATTTAACCGTACCTACGGCTACGTGCTAATATTACAATGTTATTTGAATCTAAACAAGATTTAGAGTCTTATGTAATAATGAAATCGAATCACGAAAAGATGTAGCTTGCTTTATATTAATTACTAATTTACTACTGAAATTAGGTATATAGAAAAATATTTTAGTAAAGAAGTATGTCAAAGATATTCAAAAATAATGATAAATCAATTAAAACTCGATCTTAAAAATCAACCGCGTAAGATTTGGTTTCTGATATGTAAAATATGACAATATTGTACTTTATGTTAGAGTAGAGTTCCTACGATAAAATTAATATGTAATATATTTTAAATGAATAAATTAGCAAAAATGGGTAATTCGTAATACTGTATTAGCATTAATTATAAAATCCCAATTAATTGCAATCGCTTTGTGCAATCATTAGACTAATTTACATGTAGCATAATACCTAACGCAATGTCTATGTGAACTGTGCAAGTACCTTCACCCTCTCTTTCTAATTACGGAATATGTAGTGGAACAAAAAGAGATGACCTACATTTGGTACCGGTCGTGCGAGATCGGGTGCGCACCGTTGCGCATATTACGTGTTAGAAGATGAGGTTATATACTCTACAACAAATGAACTCGATTAACGGAACATATCGATGTGAATTTTCTCGCCCTAGAACCTTTTTTTGCGCGATTCTCCCGATTTTTTGAACAGTGCGCATTGGCAACGCTTGTGTAACGGTTGCAATGACGTTTTATTTGATGTAGCTGTTTCTTTTAAATGTATGTGGTTTGTTTTTAAAACGATTTGTGATATAATAATAGGTCTACTTAACTGTAGTATTTTTGACAAATAATATTGTTGTATATGATAATCGCTAAGGATTTCGTAATACCGTGGTTGCGTATAAATCTAGGCTTAGGTAATCAAGACTTCCGATAAGGCTAAACAAATGTGCAATATTTCTGAATGTGAACGAATGCACTGTGGTTGCATAATTACACAATTCGGTTTGATGTTCAATTCGGTTTTTTATCGTTTACTAAATACATAACCCATGTATTTATGTATAACTAGCCAGGATTTTCTCAAGAAATGGGCAGGCGAAAGAAAACGACGATTATAATATGAATAAATATTAATTAATCACATTTGTAAAAAAACTAGGAAACTTAAATGTATCATATTTAGACCCATCTGTGTTAGTTTCCATCTGGTAGTCAAGAGTCGAGAGGAGAGGGCGGGAGCGTAGCGGGTGGAGGCAACAGCTACGTAACCCCTCTGCAACGGCACTCAGCACTTCCTGAAGGTGGCGCAAGCCTGCGAATGTCGGCCGCCGAGCATTTCGCGCCACTTTCGTAATTCGTTGCGTGGTGCGACCGGCCGCCTTGCCTGGCCCGCAGGAAGTAAAAGTTCGAAGGTAAGAAAGTAGGTCTCCACTGTAATTGGCAGCGCGCCTGCATACTGATGTCTGTGTATAAATAGGCGAGCACCTGTGTCTGCTCGGCGGCAGGACATGAAAAATGACATTCATGTCCGATCAAGGAATAGGTTAACAAATATACATTTATAATTTATATATAATGAATATCGTTACGTGCATTTTTTTATACAAAAACGATAAAATGATCTTAATTAAAATAATTTAATGAAATAATAAATGTATAAAATAAATTATTTATTTGTAGGTAACAGAGATGCAAACTAATCTTAAAATAATATTTTTTTAATACGCATATGTTACGTACATATGCGTATTTAACATTACTGCTAAACATATTGTAATAATATTAAAATAACACCAATTTATTGTGTATATCTAGGTATTGATGTATTGCATGTTATTTTTCACATGTAACCGATTGAAACGAAGCCCTACCGTGTTAAGTAATTACACGTTAGCAGCATTGCCAGCTATTGAGAGGGCTCACACGGCACGTACGTTACGTGTGCGTATGACATAAGTTGCGTAGGCGCTTAGGCGCCGCTGACCCAATCCTTTTCATACGCTGCCGCTGTATAATAAGTTGTGAACTGGGTCGCAGAGATGCGCCGAAACTAATTGTTGATGAAACTTTGTCCTCTATTGTTGTTATACCACTTTAAAAATAGAAGTTTAACATATTATATGTCACTCTCCCAGGAATATGTACGTATAAGCACGAAATTTATTTGCTTTGGATGTGCTACCACCGGAGTTTGTAAAATTATTTAGGTGGGGGAAGGCTTATAATATAAATTTAATATAGGAAGTGTCGGTCGTTGAAGAAATTGGGCGGAGCGTGCGGCAATACAGGAAGCCTTGGTAACTGATGAGCTCTTACAACAGACGGTTTACTTACTTTCAAAACTTGATGTATGATAATACAAACAGTAAATCCGTGAGGTAACTGCTACAAATGGTTTGTGCAGTTTGGTTAAGAATTATCTTTAGCGAATTCTATTTTATTGCAAGTTAAATAAACGTGACATAGTAGTGACAGTGTACCTAACAGTAACAATCGAGTTGATGAGGTTGGAATTTATAAGTTTACACACTTATGTAGAACATGTGTATTTATCTACCTATATATTATCTGCCTAATATTTATATATGTATATACAAATAATTTACTAATTCAATTGCAAATCTAGCGCGAAATTTCAAATTCGGTTTCAGTAATGTAGGAAACGCTGTGGCATACCGCTAGAGACTTGCAACATATCGGAGATTGTTGTAACTTGTAAACACCAAGACGTCGATTATATAATGTTTGTATTAAATATATTTATTAATAAAACAGATTCTTAATAAAATAGGAATTGCAGTGTACGTGTTCACTGGCTATTTCAGGTCTTGTTTTAATATTCCATGAAAATATTTAATGTCATTTAATGCAGCTGACGAAATATAATTGTCACTTATAGATTTTTTTTGTTTATTTATGTGTAAAAACTTATAATAATAAATCGTGTTTTATTATCCGGCAAATTTAAATTACTTCCTAAAAATGTTTTATGAACTTTCCGATTTATTTTTAAGGTCATGTCATATGCCGTCTCTAACCAAACTATAATGACAATTATATTGTATATTTATTTGTATGTATTTGTAATAAATAAAAATTATGTTGAAGGTTATTGTGGTATATATGGTATATATAGTATATATGGTAGGTACATTTTCAGGATTATATTTAACATTACAGAACCCTTCATGTGGGAGTCAGACCCGCAGCTAACTGGTTTTTAAGATCTATAAAATTCTCACACAGTTTTTTTTAAAATAATAAATTTAATATTAGATTTCCTTGTATAAGTATAAGGTATTATTATTAGTGATATTCCGCATATCCGTATCTGTATCAGCGGATTTATGTACGAAAAATGAGTTCCGTATCCGTATTATTTTCGGTAGATTTTTAACGATATTTTGTAATAGTAAACTTCCTCAAGTATGCGTCTATATGAAGCTATATGCTCTTTGAACTTTACGTAATATCTATACACATATTTAACGTAAAGTTCCAAGAGCGTTAACAATAAAATACTATAAATTTCATTTAAAATTAATATTACCCGACAACAGCAAACCCAAAAATATTATGTATTTGATCCGTATATCTGTGTTTATAGTGTATTTTAGTGAGAGCATGAACATTTAGTTTGGTTACCTCCGTGACTTTAATGTTGTCTTATAAAAGGTTTCAACGTTAGTTGAGATTTAGGTTTCGTGTCGTCAACTGAAGTTATGTATGTATATATATAAGTCATGACGTGTTTTCGGGCTGTTCAGCGCTTTTTTGTTTATACTACAGGATGCAGAAGGCAGTATTGCTCGACTCGGCTAGCATTTTTCGCCGATTTCTTAGCCTACAGCCCTAAGCCTCGATCGTGTAATCTCCCTGCCGGGACGTAATCCTCCACCCGCTTATATTTATCTATGTAAGTTTGTGTAAATTTATTATATGCCTTTTATAAGTATTGTATTATATTATAGTATAATATATCATGTATGTATATATTGAACGGGTGGAGTGAAAAAATTAGATAATAAAACAATTTACTAGCTCTCATTTGATACCCATATTGCTACAGTAAGAAAAAAAAGTTCAACTCCCCCCTCCCTCATTCCGCCATTTGCGGGCGCCATTTTGAAAATTTATATAGCCTATGTCACTACTACAATTTAGACAAACCCAACGACACCTCATATGTCAAAACCGTCCAGCCGTTTGGACTGTAGGGCGTGCCAAAGAAATGGACATACATACATACATACATACATACATACATACATACATACATACATACATACATACATACATACATACATACATACATACATACACTCGAAAAACATAACCCTCCTTCTGTCGCAGTCGGGTAATAATAAAACACTAAGAATCGAGAAGGAAAATGTAGGTACTACAGTAAACTAACACATAACCTAGTACGAGTATAGACTTCAAATTAAAAATTACAATGTTTGCAATTATCAGCTATCAACTGAACTGAATAGAATCAGCCTGTAAACAACCCACTGCTCGGAAAGGCCTCCTCTCTATATAGAAGATAGTTTGGAACTTAATCTCATACTTACTCAATTCTTTTAAAGTGGAGATATCTGAGGGAAATTGTCATGAAAATAATAAAAGGGGAAAAAATTATCAAAATAGTCTAATTTAGGTAGTATATAGTTATAGCAACGAAGAGATTATTAATAGATGTAAAATCCGAGCCGCGTTAACCTTGTAGTGCTTGGGTGGTAGTAAGTCAATCTGATTGTGCCTACTTGTAATTGATATTATTAATCATTTTTTTATTAACGCCTTACACTCAACGGCCTCCACTAGGATATGAATCCTCCACTAGGATATGTGGGATATACAAAATAATGTTTGTCATGTACGGAGATCGAACCCACGACAGCTAGCGCATCAGTGAGTTGCTGTACCAATGCTTCGACGTGTCTTCAAATTTATTGTAATTGACTGTTATTGTCGATTAACTTTTGTCGTTTTAATTCAAAACAAAAATATGGATTGAGATATTTCCTAAGAATTTCTGCGAAAGGAAATTACATATTGGCTTTGGTTGAATGGCGTTTTGCTTCATCGGATTCGAAATATCTTGTCTATAAAATGTCATCCAGGTTAAAATGGAAATAAACTAAAACAAGGTTGGGTAAATATGTTTAATGGCAGAGATTTTACAATTATTTCTGTAGTTTAGAATTGGTACGTTTTTCGGTGTACAGATGAGCATTATCACAATAAGAAAGGAATAAAGTAACTCCCAAGTCTCGGTTGTTTAACAAATAGCTTCAGCTGCAGCTGCAGCTTCTTGGGATTCAATTTGTGTTTTGGATATGGTTTGACAGTTTTGCGTTGTATCTAACCTAGAGAAACGTGGTCGAGGACGCGAACGGTTTTTAAAATTTCATGTTGGAGTATGTGAATCATCAGAATGTTGAAGTCATATTGTAGTGTACAGAGTACTTGATAGTACTCTGTATCGCTAATGAGATATGGCGTGAATTTACCAAATCGAACAGGGAGGAGATCCGCTATCTCTGATCCGAATTTTGCTATGCAACTATTTTATTCACTTATGTCCAGCATGAAAAACAGTAGGTATTATAAGCCCGCATCTAAATGATTTACATAGCTTTATGCTGAATAATAAATACTTTGGCTATTGAAAGCAGTGGCAGTAAGTAGTATGAAGCAGTAGAAGTTTATTTTAATTCACATGACGGATGGCTTCATCCATCATGTGAATTAAAATAATCAGCTCAGCTTTGTTTATCCAAGAATCTTACCGTCAGGAGAAATATATGTATCGAATAAAGTTTTCATTTGTCTATGGGATCCGTTAAGGTAAGAAATCGTTTGTAGAAACAGCGCTTATAGTAGACTAGAAACTGCGAAGGCGTCGGAAACTTCCTGAATCAATGCCGGAACCTCTCTCAAGCCGTTTACTAGAATGATAAGTGCTTAAGCCATTGCCAATGCAGGGTAGAAAACGCTCTCTCCGTAGTTGCTAGTAATAGTAGTAACTATGGAGTTGCCAGCGTTTGCAAGAAAGTTTTTTGTCTGGGTCTTCAGTCAAATCTTGATTGTATTGTAAGTTTCAATAAGATCACTTTCTTGTATTACAGTGTTTATGGGAATAAAGTTTGACTATTTCTTATTAGTATTGTTACTAATAACAATAGTATATTTTAGTACTCATAGTAGAAGCGATTGAAGAAATGACAATGAGCGGGTACACAGTTTGAAAAACCAATAGCCGTTGGGGTCTCCAGCCATGAAAATGAAAACCTAGCATCGAAAAAAGAAACATCAGCTAGGTAAACGGCCTTAAGAGTCTGAATGAGTTAGAGAGTTGGTTTCTGTTATCATAAGATGGCGTTTTCGGAAACAGATTAAGAGGGCTTACAGGCTTTTAGAGTTCCTAAAAATATATACATGCTTAAACACCTACTTCTTATTTTAATAATTCATGTAAAAAACAATGTTTTTTGAAAATACGTTACGTTTTTTAAGACAAGAAAGCTGTAAGAATTGCAGACGACTTAGTGAAGACCTGTGAATATTATTCATATTGTGTCTGCCCCTTTGTCAAAAACATTCTATCTATAAATGTGTAAAATAACTAAATTATCTCGACAATAGTCAAATATTTTTAAGAAATATTGGACTATCACCTTTTTTTTTTTTGCAGGGGAGTCCATTTACGGATGATATCCAGGATGCCCGGGTCGGCAGTCCTAGACCTATGTCGGACTCGGCACTTTGGGAGTGCAATACCGTACTAAACCCCTGCGGGAGCCTTCAGCCGCTTTAATTGGAGGGTCCCGGATCTGCAGGCAACAGGATCCCTCCAGCGACAGGCTGGCCTCGGCGAAAAGGCCAGACTTCTCCTCCATGGGGACTGTCCGGCTTACCTCTGAACAGTCCCGACGACGCCGTGTCTAGCAAAACCGGGTTCCCATCCCGGCCCGACACGGGCACAGGAGCGTTAGTGGAGCCGCATTAAGTAGCGCCTCCTACCTACCTCCACTTGTCGGCCATCTTCTAGGATATTACGGTCTCGCAGAAGGAGACCATCGCCTTCCAGGACTCGTCGTCGCCGAGCATCGCGGTGATGATGCTCGGGAGCGACATGTCCCCTCCGAGGACCGACGTCAGACCTTGACGCAGCACCGCCCATCTCGGGCACACCTCGAGGGTGTGCTGGGCAGAGTCCACCGCCGCGCCACAATCGTGACATTCAGTCGTCGACTCCCTCTGGGCCGTCCGACACAGGTAGTCACCAAAGCAACCGTGCCCGGTGAGAACCTGCGTCAGACAGAAGGTGAGGAGCTTGCGTTTACGACGCATCCACCGCTCAAGGACCGGGTGAATGGCAGCCGTTACGCGTGTGCCGTACGGCTGCCCCGCCAGGTCTTCCCCCACCTCCGCATAAGCGCTTCCTGTCCTATCCGACGCACCCGTAGGATCCCGTCCAACGTAGGGTTCTCACCAAGAGCCCTCCTACCCGAGACGTATGAGTAGGTCTCGGCAAGAACCTCCGCCACAAGCTCCCACGGGGCGTCTCCGGCTAGACCAGTAGCTGCAGCCCACGATACCGTACGGTACCCCCGAATCACCCTCATCGCTATTGTTCGCTGCGCAGCGCGCAGCGCCGTCTTATTTTTCGCGGTGAGGCGATCCGCCCAAACCGGGGCACCGTACATCGCCATACTCCGGCAGACCCCGGAGTACAGCTGCCTGCAGGCGGCGCTGGGTCCTCCGAGGTTCGAGAGAAGTGTGCCCAGTGCACTCGCCACCTTCACAACCTTCGGTCCCACCATCGCAAAATGTGGACCGAAGGTCCACCCTAGACTATCACTTTTACCTTCATTAGAAAATAATCTATAAGCCATGCCTTCACTCGTTTAAGGTTTTTTAATAAAATCTTATGAAAAGTTATAAGCCTTTCAGTTAGGTGAATCAAGCAAGCTGAAAACGATGTAGTAGTAGGAAAATCTGATTTCAAAGGAAAACGGAAACCGGAAACGTGGTAAGGGTTAGACCGGAGACGACGCCCGTTTCCGGCGGAAGTGCGGCGCCAGGAAGGTGGGTAGTAGATAAAACAGACGCCATATTGCCGTTCGCGAATCGATAAATCTGATCGGTTTTGCATGTTTGTTATATACATCTTCCGCCTCCTGTTTACCGAAGTTCAATAAATAAAGATGAGCAAAAAAGTTTTTTTATTGTTGTATTATATTTTGATTATTTTTATTGGAAAATTTAAACTGTTATTTTTAAATATTTTCAATTATTACAAACAAAATTGTTTTCAATTAAACAATCACTTTAATTTTGCAAAAAAAATTGGTTGTCTGTAAAGTCGGTTTACGGACGATAATTTTTACGTGATAACGGATATAAGAACGATATAAGAAAACATGAATGGAATTGAATTATTATCACTGAATTATCATTATTTTGTATAATACAAAGAATGAGTTGATTCAATTAATTACAATTTTTTTCGATGAATTAACATTTATTTGCACTCGTTAATTCAAATATTTTATTAGGTACTTAAATTATATAGATTAATTACAAATAGCAATGTGCTATTAACAATTTATTTTACATGTGTGATATTTAAGATCCTCCAATTTGCGTTATTGTTTTTCATTTACAAGCCGAACGCTTAGGCCGATCGTGCCTCTCTATCGCTTGTTACGCGCTCTCGCTCGCGACACGTGACACATCTTCGTGCGTGCAGCCGGCATTCATCGATTTACAAGACGTTATCACGTCAAAAAAAAATTGCTTAAAACATTTAGATGCATTAAAAAAAGGACATTTGTACTCAACCGCCTTTTGCATGACAGTACGTTTAAGATAATATGTAACCAATATAAATAGATTCCATAAATTTTCTAAATAATTCTCAATTCAAAAAATATTTTTTATTGAAATATTTTAAGCAATAACAATATTTAAAGAAGAACTTACTAGAGGAAAAACAGTCAAAATTTTCCACTCATCGGTATAATCTACATAACTAAAACTTTACTTACGTTAGAACAAAAAATATAAATTTAAACAGGATTTTGAAAGGTAGAACTGGAAACGTAGCCGTTTTCAATTTTTTTTATGTTGCACTTAAAAATATGTAACCGTAGAAATTGATATTAAATGTATATAACGCAGTGTTGTGCTAATTCTTATTACCTATTTAAATTAATGTAGAGTTTAGAGCGTAGTCTGTACAGTACGAGGAAGGAAACGTGTTTATATTATTTTGGTCATGTCCAGTGCGACCGGTTATACAAGTGTTATTCCGAAAACGAGATGGCTCTGGACTTTCCGGACTGTTATTTTTACTCATTCGTCGTCTCGCTTGTGCTCATTATTCGGAGGACGACGACAGCTTTTTATTGACGGACGTTGGTGAAGGTCACGTGGAACATTGGTCTAGGCTTGCTTGACAAGTGTATACTTGTGGTATAACGAACATCACGTTAAAAAAAAAGAATAAAAAAACTTTATGATGACCAGTCGCATAAGTCACAGCGTATTTTAATTATACACATTATATTTTAATTAAATAGGTATTGTTATAATAAGTCTGTAATGAATTTTTCAAAAGGTTTTTCTTTTTATTTTTTTATTTAATGATATCTGCGACGAAATATGTGAATGGAATATACATTTTTAGTTGGTATTTTAACAGAGGAAAACAAGTTTAGGTCTTTAATGAAACATTACTAAGATATTAACTGTTGAAAATTATTGGTATTTGTTGCCATATGAAATATTGAATGATAATATCGGTTTAAAAATATTTATATAAACTTTACTGTTATAAAATTGGTTTAAAAGTTAAATCCTAATACAAAAAAAAATATCATATCTTTTCAAGATTTAGTAAATAAAAATATTTAATATATAATATTTTTTGAAAAGTTATGCGTTGAAAATATATAATTGCTTAAGCACAGACTTTGTGCTAAAATAGGTACAGAATAAAAATCATATAAGGTAATATTGAGTCATTACTTCATTAAATCCATTAGTGTCAAAAGTTATTCTAATTTCAATGACAGGCGCGTGTTCCTACGCCTGCGACGCTGAGGGCAAAGATAGTGTTTGTTTATCACGATATGTAAGCAAAAATATTTAATATCAATGAAGCACTATATCTTTTTTTCTTAAAAAAACGTGGTTTCTTTGTTACTTATTTTAATATTTCAAAACGCTGTATTTTCATGTACTGTACATTCTGTTTTATCACATAAAAACATGTTTATTCCATGCACGTTGTCTAGTACGATATTATATTATTGTACATGTTTTTCATATAATAATAGTTATTATAGCGTTATTTGCATAATATATATTTTACATCAATATGCAGATGAGGTTGCTACTGAATAATTTTGTCAGTGACCGTTCCAGAGGTCAATGTCATATGAATAAGACATTTGAAATCAATTTATGTATGTAAGCGTAAAAGTGATTCAAATCGTATGTAATAACATATTTAAAGACATATAAGGCCTATAATTTTTAAAAGAACCAACGAAAAAGTGTTAAATAAAATTTAGCATGTAAAATTAAATTTTTGTAGCAGAAACTGATTTTATAGATAAATTTTTTGCGTTTAAAAAAACAATGTAATATTGCGAAACAAAAAATATGGAACTTCCTTGTTATGCATACTTGTAACTCTATATAATTGCAGAGGTGTTGTAAACACAAGTTAAACGGGAGTTAATTCAAAATTTTTATTACAAAAAAAGCTCGTAGAACTGACGGCCGAAGGAGCAGAAAGGTTCTCGAGTGGAGACCACGTACTGGCAAGCGAAGCGTCGGACGGCCGTCCACGAGATGGACAGACGACTTGAAGAAAGTCGCCGGAAGCCGTTGGATGGAGACTGCTTTCAACCGGTCGCTCTGGAGATCGATGGGGGAGGCCTACGTTCAGCAGTGGACATCCAATGGCTGATATAATTACAAGTATGTAATTATCCGAATAAAATATCCGGTAAACTAATATGTCTCCGTAAACTTTCTTTGAAACCTGTAAGTCATCACGAGGGGAGAGATTAAGAAAATAGTGAAAACAAAGTAATCTCTAAAAATTTAATTCTATGAAAATAGAAATTTAATCATCCCGTCCACGCGGATTAGATCTCAACTAATAGATCTCGGATGTAATCAAGACTAGTTGCGCTAAAAGTTACAAAATAAAGTTTTACATTTTGTTTTACAAATTCATCTCGCGCTCGACGGTAACGGAAAACATTTAGCGGAGACGTGCATATCTCTTCTATCATCTATCTTATGTCTTATAGTTTTTGTCAACATTTAGATTCACAATTTATCCAGTTGGTTCTATTATAGCTTAAATTTTAAGCTACCTCCTTTCAAATGGTTTACTTTCGAAGTGTCAAATATTAAAGCTAAAAACTGTGACATAAATATTGAGCACTGTATATACATATATGCCAATCTTTCTTTTTACTATACATTACTTTCTATTAGACTAATACCACAAGTAGGTACCTAATAGAAATATTTCTGCAACATATAGACATAGGGTTAATTTTAACTGTTATACTTATTTATAACTAGCTGCTGCCCGCGACGTCGTCTGCGTGAACGCTATACAGCAAAAAAATATAACGACGATTATACCTTTTAAAATAACATTCATTTACCCGTTTCTTCTTTACATTTCATATCTACAGAAAGTGCAGTAACAGAGGGAGACTGTCTTTTGTAAAATTGACTTTCAAAAAGTGCTTATTTTTAGCCTGCTTTGAATAAATGACTTTATGGTGATTCTGCTGGATTAAGTCATAAGTTGTGACTGAAACGGATGGAGAAAATAATAAATAAGGAATACAGAATAGGGTAAAAATACATATTTATAGGACTTCTCGATAAACAACATTAGTAGTTTGGCTCTCCGCAGCAAAAATGTAAATAGAGTCAGGACTGGTGACGCGGGAGCAAGCGACGTACAGCAGCTGCCCGTGTGAAGCAGCTCGTCCTGATGTCGACACCAGCTACCCTCAGTGTCTGCCCCTGCGACTTATTGATGGTCATCGCGAAGCAAACACTCACGGGGAACTGTAGGCGCTTGAACTGGAACGGGAAGTTATGAGGTATGAGGGGAATGCGTGGTATAAATACTGCTTCGTCGACGCCACAACCCGTAAGAATTTCCGCCTCAATGGTGTGTCTGTGGAGTGAGATGACTTTAAGGCGGGTCCCGTTACACAACTTTGGAAGAAATAGGTTCCGGAGAAGCATAAGCATTTCTTATCTTTATGATATATATGGAATGCTTAATTTTCCTCTTTCTTCGTTATTTAGCTCAAATTGCTTACAGCAATAGCGTGCCGTTTTCGAGTTTAAATTTTGTTATACATCTATGCAGTTCTTTTTGAGTTCTGTTTGTTATTACATACAGAAAAACTCGATGAATTTTATAAGACATAGATGAAGCAGCTTAAAACTTATATAAACACATTTTTTTAAATTGTCTTGCTCATCTCTGAAACGAATTAACGATACAATTTTTATTAAAATGCACAACTCCATCTATGACTTTTAAAAACAACTATTAACCTCGCCAACATGATCAAAGTTAAATTATTTATATCCAAAAAGGGTTTACACATGTAATTCGACTTGATATTTTTGAAATCTCTTAGATGACGCTGCTCTAAAATTGTCTTGATACTACTTATATTTGTTTCTTATATAACATTCATTCTTACATTCATTATGTTTATCAGCCTAAGTTACTTATATTTCGTAATTTTTATAGTGTGAAGATAGCTTATAGCATGATTATTAACATAATAACAACATTCAAATATGCGTCGTTAGATTACACGCTGTTACAGAATGCGTTGAAGAAATAAAGGTTCACTGCTCGTTCCCCGTATGTGATAGTGTGATAATATGTAGCCTATGTTTTGACCCGACTTCTTAATAATATTCGTGCCAAATTTGAAGTAAATCCTTGCCTTACTTTTTGAGTTTATCCCGGACATACATACAGACAAACAGACAAACAGACAAAAATTCTAAAAACTATATTTTTGGCATTGGTATCGATTGTAGATCGCACCCCAAGTATACTTTAAAAAAAATATTCAATGTACAGTTTTGACTTTCCTACCATTTTATTATATGTAGGTATAGATTATCGTAAGTCGTTAATTTAATTAATCAAACTATATAATTTTGTGCCTGTAGTAGTTGTATAAAGTTTCCTGTTCTATTTACGAGTATAAATAAATTAATAATAAAAATACGTCACATTCATCAGCCCACAGTAGAACAAAATTTGTGTCGGGGTTTTGACAACTCAAGTAATACAAGCACAAACGCCTAGACAATGACAAACATCTATATGTATGGCCTATACAGAAATTTGTCATGATGTTGAACTCGCGACCACTAGCGCAACAGTAATTTTATTAACCCGTCGTCAATCGTTGTATTATTAAATTTAAATTCATAAATTTTTATTTATAAACGAGTAAATAATTTTGTTTAAAAAAAGATGTAATAAAATATGTAGATAATCTTGGGTACGACAGATCAACGATCATTGTTTTCAAATTAACGTTTGTCCTGTAATCTCTCTTTATAATATAATCTTTATTAAGATTGAACATATGTATGTAGTTAATTAAGTACAGTTTTATATATAGTAAGGAAAGCTTGGTCTCGACATGCGCGCGCGGCGTGACCCGTCGATCCAATTGGTCGAGATTGCGCATTTCCGTCGACTCGCTTCCGGTCGATAACAGCAAGACCGTGGATCGGACTTGGTTACGGTCAACGGACTCTTAGCTACTTAAAACGCTATTAAGAGTAAAGCCTAGCTCTCGACTAGATTTGCCCTACCTTGCAAGTGGCTCGGTTTCTAATAAGTAAGGTGTTTTATATAGATGAATATCTATGAAAATCTATGAATCCTAATGAATATTAGGACTCATTCATAGCATAATTGATGTTTAGCTACAGATACTAACAAATATTTAAATTAAAACAAATATTAATATTTGCATAATAACACACTTCACTGCAGTGGCTTTAAGAAACGCCTTATATAAGTATTTATATTGGTACATATTTGTTTATACAAATTTTACAATTCTATAAAATATATATATATTTTATTTATCTTACTGACATATATTTATACAAAGGAAACATCGTAGTGAGCAAACTAAACGCGAAGAGCTTCAGGTCTCTTGTTCACGAAAATACTACCCTTTTTCATAGAGATTAATTTTATTTATATAACCAAGTACACAATAAGAATAACAATTATTGTAATTTACAAACAGCCAGAGACATTAACTACAAATTATCATATAATTTGATTTAAATTAAATAATGAATCGATTTAAAACAATAAAGCTGTTGACGGTGTTCTTAACGATGTAGGTACACACGAAGCGAAGACATTGCAAAATTACACCACTGCGCAACACTGAGACGGTCCGTTGATAAGTGTAGAGGGTCCAAATATTTGATCATCACATAAACTTTACTATTTTATTTAATTTTTTTACTTATTACAACTGATTACATAATAATTTTAATAAATAATAATTTACTGTTCTCTTATATTTACGCGAATTTTACTCATTTAATTAAAAGTCTAAATCGGATTTTATCGCGTTTATTTGTTTTAAAACTTTACAGTTTAACGATTTTTAATTCAATTAAATTATTTCCCGACGTTTCGGACCCTTTACAGCGTCCATGATCTCGGGGGACCTCGGAGCCCCTCGGAATCCGCTTTACGGCGAGTTGCACGAAACCGTCGCTAACTTTCCGTTAGTTAAGTTGCAATTAATCTTAAAATTAGTTCATCTCATGATTAATTTAAAGCTGTTGGAATTAATCATCCGTTAGATAGGTCTTTAATTAAACTATTTTTTTTTGTTAACTTTATCAGATGTAGGTTTTGTGCAACAGATAATCACGATTCTTGTGATTAAATTAGTTTAATAAGCACTTAAATTTAAAATTTGTTTTGTGCAACTTGCAATTAGACTTTTAATTAAATAAATAATAATTTAATGCAATATATGAAGTGACAATTTGATTAATTCTTAACAAGCTTGTGCTTGTAATACTTATGAATTTAATGTTTTCGTCCCGTCGCTAACGGATAGTAGCTATTTATGGTAAATACAATATTCATAAAAAAGCATATGTATATCCACATTTAAGCTAAGAAAAAAAAATAAAAACGTGATTACAAAAAAAGTAAACTTATTTTGCTGTTGATTGTCCTTATCCTTTTCAAGGAAGATCCGGGGTCAGGTGATTCAATCCAAAAGATCAAACAATTCCGATTTATCATTGTAATGTGACATTCTTCGTAACATGTTATCATATTTACTTCGCCAACGTAAAAAAAAAAAACAACATCCTAGGAAGTGTGATTACTTGTTTGTCTTTATTTTTGGATTTGTGACTTATTTAAAAAGATTACTGTAATAAATGAAAAGTTTTCACACCTCATCTCTTTTGTAATTTAATGCTACTCTATAATTACGAATCCTATACGGTATACGAGTTTAAAGTTCATATTTATTTCTGAATAATGTACTGCCTTTGTCTGTTAGTATAATAGATAAGATTGTGAAGCTTTAATTACATTGCCAACAATATAATTAAAATAACAACATATATATTTCTGAATTAAAATAAAATAACTATGTAATTGAAGTTAAACATCAAAGTACGTTAGGCTGCTTAAGCTCAAGCTGTAGACAAACAAAGTTCATATTTATTTCTGAGTAATGTACTGCCTTTGTCTGTTAGTATAATACTCGTAGATAAGATTGTGAAGCTTTAATTACATTGCCAACAATATAATTAATATATATATTTCTGTATTAAAATAAAATAACTATGTAATTGAACTAAAACATCAAATTACGTTAGGCTGCTTAGGCTCAAGCTGCAGACAAACAGGAAAATGAATAATTTCACACATAGGTGTTATTTCTGGTGAGTAGCGTTCATGATAACTTGATAGTTAAATAATGATACTTTTATCATGTATATACGTAATATACATATAACTAATGTCTAATACTATAATTATGTGAAGTGAAGCCCGAGATTGTTTGTACCTAGAACGTTCATGGTGCGTTAGTTATTAAATCTTTTAATGTCTTTTTTTAATGAAAATTCTTTAAATTAACCTATACTTCAGGTTTTAGAAAATTTATGTTGATGAAAAGTTTATGGAATGAATTATCAAAAATTGTGCTTTCGAATTAAATAAATAATTATACGTTTTAACTTTGTATATGTTGCTAAATAGTCTTCGTTTTTGATTACATTTAAATTAATTAAGATTTTTAATAAAAAAATTAAAAGTGAAAAAAAACTATCTAATTATTTGGATTATATTTTTATTTTTTGGGAAAATATATTAGAATAATTAGTAATTGAAGACTTTAATGTCAAGTACCTACCTATAAATATAACATAAAGCTACTCATTGTATTACCTACCTACAACTTTAATACCTACAAATTCATATTGTTTTGTTTGGCTCAGAACCAATGATCTTAGAAGAGATAGATCTTCTAAGATCATCGTACAGAACATAATTATTAATTCGGGTCAAAATGAGTTAAAACAGTCCTTCTTGATAAAATATCAGTAGTGTAGAATTATAAATGTTTGCATTCAAAACTTATTAAAGTTTGTATTTTCAAATTTGTCAGTGTCTTAGTCTATTATTTTAAGACTGCAGCTTTATTTGGACTATAAGCAATGTAAACATGGGGTTCATGTCATATTTAAATATTTTGATTAGGAAAAAACCTCTCATAATTTTGATGATATTATTTTATTAGTATTTTTTTTTTTTTTTTTTTTTGATGCTGGGAAATACGTTTACGTATCCCGCCGCCCGAAGGTGACGGGTATGTGGGACTCGCTGACTGCGAAGTCAGAATACCCACTAAAACCCAGCGGTGCCCTCATCGTCGTACAAGGACGCCACGGGATCGCTGGCGCATGCCACCGTGACGCCCCGACGGTTGGCTCGCCTACGCGGGCCACCTTCGCAAATAGAGCGCTCGCGGGCACCGTGAGCGCTCTATCTCCGCTGCACCAGAGGACGGCGAACGGGGGAAACTGCGGCAGGTCATGATGACATAGCCGCAGTCTCCTCCGTGACCTGGTGCGATGGGTTTTGGGGAGCGGTCGAAGATTTGGCGACCGCTCTAACCCTCGATTTTGGGGGGCGGCACTCCCGTCCTCCCATTATATGCGACGCCGGTTTGCCGGCATCTGCGCAAACGGCGCAGCGCAGTGCCCCGGTGCAGTTACGGGCAATGTGCCCCTCCACGCCGCACCGGTAGCACGCGCTTCTGCGGTCGACCGCAGCCGGACAAGTCGGGCGAGTATGCCCGATACCCATGCATTTAAAGCAGCGCATGGGCCGCTGCTCCAAAACTTGGACTCTGGCCGAGCTCCACCCGACCAGGAGCCTGCCAGCCTCGGCCAGAGCCTTAGCGGCTGGGATCGGGCATCGCACCACCGTGCACCCTAACCCACCCGGTCCGACTGCGATTGCGCCTGCTTTGACAGAACCGGCGTCACACCGGCCGATCTTCACTGCAGCAGCAACCACCGCCTCGCTGGTGACGGAGTCGTCCAGCCCAGAGATTCGCAGACTCGCGAGCTTCATGGGTTGGACGACCCTCGCCAAGCTACCAAACGCCGTCTGCAGCTCCTCTGCCAGACGTTTCGCCGCCTCCGGGGACTGCCCCTTCGGCAGCTCCAGCAACCTGGCCCCGGTCGCGGAACGCCGTATTTTTAGGCCGCCGTCAATCCCGATTTCCTTCAGGTCGACCGTCTCTGCCGCCCGCTCCAGTAGGTGGCAGTAGGTAACCCCCTTTGATTCGGCGTACTCCTCCAGCATTATTAGTACTGCCGGAGCTCTGGGGGCGGCCAGCCTGGGCTTCCTCGCCTTCTTTGGCTGAGGCTGCGGCTGTGGCTGCGATTTCTTGTTCGACGCTGGAGCAGCGGCGGTGGCGGCAGCGTAGGATTTCGCCGCCTTCTTCTTCCTCTTGCGCCCCACGACGGTGGTCCATTGACCGTCGCTAGCCTCGTACGCGGGTGCCGACTCCTCGGTCACGGGCGCTCGCCTCTTCCGCACTGGAGCGGGAGTGGTGATAGACGACGGCACCTTCCGCGTCGCCTTTTTCTTTTTCTTCTCCGCCGCAAGCGGTGGCCGCAGCTTTTTCACCGGCAGCAACCGCTCCTCGATGCCGGCAAAGCGGGTGTCGATCATACGCCCGACTGACGCAACGACCGACGCCTGTAACTGCTCGGCGAAGTTCTGCCCTTCTCTCGGCAGACAGGTGGGAGCAGCCTGTTCAGACCGGCGCTCTTGGAGCTCCACCACCTGTCTACGGAGGTCGTCTAAATCCCGTCTTAGCCGGGAATTCTCCGACTGGAGCCTAAGTACCTCCTCCGAGGCTGTCCTTTCCTTAAGGGCCTCAACCACCGCTTTTATAGAGGCCGCCGAATCCTTTAGGACGCGCACGAACGTGCCCTCTAGGTTCGACGACCTCGTCGCCACCTTGAGGATCAGGTCCACATCTATGGCAGCCTGATCCACCAGAGCATTGGCTGTGCGTGTGTCCCCTGTTGCCACGCCCAACGCTCTGCGCCCCTCTTCGGCCACTTTCACTTGCTCTTCAAAGGCCCTTTCAGAATAGGAGCCAGGCTCTCGCCTAATCACGCGCCTCTTACATCCAGCGAGGGTCAAACTCCCCCCGGAGGATGGCGGTGGACTTCCATGGGGCCGCTTACCCCTCCTACTACCATCGCTGGCTGCCGCCGCCGAACTATAGTCATCAGAGTCGACGGCCGCCGACTCTTCTCCCTCACCCTTCTCTTCGTAATGTTTTATAATGAACGTATCCATATTAGATCCCACGAGTATGGGGGAAAGACGGTCCGCCCAGGCAGTGCCCCCTGTACCTGGGTAAGCCTAGCGTAACTCGTCGCGGGTGTCGGCCGGTACCCGGACGAGGATCGCAGTCGAGACTGATCCACCCGTCAGCCATGCATCCCCTCGCGCTGCGTCGCCGCTTAGGATTCGGGGTAATTTTTTATAGAGGTTTTCTTCCTCGCGGTCCGGCCGGTTAAGGCAAGACCCTCGGTCCCACACGTAGCCGCGAGACATGACCACGACACCACGTAGCGGGATTACGAGAGGACGGTGAACGACTAAGACAAGCCTAGCCGTTCTGTCTGACGGCAGTGCGAGTGCACATTAGACCCGTCCGCCTCCGTTGCTTCACCGCGCGCGAGCTCAGTGGCACCGGAGCCCCCGGGGAGACGACTGTCCCCTACACGCCATGCGGCCGCTCAACGGGGCAACTCTGCGTAACAGAGGAGTCCCCGGAGCGCTGAATCGCATCCCCGGCGTTCCCCCGAGTCGGTTGTTAGCCGTAGGCAGCAGCAGTTCCGCAATCGAAACTGTGCAGCTGCTGCTGCCTACGTTTCCAGGGTGCACCACGCGGAGGTCACCGACTGTAGCACCCCATTTTATTAGTATTACTAGTTTTCACTAATTAATTTGTAAATAACTGGTTTCATGAGAACAGCAACTTGTAAACATTTCATTAAAAAACATAGACACAATTAGAAACGAAGTCAGAATGTTTAAAACATGCATTTAAAATAAAATTAATTGCAACAAACTGGTCACCCTACATAAAGGAAATAGCTGAGAGTGTCGAGGCGCGATCGCAAGCGGAGCGGAAGTGGCGGCCGTTCCCACGGACACTCATCCGTTACTTCACCTCGTCTCCTGCGAGCCTGGTAGTTCTTGTTCGCTTTCTTACACAATTCGCGGATGTTCGAATGACTCGCTATGATTGGAATTGTAGATCGATAAATAATCTTTAAGCGAGATGTTTTATAAATCTCTGCTAATTTACTTTCCATTGTAGTTAAAAACATTATCTACTCGGTAAAATTTAAATTTCGCTATATAATCGCGTACCTACAGAAAATGCTTCTACGAAAAGGTATCTATCTATCTAACAAAGCTATTCAAAGTAATATAAAATTTTAAATTCTAAACGTATTAACTTATTAGTCTGAAACAATAGACCTATTATATTCACGTGCGTTAAACATTACAGTTACACTAAATATAATGTCCTCGAATGCTAAATAGTAAAACAGTGTGGCTTGTTGTTTACACTGTACTATTTTTAATGTGTTCCTTCGGAGGCGCCGGAATCAATGTCGTTCAAAACCTTCATGGATCGTGCCTGCTATAGGCCCAGCTGATCTCATTGTTTAGTCTACATTTCAGCGTCGACCAAATAGTTCATTACAATTTGATTTGTGTATGTACTCGTAACTCCCACCTAATTTCAAGAAATCAATCAGTTTATGAAAATTATAAAATGTAGAGTTATTATTGAACTGTTTAAAAGGTACGTATGGTAACGTATAATTACGTTGTTTCATTGTTTATCGTTTTTTAAATGAATCAGAATAAGATGAGAATTGAATTGAAATTAGACTGGCCCGAAGCACAGCTGGTAGTGGCCCTGTTTTCTGCTCCAGGGTTGTGGGTTCGATTCCCGCCGCGAGTCTGGGTGTAATATGTATTTATTTATATATGTATTATTTATATGTATATTTATTTAAAAAAAATATGTATATTAGTCAACTGTTACCTAAAATACTAAACGTATTTTGATATACAAGAGACACGTAGAAGTTAAAAGAAGTACGAAGAGTTTTAATATTCTACGCTTTTTATTTCTAATTTATAATAAATCTGCTATAATTCAAAAATAAACTAAAAAGAAGCTTATTACAGAAATGTAGCTTATTTCTTACACAAGTGATACACTAATAATATAATTTCTGTTGATGAGGGATAATAATAATATATATAACAACTTGTACATGCCACTGAGAGGGAAATTTTTTTATAAAATAATATATGAAATAAAAAAATTATATATGGACATAAAAAATTGAAATATAGATTTAAAAATATACATAAAAAAAATATATACGGTTCGTGTTGAGATACCTTTAGCTTCGCTCAAGTAATCGGTCATCGTGCTGTTCGAAGCGTGACGGCGACTCCCGAGGGAGCGGAAGTCTTGCGCGCTTCCGGACGCACGACCCGGAGATCCGTTGCCGCCCGTCACCCACGCTACCAAGTTACGAACCAACCACGATGTCTTACAAGCTACTTATACGTCAAGTATTTACAACCAATGTTTTTATTACTATTAACTGTTTAATAATGTTACATTCTATAAATAAAAACGATTAATGGCATATTTATAAAATTTAGATACTGTTGATATTAGGTAAATCATAGATAATTAGATCAATTATTATTGTGACTGATCTTGAGGCATCATTTTTCTATTAAACACCTTGAACAGAAATAGAGTATAGGTATGCTCTATTTGAAAACCGTAAAGGTCCGGACCATGGTAATAAATCATGCAAACTTTTGATTTAAAGGATTATCTCGAAAAATTATACGTTTTGATCTTATAATGAATTATTAGAATTTTTTATCTGTAATGGTTTTGATTTAAAATGTCATGTTTTTAATATTTTCAACTTCGCATTACACATAATTACAATGCTTTATCATCTGATATGACACAACTAGCCATATAGCGAAGAATTAAATTGAATCATCTGATATGTAAATTACATAATCTTTCTATAAGTATTCATTGACGTTAATACCGCAACATTAAATATAATACTAAATTCTTACAGAAATATGTTGACTATGGCCATTACGGATTCAAATAGCAGAAAATTTCAATAATCTGTAATTAAATTATGTTATAACAATGATGTCATCTCCAACAGAACCTCCAGAAGGCGAAGTCCTAAATACGTTACCACCGATGGTAATAAACAACACAAGAATCAAATTAAAAGCTGAACAGGTATCTAACTCAACAGAGTAAATATCATTATGTCCTTAATTATTTTCTTAACATTTAATTTATACATTTTTACAATATTGTACATATTTACAATGCAAAACTTAAACTAATTATTTTTTATTATTTTCTTAAGTTTTCTTTTTTGTAATATATTTTTGATAAGATTTTACTGGCTTTTTTTTCTTTTTAATTTAGATTTCCTTAAGTTGAACAACTTAGGTCATTTTTAAAGATAAAAATTTACTAAAGATAAATTATGGATTATTATAGTAAAATAAAACTTATTATGTCTAAGGAATTGTTGTTTCCAGGTTTCTATAATTGCCTCAGCATATAAACGTAAGAAAAAACAAATACATGACCAACGAAATAATATAGAACGTATGCAGCCACAACCTATTTATCCTCTAAAACTTGTTTACTTGCCAAAAGAATTATATTTAGAGATAGACAATGCTACAATAGTACACAATTTGAGGTAAGATAATTATTATTATTCGTAATACTAATATTAAGTATTATTTACCTATAATAATCACCAACAAATGTCGTGATGAAGAATATGTGAGTGATGCACAATGAAAATTAACCTTTTCATATGACGTACTGTTTATTTTGTTTTGGAACATTTCAACCAGTATCCTATACACACACATCTCTTGTCCAACTCCTCTCTATTCTGTATGTATGTCTTAAAAATTATGTAAATATTGTATATTCATATATGAACTCAACTGAACTAAATCAGCCCGTGAGTGTCCCACTGCTAGGGGCAAAGGCTTCTATTCCACATAGAAGAAGGTTTGGAGCTTAATCCACCACGCTGTTCCACTGCCGGTTGGCGGATAATTTCTCTACCATCAGTAACGATTGCTATCAGGTAACTATGATAACAACCGGGACTGACGGCTTTACGTCCTCTTCGAGGCACGGTGGGGAGACCCACATGGACATACAGATAGACACAAATATGTGCGAGAATAGAACCCGCGACCACTAGCGTTAAGGCGACAACTCGCACCACTACCCCAGAACGTTTTTCATCTCATATTAAGATATAGCTGAAACTACGACAATCTCTTCATGATTCTATCCATCATATTTTGTAAAAAAAAAAAAAAGATTTTTTTAAATATTCGCGAGCATCATTGATTGTTTTAAATTTTTTTTTTGTAGAGTATGGAACGCCTCCATGAGGTCTCTCTACGTATCATGTACAGGTATCTATGATAAGTCGGAACATCTTGGCGCAAGTTGGTGTTATCATCCACGTACTAGATCTCTCTTAGCACCTGGCTTGGCTACAGATTTTTACATCAAAGCTGTACCAAAAAACTTTGCACCTGTACGTTCTTTACGTCTTGTACTGCAATTAGCAGCAGCTTATAAGAGGGATAACGTTATTATTTATTTCTCTGTACCAATTGTTATTACATTTTTAAAATTCATACCCCCTTGCTTACATGAAGAAGTAGGAGGGTAACCTTTTTGACTACTTATTATGTATTGATTGATTATATACCAGATTTTTTCCTTGCTTTTTTTATTTTTACAAAAACAAAAATTTCACATTGTTTTGGCTGTATTAAAATCTTTTTTTTAAATATTGTGTCACATTGTGAGACAACATAAAATAAAAACAAACTTGATTGGGATCTTGTTATTGACAATAGAAAATAATAGGATATTATTTTCTACGATTTTTTTTTTATATATCGGATTATTCGATTCATTAACATTGAAATGTTAAATTGATCCTTGATGATAAGAGGTGAACTATTTGACCCCAGATTTTTTTAAAACTCTTTAAAATTCTTTTTAAACTAGCTTGCTCACATTCAACTAAATATTGAGTCTTTTTGTATTATTTAGCAACTTATGTTTTTATGTTTAATAAGTTACATCATATCCCAAGAATAAATACACAAACATAATAATAGTAGGATGGGTTCTCGTAATAGTAATCAAGATGGATCACAATTCCCTTTCGCTTTGTGTTCGCATGCGTATAATATTAGGCTTAATAATCTCGTCGGTGAGTCAGACGAGGCAACTCTTTGTCCCCGAGGCGGCAGAGACCGTGCAACTGATGATACTGAACGAAATGATGGCTCCCTTATTTCACGCACCATGTACTTCATTAAAATTATTTTTAATCGTTTTAAAACATACCTACACAATTAATTTAATAGTGTTTAGTGATAGTTTTTATAATAAATTAAAATATCTTTAATGACCAAGGCATATCTATGAATGACAAAGACTAACTTACTAGTTATCCACAAAGATTTAATAACGCTGACTTTTAAGCAGGACATAATATGACAAAATATTAATTTAATAAATGATGTATTGACAATTTTAACGTATTGATAATATATAGTAACTATTGAGTTTCTTTTCCGGTTCTTCTCAGCAAATTCATCTAGCTATGTAGATAGCTTTACATTAACCATAATATAATTATATTTTGTAAAATGACGATTCATAAGTGCAGTTGTAATCGAAAGTAGGAAATTAAATTTTAATTCTTTTTGACGTGATAACGTTTTGTAAAACGATGAATGCCGGCTGCATGCACGAAAAAGTATGACTCATTGTCACGTTCCGCGAGCCAGAGCGCGAAACAAGCGATAGAGAGGCACGATCGGCCTAAGCGTTCGGCTTGTGAATGAAAAACAATAACGCAGATTCAAGGATCTTAAATATCACACATGTATATATATTCTTAATTGTAATATGCACATTGTTACTTGTAATTAATCTGTATAATTTAAGTAAAAAAATATTTGAATTAACGAGTGCAAATAAATGTTAATTTATCGAAAAAATTGTTATTAATTGAATTAACTCCTTATTTGTGTAATACAAAACAATGATAATTCAGTGATAATAATTAAATTCAATTCATATTCTTATGACGTTATCACGTAAAATTATCATCCGTAAACCGAATTTATAGACAACCAATTTTTTTTTTTGGTTTTTCTTTTAATTGTACCATCACTTCACCTCAAAATTCATGTGTATTAAACGAAATTCTAATTTTCATTTTAAACTCTAGAATATACCCAATGCCCAAAATATTATGAAAGAAATCAATTGTGATCCAATATGATATACCAAAAATTTAATAAAACTAATAAACTTTACAATTTACGCTTATTTAATGAGTAAAATATGACTTTTCCACGTGTTGAAAACAAGGAGAACAATCGTAACGCGTACTATACTAGATATTTCTTATTACTCTGAGATAAGTATATAATGACGAAATATAATGGTTCTTATTGAAAAAAAAATTGAATTAGTACGTGCTGCTATGGTGCGAGAAATAGATTTTATGGCTGCGTGCGGCGTGATATTTACGCTTGTTTACACTTCAGACGATTTTATAGGCGCAACGACACCGTCTCCGCACCATATTAGCATATCGATTTAATATGTAAGAAACACTTACATAAGGTTACATTTATTACCCGACTGCGACAGAAGGAGGGTTATGTTTTTCGAGTGTATGTATGTATGTATGTCTGTATGTATGTATGTATGTATGTATGTATGTATGTATGTATGTATGTATGTATGTATGTATGTATGTCCATTTCTTTGGCACGCCCTACAGCCCAAACGGCTGGACGGTTTTTGACATATGAGGTGTCGTTGGATTTGTCTAAATTGTAGTAGTGCCATAGGCTATATAAATTTTCAAAATGGCGCCCGCAAATGGCGGAATGAGGGGTGGGGGAGTTGAATTTTTTTTCTTACTGTAGCAATATGGGTATCAAATGAAAGCTAGTAAATTGTTTTATTATTTTTAGTTTATAATAAGAGTATTTTACGCAGTCGGGTTTTTTGATTTTTTTAATTAACCCTTAACCACCTAGCAACTATTTTTGTTCTTTAACCACCTACGTGCGGTCACAGAGACCGCCGATAGATTATCGCGCTTATTTTGGGATCTATCATAACAAATTAAAGTTCGGTTAAATAAATTGCATATTTATACTCAATTGCTTTATTTTAGCACCACAAATTAGCAATAGTAATATAAAAGTCTTATGAAAAAGGAATAATATTTATGTAATAACAATCATGGCACCAAAAATTACTATACTAAAATAACGAGATCTTTATCATTAGGAACATACATTTTTCACTTCTTTTTCTTATTTCTAATAATTTTAATAAACTAAAAATAAAACCAAATAAAAAAAATAAACAAAAAATTAAAAACTAAATAAAACTGCAATGCCTAAACTTTTACATTTTTTCGCGGCAGTAACAACACATTTTTTTCGAGTTTTCCAAACAAATGGGTACTTTACACACGAAACACAGGTAAGCTGTTTTAGGTTTCTTTTTTGGATCATCACGTCAGACATGTTTTACGAAATTCAAGTTTTTTGGAATCAGAAGTACTTGTTAAATCTCTCTTAGTTTGCAAAATACGGCGATTAGAGTTCTTGATGTCCATCGGAACGCGATTATTTTTTTCGCGGCGTTTGATTGGTTTTAATTTTATCAAATATCTCGTCCATATATAAGAGACTCCATAAATCAAGTGGTGTGGTAGAATTATTAAGAATCTACGAAAAGCTGGTTTTATACCTAGCGTTTGCTGTACAATATTATGTTTATTATCAATTATTAGCTTATTGGTATATTATCTTCCGATGAGTCACCTTCTTCTGGAGACCTGGATTGAGATTGTGAACTTGAAGAGACTGTTGGTTCCGACAAGCTATGTTGATCGACGTCACCCTCAATTTCAGACTCGGATTCACACTCTTCAGTCTGCATTTGATTAACAGTAACATCAGGTTTGAAGTCTCTGCATTCTTCACCAAAAATATCTTCTTCATCGGAGATCTCTTCCTGAAGCCATCTTTCAAAATTTTCGTCAATTTTGTTCATTTTGACACTAAAACAGTACAAATAAATAAACACAAAAAAGTCACACAACCACCTACGTGCGGTCTCGGAGACCGCTAGTGAATTATTTTTACTTACCCTAGCCAAACGCGCGCACGTACACACTTGCCGAGCACAAGGGCGATGCTGATTGGTGTGTAGAAAAGGTACATGAACGCGCTGTGGCTCACGTCATTTACACATAGAAATATTTGAATTTGAAAAATCATTGCGGTCTCTGAGACCGCTGGTAGGTGGTTAAGGGTTAAGCATACTTGTCTTACATTTTTGAACTGTCAAATAGATAATCAGTCATTTGGGTGATCACTGGAAGACTAATGGTTTGGTATTCATTATTTTATATATTATAATCACTTTGTACGTTAATAAACCCAAAAATCCGAAATAAATGTATATAAATTTCCACGTGCCGGACAAAAAAAAAATGATAGTAATAAAGAAAAAATTCTAAATTTTCTAATAATCGAAATATTTAGTAATATTATTATTGTTCCCATTTAAAACGCATTGTTATATGTTTATAGCATACGTAAATCAATCTAAAACAATTGGTAGTTGTTTGTATTTAGTTTTGCTATCTAAAATTGTAGTCAATCATGTCGTGCACTATTATTATTAACTAAAATTAAGTATAGTTGTACTCTTACAGTCTATCTTATATCGTCCCACGTCCACGAGTGGGCAAATATGTATTCTACTATGAGTCGGCTGGAGCTTAACCCACCACTTTTCTCCCCTGTTGATTAACAAATATACATTTTTTAGAATTTCTCTCAAAACCGATGGTTTTGTTGACCGCAGAGAATTTGAATCCGTCGTATATTGATATCTCATCTCATCAAATATTCTACCCACTGGGCTTATTCAGCAATTTTTGTGTTCCTGTAACAATTATACTATATCAACTCAGAAATGAAAGTTATCGGTAGATTAATAAGTTATTCGCTTATTCTATTATCTTTTTTATTTGGCATACAAAAACGAATATAAATAAACCGGTTCAAATTTTTTAAGTTTTCCTTCTATGACATTTTTGTTTTGCAACGCGTAAATATATTCGACACTTTATTTATCTTCTAAACGACTAAAGGAATTTCCTTAACAATTTAGTTTCATCGTCGCCTGTGATGTTTTATACGGAACACAAATTATCGACTCGGTTTGATCCCACGGCTAAAATAAAATATCATATTTCCTGTCTGACGAACGAGCTTCAGCGTTTGAGTGTCTTTTTTCTACGTTTTTTCAGGGCACCGCGTTTTTTAAGGAACTGCATCGCACATGTTTGTTCAACATACGCGACGTCTTTCAATTACGTATTTTTTGTTGTCTCGTGTTAAGCTTATTGAATGTTACTCGACTTACATTTTATGAAAATTGGAAATTATTTTTGTCAATATTTGATTGACATAATGGGAATTATTTATGGTATAATCAAAGTATATATTTATTACATAAAACGATGTTTTATTTGTCAATAATGATTTTAAATAGATTTCACGATATTTTCTGAACCATGACAAGCGTTGTTTATCGCCGTAAGAATTAAGAATAAGCATGCTTGGTGATAGCGAGTACCTAGTGGTGTTGCGAATGTTGCGCCGCTTCTCACGAACGGCATACGCCTGCGCCGGTTCCGCGCGCCTTGCATAACGGCCGCGCACGTAATACGCCGTAACATCAAACATTATGCATGTAGGGCGCGTGTCGACAACATCACGAGCCCCGCTATTTGAAGATAATCTAGCCAATCATAAACCTAGATGGCAGGAATTTTAATACATCAATTTGGATTTTGGTCGGTCAGTTTTATTTAGGTAGCGGATAGCTAACTAGAACTAAGTTGAAAGAAAAGTACCAAAGTTGTTTTCGATTAAGTATATAGCATATTTTCTATGAATGATGGTTTGATGGTTTGATATTTTTCATGAATGGTTTTGATGCCACTTTATTTATTTTTTCATTAGAACACTTAACGCATGCTACTGTAATTGTCTTGCTACCACAAAAGGCTGCCTCGTATCAAATTACAAACGGAGATGACGTGCGCACGAGACATCGCAAATCTGATAAATGCATATCGCCCCTGACAACAAAAGATCGGATTGCAGGACTGCAATCGAATCCGCACCCATTCGTCGGAAGCTACAGGCGCCAGCTGACGATCCAGTATCAAATACCACACAGATAATAAAGGATTCTTTAATACGAAAAACGTTCTGCGAATCGGAGGCATGTTCGAATTTTTTTTACGCTAAATCAAATCCAAACAGAGAGATTCTGTTGTCGATATCGACAAGTTATGTATATCGACCTCGACTTAAGTAATCGCATTGAAATTCTCCTTAGCATTTCATACGGCTAAGTATTATAGGTGATGTAATGTGAGTATACCATTTTCGGTTTATTACGTAGGAAGCGTATAACAGATTAAATAAGTAAGTTTTGTTCACATTTATAAAAAATAATATAATCTTTTATCATGAATTTAAACGACAAAGAATAATTACTAGATATAAATTAAGAATAAAATTAAATAAAAAGAAATGAATTTATGTAAATTAATTTTAATTTTTATTTTTGCATTATAAGTTCTTCTACGAAGTTTCTTACAGACACAATAAATTAATAAAGTAGGTAATTTTAAATTAGATAACTGAAACATAATATCTATACTTGCTTACAGAACTAAGGAATAATTTAAATTATGGTGGTCTAATTTTAATGTGAAATTTGACAATTTGTTTTTGCATTAGATAGCCAGTTAATTCGGAAAGCTGTATTATTAGTTACGATGAAAATCACATTGTCAATTATTGTCATACAACTTCGCAACGATCGTAACTCAAAAAGTCAACACGGAGAATATCTTATTTCACCTTGAACTGGTAATTTGAAATAAAATCTTTAACATAATCGATTTAATAAGGTAGATTTTGATATATTTATATATTAAAATTAAAGAAACTAATTGATTCTTGAGTTGTATATTGATACATATTATCAGCATACCCTCTATTATTTTAATACGTTTCGTGACGTCATGCAACAGCGTTAATAAAAATAATTGTTAAGTCTTAATAATTGTTCGATTTGTAAAATTATTAATAAATAGAAGTTTAGTGTTGGGTTGTGTCCTTTTTTAAATAAACAAGTTTGTTTCTCCTAACGATATATATTTAAAACAGTATAATTTAAAGATATTCTTTTATAGCTATCTATCTATCTATTCTTATCTAGGATGCGGATTTCCGTTGCGGAAACCGTTAGCACGGAAGACTGAAAGATCCGGACTCCGGAGTTCTTACCCTTCCGGTCGCTAGGTAAATGAGAGACGTCTTCAAAAGAGATTATTTCAACAAAGGATTCGTTACAAGATACAATTATGTATGATGTAACTACATGTACATAGAGACTACAAATTTACTAAAACAATGCATGAAAACCAGAAATCAAAAGTTTATTACAAGTATAATACTACAGTTGTTACAAGACATCTATTACATATGACTTTTATGATGACACAGTTCGCTATGGTTTTTATGTAAGCTTATTTAATAAAAATAAAAATAAAAAATTAAGTATCTTGAAAAGTAAAAATAAAAAGTTGTAATTATCTGAAATTATCACAACACAGTAAAGTGCACATAAGTAGTAATGGCAAAATATTATGTTTATTGATCCAACCAAAATTGCAGCAGTCGTTGACGACGATTGTTTCTTAGACTTGATATATTTTGTAATTTAATAGTTTGTCAATCAAGTATGAAATTGAATTGTTTTTGACAGAAAATTTATATAAAATGAGTGAGACTAAATAATGCTACAAAAATATAATTTATAAGATTCATTCATTTGACGACGCGTTGGCGCAGTGGTCACAGCAACTGGCTGATGCGCTGGCGGTCGCGGGTTCGATCCCCGCACATGACAAATATCTGTATAGGCCATACAGGTGTTTGTTGTGGTCTGGGCGTTTGTGCTTGTGTATTGTGTGTGTTTTCGGACCCCCGACACAGGATTCACATCCTACTGGGGGCCGTTGAGTGTGAGACGTTTATTTTTATTTTTATTTATTCCGATTCCCTAAGGTTCATTCCCATTTCCCCTTCCATTTTACGGTCTAATCTAATCAAGAAACAATAATTAATCAACGTAACATTCAAAAATTGAAATACCAATACAATGACTACTTTGTTACATTATAAGTAAAGAATATAATTTGTTTCATTTGAAAAGCTATTTTCTAACACAGATAAATTACATATGAAGATTCAAGGTGGCCGGTATTTTTACAGAGGCAACTCAAACAACGAAATAATGTCTAATACAATTTAGGTTTTATTAAAACGCCGAACCAATTGCAGATTTCTGATCGAAACAAATTATAAAGTTATTTAAGTTATTTTTAATATAAAAAATCGGTTTAATGATGGTTTATACGTTATAGAACCTGAAATTCAATTACTTATATACTCACTATTAATACAATCTTTCTCTCTCTATTTTGTATCTATTTTATCTACTCATAGCTACATGAAAAGTGATTAGCAAATCATCTATTAATAAATCTGTATAACATACACCGATAATGCACGTGGTAACCTTCGATATAAAAAAATAGATTTCTGGAACCACTACACTTTAATAGATAATATCAGATTCATAAAATCCGTACGTTTAACGAGACCGCAGGGGAGCATCAGTTATTAATATTATTACTTTTCTATAGTTATATCGACTGGAAGTGTATCGTTTAACAGTCAATTATTTGAGGTTTTAAGCTTTGAGAAATAAAATTTTATTAAAAATAAAACATATGAGATCATTAAACAAGATTTTAGTGGTGCAGTAACTCTACAAAAAAAATTGAATGGATAACGATCTTTCAACTTGAGTATTAATGTAAATACATATTTAAAACTACTTTGAGTAATAAAAAAAACTTGTAAGGTTGAAAAAAAATGCATTTTTTTTAATCATTAATTTAGAATGTTTTAACTTGCTTATGTGTTACTTTAAAGTTGCCATAGTAACACAGGTTCTGTGAAAATTTCAAGTGCTTACCTGATACGTTTAGCTCTATGACAGACGGGCGTATAACGGAGTCTTAAAGGTCTTAATAACAATATTAGTAGTAATATTTTGATTGATCGCCCAAAAATGATAATAAAATAAATTTAATTAAATAATAAAAAATGTAAGTAGATAGACACATTTTTTTTTTTACAAAAACAATGATATTAAACCTCTGCAAATAAGATAATTATAACAAATTTGTACTATTTATCTGATGACTTATGATAAAATGTTATGTAAATTTATGTATATATGTTATCTATCGTTTATTAATTTATATAATACGTTTAGTAATATATAAAACGTTTACAAAGTTCGTAATCACGTGCGCCGGCGCAATGTGTCAGGACAAGTACACTGACACAACGGCTTCGGTTCTCGGAACTGAGTTTATTCTGAGTGTGACGTCATAGCTTCTGCTCGCAGCTTCCTTATCCTACTTTGATCGCATCTTGATATTATTCGCTTTAGAACGAAATCATCTTTTAGTAGCAGTGATGAAATTGTTTGTTAATTTTAAACAGTTTGTGTAGTTTTGGTTTTATTTCACTCGTGGTTTCTGTCACGATGTATAATTACTGTTACTTACTGTGCTACTGTGACTTGAAGTGTGACATTTTATAGTTTAGGTTTTAGAGTTTATGGATCACAAGCAAGCAACAAATTTTTTCTCTTCATAATATACGCGTAGATAAAAGAATTGGATAATTTTATTTCATTTTAAATACAGGAAAAAGGATTCGTATTTAACCATTTTAACAGATGAAGTTTGGGATAGCCCCGAAGCGGCTTATAACCCCAGCTAGGCCGAAAACTAGTCGATGTAGCTAAACACGACAGATGTAGGAACAATAGCGCGCTGCGGGCTGTCCACGGTTATGTCGCCTCATTGACTTCGCAATTCACACTGCATTATTATTCCACCCCTAAAGGGTCCGAAACAAATAAAAAGCTACTTGATTCAAGATATTAGTGAATGAAACTCATTTTTGCTTAGGATATCTATATTCTATATGCTTATTAAATTCATATCGATACATGAATTAAACGTTTTACGCACACTTGCCATAATTATTCTAATTTAGCTCTAAAAACTTCTTTATATTACTAACAGGCATCTGAAAAAACATCATCACTACTAAATTAGTAAATATTTTCAATCAATGAAAAAGTTAAAAGCCTCGTCGAGCACTGATTGGAACCACATGACGTCGGTGAGCGAAGAAATAAATTAAAAAACAATCACCAGATCATTTAAGAAAATAGAAAAAATGTTTAAGCCTCGATGCCACCGAGACATTTGCTCCCTAAAACAACGCGTCAGCAACAAAAAAATTAGAGTAACGTGTTCCAGCTAAACTTTTACTGTTTGTCGTTAAGGAAGCGAACGTAAACGTTCACGTTTTTGTTTCAAGGGCTTAGATACTCTCAGCGTGGGAAAGCTCAGTAAGGTCAGGTGGCAGCACATGTGGTTGTCTTCTGTTTAGAGAGTTTAAAAATAATATTTAATAAAATACAAATGTAGGTGCCGAACCGATACGGTGTGTGTCTTAGCGGGGGAGAACATGTAATACACCTATCGCCCGCCCGGTGGTCTGTAAACAATAACAACTCATTATTTAATCCTCGTTATCGTAAGCATTGTTTAATATTCAACATAACAATATAATACTTATGTTTTTAATCATTAGAAGCTTAAACAAAACACAGTAAAATAAAATTTGCGGTTTTCTGCTTAATAAATTTTCCAATAATCTTCGAAACTTTATTATTTATATCAGAAGCTGTTGTTAATTTGGAGAAGCTATTAAAACGAACAGTGTTGTAAGATTTTTGCCGCAATGACGCACTCGTTGAAGCCGTACAGCGTCGCTTACATAATTTTTAAGAAACTTTCATGGACACAAATCAATTCATGTGATCAGCTGAGAAAAATTTTGCTTGACAAAAACTAAATCTCTGCGTTCAGGCAACGCCCAATGCTCCTGTGCGATACGTAAACCCGTGGGATGGAAATGATAATGCACAAGAATTTGCGACGTGGGTGTCCGGCTTGCTTACGTATTATGCAGCATTTTTTACGCTTTTACATTATGTACGCTTTTTAAATTCATTGATCCGATATAATTTATGTTTTGTGAATGGAAAACAGTACAAATACGTTTGAGCCACAGATATATTTCAGTTATTGATAAGTAGAAACGCGTGTTGATGTTCGTAATGCATAGCCGTTTTGTTCCCTTATTTAAATTGAAAGTGTTTTTTTTTTTTATACAAATAAACTGCTACAGCAACAAAGAGATATATTATAGCAGTTGTCTACTTCTAAATTGTTAGTAGGACAATTTATTGTATAAAAGAGAAATATATGTATCTATCCCGTCTAATTGTGAAATTTACAAAGAAAAGACGCCATGTTTCAGACACAGTGATAAGGCGGTGACTTGCAATATTAATGTGTAAAATACTGTGTCGTGAGATCTATCACAACAGCAACAAGGAATCTAAAAATGAATGTAGTTACATAGATTGTATACCTATTTACGTTTACAGTTGCAGTGGTTTGCGTCACCTAAATACACCATACACACTATCACGCGCTTTACTCACTATGGTGTAAACTTTATCATGGACACAGTTGTGTTTACATTATTTTCATTAACACAATAATACCAGAACACGTTTTGATTATATAATTGAAGCGCCAAAACGTTTTTAAAACACAAAATATTACCTAAAAATAATAGGAATAGAAAACAATACAGTGAGTTTTAATTTTTAATATTTCCTTAAAGCACCTGTATATACGTATCAATATTTACTAGCATATATAGAAAAATGTACTGTATTGCAACAGCGTTTAAGTAGCACCTGCCCAACAGTGGCATCCGTATAACAATCGTTTTCTATTTCCTTTAGGAGGATTGGAGTATAATAGTCACGCTTTTGCATTGTTGATTTGCGAATACTTATAACTTACTACGATGTTTACATTCAACTCCGAGCACGAGATGAATTTTAAAAACTAAGCATTTTAATAATCAGCGGTACCAGCCCGAATGTTAACCCATGTCCGTCTGGTATCGATTTACGTGTTTTATCCATTTGATCATCTCGGAAAAATGTCTTAAATAAAAAAAAGTAATTCAAAATTATAAGTATTGCGATATCATCATCATCATCATCATATCAGCCGTTGGATGTCCACTGTTGAACGTAGGCCCCGCATCGATCTCCAGAGCGACCGGTTCAAAGCAGCTTCCATCCAACGGCTTCCGGCGACTTTTCTCAAGTCGTCTGTGCATCTCGTGGACGGCCGTCCGACGTTGCGTGGTCACGACTCGAGAACCTTTCTTCTCCATCGGCCGTCAGTTCTTCGAGCTATGTGCCCTGCCCACTGCCACCTCAGCTTGAAAATCCGTTGGGCTATGTTGACAACCTTCGTTCGTCTGCGAATCTCATCATTTCTGATTGGATCTCGCAGAGAAATACTAAGCATAGCCCTCTCCATTGCACGCTGTGCGACTTGGAGCTTGCGATATATACCTAGTATGTACATTAAATAAAAATGCTGAAATTATATAATTGAATATTTATCAAAAACACTTGTGTCAAACGTTCGTCAGTCATTACTTTAGAATGAGGGTCACGATAAGGAAATACTGGTCTTAGGAAATAGTATTTTGCAAGTAATATTACGATTTTTTTTTATCGTATTATACTTGTGTGTGTAATGTAAATAAGATAATTAATATTTTGTCTTAATATGTTTCAAACTATGTGACAATATTTTAGCATTTATCATACCTTTGTACATATGATAAAACTATTTATTTTAAAAACTCACAAATTAAATGTAAATGTTCGTTATTCCGTTATTTTAAGCATGAATATTAAAAGGCATTTAAAAATAATTTACATCTTTAAAATATATTACATAATTTTTTGTATATCTAATCTATTTATGTAGGTACATTTAAGGGCAACAAGTGATGCGGAAACAGATAGTTGACATTGTTTGTTAGTATTTAGAGTTTAGGTCAAGACCAACCAGCGAACATCCTTCACTATATTACGGAAACCCTTTGAAACGTTCCATAATGACTAAAAATAGTATATAATTTATAGAATATTATATTTAAAAACGACTAGAACGAATAGTTGCAAGATATATACATCATACTTTCGTAGTTAAAAAAATCTACCGCGCACTAAATATATTTAAATAATTTTATCACAGTTATAAATGTTACAAACTTTTTATTATAGTATCTAAGTAAGTAAAAGTAGGTTAGAATATCTTGTTATAATACCAAATGTCTGATCAGAAAACAAAACATAAATATTTCCTCTCTAGTTGACAAATTGTTATCTCAGTTACATCGGATCTATAATAGTTAATAGTTATATAAGTGGCACGTAATAGCGTATCGTGGAGAAAGCACGGCCTTGGCAGTGAAGCATGCTCAGCCAGGCGAGTCGTGCCGCACAACGACCGCGCCCGCGTAGCTATCTTAGTTTTTCATTTACTACTTTTATCATATTTAACATAAAATTATTAACAATTGACAAAATATAACCTATAATTATACCCTAAAATGAAATAAAAATTATATTATTATCTTTTATATCAGCCATTGGATATCCACTGCTGAACATAATTATACTTTTATACTTAGCGTATACGATTGGCTGTGTCATGTTTCTCCTGATAATTTCATGGTCATACTATGCATTATTTATTTATTTTGTATAATGACGTTCAATTTTTTAAAAAGAGTACCGAGAGTATTTTCCTCCGGCTTTTTTCCTCTCGGCCAACACTAGGGATATTAGATTAAGTCATTTATTGTAAATATTTAATAAAGCCAATGATTTAATAGTAATATGATGTCTACCGAGACATTATCTGGTAATAATTTGACGTATTTATTTGAAATGATTTTTTTTGACATTCGTTAAGTGGTGGTAAGGTGTATATTCACCTTATGACGAAATAAATATTTTCATTTCATTTCATTTCGAACGTAGGCCTAAAACGACCGATTCGAGGCAGCCTCAATCTAACAGCTTCCAGCGATTCTCTTCAAGTCGTCTGTCCAATATATATTTTAATTATTTAATTATTCAATATTATTTTAGAGATTAATATTTTAATATCAATAATAACTTGTTTTACGAAAATCGTACCGATCCTAAATCCTTAGAAAACATTTAATTGTTACATTGTAAGAGCAGTGATTCAATCGATCTCGCTGCGCCGTACCTACTCATAACTCGTAACGCGCGAGTTTTCACGCATACAATACTTTCATTGTCATTGAACTTGGAAAGCGGGGATGTGCTCATTGTTATTAGATAGCTGAGAATGCACTCTCGCTGCGTAGCCTGCTGTGATCATAAGCTATTTACACGCAATCGATACACTCTGAGACAGATGCCATTGTGTCTGATGTAAGAAAAAAAAAAACAAGTTAAGTGAATACGAAACTCTCTTAAAATACTTTTATTTAATATATGTACTTAGAAGGAAAGAACAAGGCCATTACTTAGCTTTACATAGATACTCGTAAAATGATTACGGAATCAGTTAAACTCATACATAGTGTACTCTCTAAATACTAAAATAACATATTATATCTAGTTAATATTAAGTATTTATCTTGTAATTAATTTTAATTATGCTTTGATTTACCACTTTTTTAATGACTTAATTAGTGTAGGTACCTTGTAAGGCTTCGGGTGGCAGAGTCCGGCTCGCCCTCGCAGTGGGAACGTGTAGGCGTTTGGACGCACTTGACGCTTCACCGACCACGAAAACTGTATTCCTCGGGCTTAAGAACACCAAGAGTTGCATTATATTTAGTAAAACATGCTTTATTAACATATTTGGGTTTAACTAAGTTTGTTATAATTATGTATTAGTTATTTTATATCTGTTAGTTTGCTATTAATGCTAGTGGGGGTGGATTCGAATCTACTTGGGGCAGATATTTATATCTGTACAAATTCTTGTTTCTGGTCTGGGTCTATGTGCTGTGCCATTTTTCCTCTGTACCTCGGAGAGCTCGTAAAGCTGTCACTCCCAGTTGTTATCATAGACTCCTGATAGCGATCGTTACAGTGTGACGTTTACAGACTGAATCTGTTCAGTTTAGTTCAAACAATCGCATTGGAGAAATATCAATCTAAACCACTTTAAATGAAACTCATATTTATATTTTTCAATGTTACATAAGTATCATATATTATACATATTACTTAACATATGAAATATTAACAGGGTAACGAAATACGTACCTACTCCATATAATATAGGTATTAACCTGGTATACGGTAAAATTAATCTATCTTAAAAGAAATTGATATAAAGAGTATAATTTTGTTTTCAAAGTTGGAAATATCAAAAATGCTTTAAATTAAATGTAATATTATTTAAATTTCTCTACAGTTTTCCTTATCCTTGAATCAGTGCTTATCGAAGAAAGAGCCAGGAACCGCGGTCCATTGGCCGCAGTTACGCTATCCTTTCTACTCAACCAGGGACCATCTGACGGTTGTGAACTAATTTGTGAATACTGCTTTTATAGTTCTATAACTTTTTTATTATAGAAACAGTATATTCTCATATAAAAGTTTCTAATCACTACATAATATTTAATTTATTCAGATTTCATTATAAATAAAAAGCTTTTATTTTGTAGAGAAATTTATTGAAAATTGTGAAAGAACCATAGCTGGCAATGATTCAGAAGAAAAAGATCTTACAGAAGAAGAGAAAAGTCATCAGATTAAAAAACACCATGAATATTTCGTAAATTCTCGTACAACGATATCGATGGAATTTTTTCCTGTAGATTATATAACACCAAATCGAAGATTTATAAAGAATAAATGAAAAGTTTTATGTGAAAACCTATCGCTGAGATACATAATGTTTTTCAAGTACATACATTTTTTTGTTTCTTTGACATGTTCTATAGCCAAAAAAGGGCTTCTATCATTTGTAAAGTGGTGTTAGTTTTTTAATTGTGAAAGCTAAAGTCACACATATATTTAAATGGACTGATTGCCTAAATATATATATTTAAGCAGTAATTCCATTCTAATATTTTATCCATGTAAATAATATATTTTTTTCAAATACAACATATGGAACGAGCTTTGGTTATTTACAAGAAGACGCTCTTATTCAATATATAAACTTGGTCCATCTCCAGCGTAATTTAAAAATACGTACATATATATGTACGTATTACGTGACATGATTTTTAACGAAATAAAATAGGTATTTCAAAATACTTATAAAAGTGATTTCCGCACAGCTCAAGATTAACGCGGCGCTGAGGTAATTAATCATCAACCTTGACAATCTCTTATCGCTCAGGAAAATACTCAGGAAATTACTCAATAACTGTATAGTGTAAGAAATTTTTTACGAACAACAACAATTGACTCTAAAATTTAACATTTCTTTTGTAATTTTTGTAGGTTCTTTATTAATTTTTTCTTTTCTTTTGATATTTAATTTTAAAAAAATTTAAAATAAAAAGTTGCCACGCATGAATCACGTATAAACATAACCGCTATCTACGTTGCTCTAACAATAAGAAAACAATTTTATATTATGATCTATGTATCAGATTTATAAGAATGCATGTATGTATTTATGTAGATATACAAGCTCATGTTGCCAGTGGTAAATTCCATAAAATTTTTCCGCAATAGTTAAATTTATTACTTGTATTTATTATCTGTGAGACGGTAATCACTATCGTTGGCAGTAGGAGGCAAAGGAAGTGAGCGGACGAGGCCTTGACATTTCCCGCCACGCAACGTAGACATAGCTGATACGAGGAAGTGGGAGGCAGCTCCTTTACTTCTACTCGCCTTCCACCCTTTATTGTTACTAAAAGCCAATTTGAAATCGCCCTCTTAGTTTTGTACTAATTAAATGTAATTTAATTAATGTAGTTAATATATATATTAACAGTAAAGAGAGTAAAAGTACTTGAGATGTGCTTTGGTTGTGACGTATCGTATAATTATCTATAAATATTATACATATATATGTGACGTGAGACTCGCTGGTTTGCTTATTTTAGCTATACGACTATCCACCATAGGAAAAATCTTTGATAGCCATCACAAGTGATTCTTTATCTGTAATACTAAATTATATAGAATATTTCTTTATATAGAATAAAAGAAGGGAATTGGTGTGTTAAGATCACCTAAGAAAACGATATACTAATAAATTCAGTAAACTGTTTGCTAATAACGCTTTTTTACGAATACTGACCTTATTTTTATGGCCTTATTATATTATTAAGGTATCATCACTTTAGGGATTATATTTTATACGTATTTAAATGGTATTAAAATACAACTTCATTTGTTTTACTTGCTTATTTTAATATTCACTTAAATTAATACAATTAAAATATCAACCTCTCATAAACAAATGATTGCAATATCACAAGGAAGGGTAATTTTATATGTTCAATAACGTCTCTATAACAAAATAAAAAAGTCAATACGGCATAGGAACAGATAAGTGCATTAATGCATACAATATGCCCGCAGACCGCAACTACTTGAATCAGAATGGATAAGCGATGAAGAGACGACAAAACCGCTTTTCAGACCTTTATTACTTGGCTCGGGCGCACAAAACCGGTACCTAATAAAATTCCGACAAAGATCCGGCTTCCTAATGTTTAAGTTATTTAAATTTAGGAAGACACAATCTTAACCTTCAAATTTTTGTTATATATACATTAAAAAAACACAGTTCTAAATATACACCGATTTTTAAATATACAGCAGTATATTAATTATACATTAATTCAATACTAATAATAATCGAAAGTATAACAATAACGTACAAAAAAATCGGAATTCTGAATCGGGTGACATGCTTTTGCACTTCTAACGCCATCTAGCGTGGAATAGTCAGTTTGTATTAGTTTAGTTACATACGTGTAGGTGTCACTTCTTAAATCCAATTTTATAATATATATATATATATATATATATATATATATATATATATATATATATATATATATATATATATATATATATATATATATATATATATAAATGTTAGTATAAATTTAATAAATAAATAAACGCCTCACGCTCAATGGTTTCCAATGCCATGAGAGTCCTGTATCGGGGAATTAAAATACATCCCATAAAATATTTTTTACAAAATGATAATCACCACCGCCATCACATCAGCATCACTATCCTGGTGGATGCACAGTTGTTCGTGCCACTATGACCTTAGTCATCTTTTGCGACACCTCGGCAAGAAAGAGGTCGGGACTAGTCTTCTCTGCCGGTCACCGCACGACATAACATACTTGATAAATTCATAACATATTAAAGTAACTCAAATAAAATAAAATAATATTAAATATTGTTATATACATAATTACTTACTTATAAAAATAAAATTATTACGTTTTCCTTAAGATGGTAACAATTTATGATATTGATCAAGACTTGAAGGTGTTCTATGGGTTTTCCTTGAAACTATGTGACCGGAAGCAATTATGATAGCATTCCAAGTATTAATTCCCATAAACCGATTTTCTCATACTGCATACGTGACACCTTGTGTAACGTCACCGTATACTTAGGCAATAAATTAACTTTGGTACTCCGACTGCTTTGACCGTCAAATATAATCATTTGTATTCCTTGTACATTGATGCGCAACAAGTCCGCATTGTAAGTTGCTACTTACTTTTGTGTCTTTCAGATGTTTTATTTGTATATATATATATATATATATATATATATATATATATATATATATATATAATATATATATGTGAGTGTGTGTGTGTGTGTGTGTGTGTTTCGAAACATATCGGCGGGTAAATAAATATTTAGCAACTTTGAATAAACAGTTATAATAAAGTTAAATTAGAACAGATGTTTAAGAACTTTAACGATCTATTGTTTTACAATTAGAATATTAGATTTAGGCACGAAATAAGTAGTGACTATTTTTTATATATTAATCATAGAACCCTAACAATGAGTTAATTTCAATATAACATTAGATCCGTAATATAGCTACATTATGCAAGGATTTCAAATTAATAATCCAAATAAAAAGGTCAATCAACTCATGCTATTCTTCTGATTTATTGATGAAAAATTCTTAGCACGTCGTAACATTGATAACTAACAGCTCCATTATGTATGTTAAAACAACAATATTGTTTTTTAAAAATCAAACAATGAAGTGTACTTTTTAAAGTGGATGTTCCGTAATTATAATAAAATATATAGAGAAATGATTATTTCAATAACCGCATCGTAATAAAAATACATAAATGTCACTAAAAACTATTACCTAAGTAAGCATATCTTAATTTTGTTTTTATCTACAGCGAAATAAATACTTAATCAGGACCCACAGGAAAAAATAATGTTGATCAAACGAGTTGCTTTTCTTGAACTTTTACTACCTAGTATTTTCTCGGCTGTTACTAAAGTGTGTTTTTCCAGGATAGTGATATAATGTTTGACAATGTTTATAAATGTATTTGTAACTAACATTTACATCAGTTATTTTATATATTATCGACTATTAAATAACGTATTTGAATCCGTGATTAGCGGTGAAGGATTTCATCAAGGAAACCTGCACATTTTGAAAAATACTACTTTGCATCGGAGGAACGTATGATTGAGCGTCAACAATTCTTTTAAGGATAGGCGGCATTTTTCTAGTAGTAGAATCTTTACAGGCTGTTACAAAACAGTACAAATACATAAAAACAATATAATTTAAGGTTCCTTGATGTAACAATGATAATAATTAGCATTCCGTTGACAAACAAGGATCTGAACGCACTCGATAGTGCCGCGTGGGTCGTCCTCTACATAGTTATTATTCACATTTGGCACATGTGCGATGTCATTGCCCCTAAACCATAGGGCTCATATAAAATAGAATGGGAAAACCCGGCTTAGAAAATAAGCCTAGTTCCGCGTAGACTTAGATGCTATCACCAGTTATAGACATTACATACATAATCAAAAAACAAAAATAAAAGCTGAATGAAAGACTTATTAGCTTTGTGATTAGCATAAAATGTTTAATTTCAAAAGCATAAAAACTTTGTTGTTGTTGTGCAAAGAAATATTCTATATATTGCCGTCTTCTTTCTAAAAAAGAATAATGAATTAAGGTGCTGTCACATTATAGTCAAAATATTGTAAGTATAAAAACGATAAAGTTATGCACTTGCATAATTCTGTACCTTACGTATTTATTAAGATTGTATCTCACGTTACCGAAATATAATTGTATTCATTTATGATTAGTCACAAAAAGATGATATTAAAAATTGTCGAAACATTGAGTTCATCACTTTCCTGTTTCTTCTAGGAAGCCACTTAGATGCCAATGAAGTCACGACAGATTTATTATGTTTATAAAGATTTTGTTGAGAAAACTAATAAAATATTTTTTCCATCATTTCTTTTACTTTAAAATTATTTATAAATACGCGTTATCACGCACGTATAAACATCACTACATAAGAGATAATACCATTCTAGACCATTTTCCTTTTAGTTGGTAATTTTGCTTCCTCATTGCTCATATTTGCACTCGTGCATTATTTATAACCCTTTTCATATTTTTCTTTCTTTAATTAAATGTTTCCAACCCTACTGTTTTTTTTTTATTAGCTTATTCTGCGACGAGTGCATCGTCTCAGATATTGGCGTAAGAACAGCTACTCTCACAGGCACTACACTCTCACTAAGTTTTGTGAGTTTTATTAACTCCGGTAGTTAATGGAATGACCATACCTCAACTTGAACGACATTATTGAAAATTTATATAATTATACACTAAAATTTTTTACAGAATTGTCAGCGACTTATTGTAGAGTAAGATTTGAGAATTTACCATAGTAGGCACCCAATAAAGAAATAGGAGTGGGCTTGTATTTTTTTGGTTTCCGAAAACACAATAAATATACAAATATTTTTTTTGCGAAAATAAATTTAGAAAACAATAAATGCCCGTAGAATATGTATGTGGTTATCATGTCTTGCCGTGTGATAAGAAGGCTGATTACGGAAGGAAGTGATGTTCGACTCGTTAACACTGTATTATTAATGATATAATATATAACCATATAAGTAAAAATGTTAATTATATAAGTTGTCGCACTTATATTAGGTAAATCACTCAGTATATTCGCTCCAGATACGCGTACGTATAATATACTTACCTACTAAATGCTAAATAGATTTTCTGTAATGGTATGTCACTGACTTAGATGTAGGATCTCTGACCTATACTAAGATAGTAGAAATTGGCGTGGTCAAATGGATTTACCGGGGTTATTCCAATTTGTATCTTAAAACAGCTGGCAACGTCAAGTCAAATTTTACAATTAAATTACTATAACTGACGGGATCGCGACCAGAAGGTAATATTATGCTCTAGATGCAGTCAAGATTTAGTTTGTTACTTTGTAGTTGTAACCAGAATTATATACGTGTATTTCTTTGTACTTTTGGTATTTTCTGATTATAATGGTTGTAGCTAGGTTAGGGCTAGCGTTTTTTGTTCGTTAACTCGACATCTATGACATATAATATAGCAAATGCAGAACCCTCTCCTCTAAGATAAAGCTATACCAATGGTCGCAATTTGTAACCATTGCAGATATGGTATAGGTAAGCATTGTCTACTTAAACAAATAGTCACTCTCTCTTTGTTCCTGTTATAACTATATCAAAACGTTGCAATCGCAAAGATAAATATTGTTACGCCTATTTCGTAAATTACTGTAAACTATCTCCGTTATACTCGTTAAGCGGAATACTAAGTTATTGCATAATGTTGGTAAGATTTAAGAGTAAATAGTTTAGGTTTGAATTCAGTTTCATTATTTTTTTTAAATTATTTTCCTATTGAGCAAACCCAGGATTTAGTAAGAGATTTTATTTTTGTTTTGAGAAATATATATAATAATAATAATAATAATAATAAATAATAGCCGTGTGGTTCCCGGCAGAGTAGAATAGGACCAACCCATTCTCAGCCTAGGGTGTCGTAAAAGGCGACTAAATGCAACTAAAGCTGCACAACACCAACGCAGCCTCCTCGGAAAGTATGAGTGCCTCTCCGAGGGAGTAATCTAGCACTCTGAAACTTCATGGATGGACACAAAAAAGGAAAAGCGCATAGGGCCGCTGCCTGGGGGACGCCAGGGCACGTCTGGAGCTGGCGCTGGACGTGGCAGCATGCGGGCCGCCAGCAACCCCCGCCGACCGGCACCACCACCTAGCCGGCCGGTGTATCCACCATCCCCATCAGTTGGCTTGGCGCCGACAGAGTCTCTAGGGACTCAGCATTCGGTGCCCGCCGCTGGTGGAGTACGCCGCATGAGATGGACTCTTGAAATGAACGAAAATGTCATGCGTGCGTATTTTAGGGCTGTAGGGGGGAAACCGGTCGGACTGGCTACCGAGCAGTAATGCACCGCGAGTTCCTGCTGCTCGAGCCAAATTTAACTGTCACGGAACAGAACCTGGCAGATCGAGCTCGGTATATCCAACGAAAGGGCGTATTTAACGCCGCCGAGCTCGAACGATTGCGACGTGAGGCTGCTCCTGAAGTCGAACCCGTATCTACAGAGCATAACGCAGTTGTAACGCAACAGGAAAGCGTTCGTGGCGAAGTGCCTGTGGATGCGATCGCTGAAGAAGCAGTCTCCCAAAAAGTAGAGCAGATGAGAGGGATTTTGGAGGAGGCGATTTCCGAGATCAGGAGCGCTCCTCTGGAACAGAGGCCACGACTCTCCCGTCTTCCTCTTAACGCTGCGACGCGGGGTGCCATTGAGGCAGCTAACAGACTGCTACCTCCATATTTGGATGGCAGTCTGGGCTTGGATGATACGGGTTCTATTCTCTTTGGTGCCGCTCTAGCGGTACACCGCTTCATTGGAGCCAAAACCCAGGAGCCTGGACGCACTACTAATAATAGTAGTGACGTACCAGCCTGGAAGAAGAGAATAGAACGCCGTATCAGCCTGGCCAGGGCCCTCATTGGTAGGCTGCAAAGCTTCAGGTCGGGCAACACTAGGCCAAGGATTGTGCGCTCCGTCAGAATAGCTTTTAATGGATTAGGCGTCGGGCTTGACCAGCCTGATATAGCTGAAAAACTGACGGAGCGCATCGACGGCCTGAAGCAAAGAATCGCGGCATGGGGGAAGCGCATTCGTAGGTACTCTGAGAGAGTTGAGCGCTTCCGGCAAAATCGCCTCTTCCTGAGTGATCAGAAGAGGTTCTACAGGAAGTTGGAGAACCCGACGCCGTGCTCTACTTCCCCAAAACCGAATATGGCTGACCTCGTCGCCGTTTGGCGAAACATATGGTCACGGGAGGTGGAGCATGAGGAGGGCCCTTGGATTGCGGCGGTTCAGGAAGCATGTGCTAGAATCGAACCGATGAACCCGATCACCATCTCTTCGGAGAACGTAGCTGATGCGGTCCGTCGGGCACCGAACTGGAAGAGTCCGGGGATCGACGGCCTGCATCACTACTGGTTGAAAGGGTTCTCGGTATGCCATGCGACCTTGGCTCGACAATACCAAGAGGCGATAGAGCGGAGGACGCTTCCGAACCTCTTCACTACTGGGATCACTCACCTAGCTCCTAAGTCCACCAACACCGCGGATCCTACCAACTACCGCCCCATAACGTGTCTGACTTCCATCTACAAGACACTGACATCCGTTCTGAGCTGCAAGATTTCTCGTCATACTGACGAATTTAACATCTTGTCTGCAGCTCAGAACGGATGCCGTGGAGGCGGCCGCGGCACAAAGGAGCTCCTTATCATTGACTCTGTTGCGGGCCAGCTTGTCAAACGCAACCGTCGGAACTTCTCTGCTGCCTGGATCGATTACAAGAAGGCATTTGACTCGGTGCCTCATTCATGGCTTCTGAGGGTCCTCGAGCTGTACAAGATCGACGGTGCAGTTCGAGACTTCCTCGAAGTATGCATGGGGCAATGGAGTACGATCCTTTGTCTCCAGGGCGAGAGACTGACGACGGGTGCCGATGACCGAATCCGGATACGAAAGGGGATTTTCCAGGGTGATTGTCTGAGCCCACTTTGGTTTTGCTTGTCCTTGAACCCTTTAAGCACTCTGCTGGAGCGTTCGGGGACAGGCTTTCAGTTTCGGAGAGGAGGTACTAAAGTCTCCCACCTTCTCTACATGGATGACCTCAAGCTGATGGCACCTAATCCTGCACGCCTTATGGAGTTGCTGAAAATCACTACTGAGTTCAGCGGCTCCATCAGGATGCAGCTTGGAGTGGATAAGTGTGCGGTCGTGCATGTAGACAGGGGACAGGTGACGCAATCGGCTGAGATTAGCCTAGAGCTTTCGAACTTCAAGACCCTTTCCGAAGCTGAATCTTACCGGTATCTGGGCATGTCACAATGCATAGGGGTACAGGAGGTGGATATGAAACAGGCAGTTTGCGAGGTCTTTTTTGGACGGCTGACAAAAGTTCTTCGGAGCTACTTGTCGGGCGCCAACAGGGTCCGAGCTTATAACGGCTGGGTCATGCCCACTCTCCTGTACACATTTGGCGTACTCAGATGGACTCAGACCGAACTCGACGCCCTGGACAGAAGAGTCCGCACGACTATGACTCACCATCGCATGCATCACCCGAAATCGTCGGTCATGAGACTGTACATCCCACGGAAGTGTGGTGGCCGAGGCCTATTAAACGCCAAGTCCATGCATAACCGGGAGGTGTGCAGCCTCAGGGCCTACTTTGAAACGAGGAGGGAGAGTGCTATGCATGGTGATGTTGTAGTATGTGACAAAGGTCTCACCCCCTTATCCCTGGCCAAAGAGGAATGGCGTAGACCGGTTGTACTTAGCACCTCCGACCGGGAGACCGTATGGATGGAGAAGGAGCTGCATGGACGGTTTTACAAGGCGCTCCACGCACCTCACGTGGATGTTAAGGCCTCCGTGCAGTGGCTGCGATTCGGGGACCTCTTTGGGGAAACCGAAGGTTTTGTCTGTGCAATACAGGATCAGGTGGTTAAGACGAACAACTACCGGAAGCACATTCTGAAGGATGGCACTCCCGACTTCTGTCGAGCTTGTCGTCATCCCGGTGAGTCACTCAGACATGTGCTTACGGGGTGTTCAGCGCTTGCCAACACTGAGTACTTGCACAGACATAACCAAGCGGCCAAGATTCTTCATCAAGAGCTTGCTCTAATGTATTGTTTCCTGGAACAGAGGATGCCGTACTACCAGTACACACCGGCGCCAGTACTCGAACGCGACGGAGTCCGGCTCTACTGGGACCTGCCTATCGCCACGGACAGGACGATACTGGCGAACAAGCCTGATATCGTGGTGATGGATAGGGCACAGTCGAGGGTGTTTTTAGTGGACATCACCATTCCGCATGACGAGAACCTCGTGAAAGCCGAAACAGAGAAAAAACGTAAATATCTGGATCTGGCGCACGAGATTGTCGACATGTGGGGTGTTGATTCCACTGAAATCATCCCTATCGTGATATCTGCCAACGGTTTGATCCCGGTTAGCCTCGCTCACCATCTGAGGCAGCTGGGTATCCGTGACGATTCGCTCGCAGCCAGGATGCAAAAGGCGGTATTACTCGACTCGGCTAGGATTGTCCGCCGATTTCTCAGCCTACAACCCTAACCCCCGGCCGTTTGATCTCCCTGCCGGGGCGTAATCCTCCACCCGCTTATATTTATCTAAGTAAATTTATGTAAATTTATTATATTCCTTATATAAGTATTGTATTATATTTATTTATATGTATATATTGAACGGGTGGAGTGTAGCACTAAAATAATAATAAATAACTTTATTGCACATTGAGTTATTTTACAAACCTTAATACTAGATATAAATTGTGCAATGGGCGGTCTTATCACTAAATAGTGATCTCTTCCAGACAACCCGTCAGAAAGAAGCTTGCATTGTAACGGGCTTGCGCATCGGTAACAAAATTCTGTCATACTTTCATATATATCTATATATAAATACATATACATACATACTTACATACATGTATACATACATACATATATACATACATACATACATATACATACACATACATACAGACACATACATACATATAAATATACATAAATTGAAGAACATAAATGCAGATACATAAACATATAAATACACAATACTTAAACGAGTAGATAGATATGTGCTAACAGATGCACAAATATTCACGATACAGAATAGGTAGTTACGGACATGCAAAGAAAATAAGATACCATAGACGTGACGTTTAAGTCAAAGTTAAGTAGAAGTTCTTTACGCGGCTTTTAAAGACTGATATAGACGGAGATTGGCGAATTACAGATGGTAGTGCGTTCCATAGTTTAACAGCTCTTACAGTGAATGACTTAGAGTATGTATATATATATATATATATATATATATATATATATATATATATATATATATATATATATATATATATATATATATATATAAATTAGTATGCATAGAAATACATATTTGGGTGCTCCTGGTGGAACAGGCAAGACTTTATAATAAACGTAACAAAATTGAGTTGTAAATATACCGTGTGATCGCTTTATTGTAAAATAAAATAATTTTAAGTCAAGGGTTTTAAATTAAATGACTCATCAGCAAGGCATCTGTAGTTCACAATGATACAGATATAGAAGACACCGAAGTGAACTTGGAAACATTTTGGAATTATACGGCATTAACATCCCAATTAATACAGATTGGCACCACGGACTAATGTTGGAACAAGATCAGAAAACATTAGGTTTAGGTATAAATCATGTACCCATTAATCTTTATCTTATACTATAATTAAGAGAGATAAAAGCTGTCTTGGACTATTATTAAATATAAATATATGTTTGACATACACACACGATCGTCTGTTCCTAAGGCAAGCAACTTAATGCCTGTGTTATGGTAACAGCCGACTGATATACATTTTTTATAAATATACATATAAATAGTACATATGGAAATAAATATATATTACACCTAGACTCGAGGCGGGAATCAAACCCACGATCCTGGAGCAGAAAGCAGTGTCACTACTAACTGTGCCGAGTCAATCAAAATTTAAAAAATAATCACTTGCGGGCTTATTCAAATCTAAGAGACAAAATCGTATTGACTTGTGGTGTAATTATACCAACGATACAATGAACGAAGCATTGATGACCGTTCTGGTGTAGTGGTGCGAGTAGTCGCCTCAACGTCTCGGCTCAATCCCGGTGGTCGCAGATTCGGTTCCCGTTCGGGGCAAATATTTGTATTTGTGCCAATATTTATTTCAGGTCTGGGTGTATGTCCTTGTGGGTTTCCCCACCGTGCCTCGGAGAGCACGTTAAGCCGTCGGTCCCGTTTGTTATCATGGGTACCTACTTTATAATAATCGTTACTTATGGTATGGATTTTATCCGCCAACCCGCAGTGGAGCCGTGTGGTGGATTGATACAGTACAGTACAGCACAGAAGCATTTGTGGCCTGCAGTGACGAAACTGAGCCTTACCATAAATATTAGAGTCCATCTAAGGGGAGATGTTACTGTCGGACAGTTATCAGACCTGTTGCTTAAAATAGGAAATGGTTATTTCCGGGAACTTGACAATAATATAATGTATGAGTGTGTATTTACCATTAAAAAAGCTTAAGGTCAAACTCTTAATGTAGCGGGAGTATACTTGCGCGAAAGCTGCTTCTCTCACTCTCACAGACAGTTGTACATGGCATGTTCCAAAGTAGCCTGGTGATTCTAGCACCCAAAGGAAAAACAAAAAATATTGTTTATAAAGAAATACTACGGAAGGTGTAGTATTTCGATTTCGTTGTAAAAAGATAATACGCCCGTGTAACTTTCTGTAGGAGTAACTGCTCTTCAGATCAAAGGCCGAGCTTCGTGTTCATAAAATATAACAATTTTTATTTTAATGTTTATTTAAACTTTAAATCCCTACTCTATAATAAAGATTGTTATATTTTATAAGTATTCAAATATTTTAACATAGTAATTTATATGTTATAACAAAATTAATACGTAAAAAAAAAACAAATAAAAATCCTATTATAACCATTTTCGACTTCTACGCAGACGAAGTCGCGGGCTAAAAGCTTAATATATAAAAGCGAAAGGTCACTCACTTTACTCACTTATCACGATATCTCTGGAACCATAAGACCTAGAGACTTTAAATTTGGTAAAAATATTCCTTTAGCCGAGTAGAGATCAGCTAAGAACGGATTTTACGAAATTCTACCCTTAAGGGGGTGAAAAAGGGAGGCAAAGTTTGTATGGGACAATGTGATTCCTTGGTCCAATCTACTTAAAATTTTGCATAAACATTTATTTAGATGGACAGCGTTCGGGAAGTTGAAAAACGTATTTTTATCCGCCATACTTCAGTGCTTGAAGCATTGATCTATAAATCAATGGCCTGAAGTCGAAAATCTTCAACTAATATGTGTTGACATGCAGATCTGAGACGTGGTCTTTTAAACAAGGTCCAAGTCCCACAGCGTGTAATTGAGAGGACTATACTTGGTATTTCTCTGCGAGATTGAATCAGAATCGAATCAGGTTACTGACATAGCCCAACGGATTTGCAAGCTGAAGTGGCAGTGGGCACGGCACATAGCTCTTAGAACTGATGGCCGATGGAGCAGAAAGGTTCTCGAGTGGAGATCATGTAACGCCAAGCGCAGCGTCGGACGGCTGTCCGCGAGATGGACAGACGACTTGAGAAAAGTCGCCGGAAGCCGTTGGACGGAGCTGCTTCGAACGGGTCGCTCTCAAGGTCGATGGGAGATACCTACGTTCAGCTGACAGTGAGCATCCAATGGCTGATATGGTGATGACGACAATGACAACCGACTGACTGCCCTACAGAGTAATTAACACGTTAACCACACAACTGAATGTAGTTGATCTGATCAAAATAAAGATATAAGAATCAAAGCGTATGAAAATTAGAAGTAGAAAAAAAAAACTTGCGCCTTGGCGAGAGATTTTGTGATAGGCTTCGCAGTATCCTTATTGATAATGTGACCAGGCCACTCTACTTGTGATTTTAAAGTTGATGAAAACGGAGTTATGATTGCCTGTAGATCCAACATAACGTCAATTGTACGGCGAGTTTTATTTTGGAATAATATAACGATTTTCTCATCAGAAGTATAGCAACTGTTAATGCCGAAATCCAGGTCTCCAGAAAAACATTATACTTCGATTTTCTGAGAAATTCGCATACAGTTATACCTGCGCCTTTTAGAAGAGTTTTTGACATTCAGACTGAATGGCGACTTGACATTTTATTGAATCTAACCAGGAAAGGTCTCGGCTTGCCCTGATTTTTTCCCAGTTCATGACAAAGTTGTAGATCACCACCAGCCTCTGCTGGTGTCTCTACATCTGTACATTCAATATTTAAAAAATATTTTAAAAATGTCCTTAGGCTTCTCACTCTTCTTTTCGGTGATACCATTAATAATGGTGACTTTTGTCCTTAAGTAAGCCTCATGGCGTTCCAAGCCCGGAGTTAACGTTTCTATGTTAATATGACTTTTTTCCATATGAAGGTTTAAAAATCAAGAAACTCACTCGAAAGATATTTTAGATCTAGAGATGAAGTAAATGATGATGGAGAATTTTTTTTTCCACGTTTCTTTGTAAATTTTCAAAATCAATCAAATCTTTTGACAATTTTTTCAAATGTGTAATTGATCCATCTTAAACCAATAAAATCTCTTTATTTTATGCAAAATATAGCATGTTGTGATTATGTTTCAATAAATATTTAATACATTCAATAAAACTATTATTTCGTTCAAAAATAAGTATTTGATGAAGGTTTGAAGATTCTTATTTTTTAGTCTTATTCTTATTTTTACCCGACTGCGACAGAAGGAGGGTTATGTTTTTCGAGTGTATGTATGTATGTATGTATGTATGTATGTATGTATGTATGTATGTATGTATGTCCATTTCTTTGGCACGCCCTACAGCCCAAACGGCTGGACGGTTTTTGACATATGAGGTGTCGTTGGATTTGTCTAAATTGTAGTAGTGACATAGGCTATAAAAATTTTCAAAATGGCGCCCGCAAACGGCGGAAGGAGGGTGGGGGAGGTTGAATTTTTTTTTCTCACTGTAGCAATATTGGTATCAAATGAAAGCTAGTAAATTGTTTTATTCTTTTTAGTTTATAATAAGAGTATTTTACGCAGTCGGGTTTTTTTATTGTTTTAATTAAGCATACTTGTTCATTTAGATACTTTTTGCTTCGACTGCGACTATTCATATTTAAATTTACGTAAATAATAGAAAATTAAATAATGATCTCTTTATTAATTTTACAGTAAGTTTTTTTTTGAAATATTATATATTTTAGCAGTGTTATTCATTTCAGATTATTTATCATTATTATTACATCATACATATTTACATAACTCATAAAATCACAAAAGTAGTAATTAAGAAACACATTTTAAATATTGTTTTTTTTTTTCTGCGCAAAATCCTTGGTAAACGTTGTTAAAATTAAAACTCAACTTTTTTTAGACCCTTGTAGAAAGGGTATAAATAAACATAGGAAAATGTACTTATCTATCTGTGTATATGCACATAAATACAAACAGGTTAAGAGCTAATTAACTTTAAAAACAATTAATATCTACACATAAACTATTGATAAACAAACTATAATAGTATAATAATTGGTAGTGTTAAGTTAGAGTCAATAAAGATAGATGATAATTGTTAACAGGTTTTCGAAAGGTGTTACTGTCAATAGTTCTGTGCCATTCTCGCTATTTGGGCGACCGCAACCTTACTAGAATATAAAGACAAGCTGACATCGGCTCCTGGGTCCTTATGCAAGTCAACACTCGCGGTCACCGACTCTAATCCCTCCCCCCGCTACAACGTGCTCCGCCATACCGGTCACAGCATAATATGTACCGCGAAAATAAGCATTTCCACGAAAGCACCGGAAATCGTAGCTCCCATGGAAATACTATTAAATTGCTATTCGACTTTTTTAATTGAGTCTGGACGAACGAAGTTCGATGTTATGAATAATTGAATAGTCTTTGTTCTCGTAAACAGTCATTCTAGGTTTCAGTTATTATTGTTTTATGTAGCGCAATTTTTTTTTTACCTAAGCACATGCCATGTTCACATACAGCCTACTTTTTTCTAAGAAAAAAAGTCTGACTAGCAAAATTTCATTATGTATTACTCTGTAATCAATTTGTTCATCAATTGTTTACTTGAATTGATTGAGACTTATAAAAGTTTGTTAAAATTCAATAAGAAATTATGAGGTCAAATGTTCAAATGACGGAAGCATAAGGCGCTTCCGTGGCTTCCTGAATCAGAATAGGTATGGGAACTTAAGATTGTCGCTAGCTTATCTCTATCCGTATTGAGTAACTGAAGGAGGCGTAAGCAACACTTGATGTAACCACAAGTGCCGCAACCTTTCCGCTGACGCAATCCCCAGCTGGTCCTACAGACGTCGTATTAAATAGTGTCAGTCGTACTGATGCGGAAATAATTAGACTATTGCGTCATCGCTCAGAACAAGTTTCGTAAAGCTCCATTGAGTTTATAATTCTAATACGATTAAAAAAAAACTATACGCCTTCATCTCACATGATATTTTAATAGGTAGGTATATGAGTATTTAAGTTCAGATAAGGTTACCGGTACATAACATTTTTATGTAAGTGGTAATGTAGTGAACAAAACAAAAGGCTCATTCGGATACTTAACAAGAACTATCTACATATAAAACACTTAAAATGCAGAAAACACACCGATGGCCTCTACGATTCTTGATACACAGCATTGGTCATTATTTAAAAACAGAACACACCCGTTGACATAATCGCGCTTCCATATTGGGCAAAAATACATTGTTTAGTGTATGTTCCCGAACAATAGAGTTAACAGTAAGGCTGTTTCTTATTCCGCTCGGATACGGACACAGAGGGACCGGTTGAAGTCTGTAAATTCCGTACATTGTAATTCAGATTGGATGTCGAAACGCACGAGTCGGCATGCGGCTATGCGGATGCCTCGGTCGGGACTAAGGGTTTAACGCACTTTGAAGTATCATTTAAACTTTCCGTATAGCCTTTACAAAATGATAAAGTTTTTAAATGTCTCTGGACATATAATTAAAAATAATAATGAACAACTTGTGGCATTCTAGGAAGCCATATCGTTAGGTTCTTCCGCATCTCCATCCACTTTATTAATCAGTAAATGTCTCGCAGCCAATAAAAGTGCGGCATTTATAGACCTGCCATATAACTCACATAAATCTCGAGCCAAAGAATGGTCTGATCCCGTGAACCGAACTCAACATCACAGAAACTGATTTCAAAGCCACGTCGTTTTTCATTAGGTCTATAAAGTCAGGTGTTTATAGATATTAGTCATTTTTAAAATCATTTGGTGGATTTAAAATAAGTTTTTTATTTTATTTTATAGGTAGGTAAACATTACTTATTTCTTAGTTGAATTATTTATACATTACTAGATATTTATCTATGTAATGAGAAATACTATTATAAAACTAAGTATATAAGTTCAAATTTTTAGTATTCTATTACCCATGAAATTCATTTTTGTTATAATTTGGCTAGATTTCTCTTGCGATTACACCCAAATTCTGTTTCGATGTTTATTTTATGTGATGTGATATTATATACACTTTTTATAAATGGAGGAAACAAAAATAAAATTAATATAAACGAAACTTTCAGCTTAATAATATAGATTTTTTTAAATATGAAAAGTCTGATCTAAATCTGGACTCACGCGACGCCATAATTTTTACACGCTTGCTTTCTTATAAATCGTAAGCTTATATTGCTATTACTAAGTTAGTTAGTGTAGAATCAAATAAATATAGTCTTTGCTCGTTATAAAATGACAATATTATTAATAATATTATCATATAATCATTTGTATTACAGTAGTGATAAACCGAGTACAACAGAGATTCAAATAAAAATTAAAAAAATAAAATAAAATAAAATGATGTGTAACTGGAACTTCTAAAAATAACAAAAAGGTGCATGCTTTTTATACGTAAGTATTGTTAAAACACACATTCAGGTTCACGACTTCTCGTATCGCTTGTCAACATATCATATTAAAACGTACGTATAAACTATAAGAATATTACACAATGGATCGGCAATTTTGTATAAGTGCCATTTCTGTAGTTTTCGTATCAAAAAATCAAAACAGAACCTTTTAGTTGGTTTCTAACGTCAGTCGATTCTCTAACAAAGCTCTTGTCAAAGAGCCGCCGCGTTGCCGCCAAAGACATAAAAACCGGGATACGGCGATTGTTATGAGTTGACACAACATATATTGAAAGAAACAGCCTTTTATTCTATTTCCTTACAATATTTTAATGTACATTTTGATTACTTTTGTTATTTCATAATAATCCCAAGATTCTTAAATTATAAAAAATAATCAATGGAATCTTATGACAGCGATTTGTAATATTTACTTTTTGCGTTAGGAGGCCTATTGAATTATCAGATAATGCTTAAAAGTTATAATTATAAGTAACTTAGTGGTAAGATATCTATTTATCTATAAGTCCAGTAGTGGAAGTCATTTATTAACCTTACGAAGGCACTTCAAAATAGAGAAGATTTTTTTTTTAATGCAAACGGGGCAAACGGACAGTCGGTTTGCCTGGTGGTAAGTCAAAGCGACATCCATTGACACCCGCTACATCAGAGGATTAGCGAGTGTCAATCAGAACACTCCCCGTGATAGATGCGGTAGAAGATGCAGAGTGATCCGACATCTCTACGCAGCGCCAAAGAATCAATAGCCGATTGGAGAAAACATTGTCGTCGACGATTCGATTAAATTGGTTTAAAAAAAATTGTATGTAAGTTTCGAAAATTTCAGAATCTTTTTATCGTTGGCAGGTTGGTTATGAATATTTAAATTCATATAGTTTTTTATTTATAATATTTCTCTCTTGAATGTTTTGAATTTAATTAGTTGTCATTTTCAAAATAACGAGCTATAAAGTTGATTAGTTTTTTTATTTTTTTTAAATATGTCCTCCGACATGGAAATCGGAGACTGTTTCTACTCTACTCATTCATACCAGTTCTCGGTTTCATGCCTCTCGCACTTTTCTTCCTCATATTTTGTCTTTCGTTCATACTTCCGCAGTCTCTCGCGGGGTGGGGTTCCCTCTAACCAGGGCCGGATTTACAGTTGTGGAGGCCCGTGGCAACGGAGGAGTGGAGGCTCATTCCATCTGAAATTGAATTGTTTTTTTTTATTTCTTGCAGAAAAAAATGACGACGAAAAAAAAGGTCGTCGCGATCTCACGCCAGTATATTATCGTTGCCGGGTGGACATATGCCTAAAAAAAGGTCATTCCAACTCCGGACCGCTCCAACTCGGTCGGCTCTATTGTGGAAGCCATCGATGTATAATTATATACATCGAGGGTGGAAGCCCCTCTTTTATGGATGTGAAGGCCCCTCTTTTGTGGATGCGGGGGCCTCCTCACGTGGAAGTCCGGGCCAGTTGTCTTCCCCTAAATCCGGCCCTGCCTCTATCTACTACTATATACTATCAACTATTAGGTAAAGTGTAGTAAAAAGGTAAGGGTGAATATTTAGTAAAATTAAAACAAATTCAATACAAATAAAACCAACGTAAACAAAAATCAATCTTTTCAAATAAAACTAGAAAAAAGCAAAAGAAATAAAACAAAATAATACTATATAATCAAAACTGGAACTAGGGATTTTATATTTTTATATTACGGACGACACTAAAATAAGAAAAATAAGTTTAGTTCTTATATTATTTTTTAACTAATATATCTAATATTACACTGCTATGTCGGTGGAGTAACAATAGGTATAATTTTTGCTAATTGATGTCCTATTTTACGTAACCTATTTCTATTTTACAATTTATTTACAGTATACCATAAACTATATATGACAATATACAGGCATAGTATAATTAATTTCTATTTCGTTTGTTGACTATATTATTACAAATTTTTACACCAAACTCTAGAAACAAAGCTCTATTCTCACTACTGAAAACTACACTAATCCTTATTTATTATCAAACCCAATCACATCTCACATTCCAGGCGATCATACAGATGGATCGGACAGTCGAGGAGGAGATGGAGGACAGGTTCCAAACAGTCGCAGGCGCACGATAGGATACGCCCCTTGCACTTAAAACGATGTAAGTACTCTGAGAACGCACCGTGCCCCGTCAACACCTGAGTGACGAACCTGTCTACCTCTATTTTACTTATACAGCTCTCGTAGCCGAATTGCCTTTTGGATTTCGTCCAGGGAAGCTCCCTGGCCAGACAGTCGGCTCGCTCGTTACCCTCCAGCCCTGCATGAGCTTTGATCCAGAACAAACTTATACATTTCCTCTTAATCAAAGCCTTTCGCAGGTAGCCCCTAGCCTCAACCGCCAGTGTGGAGAGCACTCGAGTTGGTTATGGTTTCCAGTGTCGACAAGGAGCCGGAGTAAATTCCAACTGATCTGGCCGAGGGACTGGGCTCGGATGCCAACCATGCCGCTTTGCATATCGCCAAGTGCTCCGCCTGGAAGACCGTACAGAAGGACGGCAACGCAAGCTTGAGTGCTTTGATTTCGACCGTGACAGACGTGACGACAGACACTCGCGACGTGGGTGGTATACGTTAGTTTGTGGTCAATGACGACCCCAAGAAGCTGAATGTCGATCCCGCCCATGTGGAGGCGTGCGGTTTCGAACTTTCGTTTACGCGTCAACACCAAAGCACTAGTTGATTAGTTAGATTTAAATATGTATTTTAATTTAATATAATGGTATACACAGGTTTAAGGCTCAACTGTAATATGTAAATTAAACCTAGGAATATATCAATAATTAAAGTATCAAGTCATAAACAGATATGATAAAATAATGTAATGTTATTAAATAATAATTATTATAAAGACTATTCATTTTTGGATCATTTATCTGATAAAGAAAAAGACCAACATTTATAATATAAATATAGATTCTATATGGTGGCTTAACCAACTTGTTAACTACGATTTGCACAAATTGTATCGATATTTTGTCTTGATTTCAAATCAGAAACAACAGCATCTAAAAGTTAAAAAATTTATTGACTGTTTTTTTTTTTTGCAAAATTGCTCATACAAAAGTATCAGGCGGCTACTATTAATTGTACTACACCAATATTTTTAAGCATTTATAAGAGTTTTTAAAAATCTAATTTCTGGATGTCTAGATAAACGAAAAAGTACCCTGTTATTATCCTAAGTTTAACTTTTTCAAGTTTTTTGGTTTTCACCAAGTTCATAAAGTTTTTTTTGCTTATATTATGTAAATTATAAAAAAGATAATATTCAAACTAACTAAATATAAATACTTTACTTTTTATATTGATTAATATGCTTACAAACGTTGTTGTAATTATAATAAATATATAAATAAATAAAGTCATATATATATATATATATATATATATATATATACAGGGTGACTGGTGAATTACCATCGACATTCGGGGAGAGCGCTCGGCGCACGGTTCCCACTCGAATCATGTAAAAAAAATAGGTAAATATTAATAAACTTTTAAGTAAAGTTACTCAACAATTATCCAATTATTTACGCATCGTCTGGACACCCTAGCAGCTAGCTGCACTTTCGACACAAAACAGGTAGTTTATCTACGTCCAAACGCCGCCACGTGTAAACAGGGTAGCAGGATAAACAAGCATGATCCAGTCCCCCTTAATACTTTAATCCTGGCTTAGGAAAGGCAAAAATACTAAGATATTTTACTCGTTTAAGCAACAAATTTGTTGACTAGGTAAATTATGTGACTTTGGCAATTTTTAGGTGTGAACAAGCGACACATTACAACACCTGTGCATGTGCCGCCGGCATGACTGGAAAAGTGTCATCGCTTCATTTATTTGAATTGAAATTTATGAAAATTTGGTCAAAAATTAAGTACCTATTTTTATTGCATGACCCGAATGGGAACCGCGCGCCGAGCGTTCTCCCCAAATATCGATGGTAATTCACCAGTCATATATATATATATATATATATATATAGGTATATATACTCGTATATTATAATGCAACCAAACAGATAATAATAAGTAAATTAAACTGTATATCCACGTAATCAACCTTTCGCATATCTTGTATAATTTAGCAACAGAAAGACAAGTATTAAAAATAATAAAAGTATATAGGTAAAAGGCAGGTAATTATAAAAAAGCGAACATCATGTTACTACAATATACGAGTATATTGTATTATTGAACCTCATTACCAATTTGAAAATTGATTACCAATTTATTTTATTTCTACAGATTATTTTTATTACATTTTGAGCACGAAGAATTTCAGAATTACATAAGTTTCACTACTTGATTTATTTGCATTTGTTTCTATAGTAACGCAATGCTTTGTTTATTATTAAATCAATTTTTGTAATCATTTTTTTTAAAACCTTATGTTTGTAGGTGCTTGTGTTAATCAAATAAATGAAGTCTTAAACCTACTTTCTTACCTGTGTAAGTTTTTTAATATTATTATTTACAGTGTCATAGCTGTACTAATGTCATAGCTGATATTTAACAAATTATTGCATATACTTACATTATGACATTTGTTACATATAAGTATGGAGGGTATAGGTAAGGAGAGTTATTTGTGTATATGAAAAGTGTCGAAATGCATTAAATTAGGGTGGCGCCACATTAGCATCAGGGTAAATCTTAAAGGAAGCACCAATTGTGGCGCGCTTTTCAAAATCCGCATAAAGTAGGAAACAACATAATATAATGATTTTTTGATGAATGACGGCCGGCTGGTCAGGCAACTGGACACTTTACGCAGCGGTCGCGGGTTCGAATCCCGCCAGGTGCAGATAATTTGTATGACAAATATAGAAGTGTATTTTTTTGCAAAATTAAAAAAATATATATTAATTAAAAAACTGTAGGCCATGAGTTGTCCTACTATGTCCTACATGTGTTATACATTTCAGAAATATAAATATATTAAATAACTTTATAATAAAATTGTACAGAAGTCGTTTTTTTTAAGTGCGTATAATGAAGTGCATTCTTTGAAATTTGTTATGATAACTGTCGCCTGTCACTACTATTGAACTGAATACTGCCATCTAGAGCTGTCAAACAAAAAATATAAATGAAGTCTATCTAGGTTTTAGTGTTGAATTTTTATAAATGTTTCAAAATTGTATAATACCTAAAGATAAGATGCAAAGCACCATAAAAGAGCTTCTTGATGCATTAGGGTATTTATTAAGTAGCCTAAACATAGATATATTAAAATAATTACCCCAGTTTATTACGCTCAATTAATTCAATTCCAGATGTAATTTAGAAGCAGATACGGTATTAGACTACATTCAAAATGATCCCAATTATGGGAACAGCAATCTTTCTTCCAAACAAGTAAATGAATACGCACAACGATTGGCGCTAAAAGCATGTAACGCAAAAGTATTTTTAAAAAAGTACGAAGAATTAAAGAATCTCAAGTAAGTAGTAATAGTTTATAAATTATAATTTAATTGACTTACATCGTTTTCTTTTATAAGATAATAATCTAAAATATTGTATTATATATATTTTTTTTAGCACTGATAACTTGTCAGATCTTATATTACTGTTTTATAAATTGGTATGTGATGAAAAGAAGTCTCGAATATCAAAACCGAAAGTAGCTCCAAAACCTATTTTAGGTGACAATAAACACCAGATCACCAAAGATGACCTACCACAGGTAACATTGAAAAAACTACACTAAAAAATTATCTAACTGGATTGTGAAGCTGTGAGACTAAACCTATAATTTTTTTACTTTATTGTATATGGATGATTATGTCACATGGACTCCAAATAAATATTATTTTTAAATAGGTAAATTATATATTACAGATAAAGGATAAGTTATTAAAGGCTGTAGATGAAAGTAAAAAACTAGTCATGAAGTCATTTGAAGAGAAGGAATCCAAGCTTCGTCCGAATTGGTATAATAGTCTTGATTTGCCAAATTGGCAGAAAGATCATCCGGCTATGTCCTGGGATTTTCCTAAAGATCCACTGCCTATAATTTCATCTCTATGTGAGTATAATTAATAATATTTTTTTATACAAATGTCCATATGTTCTGTATGTATAATTAAAGATTTTACTATGTCAAGTTTTGTATCATTATTGATTTAACACTTTATTACTTTTTTTTATTTTTTATTTTTTTTTATCCTTCCATTTACAATCAGCCCCTTAGCTTTAATTAAATGTGTTGAATTTTTCCGGAACTTTTCGGATTCAGCACATCCAATGATGTGACATCCCTCAATAATTTAACTTCAAATGGAAGCTAGTCTGGATCTTTTAAGTCGAAATATACAATTATCAGTATCCATTAGTTTTCTAGCCAGTTGGTTTTCGTGCCGTTCTAATTAATGTTTGTAGGCTTTACAGTAGATATCAACTCCTCCTTGACTGTGGGTATTTCCAAGTATTTGTGTATTTCTGTATTTCGGGTAAACCAGGGAGCATTACTTAAAGTTTTTAAGGCTTTATTTTGAAACCGTTGAAGAATCTCAATATTGGAGTTGCTGGCCGATCCCCATAGTTCAATTCCATATATCCATACTGGTTTTATAATACATTTATATATCAACAGTTTATTTTCTAAGCTGAGTGAGGACTGTCTTCCAATTAGCCAGTACAGGTTCTGTAGCTTAAAGTTTGCCTGATCTCTTTTGGCCTTTATATGGTCCTTCCAGGTAAGCCTCTTGTCAAGGTGCATCCCTAGGTATTTGACAGTAGTGTGCTGAGGCAGGACAGTTCCATCAAGTGTCACTGGTGGGCAGTCACCTCTTTTTAATGTAAAGGTAACATGAGTAGATTTCGCAGCACTAGCTTTTATTCTCCATTTCCTTAACCATGATCCAACCTTTTCTAGATGCCTTTGGAGGTTTTCCGATGCTATGCAGGGATCCTTATGGCAAGATAGTATAGCAGTGTCATCTGCGTAGGTAGCAGTTAAGACGTTATCGGAAGTGGGTAAATCGGCAGTAAAAAGTGTGTACAGTACTGGACCGAGTACAGATCCCTGAGGAACCCCAGCTTTAATGTCACAAATAGGTGACATTGAATCTTCTGTTTTTACTTGGAACATGCGGTCCTGCAAGTAGGATCTTAAGAGCATATAAGCAGTATTGGGAAAGCAAAGTTTTGCTTTGCATTTGAGACCCTTATGCCACACATGGTCAAAAGCTTGTTGCACGTCAAGGAATACAGCAGAACAGTATTCTTTTCGTTCCAATGCTTGGCGGACCGTAGAAGCCACTCGGTGTATCTGTTCTATGGTCCCATGATGCGCACGAAATCCAAACTGGTGTTTCGGTATAATATTTTTAAGTAACACTTTATTACTTAAAAGGGTAATTTTCAAGTAACTTTGCTTTTATCTATGATTTGTATTACAAAGTCTTATAGCAGACAAACTATTCTTATTGAACAAGCTATTCAACATGAAAAAAAAAAAAAAATCAGACTAATGAATTCTGATACACCTATCCCCCAATTTACACGGTACCTGTTTTACATGATTTCGCTTTTACGCGGTTAATAAATTAACGAATTTTGAAAAACTTTGTTAAATATGGTTGCATATTCGCATATACATGTTTTGAATGAAATTTATTCAAAATTCGTTAATTTATTAACCATGTAAATCGGGGGATAGATGTATTAGCATGTTCAAACAAACAAACTACCTAAGATGCAAATTAACTTTATAATATTAATATTGATATATTGGCTCTAATGACAGAGATTCTTTCAAAATGAGCTATATTAGGATGATGGTATATTTCAAATAAAATATTGTTGATATTTCTCAGGCATGTACTTCTCGTAAGCTATTACAGTATTTCACAATCTTACAATACTTTAAATTCTCTTACAATACTTGCAATGGAAATAGATTGCTATTGTTAGAATGGTGAATTTGATCCAGGTCTAGCGCCCAACTTGTCTCTAATCGTCCCCAAAAATACTATCAAATATCTTCTCTGACAATTTAATGACAGCTCTGCTTTTCCATCTCCTTGACAATCTGCCTTGATGAATATGCTGTGTAGAATCTCTATTTCAATAAGCATTAGCCCAATATAACACAATAGATTTACTTTGACATAATGTCGCTTCTGATCGTAAATCGTAGTCGTATCACTCTCCCACATATATTATGTTATTTTATTTATTATTTGTAGCTGGAATTCCTGTATCTTCCCAAGAAAATATTATCATAGATGAGTTGTTATATCTATTTTCTGGAATCTCTGGTAACTACATCGTTCACCGACCAGTCAAAGATACTTATGATCCTCGAACATTCATGATTTCTGATGACTTGGATGATGCTCTTAAACAAATAGTTCAACAGATGTTACCATTAGCATCGAACTATTCCATTGTGAGGAGATTTATAGAACACTGTAATATGTGGTCTGGACAAGTTTTGCATGCTTTGGTTGCTGCTATTGAAATTTTATTAAAGGATTATTATGTGAGTAAATTTTGGTTCTTCTTTTTGAAAATATTTCATATTGAACTCTATAATAATAATTTTTTTTATGTCAATCGTCTTATAAAAGACCATTTAATAAACACTCAGTGTGCTACTTTGACGAAATTTCTAATTTGACAGAGACACTGAGTTTTGATTTATTTAAATATACAATTATTTATTTACATATAACTTGACATATTTCAGACGATGATAGCCCAACTGGAGACTGAGCATATGTCAACAAATTTGACACTTCAGAAACTCTGGTATTTTGTTTTGCCTACTATGCACACTATGCAAGTTTTAGCCGCCATTGTGACTAGCATTGGAAAGGTAACATGAAAATTTGAGTATTAGTAAATTATATATTTGTAAATATAACTGCTAAGTGACTGAAATATTTGAAAAAAACAAAAAGAGAACATAACTCTTTTAAAATTTACATCTTGTAGAACTCAGTCTTTATACATTGCATTACCTTTAAAGAAATAAGTAATATTAATAATAGTTTAGTTTTGTACATAGAATGACATTTCAGAGTGAACTAAGAGGTGGGGCAGTATTAACAGTTCTACATGAGAAAACAAATACTTTGATGGGAGATGTGCGTGCACAAGAAATATCTTTATTCCTTACCGAGCGGTCCTGTCGGCCTTATCTTAGTATTTTAGATCAATGGATACATAAAGGAACCATTGTTGATCCTTTTCAGGTAATAATAGATTCAATATATATTACAGCTATGTTAATAGTATCTTCATCAACAAATTATATTAAAACAATTTTCTTTTTTAAAGTTTTGACATACAATTTTATTGAGGATAAGTATTCTTTATGTCTATCCCATATATGTATAAGAATTCTAAACATATTGATATTTCGTAGAATAGATGACTTTATGGTTATAGTTTTGTTTTGAAAAAAAAATCTTTTAGATTCGTCCTTTGACCTTATTATATTAATAGAATTATATTTGTTGTTTTCTAGGAATTTATGATAGAAGATAATGAATTAATAAATAAAGAAGAATTACCAGTAGACTATTCCGCCGACTACTGGGAGAAACGTTACAGTGTGCAAAGAGACAGAGTGCCAAAATTCCTGGACAAATTTACAGATATTATTCTTCGAACTGGGAAATATCTGAATGTTATTAGTCAATGTGGTAATGTGTTATTAAATATTATTATACCATTTTTATTTAGTACTTAAATTTCTCTGTTCTACGTGACATTGGTAAAACTTTTTTTGTCCCTATTAGCACCATTGAAAGCCATTAAACCAGATGAATGAATGAATGAATAAATAGTACTTACATTATGACATTATTAGTTATTTTTCATCTTATACTACCTATGCCCTGTGTTTTAATCGGCTGAGGGTCTATCTAATGAGAATTTCAGAATAAAAATTATGATGGAATAAATAAATAAATCTATGACAACATTCGAAGTTACATTTAAAAGTGTTCAGTACTCAGTGAAAGAGTAGCAAACTTTAAATAAATATTCTCAAATTTTAATTTCAGGAAAATCAATAACAAAATCAAATACCGAAGAAATAAAATATTCGTTAAGAGAACAAAACTATGGTGCTATAATTCAAAAAGCATATGCCTTTGCCAGCAAGTCCTTACTAGAATTATTATTAAAGGAGTATGATCTAATGGGTAGACTGAAATCTGTGAAAAATTATTTTTTGATGAGTCAAGGAGACTTTATTGTGCAATTTATGGATGCTACAGAACAAGAGCTCTCAAAGAAAATTGATGATATAATACCGTCGAAGTTGGAGTCCCTATTAGGATTATGTTTAAGGTAGAATAACAATTCATTATGATCATTATAATATATGACTGGCCAACAGGCCAAGCTAACAAGCTCAGTTGGCAGTGACCCTGTTTTCTGCTCCAGGGTTGTGGGTTCGATTCCCGCCACGAGTCCTGGTGTCATATATATTTTATTATTAATTAATCAGGCAAGCAGTTGATCAACTGATAAAGTGCCTGTATCCAGCGACATCTATTGGTTTTTGCAATACATTTTTTATTTTATTTTTAATTTTTTTATAAATTTGTCCAGTCTATTCTTAAATTGGTTTATATTTTTGGCCATCACCACTTCCTCCGGTAGCTTGTTCCACATATCCACCACTCTATTGCTAAGAAAGTACTTTTGAGGGTTATTATAGGATCTCGTCTTTTAACTTAAGGCAGTGACCTCGTAAATGCTTATTCTCATTATGGATAACCATTATGTCTAAATCCTGTACATCATAGTGGCCAGTCAGTATTTTGTAAATTTCGATCAAGTCTCCTCTCTCTCTTCGATCTTTCAGGCTTGTTAAGCCCAGAGTCCTTAACCTTTTATTTATATATATATATATATATATATATATATATATATATATATTATATGTACATTTATTTAAAAAAAATATATGTTTATCAGAAAGCTGTTACCTAAAACACAGGCATTAAGTTGCCTACCTTAGGAACAGATGACCGTGTGTGTATGTTAAACATATGTATTTATTTGACACCTTTTTTGTTGATAATTTTTTTATTAATATTAGATCGCTAGATTCTATCAGACCAAATACCAACTACACTCTCGCTACGCGTCTCTTATCCACCTTTACTGTGGTACAACAAAGTGAGCGAGAGTATGGTGTTGCAAATTAAAAGTAATGTTATGCTTTAGCATAATACTTTTTTTTTATAAGAAATAATTAAAATAAAAAAGTAACATATATAAATTTATAAAGATGCCATTCAAACACTCATTATTTATACCGTTTCTGTTTTTTATACAGAGTATTATTCTTTAATTTATTTTTTTATTAGTGTGTGATAAGAAATAGTTCTTTAATGTAGTACATTGTATAAAAATGTGAAATGAAAAGTTTGTTTGTTACGCTTTCACGCGAAAACTAATTAACCGATCATCATGAAACTTGTACACATACTCTTGGAAGTATTAGAAGTAACATTGGATACTTTTTTTTTTTGGTCGCGAATACTGATATCCACGGGCCGAAGCTAGTAGCCTATAATTTTTAACGAAAAAAGAGTTTTTAAAATGAGACCAGTACATCCTGAAATCGTTGATCATTGGATTTATCAGTATATGGTATAGATAATACCAATAATTCGATATTTTTATTATAATTTTTTATTTATTTCAGTTTTTATTCATTTCAGGTTATCGGCAGCAAGTCACGATCCCTACAATGAAGACATGAGGGTTGAATTGCTTCCTTACGACTTACAATTTCAAATGTTTAAAATATTATCAATCGAAACTGAAGAGGAAAAAGGTCAGTTGAATAAGATTACTGTTTCTTATCATAATTATAATGTAAGAGCTAGCGGTGTTTTTAACGTCAATTTGGCAATATTTATTTTGACATATTCTTATTCTGCCATAAGGACAAATGTGTTATAAAATTATTTTTCAAGTTAGATTAATATCTAAATTATTTATTGGTGTAGGAGATATTTAAAAAGTTTGAGCTATTTAGAATTATGAATACAAGTTCCGAACCCAACAACCCAATAACTTGAAATGTTTTTGAGGAAAGTTCTTTGAACAGAGCATTTTAATTAGCAAAAATGAGTCCATTACTAGTATTGACAATCATAATCGACTCAATAGTCAGAGCTTCAGAAGGCAGATAGAACACAGGTACTTAAAGTATCTCAGTAGCTCTTTAGTGCCGTTTTGCTTGAGGACATGACGCCAAAAGACTGCAACAGAAGAGTGGTGGTGCTCTTCTTCAAAAAGGGCGATAATACCTTGTTGAAGAATTACAAACCTTTTTGCTTCTGAGCAACGTTTATTAAGTATTCTTTAGGATCATTACGAATCGTCTGACGGTTTTCGTTCGACAAGTTTCGAACTCTCGAACAAGCCGGTTTTGGTTTCGGTTGTCAGAAGTTTGGCCATTCAATATGAAATAAATAAACTCAGTCACTATGGCATTCAAAATACCGCGCTAAAACTTCTGAGTTCTTACCTTAGTCATAAAACTCAGAGGGTTTAAATAAATGGTATTACGTCGTCTGGGTCTCTTGTTCAGATGGGGGTCCCACAAGGCTCGATTCTAGGCCCGTTCTTATTTTTAATATACATCAACGACCTACCATATTTAATTTTGGTGGAGAATAATCATGAGATTGTATTGTTTGCTGATGATACTTCATTAATATTTTAATTGCATAGACAAGAAACAAACTATGACGACGTACACAATGCTCTCTCTAAAGTAGTACACTGGTTTAGCGTGAATAACTTACTTCTTAATAGTAAAAAAAAACTGATTGTATCAAATTTTCATCACCTAATGTAAGACAAGTCGATATGCAACCAGAACTCAATGGTGATAAACTGAATTTAGTTAATTCAACGGTTTTTCTTGGAATCACTATTGATTCAAAGTTGCAGTGGGGACCCCATATCTGTCGATTGGCGGATAAACTGATTTCGGCAGCATACACGGTTAAAAGGATATGTTTACTAACGGACTAGTGTATTTCAGCTACTTCCATAGCATAATGTCCTATGGCATTTTGCTATGGGGCAATGCAGCGAATATTAATACTATTTTAATTTTGCAGAAAAGGGCGTTATATATATAAAATGAAATGTAAAGAATCACTCAGGGAAAAGTTTAAAGAAATCAATATTCTGACCTTTTCATCGCAATATATTTATGAAAATAATGAATATACGTAAAAATAGGCATTTGTTTGTTAGCCTAGATTATTAGATATTGTGCGTTCAATGAGACAAGATATCAAATGTAAGCAACGCCGACGAAACATGAAAATATAGTCTATCTCTTTCTATCTTGTTTGTTTGCTATCTGCTGCACGGCTCTCGGCTAAGGTCGGGCAAAGTCCAACGAGACTATTGCGGGTTTGAAAACATTCGCGCGGGCTTTTGATTTCGTAGTTATTTATTTATTTTTATTTTATTTCGTTCGTGAAGCGCTCGGTGATACATAAATTTTGTTCTCTGTTATTTCCTGTTAATATTTCCGTTAATTATTCTTATTTGTTACTAGTTTTAGTTATAGTTGTTATTTGTTGTATTAGTTGTTGTTTTTGTTATTTGTTGCTGTTATATCTAGTTTTAATAAATTTGTGTAAGTAAAAAAGGTTACAAAACAATTATAATAATTATATTTTTTAATATTTATATACAGTAGTTCAAGCTACATAAAACTTGAAATAAGTCAGGGAGTGAGATATATTTATATATTATCTATAATTATCTGTTATAGAGGTAAAATTTATTTTTTAACGTGGGTATAACTAATTTCCCACTGAATGAGTTCTAAATATTTTCATAAATATAATTATATAAAAAATATATTAAAAATAGCTAAAATATGCCTGAATAGCATTCAAAATAAAATAAAATTTGTTTTCAAATGGATTTATTATGATTAAAAATCTATGTTCAGACACTCATTCTCTTTTATTATTTATTTACTTTACTTACGTTGAATAAACATAATAATTATAATATTTAAAGTTGTGTATAAAATTGATTACAATTAACTTTTAACAATATAACGACTTAAAAAAAAATGTTTATCTGCGAAATTTTCCCGTGAGTGCTAAAATTTAGGGTTTTTAGATGTATATTAGTAATTAAAAATTTGATAATTTTTGTTATAAGCCAATTTTCTTGCGTACATATTTAGCGGTTAAGTTTTAGGAAACAATATTAAAATTTTTAATGTATAACTAGGAAATAGGTGATAAATTACAATTTTTCTTTTAAAAGTGTCACAACCCTATACACGATGACTTTTGGTTTGCTTACAAAAATTTCACATCGAATTTGGCTTAGGTATAGATGTTTTTTTTTTTTACTTTTCAGTGTTTCTTGTATTCGAGTTTTAGTTTATTTAAGTATTACTTATTTATTTTTTAAGTTTTAGTTACTTATGTTCTGTGTTTTGCCAGAAATACTTTACTTAAAAATTTATATATTTTCGTTTTGTTTTAGAGTACAAACAAAATAAGGACTGCCCACCATTGACTGGAATTGAAACATTTTCATTTGGCATGGAAGTTAAATGGCCAGTGTCGTTAATATTGAACCATAAAGCTATTGCTTGCTATCAGATGATTTTCAGACACCTCTTCTACTGTAAACATGTGGAAAGATTACTTTGCAGGTCAGTTGATTCTACATATACTATATTAGCACCTGATTCCCAAAGTGGTCTATATGGATGCTAATAGGTAGATTTAGACTTTGGGGGGTCCATGTCAACAAAGTATAGTATAGGGTTAACACACACACAAGGTCGTCTGTTCCTAAGGTAGGCAACTTAATGCCTGTGTTTTAGGTAACAGCCGACAGATATACATTTTTTTAAATTAATATACATATAAATAATACATATATTAATAAATATATATTACACCCAGACTCGGAGCGGGAATCGAACCCACAACCCTTGGAGCAGAAAACAGGGTCACTGCAAACTGCGCCAACGGGTCAGTCAAAGTAACGGGTCAGTAAAAGTAGAGGCTGCATGATAAAGAAACTAGACATACCAAGGGATCCCAAATTTTTTTTGAACTAACTCTTTATATTTGTATTTTTAATCGGGATTTAGTAGGTATCGACTATATGTATGCAAGAGTAGCTCGTGTGGTAGTACGAAACGCTCTGGGTGCAGGGTGTGGCTGTACAACAAGGTGGTGAAGCGGTTCTCCGAGGCGCGGCTGTACGCGGACGCGTTTGCGCTGCGCCAGCGCATGCTGAGCTGCGTGCAGCACCTGCAGTACTACATGTGCGTCGAGGTCATCGAGCCGTCCTGGTGCCAGCTCATACAGAGCCTCGACAAGGTCAGTTTTTATAGTATTCATAGTTTGTTTTGCTCTCCGAGTCGGAACGAATTATTATGCCAAGATCACACACGCCAACAGTGCCACGAGTGCCAACACTTGCCGCATACTTAAAGCCTTACAAACGCTTGATTAAATTTAAGTGAACCATTAACATCCCCACCACTTGTTAATGCACCTGTATGATCTCGGTAAGCAAGCTTGACAGAATTCGAATTTGCTTAGCCCATAACTATATTTTTTATATATAAATATATATTTTAATTAGAATAATTATAAAAAAGGGTTAAAAATATTTTTTTGACACCATATCAAGGTTAATTAATTACCTAATTCCAAGTCACATGCTGTTTATGTCATCACTATACCGATGTAATCGCTAAATGTGCGTAGTTGATTTTAATATATTATATGTAAAACGGAATATTTACCATGTCTATTGTTGGTTATTTTCAGTTTCCGACTATTGATGCGGTTTGATCATACTATGTAGATTAGTATCAGATTGCAGTTGATTATTCCTTAAATAAAATGAAATGTAAAAAAAAAAAACTTTAACAGATTTTTAAAGTGAGTCACACTTCACAAAGGTTTTTTCTTATGATGAGTAAAATTACAGAAATAATTTTCAAAAACGAAACTAGGCTTTTTTGAGACTTTCTAAATTTTTTACTTGAATTTTCCCCATACAGTTACTATGACATTAGTAGGAGGTTTTAGTTTCTTAATTATAAAAAGACTGGCCGTGCGGTGACCGGCAGAGGAGAATAGTCCCGACCTCTTTCTTGTCGAGGTGTCGTAAAAGTAAAGTGTGTGATAAGTGAATAAGGCCATAGTGGTACGTATAACTGTGCATCGACCAAGGTGATGGGTAGCACCGTCACCATATCCTGACACAACACACTGCGCTCGCCAATCCGCTTGCCCACCGACTGCAAGTATTCGCACCCCCATAAAAATGACCAGAAAAAATTCGCCCAGGCCCCTAGTCCCCTGGGGGTGCGTAGGAGGCGCTACTTAATGCGCCTCTAGTAACGCCCTTGTGCCCGTGTCGGGCCGGGATGGGAACCCGGTCCTGCTAGACACGGCGTCATCGGGACTGTTCAGAGGTTAGCCGGACAGTCCCCATGGAGGAGAAGTCTGGCCTTTTCGCCGAGGCCAGCCTGTCGCTGGAGGGATCCTGTTGTCTGTAGATCCGGGACCTTCCAATTGAAGTGGCTGAAGGCTCCCGCAGAGGTTTAGTACGGTATTGCACTCCCAAAGTGCCGAGTCCGACATAGGTCTAGGACTGCCGACCCGGGCGTCGTGGATATCATCCGTAAATGGATTCCCCTGCAAAAAAAAAGAAGAGGCCCCTAGTCCCCGGTGATGGTAGTGGTACTTTTCCTGGTTACGGCAGCGGACTGTGTAACAGTAGGGCAGAGGGTGCGAAGAATCTCCGGGTGAGATTCCGCTGCCACCCACGAAGACAACTGGCCCACACACAACATTCGCACATTGAGGTCTGATTAAAAGATTGATGAGCTAGAAGAGGAAATGAATACGTTAAAATGGGATATTGAGCTAGAAGAGGAAACACTTTACAGGTACTTGAACAGGTTACAATGAGATATATTGGGTTTATCTGAAGTCCGAAGAGAGAGAGGACCCGATATATGGTTTATGGTCCGTGGGTCCTTTATTGGCACATTTTTGCCATCGGAAGTGTCTAACAGACTTACGTAACTTATACTCAAGAGTGTCTAAGAGATATTCGCTGAAGGTCATACAGGTTTACGCAACGACCTCGGCACACTCAGATGGAGAAGTAGAGGTTATGTATGAGGACAGTAGGGCCATACATACATCAATGTTTTCATGGAGGATTTTAACACGAATATAGACAAAAGACGAGACGATCAGCTGAGGGTGGAGAATTTGGATTGGGGTTGCTTTTAAACCGGTCGCTCTGGAGGTCGATGGGGGAAGCTTACGTTCAGTAGTGGCCATCCAATTGCTGATGTGATGATGATTACTATTACTATTATAACTGGTTCACTCCTCACATAAAATAATAAATGGGACACCTTCACATAATAAAAACGTTGTAATGATATTTTTAAGAGATCGTTTTAATTACTTCATAGCCATTGAAGGAAACTAAAACTCTTTCTAATGTCATTGTAAATGTATGGGAGTGATTCAAGTCAAAATTTCTCTTTTTATTTGTAAAAGTTATTGAGGTGATTTTACTCATTTCAACATCGGCTTAAAGTTTTTTTTTTATATTTCTTATATTTACGGAATAATCATCTGTGCACACTTAACGACTACACCCAATATATTTGTTTTATGATTTTATAAAATTATCAGTGCCGGATTAGCCTATAAGCTATTTAAGCAATTGCTTAGGGCATCCCGTCTTGGGGGGCACCAGAGACGACATGACAGAGACGAAATCATGTTGTGTCGACCCCACCTAGCATGGGATAGGGGTGTGCGATAATTATCGATAATTCGTAACTACTCAATAATTTTTCATTCGATAAGTATCGATAACTATCGATAAGTTTTCATTCGATAATTATCGATAATTTTTTGCGATCCGATAATTATCGATAATTTTGTGCCATCCGATAATTATCGATAATATTGTGGTATTAGATAATTATCGAAAATTGTTTTTGGATCCGATAAGTATCGAAGTTTTTTTTTTTTTTTTAGGTATTCGTATAGGGTACGGAGGAAAATGTCCATACTGAAGGCCGGATGAACTTTTGTTTTTTTTTTTTTTTCGTCGTCCGAAAATTGAACCGACAATTATCGATAACTATCGTCAACTATCGATAATTTTTATCCGATAATTATCGATAACTGTCCCCAACTATCGATAACTTTTTATCCGATAATTATCGATAAGTGTTCATTCCATAATTATCGATAACTATCGATAACACAATACGATAATTATCGACCCCTAGCATGGGATAAGGGCAAAAGGAACAACACATATGTATTCTACCTACGATATGTAGGGTACTTTTTATTCAATTAATTCTTTGTAGTTCACTTAAGGATAGGGGAACTTAAGCACAGGGGAAAATTGCTTAGGGCATCAAGTTACCTTAATCAGGCACTGAAAATTATATACACTGTATAATATACACTGTAAATAATGGTGATACTACATAAAACAAATACATATATACATACATATATATATATATATATATATATATATATATATATATATATATATATATATATATATATATATATATATATATATATATATATATATATATATATATATCAGAAACTAATGTCATTTTAAATAGGCAATTTAACAGAAAACTATTTTTTTAAACAGACTGTCTTTTCTTTAAAAGCCGCGCTTGAATAAGCAAGGCTCTTTAGCTTTATAATTTTTGTCATTAAATTATTATTTATTAACCTTTATTTGACATAATATGATTAAAAATATTTGTAATCTAATAAGAATTTATAATATAAATAATTTCTGAGTTTTAAATCACAAGACAGTGAACTCTACTTTCTTGTAACTCCCATAGCATACAAGAAAACTTATCTCGTTTTTATATTCCCCTTTTCGTTGCCGTTAAAATTTATTTTAATTAATGTATTTAGATTAAATATTCTGTATATTATACTCCCTCATATATGTTAACAAATCCAATTAATATTGTTTACGTAGTAAATTAATAATAATGAAAACAAAGTGGTACGAATATATTTCAAATATATATTTTAAAATTATTACAAAACATTAAAAGATACATATTTTAAAATGTAAACATTTAACAAAAATTATCTGCATGAATAAACATAATAATAATAATATAAAAAGAAAATAATACTTAAAACTTTAAAAATAAAATTAATGGAATATGTGAAGTAATCACGAAAAGTAACTGTTACTCTAATTTTTGAAGCACTTTCTTTAACGTATTTTCAAGGCTCACAATTTTCATTTCATATTTAGATAGTTTATTTTTAATTTCATCGAATTCAGATACATAGGTTTTTTTATTTATGACAATCTTTGCATTTTTAACAATTTTTCTGTCTAACCGGTAAGTCTGACACCGTTCAAAACAACATTTGCCGCTTTCGATATCTTCATAATCATCTCCAAACTTGCCAAGTGACTCCGCATGAGGAATTTCTATTCTATTATCTTGGTTTGGTTTAACAATTATTCGATATTTTGGCAAAAAGAAAGGAAATAAACTGATTCTTCTTGCGAATGGTTTTATGCAGAGCATCTGTGGCTTAATTATGTTTAAGTCTTGTATATATGATGGTAACCATGACCAGCATTTCAGTGGTTTTGTGTACATTTTACCAATAAGTACGCTTTCGAAATAAGATATCAGTCTCACTCGAGTTATATGTCCAACTAATTCAGCGTCAGCTCTTATCTCCTGAGTATCACTGACCGCCAAGCCATTTAGTAAATTAAATAGCACAATCGGTACCATAAAAACAAATACAATAAAAATAATATGACTCGTAACTGGGAATGTACTGAATTTAATGGATCCAGCGTCAAATTCTCCTGTCAACATAACTATAGTTTTAAATAAAGATCGTCCTGGATCCACAAAAAAGTCCTCTTCTTCTTCTTCCTGACCAGTTTTGTTAGGATTTGGTGGTATTTGATCGTCATTCTCTTCCTCTTTTCTGAACAATGTGTAGAAACTCAGAGCGAAAGCAATAATTAAAATACAATACCAAAGCAAAAACTTGAAGAAGTTCCATGAAACCGTCCGTAACATTACAATATTTGTAGATAGAGTGGGAAATTGGCCAATAAGTAAAACGAGTTCGGCTGACGATAATAGAATAGCAACTGCAGACAACTGTTGTTTTGTGGATTCTGGTGCTAAATCATAAGAAACAATCCAACCTGTTACGAAAATTAAAGCGATCTCCATCAAATTTTCAATACTCTGCAAATACCTAGTTGGCGAAACTAAAAATTGAAATAATTCTCTTATAATTAAAAGAATTAAGCCAATTATAGCTCCCACATGTGTCACAACGTTTAATGCTTCAACAGAGTCAGACTGTTGTTTTTCAACTCCATATCCTAGTATAATATATAAAATTAAACATAACCATAAAAATGAATAAAATGTTATGTTTGCATAGAAAAGACTACTTATTCGTTGCCATTTTAAATAAAGAAAACTAGTAATTACTGGATGCTTAAGAAGTGGACGTAACTCCTCATTCCTAGTCATGTATAAAAGTGCTTCTGTTTCCGGAGCTAGAATAGCGTCATATTCTTTAGGATTGCTATTGTTATTGTTCGAGTTATCCATTAGAGGCACCTTACATAATTCGTTTTCTAATGAATTATTGGGATATACGAGGAAACTATATTTTATGTGGATCTCGTAATCGTCGTCACTGGGTCGTTCGCTATTCGTCGTAATACATTCATCCAAGTATGTCTCAAGAGTTTTAACATTTATATCTGCCAAAGGTGGCTCATTGAACTTGTTATGTAAACCGACACAGGCCCCCTTTCTAAGTAATTCCAACACAGTATCGCTGTCCCCATTTCTAGCAGCATAATGTAACGCCGTATTATCTTTTATATCTTGGTGATTTATATTTATATTCATTTTAGGATGGGTTAATAATAAATCTAAACAACCTTTAAAATCCACTTTTGGACTGTTTAAAGCAGACCGCATGCCTTTAACCGTTATCTGAATAAGAGACTCGCTGTTAACGCAGTCAAATAACGTAGATTCATTATCGATAAACATTTTAAGTATTTTGTAATATCCATTGAGACAAGCTAAAGCTATGGGGCGGTTTGTGTTACCTGAGCATGTGGCATTTGGATCCGCCCCAGAATTAAGCAATAATATGACGACCTTTTCAAAGCCTTTATCAACGGCTAATTGCAACATTGTATTTGAACCATTATTAGCAGCTAGCATGGATCGATGTTCATTTCTTTTAACGAGTTTTGAAAAATCTCGAATAAAGTTATCCTCTTCGTGTCTGCTAAGATAAGAAAATAATTTATCCACATCAATTATATCTTCACTCTCCGACATTGAATCGAATTTTGCAAGGAGATGAGGAAAAGCTTCTTGCAAATAGTACCTCGCCGTTCTACCTCTAATATCCTTATAAGTATCCAAATCAATTGGGTCTTTAGAATAGTCTAAAATGTATGTGACGACTCTTTCGAGGCCTTGTTTTGCGGCAGAATAAACAGGCGTTACACCTCTTAAATCAGGAGCATTAGCGTTGCAACCAGCTTTAAGAAGTTTTTCCACTATATCTTCAAAAAGATCCAACTCACGCTCACGTTCGTCATCTATATCTTGTATTTTTTTTATAGCCATAAGCAACGCAGTATTTCCCTTACATTTTAAGTTGACATCTATTCTGTCATCTTCTAAAAGTGCTGCCAATGCTTCAACGTTACCATTTTCTACAGCAAAATGTATCGGAGCTGCTCCGTGAGTCTCGTTTATTTTGTTTACCTGTACTTCATGTTGTAATAAAAGTTTCACAAATTCAACTTTATTAGGCTCCGACACGGCTAATTCAAGACAAGTTTTATAGTCAGGATATTGATAAATGTATTCTAGATCAACTGCTCCGTAACTGACAAGTTTCTTAAACGTCGCAAAGTCGTTATTTCGAAGGGCCGTTCTGAGTTGTACTTGAGGGTCACTTCCGAAGAGCGAACCCCCTCGCGACAGGCGGTTGGTGTTCATCTCGTAACTGTCCCCCGTCATGTCTTGCAACACACTGGCATCTGTAAAACAAAAAGATTTCGTCCCTTATTTAGGTCAACCGATTTTCTTATAAAAGAAAACATTTAGGTACACATATTATTTAATTGAAACCAATAATTACTGCTATTATACAATTGGTTTCAATTATCAATTGGACACATGTTCAAATATTGATCTTCTAAAATGTTTTAGTAGTTCTTTAATATACCAAGATTAAATATGTGCATGTGTTTTTCAATTTGATTAAAAATGCTAAATGTCAGTACAAACATTCGTGTGAATCTAACATGATCAGTCTAAGGGCGTTTGTGCACTACACGGAATTTCACTGTCCGGCATGGCAGTCCGATTTTTTACGGTCCGATATGGCACGCCATATAAATGTATACACTAGTTTGTGCACTATTCGTAATTTTAAATTCGTATTTTTACCGTCCGACATTTTACGTTTTCCTACTCATTTTTATCTTATTTTCATTCAGTTTTTTTCATGCCACATCCGACCGTAAAAAATCGAACTACCGGTCCGTAAAATTCCTTGTAGTGCACAAACGCCCTAAGGGAGCCGTCGGCTGCTTGGCTGTACGTTAATCTTTGTAAAAACAAGATACAGGTTTACGCACAAAGTTTACTTAGTAATGAGTAATGAAAGCTTAGATAATTCAATGAGAAAATGTTCAAATATGTCTTAACAGTTTTCGAAATCTCTGAATGAGTTAATAATATTTTCATAGTTTTAAAAATGCGAAATTGTTGAGCAACTATAAAATCAATGGAATTAGTTGTATATCAATTTAATTAAAAAATAATACAATTTAAGTAAATCTACTTAAAAAGAAAAATATAGAGCTGCAATTGACGTTATTACTCGTTTAACTCATTCTATGAAAATTCAACAGTGGACATCCAATGGCTGATATAATGATGATGACAATGATGATTAAAGTGGTAAAATAGGCGTTTCTGACATATATTCTCATCATCAACTATGACCTTATTCGACAAATAAGCTATTTTGATTTGATTTAATGAGTACGTTATTTTGAACTCTATGTAATCAAGTGACTTAATTATTCTCTTATAAAACTATGTAAATTAATATCAGAGAGTAGTGTTTACAATTAGAGAGTGAAGTTGATAAAAAGGAAATTAATAAAGTCGATTTCATCATGTTCTATAATGAGCTTCTTTAACATGGGTCGAAGAGCGTAATGAAGGTGCAATTATTCTGAGTTTCTCGCGATGCCATAAAATTAATGCTATTCTCGTATAGCACGCGCCTTCCGCTTACTAGTATCAAGTAATTGCTCCCATTTGCTCTCACAATTATGTTGCTTGCGACTTAATTGTAAAATAAACTTTATTTCTCAAGTTTATGTAAAACGAACCTAATATTAAAGGTTTTTAAACTTTCAAGTCTTTTAAAGTTTGTCTATAAAAAAAATCCTGATTAATTTGCTTTGTATAGTACAATTTGAACGACTTGCATTGCGGTATAATTTAATAGATAGAGGAAATGTGCGCTCTTTGTAAGAGCTACTGTAAAAATTTACTAAAGTCCAATGACGGCAGTTTCATTTGTTATGGCTTTCGGTTTATTGAGCAAAAATATTTGTCTTGGACTCGTTTGTTAGTTCACTATGACTAAACCTCGCCTTGAGACACTTGTCATAGAGACACTATGACATAATTGTGTAAAATTAATTAGGTGTAGGTATATATAAGAATTTAATTTCGAGTGACCATTTATATCTATGTAAAAATAATCATTGAATATACTGAACTGAACTGAATCAGCCTGTAAACAACCCACTGCTGGGCAAAGGCCTCTTCTCCATATAGGAGAAGGGTTGGAGCATAATCCACCACGCTGCTCCACTACGGGTTGGTAGATAATTGTTAGTTAACCATGAGTAACGATCATCATCAGATGTACGTGATAACAAACGGGACCGACAGCTTTACATTCTCTCTGAGGCACGGTAGGGAGACCCACAAGGACACACACCTAAACCAGAAACAATTTTATTACATGTACAAATACAAATATCTGGCCCCGAGCGGAATTCGAACCCGCGACCGTCGGCGTAAGGCGACTACTAGCAACACTACACTAGAGCGGTCGAACATACATTATAGTATAAAGTTATTACAATTTTTTTATCGATATAAAGTATTTAAACGTGATATTTTCTGCAGAATGTGTCTACATTAGCAGTCTCTGGCATCTCTGAAGTTAATTTTTTTACTTTTTCAACTTTTTTCTGGTGTTTAACGAAATCCAGCATAATATAACAAAAGTCATTATTTAAAATTTAATTCTACTTCGCCTGTTGTTTATTTTTATTATTATAATTAAATTAATAAAAAAAAATCGAACCAGAAGAAAAAATAACAGATAAATATAACCTTAATCGTAATATTATTCAACTTCAAGAGAATATTTTTAAGTTGTCTTCAAGTGAAACTTTTCATGCTCTAGCTGGCAAGTTTGTATTTTGATACAAATGTATAAAAAAATAAAAAAAAACAATTAAAGTTGAGTTATTGTCATAATATCTAAATAATGACAGAAATTCAAATGCTTTTGTTTAATTAAAAACCTTTTCAGCTGTTTCGGTAATTCGGTAAACGTCTAAAGAGGGAATTTATTTACATAACATAATGCTCGGTCATTGAAACGTTTAAGCAGGGAGATGCTACACATGTTCACGAAATCAACAATGTGTCCGCTTTTGTCAGATCGTGGCCTGTTGTTCGACATCAAATGCTTTGAAATCGGACTGATTGTAAAATTAATTTCCTAATTTTATTAAAATCCCTAAAATAACAAAATACCAAACTACAATATTTACTCGTATATATTTTAGTTTGGGATTCGTTTTTATTCATCAAAATCATATTTTAATAATTTATGATATTTTGTCGTAACTAATATTATTTATTATATTAATTATTATTTATTGAATTCAAATAGTTAAAGAAAAAAAAATTGGATACGTATTGTATGCCCATAGATAATAAAGAATAAGCTTGGTAAGATCATCGTTCACAGTAATTTCAAATTACAACATACATAGTTACAATTATATTCTTGGTGACCCCATGATATTTTCGTGCAGAAACTTTAATGGCTGTTGCATATTGTTAAATGTGGGCCCAGTGGCGTATATGACCTTATATTCGTATTCGTATTTGTTCTAAAAAAGATTGAAGTTGAAAAAATTGTTTTGTTACCAAAGATCATCTAATTTTATTTTACATATTTAAATGTATATATAATGTATGTGTATGTATACAGTGTTATATTATATTTATAAATTTATTATTATTAATTATTCTCAAACACGCTTTAAAGAGATTTACTTTTTGTACACTTTCTTATTGCGTTTTTCATGCCGTCTTAGCGATAAGACCGCCATTGTACATCTTTCTTTATCTTTGATAGTTTTCGTTTTTTTCCTTGTGGTGTACAATAAAGAGTTTTATTATTATTATTATCATGGAAGATCTTTTCACTTAGTTTTTTATATAACTGCATCCGTATAATACCTACATGCTTCTTACAATTGCAGGTATCAAGCGATATACAGTACCTTTAAAGTTTTTGCACATCGTAAATTTACGTAATCAGTATTCAGGGTCTGGATACAAAAGGCAAGGCAAAGGCAGTTTTTACGAAGTTACGTATTGATTTGTTACGTTAAATGATCTTTCTTTTGAAGAGATCTTAGTCATATTGAATGATTGAATACTCCCATAAATTACTAATGTAAGACTAATTATTGAACGAATTAATAACATCATCGGTGGTCTATAGTATTACATGCATGTGATTCTTTGTCCATTCTTTGAGATAAACTTTTAATGTGTTTTTATCAATATTTTTTTAACATACGTAATTGCATGTCTATCAACTAGAATTATTATTATAGCTACAAGTAAATAGTTTTCTTTTTATAATTTTTGGGTATACATTTTTAGTCTACTTAGCTTAATACCAAATCTTTGCATACATTCTCAGTGTTCTACCGTTTATCTGTCAGCAAATACAATCGCCTTTGCGCTTTGTTTGTTTAAATTATATTTGATTCATGGGATGGAAACATTATGGATTCGTATTTTAACGTTAGTAATATTTATTTATTTTAATAAATAATTTTATTTTTATTGCATGAGCACTTTTCGTTTTTACTTTTTTTTTTGTGGTTCAACCTAATAAATAAATGACTGAAACCTAATTAATTAATTTAAATGATGACTTAGTGACTATTTCCAATGCGTTTAACACTAAAAGCGGATGCTTCTTCATGTCTTTTATTTTATTTTCAAATTCGTGGTTGGAGAATTGAACTAATATGTCTGTAGAACACTTTTACTGAGTTGTTTGGTGATAATAATCGACCGGACAATTATCATTACTGACATCCGTTGTTGTTACATATTTTTAAATACCAGCTCGATTTGTTTAGACTTTTATTGCGTTTCATACATGTTACTTATTGACTAAATTTTGTAATAGAAAAAGACATCCGTTGTACATTATATGCTTAAGAAATTCAAAATATCTTTATATTATTTTGCAACTTCCGTTTGTTTAAGTTTTTACTAAGGTATGCATAAAATATATTATACAATAATAGGTATACTTATTATACTTATTAGATTTTTTAGCTACGAAATAAAACAACCTTACCGTAATTCAATTAAGGACGTGATCTCATTTTAAATTTGTTGTTCTCAACTACGTAAAAATACCTAAATTTTGTTAAAAATATGGAACAAATTTTGCTAGTATTATTTATATATATTAATAAACGTTTGTGAAGTTTTATATAATTTGTTATTTAAATAAGTATATATATCGGCGTGACGTTATTTTTTTTATACATACATATATGTCAAAGTGCAAAATATCGTTTATTATAATTATTTCTTACTTCAATAAATAAATATCACTACCCACATACATTAACATTTTCCGATTTTCCACGGTACAAACGTCCGCTCTTGTACGTCTTTAAGGTTGGCTGGTAGAGAAAGCTTTAATTTTGAACAATTAATAGGTAATAATGTATTGTGCTATAAAATACAAATACATGCAAATTACGAATCTAAGACAATTCCAGTAAGACATATAGATATAGTAAACTTATAATTGTAAATGATAATAAAAGGATATTACTAATAATACCATTATTTAACATTATAAATTAATGTAAACAATGTTGAATATTTATTAAGATAATACAACTTACTATACATTCTTCAATTTTAGTTAATTGTTTAAGAAAATAAAAATTGTAACATAATATAAAGCTAAATCTAAATTCAGAAAGTCTATTCGTATGTCATTAAATGCGCACTTACATATATATTAAAAATTACCAATTTAAAATAATTTATTAATAAAAGACGGTAAAGTGCGAGTCGCAATCCCACACAAAAGGTTCCGTACCAATGTACATGCATTAATAATGCATGTTTCCATAGAAATATTTCAAATATCTGTGCACGTTTCTAACGATCGACCTAACAAAGGACGAAAAAACATGTCTTATGTACCTTTTATTTTAATTTATTTTTATTTTTATTTTTAACAGCAGTCATAACAATACATATCTTTAAATATCATCCCTGTGACAGGGATCGGACGGGCGGATAGTAAAGTCAGTACTTACTACTCTTAAAATACTTAGTACTAGGGTTCCGTAATTCCGTTGTTGGCAACTCTGGGGTGCGGAACCCTAAAAATATCTTTTCTTGTATGTATATGTAAATAATTCATAAAATACAGACTGGTGAAACGTAATAGAACCAGTTTATAATTAATGCAAACATTATAATTTTAGATAGTTTGAATGAAATATAATAGTAGGTGATTTACTAGAATATAATCCTACAAGCATGAATTTTGGTTTCCGGCTATTCTTTACAAGTAAACTGTAATAATAATCTGTCTAAAGCTAACATAATGCGGATTTCGGTAAAGTTACTCCACAAGATAAAGAGATCCATATATACTATTGTACGCTATCAAGATGAGTTATTTATACAACAATCGTGACTTGAATACTCACAAAAGGAAGATCTCGCGAAATACGGTAGGGTATTGTAAAGTAGATCTCTTCAACAGATATATGGTTTAAAATCTGTTGGGAATTAGTTATGGTTGCCACACATCCGGCACTTGACCAACTAAGCAGTAAAAGCCTTCCGTTCCGCACACGATATTTCAATTTGGACCGGCACTGCGGCGTTCCGAAGAGCGAGTCGGGGCTTTTTGTCAATATTGCGCTTAATATTGTCGGCCTAAAAAATATAATCGGTTTTTTAACACTTTTGCTGTAAATATACTTTAAGTACGTAATAATGTGGTATACTTTTGTTGCTTAGAACCAACTTAGAAAATTTAATGTTACATTTCATTTTACCTGAAAGTACGAACCTACTAAGAAATTTACGATCCTAAGCTAAACCGTGTTGGTTTAAAATTGTCAATATTTTCCTATCTGCATCACTTCACGGTACAAGCAAACATTATGTAGGTATGTTTACTTTTCAATTCGATGCCAGCAATTACGATACCAGTACATTGGATATGTCTGTTGAACTCCCGTATTAACGTGCCTTATATAGCTCATAAAAAATCATGTAAAATGGCGGATCATTAACGATACTCCGAAGTGCGGGCGAAACGATGCTGTTTGAAATTTCTATTTTAAATCGCTGGAGCGATGCAGACGCGGAGTCACCCGTTTTTCTGATTAACAGTTTTTACAGAGATCAGCTTCACTCATACCTACCAGCGCTAAACACTTTCCATCTGTCGTCACGCACGACGGGCCCCCGACGAATTTGCTCGCTTCGTATGTTTTAGTTTTATATTGTTTTTGTACTTACTGGTAATATCTCTTTACGGACCGGATATAATTAGTTTTGTTTTCTCTTATTTAATTCAGAAACAGAAAAGTTACTTTTGATGTTACTATAAATATTTCGTCTTTATTATTCATTAATTTCGGCTCTGATTAAACTGGACATTTTATGCATATAATTAACACAACCAAATATGATAGTAGTGTTTGGAATAACCTTCTATTTTGGAGTGACCTGTGAGGTGATAACAGCTTTGTCGCCAAATTCGGTTGTGTTGTACTGGTAACCATTTATTGGTTTCTGTAACGGAAGTCAATAATGTATTCATGTGGCAAATGAGAGTGTATTATACATTATTCTGCAAACCCTATTTGGTCTTGCGGCCGATGTGGGCGAAATGTATTCATCGTTGCAGTATTATTTATTAAAGGCTGTTGCTATTCATACGACAATCGTATGAATAAGAAAATAACTATTCGTACGACTATTTAAAAAAAACTTAAAAAGTAATTATTATTTATACGATAATCGTATGGATAAAAAATAATTATTTAAATAAGTAAAAAAATTAATAAATGAATTAACACTTCTAAATTAAAAAAATAAAACGTAACAACCTAGCGATAAAAAATGAATTAATATTTTTTAATTAATATAAAATAGATCAAAAAATTAAATATGAATAAAATTATTCGTATGAATAGACCCTTTATTATATTGTAGAAGTGACAGGTACTCTATAGTCGCACACAAAACGTTTAAATAATAATAACATATATAATAATAATTACTATATAACAAAAACGTTATTAAATTTTAAAATAAAAATTATTTTCGTCAAAAATTATCTTTATATTTCAAATAAAAACAAAATTTGTAATTAATCGACGCGAGAAACTCTCTATATTTATATTTTTTAAATAAGTAAATAGATATGAAATATAAACATATTTTTTTTTTTACGTTTAGTAAATAAGGCCTGCATGTAAGTCAGTAGTATCAGTAAAACCATTCGTCACACTGAATACTTAATCGCGTTACGATCATAATTTACAAATTAAACTGCACAAACATGCTGGTTAGATCAAGCCGTGGGAAACAAGTAACCTATATCAAAAATCGACGTCCGAATAAGATTGCTTGATTTTGAAAGCAAAACATCTGTCATTAGAATTCCGCACCTTTAGGGCTTAAGGTCATTTGCAAAGGGCACAGGTAATAATTTTTCATAAAGGCAATTAATTTAATTTTTTTACTCAGCTGCCTATTGATATGACATTAGATAATAGTCATATTTGGTCATACATATGACCAAGAATAATAAATGAATAATCTAACAGATAGGAAAATTTTTATGCACTGAAATTATATCGTTTGCGAAATGACGAATAATTAAATAAGGTATATTAATTAAAATAGAATTTTGTTTAAAGATTTTTGTACGAAATATTGAATCGAACGAGACGAAACGTAAGACACGTTACGCTGGAGACAATAATTAATCTCAGGCACAATAACGGATTAATTAATTACGCCGTTTATTAGAGTTCTCTATCTTGCGCCTCTTATATTTAATTGATGCGGTAATTAAACATTTTCTTAACAATTATAGTTTGCATTTAGATGGCCTACTATGCCTACGGGCTTGTATACATGTGTGTGATAGTATAATGGTAAAAAAAGTTAATATTACTGCTAATTTTGTAGTTTTGTAGGCGTTAAACGATCAAACCAATATTAAAGAAACAAGAGTTATACTTTGTGATTGCTCTTTTAAATCTTAAAATTATCAGTAATCCTCGTTATTAAAGTCGCAAATACGTATATGTAAGCGAATAAGTATTCGTTTTAACCGCAGAAACATAGTATTCTCTCGATGAAAACCAATAGCTAAGGTTAACCAGTTTAATAACTGTATGTCTCGGACATGAGTATAACGTAAAATGTGCAATGTCTTTTTGTAAACTAACGCCGGATATGTCATTGAACATTTAATATAGATCTCATATGCACAAGTTAGTCCACTCTATCAATTACCATAACACATCCCGCCGAGAGATCTAGTAGCCGACCCGTATGTCCTGCATCATCATAAATATAATGACGTCACCTCGCCGACCTTGTTCGAGGGCTTCAGTCAATGTATGTTAATATCCCAATTCAATGTTTACACCCACATAATTATGCTAGTTATATTGCCCAATATGGTAAACCTTACCTTAAATCGTATAATTCTTACGAAATCATGAAAGTTTTGCGACGTTTGCAATTCAAAGACAAAAGTCAATTTTCAAACTGTATTCAATTACTATTTTGAACAGAGTCGAAAAATTTATTTGGGTTTAATATATTATAAATTAACTTCTTTATAATAAAATCGATTGTATAAATAAATACAATATTATGTTTTCAAATATCTAAACTACCTGTTTCCTTGAATGAAGATGATTTTGCGATACCTATATTGTTTTATCTTTTGTTCCAAAAAACTCATATTATATCACATTTTTACTGTCTTGACAAAAGAAATACAAAATCGAAATAAGTTTTACAATATATGCTTTTGATCTTAGAAAAAACATGTCGACAAAGGTATTTGCGATAAACTTGCGTCTAATATCGGAATAACTTTCATCCCTTGTAAGTTTTATCGAAAATTAGTTAGTAAATGTGGTAAACCCACCTGAATAATAAGAAAACAATGACACCACTAAATATTTTCACAATCACTAGCACTTGTTCACTGGCTTTGTCTGTTATTGGTTTACATAGCTTCTGCGCAACCGTGCCACCCGAGCTCGATGTCAGAGTGAGGCGGTGCGCGCGCGCAGGCGAGTGGGAGGCGAGACTTGCTGATCCTGCGCTACTAGCAAACTCAATTACTACTCATATTGCTCTACGCTACCATACTGCATTCAAAACCGATTGAATCACCTAACTATTGACCATATCTCGTTATGGAAACTTAATGTCTTATTAATTAGTTTAGTTTAATATTGATGTCGAATAGCTGCAAGCGTTCGACTCTTTTATTTATTCTAATGCTGCAAGTTATGAACGATAAACGTATTTATTTTGATATTTCTTATTTTGAGTAAGGTAATCTCCTTGTAACTTTGAATTCATAATTTATCTTTATTTCGCAATCAATGTTTTTTAACTTTTCGACTTAAGTTTTTACAGTGGGCGGAGCACGTTGTAGACCAATGTAGGCGTTTCTTTTCTTCTGACCATACGTCACAAGGTTGCATTAGTCACTGATTTGTACAAAACCGATCATTGTTTTTCGAAAAATATTGTTTTGGGGGTTGGATTATATTTTACTTATTAAAAAAGCACATAATAAGATATTTAATTTTAATTATTAATTATATTTATCAATATTTTACCGTCGCAATGATATTCTCATACTCAACAGCCCCCAGTAGGATGATACTATAATTATGGAACTACGATACATAAAAAGATTGCCTCTTTGTTTATCTATTTTAAATTTAAAAAGAAAAAAGATTCGTATTTTTTTTGACTGGCCCGTTGGCACAGTTGGCAGTGACCCTGCTTTCTGTTCCAGGGTTGTGGAGTCGATTCCCGTCCCGAACCTTAGTGTAATATATATTTATTTCTATATGAAAAAAAAAGAAAAAAAAATTATCAGTCGGCTGTTACCTAAAACAGGTATTAAATTGCCTACCTTAGGAACTCACGACCGTGTGTGTATTTTAAACATATATATTTATTTAAATTGCTTGCTACGGATAAAAATATTAAACCAAAAGTTAATTTATCTAGAGACAACATAAGGTATATTATATATTCCATTAAGGGTACCTAATAGCGCAACAGTGACCCTATATTTCAACGTAGGTGAATCGGCGAGGAAGCATTATATACGACTTATCCATACATTAACATACAATCCAGTTTTAAAGTTGTTTTGACACCCGGCAGATTGGTTTAGTATAATGTCTTAAAAGCCTAATAGCAATTTCGTCAATTGTTTCCTACTGGGTCCAAATGTGACTAAACCGCACATGTATCCGGTCGGACTGATAAAAAATATTTACCGAAATCAATTTAGTAATTTAGGAAGAGTTCAGTAAGCGTTAAATAATCAGTACACATAACAACGTCGCAGTCACATAATAATGCGTTGGTGCAGTGGTTACAGAAACTGGTTAATGTAGCTAGCGGTCGCGAGTTCGATGATGATGACGACGACGATGATTCGACGATGTGATTTAGACTTTTGCTTGTGTATTGTGTGTCTCCTCTATACAGGTTACATATCCAACTGGGAGTCGTTGAATGTGAGGTTTTATTTATTGAATCTCGAAATTCTCACAACCAAACTCTTCCTTTTTGTAATATAATATATTGGTATAAATCTATATTCATTTGTTTTAATCTATTTAGGTGAACAACGTAGACGAAGTGCTGGAGCGGCATAACGATTTCCTCGAGTCATGTCTCGGTGACTGTATGCTGACGAGCCCGCAGCTGCTGAAGGCTGTCACAACGCTGTGTCTCGTGTGCGTGCAGTTTTGCACATTTATTCAGGTACGATGGTTCAATTTGTTTCTCATTTTTGTGCTAGGTATGTCCAAAACATTATTTCATGAATTTGTCCATATCGTGCGTGGAAAAAAAAAAGTGAAAACAGTTAATAATTTAATGTCTTTTGAAGTGTAGATGTTGTTTATTTATTTATTTTTAACTATAATGATGGTGTTGGTATTTTGTATACTTAAATGTACCATACATACTAATATTGTAAAACCAATAAAAATGATAGCGTTTATTGCTTAAGGTAACAACACGCTTTCGGTACATAACAGATGCTACGGGCAGAAACGCCTTAACAAACTTTATTTTAATAATTAACAATATTTTATTTTAAAACTCTTCTCTTCCTTATGTATGATTTATATGATTTAGTCATTAATTTATATTGTTGTTTAACGCAAACAAAACACGTTTATTGGCAAAAGGAGATGCACAAGTACTTCGTGGACGCAGAGCTTAACAGTATGCTTGGATCAACGTATGACAATTTTGACTATAGTGAGGTACACCACAATAAGTATTAGAATAACACGTGCATTTGTATAATTAGATCACAGTATCGTCACATCATGTAACATTGTGAACATGAGCCTATTTTTTTAAAAAAAAGGGGATTTAAAGCAAGTTATTTTTGTTAGATTTCGTGTGTATGTTAATTATGTACATCTTTCTTTTCTACAGTAAACTTGGTGTTTTAATTTGTAGTTTTTATCAAAAACAATTTTTCATGAGATTCGATGATGGGCCTTTATCTTTTTTTAAGTTAACGTTCCAAGATCTATCTCGCCTTAAGATTATTATAATAATTGTGTACACTAATAGTGCTATAACTGTAAGTACTTGCAAGTATTGCTGGTCAAAGTTCTTTTCTATGAAGGACAGGGTTAGAGCTTTATTCGGGAAGTGTCTCCACTCGCACACGCACACACATTATGCATGCAACATGGAAGTCTAACGCCGAGTTGCACGAAACAAATTTTAAATTTAAGTGTTTATTAAACTAATTTAATCACAAGAAACGTGATTATCTGTTGCACGAAATCTACATCTGATTAAGTTAACAAAAAAATTTAGTTTAATTAAAGACCTATCTAACGGATGATTAATTCCAACAGCTTTAAATTAATCATAAGATCAACTAATTTTAAGATTAATTGCAACTTAACTAACGGAAAGTTAGCGACGGTTTCGTGCAACTCGCCGTAAACTTGCTAAACATCGCATTGGTACATTTTAATAATACTCGCTGACCCAAGCGAAAATTTCGCACAATATTGTAGTCAAATAATAAATGTCATTAAAATGTGAAAATGTATGACTTCTTGATGTTCTAAAAACACCTTTTAGAAATAATATATATGATCGTTTTTAGTAATTCAAAACGCTTTATAGAATTAATGTATCTACGTCGATATTTATTTATTAATTAGCTTGATGCATCAAAAACACTGGCATAAATACAAAAATTATCAACAATCAACAGGTGGTGCTCGTATCGTTATTAATAAAAATAAAAAATGTCTTAATTATTTTATTTAAAAAAATCCTTATTTTATTTTATATTTTTCATCAAAAGTAGAGAACATAAAGCTTTAAAATGATATATGAATTATTAATTTTGGTTAAGTATTTAAAAAGATCTAGGCTTTCCAAAGAAAAACATCTTTTAGAAATAATATATATGACGATGATAATGATTAGTTGGATAACTTGTGTACACTCAGCTTCGATAAAGAGAAAATGATACTTATTTTAATCTAAATATTTATATTTAAGTAAACCGCATATTTTTTATAGACTCAGGATTATTAAAATACCACCAAGTACCAATCATTATATTATTAGAAACTTTCCGAATAGGCCATGTTCACATTTAAGTAAAATTCACATTGTAATGAAATAATTAAATCTTATTGTAATTAATGCTTCCATGTAGTATTTGTGATACTTATAACGAAATGACAAAGTTTACTGTTACTTTTCATGACTTTTCTGTTTTAGACTATCACGGTGAGTCCTTTTTTTATTTTTTCTGACTGCCTTTTAACTCTTCGACTGTAAGCGTTAGCGTTTCATTATTTCTTATTACAGAAAGTGTTATAGAAAAAACAAAGTGTATGATAATATTTTCATCTACGTTTCAGTAGCTATTTACATATTATTCCTCATCTTTTATAAGAAAAAAAAAATTATAAATCTAATCATTAATCAATCATCTAAATAAAAATAATAATAATAAGGAATGCTGTTCAGAGCTAATTTATGAAACAAATGCTATTGAAATAGAAACGACTAAAATAACATTTTACATCCTATCCTACTGATCTTACTAATATCTTCAATTTGAGTATATACTTTATAATACTCTCAATTTGAGTTTGAAAGGAGTTTCTATGGATTGATATTTGCTACTGTTTCATGCGAAGACTATTGAACCGATTGAGATATACATATATCATACAATTTTGTATGTAAATATCTGGTGGTAGAGTATTACTTAAATACCTACATTATATCTCGAAAATACCACGGGATTGGTAAAGGTAAATATCCGGTTAAAGTCCCAAAGTGCTACTAGTTACTAGCTAGTATAATAGCATGTGTAAATCGGCGTTTCCTCAACAAAAAAGATAATTTTAGTATGAATAATAAATGATATAATACAAATAAGATCAATTTGTTGTTTACTAAAATTAGTTAAGTATAAACATGATGTCATATTCTTTAATAAATAATTGATAAATAAATTAAGTTAGTTTAAATGTTTTATATTACATACATAACAATATTTAGCTAAATGACGAGGCTGGCAAATAATAAATAGAATGAAAAATAAAATATTCGAATTTAAGTTTCCATACAAAAAAAAAACACTTCCGAAACTTGTTGTTGAGTTTTGTTTGCCGAGTTTCGTTGCAAACTTGGAAATATCAAGACTTTACTAATAATAGGCATATAATTCAAAAAAAAAATTTCATTACTGAACTTTTGTAAAGTAGTAGAATCTGTTTGCGATATTTTCATTTTATTGAAATACCTACCAGTTTCCTCTATTTTATATCAATAAAATTTTTAAATAATTATTATAATTGTTTTATTAAATTCAGGGTGCAAGCTGTGGAACTACAACAAGCGGGTCCTCTGATTCATTTTCTCGCTCCGTATCTCGGTATGGGCTAAGATTCAGTGCAGCGTTACTCTCCGTACTAGCGATCATCGAAAGAATGGCTCGTGATAACAACACTAACAAACTATTGAATATATCCGCAAGGTAGGAAAACGTTTATTGTATTGTTGTTACGAAGTATTACGTATATTTTTTTGCATTACTCTATTGATATAATATGTATATATAGGCCGAGTTCCGATATACACTGCGATCACTGCTCAGTGCTCTTACTGGTGAAATATCGTTCCTTTATGCGCTGCGAGTACACTGCCGCAGTACCATAGAGAAATATATGGCGTCATAAATTGCCGCCATTATTGTACTGGCGCTTTCGAGGTAATGTGTTCTCAGTAAACAAAAAAAAGGGACAAAAAAGGAACGGCTTCGCAGTATACTGAATTGACGTCACACGTTACAGTGGTCACAGTGTACATCGGAACATACCAATAGTCTATTATTTAATTATTATTTATTATTTTATATTAATTAGTAGGTATATAATACCTAAATGTCTACATTTAGATACATATAGAATGTATTTATCTACGGACCCTCTCTATTTTGCCTCTCTGTCTGTCGAATGTTTACGTTTTACAAGGGAACAGTCCGAGAGGTGCATTGAGTTACGGGCTCCCACTTCACATGCTTGAAGTGTGTGTCGGACTGTCACCTCGTTAGTCAAATATTTCTACATTTGTAAACATTAAAACCGATATAAGATTAAACTAAGTGTATTGGCTTGCTTCAACTTTAAATATATTAAGTGGCAGAAAATAAAAAACCGATATGAGAAGAGTTAGTTAATGATTATAAATGGTTTTATTTTCAGATTGAACTTCAACACATACTACGTGAAACAATTGGAAAAGTTTTGCTCGGATGACAAACTGCTCGAAACCGACAAGAAGTCCTAGCGATCGATCCCGCGTGTCACCGCGGTCTAACACTAGTATACTCGATATTAACGATTTTATACCACGATTTTAACAATATACACATAAAAATTTTAGCCATTGTACGGAACAAATTAATTTTGGTCACATTAGATTACATTCGTTATGTCTCTCGTTCTAATAAGAAATTATTGTGAATTCATAACTACGGATTAATTGGTAAAATTTAAAAACGTAGGGCTTGCTTAGTAGTCACAATATATTCACATATTAAATTTGACACAGTAGAAGCAATCGAATATTATTAGTAGAAAGAAAATCCATCCATCGAAATTGTGATGGATAAAGTATTCTGATGCAAGTACAAATTAATATTAAAATACTCGACGCCTTATTTTTTTACGCCAGTTTCCGAAAAAAATGTGTAAATTGAAATAATAGCAACAACACTTAGATTAATCAAACGCAATTTATACACTATTACAAATATTTTTATAGATAAATTTCTGCTGCAAAAAATATTCTAGGATTTTGACACATATCTCTTAGTAACTAATAATAGCGTAAAAATGAATGAGAATACATTTCCATTAGAAAGAATTCAATAAAATTGACATAAGGCATCGCTAGCAAACAATAATGTTGTTGGATCTCGGATCAATCGTTAAAAAAATCTCAGTATTTGCTCTCTTTACAAATAAAAATTTTAAAGTTCCTTTTGGGATATCCTTGCCATAATACAATAAAGCCATGATAGAAATTAAGAGAATGTTGTGAATGTGATTGTGTGTTGTGAAAGTAATAAAAATCTTTCCTTTTTGTAATTTTTAAATTGGCTGTACTGTTTTTACTTATTAAATTTACAGTTAACTGATACTTTATATAATTCATTTTCACGTATGTCGGACACCAATTTTATCTTATTTTTTTAATCATTAATAAAGTATTATTTTAGAACATAATCTTTAATCAATTTTCAATACTCTTGTGTAACCTTTTTTTTAAAAAAAAAAATAGGTAACACAATTTTAAGCCTGTTTTTTTTATAATCTCATATTGTAGACTATTTTAGCAATAAACAACTAACAAATATTTAATTTATTTTTATTTTCCCTTACGAATTCCAATTGAATACGTATATTACCTAAAAAAAGGTTTTTTTTTATATTACTAATTAGATAAGTTTACTCGAATAATACAAAGAAAAAATTTTTTGCGCACAGATATAATAGAAAAGTTGATTTTTATATACAGGTGATGGGTAAATTACTATCAATATTTAAGGAGACTACTCGGTACATGATTCTCATTCGAATTATGTAAAAAAAAAAACAGGTAAATATTAATAAACTTTTAAGTAAAGTTACTCAACAATTATCCAATTATGTATGCGTCGTCTGGACACCCTAGCAGCTAGCTGCACTTTCGACACAAAACAGGTAGTTTACCTACGTCCAAACGCCGCCACATGTTAACAGGGTAGTAGGCTACCTTTGATAAACAAGTACGATCCAATCCCCCTTAATACTTTAATCCTGGCTTAGGATAGGCAAACATACTAAGATATTTTACTCGTTTAGGCAACAAATTTGTTGACTAGGTAAATGATGTGAACTTTAGGCAATTTTTAGATGTGAACAAGCGGCACAGTACAACACCTGTGCACGTGCCGCCGGCGTGACTGGAAAAGTGTCAACGCTTCATTTACTTGAATTGAAATTTATGAAAATTTGGTCAAAAATTAAGTACCATTTTTTTTTTACATAATTCGAATGAGAATAATGTACCGAGTATTCCTCCTTAAATATTGATAGTAATTTACTAGTCACCTGTATGTATATACACTGACTGTATAGTCAAAACCGTTTACAACGACCAAAATCAAAGGTACCGTCTGAATTATATTAGATCGCCTTATTAAAATACTGCTTTTTACGACATTGCTTATTACAACATATCTTTTTAAGTGACTACATTTAAGAACGCAAAAGTAAACAAAAACGCGTCGAGTTTAGGGTCTATTGTAATTCCCTGAAACAATACACTAGTATGCAGTATAACCCTAAGTTCATATGAACGCGCGGTTTAAGATTGTACCAAATCAATGTTGTTATGTACATGAGCGCGCGTCACCGCACCGCCATACACCACGCGCAACATTTCAAACCGCGCTTCACCGCGCAGCGACGCGCGGTTTGAGATCTACGATCCTGTATCGAGCTGTTCAGTTGACCCACGCGGTTTGAGGCGGACGGACGCACGGAGCTATGAAAATAGAGGACGAGATATCCATTAATTTATTAATTGACGAAATTGAAAAAAAAAATTAAAAAGCCATCAGTTTTTCTTTTGGTGATATGCAATATCTTACAGCATCATCTGTAGGTTGCAAATCCTTTTCGACGCAATCATACAAAAAAAAAATGATTGCATTGAGGATGTAATCGTCATCCTAAAGTAGTTGAAAAACCGATCTTTGTATAGTCTTAGTGTGGGATATAAAGTCACAAAAAGACTTAAAGAAAGTCTTCGACTCAAAATATGGTGCATCCAGTATCGTCTTTGCTTTCGACGACGACGTCGCAGTTTGCGGTATAAAACCCACAAGCAAATTGCCTCCTCCATGTCCATTCTAACTGAATGTTCACGCTAGAATGCCGCGCGCAAGCCGCCGCCATCTGAACAGCTGAATCGCGCAGCAGCGCGCGGTCATCTGAACTTAGCCTAATCGAAGCCCAAAAGCCCGTTTTCTCATTTCTCTTCTATCAGTTTGTTACTTATCTGAACACAACACGCACTAAAACATATTGTTGAATTATTTGTGAAACTTTTAACATGACTCAAAGAAAAAGAAAACAAATTACTATAGAAGAAAAATCGCGTATGTATGTACGTAATGTCTTTATTATAAGTTTCATGTGAAATAAATAAATAAAATGTAGTTTTATTTTATACATGATTATATTAATCACACATTCAATAATAATAGGTATTAGGTACTTAATAACGTCATCGGCTGTTACGACTATCGGTTTTTACGACCAAATACGAGTAGTCCCTTCGATGTCGCTATAACAGATTTCGACTGTAGTTTGGTAGAAATGTTTTCTAAAAAATAAAACGAAATTTACTTCACAATATTCTATAATTTTAACAGACTTAAATACTTGTTTAACATTCAATTGGTTTCCTTCGGTACATAAAGCACATCACACTTCGGACTATAACAATAAATACATTTTCTAACATTGGAATATTCACTACACTAAATTGGAGATAAAATTTTTAATAAATATGATTTAGACAATGACAAAAAATGACTTGCATGCGAAATCATAAAAAAACATCGATCAATGCACGAGGAACTACAGATTTCTTTAAAACAATGAAAACATATTAATAGCCAATTTAATAAAAAACTATAACGTTACAACTACCATCAGCCCTGTTTAATAGAAAAATAAAAATGAAAAATTCATTTAAACACAGACAAACAAAGTTAACATTAGAGAATCGACTTTATATAAAATACAAAAAGCCATAAAAGTTCAATACCAGGAATATTGCAGGAGTTACAATTAATATCACTGCGATTAAGACTGACAGCACATTATCAGAACTTACTGTAAGAAATTTTCAAACATATACATATATGCTTGCACAGTTAAGGTGTTAAAGTATTCAGTTTCAAATTAAAATGTTCTGAATGTTTCGTGAGTTTAAAATAATTTTCAGAAATTCCTAATAATGTGCACTGTGAGCCTAAAATAACTACATATTTCATACTTGAAAATTATGACTAACCTACGAAAATCGTAAATACATGATTAAAAACGAAATGGTAACAGAAGCAAGCATAGTAATTTTTTTCACAAATGAAAATTACTTTCGAAAGTGCTTGCTTAGCGTGATTTATTGCAGGTGTGAGTTTTATCTTTCAGGATGTTAATTTTAGTAATAATATATATGTGATAACATACGACATTAGTTTCAACGTGTGAAACATTGCATGCATATAATTATGATATCATTGATAAATGAAAACTTAACGACAAACATAAAAGCACTTCTGCATTTTTTAGCATATAGCTCAATTAAAATGTTCATTAAAGCCAACACATTTGCTTTCATATTTTCTGCTTTGGCTCTGATATTTGGTTTTCTTACATATTTATATACTTTCAGTCACTAAGCCGGATTGTCATGAAATAAATGTTTTAAGAGAGCTGCAGACTTTAAATATGAAAGCAAAATTATGTAAACTTTTGAATAAGTAAAATGCCTACACAATTCACCTAGGTAATAGGAGTATTTACAGAGCTCAGAGCTCAAATTCACTATTTCACAGACTAGAGTCATCATCTTCAGCCAAGCATCACCACATGTGTGTCTCACGAATCTCACTGATAATCTGACCGGCTCGCTGCAGTGCCTGAAAATAAAAAATATAGAAACAATTAAATATATGTTTCAACTTATTGGCGAAAAGACATATGATTACATACGTCACACTATTATGACATATCACTACATATTATAAAACAAAGTCCTCCGTCGCGTCTGTCTGTCTGTCTGATCTTAATTGATTCTGATTTTGCATTGTTCTTTTTATACTCATTGTCAGTTAGATTCAAAGCCTAATTATTAAAATCAAAATAAATAATTTATTAATTATAATAAATATAACATTTTATTTAGTAATTTAGTAAATTTATTTTTTTCTCCTTCAAATATTTCATATAAACTACACTTAATACAAAAATGTTTGTGACCACTGTCAGAAGGCAAAGAGGTCATTGTATGAAATTGTTCCTGCTCCACGACCAGACTATAGGTAGTGAGTGATCTTACTTTAAGCATATCGGCAGCTTCCTTCCTGCGTTGTGCGATATGTTCAGACTCATTGAGCATGCTCTCGGCCTGGTCAGACTTGTACAAGTGAGTGACGAGCTCAGACTGCAAGTTGTCTTTCACAAAGTTAACAAGAAAGTGCATCACAGCCTTCGGTACGGAATCCTTGATAGACTTCCTCACTATGTAGAAGTATGACTTGATCAGTCGTTCTGAAATGAAATATATATTTTAAGGTAATTGATTTTGTTCAATTAATTCCATCTGCACATATATACAGCTTACGATTTAGTACCAAAAATGAAGTCTTGTTACATTTTTTTATTTAAACATTTATTATTACATAAAACTGATAATGAACTGACAATGTTACATTTCCAGTTCCGTGGCCAACTTTTAACATACAAGTAAAAAGTTGGTATTTTACATTAAGTAACTATAAACACACATCAGGCAATGTTCTGTTCAATTATTTATGTGAATTGTGATGATGAGGTGTGTGAAGATAAAAAGATAAAGGTCAAGGAATAACAGACAGTTATTAGTAAATACATATAGTAAAAGATCACCACCACTCTTATTTACATTTAATTTTTACAAAAAATATCCCTTCTTAAGAGTCTTAGAAAAGTTTAAAAAAAAGGACAAGCAATAGTAAATTTATTTTCAATTGGAGTAAATAGAAGTGGTTCAATCTGTACAGCGACAAGCTAAGAGTGAATAGAAGAAGCATCAAGCATTATTTTGCAAGCAATTTCGATGAAAGGTGGTCGGAAACCCTATCAGTGGAGATATGAAGTAAGCATTTGCATTGCCACTATTTTATGTCCTCACCGACTAAATCACCCATTTCGTTCAAATGCATCATACTGATGCCTTCTTTAGTCATTGAATTACTTTTTTGGTATGTTGTGTGGTCGCTCCGTCCACCTAGCATCAAGAATATAACCAATCAGTCTATATTTTGTCATATGTTATCATACTATAGACCAGTGCCGATAGGTTTTGAAACGAAAAAAAATAATAGTAGAATGAAACCGATTGTAAAAAGAAGAGAATATAACAAAAATGTAGGAAAAAATAAATTACGGGCGATCTGAGTTCGGGAAGGGGTAGGGAGGGGGCGTTTAAGGGTAAAAAATGGTTTATCGCGATTTCTGGCAAAACCACAAGTCCTATGGAAAAAAGTTCAATGGCAAAGTTGTAGGTAATAAAAAGATCTACAACTTTTGTATCAACACTGTTTTACCGGTGGGAGGGATGCGCTGTGCCGCGATCCCGGCTGCATGGGTACCACCATCTTGCTTATTTCTTCCGTGAAACAGCTTTGCTGTGTTTCGGAAAGAAGGGCAAGACAGGCAGTGTAATTACTGGCACCGAGACTTAACATCATATGTCTCAGTATAGGCAACACATAAATGAGTTGGCTGGGCTAGTTCCAAGTAAACTAGTTTATGTTCATGGGCGACGTCGACCACTTACCATCAGGTGGCACGTCTGCCAGTTTGCCTATCCAAATAACATTAAAAAAAAAACCTTTTTTCACATAACCTCAAAATTAATGTGAAAAATTCAAATAACCAGGTTTTTGGTTTTTTATATTTATCTTTTAAAAAAATAATTTTTGTTTCACGAAATTAGGTGAAAACTCACCTTTTTATGTCCCAAGTACACTGTAATTTTTTTCTTTTAAAATATTTATTTATTCACTTTATTTTGACTTAATACCGAAAAACCACCCTAATTTTCAATCGAAAAATCTGACGTCAAAATATATGCTTTTTTAAAATAGTCGGTGGGGTTTTTGTTCTTTGAAACCTCTACTTTCTGATGGTGTTAAAAAAAAATACATTACTTTGGTAAATTTTCTCAGAAAATGCTATGAAATAACACAATAACATTTTGAGGTAAAGTGAAAAAAGTGTTGTTACAAAAGTTGTAGATCTTTTTATTACCTACAACTTTGCCATTGAACTTTTTTCCATAGGACTTGTGGTTTTGCCAGAAATCGCGATAAACCATTTTTTACCCTTAAACGCCCCCTCCCTACCCCTTCCCGAACTCATATCGGCCGTAATTAATTTTTTCCTACATTTTTGTTATATTCTCTTCCTTTCACAATCAGTTTCATTCTACTATTATTTTTTTCACTTTTTACCATTTTTAAAGGCTTTCGGCACTAGTCTAACTAATATTATAAATAAAACTACTCAACCGATCATCATGAAACTTTGTACACATATTCTTGGAGGTATTAGAAGTAACATAGAATACTTTTTTTTCTTGTTTTGGCTATAACCGACATCCACGCGGGCGAAGCCGCGGGCAGAAGCTAGTATTATTATAGTCTGACACATGAAACTAGAACATGCAAAAATCATGAGAAATTTAAAAAAAACTAGTGTCGTATTCATTCCTTCGACACCCAATGAGTTTGACAAAAAAAACATTCTTGCTCAAGTGTAAAATTTTTATAAGCAGACTTGTCTTTTAGTAACCTTAGTGACTTTTTGATTGGCAGAATTATTGCAAAAAAAGTCATCACATGAGAAGCAAACTCATCTCAATGACATGTTAAGATTTCCATATAAAAGTTTGCAAAGCCCGAGTTGGGTTCTACTTAAGTGTGTCAGACTATATGTTCAAATACATACACAGACATATATTATTATATGTATACGTTAATGAGTAATGAATATTGAATGTTATTTATGGTTCACAAGATTTTATTGTTAAAATGCACTAATGTTATAAATTTAATTTTTCATTGTTAAATTGATGAAAACCAAAAAAATATATCAGAAATATCTTAAAGACAATGTTTACACATCACATAAAAGCCATTAAGAAGTATCTCTCTATTACACAAAAAATAGGGAATATACAAACTGCATTCAGCTATGTTAATTTTTTTTTATTTCTGAAAAAGCAGTCAAACCAAATGACTTACTTGTGTAATTAGAGACTGTATTAATATAATTGCTGTAGTATTAATAATAAATATTACTGTCTTCTTATTCCGACTTTACACTAATCAGTATAATCTATTGTAGATCCCTCGCAAGATAACCATTATATATATTATGTAATTTAAATTATATTTTATATACATACACAACGATTTTATCATAAATATTATAAAGACAAAAACTAAATTTATTATATCCTCCAGTAATGTAATAAAACTTTTTTATTCGTTATTGGTATATAATAAAATTTTCTTACCAATAACATCACAATCATGCTGTTCCCTGTCGGAAAGCTTTCTGGAAGTCTGGCTCGGGACTTCGGGTAACAAGTTGACAGGCTTCTGTGGAGTCATCGCTTTGTTTTCCGGACTACCATTAATCTATTTTAAAGAATAAAATAAATTAACAAAATAAATTTTTAATAAATAATAAAATATTTTCTAATTATAGGTATAGCAGACATACTCGGTTTTCGAATGGTGATTTTCATATTTGTTTCACTTATCATCATTTTTCATTCTTTTTTTTTTAATATAATAAATATAATAAAAATGTAATTATCGATAAATGTAATTATCGATAAATGTAATATATTTAGTCATTTCATCCATTACTTAACTCTACTGAATAGCAGTGTGACATTTAGTAGCCTAAACAGTTTCTCAAGTAATTAGATGTTTTTAATGCAAAAACATGAGTTAACATATTTATTGTTTATTGCATAGTACAGGAGATATAAAATCAATGAAATATTTGTATACCTGAGGATTGGTAGGAGATTCATTATTGGGTGGTGACCTATCATGGCCGTCGGTGATTGCTGGTACATGCTGAAATATTTAAATAACTATTTATATCATAATTTATGTTTAATATTGCTCATGCATTTGAATATTTAAAATATGTATAATGTTATGACATGTATGCCATTTAAATTGCAATTTCTGTAAAATGCCACAACTTATATCATATCAAATCAAAGCAAAAAACATAAACCTTAAATTGAAACACTCGGCAGAATGACAAAGACACAAAATTTTTATTGTGCAATTAAAATCATAAAACACGCACTTTTTTGGTAATACATTAAAAACTCAGTAATATATACATTTTTGAGAATTTGACCATTCTTTTAATGAGCCTCCAATTTGAGTTAATATTTTTATATTGTAATTTAAGTATATTTGAAAGAGAGCCCATTTTGTGCAAAGCTATGAATTACCAATATTTAGTATGTAGTGATGAAACATGAGGGGTTGACATGGATCACTCGCAGTCAATACTTAATTACCTGGTACGCATCCATAACTTTAGCCAAGAATACCAATACGGACCCTCTTTCACCCATTTGACGTAGAAATTGCTACGAAAAATACGTAATATTACATCCATTCTATAATCATAATTCTTATCTTTCATGTTCATTTAGAATTTGTACAAAAAAATGTATTTGTTGCTTTGCTTGATAAGTATGTCTACTTTTTTTTATTCATTGAAATTTGAGGGTATGCAGTAGTGGTTATTCATCTATCTATACTAATAATAAAATTGTAACACGTCAAATTCTATACATTTAAGATATTTTGGAAAACATTTTTGGAGAACTATAATCGATATGATGCCAGAATGAAGAAGTGTAATTTTTTATTATTATTGTCTGTGTATCTTTCTCTTCGCTGCACATTACGCCGAAACTACTAAAGGAATTTCAATGAAACTTGGTAAGATTTGAGTTCATACTACGGGCTCTGACACTGGATACTTTATCTAGAAATTCAGTACAGTTCCCTTAGAGAGGGGAGGGGGATTAACAAAAGGCGTAATCACGACCGAAGTCTCGGGTACAACTTGTTTTGTGAATTAATAATTATATTGTTAGTTAATAAATAGTGTTAATATTATTTTTCTTTTGTGCCTCATTCAATAACTCTGTTAAATATAAGTGTCACACTATTTTCTTTTATATCTATACACATTTATATATTTAAACATTGTTTATCACTAATTAAACACAGTATTTTTTAAATTAGATCATGAGGGGAAATCCGTACACATATGAGATAATACAAGGAAATTGTCTCAAAAACAAAAAGATTATTTTGTTAAAAAAAATCGGTTAAATTTTTGGTAAATAAAATATATGTTGTGTAAAAATTATAATAAACGTTGATAATTCTTTTTCTTCTTCAATATTTTATTATAAGATACAAATAATTCAGACTACTTTGAAATTCAATGTGATTTGTTTTAGTATAATTTGTCATCTCATATACATATGTCCGCAATTAGTTTAGTTTTGTTTTTTGAATACTTCGTAATTAATAATCGAGTCCTCACTGTATTGAACTATTTGTGTAGTTATTTTCCTTCTAGGATATCTTTTAACTAAATTCTAGAAATGGTGTTCTTGTTTTACTCATATAAATGTTCTCTTACAGATCTTAAATATTGTCAGAATAAAGCTGTTCATGTATGAAATATAGTTTTAGATTATAAAAAACTAGTGTCATAGACATATACATACATAGAAATCATTGAAATTCATTAATTGTTGATATGTTTTATCAAAAAAGATAATTAACCATTCTTGATTAATGATTAGTATAGTTAGTCAATACTTTCGAAATGCTATATAACAAACATAAACTTTAAAAATTGTGGATACGGTGTAGAAATAGGTGTCTCCTGTCGACACAGTCATGGCGTACCGTGTTCCTTCACTAGATTGTTCTTAATTTTTAGTTAGATTAAATGTCAATTACCTAAAGCTGGCACATTCATAATATGAATGCAATTTTATTAAGCTGTTTCAAAAAGAAAAATAATTATATAAAATGAAAAAAAAAAAAACAGCATTAATTAATGGACAACTTAAAAAAAATATTTTGTGGTAGCCAAAATAATATTAATCTCTGTCAAGTTCATAAGATCACAAAGCGTGAAGAGACATTAATGTTTTAAAATTTATCCCCAATAGGGAAAGGCTAAGGAGTCTAGTCTAAATTTGTAAATTTCATTCCATTATAACAAAAGGCCGAACCCAAGTCTGAAGTAACTTGATTTTTCTTCGGAATGAAGAGACAATGGTATTTAATGATGGGTATGACGAGCGACATTACGCCGCACGCGCTCATAGATACCACACAAACACATGTGAATGTGTTGTATGTACCAGTTTTAGTTAAATTACCTGCTGGTTAGGTTTGGTTAGTCGATACCTCACCCGATGCTATATAAAGGAAATATATATACTTTGAAAATTGTGGATACCGGTGTTGACGTAGGCCGAGGAGTCTTCTGTCTGTACATGGGGCTATGATCTTCCACCAGACCGTCCGTACTCTTCAGGAGACCAGACACCAAAGCCGCTTCACGATGAAAATCAGGGTGCTTCGTATTGATATATGCTAGCTCAATTGCAACTAGATTTTCCACCTATAATAATAATTAATAATTATTTATTTAATTATTTTCTCACCACAATATTTTAAACATAACATTCAATAAGTACATAATAATATGAGCACAAATTAATATTGTGGGAAACTGGTGCCAAAGCTAGGCTAGAGGCTCGTGTTTCAGGACACCAGGTTTCCACTCCTTAATAAAGTACATTTCAATTATCATTAATTTATCATTAACAATTTCCTTTCTTAGTGGTGCGAGTAGTCGTCTCAACGCCGGCGGTTGCGGGTTCGATTTCCGCTCGGGGCCAATATTTGTACTTGTACAAATATTGACTTCCGGTCTGGGTGTATGCCTTTGTGGGTCTCCCCACCGGGGCCTCGGAGAGCACGTAAAGCCGTCGGTCCCGGTTGTTGTCATTAACACCTGATAGCGTTAAGTATTACGTAACGTAATTCAGGCGGGCGCTGTAAAACGTTACGATGCTTTACAAGGGCGGGAGAAGGGATCTTAAATAATCTTCAAAAATTACGTTACGTAATACTTGAACGTCCCCTTTACGGTTTGATTCAGTTTCAGTGGATCAGATTCATTCAGTTGGTCAGATTAAGGCACACGATCGACTGGTAGGAGTGAGCGAGTGAGACGTATGTACCATGGAGTTGGTGGCGGGCAGGCGCGTGCGCAGCAGCTGCGTGACCACGTCGACGATGCGCTGGTGCAGGCGCGGGAAGCGCTGCATCTCCTGCTGCACCTCGGTGCCGCAGTGCTGCACGATCCGCTGCATCTCCTCGTGCACCTGCGGACACCGAGTCCTTCTTTATCTGTACTTTCCTACTAATATTTTAAACTAGCTTCTGCCCGTGGCTTCGCCCGCGTGGATGTCGGTTATCGCGAGAAAAAGAAAGTATCGTACACTACTTCTAATACCTCCAAGAATATGTATACAAAGTTTCATGATATTCGGTTAAGTAGTTTTCGCATGAAAGCGTAACTAAATAAACAAACTTACATTTCACACTTATAATATAAGATTATAAAAACAGATATATTAGCAAAGTTTTCTCTCGCGTATAGGACAGAGACAGGTACAGAGAGAACTTAAGGAAATCACTAAGAACAGACAACGCACGCTTGTTAGCGTTCATAGTTCAACTTTTCTCGGCAATGTTTCGTTCTCGATATCGCTGCGCCACCGCCGCCCGTTCGGTAAATAGTTACACTAAATTATTTTAATTTTATATTTTCACCTAAACTGTGCGTCCAAATAACATTATCATACATACATACATACATACAAATATTATAAATGTGAAAGTAAGACGAAGCCGCGGGCAGAAGCTAGTAATAAAATAAAAATGAATATAATCCTTTTACCAATTCCACACAACGTAACGAAGGGTCTTCCAATCTTCTAATTTGTCTCTTTACAAGCAACTCGAACGAGACTTCCGGTACAAAAAGAGCCGGTCTGGGACCCGTTGCGTTTCGAATTGCAGTTAAAATGTCCATACGAGTCAAACCTGAGAAAATTACATATAATTATTTAAAACAAATTATATTATTACAATTAATTAAGAAAAGAATTGTCTTTACAATAGTTACACCTGATTTTAACCGTTAAGATGGTTTTTAATAAAATTTTAAGAGTAGGAATTTTAAGATGTATCCAATAAATTAAAAGAGAATCTACTTAAAACCTAGTTAAAATTATTTCTCAAATGAGAATATTAATGTATTTTTATGTGATGTAAAATACATGAACTGAGAAACTTATTTTTTGGAGTTTACTCCTTAAGAATCGATTTTCATATATAAGGCGCCCGGTATGAGAAAAATATGAGAGGTAAAATGTACTGATGAATGACCTCGTTACTTTTTCGGTGCACGCGCACCTATGGTGCGGTGCGAAAGTAATGTTGCTCTAATTAATATTGAAAAATAATATTTAAAAAATAAATGATAATAATTGTCAGATAATGATAATTACATAATTTATCAACATTCCTAATGAAATAGGAATATAGTTTAATGTAAAATATTTCGCCGATTAGTTGTAATAAATGTATATAAAATGAATAAATATATATTTATATATGTATATTATTTTCATTAATTTGTTAATTTACCCTATCATATGGTATTAATCTTATTTTCAGTTGGATAAACTCTTTTTGCGTATGTTTAGACAATCATACTTAAGGAGTAAACTCCAGTCGTGCGTCGGAGCTGACACACACAATTTTTTTTTTTTTTAAATAACAATCAAAAACATAAAATAATACTAACACATGTCTTTAAAACATACATTAAGCAAATTTTTTTGACTTGAACTATAAACTGTGTTTATAATAACGAAATAAGGGAATAAAGTGAATAGCCTACGAGATTAGTAACAAATACTAAATTGTTTCAAGACTATAATGCAAAACTTACTAACAACAAATTGCAGGTAACTTTTTTTGAAAATTTCATGAAAGTGATTGTATAATTATTTTTTTTTGTCAATATGTTATTGAGCAATTAAATTCTGGACCAGCTTGTTAATTAATATAACCACTACCTGGGAGACTTGACTATGCTTGAGTGTAAATTATTTTTTAGCACTTTATACATACACTGTTATCTAGATCCAGAACATTCCTAATTCTAGTCTCTTTGAAATAGTTTTTATACAAGATCATCTTATTTAATGGTAAAGTTGTTTATAGTACCTTATTACTCTCATTAGTGATAAAAAAAATCTGATTATATTATATTTCAAGATTATTCATTCATTACCAGACCTATATCCCTAATATTATAAATGTTAAACGTAAGTTGGTTTATTACGCTTTCACGAAAACTACGTAACCGATCATCATGAAACTTTGTGCACATATTCTTGGAGGTATTAGAAGTAACATAGGATACTTTTTTTTTGTCGCGATAACCGACATCCACGCGGGCGAAGAAGCAGGCAGAAGCTAGTATTATATAAGAATGTGTGTGGAAAATATATTTGAATACTCACCCACTAAAGGATGTATAGAATCCAGTGTACGTCCAAATGTCTCATGGAATATATAGCATATTCTAGCACCTCCACATAGTTCTGTAGTCTCAATGTTCCTGGCTGTACCCTCTATAGTGGAACAATAGGCGCTGGCAAACTTTGTGATTATTTGCAACAGGGTTTGAGATTTATCCGACACATCCTCTCCATATGAATTAAGTAATGATTGAAATTGTGAAATCATTACATTGACACGCACCTGTGGATTTCGTTATTTACACATTTCATCTCGAAAGTTATATTAGATTATGTCGTGCCATAGTCTTGTTTATCCGAAAGTAGATGATTTATAAATTTAAAATAATTTAAATTATAAAAAATACATCTCTCTCCTGAGAGGTAGCATTTTAAAATAAGCTTAATTAGTAAATTATTTTAAAATTAAATCCACAAATTGAACCTTTCCAGATAAAGTTTTATCAAAGAAACAACAAATTGATTTATTAATAATCAAAAGCCCAATAATAAACTTATTATTCTCTGAATGACTGGCTTGTTGGCACAGTTGACAGTGTCACCGCTTTCTGCTAGGCCTCGTTCCCACTACGCCGGACACCGGATTGGTGAAACTGCCGGAAAGGCACGTCAAGAAATCAAGGTGTGTTCAGTAAAGTGTCATACATTTTATATGAAGCTGTTCACATTTATCCGGTTCCGGCGAAAACACCATATCCGGTGTTTGGTGAGGTGTTTTTACCGATCCGGTGTAATGTGAACACCTCATTCCAGGATCCGGTTTCCGGCGATTTCGCCGGTCCGGCGTAGTGGGAACACGCCATTAGGGTTGTGGGTTCGATTTCCAGCCCAAGCCTGGGTGTAATATCGTCATAGTCGTAGAATAGTGACGGGTCTTACAAATTTAAAACTTGACAGGGCAGACACTTCAAACAACTATGTTATTGTTGTTGTATGTTTTGTTGGTGTTTTGTCATAGTCGTAGAATAGCGACGGATTCCACAAATTCAAAACCACACAGGGCAGACATTTCAAATATACAACAACAACAAAAAAAACTGTTTAAAACGTCTGCCCTACAAAGTTTCAAATCTGCAAGATCCTTCACTATTCTACGACTATGATGATATATGCAATAGTCGGCTATCACCGAAAATACAGGAATTAAGTTGCCTTCCTTAGTAACAGTCAACCATGTTATGCTAAATAAATTTATTTATTTAGTCCAAATATTATAAAATAAGGTGACAGAAATTGCAAGCAAACTGAAACTCTCTTATTTCATTCACCAAAAGAGGAATTCCCAAAAATGTTGGACACACATACAACATAAAATTTCATACTTCTAGTTCTATGAAAATAATAGGCCCAAACAAATTTTTATTCCCTATTTCATCATATCGGGTATTGAATTTTTTTAAAAACCTTTTTATATTTTGCCCCGATTTTATGTGTTCAGCTACTATAGATTAACTTGGCGATGATATGGATATGTCATCTAGTAATAAATAAATTAACATGTATACAAACCCCATACTTAGTTTATTAATTACCTTTAGTTCCGGTAAGCAATCCCTTATATGGTGCATCAAAAGTCTATTCAGTGTCTTGGCTAAGTATGGAGTACCGTTGCGAGTGGCGATAGTCGGATACTTCCGTTGGAGGTACGTAGCTTCATCTTTTAACGAATCCTGAAATAAAATTATAAATTTATTTTAGTCTCAAATATCCACATGTAAATTTGGAATTTTAATAAAATAAATATGTTAAGCTGATCAAACCAAGGGCATGTTACCCATATATTTTATATGCTGTATATACTTAATACTACATATATACATATATACTTCGACTAGTCAATTACAAAGACATCATTACATTTTCCTCATAAATGTTTATAGTACTTGACAATGGGTGAGTTTGGCAGAAAAAAAGCGTTACACAGAGCTTGCTAGTGCTTAGAAACGAACTATACAGTTGTCGACCAGGACACGCACAGGACACGTCTGCTAACTTCAATATTGCTGACACAATCCGCTATTTTGCTTATTTATTTTGTTTTGAAATCAGTTTATAAGTTTTGTGCAATTTATTTAAAGTAAGTATCATTAAAATTATTAATAATGTCAGCCCAAAAAATAGTGAAATTTATGTGCGGATATGTGGGATTTGATGTTTCTGTGACAGATGATACACATCCAAAGCTTCAAACATATATTTAAGTTAGATTTCCCGGTTAAAGCTAACTTAGCGTCCTAGAGGAAAATAGCTATTTAGCAGTTGACAGCGCTTACCGCTTAGCAATCGCCATTTTGCTTACGAGCGTTTCCTAGCACTTTTTTCTTTCAAACACAGGGAACGAGTTTAACATAAGAAGGTATATATTTATTAAGATGCTGTTTCCCGCGATTTGGTTTGCGTGGAATTATAAATTAAGTATCTAAGGATAAACTTCCGAAAAGCGGATGCCGAATTTCGTCATGAAATTTGGCACGGACATTCTATTTGACTATTTATGAGCCCTCTTAAAGGGATTTTTGGCGGCACGCAATATTTTTCGAAATATTGAATTTTTTGAGTATGCTGCTTATGTAGTATGCTGCTGCTCTTAGATAGTCAAATGTAATGTCTGTGCCAAGTTTTATGAGAAAATTCGGTATCTACTTTTCGCTTTCTTATATAGAGCGTAGGTACTAAACAGCGTACTCAAAAAATTCAATATTTCGAAAAATATTACGATCCGCCAAAATCCTTTTAAGGGGATGCTAAGATAGACAAATGGAATGTCCGTGCCAAATTTCATGAGAAAATTCGGTATCTGCTTTTCGGAAGTACACCCGTATCTAAGTATTAGTTATATTATGCTAATAACTTCACTTCTAGACAACATATCAAAATAGAACACATTAGAATTTTAGTGACAACTCCAAAAAAAAAAAAAAACAGCTGTCAAAACTACATCCAATTTCAGGAAGTAAATATAAATAATTATATATGTATAATGTTTCTACTCTTCTTAAGAACCATCCTGCCAGTTACAACTTTTTATTTTGTAAAGATGATTGACACAAAGTAATTGATACTGGTTAAAGCTAGATTTGATTTTATGATCGTCTTTGCTTCCTTTATTGAAAGAAATGGTATCACTTTACAAGAGCAAAAACATTTTGGAATCATTGAATAATTGCATATTAAAATAATTTTAGTGATTATTGAAAGTGACAGTAAATCTAACATTTTGTGTAACAAACATAAAATTTACAATCAACTTCAGCTATTCTAAAAAATTATTAATTATGTGAATGTGTTATAAATAATGTTTAACATAATGTCCAAAATAAAAATAAAATAATCTACATTATTTTCTAACAAAAACATTTTTTTCTAAATAAAAAATTCTAAGGCTTACCACAATAAATATGAGACATTTTTATTCCTGATATGAAAATTTCAATCAATGAACATTAAATAATAGATTCAATTCTCATTTACCTACCTCAATAGTTTTTTTATCTATTATATCTTGTTGAGATCTGTTAACAACACCAATAATTCCCAGCTTTACAGGAATCACACGTCCACACAGTATGTCAATTGCATCAGTTCCTAAAATAAAAATAGCATATTTCATAGAATGTTGTGTTCATCCATTAAACAAAATTTATTAATGACTTGCTGCTGTTCGCCACATTGTGTATGTAGGCAATTAAGATAAAAAGAAGTCAATACACAATTAATAGACAAGCTATAATGAAGTAACTGTAATGTACTGAAGAAAAACTGTATGAAAACTATTCTTTGTCTTAAATTAGACAAAAAAAAAAAATTATATGTAGCAAATTTCAGCAAATTTCATTCAGTAGTTAAAACATGATTATGTACAAATATACAATCTTTAGCATTTTGATATTAGAAATATTTGATATTTAAATCTAAAACACATTAATAACATTACTAAAATACGATAAATGAATCACTTAAAAATGTACCTGCATCCATGAGATCTAATTTAGTTACTACGGCCAGAGTTCTCCTTCCATCAGGATCGACTTCTTTGGCCATTTTAATGGCTTCACTAGTAGCCATATCGGTATTAGCAGCTGTCACTGCCAATATTATAGAATTAGGATTTGCGATATATTTGATGATAAGATTCCTTATTTGACTTTCAATGTCTTCAGGTTGGTCTCCAATGGGTACCTGACAAGAAGTTTACTATATCTATTAAAAGCATAAAATTTTTTACAAAAAATTTGAAGGCATTTAAATATATCTTTGAATAGTAGTTTGTTATTTAAAATTTCCATTAAATTATTGTTAAAAAACAAAGCAATTATTATAATATCAAAAACAGTATTTATCAGTATTAATATTTATAAACCTTGGTAACTCCAGGTAGATCGACTAGAGTCAAATTGACAACTCGAGTTGAGTAAATCTTGAGATTAATTGGTTCTGGACATATTCCTTTGTTACTGCCAGCCATGCGATCGGTTTCTCTTTCTATCTCTTGTCTTATTTCGTCAAAATTTGAATATATTCTGTCTTTTGTATGCAGAAACTTGCCCCATTCTTCTAAGTTTACCGTACCTGGAACGATATAAACAATCGGTACCTAAATAATATTATGATAAAGTAAAATTCTACTTTAAGGGTCAGTTTCACCACTTGCTATTAAGTTTCAGATAACCTAACTGGCACTTATTTTGACAGATAACCCATACAATTACCTGTCAAAAAAAAGCCAGTTAGGTTAGCCGGAACTTAATAGCAAGTGGTGAAACTGGGTCTTAAAGAATTAGATGAATTGAATATACCTGATATTATATTCTTAACAGTAATTACAAGGTTAATTGTATGATTCATGTTAGTAAGAAATAAACAATTGTTGGTACTATAATGTAAAAACTGATTATAATATATATTTCAAAAACTTTACTAAACATTTTATTATATATACCTACCTATTAGCTATAGAGATAAAAAACTCAGAAATTTTTTTTTATGATTGAGAGTTAAGCATGGTGCTGACTCAATTTTATTAGGGTAGAAACTTTCTACTAGAAAGTAACATCAAACAACATATATATTTGTAAATGTGATGACACAAGACATTGGATAGTGTTAATAGTAATTGTTTAATAATGGACAAACACTAAAAATAAATTATGTCCATTTTAATACAAACCTTTCGAAAATACTGTTTGAGACAGTTGAGTTATTGGATTCCAAGATACATTGCCTGTCTCCTGTTGTCTATATACTGAAGTATCAATGTACTTATACAATTACATATAAATAATAAATATCACTACAAAGTGGTTAAAATTAGTACTGGTTAAGATAAAAACTTAAATAATCGATAATAATTTTAATAAGATATTTAATGTAATAAAATATATATTTATATTTATCATACAATAAAAATGACTTATTTACAACTTTTATGTAAATTTTATTCTTTATTTAGTAATCACAAGAATCGGACGAATTACTATTTAATAATTAATTCATAAAACAATAGTATGACATCATTAAGTATTATTGCAAGTCAGGTATTGTGAATTGTATCACTGAGAATCCAGTAAAACAAAGGCTTGTGCATTTAATGAAAAAATGTAAACATTGATAATGAGTGTGAATCATTGGCCTTACAAATGATGACTAGGTTATCAGGGTTTATTAACATTTCATGCTTTAATAGTTATTTTTTTTATTGTTAGTTATAATAGATTTACTTTAAGCTGATTATCAAAGGAATTAATTAGAAACAAAAATTTCATTAATTACAAAATGACGGGTGCACTATACATTAGTGCAATATTAACTTAAACATCTTAAAATGACAAGCATAAAATGTGGATGAAAAGAGTTTAGATTAATAAGTTATATAAAAAGATAATGTTAATACCATATCATGCCTAATCATATATGTCTCTATATAAGATACTATCAAGAATTAGATAAAATTTGTTTCATAGTCATCATATACTTAGAACATAATTATTCAAATTTTGAATGAGTAGCTGAATGTACCTTCTTCTGCTAAGCGATGTTCTTTGCTATCTTTGGGACTGTACACCAGTTGAAGAACGAGAGGGCGTCGTGTAACGATTCCTGGTCCTCTAGGTAGAAACGAACGTCCGACAAGACTCTCTATAACGGAACTCTTGCCAGAACTCTGAAGAACATTTACATAAAATTGTAATTTAATAACATAAAAAAAAAAAACTGTAAGTCATTTTAAAAAAACACCCACAAAAAGGTGCATAAATTAAATCAACGTCTTATTGTAGAATCTAATAAAATAATCTAATAAATAATAAATAATGTTACTATTCACATTAAAGTCAGATGTAACGGAATGGGGACAAAGAATTTTTGTGACACCTTTACATAACCATGGTCTATTTATTACGAAAAAATATAATACTATAGCACATGTTAAATGTTTATTTGTTAAAAACAAAATTAAATTTTATCAAAAATATTATAACCTGAGTTCCTAATACAATAATTTGAGGCAATTGGATGGCATCAGCTCCGACGGTGTTAAAAACGTCTTGTAGCTTATTAATAACTGGTATAAGTGCTTCCATAATTATTTAGGCACTAAGTATTTATTGAAAATTTTATCAGGATAAAAGCACAATTTTTCTGTAAAAACGATTATTTTATTCAAACTAATAATTATCAAAACACATAAACTGACCGGTAAAAGTCGGCCATATTGATTCGACGGGGACTTTAGTGAGGTACGATATTCATTTATAATATATCGATTAAATGTCGATATAAAAATGCTAAATTTTCTATTATACTTATAGTACAGTGAATTGTTTATGTAAAATGCTTCTTCTTCATACAATATATCTTTATAATTTTTATTGATAATAATCTAAATCATAAGAAGTGTTTGCGCATGCAAAAATATTGAAAGCCATATTATACTGCACCACCATACATTATAAAATTACAGTGACCCATTGAAAGACAGTATAGAATTAACTTATTTATATTATTCGATTTAATACACACTGGATTCATAAAATATATAAATAATTAAAAAAGTGTTTTTTTTTTTTAATAACATAAGATCATAAGTATGTAGTTGAAATTTTACAAAAATAATCTTAATGTTTAAGGGTTTGCAGAGTAACAATAATCATAACATAAATTGTTCGAACTATAGGGGTCTGTTTGTAACAAACTTTTAATTTCAATAAAATCAACCAAAGGTACAATACATTTACAATACAACTAGCTGACCCATATGAAAATTGCGCACAATATTGTAGTCGAATAATAAATATTAATATAATTGATTATATTGAATATATAAACATAATTAATATTCGTTTTATCATCACAGATGATGCACGTCAATATTACTGATATTAGAAATACTTACTTATTTTAATACGTTGATTTTATCTAATGAAGAATATTAATCAATTTACATGAATGAATTAATGAATTGTCAGTTATAATTTATATCGTTCTTAATAATTCAAAAACGTTAACGCTTTATAGAATTATTCGTCGATATTTATTAATTTGCGTGATAGATCAAAAACACTCTCATCAAAATGTAAGAAAATGTCATAGCTGTGATTGTACTGAAATTATTCATAGGTGGGGTCCCATGAACTTGTTGTTATTGTAATATAGATATAGTTTAAAACACAGTCAAGAGATAGCGTTCGTATGACGTATCGTAATATATTTTTTTTGGCTGTGCGGTGACCGTCATAGAAGAATAGTCCCAACTTCTTTTATTTTCGTTTTTCGTCAACCAACCTGTTTTTAGTTCGGCTAAAGATCCAAGAGATGAGCTTACCCAACATTATACCGAAGATATCCCGGACATCAGCTTGCACGAGATTAGTATGGCTTTGGGACAGTTTAAAAACAATAAGGCACTGGGCATGCACTGGGTGAGGACGCTATTACGTCAGAGCTTCTGAAAGCGGGTGGACTTCTAGCCTCCCGAACAAGCTGGTTTCCGAAAAGGCGATAGTACCATAGACCATATACATACGCTGCGGCAGATTATACAAAAGATCGAGGAGTATAATCGGTCATTGTGGTTGGTGTTTGTGGACTATGAGAAAGCCTTCGATTCGATCAAAACTTGGGCGGTGCTGCGGTCTCTCCAGCGCATTGTACTGTTCTGTACTGTATTAGTCTGTAAACCACCAACTGCTGGCGAAGGCCTCTTCTCCATATAGAAGAAGGAGGAGATGACCGAGAAGCGAGGTGTGAGACAAGGAGATGTCATCTCTCTGAAACTGTTTGCCGCAGCATTGGAAGAAGTTTTCAAGTTTCTGGAATGGAAGAGATTCGGCATCAACATTATCGGCGTGTACATTACTCACTTTCGATTTGCCGACGATATCGTGTTTATGGCAGAATCGCTGCAGCATTATGATCAGTGAAGTCGATGGAGTTTACCAACGGGTGGGCCTGAAAATTAATATGGACAAGACGAAAATTATGTCGAATGTCCATATCGTGCCCACCCCAATATCTGTCGGAAATTCTAATCTCGAAGTTATTGACAAATACATCAACCTAAATGTCCAACATGGTAGGTCCAACTTCCGGAGAGAGGTCAATCGTTGAATCAAGCTAGGATGGGTAGCGTTCGGGAAGTTAAAAAACATCTTTTCATCCGCCATACCTCAGTGCCTGAAGTCAAAAGTCTTCAACCAATGTATGTTACCACTTACCAGTAATAATATATGGATCTGAGACGTGGTCTCTGACTATGGCATTTTAAGCAAGCTCCAAGTCGCAAAGCGTGTAATGGAGAGGGCTATGCTAGGTATTCATCTGCGAGATCGATTCAGAAATGATGAGATCCGCAGACAAATGAAGGTTGCCGACATAGCTCAACGGATTTTCAAGCTGTATTGGCAGAGGGCAGGGTACATAGCTCGTAGAACTGACGGCCGATGAAGCAGAAAGATTCTCGAGAAGAGATCACGTACCGGGAAGTGCAGCGTCGGACAGCCGTCCGCGAGATGTCGTTGGATGTTTGTTTAGTTGGATGGAGGCTGTTTTGAATCGGTTGCTCTGGATGTCGATGGAGGAGACCTACGTTCAGCAGTAGACATCCAATGGTTGATATGATGATGATAAATTTTTTAATGATTTTGTAAATATATATTATTCGTCAAAAGCAGGGAGCCTAAGCTTTAAAATGGTATATAAATTATTAATTTTGGTTGAGTATTTAAAAAGATCTAGGCTCTCCAGAAGAAAAAAAAAAACACCTTATAGAAATATTATATATGATTATAATGATTATTATAATAATTATTAGTACCTAAATATCGTTACAATTTATACTTCACTAAAGCTTTCAGCTGCAATGCTGCCAGAAAATAAATTATTTGCAACTGTGTGCTTATTATTAAAAATAGAAATTATATTATACATTTTATTAAGTATGTATTTTTTTTATTATTTTCAGAAAGTAATCTTATTCTTCGTCTATTGTTTTTTTTTTTTTTTAACTTGAATTGATTCTACCTTTTAATTGTATATATACACATGAACCGTTTGTCATTGAATACTGAATAGAGATTATCTGTGATTATTCATTATCTGTATCTGAATTCTGATTTTTGATTATAATAAGAGTTGACCTAAAGGTTGTAGATACCAGGTCATAAAATCCCAAAAAAAAAAAAAAAAAAAAGATTTTTGATTCTGATTACTGAGTTACTGACAGTTACTGACATCAAAAATGAAAGAAATACTACAAATTGTAAATTAAATCACTCCTTATAAATTAAAAAGAATTGTGTTAATTTATAATTTGCTTAGATATATATAGATTTTAAATTTAAAAAGCTTTATTAATATCACATAAATTGTTATCAAAAGTTAATTATAGTAACAATAAAATGATGTTTGTGGCGGAGGTAGGAAATCGGAAAGTTATTTTTATTTATTTTATTTTTACTTATTCAATTGGAATAGTTACAGGCTACAGATAGATAAGCATGCATAATACAATATAAATGGAAGAATCTTATTTAACACTGAAGCCCTATTATAACTAAACACAACATTACTTACAAATTCAACTCATTATGATTACAAAATCAACTCATTATTTATTTAAATTTGTAGTATTAAATACAATTAAAGTGTTTATTTTTCATTTATAAAGGAAAATATTGATTCTGGCCGCTACGCGACAAATTCGCAGTCAATCCAGTTTGGTCCATGGAATATATCATACGACATTAGTTGTATACTCCCTAGCGTGTGCTCGACGAGAATTGTTTGTGAGCGCAATGATAACCAGTTTTGTCAATTTTGTATGTGAGTGAGCCTAATTTTTTAATAAATGAAATTTTTACTCCAGTACATAGCTTTTTATTGGATGTTTTTGTTATATATAAATGTTATCTAGTTTTTATGTAAGTCGTAAGTCGAATATTTAAAGGTCCAATACGTAAACTTCTTGATAACACTGATAAACAGACACAACATAATTTTATTCTTAAATAAAGTAAAATTGTTTTTCTTTTTTCTAATTGTGATTTGCTTTTGAATTATTTTATTGTTAGTCAGTCAATCTCTTAATTAAAAGTTATTGAATAGACATGTAATCATCAAATTTAATATATTTCAGATACTGCAAAGAACTGAATCTGCCTCATTTTCCTGATATGGTATTTCCAAAAAATATTTTGAAATTGGAACACAAGTGTGGTACTAAGATACAGTTTAATCCACTGGATGCTTTACGAAGAGTATCAAGAAAGTCAGAACCTATTGAAGTAGCTTGTGCTGAGGAATGGCAAGAATCACGGTACAAAAGCTTGTTTGTATAATAGTTGGAACATTTTCCTGTGGCTTATAGCTTAATTTGAGCAAGCTTATATGAACCATAGAAGCAATAATGTTACGTAAATTTAGTTATGATCTAGCATATGAGCTATAATAATTATACTAAGTTTTGTTGAAATTGGTGTATGATTTCTGAGATTTGTGCATCCATACAAACAGACATATAATACAAAATAATTTTTTTTTGGTCACTGTAAATTAAGTGACTAAGCGTAATATATATAATTATTACTGTTTAGAAAAATATTCAATATAGAGAATGGCTAAACTATGATTTAATTATGTCTTCATTTTAGTATGTTTTTTTTTAATCAAATTTAGGTAATATAATATTGGGTATAATATATAAATTAAGAGATTTACTTCTGTTGCAAAATGTATAAAATGTGTAATGTTTTTTAACACAACATATAGCAGTGTTTCAAATGATGACAAATAATAAATAATGAATAGAAATGTTTAAAAAAAATAGCATTTCTGTAGTAATCTAGTACAAAAACACTTTCCAGTAAAATTTATTCTGTAATAATCAATATAAATTCAGTAGATTTATTATAATTATAATTAAAATTCATTTGAATTATTTTATTTTTACTTTACATTTATCTTTAAAAATAAACAAGTCTAAATATCAAAATGTATCTATACTAAAACTAACATGAACTTGAGTTATTGTTTGATATTCATTTCATTTATTTACGATGTAGCTATATCTAATGTTCATACATATTTCTATTTCATTTCAAGACCAAATGCGACAAAACCAAAAAACACATTTGATTGGACTTTCTCAACAGATTATAAAGGTACATTATCTGATAATATTGTCATAGAAGCGACAGATGAGACTATTAATTTTGATCTATTAAAGAGGAAAGAGCAAATTATCTTTTATCATGACCTTACACTCTTTGAAGATGAGCTCCACGATCATGGTATTTCCAAGCTATCAGTGAAGATTGTAAGTATTTATATATAGAGTTAGCTATCATCTTCCTCCTGTTTCATTTTCCTTTTCCATTTTGTTACTTCTTTTTTATATTTTATTCAAACAGCAATATATTGCTGCAAATGTTAATGAGATGCCAATAATTTCCTTTTGCCACACAGCACCAGTCATTTGTTACAAATAATAAAATAAAATAAAATAATAATATGTAATCTATGGTAAAGCCAAATATGTATTTTATATATTTTACACGTATAGATTAATATAAAGTATGAAGTATTTAGTTAAAAATAAATGTGGAGTTAATACATTTTATTTTTCTATGTATAATATCTGTTACATAACCAGTGGCAAGTGCTAGTACACATTATCAAAGTTTAATCCAGAACCTGTGGAAATTTTGAGATCTATAGTAGCATTTATGTTAATCCAGGTTTTTAAAAACCTACATATGTATTACCAAATATGCTTTTAGTGCAAAAGAGTAATAATGAACATAAATGTTTCATTCTATGGATCTATCACCAATGAATGGAAAACCCTATTATCTTTTATATTTGAATGTTTATAGGAATTGTTATAATTTATTTTTTCTTTGTAGAGAGTAATGCCAACATACTGGTATGTGCTGCTAAGATATTTTTTAAGAGTCGATGATGTGCTGGTAAGGTCTCATGAGACAAGAATGTTTCATTTACTTAATAAGGACTATGTTTTACGAGAGTATACTGTTAAAGAAGCTAAGGCTGAGGATATAAATGTACGTATTTATTTAATAAATATATTATTTTTAAATTAAAAACACCTACGCTATCTCTATATTACCCCTACATCTAGTAATGTTAGTAACTGTTTGATATTTTGAATAAAAAATTTGTTCAAATTGTTTCAATTTATATTGAAAAGACTATTACAGTTCTGATTATAACTGCCTCTAAATGGCCCACTACTGGGCAAAAGCCTCTTCTCCAAAAAGGAAAAGGGTTAGAGCGTAATTGGCACGATTACGATTCGTACGGCGCCACGATTTGAAGGCGGATTCTTATAGATCTCGACGAAAGAAAACGAAATGAAAGAATAAATTTTTTCGATATCTCGCTTAGTTTCCGAGATATCGAGACTTAAATTAATCATGTAAAACTGTTATCGGTCTGACGTTTATCGGTAGAATTTCGTTCTTTGACGGCTCCGGCGCTTCGGAAGGTGCAGCCCCTTCGCCCTTGCGCAACAAAAGGAAGACACCCACGTCTTCTTTTTGTTACGGCGGGCGGGGGCTGCCCTCCCTCCGCGCCTCCGGCCTCTAAAGAACACTCTAGGGGTGGGGCAGACAAGACTACGTGGAGTCGGGGTAAGCTGATTCTGAATTTTTTTTTTCAATTTTTTCGATTTTTAAGCCTCGATATCTCGGAAACCAAGCGAGATATCGAAAAATTTTATTCTTTCATTTCGTTTTCTTTCGTCGAGATCTATAAGAGTTCACCTTCAAATCGTGGCGCCGTACGAATCGTAATCTCCCCGCTTAATTCATCTCGCTGCTCCAGCGTAGGTTGTCGAATAATTTTCCTACTATGAGTAACAATCACTATCAGGTATCCATGATAACAACGAGGACCAATGGCTTAACGTGCTCTCTGACGCACAGTGGTGGGGAGACCCACAAGGACATACACCCAGACTAGAAACAAATATCTGCCCCGAACGGGAATCGAACCCGCAACCGCCGCCGTTAAAGCTACTACTTGCACCACTACACCAGAATGGTTGTCCGATTTTATTATGTCAAATGTTAATTTGCCATTACAGATTCCTACGTATCAAATGAAAGAAGCAGATGATGTTATACCTATTCTTCCTGTAAAAGAAAAAAAAACGGACAAATTGATTGTAAATTTAGAAATAAATTGATGGTATTTTTGATGATCTCATTGAATGTATGTAAAAGTTCAATAAGTTTATTTATAAAGTGTTAAATGACAACTTCATAGTATTTTATTTTAAACGTAATCGACATACTACTTCAAAAGTACTTAAATTTTTTTTAAAGATTTATAAAAACATTAGAAGAAACGTAGGAAAGCTGTTCCCAACAAAATTCATTCGGTACTATTTTTAAATTATTTTATAATGTTATTTTTATTATAAAATAAGATTTAGTTTATAAGCATTTAGGGTTTACAATAAAGAATGAAAAATAAACTGTAGGTAAAAATTTTTTACCCTATTACCAAGATTTCTTTGTTCGTCTGCCTTGGGGTGAACTGTAATTGATAGATATTTGAATTTTTCAGGATAGGTGTAACTATTATATGTATAATTATAATAATTAGGTATATAGTATTATAATATAGTTTGATATAAAACTAAAAACATGGGCTTAGATTTTATAAACTACTTTGTATATACCTATTATGTTTTTCGACATTGTTAGTGATAGAAATGTTGTGAATAGCAATGATAATAAAATGCTCGGGTTCGAAAAATTTTTTTGCTTAGTATAAATTTTTTTTTTATACATCATTACCATATTTATTTTTTATTCTTATTCACACCACGATGTGATCTGATGAATCTTCCAAAAACTATATCTATTTTTATTTACAGAAACTAGATCGACCGACCGATTAGTTGCCGTCCATAAATATAGCCGAAATCAGTTTTACCCATTAGTCGGCAAAAAGTAGTCGGTCCATTACTTTACTCGTATTTCTGTGCCTTAAGGGAATTGAAATGTAAACAATAAATAATTACACAATTACATGTCTTGACTGACTAACAAAGTCACCGCCAAGCTTAAACTGTTGAAATCTGTGACACTCAATAAGGATTTTTGCAAATTTTACTTCTAAGGTAGCAATTATTTTAGCAAAATTATTGCTTTTGTTTCAAAATATATAAATACGTGTTCCAGCATTTTAGAAATTACACCCTTACATGATTGAAATGGAGAATGAAACATAAAACATGGTAGTTTTGTTTGTACTATTTATTTAAAAAACAAATTGCACGTAGGTACAGCATATGTTTTTAAAATTTACCTCTCGTAATAAAGACTCGTCTTCTAATCTCAAGATGGCTTGGTGTTGGCAAATGCCAGGAATCCAGTGTTGAATCCTGTGAAATTAAAAAGCGATTTCAAATTAAACAAAAAAGTGACGTTGTTAGTGTAGTTTGTGAGAGGCGGTGAGGTGGTCCCATGTTCACCAATGATGATCATTAACATATGATGATCGAAGCTTATGGAAATTAAAATAAAACAAAAAATGATTTATTCAAGTAGGCTTTATAAAAGCTCTTAAACTGTAATTTTACACAGTATATAAGATTTTAAATTAATTACTTAAGTTAATGTGAAGCTACCACCGATTCGGAATGTATATTTTATTCGGAAGAATCGACAAGAAATTTAACGTTCTCTTGAAAAAAAAAAAAAAAACCACCAAGACATGACACATAGCCATGTCCCGCATTCATGCGGACACCTTTAGGACAGTCTGTCCTTACAGACAGCTCTTCAGAACAGCGCTAGTAAACCCACACATCCTTGTCTTCAATATGAACTTTAAATTTATTGGTTGGCTATTCTAAAATCTTTTGTGGGATTTTTTAATATATGCGTATACTTTCGCCCATAAAGGAAACGTTTACCTACTTTGCGAAGTCGGAAACTTGGCATTACAATATTATTGTTCCTTCTCGTGTTTATCTTACGTTTGTGACTGTTTCTGTCAAAGTGTCAAAGTAATTTTTTTTTAAATATAATATTATTATATATTATACAGGTTGACTGGTGAATTACTAAATAAAATTTGACAAAATTTTAACCAAATTTCCATAAATTTCAATTCAAATAAATGAAGCGTGGACACTTTTCCAGTCATGCCAGCGGCGCGTGCACAGGTGTTGTACTGTGCCGCTTGTTCACATCTAAAAATTGCCAAAGTTCACATCATTTACCTAGTCAACAAATTTTTTGCTTAAACGAGTAAAACATCTATTTCTGCCTATCCTAAGCCAGGACTAAAGTATTAAGTTGTGGGCACACCAAGATGCCAATCTACTAGAGGCCACGCTCGAGCGCTCGACCGCCGAGTCAGTCGTCTCTCGCAACTCCCGCGGCGAAGCTACGCTTGTCGTCCTAGTAAATTTGCTTACGCGATCTTATTTAAATTATTTCATATTCAGTTTTATTTCATAATTGTATAAATTCTTATTTCTCTCTTCTCGCTATCGCTTTAATCTTAATAGTACCTAATTTAATATCTTGCCTAACTTGTTGTAACTATCTACTTCCGTTGAACTTGAATAAAAATACGTTATATATAAAGTGTAGTTATCTTTGAAGAGCACCTGCCTATATACACCGTTCACAAGAAAGCCACAAATTGGTGACCCCGACGTTAGTAAAGAATAATAAATATAAGAATGTCGAAAAATGACGATATGAAAACGACGGAAGAAGCGGTTTGTCGTGTTAGCGTACGCGTGCCGCCATTTTACCCTGACGACCCGGACCTTTGGTTTGCGCAGTTGGAAGGTCAGTTTACGTTAGCAGGAATAACAAGCGACGCCACTAAGTTTTATCATGCGATCGCCCAACTGGAACACACATACGCGACCCAGGTAAAAGATATTCTTTGTTCACCGCCGGCAACGGGCAAATTTGAAAAGTTGAAAACTGAATTAGTGAAAAGATTAAGCGTGACCAAGGAAAACAAATTAAAACAGCTGTTCCTGCATGAGGACATGGGAGACCGTAAGCCATCACATTTTTTAAGATATCTTAAAAGCTTAGCAGGGCCCTCAGTTAGCGACGATGTGCTACGCACGTTGTGGTCTGGCCGTCTACCGCATAATTTACAAACTATAATAGCGTCACAACACAAACTATCTTTAGACGATCTTGCGGAACTGGCAGACCGCGTCCATGAGATCGCGCCGTCAACACCGTATCACGTGGCAGCCGCATCGGAGTCACAAACAGCGTCGCATGAAAACGATCTCAGACAGGAGATTTGCGCATTAACAAAACAAGTTGCTAAGTTGACCTCATATATTTACAGTCATGCAAACGCACGTTCCAAATCCAGGTCTCGTGACAAACGCGACCGCAGCCGTAAACGTAGCCACTCAAGACACCGCCAGCCACCTCCGGAGCACCCACACTGCTGGTATCACTACAATTTCGGGTACAAAGCCAAGAAATGCAGCGAGCCGTGCAGGTATGTTGCGGGAAACGCCATGGGCAGCTGGAAATAGCGGCCAACGACTGCCCCACTCAAACAGGCCGTCTGTTTGTTACTAGCCGTACTACAAAGTACAGTTCCTGGTAGATACAGGCTCAGATCTGTGTGTTTTTCCACGGTCGGCAACCAGGACGCCCTGCACCAAATCCAAATACAGCCTTACTGCAGCAAATGGTAGTACTATAAATACATATGGACCAATAATGCTACACTTAGACCTAGGACTCCGACGCGACTTTACCTGGAAATTTACAATAGCCGATGTTTCCAAACCGATAATTGGTGTAGATTTCCTAGGATATTTTGATCTGTTAGTAGATTGCAGGGAGCAGCGCTTAATTGATAAGAAGACCTCGCTCTCGATCACCGTGCCGCGCCAGTACATTCCAGACGACATCGCTTCCATCAAGACGATAAACGGTGAGTCGGCCTACCATGACATTTTACGCGAGTACTCTGAGGTCACACGTCCCGCAGGCGTGATACGTACAATACAGCATAATACCATGCATTATATAAATACCATACCAGGCCCTCCAGTTGCCTGCCGACCTCGTCGCCTGGACCCTATTCGTTTAAAGGCTGCAAAGAAGGAGTTTGACGAGCTACTTGCTAATGGTATTGTCTGTCGGTCGGAGAGTCCTTGGTCCTCACCCCTGCACATGGCTAAAAAGAAGGATGACGGATGGAGACCCTGTCGGGACTACAGAGCCTTGAACGCACGCACCATTCCGGACAGATACCCAGTACGGCACATCCATGATTTTTCGCATCAGCTATCTGGTTGTACTATCTATTCTACTATAGATCTGGTGAAGGCATTCAATCAACTTCCAATGAATCCGGATGACGCTGATAAGACCGCCGTGACGACACCGTTCGGCATCTTTACCTATAAATTCATGCCATTTGGACTCAGAAACAGTGCACAGACATTCCAACGGTTTATTGATGAAGTGCTGCATGGGCTAGAAGGTTTCGCCTACGGATACTGTGATGATATATTAGTCTTTTCACCTACAGAGGCTGCTCACAAAGACCACTTGCGACGTGTACTCGAGCGCTTAAAGAAATATGGAGTACTAATCAATTCAGCTAAATGTGTTCTGGGTGCGTCTGATGTGACTTTTCTAGGCTATAATGTTTCAGCTGCTGGTATCAGACCTCTTGAAAGCAAGGTGCAAGCCATACTTCACTACCCGGTGCCCAAGACAGTCAAGGAGTTACGAAGGTTTATGGGTATGTTGAGCTTTTACCGTCGCTTTGTTCCCAACGCTGCTACCCACCACACGCCTCTTAATGCTCTAATGTCCGGCCCCAATCTGAAAAGTACTCACGCCATACTGATGACACCTGCACTGCTGCAAGCATTCGAAGATTGTAAGAACTCTCTAGCTAACTCTACATTACTCGCTCACCCAGATCCGGAAGCTGAGCTTAGCATAGCTACGGATGCTTCTGATGTAGCTATCGGCGGAGTTTTGCAGCAGAAGAAAAACAACCACTGGGAACCACTAGGTTTCTTTTCTAAAAAGCTTAGTCTTAAGAAGTTTTCAAAGCGATTGAATATATATACAAGAACTCGACAATAAGCGTTAAGCGGCGCGTAGCCCACCAGACACACACCCGTCTGGTCAAAGGATCCTTCCTTTTCAATGGCAGCTTCTCTCTACGCTAAAAAGTTTAAGGGGGATTGTATCATGCTTGTTTATCAAAGGTAGCCTACTACCCCGTTAACACTATCTGTTTTGTGTCGAAAGTGCTCTGCTAGGGTGTCCAGACGACGCGTAAATAATTAGATAACAGTTGAGTAACTTTACCTAGAAGTTTATTAATATTTACCTTTTTTTTTACATAATTCGAATTAGAATCATGTACCGAGTATTCTTAAATCAGACCAAACTAAAAAATACTCAGAATATTGTTACAATAACTTGGATAACTTGGATTTGTTGCATAAATTATATTTCTGAGATTGCATAGACATAAGTAGTTGTTCCCACTTGAATGAATGTTATGAATGTATTAATAAATGTTGCAAAACGCTGCTATTATCTGTTCTCGTTCTTGTGAAGGGGTCGGCCGTAAAAAGTGATCGGGTGGAATTATCATGTCAGAGAGAGCCACAATGAGGCTTGGTTATATTTTAAGTGCTGGGTGGTTGCTGGCAGGCGCTCTGAAGGTACAATATATAATAATATTCAAAATAGTCGTAGAGTTTTTAAAAGTAAAATAAAATGGTATCAAAGAAATGAAGAAAATATTAAAATGAACATTCTAGTGTTACATAAGAAAAACAAAAATTTTATAAAGTTTTGGAATGCCACTAAACATTTAAATTACAAACAGAGTTTACCAATTTCTGTGGAGGGCCTGCAAGAACCGTCAGCAATAGCCGAAATATTTGCACAAAAGCTTAAAACTGCTCCCTTACCAGTAGGCACTGGGTGTGCAGGCGGTGTATTTTTACCCACGGATAGCGATTTGACTGAGTTTACCCCGGATGATGTCGCTAAGGTCATAAAACAAATGAAACGTGGGAAGTCACCTGGATACGACGGGCTTTTTTCTAAGTTAGTTTTAGGCAAACTGGCAGACGTTCCACTTGGTGGTAAGTGGTTGACGTCGCCCATGAACATAAACCAGTTTACCTGGAACTAGCCCAGGCAACTCATTTATGTGTTGCCTATCCAGAGACATAAGGTGTTAGTCTCGGTGCCAGTAATTACACTGCCTGTCTTGCCCTTCTATCCGAAACACTGCAAAGCTGTTTCACGGAAGAAATAAGCAAGGCTTAGTGTTGAACATATACTGTGGGCAAGCGACAAAATCAATTATCGTCTTTGTCTTCTTTTTAACAAGTGTATTAGATACAGCTTTCTTTTTAGCTTTCTTTTTCTTTCTTTAAACATTAGTCGTGCCGGTGACCAAAAATAAGACTGGTAACCTTAGCTCGACATCTAATTATAGGCTTATTTCCCTTGGGACTGTTGTGGGCAAGGTGTTTTGAAAGACTCGTATACCATGGGCTGCTTGACAATATAAAGATTGATCTCGCGCAGTTTGGTTTCCGGCCAGGCCTTTCTACGGACACTGCTATCGTAAGCTTGAAAAGTACTGTTCATTATTACACCTCAAAAATTCATCTATATATGCATGTTTCCTAGATCTGAGCCGCGCCTTTAACCTAGTCAATTATGAAATTCTCTGGGCTAAGCTGTTGGCATCTAGGGTCCCTGGTCCATTAATCAAAATTTTGAGGTTATGGTACGAAAACCAAACCAACCAAGTAAAATGGGGTGACGCAACATCTAGTAGCTATAGAATAGACTATGGAGTACGCCAAGGTGGAGTAACCTCCCCGGACCTCTTCAACTTATATGTGAATGGCTTGATCGGAGTGCTGGGGAGCGCTGGCATTGAGTGTCACCTGGGGGATGTTTGTGTAAACAACCTGAGAGAGAGTTCCGGACGTTTCTCTAGATGGAAATAAGATACGTGTTGTCAAGCAGTTCCAGTATCTGGGCCACTGGTTGACAGAGCGACTAAACGATGACACGGATATTGAACGTGAGCGGAGAGCCCTTGCTGTCAGAAGTAACATGCTTGCACGTCGATTCGCCAAATGCAGTAATGATGTTAAGATCATGTTATTCAAAGCATACTGCCTATGTATGTATACATGTCAGTTGTGGGCATCGTATACTCGGAAAGCTTACAACAACATAAGAGTCCAGTACAATGATGCATACCGTGCTCTTATGAAGCTACCGAGATACTGAAGCGCGTCGAGCGTACAAAATTCTTGTGGCTGACAATTATTTTAATGGTTATATCTATGGGCACTAGATATCCGTTCACAAGAATGATAACAAAAAATTACCAAGCACTTTTGTGTTTATATATGCGTGCGTGCGTGCGTGTGTGCGTTCGTGCGTGCGTACGTGTGTGCGTGCGTGCGTGCGTGCGTGCCTGCTTGCGTGCGTCAGTGCGTACTTACGTACGTTCGTGCATACCTGCATATGTGCGTGTTTATGTATGTGAGTATGTAAGTACGTGCGTTCGTGTGAGTGAATGCGAGCGCGCGTCCGTTCGTCCGTCCGTCCATCCGTCCGTCCGTCCGTTTTATATAGTACTTTTATTACTTTGTTTTGTGTTTTTTGTAGAGGTAGTATATTACTTTTAGCTACGCATCCTCATATCTCAGTAAGATACTTTATATGTGATTTTACTAAGGTATTGTATATAACTATTCGTATTTTTCCTGGTATGCATTTGGATAGATTTCTTAACCTATGAGTACGTTCGCGGGCCCTCTTCTAATTGATAATTCATCACTTTTATAGGATTTTTTAATCTATGCATTCCACAGACCACATGCGCGGAAATGATACTTCTTTAATCAAAAACTGAATTTAACTGTCAAACTTTAGTAAATAATTGTTTGCTATTGTTCATAAAAGATAATAAACAAAATTATCTTCTTACATTTTTTCACTACTTATTTTAATTAAAAACTGATAAATAAAAAACTATTGCGCATGTCCCATTTCCGTTTCCGCGCATGTGGTCTGTGGAATGCATAGATTAAAAAATCCTATAAAAGTGATGAATTATCAATTAGAAGAGGGCGCGCGAACGTACCCTATATAGCAAATAAATTAGTTTTTTTTTTACGTATTTTCATTATGTAGGGTTTCCACGTCAGTTTATTAATTTCAGTTCGGATATTTGTAGAATGTCTATATTTATTTTGAGTGTAAAATTTTGATCATTTTTTTGTTTTGTTTTTACCTGCGTAAATAGTGTATGCTGTTTTTCTGGTATTGATAGTGAGAAGGTTGTATTTAAACCGCACTCTTCAAGGGTATCAAAATCCTTTTGATTTTTTCATCATTTCATTTATATTCTCTCCATAGTAAAAAAAGCACGTGTTATTAAATCGTCAGTTAGGTCGGGTTCACTAATGCTATTAACCCTTTCGTTACCAGCGGCACATACATATTGTTTTGACTGGCCCGTGGCGCAGTTGACAGTGGTCCTGTTTTCTGCTCCAGGGTTGTGGGTTCGATTCCCGCCCTGAGTCTGGGTGTATTATGTATTTATTTATATATGTATTATTTATATGTATATTTAATTAAAAAAAAAATGTATATCAGTCGGCTGTTACCTAAAACACAGGCATTAAGTTGCCTACCTTAGGAACAGACGACCGTGTGTGTATGTTAAACATATTTATATTTATTTATTTATATTGTGACGACTCGATTTTCTTTGCAGGGCTCGGTGTCATAAATTAGTGACGGGTGTTCTTATTATTTTTTAATAACTATTGTATCTAGTCGTACTACACATAGATGTATAATGTTGTACAACTATAAAATAAATGAAATATGTTATTGGTCTGGCAATAATTACAGTTGATTATAAGATCAGAGCGGTTTTTCTCCTTAGGCCCTGGTAGCAAAAGAGTGAAAGATTTTTACCAACACAGTTCATATTTCAGTTCTTTTATTGAATTAGCGAAACTCAATCAGGCAACGAATGGTTTAGACACTTGAAATGATTTTATTTATCTGGAGCGAAGTGTTACGTGTCTACGCCATTGATCTCCAGAGCGACCGGTTCAAAGCAGCCTCCATGCAACGGCTTCTTGCGACTTTCGTCAAGTTGTCTGTCCATCTCACGGACGGCGGTCCGACGCTGCGCTTGCCGGTATGTGGTCTCCACTCGAGAACCTTTCTGCTTCATCGGTCGTCAGTTCTACGAGTTATGTGCCCTACCTAATGCCTTTTCAGTTTGCAAATCCATTGGGCTATTTTGGCAACCTTCGTTCGTTTGCGGATCTCATCATTTCTTATTCGATCTCGCAGCGAGCCGTGCGGTGACCGGCAGAGAAGAATAGTCCCGACCTGTTTCTTGCCGAGGTGTCATAAAAGGCAACTAAGGCCATAGCAGTGAGAACAACTGTCCACCGACCAGGGTGGTGATGGGCAGCAGCATCACCATGTCTTAATATAACACACTGCGCTCGCCAACATGTCTGCCAAGCGTGGTGAGAATTGGCAAACCCGTCCATATGACAAGCAAAAAAGAGAACTTTCAAACGAATAAAAAATGTCGATGATATCTAGACACACTTTGTTTTATTTAAATTTAAAGATAAGAAGCCCTTAATGAAAGACCCTTTATTAGAGAATGTTACACAAACAGACAGTTCGATATGTATCTAGAAACGACAAAAACGTAGTGGTATCACGCGTGAAACCCGTGTGTTGCGTAACAATAATTAATATCGCGGACCTATCGCAAAGTAATTTGGAATATCTCACATAATCAATTAATGTAAATGATAAACGTTATCTAAAGCAAATCAGTATAGTTACCTACGTTTTTATTTAAAAAAAAGCTAAAGGTGCAAAAATTGTCAGCTTTCGAATATAACATAACACACACAAATGCAGCTTTTGAACATTTACCGGAATGCGATCGACAAAAGTACATAATTTTACCTAAAATCAACTATATGTACCTAATTAGAATTTTTGGCAATTATAAAAAAAAAAGTAAGATTTAATGTTAATTATACTTATAATAAAACTGCAGCAGGACAAATTGCCAGCTTGACAGCTGTACCTACATGAAATATATTTTGAAAAATAAACTCTTTTGCAAAAAAAAAATGGGCACTTAAGCAAAGAACTATTTTATAGTTACTATTAGTTTGTTTGACAATTTTACTTATTGTTATCCTCAGAATTTTATAAATTAATTAGGAAGGAATAGTTTTCATCAGTTTTATCATAACATTTTAATTAAATTATTAAGAAATAATGTTTAAGCTCAAAACACTATGATTGTACCTGCTCGCTAAATAAAAATGAAACGCATTAATTTCTTTGTTTTTCTTGAATACATTAAAAGCAGATAAAAGTTTAGTATTGAGTGTGACCCCCTCTTGCTGAAATCACAGCTTGCATTCGTCTGGGCATGCTAGTGAGTATATCTTTTATGGTTTCTTGGGGAATACGTTCCCACTCCGCGGTAATCACATTCTTTAGCTCTCTGATGGTCTGCGGAGCCGGCTGCACTGATCTCACTCGTCGCTTCAGAACGTCCCAGACATGCTCTATGGGATTGAGGTCCGGACTTCTAGCTGGCCAGTCCAAACGACGAATTCCGACTTCTAGCATATACGCATCCACACCGCCAGACCGGTGGGCGCGAGCGTTGTCGTCCATAAAAATTGAGTTTTCGCCAAGAGCGGTTAAAGCGGGTTGTGCATAAGGAATTAGAACTTCCGTTATGTATCGGTGTCCAGTCAGTGTACCGTTTTCGATGAAGACTAACTCCGTACGATCCATAGAATTTATTCCTGCCCAAAACATAACAGAGCCCCCTCCATAAGGTGTGATTTCTTCAAAACATGCCTCTGCAAAGCGTTCTCCTCGTCTACGTAGCACTCGCCGACGTCGGTCTTCACCATGCAGAGATATCCTGGCTTCATCGGAGAACAATACCCTATCCCAGTCTTCATGAGTCCATGACACACAATTTCGAGCGAAGCTAAGCCTGGCAACTCGATGTCCACGGAGTAATTTAGGGCCGCGTGCCGGGCGATGACTGTGTATATTAGCAGCGAGAAGCCTCCTCCTGACCGTCCATAGACTAATTTGCACATTTCTTACTTCTTCGAGGGTGTTCTTGAGGTCCACATAAGAAGATTTGCGATTTCTCAACGCTTGACTAACTAGAAAACGATCATCCCGTGGTTCGGTACATGTCTTTCTGCCAGAACCAGGCCTTCTCTTGACGGAACCGGTCTCTTGATAGCGCTGCCAGGTCCTTTGAACTGTCGACCGACTCACATTTAGCCTCTGAGCCACGAAGCATTGACTGCAACCTTCTTCAAGCAGCGCAATAATTTTGCTCGCTTTTATCACTTTATCTACCATTTTAGAGATTGCTAAACAGCAATAACAATACTTTTAAATGTCAAGGACACCAGATAATTTAATAAAAATTGACAAAAAGTTAATTAGAGTCGATATTAACTATAGGGAATTCGCGCCACAAAATGTAGTTAAAAGTTATTTTCTTTGAAAACCAGGCTCAGTCAAAAATTTGAATTTGGAATGTACTCTTATAAACATTATGGCACTTTTATAACTGGCCAGTAACATGTTCAAATGATTAAAACCTTTTTGGTATTTTATTTTTTTCAGCCAGGAAGAAAATCGAAACCGCCCGTTTTTTTTGCAAATGAGTGTATATGTAGGGTACTCTGTAATCGACACTAAAACGAAAACTGTAATTTTTTCTTCTTTGTCAATCAGTCTGTATATTGACCGCGCATCACACCGAAACTACCAAATGTACTTCAATGAAACTTGAATATCTGAAGTAAGTAGGTATTTAAACAAATTAAATAAGAGCATCCTAGCTTCGATTTTAAATATTTTTTGTACCATCACTACATATAATAAAACAAAGTCCTCCGCCGCGTCTGTCTGTCTGTCTGTCTGTTTGCGATAAACTGAAAAAGTACTACACGGATTTGTATGCAGTTTTCACCAATAGATAGAGTGCTTCATTAGGAAGGTTTAGGTACATATACATATCCCGGGCGCAGCCAGGGCGTTCCGCTATAAAAAACAATTAAAAAATAATATACGAGCGTCACCTGGTGACTGATTCGAACTATATCTACACTACAAGAACAAATGGGATATGGGACGCCACCTATGAATATTTTTTGTAACTAATATCGTAGCTATGACGTCATTATATTTTATAGGTATTATCTATTACGCAAATTAATAAATATTAAATGTTCCCGCCTGCTTTTGAAAAGAAAATATAAAAATAAAATAAAAACAAAAATTTTCATTAAATAACATTAATTTAATGTTTTTTTTAATTAAAAATTAATTTAATTAAATTTTAGTAATTTGTTTCGGTTTGTTTTCACATTGTAGGTAAATCTATTTCATTTTAAATGTTAAGGTTTTGCAATTTTAGTTTTGTGTTTGTTGTCATTTTATTGTCATTTCGTGATTCATTTAAATATTAATATTAGAGTCGTATTTTTTTCGTGTTGTTATTTTGTACAAATGATTGATTTTAGAACATAAGTATTTATGTGAAATTTCATAATTAATATAATTAAAATCATAATAATCAAATTATTTAAGAAAAATTAAGTTAGAGCTGTGGGGGCCCGGGGCAATCGAGGAGTGGAGGCCCCTTGATTTGAAAATGAATTTGTGTTTTTATTCTTGCAGAAAAAAATGACGACAAAAAAAATAAAAAAAGGTCGTAGCGATCTTACGCCAATATATTATCGTTGCCGGGTGGACGAACTCCTAAAAAAAAAAAAAACAAAAAGGTCGTCGCGATCTCACGCCCATAAAAAAAAGGTTTTCGCGATTTCACGCTCATATGTTGCCGAGTCAAAAAAGGTCATCACCTATTCCTATTCCTAAAAACAAAAAAGGTCATCCTAACTCCGGACCACTCCAACTCGGTTGGCTCTATTGTGGAAGTCCCTCTTTTGCGAATGTGGGGGCCCCTATTTTGTGGATGTAGGGGCCCCTCTTATGTGGGGGCCCGGGGCAGTTGCCTGCTTGCCCTCCCCTAAATCCGGCCCTGGTTATGTTAGTTGTCTTTAGGTAAATAGATACATAGGTACTAGTATTCAATAAATCATAACAGCAGTACTTTTATTTTTATTAAATTTTGGTCATTTGTTTCGGTTTTTATCCACATCGTGAATCTTTTTATAGTCAGTCATGCCTCGGCGAAAATGGTTTCATGGTTTCAAGAAAGTGCAATACTATCAACCACTAATAAGTAAGTTGATAAAATAAATAAATTTATTCTTCCCAAATTTGAAGCATCATCACAAACCTAATACTCAGTTGACACAATTGTATATAGAGAAGAAGCAGTATATTATCCAACAGAATTTTTGAATTATTTGACGCCTCCTGGAATTCCGCCGCACAAATTAATATTAAAAGTAGGTACATATATTAGTAAGAAATTTGAGTCCCACAAAACTGCAACGGTACAAGACTCAAAGTAGGGGTGTTCATCGGAAAAAAATATCGATAATTTTATTATCGATAATTATCGTATTGAGTTATCGATAGTTATCGATAATTATCGAATGAACAGTTATCGATAATTATCGGATAAAAAATTATCGAAAGTGGCGAAAGTTATCGATAATTATCGGATAAAAATTATCGATAGTTCACGAAAGTTATCGATAATTATCGGATAACAATTATCGCTAGTTGACGATAGTTGTCGATAATTATCGGTACAATCTTCGGACCACGAAAAAAAAAAAAAAAAAAAAAGGTCATCCGCCGTCCGGTGTTGACATAATCCTCCGTTCCTTATCACAATACCTAAAAAAAAAACAAAGGTCATCCGCCGTCCGGATCCGATCCGATATTTATCGGATCACACAAAAATATCGATAATTATCGGATCGGAAAACATTATCGATAATTATCGGATCGCAAAAAAATATCGATAATTATCGAATGCAAACTTATCGATAATTATCGATAATTATCGAATGAAAAATTATCGAGTACTTACGAATTATCGATAATTATCGCACACCCCTAACTCAAAGTAGTCAATTTAATTTTTTTTTTTTGGTCGGAAGTATTATATTAACTGGCAACGGAACTGGTAAAACTGTTTTTATACCAAGAATTCCCATGATAACCTCAGAATTGCCTTTCCAATTCAAACGGCTATAATTTCCCGTAAAAATAGCTTTTGGGATGACATTTAATAAAGCGCAAGTTGCGAGAGTAGGCTTTAAGCACACAATGCTTTTCTCACGAGCAATTGTATGTTGCCTATCACGCGTAACTTCGAAACAAAATTTGTTCGTTTTTATACGTGATCTGCAGACAGAATTTATTAATGTCATATATAAAGAAATATTTTAAATTGTTTTGTTTAAAATATATAAATAAGATTTATTTTTAAAATACCTATATAAGATAAGATTTTTTTGTTTGTTACGATTTAACTCGAAAACTACTAAACCAATTTAAAAAATTCTTTCACCATTAGAAAGCTATATTTTCCTGCGCCGTGTCTGTCTGTCTGTCTGTCTGTTCGCGATAATCTCAAAAACTACTGCACGGATTTTCATGCGGTTTTCACCAATAGATAGAGTGATTCATGAGGAAGCTTAGGTACATATATATATATACCCCGTCCGCAGCCGGGGCGGACCACTAGTATTTAATTATTATGAAAAGTAATTTAATGAATGGAGGATCTTGTTAATTCGTATCCTCTACTTTTTAATTATCTTCTACTTTAAATTCATTGTTAAACAAGTCTGATCCGAACAACAACAACATAAGGAAAAATATAAAACATTTCGAAATTGCTGCATAAAGGCATGTAGAGACGCATAATGACGCCATATTCACAAATTGGTATTAGGAGGGAAGCAGATTCTGAAAAAATATGGAAGTATCTAGCTACTCGGAGTTGGCATAATCACACAATACACTACATCAAACTCATTAAACCTTAATAAGCTCAATAAACATTTTACTTCCTCAGTCACTATAGATAACACGACATTTAAGACTTTTTAGCTGCCTTTCTGCCATTCGAACTTTTTCCCCGTCGTCAACTTTTACTTTGGCTACGGCTCTTGTCAAAATCACTGATGATATTAGGCTTGCCAAGAATAGTCAAAATATCACGGTTTTGACTTTGCTAGATTTTAGGTTTGCGTTCAATACTATGGATTTTGGTATATTGCTAGCTATTTTATGTTCACTTAACGTATCTCCACCAGTAATTGACTTGTTTCATAGTTACTTGTACAGGCGTAGGTGCTTGCGTGTCCAGGATTCATTTTCTGACTAACCAATCGTAATTGTTCACGTTCCACAAGGCGGCGTGTTGTCTCCTTCATAATAAATAATATAATAAATAAATCAACAATGTTATATAATATTTAATAACTTCATAAAATACTGCTTTGCTAATATTGTTTATAATCATGAAGTGTGCACATATTTTAGGAATATAATCCCTATTAGATCCCTATTATAGCCCTAAAATTTATTTTTAATGTTCTATATTATGTAAAAGTGTATTGATTGTATTCTGTTTTGTGTACTATAGTGAATAAATAAATAAATAAACTACATTTATAGTTGGAGTAGCTCACACGGACTAAATATTAATGCTCAAGTCATTAATTTATCGGTAGTCCAAAACTAGTGATTTTCTGCATTCGCCCGTCACCGAAAACGGTCGCGTACGCAGTGTCTCGAAGTTGCTCCGTGCCTTTAAAATCTTTAAAAAAATCAAAAAAGTGTTTTTTCTTTACGATTTTTTTTTTAAATTTAGAATTTAAGTAATTAATACCAAAAGTTGCGGAAAAGTGAGCTCTACAAGACTGTCCTTAGTGTATGAAAATCGGTGGAAAACCTGGTTTTTCACGAGCGAAAAACAGGAAAAAAAAACTTTGACGGCGTATGCCGCTCGTTTAAAGATCAACGACGTATAACTTTTAATACGTCATTCGACGTGTCTTTGTGAGGCCTATACGAAGATATAACTTGCCGATTTTTCGGTGTGCACGTGAGGTTGCAACCCCTTGTTTGATTCTGCCGAAACATATCTTAAAAAATTAGTTTAACTTAGAATAGGATCTGTAAGCTGTATTGTAATTTTATTTTCTCTGTAAATATTTTATTTAATTGATTTTTGCTTATAATTGTGTGTTTTTCAAACCCATTAAATCGGGAGTTGTTTATAAAAAGTTTTTGTAAATATATTTGAATAGAGCAAATTAAGCTCGATTAAATAAAGCACGACCAGATTCGCCCACAAATAGCCAAAATTAGGATTTTCTCTTCCAGTGGCGGCCATATTGGCGGTCATTTGTAAAAATTTAAATTGGTCATAACTTTAGAAGTAAACGTCGTGGAGAATTCTAGTTTTCACCGGGAATATTGTTAAAGGATGCTCTAAACGTGGCGGTGCTCAGAAGTTCTAGGTCGAGTAGCTCAACTGATTTAAATTTTAACACCCGGGTCGTATAGAGTAGGCCTGGCGCTTCTCGGGGAGCCATCGCACGTGTTTCTGTGGCCAGCGGTTTCCGAGCTATTAATTTTCTAAGATAAATTTAAATTTAGATCTAGATTCGGGACGTCATCTTGGAAATATTCAAGACGGGATATCTCGGGAATCGCTAGTCGTAGAGCAACGCCGTTTCTTTTGCTGACTAGCCCTCCTCAAGGGCTACAAGTAGGACTTGGTGCGGCGACTCTAGCTAGAGTCTTATGGTAGAGTCTCTCTATCACGACTGTGGAGGACCTTTTATTTTAGTTTTAAGTTAGTTTAGGTACATTTTAACGTTTTGTTGCTATTGCAGCATCTTAAACCGTGACTTTTTTTAACAAATAAGTGACTACCTCCAGGATGTCTGTTGTGAGACCCCCCCTCTAAAACAAGGCGCGGGGTCAAAACTCTCCCCAAGATCACCACCCAGGACACCTTCGGCGCCTGAGTCGGACGCTGGGGTTACTGACTAATTTTTGCTGTTTTCCCTGAACGAAGTTGAGGCGCTCATGTAAATGAACGAGTTTGGTAGAGCTCTCATACTGAGTGATTAGTACTTCGTCGTGCAGCTAAAGGCCAAACGCCCTAAGGCTAAGTCAGGCGCAGGTTTCAAACCCGCGCTAAAGACACCACCCGAATCCCCCACAAGACTGGGGGCTCCCAAGCTGCGATGTAGTATTGGAGAGTGGAAGGCTGCGACTTCCGACCCCACCGTCTCAAAGCCTACGCCGTGAGTGTTATCTCTCTCGGACAACTCAACTCAATTCACTCAAAATTGAGCCGAAACTTGCCTACTAAAATTGCGTAAGCACAGTCACTTCTACCAATTCTTGACTAGGCGGATACTTGCTACTCTAATCTGAAAGAGGAGCACTTAATTAAGCTTAACTGCCAAAATATTTATATATACGGTATTTTGTAAATGTTTTTCGCAATCAACTCTAGTGGCTGCCCGATTCGCTTTCGCAGGAATATTCAATTCCTCTCGTTACTATATAGTGTACCATTAAGATAAACCTCTTTACTTCAAAGAACGCTTTAACCAAAAATACTTCAAGGTGCAGTATTTATCACTTAATACGTCATGATTGTCTTTAGCATCACTGCATATAGTATTGTGTGTATGTATGGTGTAGTTTTAATTTCATATTTATAAGTTTCTTGCTGTGATTTTCAAGCAGGTATAAACACACTTTGTCACTCTTTTTGTACATTTCGTATAGTTTTTACTATGCCGTGTCCTATACGGTATATCCAAAGGTTCTCTAGAAGAGATCGCTTTTGTAGCGAGAAGACCGCCTTTGCATATCTTTATAATATGTAATTTTTTTTTTTTGTTTCTTTGTGGTGTACAATAAGGAGTGTTATATTTTTATTATGAGTGTATTATTATTATTGTTGGTTTTCCTAATAAATAAATAAAAAATGGTATAAACGATTAATTTAAAAGATCTTCGATATCAATCAAAATCAATATCGATAACTAATAAGATAATTTGAAATATTCTTATTGTAGCATTTGCTTAGTAAGCTCGGTGTACTTTATTACTGTTGAACTATTTTATTAATAAGTGAAATGATCTCAAAATATTTTATATTTTACGTAATTTTCGGTAAGAGTACACCTGGCTTAATGTTGTTAGAAATTAAATTTATGTATTCAATTTAATTTCAAATTGTTGTAAACAGGTTTCTTTCAACACGTTTGGTGTCAGAATGTCGTTATTGATCTTAAATTCGAGAACAAACTTGCCGCTCAAAATGGCTTAGCATGGCCGTCGTCTATACATGTCGCAACAGGAAATGAAGCTCTCATGAAATTGCGTGAAAATTTGGAAGATCAAATAACTTGTACTGTAACTGATCCATTAGGATTAACATTTGACGTAAAATCACCCCCTAGTACTAAGTAAGTAGATTTTGGTGCTAGTAATATTAATTTAGATATTCATTAGTTATATACTTCTTTTCAACTATACTTCTTTGATATTTAAGTAAGTTTTAATTAATTTCGTTTCGTACTAAAATTTATTATCATATGTAATAAACTTTTTAATAAAATAAGCTTTAGGTAAATATTAAAAATATATTTAAATACTTAGTAGGTAGGTAGTATAAGTTGTCTTCATTGCCGTTATCATTAACTGATTAAAAAAAAATATGTATACACAATGTAAATAGACTTTTCTCTATTGGACCATTTAAAGGTATCAAGAATGGGGTGACGGTTGTGGTGTTAGAGTGCGCAATATAACTTTTAAGGACGAGGGTCGCTGGCGCCTGACTGCAGTTAATCGTAATTCAAATTCAATTACAGGATGGACTGAAGTTTATGTAATAGGTAGTTGAATTTTCGATAATATTTCTGCGTTAAGTTTATTTCACAGTCGCGTTCTGTAATAATATACTTTTACTTGTTTAGATAAGACAATTACGTCCACGGCACCACCAATATCACTACAAGATGGCAAAAAGCAAGCTGAAGTTGAATTATCATCATTAGACAACGCGTATTGTGTTGTAGCAAGGCCTTTTTCAGAGAGTTCTCTAGTACCTGGTAAATGTAGTGTGACTTTAGATCGAACAACGAGAGCTGTTCAAGGAAATTGGAAAATATATTTAGGTCTGCCCGGCCGCGTAACCGAACTCCAAACTAATCGATACGTTACTGTGCAAAGTAAGTTATTTTAAAAATGTATTAAGTAAGTGCACTAAATTATATAAAACGAGAGAAACTATTAAATAAAACGAGTATTTTAATATATTCATATTTTAGCGGAACGGTTGGATGTGGGGTATGTTCGAGATAATGCTAATAAATTGCATCTTTATTGCAATATTTTGCATACCACAAAGAATATAACTTTCTGTCGATTTCAAAGGATGTCAAATAACTATGGGTTTAATGTGGTTGATGGTTTAAGTGATGGTAGCCATAGGTAATGTATATTAGATATATGTACCTACTATTTTATATTTTTATTAAATCTTACATTATTTACCTTTTTGTTGAGTGTTAATAATTTATATTGTTGTTTAGCTATTATGGCAATGGTTTTACTTTAAAACAATGTGGAATGACAATAGAAAATCCAACGTCTCAAGATTATGGAACATGGCGCTGTTCTGTCGGAGTGCAAATGATTGTCGGTAACCAGATCAAACAGCAGATGCCTATGCAAGCTTTGATAAGCGTCGAACCAAGTAAGTATATTAAAGATAAAATGAAAACTATATAAAAAGTAATCGTCTAATAAATATTGCTTTTAGATTGTTAGAATCTTTATGCACATCGGTGATGGTATTTTGTCATAACCTAGCTTCTATAATTCGCAGCTGATTTGACAAGAAATAGAAGAAAAGAGGATAAGATAAGAACAATATTCGTTGAAAGTGATTCTCCATTTTCAATAACATGTAATTCTAAGGTTTCTCTAAGATATTGTTGGTTCCTTCACCCTAATGGGACTCAATTTACTCCCGTTAAATTTGAGCGCGAGGAACAGCTTTTTTGGTATGTTTTTAAATGAAAAATATATAAGGCGCATAGATAAGTTATGAAATTAAGTAAACGGATTATTTACACATTATTTTTATTTAACAATTATTTTAGGTATACCGGTCAGAGTCTCGAAGTAGGTGATTGTGGTATAACTTTCGGGCACGCTTCAAGTGCTGATGATGGCAAATGGTCATGTTATATGGGACCTCGACACGGTTTAGGTGTAGAAATGTCCGATTCGGTTCAAGTGAGGGTTACAGGGCCATTAGCTGCGAATGAACAAGAGATTCCGGTGAATATTGACGGGAACGCAACCTTATATTGTCATACGGCAAATAATAGAAGACCATTAAACTATTGTCGATTTTTGTCACCTAATTTCGTAGGAATTAACATTGACTCGTCAATCACTCCGGAAAAGTAAGTTATCTATATATTTCTGATCATATGTTATTAACTTGAAATGTTATTTAATTAATTGACTGATATTTGTATGTACATAAGATATAAGAAAAATATATTTAGGGATATATTAGGGATTCAAAGAACTCAAAATATAATGATTACTCATGGAATTATAATAATTTGGACCTCTAGAGGTCCAACTTAAATTAAATTGCTAACTCCTCTCCTCATGTAGAGGAGTTAGTAATTTAATTATATAGATCGATCATTCCAAATAGTATGCCTAAAAAGTGGCATAAAATTTTTCTCTTAATTATGATGTGGAACAATCTTTAATATTTGTTATTCTTATGTGAACAACAGCCGGTAAATTTTATTATATGTAGGTATAATTATGTTATACATAAATTTAGCATAATTTCAATGAAATATTATTGTTTTATTATAGCGCGATATTAAACCGGTTTTATTTTACACCTGGGAGGGATCTTAATGCCGGGGACTGTTCTCTAAGTATTATGTCAGTTCAAGAGGAAGATATTGGTAATTGGACTTGTGCTGCCGTAGTTGATAATGAAATTTCGGAGTCTAGGGATATCATATACGTTTACATGATTAATGGTGAGAAATATTTTATTTTATTTTTGTATATAAATAGGATTAAAATTTGATATATATATATATATATATATATATATATATATATATATATATATATATATATATATATATATTAAATAACGTAAGATAATTCCATTTTACAGATAATTACTACAATAATCAGTACCAAGCTGGTATTATTGGAATGGCTGTAGGTCTTTCAGTTCTCGTAATGGTCTTTGTTGGTTATGTCTCGTACAAACGACAATGGATACGATGGCCTATCTGGCAAAGGAACTCACCAGTTTTAGATGAGTATTCTCTTCAAAATCGAAGTATTTCTTTAAGCACCATTAGCACGACGAGCAGCAATGACTCGACACGAAACTGTTAAAAATAATTGTGTCGAAAATTGAAAGCCTACCTACATAATAATAATCATTATATTATTATCGTTATTTATGACAATTTTATTATTCTAGTAATTGAACACTGAAATTCGCGACATTCTTATGAAACTTCAGTTTAATATAGTAAAGTATTTTCTTTTCACTTTAATATTTATTATATTTTATTTGTTATATACTTCAGATTTATTTTATTCAATGTTTTTATTAAAACTAGTGAGATAATTAATAGTACCTATAGTAAGCTATTATATTCAGATAGGGTTATATACTTATTTAGTTATTTACTGTTAAGAGATCCATTTATTTTATATAAAAACAACTAAATATTGAAAAATTAATGCATGTTTACATAACACATTATTGATGATATAAATTAATATTTTATAAGCAGTTTTATTAAAAATCTTAATAATGTTTGTTCGGTCAATACGATATTCTTTTTTTTTACTGTCATTAAAATATTATTTGTCTTTTATTTATTTTGATGAAATGCAATTTCTCTTTTCGTACGATGATAAGATGTCCTTGTATCCTTGTCCTTAATAAATGTCATTATCAAAGTTGAAAATATACCCGATATGGAATCTTTAACCTTGACCAATGTTACTTTGAATAGATAATAATCAGTACAAGAATCAGAAAAACAAAATAAAAACAATTAATTCCGATAAATTATATTTGTTGTACGGATCTGAGACGTGATCCTTGGCTATGGGCTTTTTAAACAAGCTCCAAGTCGCACAGCGTGCAATGGAGAGGGCTATGCTTGGTATTTCTCTGCGAGATTAACTTAAAAATGATGAGATCCACAGACGAACGATGGTTGCCAACGTAACCATACAGCTCATAGAACTGACGCCAATGGAGCAGAAATATTCTCGAGTGGAGATCATGTACCGGCAAGCGCAGCGTCGGACGGCCGTCTGCGAGATGGACAGACGACTTGAAGAGAGTCACCGGAAGCCGGTTGATAGAGGCTGCTTCTAACCGGTGACTCTGAAGGTTGATGGGTAGCGCTACGTTCAGCAGCGGACATTTAATGGCTGATATCATGATGATGATGATGATGATGATGATGATATCATAAATGAAAGTGTATTCAGTAGCCGATTATAATTTAAAAAAAAAATCTCTTTTCATTATATTTTTTACAATATGAGTGTGTTATCAACACATTTTGTGTCGTCTTAACGCAAACGATACAAAGTGTTCCTCAGAAGATCCATAGTAATGGACATTCAGATATGTTATTGAAGTAATTAATTCCTTATTGAAATTTAAATAAAATTGATGCAATTTTATGAAAAAAAGAAACACTAATGAGTATGTTTTGTATCAAATCGTTCAAGTATTGACAAACTGTCAATTGCATCCCTTAAAAGCGTAAATTAAAAACTGCTTCAATTGTTTATAATGAAATACATGAATAATACTCGTAATTGAACAATGACAATGTCTTCGACGGTACTTGTAAACAATTAAGTGCAATTGTCTATCGCGTAAAATTGTCAATTGCAATTGATCGTCTCGGGGGCGCTTAGGTATAAGATTTGTTTTTTTGTTCAAAGGATATCAATATTATCACAAATATTTTTTTCTTTTAAAACCATATATTGTCGCATTGTAGAAAAATTAAGTCGCTTAGTCATTTAAGCTAGGTGTGAGTCATTTAATATTAATTATTTCAATTAATTTATAAAACTATTTTAATTTCAATGAAAACAGATAAACGACCTTTTATTTACATCGAAACAAACACTTTAATGGACGTTAAATTATGGCTTCTTGACTTTTACCATATTAGTTTTGTTTTTTATTAGTTTTAGTTATTAGTAGCATTAAATAAAATCACCAAATCCCTTAAGGAGATCACATTATTGCTTTATTGAATAATTTCATTTTCACAATTTTATGATGCATTTTTATATCCCTTAACCATGCGATCTATGGGGATTTTAGAGAAAAATTTGTTGATATATTTGACGATAGTCTTAACAATCTGTTTTATAACCGGAGGAGCAAGATCATCCATAAGCTGTTCCCAGTTTTGGTTCGCAAATTGGAGAGTCGTATCCGCTGAAAAAAAAATGTTGGAACGGGACCATAAATAATCATACATAAAAATATTATTAAAACGAGATAAAAGAACATTACTACGAGTATATGGGAGTTTTTACCTCTCATGTAATATCTCATGTAATTTAGCCTGTGAGTGACAGTCAATATTAAATAACTTATTATATATAAATAACGCTTAAAATAGTAATTGACAATGGAACAAAAATTTAAATAGTTATTTCATAAAGGGGACTCTCCACTTTATATATGGGTTTCGGCTTGGAGTGGATGGATGGATGGAGTGATAATAATTATATATTAAGTTACTAGCACTAATAAGTAGGAATAAGAAAAATAATAATTTTTATTTCGGTTACATGAGCATTGAAAGAAGTATGTAGGTGTTATATAAAATTCTAGTATTAAGTGACAGTTTTGTCTTTTACCAAGTTGTTTATTTCCGTTAAATAAGTTCGTTAAGTTGAATGTCGTTGATTGAATTTTGTATTTGTAGTTAGGTACTATAAGCTTGAAGTGCTCTCCTCTGTCACCGTTGACATGACTTATGTTACTGGTGATTGCGACCTCAACGTTTTCTGTAAAAAGACAAGTATTGTATAGGTAAGTACATCATTTAGGCTATGTTTTTCGACAACACGTAACAAATACGCAGTTTTACCCGAGTTAATGGTTAGGTTATGTTAGGTTTAGTTAAGTTTCTCGTTTCTATTCCTCCTGTTATCCTCTGAGTCGTAATGGGATGTTTTAAGGCCTATAGGCTACAGCAACCTTCTACACAATACAAACAAGTCTACTGTACTGTATTGTACTGGACTGTATCAGCCTGTAAACATCCCACTGCTGAGCGAAGGCCTCTTCTCCATATAGAAGAAGGGTCGGAGCTTAATCCACCACGCTCCTCCACTGCGGCTTGGTGGGTAATTTCCCTACATGAGTAAAGATCGTTATTAGGTGTCTATGATAGCAACCGGAATCGAATTGGGGAGACCCACAAAGACCCAGACCGGAAACAAATATTTGTACACATACAAATATCTGTCCCGAGCAGGAATCGAACCCGTGACCGTCGGCGCGCGGCGTTTAGGCGACAACTCGCACCACTACACCAGAACGGTCTTCTGGTCTATAACATACAAAAAATAAGTTATATAACGCAAGAATTTTTAGTACAGATTTGTACCAAATAGTACTTCAATTGGTAGTATGCTGATGCAACTAACCTTGACAATGACCCTATTTAAATATGAATATTTTATAAGCAAATATTTGGTTACTTAACTTATTATATACAAACATAAATATTGTGATCGTTATGAATATGAAATTACGTAAATATAAACGTAGTACGTTCACTTTAACATTTTTATTTCTCGAATATTTCTCAAGTTCCATCATAATAAAAATCTGTTGAGTATTTATTACATTATTAATTTCAAACAATCTTATTTATGGTTTTTTATTAGAGATTTTAATTTAAAAAATTACAAGTAGGTTTATGAGAATAAAAAACTAAACCTCACATCTTTATTGAATTTTTCACACAAAAATATCGTTCAATTGTGCGACTTTTTCGATCCGGATTTTTAAAAACATTTCAATAATAGAGACCTTGTTCTGATAATTACAAACCAAAACTGCTTAATCTTAAAAACAAGTTGAAATTACATGTGACAGTTGGTTTTTATCTAATGGATATGTGATTTTTAATTATTTGCTAATTACCTTTGTTTACGAATAGAAATTAATTAAGTCTTGTATATCTGTCACGATGGGATACAAAAATATACATAATATGTTTATTATAACATAGAGAAGCTTAGTCGTAAATATCGCTAATATCACTATTTTATTGTAATGTATTGTATTGATTTTATTTATTTTTAATCATAAATTATAACTTAAGTTTACCTATACTTTAGTAACTAAATATTTAAACCCATAAAATAGTATTATTAATAAAGCGTTCATTTGTTACTAATTTTTTATAGACAATTATTAAAGTAATACATTTATTTTATTATAAAAAATTACGAATTCAAACATCACTTGCTTCAAAACGCACCAACTTTGTTTCCTGTACTCGAATATTCAATTTATCTTTTAAGTGTAGCAATGTCGTTAATTACCTACTGAACAGGATGTGGTGTCATGTCTCCGAACTATAATAACCCATTACTCGCATACCTGGGCAGTGAAGTGTAATCATAAATATCTTATTAAAATATATTTCTTATTATTAAAATATCATAAAAATTCAGTCATATCTTCGGTTTAATTTGTACATTTTTTTTGACAGAATGAATGGTTATTTTGTAAGTGCTTATTATATCGCATCGCATCAGCCTAACGCAGTCCACTGCTGGACTTAGGCCTCCCCAAGCTCGCGCGAAATATTCCGGTTTTTCGCAATCCTTATCCAGCCTTCGCCGGCAACCTTGCGTAAGTCATCGGTCCAGCGGGTCGGAGGACGCCACACACAGCGTTTGCCGACACGCGGTCTCCACTCCAGGACACGTCTGTTCCAGCTACCATCGGTACTGCGACATACGTGACCAGCCCACTGCCACTTGAACTTGCTGATTCTACGGGCTATGTCATTTACTTTGGTTCTCTCTTATTCTGGCTTATTATATAATTTACCTTAACTACAATAGCCTAAAAATCTCTTCTCTTGTAAGAAGAAGGGTTAAACGTCTACGATTTCCACACCATCTTTTCCTTGAAAACTTTTAAGCACATTTATTAAGTAATCATTTGATACTTACTGCAATTAATTAGAGCATCTCCATTTCCTTTAATAGGAAGTATCAAAATATTTCCATCAGCATTATATTTGGCTGTCAAACTGAAATCTGCTATGATTCCCATATTAAATTTCTCATTTCTTTCTCCAATCTCGACACTAAAATCATAATCATTTCACTATATTATATATATTAAGGTGCTTCATTTTAGAGCAACATTTTTTTGTTGAGTTGAAAAGTTGAATATTTTTTTACACAAATTGGTATCGTCAGAAACTGAATTTTTGAGAATTTAATGCTTTGAGTAGCTGTACAAGCTAAACTGAGGGGAAAACTTACTGTTTGATGAGCAACGGCTTAAAATCAAAATTAAGAGCTTTGTTATAGCTTAAAATTTTTGTTTTTTTTATCGAATACAAGACTTGCAGGTGGAACTTTGGCAAAAAAAAAGTTGGTCTCAAATGAAGCACCTTAATGTATACATAGATATATATAGACATATTATTAGCATACAATGTCTTTATATTTTTATGCATATCTTGAATAGTTTACGTTGAATAAACAATGATTTTATTGTTACATTTATGCATCGATTGCGTTATGAAATAGAACGACAAACGTTTTTTTCTTGTTAGTATTAATAAATTTTTAATCTGTTGCTAAGCATAATGTTAATAAAAGGGCAACTATTGAATTACGGCAATTATTGAATTAACTGTGATAAAGACGGTCAATTATTGAATTAGCTGTGATAAAGTTTTGATTACGTTACACAAAAATATTGATAACTAGTATGTTCGCAGCTGTCCCTCTATGAATGTCATGACTGATACGTCTAATTGTAAGAATATGAATCTTCACAAGTAAGAATTATTTTTTAAAATATCACTACGGTGGGTTCAAATGATTTTAGATGGGCATTTACAACCTTATATTATTATTTTATATATTAAACCTTTTATATATTATTATTTAATAAACGGAATACGATTCACTTACTCTAAATCTGTCAATTTGGTTTTGCTAAGTCCATGCATTTGTGCATTAGTAAATTTTAATATGAGACCATTTCCATCAATAGAGATGTCATCCAAGTCGACGGGATCTATAGATGCAACTCCGAGCTTAGGAATGCCTTTTGTGAATTGTGGAATGCTTTGCACCATCTGTTCTCTTAAGCATTTTTTGAAATCTCTGTCCTTTAAATCGCATGCATGCATGTAATCAGCTGAAAAATAAATTTTTCTTCAATATTATGAGATTATACCACCTGATTCTGTATTGCACAGACAAAACGTGAGGTGCGTGGAGCGCCTTGTAAAACCGTCCATGCAGCTTCTTCTCTATCCATACGGTCTCGCGGTTAGAGGTGCTAAGTAAAACCGGTCTTCGCCATTACTCTTTGGCCAGGGATAAAGGGGTGAGACCTTTATCACATACTACAACATCACTATGCATAGCGCTCTCCCTCCTCGTTTCAAAGTAAGAAACAAGTATGCTTAATTAAAAAAATCTAAAAACCCGACTGCGTAAAATACTCTTATTATAAACTAAAAAGAATAAAACAATTTACTAGCTTTTATTTGATACCCATTGCTACAGTAAGAAAAAAAATTCAACCCCCCCCCCCCCCCCCTCATTCCGCCATTGACGGGCGCCATTTTGAAAATTTATATAGCCTATGTCACTACTACAATTTAGACAAATCCAACGACACCTCATATGTCAAAAACCGTCCAGCCGTTTGAGCTGTAGGGCGTGCCAAAGAAATGGACATACATACATACATACATACATACACATATACATATACATATATACATACATACATACATACATACATACATACATACACTCGAAAAACATAACCCTCCTTCTGTCGCAGTCGGGTAAAAAAACGCAAAGCAAGTGTAGCCTGAGGCTGCACACTTTCCGGTTATGCATGGATTAGTGCTTAATAGGCCTCGACCATCACCCTTCCGTAGGATGTACAGTCTCATGACCGACGATTTCGGGTGATTCATAAGATGGTGCGTCATAGTCGTGCGGGCTCTTCTATCCAGGGTGTCGAGTTTGGTCTGAGTTCATCTGATCACGCCAAAGGTGTACGAGAGAGTGGGCATGATCTAGCCGTTATAAGCTTGGACCTTGTTGGCGCCCGACAAGTAGGTCCTAAAAACCCTTGTCAGTCGTCTAAAAAAGACCTCGCAAATCGCCCGTCTTATATATGCCTCCTGCACTCCTATGCATTGTGTCATGCCCATATACCGGTAAGATTCAGCTTCTGAAAGGATTTTGAAGTTGAAGTACTCTAGGCTAATATCTGTCGATTGCGTCACCTGTCCACATGCATGACCGCACACTTATCCACTCCCAGCTGCATCTTCATGGAGCCACTGAATTCAATAGTGATTTTCAGTAACTCCATAAGGCGTGCAGCATTAGGGGCCATTAGCTTGAGGTCATCCATGTAGAGAAGGTGGGAGACGTTAGTATCTCGTCTCCGAAATAGAAAACCGGTCCCTGTCAGGCAGTAGAGAAGTTACGACGGTTGCGTTTGACAAGCTGGCCCGCAACAGTTTACACAGTACAGTTTATGTCGCGATTGCCTCTATGACATCTGTTCTGAGCTGCATACAGGACATTAAATTCGTCAATATGACGAGAGATCTTGCAACTCAAAATGGATGTCAGTGTCTTATAGATGGAAGTAAGACACGTTATGGGGTGGTATTTGGTAGGGTCCGTAGTGTTGGTAGACGTAGGAGCTAAATTCCAGTAATGAAAAGGTTCGGAAGCGTCCTACGCTCTATCGCCTCTTTGTATTTTCTTTTTCTTTTTATTTTTTTATACTTGTCCCTGCGTGTTAGATGGTTCGGAGACTTTCATTTACAATTTTTTAATTTTTCGACTCATTCATATATAGCATAGCTTATTCTCATACTATTTTTCACCTTTCATCCATCCTCTTTCATACTCAGGGTAAGTTTCCAAACTAAAGGCTATCTATTTCTACTTTACTCTTTTCTTAAATCTACATTACATTGGGGTAAATGAGGGGGGGGGACGGGGATTATATTTTATTTAATTTTTTAATAAATTATTCTTATGACTCTTATTTTACTCTTAACAATTTTTCTTATACGCTATCATATAATTATTACCAATTTTTTATTTCTTATAAACTATTTCTTAACTAAAATTTTAAACACTTTTTATCTTGTTTTAGCTAGCAAACTAGTACTTATCAATTAAAAGAGGTGGAGGGCTTCCAACAATCCAAAAAAAAAAGTTATTTATCTAATTAAACTTATATCTAGTACTTATACAAAATAAAGATTTTATATAACTACTAAGGAAAACAACTTAATCTATGCTCCTACATTAATTAACAATTTTTCTTATGTTAGTCTAAATATTAATATACAATAGTTACCTAACATAAAATTTTTAAGCTTTGTTCCTATTGTTTTCTATGTATTTTACACAACTTTTTACAGTACTCCAGGAGCACGTCTCTATCTTTACTGGCTATTAATTGCAACAGTGAACTTGTATTCAGTTTAACATCAAGCTCACGCTTCAGCCTTCAGCTCATAATCATGGGCCGGGCAGTCCAGAACGACGTGGAGGACAGACTCCGAACACCCAGGATCGCATATGCACGATGAAATCTCCTTGCACTTGAAACGGTGCAAGTACTCGGAGAATCCGCCATGCCATGCAACATCTGGGTGACAAAACTGTCCAGCTTTACTACTTTTTACCGATGATCCGGTATGCGGCTATCGCGTCAGGGAAGAAGACCCTGGTGACACCAGCCGTTGCACCGGCCCGGTATGCCTATGGCTGCCTGGTTCCATTCATCAAGCGATCGCATACGAATGCTTCGCCTGATGGATGAAACCGGGCAGTTGTCATAGTCAAAAGCGCGTTTTTACTTTAGCGCAGCTTCCTTGGTCAGATGGTCGGCACGCTGGCTGTCGGGTCGCATGGCAGACCGAGAACCCGTTCAGCCAATAGTGGTGCAGACCGTCAGCCCCCGGACTTTTCCAATTCGGTGCCCGCCGGACCGCACCAGTTACGTTCTCCGGAGAGGTGGCGATTGGGTCCATCGATTCGATCTTAGCACATGCTTCCTGAACCGCCGCAATCCAAGCGCCCTCGTCATGCTCTACCTCTTGTGACCATATGTTTCACCAAAAGGCAGCAGGCTGAATCAATCAATGGTCATATTGTAAAATTAAATAATTTTATTGTAAGGTCCGTCAGTATATCCTACTTATATTTGAAAATATTTTGTGTGTTATATAACCTTTTGACCAATGAAACTTATTTAATATCACAATTCGATAAATGTTTGAATTTCAGTTACCCTATACGTTAATAAATATCGCCAAAAGTTTTTGCTTATTTCTGCTAGTTTTTAAAGCGCTATAATATATTAATCGAATTACTTTATATCGCTCATTTGGAGCGACAGTGACACATTTGCAAAAATACGCGCAAATGACTTATTAATGCTAAAATACTATGCATAAACATCTGCGTTGGTAGTGAAAATGCCACAATACCCAGCTATAATAAAACAATTTTAAAATAATAATTAGCCGTAATAATGCTTCAGAATCTTCTTTTGAACTATGAAATAACCTTTATTCTGATCTGGTGTAAAGTTAACTAATTTGCATTTGTGTCACTGTCGCTTCAAATGAGCGATATATGGAAGATATTAATTACTTATCAGGGGTCCGGCGAGGCTTCGCGCTGAAGCTATGTACGGCATACCGCACCATCTCCCTGAACTCGGCTCTGTTGCTCGTTCGCTTCCTCCGAGGAGACTTGTCGCTTCCGAGCATAATCACCGCGATGCTCGGCGACGACGAGTCCTGGAAGGCGATGGTCTCCTTCTGCGAGACAGTAATGTCCCTGAAGGAGGCCGACGAGCGGGTGAGAGAGGAGGCCGCCGACGTGGCCTCCATCCGCGGGCGACGAATGGGGGTGCGTAGGAGGCGCTACTTAATGCGCCTCCAGTAACGCCCCTGTGTCCGTGTCGGGCCGGGATGGGAACCCGTCTTGCTAGACACGGCGTCGTTGGGACTGTTCAGAGGTGAGCCGGACAGTCCCCATGAAGGAGAAGTCTGGCCTTTTCGCCGAGGCCAGCCTGTCGCTGGAGGGATCCTGTTGCCTGCAGATCCAGGACCCATCAATTAAAGCGGCTAAAGGCTCCCGCAGGGGTTTAGTACTGTATTACACTTGAGTCCGACATAGGTCTAGGACTGCCACCCGGGCGTCCTGGATATCATCCGTAAATGGATTCCCCTGCGACAAAAAAAGGCTCTGTTGCTCGCTGGGTTATCCCAATCGACCTCCGCGTCCTCGGATGTCCCAGCGGGAGATGGGAGGTCAGGAGGTGGAGCGCGTGTCCTCAGCTCTGCGGTCTCCGTATCCCGCTTGTCATGTCGACCTCGAGGTCAAGTGCCTGGTGGACCAGGAGCAGCTCATGGCCAACAATGGTCATGACTTTAATATCTTTACGGACGGCAGCACGATTGAGGGCCAGGTGGGTGCGACGTTATCTGTATGGAGTGGCGCTACCGAAACCAAAACTCTCAAACTTGTTTTGCTGTCCTATTGCACGGTGTACCAGGCCGAACTCCTGGCAATAAGCCAGGCGGCACGGATGACCGCAGTAAGCTTGACCGGATCAGTTGGAGTTTATTTCAACTTCTTGTTAGTACTGCAGACGTTGCAGAATCCTAAGGCCCTCCATCCTCTAGCCGTAGAGGCGCGGGGCTTTCTCCGTGATGCTTTGTTCCAGAAAAAACGTGTAAGTTTGTTTTGGATCAAAGCCCACGCAGGACTGGAGGGGAACGAGCGTCCTGACCATCTGGCCAAGGATGTCGCGCTGAAGTCCAAACGCTCCTTTGACTACGACAGCTTTCCCGTTTCATTCGTCAAGCGAAGTATTCGCATGCGATCGCTTGATGAATGGAATGATCGGTACCGAACCGGTGAAACGGCCGGCGTCACCAGGAAATTCTTTCCTGATGCGGTGGCGACCTACCAAATTATCGGTAAAATGGAGGTGGATAGATTTGTCACCCAGGTGTTGACGGGGCATGGCGGATTCTCCGAGTACTTGCATCGGTTCAAGTGCAAGGAGAGTCCATCGTGCGTCTGCGACTTCGGGGAGGCTGAATCTGTCTTCCATCTCCTCCTAGACTGTACTGTCCATACTTACGATCGGCTTAAGGTGGAATGTAAGTTGGGTGTCAGATTGTGTGAGGATAGTGTCAGCAAGGTAATTGGGGACGACAGGAGTAGAGCCATGTTCCTAGATTTCTGCAAAAGCATTTGCAAAATCGTAAATAAGAGAAACAGCAATTTAAAATTATGTTTGATTAAAATATAATTGTATATTTACCTATTATAAAATAAAATATTTTTGTTAATAAAAAGGATAGGCTTAGATTAAGGAATTCTGTATATTATAATCACAATAATGAATTGTGTATAATATTAAAATAGCAATAATATGTAGTTGAATAATTTTTATATTTAGTTCCTGATTGTAAAATTTAGTAAATACTAAAAACAAGTAAAAAGGCCAGTATTAAATTAAGATCAACATATATTAAATTAAGATCAACTTTGTAAGCCGACTAGTTTTTAAGCATCCTGTAAAACAGAAAAAATAGTTAAGTGTAATTATAAAAATAGTTAGGTATAATAAGAGTAGGAACCCATGAATGAAAGAAGAAAATTGATGTGAAGTATGAAAGTGTGAGAAGCATGAATGCGTTTACTAGTATGAGAGTCAAAATTAAGTACATTGGAAATAAAATCTCTGCCAATGGTAAAGACTAGTAATAAAATAAAAAAATTACTTATCAGATATTGATTATAGACATTGTTGAAGGATTAAAAAAGGTGAAATCATTGTGATAGATAATAATTATTGTTAATTATGAGGCAGATAAGATCAGTCTCATATCTAAGAGTCACTCACCTATAAGTCTTGATGATTACAATTGAATACGTGAAATACTAGTCTACAAAAGATTTAAAGAATGTCAAGTTAAAGTTATATTATAAAAATAAAAAAAAATACAAATAATAATAATAATAATAATAATTGAAATAATAACAACGTTGCAGAAATTAGTTTATAGAGTAGCTACATTAGGTATGGATATGGGCTTAAGCTACCAAAGTAACAACAGTTTATTTTAAATAGGAAAATATTATTCTTCATTAGTAATCTAATTCATTTTTTTATTTAATTAGTTATACATGAAAAATAAATGTTTTCGCTTGGTTAATACATGATTAAATGAATTCAATATTTGAGAAATTAGTTGATAGACAAAAATAGAACGACTTCATTCATTTATTCTGATAAACTCTATGAGGTTTTCGTGGCTGGGTTTTTGTGAAAATATAATATTATGTACTTTTGTGTTTTGAACAAATAAAAAAAATACGTTAACGCTGGTAACAGCTATTATTATATATGATTTTGAAGTTCATTGTTATTTAAAGATTCAAGCAGTGTCATTTCACTTCTGATTGTGCTCTACTTCTACATGTGTAAACGCGGTAGTAGAAGTAGAGCACAATCAGAAGTCAAATAACACTGCTTGATTCTCTAAATAACAATGAACTTCAAAATTAGACATACAGAATCCCTAAAAATTTTCTTAATATAATTAATTAAATAAAATTTACTTAATAAAATTTACTTAACGATTTCATAAACTAAAAAGTTGATTTTAAAAGATCGGAAAACGTTTTATTTAATTATAAATACCCAAATTCGAAAGAATTCAAAAAATCTACCTTGCTATGTTTGTTGTGTGCTTACTATATACCTGAACTGAATCGGCCTGTAAGCAACCCACTGCTGGGCGAAGGCCTCTTCTCCGTATAGAAGAAGGGTTAGCGCTTAATTCACCACGCTGATCCACTGCGGGCTAGCTGATGATTTCCGTACCATGACTAACGATTGATTTTAAAATACCTAATAAATAATAATTATATGACTATGCTAATTTAAACTAAAAAAGCAATGAATGAAAACGGACTAAAAGTTCTATGTATTAGACTAAGCCAACAATAAGATATTTTTATATTTGTAAAGCTTTTCGACTAATTCTGTTCAGTCGTCAAAGCGTTATTTTTTTAATTTAATAATATATTATTTATAATTTTATATTAAAGTATAAATATGTTTTTAAATAAAATTAAAAAAATGCTGAAAGTAAATAAAGTAGGTACCTAGCATTTACCTACCTTTACATTTAGCATAATAATTTATTTTTTAATAATCAGACATTATACAAAATAGCGATATCACCTACATGATTGATTCAAATGGATACACCATTGTTTACATTTAATAACTATTTCTAGAACAAATAAGTACTTAGTACTGTATTAATGGTTCTGTGAATACTAGTTCGCAAGAAAAATACGTGATAGGAAATGTTTTGCGGTTAGTTCGATATTTTCCATTCAATGTTTGTTTAATTGATTATATCTATTCAAATGAACACTAGATTATTTTGAAATAAACTTGTTTGAGCTATCAGACATCTAATGATACACACATACACATATTTTGTATAGAAACAGAGATTAAAAAAACAGGTTTTTAGTTGGTAGTTTTTTGTTCATTTAGTATTATTTAAATTCTATATTTTTTAAATTTTGTTTTGATTATTTCATAAAGTAAATTTTATAACCTTCTTTAATATATATATATATATATATATATATATATATATATATATATATATATATATATATATATATATATATATATATATCTATTTTATTTTAATATAGGTATAAATGAACACCAATGTTTTTAAAAAGGTTTTTTTATTATTTAATTCTATTAGCTTAATTATAATAAACCTGAAATTCTTTAACTATCTATATTTTTAAAATAAGTTATTATTCTTTTAATAACATTTATATCCAGGTATGTCTATAGATTTCATCGAGAAAAATCAAAAAAAATACTAACACAAATAGCTACTTAAAACCGTTGAGACTTGTTCTCTCTAATGTACCTATTCCGTCTTCGTTATCGGATTAATAAAATAAAATTTAAGCTATTTTTGCTACCTGTTATTTTAAGATGAAATTTCAGAATTTGTAACATTATCACACCTTTTTTTTTAAAAATAGGCACGTGTAAAAATATGTACTTGAATGTTCATGACAGAAAATAGAATAATTTCCATAGCATTAAATACTTGACTTGTATTTGATTACAATGCCTTTGACAAACGGGACGAGTTTACTAGTACAGACTGTTTGACAGAATTTTATAGAATAAAAAACTTATATAGATTAGAAGGTTAAGTAAAGTGTGCTTTACAAGAGGCACAGTCAAGTGCGTTTTTTTTTTCTTTTACCATAATATTCAAGTTAGTTTCTTGTTCTTTTTTTTCTAATCTAAAATAATACAACGTTTGCGACGCTGATATGAGATGTATTAGTCAAAGTACTAGTAGGTACTCGCACAATACGAAATAATGATAAGAAGACGTATTGCATAGATGACGACTGATATTAGACATTTGTAGATAATATATGACAACTACATCGTCACTGTTATAAAAATCAGATATATTATCAGATAATCATAATATAATTACTAGATATATAATATCATAATATTATAATTATCAGATATGTAAGATTTCTTACGTACCTACAAGTACACGCACGCAGTGCCGCGTACCAAGATAAGAAAGTAAACTATCTATATCGTTACAATAGATCACGTATCCTCAGTAAGAGTATTCGCATCTGCAGAACATACAACAACATTTGTTACAAGTATGAATAGCTGAAAAGTTCCGTGGTACACTGCAAATACTTCATAAATCTATCGATGTTTTTATATGTGGACTGACAATCCCGGGTAATTGTGTACTATGTTGCGTAAAATGTCACCAAAAGTATAATTTAAAACTAGATAATAATTAGTACCTAACACAGGTAATATTCGAATTAGCGAAGTTTTTGAAGATGGTTTGATGATGTTTGATGACAATATTTTAAGATCCGACCCTAGGCTTCTTTATTTCAAAATTTCCTCAGTATCGGAACATCCACAGGTAAAACAGCAAGAAAAAACTAGTATATTTAATCTATACGCATTTCACCAAAAACTACTGGTTTATAACAATTATATTGCAATCAGGTGTTTAATTTTAAACTTTTATTAGTCAGTAATTAAGCTTTAATATTTAAACATAAACTTACCACAAATCTTATTTGTAAAGGATTTTTTTTTAAATCATTTTTATATGAAAATAAAACTAACAAATTACCCTCAAATAAATTAACATTATAAAAATATTGTTAAATCGTAATAAAAGAGTTGTGTAAAAGAACAAAAATGTAAGTCAACTAGCAGTTGAGCATTTAACAATGTTAAAAGGAATACCTACATAAAAATATTAACATTGAGCAAGATTCTTAGGCTAGCATGTTGACAGCGGCGCCGCTTCCGCCAGTTTACGTTAAAAGCCTATACAAATAATAAATCTGTTAAAACCTCCGTTTTATTAATACACTATACATCATCAAGAATAAATTTCAATAGCGCGTTTTTTTTTGTATCAGCGCCATCTCTTATCGTGTTTTTCTCTGTTCACGTATCACGTAAAAAGTACAAAACCAATGTAAATAACTTTAATACATAAAAATTAAACATAACTCACAATATAATTTACTATTTACTTAAATAAATATTTAAGAAAATAGAAATAGGTACCTACGCCGCCAACGCCATCTGGTCTAAGGAATCTTAAAAATTCACAATACTTATTTTTGAGTAATTATTTTGCTAAACTTAAAAGCTTACTAAATATGTCGGATAGGAATAGAAATCGTTTTAATATTTTAGATAAACATCATTTTCAATTAATATAGGTACTATTATGTTAAATGTCACTAAATATAAAAACGATATTCTACTATTAGGTATACGATAGACGGCGCATGTAGGTGATAAAAAATATAAATTTATAATTTTTAAAATTTTAGTTAAATACCCGTGCGAAGCCGGGGTGGGCCGCTAGTTCTTAATAAGCCCACAAAGCAATGAGGCATGATCATGCGCGTAGCGAGGTACGGGCAGAGAGGGGCAGCTGCCCCCCTCTAGAAGAGTTAGAAAAGCGGTCACTGATAAAAAAGATTTTTCCATTTTTTCTTGCTCTAAGCGAGTCACTAATAATGATAATTAGTGAAATGAATAAAAGAACACCTCCACTACTAATGTGAGATTCATATAATATGTTAAAAACCACGATTAAAACAATATAATCTAGAATTTTCTTTATCTGTCCCCCTCTATAAAGAATCCTGGCTACGTCCTTGGGTATAATAATTATACGTAGAAATTAAATAAATTACAATAATATTATTTCGTTTTGGTTGATCTATAATAATATATTTTTATAATAGTAAAAGGGACACGGCGACAGTTCGGTCTCTGTACGGTTTGATCCAGTCCGACGTCTATGTAGCTGTGGTTCGGTTTCTCATTTATCTGAATGTAGTTTTTTTACACATCATAACACATGTTTTCTTAAAATATTTTATCGATATCATTTAAAATAAGCATTCTTCCAGGTAAAATAATTATTAAGCATTTCATATTTAATGGTCCCCACTAGGCTGAAAATCTTACGTCGTCGGTGGTATGCAGTTCCTGCGACCACTAAGCCAAATTGTCATTTTTTTGCATTTTTTGCTCTTTATTTGGGTTGCTATAATTGTAGCCAATTGATTAATCGGTAAAACGGTATTTTAAAAACATAAAAGTCGACTTTAATTCGTAAATCCTAACAACATCGATGTCGATAATTTGTAATTATTTATTAAGCAATAATGGCTTCTTTGAGTTGACATAGCGCAAATTTTGATGTCACAGTTTAAACTGAACTTAAATAAATGTTTATACTTCCATTATTAAATATGTCATTTTGAATTTCAAAATAAAAAGATCAACAAGTGGGTGATTTATTGCTATGCAATATTTATAATTTATGTAAGTAATTGTATTTGCTTTATGTTTGATTTAACATTATTTGCTTAATTATAGCGACTTTAATAAACGACGGACATGTTGTATAATACATAAAAACAAAAACATGTTTCGGTTTAACAACTGACAATCACTTATTTAGGAAAATCGTTTGGAATTGTTATTTGTTTAAGCTTTGCAAATACTTTTTTTTAGTTTTTGAGTTCGGATGTTAAACATCAGTGAGGCGATTGAATATTTGAACTTTTATGTCAGTCGTTTTCAAAATTAAAATTGATGAAATTTCATGTAAGTTTTGAATTAAGAACACAACACTAATTAGCGAGATTTAACTTAGACTAATGATATTTGAAATTATGTTAAGAAATAGTACGCAATAATTTAAGACTAATTTAAATTTGAGTAATTTTTGTAACTTACCTACGCCTTTACAATTATTTTAACTTTACCACATACATTACATATACTTCTGTTCTAACAACATCAACACATAAAACAGTATTTTAATAGTGTTGCTGAAAGTTATTTTCATTTTTATAGGAAACCAGCTTTAATCACGGCTTCGCCCGAGAAGGTCCAGATATTAAAGCCCAACTATATCTAAGATTGAACTATTAGATTTTAGATTTAGCCTAAGTAAGAAATAAAAAAAATTCAAAGCTTTCATTTCATAAAAACAAACATTACACATTTGCAAAATATTGGCATTATAATAAAGAAATTTTTATAATTAATTATTGTTTTTTTTTTATAATTTAAAACCTTTTTTCTATGCACTAGAGCTGCGTCGATCGATCATTCGTGGCGACCCGAGTCGATCGCGACCCATAGGCATAGTGATCGAGTCACAAAGACTCGATCACTTCGATCACTCGATCATTTATTCATTCACGCACGGGTCAAGTTTGAGACTCAATATTGCTTAGGTACTTCGATCATGAATATATATAGTAGGTAGGTTAGGTAGGTACCTAGAATCTACAGTAGACATACCTGATACGTAGTTATGGTTAGATGTAGGACAAATATTTTTTTTTAAGGAAGAAAGTTCAGACATAGTTATAAAACTTAAAAACTAATTTATATCCAATAACCACAAAAATAATTTATATACACACACGTATTATTTTATAATTGTACTTAAAGGCATTAAATGATATTACTTAAACCGCCTCCAAATTTAAAGAAAAACAACACAAAAATATTATATATTCGGTAAATTACGCGTGAGCGACACGTCTTCGCGACCCACGACCTACCGCGAACCAGTGCGGCGCGCGGCGGCGCGGCGGTGGGCGACCCGTCGATCACAAATGATCGAGTCGTTTCTACGGTCGTGATCGAGTCACTCGCTCGCGGGTTGTGATCGAATCAAAGTGATTCGATCGATCGCGATTGACACAGGTCTACTATGCACCCTTCTCCTATATGGAGGCAAGGCCTTTGCCCAGCAGTGGGATGTTTACAGGCTGATTCAGTTCAGTTTTATATCCATGAAAATAATTTAGCATTTGTTATAAATTATTGACTAAGGATATTCAATTTATATTAGATATTATTATTATTACAATACACAGGAATCAACTAAATTTTTTAAAAATATATTCCTATAGACTTATAGGAATATATTTAAAAAAAATTATAATTAAAGCTTTGCAATAATTAAAATAATTATTGCAAAGCTTAGCAAACCAAGGTAATAAAATATAAATACAGTTAAAATTAACTTTATTAAATATTCTCATTACCTCAACAAATTTTTATGTTTGTTTTTTTAAACTTATTCTTAAATAAATGAAATATTACACATTATTCACAAAACTATAATTATATATTACTAGCTCTGCCCCGCGCGGTTTCACCCGGGAAAAACGTACTTAAATATTTTTAAACAATTACTCTAAGAGAAGGTACCCGCCTCGTTGGTCGAGTGGTCGCAAGCGTTACTGCCGAGCAAGGGGTCTCAGGTTTGATTCCTGGGTCGTTCAACGAGAGTTTTTTATTTTATTTTTCGAAAATTCTAAGTAAAAGAGTGATGTTATATTTACATTAAAAGTGGAACTATAGTTAAAAATGTCTCGAGAAGAGAAATAATGAAGGACGCAGCGGAAGTTCTCAAAAAATATAATTTTTTCCCGTTTTTTTACCATTTCTTATTATTGCTCAGCCCCTACTGGTCGTAGCGTGATGTTATATAGGTAGTCTTCCTCGGTAAATGGGCTGTCCAACACAAAAAGAATTTTTCAATTCGAACCAGTAGTTCTTCAGATTACCACGTTCAAACAAACAAACAAACAAACAAACTCTTCAGCTTTATAATATTTATATTAATATATTATTGACATATTATTTTGAGAATTAAAAGGAATATGATGCATAAAGAAAAAAAAAATAATAGGTAACAATAAATAAAATAAAGTCGGAGTTATGAGTCAACTGTAGGGTATGATTTTCTAAATAAATATAATTTAAATAACAAAAATATCCTGTCTTTGAATCTCTTGTGCCTGCTTTAACTCCAATATTTGGTAAAAGGTAAAATAAATTATTTTATTTAAAAATCAGTAAAACAATAATTATTGAGTTCGTCATTTTCTTTTGTTAAGTATAATAATAAATTGTGTAAAATGTATTCAATAAAATATAATAAAATATGTTACGAGTACTTTGACACTATGATCATTAACTTTTGCGAACTTTGTTCACTCTTTATGGGTTTTTTAACATTTAACAATAGTATATATATATATATATATATATATATATATATATATATATATATATATATATATATATATATATATATATATAATATACCTCAAATAATAATCAAAAATTATAATTATACAATGTCTTTTAAGCAGCTGAAGCCATTTAGTATAATTATACATTATTTTATTTTCCTCTTATATTGATGCAAAACAAAAATTAATACGTTTAACTGTAGGTACTTTAATCAAAAGAAAACTAAACAATTATTATCTTTATCGATCTTCAAGTAACATAACAAAATAAATTAAAAACTCGTTAATCTTAAATTTTTTATCTTTTTCAAGTTTTGCTTTTGCGTATATGTAGATTATGTGTCACACATTTTTATTGTACAAAAAAAAAAGAAAAATATAACATCAACAAACGACGAACAGGGGGAAATCTTATAACCAATAAAATTACAGTGAACTACCAAATATATTAAAACATACAGCAATAATCGTAATTAACGTTGCTACAAATATTTTAAAGTTTTTCTTATAGAAAAAGATTAATTAATTAATAACATCGAAAACCAAACATCATTAATAGGAGTGTACGATATATATCGATATTTCGTAAATACTTGATATATGTATTTGATATATCGTATCAATCCGATAGTATCGAATCATCTAGTATATAAAATAATATTCTTATTGCTAATTCTAGATATTAAGGAAAAATAAAGTAATATTATTGACTATAATACTTTAAAGTAGTGTGAGTTATTTAATATTGAAGATATTTTATTTTGTCAAAACGAAGATAAAATTATATTGTATCTATTCAATTAGGCCTTTAACTGAAAATAATGGTTTATAAATTTTATCCAATTTATGCGTTTTCAATGATTAGAACAACTAACAGCCACTAAACACAAAGATTTACTTAATTATTATTTTTTTTTATTTCAGTCATCAGTTCATTACTAATTATATTTACTAATATTGCAATATTTTATAAAATTACTAATATTGCAAAATATTGCAATATTAGTAATTATTAACCCATTCTTGACCTCTGTTCCAATTTGGGAACAGTTATATTTTTTTTAATATACCCTCATATTAGTTTTGTTGCCACCCACTTATTATTTCATTGTGCAGTTAAGATTGTACTGGTTTCGTATAATAATCAGTGATTGACTATTTGTTTATAAATATTAGTTTTTTTAAGTGTTGAAGTTTGTTATTGTTACGACAGAGGAAGTAAGTGTATTCATTTTTTTATTTATTAATATTGGTGATAAATTCTATTATTATTGCAATCTTTAGTATAAGATAAACAAATTACCTAATATATAAAAGTATTCTGATGCTGATATTTTATTTATATAAAAAATAATAGTTACCTAAACATAGGTGTACCAATATTGGCACAGTGGCTACAAGTGTACTAATTATCTTTTCTTTTTTACAGAATCAAAATTAGTCGAAAGCAATATTTTAGTGGTAGTAATAACTTTAGGGGCTTAGAAGAAGCTATAAACACCTTGGCCGAAGATAGTGACAATGATTTAGAATATGATTTGGCCATAATTCCCCCCGAGCCAAGCGTTGTTACGGATGAAGAAGAGGGTGACGTTGATATGACGCTTCGCTGTTTACCTATAACGACGTCCCTGGCAATATTGAGGTATTTGTTGGTAATATTGGTACTCTCATTACCCGAAGACAACAGCGATGATGAATCTTTGGTTGTCAAAAGACGACGAATCAGTTCCTCTAAATCAATGATGTCTACTTCCTCTGCTCGCCAACGCTCTTTCGATGTTCCATGACCATGACTCTCATGAACCTTTAGGAATTGTAAAAAGATGGTGCACAAAAAAAAAGAAAAGGTTGATGTCCATACTTCGCACGCATTTCAAAATTATAATAAAAGTATGGGCGGCGTGGATGAGTTACATCAATCCATATCCCTTTATAGGATTAGGATCCACGGTAAGAAATGGCGGTGGTTACAATTCACATACATATATGATTGATATGGCTATGGTAAATGCATGGAGTATGCAAGTGATCGCCAAAGAAGAACCAATGGATAAACTGCTATTTCGAAGCGTCGCCAGATATTATCTTAGACAATCACCTCAAAGGAATATAGCACGTCCATCATCATCTAATATAGAGGGATTGCGATTAGATGGTGTTGAACATGTACCAGAAAAGCTACCAACACAAGTGAGGTGTTTTATATGTCACATTAGAGGTCGTTGAGGCTGTAAAAAATGCAAAAAAGCATTTTGCATTGAAAAGTCGTGCTTTGCAAATTTTCACTCATAAGAAGCCATTGTGCCAGTTTGGGAACACCCCTGTAAATTTCAGGTTTTTTTTTAAATTGTATTTTTTTCATGTTTTCTGTATATGTTAAGTTCTAAAATGTCCACTAATAAAAGAATTTTAAAAATATCTTTTGTAATTTTCATTTGGCTTCAAATGGGTTAAAATACTATTATATAATTACTAATATTGCAATATTTTCTCATTTAATGACTAAGTTTGCTATATCAAAGAAATAACATGTATAAAATACATGGTATTATAATTAGTGAAATAAAATAAAAGTCTTTGTGTATGTGTATGTGTAAAAATTGTAAAATTAGTAAGTAGGTAGTTAATTTGTTTCTTTTGATACTTTTTGTTAATTTATTAATAAGAAAAAATTGACTTACGTAAATCATAGTCGTCTGCTGTCCTTACATGATAAATACCGACAAAGAACGCGAATGTTAATAAATAGTTCATTGTGGTTTCGTGTTTTACAACAGGAAGCGAAGTACTAATCTGTTTTTGACAAGAGCTCACCAGTTACTGCGTCGGAACGAGCATCGTGTTTCATATTTATGGTCTTCATGGTCAAAACCGTGTACCTTGACAGGATTGCCGAGCTAATTTTCTTTATTTTTTTTCCTGTTCTTTTTTAAGTGAAATTCTTAACTAAAATAATTAACACTGAGGTTAGCATCCATTACCATTTAATCTTGATTGTCAACAAAAATCGAAATAGTAACAATTTATGTTTTAGAATTTATAGTATTGTATGGCGGTTTAAAATCGCACTATTATTTTTATATTTGTCATTAAATGAAAAATATTATAAAGGCAAGATGTTTATAATAAATAAAATAAAATTCTCAGTGTTTTTAAAAGATATCTGTTAGTCGATTGCGTAAACGTGATATAATTATTATTCTAACGACTGATGTATAAATTGTTACTTATTTATTTATATAACGTTTACTGTTTCTTCGGTACATTTATTAAATATATAAATATCTCTTATTAACAAATAAGTTATTGTACTAAATTTTAAATTTCAAAAGTTTGATGCCACTGTAAATACTATATAAATAGATTTAATAAAAAAAATACCTTTAAATATTCGGCCAAATTGCTTTCTAGTTTAAATTGATAGCAAAAAAAAAAAACTAAATGTACAACTATATGTTACAACATGTATATAAATTTCGACATTCAATAGCTATTCGTCCTTTTGTTATGCTAAATACAAACGTACCTACGTAATGTAGGCATGTAAGGTATGCCAAAACCTCTTGTCGCTTAAACTGGATGTGATCCAGTATGCAATCAATAGGGGGTTTGGAATTAAAAGGAGTAAAGGGACACCTTCAATAACCATTCAACAAAGAAATATTCCTTGCCATTAGTATATTTTAATCCTTCATTATTTAAAAGGTAAGAATGAATGGAAAAAGTAGTGATATATAACTTGATTTAATTAATTTTTTTTTGTTGATAATATAACGATTTATATCTCATATTTTGTTAGAATGTGTGTACAGAAAAACATAGACTACAGAAAAACCAAACTTTAGGAAATGATAGTGCACATCATGTGTTGTAAGTCAGAAATTGTCATCGCGGGCATGTACGCGTTAACGAGCCGCATTAGACTTGTTGACTAATCAGGTTATTTGAGATCTATAAATGAATACTAAATGTTGCTTGCGGTTTCGGTTGCGCAGAAGTCATATATACACGCTTAAAATAAGTTACATAAAAACATCCCTTATTTTATTTTACCTACTTTAAGGTACAATTTAAATATACCTACGTATAATACGCATATTAAAATAATAATAGAAAAAAGTAATAACGTTTAAATAAAGAAATTAACTTTAAAAATTAAAGCGTACTTATAGCTACAGTACAGTTATATAGTTACAGTACATACAAACTTTCATGTCTCATTTCGTCTTCTTAAGGGTGGAATTTTTAAAAAAATGCTGGAACACAATATTTTATTTTTATCCCCTATTTCACACCCTTAGATGTACAATTTCCAAAAAATGTTTTCTCTTATCTCATCCTTATTCTGATAAAATACTGGGAAATTTTATGTGTGTAATTCTAAGTATAACTTAAGCTACCTAGCTAGTTTGTTGAAAAAGATAATCGTTCCTCCTTTGCGAGCCTTGTCTTCAGACTTCCAACAACCAATACAACTTGTTACATTACTCCTTCCAGATCGACAATCATCTTAGCGATCCTGAGTGCATTAAAATGTCTATAAGTTACTGAGTAGATTAGAAATAGGAGGTTAGGGGCTGAGAGCCGTAATTTATATTTTCTGGGGCTTGCGTATTGAAAGAACGATGGTTAAGGTTATGGTAAAAAACGACGGAATTTTCCTGTGTAACTTATATGGAATATTTGTTAGCAGACAACGAACAGTATGTGCCGGTGAGGTTAATTTTTAAGAATCTAGGATGTTGTCAAGGAATTTATATACAAAATGGAATGCTCACGTGCACTCAAAAAACGTTCCTTAACCCGGAATTGTGTCTCTTTCTACCATAGATTCAAGGCAAAACTCGTAAGAAAGAGACAAAACACCAGTTGTCAACGAAATGCTCGGAACAATTTTTCACTTTACATGTTGGTAAGAAATGTCAACCTTATGTACTTTACTTCAAGGTGCATATTTGAATATACAAGTTTACTAAGTGAGCGTGCTAGTTATGATATAAAATTCTTTGGATGTAGTAGCACCCCCTTACTTAAAAGTAAATTATTTTTTAACATAAGATAAATAAAACAGTTATTTTCGTAAAATATGTATATTAAAAAAACTAAAATTTTCATAATGTATGTAATAAGCTTAATGCGGTTTTTAATTATTCGAAGAATTCAGCTGTGAATATTAAATAAGTCAGGTCAGTCAAGAAACCTCGCAGTAACGAAAACGAAGAGACATTGACATTTATCAGAAAACATTGTATCAATTTATTTATGTATATATTGTTTTTGTTTTGTATTACAGAACAGTTTTTTACGTTCTTTAATTTCGAGATTGTTGAATATTTTGTTGGTTGATTTATAATGATGATAATGGTAATAATTTGTTGATCTCTCTCGATAATATTAACATTACCTTTTAATAGTAGGTATATAATTGTAATACAGAATTGTGTGAGAATAGTGCCTAAGATAGACGTTCCTAAAATAGACGATTTGCTTAAATTGGATTTATAATGGTTGTTTTTAAACTTTATAAAATATGGTTAAAAATAATAAATAATATTCTTACGTTTTAATTCTTTACAAATAAAAATGAAAGTCTGAAGTATGTTTAGGTTATTAATACTTTAAAGATGATCGATTTAACTATATCGTTAAATGTTGTTTACTAAAACCATTTTTTAATAACCAGTTGTAATAATATTAAAATACAAATTTTGCATCAAGTTTTTTAAATTGTTTATTTAATTTTTATAAATATTCCGTAGATATACAGTATATGTAGTAGTACATAAGTGAAGGTCAAATCTGTTAAAATAATGTTTCCGCATAATACCTTAAATTATTTTTAACTTTAAATATGTGTGTGAAGTGTGAATTTCATATTTTAAGTAGTAACAGAATTTTGTACCAAAATGTTAAGTTTTATTGTCATTGAAAGTACTTTTGTGGCATTTCAAGTATATGCGCATATAGAGACGCGCGTTAAGATGACTTGAAAGATTTTTAAATCAAATAACTTTTTATAAGTCTAAACCTGTATGGATGAATAAGCGTTTATATAATTATAAAAAAAAAACACGTGCGTCTCGGGACGCCCGACAGACTGAAGCGATAACTTAAACTAAGTCGAACTATGAAATTAATCATTATTATTTATATCAATGAATCACTTTAAAAAACGCTGATAGTTTTAGGTTATATGTTGACTGTCAACAGTATATGTGTATCTTACACTAAAAACTGAGCAGATAGAGGGGGTAGAGTCTGTCCGAAATACAGCTAGCGCTGTGGGTTAAAGTGAGAGAGTAGGAGCATGCCTACCGCTGCCGTATGCGTGAGAGAAAGAGAAGCCAGAAGCCTTCCATAAGAAGTTATGCAAGTAAAGTTCCATAAAAACTTATATATCCTATTTTTTTCCCTTAATTTTTCAAACTTCCAAAATAGCTAAAAAAAAATATGTATATGTATGTATGTATATTTGTAATCAAAATATAAACGGCGTTAAAATATAAACGAGCTTAAAAAAATAACAGACTTCCACCCCCTTAGGGTTAGAATTTCCAAACATTCTTTCTTATGTCCCAGGTGTACATTATGAAAAAGCCCTACTGGCCAAAATTTCATGTGCCTAGTTACAATACTTGACGCTCGGAGATGAAGAGTCAGTCAGTCAAAGTTTTTGCAAAGTAGGTATCATATTATGTATGTAATATGTAGCAGCGTTATGGTTTTATTAAGCATTTTTTGTTAAATTTTAACAAAAAATGCCATTAAAATATTATATATGTTTGTCTTTATTTTTGACCTTTATAAAAAAGAAGGTGTGTAGGTTTTTCAATAAATTGTTTTCAACACAGTCTATCTATAAATAATGTTTGACACTCGATACACGAAGTAGTTCTAATCAGTACATTAATTCAGATATAGTTAAAAAAATGATAATGATGATGAAATATAATAAATTTAATTCATATATTCTAGGGGAGTTCAAGTTATAGTGGAAAGTTTCGTACAACTCGTTAAGTAATTTTGAAAAGTCTCTTTCACTTATTAGTAATTATTCTATAGCTGTCCTTTTCTTAAAATTAGTAGTAAAATTAGAAATGGCTGTTCAGATATGCCGTATAAAAATAATTATCATAATCATCATACTCATATCAGCCATTGGATGTCCATTGCTGAATGTAGGCCTACTACATCCACCTCCAGAGCGAAGGTTCGAAGCACCCTTCATCCAACGGCTTCCAGCGACTCTCCTCAAGTCGTCTGTCTATTTCGTGGACGGCCGTCCGACGCTGTGCTTGCCTCTAAAATGATCTCTACTTGAGAACCTTTCGCTCCTTACGAGCTCCTTTCTTAATTTTACGAGCTATGTGCTCTGCCCACTACTACTTTAGCGTGCAAATCGGTTGGGCTATCTTGGCAACCTTCGTTCGTCTGCGTATCTCATCATTTCTGATTCGATTTCGCAGATAAATACCATACCATAGCCTTTTGCATTGCTCTGTGTGACTCGGAGCATGTTTAAAACTCCAACTCCAACGATACTACGTCTCAGACCCTCTTATGTTACGAGTATCACTTATATATCATTTTAATGTGTTGATAAAAAATATAAAAATAGCGTGTACAGGTTAAATAAAAACAGAAAACACAAGCAGTTTAGTTCATTATGAGTATTTATAAATTAACCTAAACTTATTTTTTTTATTAATAGAACATAATAATGCAATAAAAAAAAAACAGACATGTACCAGACAAACAGAAAACTAATAAGCAGTATACAAAACTACTATTGATCCGGTCTTTATCAGACATTTAGGTTCGAATCAAAATTGTTCGTTTCTTACTAATTCTGCTACCATAAACCTATCGTATCAGTTTTAGAGATTGAGGATGATGGTTCTGGTAATGATGATGGTGAAAGAGTCGTTGAAATTACGGATGGAAGTTGATTTTTCTGAGAGATGAACTTTCTAATTTAAAATAATTGTAATAGTTCTGAAGTGTTACATTTTTAATATAATATAAATTGTCATGTTTGTGTAAGATAGTGCAATAAATGAATATTGTATTTTACCACATAAATGATAGTACTTCCTCCTTAACCATTCCAAAATATCAAAAATGCACAACGTTAATATTCAAGTTTTCATTCTACCGGCTTTCCCGGAGTGCAACCCTTGCAAGTTGTTTTTTTTAATGTTTTACACGACTACAGTAAAACTATTAAATAAATAAATAAAATTATGATGAAATCATAGAAATAAAACTAGAACAATCCAAAATTATTTATTTAATTATAATTCAAAACGTAAATATTATTAACATACGAGTATTCTAACGATGTTTTTTGATTGAAATTTAATAAAGTGATCTGTGATTACGTTTTGGGAACAGAATATTTCAGCTTGAACAATTATTAATATAAATCAATTCTATATATAAATATAATCAATCTATTAATTACAAAAAAAATATTTAAGTTAAGGTTATTTAAAGTTAAGATTTAATTTGACATTGTCGCTCCCGAGCGTCATCACTGCGATGCTCGGCGACGACGAGTCCTGGAAGGCGATGGTCTCCTTCTGCGAGACAGTAATGTCCCAGAAGGAGGCCGGTGAGCGGATGAGAGAGGAGGCCGCCAATGTGGCCTCCATCCGCGGGCGACAAATAGGGGTGCGTAGGAGGCGCTACTTAGTGCGCCTCCAGTAACGCACTTGTGCCCGCGTCGTGCCGGGATGGGAACCTGGTCCTGCAAGACACGGCGTCGTCGGGACTGTTCAGAGGTAAGTCGGACAGTCCCCATGGAGGAGCAGTCTGGCCTTTTCGCCGAGGAGGGATCCTGTTGCCTGAAGATCCGGGACCCTCCAATTAAAGCGGCTGAATTTTCCCGCAGGGGTTTAGTACGGTAAATTGCACTCCCAAAGTGCCGAGTCCGACATTGGTCTAGGACTGCTTACCCGGGCGTCCTGGATATCATCTGTAAATGGATTCCCCTGCGACACAATAAAAAAAGATTTTATTTTACACGAATAACTCGTGTCACGCAAATACCTTTTTTATTCACTTAAAAGGTTTTGGAATCGAATAACAAAAAAAAAAAAAATATTAAAATACAATTATTTAAATACATTACCACTTTTTGTCACCTTACCCAATTCGTTAACATAATAATAATTTTAAGATCCTTTATAAGTTTTAAGTTCAAGTTCAATAAAATCGTACCGAAACCTGTTGTTATTGACTTTGAATTTTTTATAATATAAATTATGCCAACGATGTCTATGACGAGTGGGTATTATTATTATATATTGGAAAGACAAATTGAAATTAAGATAATTATGTTGTATAGATATATTGGTATATTTGTAAACAGCATATGCATAATTAGAACAATAAAATAGGATAGGTTTAAGTTAACAATGTTATACTAAGCAATAATGTCTATTATTGCTAGTAATAAAATATATAAGTTACATAAAATTATGTATGTAAAAATTAACTAGATATTAGACCCATTGTTCCTTTTTGTTGTCATTAAAAACTATTTGTAAGATGCTTAAGTAATAAGAATATATATTAATTGTAAAAATTCGATTAATAAATATGAAAGCACTGCCTGTCTCAGTTATTTCCCCATATAACTAGTTCAGTACAGTATAATAACAGTAGGAAGGGAACCCACCCTTAGTGCGAAAGATGATGAATGTAAGAAAGATAAGGCATGAAGAATGAAAGTGTGAGCAGCATATAAGCGAGAGCTGGAAGGAATGAGTCGACAAAATACTTTGTAAATAAAGTCTCTAATCATGTTAGAGGGCAGTCTAAAAAAAAGTTAAAAAAAAACATTGGTCGAAATCGCAGGACTCGCGGGGTACGTCAGAGACATGATACTTACAACTAGACAGTGTACAAAAAAAAATTGTTTTGCTAAAATGAGATCTATTCTTTGACTGTTACGGTAGGTATTTCCCTATAAGCGGTAGCTAGCTAAAAGCGGTCCGAGCGAGAGCGCTCCCGCTGGTAGTGTGTCCTTGTCTAACGTCTTGCCAGCTCACATGATCATTTCGTTTGATAGAAATGGTAGAAAATTAAATACTTTTCTTTTTAATAATTTTCTAATACGAACGGTTGGTAAACTTAGAAACGTATTTAGACGGATTTCTACAGTGTCAATAAATAATAAATCAATCGGTTGTATTTAAAAAATAATTAAATACTGAGTAAAGGTAGTATTAGATGTTTGGGACTGGTAATACTAAATGTAAGATGGTGGTTTGCTTATTTGATTACTTGGTTGATTGTCGTGTTTCGATCTGCGATTGTGTCAATTTTCTCACTGAAGTTGAATGTTTTTCCATGAAAAATGGTAAATTCTTGTTGTGTGACAGGGTGCAATAATGAGTCTTATTCCGGTAGTCGCTTTTCTTTCCACGAGTAAATAAAAACAACAATCTTAATCTTTAGGGTAACCATGAATTTGAATTGGAGATGTACCGGTCAATGACAAGAGTATACAAAATGAGCAATACCCGAAACTTACATTTTTTATAAAACACTTAAATTGTTTTGTTGAAGTTAACTAGTCATTCTACTTTGTAAAGATGATGTTTATCATTAATAATAAAAGTAATAATAAAAGATAATATAAGTAAAGGGTCCGAAACGTCGGGAAATAATTTAAATTAAATATTGTTAAACAGTAACTTTAAACAAACGCGATAAAATCCGTTTTTTAGACTTTTAATTAAATTAATAATAAATTTCTTGTATCTTAGATTTCCGAATAATGAAAACTACTACTTGATTGATGTTTGTGAATTTTCTTATTTTACAGCCTTTGTAGACAGAGGAGGCCTAAAATATGCTTCAGCATTTGTGTCAAGAGTTTACAAACTAACCGCAAGCGCCCGTGTCAAGTAATGGTCGCCATGGCTATATTGTCCATGTCAACTTTTTAATCGACACGGGCATTAGTACGCGAAGTGCACCTGTCAACTACAGGTTGATTAACGTATATTACATTATCACCGGTAGGAAATTACGTTACAAAACGTGAGAGGCCTTGGGCAGTTTTGTGCAGTTGGTAAACTAAAAGGTCATTGCCCGGACACTCAAGCGGTTAAATAGAAAAACTTTTTTTGGTAATGTCTCCTAATTACCCGAGTGCCGGTAATGTTTTTATCATTTACACAGTTTGAATATGAAAAAGATGCTTAATATGACATTACATCAATTCTCTCCAAAAATCCATCCAAGCTCTAACGAAACTCATGAATTGGAATTGATTAAATATATTGATATTAAAATTATATTTGTTCAGGTGCTTACCGCGTTTGTAATTTTATTGAGGTCCCTATATTTCGGCAATGTTTCAATCGCCATGATCACGGGGAGACTGACGTACGGTAATGGTGGATGGTGGCAGATCAAACAAAATCTGTCTACTAGAATGGTTTTGGTGTTTTTTTTTTAGTTTTACAAAAATTAGGCACATAAACACCTGTAGGTAGTGTAGTTAGATTACATCAGTATAAATTATCAGAGTACTTACACAATCGTTTGTATAATTAGTCCAATTTTTTGTTTAGTCATGGTCACCTCATTAGAAAGGGACACACTACCACGGGGGGGCCTCTCGCTCGGACCGGTTTTTGCGCCACAGTGCACAGTCTAGTTGTAAGTATCATGTCTCTGGGGTACGTACAACACGTGCGAGGTGATTGGTTAGTTTAAATAAGCGTTATTTCAGACGCTTATAACAGTGAAGTCTGATGTGATAGGAAAATTATCAACAATTTTCATACTTTAAAAAAATATCGTTGCCACAATTTAATATCTATTCACGTTTTTGTATTATATAACCAGTATGTTACTGTATGTTTGTTTTATTATGATTTCATTTTTTAAATTAAATGGTTTTGTTAGATTCATACAGAATATTAAAAAAAAAATTACATATTTATTGGATTATATACATTTCATTTGTTTTACATATTTTTACACGCTAAAATTTCAACATAGTACAAAAATAACTTTACAAAAATATATATAGAAAAGTAAATGTATTAATACAAATATGTACATACTAAAAAATACTATGTAAATTTTTTAAAAACTTAACAAAACAATTAATTATTACCAAAAAGTTAACACTATTTTTTTAATTAATTAAATATTACTCTAATGACATAAGTATTTTGTTTTAAAGTATGTAAAAAAAACGTCGATACTTTTCAATAATCTTTATGCGTATCTTTCAGGACTACTGATTTTAAGGAAAAGGACAGCTAAAGAATACAAATTTTAAGAAACTGTACACTACAATCTTACACTAGAAAATTCGGATGAAATTTATTTTATATAGCGATAGAATTTTATTAGTTTTTATTATAACGAAAATTAATAGTTGTATTTCCAAAATATTCTAGGGAATAAAAAAAAATTACTTATGTTGACATTGCTTTATTTACTCGAATGGCTTGTTTTAAATATTGAAATTCAAAACTGAATAATCATCACAGGTCAATCACCCGGACAACACTAAAGTTGACAATCCGAGCATCGAACTATATCGCTCACCTAGTAATATATTGGCACATCTGCAAAAAATGCGAAATTGAGTTTATACGGTATACGTGTTCAAAAGTGCATAATCTACATAGTGGTAAAACGGCACAACGCTAGTTTCTGTATTCATCGAGAGAGGTCGTTAGTGTCATTATACTATTATTGTTGTTTCCCCCCGCATCCATGTAAAACAACGGCTCATCGGTCAGTTGTGCGGGCCTCTCCGCTTAGTGCAGTCATTTCTGGAAGGGCATTGACGTAAGTGACAATTGTGACATTTCGTAAATTAAGTTAATAAGAAAATAAATAAATCAATGGCACATTTGACAAATGTGACATCGCTTTTATACATAATGCTATATTGGTAGTAATAAACGATAGCTTCAGTGCTATGGCGCTTATGGCGAATCGAATGCAGCGATTAGGACAACTTGGACAAGAGGGTTTAGTTCCACTACCTTTTTCTATACCCAATGCTAATTTAAATATAAGCGGTACGTATCATATCTAGATTGTTGGACAGAATAAATACATAATTTTGTTTTGGTAAATATTCGGTATCGTGCCACCAGCCATACTGGGGCTGATTTTTTTTAGAGGTGCGGTCATAATAGGTACAGCTTACCGTGCTCCATGGCAGGATGTTGTTGCCCACTTGGATGTCCTGACAGACATACTAACTTCATTTCCCAATTGCGACAACCTTATCCTAGCTGGGGATCTCAACATTGACCTGCTTGACTCAAAAAACACCAAGATCCCAGTTTTGCAGAAGTTTCTGCACTGCTTGAATCTAAAACAAATAATTGCTCAGCCCACTCACTTCCACGATGACCAGACTTTGATAGATATTGTGTGCACAAATACATCTTTTAAAACAGTGGCAATAAAACATACCCCTGAGCTAGGCCGCCACGCAATGCTGGTGATGGAATTTCGTATAAATAAAGAAATTCCAAAACTACAGCTGGTAACAGCCTTTGAGAGGTATTTGTACGGAGCTCTTTTCTGAGGATCTTACTTCAATTGACTGGAATCCTGCTAGAGCACCCGTGAACGTCGATAAACAGGTAGAGGCTTTGACTGCAAAAATCTTATCCTTGTTTGATCGCCATGCACCACTTAAGAAGGTAAAGTTTAAAGGTCATCCGCATCCCTGGATTACAGGCACGGTAAGGAGAATGATCAGAATTAGGGACTCTTATCATGCTAAATATAAACCAGACAGGTCTGAAACATGCAAGTGAATTGCCATCCCAATTTGATAATCCAGAGTCGATCAATTTGCACTTCCTCGATGTTCCTGGTGATCATAACATCTCTATATCCCAGTTGACATACTTCGAATTGCATCGATTCACCCCTGGACTGGCTGGCTTTTCTCTAGAAACAGTGAGTGAGGATTTGGTTTTTAATGTTTTAAAAAGTTTCAAGTCTAATGCACAGGGAGTGGATGGGGTCTCCCTTGATATGTTGTTTTTGACACTGCCTCAATCCCTTCCTCTGATTACATCTGTCATAAACAAATCTATATCAAGTAGAATATTTCCAGAGGAATGGAAGACGTCAGTGGTGAAGCCAATCCCCAAGAATTCTCAGCCCTCATCATTGTGCGATCGACGACCTATAAGTCTGCTCCCTTGCCTCTCTAAGGTATTGGAAAAAGATGTGAGTCTGCAGGTAACTAAATACATTGAGAGACTTAATCTCCTTCCCAAGTGGCAGTCAGAATTCCGCAAGGGGCACAGTACCTCGACAGCGTTACTTGATGTGGTAGACAACTTGCTTATTGCTCAGGATCAGGGTATATGCAGTGCTCTTGTCCTTCTGGACTTTTCGAGGGATTTCGATTCCATCAGTGTCCCTCTGCTTCTCTCAAAGCTGTTATATTATTAATTGCACGGCAATCAAATGGTTCTCTAGTTACCTTGAGCGGCGGAAGCAGTACGTGGAGCTGAGAATGATAGATGGCAGCACCCTCAGATCCTCGACGCAACTGGTTCCTCGTGGTGTTCCACAGGGATCTATTCTTGGCCAAATCTTCTTTATTCTCTATAGTGCAGATATTGTACAGGCTTTTAAGCACTGAAGGTTTCATCTTTACGCCGACGATGTGCAGATGTATCACTCATTCCTGCCAAAAAACAGCACTGACGCTGTGGATAAGATTAATATTGACTTGGAGCGGGTCCGGGATTGATCTCATCATCAAACTCTCTTGTCCTTAATCCCAAAAAGTCAAACTTTTTACTTTTAGGTTCCCGCGCAGGACGTAAAGCCCTTGACAACTTTTACATTAACATTTGTGTGGGAGGAGAGAGGATTGAGTGTGTTACAGAGGCAAGGAGTCTGGGCCTTGTCCTGGACAAGCAGCTTCGTTTTGAGACACATGTGGCAGAGTGTGTCAGGAACTGTTTTCACAGGCTGAAAACTTTGTACAAGATTCGTCCGTACCTAAGTGAAGAGGTCCGTATTATGTTGTGTGAGTCCCTTGTTGTAGCGAAGCTAAATTACTGTGATGTTGTTTATGGGACCTGTTTGCTGGCCAGGACGGAGAATCTTGTGCAGAGGGTGCAGAATGCTTGTGCGCGGTTTTGCTTTACCATACATCCTTGGTGGGCTTTTAAAAATGAGGGCACGGAGGATGCTTCATCTCTCTGCACTTCTTTTCGGGTTAATTCGGGACAAGACGCCTACATACCTGCATGAGAAGCTTGTGTGGGCAGGTGAGTACTACTCCCATTATGCTAAAAGAGAGTGCACTCACATCTTTGTGAACCCAAGATACAAGACGTCGGCATTTCGTGGCTCTTTCAGTTTCGTTGCATCAAGCATTTGGAACATAATTTCGCCACCTTTAAGGGCGGTACATACATTATACACTTTTAGAAAAAGGATAAAATTCATGTTTATTTCTTGTCAGCGTGCTGACTTTAATAAATATTTCTAGCCTGGATTCTCTTCATGGATAGCTGACGCTGATAGCTAGGATTGTTGTTATTTTGAATTCTGCGTCATTTATTACTCTCCATATATATTGTTCTTCCATTATCTGTACAACACTATCTTTTGCGACAAATACTCCTTTACTTTTCTGGACTCACGCTATTACCTACTGAAACCTTTATAAGTTATTCCTCTTCTTTGCCTCTCAAATACTTTTTGTTATTCTTTATTTTTCTGTTTTGTATTTATATACTCATTTGCAAAAAAAAAAAACGGGCGGTTTCGATTTTCTTCCTGGCTGAAAAAAATAAAATACCAAAAAGGTTTTAATCATTTGAACATGTTACTGGCCAGTTATAAAAGTGCCATAATGTTTATAAGAGTACATTCCAAATTCAAATTTTTGACTGAGCCTGGTTTTCAAAGAAAATAACTTTTAACTGCATTTTGTGGCGCGAATTCCCTATAGTTAATATCGACTCTAATTAACTTTTTGTCAATTTTTATTAAATTATCTGGTGTCCTTGACATTTAAAAGTATTGTTATTGCTGTTTAGCAATCTCGAAAATGGTAGATAAGGTGATAAAAGCGAGCAAAATTATTGCGCTGCTTGAAGAAGGTTGCAGTCAATGCTTCGTGGCTCAGAGGCTAAATGTGAGTCGGTCGACAGTTCAAAGGACCTGGCAGCGCTATCAAGAGACCGGTTCCGTCAAGAGAAGGCCTGATTCTGGCAGAAAGACATGTACCGAACCACGGGATGATCGTTTTCTAGTTAGTCAAGCGTTGAGAAATCGCAAATCTTCTTATGTGGACCTCAAGAACACCCTCGAAGAAGTAAGAAATGTGCAAATTAGTCTATGGACGGTCAGGAGGAGGCTTCTCGCTGCTAATATACACAGTCATCGCCCGGCACGCGGCCCTAAATTACTCCGTGGACTTCGAGTTGCCAGGCTTAGCTTCGCTCGAAATTGTGTGTCATGGACTCATGAAGACTGGGATAGGGTATTGTTCTCCGATGAAGCCAGGATATCTCTGCATGGTGAAGACCGACGTCGGCGAGTGCTACGTAGACGAGGAGAACGCTTTGCAGAGGCATGTTTTGAAGAAATCACACCTTATGGAGGGGGCTCTGTTATGTTTTGGGCAGGAATAAATTCTATGGATCGTACGGAGTTAGTCTTCATCGAAAACGGTACACTGACTGGACACCGATACATAACGGAAGTTCTAATTCCTTATGCACAACCCGCTTTAACCGCTCTTGGCGAAAACTCAATTTTTATGGACGACAACGCTCGCGCCCACCGGTCTGGCGGTGTGGATGCGTATATGCTAGAAGTCGGAATTCGTCGTTTGGACTGGCCAGCTAGAAGTCCAGACCTCAATCCCATAGAGCATGTCTGGGACGTTCTGAAGCGACGAGTGAGATCAGTGCAGCCGGCTCCGCAGACCATCAGAGAGCTAAAGAATGTGATTACCGCGGAGTGGGAACGTATTCCCCAAGAAACCATAAAAGATATACTCACTAGCATGCCCAGACGAATGCAAGCTGTGATTTCAGCAAGAGGGGGTCACACTCAATACTAAACTTTTATCTGCTTTTAATGTATTCAAGAAAAACAAAGAAATTAACGCGTTTCATTTTTATTTAGCGAGCAGGTACAATCATAGTGTTTTGAGCTTAAACATTATTTCTTAATAATTTAATTAAAATGTTATGATAAAACTGATGAAAACTATTCCTTCCTAATTAATTTATAAAATTCTGAGGATAACAATACCTAAAATTGTCAAACAAACTAATAGTAACTATAAAATAGTTCTTTGCTTAAGTGCCCGTTTTTTTTGCAAAAGAGTTTATATTACCTCACACTTATTCATATACATACTACAAAATATCTTGACAAACATGTGTATAATAATTAATAAGTAAATCATTATTCTGTTCTTGCGTTCTTCGTTCTCGATCTAAGTAGCTAGTAATTGTTATTTATTTTTATTTTTATATTCATTATTCTCCTTCTTACTCTTTTTATATATTTTTTCTTTTTATCGTTCTTAGGGTCTGCCTGAAAACCAGCGCCTCTTTTGGTTACGCCTGGTAAAGAAGCATGAAGCTGAGGCAGATCCTCTTTGGTATTTCTTGTGTTTTTATTTATTTAAAGTGATATTGTCTATTGTGAATTACCAAATAAAATTATTCTTTCTTTCTTTCTTTATTTTTCATTGACCAGTTCTTTTATTTCTTGACTTTGACATAGGATTTTGCAAGCTTCCGGGTGAATAAATGACATTTTTTGAAGTTGATCAAAGTGACAACGGCACAAGTGCATGACTCTTCCAGACTTCCACTTCATTGATCTTTATGAAGTATATCCTCAAAACCTGGAGTGGAAATTTTTATTCCTAGATATGTATTAACGTCTATACTAGTAACTAAATTTATAAAATCTGTAAAAAAAACGTAAAATGAACCCATAGATTAATTTTACACATTTATAAAATCTTTGATCCACGTTTCTGTAAAATATAAAAAATGTAGATGTGCCAATATATTACTAGGTGAGCGATATATGTATAGATATAAATAGGCGTGTTTGTGCTAATGTGTCGCGGGCGTAGTGTCTTTTATACGGTATCTAAACTCTAAAGTGATCTGTGATCCATGTTAAACTACTTAACGCAACCAAAGAGTATTTATTGCAATTATAACAAAATGTCGCTTGTGACCGTAAACCAAAGTATTCTATTTATTTATTTATTTACTCTTTCTTGTATAAAAAAAAAGAAATATACCGCTTAAGTATACTATAAAAGAACTATCTCCAACAGGTAGTCTTATCACTAAATAGCGATCTCTTCCAGACAACCAGCGTGAAGGATATAATATGAAAAGGCAGAGAGGGAGTACAACCCACCTCGTACGTTGCGTACAGAGTAAAAAAATACATACTATACATAAACAACTAATCAATACAACCCACCGTAAATAAAATTACGTACCTATTACATAAATAGTATACGTACACTACACATATAAATACTTAAAAACAATAAATATTAGGTCTTTACTTATGAATTTGCCGTTTCGTCGTACTGGCTATTTCAAAACTAAAAATAAAAAAAATCGCTAAGAACTCGAATTTCAAATTATTTTTATTTTAAAAATATAGAATTTTTTTTTTAAATATAATTAGTCATTTGTTTAATGCATGGTTAACGTTCTGTTTACATCGCATTTGTACGTTTTTCAAAAATGTTGGTCGACGATGACGAATTAAAGGTGATTGTGGAGGCTAATGATTCTCAAACTACAGCTGAATTAGCAGTAGCTTTCGAAGTTAGCACTAGAACAACATTGGTCCATTTGCATCAAATTGGCAAGGTAAAGAAGCTCGACAAATGGGTGCCTCATGAATTGAATGAACGCCAGCGCGAAATACGCGTCGAGACGTGCCTTGCACTGCTCAACAGACACACAAACGAAGGCATATTGAATCGCATTGTTACTTGTGACAAAAAATTGATTATATTCGACAATCGCAAGCACTCAGCTAGTTGGTTAGATCCTTGTTCAGTACCTAAACAGGGCCCTAAACGAAAAATGACCCCTAAGAAAGTGATGGTAACTGTTTGGTGGTCTAGGCCGGTGTAATTCATTACAAATTCTTACCAAACGCCATGAACATTACTTCAGATGTGAACTGTGAAGAACTAAACACAATGATGGGGAAGCTCGTACGTCTCCAACCAGCTTTGGTCAATCGCTTGGCTCCGCTGCTCCTGCACGACAACGCGCGACCTCATACTGCACAGTAGACGGTCTTCAAGTTATAAGAGCTGGTATTGGAAGTTCACCGTTATCCACCGTACTCACCAGATCTTGCCCCTACAGACTACCACTTTTTCTAGAATTTGGATTACCTTATGGGAGAAAAAAAATTCAATACCCGAGGCAGTACAAAATGCCTTTGAAGAGTTTGTTACCTCCCGTCCAGCAGAGTTTTTCAAGAAAGGCATGAATAAGTTACCACTACGTTGGCAAAAATGCTTTCATTACAGGAGTAATTACTTTGAATAATAATAAAAAAATATAGAAAAAAAAGTGTCTTAACTTATTTAATCAAAAACGGCAATTTCATAGGTAAAGGCCTATTACATATCTATTCTTTTAATTATAACGAGGTAAGATTTCTTTGATTTGTTTTCTTCATTACAAGCCTGCATTGTGTATAAGTATATATAGGATGTATGTTCACGCTATGATTAACGATTTAATAGTCGAACGCTAACCATAATTATTTAGGTAGGTTAAACGCCGAGAAAAATGTAGTCTAGTTATAATTATTCATATTCATATAGTAAAAAAAGTGGAAAAAAAAATTAAAGACGAGTATGATGATTCTTATAAATATTTAAAAGTTTAAAGCATACATTATGTTTATAATGACGTAAATAAAAGCTTGTCAATGAGACAATGACCCATGCAGGCAATGAACTATAGCCAGGGTTGGCATTATTTTAAACAATTATTTAAAACAGTGTTTAAAACACTTAGAAAAATGTATATGTGTTTAAAACGTGTTTTAAAATAATTTGTTTTAAACGTATTTTAAATACGCACAAAAACACTAATGTTTTTTTCTTTTTTTTTACATGTAGTGAACTAGTGATTAAGTATGCTCGGGCTTAAAATAGCTTGTAAGAGTATTTAACTATAAATATAGTTACCAGTGGCGTGCATAAAGTTTTAAGACAGGGTAGGCAGTCAAAAAAAAAATATGAACCTAAAGAACATCACATCATTCCAATTTAAGTAATTATGCTATACCTACATTTAAATCAAAAAAGATTAAACATTTTTAATTCACAGAAAAAAAAAGTATAATAATACATACAATTTTTAAATTGTTAAATTTTTTTGTTTCTCTGAAATATGATCTATACATATGATAAAATGGTAGGAAAGTCAAAACTATACATTGGATATTTTTTTTAAAAGACTACTTGGGGTGTGATCTACAATCAATACCGAACCTAAAAATATAGTTTTTAGAATTTTTGCTTGCAGCTAGTTATTTAATATTATTGTTTTTTTTTTGTATTTGAAATTCTTTTATTGTTTAGAAAAAGTTTTTAATGTTATCATCTATTTCCAAAATAATAAAAGTTGTCTGTATAGTTAAATATATATTTGTATTTTGTTGATACAAAATACAAATATATATTTAAAGTATAATATTCAAAACCTAATTTTTAAAAATATACAATTATATTAATCTCTTTATTCAAATAAGATTGATGATACAAATAATTCCAAACTCAATAAATTTTAAACAAATGATTGCTTTTAATATATGTACTGAATTTAATTTATGTCATGTTATATCATAGTGCAATAAATAAATAACTTTAAAAAAAATATCAAATTATTATTACCATATTTAAAATTATATATACTTATAATATCTCAAAAACTTTGATATAAAGCAAAAACTGATGGAAAGAAATGATGATTTCAATTTATTTATTCTATATAGAATAATTTACCAGCAAAGTTAGTCGGAAAAAAAAGTTAGTCGAAGTAGTTTTTAGCTTTATAAGTGCAAAATAAAAATGTATTATTATGGACTAGAAAGTTATTATACATATCTTGTTTATGGTGTTTGATATGTGTTTTTAAGTAATCAATCTGATTTTGAGAGTTACAAATGTATAATTTGTAAATTTTCTAAATCGACACAGAATTATCGACATTTTTGTTATATTATAAATGGTTGTTCTAATATTTTATATTCATACCTATATAGTAGTTTATTTCTTTAACTTTTTTTTTTAATCTTTAATCTTACATATTTTTCCTAATATTTCAATTTTATTGGGAATAGAGGCTTTTAGATAATTTCAAGAACAGACAAGTAAATTATTAGACACTGTGTAAGTTCATTTATACTAATAACGCAGGCATACACATACAGCAGGACAAAATACATTTAACTATACATACCATGCTTATTGATTGATCCGGCTTTTCTCGGCATGTGATACAAGTCGTGCCAAATCTTTTATAAGCATGAGCCACTTATATATACAGCAACCAAGTACCAACTGATACTTATCAAACAAATCAGTTACTGGTTAGACATAGTGGCCACATAAGGCCGGCACTCTGATAATTTCGTTTGGTCAAACATACGAAATCATTGATAACACTATCAAGGAATTTCTATTAATTAGTTACGAAATTGTATGCTTAATTAAAGTACTTGTTTATTTATTAATAAATGAAAAATTATAACATCATTGTTATTTATAATATGTTAAATCGATACGCCTATCTTTTTTTAAATACGTAATAATCTGTAAAATCGAACGTGTTGAATTTGGATGCACTATTTACTTTATTTACTTTCATCAAACACACATCTCCGTTACATATTTCACAAGTAAACTAGTCCATCACTAATATAATAAATATATTAATATTTTCGTATACCACAAACTAAAAATTCAAAGTGAATTGCAATAACATCCGTCATGGAATGATTCGGAGTTCGGATTGGACGGCGGATGCGATTATGCGACCGTGTCAAAAATCATAATTATTGGTACAAACGGTATCGAATTCAAGACAATTTGATTTGACAGGTTATTTAGGCACTGCCTGCTGGATTGTTAAACCGACCAATGTTAAAAACACAATACTTTGTTCGTATTCCATATGACGCGCGACATTATAAAATTGTAGGATTATAATAATGTCGTTCTGTCAATGCTAACATTTTGTATGCGATTTAAGGCAAAGTTTTATAAAAGGCCCGTCGCGGTCGTCGATTCGCGCGAAGCGCTGATATCGCATATATGATGGCGGGTTTTTTGAAGCGGATTTAAATTGAATTATGGTTTATGTCTTTTTCAAAAATATGTAATGTTCATGTTTTATATATAATTTTTAGTAACATGCCAGGGTAGGCAGTGCCTTTCTGCCTATATGAAATGCACGCTACTGATAGTTACAATATTTGTATTTGAGCAAATATTTGTTTCCGGTCTGAGTGTATGTCCTTGTGGGCTCCTCACCACTGGAAGAACATTCTGAAGGATGACACTCCCGACTTCTGCTGAGCTTGTTGCCATCCCGGCGAGTCACTCAGACATATGCTTTTGGGCTGTTCCGCGCTTGCCAACACTGAGTACTTGCATATACATAACCAAGCGGCCAAGATCCTCCATCAAGAGCTTGCTTTTATGTATGGTCTCCTGGAACAGAGTATGCCTTATTACCAGTACACACCGGTGCCAGTACACGAACGCGACGGAGTCCGGCTCTACTGGGACTTGCCTATCGCCATGGATAGGACGATACTGGCGAACAAGCTTGATGTCATTGTGATGGATAGGGCACGGTCGAGGGTGTTTTTATAATCATCTCGCATGATAAGAACCTAGTGAAAGCCGAAACAGAGAAAAACGTAAATATTTGGATCTGGCGCACGAAATTGTCGACATGTGGGGTGTTGCGTCCACTAAAATCATCCCTATCGTGATATCTGACCAATGGTTTGATCCCGGTTAGCCTCGCTCACCATTTGAGGCAGCGGGTATCCGTGATGGTTCGCTTGCAGCCAGGATGCAGAAGGCGGTATTGCTTGACTCGGCTAGGATTGTCTGCCGATTTCTCAGCCTACAGCCCTAACCCCCGGCCGTTTGATTTTCCTGCCTGGTCGTAATTCTCCACCCGCTTATATTTATCTATGTAAGTTAATGTAAATTTATTATATACCTTATATAAGTAATGTATTATATTATATATATTTATATATTGAACGGGTTGAGTGAAGCAATTACGATATAATCTTCTATCTTCTATATATATATATAAGAAGATTTCCACGTATACATTGACTCATCACGATATCTCTGAAACTATAAGGCGCAGAGACTTAAAATTTGGTAGGAATATTCTTTTTGACGAGTAGAGATCAGCTAAGAACGGATTTTACGAAATTCTACCTCTAAAGGGGTGAAAAAGGGGGGCAAAGTTTGTATGGGACAACATGATTCCTTGGTCCAATCTACTTCTAATTTCGCATAAATATTCTTTAACAGAATTGGTTGAAGACGTGTTTCGTATTTTATCGAAATTCATCCTCTAACGATGTTAAAAGGGGGGAGAAAATTATTTTGATATAAATACTTCATAGTAATTTTGATTTAAATTAAAATTTATTTTGACACATGTTTGACAACCAATCCGTCTGTTATAAAATATTTTCCAGTATCGACGCAGGTGTAGGTGATAAAAAATATAAATTTATAATTTTTGAAATTTTAGTTAAATACCCGTGCGAAGCCGGGGCGGGCCGCTAGTAATACCATAATGTAATATGTTGTATGCCGTAACACCTTGGGAACTGGCTACGAGTATAATACTACTAATATATTTTATTGAATATATTGTTATAAAAGCTTTATTAAGAAGAGTCTAAAGAATATTATCCGACGTTCACGCAGATGAAGTCGAAGGCGTAGCACCTTATACTATATAATAAATAAGTTTTTTAATCGACACTCTTAAGTATTTAAACATTTGTTTTTAACTCTTCAAAAATGAGTAGGTAATATAACTTTGTTTTCGTTTATTTTTTGCTTAAAAAACATTGTACGGCACTTTTATTGTAGTAGCCTGTCGAATTTAAGGTGATAGTCCAGAGTTGGATCCGTGACCCTCTTGTCGATCGATTCATGTGCATTCATACCCACTGGGCCATCTTGACTATACAATACTAGCAAACCCGGCGAACTCCGTTTCGCCACCAACTTATTTTCGTGAGGGATACTCACACCACGTACTGCCGCCATGCAAAACCATATTGGTTTGTAGTACATGCTATGTATCAGAGATGGCGCTGTATGTGAAAAATGATTTTCGCTGTTGTTTGTTGATGTTGAAAGTTGATTCAATGCACTTCAGTTCATTATGAGAGTATAAGATTATATTATTATGATTTTCCCTTTTTTCCTGCTTTTCTGTTGAAAATTTTCCTGAATGTAGTTTACTATAAAGCTCACGGAGCCCGAGACCTTTCCAACGAATGCAAAACCGTGGAAATCGGTTCGTGCGTTCTGGAATTATAGCGTCAGGAAGGAAAACCCGACTTATTTTTATATTATAGACAATATTTCGTTCAATAAAGCAAATGTATAACAAAGTATATATTATTTAATTTTTATATATTTCAATACAAGGACTTTTATGGCAAGTATTTTTTGTACTTGTATAGGTATTTAATTGTACGATAACGTTTAGTTTATGATTAATGATAAAAATCAAACAAGTGCGAGTCGGACTCGCCCATGAAGGGTTCCGTAGCAGCAAGTAACATCATATAAAAGTTCTTTTAGTTCGTTGTAACTTTGATCGATGTTTTAATAATAGTGTATTTTTATTTTACATTAAAAAAATCTACTTACTAGATCTCGTTCAAACCAATTTTCGGTGGAAGTTTGCATGGTAATGTACATCATATATTTCTTCTAGTTTTATCATTCTCTTATTTTAGAAGTTACAGGCGGGGGGGGGGGGGTACAGATTTTGTCACTTTGGAAGTGTCTCTTGCGCAAAATATTCAGTTTAGAAAAAAAATGATACTAGAAAAGAAACCTCAATATCATTTTTGAAGACCTATCCATGGATATCCTACGCGTATGGATTTGATGAAAAAAAAATTTTTTTTGTTTCAATTCTAAGTATGTTGAACCCCCAAAATTAATTGTTTTTTTTTGTCTATTTTTGTGTGAAAATCTTAATGCGGTTCACAGAATACATCTACTTACCAAGTATCAACAGTATAGTTCTTATAGTTTCGGAAAAAGTGGCTGTGACATACGAACGGACAGACAGACAGACAGACATGACGAATCCATAAGGGTTCTGTTTTTTGCCATTTGGCTACGGAACCCTAAAAATCTTAGAAATAGAAATTATCCATAGGTGTGCTGTACTCGCACGGGTGCAACTTACGGGTACATTAGAGGTCTGCGGAATCGGCGAACAATCGGAAGCGGAATCGTTTCACTGCAAATTAATTTTCGGTTACTAAATATATTTTCTTCTAAATTTGAAACTGCGAAATCCTATAAATAATCTACTCGTTTAAGAAATCAAGCTAACTAACATAAATATAAGTGTATAGATAAGTATGAATACCAAATTGGAGAAAAACAAAATCCAAAGTTGAAGTATCAATTGAATATTTAAGCATAAAAAGGTTTGTGCTTATAAACATACTAAAGTTAGTAGTAAATATTTTCATTAAAGCACGTAAAGCACGACTTACATAGATTGAACGACGAATTCGATTGAGTGTTCGTCCATTATAGTAAGAGCACCATTATTTTTCTTCTATTCAGATGATGCAAGGTCTTGTTTTTATAAGCTTCGCTGAGACTTTTAGCTTTATTTATTCTGGCTTGTTGATAAAGTGTCAATTTTGCCTAGCATATGTTGTATAAGCGCACAAAAATCAATTTTGATCAATTTTATTGAAAAATCAAAAATCAATTTTATCTAATACTAGATAATAACGTCGTCAAAACACTAGACAAAAGGCTAGACTAAAATACTAGATAGAAATCTGTTCAACCGTTTGTGGAATACGATGTCAGAGACAAGCAACACGATAGTTTGACGCGTACCTAACGCGTCAATCTGTTAACATCTCTCTTTTTGGGGAAAAATTATGTTTGCCTCAAGTATTCCATTTATTTTTCCTTAATTCGAAATGGGGTCTCGAATATTGCTATTATATATAGTAATATCAACTAGCTATATCTGAGCTATTCAGTTATGTCGTGCCGATGTTAGATTTTTTCATTAATTTCTATAAATAATATTAAAGCGCCTGAATCAAAAGGAGAGTGACGTTAATGAATAGCGTTTATTATCGGCGGTCAATATCGGTCAGTCGCGTGTACGGAATGATTTGCCGCAAGGCGCAAGCCCGCAAACCTGCTTTATAAATTACAGCGATAAAACAACCGATTTTTAATTCAATAGATGTTCCATTTAGTAATAGAATACTATAAACTTCATAAATATTATTTTACAAAATCTATTACTTATTAAAAAAAAATCTTTGTATAGTTCAGTTATAAGTACCTACCCATAAATTATTACGATAATGTGCTGTTTTTTATTCAGTAATTATTTACAGGTTAAATCATTACCAATTACGAGTATATCTATATTGCTTTTAAATATCATATAATATATTTCATCGGTGTCGATACTATTTAAACGGAACTCCGCTGAGTTATTCTAAGTATGTAGTATTAGTTAGTAGATATCAAGACGTTACAGTAAACATGTACATTAATAAAAGAATACTAGAATGAATAACGTAAATATCTATTAAATTGTTTACTTTTAGTTAGGAACTATTTATTGCTCGAATTCCTGTCTTCAGTGTACCAGTGCGTCTGAAAGCTTATCATAATCTTTACTCCGGCGAAGTCGCTTTAGTAAATCCAGTTGTTTGCGAACCGTAGACGGGAATGGATGTTCCCGAATTCTGTTTTATTTTCGTCTTTCCACGAACGTAACTTCATGACTTGAGAATACGTTATTGTGATCGGAATTAAAAATAAAATCTTTTATTTCTTTTCGTGAGACCAAAATTTTGATGAGTTTATGGAAAAGTAAATTACTTTAGTGATTGTAAGATTTATTTCTTCTCATAGGTAGGTTTTTTTTTTAAATCGTATTCGATATATTAATTATATATGACTTTAATGAATATTTGTGTTTAATATAAAATACTTTAATTCAATCGAATAACTTAAAAATACGTCATACTGTCACTTAAGAAGTTTTCAAGTTTCAAGTGCTTCTAGTTGAACTTATGTAACTTTACGCATTGCAGGCTTCATTAAATTAAAATTTAAACTTTTTTTTTGTGGATAAGTATCTGGCGCTGATACAATTATTGCGTTAGTATCAAAAGTTGTATAAAAGAGGAAATTTAACATTTTAATCGAGACTCTCTCTCACTTTTTATTGTGTAGGTAGTTATAAGAATTGTAAAGTAGTTTTATTTTAAATTAATAATTACATATCAGACAAACAAATATTAAAATAATATAGGTATATATACATATGTATACATATACAAATTAATGGATTCCTCTTTATTTGAGAAATACGATGTTACATACACAAGCAAAACGAGACAGAAAAGTGATGTATGTTTTTTGTTACTTAGGAAAATATTGAGATTGTTTTCCGAACTCAATTTAATTTATATTGATGTAATCGGTCCTAAGTATACAAGCTTTGGTAATTTGCAATAGGCGCCGGCCTTATCTGATGACCCATAATATGTTACGTCAATAATGAGTTTTCCTGCATTTAACGTTAAAATATGAACGCACTAGAATATGAAATATGAATGCTACGACTACAATAAAACATTATTTTATATATTCTCACTTTATTTTAGTACCAACAAAAAATAAAAATGAAGTATAAGAGAACATTTTTAGTTTAATTTATATTATAATAATATTATTTTATTACTAATTACTATAGAACAGTAATATCCTATTTGATTCGTCAAAAACATTTGCATTTAATAGAGACAGATCATACATGAACATTTACAAATAAATAACTTTAGTAATTTTTAGGTAAATAATTCTAAGTGCATGCCACTCTCCCGTGTAACACTATCGCAGCGCTTTTTAAACGGTAGTAGCTTTTAGTTGCTATTGAAAAATAGCAGTATTTTGTTGGGATGATGTACTAAATTGCATGACGTTATATATACTCTTGCATGAGCAGAATATTAATTTAAATTCATTTTTAGGTATAAAATGAATGTCATTTTAATGAATGATGCCGCGTCAAAGATAAATAAATAACTCTGTTAAAGTGGTGTATCGGTCATTTGTGAAGGTGTGAAGATTATATTTTAAAAAAATGTGCAAAGGAGTGAAGACTGTGAACTGGGAGACTGAAACCTTGATGGGATCAACGGCTCCTGCATCTAATTGGGAGCGATTTATACCGAGAGCAGCTCTGTCACACATTGGGCTATTTGTTGCACTTATGTTATATACTGCTGGAGGTGGATTGGTAAGTGTTTAGTCTACGCCTTTTACATTATTGATTTTCATCTTAATACATAAATTTAGATAAATGACTAATAAAATTTAAATAAGACAGTTTTTAAAAATAAGTTTCGAAAAGTGAAATATATATATAATGAGGTTACATACACATTTTACTAAAAGCAACTTGAAATGCGCACTTTAGGTCAAAACCTAAACTTAAAATATTTAACATTCGTGCTTAAACTTAATAGTGATATTCTTATTCACGGTATATTTCAAAAAATAAAAAAAATAATACTATATTTATTGGTGACAATTTTAGAAATCAGCAAATTCTTCCTCATACAAACAAACTGGGCTTTCCTTTATTTTCTCTTCATCATAGTTTTCAAAGTAAGATGAATCACCCGGGGAGCGAATTTTAGGTATAAAAGGTGCAGGAAAGCGACAATTCAGTAAGTTATCCCACTCAATCTCACGGAACCATTTATGATTTTTAAAATCTAAAGCGCCGCTTTTTAAATTACCTAAACGTCTTGTTATATCAATCTGTAAAATACGTGATATCAAATCCTTCAGTTCCTGCGAGAAATGATTTGGGCATCGATATTTTCCAGCTACAATTTTCTCGTAGATTCTCATTGGATCTGATGCATAAAATGGTGGATGACCAGCACTCATTTCAAACAAAAGAACACCCAGAGACCACCAGTCAACTGACATGCCGTAACCTTTGCTCAAAATAATTTCAGGAGCTAAATATTCTGGAGTACCGCATAGAGTCCAGGTTCTACCTCGGATTAGCTTACAAAACCCAAAATCAGTTATTTTAATGTATCCAGTCCGTTCTATTAAAATATTCTCCGGCTTTAAATCTCGATAAACTAGTTCACAAGCATGCAAATATTCAAGCGCCAGAATAACTTGAGCGCCATAAAATCTTGAAGACGTTTCTTCGAATTTTCCCAATTTACGAAGATGTGAGAACATTTCTCCTCCAGCTACGTATGGAAGAATATAATAAAGGTATACATTATCTTTGAAAAAATATTTCATATAAACGCAAAACGGAAAATTTAAACCGCATAGTATTTTCTTTTCATAATAGCTGTGTTCAATTTGCTTTAACTTCACAATTTTTTCCTTTTCTAACATTTTCATAGCATAAAACTTTCCGGTACCTAAATGTTTAGTTAAATACACAATTCCAAATGCGCCAGTACCTAATACTTTTTGAGATTCGAAATCCTCCAATTTTGTATGAGTCTGAGGCTTTTCATTCCAAGATTCTATAAAATCTTGATGTAGTTTTTTGAGGTATTTACTATACTGCTCTTGTTTTGCATTAGAATAGCCCCCAAGGTAAGGTGAGCTAATATACCTTTTGGCATCATCAGCCATTGCGTCGATTTCTTTTTGTGAAATCAGCTTGAAGGATTTTTTGTACAATTCTTACAATAAAACAGTCCGTCTCAACTTTGACGTAAGAAAGAGTTGTACGTAGGAAGTAATTAATTATTATAGAAAGAAGTTCGTACCACGGATTTATCTAATACAATAAATACATTTATGCAATCATAATTATTATAATTTTTGCTTTATTTTTATAAGCAAAAAAATAGTTAATTTGTATATTTATATTAGTATATTATAAATTTGATTATTTTAGACAAAAATATTTTTATTCATAACTAGACGAAATCAAAAATTGACAGTTATGATGTACCTAATGACATAATAAAAACGAAATAATGCGATATTTTATTTACATTTATGTGAAGTGATTTTATATTTTTACTTACATTTTTATGAACTATGTAATTTATTTGAAATTTTATATTTATAATATATGGCTAGATCCTCATACAGTCGCCAGAATCACCAGGATCATCGTCGTTACTTAGACATGTTGAAATGTGAATTTATAAAGAGGTATGAAGATCCGTCTCCGTCTGAAAAAACGCCAATGGATTATGATAGTATAAAAGCGATCGGCAGTGGTGCTTATGGAGAAGTATTTTTAGTCAGAGATAAAAGTACGTTTGCGTACCATGCTATGAAAGTAGTTGCAAAAGGGATTGTCGTTGAAAGGAAACACGTGAAACATTTAATATTAGAAAAAAAAATTCTCCAAGCTGTTCAGTTTCCCTTTGTTCTTTCTTTAGACGAAGCTTTTAAAGATAATTTGTACCTTTATTTTCTACTCCCGTATGTAGCTGGGGGAGAACTATTTACATACATACAAAAATATGGCAGCTTATCCCATTACCTGTCAAAATTTTATGCGAGTCAAGTAACTCTAGCGTTAGAATATTTACATTATTGCGATATTGTACATAGAGATATAAAGCCTGAAAATATTTTGATTGACATAAATGGATATGTAAAACTATGTGATTTTGGTTTTTGTAAAATTCTCAAGAAGAAAACGTGGACTCTATGTGGTACACCGGAATATTTAGCGCCCGAAGTAATAATGTCAAAAGGTTACTCGTTTCCTGTGGATTGGTGGGCTCTCGGAGTATTAATATTTGAAATGGGTGCAGGCTATCCTCCTTTTTTTTCTTCTGATCCAAGCAAGTTATACGAAAAAATTTTGGAAGGTCATTTTAAGTGTCCAGATAATTTTAACTCTGATTGTAAGCAATTAATTAAAAGTTTGTTGCAAGTTGATCCAACGAAGCGTCTAGGTTCTTTAAAGAGTGGTATCTACGATATTAAAGCTCATCCTTGGTTTAATGACATTTGTTGGCAATCTATATTGCATCAAAGGGTTCAGGCACCTTTTGTTCCTATCTGTCCTTCCCCAGGTGATACGAGCAATTTTCCAGAGATCGAGCAAACGAAACTTAAAAAGAGTTCAAAGTGTCTTTATGAAAAAGAATTTGAAGATTTTTAAAATCACAAAACATATATAAACATTTCCATAATCTATTTTAAAATTTGAATATTACAAGCGTTAAGAGAAAAGTAAACTTTGTGATTTTGTCGAATTTGAGTTGCTTATGTTCGAAATAAAAAACTAAAAAAATAAATCACTATATTTTTTAAAGAAAACTGCACATTAATTAATTTGTTTTACAAATATAATATATAAAATTTAGTTTTATTTGTTGTTTCAATATGAAAAGCCTTTCTTCCGAAATTGAAATTTTTTATTAATACGCAATTCGTAATTTGAATATTTATCTTGAATTTGTAAGATTTTAATATCTTTAATGAGTAGTTTCTTATTAATTTATTATGGTTTAAACTGAAAATTTGTAATAACTCTATCAAGCATAAACACAGAGCACGATTGAAATAGAATAAATAGGGTAAACATTTGTCATTTTTAATCTGTCATTAAACTCCTTAAACGTCACTAGCAATCTATAAATTACTCTAAAGGATATGAGAAATAAGGAGATTTTTTTTAATAATAAGGAGAAATATCGATACAATGATATTTGATCGGAAAGAAGAAAAAACTGAGCACTACTCTTATGAATTACAAATCAGTCATAAGCGTCACTTAGATGCATTAAAGCAAGAGTTTTTGAAAAACTATGGTGCCGTCATAAAATATGAAAAATCAGCGGAAGATTTTGACCTTGTCAGAATTATAGGCATTGGCTCATATGGGACAGTCTTCCTTGTACGTGATAAAACTACTTTCGAATACCATGCTATGAAGGCTATAGAAAAAAGTCAAGTCATAAAAAAGAAAAATATTAAACAGCTTTATCAAGAAAAGAAAATTTTACAGAGCATTCAATTTCCATTTGTGATATCATTAGATTTTTGTTGCAAGGATAACTTATATATTTACCTTATATTACCATTTGAAGCTGGTGGTGAACTTTTTACATTAATTAGAAGAATGAAGAATCTTTCTGAGCCATTAGCACAATTTTATACCGCACAAATGGTTTTAGCTTTAGAATATCTTCATCATTGTTGTGTAGTTCATAGGGACATTAAGCCAGAAAATATTATGATTAATGAATCTGGATACATAAAACTTGGTGACTTCGGTTTTGGAAAAACGATAAAAAGTCGAACTTGGACTATTTGCGGCACGCCAGAGTATATAGCTCCAGAGATTATCTTGTCTAAAGGATACACGTACAGTGTAGATTGGTGGTCGCTTGGAATTCTTATTTATGAAATGATAAGTGGCTATCCCCCGTTCTACCATTCAGATACGATGAAACTTTATGAAAAAATTCTTAATGGAGTTTATAAGACTCCTGATTATATGACGCCTACATGCAAATCCCTATTAAAACATCTATTGGACGTGGATCCAACTAAGCGTTATGGTTCTTTGAAAGCGGGAGTATATGATATTAAAGGTCATGTATGGTTTGACGAAATAAACTGGCATATGATATTGCACCAGAAAATATTTCCACCATTTATGCCTATTTGCAGAAACACTGGCGATATTAGTAATTTTCCGGAAATGGATGACGTGAAATTAAAAAAATCACCTAATTGTTTGTTCAAAAAAGATTTTGAAAATTTTTAGTTTTAATTTACACTACAATATTTTTTTATATAAATCATAGCTAATGATAATAAACTCATATTTTAAAATCTCGTTGTAATTTCTTTTAAGAAGGGTAATTAGTTCAATATTACATTAAAATATAACGTCATGTAGAGAAAATATCTTGAATATGTCAATATTATATATGTATACACATTATTTAGCCACTACTACATTTCCTGGGTAATTATGTTAAGTCGATTTTTGTTGTTGGTATTCTATTAATCAATAAAAAAAGTTAAGTACAGAGAAGCTACGAGTACAAGCTTAATCAATTAGCCTTTGTGTCATAATTTGATATAGCTTCGTTAAATCACTAAAAAACTAGGTATACATACGAGTAGGTGTGGATAAAAGTAAACTAAAAACAATTATAAAATCTTAACGTTAAGCATTTTTATTTTATATAATCGTATGTATGCTTAAAAAAATTATAGATATAAGTAATATATATTCCACATAATTTAGGTTAATATAAAGTTATACCTACAATTAGTTTTTAAACATTTTGAATAACAGCCGTACGTATGTAGTTGACAGTTTTAAAAGTATGAATTTGTTAAAAATTTGACGTCAAAGTATATATTTTTATATTAAAACCTAAAAAATTTTATTTTTATTTGATTTAGGTATTCAGGGCGCTTGAATATCCAGCCGAATTGGCGAAGCAAGAATATCTTAGAGATCGTCTTCTGACTGAACGATGGAATCTTATTAGACTAGTGTCTGATTACAATATGAATAGAACGGAAGAAGTAAGCTTAGAAAAATTTCTAAGTGATCAATTAGCTGTCTATGAAAAGGTAAAGAACTCGAAGTATTAAATTACTAAAGTACATTAATCAATGACTAAGCGATTGTAATTTTATCGTCGTTGTTAAGGGTATTACCACCAACTTACCAATTTTCTGATGTTTCATTAATACGTTTTATCTATACATATTATAAAAATAAATATAAATCTCACCGAAATTAAAGGGACATTTTCTTTTTACAAATGGATTTTGTTGAACGAATATTTATTTATTCTAGGATTAGGCTTTTCTGTTTGTAGAAAGTTTTAACTGTGTGATATCATGCTATGAAACGTAATTGCAGTGCTTTCGACAAGAAAAACATAAATCGTCACAAATGAGTTTGTTCCAATTTTAATATGTAAATTAAAAATGAAAGTTGTGATTACGTAGCTGAAATTTTATATCCATACATTTACGTGTTCGGTTTATCGTCAGGGTACGTGTCTCTGTTGTTTGAAATTATAGAAAATAGCTAATAAATAAAACACCACTTATTAAAAAAAAAAAAATTTTTCTTATCTTTTAATTATAAGAAGTTCATATAGGCATGTTGATGTTATATAGGTACTATTGTAACATAATATTGTAATTCACCACTACCTTTGATACATTTGTACCAACATATTTATGCATGTGTCTTGTGTAAATAAATATTTAATTTTTTACAAAAAAATATATATATACCTTAATTTTTTTTTGAATACGTACGTACTAAATCAAGTAGGTATGTTTCTTATGTTCTTCGATGCATTGAATCCTAATCCTAAGTTATTTTGGTTCGTCAGCCTTTTAAAGTTTTAAATTTAGAGGAAATTGCAAAAAGACACTGAAATTCCCTAAAAACTGTAAAATGAAGTTATACAAGCAAAAAAAGGTAAGAAAAAAAAAAACGTTTTCATTCGCATAATTGCGTTTTTTTCGAGATTTTTGGCCATTTTTAGCGGTTTTTTGCAATTTATTAAAATTTTTGGATGTATATTAACCAAACTGACCTCTAATTCGGATTCAGCGCATCGAAATACATAACCCTACTTAGGTCTGGTCAAAGGTAAAGACCACTTGTTTTTGTGGGCCTGTGTTATTATTAGTAATGTTAAATTATTTCAATATCGTATTTATATACGTTATATTATAACGTTGGTTTTTTTATCATTTATTTTTATAATGCTTTGATTTGTTGTTTTTAAATTACTATTTTAAAAGAAATAGTATAAAGCGAATCTTATCTTATTTAAAAGGTTTTGGAAGAAGCATCTGGTAGTGGTATCGCTTTAGAAATAGAAAGAAATTTTCCTCCATTGGAAGAAAAATGGAGTATATTACAAGCTGTGTTCTTTTCCTCGACTGTGCTCACCACAATAGGTGTGTACGACCATGTAAGCATTCAGTGTATTATAAGAGTGTAATATTCATAAAGGATTCTTCTTGATTAATTTAATATTGTGATAAAACAAGCTAAATTATTTACCTTCAATTAAGTATATCTTTTCAAATTTATATGTTATATTAGTGTATTCGACTGTTATTAAAATGTATTGTTTTTTTTAAAAAATTACTACAGTCTTTACGTATTTTTACAATATGTATCTATGATTAATGTATGTGTGTATGAATCGTGTATATCAAATACAAAAAAGTAATTAAATTTATATTATTCATATTTTATTACAGGATATGGGAACATAGTGCCAGAAACATTCTGGGGAAGACTGTTTTGTATTGCATACGCACTCATCGGAATTCCACTAACTCTGACTGTGATCGCCGATCTCGGAAGAGTATTTGCAACAGTAGTGTCAATTGTGGCTAAACGTTTACCCACGATGCCAAGTAAGTTTCAGGCAACGTTTTATGAGCAGCTTGCGCACATGTGCAGTGCGCCAGTAGCACATTATATATATATATACGTACTGTGTGTGTGTGTGTGTGTGTGTGTACTATATATATACAGGATGACTGGTGAATTACCATCGACATTCGGGGAGAGCGCTCGGCGCACGGTTCCCACTCGAATCATGTAAAAAAAATAAGTAAATATTAATAAACTTTTAAGTAAAGTTACTCAACAATTATCCAATTATTTACGCATCGTCTGGACACCCTAGCAGCTAGCTGCACTTTCGACACAAAACAGGTAGTTTATCTACGTACAAAATGCGGCCACGTGTAAACAGGGTAGCAGGATAAACAAGCATGATCCAGTCCCCCTTAATACTTTAATCCTGGCTTAGGAAAGGCAAAAATACTAAGATATTTTACTCGTTTAAGCAACAAATTTGTTGACTAGGTAAATTATGTGACTTTGGCAATTTTTAGGTGTGAACAAGCTACACATTACAACACCTGTGCATGTGCCGCCGGCATGACTGGAAAAGTGTCATCGCTTCATTTATTTGAATTGAAATTTATGAAAATTTGGTCAAAAATTAAGTACCTATTTTTATTGCATGACCCGAATGGGAACCGCGCGCCGAGCGTTCTCCCCAAATATCGATGGTAATTCACCAGTCACCCTGTATATATGTACTGATAATGATACAAGAGAAAAATTCTAATATCTACTTTAAATTATAATATTTCCAGTAATTGTTTGTTGTAGAATGCTGTAGTCGACTATCGGAAACTAATCCAGCGGGTCAAAGATCTTTGTATGCTTTTTGGGCTGTCTGTTTCTTATTCGTCTACTTATCAGCCGGAGCAGGACTGTTTAAAATGTGGGAAGATGATTGGAGTTTCTACGATGGATTTTATTTCTGTTTCATAACGATGACTACCATCGGGTTTGGTGATCTAGTTCCAAGTAAGAATTTTTAATGAGTGTATTAGTTATATTATAGACAAAACTTTTACTAATGTATGGTTTCTTTTCAGAAAGACCGAAGTACATGTTACTATGTACGCTATATATTTTGATAGGCTTGGCACTCACATCGACAATTATCGAGCTAGTGAGGAGACAGTACGCTAGGTCATGGCAACAACTACGAGCACTCTCTGGTCCCTTGGCAGACACATTAAGAAGACTTGGCGACGCCGGACGTGGAGTCGACGTGTCTGCGCTCCATAACGATCTCAGAAAGGTCTTAACTATCGTAAGTAATGTTTATGCTTTGTATGAAATTAGCGGCTAAGCCTTGATCCAATTTGTTTACAGTACACATAAGTGCATTTGCTGTCTGCCAAATAAGTTGGATTTTTTACTAGGTAATTTAACATAAACCTGTTATTATGAGTTGTTGTTATAATCGATTTATTGGGGCATTTTAATTTCAAATAAAATTGATGTTGTATTTGGTAAGTAAAATATAGTACATACAATACTATTACCTTTCTTGAAAAAAACATAATTTTATGACAATAAATAAATAATTTATGAATTTATCTCACGTTATTAAATTTTCGTTTAAGGTGTCAACAACTTAAATTTATCTTGGGGTCTTTAGGATGTTTTAAACTTTGTTTGATATGATAAATAAATAATTATTTATATATATATATACAAGTGTAATAAATTAGTAGTTATAACTTTATTGACTGTTCAATAAGTGATTTTGTGTTTATGTGTCGAGTTCAAAGCCTTGCTCGATTGATCAGACTACAGTGGCGACAGACATCCGTCTTCCACGTAAACATCTGAATGTTCTCCTCTCTTTGATAGCCAACTCTCAGATCAATACCGGAGATTTGTACGTATGTACATACGAGTACGTAAGCGCTACAAGTAAACGCCTTTCAATATAGACTATTGCATATTTTGCTTACATGTAGCTAGATATATTATATAGCTCAGATAGACTTTATCTATCTATATAGCTTTTTACATTTATTGGTATAAAAATACGTACTAGTAAGCTTCACCTCTATTTTTATCGCATTTATTGTATTGTGTAGCTTGCATAAGCAAAGATTGAGGTCGGTGAGTGCTTCAATGTCGCAATAGCCACCCTTTTAGTTTTAGTACACCATAAAATACATCAAATGATTTAATAATAGTTAACGTGAAACATTTGATACGTTTTTATTTTAATTTTAAATTTTATTCATTGTAAGTAGGATTTCAATTGATTTGTTTCAAATAGTAGTTGCCTAGCGGAGTAACGAGAAAAAAGTATAATGTACTAAAAGACGAATGTTATGGAATATTTTTATAAGTTTCCGATCTCGTGGTTATAAAAAATCGTTATGTTATAAAAGTGCGTCACTGTTTCGTTGACCTTCGATGAGATGTATCCGACTATAGCGTGTCAATGTTGATTGAATATAACTGTAACCTTTTGAGTTATTATCTTTATGATATGCTAAATAAATTTACATTATATAAATATATATTGGTCAAATATATATGACAACAAGTTATACAGCACATGTATATGCTATAATTGTAAATATAAATTATGATGAACATATCTATCGCAGTGCGAAAGTTAATGCCAGCTACACGGCGCCGCGCCGTGGAGATATGTATGGCCGAGTACACGGCGCCGTGAAAATGCTTTTTTTTAAATAAATAAAGCTCCGTTAAAATATTATCAAAATTTACATATAATACTTTATTATAAATAATTAAAACACTTCAAATTTATGGCCACAGTAGTACATACATTACCAAAAACTGCTTACAGAGATCATTTGGCATTGAATGTGTTAATTTCTACCAGACTCACAAGGTTAGCAATGTTAGAAACATGTCAAAGTTTTTGAGCCATATTATTAACTACGTGAACCAAAAGAGCTATGTTTCGTACTTGTAGGTACTTGGTCTAGAGTTGAAATTTCAGTGATTTATTTTAGCATTCTGATAATGTGTAATAAAAATTTAATTGAAGGTACTTATTCAATTATACAATTATTATTTTTATAGGATTATATGATATTATAAAGAGTTATAATTCTTTTTATTAAAAAGGACGTGGTTTAGGATTTTATACACATAGGTACTTAAACTGTAAAATCGTTGAGATCTACAGTTGAACAAACAGCTGTATCTCTTCAGTATAGACCTCAATAAGTAAAACTCGGATCAACGCGTTCGTACATGTATTTCAAATATATTTTTACCTGTTTGTTTGAAATGAAAAGTTTAGAGTATAATTGTTTTATCTAATTCCCACTCGTTTAATATTCAAAATGTTTAATATGTTTATTTTTGTACTGATATGTTTTAGGTCACCATGCCCAGATTTAGCGGACGTGATGCCCTAGGCGAGAAAAGTAAACTAGAGTGGGAGGCGGCAGTCGAGGCGGCAATAAGAGATATCACTAGCCCTATGACGAGTCAACCGAAACCACCAATCGTTCAAATTGTCATATACGAGTCATCAGTCTAATACCTAGAAAATATATAGAAAATGTTGCTGCGCTGCTATTTACTTTTTTAACGCTAAATATTTCTCTAGCCAATTAAGAAGAAAAATATTCGATAGTTTTTATGCGCTACAAACTTCTGCGATGATGCAATGCAATCGCTGATGTAATAGTTTTAAATTAACTACTTATAAACCACGGGAAACTTTGCGCCATAAACATGTTTGATAGCTTTTTTACAATGAAACACATAAACGAACACAATTTGTTACCCGCTGTCAAAACTCTAAAATAAAACAAACAGTATGTCCATCTCTATTTCCAGTTCTATTTATAATGTTAAAAACTATTACAATATTATATTATCCAGAGCTCGGCAGTTATTTTAAGTAACAGTATAAAATGTTGGTAAAATGACTACTCTTTCTATCAAGCCGTTTTAAATATTATGTTTATATTTGATAAGCTACTAACTGGAACAAACATAACGACATAATACGATATTAGGTATTGGTGTGAGGCTGTGATTTGGGGTATACTTCCGAAAAGCAGATACCGAATTTTCTCATGAAATTTGGCACGGACATTCCATTTGACTATCTAAGCATCCCCTTAAAAGGATTTTTGGCGGATCGTAATATTTTTCGAAATATTGAATTTTTTGAGTACGCTGTTTAGTACGCTCTATATAAGAAAGCGAAAAGTAGATACCGAATTTTCTCATAAAACTTGGCACAGACATTACATTTGACTATCTAAGAGTCCCCTTAAAAGGGTTTTTGGCGACTAGCAATATTTTTCGAAATATTGAATTTTTTGAGTATGCTGCTTAGCACGCTTATAATATATCTATATATTTATCGCCACGTTACACACACACACTACAGGTGTTATTTATACACATATATATAATCAATCCACTTTTTTATTTTCCCGGATACACACTTTATATTTTGTAATAATTCATTGAACGTATTTTTGTTCAATTTTTTAACGCGACGACGCCATAAAAACTCGCATATATGATCGGCCATTGTTTCACGTATTCCGCCACTTTTTTTTTTTGTTTTTTTTTTTTGAAATTCATTCCGCAGTTAGGTTTTTTTTTAAGGTTAGGTTAGATTAAGATTTTTTTAAATCGTTAGGTTAGGTTAGGTTGTTAGGTCTTTTTTTTTTAATAGTTAAGGTTTTTTTCAAAGGTTAAGTTAGCTTAAGATTTTTTTTTAAATCGTCAGGTTAGGTTAGGTTGTTAGGTCTTTTTTTTTTAATAGTTAGAATTTTTTTTAAATGTTAGGTTAGATTAAGATTTTTTTTAAATCGTTAGTTTAGGTTAGGTTGTTAGGTCTTTTTTTTAAATCGCTGTGAAATGCATTTACGCACTCTAGGATAGGTCAGGTTAGGTTTTTTTTTCCTTCTTCTTTTGATCGACTCGCTTTCTTATATAGAGTGTGCTAAGCAGCGTACTTAAAAATTCAATATTTCGAAAAATATTTCGTGTCGCCAAAAATCCCTTTAAGGGGACTCATAGATAGTCAAATAGAATGTCCGTGCCAAATTTCATGACGAAATTCGGTATCCGCTTTTCGGAAGTTTATCCGTGATTTGTAATAACGACCTAATTTCATAAAGCGTGACAACTCCAATTTATATAACCCGTCGTGGCAATACACCATAGCTCGAAATTATTTATTTTGTTGTCTATTTTACAAAGAGTTATTAAAGGACTTAGAAAGACTGTCCAGCTTTTATATATTATCCTTTTAATGGGGAGTTCTGTAGGTGTTATAGATCACGTTCCGCATGAAAATTAAATTCCTTTCCTTTTTTTAAGTTTGACATAATATAACGAACTATGCTTGCGTCTACTGCATAAAGCTGTCCAACGGCAGTCAAATAAAGTCGATAGATTAATACATTTATACTGGTTGCCGAATGCAATTAAGAAACAGCGTATTAGAATTATTTATTTTCCTCGTAGAATATTATTCTTTGTAATGTATAAGGATTTTCGCAGTAAACATAAACAGAGTAGCCCAAAGTAAAGCTTAAAAAAAGGATGGGAATTTTACGCGCAAGTGGAACGTGTAGTAACGTTGTGTAGTGTGTAATAACAACTATAGAACCCCCTCCACCCCCTTTTAAAGGACGTTGTGTAGAAGCCGGACACTCTATATAAATCCGGTAAAACAGTCCGGTAATTCCGCTGAGCTGGAAAGTATAAGATAGTATAATCTTTATGTATCTAAACTAATCTTCGAGTTCTCAGTTAAGTATTAAATAAGAAGAGCGTAAAGAATAATGGTAAAGTATACGTAAATAGCACAAATTATTAAGCGAAAGATAATAAATAATGAGATTACTGTAAAAACTGCTACTAGTACGTATCAATATTTCTTGAGCAAGTTATTATTTAAGTATAACTAATAATAACATTTAAAGTGATTCCTTTATTCAAAACTTAAAAAGACATCATGTTCATAATTGTAATGAAATTGAAACAAGGAAAGATTTTATCGATAATTGTTTGTGATGTAAAAACTGCTATTAATGCTGATTAAATGATTTGCATTTTATACATTAGTTTTTTATTAAGATAAAACTTTTAAAATAATACATTTTTTTTATACTTTAAATTATATTGTCAATATTTGCTAAATAAAAATTATTAAATATATATATATACCAGCGGCTGCCCGTGACGTCGTTTGCGTGAACGCTATTAGATTACACGTTGTTACAGAATGCGTTGAAGAAATAAAGGTTCACTGCTCGTTCCCCGTAGGTGATAGCGTGATAATATGTAGCCTATATGTTGACCCGACTTCTTAATAATATTCGTGCCAAATTTAAAGTAAATCCATGCAGTACTTTTTGAGTTTATCCCGGACATACGTACAGACAAACAGACAAACACAAAAATTCTAAAAACTATATTTTTGGCTTCAGTATCGATTGTAGATCACACCCCAAGTATTCTTTTAAAAAAATATTCAATGTACAGTTTTGACTTTCCTACCATTTTATTATATGTAATAGATATTGGTCAACATATTATTATATATATTGTCTATTGGTCAACAAAGTAAACATCTTATTGTACCTATTTGTCGTAACATTTTTTTTTTTAAATCGTATCACTCTTAATAAATATCAATATCCAAAGCTTACTGCTTGGGGAAAACGCTATTACGCCGACACGACCCTTTTAGGAAAACCCAAAAGGGTTAATGATTACTATCAGATGTTATGTACATTAGCCTGAAACGAGAGCTAATTTTGTCCTCCGAGGCAAAGTAAAGCCTTTAAAAGTTACGATGGTAATTAAGTTGGCTTAACATATAATTAAATTATAAAACAATCGCATTTTTGTTTTTTAATGAAACTCAGGAGAAATGTTTACAGTTTTATTATAGAACGTAGATTAGGTACAAATACATACCTACATATATACAACATATTTTTTCCTTAAACTATAAATGTTATATAACTGTTATATTTGTGTATATACTTAAGGTATATAGGTATACTAATAAGTACTACATACAGGACTTAATTCAAATATAATTGTTTTTGAAAGCCAGTTTAGTAAGTTTAGTTTAGCTTTGTACCTACCCTTATTATACTGGTCCGTTGGCGCAGTTGGCAGTGACTCTGCTTTCTGCTCCAGAGTTGTGGGTTTGAATCCCGCCCCGAGTCTTAGATATATGTACCTATATAGTCGTTTGATTGCTATTAATAACTCTTTTCAGTCAGCTTCTCACATTAAGTGTTCCTTACTACTATAAAGTATAATGTTTAACAGTTAAACACATCATGTTTCTTAAGACTGTTTAAACAAGTTTTTTGTGCATTAGGGATCACTTTTAATTTTTAATGTCATTTTATTTTAACTATCTTTCGTTATAGAGGTAATTGTAATACAACGTTATAAAAAAGAAGCTTCTATTTATTACTGTTACCTAAAACATTCTGTGACACGCAGGGATGGACGTGGGAACGGAGAATTGAGTCTCAGTAATAGGGTCCCGTTGGTATCCCTTGGGTACTGAATCCTAAAAATGTTTCTTTATAGTCGAAGAACAATCTGAATATCTACTATAGCTAAAACGACTCAATCAATAAATAGTAGCGGTTCAGACTATTTCGTGGTATGATGCGGGTACCGCATTTGTACTTCGTCTTTCGATTTTATAGTGTAATAAAATATATCCCAATGTTTGTGTAATATCTATAATTTATTGTGTAAACATTGCCGCGGTCGGACGATGGGTTTAAGTGGCGAATATAACAAAATGTTACATAGTGTTTTGTATAGTTGAAATAAAACGGCCTTGCTCATAATTCACTAAATATATCACGGGAATAACAACAATATTACACAAATATACACGGTATAAGAATTATATTTATAATTTATTATTATCAATATAAAATCTTGTATATTTATACTTTATGGTTATTACTAGCTAATACTACGGATCATGATGTACTTAAGTACTTTCTTGCTTACATTGTTAAACATGTGGACGTACGTGAATTATTAATAGTATTTAATCGATAATTATAATCAATATCATTTACTCTTTAGTATTACTATTTTTTGTTTTTGGACCATGTTTTTTATATATTTTTTTTGAACATTGGAGAATGTTATCATGTGGCCGTTATAACTTCAAATAATAAAGATACTTTAAGGTAAAAATTTAAGTTATTTTGCTGTGGTACGGAATCCTTTCTGTGCGATTACCTATTAATTATTACTTCAAACAAAGTAAATTACTTATGATCCAAACGAATTCCCTGTTTTACTAAATAAAACCTTTCTTTATTGAATTGTTTTTGTCTACCGACCTCGAGTATATTTTCTTATTTTTTACAGTTCACAGTAACACTATAAAACAATAACTGTTTATAAAAAAGAAACATCGAGACAAAATAAAATGAAAGAGTATAAGTATATTATTCAATATTAAATATGTTTATATATACAAACTATCTAGAATTTTATTTTATTAAATTAATACGTGAAGCAAAAACTTTTTACCCCTTTTTACGAAAATTATGCGGACGGAGAAGCACGAAATTTGGTACAGTTAAAGTTTATATGGAGAAGAAGTTCAGAATGCTAATATTTTTTATAATAATGCTCAAAAAATACATTAAATTCATTTAAAAAAACACTACACACACTACGGCACACACACAGATATGTACAATAATACATACATATACAAATTTTGTTTATTGTCAAAGTCTGTTGCCAACACGATACTTAAATACAGATCTTGCAACGATTTTTTTTAAATGAAATGTATTATCACAGATCAGGTCCAATGACTGCTGCATATTATGCTCATTCTTCATATTTTTATGATAGTGACAATGCTCTCAATTATAGTTTAGAATTAGATCGAATTTCGACCACTGGGCGACCACTAGTTTTAATAAATTGACGAGAAGTTGAGTTAAAAGATAATAGGTAATATTCATTATACGAAATATTATTCTATAACCTATACCATATTAAAGTGTAACAACTGCTAATGAAAAATATAAAATGACTCAGATTTTGAAACAAAGAATACGAGCCAAACTGTTTTAAAACGGAAATGCTATTTTTATACGCTTAAAGAGACACTCGCTAATTTTAGAAAGGTGTACTTTCTGGAATTCGTTATTTCTTTTTCCTTTAAAAGTTTGACTCAATTATACTTATAAAATGTATATAAATCAGCTGTTAACTAAAACACAAGCAATGAGTTGCCTATCTTAGGAGCAGATGACTGTGTGTCATCATATAAAAAATAATATAGCTATTACGAAATAGCAAGTTAAGACTTATGAATAAACTACAAAGACTCCGTTAATTCATCATTAATGTAATGGTACCGTGACTAGATTTTTTCGCAATAAAAAGACGTTTGTCGTAAAACTAAAATACTATCAAAAATTCATGGGTCACAAAAACGAAATAAATACAAATAGAAGCTATAAATCGAAATCAAACTGCAAAAAATAACTGAAAACTGGACAAAATAAAGCTAGCTATTGTTATTAAATATAAAGAGAGTTAGAGAAAATATTGTTGTTAAAAATTTAACTGCTTTTTTATTATTTATTTATGTGCTATTATAATTTTTTTACTAACTTACAATTGTAGACGTTGTTTAAGAGAATAATATAAATATTAGAAGGTCAGGAAGTTATTGTTTTATCTTTATTTATACTAAATATCCTCCAGATGATATACGAGTACATTTTTGTTTATACATATATGTTTGTTTTATGGCTCACTTCCGTGTAAGATGCGATATATTCCTAATATTTATCAATACTTACTGAAAGTGATATGTCTTGTAGGCTCAAGTTATATAAATAAAAAGAAAGTTTTTAATTTGCATTTCATGCTTTTAATGTTATTAAAAGCATGAAATGCAAAAAACGCTAGTCTTAATGTTATAAAAGTTTGTTCTGAACGCATCAGTGTCAGTATCTGCCTACCTGTTCAATTTTAAAATACTTTTTGCGTGACAAACGTACGTATGAGGGTTCTTGAGAAATAACCTTAGCGTAAAATAGCGCGTGTTGTCAAATCAGATTACAAAAACTCATCGGATATACTATACTTCTAAATTTAGGTTTGACCGAATCACTTTTTCCAGTACGTCATGTAGTGATCGAGGCAGGTGTAAAAACATCAAAGATTCAGTGTACTTAATTTAAAATAAGAGCAATTGTTTATATAAACGCAACAAAGATACAAGTTAAACGTTAGGGAAGTATTTTACTCACATTTCTATAACTATTAGTTGTTTAATTTTATAGCTGTAAAATAAGGAAATTTATTACACATATTTGAAAATAGGAAGAGCGTTGGTGTTGTTCGCATACATAAAATATTATTGTAATATATTTTTTCGAAACGAACTTACGTATTTATTTTCTTTCAAAACTAATAATGCGTTTTGGGTGTTTTATGAGTAATTAAACATATGTTTTTTATTTATATATCGCAAGAGTAAAACGTATACCGGAGAGAAGTATTTTGACTTATTTTATTACAATAGTACAAATTACAATTATTCATTGTTAACCTAATAATTAAAATTCGAATTTTTGATGTTACTGATGAGTTGATGAGTAACTTTTACACATTTTAACCGACTTAAAAAAGGAGGAGTTTTGAATTCGACTGCTTTTTTTAAAAATTACTTTAAATATTTAACTATTATATATGCACCAGATTAACTGTGAACATCACTTTTGGAGTTACGAAATCTGATAATTAGGCTAATGTATCGAAATAATAACTTTATCCTGACAGGGGTTTTATACAAAGGTATCAGAGTGAGCATGTATCTATGAGTTTACACATTTTTAATTGTACATTTTAATCAATTAATAAAACAGATAAGAGGTTTAACAATATCCATTATAAATTACCACTATAAAAATGTTTGTGTAGACTGCTTGTTCAGTTGTCTGGTTTGAATAGTTGATACATGAAATAAACACAAAAATAAAATTCTAGTTTTTAAACTGAAATTTAACAATACAATTTATTGGATTACTCTAAATGTTATGAATATTTTTATTGCAATTTACGTTTAACGCGACTGGATTGAAATGTTCTCACTTTAATTTTGGGTCACGTTTTAAAAATAATTAACTCAACACATATTTTCTTATTTCTATTGCGATTTACGAAAAATAGGTAATTTAACCCATTATAATTATGCCAATTTATTAAATTATTTGAAAAAAGAAAGAATTCTATGTATTATAAATAAATATAGATGTACTATCCGTGCGCAGAAACTTTGCCGATGACCTTGTGACGTCACGCGTCGATATTTAGTGAATGAATGAAACGAAGCCGTAAAATAAAAGTTTAATGGTTCCAAACAACAAAAATAAATAACTAACAAAAAAATAATAATAATAATAAGTAAAACCTAACAAATCAACAATTAATTAATTCGGAGCGAAAGCAACAAATTACACGTACGTATCGGCTGCGTTGCTAGCGGTACATATCAGACGAGCGAGGGATGCAGTCATCTCCGGTGGGAGAGGCAGTCATCGGCAAACCTTCTGCGCACGAGTTATAATTATTCATTATGTCTCTTTGCCACTACCCCCATTAAATGTAAAATTATTTTTAAAATCATTCGTGATACTGAATATAAAAAAAAAATGACAAAAGAAGTGTTATAATTGATGTATATTGTGTTGTCAGCTGTGTTTTGTTAGAAGAAGTCTCGCTGGAGTTGCGGCGTATAACTTGTACGAATTAACTTGAGACCTGGGCCGATGACGTCATATTCAATGTACGATATGCAAAACAATGCGTCGTAGTTCTTATTTGAATTTTTTGTTTTGAGTTTTGGGATAAGGAATAATAATTGATATATACTGTTGCCTTTTTAAATAAATAAAATAAGTGAATGTTATTCAAACTAAGTAGTACTTTTGTTTACTTTAGGTAACAATAGGTAATGACATCAAATTTTTGTAACATTTAATAAATCGAAAAATGTACCTCATTGAAACAAAGACAATAAACAATTAAATAAAACGCGTTTTAAATTTGTTTTTAATATTTATTATTCATTATCACTGTAAATAATAGGTTCTATCCCGTCCATTGCATCGTCATCATCACTTTCGCTCTCTGAGCTGGTTTCTTCCCCTCCGAGGGATATAATTAATCCCCTCTGTTCGATTTCTCTGTCTATCTTTCTCCCAGTATTCACTTTCTAATTTTTCTATATGCTCAATTTCTTTCTTCCAATCGGAAGCCGTTATAGAGTTTACTGCGTGTCTTGTCAAACCCTCTATTGCTTTTTCGTATTGGTTTATATTTTTGGCTGCCACCCTTTGTTTTATTAAATTCCATATATATTCGGCAGAGCAACGTTGCTCTGAGTGTTTTATACTTATATTTTTGTTTACATGGTCTTAGTATATACAAATAGTATTGCGCTTTCTAATAATAGTTTTATTAAATTAAAAATATGAGAGCGTTGTACAGTGTTGCCAGATCACTATAAATTTAAAATTAAAATTAATATTTATAATTTTAATATCTCGATAACAAAACCGTGAAGTGCTACTTTTATTTTTTTAGCTTATTCTAAAAACATTTTTCAACACTTTCCTAGTTTTTTTTTCCAATTCTGTCGAGAGAATTTTTAATATAATCAAAAATCGGAAATTTTACATATATAAATGGGACATTACTCTCAAAATCGCGAATTCTGTCTTTAAATATCTCGCGATCGAAACCGTCAAATATTATGAAATTTTAGGAATTCATAAATAAAGCTATTCTGAACCTGTGAAAAATTTTTTAAGCCGAATCTGTCGAAAAGGGGTTTCATACGGGAACTACCTTTAAATTATTGATCAAATTTACCTGTTATTCGTAAACTATCCCTTAAGGCCGAAAAAATTCACTAACTTTTTTACTTTTCAAAATAGGTAGGATTGTTATGCCTTCCTAAATTCCCAATGAAATAAGTAATTTATTGCTATAATAGGCAGTAGCAGTTTAGTACATTTTTTTTTCAGGGCTGGAGACGTAGACGTAAAGTTGAGTAAATCAATTTTCAAAAAATAAAATACAAAGTATTAATTCATTTTGTCGACGTTCCATAATTATGTTTACCGAAAATGATATTTGAAATAATAAATCAAGAGAGTATTTGATATAAAAATAAATTATAGTTTTATTTACGCACAGCAACCAAAGATAGATAAGAAAATGTCTTTTTTCCAAAAAAGTACAATAAATTTAATATCTTAAAAACAGTGAAACTTTCACTAAGGTTATTTTTTAATATGTTGTAGGTCAGCCTTTCGTCTACCTTTCCCTTTTTTTGTCGTACTTTTTACCGGACAACTGTATATGTATATATATTATATATGAAAAAAGTACAAGGCGGCCCTATCGGTAAAAAGCGATCTCTTCTAGACAATCTTAGGGCAGAGGAAATGGTACATAGACAGATGTTAGGTGTATAGTTTCATTTTGTACAAATATATAAAAATGCAGATAGTAATCTATCTGTATGTGTATGCGTATTTATTTAACATATTATTACATTTCATTTGTGCTAATGCACTTATGCATAAAATCAAAGTCCATTGTACTGAATGCATTAATTACCAAAATCTAGCAGCGTCAGCACCGTAACCTTTTGATTGTCCATATTCGATGGAATATCATCGGTTATTTTGAGCAAAGCAGTACGACTACAGCTGCTTTGGTCAAAATGACCTCTAAGGCCTAATGACCAGGATGAAAGCCAAATTGGAAAGAATTAATTAAGGAGATTATGATTAAGGGAAATGGCTAAGCTGTTGATGTACGTCTTGACGTTCAAGGGCCTGAGAGATAAATGGGGGAATAGAAATGGGGGAATAAAATTACTTTTTTTCGAAATAAAAATAATATCAGCATCTTTCCACCCCGGCGGAAAAGAGCTAATGGAAAAATAGAAAAATTAAAAATATATGTGATAATAGGACATAGAATAGCGATATCGATAAGAGGGATAATAATTTTACGAGAAATGCTGTCTGATCCAACCGAATTAGAGATAATGTTGCTCGTGACATCACTTTCGGATTATAGGCATAAACCTACATGTACAGACTTGAAGTAAAAACTAGAAAATAATATTTTAATTACTTCAAAACACAGAGCATTAAAGGAAATGAATTTATCGATACTCATATACTTATTCACAATTTATGATCCGTTAACTTTGGAATCGGTACCAGCTAAAGTGTCAGCCAAGATGGCAATTAAATCTTGCCTTTGCAACAAACTTTCTGTTCTTTCAGTGAGCGGCGCGCGTAGCAGTACGGCACTGGCATAGAGCAATAGTGGAGAGATGAACCTATGTGTCTGAGTGAATTACCAGAATAAGGGCAATAGTGGGGGGATGTACCTATGTGTCTGAGTGACGCAAGAGGGCAAACGATGTTGATGGTTGTATCTGAATGCATTAGAATTTTGACTGACACTTCTTTACAATTATCAGCTTTTCTTCGCTTTTTTGGTTATCAACTGTATCCGCTTTATGAACCGCAGACCAGTCAATTTTATTTGCATCCTTCCGTAAGAGATGCAGATTTATTGCACCAAAATTTTTGCTGCAGAAGAATTCTTGTTTTTACTTTAGTAGGTCTAACTTTATAGGATAAATACAAAAGGTCATGAACATGATAGAAGAATGCGTTAGCAGCACAATCACCATGTTTTGTAACATGGTCAGTTGAAGAAACAATAATTAAGTCTAGAAGTGAACGAGAACAGTAAGGAAGAGCGTGAGTAGCAGACAAGGGTTAAAGTATGTAAGTTAGCTCCATTAACAATAGTATTAAAGACTGCTAGTTATTAATTTCAATATATATTTTTAACATATTTTTATACTTAGAGGCCCGATTTCAAAATAAATGTCTATGAACACGAACAAAAATATTATTTAGAGCTTTACAGTGAACTGTTTAATTAAAGTCCGTTTTTTTTAAATCTGCTTCAATAAGAAACGTTTTGTTTAAGGTGCAATTAGAGAAAATAATTATAGATTATATAAACATTTCTCCACTTTAATAGACAACTTAATTATATATCGTTTGGTCCAATCATTATATTACTTAAATGAGTAATTAAGGTTATTATTTTAAGTGGTTTTTATTTTTTTGGTAAATAATACTCGTATAAAATAATGATTTTAAATTACTTATTACGAAATAACGTGTATCTCAAAAATTACATTAATCTAAAACGTAACTGAGTGGTGGACGCATTATGGCTACACAAGAAAACGAAATTGTTTTATTCGACGAAACAATTAAAAAGGTGCAGGCATATTTAAAGATCATCGGATTTCAAGTTGATGGTCGTTATCGTAATAGAACATTTTGGGAACGCTTGCGATTATCGTCCATGATTAATATTTCTTGGGTATTTATAGCAGTACTTGGTCAGTTGACATGGTTTAAGCAAAACGCTTCATCACGAAATAGTTTTGTCCAACACACAAACACGGCACCATGCGTTATCTTATGTATCCTCAGTAATATCCAATCATTTTATTTTATTAAGTACGGTCGGCAGGTTTATCATTTAATAGAAGCAATAAAGACCCTCCAATCAATGTTGGCTGTAGACGCGACGGACGAGAGCGATGTGAAATTTTTAAAAAGTCAACTAAATTTTTTAAATATTGCTGTAAACGGTTTAGTCGCAATCGTTCTTGCTGGAATAGTTTCATTCGGAATAAGCCCCTTAATAACTATTGGTAAAGATTATTATAACACAGGTGAAGTGAATCTTATACTACCGTTTCTACTTGCATTTCCGTTTGACACGAATGATGTAAAATTTTGGTTAATTGCTTACCTTTTTGAAATGTGGGCAGGTCAGTAAACGAATGAAAAGAATATTGGTTTTTGTGCTAGTATGTCTTTTGAACTAAAACCTACTAATATGTATTCTAGCGCTGGTAGCAACTTTTTCAGTTTTGACTCCGGGATTCGTGCGTTACGCTTGTTCTACGTTTATAATTTTTCAATTTCGTGTACTTCACAATCATATGGAGAAAATAATACCAGTTGATAACAATTTAGGTATTCAATTAAAGAACGAAGACATCAAGGGAAAGTTCAGCAACATTATTGATCGTCATGGAAAATTGTTAGCGTAAGAAATTTTCATTTTATGTATTTGAGTTTAAATAAGCATTTACTTTTGTGTCGTGATACTGTGGGGAATCTAGTCTTTCTTGTAAAGTGATGTACTTACTATTTCCTGTATTTTAGGTGTGTAGATCTAATGGAATTTATTTATTCAGAATCGACTCTGTTTAACGTCGTAACGAGTACATTACTTATATGCCTTACTGGATTTAATGTCACGGTAAATTATTTATTTATTTTAACATGTTTTATTTTTTAATATTTATTTGGTTACGTATTTTCTTCCAAGGTGTGTTTACAGTTGTGTTTACTTTTACAAATGGCAAAATAAAATAAATTTGAAAACCGCGAGAGTCTAAGCCTAAAAAGGTTAAGTAACGTAATAATGTTAGCTCTTTTCAGATTATGCAAGATTTAACACTGGTGGTGCCTTTCTTACAATTTCTTATGATGAGCCTGACCCAGATATATTTTTTGTGTTATTATGGAGATATGATTATGGCTTACGTAAGTTTATTATATTTATTACAAATAAAAGCAGGATCTTTTAAAAAAGTATATTTATTACAACATTTTACAATATTATACATATTTACAATGCAAACCGTAAAAACTAATTATTTACATATAGTTGTGGTATAAAACATGTCCGGGTGGAATGGTGCCAAGAATGCTGGTAACATTTCCCCGCTGAATCGTAATTCCGATTATCTGAGCAAAAAATGCATCAGCCACAGTAAAATTAAAGTAATTAATAATTATGGGTTTTTGTTTGTTCAGAGCATGAAAGTAGCTGATGCAGCTTACAATAGCCAGTGGTACAGAGCTGAGACTTCAATTGCAAGGGACTTAATGATAATTTCTGCTAGGTAAAGAAATCACAGTTTATATGTGTACTGTACTGTGCCTACTTTAATAGCCTTTATTATCAATAAAAATGTTAAATCATGTTTTATTCTGTCAAAGACATCTTCATCTTTGAAAATGGTTTTTATAATGGCTTTTATTTAGTTCAATGCGCGACGCTATTTCACATAATAGATTAGCAATGAAATATTATGTCAAATAATTTTTTTCTGTTACATTTAAGTTTCCTTATGATGTTTTACTTTTTTACTTTTCGCCAACCGAGAAATGAGTTAAAACTAATCTAGAACTTGTTTTTTCGGTTATAGCCCAGATTTTAATCTTCAAGGTTTCGTTTAAGAATTACTTTAGAGTTATACTTGTTTATATTCTTTAAGAAAGATGTGTATCTGTTACAGAGCTTGGAAGCCTTCTAAAATGACTGCACTCGGATTCTCTGACGTTAACTTCAAAATGTTTATGAGAGTAAATATTTATTCTTCTTTTATATTTTTAATTACGAGTATTTAAAAAACCTTAAGTTTTATATAAACTTAAATTTTAAGGTTTAAGAAAATCGCACATTTTCCAATACCCTAACAATAATACAAAAAGCTTAAAAACAATGTCTTAAATAGTAAGTACATCATCCTTACTCTTTCCTTTGTTGGATTATGCTGGCACTGTTTATTTGGATTTGTTAGAGTAGTTGTTGATATTGTCGAGAAGATAGAAATTAATAGTTAATATTGAAATAAAATGTGTTGTCTTTAAAGTCGGTTTACGGACGATAATTTTACGTGATGACGTCTTAAGAAAACATTGATGAAAAATTGCATCCTTTTATGAATTGAATTAAATTATTATCATTGAATTATCATTGTTTTGTATAATACAAAGAAGGAGTTAATAGAAAATTAAAATTTAAAAAAAATGTAAATTTATCACAGAAATCTATTTTCCCTGTAGAAAAGACTGATTGTTTTGATGTACTTATAAATAGAAGTGCAACGTCCTACTCGGTAAATTGTCTTATAATAGATATAGGAGAACAATAATAGCTGAAATGGAGCCAACTGATGTTATTTTATATCATTATTTATTGTTATTCGTTGTTTATTGAATCTGTCTCTTTTTACTTTTCAGATATTAAGCTCTTCTTGGTCGTACTTCGCTTTATTGACATCAATTTATCGAGAGTGAAAGATTATTATTTCATAGTGATTTATCTTATCATTCTTAGTAGTTTCATTCTATATATTAGCTTGGCTTAATATTATTTTATTTTAATTATGGAGTGATGTAAGTTTTTCGAAGCGAAACGTACATTTAATAAACCTTTTATTAATAGCTCTTATAAAATCTGTATACTTACTTATGTAAAATAAAAACTGGGAGACGTAATTTTTATTGTTATTTGAAATAAATATTTATTGATAAATTTTTATTAAAATGTAAGTACTATAAAAACTAAGTGGTACTTTTTAATCCGAGTTTTTGTTTACATCTCTTCTTCCGAGCGTCGTATCGTTATGTGATGTGATGTTGTTCATAGAATGGCTATAATTATTCTCCTTAAAGCTTTCTACGCAGGAATAATTTTTAAAATCACGCATAATTCTTAATTTTTTAAAAAATATGTTTTAAAAGATTGCGTTTAAATAAACAGAAAAAAAAAACAAAAAAAAAGAAAGGAAAAAGTAAACTCAGTCCAATAGTATTTTAGAAGAAGTTATATTACTACTATGTATATTTTATAATTTTATCTATTAATAGTCACAGTAAATTAGTCAGCACGAAATCATGCGGTAATTAGTCCGCCGTGTGCCAAATACGCCGAATTCTCGACAAAACGTTCCTCTCATCAACGAGAGACACATACACAATAATAAAATAAACATTCCCAATGATCATTGTAAGAGGTAGTAAATTTCATGATTTATAGCACACTTAAGCCATCTTGAAAGACGAGTACTGTAAACAGTTTGGAAAATGAGTTCTAGACGTAAACGTAGCGACGTAGTTTCGTATCATTAATTCTTGCTTATGGACGTATGGGCAAGTGCGGAACATGTGGACACTTTCCAGAATTTGGAATAAAACATTTTTTATATCTGAATTAGATAAGTTTTATTTATTTTTAACATATCACATATCTTAAGAGATAATCAGCCTTTCTTAAACTAAAATTCTAGTCTTAATATCACCTATACTTACAAAAATAATCACTTTTCTTAAAAAACACCACATTTGTCCACAGGTTCAACAGACGATTGTACCTATGGACAGTAAAATTGTACCTGTGGACAGTTCAAGTTAATTTGAAAATAAAAATAAAAAAATAATTATTATACCTATACTTCTAAAAACAACTTCAAACAAACGTAAAAATAATAGAGTATTTTTAATTATATTTATTACGAAAAGCTTCGAACAGTTTTTCAGTAAATTCATCACTATCGTCATGTTGTCCAATACGATGCAGGCCACGCATTCAAAATCTTCACTCTCATCATCAGACTCAAAATTTTATCTGTATGACTTCGAAACACAACAAATGTGATAGCTATGATTGCAAAAACAACATATGAGTATTTGGTTTTTGTCTTTGGAATAAGTTTTACACTTCAAACATCTAACAAACGATAACTTCTCTTGTTAAATTATTTTAATCATTTTTTTGCCGGATTTCTCAGTGTTTTCATTCAAAAGTGCTTTGGAAGGACTAGTTTCAGAAAGATTATTAGCTAACAGAGGGTTTGGATGACATTTTGAGCAACTAGCATCGCCTTTGGAGGAACCAGAAAAAGCTTTGATAACAATTTATTGTTTTTTAAGCAGAGTTTTTTTTTGTCCATTTTCCGGGCCTACTATTTCCTTCTTTTTGGCTTTTTTTAAATTCTTCTGAGCTTTTATCCAAGTTGAACACACTTTCGTAGGCCAGCTTTTTCAAATGGGCGGAAGGTTTCGGGTGTTATTTGTAGATCAATAATCCAGCGGGGTGCGAAATCCAGATTGTTCTGGTATCAGCCGATTATCCTTCTGGATAAGCAAGATTGGTTATGTGATAGTCTGAATAATAGGATCTGCAAATAGGTCGTTTCGATCCAAGTCCTCCAGATAGGATAGATTTGGCTGGAAATCTGCTCAACTGGTCGCTGTAATCTAATTTATCTAAATTAACCGTTGGTGTTTCTTAATAAGTTCCGGTGACTTTAATATAAGAAATAACAAATCAAGTAAAACGACTGATCATATTTTGTAAGTAAACATTATAACACTTTTGTACTTGTGGACAGTCCACAGGTACACTCGTATGTTTGTCCACAGGTACAAATTGAGACTTATAAAATAAAACAGATCAAACTTTGATAACAAAACAGACTTAAAGACATGAGATAGCCACCAACTAAACGATAAACAACGCCCATTATACAGCAAACACGATCTATCTGATATCATAAGTATTTTGACGGTAAAACACATTTAAATTAAGCAAAAAAACTTACTTTTTGACGAAAAAAACTTTCATAACCAGCACAATATCAACCATACCGAAAACAAAGATGGTAATACGTCCAAACAGTCAACCATAGACAAAGCTTTACGGTCAGGTTTAAATTAGAATTTTAGGGTTACTAATTTCGACGGAATCGATTGTGTCCACAGGTACAAGCGTCCATAGGTACAGCACTTGCCCCTACACACTAATAATATAAACTCGTACTTAAAGAATATTGACATTTGTTGTATATCCAAAGTGTAATTATTTATGCACGAAAATTTTTTGTTAGCTTCTTTTAATGGAATAATGTTAACGAACGACATAAGTAACATAAAAAATCAAATCGGTGTTTTATTTTCTTTTTTTTTATAAATAATACATTTTTATTTATTGTGACCAAATTTATTTCACTGAATTACAATATTTATTTATATTAAGAAATATTTTATTATGTACAATTGTAACTTTTGTTACGTTTAGCAATTTCGCAGACAGGGTTAGGTTACCTATTATAGTTTAAAAAATTTGCTATTATTTCAACTTAAGCGCCTAAAACATCATTGAAGTTTTTCAGACTACTCCTTAAAAGGTAATTGTAAATTTAAAACGAATCGAAACAATAATCAAAGTGAGTTCAATCAGTGAAAATTTGATAGGTGTGTTATCTGTAATTACCTTGGGTGTGACTAAATTGGCGTAACCGTATATCATGCGTACACTATGTTGCTGATATGGGAGTGTACATCTTATTTTTTTTATTCTAATGTTTTTTTTATTTTTTTTTTATAACACTTAATCATCTAAATGAGAACATAATAAAAAAACGGTTGTTTGTAAAGTGTGTGTACGGACGACAATTTTATCTTAAATTTTTAACTTTATTTTATCAAAATATCGTTCAACTGATACGAACTACAAAGTAATTTAATAAAACTAACACATTGGAAAATGAAACCAATTTCTGTATGTAACATTTAAAGTTATGTTATCTATATCTTGTAACTAATATGATTCATAATAAGCTGACAAACAAAAATAGCTTCTTGTATTTTCTAATAACTAATAGGTAACAGAAGAAATAATAAAAACTGAGAAATAAAATGCAATACGAATATTATATATACTACCTAGTCATCTTTTATTAGTAAAAGCTTCTTTAAAAAACCGTTCACGTGTAAGTTGCGTGCTGCCGCAGTCTCTTTTACTCGGAGTTCGGACGCATCGATAGATGCGTCACAAGGCGAATGCTTAGGCCGATCGAGCCTCTCTATCGCTTGTTCCGCGCTCTCGCTCGTGGAATGTGACACTGAGTCATGATTTTTCAAGTACAGCCGGCTTTCATCGATTTACTTGTTATCAAGTCGATAAGACAGACAAAAAGTATCTAAACGAGTTGAATTTGAAAATTATGTTGTTTAAGTTTCTGAACATTACATGCAGTAATGTCAGAAATAATAAAAAGCATAGTCACTTAAAACTGTTAATTCTTCATATTTCTCATAATGCTTATTAGGTGTGTATGGAGCATCTTGTATAGGCTGAAGGCTACGATATCTTTAATATAGTGTTAGTTTAGTTTGGCTTCATCGTCACTAGTCCGTAGAACTTCTCGACCACTCCTATTATCTTAGAATTACGGACATAAATCTATTATTCTCAGAATTTAGAGGCATCAGTTGGCTGTGTCCGAGGTCCGTTGTGAAGAGTAGGACATGAAGTACCGGTAAGTCAAGGTTTACTTGTAACTTTGTGAAATAATTAGTAAGTGTTCGGAATCCGAGACAGTAATATTTAATTATTGGATACGTGACAAGAAAGTTCCGAGTATACACTGTATATTCGGCTTCTCGGCTACTTTTTGAGTTGGCAACGTGTTGTCATTTGTGAGAGCGTCGAGTTCTAAAGTTAAAGTACCTACTTAGTACAGTGGTCCAGAGTGACGAATGTCTTAGCTAGGTGATTATTAAAAAAAATCCTTACCTAACCTTTAACACGTCAGAGATCGTGTTGCTGCAGATGTATTTTCAAGCATTCAAAATGAAAATCAGCCTTTTCAAAAAAATACTTTTACCCAATATTTATATAGTTACTGAATTAGTTGGCATCAGATGTACTATCAAATGCAGAAATTTGCATTTTAGTACTCTGGTAATTCTTTCTTACCGAGGTGTCGCAAAAGGCGGCCATAGTGATGATGGTGATGGGCAGCAGCGTCATTGCGCTCGCTAACCCGCCTGCCAAGCGTGGCGAGTATTAGGGAACCCCATTAAGAATAAGGGGCAAGGCTACGCTCAGCAGTGGACAACCAATGGCTGATGAGGTGAGTGTGAGACGTTTATTTTTCCATTCGACCCTCAAAAGTACATTTAATAATGAATATAATATTTATTTATCTAAATACATTTACATCAGCAGACTGAATCAATCAATCAATACATGGGTGGATTATAATATAAACCGCGAAAATTTGTTTAAGCATTAACAATAACTTAGGAAAAAATCGACTCTACCTGGTAATTATCGGTAACACCTATCGGAAAAGCAGCTTTCGTCTGTCGAAACTTTTGTAAAAATCTAAATTCATTAAAGTAGTTTGCTGAATATTAACAATTTAGCAGCGTGTGTCTGACCCTAATATATATATATATATATATATATATATATATATATATATATATATATATATATATATATATATATTGGCACAACTAGTAATTGTTATCTGCTATGTACAGTATGTTTGATTATTATTTATTAATCCTGCCGATTAAACGGGAATATATTCTTGAAGAATAGTAAAATATACAAAATTGACTTATAGTTTTAATTTATACTCGAGCAAAACTCTGTAGAACGTTGACCTAAGGTAAAAATTAAAAAAAGTCAAGCTAATAAATTGAACTTATACTCGTAGTACGTACTAACAAAATTTGTCCCGAAAATTGTAATTTTAGTTGAATACCAAGTTCTGCCGTACGGCTGTAATAGATTGACACAGGTGTGTTACTAAGAGTTATTAGGGGATTTTTTTTTTTCATTTTTGATACGAAACCTTAAAAATACTATTATTTGATAAAGTTTAAATTTTTTGGCAATAATACAAAGGGAAATGAATGTAGTTAACATACTACAGGTGGCTCTACTCGTTCCCAACGGAACGGTTAAATTAAGAAAGTTTCTAAACACAGTACACAATATGTGGCGTATATTGGTTCACTTTCATTTAGCTGTTTCGTTTAACGCCATTTTTATTATACAGTAATACTATTAAGCCAACTCGCCTGAATGTGCTATAATGGCATATTCGCCTTTAAATGAGTTTGATATTAAATAGTTTTAACAATTTGTTTCTGTAGTCATGACGATTTTATTAATTTCGTAATTACATAGAGTCATTACAAAGAGAATGTAGATCTTAAAAAAAAATTATCAATAAAACTATAGATACGAATCAGGTTAAAACCATTGCGAGGTATTCTGTATATTTTGGAAATCCACAGTAAAGTAGCGTAGCGAATTGAGCTCGAATTCTATTCCTCGATAGGAGAAAAAGGGAGATACAAGGCTATACTAGACGAAAAAGGTTACAAATTGATTCGATTTTTTTTTGTTCCTTCAGTCTTGTTCAGAAGATTGATTATAAAATCTATTTTTTGAAATACTATGAGTGGTATAAAGCGTTTATTTAAAATTTAACAAATATATTTGCGTAATTATACTCGATTTAAATGTCAATTTCATTTCTGTTATATATGACGGAATAACTTAAATATACATATATCGGGAGTTTTCGAGCATATAAATAATTTTTTACTTGTCTTCTTATTTCATCGCTTTGTATAATTTCTAATATGCTTTAAGTTAACTCAGGTAATGTAAGTTTTTTTTTGTTCAAATTTTTGATTTCATACCTATTAGGTTAAGAAACATTAATAACGTGAAATTTAGTAGAAGAATAGTATAGTTTTTATTTAAATGAGTAGTTATTTTAAGTAAAATTAGTAAATACTATTAACAATTGAGTACTCACTATAATATTTTTCTTTTTAAAGGTAGCATTCGGGTCTAGGCGGTCGCGACTCAGCGGCCGCGACAGACTGCCGCGACCTTCTGTCGCGGCTGTGCGGCGCTGCCACGTCCTTTCGAATAGCAGCGGCCGCAGCCTGAGCCGCGACTGCCATGTGCAGTAGTCAAGAAGGAGTTCGGTCGTGTTTTGTGTATCAGAGCGATGTCTGATAGCTTAAATAAAATGAAACGATCTTCTGAAGCTACTTATAGAGGACGAAGAAGAGGATGATGAAATAATTTTGTTCTTACTTTCATCAAAAAGGAATAAAGTAGATTCATTATATACATCTAGAGTGTATCCGTAAAGTGGCGGGTTTTTAGCAATTAATTCAACTAAAACTCGTCATTTTCATCAGTAAATGACGCCATTTCGACTACTGTAATAAGCGAGCGGCGCGACCATACTGCCTCCGGAGCGGCTCGGCAGCGCGGCCGCGGTCGTGTGCAGGACACGCCCCCCGGCCGCGCTGCACAGTCGCGCGCATCGGAAAGCGTTACATACAAATTCATACAAAGCGGTTCGGCACTGCCAGGGTCGCGACCGCCGAGTCGCGGCTGCCAGGTCGCGGCTGCCAGAATCCGAATGCTACCTTAAGTCCGCTTAGCCTCTAGAAAATCCATAATTAATATCAAAATTTTCTTTTTACTACCTTTAAAGATTATAATCAATTAAAACAATATAAATTTCAATTTCCTTAAGTTTAAATGTCTACATTCTCATGTATATTAATTAGAAAACGAATAGAAAGGGAATATGAGTTACTTTTCGACTGGCAATGAGCGGTTACGGTTGTTTTGACTAATTATGTAATGTTGTTAATTAAGAAGACAGAAGAGGAACAGTTACTTTAATGTCTATTCATCTGACAAATATTGACAATTAGCGTATTTGAAATTACAGAAGTAATTTGTTGTTTATATTTAATAAGGAATTCGAGATTAATTACTATAAAAAAATCTTATACAAATATCTCATTCAAGTTAACGAAATGAGAATAAAATAATAATTTAAAATACTAACCTTGCAGATTTTATGATTATGATAGCATTCTTATTGATAGGTTAATTACCTATCATTTTTATTTGCATTATGCTTTATAACATTTACTAAAAACAGTCTCAAAATAATGTTAACGATAATAATACAATATAAAATTGTAATATTTTTTTTTAATTATAAAATTTCGAAATAGATTTTCGTGAAAATAATACAGTGCAATTAAATAAGTATATATTATTTTACACATTTAAGTACTTAAAAGCTTTTTTTTAAACGTCTTTACTATTTATTTTATTAAACTGCTAGGAAGGCATATAAATGAAAAAAAAAAAATGCTTATCTAAGCAACTGATTTTTGATAAATGGATAAATATATTATATAAAAAATTAAAGTTATTTGAAGACATTTACCATGATTGTTACATATTTTTAGGTATAACAGGGACTGTTAATTACATTAGCAGTTCTTGATGGTACAAATAAGAAAACGTTTAAAAACTACGTACATCAAAACAACTACAAAATGTTAATTATTATATAAATAATCTCAAGACCTTACTTACATTATATGAGTGTTTCTTATTTATTTATTTTTAAAACAAACTTAATAAATATATGTAATATATTTTGACGACGCGTTTGCGCAGTGGTCACAACAACTGGCTGATGCGCTAGCGGTCGCGGATTCGATCCCCGCACATGACAAATATTTGTATAGGCCATACAGATGTTTGTCGTGGTCTGGGCGTTTGTGCTTGTTTATTGTGTGTGTTTCCGGACCCCCGACATAGGATTCACATCCTACAGGAGGCCGTTGAGTGTGAGACGTTTATTTATTATTTATTTATTTATGTATGTATGTATGTATGTATGTATGTATGTATGTATGTATGTATGTAAATATGTATGTATGTATGTATGTATGTATGTATGTATGTATGTATGTATGTATGTATTTATTTATTTATTTGTTTGTTTGTTTGTTTGTTTGTTTGTTTGTTTATTTATTTATTTGTTTATTTATTTATTTATTTATTTATTTATTTATTTATTTATTTATTTATTTATTTATTTATTTATTTATTTATTTATTTATTTATTTATTTATTTATTTATTTTGTACAGCAAATAGAAACAGATGGAGACTGCTTTAATATATAATTAATTAACTATTTTTTTGTTTCATTGTTTAAACATATTAAACTACTAGGTTTTTAACAAAACTTTTAATAATTAATCTAAAAATAAAAATAAAAATAAAATAGGTATTATACATAAATAAAATTATAATATACTCATGAAATAAGTAAAAAGCCTAGCGTAGAGGTTTACGAATCTTCACGTGAAGTCGGCTTTAATTTTTATCTTTAATAAACCTTGTTTTTTATTATTATCGAAATTGTAGTGGGGGCTGATATATATACATATAATGCATTTTTAGACAAAACACATTTTGGAAGATAATGAAAAAGACGGAAATATTATTGATTAATTATTCGAGTAACCTTATTCAAATAAATATTTAAAATAAACATTTTTTTGACTTCTCTCTAATAAGTTTTAAATTATAATTAAATATAAGAAGTCTTAATTTTTTAAGATGATTTATTCAATACATTTATTTTCGTATACGTCTGTTAATTTAGCAAGGTCATATGAATTATACCAAAAGCCAAATATTAATTAGTACTGTATCAACCTGTAAAAAACTCATTGCTGAGCGAAGGCCTCTTCTCAATATAGATATTCTCTCTCCCCCAAATGGATATCGGTTATTGCGACCAAAAAAAAGTATCCTATGTTACTTCTAGTACCTTCAAGAATATGTGTACAAAGTCTCATGATAATCGGTTACTTAACTACTTAGTTTTCGCGTGAAAACGTAACAAACAAACTTACATTTCACATTTATAATAGAGGTAGGGATTACCTGTATTGAAAGTACATGGATGGCTATATTTCGATATACTAAATCAGAAATAATTTTTTTATTTTAATTTACAACTCTTTTATTTATCAAAAAAAAAAAAAAAAACAATTAAAATATCAATAATCATCAAAAATGTGGTGGTAAAAGGTACTATAATATTTAATCGTCATATATTTTAATATTTTACTCAAGTTCACAATGTTTATGTTATGTTAAACTGTATTTTAAACAATTTATAAGCAATATATATATATATATATATATATATATATATATATATATATATATATTGTTTATACGTATACCGTCTTTTTGAAGTCACCTTAATAAACTTCGTTTTCTTTAATTGAAAAATGTTACAATATCGAAGGAAATATACACATTCCAACTCGCTTTAACGCGTCCGAAAATCGTTGTTATTTTCGCTGCAACGACCTATTTTCCTGGAGGTTCAAGAACATGGCGTCTTGAGGATAATTGTATTACTTAATCACACAAGAATAATTGTGTATTTCTCGTGGGCATCGAAATAATTTTAAAGAAAATAAATACAATCACAAAATACGGCACCTAAAGCCAAGATGATCTAATAAATATAACACTGGATATAGCGAAGTTGTGGGTAATAATAGTAAAAAGATTTTTCAATGTTTAAAATTCATCTTCTCTTTGGCTGTTAAAAAAATGTGATAGTGGTAAATTTTTATAGTTTTCTGGAAATTCATAAAACTATAAAAATATGAGATAAGTTATGTATTTTTAATGCTCTTTCTTATCCATTTTTAAAGTTATATGTAAAATTAAAATTAAGTATTTTAAAATCAATTACAATAAAGATCACTTGTCCATTTAAAAATTTATGAGGATGACAAATTAGTTATGACTTCTAAGAAGGTTTTATATATTCATATTATTATTATACACCTGTGGTCAGTCATGTCGTGCATTTAAAACTTTTAAGAGTCACGTCATATGTACGTCAAACGCTTATTAATTTCTATTTTATTAAAATACGTACTCGTCTTCGTTATTTACGTATTAAGCACTGCTGTATAATTATTTACATACTTAGAACAATATATTGTGACTTACAAAGAGGTTAATATAATCGAATTTATTTCATTGAATTACTCGGTGAATTGATACCGATGCCGTTAAATCTTTATTTTGATTTCTCTTATTATTTTTCTTGTCTCAGATATCTTCGTTTTTAAGCGACGTTTAGTACAATCAATAGTTTATTGTATAATAAAGAAAATGATGTTATTTATTAGAAGAAGCGTCAAAGATAATTTATATTGTTTTCTTACGTCAAGAAATATTTATTTCGGACGAACAATTCTCACAACACCGATTTCGTGACAGAAAACTATCAATCTTTCTAACCGGCACGAGTCGAGAGAATAGCATGTGTATTATGGTGACTAGCATATCTTATGACCTATTTCTATGAAACCGACTCGAAGATGAGTCAACGTGGTATGTTATGGTGGTGGCATACTAATGTTTGTAGAACGTAACGTATCACTCCAACCTTTTTTGGCTTTAATGGTCAACAAAAGCTTAAGCTGTAGACACATATGGAAGTAAAAGATTTTATAAATAAATGTATCACTGGAAATGTAGAATTGTCATGAGTATTTTTAAATATGTAGGTACTAGTTTCGGGTGTACGTCCGAAAAGTAGATACCGAATTTTGTCTCGAAATCTGATACGGACATTTCATTTTACTAAGAGTCTCCTTAAAAGGATTTTTGGTGATTCGCAATATTTTTCGAAATATTGAATTTTTTGAATACGCTGCTTAGCACGCTCTATATAAGAAAGCGAGTCGATCAAAAGGAGGAGGTTGGAGTGTCTTGAAATCGAGATTTAAAGTGCATGTTTAGGTTAGGTTAGGTTAAGTTGTTAGGTTTTTTTTTACATGATTAGGTTAGGTTAGATTGTTCGATTTTTTTTCCTTTTTTATTGCTGAGAAATGCATTAACGCATTTTAGGATAGGTTAGGTTAGATAAAAGCTTCTCCGTTTGATTGAATTTTTCGTTCGAAATTCAAAATTTTCGATTGAAAATTCAATATTTCGAAAAATATTGCGAGTCGCCAAAAATCCTTTTAAGGGGACTCTTAGATAGTCAAATGGAATATCCGTGTCAAATTTTATGACGAAATTCGATATCCACTTTTCGGAAATTTAACCCTAGTTTTTCTAAAATTTTTAATTTTAAAATTTCCAACTTCTCTGGTATAAAAATCCTGTTATGTTGTTAGTTGATTGACGTTTTTGAAAGTATTATAATAAAAATGGAAATTTCATCATAAATCATGTAACAAAAAACACTTTCCCGGCTAAACTATTTTTATTTAAACCTGTGAAAGTATAAAAAACATGTACTGTTTCGTTTCTTGTTGGGAAATCTGACCTAATAAATTTTAGTTTATCGTCCAAGGCCTTAGTTTTATAGCGGTCCCTTTGTGACATCTATTAAGGCTCCATTTTCACTTTACCTTGTCCCTAAGTACATTTCTCTATTCAAAGATAATAGTATATGCAGAAAACAGAACTCACTTAATGTACTAGTATAATATAACATAATATGACGAAAACTACTTTTACTAATATTAAATGCATCCCATAGCCTATGGTATAAGGTTTTTATCGCCTTAGTGAAAGCCTCGACCAAGGTAGTGATCAGCGCTTGCCACGTAACATAAAATGCACATCTAATACACGCATACTGAGCCGAGAAAAAAATATGTATAAAGACAATGTCGTGACAAAACCTATGTTTTTCGATAATATTTGAATTTTGTTTAGATTCAAACCTACCAATATGGAATGGTTCAGCGTGGAGGATTAAGCAAATTCCGCACTTCTTTATTTCTATAAAATTGTTAATATTAACTTACTATATCCACGATTTCTTTTGCGATTGGCATCCCTTTCATTAGCCTATAAGATAAAGTTAGTAAGCTAGCTTAAGAAAAGTCGTTTGTTCAAAGATTTATGTACATTCCGAATTTAAAGTTATTTGGCCCGAAAATTGAAGGTTCCGATGCCTTTAATTTCTGAACTGTTAAACCAAAGGCCTTAAAATATTTACGGGACCATTTTAAAATATCTACTTTCTAACATAAACAGAATAAATTAAATTGGATAACGCGTTGATGAAACATAATTAAGTACACATTTTGATTTTATCCGTTCTCATAACGGAATCGTGCTGAATTTGAGGATGAAAAGTATGGAGTGTCGTAGTTTGTACTATAAACTCAAATAGTGTCCAATTAATTTCGCTTAAGTTCATTCAGTAGTAAGTAGACGTGATGCTCGAACAAGGTAAAGACAGACAGATACAAAAATGAAACTAATTTCATTTTTGTCCTCAGCCTCGATTACAGAGTACCTACTCTCCAAAAAAATTTCAAAACATCTTCAATGTACAGAGCTGGATCTGTTACAGTTTAGTATATATATATATATATATATATATATATATATATATTTTCATTAAATTTAATTTAGTATATGTATATATTTCCATTAAAATTTTTAAGATGAACGTCGCCTTAGTATTAATTTGAAAATATAATTAGGAGTAACTTCTTCAAGATTCAGACAAATTAAGGCTCACTTCTTCTGAAGAGGCTTTTGCCAAGCAGTAAATATTTACATTAATACTGTTATAGTAGAGTACGGTACAGTACTAATATCAGTAGTAGTAATATTAGTATGAAGTAATTACTATACCATATATATTTTGTATGGTGAAAGGAAAGAAATATTACACCAATTGATGTGCGAAGTGTTCTCTTCCTTATGTTATTACATATACTTAATGTAAGGCTCAACTCGGCTGTTCGCTTGCTCGCTATCTTTATGAAAAAGAAAAAGTATCAATGTTATTATTTTTTGGTTCCGTAGGTTCTTTTATCTGCTGGGTTTATTAAGTCGTAAATACAAAAAAAAAATGTTATCCGATATTTATATATACCTACGTAGATTTTTGGTTTATTACATATATATACATATTTTATACATATTATTTATAATGTCGATCAAAGATCATTCTTGGTCCCGTCTAGTCCTCGTAAAATATTCTAGATTATTAAATAATGACGAAAATTTCTATTATAGCTAACATTTATATCTTATTTGAGTATTAATCAGACATTCATTGTAAATCATTTCCATTTATTGGCTAGGCTACCGAAAGACTAATTTAAATATTTTTTATTAAAATATATCGACAATACAATTATTTAAAAGAATGACGACTACGACTATATATCATATATACATGTCATACAATCAAGCTCCGATCCAATCTAATTATTGTTATCAGATAGTGTAATGTGAACATGATAATATCGTAATCAGACCAAGGTCGCGCTGTGAACTTGATTTTGACGGCCGGCTGGTCGAGTGGTCAGGCAACTGGCACTTTACGCAGCGGTCGCGGGTTCGAATCCCGCCAGGTGCCAATAATTTGTATGACGAATATCTGTTATATTATGGTATATGTGTCTGCACCAGGTCATGGATGTGTATTTATGTATATATGTATTTATATAAATCTATTAAATTTATTTCCGTTCCTAGTACCTGTAACACAAGTTCTTACGAACTTAGCACGGGGCTAGGTTAACGTGGTATGATTGTTGGTTGATATTTATTTATTTAACTGTGAACTCTTTTAAATATTCTATTTTATTCAAAATTAGAAAGTAGCTGAAATTACGTCAATGAAGTAAAAAGTATTTTATTTTTCAAATTGTTATTTATGTGAAATATTTAAATTTCACCCCATTTATTGTACAATATACTTGTAGTTGTACATATTATGTATACCAAAACAATCTCAAAGATTTGATTAACGAACGAACTAAAAAAGCGAACAAGTAAATTATTAAAAAAATCAAAAAACCCGACTGCGTAAAATACTCCTATTATAAACTAAAAAGAATAAAACAATTTACTAGCTTTCATTTGATACCCATATTGCTACAGTAAGAAAAAAAATCCAACCCCCCCCTCATTGCGCCATTTGCGGGCAACATTTTGAAAATTTATATAGCCTATGTCACTACTACAATTTAGACAAATCCAACGACACCTCATAATTATGTCAAAAACCGTCCAGCCGTTTCGGCTGTAGGGCGTGCCAAAGAAATGGACATACATACATACACTCGAAAAACATAACCCTCCTTCTGTCGCAGTCGGGTAAAAAAAAATAGCCTCCGATCGCTAATCATTACTTGCAAGATAAAGCATCGTTTTTATTAGTTACGTTAAATCCATGGTAGTATTTATTCTTTATAGATTCCTGGAAAATGTTTCCTGTACTTGCATGTTTCAAATGGGGCATAAAACCTCTGTTGAATGACACGCACAGTTATTAGTAATTTTTTTCCTATTCTTTACTCAACCGGAATAATAATTATAATATTCTCATATTTTTCATTTTATTAAATCATTATTATTATTATTTAATAAATAAAATAAAATATTTATTTATTTATTATTATTTAATATTTTATTCTTTCAAAATCATTTAGAAGAATATAATAACATAATTTCCTTGAAGGTAAGAAATAATTGTTAGCCGAATATGAATTTGGAAAAACATTGCTCTGGCTTAAAAAAAAAAAAAAAAATTAAAAAGTAAAAAGCGTATGTCGAGGATCGATTTTTTTCTATGCTTATGTTCTGTCAACAGAGATATATTTTATATATATAATATATAACATCTACATAATGATTATTATTAAAAAAAAAAAACAAGAACATATAATTGATACATGTTAGTATTTTTTTTAAATTTTTTTTTTGACTGTTTTAATGATCATGATAATCTCGACGAAGATTAATGATATAGTATGCAGAAGTGTAAGCTTGCATTGTTTTTCTCATTTTTGTTTTTGTTTATTATTTTGTTAAGAGTAACGAGTATGCTAGGCGATAAAACACTTTGAATTTTTTTTTCAAAAATATTATTATCTATTTGAGTTTTGTATCATATTTTAATTAATATAAAGTATTATAAATAATATATAAAGAATTATATAACAAACTCTTATTTGTAAAAAGAAACAATAAAGTTACTTAAATAAAAAGAAAATAACAAAGTTACAATTCGATTTAATTAACGATTTTATTATATTAGGTATTAATGGTAATCATCATGTACATAATTAACATTTTTCCTAGCATACTAACTTATTTAAATTATTTTAATGTGTTTTTCAATTGTTTTCTTTGTCCAACTAATTATAAAAATGTTAATTTTCGTGAACTGTATGTTAATTTCAATTGTAACAAGAATATAATTTCTGCTTCACTTTTATATTTTAGCAAATGAAATACTTCGGAAAAGTTTTACTTGGTAACTATTATTATTAATATTAAATTATTAATACTAGGTATTTTAAAATAATTGTAATTATTGATAATTCTATTTAAATCATATGGTACGTTGTACTTGGAATTTTGCGTCAGTTTAAAGGGACACAATCAATATAATGAAAAATTGTTTTAACATGCAGTGTTAGCCTTTGCAAGAAATTTGTCCTTTGAGCAAAGTATGTTAATAGAAAGACACTTTTGAAAGATATTTGATAAAATAATAAAAGTTGAATAAATTCATTTGTTATTTTATTAGTTCGTATTTAATACTTTTGGTATTTTAATATAAAAATAATATACTCACGAATTTTAAAAATTTTAAGTGATATACAGGTGACTGGTGAGTTACTATCAATATTTAAGAAGAATACTCGGTACATAATTCTCATTTGAATTATGTAAAAAAAAAGGTAAATATTAATAAACTTCTAAGTAAAGTTACTCAATAGTTATCTAATTATTTACGCGTCATTTGGACACTCTAGCAGCTAGCTGCACTGTCGACACAGAACAGGTAGTTTACCTATTGCCAAACGCCGCCACGTATTAACAGGGTAGTAGGCTACCTTTGATAAACAAGCATGATCCGATCTCTCTTAATACTTTAATCCTGGCTTAGGACAGGCAAAAATACTAAGATATTTCGTATATAAGTCGTTTAAGTATATATTTCGTAATATAAGTCGTTTAAGCAACAAATTTGTTGACTAGATAAATTATGTGAACTTTGAAATTTTTAGATGTGAACAAGCGGCATAGTACAACACCTGTGCACGCGCCGCTGCCGGCATGTTTGGAAAAGTGTCCACGCTTTATTTATTTGAATTGCAATTTATGGAAATTTGGTCAATAATTAAGTACCTATTTTTTTACATAATTCGAATGAGAATCATGTACCGAGTGTTCTCCTTAAATATTGATAGTAACTCACCAGTCATTCTGTATATTCCAAATGTAGGCATTTTAAAAGGAGAGAATTCGACAGGCTTGCAGCATTTACAGTAATAGATTTTGTGTATAGTGAAATGAGTAGTGTTGTACTTAAAATTGAATCGTCATTTGAACGAAGAGAACAACAGTGAAAAATGTTAAAAAACTTAAACTTATTTTTAAGTAAGAAGGGGAATTTGTATTAAAACAGGTATTCTGTCAGTGATAAAGAAACAATATATAAGTATTCCCACGAAAACGAATAAGGTGTCACTTAATTATTCACCCGTCACAGTCTACAAAAAACACTAGAATCGATAATTTTTGTGTTCTGTTAACTAAATAATATTCCACTGAATTAAAAAAAAAAAAAAGAAAAAAACTTAAAACAACAACGTAATGTGAAATAGTATCATCCGCACGGTATTTGTAGGAAAAATATTCTAGAAACTTTTTTTTTTCAAGTATTTAATTAATTAATTTTTTACATAATATAAATAATATAAATGAAGGGCACAGGGGAAGAACATGTAATGTCACATTTTTATGTTTTCTGAACTGGCAATAATAAAATAGTACAAATGTGGTAGAACGAAACGCCAAAACACATTTTGCAGTAACATGCAGTGTCACGAGGTAAGCTTTAAAGAAAAATATTGACACAGTGCAATAACAAGCAATGTCCAAGCCGTACAGGAAAGAAATAAGCATTGTCCATGGCTTGACATTTACAGTTGTTTGAATTTTTGAGGGTATATTGTTCTACTGTTGTTTTTTGAGGTGTCTATGATAACAACCGGGACAGATGGCTTTACGTGCTTTCCGAGGCAACCGTTCTGTTGTAGTGGTGCGACTAGTAATCTTACACCGACGGTCGCGGCTTTGATTCCCGCTCGGGGCAGCTATTTGTATTTGTAAAAATATTTGTTTCCGGTCTGGGTATACGTCCTTGTGGGTCGCTCCATCGTGCCTTCCTGGTTGTTATTGTATGTAGACATCAGAAAGCAACATACTCATAGTAGGGAAATTATCCGCCAACGCGCAGTGGAGCATCATGGTGCATCAAGCTCTATCCCCTTTCCTAGATGAAAAAGAGACCTTTGCCCAGCAGTGGGACGTTTACAGGATGATTACAATTCCGCTTGGACGTCATTTGTTCTTATTGGACCTAAAAAAACGTCTCATAATTACTCTCATACTGTCGTTGGTACCTATCTCAGAGTTTTCACTGCTAGAACAGTCGTACAATGAGCCTTTCGATTTCAAAGGCAATATTTATGGATATACAGAACCGGGAATAGTTTTGTGGACCAAGAGCTAAGCGATACTTCTCACGTATAAAATATAATGATGCATAAACAATAACTATTTCCTGGACATTGCATATTTTTTTTCCTGTATTTTCTGATTTTGTTCACTTTATTTCTTCTAATGCAATAAATAAAAGTAAGAAGGTTTTTTTTTGTACTGCACATCCAAAACAAATATATTTTCTTTCAAATTTATATATTTTAGTTTTATTTCAAGCTTTAATGTATTTCAAGGATCAAAATGTTAATTTCACAATTTCTCAGTTCGTTGTCTTAGTGACATTGCATGTTTTTCCCCTGTACCCTTCAAATATAAAATATTGCTTTGCCAAATTAGAAAAGAACCTTTAAATTAATATTAACAATATCAAATGCCCCGTTCGTTACATCATCTTTCTTCCATGTAAACATATTTGCAACGTCGGTTAAATATTTGGAATATCAAGGATGATATGAAAATATTACAATTTTATATGTAAATTAATTTAATAAATAAAATAAATTTTTACTATATTTATAAACGAGAGTAAAGATAAACTAAATGAGACCTTTTAGACCTAAAATTATCAGGGCTAACGCGGGACAAGATAGTCAATCAGTGGTGAAACTATACGTTGACGGGTCCTGCGAATACTTATATAGCTAGCAAATCGATTATTTTTTAATTTTTTCTTCTTAAGTTAACTTCGTATGTAAATTATTCAAGTACACCAGACTCAAGTTTATATATTCACTTAGATTGAACAGAATATGTAAGGCTTCATTAATTTTGTAAAATGGAATATTATACACTTCATTTACGTCTGTTCTCAACCTAAGAAATATTTCACATATAATATGTGGTTACAAGATACGTACGTATAATTTATGTATGAAGTATGATTTATGGCTGCTTGATGTAAAACGAAACGTGTGTGTACCGTAGAAGATGATGACGGTATAAATTTTGTAAAATAATCGATAGGAAATTAATGTACACAATGTTACAACATGCATATTAAAAACGAAAAAACTGTATACTATATTATATTCGTATATATATCTTATATCTTTAAACGAGCAATTCTTGTATATATATAATCTGAATCTCGGAAATGGCTCCAACGATTTTCATGAAATTTAGTATGCAGGGGGTTTCGGGGACGGTAAATCGATCTAGCTAGGATTTATTTTTAGAAAATGTCGTTTTATCCCTTTTTTACGCAATTAAAAATATCATCGTATATCATCGTATTCTATACGAAGGTAAATTTCGCTGTAATTGATAAGCTTATAATAGCTCGGATGGAAATCGAGCGGATTCGAAATCAGAAAACCCTGGTTCGAATCCAGGTGTCTATAGACCATTTTTTTTCCTTTTTGTTTTCAAGTTTCTTCTTTTGTGAGACTTTTTTTTTAAATAACCAGTTCCTATTATTTTACTATTATGTCGGTAAGATCGAAAATATTATTTATGTTTCATCAGTATGTAATGTATCTAAATATAATGTAACCGAGCAAAGCTCTGTCATCCAGGTACTATATATATAACGTCAATAAATGCTTTATTGACCAATACGAAAAACAACGCATTTTTAACATAATACAAACAATAGAAATATAAAATATTGCTTTGCCAAATTAGGAAACAACCTTTATATTAATATTAACAATATCAAATGCCCCGTTCGTTACATCATCTTTCTTCTATGTAATATTTGCAAGGTCGGTTAAATATTAGGAATATCAAGGATGATATGAAAATATTACAAATTTATATGTAAATTAATTTAATAATCCGCAATATAAAAATGTCGAGGTCACCTTCATCAAAGTTTATTTTCTGTTTAATTTGCACACTTATTACACTATATTGTATCTAAGTTACCTTTCGCCGTAAAAAATAAAATTAGATGATGAAATGAAAGGAAATTTATAATTTATATCTCAGTGACAGCTTATTCTTATGGTTTTGGTAAAAAAGTTTGAGCTCTGGTATCTTAGATAAATTACGTCTCAAAGCGATACACGGTATTATATATAATAAATGAAAACAATTTCAGAAAAAAGATTTTTTAAGTAATAATAATGCACATATTAATCAAGTGAAGTCGTAGAAATCAGCTAGTATTTTTTTTTTTACAAAAGTAAATTTAATATAAAGTTATACATTTAAGAAAGATTTATTATTATAACAGGTCGTACATTCTTTTAATATTTATGGTTGGTTGGTAATTTTATTCAAATATTTTTTTTAATGTCTTTGACATAATAATGAGTACCTATTGGTAAGAAGTAAAAACATTTTTCTATATGATCATACGTCTCCGTCTGAACATAATATAGTTATCAATAAAATGGGAACTAAGACTAGACATTTATCAGTAGCCTCATCGCACACTCGTATTCATTAGTATTACCTATGTGGCATTGGAAATGTGTCCACAAAATTATTTTATCACCTGCGTTTTTTATTGAATTGAAAATTTGTTCTTTTTTTTAATGTTGAAAGGAGAAGATTTTTTTTCCACAAATAATCTTTACTATCAGCCCACCCCTCTAAGGATCAAATTAAAAACAGCTTCTAAATGCGCCATTATGTGATTCGCCATGTGGTTCCCAGTACACTGTGTGGCTCCCGGTTTACCGTGTGGCTCTCGACATTCTGCAATAGATCCAACCCATCGTCTACCTAGGGTGTTGTAAAAGGCGACTAAGGACAACTAAAGCTACATAAAACCAGCGCAGCCTCTTCGGACAGTATGAGAGCCTCTTCGAGTGAGTATATTAATATTAAAAATAATTTTGGATGGAAAAAAGAAAAGGAAAGTGCATAGGGTTGCTGGCTGTGAGGCGCCAGGATGCATCTGGGGCTGGCACTGGATGTGGCAGCATGCGGGCCGCCAGCATTCCCTACTGACCAGCACCACACACACACCAGACAGAATAGGACACTGACATCCGTTCTGAGTTGCAAATTCTCTCGTCGTATTGATGAGTTTAATATTTTGTCTGCAGCTCAGAACGGATATCGTTGAGACAGTCGAGGCACAAAGGAGCTCCTTCTTATTGACACTGTTACACAGCTAGTCAAAGGCAATCGTTGGAACTTCTCCGCTGCCTGGATAGACTACAAGATGGCATTCGACTCAGTGCTTCATTTATGGTTTTTGAGGTTTCTCAAGCTGTACATAATCTACAGTTCAGTTCGAGAATTCCTCAGATTTTGCATGGAGCAATGGAGTACGATCTTTTTCTCCAGGGCGAGTGATTTACGGGTGCCGACGACAGAATCAGGATACTGAGGGGTATGTTCCAGTGTGATTAGTCTGAGCCCGCTTTGGTTTTGCTTGTTTTTGTTCAGGAAGCATGTGCTAAAATCGAACCAATGGTTATACTAAATTATAGTATATAGGGAAAAGAGACCTTCAGTCAGTAGTGGGTTGCTTATAGGCTGATATAATACAGTATAGTATAGTTTTCAGAGGTATTAAGAATATTTAATTAACAGAGCTTCAGTGTCGTCATAGTTTAGTGTGCAAAGCCAATTTGTTTATATTTGTTACACTTACGTATGTTTCTGAAATTCGAAGATATTAAAAATTGTTTATTTTATTGAAACGAAAAGAGGATTTTTTATTATATTGCCTACTAGCGAATCGAGTATAAGTACATGGTTAAAAATTTATAGTAGCGTGAAATATATTTTTTCTGTTCTAGTTTAACATAAGTAAAAAAAAATATATATATATATATATATTAACTCTAGTAAATGTTTAAAGAACATAAAGTTGTCTTAACGTTAGGATTATATTTTCTGTAAACAAATTGAATGTTGAATATCCAAACTGTTTAAAGTACAATAGTTTAAGTAATGATCTGTGAGTTGTCTCCAAAGTTGGGTTTTAGACGTTCTTCCCCATATAGGAATCCTATTCGATGGAATTGTTTGCCTTAGATCTAAGTACATAGATTTTAACTGGTCTGGTTCCATAATAAAAGAACTACTGTGACAATATCATGTTTTAATCTCCAATTTTCCATTGTAGTTGATGATCAGTCTACTTATATACTAACTCTACTAGTGCGGTTGCACCTGCGTAAGGTTTTTGCATAATTAGGGTATGAATTCTAGCAAACATTTAATGTTAATGTAAATTTCTAAGTTCATTAACTTCGTTGTTACTACGCCGAGTTAGTCAACCAATTCTTATTTACAACGCGTAAAATGTTTTATATAAATAAATATGCCATCAAAAACATAACTTGTAAAAAATCCAAGTCTCGCAACTCAGTTCTTCTACTCTACCGTAAAAAGTTGTGAGATCCATGTATTACCGTATTGTAATCCCTACTTAAGGGTTCTTCTGTCTTAAGCTATTACGTAATTAGCTAACCTAACAACATATTATAGTGATCATATCAATATTAAAAATCTTTTATGTTTTAAATAGATAGATTGACTTGGCAATCGCACTAAACAATCTAATTTAATACAATACTCGTATGCATTACTTGTGAGATACATTGTGTTTTCATGCGATTAAAATTGAAATACAAACTTCTCGTCAAGACGATTCAAACGACCCAGAACTCGATTTGGTTGTGTCGTTACATTGCGAAGTTTCTATGGCCACCTCCCAGCTCCATTATCAGGTCAGACCCTGGTAACCATCTAAAAACAAACTACTCGTCAAGACAAATCAAACGAGCCGAAACTCGATGGGGTTGCGTCGTTTCATTACGGAGTTCCTATGACCATATTCCAGCTACATCACCAGACCCTAGTTTACATTGAAAGACAAACTACTTGTCAAGATGATTCAAACGAACCCGAATTCGATGAGGTTGTGTCGTTTCATTGCGAAGTTCCTATGGCCACCTTCCAGCTCCATCATCCGATCAGACCCCGGTAACCATTCAAAAATAAAGTAGTCGTCAAGACGAATCAAACGAGTCGAGTCGTGTTTTATTACAAAGTTCCTATGACCACCTTCCAGCTCCAGCATCAGACCTTGGTTACCATTGAAAGACAAACTACTCGTCAAGAAGATTCAGACGAGCCCACTCGATGAGTTTGTGTCGTTGCATTGCGAAGTTCTTATGACCACCTTTTAGCTCCTCCGTCAGATTAGCATCATGTCATCATAATATTGCATTATCACACGGTTATTATTATTATTATTTTGGATCAAATTTAATTTGCAAGATTTGATGACAAACATCGGGACAGGTGAAACTAAATAAAATCTTGTTAAGCTGACACATCAGCGCAATGAAGTTAGTGTAATTGCGCGGCGCCTACTAGTTAACTTCATGGTGTCGGTTTTATTATTTTTGTCACAGTGTGCGCGCGTATCGTAAAAATTTACTCTCATCAAGAAGTATAACTTCAAAATACAAAAGTTATTTTGAGTAGTACTTATTATTAGTACTTATTATTTCTTTTTTTTTGTTTTTTTTTTTTTTTTTAATTTTGTCTACTTTAATTCTTTTTGAGATTTTGGTACAATTTCATAAGACATGTTCCATTCTTGCTTTTTCATTCCGTTGACCATTTTAAAAGTTATTTACTTTTATTTACATTGATTCATCCACTGCATATGTAACTTTGTAATCCTATATATTTATATGAGATTACAAAGTTATTTATGCAGTTGGTGTATGTAGAAAACTGGACAGAAATTGCACAATATTTGAATTTTTCTTTGGTTTATATACTAAACATTAATGGTATTCTAAATTTGAAGCTTCTATGTCTGCTAGAAGTGCCTTAGAGTTTTGATGATCGGTCAGTCAGTGAGTGACAAAATTAGGAAACTTTGACTAATTATAATTCTTAAACTACTGGTTCAAATTGAATGAAATTTGAAATATACCGTGTTTATACAATGCCTGCTTGGGTATTGGAAATTCAGACTTCTAGTTTTATCCGCAACGAAGTTGTAGGGGGTCGAAAATGGCCTGAATTGCTTCGAGAAAAGGATAGTACGGCCGTACCACTTTTTTTTTGCTCGACTTGGCGGAGGCACTGCCGTGCCTCCAGATAAGGATTATTTAAAAACTGGTTATGTAATTACTTTTTGAATGATTAATTTAAGATAATAAAAAATACCAAAACCAGTTCTTTTCTCGTATTTAACACACTCGTTCATCGCAGATTCACCTAGATTATCCGTTTCGATGAGTCGTGTGAAGTCATTTGGAAGTCATAATAGTTCATAGTCTAGATAAAAGAGACCTAGCTTTTAAAACTAGTATTTGTATTAAAAAAGACTCCAAACATTAAAACTTGGAAGTGTAGCTGTAATAAAAAAAAAGTCTTACTTATAATGAAATTGTAGCAGATCCAATTCATTACATTAAAAATATTTTGAAATATTTTTGGAACGCATTTTGTAATCAACATTGAAGAATTTTTGTATGTTTGTTTGTCTATATCTTGCCCCCGAATCACGCCAATACTGCTGAAAGGATTAAAATGTAACTAGGCATGATTGTAGTTTATACAACGAGCTAGGACACTGAATACTTTTTGCTACAAAATTAAGTATGGTTATGGGAGAGGGTGTGGAAATCAAAATCTATGCTTAGGTGTAATTTGTCAAGTTTTTATATTTATGCGTCGTGTGATTTTATAAAATATTTTTTTAAGAAGATTATCTAAAGATCGGTAAATATTTTACGGTATTTGAATTGTTAGTTTTAGAATTATAAATATAAATCTTTAGTATTGTCTCTAAAATAACTTGCAACCCGGAATATACAGAAAACTTCGATTGTACAGATCAAATTAAGCTTGTAAGTTTAGGTTTAAGATGCATCTAATGTCTTCTTTTAGTCTGTGCCTCTTCCTTTATTTGGGTTGGCCCTCCTCATATTCCAGCGCCAAGTCAGACGATCTTGGGTTGTCCCTATATTTAAGCATGCCCGCACCAGATCTTTGGCAACCCTTTATTTTGTCCGGAATAGACGTTTACATTACGGTTACATTCGTCTCCTCTCATTACATGCCTGTACCATCGTAAACCACTTTCCACCATCTTATCTACTATGAGTTGAATACCTTGAAAAATCCATTAATTCCTTCCGTACTTTATCAAGTCTTGTAACTCCCGCTGCCCATCGTAGCATTTCCATTTCGTTTGTGTGCATTTTTGTTGTGTCATTCATTCATTAATGTCATAATAAGCTTTCCGACACAAAGTTCGCTTAATAGTTTTTTAAACTTCTGTAAAGGCAGAGATTGAACCGCAACCGATATTTTATTGTAAATTATAATAGACATTCCAATAAACGAACGACTTTTTTACTGAGCTGACATTTAGGAAGCGCTAGTTTGTGGCCGTTCCTGAGTGTTACATTGTGCAAGGCATGATCACTACGGCTAACAAACAAATGCCTATTTCTACGTACGAGTATATACATTATATTTTCATAAATATACTTCGATATAAAGGTCAGGATATTGATATTTTTAAACTTGGACTCCTTCAGGCATTCTTTACATTCCATTTAATGGATAGCCATTTTCTGCAGAATGAAAATAGTATTAATTTCGTTTATTATATATATAATAATTGGTTCACTGGTTCCAGCTAGACTTCTTACTTATGTGCTGATGCGCTCATATGCGTCTCTTACCAGATTGATATTATTCTGGTATTCTTTGCGCCCCTTATAGCTTACCAGACTAACCTGCGTGGTATTAAACGCCTTCTCAAAGTCTATGAAAACCATGTATGGATCTCGCTTGGTGGCTCTATGCTAGAGCTTGTATTGCATCAGTGGTGGCTTTACATGATGTCAAACCATATTGATTTTCTGATACGGTTAGAAGATGACTGAGACGGCTGCTTAAGATGCGCTTCCAAATGTTTAGCGTGTGAGATGTGAACTTGATATAATATCCACAGTCACTTCTACCTTATTCTTAAAAAAGGGCAAAATAAAGCTAATTCGCCAAGATTCCGGGATTTCGCTGTTGAATAGAATAGCATTAAAAAGTTTTGTCAGTCCGTTTATGGCAGCTGGTCCTAACATTTTCCAACGATCTGCAGGTATGTTATTTGGACCAACCGCTTTATGATTCTTCATCGTTTTGACTGCTTTCTCGACTTCGTACCCGCTTATTTCTATAATGAGACCGTGTATCGCAGGAGTACTTTCCAATGTTTTACTTGGAAACTCTTCATGAAGCAGTTGCAGTGCATAAACTTTGATTTTGTGATCTTTCATAGGTTTGGGTAATTTAATGCATCCCACTAAAATTGTATGCTGGGTCGTTAGGGCTTCCCCTGGTGCTTGCAATCTTTAAAGTCTTAAATATAATTAATATAGATAAACATGATATACATATAACAATCAAATGATTTTCTAGAAAATTATACAACTAAAATTGTAGAAGTTTATGACGTGATAAATAGTATTTGAATTAAAAGCAAAGGGGTCGACTTTCTGGCGCCGCTATAGTGTGATTAAGTTGGCTTCTTACCGAGAGCATATACAATTTAATATATTTTATGGTTAAATATATAAAATCAACTACTATGAACATTTAACACATTGAGTTTTTTTTATTGTTTATTGTTCCGTTTTACAATTTTTTAATTTTAAAAATAAACTATTGTTACACGTTTTTTCATGTTGATAAATGTTTTTAAGAAAGTCGTTATTGCTTTAATAATATTTTTAACGTACGCAAAAGTAATGAAATTACAAAACAACAGAATTTTATTATGCTTCAGTAAGTCAGTAAAATAAGTAGAATAAATAATATGCACTCGGTGTGTTCTTTCTACCGTGTATTTGTCAAGAAAGGAATAACGATAATTTGTTTTTCTTTCGTCGCCTGTCATTGATCTTTTATGCTGTTCAAGCAAGTCGATAATAAAGGGCCTGGAGGTAAAACCCATTAGGTTCTTACTTTTTTCACAGTTTTATTAAAGCCATGAAAACAAAAATATGTTTTTATGCTTACATATTCAAAAGTTCTTTTATCAAAATTACATACTATAGTATATTATACCGGATGTCCCACGGCTATGCCACATGGAGGCGAAGTACCTTTAATATTGTAGATGGAACATTTTACTGAAGGAAGACTTCATTTTAATTTAAAAAATAATTTAAACTGCATTTATAGATTTTTAAATAATTGACTGGTTGAACCGGAACTCGAAACCGCTATACGAGAAAAAAAATTATCCTATAGCTTTATCATACCAATCGAAAGGCTTCATCATAAGGATTATTTTTTGCTAAATAACATACTATCAGAAATAAAAGGAAGACCATGAATTTTAATACTTTATGTAAAATTTTGTTCAGAAAAATGAATAGGTAACATTGGCGTAAGGACATCCAATTAATGTGTTTGGTAAATTAAAATGAAGTCTTCTTTTAGTAAAATGTTCCATCTAAAATATTTAAATATTAATTACTGATTATTTTTATATATTATAAAGTTACTGATTGGTTTCAAAATTACTTAGAAACGAGTAGCGCCGGTAGCGAGGTAAAGTGAACAATTTGTATTCAAATTGGTCAATGGTCAATGCTGGTGCAAGGTAGCGTGCTGTCCCCTCTTTTTTATTATTATTAATTTCATTAATAATGTAATAACTTCTTTCTACCACCTCCATGCAGACGATCTCCAAATATACTCTCACTCCACTGTTAATCACTTGCCTCAGTGTGCATCGTATACATTGATCTATAAAAAACCCTAGATACACAATTAGCGTGTCAGAAACGTCCGCTAAAAGAGCACACATTATATGCTCATTTCAATCAAAGAGTATAGAGAGTAGTAGAGTCAATTATTATTATTTTTTATGTTTATTAAGTTTTGTCCTTTTTTGTGTTTAGTATATAGATACATACCGGAAATTTTCATAGAACGATTGCAAATGATAACAACGAATTTTGTTCTGTATACATAAACGTGTTGTTGATAACCGCATTAGGTACTAAGTTGGAAGAACGGGTTAAGTATATAAAAAAACTAAACTATTATAAAAGCATTAGGTACTAAGTTGGAGGAACGGGTTAAGTATATAAAAAAACTAAACTATTATAAAAGTATAAATATATTTGTTTAGAACACACAATATATATAAATTTTAAAAACTTAAAATACTAAGTTAATGTATAAAAAATATAAAGTGTAAAAATCAACTCGACTCAATTCATGTCTTGTCCTACAGGCAAACTTCTGTCATAAATTTTATTGCTTTTTGTATACTTCTTTGTAAATACAACTTAAAGTTATGAGCGTAAGGTTGAATTTCCAAAAAAGTATGTCACGTCATGAACAAAAGTCCTTCTGTATATTTGGAGCATATTTGGTGACACTTTTAAGCGTTACTTTTGTATGAGACTGTGCATCTATGATTTTTTATAGATCAATGATCGTATAAAAATAGCGACATATTAGTTATTACTAAATGGAGTAAAGCTTACGGTTTAGTAGTAATAAACCATAATAAAATAAGATTATAATTATTATAGGAAGTTCAAAATTACTTAACCGTTTAATTAAATCTTAATAACCTCCTGTCACTTTTGACGGATTTGAAATCCTATATAGCGAAAGTGAAAAAATCTAGTTAGTTACTTTTAATCAATATTTTTCTTGGAGCTCGCGGATATGCAAAATATGTCACAAGGTTTTCGCTTCAGCTGTATAACTTCCTAGATTTGTTCACTATTCCCACGAAAATTACTCTTGATTTTATAGCCTCCTTTTACCAATTCTTGGTTATGCCGATACTTGCTACCTTGATATTACTGAGAAGCATCTTAATAAACTTGAACGCGACTTCGCAAATATGATCATGTTTTATAATTTCGCAAAAAAAGCTCAAGTGGGTCCCAATTCGCCTTCACACATTCTTAACTTACTATTCTATATTCTATTTAATCCTAGTGCCTCCCCATACCACAAGAAACGATTTATATTCCTGAGTGATTCCCATCAGCGTTGTCTTCGCTCTTATAATAATTTCCTTCTTTTATAGATCCTTTACAGTTAAAGCTCCTCGCCTTTGAAATTCCTTACCATTATTTTTTTGACGAATACAAATCCTTGCAAAAAAAAAAATCTGTTAAGAAGCATTTCCTTGAAATAAAATAATGGTATAACGTTGTATATATGTGTTTGTTTGTATGTAAATATATATTTGCGTATATAAGTTGTACGCCTACGCTATGTACTTATATATTGACTATAAATATTTATACTAATATTTTTATAAATATCAATATAAAAGTGTACATAATGGTGGTGCGTATAGGAAATGGTCATGGTATAGGTGTATACCAACCATGTGGGCCTGGAAAAGATCGCTTTTTAGCGATAAAGATGCGCTTTGTACCATATCAATCTTTTCTATGTTCATTTATTTTGTAATATTCTGCCTTGGTATACAATAAGGTGTAATCTTTATACATATAATAAAATGGTAGAAAAGTCAAAACTGTACATTGAATATTTTTTAAAAAGAATACTTGGGGTGTGATCTACAATCGATACCGAAGCCAAAAATATAGTTTTTAGAATTTTTGCCTGTTTGTCTGTATGTATGTCCGGGATAAACTCAAAAAGTACTGCATGGATTTACGTCAAATTTGGCATATATATTAAGAAGTCGGGTCAACATATAAGCTACATATTATCACGCTATCACCTACGGGGAACGAGCACTGAACCTTTATTTCTTTTCTTTTCAACGCATTCTGTAACAACGTGTAATCTAATAGCGACGACGTCGCGGGCAGCAGCTAGTTAATAATAAAATAATATTATTATTTAAAAAATTTCACTCCACCCGTTCAATATAAACATGTATATATGTATATAATATAATACAATACTTATATAAGGCATATAATAAATTTACATATTATACTGATCAGTGGCGATCCTAGTACTTGAGAACAGGGCAAGCCCGACATACATTTTTTGTTTATGATTCGATTTTTTTTTATAAAAATCATGACAATTTATAAATTCCATGAAATTTTGCAACCCTTCACTCTTCAGTTTTCATAATCATTGCCGTTGGCGAGTTTTAACAAAGCACACTGAAGGCATGTTACTACTAGACAGAAAATCACAAACATGTCAGCATTGACAAAACCCCACGCGTTCTGTTACAAACCTACATCACAAACTAACAAATAAAAAAAACACATAAAAAGTTAAAGCGCTATTACAGAGGCATTAAAAAAGCTTATGATAGGTATCGAAAACTGCACGATTGACTTTTGAAAAATTTATTGGTTGTTTAACGTAATAATAAGATAAAGTAATTATAATTGAAACAAATTTTGTAATTTTGATCTCAAACTCGATGCGAGATTTTATTACATAGGCTACGGAATGAATGATATCATTTTGAATTTTATTCGATAAATAACTAGGCCCCTGTTTGCCGTTATCTTGTTGTTGCATATGTTTTTCTAAAACAAGGTCGTAAAAATATGCAACACCAACAATACAATTTATTGGAATGAGAGCAACCTACAATCCAATGAGTCTTGTATACTGATCTATTAAACTTTTGTGAGACTTACTTGTTTGCGAAATACACAAATCCGGTGTATTAGGTTATTCCGAAACTATGTTTTTTTTCTCCGTGAAAGATAAATATTTCACCTTTTCCTCGCCTATTAAAACTTTCACACACTTTAAATTCTTAGAAGGATAAATAAAATTTCTATCTGAACTCATTTTAAAATCAAAATCACGAAAATGAAAAATGTATCAGTTATCCGCTCAATCACTGAACAAAATGTATATCATCATTATAAATATTTACACTCTTTGACATGTACCGTGAAATTTGAAAACAAAAACCAACTTCGTGGCGCTAATACTGTGGTGCTAGTTTGTGACTAACTTCTTAGTGAAAGCCGGGCTTATTCTTCCATACTAATTGCTATAGAAACACACAGTAGTTATATCTATAGACATAGCACTTTTTCATAGGTTAGAACGGTGCAGATATACACTCCGGCGAAGCCCCGTTGCAAGCCAATGAGTGTGAGCGAGATGCATATGGCCGTCAACGCTACGTAGTATTTGGCGGCCGGCGGGCGCGGCGCGTTCGGACACTACTTATAATAGTCATAGATAAAAAACAAAACGAAGTGAAAGAATTGGCGCGCGAAAATCTAAATATGAAAGTCAATGGTTTCGGTCGGTACGGAATTTGAAGTAGGGCAAGCCCGGCTTTTTGGCTTGTATGAAACTACCGCCACTGATACTGATATAGATAAATAAATATAAGTGGGTGGAGGATTACGCGATTTATTATAGACTGAGAAATCGGCGGACAATCCTATCCGAGCCAAGCGATACCGCCTTCTGCATCCTGACTGCGAGCGATTTGATTAGGCATACCGGGATCAAACCTTTGGCAGATATTATGATCGTGAGAATTTTAGTGCACATCACATTTCACATGTCGATAATCGCCAGATCCGGATATTAACGTTTTTTCTTTGTTTCATCTTTTACGAGGTTCTCGCATTATTCGGAGGTTCGCTATGTACAACCGGTCTCCACCAGTCCTTTTTGGCTAAGCATATGTGGGCGAGACCTTTGTTTCATACTATAACATTACCATGCATAGCAATCTCCCTCCTCGTTTCAAAGTAGGTCCTGAGGCTGCACACCCTCCGGTAATGCATGGACTTGGCGCTTAATAGTCCTCGACCACCACACCTCTCATAACCGACTGATTTAGGGTGATGCAGGCGATGGTGAGTCATAATCGTACGGACTTTTCTGTCCAGGGCGTCGAGTTTAGTCTGAGTCAATCTGAGCACGCCAAGGGTGTACAAGAGAGTGGGTATGACCCAGCCGTTATAAGCTCGGACCTTGTTGGCGCCCGACAAGTAGATTCGAAGAACCTTTGTCAGCCGTCCAAAGAAAAACTCGTGAACCATCCGTTTCTTATCCGTCTCCTGCATCACTATCCATTGTAATATAGCCAGATATCGGTAAAATTCAGCCTTAGAAACGGTCTCGAAATTGGACAGCTCTAGGTTAAGCTCCACTGATTTCGTCACCTTTCCCCTATCCACATGCACGACTCCACCCTTATCCACTTCAAGCTGCATCCTGATGGAGCCGCTGAGCTCAGTAAATATTTTCAGCAATTCCTTAAGACGTGCAGCATTAGATGACAGGAGCTTGAAAATTATCCATCTAGAAAAGGTAGGAGCATTTGTTACCTACCTTCTCAATGGAGAAGGCCTACATTCAGAGTGGACATCCAATGACTGATTTGTTGATAATAATGATTTTATAGAAGTCATTTCTTCACTTCTTTATTTGTTTCAAGGTCTTCAAAGCTTCAAATTTTGCCCGCATAAAATGATATAACTATTAATAATAAACTTACGTTAAATAACCTGTATAGCCTGTATGGATGTTTATATAATGCTTATATATTTTATTTTTGTAGTTCCGTAAATTTTCCTGTTTTAATAAATACGATTAAACAATTAATGTTGAGCATATTGATCTTAAAGAGGAAGATTTGTTGTTTGAAGATAATCGATTCGTAAGATACTATATACAGGGTTACAGGAAAAGTCGTGCTAGATCCGTTAAGGGCGTGGAGTACCCATCATTTCTGACTTATTTCACTATGAAACACCCTACCCTAAACTTAACCCTTTTCGAGATATTCGACTATTAATTTTTTTATTGAAAATAGCCGATTTTTAGGCTACTAAATTTAATTTTAATTATTTTGTGTGTCTTATTATTATTATTATTGCATTTTTACATCTCTAATAAGATGCTTTACGACGTCAATCATCAAAATATTGCAAAAGTTAATTGAATAGGCCGTAGTAGACAAGTGAAAGTTAAGAAATTATAAAAAAATATTAAAAAGTTTATTTTTCTCTAAGGGATATCTAAGAAAAATATTATGACAGTTGTTCGGCAGATGTGTTTTAAAATATCTACGTTTCATCAGCTATCTAACGAGGTATAACAATCTAGGATTTGTATTAAATTTCGTGGAAAAAAAGTAATTGGGACGCTCCAGGTAATAGTTCTAACGGTCCCGCGCCTATTGTCCTTTAGTGACGATTTATGTAAGTGCGAATGAAAGAAAAAATATTGTAGAGACTGGTTAGGGGTGGGAATACAACACAGGATATCCGATATTGTTTTGATTGTCAGTCTGCTTTTGTGCTTCGTACATAGTAGATGTGATATCGTTTTGCTCTTTTTCTCGACTTGGCTGTGATTCTGGACTATTTCTTCTGATTTGTGACTACTGTGCTTGTTAACCGGACTCTGATTTGTACTTGTGATACGGAAGTGTTGAAGATGACGTCCTACACACCTGAGGAATATGCTGATATGCTTATTTGTTACGGATACTGCGATTGTGTGTCTGCGCAAGCTCGCAACGAATACATAACTCGATTCCCCGGTCGTCGAGTGCCGGATGTGGCCGTTTTTGACAGAGTTTATGGAAGACTTCGCGAAACTGGCTCTGTTTTGAGACGAAATACAGATATGGGAAGACCACGAATTGATGACGACGAAGAACAGGACAATGAGATAGTGCAACGCTTTCGAGCGGATCCGACTACTTCCACTAATATTGTTGCCCGTGATCTGGGACTTTCGCAATGGAGAGTGTGGTTTACAGTGCATACTGCTGGCCTATACCCGTACCATTACACGCCGGTACACACTATTGAAGAAGGAGACCCCGCGAGAAGGTTGGACTTCTGCAGATTTATGCTAAATGCTGACGTAGAAGACCTAGATTTTCTAAGAAATATCTTGTGGACAGATGAATCCAAATTTGATAAAGATGGCATAACTAACTATCACAATGCCCATTACTGGGCCACAAAAGAACTAAGGAATCCCAATAAAAAAAGAGTGAAGGGGTCCCAACGAAGATTCAGCGTGAATGTGTGGATGGGCATTATCTCCAATCATTTGATTGGACCTTACTTTCTCCCGGACAATCTAAATGGGGAAACTTACGAAAATTTCTTGAGAGGAGACTTGAGTCTTTTGCTGGATGATCTGCCACTCAACTTGATCAGGGACATGTGGTTCCAAAATGATGGCTGCCCTGCCCATTTCAGGAGAAGTGTCAGAGACTGGCTGGACACAAATTATCCAAATAAATGGATTGGACGAGGTGGGCCGTTGCCATGGCCAGCAAGAAGTCCGGACTTAACCCCCATGGATTTTCATGTGTGGGGGCGCATGAAAAGTCTTGTCTACAGCGAGACAAATCCAATTTCGTCTGTAGAACAATTAAAAGAAAGGATTGTGAATGCAGCAAATAAAATGAGGACAACGTTGAACACTGGAGTAGTGAAGACTGGTCTCCGTAGAAGAATACGAAAATGTATTAGAAACAGAGGCGGCCATGTTGAACATGAACTGTAGAGTAAAAAAATGTTGTGTGAAAACCTAATTTAATAAATGACATTTCATGCTTACCTATTGTTTTATTTTACTTTTTAGGCCTAAGTATTAATTTTCTTCTCCACTGTCGCCTATGAAACTAAGTTTTTTCAATGCATTTAAATAAAACCATAGATTGTTATACCTCGTTAGATAGCTGATGAAACGTAGATATTTTAAAACACATCTGCCGAACAACTGTCATAATATTTTTCTTAGAAATCCCTTAGAGAAAAATAAACTTTTTAATATTTTTTATAATTTCTTAACTTTCACTTGTCTACTACGGCCTATTCAATTAACTTTTGCAATATTTTAATGATTGACGTCGTAAAGCATCTTATTAGAGATGTAAAAATGCAATAATAATAATAATAAGACACACAAAATAATTAAAATTAAATTTAGTAGCCTAAAAATCGGCTATTTTCAATAAAAAAATTAATAGTCGAATATCTCGAAAAGGGTTAAGTTTAGGGTAGGGTGTTTCATAGTGAAATAAGTCAGAAATGATGGGTACTCCACGCCCTTAACGGATCTAGCACGACTTTTCCTGTAACCCTGTATATATACATATAGTAGGTATGAGATAATTACTTTAATGATATCTTTCCGCAAAAACAACAAACTAACATAACTAGATCTTAGAGTTCCGTATTTAAGGAGTCTAACGTAATCCGTGTACTAAGACAACTTTGTCTGTCTGTCCGCTAGTCTATAACATGACCGTATCTTTGAAACCGTAACAAAAAGACATATAAGTATTTACAGTATATGTAGATATTAGTGTGGCTGTTATAATGACAAATTAAAAAATAAAGATAAAAGGGTCCCACACAAGAAATTCGGATTTGAATTTTTTTCCCATACAAAAAAGGGGTTTATAACTAGAGCTACCTATTTTTGAAAATTATTAGTGTTAAGTTCTACATATACAAAATCATTATTTGTGAATCCAAACACACTTTGCCGGTATTTTACGTCACATAACAAAAAATCAAACCGACGAAAAAAAAAAAGCGTAAAAAATGCTATAAGTCGGTGTTAAAAAACGATATGGAATTTAACTTTTAAAACTGGAAATTTTATGTTACACTGTGATTTTAACAACTAACTTCATTTATTACCTAGTAGACGCAAAATCAAATTTATTTGGATTTGTAATATATGGAGTATAATATATGGAACCTATGTCAGATTCTTGATGATATTGTTAGCTGTCAGTCTAAATTTCTCATCAATTATTTTTTATTAATTATATTTTATAGTATATAAATAAACCAGAATACAAGGTAGCTTCTATTAGTTGTCGAGGAGTATCCCGTCTTCAATACTAGAGTAACTTCCCGTGTTCCTCTCCTCCGTTTTGTTGTGCCTATATCAAATGGGAAAAAATTCAAAATAACCAGTTTTATAAAAATTTCTTGTAAGATATAAATATATTGTTGATTAATATAGTAACAGTCCTAGATGAGAAGGTACTTTTCAATACTTTTTTAAACTAAAAACCACAACTTTAAAGTAGCCCCCATTTTATCTAAAAACGGCCCAATCAAACAACGTAAGATAAGTTCTCTATGCTTAGAAAAATTTATTTGAATGAGATTGATCGCTAAGCAGCTGTTATTAATGCAAAACAATATATTTTATATAAATCACTATACTTAAGTGTAGTGATTTATATAAAATATCAAAGTCAAAATCGTGTATACTGTATAGGGTTGTCATACTTTTATTAATGAAAAATTGTAATTTATCACCAATTTCCTAGTTATAAATATAAAAAAAAAATATTTTTCATTGTTTCCTAGAACTTAACCACCAAATACGTAATGCGCAAGAAAATTAGCTTATAACAAAAGTTATCAAAATTTTAATTACTAATATACATCTAACTACTATACAGATATCTGCAAAATTTTCCCATCAGTACTAAAATTCAGGGTTGTTTAATGTATATTAGTAATTGCACATTTGTTACTTAATAATGGTGATAAATTTCAATTTTTCATTAATAAAAGTGTGACATATACACGATGATTTATGGTTTGTTTACAAAGATTCCATATTGACTTTGGCTTAAGTTATAGATAGGTATTCAATATAATATGTATGTATATTAAATACAATTGAATAAAACTTTTATTTAGCTACACATAAACTAATTATTTACAGACACATTTGGTATAAATCATATCCGCGTGGAATGGTGCCAAGAATGCTGGCAGTATTTCCTTGTTAATTATAAATTCAGATTCTCTGGGCAAAAAATACACCAGCCCTCTTGTCACCAGTGCAGGCTATGAGACGTGGTGTCAATTCTTTTGGATTTTTTTTTTGGTCTGCCACTCCAGCGGTCCAAGGTCCCAAGTGTTTCGAACACATAATTTAACAAATACATAATTTGGGACAAATGACGAATATTTGTGTCGTTTAGTCATTTCAGCCTTTTCCGCAGCGGCTCCTGATATCTTAGAGCTTAACTAATTGGGCGGATCGCCTCACCGCGAAAAATAAAGCGGCGCTTCGTGCTGCGCAGCGAACAATCGCGGTGAGGGTGATTCGGGGTACCGTACGGTATCGTGGGCTGCAGCTACTGTTCTAGCCGGCGACCCCCGTGGGAGCTCGTGGCGGAGGTTCTTGCCGAGACCTACTCATACGTCTCGGGTAGGAGGGCTCTTGGTGAGAACCCTACGTTGGACGGGTGCGTCGGATGGGGCAGGAAGCGCTTATGCGGAGGTGGGGGGAGGACCTGGCGGGGCAGCCGTACGGCACACGCGTAACGGCTGCCATTCGCCCGGTCCTTGAGCGGTGGATGCGTCGAAAACGCAAGCCCCTTACCTTCCGTCTGACGCAGGTTCTCACCGGGCACGGTTGCTTTGGTGACTACCTGTGCCGGACGGCCCAGAGGGAGCCGACGACTGAATGTCACGATTGTGGCGCGGCGGTGGACTCCGCCCAGCACACCCTCGAGGTGTGCCCGAGATGGGCGGCGCTGTGTCAAAGTCTGACGTCGGTCCTCGGAGGGGACTTGTCGCTCCCGAGCATTATCATCGCGATGCTCGGCGACGACGAGTCCTGGAAGGCGATGGTCTCCTTCTGCGAGACAGTAATGTCCCAGAAGGAGGCCGACGAGCGGGTGAGAGAGGAGGCCGCCGACGTGGCCTCCATCCGCGGGCGACGAATGGGGGTGCGTAGGAGGCGCTACTTAATGCGCCTCCAGTAACGCCCTTGTGCCCGTATCGGGCCGGGATGAGAACCCGGTCTTGCTAGACACGGCGTCGTCGGGACTGTTCAGAGGTAAGCCGGACAGTCCCCATGGAGGAGAAGTCTGGCTTTTTCGCCCAGGCCAGCCTGTCGCCGGAGGGATCCTGTTGCCTGCAGATCCGGGACCCTCCAATTAAAGCGGCTGAAGGCTCCCGCAGGGGTTTAGTACGGTATTGCACTCCCAAAGTGCCGAGTCCGACATAGGTCTAGGACTGCCGACGCGAGCATCCTGGATATCATCCGTAAATGGATTCCCCTGCGACAAAAAAAAAAGAGCTGAACTAATAAGAAATAAAAAATATTAAGACTATTACTTTATTGGCGTGGTAAGTAGTTGTAATCTACGTTATAAGTACTGATTAAAACACGAAGTATGAAATAACAGTAGAAATTACTTAGGTATGTGTTACCTATATTAATAATAATAATGATAATAAATAACTTTATTGCACACATAAAAATAACTTACAAAATTATACAAAACGCAAAGCTTAATGATTTAGTACAGAGCATGCAACGGGCGGTCTTATCACTAAATAGTGATCTCTTCCAGGCTACCCACAAGAAAGAATCTTCTAATATAACGGGCTTGTGCATTCCTAACGGTACAAATTTATGTAGAATATACAACCAATATATAGGGGAGGAGCGGGGGTTACCGTACACTTAAGGTAAAACGCTTGTTACTCAATAACTAAAAAGCTTATGTGGTTAATCTTAAGCATTATCTAAAGAGAAAATATTTAACTGTTTAATATTCGAAAAAAAAATAAAACCAGATAAATAAAAGTATCAGATTTATTAAGTTTTATACAAAAACAAAAGTACGGTATCAACCGACACCTTCGGATGATTGCGTACAATGTCTAAGTAACAGTGTCTTAATGAATGTTTCACTTATCAACTTTATTTTTATTTATTTTGCCAGGCAAAATCCACACATATAATCATCGGGTACATCTTTATCACTGCACAGTGAATGGACCCATTGCCCACACATAATACAGCGATACTAGAGCTCCTGATCTTTACCGAATTCTCCACAAATTAGATAAAGCTCATTTATAATCCCTGTTTCTCCTTCTATATAAAATATAATATGACCAGATAAGTTTCTTTCCTCGCGGCATCTGAAAATAAAGATAACAAATACAAAATATATATCAAATCAAGACATGCAAGTGATATCGTACAAAAATGTACGAACCAAACCGAAGCCGCCATTTTATGAGAAATGTTCAAACAAGCGAAAACGATCAGCGATTTCATTGAAAATTGACTGTACATCGAACCATAGATCAATAACGTACAACGTGGTTATAAAAATAATACAATTAAACAATAAATATAATACTTACAGTTTAACATCTTCACGATACTTCTTATAAGAATTGGCACGTAAATGTAAGACATGCTCTACTCATGAAATCTGACGAGTCACAGGCGCGGGTAGGAGGCAGGACGCAACAGTGTCGTGTTGCGACCATTAGACAAGAATACCCCTTTTTTCCCACCATTCGGTCTCTGTCAAACACTATGTACGGTATCGTCCGCTGTACGGAATGACCCGCCGCTCCCCTACACATATACATACATATACATACATATACACATCGTACATAGATATATATACATATACATATATATATATATATATATATATATATATATATATATATATATATATATATATATACATACATACACATACATACACATACACAGATATATACACATACATACAAACACATGCATACGCGATATATACAATATTAGACCGAAGTTATGTATGTAATGACTTTAGACACAATATATTAATTTTATTTATAGAGAAATAGGAATTAAAAATAGCACAATATATGTAACATTATTATGTTTATTTGCAACAAGACATGTGCAACTCAATAGGGTAATACTATCTGAGCGAACAATAACATTTGGCTCGAGACTCTTTTTTTTTAAATTGAACATAAAATGATAAATAATACTGAGAATCATTCACCTTCCTACGTTAACATTGCGAGAAGTTTAAATCAATACAATATGTCAGTCAGTGCCAACATGCGGATGGACAACCCGCCAAGATCGTATGCCAAATTTTTTGCCATTGAACAAAAATTCTGATTTTTATTACTACAAAAGTGAGTCTTCAAAACGAAGTAGGTACAGATGGGGAAAAGACTAAACGGGTATGTTTGATACTTATTAATCGATGCAACTCAATTTGTTTTTGTATAACGGGGGCATCCATTAATTACATGAGACAATTGTGGCGATTTTTCGACCTGACCTTCCCCGTTGGTAAGATTTCATGATATTTTGTTCGACTCCCTCCACCTTGCCCTAATCTTACGTGAGATTTTTTAAAATGCGTATTTGTAATGTAAATGAGTTAATCTGTGCTCGATTACGTTAGATTTATTTAAAAAATATCTTATAATTTTTATTTTATTTTAATTGAAGACTATTTTTTATGCCCTCTCCCCCGCGTGAGATTGTGTGAGATTTCGCTCGACGAAAGTGAAGTGATTGAAGGAAAGGAAAAAGGATTGGAGACTTTTCGTAAGTCAAGTATTAAAATAATGAACAATAAGGACAAACTTTTGGTGGGACTGAGTTCGACAGTAGCTCACGACGTATGTCGAAAACGATATAATAATGAGAAGTTAATCGCGGCATCTTCGCGTAGAGGGAGCGACGTCACGACTCCTCAACCACAATTGCGATCTATCTCATTCTCATTAGAAAATCATTGCTTTTTGTGTGCTACTGAGATAACAGCGGAGTTTATTGCGAAATAAAATCAGACATACGTGTGCGATCGTAATGTTGTGTATAGCGTACGTAATCGTAATATTATCTATGAAAAATAGTATTTCAATAATCGCTAGAGCTCGTAATGATGATAGGGGTCGAGAAATTGTTGAACGTCTCGAGCATGTTATTAGATTTGGTTGCAGCCGATGCACAGTATCACAATTCGTGCATAAAAAATTATATCAAACACCAACGACTGAAGAAATGAAGAAAAGAGGCCCGTTAGCAAACAAGATCGATATTGCGATGCAGTACATTTATTGTCATCTCGAACGAAATTCCAAAGAATGTCAGTTTCCTCTGAACGAATTCATAACCAAAATTGAAGGTGATTACCGCCCATATATAAAAACGGTAAAAGCACAACTCCTCAAATATATGGGGATGATACAATAATTGCCGTCACTGCCAATAAAGCGCCTGTGGTTTGTTTTCATAATACAGGATTTAAGTTATTGATGGAAGCCTGGTACAACCAAAAAAATGAAAATAAGATAGAAGAACGTCGGCGTATTGTAAAAACAGCAGCACTAATTTTTATAGGTTTTTTGGTCAAAACACGTGTTGCAGTGTACTTTGCGGCTCTCGTACGCCTAAACTATTGACTTTATGAAAATAAGGTAGATACATAAATTGTAGGTAATTGTCTCTAGTATTATTTTGTGTACAACTGTTTTTATCGTAACTTGAGTCGGAGATATTGTCAAAAAAACTGCTTGTAGGAGCAATTTTTCCAATATGGTGGTGCGAGGGCAAAAATACGAGGTGACAAAGTCAAAATTCAGAAAGAGCACATCAAAATATATAAAATTATTAATTTTCAAAACTTCCGGAAAACTTTCCAGGTAACCACTATTTTTCGAACCAAATGAGTCTACTGAACGCATAAATGACCACAGCCAGATCTACAAAGACATAAACCTATACCGGAAACAAATATTTGTACAAATACAAACCACTACACCAGAACAGTAGTCATATAATATATGGGTAATTCTTATTTTTAGGAAATGAAATAGGTGATCAGGTGAAAATGTCTTTACGATTAAAGTGATGATGGGATCTTAGTAAGTTTGGTGTTTTTCTTAATAATAAAATTCTCGTCGAGCTTGCAGCCACTAAATAAAAAACCAATATAGGGGGTTGAAAAAAATATCCATGGGAGTGACTTTCTTGTCTAACTGACTTTGTTGTTCTAAGTAAAACATGCCTCTGACTTATCTGGCTCAGTGACCCGAAGTGAGTCTTGGCCTCTAAAACAAGATTTCTCCATCTTGTGCAATTTCCCGCCAATTATTGACTTGGATCTCACGCAAGTCTGCTTCAATCATGTCCCTCCAGCGGTATCCGGGGCGATCCACCGGTCTACGTCCAGTTGGTCGACCCAGATAAGCTCTCTTAACTGTTCAATCCTTCCCCATGCGTTCGACATGTCCGAGCCACCGCAACCGATGGGATTTGGTAACTCCAATTATTTTTAATAATTTTTTAATAGCTCAGCTCTTTCAGGCTCAGACATCAGGTCTGCAATTTCAGCATTAGTTTTTATTAACCGGCTGCCGTCATGCCTTTTAGTTGATCCTAGGATCTTACGGTAAATTTTCCTTTCCGTGACCTGAAGCCTATTCTCCTCTCTGAACGTAGGTGTCCAAGCCTCACAACAGTACATCAGGATTGGACGTATAATGGTTTTGTAGATTGTGATTTTTGTATTCCTACTTAGAAGCTTGGACACTTTACCTTGTCCAACCGTTTATTATCTTTTTGACAGCTCACGTCTATAAATTGTTTTTTTTTTTTTCGAAATAATGTACTACAGTAATGTCGTACTTTATGGTACTTTATGACAGACTATGAAACAGTTCTTGAAATATGATAAATCGATCATATGATAAAAATAATTTTACTTCATGTAAGTATTGTTTCTATAAATTTAATAAAAAAAGGAAATAATAATAGTTAGTAATAGTCGAAATCGAAGGAAATAGTAATAGTCGAAATCTTGGAATTTAAGTTTAAACTAAGAGTACAGAACAATAATTCTGTTCATTCGTTTAATTATTATTTTTTGACGACTGTCTTAAAATGAAACTATGCACGCGTTAAAAAAAAGCTAAGAAACGAAAACTTAATATTAAAAAAAAAAATTTAATTAAATCGATTGAAAGTTCTTCTTAAATAAAATCGATTATTATTTCAAATCGAATTGGTAGCATGTGAGGATGTCACTAATGTCGAAATTTCTTGAACTGTCAAAAAGATAATAAACGGTTGGACAAGGTATAAGACGGATCCGCCTGCGTTAGCTGTGGTTAACACACGTGTTTGAGTGATCTTGGTGTTTTCTTTACTATTTTCTCATACTGTTTACGGTGTAAATAGTAGATTTTAGTGGGATTAGTGGTTAAATTAACCTTTTTATTGTAGGTAAGTGTTTAGTTGTAATAGTATCATAGTTTATAATAGTGTAAATACTCATCGTTAAAATGGATCTCGACCGTCCGCCGGACCCGCCTGATACGGGTGATCCTGACGGGCAGAGAGATTCCGAATCCTCTTCTCAACAAATTGTGAGAAAACGACCGGCTACTGACTCTTCCAGTGATCCGTCTTCCAAAAAAACCATTGTGCATCCATCCACAGCTAGTCCGTCTATCCAATCTCTTTACACCCACCCATCCTTTTCCGAAGGTCCTAAAAGTTACTCTGATGACGACAAAGGCCCTTTCATTGTCCATGTCTCCCGTGAAACCTCAGACCCAGCCTCAGGAACTACGATCCGAGCTTTGAAATTCGGCCAATTTTTACACACACATAAAATTACCTCAATTGTAAAAGATGGCGTCAAAAATGTAGGCAGAAATAAAATCTCTGTGGAATTCTCTGCAGCGCAAGCTGCTAATAATTTTCTAAAAAATCCGGTGCTTGAAATGTGTAAATATAAAGCTTCTGTACCGACTTACAATATAACACGTATGGGTCTTATAAAAGGTATCCCGGTTGACTGGTCAATGGAAGAGTTAGTTGAATCATTGGAACTACCATCTGGCTGTGGAGCAGTCATGAAAGCGCGTCGACTAAATCGCAAGAACATCCAGGAAGGCTCTGTATCTTGGATTCCAACTCAGTCAGTGGTTTTAACATTTAGAGGCCAAATACTCCCAAATAGAATTTTTTCCTTTCATACTTCCCTTCCAGTCGAGACCTACAATTTACCTACCAACCAGTGCCTTAACTGTTGCCGTTTTGGCCACATTAAGTCACAGTGTAGGTCCAAACCACGGTGCTACAAGTGCTCACAAGAACATACAGGTGATTCATGCAACATAACAAAAGAAAATGCGACTTGCTTACATTGCTCTGGTAGACATTTTACAACCCAGAAGGACTGTCCTGAATACCTACGCCAAATTAAAATCAAATCCGATATGTCCCAAGATAACATCTCTTATATGGAAGCCTCCTCTCGCTATCCTCCTGTCCGTAGATCATATGCAGAGATAGCAAAGGAAATGTTCACTCCTCCCCCATATATTCCTACCTCCTCAACACAATCTCCTTCTTCACCTAATAGGTCCTATCGCAAAACGGTAACGCACACTCCTCGTCCCAGAGCCGATTTAGGCAAAGGGTACGACAAACAAGCCCACCAATCCATTGTTGATGTCTCCCCTTCCACTCTTCCTAATGGTTGTGCTCTTAACAACCATTATAGTACCTCCCCCTCCTCTAGTAATAATTTACTAGAAAATCTAGTCCAAATGGTCCACAGTATTGTTACTACATGTAGCGATATACCTTTACCGTCCAACGTTGCCGTATTAGTTTCCCAAATTTACCATACTGTTAATAATGGCTCCAATCAGCTTTCTTCAATGGAACTGTAAGAGCATCCGCCCAAAAAAACACGAAATCCTATCTTTAATTAACCTGCATAATCCCGCCATTATTGCCATCTCTGAAACATGGTTGGTCCCAGGTTCTCGTTTTCGAGTTCCGGGCTATTCCTGTTTGAGAGATGACAGAAGTGATGGGTATGCTGGCAGCGCCGTCCTTGTTCGGCACTCAATCTCCTTTTCCCAAATCCCTCTATCCTCCCACAGCCAGCATATCAATGCTGTCGCTGTTAGATCCTGTGACATCTCTTTTTTATCTCTGTACATTCCTCATCCTAGTCCTTCCCTTATCCCTGAACTCCGTTCCATCATTTCTACTCTTCCTAGCCCTATCCTTGTCATGGGAGATTTTAACTCTCATCACACTTCCTGGGGATCCCACTACTCTTATGGATTTGCCCTCTTGCTGCTGGACCTCTTTGATGATGCCAATCTCTGCATCCTTAATGATGGTTCACCAACTCGTAGGGTATATCCGGGCCAGAACCCAAAATCCGCTATAGACCTGTCCTTAGCCTCTCCTTCCCTTGCTTCTATGTTATCTTGGAATGTTCTCCCATCCACTTTTGGCAGTGATCATTTCCCTCTTATCCTCTCAATGAATCATCATTCCTCCTGTTCGATTAACCCTAATCCTTTACTCAAGTTCAAACTCCGATCCACCAATTACTCTGCATATGCTGCATCCGTTGATAGCATGATGGACTCCCTCCCTGACTCTCAAGATGATGGAAATATTTTAATTTGTTACGAACTTTTTCTTAAAGCTATTCTAAATTCGGCAAACTCTCATTTTCCCAAAAAGCACCCCTCAAAAACACATTTGCGTTCCACCCCCTGGTGGGATGAGGATTGCAAACGTCTTGCTGAACAAAGGTCTGAAGCAGAGAAGGCATATTCTCTGAGAATGTGCCCTGAGAATTTTATGAGATATAAAAAACTAGACGCTAAATTTAAACGCTTGGTATCAAGGAAGAAAAAATCTAGCTGGATACATTTCTGTGAATCCCTTAGCCCCCGCTCTCCCTCTCGCTTAGTTTGGAACCAACTGAAAAAATTTCGCCGCTCCCTAAACCCGAATAACCCATCCTCCAATGATCCTTCCATTTGGCTTAATGATTTTGCTGACAAACTTGCTCCCCCATTTGTCCCCTGCCAGTGCAGTACTTCTTTTCCTTTGCCAACTTCATCTGAGGATGATATGGATGCCCCTTTTACCTTTTCTGAGCTGCTGTGCGCTCTGAATGGGCTAAAGGATTCTACCCCTGGGGAAGATGGCATACCATATTCTTTTATTCAAAATTTAAATGATAAAGCAAAACATTGTTTCCTCAATATTATTAATACCTTGTTTATGACAGGAATCATCCCACAATCTTGGAAGTCTCAGATTATCATCCCTATTTTAAAACAAGGTAAAAACCCCTTAGATTGTAATTCCTACCGCCCCATTGCTTTATCATCTACTCTGGCAAAAATTACTGAGCACCTTTTGAAAAATCGTTTGGAATGGATAGTGGAAAGTAGAAACATTTTGTCTCCCTCCCAATTCGGCTTTCGGAAGGGTTTCAGCACAACAGATAGTTTAAGCTTACTTACAACTGACATTCGACTAGCTTTTTCTAAGGGAGAATATCTTGTAGGTGTTTTTCTGGACATAGCCTCTGCATATGATAATGTTCTTCTTCCAATACTCAGGCAGAAAATGCACCAGCTGAGTATTCCGCCAAGAATGATTCATTTTATATGTAGTATGTTGTCCTGCAGAACAATATCTATAAGACATCCACTACTTGCGCTTCCTCCCAGACTTGTCTGGAAGGGTCTCCCTCAAGGCTCTGTCCTCAGTCCCTTGCTTTACAGCATTTATACCCACGATCTCGATATGTCGGTTGATAGTTTTTGTAGCATCCTGCAGTACGCAGATGACATAGTTTTATATTGCAAATCCAAATCAATTGAAAATTTATCCTCTCGTCTTAACTCCGCTTTGCACTATCTAGGCCAGTGGCTGTCTGACAACGGTTTATCCTTATCGATAAACAAAAGTCAGGCAGTCACCTTCACTAGAAAAAGACTAGTCCCTGTTTTCGATTTGGTTTATGAGGGTGAACGTATCAACCTGGTGGACAAGGCTAAATTTCTTGGTATAATACTCGATACTAAACTGAATGGATTTTCCCACATAGATTATATCTCCAAAAAGTGTGAAAAATCACTTAATGTATTAAGAGCAGTATCAGGTGTATGGTGGGGTGCACATCCCTACTGCCTAAAATTAATTTATAATTCCCTTGTTCGTAGCCATATAGATTATTGTCTGTTTGTTTTAGAACCTATCTGTAAATCCTTATCGCAAAGGTTAGACAAAATTCAATATAAAAGCCTACGCATTATTCTAGGTGCTATGAAATCATCGCCCACTAATGCCCTACAGGTTGAGTGCGTTGATCCCCCTTTGCAAATCAGAAGACAATTTCTGAGTGATCGTTTTGTCATCAAATCATTACAGCTGTCCTCCCATCCTCTTTGGCCTAAGCTCAACAAGCTCTCCCAACTGTCTAACACAAACCATTCACGTTCCTTCCTGTTAAACAGCTACCTTAAGTTCACCAACCTCCCAAATCCTCTCTCCTCTTCCCTTATCAATCCATTGTACTCTACATCCTTCAATGCCCTTACTCACAATGTTCCCGTCATCACAGATCTGCCTCTTAAAAAAGGTGATCCTGATATTAAGTATAAATTTCAAGAAATTCTCCATCAAAATTGGTTAAACCATAATCTCATCTATACTGATGCATCCAAACTCTCCCCATCCAGCTGTGTTGGTGCTGCCTGCTGGATTCCAAAATTCAAAATTATTTTGCAGTATAAATGTCCCCCTGAAACATCTGTGTTTTCCGGTGAGGCTATCGCCATTCTGGAAGCCATCCTCTTTGCCCATTCCCATGACTTAGGACCGACGGTAATCTTTACTGACTCACTAAGCTGTCTCTTAGCAATTAAGGAAAATCCGTTTCGTAGCAAGTTGAAGGTTTCTATTATTTTTAAGATTAGAGAGGCCTTGCTCTCTTGCAATCAAAAGGGTCTGCATATTCTGCTTGTCTGGATCCCAGGCCATTCTGGCATTGCTGGTAACGAGACAGCAGACTCATGCGCTAAAGCTGCTATCCAAACCGGTGTCCTTGATCACTACAAAAATTCCTGTCAAGACCTTCGCTCCCTAGCCAAAATCCATATGGACAAGTCCTGGAATTTATTATGGAGTGCATCAAAATTGGTGAAGGGTAAATTCTACTCAAATATTCAGGCAGATATTCCAAGACGCCCTTGGTTCTTTCTTCATAGACATGCTAGCCGCTGGGTCACATCTAGCATCTGTCGCTTGCGTCTTGGACATGCGTGTACACCTGTCCATCTGGCTAAAATCAGAGTTCGCGACCACTCATTGTGCGAATGTGGCCTTGACGAAGGCACGGTTTCCCACATCCTCTTCTCCTGTCCCAAACTCCTCCGACCTGTATATGACATCCTTCCCTGTGATATCCCACGTCCTATAAATGTTCAATGTTTGTTAATGTTGGTGTTTAGTCCCTACTGTACATTTTTGTGTAAATATTTTGAATTAAATAAAATTAAGTTGTAAATATATCATATTGTGTCTGTCCTAGTGTAATTAGTTTGTAATACCCTAGTTACTAACAGCTGTAGTTATAGTTTAACATTAAATGTTTGTGTTGTTTTAGGTTACGGTGTAATAATGAAAGTCTTACTATTTTACCTGTTTACAAATTAAAATTAAGACTATTATCTCAACCGCACCGATCAATCTCCTCCGTGTATTCTCCACTCTACGTGACATTGGCGGAATCAACCGTGCTCAACTGGCACAACTGAAAGCCACTAACCCAATCAATCAATCAATCAAGGTATAAGACGATTCTGCGGTCTGTGGTATTGTTTACTACACGTGCGCGACTTCTAAATTAGGTTTTTTGTACTAATATCGTTTAGTTTCACTAACATTTGTGTTGTCCTGTGTTGTTTCTTGTGTAGTTCGAAGATATATTACTTGTTGTGAGGTAAGTTTTTTATTAATAATTTAGTAGCTGGTGATGGAATCTGAGGAACCCCCGGACGGGGGCGGAGGTGACTCCATATGTCATGATATTGAGATGTCCACTGATGACATCATTGGAGAAAACACCAAAAAAGTCTTGAAGGCTACCAAACGCTCTCAAGCCGCTGCAGAGAGTATTGTAAGCAAACGGGTTGCTTCCTCTCATCCTACCGCTTCAATTCAGCATACATATACACTTCCTGAATTTAATGGTACTAAACTGAAGTACAATGACTCGGATAAAGGCCCTTTTATTGTCCATGTCTCACGAGTGGAACCCGACCCATCAGCTGGCTATACTATTAGTTTGCTTAAATTCGCTCACATTATTTACAGAAACAAGGTCTCTGGTGTTCTCAAGGGGGGGATTAAATCAGCAGGACGCAACCGTATTGTTGTTGAATTTGAGAATGCTTCTTCTGCCAATAATTTCATCGATAGTCCATTGTTAGAGGAGCTTAATTATAAAATCATTATCCCAGCATTTCACATCACCCGAATGGGTATTGTGAAGCAAATACCTGTCGACTGGTCTATGGAAGAGTTCCTGAGTAGTATTGAATGCTCCACCCCCGGCTGCCGTGCTATAAAAGCAAGAAGGCTGAACCGTAAATCTATTACTGACGGTAAAACTGAGTGGTTACCTACTCAGACAGTTGTTGTTACATTTTTAAGTCAAACCTTGCCTGAGAGAGTCTTTTGTTGCTACACTTCACTTCCAGTAGCCCTTTACACCCTTCCCACTATCCAATGCAATAATTGCTGTCGCTTTGGGCACACTCAAGATAAATGCAGGTCCAAACCACGGTGCTTTATGTGTGCTCAACCACATCCTGGACGTTCTTGTGAAGTACCCCGTAGTGAGGCTACATGTCTGTCCTGCTCAGGCCCACATCCGGCTATTGACCCCAATTGCCCTGAACATATGAGACAGAAACAAATAAAAATTGTAATGTCAGAGGAAAATATCCCATACTCTGAAGCCTCTCTCCGTTTTCGCCCTACCCGTCGCTCTTTTGCTGACTCCACACGCTCTTCTCATTTGAATAACCCCACTTGCTCTCCCAACTCTATGTCCACTCCTACTCGCCCCCCAATGAGCCCTCTCACTCCAATTTATGAAATCTCCAGCCCTTTAATCCCTCCTGTTTCATCCCAACGAAAAACTGTAACTCTCAACCAACGACCTCGCCCTCCCCTTAGTAAGGGATTTGACAAAGAAGCTCACTCTGCCCTAATTAGTCCTCCGAAATCTTCCCAGCCTAATGGCTGTGCTCTTATAACTTCAGATAATCATTCTAGACAAAATCCTGAATTATCCGATATCATCCAACTTTTGCATTCTTTAATAGATATCATCACCAAGCATAATATCAGTTTACCGTACACTGTCACTGAAAAACTTAATCAGTTCACTCCTACTTCTCTTAATAAAAATGGCGACAATTCTCCAATGGAATTGCAAGAGCATTAGGCATAAAAAACATGAAATTATTTCACTAATTACCTCCTACCATCCTCATATTTTGGCCATCTCGGAGACATGGTTAAAGCCGGGTTCTCGTTTTCGGGTTCCTGGGTATTCATGTCTCCGCGATGATCATGTTAGTGGATGGGATGGAAGTGCCCTTCTTCTTAAACATTCCCTTATCTATTCATTGATTCCTCTCCCTCCCCACTCTCCTTCTTTCAATATTGTAGCCGTCAGGGCTATAAATACAACCTTTGTGTCAATTTATATTCCTTCTCCTAATTCTTCTATTATTTCCGAGTTAAACTCTATCCTCTTAACTCTTCCTAACCCTTTAGTTGTTGTAGGTGACTTTAACTGCCATCATACTATGTGGGGTTCCCTCCAGTGTGAGTACCCTTCTGCTCACCTCATTGATTTGTTCGATGATAATAACCTTTGTTTACTAAATGATGGCTCGCCTACTAGAAGAACTCCTCCCTCTCAGAATCCCAGCTGTGTTGACTTGTCCTTAACATCCTCCAATCTGGCCTCTCAGTGTAACTGGAAGGTATTATCCTGCTCATATGGTAGTGACCATCTTCCCATCCTTATCTCCTTATCCCAGAGTGTTCCTATCTCGCCTATGCCATTTCCTCCTCTCTTAAAGTTTCGTACCTCGAAGGCTAAGTGGGCAGAATTTCAGCAATTCGTTACAAGCCAGACAGATCTATTTCCTGAAATAACTGTTGAGAACTTTTTACAAACTTATAATGATTTTATTTCAGCTTTGTTAACTTCGGCCAATCAATTCATCCCAATTAAAAAGTCTCCTAAAGATTTCATTCCTTCTCCCCCATGGTGGGATTCTGAATGCACGGAAATCATCCGTAAACGGGATGAGATGGAAGAGGTCTTTATGGAATTTCCGTCCTTGGAAAACTACTTAAATTTCCAAAAAACTAATGCCAAATCAAAAAGGGAATTATCCTTGAAGAAACGTAACGGCTGGTCTCGTTTCTGTGAGAGTCTTTCTCCCCGAACCCCTTCTTCACTTGTTTGGAAAAAAATAAAAAACTTCCGAGGTTCTTTCACTGATAGTAATCCTGTTTTCAATGATCCTTCCGTCTGGCTCTATGATTTTTTGGATAGACTAGCTCCACCTTTTGTTCCTCCTGAAAATTGTTTCCCTTCATTTTCCCCTTCTCCTCCTTCCTATGATCGAATGGATGATCCTTTTACATTTGATGAGCTTTGCTCTGTTTTAGACAATCTTCACGACTCCGCCCCTGGTATTGATGGTATTCCTTACTCCTTTTTAAAGAAATGTTCTGACTCTTCAAAATTAATTTTACTCTCTATTCTTAACAAAATTTATGAAACTGGGTTTGTTCCTGACTCATGGAAACATCAAATCATCATTCCTATTCTTAAACCCCATAAAGATCCTAAAGATCCCTCCTCCTATCGTCCTATTGCCTTATCGTCAGTTCTGGCCAAAATTATGGAACACCTAATAAAAAATAGATTGGAATGGATTCTTGAAAGCAGGAATATCTTGTCAAAATCGCAGTTTGGGTTTAGAAAAGGTATGGGCACGATGGATAGCCTGAGCGTTTTCTCTTCGGAAATTCGCCTGGCATTCTCAAGGGGTCATCATCTTGTTGGTGTCTTTCTTGACGTCACTTCAGCCTATGATAGTGTCCTCCTCCCGCTACTCAGGCAGAAAATGCTCCAGCTGAGTCTTCCCGCGAGGATGGTTAATATCATATGTAACCTTTTCATGGAACGCTATATTTCTGTTCGAGTCCAAGGTACTATGTATCCTCCAAGAATAGTATGGAAGGGGTTACCACAGGGCTCGGTTTTAAGCCCCATACTCTACAGTTTATATACTTCTGAACTTGACTCTTCTTGTTCGTCCGATTGTGACATATTACAATACGCAGACGATATAGCCCTGTATTATGCCTCAGAATCTATTGACGATTGCTCTGTTCGCCTTAATTCTGCTATACAAAACCTTTATATCTGGCTAGTGGATCATGGCTTATCTCTGTCTGGTCCTAAAAGCTCTGTAGTTGTGTTCTCCAGAAAAAGATTGATACCAGATATTGATATTGTTCTGGAAAATGAGACCATTGAAGTAAAAAATAATGTAAAATTTTTGGGTGTATACTTTGACTCTCGTATGACTGGCACGGTCCACCTTAATTACATCAAGGAAAAATGTGAAGTTGGTGTAAATGTTTTGAGGTCTCTTTCAGGTGTTTGGTGGGGTGCCCACCCCTACACTCAGAAACTCATTTATAACGCCATTGTTCGGAGCCATTTTGATTACGGGTCATTCTTGCTTGAACCGTGTAATAAATCTGCTTTGGCTGATTGGGACAAAATTCAAGCTAAGTGTCTCCGCATCATTTGCGGAGCCATGAAGTCCTCCCCCATAAAAGCTCTCCAAGTAGAATGTCTGGATCCGCCCTTATTTCTCCGTAGACAATATCTTTGTGATAGATTTCTCTACAAAGCTGTTCAAAATTCTTGCCACCCATTACTTACCTCTCTTTGTCACCTTTCAAATTTTATTCCATCTTCAACTTATTGGACTCATAAAGAAGCTCCTTGCCTTTTCAAAAGTTATGAAAAAATTATTGCAGCATCTCCTCTTTTTCAATTTCCTGGTAATTCTTTGTTTGCTGTCCCTTTTCATGCACTTGTTTTTAGGCCCAATGTAATTACATATTTTGGTATTAATAAAGAAGATCCTGGAGCCAACGTTCGTTTTAAAAAACTCTTAAATGAGCAGTTTCCCGGGTGGCGAACTATGTTTACAGACGCCTCTAAACTATCTGCAGATGACCCTGTGGGTTCTGCGGTGTGGGTTCCTGACATGAAGCTGACTCTTAGTTTTAAATGCTCTCCCAGGATATCTGTTTTTTCTGGAGAAACAATAGCTATTTATGAAGCTGTATCCCTGGTAGAATCCCACAATCTTAATAAAACCATCATTTTTACTGATAGTCGCAGTTGTTTAGAGGATATTTTAAAATTCCCCTTACGTTCTAGAGATGTTCATCCTATCAACCTCAAAACTCGAGAACTTCTTTTTAAGTGTCACTCTGCTGGAATTGAGGTAGCCCTTGCATGGATTCCTGGCCACTCCGGAATTTCTGGCAATGAACAGGCTGATATATGTGCTAAGTGGTCTATTTGCAATGGTGCAGAGACTTACGCTAACTGCTTTGCCCAAGATTTACGTTCTCTCGCTAAAATTGATTTGAATAAGCGCTGGAATGATGCATGGAACTGTACCCGACATGTAAAAGCTAAATTTTATGGCAGTTTACAACCTGATATTCCATTAAAACCTTGGTTCTTTGAGTTTCGTAAATACTCTAAATTTTCTACTTCGACAATAATTCGGTTGCGTCTTGGCCATAACTGCAGCCCTCATTTTTTATCAAAGATCAGGGTTAGGGACCACTCTTTATGTGAATGTGGCCTTGACGAGGGTACCGTTGAACATATTTTCTTTGATTGCACCAGATTTCCTGTTTCATTGTATGATATTCTTCCTCCTACTTTTCCTCGCCCTTTCAACATGTCCTGTATTTTGTCTTCTTCAGAAATTTCTATTATAGCTATTTTATTTAAGTATATTGAAAGATATAACATTAAACTTTAAGCAAGTATAAGTATGTATTATTTATATCATAAGTATATTTAAGTAGGTAGTTTTATTATTTTGTATCTTAGTTGATGTTGGTGCTGGTATATTATATTGTGATGTCTTATTTGTTTTAGATCGTGCTACTGGTCATTTGGCAGAACGAAAAAGTGCTATCTTAAGCAATCACGTGTATTTTTCAACCCTGACACTGGCAGAATTGTCAACCTATTGACAGAAGCCATAAATATAAACATTGAATTGAATTGAAGGTATAAGACGTTAAGGTGTTTTGTATATGGATCTGTATTTCGTCACGTGTATTCGTATTGGTTACAGTGCAGCCAAATTTTTAAATTTGGTCACTCCCTTGTACCTGGTACTTCCAACATGGGGGTCTTGTCTTGCTTCGCGAGTATTCCTATATCGCCCCATGTGGAAGTAATCGGTCTTGTCATGGTTGATCGTGACATTAAACTAAAAAGTAGAAAATAATATTTTATTAACAGAACAAAACCAAAAAAAAGTAACAAAAACTCAACGCACAGGACAGTAGGAGTAGTAACAGCGACAATATCGGAGCGACTAGCACAGATTATATTATTCCACGGTATATCGTAAGTCATATTTCGAACCCCTCCAGAGTCCCCTTCTTCCAACTCTTGCAACGACACACAAAAGGACGCGTTCCGTCAAACCAATGTTGTATAACATTGTTAAAAAAGGGTGTCTACCTGAGTGGTGACGTCAATTCTAAGAACTCTTACGGCCGTTTTCAATAACCTATCTATCGTTAGTTTAGCCTACTAAAGATAGACAAATCTATCCTTTTACCCTTACTTGCATTCCAATAACCTACCGATTGATAGGATTCCCTATCGCCGTTGTCTATCTACCGACGGGAGGTCGGATAGCCGAATGGAGACAGAGCGTTAATACAAATTGTTCCCACTTGCGTTTCAATAAGTTTTATGTTACTCTCCGATAAGCGGAGCTAACTTTTGTAACGTTGTTTACTATCTGCCAAAATCGAGCGATTACAAGGACGGTAGCCTTTTAAAAAGTTGTGTTTGTGTTGATAAATATTTAATAATGGAATATTATAGCAGTGATTATAACGATATGGAATTATTTCAAATGATAATAGATTGTGGTGATTACAGCGACAGTGGTACCAGTACTTTACAGAAGAAATATAGGCCACGTGTAAATTATATGGAGAAACTTAATGACTTTGAGTTTGCTTATAGATTTTTACAATAAATAAAAGTGGAGTTAATCAAAAAATTAATTTAATACAACCGTATTTAAGTTGAACTACTCAAAGGTAGGTATTATATTCATCTTTGTAACAGATCATTGTTGTAGTTATTTTAGCAGGTTTTTTAATCAAGTGCTTTTATTTTTAGGAATCATCGTATATTAATACTACATCAAACACTCCTGACTCTACGATTTTATGCATTAGGTACCATGTTGGTGTCTGTCGCAGATTTTATTAGAGTATCTATAGCATCAGCTAGTCGTATAGTCTCAGATGTGTCTAGAGGCATAGCAAGATTATGCCCCGAAATTTTTGTGCTGCAAAATCACACTCAACAAGATTTTTTTAATATTGCTGGATTCCCTAGAGTACATGGTGCTATAGATGGCATTCATATATATCTATATATCATATATAATCAATAATTATATAACAAGATGCTAATTTCCTCTTCTTTGTCTTTATGTCAGTGTTAAAACGTTTTGATTCACAATTCTATGATTGAATATTTTAAGAAAAAATAATAATATTTAATTGGAAAAAGTGCATAACAAAATTATCATAGCATATATTAAAAATATTTATTGAAATATCAATATACAAAATTAAAAAATAAACGAATACAATACACAATAAACTGAAGACCTTTTTTTCCTACAATAAATGACTGCAGCAAAAACCGAAACGTTATAAAAACTGGGATAGACGGGAGGGTCACAGCTATCTATCCTTAATAGCAGGTAGTAAAGTCCTTGATTGTGAAACGCAAACTATAGATAGATAATATATTACTGTTGATCGCAGATAGCAATCCATCCGTAACTGTGGTTAGGTTATTGAAAACGGCCGTTAGCCAGGATGTTTTTTGGATTACAGGCGTAGATTTTTTTTTTGTTTGAAAGATAACATGGTAGAGAATAATAATAAATTATAAAATTTTCTGGTATTGGCGACATAATTCTGAGAAAATTAGAAATCCTTGAAAAAAAAACAGTAATATATTTTTATTTTATTTTACAAAAAGCAAAATTAAAGTCATAATGCCACTTTTTTGCGAGCTAATTGTTATTTTATCCTTACTGCCAATTAAGTAGCATAATATATTTTTTAAATTTAAAGTAATCGACCGACTACTTTGGAAGAAATCGTTATTTTCTGTACATAGAGTCGACGTAAGATATAAAAATTCTATGTTTTTTGTCGATAATTTATGGTCTAGTTTCACCTCTTTTCGGGGTTGCGCTTTATCGCGGGACATTCACAATTTATGATCAGTTATTTTTCGAGTCGGTGCCAACCAAGATGGACACTTTAATTCTGCCTTTGCAACAAACTTTCTTTTCTTTCGGTGCAGCGTGCTTAAATAAATTATTTCTCGGTAATGACGAATCGGTCAGTCAGGCATTTTTATCAATAAGTCATCGTAATAATAAACTTAACTGAATACTGAGTTCTCCCTGTTTATCTTAGCATCAACTTTTTAGGCTAGTGGTCATTTTTAATTAAATATAACAAGTATTATATGACCCAAACATATAAGTGGAAAAATTAGTATAAGAGTATTATCTCAAACATATAAGCTCATAATAACATATATCTCAAGCATATAATTATATATACGTATACAGTTAAAAATACACAATATACTCTTTCTAGAGCTGTTTTACGACTTGTACCGAGTATATTTCGTAATATGAATTTAACTAAACTAAATCATTCTGTAAACGTCTCACTGCTGGGCAAAAGGCTCTCCTCCACATAGAAGAAAGGTTGGTCAATCTACCACGTTGCTCCACTGCGAGTTGGCAGATAATTTACCTACCATGAGTAATGATGGTCATCAGATGTTTATGATAACAACCGGGATCGCTGGCTTTACGTGCTCTCCGATGCACGGTCGGGAGGTCCACTAGTACATACACCCAGACTGGAAACAAATATTTATACAAATAAAAATATCTGGCCGAAGTGGGAATCGAACCCGCGATCGCCGGCGTTGAGACGACTATATTATGCGAATATATTACGTATTTTATAGTCATATTTTTTACAAAACATGGTAAGCACGCGAGAAGACTTTGATCGATGCGAATTAACGATAATTGGCGTGGATCTATCCAATTCTCGAATCTGAAACTTAAAAGATTTTTTGAGATTTCAATTCACGCAAGACGTATACGCCTGCTTCACCGGTCCGAAACCAACTTAACATGCTGTTGCAGTCTTATGCTAGAGTAATGGAACTTACGCTTGTTAAGATCTCACTGTGGCTTAGTGTCTATGTAAAGTAAAGTAAAAATAAATTTATTTGGGACATCACAAACATTGCAGACACTTAATATGTGTCGGTGTGTAGTAAATCTGTGTAAAATAATTAAACTATATTAAACAAGGTCGACGTCTACCAAGCGCAACAAAGCGAGACTTATTGCTCCCACATGTTACATTGCAAAAAATCCATAAATAATTTTTCTTACCTAAATACCCATCACGGTTCAAGGACAATCACATAAGAAAAAATTAAACTTTGTAATAATTCCTAAGCTAGCTGCACTTTGGATGTATTTTCATACGAACACGTTATATGCGTATTATGATCAATGCCAAGCGAGTAGTCGTCCGTAGACGCGGTCGCATCTTGTGTGCAAGGTATTTAACAATTTGAAGGATTTGAATTTATCGTACGTATTAGTAGTTAGTACGCATTTGAAAGTGCGGACGGCTCAAAAATAATACCCCGTGTATTTTAAATGTTTATAAATGTAAAATAAAATAATTATTTTATTTACATGATCTGTCTATTCTAATATTTTTTGACTTATAAATCGATACACGCCAGCTGCACGTGACAGATCATGTGTAAAGTATGTAAGCTTTAATGATTATTTTCCATATTGTGATAATATTGTGTTATTATTATATATTATTATTGAATATTGTATTCATTATTTTAAAAGAGCAACTTCTGAGTTTCTTGCCGATTCTTCTCGGCAGAATCTCCATTCCGAATTGGTGGTAGCTTCACAATAAATATAGTCAATTAGTATAAACAATATACACTTGCACATAGACTATTCGAAAGTGCTTTTGAAAGCCTCCTTGTATAAACGAAGTAATTATTAGTATCATGTGATGAAATATACGATATTATTATACCATCCCGAATTTATTCTTTTACTTCACTTTTTCCTAAACCTGAAGGTATATAAATAATTATTTTTAACAAAATATTAAAATTTGCTATTTATTAGAATAAAATAATTAAACATTCCGTATTGTGAATTATATTATATTATTTTTACATTTAAATAATTGTTAATTCATATTTTTATATACAAAAATATATATAGATTACCCTCTAAATTTTATAATCTGACACTCGCATGAAAAAGCATGAGTATGACTCATTGTGACATTCCGCGAGAGAGAGCGTAAAACAAACAATAGAGAGGCATGATCAGCCTAAAGCCCGCTCTTCATTCCCGGCAAAACTACACGAGACTAGCCGAATACGGGAGTGTAAAGGCCCTATTCGGCAAGTTTCGCCTACATTCGTGTAGTCTCGGTTTCATGTCGGTACAGCGCGCTCTACACTCCTGCCGAGACGTCTGGGCCAAATGTTTTTGCCGAGACATGACGAGATCGAGAGCGCCCCTCCACATTCCCACTCACGCATTACCCGTTCAGAAATCGTACAGGATGGACTTATTAAAAACGTCCGCCGCTGTAGCTTTATGTGCTGCAGCCTACTACAATTATATAATAATAATAATACTATTTATTGTACACCATGAATAGAACAAAAGTCATAACAAATATAGAAAGATGTACAAAGGCGGTCTTATCGCTAATAGAGCGATCTCTTCCAGACAACCTTATATTATATTAGTAAAAGAAATTATATGAAATAAATGAAAGAATTATATGTTAGTAAAAAAAAAAAATCTTTCTTAGTTTTCAATTATTTTACGTGAATATTTAATATTCCACTAATTAGGTTCAAGCATCGTGCATTTTATTTCTGTCTTTATACCAACGATGCCTAGGATCCCATATAATGGGATATCATTGGTAGGTTTCTAAAAAGGTTAGCTAGAGATCGTGCGTCCATTTCGTAGGCATTTTGATAACAAAAACGACGTGCGCGCACTTCGTTTATTGCCGGTGGAATAACCGAGACGGGAGTGTGGAGGGCTCTGTGTTGCGCAAAACTCTTTGATGGTACCGACATGAAACCGAGACTACACGAATGTAGGCGAGACTTGCCGAATTGGGCCTCTTCACTCCCGTATTCGGCTAGTCTTGTCTAGTTTTGCCGGGAATGAAGAGCGGGCTTGACAGAGCCCTCTACAAGTCCACACTCCCGTCTCTATTATTCCACCGGCAATAAACGAAGTACACGCACGTCGTTTTTGTTATCAAAATGCCTACGAAATGGACGCACGATCTCGAGCTAACATTTTTAGAAACCTACCAGTGCTATGCCATTATATGGGATCCTAGAAATCGTGAGTATAAAGACAGAAATAAAGTGCACGATGCTTAAAACTTAATTAGTGGAATATTAAATATTCACATAAAAGAATTGCAAACTAAGAAAGATTTTTTTCTTTTACTAACATAGAATTGTAGTAGGCTGTAGCACATAAAGCTACAGCGGCAGACATTTTTAATAAGTCCATCCTGTGCGAGTTCTTAACGGGCAATGCGTGAGTGGGAATGTGGAGGGCCGCTCTCGATCTCGTCATGTCTCGGCAAAACATTTGGCCAAGACGTCTCGGCAGGAGTGTAGAGCGCGCTTAAGCGTTCGGCATGTGAAGCATCTATCTCTATTCCACTCCATCGGCAGATGCATCCAAGTAGAAGAGAAAAAATATTTCAATTAACGAGTGCAAATAATTGTTAATTTATCGAAAAAAATATAATTTTCAATAAACTCCTTCTTTGTATTATACAAAATAATGATAATTCAGTGATAATAATTCAATTAAATTCATAAAAGTTTGCAATTTTTCATCAATGTTTTCTTATGACATTATCACGTAAAATTGTCGTCCGTAAACTGACTTAACAGACAACCAATTTTTTATCTTTCTGTATAGTAAAATGAAACATATATTTTAGCTTATATGTATTTTTAAAGCAATAAAATAAACCGGTCAAAAATGAAGGTAATGCATGTAACAAATAATTTAAGTTGGCACCAAACATGTATATTCTTTATATAGAATGTTATTATTTATTAATTGTTAAAATTAAATAAATAAATAAATAATAAATTATAAAATATGTTTAACACACACACAAAGTCGTCTGTTCCTAAGGTAAGCAACTTAATGCCTGTGTTTTAGGTAACAGACGATTGATATACTTTTTAAAAAAAAAAAAAAATATACATATTAATAATACATATATAAACATATATTACACCCAGACTCGAGGCGGGAATCGAACCCACAACCCTTTGAGCAGAAAACAGGGTCGCTGCAAACTGTGCCAATGGGTTAGTCAAAATTCGTGTAATATACTGTTATTTTTCGTCATTGAAACTATTTATTTAAAGAGATGTAGTTATTTATATTCATTTTAATATGAAATATTTGGTGCTAAGTCCAATGCCCAGCATAAGGTTGATTAGTAATATTTTTCATATGATAATGGGATAATTTTCTATGGAAATATTGTTTACTAAAACCTCCTTTTAACCTTTTATTCGTCGACTAAAAATTTGTGCATTGTGTCAAATTGAATTATTTAATAAATAAAATGTAAATTTTGACGAATATACAAATGTCGGAGTCGAAATATATATAATAAAATATTTTAAATAAATAATATATTTTTCGTGTTGTTAAAAAGAATAATTTTTACCTTTTTGATTTTTTTAAATCATGGAGACAACTACTTTTCCAATGAGGCGACAACTACCAAAACTAATGGCTTGTATGACTAAGAACAGTCTAGAAAATCTAAGAAACAGAGCTTTGTTTAGTTTAGATGCATTAGACGCTAAAGGAATCCGAAGGTAAATCCAAAGACCTTTATAGCGTCAACAAAACGTGTTTTTCCTGCTATTTATTGCAGGAAATGTTTGTTATTCAGACTTTTATAATATATTATTTTTATTTTATTAAGACGAAAATTTCCACTTCACGAATGTCTAATTTTGGAACTGAGAGAAAGTGGTTACTCTGAATCCTCGGATTACCTGCAGGATCTTATTTATGATAACATACAGCTTTTGGCAGAAGACGATATCGGCATTGTTGTTGATTTGAGGAAGAGGGAAGACTATTTGGAATATATCAGCGCAGGTTTAATCAGAGCAGAAAAACATCGCGATAAAGGTAATACAAAATTATTGAACAGAGACAAAATACATGTTTATTTCATAGTAATTACAAATATAAAAAAAATCAAATATATTATTTAAGTCACGAATCATAAAGGATTAGTTTCGACTCTAGAATCGGAGGAACCTTCATAATCCGTGCAAAAATGATCTCTTGTTTTTATAGTAAAGTCGTTTATTAATTCCAAGTTTATTCCGACCGGTTTATATTTATAAACTTACTCAATACAAGCCTTTGCCTATCAATTAGTCGACAGGAAATCAGTGTTTCCATTACTTAACAAACATAAAATATTTTTGTTTTAATATTAATTAGTTTTATGGTCAAAGTATACTTAGACATAATTAAACGGTATTTTTGACATAATTATGTAGTCTTAAAATACAAAATGTTTCTCTTTATAGACATGAAAATACTACTTTAACATAATTATAAATACATTTTTTTTTTTTGTAACAGAAAATACCAAAAAGGAATGTCTGGAACTCTTAAAGCTTGCTTTATATTATGCTGAAAAAGGAAGAGGAATTTTGTGGCTAGCGGAGAAGTTCTTTTTAGCGGCCATAGCTGTTTCAAGTCAATATTTACTAGACGGAGGGCGATTGAAAGGATGTTGTAAATATCACTATGCCAGTTTCTTGCTTGACAAGTGTGAGTTCCATTTACGTAATCATAGAATAATAATCATTAATGAACTTAATAACCTCATGCGTCATCTATATAATTTGTATTAAAACATTGACTTAATTTTTTTTTTTAATTTAATATTAAACCGTAGTTGTATAATTATTTATAAGTATTGTACAATTTACGTTCCAAAAAACAATATGAGAAATAAAAGGTCTGTTTTTTGTTGTTGTAGAAAAACAAGTTATATATTTTTTGTTGTGCTGTATGTGTATATGTGTTTTTGTGTACAAAAAGATATAATTAAGATAAATTTAAAAGATTTCGTGGTATAATAAAGCATCAGTTTAATTATTTTATTTATATATTTTTTTTATTTTAAACATTACAGTAGATTAGGCAAATTGTATTTAAAATATTTTTACGTAATAAATTATGATAAAATAAAAAAATAAAATAAAATAAAACTTACTTTGATAACAATAAATAATTTCAGTATTGAGTCGGTTTTAATTCATTTAAAACAACTGTTTAATCTATAACTTAATTTGATCTGATTTAATATAATTTATAAAACTTTAATTTATATTAATGAATTCATACTCACTTGTAACAATTTTTGGATGCTTTTTAATTCTGTGAATTTATTTTTCCGAGTAATGTAAAATTATAATTTGAATATTTTATATTGTTTATAATTTATATAATAACAAATGAAAATAGTTAAATTAAACATTACTTTGATTTTGACTATATCTTAAGTAATTACGAACACCTGTAAAGAGGTAGACAATTATCTAAATGCCAATGTTCACTATTATTCACTAGTATTATTATATTTATTGTTGTACTACTTGTACAACAATAAATATAATTTTGTTGGCAAATAAAAAAATAAAATTAAAAAAAAGACGTATATGATTCACCTAGTTTGTTGGTGGAGGTCTGTTATTTGCGTTGTTATGGCAATTTAGGATATATCACAGTGCTTTCATACACCACAACCAAATTAATGTGGAATGGATGTATGAGTAAATAGCAATGCGGAATGTAAGGCGATAGTGTGGAATTATAGAATAGTGATAATTGGGATAGGGACGGAAGATATAATGAGTGAGAGAGGAGAACAACAGAGGACGAAAAGAACGATGGATGAAAGTGAGAAGCGCGCGATAAGAAATAGAAGCTTTAAATTATTGGCCCTCTACATTATGAACCTTTATTAATAGGTTATTTACCCTTATGATAACTAAAAAAAAACTAAAAAAATTATGTAGTCATAATAGATTTTTTTTAAATCAGAAGCGTTTAATATTGATCGAGGGATGCCTACATTTTGTTAATCAATGGGGAATGGCGTTGCATCAACTTATCGCATCGCAGAATACAATAAAATATTAGTTAACAACTACTACGTATTGTAGTGAATTTTAACTATTATATTTTAATAGTATACGCTTAAACGTATTATTATATAATAAAACTGCTGTATCTTACAAACAGCTGTACAAACATTTCTTAAACTATTCAAAACAACAACCTTTAAGCTTGGGATGACTTTAATATGTCTTAACATTTACTGATTATGAAAAAGCAACCATAAAGTTAGAAGATTTAATATTATGCCTTCCTTAAAAAATAGTTCCAGACGCAGATCCAGAAGAGCCTTTCGTCATCCTTACAGAAGTAAGAGATAGTGCTATCGGAAAGGTTTGTTCAAAAGTCACTACTGTAATTAAATCTAGGAACTCCAATTCTTGCAGTGATTATAAAAATGAAATCATTCATTAACGGTATATTGAAATTACGTTAGAAAATTTTAAAGAGTAGCAAAAGTCTGTAAACGTTAAAATATAGGTACATAAATACGATAATTACGTAGAATAAAGTAAATTTAAACTCGAATTTGGTCCAATAAAATAATTTAACTTAATTTACAACCGTTCTGGTACAGTTGTTTGAATAGTCATCTCAACACTGGCGGTCGCGACTTTGATTCCCGCTTGGAGCTGATATTTGTATTTAAAGTAATTACTTATTTCTGGTCTGGGTTCTTGTGGATCTCCCCAACGGTCCTCGAGCAACACGTAAAGCCGTCGGTCCTGGTTGTTATCAAAGACATCTGATAGCAATCGCTACCCATAATAGGGAAAAAATCCACCAACCCTCAGTGAAACAGCGTGGTGGTTTAAGCTCTAATCATTCTTCAATATGTATAGGAGGCCTTTTTCCAGTAGTGGGACGTTTACAGGCTGATTCAAATCAGTTCAAAGCAACAAGCAAAAAATATGTAGGTTTCGTTAGTCTCTATCTTGGTTCATCATTATATCCTTCTAGGATGATCTTACGTAAGCTTTCAATCCTTATACAAAAATTTTATATGTTCTAACAGAATTGGCCTCTATATGAGGAAGATGAGGAGGGAACTGGAGAAGTGCCTAACTCAGTTTTTTCTGCAACAGCAGTACAACTACATCGAGTTCTACTTAGCAAGGCACGAATAGCTCGAGATGTTGATCCTGCTAAATCAGAAAGATTATCAAGACTCGCTGAAAGGAGAGCACGAGATGGTGATTTTAAAATTGTTTTGGTTTCCGCGTAATTCATATAAACTGTTAATAATGTTACTAATGTTAGAAAGAGTAGCGATTTGTAAGTTGATTTAAACCGATTTTAAGAGTTATTAAGCAACTAGCAGGCTTCATTATTCAGAAGTGACAATCCAAACGTCACGTCTAGATAGCGGAACATAAAAATATACACAGAAATAAATGTTAATAAAAACGGGAACTGCATAACATTGATGCTTCAATTTTATAGCGGATGATACACCAAAGACAGCAGAGGCAATAATTGAAATTGGTGTAAGTCAGTTAATGATGAATAACCTGAATAATGCACAAAAAACATTTGTCAGAGCGCTTAATATTTATCAAGAAAGTGGTAACGTAGAAGGCCTGTGCGAAACGAAGATGCATTTAGCAGCCGTCATGCAAAGGTACCTTATTGTTTACCTAATTTATTGTTGTTTTTTGTTTCGTACCAAAATTAAAATGATTATTTTATCAACAGTTTTTACGTAACTTTTTGTAAAATACGCAAGTCTTGGTAAAAACTTGTTTGTTTGTTTGTTACCTTCTTTTTTTTCAATCTGAAGCGACTTCTGATGTTTGTTTCTTTGTAGGCAATGAGATTGGTTTTTCAGACTGTACCTGTTCCACGTTAAAAAAACTTTTTTATACATACAAACCTCACTTTTTTTTGAAAAGTGGGGTAATAAAATATTACGCTGATTCTCATTGCACTCTGAGCGGAGCAGTAACCGTAAACATTACCCAATCTAAAAAGTAACGAAATTAAAGGCTAATAAACTCGCGAGAATCTCGTGTCAAAATAAAATAGAGTTTTGAGAGATAAATAATTCATTTAAACATCTGTATGAGAGTTTATTCGGTTCAACTAGTACTCATAGCATACATATACATATATTAATTAAGAAAGAGGTATGGTCCCATACGTGGAAGAGTATGCCGAAAAGTCATTTTTTTTTAAATACTACATTAAATTTCTAATAAAAAGGAGTATTACTAACTACTGGACTCTTGTCAGAATATTAGAAGATTTATCTTTTGAACCATACAAAGCTTCAACTTCTTTTGATTTAATGGCTTTCAATGGTGCGAAAAGAGCACAGATGATTTCGCCAATGTCACGTAGAATGGACAATATACGAAGGAGATTGATCAGTGCGGTCGAGGTCGGAGGAGGACAACTTTCGTAAAAATAAAAAGAAGAAAAATGAAGACCATGGAAAATAGTTGTAATTTTCTTTAAAACCCTTAAAACCTAAAACAACACAAAAGTTTAAGTTATGTGAATTGAAAGTATTAATGACCAGGACGTAAACGGCTGATTCTGAATATCACCCAACAGTCGGTATCTTTAAGAAGAAAGAACTAAGGATGTCTTGGTATACCGGATTGTATGGCAGAAGTAGTATTTTCCCTTAATCGATATTGACTCAATCCAGAACGAATTCCAAGACTAAGCGCGCGCTAGTCATCAGGAGAATTACAAAAGTGCTCTAAAGAGCCGGTATGAACAGCTATTTTAGAACAAGAATCTATGGTCTGGTTACCTAGTAACGAAATTATAGATAGAGAAGACCTGGTACTTGTATTGTAGTATGATTCTATATTTTGGGATCCGACAAGCAGCATTAATACAACTATCGGAGGAAAGTTTAGATGCATCAGTATAAATAAGAAGATGTTCTGTACCAATTCTCATGAACTAGATTTTAGAAAATGATATTTATAACTAATGCACCGTTAACCAGGCTAAGTTTTGTTTCAACAGGAGTATACAAGAGCTTGAAAAGGCATAGTAAAGAGAGGATTAGAAGGAAAAGAGGTCAAAGGATGAAGTAGCCTAGTAAATTTAAAAAAATCTGTCTAAAAAGCAAGACGGGGTTCTGTTATTGGAAAAAAGATGGAATAATTCATTGAGTCGGGACCAGAGAGGAAGAAAAGATAGTTGCAGGAATTTAATGACAAAACAATCGCATAAAAAATTTCTTCTGAATTGTAAAGGAGGTTTAACAAACTCAACTTGTAAGGCATTTGTAAATGTAGATTTCATGGTAGATAGAATGATTCTCAAGCACTTATAATTAGTTTTGTTTAACTTTTCCGAAACAAATTAACTAAGAGGGTCTAAAATAATTATGTCTAGATTACTCTGAACTATCGCGTAGTAGATGAGTTTTAAAGTGTAAGGATGGGCACCCGACCTGAAACTGTTTTGTGGGCGTTAATGTTTTTTTTTTCTTCACATTTTTTTAATAACATGATCTACACGAGAAAATCCATTCAGTTTGTTATCGAGAACTACAACCCTGTACAAGTTAGCTTGATCTTTTTGACAGATGTAAATTTTCTGATAGACATAACGAACGGATTTTTTGTTTCGACCGTTGTAACATTGTACAAGCGTCTATTATTTTCAGTGTTCCTATTAAAATTTTACTTTGAACCAATGAAAAGTCTTAAAATTTTCGGACGACGCTTGAATCTTCAGGGACTTTTGTATTATATATATATTTTTATAATTTTTAAAATCATTTAAATTAAGAAAATAATATGTTCATCATTGCAAAGTTATGTCGATCAGAATTACATCTATCAAAAAGATCAAACTAACTTGTATATACAGGTGACTGGTACATTACAATCAATATTTAAGGAGACTACTCGGAACATGATTCTCATACGAATTATGTAAAAAAAAAAAAAAAATAGGTAAATATTAATAAACTTTTAAGTAAAGTTACTCAACAATTATCCAATTATGTACGCGTTGTCTGGACACCCTAGCAGCTAGCTGCAATTTTGACACAAAACAGGTAGTTTACCTACGTCCAAACGCCGCCACGTGTTAACAGGGTAGCAGGTTGCGCAGTTGAAGATTTTTTGATTGTAAAACCTATATAGTTAGTTTCTGTTATTAGTGTAAATCCTGCCTCTTGTATATAATAGTTTTAAGTCGATAAAATATTGTTATAAATGATTAATGTAAGACCTAGATATAAGGAGAAACTGTAAAAGTAATAAATAGATACCTATTGTTTTTCCCCCTTACTGTCCCAGTGTTACCTAGTCCTAAGTACACTTTGCCTTCAGCACGATTGAATGACGATGAATGATTGATGAACATGGTATGCAGAGTGAGTGATGAACAGAGTAAAAGATTGAGCTAGTATGAAAGAGTTTTTAAGATGAAAAATGAAACACCAGATAAATAAAACAAATGTAAAAACAGTCTCCCCACCTTGGGGGAGGTCGAGATTTAAAAAAAAAAAAAAAAAAAACAGGGTAGCAGGATAAACAAGCATGATCCAGTCCCCCTTAATACTTTAATCCTGGCTTAGGATAGGCAAAAATACTAAGATATTTTACTCGTTATTTGTTGACTAGGTAAATGATGTGAACTTTGGCAATTTTTAGATGTGAACAAGCGGCACAGTACAACACCTGTGCACGTGCCGCCGGCATGTCTGGAAAAGTGTCAACGCTTCATTTACTTGAATTGAAATTTATGAAAATTTGGTCAAAAATTAAGTACCTATTTTTTTTTTACATAATTCGAATGAGAATCATGTACTGAGTATTCTCCTTAAATAATAATAGTAATTTACCAGTCACTCTGTATAATAACAATTTGGCCCTATGGTGAATGCGTTGGTCCCCGAATAGCAAATCAAGGGGATGTTTCTTTTTCTTGTGAACACCACCGCTTGACTCTTAGGGATAGATGAAGATAAGCCATGGACTGACAGCCATTGGTTTAGAACACTAGATAATGCAAAGCAGAATTTAGTCGATATATAAAATCATCCGCGGAATTTGACGTATGATACAATCCACATATTGCAGAATGTTACAAAAACTATTCACAGACATGTCGAGATAATGAGTGTTTATGCTGCAGAACAGAGGACAAAGGACTGAGTCCTGAGAGAGAGCTTTCCAGACAAGCCTGGGAGGAAGAGAATGGTGCTGGCGTTTAGTCACAATGGATCTACAAAATAACAAATTACAGATAAAATGAATCATCCTTGGCGGAATACTCAGCTGTAGCATTTTCTGCCTTTGTACCGGAAGAAGAACATTCTCATATGCAGAGGTGATATTTAGAAAAATATCCACAAGATACTCATCTTTAAAAAAGGCAATTCGAATGTCTGTAGGAAAGAATACTGAAACTGTCGATGGTGCTTAACCCTTCCGGTAGCCAAACTGAAAGGGTGAGAAAATATTAATGCTTTTCATTATCCATTCCAAGCGGCTTTATATAAGATGTTTAGTAATTTTGGCTAATATAGAAGATAAACAACAGGTATATATGAATTTGAATCTCAAGGATCCTTACCTGGTTTAAGAATTGGAACAATTATTAGGGACTCCTTTTTTTTTATCGCTGTGAAATGCGTTTACGCATCCTGTCACCCGAAGGCGCGGGTATGTGGGACTCGCTGACTGCGAAGTCAGAATACCTACTAAAACACAGCGGTTCCCTTATCGTCGTACAAAGATACCACGGGATCGCTGTTGACTGACAGTTGGCTCGCCTATGCGGGCCGCCTTCTCTCGTACAGCGCTCGCGGGCACGGTGAGCGCTCTATTTCCGCTGCGCCAGGGACCGGCGAACGGGAGAGACTACGACAGGTCATGAAGACATGGCCGCAGTCTCCTCCGTGACCTGGCGCGTTGGGCTTTGGGGAGCGATCTGGATCTTAGCGACCGCTCTACCCTTCTATATATATTCTGGGAGGCGGCAGTCCTGTCCCCCCATCAAGTGAACCGCCGGTTTGCCAGCAGCAGCACACACGGCGCAGCGCAGTGCCCCGGTGCAGTTACGGACAATGTGCCTCTCGAGGCCACATGATTTGGGACTCCTAAGATTGGGGGATAATTCCTTTTATGAAACCAGCAGTAATTATGTTTAAAAAGAAACACTTCTCTTTATCACTTAAATTTACAATAAAGGAATTAGGTACGCCATCTTTCCCAGGTGATGTGTCCCTTAAGCCATTTAATACATATTCCAATTCTAAAAATATAAAAGGGACATCCATGTAACTAGGTACAGATGCCGGCGTGGAATTTAAATATACAATTCTGGTACGGATCGAAAAGGAGGAGCGAGTTTATCAGCGAAATTGTTTAGCCAATCAGATGGATTATTGGAGAGGAGATCATTAACCAGACAATGCGAGCAGGAGATCTGGGACTAAGGCATTCGCAGAACTGAGTCCAGCCTTTTTTTTCTTTTTGTGAAACAGTCTCTTAATTTTACTATTAATGCGCTGATATTTGATGAAACTTTCAATAGACAAAGATAGTGTATATGATTGCTCTGTTTTTGCTCTGTCCCTTATTGAAGAGCTACGTTTCTCATTTCACCATGGGGTAGAGAGATGAGGAAACGGATTATTCTGTCTCTTTTTTTGAAATGGTTGTCAGCATATGAGATGATTGAGTTATAAGGAAGTTTGTAATAAAAAAATATATTATCTTTGTTTATTATTATATTATTAAATAATTAATTATATATAAAATCAGGAAAGACATCGAAAATGCTATCGATGGATACAGAATAAGTAGGCTAGGCCGTTTTTATTTTATTTTTAAGGAAAGCACTTGGTCTATTTAATGGGATAGAACGATATGATAAAGAGAGGAGGATACGAAAGTGATCACTATTAAAAGATGATGGATGGAATTTTCAGGAAAGAAGGAAAGAGAGTGAAAAAGAGGAGAGTGAGAGAGAAATCAGATTTAGGATTCATAAACTCTATAATATATATATATATATATATATATATATATATATATATATATACTAACTCTATGTTGGCATAATCAATTATGTCTACCAGCATGGGCAACATGAGCAAGGATGGGAATAGCGACTGCATTTATATGGGGACTGGAGGGAGGTAAAGAGATTTGGGAACAAGAAATGGAGTACTGGATTAAAATGGCACTACCAGTATACCGATTACTTTTGTCATCCCTCAAACAGGAGAAACCTGGAACCCGGAAACGGAATCCAGAAACCATCCATTTTCAGCGATGACAAATAATGACGGCCTTATGGATATGAATGATTGTAAGGAGTTTGTGTTTTTTAGGACGTAGTATTTGACGATTCTATATCTTAATATATACGATTTATTAGTGAGATCTTATTATTATTATTTCTAATTATTTTTAACAAATCACTTTTGGATAATACCTATATGTTCCTGAATTTGGTCTTTAGAGGACTCATACATATCAGTTATTTCCTTAAGTGACTTTTTTAAATAATCTATCTCTTATTGAGGTATTCGGTCTGCCGGGTTGACGTGCGATCCTGAGGTCTGGCTGCGAGTCCCACATACCTGCCGTTTCATTGGGGGATACGTAAATGCATTTCTCATCGTTAAAAAAAATCGTTAGAACATTTCCTTCGCCATCTCTGCATGAGATCTGGGGAATACGGATGCTTCCAAGTATCAGATCTTCTACTTTCCTAAGACATTATGCATTTAATGGATATTGTTTTAACGTGGCCGTACCGACAACAGTTCAAACATTGAATGGTTGAGAATTTATAAGTTTCGATGGGAAGGGATGTGTGATAGGAATAGAGTTTTTCAGGAAGCAATTACTCCCTGAAAGTCAGAACTACAGATTGAGTTGGTACCCAGTTAAAAGTTCCTTCATTAATTAATTTATTATTTAAATGTCTATCTTTGATGAGCTCTTTACATCCAGAAGGAAGCTCCAGAGTCTCTTTACCAGCTCAGAATGGTCTATGCAGGAACCGGTACCAGAGATTCTCCAGAGCTCTATGTCTATGCAGGAACTGGTACCAGAGACTATCTAGAGCTCTGGTACCAGTTCCTACTTAGAGCAGTCTACAGGGATACCTTTGATTAAGCCCATTCTAGTGATATTGTACGTCAGTTCAGTAGTTTTATACTTACACATTTCTAGAATGGAATTGGACTTAATAGAGTTGGCTGCTTCAGCAGAGGAAAATTCAACTGATATTTCATTGCATCTAATGTTTTCGACTACATCATTTACATTTTCATTAATTTAATGTATATGAAGGAGTAATCTGAATTCGATGGCCCGGAGGATTGTACCTGCAGCCGGGTCCTCAGAAAATGAAGAATAAACATATACAGTCTGAGTCGAAGGAATAGCAGTGGAAGGATGATTAACTGTAATTCTGGATGCGGGATTAGGCGTGGTTGAGTCATAACCACCAGTTTCCGTGGTTTTTTTGGACCATCTGGAGCCTGGAGATTCGAAGCATTTACGTCTATCTTAATATATATCTATATATATCTAGATATATATATAATAAAACTACCCACTAAACAAAACTAAGTATAATCAAGCCTTTTTTTTTTTTTTTTTTTTTTTTTTTTTAACGCAGGGGAATCCATTTACGGATGATATCCAGGGCGCCCGGGTCGGCAGTCCTAGACCTATGTCGGACTCGGCACTTTGGGAGTGCAATACCGTACTAAACCCCTGCGGGAGCCTTCAGCCGCTTTAATTGGAGGGTCCCGGATCTGCAGGCAACAGGATCCCTCCAGCGACAGGCTGGCCTCGGCGAAAAGGCCAGACTTCTCCTCCATGGGGACTGTCCGGCTAACCTCTGAACAGTCCCGACGACGCCGTGTCTAGCAGGACCGGGTTCCCATCCCGGCCCGACACGGGCACAAGGGCGTTACAGGAGGCGCATTAAGTAGCGCCTCCTACGCACCCCCATTCGTCGCCCGCGGATGGAGGCCACGTCGGCGGCCTCCTCTCTCCTCCGCTCGTCGGCCTCCTTCTGGGACATTACTGTCTCGCAGAAGGAGACCATCGCCTTCCAGGACTCGTCGTCGCCGAGCATCGCGGTGATGACGCTCGGGAGCGACAAGTCCCCTCCGACAACCGACGTCAGACCTTGACGTAGGGGTGTCCACTTAGAAAATACATCGATGTTTTTTTTCGATGCAATACATCGCGACTGTGCATCGATGTTTTTCGATGCATCGGGTGGAAACATCGATGTTTTCTCAAAATCGAGTACTTTTTCTAATCAGCTTCAGTAGTTCCCCTTGACACTCCATACAAACAAACAAATCACAATTTATTATTATCTATTATTTTTACAAAAGCACTTTACATGTCTGCATCTTGTGTGTGTGTGTTAAAGGATATTCAAGGAATATAATTATGTTACAAAGAAAACAAGTATGCTTAATTAAAAAAATCAAAAAACCCGACTGCGTAAAATACTCTTATTATAAACTAAAAAGAATAAAACAATTTACTAGCTTTCATTTGATACCCATATTGCTACAGTAAGAGAAAAAAAAATTCAACTCCCCCCCTCATTCCGGCATTTGCGGGCACCATTTTGAAAATTTATATAGCCTATGTCACTACTACAATTAAGACAAATCCAACGACACCTCATATGTCAAAAACCGTCCAGCCGTTTGGGCTGTAGGGCGCGCCAAAGAAATGGACATACATACATACATACATATATACATACATACATACATACATACACTCGAAAAACATAACCCTCCTTCTGTCGCAGTCGGGTAAAAAAAAAACGACTTTTCATGCAATCTTCGCTGATTCAGCTCACCGGTGTCGTTTATTAAAAAAATAAATAATAAATGAATAAATAAATATTAAGACACATTTATTTATTTATTAAAAAAAAAATGAAAGCAACATGTGACAATATTCTTTGTTATTATTACAAAAACGAGAACTCTCCAATCGAACTTATAAGGAAACGATGAAATTATACTGTAATAATATATTTTATTCAAATCCAGTCCTACTTCGTGTTGTAAAAGATACACATTCACAAACAAATAAAAACTATAAATGAAATTTAACGTTTTTATTCAAAGTTCACAGAGACCCGAAACAAAAAAAAACGAACTTGTTTATTCTGTGACACCAGACGTAGTGTTACCTATGTCAATATCAGTCAACTAGAGCCAACAAAAAAAAATGTTTAATATTCAATTTTAACTTCTAAATTTTTCTAAATCAGAGATACTGAAACAGAAATACTATGGTTATCATTGATTCGATGTTTTATGAAATTACATCGATACATCGAGTAAATCAATAGCTTTTCAAAACATCGGATCGTTTCGATGTATCGTATTATAAACATCGAGTGAGTTCGATGCATCGATGTATATCGAATATCCCTACCTTGACGCAGCACCGCCCATCTCGGGCACACCTCGAGGGTGTGCTGGGCAGAGTCCACCGCTGCGCCACAATCGTGACACTCAGTTGTCGGCTCCCTTTGGGCCGTCCGACACAGGTAGTCACCAAAGCAACCGTGCCCGGTGAGAATCTGTGTCAGACGGAAGGTGAGGGGCTTGCGTTTTCGACGCATCCACCGCTCAAGGACCGGGCGAATGGCAGCCGTTACGCGTGTGCCATATGGCTGCACCGCCAGGTCCTCCCCCCACCTCCGCATTAGCGCTTCCTGCCCTATCCGACGCACACGTAGGATCCCGTCCAACGTGGGGTTCTCACCAAGAGCCCTCCTACCCGAGACGTATGAGTAGGTCTCGGCAAGAACCTCCGCCACGAGCTCCCACGGGGGGTCGCCGGCTAGAGCAGTAGCTGCAGCCCACGATACCGTACGGTACCCCCGAATCACCCTCACCGCGATTGTTCGCTGCGCAGCGCGCAGCGCCGCCTTATTTTTCGCGGTGAGGCGATCCGCCCAAACCGGGGCACCGTACGTCGCCATACTCCGGCAGACTCCGGAGTACAGCTGCCTGCAGGCGGCGCTGGGTCCTCCGAGGTTCGGGAGGAGTCTGCCCAGCGCACTCGCCGCCTTCACGACCTTCGGTCCCACCATCGCGAAATGTGGGCCGAAGGTCCACCCTCCGTCCAGGATGAGCCCGAGATACTTCATTTGCGGGCTCATCCTGACTCTCCCCTCTCCGACCTGAAGGGTAGCCCCCGGTGGAGGTCCCTTGCGGCCGGTCCCGCGGAAGAGCAGGGCTTCGGTCTTGTCAATCCTGACACGAAGCCCTAAACTCTCTATGCGGCTGATCACGAGGTCGAGTCCGACCTCGGCCAGCCGCGCCGCCTAAGTATAATCAAGCCTTATGGATGTTAATAATAATCTATTTTCACTATAAAACTTGTAAATCAGAGTAATAAACACAAACTAAAATACCAAAATCTCTCTAACACGAGTGTTAACTAAAGCTAACGGAAACAAAAAAAAAAAACCAAAAAAAAACCAAACCATACAAAAGAAAAAGGCTTGAAACAGAAACACTAAAGTTTTATCACATCATTAAGACCTTACCTGCTTTGCTAAATAATAAAACGATATGCCCACAAAATATTTATCTGAAATAATTACCGACTTGCGTATTTTCTTAAATAATATTGTATAAGATAAATAATAGTGTGTACATATTAAATGTCTTAAATCATGAGTCTTACAATAATCAATTATCATAAGCAAATTCAATTAAATCTTGCGTAATCTTTGAAATATACATACATTTCTTTATATATTCTTATCCATACATATTAATGACAAAAATAAAATATGTTGTTAATTAATCTATTCGATTTTATTGATAACACGTAGCAAATACACATTACACTTTATCATTACCATTATTTTTGAGTTTGACTTGTTTTATTTTGATTATACCTACGATAAAAAAATAAGTAATCAAAATATTTATTTTTATTATTAATAAAAAATGGATTTATTACATAAACATTATTCGAAGAAAACAATAGAGGCTTTATCATAAATTCCTATTTTGTGTATTCCGTTCTCAAATTTCTTACGAACTTGAAATAGTAGCTGAGTCGTTATTTTATCGTTACTTATATAGTATATATTGCTTATATTTTTAAAACACTGCACTCAAACTAAAACAATAAACAATATTTATATTATGTATAAAATTTTGAAATAATCTTGTATGTAGTTATAATTAAATCTCCAGCTTATTAAATAATGAACAACAGGAATCAAGTTAATTTTTTAGTTTTAGATACAAGTTAATTATTAACACTTTCGCTGCGTTAGGAGATTTATTCGATCTCTTGCGAGACTTTCGTATTGTGCGGCCGCTAAAATTGTGTTTTTTCACTCTGTGCGGGAGGTCCTAACGTCTAAAGTTCTTTGTATATAAGTAAGACAAATATACGTATTTGCTTCCTATTCAAAATTAGATCCAATGGCATTAAAAAAATTTTTTGAGATGTATTAGGTCTCCAACGCACTGTAGTATAAAATTTTTCATTTCTTGCGTTAGGAGACGTGTTAGTACTCGTGAATCGTAGACCTCATAGCCGCAAGTAAGGGAAGGCGGGGAGCGCTGGTGCAACGTGTCTTTGTTTTAGTGTCGTTTAACTATCGATGCGGACGTTCGCGAGCACATTTGGAAAAAATACACGTGTATAGATATCTTAAATACATTTTGAAGTTTATTAGTGAACAATGAGTTTTTGTAAAAGAATTAAGTGTAAAAAGTCAATTTATTTTGGCGAAAATGCTACGAATAAATAATATTTGGAAATAAATAGTAAAAAATAAAACAAAAAATCAATGCCGGATTATACTGCTGCATCGACCAGTAAAATTAAAATTTTAGAAAATGTTCAAATGTTCTCTCCATTAACTGATAGTGGCAGTGATTCTGATTACTATTATATATTCTGATTATCTGATACACATTTAAAACAATCGTATATACAGGTAAAGAAGGAAATAGACAAGAACAGAATCATAGGATAAATGTAGTTATGAAGCGTTCATTTGTGCGCAATGAAACCAATCAATATGCTTACCATGTTTCAATGAAAAGCACTTATCTTAAGTTACCCACTTTTTTTATATAAAACTTTTTCTATCGACAACTGAGATTTTATTTTATTCCCATCACTAGTCGCTACACAAATTGAACTATCTTCGGTTGCGGTACGAGGTATAATCGATACCTAATTTTTGTTTTGTATTTGTAGTTTATCCTAATGTGATAACTGCGTGCGAACCTATCAAAAGATAGAACAATAGGCTATCTTGAACCCACAAGAAATTCATAAATATATCATTGGTTTTGAGGAAGATATAAATTATTTTCAAAACTGCTTTTTTAGGAGACTGATCAGGTCTCATACGCAGTTTACTCATACGTTAGTTTCGAGATCTTTTAGATCTCCAACGCACCAGAATAAAGTTCTTTGAAAATAATGCCGCAAGGAACGTGTTAAAAATCTATACTTGAGCCAAATTCGATGTGGAATTTTTGTAAACAAACCAAATGTCATCGTGTATAGGGTTATCAAACTTTTATCAATTAAAAATTGTAATTTATCACCAATTTCCTAGTTATACATTAAAAATTTTACCTTAACACTTTTTCCTAGAACTTAACCGCCAAATACATAATATGCAAGAAAATTGGCTTATAACAAATATTAACAAATTTTTAATTACTAATATACATCTAACAACCCTAAATTTTAGCACTGACAAGAAAATTTCGCAGATAAGCAACATTTGGTCTTTTTTTGATCATTCATTATATTGTTAAAGGTAAATTGTAATGGATTTTTATATATTACTGTAAATATTATAATTATTATGTTTTTTAACGTAAGTAAAGTAAAATAAATAATAAAAGAGAATGAGTGTCTCAACATAGATTATTAATCATAATAAATTCATTTTAAAACAAATGTTGTTTTATTTTGAATGCTATTCAGGGATAGTCTAGCTATTTTTAATAAAGGTATATACATTTTTATGAAAATGTTTAGCAATCATTCAGTGGGAAATTAGTTATATACACGTTAACAAGTAAACTTTACCTTTATAACACATAATTATAGATAATATATAAATATATCTAAATCCCTGACTTATTTATTTCAAGTTTAATGTAGCTTATACTACTATGTATAAATATTAAAAAATATAATTATTATAATTATATTCCAATAGGTTGTTATTATCTGCCTATGGTTGGTTGCTAAGCAACGGTTTGTTGCTAAACATTCCATATCGAATTTGGTTGAAGTATAGTTCAGCATTACATTATTATCTATTAGTAACATTTTAAAAACTACATAAAAACAATGTCAGTAGTAATAACAATAGCCATTGAAGGGTCATATGTTATTATGTTTAGCATACAAATGGTTTTAAAGAATTAGATTTATATTCATTTACTTAATATTGTTAATAAAATATTCATGTATTATAGATTAGGTGAACATGAAATGGCGGCCAAATTACTTACGGAAATGGGTGCTTTAGCTATGGAGCACGGTCTTCGGAGACAGCTAGGCCGAGCCTTGCATCTACTGGGAGAACTGCATTTGAGACGAGAAAGGCCTGAATTGGGCACACAACATCTGACTGAAGCGTTTCAGTGTTTTATGGGATTAAATTGGCAAAATGTAATAAACATTAATTTGCCTTGTGGACTTCATATACGAATTTTATAGTCCGAGTTATGTCCAGGAAAATATTATACAATGTACAAGCCATAAGATATATAATTGATCGCAGTAACATACTTAAGTTACAAATTATAACAATTATAGTTTTGTAAAAATATTCAATATGCAGAATTTATTGGTCTTTTTGTTATACAAATAAATTGGTAGTTTATGTTATAGTGCTCTTTTATGATAACTACAAAAGACAGCAACAAATATAAAGTATTGTTGGACCAGTGTCCACTAATTCTTTATATATATTGCTCAGGATCTACTTGGATCAGTATCTACGAATACTATAATACTGAATTATGACTGGTGAATTACTATCAATATTTAAGGAGAATACTCGGTACATGATTCTCATTCGAATTATGTAAAAATATAATTTTCTGAAATACATTCGGCGTTTAGTGTAATACCGGTCATTATTTCTAAAATGTAAACGCATAACTTGTAATATTATTAATAATTACCCTACCTTAACAGAAATTATTCAACTAATATAAGAAAGATCTTTGTTTTATGTAGAGGTATAAAACATTTTTTTTTAAAACGCCTGGATCGAAAGTTCGATCTTCAATTGTAATTTTAGGCATGAAAGAATCCCTCTGTTAGGAACGTTTTTTGAGTGCACGTGCGCATTCCAGTTTGTATATAAATTCTATGCAGATCGCATAGTTTAACCTCACAATTTTCTTGTAATAATTCGTATGTGACACAGAATAGCACTAATCTCCTATTTTACAGTTTCTATTTATTTATTAATTATTATTTTTTTACTTAATGAGTTAATTTCATATGCTTATACAGATGTTATAAAAACTAAAAAAAACATTCTATTGCTTAGTTACGCGTTGCTAGGATACGCGACATCATCGAGAATATCAAATGTATGAGTAAATTAATTTAAACACCTAATAATTAATATTTTATCTATTTTAATTACAACCGAACTTTCAAACCTAGCGTTGTAAAAATTGTATACGTAATATACTATAGGTACTTTTATGTAGCAGCATTTAATTTGAAAATATAGAGATAAATTGTCCATTATATTATGACATGATCATATATATATCTAACTTTTGAGTTATAGAGCTTTAGTATAATAATATGGATTGAACTCGGCAAAATAAATAAAATTAACTCTATAATTTTAGCCCACAGAAGCTTCTATGAGACAGGGTAATGGAACGACAAGCGGATTAGATGTTATATACAAAACCGATGCTATAGAAATTTATGAAGAAGAAGCGGAGCAATCAAGATTGATGATGGCTATATCAGCTGGTATATAATTTTCATATATGTAGATAAATTTTAATGGACATTAAATTAATTATACTAAATAATAAATATAGTTATTTTACAAATTGTGCTTAAGATAATATATGTCTATTTTCTCACAACACATATTTACCAGCGGTTTTAAATATATATTATAAAGATATTTATCAATTATAATTTATATATTTTAAAAATAATGAACGTCGCGATTTCTTCCGCGATGAGTTTCCATACTACAATTGTTTAGTGCGTGGAACAGTTTAATATGCTGATAAAGGTATTTTGTAACTTAAAAACGAGTAACTTTTCATAATAAATGAGCTATCAGAACTGAAAATAAAGAGATCAAATCCATCTAGTGACTTTGTTGATTCTAGAAAAAAGTGTACCTATCTGTTATAAAATTTTCTTAAACTGATTTAAATTTTCCTCTAAGTAATTTAAATTCTGTTTTAAAAATTTATTGATAAAAAACAATATTAATTTGTTCAAGATGATATTTAAGATCATTAGGTATGTGTAAAATGATAAACGCTTAGTTTCTAGCAAAGTAGCTGATGCTATTTGTATTAAACATTATATCAAATAAATTTTAAAAATATAAAATGTAGTTCTTGCTGGCTATATCAGTAGAATCTGCGACTAGAATCAGCATTAATTAACGTCATGACGTATTACTTTTAAAACCCAACTAAAAAAAGTTTTTTTTTTTAAGTACCGATTTTTGTAGTAATTTTCCAAAAAGTTCATTTTGTAATAAATAGAAAATCAAATGTGGAAAAAATACATAATAAAAATTATAATAACATTTATGAGGTGTCGTTTCTGCGATTTTATGTTTACGCAAATAGTATCAATTTAAAACTATTCATAAGTAATTAGTGTCGCATGTAAAATAACCAACAGTTGATATAGATTGTAAAATATAATGTTACAAGTCTGTATTAGAACGTTTGTTAGTAAATTCGGTTATGCTTTTTTAGGGTTCCGTACCCAAACGTTAAAACAGGACGCTATTACTAAGACTCCGCTGTCCATTCCTCCGCCTGTCACCAGGCTGTATCTCATGAACCGTGATAATTAGACAGTTGAACTTTTCATATATGATGTATTTCTGTTGCCGCTATAATGAAAAAATCTAAAAAGCAATAAAAAAAATTAAGGGGCTCCTGTACAACAAATCAGACTTTTTTTTTGCTGGTTTTTGCTTGATATTGATAACGGCAACAGGTAGACGCTTGAAATATTCACAGAATATTTAGTTATATATTCACTTTAAAAACAGTTATTAATTGAATTATGTGGTGTAGCCAGGGTATTTGAAAGTGGAGGCTTACTAGTTGTTATTACATTTATATGGGATTTTTATAATTATAATCTACAATTTTTATGTGCATTTTTATATTTGAGCTATTTGTTGTCTTTTTTATTTATTAACAATTATTCTTACTTAGGAATATTGTAATTCAATAGTCATTTGTTAATGATGGTGCCATGATTTAATTGATTGTGATTTTCGTGTAATATTGATTGTTCATTAGTAATTTATTATTGTCACTGAATGCAACCATAATTTGTGTATGTGGTGTTAGCCTGTAAGTGGTTGTTACATTTAAATATGATTTTTTTTTCTCATTTGTATATGTGTGTATTGTAATGAATTAATGTAAACAATCGTTGGTTAAACTAATAAAAAAAAAAAAAAATAATAAAAAAAAAAAAAACGAAAAAATGTAAAATAAATAAATAATAAAACGAAATAAATAAATGTAACGAAAGATAAATAAATAAATGAAAATAGAAAGTCATTCTAAAATTATGTTATTTTCAATTGTTTTTAGATTATACAGCGTTTTATCCACTAACATCTTTTTAATATTTTATGCTTGACCTCGTTACATTTAGGTACATATATACTGAATAGATGATTCATTTAAATATCGCAAATCCAAATCAACCTAAAACGCAATTTTACAACGTTTGCAAATAGACAATGTTAAATCTTATTTCGTAATTTGATAAGAATAACAAATATTAATATAAGTATGTCGTTAATATTGAACTATTTTCAGGTCAAGAAATAATGTCTTCCTTTTTTAATTTGATAAGAGAATCTGGTGAATGTGCTGTTGCTAAAATAAAATTGATCGAATGGAAATTGTCGCGAGCTGGGTGGTGGGTCTCTAAACAACATCACGAATTCATTCCTTGTACGTGTCCAATCCATAACAGAACACCGCTGGATGTGTTACGGTATGTCATAAGTATTCAAGTATGATTTTATTATTGGTTTTGGTTACGATGAGGTGCTATTTGTATAAAGGAATAAGGCGTTAAATTCGAAAGTATAATTCATATCTTTAACTACTATCAATTTTGAATATTGTTCGCACGTTTGTAAATTGTTTAGTGTATAAATTAATAAAAATAAAAATATATATGTTCTAGAATTCAATTAGAAAAGAGAAATATGCAAACAGAAAATTCGGAAGCTGATGGATTATTAAATAGGACAGATACTGTTGATGACATTAGAAAGCTTCGAAGTAGTCTTGCCTAATGTTGAGTAATGTATAATGTTATATATTATAATGAAATAACATCTGATATTTTTATTTTTTATTTATTGCTCCAACATTGTCCTCATAATTTACATGTAATTGACTATTTACAACATAACATTTACTAAAGCAAAACAGTAGTAACTCCTTCGATCCCAAGTATAAGTTCTGCCACCTTTGATAAATTATCATTCTTAGAAATTAAATTAACAATAATTTAGTCAGTACTGGTATCACATAATATTAACTCTAGATACTGCAAAAATGTGCACACAGTAGTATTATATATCATATTTGAGTTTGTACTATATTGATATTATTAAGTATTTCAAGCTTTAGCTGTTCTTTTGCGGGGCTCCAAGCGTACTTTGAACCCTTCGGCACGTTTCAAAATAATATCTGCCTGCAGTTTGAAGTCAGATTCTTTAAGGTCGGAGTAAACACGGAAGTTTCTCAGAATAGTGGAGAGGATGATCTTCAATTTTAACATTGCGTATTTACGACCTATAATAAACCATACAGTGAGAAATATATTAAAGCACAATTAGATAAAATGTCTTTTGAATAGTTACCACAATGTTACTGTTGCTATACTTGGGCAAGCATTTAAAATATTCATACTTTTTAGTTTTACTCAAACCAAAGAACAATACAAAAAACAAAAAACAAAATGTATAAGTATACGAAATATTATTGTTATAAAGTATGTGGTTTTGTACATACCGACACAGCTTCTAGGACCAGCTGAGAAAGGCACGAAAGCATAGTAGTGGCGATTGGCAGAACGTTCTGGCAAGAAATTGTCGGGATCGAATGTTTCAGGATTAGGATAAACGTCAGCGCGGCGATGTAGTTTGTAGGTTGCAATCACAACGGTAGCACCGGCTGGTATTTTCTTTCCATTGGATGCTACATATGAATAAAACATAAAATCTCTTAAAATTTTACATATGGATAACATAAAATCTCTTAGTATATAAATTAATATATATTACGACTATTTTAGTAAAGCTATACTTACGCATAGTAACATCTTGTTTCAAATGACGAGCAATAATTGGCACTGGAGGGAAAAGTCGAAGAGTTTCCATGAGACATCTCTCCAAATACTTCATCTCTAAAGTATCTTGGAAGGTCGCTGGGCGGTCTGAGTCACCAAATATTTGATCTAATTCTTCGACAACTTTGTCTTGAATATCTTGATGAATTCCCATTAAGGATAAGAAGAAACTGCTACCAGCAGCTGTTGTGTCGTGTCCCTAAAATATACATAATATTTAATTTTGGTAAAAATAAATACTTATTCCAATTAAATCATTTTATAGTAAATACCATACCTCGAACATAATAGTGTCCACTTGTTCTTTGATTTCTTCGTCGGAAATAACTACCCCACCCTGGGCACTCTCAAGAAGAAGATCGAGGAAAGCAAGACGTTTTTTCTGGCCAACATCATCGTCTACGTCCAAATCATCTTTAAGTCCAGAAGATTGACCAAAAGATAATCCCTCGACTGATGTCACTTTTGAAGGCAAAGCATTTTTACTGTCCGATACTTCAGTAGTCTCTACGATGCTTGGTTTTTTGCCAGATTTGAATTCTTCCTTCTTCTTCTTAATTACCTAAAATATGTATTTAAAATATTAAGTTTTAGTGTTTTTTTAAATTATATCGGATGATATATTCAAATAGCGCAATAAAAAGGAAAAGATACCTTCTTTGTCAATCCATGGATAACGTCAAGAAGGTTATTTTGTAACTTAGCGTACTGAGTGAAGTTAAACAGAAGGTCGGGTCTCAGCCAAATCTTAGTATGTCTTAAGTGTAGGATATCGCACATTTTCATTACAGCCATAGCATATTCGAATCCACTCTGATCCTGAGTAGTCTTGTTTACACCCATAGCAGTTTCTACAGGAAAATTAAAGTAAAATAAATTTAATTATTATTATTTTTTTAATAATATTAATTACATACAAAACACAAACAAAAATATATACATAAATTAATTTATATTTGCGTAAGATCGTCTTCGCCAATGAAAAATTAGAAAAATGAAACTGTTAACCCTGATTCACTTTTCGTAATCATTATAGTAATGGACAATTATATTCTACCTACGGACAGTACGAATGGTGATTATAGCCCATTAGCATTACGTGTGATTGTGGGGGGTCGCTCAACTTAACACTTAATGTGTACGTGCTTACTTTTCCTTAAATCATCATGGTTAGTAAACCTGTTCAATACACCAATGTACGCGTTTTGCAAAAAGGTCGTTTGTAATATAATTCTAAATGAACAGATTAATATACAAACGAAATATTATCGAAGTAATATCATAAAATATATGGTTATCCGTCATGTATAAAACAAAATTACTAAAAACAATACAAATTGTAATTATAAATTCGTGACTAATTCATTTAATTTGAAAGTTATACATAGAACCTTCTAAAAGAACACGTATAAGAATTATTAATAAATAATACGATGCGATACTAGGAAATTGAATAGACTAGTAATTTTCTGCGTTTTGTAAAACATTATTGAGATGTGGTGGGGTAAAATTTCAAGAACAGTTCTTTGGAGCCTGGCGGTCAGTGTTGGTAGTAATTCACATACGTGACTTGGCGTATAAATTGTTTTTATATCTAACGTATTTCGTAGTTGATCCTTGAGATAGAGATCAATATGAAGTAACCATGCATCAAAAATTATGTAGGTTAATTTTAAATGGCGTGTTTTTCCTTGTTTTTATTTTTTCTTGCTAATTTTAAGTACGCAAATAATTACCAATTCCTTTATAAATATTTAAGTATAAATTATTTTGTAGAAAAATATAAACAGTAATAAATATTTTTTTTATAAAATATAATTTTTTTTTTTTTTGATAAAAGATTCCATTTAGAATGATAATAAAATTTACATACGAGTATATCTGAATTAAAAAAAAATTAATAAAAACAAAAAAAAAAATTACAAAAACTACTTTTACTGTTTACTCCGTTTTATCATGGAATTCATTATTATCTTTACGAATAAGACAATCTTAGACAATTGAAATATTTAAAAATCACCTCAAACATTTTTATTTAACTAATGCAGATTGTGTGGTGTCATTTTTTGTTCGATCGCTCTGTGAATGTGTATATATATTACGTATTTTTATTTAGTAATTATATTTTAGTTCAAATTAAAACTGAAAAAATAGCATATATTTTTTATTTGTTATCTTTATTATATCTCTTTTGTGTTATATTGCATATTTATACACCAGCCTCCATTTTACTTCGGCTGTTTCAATTACTCAGAACGTAAGGTTATCTGGAAAAGATTGCCTATTAACAATAAGACCGCCTTATGTGCAATAATCTTTAGGCATATATATCTGTAATTTTTTTTCAAAAGTAGTGTATAATAAAGAATTATAAATAAAAATAAATATAAAATAAAGGACAGTAAAATAAAAATATCTGCGATAAGAAATGCGTAAAACATTGATTATATATATTATTTATACATTGTACAAATATATATGTAAATATGCGATATATTTAAAAGGGGCCCAACTCCGAGACAACAGCTTATAAAATGTAAATGTATATATATAGTTTTTGTGTACATTTATCTCTCTAGTAATATGCAAGCTATAATAATATTTTTTTTGTTAGTTTTATACAACAATATCTTAGTCTGTGATCGATGATTAGTCCCGAAATGGATCAATTTTGAAAATTAGAATATATCCTAATAAATAGGATAGGATAGGTATAAAAAATCTTTACAATCTATATGTAAAATTTACGACAGTTAAGTCACGGATACGCATAATTAATATAGTTTATAGCCGCGGAATTTGATTATGCACATTATAGTCCTAATTTGACCTCGTTTTTAAATAGGCGAGCAACATTTTCCATAGTGTTATTTAACCTTATTAGTAATGAGTCTGCATAAGTTGGAGGTAGGATAAAGCTATAATTATGTTTACGACTTCCTTGATTAAATAGGTTTGCTTCCTTTTAATTGGTCATATGATAGAATAAATCATGTATGAAATGTAGAGTACATTTTTTTCTAATATTTTTTACGTCGAAAGTATAACAGATTCGAAATCATATTATAACACGTATATATATACGTTTTTATAGTTTTACACATTTTCATTTTTAAATTTTAACTCGGTCAAGGTCTAGGCTACCATTAAGAATTAATATAATATATATTATGAAATATTATATAAAGTTTTGAATAAATTTGCATTGTATTACTTTTTTATTGATTATTAGTAATATTTATTAATAATTATTTTAGTTAAATCTGACATCTTCATAAACGTAATACTTACCTAGAAGGATTTCGACGGTACATTCGCTCATGTAGTCATGGCAATCGAAGGATCCACTTTCTTTCTTCAGTTTGTTGACCACGGCTCTAGAGTTAGCGTTGAATAAATCGATGAAGCTTTTGAGTACGTTCAAGTGGAAAGTAGGAGCAATCAATTTTCGGTGGGAACGCCATTTTTGACCTAAAATAAATACATGTGCTAGAGTAAAGTACGGGTAACCTTTAAATCTCTAATGTACCGTCATTAGTATTCAATTGAGTCGTCGCAATATTTTAGATTCTAGGCTATTATTATTTATATTTATATACATTCTTTGACGTATTTTACTATTGCGTAATAAAATATAATGATACTTGACACATATCTTAGCAAGTAAAATGTTTTTAAATCGTCTATAGATTATTTTATTCTTTTTTAAATGATTTTAAAATTTGTTTAATTAACTATAATTGTTTTACCAGTACTGATGAGAAGGCCGTTTCCTAGCCAAGGCTTGAAGAACCTGTAGTCTTCAGCTTTGTCGATGTGGACGTGGCTGCTGAGGATGACTTCCACATCGCGAGGATCGAATAAGAATACTAGCAGCCTAGGTCCAATCCAGATCTTGACGGCATTTTCAGATTCGTATTCCTTTCCCCTTTGCACGACTCTTTCGAAAATATCTATTAAAAAAAAAATAACTTCAAATATTTTATATTGCCTTTAATTTAAAAAAAAATGACTATAGTTTATTATTTTAATATAATATTATAATTATGTGTTATGAAACTTTAAAAATATGTATATATATACAGCATGACTGGTGAATTAGGATGAATATTTAAGGAGAATACTCGATACATGATTGTCATTCGAATTATGTAAAAAAAGTTACCCAACAGTTATCTAATTATTTACGCGTCGTCTGGACACTCTAGCGGCTAGCTGCGCTGTCGACTCAAAACAGGTATGGGTACATTTTGTTATCGTGTGGTAGTTTACCTACGTCCAAACGCCGCCACCAAAAATACCAAAACTTTTTACTCGTTTAAGCAACAAATTTGTTGACTATGTAAATTATGTGAACTTTGGACAAAACTTAATATGAACTATTTACCTATCTTGGTATTTCCGGCAATTTAAAAATGGTATCATACTCGTTTAAAAGGATTGTCAATCATTAGCCACGTGCGCTTGGCCAGCGGCACAGTACAACACCTGTGCACGCGCCGCCGGCATGACTGGAAATGTGTCCACACTTCATTTATTTATATTGAAATTTATGGAAATTTGGTCAAAAATTAAGTATCTATTTTTTTACATAATTCGAATGAGAATCATGTACTGAGTATTCTCCTTAAATATTGATCCTAATTTACCAGTGGTCTTGTATATATATATATATATATATATATATATATATATATATATATATATATATATATATACTGATCTTTCCTAAATTACTTAAGACTTTGATATAATTTTCTTGAGCAGTTTTGTTTTACCACTTACCGGATGAGCCTCCAGTAAATTCAAGAGCATTTCCAATGAAAGGTAAGCCCTTGGGTCCCGCGATCTTTTCCGCGAGCTCATAGAGATGCCGTCTGGACATGCGCCAGTAGGCATACCAGAGGAGAACTGCAGGTACCAACAGCACATAGAAGAGGTTGGTGGCGGCCCATGTGCTGCTGGGCACGACGTTTTCAGTGGCCGCGTAACTCATTTTGATTTTGAGTTCCTATTAAAATACGTAAATGTCGTTATTGCATTTTGTTATATGCTATATATTATAAACGATAAATTTCACTAACGTAACCTATAACGTGACAACTTTAGCAGGTTTCAAAAAGAAAGAGATTTATCATTTCGTATGTTGATATTTTTGAATATGTTTCAAGCAATGTTGAAATGAATAATATTATTCTTTTATTTCGTTCGTATTTGGATATACTAATGTTTTAAGTAATGTTTGCTGAAATCGCCCGAGCTTAAGAACGAAATCCCTCAACTCTTTTTTTCTTTTGTAATGTATTTCGTTGAAAGGAATTCCAATGTTTAATGTCTTTTTAATAATATCCGTGGTTATAATAAAACGTCACACACTCAACGTCTCATACTCATCGGCCCCCAGTAGGATGTGAATCCTGTGTCGGGGGTCCGGAAACACACAATACACAAGCACAAACGCCCAGACCACGAAAAACATCGGTATGGCCTATACAAATATTTGTCATTTGCGGGGTCATCGAACCCGCGACCGCTAGCGAATCAGCCAGTTGCTTTGACCACTGCGCCAACGCGTCGTCAATAATATATACGAAACATGTTTGAAATATAAAAATATTTCGTTTTTCAAAGTTCATTTAATTTGAAATAGTGATTGAAGTATAATTTAAAATGTATGTGTTTATTTTACATATATTAAAATTGTAAAAAAAAAATAGACCGGAAAACAAAAAAAAGGACTGAAAAATATCACCAGCATTTAATTATGTAAATACATGAACATAATTTAAAATCAGTATAGCCGTATTAATTAAAACTACAGTGGTGTTTTAAGACACGTGGAAAATTACAATTATGTAGTTATAAATATGTAATTAATTATAAATTAAAATATGTTACGACAAAAGCAGAAACACTCGGACGAATAAAACAAAACATAAACGCAATCTTGTTCGAGGTTTGTAAAAATACACATTATTTATAATCAATAAGACGTGATAAAATTTATTATTTAATGCCGCATAAAATCACAAAGAAATATAAAGTGCATATAGATCAAAATTAATTTAGATCAAATTCAAAGAATTTTTTGTATGAATAGGTAGATCATCGTGAAAGCGTGCCCGTACCTATATAGTTTCATCATATTATTATTATTCTATATAGTTTAGGGGTGTGCGATAATTATCGATAATTCGTAACTACTCGATAATTTTGATTCGATAATTATCGATAATTTGTAATTCGATAATTATCGATAATTATCGATAAGTTTTCATTCGATAATTATCGATAATTTTTTGCGATCCGATAATTATCGATAATGTTTTCCGATCCGATAATTATCGATATTTTTGTGTGATCCGATAAATATCGGATCGGATCTGGACGGCGGATGACTTTTTTTTTTTGTTTTAGGCATTGTGATAGGGAACGGAGGATTATGTCAACACCGGACGGCGGATGACCTTTTTTTTTTTTTTTTAGGTATTCTGATAGGGAACGGAGGATTATGTCAACACCGAACGGCGGATGACTTTTTTTTTTTTTTTTTTTTTTTTTTTTTTTTTTTTTTTTTTTTTTTTTTTTTTTTTTTTCCGTCGGCCGAAAATTGTACCGATAATTATCGATAACTATCGATAACTCAATACGATAATTATCGATAATAAAATTATCGATAATTTTTTCCGATGAACACCCCTAATATAGTTTCATTCATCTATACCTTGTGGTCTACTTATGTACCTAGGAATGGAAAATTATAACGTTGAATCATAAATGATGTCAATTATCATTTTTAATTGTAACAAGTGTTACAATAAAAATAACAATATTTTCATAAGATAAAACTAGGTTTTATATATTAGACCCACAAGTTCTCATTATTGAACTAGATATAATTAATTATCTAACATTTTAAACGAATTAGATAAAATTAAAAGGCTTTAAAATTGGTTTTATATTTTTTTCACACTTTATTCAAATAAAAAATAAAATCAATTTTAAGCAAACGGTATCCCGTGAAGAAAATTTGAATTACTTTGTATTTTTTTTTTCAAATAAATTTGAATATAGATTTTTTATTTTTGTTAATTTGTATATTTTACGTTATTTTCAAATTTACGCAATAAGTATTGTGAAAATTAGGAGAAAAATTAATTTACTGTTAAAATATGGGCTCATTACGTTCATTGTTTAAATTAATACATATATCCTAAGTTTGATATACGCTTAGTGTGGTTATTATTATTACCACTCTCTAATTGATATATATTTTTGAATAGTTTAACCATAAAGATTATTAGAATTATTTCATGACAAATTATATAATAATTACATAAAAAAATAGTATTGACCTTTTTATACATATATATGTATGTATTTGTTTTTTTTTAAATAGTGTATATCAATAAAACTATATTTTCCTTTTAATTAAATTAGGAATTAAATGCAAAATTGAAGTTTTTGTTCATATAATGTTTTGAGTATTTAAAAAGGAACCCTAAAGATTATAAAGTTTTTATTACTTAAGAGATAAAATCTAATTTTACGTATATTAACGCAATTTTTATATTTATTATTATAAATTCACGAAATAACTAACCATTAAAAATGTTACCTTATTTTACGGACGTGGTCAGCGAACCAAAAAAAGTAACAGATATAAAAATAACCACCACCTTTAAAACTAATTAATAATAAAAATATCTAATTATGTATATATTTGAAATTGAACACATCACTTTTATTTTTTTATTTTTTTGTATCCCTACCTTTACTTATGTCCGGCTTTCACGGTGCCGGTCACTATAAAACAACTTAACTTGAGTTCTGAGGGGCGCGTACCACGCGTTCCGACTATTTACAAGACTCCCGCGCAACCACCTATATACACGCTCTTGACGTCACGAATACGACATTGTGGCATATCACTTTATTATAATGCGAATGTTATAAAAGTTTTTGCGCGGATCAGCTTAAAAATAATAAACATTATGTATTAATGTATTTAATTTAAACATTAGTGTTTCATTAATTGTAAGTATTTTATACAATAATAGTTTATAAAACTTTCATATATGTTAGTTATTTAAATAAACGCAAAAACGAAATAACCGAAAATCTTTCATCATTAATGCGGGTTTTGATTTTGAATGATGGCATGCCAGTGATACTAAAAATTTATAACAAAAATTTCACATGATAAAAGTCAATTATCGAGAATTGGAAATTGGTTAAAATAAAATAATTGTACCCCTGGTGATGTATCAAAAATTAAATTTATCTTTGATTGTGTTGTATTCTACATTGTTATCTAGTACACCCAGATAACAAAATAAAATCTTCGTACTTAAAACCTACAGGAACAAACACTAGACATTGTCTAGATATTTTAAGTTACTAATTTACATTATTAAACGAATTCAAATTGATTTCGATTTTTTTAAATTGATTTAAAAGACTTATTTATTATTTAAGCATAATGTCGTTATATGTATATAATCCACTCCTTAAACCGAAAATTTAAATAAAAATAAACACCAATAAAATACACATTCAAATTTTGACAACAATTTTAATTGTACATGATAAAAATTTAAGTGCATCTAAAAAAATTATATGATTATGTCATTAGGCTCACCTTGTAGCTCGCTCTTGACTTCACTATTGCCAGTTTCAAAGGTCAAATATTTGAATTATAAAAGTATTATATATATAAATATTAAAAATACTGGAAATCACTTGATTTTCAATATGACAAATAATTGATATAATAAAAAGGATATTTTGAATGTTTTGTAAATTATAATTCAATGACATAAAAAAAGCAATTGCTAATCCATTGTTCTTATACAATCTATTTTTTAGTTATAATTTAGGTATTATTCTTTAATACAGTAAATAGCACAGTTTTGGATAATTTTTCCTCAAATTATACCCCATTATAACTTTTAAAAACAAATTTTCGTAAATGTTCAATACAAATAAAAAAATAAATAGTTATGTGTCTTCATTTTTTAAATTATTTTCAAACAGTTTATATCGCTCCCTCGATTACAATATAAACTTTCGATTTTCAATTTTACCTTCATAATATTCGGAAATTCCAATCTACAATTTTATTTTCATCGAATTTTAATCATCGACGATAAATATTTTCTAAGAAACATACATGACAAACATATTATGTTATTCCTTAAAAACCCTTTTACACGGGTTTTATACTGACAAGTTTATATATAAGGTCACAAAAATATTACGGTATTTATAAATAACAATTAAATGAGAGACGAGGACTGCCATATCCTAGCAAGTACACGCGAATTAAAGCAGATGGTCATTGGTCTTCATATCGCTCGCGTCTGAATTGGTTTACGATACGGGGTCGTAGATCGATGAGAGTTCTTTGCATGTTGCACTCAATTCTGAACAATGCTGATTATCTCAATTATTTATTTAGATTCATGTCAAACTCTTTCGTTGTTACTGCCGTACGACTGTGGAATAGATTACCTGAAGAGATCAGGAAAGCATCCTCTAAGAACTCCTTCAAAATATCCGTAAAAAAATATCTCCCTAATCAGGAGAATATTGGTCGCAATGGCTGAGCTGGAGTAACGTCATATTATTTAATCACTTTTCTATATTTGATTACATTATAGTATATTACTAGCTGCTGCCGGCAACGTCGTCTGCGTGAACGCTATACATCACCAAAAATACCAATTTTACGGGTAAATGAATTTTATTTTAAATATCAAATTTAAAATAAAATTCATTTACCCGTTTCTTCTTTACATTTCATATCTACAGAAAGTGTAGTAACAGAGGGAGACTGTCTCATGCGTCGTTAGATTACACATTATTACAGAATGCGTTGAAGAAATAGAGGTTCACTGCTCGTTCCCCGTAGGTGATAGCGTGATAAGATGTAGCCTATATGTTGACAACTTCTTATAATATTCGTGCCAAATTTGAAGTAAATCCATGCAGTACTTTTTGAATTTATCCCGGACATACATACAGACAAACAGACAAAAATTCTAAAATACTATATTTTTGGCTTCGGTATCGATTGTAGATAGTATTCTTAAAAAAAAAAATGTTCAATGGACAGTTTTGATTTTCTTACCATTTTTTATATGTATAGATACTCTTTTGTATTATATATTGTACTAAGTATTTTGTTGTATTATAATTCATTATATTATGTTATGTTATATTGTGTTATAATATTATATTATTAGATTATTAATATTAGTTATGTTATAATATATAATATTATATTCTATTATTTGTATTATTTTTTATTGTACACCTACATACTGTACTTTCTTGCACATACCAAGGTTGGCTGGTAGAGAATGCATTAGCGTTAAGCCCGCCTTTTGTACATGTTTTTTTTTTGTCGCAGGGGTATCCATTTACGGATGATATCCAGGATGTCCAGGTCGGCAGTCCTAGACCTATGTCGGACTCGGTACTTTGGGAGTGCAATATCGTACTAAACCCCTGCGGGAGCCTTCAGCCGCTTTAATTGGAGGGTCCCGGATCTGCAGGCAACAGGATCCCTCCAGCGAGAGGCTGGCCTCGGCGAAAAGGCCAGACTTCTCCTCCATGGGGACTGTCCGGCTCACCTCTGAACAGTCCCGACGACGCCGTGTCTAGCAGGACCGGGTTTCCATCCCGGCCCAACACAAGCAAAGGGGCGTCACTGGAGGCGCATTAAGTAGCGCCTTCTACACACCCCCATTCGTCGCCCGCGGATGGAGACCACGTCGGCGGCCTCCTCTCTCACCCGCTTGTCGGCCTCCTTCTGGGACATTACGGTCTCGAAGAAGAAGACCATCGCCTTCCAGGACTCGTAGTCGCCGAGCATCACGGTGATGATGCTCGTCGCTAGCTAGTCGCCGGCTAGAGCAGTAGCTGCAGCCCACGATACCGTACGGTACCCCCGAATCACCCTCACCGCGATTGTTCGCTGCGCAGCGCGCAGCGCCGCCTTATTTTTCGCGGTGAGGCGATCCGCTCAAACCGGGGCACCGTACGTCGCCATACTCCGGCAGACTCCGGAGTAAAGCTGCCTGCAGGCGGCGCTGGTTCTTCCGAGGTTCGGGAGAAGTCTGCCCAGTGCACTAGCCACCTTCACAACCTTCGGTCCCACCATCGCAAAATGTGGACCGAAGGTCCACCCTCCGTCAAGAATGAGCCCGAGATATTTTATTTGGGGGCTCATCCTGACCCTCCCCTCTCCAATCTGAAGGGTAGCCCCCGGTGGAGGAGGTAATTATGTGAACTTCGTGTTCATCATAGTTTAGAAAAAAAAATCAAAATCTGTGTTTATTAAAAATGACGCCATAGCACAAGTTTTAAATGACAATTTGCACATTCTTCCCCTAGATTTACCTACTCACTACTTTCCTAATAGTCGGCTGAAAATTTTGTTGTATTTAAAAACTACGTAACATCTGCAACAGAATTTGTAGGGTTGCAAAATGACACTATATTAACTCCACGATTTAGGATCTTTGTAAAGCACAATTGTAAAGATTCCATTGATTACTGAGTATAGGCAACGGCATAGAAATCTGTCAAAACTCTTTAGATTTCAATGCTTTAAACTGTCATTTTACTACTTCACCCATAATTATAGACTCTCACACAAAAACCGCTACTCTTACATTCTTATCTAATCTGGCTACGCCTGAATTACCTCCATTTGTCCTTAGATTAGTCTCAGTAGATGCCATAAATAAGTGTATCCGCTTCATCTCCATAAAATCCATTGGTAGTGACAACCTCAGTCTTGACATGATTCTTCCCGTAGTTCTTCTCGTTTCCTGCAGAAAACGTGTGGATTACTGTATTGATGGTGCGAGAAGACGCACGAATTACTTACTCGGACATCAAGAAGATTCTTGGCGTTAGTTCGGGGAGCGTTAATATTATTTTTCATCAGCATCTTTGAGTGAGGAAACTTTGTTGTCGTTGGATCCCGCGTTTGCTCTCAAACACTGAAAAACAGGCCCGTGTGGATTGGTGCCGCGAAATACGTCTACGATTTGAAAATGTCAAGATGTGTTTCGGGAATCACCACAGATGACGAAACGTTGTTTTATCAATATGATCCGGAAAATAAGAGACAGACATCAGTATGGGTCTTATTATAAGGAAAGTGGAACCAGTTTGGAAAGAAGTTCTTCTGTCAGTTCTTCTCAGTTCAGAGGCCCCACAAGACCCCCCCATCTCACTTGGACTTAGTCTACCTCATCTCCGCGGGCCATATATCGGGAACCAGTAAAACTGATTCTCATAAAGACTAATTCGATTTCCTCAATATTTCTTATGACAGACATCGACCGTTACATTTATTTTTTTAATAAAATAAGCGACCGAAATCTTACAGAATCTCACGTGGGAGGAAGGGTGGTCTCGGCAAATATCACGTTATTTTTTTCCCTTATTAAAAATGTGAAATAGTTTTTATGTACCGGTGATGACCTTTTTTTTAGGAATACCCACGTATAGCCTGGAGGTGGAAACATCGGTACGGGGGCCGCGATAAACTTTTTTTTCGTGTGCACATCTTGCACACTTCTTACTAAAACGCATTTTCAAAAATCTCCCACGAGATTAGAGTAGGCGGGAGGGGGGTCAAGCAAAATCTCACGAAATCTCACCAAGGGACGGGGGTTCAAAAAATCTCCAAAATTGTCTCACGTAATTTATGGACGGCCCCTTGGAATGAATGGCAGAGTACGTGGGTACTTGTTAAGATCAATCAAGAATACGCAATAGACAAAATTTAATAAGATATCTATCGATACATTATTGCCCGAGTGATTTTCGGTATCTAAGATAACCATTCTTTAATTATTTTGCTATACATACATATTATGTTTTTTTTCTTTGAGTTTATAAGCTAACATAACAATATTATATAACTTTAATAAAAAATAAAGCTTAAGATCTTCGCTCTAAAATATATGCCATTTTACTGTCTGTTTATTTGTATATTTATCAAATATTGTTTAAAAACACAAACTGTACCGTTAGGTTAGGCGTGAGAGTTAGGTCAATGGAAAGTATAGATAGATACGGAACGAAATTTATGCTGTATCTGCAAAACTTTGTGCTAAATTAGTATTTTATAAAGAACAATATTGCGAAGTTGTCACACGCTTAAAAAACTCATAAATATTAATACAGCTTTGTTATAATAGGGTGAATGAGCTTTTAAAATTATAGTGGCTCGATAATAGTATTAGGACATCGCAGGTATAAACAGCTGATTATTTACAAATTTCTTAATTTTATGAGTGAAATAAAATTTTACCTAGTTATTATCTTTAGTTTACACCGGAATCCCTATAAAAGCAGCAGACTTAAAAATTTAATTAAATAAAGGTGGATTGAAACATAAATCAACAAGATTTAATGAAAAGTGACTGCACATAATAGCTAGGGAGCTGGTGGCAGTAATTTTTATATGATTTCATCGTCTGGAAGAGGTTGATAATAATAGAGTACTAAGTAAAATAATCATTTTAAAAAATTTCTGCTATTCATTAATTGCTGCAATATCAAATAGGAAATTGCAAAAAATGTTTATAAAAATAAGTTTCTTAAACGATATTATCGCTTCTGTCGATATTCTTAATAAATTGTATTTAATATATAAAAAATATTAATGCTAGTAGCAGAAGTATTTCCAGCTGTATTTTAGAGTATTTTTTTTATAATTATTATGATATATAAAAAATAAATTACATCATCGGCAGGCAGATTAGAATAATTATTGAAATTAAAATACAAGAGATGAAAAAAATTACTTCTCCACCATGATGATGTTGCATTAATAATCTGTATTGTTGAAAAAACGTTTAAAAAAAAATACAAAAAAGTTATAACATCTGTTCTGCCTTTAAGTCTAATATTTCAATTATTTAGGAGAAGCATAAAAATGAAAAAGGCAGACAAAATCGATACTGTCTTTTCGAAGGCAGAAGTATTTTACTACCTGAGGACAGCTGCAAGAGAGTAAAAATACACACTCACTAATATTATTTGTGTATATTATATTGGTTCACATGGAAAAAAAAGGTAAAAAGAATAGGTGGCTTAATACCGGGAATTAAGGTCACAAGTAAATGATAATTTAAATTTCAACAGGTTTGAAGGAGAGCAATTACCATCGTCATACAGCGACATAATTCATGAGCTAGTAGTAGATGATCAATCAATTGATGAAGGACAAACAGGTAATTTTTGTATAGTTTTTAATTTACTTACATTATGTTAAACGTAGATTCAGATATTAATGTATATTTATTCTCGGATGAAGGAGAGATAGTGGCTGAAAGTGGAGATCTCGCCACTAACAACAGAATTCTGGATGAAAATGACGAAGAAATCAATGACTAGTTTACATTATAAATATATATATTCTGATAATACGTGTAACTATAATTAACAAAAAGTATAAACAATAATGATATTAAATGATAATATATATATATATATATATATATATATATATATATATATATATATATATATTAATAATATAACAAAAAGAAATAATATGTATGTCATATTTGTTTTTTATATTACATCTAAAATCAGAATTGTAGATGTCTGCCACCTTTTTCTTATATTTACAAATACTTTACAAAACATCAAATTAATTCTTGAAAAGATGATGGAATGATATAGCATAATTTTTTTTTTACAGTTATAAATTATTTTGTCAAAAATTTCCACATCCTGGCTTCTGCCAGCTTTGATTTCACTATCTATAAAATGTATTTAATAAGATATAATTGAGGACAGAAACGATGATATAATTTTTGACTGAAATTTTTTTTACATTTTCTAAATTATTTATTTTAAAAAAAATCAGAGCTACCTGAGCTCGCCACTTATTTTTTCTAGTTAACATACGTCCAGATTTCATTACGTCTTGGTATCAACGACGATGGAATCATCTTATATCTTTAAACGAGCAATTCTTGTATATATATAATCTGAATCTCGGAAGTTTCGGGGGTGATAAATCGATCTAGCTAGGATTTATTTTTAGAAAATGTCGTTTTATCCCTTTTTTTACGCAATTAAAAAATATCATTAGAATACGAAGGTAAATTTCGCTGTCATTTATAAACTTATAATAGCTCGAATGGGTATCGGGCGGATTTGAAACCAGAAAACGCGGGTTCGAATCCAGATCTACAGACCGATTTTTTTTTCATTTTTTTTTTCAAGTTTCTTTTTTTGTGAGAAAAACTATTATTGAGAGCTCTTTTTCTTTTTTTATTTAAATAACCACTTCCTATTATTTTACTATTATGTCAGTCAGATCGAAAATATTATTTATGTTTCATCAGTATATAATAATATCTAAATATAATTTAACCGAGCAAAGCTCGGTCATCCAGGTACTATACCTAAATTGCCACAAACTCCCTAGCTATAACTGTTATTTTATAGTTCAATGTCAAATATGTAGTTTGTATAATAATATAATAGTTTATAGAAAACAAAATACAATTTGTATGTGTAAAGATGCATGAATTTCGCTAAATATATTATCAATACCTAATTTCTATGAGTTTATTTGACAAAATCTCATATCTCTGTTCCATCTGCGGTAAATTAATCCATTTTTTATTAACTAAGATGGAAGAGCTGATTATAGAGGAAATTTTGGCATAGATAACTTTTTTTTGAGAAAAATGTGGAGACTGCCGTTTTTGATACTATGTGACTCAAATATGTTATTATAAGAATTTATATGCTATAATAAAGTTTTATTATAAGTCATAAATTTCATATTCAACCTTTTTTGACATTACGTCCTTCAATTAAAACAAAACTTACTAATTAATAATAAATAAAACTAAGACTGACTATGGGCCTATAAAACAAATTCCAAGCCGCACAGCGAGCAATGGAGAGGGCTATGCTTGGTATTTCTTTGCGAGATCGAATAAGAAATGATGAGTTCCGCAGACAAACGAAAGTTGTCAACATAGCCAAACGGATTTCCAAGCTGAAAAGGCAGTGGGTAGGGCATATAGCTCATAGAACTGACGGTCGCTGACCGGCAAGCACAGCGTCGGACGGCCGTCCGCGAGATGGGCGGATGACTTAAGGAGAGTCGCCGGCAACCGTTGGATGGAGGCTGCTTCGAACCGGTCACTCTGGATATCTATGGTGGATGCCTGCATTCAGCAGTGGACATTCAATGGCTGATATGATGATAATGATGATGAAAAGTATCTTTATCCAATGGAATTAGTTTAATTGGTAACTGACTATTTTCTTGTTTTTGTTCGACATTGACGTTTTGTTGTCTTAACCAACAAAAATCTGATGTTGACTGTAAGGAAACGTTCACAGTAGGGTGGGTAATTCAAGCAAACTTCCACCAAATCAGCCGTTGGATTTCCATTGCTGGACGTAGGTCTCCCTCATTATTATTGCGGGGTTTGCCAATACTCGCCACGCTTGGTAGTTGGGTTGGCAAGCACACTGTGTTAGCGAGCATAATTATTAAATCAAAAAAAAAAAACCTTGTATTTGTCTGAAGCAAGAGTTATATTATGCGATCAAAACTTATTGTCCGGTCAGAATAAACGTCGATCCTAAACATTTGCAAGATACATTTCCCTAGAAAAACAAATTTATTAATTAAAGTAATATAATTTATTAATTTTTGTATACTTATTTCTATTTATTATACAAATTTCATTTTCCATTACTATAAAACTAACAAATATATCGTGCAAATAATTTAAAATATTAAATTTTATTTTATTAATCGACAACAACAAAATTATTTATTTTATTTATTTATTTATTTATTTAAATAGGACACCAGCAGTACACACATAATAACATTTTTGTAATAGAAAATGCTAATTAATTCTGATGTGTGCACCTTTGTAGGTAACCCAGCGTTCACAATCATGTTAGAGCAAGTTGGATAATAATTATGAATATACAATAGCTAATAGTAATTTCTACAATAAATTAAATATAAGTGAACAAATTCAAAGAAATACAACACAATTTCAATTATAGAATAAACAATCGCAAAAATAAAAATAAAAAATAAACAACAATAAAAAAACATAAACAATAATAGATTTGGAATACTAAATGGACTGATTGACCTTGAGATAAAATATTATAATAATTTAAGCTTTAATGTCATAATGTTGTAATATTTTAGTTCTGTAACAGTTAAATGTGTCGTGAAATACGTCGATGTCGGTGATGACGCCGCATATTGCGTTAACTCATTACACATTCTTGTAATCGAGGTTTGTGTACCTACCCAAATTAGTTCTGGAAAAGTGACCACGAAAGAGTTTAGCAATTGGACGACGAGGCAAGTTGAATGGAACACTGCCAGAAAAGTGCAACAGCAAGTCGCAACAGCCGGTCCGCCCGTTAAACAAGTTTGTGGAAAAGGAGGAGGTCGTGGACTGCTCTTCGAGTCTTTAGCGCAGGCATTTTAAAGAAGGCTAGGCGCTGGTTGTAAGGGTTCCTGTGGGAGATACCGCTGCACGTATACGCCAGATGCCGAGATCTCTGGATATTCTCAATTCGTTGCGAGTGAACCGAGTAGGATGGGTTCCAAGCTGGCATATTCCAGACGACTTCGCACCAAGCTGTTAAAAAGTAGTATTTTGGTGCTATAATGAAATCCGTTGCTGTTGCGCTTAACAATATGAGAGCTGTAACAGAGCTAATTACAGAAATTATCATAGACTACTAGATCTTATATATCTATAATTAATTAGATAATAATTGCACTAAATTAATATTCTTAGTCTCTATAGAGTTTAGGATGTAATAAGTAATGTAAAAAAATAAAATTAAAAAAAAAGCATGACAATGGCTATGTTCACGACCCCTTCCAAATTTTTCTTTCTTTCACTTGATAGGTGCGACTACGATTGAAGGTTTCGTCCAATAGCTAGATGTATATATATGTACTTTTATCACAAATTGTTCTTAAAATTTGCACCGTTTGACGTTAAACCAATGAATTTATATTGTATATAAATTCCTTGTATTAAATTAACCACGTTTTTGACAACGTGACAATTCAAGCAGTGTTTTATACCGTTTTTAAACATAAATAAGTCTAAAAGCGAAAAGTAAAAAAAGTCACAAAAAATATCTGTAAATTCTACTTTTTGCACTCAAAAGATGCACAAAAGTTTATTTACATGTGGATTATATTGGAATTTTTTCAATGATATTTGTGGTGTATGGTAAACTTTATTAGGCTATAGCCTATTCATTGCAAGCTGTCAAATTGTAAACTGGTAAATTTCCAAACGTGATTATTAATTGTTTTCTTCATATCCACCTTTAAAGTCTAACAATACACTAACTCAATCCATATCTACTCTTTACCAATCAAGTTATATTTGTTTTGTGTGTTGTCCGAGTAGCCGATTGTTCTTGATCTATATGTTATTATATGTATATAGGAGACTTTCTATAGATATAGTCACTCATCACGATATCTCTGGAACTATGAGACCTAAAAACTTGAAATTTGGTAGGAATATTCCTTTTGCTAAGTAGAGTCAGCTAAGAACGGATTTTACGAAATTCTACCTCTAAGAGGATGAAAAAGGGAGGCAAGCTTTGTATGGGACAACGTGATTCCTCGGTCCAATCTACTTCAAATTTTGCATAAATATTATTTAACAGAATTGATTGAAGACGTGTTTCGTATTTTATCGGGATTAAAAGGGGGTAGAAAGTTATTTTGATATCAATACTCCTTAGTGCTTTTTTTTAAATTACATTTTATTTTGACACATGTTTGACAATTCAATCCGTCTACTTATTATATTATAATACTAGCGGCCCGCCCCGACTTCGCACGGGTATTTAACTAAAATTTTAAAAATTATAAATTTATATTTTTTTATCACCTACATGCGCCATCTATCGTATAATCATATAATGGAAGCATATCGTTTTTATTTTTAGTGAAATTTAACATAATAGTACTTATATTAATTGAAAATGATGTTTATCTAAAATATTAAAACGATTTCTATTCCTATCCGACATATTTAGTAAACTTTTAAGTTTAACAAAATAATAACTCAAAAGTAAGTTTTGTGAGTTCTTAAGATTCCTTAGACCAGATGGCGTTGGCGGCGTAGGTACCTATTTCTATTTTCTTAAATATTTATTTTTAAATTTAACTACAATGAAACAAAAACTAAATTATACTGTGAATTATGTTAAATTTTTATGTATTAAAGTTATTTACATTGGTTTTGTACTTTTTACGTGATACGTGCACACAAAAAAATGATAAGAGATGGCGCTGATACAAAAAAAAACGCGCTATTAAAATTTTTTCTTGATGATATATAGTGTATTAATAAAACGGAGGTTTTAACAGATTTATTATTTGTATAGATTTTCCTTGAATATTTTCCAGTATTGACGCAGGTGTAGGTGATATCTTTTTTTGGGTGCTCCTGGTGGAACAGCCAAGACTTTATATTAAACGTAACAAAATTGAGTTGTAGATATACCGTGTGGTCGCTTTATAGTAAAATAGTGTTTTATATGATATTTTTTACTTTAATTTTGGTGTTGTTTTAAGTCAAGGGTTTTAAACTAAATGACTCATCAGGCATCTGTACTCACAATGATACAGATATAGAAGACACCGAAGTGAATTTGGAAATATTTTTGAATTATACGGCATTAACACCCCAATTAGTACAGATTGACACCATGGAGTAATGTTATAACAAGATCAGAAAAAATTATAAATCATGTACCCATTTAACTTTATCTTACATTAAAACTAAGAAGGAGGAGATAAAAGCTGTCATGGACTATTATTAAATATAAATATATGTTTGTCATACACGATCGTCTGCTCCTAATGTAGGCAACTTAATGCCTGTGTTTTAGGTGACAGCCGACTGATATACATTTTTTTTACAAATATACATATAATTAGTACATATGGAAATAAATACATATTACACCCAGACTCGAGGCGGGAATCGAACCCACGATCCTGGAGCATAAAGCAATGTCTCTACCAACTGTGCCGAGTCAATCAAAATTGAAAAAATTATTACTTGCAGGTTTATTCAAATCTAAGAGACGAAATCGTATTGACTTGTGGTGTAATTATACCAACGATACAATGAACGAACCATTGATGACCGTTCTGGTGTAGTGGTGCGAGCAGTCGCTTTAACGCCTCGGCTCAATCCCGGTGGTCTCGGGTTCGATTCCCGCTTGGGGCAGATATTTGTATTTGTGCCAATATTTGTTTCAGGTCTGGGTGTATGTCCTTGTGGGTTTCCCCACCGTGCCCCGGAGAGCACGTAAAGCCGTCGGTCCCGTTTGTTATCATGGATACCTTATAATAATCGTTACTTATGGTAGGATATTATCCGCCAACTCGCAGTGGAGCAGCGTGGTGGATTAACCTTCAGCCCTTCTTCTATTTGGAAAAAAGGCTTTTGCTCAGAATTGAGCTGTTTACAGGTTGATACAATACAGTACAGTACAGAAGCATTTGTAGCCTGCAGTGACGAAACTGAGCCTTACCATAAATATTAGAGTCCATCTAAGGGGAGATGATACTGCCGGACTATTCTCAGACCTGTTGCTTAAAATAGGAAATGGTGATTTCCAGGAACTGGATAATAATATAATATATGAGTGTATATGAGTATGTATTTACCATAAACAAAGTTTAAGGTCAAACTCCTAATGTAGCGGGAGTATACTTGAGCGAAATCTGCTTCTCTCTCTCTCACAGCCAGATTTATGTGGCATGTTCCAGAGAAACCTGGTGATTCTAGCACTTCGAAGGAAAAACAAAAAATATTGTTTATAAAGAAATACTACGGAAGGTTTTGTATTTCGATTTCGTTGTAAAAAGATAATACTCCCATCTAACTTTCTTCAGATCAAAGGCCGAGCTTCGTGTTCATAAAATATAACAATTTTTATTTTTATTTTAATGTTTATTTAAACATTAAATCCCTACTCTATAATACCGTTATATTTTATAAGTATTCGAATATTTTAACATAATAATTTATATGTTATAACAAAATTAATAATAAATATTATAACCATTTTCGACTTCTACGCGAAGTCGCGTGCTAAAATATTACGTTCGACAACTCACTTCGTCTATTATGAAATATTTTCGAGTATCGTCGCGTAGGTGATAAAAAATATAAATTTATATTTTTTGAAATTTTAGTTAAATACCCGTGCGAAGCTGGGGCGGGCCGCTAGTTTAAAATAAATGTCGTACAACTATTTTTAGTTTCTGATTCTTCGGTCATCTTAAGTGTAGGCTAAATATTCAGATTATAAATTTAAATATTCGTCAATACCATTTTATTTTGTTTGACGTGTTGTTGACGACACGTTAGCGCAACTGTAACAGCAACTGGCTAATGCGCTAGCGGTTGAGGTTTCGATCCCCATTCGGCATCAACATAAACGGCGAGTACATCACTCACCTTCGATTTGCCGACGATATCGTGCTTATGGCAGAATCCCTGGAGGACCTCGGTATTATGCTCAATGATCTCAATGGAGATTCCCGACGGGTTGGCCTTAAAATGAATATGGAAAAGACAAAAAACATGTCGAATGTCCATGTCGTGCCTACCCCGATATCTATTGGAGATTCTACTCTCGAAGTTGTTGACGAGTACATACCACAGTACCTAGAACAAAATGTCCAACTTGGTAAGTCCAAATTCGAGAGGTCCATCGTCGAATCCTATGATGGGCAGCGTTCGGGAAGTTAAAGAACATCTTTTCATCTGTCATACCTCAGTGCCTTAAGTCGAAAGTTTTTTCGACAAATGTGTGTTACCAGTGATGACATACGGATCTGAAATGTGGTCTCTGACTATGGGCCTTTTAAACAAGCTCCAAGTCGCACAGCGTGCAATGGAGAGGGCTATGCTTGGTATTTCTCTGCGAGATCGAATCAGAAATGATGAGATCCACAGACGAACTAAGGTTGCCGATATAGCTCAACGGATTTGCAAGCTGAAGTGGCAGTGGGCAGGGCACATAGCTCTAAGAACTGATGGCCGATGGAGCAGAAAGGTTCTTGAGTGTAGACCACGTACCGGCAAGCGCAGCGTCGGCCGGTCGTCTACGAGATGGACAGACGACTTGAGGCAAGTCGCCGGAAGCCGTTGGATGGAGACTGCTTTGAACCGGTCGCTCTGGAGGTCGATGAGGGAGGCCTATGTTCAACAGTAGACATCCAACGGCTGATATGATGATAAATACTTGATGGAAACTGCAGCTGTGCTATTATATTCGTAGTTACAATTAACTGTTCAATAAAAGACTGCTTTTAGTTAAGGTTACTAAATAGAAAACATTTAAACTAGATTTAGTTTTTTTTTTTTTTTTAAATAATAATATCTGTATGAAATAGTAAAGTAATCCGAGAAATATTTACATAAACTCATACAAATAATTGTAATTGATTCAACATGATGTTATCGAATACTAGTTTCTCGGTAAAATAAAAAATAAAAAAGAAACAATGTTGACATCTTCATAAGCGTCTTTCTAAATAAACCAAACTCTTAACATTATTTACTTAACAATTACGTTTCAAAGATATGGCAACAACTCTTTATTATATTTATTTATTACTATTAAACTTTTTTAATTTTTTAGTTATTTAGAATTTAACGATTGTCTACTACGAATAATATAAGAATAGGTATATTTCTTAATATCTAAGTGATACCGAACGGAATTTTTTTCATATTTCTACATCTAATTTTGAGTTCAACGTTTTGATAGTTCACGACGGCTTTATTGTTATTTCTCTTACTAAAAACTAAAATGATTCGATAATGACGGATCAAAAGTCTTTGTTTCAACAACCTTTTTATTTGAATAAAATCACTTTTAATTTTTAGTTTATTACGATTTTTTTTTATAACTCATACGTATAAATGTACTTTTTATAATATATTTTATATGAACTGTGTAAGTAATTTGTTCATGCTAATATCTGTCCTATTCTAAAATACTTCTCTTATTGATGTGAAAAGTTAAGCTCAGAATATTTGTAAATATATTTTTATGGTATTAATACATTAAAAAGTGAATGAATTCTGTGTGTTAAAATGTGGGAAGTCACATTTTAACTTGCAATGGGTATATTATTAAAACGCGTTTGATTTTAATGTTCGAGATGACCTAGTGGATAGAACACGTGAACGCGTAGTGTTCAACTAGACCATCACAGGTACAAATACGGACTGACAGCGCTTAGTTTTGTGTATGCGTGTGAATGTGTTTCAACTTGATCATCGCTAATCATTTTAACATTTAAATATTAACTGGTGTCCTTGGTATAAAACTATTTCTTTTATTCTAAAACAAAGTAAAAAAAAAATAATTATAATATTTTTTATTTACCCATTCCTAGAAACTTTTCAATTATCAACCTTTTGGACTGTTACTAAAATTCGGACTATTATTTAATTTAAATTTTAAATAAAATGTAGTCCAATTTGACTAATTGTCGAGTCATTCTTAGATTATAAATATAGTAGCTTTAGACTGTACTATAATATTAAACAAGACCCGTATTAAATAGGTCGACCGTAATATTCGACGTATTATGAATTCTTGAATGAATTTTTTACATATTATGTATGTACTACAAGTATGACCGCCTTTTTAATATACAACTTATACAAATAAAATAAAGTAAAAAATGAAGTGGATAAGAACATTTGTATGTTGGACGAAATTGTTCTTTTTTTTTGTAAGTTTTGTCAACCCTATTATAAATTATATAACAATTACCAACAACTTAAAACTAAATAATGAACAATATCATAAATCAATTATTATAAAGTAACCTAAAAATCAATTATTATAAAGTAACCTAAGCAAATTATAAGCTTCTGAGTTTGGTTGGTTTAATACATTATGGAATACGCTCACATCTGTTTTATTTAAACTAAGGGCTGTAATTAATGCTTCCCTATTGGGTTCATGCTGAGAATATTAAAACCAAAAAGTGGTATACGTCATTTATTTTGACTTTGACTTTGACTTTGACACCGCATGTAACACACATTTAGGTGAAGCCGTTTTTCGCATGAGATATTTGAACTTTTTCTCGGAACATGTTCCGATCTAAGTCTATGTGCTTGTACAAAATATCTTCTATTCAACCTAGTCATACAACACCAAGACACATGAGGAGGCTCACACTAAAGTGTCCTGTACCATATTCCATTCTCTTAGACAACTTATTAAAGTATTCTTTCCACTCTTCACGACATATGCATTTATATTTAGGTAAGAACTCAAAATCTCTTCCATATTTTGCTAAAATGTCAGCCTTCTCATTACCTACTGATCCGTGTGAAGGAACCCATTGCAACGTCAAATCCACACCGTTATTGTTTAGTACATCGATTGTAGTTAGCACATCATATGCTACCGAAACACCTCTGATATCAGAGGCGCATCGAGCTACATGTTGAAGGGCGCTTCTACTATTGGTACACAAAAGTGCTTTTTATTAATGGAAGTAACGTAATCAAGGGCTTTTGATATTACAATGAGTTCTAAAGTCACAATATAAATATAAATATATTTCACACACACACACGGTCGTCTGTTCCTAAGGTAGGCAACTTAATGCCTGTGTTTTAGGTAACAGCCAACTGATATAATTTTTTTTAAATAAATATACATATATAAATAAACATATATTACACCCAGACTCGGGGCGGGAATTGAACCCACAACCCTTAGAGCAGAAAACAGGGTCACTGCAAACTGCGCCAACGGGTCAGTCAAATAATATAAACATCGTCCTCTATTTTTAAACAATTATTATCAAACAAATTATAATAAATCTTAGAGACAACATAAAATGCAACATCACAACCATCTGCGTTTTTCGAATCATCTGTTTGAATTACAAAACCATCCGGCATATTTTTCATTGATTTATCTTATAACTGTTTTTAAAAAAATTATATCTGTATATTTTTTTTGCTTTAGTAACACTTTCTAAACTTAAATTATAATATATTTGTATATCTGTGACCCAAGTAGATAAAGGGAACATTTCAAGAGGTAGCGAAGAAGCTATTGGCTATAGCATTAGCTATTATTGCAAATATCGTTAAGGTTTCGTATTAAAAAACTATACCATCTATATCTTGTAGATTTAACGTGATACATATCATATGAATACTGTTTTATATTAGGTACTTTCAGAAGATTTACAAGGAATAAAAACATTCTTTGAAAAAAACTTTTGGGACGATAAATTTCGCAGACCTGTGTAATTACGGAATTCTAGTGTTAATTATGTTAACGTATTCAACGTTTTTGTTCTGACGTTTTGAGTGATTGTACTTAAGAGACACATCCGCAAATAATAGCAGACATAACCTTTCTCGGTTGAATAACATAAGGAAAGAAACGTAAATGGTCTGCTACTGCAAATAATATTATTATAATTTTATATTAATAAAAGTATATATTTATATAAGTCACGTCTAATTAATCAGTCGTTTTAAAAGGAACAGGAAAAGGTTGTATATTAAAAAGGTTTCTTTAGGTGTGCACATAAAACATTTAGTATAACTCAGAATGATGCAGTCTTCACGGTTTTATTAGAACATCATAAAGATGTTTTATTATTTACTGATTCAGGTTTTCTTCAGATTTTAGCTCGGTTTTTTTTTATTATTTATTTACATACGATTGCAAAATTTTTATGATAGGACTCCAATAATATACAACTGGTACTGAGTAATTTAAAATTAGGTACCTAAACAACTCAATTGTTTGAAATATAACTAACCATTTTTAATATAAGATTTAAAAAACATGTTTTCGACTTCACAAGACAAGATAAATTTTATTTTAAAAACAGGATATACAATATAAACAAATGCTTATAAACTCTTTCGTTGTTACTGCCGTACGACTGTGGAATAGATTACCTGAAGAGATCAGGAAAGCATCCTCTAAGAACTCCTTCAAAATATCCGTAAAAAAATATCTCCCTAATCAGGAGAATATTGGTCGCAATGGCTGAGCTGGAGTAACGTCATATTATTTAATCACTTTTCTATATTTGATTACATTATAGTATATTACTAGCTGCTGCCGGCAACGTCGTCTGCGTGAACGCTATACATCACCAAAAATACCAATTTTACGGGTAAATGAATTTTATTTTAAATATCAAATTTAAAATAAAATTCATTTACCCGTTTCTTCTTTACATTTCATATCTACAGAAAGTGTAGTAACAGAGGGAGACTGTCTCATGCGTCGTTAGATTACACATTATTACAGAATGCGTTGAAGAAATAGAGGTTCACTGCTCGTTCCCCGTAGGTGATAGCGTGATAAGATGTAGCCTATATGTTGACAACTTCTTATAATATTCGTGCCAAATTTGAAGTAAATCCATGCAGTACTTTTTGAATTTATCCCGGACATACATACAGACAAACAGACAAAAATTCTAAAATACTATATTTTTGGCTTCGGTATCGATTGTAGATAGTATTCTTAAAAAAAAAAATGTTCAATGGACAGTTTTGATTTTCTTACCATTTTTTATATGTATAGATACTCTTTTGTATTATATATTGTACTAAGTATTTTGTTGTATTATAATTCATTATATTATGTTATGTTATATTGTGTTATAATATTATATTATTAGATTATTAATATTAGTTATGTTATAATATATAATATTATATTCTATTATTTGTATTATTTTTTATTGTACACCTACATACTGTACTTTCTTGCACATACCAAGGTTGGCTGGTAGAGAATGCATTAGCGTTAAGCCCGCCTTTTGTACATGTTTTTTTTTTTGTCGCAGGGGTATCCATTTACGGATGATATCCAGGATGTCCAGGTCGGCAGTCCTAGACCTATGTCGGACTCGGTACTTTGGGAGTGCAATATCGTACTAAACCCCTGCGGGAGCCTTCAGCCGCTTTAATTGGAGGGTCCCGGATCTGCAGGCAACAGGATCCCTCCAGCGAGAGGCTGGCCTCGGCGAAAAGGCCAGACTTCTCCTCCATGGGGACTGTCCGGCTCACCTCTGAACAGTCCCGACGACGCCGTGTCTAGCAGGACCGGGTTTCCATCCCGGCCCAACACAAGCAAAGGGGCGTCACTGGAGGCGCATTAAGTAGCGCCTTCTACACACCCCCATTCGTCGCCCGCGGATGGAGACCACGTCGGCGGCCTCCTCTCTCACCCGCTTGTCGGCCTCCTTCTGGGACATTACGGTCTCGAAGAAGAAGACCATCGCCTTCCAGGACTCGTAGTCGCCGAGCATCACGGTGATGATGCTCGTCGCTAGCTAGTCGCCGGCTAGAGCAGTAGCTGCAGCCCACGATACCGTACGGTACCCCCGAATCACCCTCACCGCGATTGTTCGCTGCGCAGCGCGCAGCGCCGCCTTATTTTTCGCGGTGAGGCGATCCGCTCAAACCGGGGCACCGTACGTCGCCATACTCCGGCAGACTCCGGAGTAAAGCTGCCTGCAGGCGGCGCTGGTTCTTCCGAGGTTCGGGAGAAGTCTGCCCAGTGCACTAGCCACCTTCACAACCTTCGGTCCCACCATCGCAAAATGTGGACCGAAGGTCCACCCTCCGTCAAGAATGAGCCCGAGATATTTTATTTGGGGGCTCATCCTGACCCTCCCCTCTCCAATCTGAAGGGTAGCCCCCGGTGGAGGAGGTAATTATGTGAACTTCGTGTTCATCATAGTTTAGAAAAAAAAATCAAAATCTGTGTTTATTAAAAATGACGCCATAGCACAAGTTTTAAATGACAATTTGCACATTCTTCCCCTAGATTTACCTACTCACTACTTTCCTAATAGTCGGCTGAAAATTTTGTTGTATTTAAAAACTACGTAACATCTGCAACAGAATTTGTAGGGTTGCAAAATGACACTATATTAACTCCACGATTTAGGATCTTTGTAAAGCACAATTGTAAAGATTCCATTGATTACTGAGTATAGGCAACGGCATAGAAATCTGTCAAAACTCTTTAGATTTCAATGCTTTAAACTGTCATTTTACTACTTCACCCATAATTATAGACTCTCACACAAAAACCGCTACTCTTACATTCTTATCTAATCTGGCTACGCCTGAATTACCTCCATTTGTCCTTAGATTAGTCTCAGTAGATGCCATAAATAAGTGTATCCGCTTCATCTCCATAAAATCCATTGGTAGTGACAACCTCAGTCTTGACATGATTCTTCCCGTAGTTCTTCTCGTTTCCTGCAGAAAACGTGTGGATTACTGTATTGATGGTGCGAGAAGACGCACGAATTACTTACTCGGACATCAAGAAGATTCTTGGCGTTAGTTCGGGGAGCGTTAATATTATTTTTCATCAGCATCTTTGAGTGAGGAAACTTTGTTGTCGTTGGATCCCGCGTTTGCTCTCAAACACTGAAAAACAGGCCCGTGTGGATTGGTGCCGCGAAATACGTCTACGATTTGAAAATGTCAAGATGTGTTTCGGGAATCACCACAGATGACGAAACGTTGTTTTATCAATATGATCCGGAAAATAAGAGACAGACATCAGTATGGGTCTTATTATAAGGAAAGTGGAACCAGTTTGGAAAGAAGTTCTTCTGTCAGTTCTTCTCAGTTCAGAGGCCCCACAAGACCCCCCCATCTCACTTGGACTTAGTCTACCTCATCTCCGCGGGCCATATATCGGGAACCAGTAAAACTGATTCTCATAAAGACTAATTCGATTTCCTCAATATTTCTTATGACAGACATCGACCGTTACATTTATTTTTTTAATAAAATAAGCGACCGAAATCTTACAGAATCTCACGTGGGAGGAAGGGTGGTCTCGGCAAATATCACGTTATTTTTTTCCCTTATTAAAAATGTGAAATAGTTTTTATGTACCGGTGATGACCTTTTTTTTAGGAATACCCACGTATAGCCTGGAGGTGGAAACATCGGTACGGGGGCCGCGATAAACTTTTTTTTCGTGTGCACATCTTGCACACTTCTTACTAAAACGCATTTTCAAAAATCTCCCACGAGATTAGAGTAGGCGGGAGGGGGGTCAAGCAAAATCTCACGAAATCTCACCAAGGGACGGGGGTTCAAAAAATCTCCAAAATTGTCTCACGTAATTTATGGACGGCCCCTTGGAATGAATGGCAGAGTACGTGGGTACTTGTTAAGATCAATCAAGAATACGCAATAGACAAAATTTAATAAGATATCTATCGATACATTATTGCCCGAGTGATTTTCGGTATCTAAGATAACCATTCTTTAATTATTTTGCTATACATACATATTATGTTTTTTTTCTTTGAGTTTATAAGCTAACATAACAATATTATATAACTTTAATAAAAAATAAAGCTTAAGATCTTCGCTCTAAAATATATGCCATTTTACTGTCTGTTTATTTGTATATTTATCAAATATTGTTTAAAAACACAAACTGTACCGTTAGGTTAGGCGTGAGAGTTAGGTCAATGGAAAGTATAGATAGATACGGAACGAAATTTATGCTGTATCTGCAAAACTTTGTGCTAAATTAGTATTTTATAAAGAACAATATTGCGAAGTTGTCACACGCTTAAAAAACTCATAAATATTAATACAGCTTTGTTATAATAGGGTGAATGAGCTTTTAAAATTATAGTGGCTCGATAATAGTATTAGGACATCGCAGGTATAAACAGCTGATTATTTACAAATTTCTTAATTTTATGAGTGAAATAAAATTTTACCTAGTTATTATCTTTAGTTTACACCGGAATCCCTATAAAAGCAGCAGACTTAAAAATTTAATTAAATAAAGGTGGATTGAAACATAAATCAACAAGATTTAATGAAAAGTGACTGCACATAATAGCTAGGGAGCTGGTGGCAGTAATTTTTATATGATTTCATCGTCTGGAAGAGGTTGATAATAATAGAGTACTAAGTAAAATAATCATTTTAAAAAATTTCTGCTATTCATTAATTGCTGCAATATCAAATAGGAAATTGCAAAAAATGTTTATAAAAATAAGTTTCTTAAACGATATTATCGCTTCTGTCGATATTCTTAATAAATTGTATTTAATATATAAAAAATATTAATGCTAGTAGCAGAAGTATTTCCAGCTGTATTTTAGAGTATTTTTTTTATAATTATTATGATATATAAAAAATAAATTACATCATCGGCAGGCAGATTAGAATAATTATTGAAATTAAAATACAAGAGATGAAAAAAATTACTTCTCCACCATGATGATGTTGCATTAATAATCTGTATTGTTGAAAAAACGTTTAAAAAAAAATACAAAAAAGTTATAACATCTGTTCTGCCTTTAAGTCTAATATTTCAATTATTTAGGAGAAGCATAAAAATGAAAAAGGCAGACAAAATCGATACTGTCTTTTCGAAGGCAGAAGTATTTTACTACCTGAGGACAGCTGCAAGAGAGTAAAAATACACACTCACTAATATTATTTGTGTATATTATATTGGTTCACATGGAAAAAAAAGGTAAAAAGAATAGGTGGCTTAATACCGGGAATTAAGGTCACAAGTAAATGATAATTTAAATTTCAACAGGTTTGAAGGAGAGCAATTACCATCGTCATACAGCGACATAATTCATGAGCTAGTAGTAGATGATCAATCAATTGATGAAGGACAAACAGGTAATTTTTGTATAGTTTTTAATTTACTTACATTATGTTAAACGTAGATTCAGATATTAATGTATATTTATTCTCGGATGAAGGAGAGATAGTGGCTGAAAGTGGAGATCTCGCCACTAACAACAGAATTCTGGATGAAAATGACGAAGAAATCAATGACTAGTTTACATTATAAATATATATATTCTGATAATACGTGTAACTATAATTAACAAAAAGTATAAACAATAATGATATTAAATGATAATATATATATATATATATATATATATATATATATATATATATATATATATATATATTAATAATATAACAAAAAGAAATAATATGTATGTCATATTTGTTTTTTATATTACATCTAAAATCAGAATTGTAGATGTCTGCCACCTTTTTCTTATATTTACAAATACTTTACAAAACATCAAATTAATTCTTGAAAAGATGATGGAATGATATAGCATAATTTTTTTTTTACAGTTATAAATTATTTTGTCAAAAATTTCCACATCCTGGCTTCTGCCAGCTTTGATTTCACTATCTATAAAATGTATTTAATAAGATATAATTGAGGACAGAAACGATGATATAATTTTTGACTGAAATTTTTTTTACATTTTCTAAATTATTTATTTTAAAAAAAATCAGAGCTACCTGAGCTCGCCACTTATTTTTTCTAGTTAACATACGTCCAGATTTCATTACGTCTTGGTATCAACGACGATGGAATCATCTTATATCTTTAAACGAGCAATTCTTGTATATATATAATCTGAATCTCGGAAGTTTCGGGGGTGATAAATCGATCTAGCTAGGATTTATTTTTAGAAAATGTCGTTTTATCCCTTTTTTTACGCAATTAAAAAATATCATTAGAATACGAAGGTAAATTTCGCTGTCATTTATAAACTTATAATAGCTCGAATGGGTATCGGGCGGATTTGAAACCAGAAAACGCGGGTTCGAATCCAGATCTACAGACCGATTTTTTTTTCATTTTTTTTTTCAAGTTTCTTTTTTTGTGAGAAAAACTATTATTGAGAGCTCTTTTTCTTTTTTTATTTAAATAACCACTTCCTATTATTTTACTATTATGTCAGTCAGATCGAAAATATTATTTATGTTTCATCAGTATATAATAATATCTAAATATAATTTAACCGAGCAAAGCTCGGTCATCCAGGTACTATACCTAAATTGCCACAAACTCCCTAGCTATAACTGTTATTTTATAGTTCAATGTCAAATATGTAGTTTGTATAATAATATAATAGTTTATAGAAAACAAAATACAATTTGTATGTGTAAAGATGCATGAATTTCGCTAAATATATTATCAATACCTAATTTCTATGAGTTTATTTGACAAAATCTCATATCTCTGTTCCATTTGCGGTAAATTAATCCATTTTTTATTAACTAAGATGGAAGAGCTGATTATAGAGGAAATTTTGGCATAGATAACTTTTTTTTGAGAAAAATGTGGAGACTGCCGTTTTTGATACTATGTGACTCAAATATGTTATTATAAGAATTTATATGCTATAATAAAGTTTTATTATAAGTCATAAATTTCATATTCAACCTTTTTTGACATTACGTCCTTCAATTAAAACAAAACTTACTAATTAATAATAAATAAAACTAAGACTGACTATGGGCCTATAAAACAAATTCCAAGCCGCACAGCGAGCAATGGAGAGGGCTATGCTTGGTATTTCTTTGCGAGATCGAATAAGAAATGATGAGTTCCGCAGACAAACGAAAGTTGTCAACATAGCCAAACGGATTTCCAAGCTGAAAAGGCAGTGGGTAGGGCATATAGCTCATAGAACTGACGGTCGCTGACCGGCAAGCACAGCGTCGGACGGCCGTCCGCGAGATGGGCGGATGACTTAAGGAGAGTCGCCGGCAACCGTTGGATGGAGGCTGCTTCGAACCGGTCACTCTGGATATCTATGGTGGATGCCTGCATTCAGCAGTGGACATTCAATGGCTGATATGATGATAATGATGATGAAAAGTATCTTTATCCAATGGAATTAGTTTAATTGGTAACTGACTATTTTCTTGTTTTTGTTCGACATTGACGTTTTGTTGTCTTAACCAACAAAAATCTGATGTTGACTGTAAGGAAACGTTCACAGTAGGGTGGGTAATTCAAGCAAACTTCCACCAAATCAGCCGTTGGATTTCCATTGCTGGACGTAGGTCTCCCTCATTATTATTGCGGGGTTTGCCAATACTCGCCACGCTTGGTAGTTGGGTTGGCAAGCACACTGTGTTAGCGAGCATAATTATTAAATCAAAAAAAAAAAACCTTGTATTTGTCTGAAGCAAGAGTTATATTATGCGATCAAAACTTATTGTCCGGTCAGAATAAACGTCGATCCTAAACATTTGCAAGATACATTTCCCTAGAAAAACAAATTTATTAATTAAAGTAATATAATTTATTAATTTTTGTATACTTATTTCTATTTATTATACAAATTTCATTTTCCATTACTATAAAACTAACAAATATATCGTGCAAATAATTTAAAATATTAAATTTTATTTTATTAATCGACAACAACAAAATTATTTATTTTATTTATTTATTTATTTATTTAAATAGGACACCAGCAGTACACACATAATAACATTTTTGTAATAGAAAATGCTAATTAATTCTGATGTGTGCACCTTTGTAGGTAACCCAGCGTTCACAATCATGTTAGAGCAAGTTGGATAATAATTATGAATATACAATAGCTAATAGTAATTTCTACAATAAATTAAATATAAGTGAACAAATTCAAAGAAATACAACACAATTTCAATTATAGAATAAACAATCGCAAAAATAAAAATAAAAAATAAACAACAATAAAAAAACATAAACAATAATAGATTTGGAATACTAAATGGACTGATTGACCTTGAGATAAAATATTATAATAATTTAAGCTTTAATGTCATAATGTTGTAATATTTTAGTTCTGTAACAGTTAAATGTGTCGTGAAATACGTCGATGTCGGTGATGACGCCGCATATTGCGTTAACTCATTACACATTCTTGTAATCGAGGTTTGTGTACCTACCCAAATTAGTTCTGGAAAAGTGACCACGAAAGAGTTTAGCAATTGGACGACGAGGCAAGTTGAATGGAACACTGCCAGAAAAGTGCAACAGCAAGTCGCAACAGCCGGTCCGCCCGTTAAACAAGTTTGTGGAAAAGGAGGAGGTCGTGGACTGCTCTTCGAGTCTTTAGCGCAGGCATTTTAAAGAAGGCTAGGCGCTGGTTGTAAGGGTTCCTGTGGGAGATACCGCTGCACGTATACGCCAGATGCCGAGATCTCTGGATATTCTCAATTCGTTGCGAGTGAACCGAGTAGGATGGGTTCCAAGCTGGCATATTCCAGACGACTTCGCACCAAGCTGTTAAAAAGTAGTATTTTGGTGCTATAATGAAATCCGTTGCTGTTGCGCTTAACAATATGAGAGCTGTAACAGAGCTAATTACAGAAATTATCATAGACTACTAGATCTTATATATCTATAATTAATTAGATAATAATTGCACTAAATTAATATTCTTAGTCTCTATAGAGTTTAGGATGTAATAAGTAATGTAAAAAAATAAAATTAAAAAAAAAGCATGACAATGGCTATGTTCACGACCCCTTCCAAATTTTTCTTTCTTTCACTTGATAGGTGCGACTACGATTGAAGGTTTCGTCCAATAGCTAGATGTATATATATGTACTTTTATCACAAATTGTTCTTAAAATTTGCACCGTTTGACGTTAAACCAATGAATTTATATTGTATATAAATTCCTTGTATTAAATTAACCACGTTTTTGACAACGTGACAATTCAAGCAGTGTTTTATACCGTTTTTAAACATAAATAAGTCTAAAAGCGAAAAGTAAAAAAAGTCACAAAAAATATCTGTAAATTCTACTTTTTGCACTCAAAAGATGCACAAAAGTTTATTTACATGTGGATTATATTGGAATTTTTTCAATGATATTTGTGGTGTATGGTAAACTTTATTAGGCTATAGCCTATTCATTGCAAGCTGTCAAATTGTAAACTGGTAAATTTCCAAACGTGATTATTAATTGTTTTCTTCATATCCACCTTTAAAGTCTAACAATACACTAACTCAATCCATATCTACTCTTTACCAATCAAGTTATATTTGTTTTGTGTGTTGTCCGAGTAGCCGATTGTTCTTGATCTATATGTTATTATATGTATATAGGAGACTTTCTATAGATATAGTCACTCATCACGATATCTCTGGAACTATGAGACCTAAAAACTTGAAATTTGGTAGGAATATTCCTTTTGCTAAGTAGAGTCAGCTAAGAACGGATTTTACGAAATTCTACCTCTAAGAGGATGAAAAAGGGAGGCAAGCTTTGTATGGGACAACGTGATTCCTCGGTCCAATCTACTTCAAATTTTGCATAAATATTATTTAACAGAATTGATTGAAGACGTGTTTCGTATTTTATCGGGATTAAAAGGGGGTAGAAAGTTATTTTGATATCAATACTCCTTAGTGCTTTTTTTTAAATTACATTTTATTTTGACACATGTTTGACAATTCAATCCGTCTACTTATTATATTATAATACTAGCGGCCCGCCCCGACTTCGCACGGGTATTTAACTAAAATTTTAAAAATTATAAATTTATATTTTTTTATCACCTACATGCGCCATCTATCGTATAATCATATAATGGAAGCATATCGTTTTTATTTTTAGTGAAATTTAACATAATAGTACTTATATTAATTGAAAATGATGTTTATCTAAAATATTAAAACGATTTCTATTCCTATCCGACATATTTAGTAAACTTTTAAGTTTAACAAAATAATAACTCAAAAGTAAGTTTTGTGAGTTCTTAAGATTCCTTAGACCAGATGGCGTTGGCGGCGTAGGTACCTATTTCTATTTTCTTAAATATTTATTTTTAAATTTAACTACAATGAAACAAAAACTAAATTATACTGTGAATTATGTTAAATTTTTATGTATTAAAGTTATTTACATTGGTTTTGTACTTTTTACGTGATACGTGCACACAAAAAAATGATAAGAGATGGCGCTGATACAAAAAAAAACGCGCTATTAAAATTTTTTCTTGATGATATATAGTGTATTAATAAAACGGAGGTTTTAACAGATTTATTATTTGTATAGATTTTCCTTGAATATTTTCCAGTATTGACGCAGGTGTAGGTGATATCTTTTTTTGGGTGCTCCTGGTGGAACAGCCAAGACTTTATATTAAACGTAACAAAATTGAGTTGTAGATATACCGTGTGGTCGCTTTATAGTAAAATAGTGTTTTATATGATATTTTTTACTTTAATTTTGGTGTTGTTTTAAGTCAAGGGTTTTAAACTAAATGACTCATCAGGCATCTGTACTCACAATGATACAGATATAGAAGACACCGAAGTGAATTTGGAAATATTTTTGAATTATACGGCATTAACACCCCAATTAGTACAGATTGACACCATGGAGTAATGTTATAACAAGATCAGAAAAAATTATAAATCATGTACCCATTTAACTTTATCTTACATTAAAACTAAGAAGGAGGAGATAAAAGCTGTCATGGACTATTATTAAATATAAATATATGTTTGTCATACACGATCGTCTGCTCCTAATGTAGGCAACTTAATGCCTGTGTTTTAGGTGACAGCCGACTGATATACATTTTTTTTACAAATATACATATAATTAGTACATATGGAAATAAATACATATTACACCCAGACTCGAGGCGGGAATCGAACCCACGATCCTGGAGCATAAAGCAATGTCTCTACCAACTGTGCCGAGTCAATCAAAATTGAAAAAATTATTACTTGCAGGTTTATTCAAATCTAAGAGACGAAATCGTATTGACTTGTGGTGTAATTATACCAACGATACAATGAACGAACCATTGATGACCGTTCTGGTGTAGTGGTGCGAGCAGTCGCTTTAACGCCTCGGCTCAATCCCGGTGGTCTCGGGTTCGATTCCCGCTTGGGGCAGATATTTGTATTTGTGCCAATATTTGTTTCAGGTCTGGGTGTATGTCCTTGTGGGTTTCCCCACCGTGCCCCGGAGAGCACGTAAAGCCGTCGGTCCCGTTTGTTATCATGGATACCTTATAATAATCGTTACTTATGGTAGGATATTATCCGCCAACTCGCAGTGGAGCAGCGTGGTGGATTAACCTTCAGCCCTTCTTCTATTTGGAAAAAAGGCTTTTGCTCAGAATTGAGCTGTTTACAGGTTGATACAATACAGTACAGTACAGAAGCATTTGTAGCCTGCAGTGACGAAACTGAGCCTTACCATAAATATTAGAGTCCATCTAAGGGGAGATGATACTGCCGGACTATTCTCAGACCTGTTGCTTAAAATAGGAAATGGTGATTTCCAGGAACTGGATAATAATATAATATATGAGTGTATATGAGTATGTATTTACCATAAACAAAGTTTAAGGTCAAACTCCTAATGTAGCGGGAGTATACTTGAGCGAAATCTGCTTCTCTCTCTCTCACAGCCAGATTTATGTGGCATGTTCCAGAGAAACCTGGTGATTCTAGCACTTCGAAGGAAAAACAAAAAATATTGTTTATAAAGAAATACTACGGAAGGTTTTGTATTTCGATTTCGTTGTAAAAAGATAATACTCCCATCTAACTTTCTTCAGATCAAAGGCCGAGCTTCGTGTTCATAAAATATAACAATTTTTATTTTTATTTTAATGTTTATTTAAACATTAAATCCCTACTCTATAATACCGTTATATTTTATAAGTATTCGAATATTTTAACATAATAATTTATATGTTATAACAAAATTAATAATAAATATTATAACCATTTTCGACTTCTACGCGAAGTCGCGTGCTAAAATATTACGTTCGACAACTCACTTCGTCTATTATGAAATATTTTCGAGTATCGTCGCGTAGGTGATAAAAAATATAAATTTATATTTTTTGAAATTTTAGTTAAATACCCGTGCGAAGCTGGGGCGGGCCGCTAGTTTAAAATAAATGTCGTACAACTATTTTTAGTTTCTGATTCTTCGGTCATCTTAAGTGTAGGCTAAATATTCAGATTATAAATTTAAATATTCGTCAATACCATTTTATTTTGTTTGACGTGTTGTTGACGACACGTTAGCGCAACTGTAACAGCAACTGGCTAATGCGCTAGCGGTTGAGGTTTCGATCCCCATTCGGCATCAACATAAACGGCGAGTACATCACTCACCTTCGATTTGCCGACGATATCGTGCTTATGGCAGAATCCCTGGAGGACCTCGGTATTATGCTCAATGATCTCAATGGAGATTCCCGACGGGTTGGCCTTAAAATGAATATGGAAAAGACAAAAAACATGTCGAATGTCCATGTCGTGCCTACCCCGATATCTATTGGAGATTCTACTCTCGAAGTTGTTGACGAGTACATACCACAGTACCTAGAACAAAATGTCCAACTTGGTAAGTCCAAATTCGAGAGGTCCATCGTCGAATCCTATGATGGGCAGCGTTCGGGAAGTTAAAGAACATCTTTTCATCTGTCATACCTCAGTGCCTTAAGTCGAAAGTTTTTTCGACAAATGTGTGTTACCAGTGATGACATACGGATCTGAAATGTGGTCTCTGACTATGGGCCTTTTAAACAAGCTCCAAGTCGCACAGCGTGCAATGGAGAGGGCTATGCTTGGTATTTCTCTGCGAGATCGAATCAGAAATGATGAGATCCACAGACGAACTAAGGTTGCCGATATAGCTCAACGGATTTGCAAGCTGAAGTGGCAGTGGGCAGGGCACATAGCTCTAAGAACTGATGGCCGATGGAGCAGAAAGGTTCTTGAGTGTAGACCACGTACCGGCAAGCGCAGCGTCGGCCGGTCGTCTACGAGATGGACAGACGACTTGAGGCAAGTCGCCGGAAGCCGTTGGATGGAGACTGCTTTGAACCGGTCGCTCTGGAGGTCGATGAGGGAGGCCTATGTTCAACAGTAGACATCCAACGGCTGATATGATGATAAATACTTGATGGAAACTGCAGCTGTGCTATTATATTCGTAGTTACAATTAACTGTTCAATAAAAGACTGCTTTTAGTTAAGGTTACTAAATAGAAAACATTTAAACTAGATTTAGTTTTTTTTTTTTTTTTAAATAATAATATCTGTATGAAATAGTAAAGTAATCCGAGAAATATTTACATAAACTCATACAAATAATTGTAATTGATTCAACATGATGTTATCGAATACTAGTTTCTCGGTAAAATAAAAAATAAAAAAGAAACAATGTTGACATCTTCATAAGCGTCTTTCTAAATAAACCAAACTCTTAACATTATTTACTTAACAATTACGTTTCAAAGATATGGCAACAACTCTTTATTATATTTATTTATTACTATTAAACTTTTTTAATTTTTTAGTTATTTAGAATTTAACGATTGTCTACTACGAATAATATAAGAATAGGTATATTTCTTAATATCTAAGTGATACCGAACGGAATTTTTTTCATATTTCTACATCTAATTTTGAGTTCAACGTTTTGATAGTTCACGACGGCTTTATTGTTATTTCTCTTACTAAAAACTAAAATGATTCGATAATGACGAATCAAAAGTCTTTGTTTCAACAACCTTTTTATTTGAATAAAATCACTTTTAATTTTTAGTTTATTACGATTTTTTTTTATAACTCATACGTATAAATGTACTTTTTATAATATATTTTATATGAACTGTGTAAGTAATTTGTTCATGCTAATATCTGTCCTATTCTAAAATACTTCTCTTATTGATGTGAAAAGTTAAGCTCAGAATATTTGTAAATATATTTTTATGGTATTAATACATTAAAAAGTGAATGAATTCTGTGTGTTAAAATGTGGGAAGTCACATTTTAACTTGCAATGGGTATATTATTAAAACGCGTTTGATTTTAATGTTCGAGATGACCTAGTGGATAGAACACGTGAACGCGTAGTGTTCAACTAGACCATCACAGGTACAAATACGGACTGACAGCGCTTAGTTTTGTGTATGCGTGTGAATGTGTTTCAACTTGATCATCGCTAATCATTTTAACATTTAAATATTAACTGGTGTCCTTGGTATAAAACTATTTCTTTTATTCTAAAACAAAGTAAAAAAAAAATAATTATAATATTTTTTATTTACCCATTCCTAGAAACTTTTCAATTATCAACCTTTTGGACTGTTACTAAAATTCGGACTATTATTTAATTTAAATTTTAAATAAAATGTAGTCCAATTTGACTAATTGTCGAGTCATTCTTAGATTATAAATATAGTAGCTTTAGACTGTACTATAATATTAAACAAGACCCGTATTAAATAGGTCGACCGTAATATTCGACGTATTATGAATTCTTGAATGAATTTTTTACATATTATGTATGTACTACAAGTATGACCGCCTTTTTAATATACAACTTATACAAATAAAATAAAGTAAAAAATGAAGTGGATAAGAACATTTGTATGTTGGACGAAATTGTTCTTTTTTTTTGTAAGTTTTGTCAACCCTATTATAAATTATATAACAATTACCAACAACTTAAAACTAAATAATGAACAATATCATAAATCAATTATTATAAAGTAACCTAAAAATCAATTATTATAAAGTAACCTAAGCAAATTATAAGCTTCTGAGTTTGGTTGGTTTAATACATTATGGAATACGCTCACATCTGTTTTATTTAAACTAAGGGCTGTAATTAATGCTTCCCTATTGGGTTCATGCTGAGAATATTAAAACCAAAAAGTGGTATACGTCATTTATTTTGACTTTGACTTTGACTTTGACACCGCATGTAACACACATTTAGGTGAAGCCGTTTTTCGCATGAGATATTTGAACTTTTTCTCGGAACATGTTCCGATCTAAGTCTATGTGCTTGTACAAAATATCTTCTATTCAACCTAGTCATACAACACCAAGACACATGAGGAGGCTCACACTAAAGTGTCCTGTACCATATTCCATTCTCTTAGACAACTTATTAAAGTATTCTTTCCACTCTTCACGACATATGCATTTATATTTAGGTAAGAACTCAAAATCTCTTCCATATTTTGCTAAAATGTCAGCCTTCTCATTACCTACTGATCCGTGTGAAGGAACCCATTGCAACGTCAAATCCACACCGTTATTGTTTAGTACATCGATTGTAGTTAGCACATCATATGCTACCGAAACACCTCTGATATCAGAGGCGCATCGAGCTACATGTTGAAGGGCGCTTCTACTATTGGTACACAAAAGTGCTTTTTATTAATGGAAGTAACGTAATCAAGGGCTTTTGATATTACAATGAGTTCTAAAGTCACAATATAAATATAAATATATTTCACACACACACACGGTCGTCTGTTCCTAAGGTAGGCAACTTAATGCCTGTGTTTTAGGTAACAGCCAACTGATATAATTTTTTTTAAATAAATATACATATATAAATAAACATATATTACACCCAGACTCGGGGCGGGAATTGAACCCACAACCCTTAGAGCAGAAAACAGGGTCACTGCAAACTGCGCCAACGGGTCAGTCAAATAATATAAACATCGTCCTCTATTTTTAAACAATTATTATCAAACAAATTATAATAAATCTTAGAGACAACATAAAATGCAACATCACAACCATCTGCGTTTTTCGAATCATCTGTTTGAATTACAAAACCATCCGGCATATTTTTCATTGATTTATCTTATAACTGTTTTTAAAAAAATTATATCTGTATATTTTTTTTGCTTTAGTAACACTTTCTAAACTTAAATTATAATATATTTGTATATCTGTGACCCAAGTAGATAAAGGGAACATTTCAAGAGGTAGCGAAGAAGCTATTGGCTATAGCATTAGCTATTATTGCAAATATCGTTAAGGTTTCGTATTAAAAAACTATACCATCTATATCTTGTAGATTTAACGTGATACATATCATATGAATACTGTTTTATATTAGGTACTTTCAGAAGATTTACAAGGAATAAAAACATTCTTTGAAAAAAACTTTTGGGACGATAAATTTCGCAGACCTGTGTAATTACGGAATTCTAGTGTTAATTATGTTAACGTATTCAACGTTTTTGTTCTGACGTTTTGAGTGATTGTACTTAAGAGACACATCCGCAAATAATAGCAGACATAACCTTTCTCGGTTGAATAACATAAGGAAAGAAACGTAAATGGTCTGCTACTGCAAATAATATTATTATAATTTTATATTAATAAAAGTATATATTTATATAAGTCACGTCTAATTAATCAGTCGTTTTAAAAGGAACAGGAAAAGGTTGTATATTAAAAAGGTTTCTTTAGGTGTGCACATAAAACATTTAGTATAACTCAGAATGATGCAGTCTTCACGGTTTTATTAGAACATCATAAAGATGTTTTATTATTTACTGATTCAGGTTTTCTTCAGATTTTAGCTCGGTTTTTTTTTATTATTTATTTACATACGATTGCAAAATTTTTATGATAGGACTCCAATAATATACAACTGGTACTGAGTAATTTAAAATTAGGTACCTAAACAACTCAATTGTTTGAAATATAACTAACCATTTTTAATATAAGATTTAAAAAACATGTTTTCGACTTCACAAGACAAGATAAATTTTATTTTAAAAACAGGATATACAATATAAACAAATGCTTATTTCCTGTTTTTTTAAATAACTTAAACTTACCTATACATCAAAAATAAGCACATAAATATCACAAAACGATATTGAAATACTGTAAAGTGAACTTCAAAAGAAAAGTTACGGATTTAAATTGTGGCCAAAAATTTTGAATAATATAATATTATAAAGACAAATACCGAAAAGTAAGCTAGATGTCCCGAAGGAGAAATTATAAGACGTGTACGATGTGGATAAAACACTAGGGGAACCTGTTGTACCTTGGACAGAGTTGTACCTAGAACAATCTCATTTTTTTCAAAAATTTTGCGCCATTTAGAACCGTTGTCTATGGTATTTGATACGTCATTTGTCCACATTAATGTCACGTTAGTTGCGTTTCGCCGGCGCCGTGTGAGCACATTTAAAAAAGGTAATGTATTGTTTTACACTCAAAAAGTAAGTATTTTGGGTTTTACTTTATTCCAATTTATTTAAAGTGTTGTATGTTTGTGAAAATTGTCTTATATAAAATCTGATCTTAGTATATCTAGCTACTATACAGCATGACCGTCTGATCCTAACCTCAATCGCAAGTGGGTTTATAAAGCTTGTTAAGTGAAGTTGTCGCGATGTTGTACCTTAGCCACCGAACTTACAAAGTGTTCTTCTTCATGTGTGTAAAATAAAATCCCTTAGTGAAGAGGGAGTTTTGATAAATTCCATGCAAAAGTCTTTGAAAAAATGGAAATGGCCTGAAAAGGAGGATTTGAATTTGTACCCGTATCAAGATATCAAGAAAAAGATTAACCCACCAAAGAGAGTTAACTCAAAAAAAGAAGTTTATCGTGTTCCAGAAATTGAAAAATACTTGGATTTTTGTTAATACTATTTAATTAAATATAAGTATGAATTCACCCCAAAATATTAACTAAAAGACCGAGTGTCTCGTAAGTTCTTTTTTTGTTGTAATTTCTTAAGGTTTCTTTTTATGATTTAATTTTGTTTAATACAACAATTTAAATGGATGTTTTGTTAGAATTTATATTATATAATATGAAAATAAAAAATAATTAGGTTGTAAATTACAATTACGTAATTCGAAGCCAAAGTATTGTCGACAATAATGAGTAGAAAATAGATAGATGAGGCTTATTTAAAAGAATAATAGTTTTACTTAGATAATGTTGTCAATAACTGTTTTTATTTTCTATTTGCAAATATTCATATGATTAAATAATTATAACTTATATTATTTCAACAGAAAATAAATAAATTGTAGCTAATAAAAGTGTTTATCTTGATTTGAACCTTCTCTGTCCAAGGTACAACGGACACCGCCCAAGGTACATCTGGTTTGTTGTACCTTGGTCAGTTTTCCCTTTTTTTTTTCAAGTGGGTAGTGGTCTCAAGTCTTTAGAAATATACACAGTTTTATGATTGAATTTTCTAGTTAATTAAATGCTCTTTACATACATATACACTTGACAGACGTAGAAAGTGACATTATTTTATAAAAAATAAAAATAAAAAAAACTGACCAAGGTAGAACAGGTTCCTCTAATCTTTCTTTTATTAGAATTGAGATGCCTTTAGACCGTTACAAAAGTAAAGTATAGATAAAGTATAAAATAAAAATAAATATAATAGTAAAAAGTATAATAATTATATTATATATAGTATTATTTATAGTACGTTAGTATTATGCTAGATATTATTTTCTTTGATAATATATCCTAGCTCTGTAGCTAGCGGTAGTAGAAACTATAAATTTTCACAAAAATAAATCTATGATGAAAATTAATCAATCTTTAGTCTCACAATAACTCAAACTAACTCATCTTATTTTTCTTTTTTCTTTTTTTCACCTCAAAAGTGTAAGAAAATGTCAAGGTCATAGCTGAGACTAGGTCTAAATATATATATAAACAATCAGTCAACATCGTAAACAAATTATTAATAGAAGCAATTAGTTCAATCGTTGACTCAGTAAATAATGATCAGACAAAAAGCTGGTTTTAAATTATTTTTTACGAACATAATAGTGTTATATAAAAAATGGGTATTTCTAAAAATAATACGCAACAAATAAGACCGAAAAGTAAAAACAAAATGAAGATGAAAAAAAATATTTATACATAATTAAATTAAGTTTTTTTTTATTTTAAATACAATTTACAAATGAATTGCCTTTAAACTTATATCATATACTAGCAGCCCGCCCCGGCTTCGCACGGGTATTTAACTAAAATTTCAAAAATTATAAATTTATATTTTTTATCACCTACACCTGCGTCGATACTGGAAAATATTTTATAATAGACGGATTAAGTTGTCAAACATGTGTCAAAATCAAATGTAATTTAAATCAAAAGCACTAAGGAGTATTGATATCAACTACAAAGCAAATAAGATTTTACCCCCTTTTAACCCCGTTAGGAGATGAATTTCGATAAAATACGAAACACGTCTTCAATCGATTCTGTTAATAAATGTTTATACAAAATTTTAAGTAGATTGGACCAAGGAATCACATTGTCCCATACAAACTTTGCCCTCCTTTTTTACCCCGTTACGGGTAGAATTTCGTAAAATCCGTTCTTAGCTGATCTCTGTTTGGCTAAAGGAATATTTTTACCAAATTTCAAGTCTCTAGATCTTATGGTTCCAGAGATATAGTGATAAGAAAGTGAGTGACTGACCTTTCGCTTTTATATATTAAACTTTTATTTAGCCCGCGACTTCATCCGCGTAGAAGTCGAAAATGGTTATGGGCAAGATCACGTCAACTGGACCCCCCATTTTCCACTTGATTATAAAAATTAAGTTCATATATATTTTTTATAAGTACATACCATCACAAATTGATCCTCCAAAACGATTTTTAAAAATTTCGATTTTAACAACAATTTTTTTTTACAATGAAAATTTTAGGTACTTTTAATTAAAAAATGGATTGTAAATCAACCGTTAAAGTTAAATTAATGGGGTTTGAAGGATTTATTTTTGAAATGTTTTTTGCGTGAAGAGGGTAGAGGGAGGCTGCCGTTGAAAAGGAAGGATCCTTCGACCAGACGGATGTGTCTGGTGGGCTACGCGCCACTTAACGCTTATTGTCGAGTTCTTGTATATATACTCAATCGCTTTGAAAACTTCGATAGCGCGATGTTGGATACGTCTGTTTCTTCTAGTTCGTATATGGCGAGATAGATGTTGCTACATCACTCCCCCTCCGAGACCGGAGGTCGATAGCAGGTTGAGTCGTCCATACATCTTGTGATGCTTGCCGGGCCAGTGGAATGTTCCAGTGAGTCGGAACCAGATGCCGCATAGTTCACGGTGAGTCGGAACTGTCTGCGGTGATGCCCCAGTGAGTCGGGGTGGTGCAGTGCTGCGTGGTGGCTGGCTGCTGCGTCGACCAGGAGAGAAGTGCGTCTCTGCTTGCTGACCGGCCGAAGTGCAGTGTGCTGTGCCAAAGTCGCTGAGATGGCTGTGGGTGATGACCAGGAATGCGCGTCCGCTGCATGCTGGTGGTTAGGATACCCGTAGTAGCCGTGGATGCTGGCTGGCTGTATGACTTGCTGCTCGAAAGCTTGAGGAAGCGATGATGATGTCATGATGACGTAGATTTGCGAAGGCTGCGCTGACGTTCATGCTCGGGGTCACCAGTTTGGCGTAGTGGGAGGCTGCTATTGAAAAGGAAGGATCCTTCGACCAGACGGTGTTGTGTCTGGTGGGCTACGCGCCACTTAACGTTTGTTGTCGGGTTCTTGTATATATATTCAATCGCTTTGAAAACTTCGATAGTGGGATGTAGGATTCGTTCGTTTCTTCTAGTTCTTATATGGTGAGATAGATGTCGCTACATGTTTATATTTTAAGAAAATATTGATGACTAAAAATTATTTGTTTATTATTATATTGTTAATTAACTTTTAAGTTAACAAATGCAAATTTCATTGACTTCTCGGTGGAAAAATGAAGTTTTATTTTATCGGTTACATGCTTTATTTATTAAAATTTAAGATTTCAAAAAAAAATTTCACTGCTCGCGATTAGTTTAAGCAATATGAATTTATTTATCAAAGCGCGCCGAGCGCCAGGCGCTGTCAGAATACCGCGCTGTCGAGCGTCAGACTACGTCGCAGCTTCGATTCATTATAATTAAAAATATAATTATCAAATAAATTTTATTATTATTACTTTCGCAATAGCTACACTCCACCCGTTCAATATATACATATACACATATAAATATATATAATATATAAATAATTGTTTATTTTTTATTTCTTTATAAACAATATTTTTTGTTATTCCTTCGGGGTGCTAGAATCAACAGGCTATTCTGAAATATGCCACATACAACTGGCTGTGGGAGAAGCAGCTTGCCCTCAAGTAAACTCCCGCTACATTAAGAGTTTGACCTTAAGCTATGTTTATGGTAAATACATACTCATGTACACGTACATTATATTATGATACAGTATATTATTATCCAGTTCCCGGAAATCACAATTTCCTATTTTAAGCAACAGGTCTGAGAACTATCCGGCATAACATCTCCCCTTAGATGGACTCATGGTAAGGCTCAGTTTCGTCACTGGAGGCCACAAATGCTTCTGTACTGTACTGTATTGTATCAGCCTGTAAACAACCCACTGCTGAGCGAAGGCCTTTTTTCCCACATAGAAGAAGGGTTGGAGCTCAATCCATCATACTGCTCCACTACGGGTTAGCGGATAGTATTACTACCATAAGTAACGATTATTATGAGGTATCCATGATAACAAATGGGACCGACGGCTTTACGTGCTCTCCGGGGCACGGTGGGGAAACCCACAAGGACATACACCCAGACCTAAAACAAATATTGGCACAAATACAAATATCTCCCCAAGCGGGAATCGAACCCGTGACCACCGGCATTGAGGCGAGGCGTTAAGGCGACTACTCGCACCACTACACCGGAACGGTCATCAATGCTTCGTTCGTTGTATCATTGGTATAATTACACCACAATACGATTTTGTCTCTTAGATTTGAATAAACCCGCAAGTAATTATTTTTTAAAGTTTGATTGACTCGGCACAGTTTGTAGTGACCCTGCTTTCTGCTCCAGGATCGTGGGTTCGATTCCCGCCTCAAGTCTGGGTGTAATATGTATTTATTTCTATATGTATTATTTATATGTATATTTATAAAAAAATGTATATCAGTCGGCTGTCACCTAAAACACAGGCATTAAGTTGCCTACCTTAGGAACAGACGATCGTGTGTGTATGTCAAACATATATTTATATTTAATAATAGTCCAAGACAGCTTTTATCTTCCCTTTTCCTTCTTAATTTTAGTGTAAGATAACGTTAAATGGGTACATGATTTATAATGTTTTCTGATCTTGTTCCAACATTAGTCTGTGGTGACAATCTGTACTAATTGGGGTGTTAATGCCGTATAATTCAAAAATGTTTCTAAGTTCACTTCGGTGTCTTCTATATCTGTATCATTGTGAACTACTGATGCCTTGCTCATGAGTTATTTACTTTAAAACCCTTGACTTAAAACAACACCAACATTGAAGTAAAAAATATTATATAAAACACTATTTTACAATAAAGCGATCACACGGTATATTTACAACTCAGTTTTGTTACGTTTATTATAAAGTCTTCCCTGTTCCACCAGGAGCACCCAAAAAAAAGATATCACCTACACCTGCGTCATTTTATAATAAACTGATTGAGTTGTCAAACATGTGTCAACATAAAATGTAATTTAAATCAAAACCACTAAAAGTATTTATATCAAAATAATTTTCTCCCCCCTTTTAACCCCGTTAGGGGATGAATTTCGATAAAATACGAAACACGTCTTCAATCAATTCTGTTAAAGAATATTTATGCAAAATTTGAAGTAGATTAGATACAAACTTTGCCTCCCTTTTTCATCCCTTTATAGGTAGAATTTCATAAAATCCGTTCTTAGCTGACCTCTACTCGTCAAAAAGAATATTTCTACCAAATTTCAAGTCTCTGCGCGTTATGGTTCCAGAGATATCGTGATGAGTCAATATATAGGTGAAAATCTCTTATATATATATATATATATAAGAGATTTTTTTTATTTTTATTTTATTATTATTTTCTTAATTTAAATTATTTTAAAAATTGTAAAAATATTAAAAAAATACATATAACACAAAAATCCCTAAAGATTCAAGCGTCGTCCGAAAATTTTAAGACTTCATTGCTTCAAAGTAAAATTTAAATAGGAACACTGAAAATAATAGACGCTTGTACAATGTTACATCGGTGGGACGGATTGTTGTTTCGATAGATACTGGAAGATTCTGAAAGTCTACTCTGCCATTAATCGTAATTTGAAAAAATATTAAAACATTCTGATACTTACTTTTTTTTACGATATTCTCCGGTCATTCGAGTTTATTCAGCTCATAATTTTTTTCTTTATCAATGATACAAGTATACAAGTAATAACTATATTTCAATGGAAATTTAAAACTGACGTACGAGTACATAAATGTTCACTTAAATTATTGTTAAAAGTAATTTTTACATGTATTATACAGATTATAATTTCAAATATATTTAAATTTTGTACGTAGCAGAAAAAATTCAAATCATTTTAAATTGTGATTTTCTAGCACCCGTATTAAACACAATATAATGTGTCACGTAAATTATTTAACTTTCAGTACATTTAAATATATTAAATTCTTTTAATGAAAAATCGAGCACAGTAACGTTTTTTACAACTGTACAAATAAATATTAATATGTTTTTAATCTTCTCGTTATAATTAGTTAAGTATTATGTTTAAAAAATGAGCTATAAGGAATTAAAAAAAATTAAAATAAAATCAAAAAATAAAAAAAAATTAAAGAAGATTTATGTATTTAATTTTTTTTTAATACTAAATGAAGACAAGTATCATATAATTAATACGTACACGTGTTTAAATACCAACACATAACATTAACATCGTCCATTTATTTAGACCTGCACAGATAATAAGGTTGAATAAAAAGTTACTTCAATACTAAATATTTCTCCTTCGTATTTGTCTGTATGAATAAATGAAATAATGATTTAATTTAAGCAATGCTACGATGCTAATATGCTTACAATAAATAAGATTTTTAAATTTACTTATAAATACTTTTTAACGTATAAAAATTTTTAAGCAATGACTGCTGTTTTTAATTAAAAAAATATTACTAGCGACCCGCAACGGCTTCGAATATGTGCAAACTACATTATAATATGTACATATATATCCTAGGCTGCTTGAGTTCTCAGTCAAATTTTTCGCTACGAATGAGTTTTTATTAACACATTATTTTAAATCTGTTATATTTTTAAAGTATTTATTAGAAACATTTAATGTAAAAAATAACGAGAAACAATACGGGTATTGTATTCGCAGCGTAACTTACATAGTCATTTGAATAAAGATTAATAATTAATTAAAGAAAATAGCTTCACAAATATTTAATAAATTTTTTCATTATTTAATTAATTTTCTATATTAGTATATAATTAGTAATGTGTAATATATAAAAACAGTTGTTGTAAAAGTACATAGGCATGTGCTATTTAAGACATTTTATAGACCTCTTTAATATTAGGTCGGGAAAATGTTTCTTATATAAAAATTCAAGATATATACAAATTCAAGGTTTATTATTAGTTTAATTATATTTCATTATAATATATATGTGCCATTTTGTTCTGTACCTAACTTGTTGCCGTCTTGTAGGTAGTGACATATTCCAATTCCTGTAGAAATCTTGGGATTTTATATCAAGAAATGCGACGAGTCTTGACAGTCCTCTCTTGATGTAAACCTAACACTACCCAAAGAATTTTGAAGAGATCAGGTCAGGTCAGGTCAAGGTCAGGACTACACTTCCCAACTAAGCTCTGAGCTCTAAGCTCTCTCGATTTCTGATTTATGGCTAAAGATGTATGTGGTCTGGCGTTTTCATGATGAAAGATGATCAAAAGAAAAGGAGTGGCCTTTTCTTTTGATCAATTCGAGCCAATTTTTTCTCATTTTCTTGCTCGAGTCTCATTAGTTGTTGGCAGTAGAGATTCAATTGGATGGTTTTGCCCGGCGTAAAAGCTCATAATATACGATTCCCTTCCAATCTCACCATACACACACAGCATTACCTTATTGCGTGTTAATCCGGGTTTCGCTACAGTAGGTGGAGCTTGACTACCCTTCATCATCAAGATCTTTTCGCACGTTCTTGTCGTAGGTGATCCACTTTTCATCAACAGTGATTAATGTTTTAAAAAATCGTTTAGTTTCATTACTTTTCAACAGAGTATACGATTTCGGTTCGGTAAGGTTTCTTTCAGTGAGCTCGTGTGGCACCCTACTATCGAGCTTTTTCGTAAAGTCAGACTATTTAAAATGGGCCAAAACTATGTAGTGGTCACTCCTCGGTTCCTCGGCTATATCGTAACTATTAACAGGCTCATCTTGCTCCATTTTTTTTGAAAATCGCACTAACTTTATCTGATATAGCGAGCTGCATTTTCGACATCAAAATTCCCAGACTGAAAATGCTTGAATCAACTTTGTGCTACTCTTACTGACATTGCATTAGGTCCATAAACGTTACTATTTTTTTTTTTGCGGCGTTTTTAATAAAACTTTAGAATGTATCGAATATGTTCGTTAGATTCATTCATTTTCACAAAAAAAAAAAACAATTGAGAAATGGCGGGAAGGTGTTTTTACTTTTCATTTTTCTTTTTCTCAATGTCTTGTATTTATTGATATTAAAACCACTAGACAAATCATTAGTACAACCAAAAATATTTTTCTTCAATTTTATACTGGGTTTTTCAACAAGAACTTTGTTTTGTTAATCAAAATAAAAAATAAAAGATGACAACGTTTGATGACAACGATGACAACAAAAATTTTATTGTATTAAAAAAGTAAGATTAGGGAATTATGAATGAAAATTGATATCTGATAAACGCCCACCACGACCATTGTTACAAATTTCGATTCTTTTATCAAAGTTTTTAATCGGTTTTTGACAAAATGGTGGGTCTATTTCATTAATCGCTTTACGAATTTTGAGTTTTAAGCCTGCAATCGATTAGATTGGCTTTCTATAGACTCTGTCTTTCACAATCACATGTCCGAGCTGGCTACTTAACAGCTGAATTTCGTGTAATTATGGTATCGGGAAATTTGGCTTGCAATAAATTCATTCTTTCGATGACTTGTGGCACGGTCTTTTTGAAATCACGTGTTAGTGATATCCATATAATTAATAATAGGCAAAAATTTAGTTGTTAACATTTCTCGATAACGTAATCCATTGACCGTAACCGCATTTCAAGCCGAGTTTTCGATAAAAAACGGCCTAATCACGCCTTCAGAATACATAGTGCAACATACAGTGACACGTTCAGCATGTAAAGGCCTCTCAATAATCGGTCTTGTATTTTCAGAAGCTCAAATGCGACAATTTTGCTTGTTGACGTAGCCTGACTAATGAAAATGGGTTTCGTCTGAAAAAAATATTTTATTCAGTAAAACCAATGGATTGTTCTTGAATGAATGGAGCGAATCTAAGCCGATGTAAATGATGGGCTGGCTTCAATTGTTGCACCAGTTGCACCTTGTAAAGCTTTGAAGCCAAATCCTTACGCAGAATTTGCCATGTGGTTATTCTGAATAACCTCAATTCATCATCAACATCTTCTTCAACACTGTGGCTCACGGCTGCGATGTTTCACTTGAACGACCCGGTTGGATACAGGTTAGTGTTGGCACATTATATACCGAACCTATCGACTCAAATTTATTGACCAAATTCTTAATAGTGGTCTTAGAAGGACGATTAGGTTGACTGAAAATATCCCGAATTTTACGAAATGTAACTTTTACAGATGCACCCTAAATATAATACCCTAAGAACTAGAACGACACAAAAATTGATGTTAGTAATTTATAATATACAATATGTTATGATAACACAATAACAAAATTGTATTTACTCGTACAACAACGCAAAGAATAATTGCAACTTAATTTTGTTACATACATTAAGTATTACATAAAAATTTACAGTAAGGACTAAACACAAGTATCAACAAACATTCAATATTTACAGGACGTAGGAATTTGCGAGGAAGGACATGGTACAAAGGATAAAAAAGCTTAGGATAATCGAAGAGGATATGGGATACTGTACCTTCGTCGACGCCACATTCACACAGAGAAATGAATTGAAATGAAAATATTTATTTCGTCATAAGGTGATTTTACACACTTAACGAATGTCAAAAAAATTTCATTTAAAACTAATACGTCAAATTATTACAAGTTAATGTCTCGGTAGACATAACATTACTATTATATTATTATATCATCGGCTTTATTAAATGTTACAATAAATAACTTAATCTAATGTCCCTAGTGTTGGCCGAGAGGAAAAAAAGCCGGCGGAAAAAAACTCTCGGTACTCTTTTAAATAATTAAGCGTCATACAAAATAAATGAATAATGCACAGTATGACCATGAAATGATTAGGACAAACACGAGACAGCCAATCGTATATGCAGAAATCACCACATGCGACCTGCTCACAAAATTGTATAACTGTATCTAATGACAATTTGCATGTTGATAGCCTGGCCGAGTTATATTCAATCCCATGCCTTTGTATCATTAAGAAATTCATTTATGTCATAATAAGCTTTTCGACACAAAGTTCGCTTAATAGTTTTTTTAAACTTCTGTAAAGGCAGATATTGAACCGCAACCGGTATTTTATTTTAAATTATAATAGACATTCCAATAAAGGAACGAATTTTTTTACTGAGCCGACATTTAGGAAGCGCTAGTTTGTGACCGTTCCTGTTACATTATTCAAGGCATGATCACTACGGCTAACAAACACATGCCTATTTTTACGTATATACATTATATTTTCATAAATATATTGCGATGCAAAGGTCAGAATATTGATCTCTTTAAACTTTTACCTCAGTGATTCTTTACATTTCATTTTATATATGTAACGGATAGCCCTTTTCTGCAGAATGAAAATAGTATTAATATTCGCCGTATTGCCCCATAGCAAAATGCCATAGGACATTATACCATGGAAGTAGATGAAAAACTAATCTAGCTGTATCGACATCCGTTAGTAGACGTATCCTTTTAACCGCGTATGCTGCAGAACTCAGTTTATCCGCCAATCGACAGATATGGGGTCCACACTGCAACTTTGAATCAACAGTGATTCCAAGAAAAACAGTTGAATTAACTAAATTCAGTTTATCACCATTGAGTTTTGGTTGCATATCGACTTGTCTTACATTAGGTGATGAAAATTTGATACAATTAGTTTTTTTACTATTAAGAAGTAAGTTATTCGCGCTAAACCAGTGTACTGAGAGTGTGAGAGTGTCTTCAGAATTGGAATAATGATTTGGGACTTCCAAGATTGCGGTACGATTCCTTTTATGAAACCAGAATTAATTATGTTTAAGAAGAAATTCTTTGCTTTATCACTTAAATTTACAATAAAGGAGTAAGGTACGCCCGCCGTCTTCCCCATGATTCCTGGCTCAGGCGTCGAGTTCAGAGATTCTTTAATAAAACACTAATTTGCCGTATAAATTTGCCACAGGTAAAAAGGAAACCGCTTGCGAGCTTCTTAGTTCCTAATAGTCTTAAGGCCGGCGCTACCAAAATTTGCGGCGCTCTTTATATTTTTCTATTATTGGCTGGCCAGTGGACCTTTACCTGAAGACGGATCTTTTTATTTTAATAAATTTTTATTTACAAAATTGTGTGTTTATTTCTATTCATCATTATTTGTATTTTTAATTATTTTTAGTATTTTTCAAAAGATTTACGCTGCGCGCGCGACGTTTTAAAAATGACGAAGCGAAATTCTTAAATATGGTATTTATACTACCTTGCCCGCACCTTTTAGTATACTCTCTTCAATTTATCGACCGGCGTTAGATTTCATCGAACGCGAGTCACTTACATTTTTACATAAAAAATGAATGTTTATTAATTTTATAATAATATAAAATTAATTTTTAGGAACAAAACAAAAACTGACTTCAAAATTATACCTATATGTAAAAACTTGAACTAAAGAGTAGAAAATAATATTTTAATTACTTCAAAACAAAGAGCATTAAAGACGATCAACAAAATTATCGATACTTACCTATATAGGTATATATATATCTATTCACAATTTATGATTAGTTATTTTTGGAGTCAAAAGGGGTATGAAGGCTCCTTTTTTACAACAGAAGGTTGTTTATACACTTTCCAACGATTTTGTATATCTCTGTACCAAATTTCATCAATATCAGTTAGTGGGTAAGCCGTGAAAGTGTGACTCTGCTTGTACTTCCATACAAAATTTCACCCCCTTTTTCATCCCCTATAGGTCGAATTTTCAAGAACACTAGAACAAACATTTTTTTATTTCTTATGAAGTACGTAAATAAAATGTTTCATGTTTTTTTCTTCGACAATGACGAACTTCCGTACAAATTGTAATCCCCTATTACAACCACTTCAAGCCTTTTTTTTTCGCAATAGAGTTTAGCCTGTGTCCTTTCCCAAGATATATTCTATATCTGTACCAAATTTAATCAAAATCCGTTTAGTGTTTTAGGCGTGAAAGCGTAACAGACTGACAAACATGGCTAGACAGGGGTAGGCTTACTAAATGCACTGTACAAATGAGACAGCGCCGTTTGGAAGAAAGTAGGGACGAGAAGGAAGTTCGTTTAAAGAAAAAAAAATATTATTATTATTATTAGTAGTAGTAGAATTATTTATTGTATTATTATTATATCATTAAGTTTCTTTCTGTTGATTTTTTTACTTATTAATTGTTTTTGTTGATTTTTTTAGAAGCGTTAATTTGATTCCGATAAAATTTCTATGGGACCACCTCTGATTCGTAACTGACGGAGTAATCGCGTAACAAACATACAAAAAACAGATGAATTGAGAACATCCTCCTTTTTTTGAAGTCGGTTAAAAACATAAACTCAAAAAACTATTGCACGGATTTTTATGCGGTTTTCACCAATAGATAGAGTGATTCATAAGGAAGGTTTAGGTACGTATACATACCCCGGGCTCAGCCAGATGAATCCAAATGGCAATAGACAAATACCTCAAATCGTATGCTAAAATCCTTGACCATTTTGAATTCTATCAGATCTTTCAGAAGATTATCAAAAAATAATCACTTTTTATGTTATTTGATTTTTTTTATTGATTCAGCGTGCTAATGTAAGCGTATTCATTTTTTAAGGGTAGAATGGAAACATCCACAACCAGTCATATCAGCCTCACATATCAGTCGGTCGATGTCCACTACTGAATGTAAGCCTCCCCGATCATCTCTTGGATGCCAATATTCGCCACGCTTGGCAGGAGCGTTGGCGAGTGCAGTGTGTTATGGTAGGATATGGAGACGCTGCTGACCAATACAGTTCATCATTATGGTTGCTGTAGTTGTTCGTACACCTATGTCCTTAGTCGCCTTTTACGACACCTCGGGAAGAAAGAGCTCGCGGCTATCCTTCTTTGCTGATCTTTGCACGGCTTATTGATGTTAGTAGACACAAGGCAACTGAAAATAAAATTAAAATTCTTCTTATTACGTAGCTTAATTTTAAGCTACATAATTTATCATTTTCAAATGTTGAATATTTTAAATATTGAATATTGAAATTGATGCCACAATTTAAATGATCAGTAGTGGATCCATCAATAGTTAATACCACAGATCTGCAATATTCTATGAATTTCAATCGAAAGCTATCAGTCTTAATCTAGCACAATAGATAGAAAATACATGTTTAAAGTGGCGAGGCGTGATGAACATACTATAAAAAATTGGGGAAAATTCAATACAAAGAACGCCTATTTCACAAGAAAATTAATTAAGCTGTTTTATGTATTTAACGGAATAGACATATTTTAAGAATAAAATATTGTAAAAATAATTACGTAAATAATGTGTAAGATTCACTCCGATACGTGTAAAAGAATTTTAACGCACTTTAGAAATATAATCGTATATTTAGTTCAGCTAAAATTTTGTACTCTACTGTACTGTGTAGAAAGGTGTCCTCGTTGTCACAAGTACTAGTTGTCACAACGTTTATATTTTTGAAATGGCAACTATTTTAGATAGGTATATATAGACTGTGCCCAGGGTTGGAAAAAAAAACAGTTTTTTTTTAAAGAACAAAACATCCTGTTTAAAACAGAATATTAAAAAAAAACATTGTCTTAAACAAAACTTTAAGATGTTTTTTATGCAGCTGTTTAAAACATGTTTTAAACATGTTTAAAACAGTCAATATAGTATGTATATCTTATTAGTAAAATCAAATCTACTCTATTATACGGAGTGAATCTGGGGCAATCGATGATATTTTAACCTCATAACCTGCTTGTTATACTGAAAAACTTTCCCCAAGAAACATACCCACGCAAATGAAGTTTGTTTTCGATCTCCCATACAAAATACCTAATATGCCATTTTTTCACCATCTCCAGCAAATTACTAAAATGTCTACTACTATGCTACGATATATTCATCATATTCGTTGGATGTCCACTGCTGAACGTAGGCCTTCCCCATTGACCTCCAGAGCGACCGGTTCAAACCAACCTCCATCCAACGGCTTCCGGCGACTTTCTTCAAGTCGCCTAACCATCTTGCGGACGGCCGTCCGACGCAGCGCTTGCCGGTACATGGTCTCCCCTAGAGAACCTTTCTGCTCCATCGGCCGTCAGTTCTACGAGCTATGTGCCCTGCCCACTGCCACTTCAGCTTGCAAATCTGTTGGGCTATGTCGGCAACCGTCCTTCGTCTGCGGATTTCATCATTTCTGATTCGATCTCGCAGAGAAGTACCAAGCATAGCCCAATCTCCTTTGCACGCTATGCGACTTGGAGCTTGTTTAAAGTCTGTTTAAAATTATATCAACAGAAATATCAATACTTATTTTTTTTTCACGAACATCCATATTTAGTAAGTACTTAATTTGAAACGCAAGAAACGATAAAAATCGATTCTTACACACTTCGATTAATCAATTTTGAGGATAGAAAGAAAAAAAATTGGAGTCTGAATCAAGAATCGATACTCTGTGAAAAGTTTCTATCCCTAATAAGAAATGTCCAACAAACAATCGCATCTACTTGCTAACCCACACGCACACGCACGTATCACATTCAAGTTTAGTCCAACCGAACACACGAGCCACCCCTTTTTTATATGTTTCGGAAAAGTAAGGCCAGTAATAGAAATCAGAGCTGCTGGCTTCATAGATAATATCAACCTAAAAATTAGGATGCGTTAAATTAATCACTACACGTAAAAAAAGAAAAAAAAAACATTAGTGTTTTTTATGCGTGTTTAAAACACGTTTAAAACAAATTGTTTTAAAACACGTTTTAAACACATATACTTTTTTCTATGTGTTTTAAACACTGTTTAAAACACTTGTTTTAAACAATTGTTTAAAACATTTCACAATTCATTATATATTATTTTGGTTGCTGCCCGGTGTTTTACCGCATAGAATAATCTTCGATGTGTCTTCTTTATTCCCTATGGCATTGGCAAAATGAATGGAATGGAATATATGTATATAAAAAATTCAGTCAGCAATACGAATAAAATACTTCATGCGAGTTCAACTCGCACTTTTCAGGTTTTATTTTCAAATGACACACTTTTTTAACTTACAATAAACACAAACCTCTGACAAAAGTGATTTTTTTTTAATTTTGTTCTGGCTGTACTGAAAAACTGCCTTAAATATTAAGATACTAATGTTAAGAATTGATACTTCTTGTAATTTTAACGTTTTAATATACCTTGAATATAAAATAATAATAATAATAAATTTACAAATAGATTGTTGTTTGCGCTGATCACAAGGTAGAATTAAAAGATAGGCGAACACAGCGAAGCAAATGTAAAAACTTTAATAGTAGTTTAGAGGCTAAAAAATAACCAGTATATTTCCACTCATAACGTCACGTATACGTATAGCCGTGGAATATTCGATTTAGAGGAATTTTGTTTGTAAACAAGTTATGTCCAAATATAGAATAATATATCAAAAATAATCGTTTTCTAGAAATAAGATCATTTATTGTACATAGTAAATACACAATTACTTGGACTTTTTTAATTTAAATTCTATTTAAATATCTAAAACATATAGTTTTTATTACAATGACACTTTATTTTAGAAAATGAACTCAATTTGCTATAATTTTTTTTAAATGTATAACTTTTATCCAATGATCCGATGGAGCCATGTTTTCCTTATTCGGTTCGATTTAACATAACGTTTTTTACAACTTTGACGTCAGTTTAAGATTATAAATAATTACAAAAAAACACTACTTACAACTTGTTTAAATATATAAAATTAGAAGTCGTTGCTATATATCATGCAATTTGAATTAAATGCTATTACTTTATAGCTAATACTAAAATAAAATATAACTCCGGAAAACTTTTAAAAATATGATACAATATATTTCAATCTAATTTCAATGAAATGCCAGTAGATATCTATTTGTAAAGCAAAAAGACGGGTGATTGGCACCAGGCGTTCATGTTTTCATTGTACTGTACGGACACGATCAAAAAGTTACGTCTTATTTTATTTTGCATTACCGTTATATGAACAAAAAAATAAATAAAAATATGTTAACTATGAACAAAAGTTACTAGTGATGTCTTTGCTTACAAAATTATTTGAACACGTATAAAGCACTCATGTGTGTATTTATTGGATTTATAGCCTCGAACATTGACCTGACCCTTTTGGTCCGTCGATATTATTTTTATATATAAATAAATTTGTTCAGAATGTTGCCACGACAAATGGTTTATTTTAATACACAAAGCAGTTTGTTAATCTTGAAGATTCTTATAAATTTCTTACAATAAGAACAAACTCATTTGTTCTTTAAATAATATTTTGATATATGAGGGATATAGTTAATGCAGTTCAGTCATATAACATTTCTAAAAACAATCATAGACAACTTATTTTATTTAGCCTGTAAAATTATATAAATGCCAACAACCAAAATATAGTAACAGTTATGTACCTAACATTATTGTAAATTACTGCTCGCATTTAAAAGGCACAACCGATAAAGTAAGCGTTTAAAAAGTCCTATATTATTATGAAAATGTCATAAAATTTTTACTTTTTTTTTTTCAATTTTATAAGAATTCGAATATTATGCTTAAGGAAAATAACTTCAATACCTCGAAAGCGCGAAATAATTAAAATGCTTTGGATTTATTTTACGAGGAGAAAACAAGTTTAACTTCTATACAAAAACCTGTTGATCAAAGTCAAGATCACCTACGTTCCATGTGTCATAATAAACAAACATTAATTAAACTTTACAATTATGTAATTACAGTAGTATACTCGTATTACGTCACTAGGGAGATAAGTGTTACATTGCAACCCGCATCTTTGTTGCATCTTGGAATAAAATTCGGGGTTGCGATGTATCACTTCCACGATAAAATAGTAATTCTTAGGTTTTTAAATAATTTACTCATACATTTGATATTCTCGATGATGTCGCGTATCCTAGCAACGCGTTGTTATAACACAAGTATAAGCATATGAAATTAATTCATTCAGTGAAAAATAAGATTAAATAATGAAATTAAAAATAAGATGAAAAATAATAAGAGACTAGTGTTATTGTGTGTCACATACGAATTATTACAAGGAAATTTTGAGATTAAACTATGCGATCTGTCATAACTTTGACATTTAAAACGCATGCACTCTAAAAATTTTATTTATCATTTTGCCGGGAGGCAATGTGGCACTTTCGTCCCTAAAACTAAAATAGAAAATCGACCTTTCGATCCAGGTGTTATAAAAACTATATTGTTGTTTACTTATTTTAAATCTTAATGTATGTTTAATTTTTTAAATCTTATCTAATTTAAATTTTAACCTGCTTACGACGTCATGTCTCAATCATACTTAGAAACTCGAACTCAAGTTGTAAAAATAGGTACACGAGGCTACACAAGTAATCCCCAACATATAACCTTTTTTTTTTTTTTTTTTTTTGACGCTGTGAAATGCGTTTACGCATCCCGCCACCCGCAGGCGACGGGTATGTGGGACTCGCTGACTGCGAAGTCAGAATACCCACTAAAACACAGCGGTGCCCTCGTCGTCGTACAAGGACGCCACGGGATCGCTGGCGCATGCCACCGTGACGCCCCGACGGTTGGCTCGCCTACGCGGGCCGCCTTCGGTCATAGAGCACTCGCGGGCACCGTGAGCGCTCTATCTCCGCTGCTCCAGGGACCGGCGAACGGGGGAAACTGCGGCAGGTCATGACGACATCGCCGCAGTCTCCTCCGTGACCTGGAGAATTGGACTTTGGGGAGCGGCCGGGGTCTTCGCGGCCGCTCTACCTCTCGATTTGGGGGGGCGGCAGTCCCGTCCCCCCATCAAATGCGACGCCGGTTTGCCGGCGGTAGCACAAACGGCGCAGTGCAGTGCCCCGGTGCAATTGCGGGCGATGTGCCCCTCGAGGCCACACCGGAAGCACGCGCCGCTGCGGTCAACTGCAGCCGGACAGGTCGGGCGAGTGTGCCCGATTCCCAAGCATTTAAAGCAGCGCATGGGGCGCTGCTCTAAGACCTGCACTCTGGCCGAGGTCCAGCCGACTAGGAGCCTGCCAGCCTCGGCCAGGGCCTTGGCGGCTGGGATCGGGCATCGCACGACTGTGCACCCCAACCCACCCGGTCCGACTGTGATTGCGCCGGTCTTGATCGAGCCGGCATCGCACCGGCCCACCTTCGCCACCGCTGAGGCCACCATCTCGCAGGAGACGGAGTCGTCCAGCCCAGAGATTCGCACACCCGCGAGCTTTATGGGTTGGACGACTTTCGCCATACTCCCCAACGCCTCCTGCATGGCCTCCGCCAGGCGTCCCGCCGCTTCCGGGGTCTGCCCCTTCGGCAGCTCCAACAATCTGGCCCCAGTCGCGGCACGCCGCAGCTTGAGCCCACCGACGATGCCGAGTTCGGCCAGATCTATCGTATCTGCCGCCTGCTTGAGCAGGTGGCAGTACGTGACGCCCTTGCTCTCAGCGTACTCGTCAAGCGTGACGAGCACTGCCGGAGAACGGGGGGCAGACAGCTTAGGCTTTTTGGCCTTCTTCTTTTTCGCCGGCGGCTGCGGCTGCGGTCCCTTCGAGGCCGGAGTGGCGGCGGCGGCGGCAGCGTAGCTCTTAGGCGCCGTCTTCTTTTTCTTTGCCCGCTTGGTGACGGTAGTCCACTCACCGTCGCCAGTCTGGACTTCGGGTGCCGCCTCCTCGCTCACGTGTGCGCGTCTTTTCTTCACTGGAGCGGGGGTGGCGCTAGAAGACGGCGCCTTCTGCGTCGTCCTCTCCTTCTTCTTCCTGTCCGCCGCAAGCGGAGGACGGAGTGTCTTCGCCGGCAGGAGGCGGCCTTCAAGGCCGGCGAAGCGGGCATCGATCATCCGCCCCACCGACCGAATTACCGACGCGCTAACCTTCTCGACGAGGCCCTCTTCTGGTCTTGGTAGACAGGTGGGAGCGGACTGCTGAGAGCGCTGCCCTCGTAGCTCCACCACCTGCCTACGGAGGTCGTCCAGATCGCGTCTCAGGCTTGAGTTTTCCGCCTGGAGCCGACGCACCTCCTCCGAGGCTGTCCTCTCCCTGAGGACCTCGACCACCGTCTTTATTGAGGCCGCCGCATCCTTTAGGGCGCGTTGGAGCGTGCCCTTGAGGTTGGATGACCTCGTCGCCACCATACATATCAGGTCCACATCTGTGGCCACCTGATTCACCAGAGCGTCGGCCGTGCGCGGATCTTCAACGTCGACGCCCAACGCTCTGCGCCCCTCTTCGGCCGCGCGTGCCTGCTCCAGGATGGCCTTCTCGGCCTCGGTGCAGGTCTCATCCTGCCCAATAATCCGCCTCTTACAGCCGGCGAGGATCAAGCTCCCCCCGCCGGACGACCGCGGCCTCTTGCCCCTTCTACCCTCTTCGCTGGCTGTCGCCGCCGAGCTATAATCGTCGGAGTCGACAGGAGTCGACTCCTCTCCCGCATCCTTCTTTCTAAAAATTTTTAAAGTGATAGGTTCCATCTTTGTTCCCACGAGTATGGGGGAAAGACGGTCCACCCAGGCAGTGCCCCCTGTACCTGGGTAAGCCTAGCGTAACTCGTCACGGGTGTCGGCTGGTACCCGGACGAGGATCGCAGTCGAGACTGATCCACCCGTCAGCCATGCATCCCCTCGCGCTGCATCGCCGCTTAGGATTCGGGGTAATTTTTTATAGAGGTTTTCTTCCTCGCGGTCCGGCCGGTTAAGACAAGACCCTCGGTCCCGCACGTAGCCGCGAGACATGACCACGACACCACGTAGCGGGATTACGAGAGGACGGTGAACGACTAAGACAAGCCTAGCCGTTCTGTCTGACGGCAGTGTGAGTGCACATCAGACCCGTCCGTCCTCCGTTACTTCACCGCGCGCGAGCGCAGTGGCACCGGAGCCCCCGAGGAGACGGCTGTCCCCTTCACGCCATGCGGCCGCTCAACGGGGCAACTCTGCGTGACAGAGCAGTCCCCGGAGCGCTGAATCGCATACCCGGCGTTCCCCCGAGTCGGTCGTTAGCCGTAGGCAGCAGCAGTTCCGCAATCGCAACTGTGCAGCTGCTGCTGCCTACGTTTCCAGGGTGCACCACGCGGAGGTCACCGACTGTAGCACCCCCCCCCCCAACCCCAACATATAACCTGCGGTATTCCCCAGGAATCCGTAAAAGGACCATTACTATTTCTAATTTATGACAACAATGTGACTAATATCAATCTGACTGGACATATTACACTATATGCTGACGATACAATATGTCTTTTTCAGAAATTTCAGAAAGAACCTAATAGAATCGTAATAGGTCAAAGAAGCACAGCAAGATCTACGTCAATACAGCATTTGGTGTCAATGTAATCTATTAATAGTTAACGCAAGAATAAAAGTTCTTACATGATTTTCAGTGCAAAAAATAAAAAAAAAATACCGTTCGATATATCACTACATATTAACGAGAAAATTCTCCGTAGATCCCACTAGGAAAAGTACGTTGGCTTAATTTTGGACGATAAATTGACATGGCGACCCCACATACAACACGTGAAAAATAAACTTACACAATTCATTGTGGCACTACGGAGGATGTCTTCTTGTATACCACCTAAAATACGATAAGTGCTGTACAATGCGCTTATAAAATCTAAACTTACCTATTTAATAGAGGTCTGGGGCAGTGCCGCCAAAACTAATATCATGCCAATACAGCGTGCACAAAATAAAGCTATTAAAGTGTTGTTTCAATATCCCAAACTAACATCTACTTATATACTATACAAAACTACCAAAATACTTAACCTTGAGCAAATTTCCACTGTAAATAGATGCATGTTAATAAAAAAAAATGTTATTTGGGAACATCCGTATGCAGACATCAATTACCAAACGTGAATATACACATAACTTAAGTAATACACACAAACTGACACTTATTACGCCAAGAACAGGGTACGGTAAAAGAAACATATGAAGAAGAAAGAAACATATATATGATGGTGTCATGAGGTACAATAAACTACCAAATGAAATAAAAATATCTGAAAACCTTTCTGTATATAAAAGTAAATAAACAATACATACTTGAAATATAATGTGTAAATAAATATAAAAACATAAATGAATAATATAAAAAAAAAATCACAACAAAAAATTATTCATAAACTTGCGCATTATCTTATTAAAATACCTACAATCAAACGAAAATACAAACCAAACAAAACCATGCCTAAAATTGATAATACTCGTATTAAGCAAATAAACTTGATTCTTTATAGCTACGAGTACCATTCTCTTTTTTGAGTCATAACCTATTTAAATAAATACGATCGAACTATTTGTTACATATTTAATAAAGTATCTATATGTACAAAACTATACTCATAAGTGAACTGTAATTAATATTCTTGAGAAAATAAAGCTCTTTAAACCTAATTTCATATTCGTTCATTGATATCATAATAAGCTTTCCGACACAAAGTTCGCTTAATAGTTTTTTTAAACTTATATAAAGGCAGAGATTGAACCGCAACCGGTATTTTATTATAAATTAAAATAGACATTCCAATAAAAAACGCCTTTTTTTACCTAGCCGGTATTTAAGAAACGCTAGTTTGTGGCCGTTCCTGAGTATGTGATTATATTTTCATAATATACTACGATGAGGTCAGAATATTGATCTCTTTAAACTTCTCCCTTGGGGATTCTTTACATTTCATTACTATTCTATATATGTGAAGGACCATATATGTGAAGTTAAAGTTTCTTAAATTTGATTACATATATACATACATACATATTATTATTATTAATATTCTTTATTGAACTTAAGAAGTATATAACAGTAATTAGTATAAAAAGTTGTTTACAAAGGTGGACTTATCTCTAGAAGAGATCTCTTCCAGCCAACCTGTGGTAGTAAGAAATAATATAATTAAGTGGGCAAAACAAAAAACAAAAAAAAAGTGCAGTGATATGAATAATACACATGCATAAAAATAAGTAGCTAATTAAGTATAATATATATAGGTTTACAATACATACTACAAACCATACACAATATTACTTACATATATATATATATATATATATATATATATATATATATATATATATATATATATATATATATATATATATATATATATATATATATATACATACATACATACATACAAGTGGAAGCAACAGAGGTTAGTACTTCTTCCTAAAGGTAAGAAACCACCGGACGATCCAACATCTTATCGCCCACTATGTATGCTAGATACGGATGGTAAGATATTAGAACGAATAATTCATCAAAGAATCGAAATAGCAGTCGATCCGCTGCTCGCCAGCAACCAGTAAGGTTTCCGGAACGGACGCTCAACGTCAGATGCAATTAACTTGGTGGTTGATACAGCTAAGAAAGCGATTGCAGGAGCAAGGTGGAAAGGAGGTTCGAAGAGGTATTGCCTAGTAGTCACCTTTGATATCAACAACGTCTTCAATTCAGCTAATTGGGATCATATCATGCGAGCTCTTGGTGAAATGCAAGTACCAGTTTACCTACAGAGAATGGTAGCTAATTACTTCACTGGTAGACTCCTGAAGTACGACACGAAGTCGGGGCCAATGGAGCACAAAGTTACCGGTGGTGTGCCACAGGGCTCTGTTTTGAGTCCTCTCCTGTGGAATATTATGTATGAAGGTCTACTAAAACTAGAAATGCCAAAAGATGTCAAACTCGTCGCGTATGCAGACGATGCGGCCGTAACAATCGTAGCGAAACATCTCGAAGAAATAAGCTACACCATCGACGTTACATATAAGAGAGTTAGTCAGTGGATGAAATCAGCCAACCTGAAGTTAGCAGAGCACAAAACCGAAGCCGTATACTGATAACCAGCAGAAGAAAAAAAACTAGAAAACATCGTGCTGAAAGTTGGAAATCACGAAATAACAACACAGCCGTTCCTTCGGTACCTGGGAGTGATGATAGATACTCAACTAAACTTCAAACCGCAGGCAGAACACGTAAGTACTAAGGCAACATGCCTAACCTAGGAGGCCCAAAACAGAAGAGAAGAGCACTACTGATGTCAGTAACAACACCTGTGCTCACATACGGAATTTCCGTATGGGCTGGTACCCTTGAACTGCAGGAGTCACGTAAACGAATAGCACCAATATATCGGCGAAGTGCTCTGAGAGTTACCAGTGCCTTTCGCACAGTTTCAGAGGATGCTGTGTGCGTAATAGTTGGCATGTTACCTATTGAGGTACTTGCTAAAGAACGACAAGCCATCTACCAGCGGAAGAAGTCATCGAAGTTGTCCTCTGAAGAAGTAGGAAGAGAGGAGAGACGGAACAGTATTAGACGATGGCAAATACTGTGGGATGCGACAACGAAAGGAAGATGAACGCATCGCCTCATACCACAATTAAAAGATTGGCTAAATCGTAAACACGATGAGGTCAATTACTATCTGACGCAGATGCTTTCGGGACATGGCTGCTTCCGAGCGTACCTTCATCGATTCAAGCATGAAGATTCGCCTGAATGCCCTTTTTGTCCTGAATTCAGTGAAGATGCTGAGCACGTGTTTTTCACGTGCCCCCGTTTTGACATAGAGAGACGTACGCTGGAAAATGTTCTTAAACAGAAAATGGGACCAGATACACTAGTCCAGATGATGGTATCATCGAAAACGGCGTGGGAGGCAACTAGCTCCTTTGCGACTGATGTTCTCCAACAGCTTCGGCGCTCAGAAAGAAAGCGAGCCAAAACAAGAAGTAAATAGAAGAAAGAAATCAGTAGTTTCATATCTAAGAGGAAGAGCAAAAGCTTATGCCTCCCCCCGTGAAGTAATGCTTGACGGCGGTTCCACGGAGGAAAAATAAGAGGTCAGAGACAGAGAGGAAGGGGGTTTTGTGGGTATGGGATAATACTGAAATCCGAGTCCCACATAACCTGGCAGAAGAAAGAGAACACCAAGCTAGCAGCACATCGAGCGAGCGTACAGTACCGTATCAGAACAATGTCACGGAGAAGTGCCAAGTGCGCGTAACTGCGTTCCCCAACCTCTCTATTTAAAAAAAACATACATACATACATGTATACATACGAGTACATACATATATACAAACATACCTACATACATACAATACATGCACGCATGCATTACATACATACATACATACATATATATATATATATATATATATATATATATATATATATATATATATATATATATAGTCTATCTTAGTTATCAATACCGTGCTACCGCGGGTGAAACGGCAGGGCACAGCTAGTTAAAAATAAATATCAATACTATTAAAGTATTTATCTACTCCCATGCTTTAAATCCTCTATAAAAGATACGTTTTTTTTTTTTTTTTTTTTTTGTCGCAGGGGAATCCATTTACGGATGATATCCAGGATGCCCGGGTCGGCAGTCCTAGACCTATGTTGGACTCGGCACTTTGAGAGTGCAATACCGTACTAAACCCCTGCGGGAGCCTTCAGCCGCTTTAATTAGAGGATCCCGGATCTGCAGGCAACAGGATCCCTCCAGCGACAGGCTGACCTCGGCGAAAAGGCCAGACTTCTCCTCCATGGGGACTGTCCGGCTCACCTCTCAACAGTCCCGACGACGCTGTATCTAGCAGGACCGGGTTCCCATCCCTGCCCGATACGGGCACAGGGGCGTTACTGGAGGCGCATTAAGTAGCGCCTCCTACGCACCCCCATTCGTCGCCCGCGGATGGAGACCACGTCGGCGACCTCCTCTCTCAACCGCTCGTCGGCCTCCTTCTGGGATATTACTGTCTCGCAGAAGGAGACCATCGCCTTCCAGGACTCGTCGTTGCCGAGCATCGCGATGATAATGCTCGGGAGCGACAAGTCCCCTCCGAGGACCGACGTCAGACTTTGACGCAGCGCCGCCCATCTCGGGCACACCTCGAGGGTGTGCTGGGCGGAGTCCATCGCCGCGCCACAATCGTGACATTCAGTCGTCGGCTCCCTCTGGGCCGTCCGGCACAGGTAGTCACCAAAGCAACCGTGCCCGGTGAGAACCTGCGTCAGACGGAAGGTGAGGGGCTTGCGTTTTCGACGCATCCACCGCTCAAGGACCGGGCGAATGGCAGCCGTTACGCGTGTGCCGTACGGCTGCCCCGCCAGGTCCTCCCCCCACCTTCGCATAAGCGCTTCCTGCCCCATCCGACGCACTCGCAGGATCCCGTCCAACGTAGGGTTCTCACCAAGAGCCCGAGACGTATGAGTAGGTCTCGGCAAGAACCTCCGCCACGAGCTCCCACGGGGGGTCGCCGGCTAGAGCAGTAGCTGCAGCCTCTATAAAAGATTCTGAAAGAGTTAGCTTATTGCCAACATTACAACACCTAATGTCTTAATAACCATTATAGCATCCAAACGGATGATATAATATTGTACTGAATTTCATTTCACTCCTTTGTTTTTGTTTTTATTTCGATCCCCTCTGCGCAAAGGGATAACAACAGACAGCCACATTCTTACTGCTCGATGCATGTAATCTGTATAAATTTCAAAAAACGAACATCTGTATATAAAAATAAAAATGTCGTGTGTACGAAGTACACATGTTAGAAGTGAAAGATCTTTGGCAAACTCAATTTAAAATTTATTTAATATTATATAATAGTTAAACATTCTATTAGGTGCTTATTTACGCATTGTTTACGCGTTGCTAGGATACGCGTTGCTAGGATACGCGACATCATACTATCTGATTTTCTCTTACTCCACTCTTGGAATTTATTCGCTACGTCACGGACCCCGAGACTGCCCCGGATGAATCTGCCCCGGCATCTTCAACTCCGTGACATGAAGTTCATGAATATGCCGAGAAAGTGCTGGCCAACACTCGCTCCCGTATAAAAGGACCGGTTAGACGATGCTCTCGTATACCTGATCCTTGAGCTTGAGTGGTATTCGGTCAGAGCTGAGCAACATCATCAGCAATGGAAGCTGATCCTGTATGTATGCCGAGACAACATCAAGTACTACATTGCACAAGAATGGGCTAGGAGCCGGACCCTGGTGGACAACACGTTAATTAACAAGAAATGATCACTCATAAAAGGCAATAAATAAATTTCATTTGAATATTATATCGAAATTCATAATGGGTGAAATCGAAAGGAGCGTCTAGTTATTTTATATGGAAATCCCACCTTTTTTGACGTCGTTAATAACGTGTTATTATAATATTTCCCTTGATGTCAATAATGACATTTAGTCAATATGAAGTTTGTAAAAATTGTAAAAAATGCCTAAAAATAGAAAACAATTAAATAAAAGACACCTAGTTAATACTTGTAATAAATATGTTGAGGAAATTTCCGAATACAAAATAAAACATAACAATCCACATTTGCAACAGGAGCAAACAAAAATTGATCTTGTAGTAAATGAAAAACAACAATTACAAAGTAATGACTTGAAGTCAGAAGTTGCAAGATTTATAGAAATATCTAAGTATTTTTCAAATCCATTGCAGAAAACAGCATCTTATGTCTGTGAAATTTTACTCGTATCTTATCCGAATTTGTATCAAATTGAATACAAGAGAGGAGGGATAACAACGCAGCACATACCTTTTAGTAATATGACTCTAGAACCGGTTTATCTAAAGCTTTATAAGCTAATACCAGAAGTGGAACATATTAAATTCAATAATCTTTCACTGTCGAGATGCAAAAGAATTCCACCAGGGTTATCCTTCAACATGGGATTGGTATTCGATGACCTCAACGAAACCCTTTTACAAAACTTAAAATTAATTTTCGTGGCGTCTAGATCAACTACAACACCATGCTACCAAATATGCGAAATCAATGTACTTTTAAAACCACAAAAAGTTAAACTTGTAACGGTTTAGAGCATCGTTGTTGTCATTAATTTCCATGAGAATAAAAACTAAATCAACGTGTAGTAACTACGTTAATTGAAAAACAGTTTATGTTACAAATGTTGTCAGGTGACTCAATACTAATGTGTTGATAATCTTGTAGACAATATCGCTTGTAGGCAGATTGTGATCGTGTAGTCTAGATGATGACGAAGAGTTCAAGTTTACAAGGAAAACCGGTACTAAATAGAATGCGTTTATCCATAAAAAGGGCTTGTGGAACATTATTTACTTAGAAAATTACTAGTTTTTAATGTTCAAGTATTTGAAGAATCAAATCCATTAAGTACGAGTATATCATAGATTATGGGTAATGTTTCTTTAGTAATGTATAGTTATTTAGAAGACTTATTTCAATTCATCATTTCAAATTTTCAATGACAATAATTTTAATTTTAATATGTGTTTTCTTTTAGATGAATTCAATTCATGTTAATTTTTTTTAAACAGGATATTTTTGCGATAACTTTAGTCTGTACGTTAATAATTGAAATGCTTCCTTGCAAAAGAAAAAAATCCATACAAATATAATCTATATATATATAAGAGATTTCCACCTATATATTGACTCATCACGATATCTCTGGAACCATAAGGCGCAGAAACTTGAAATTTGGTAGGAATATTCCTTTCATCGAGTAGAGGTCAGCTAAGAACGGATTTTACGAAATTCTACCTCTAAGGGGATGAAAAAGGGAGGCAAAGTTTGTATGGGACAACGTGTTTCCTTGGTCCAATCTACTTCAAATTTTGCATAAATATTCTTTAACAGAATTGATTGAAGACGTGTTTCGTATTTTATCGAAGTTCATTCCCTAACGGGGTTAAAAGGGGGTAGAAAGTTATTTTGATATAAATACTCCTTAGTGCTTTTGATTTAAATTACATTTTATTTTGACACATGTTTGATAACTCGATCTGTCTATTATAATATATTTTCCAGTATTGACGCAGGTGTAGATGATATCTTTTTTGGGTGCTCCTGATGGAACAGGCAAGACTTTATATTAAACGTAACAAAATTTAGTTGTAAATATACCGTGTGATTGCTTTATTGTAAAATAGTGTCTTATATAATATTTTTTACTTCAATTTTGGTGTTGTGTTAAGTCAAAGGTTTTAAACTAAATGACTCATCAGCAAGCCATCTGTAGTTCACAATGATACAGAATGTCGGATAGGAATAGAAATCGTTTCAATATTTTAGATAAACATCATTTTCAATTAATATACTATTATGTTAAATATTAATTATGTTAAATGTCACTAAATATAAAAACGATATTCTACCATTATACGATAGATGGCGTAGATAATATTCTGAATCGCGCTGACCAAAACTTCGGCCAAAAAGAGTTAAACTAGAAAACTGTTTTTCTTTTTTGCATTTAATTAAATACTTTAGGGTACTACGGTCTTGATTGTTTGTTTGTTGTTAAAATTTAAAATATTTGGTCGTTATTTGTTTGTTGATTGTACAAAGTTGGATGGTTATAGCTATTTAAGTTGTAATCTATATATATATATATAAAAAAAGTCGTGTTAGTTACACCGTTTATAACTCGAGAACGAGTGGAACGATTTTTATGATTTTTGTGTTTTTGGATTTGCCTTCGTCGGGAATAATACTTATTAGAATATGGTATTCATCAATGAGAAAATAATTAATAAAAAAAAAAACAGTTCAAATGTTTGAACTGTTGAATGTTTGAAATGTTTCAAATGTTGAATGTTTGGGATGAAAAAGGGAGGCAAAGTTTGTATGGGACAACGTGTTTCCTTGGTCCAATCTACTTCAAATTTTGCATAAATATTCTTTAACAGAATTGATTGAAGACGTGTTTCGTATTTTATCGAAGTTCATTCCCTAACGGGGTTAAAAGGGGGTAGAAAGTTATTTTGATATAAATACTCCTTAGTGCTTTTGATTTAAATTACATTTTATTTTGACACATGTTTGATAACTCGATCTGTCTATTATAATATATTTTCCAGTATTGACGCAGGTGTAGATGATATCTTTTTTGGGTGCTCCTGATGGAACAGGCAAGACTTTATATTAAACGTAACAAAATTTAGTTGTAAATATACCGTGTGATTGCTTTATTGTAAAATAGTGTCTTATATAATATTTTTTACTTCAATTTTGGTGTTGTGTTAAGTCAAAGGTTTTAAACTAAATGACTCATCAGCAAGCCATCTGTAGTTCACAATGATACAGAATGTCGGATAGGAATAGAAATCGTTTCAATATTTTAGATAAACATCATTTTCAATTAATATACTATTATGTTAAATATTAATTATGTTAAATGTCACTAAATATAAAAACGATATTCTACCATTATACGATAGATGGCGTAGATAATATTCTGAATCGCGCTGACCAAAACTTCGGCCAAAAAGAGTTAAACTAGAAAACTGTTTTTCTTTTTTGCATTTAATTAAATACTTTAGGGTACTACGGTCTTGATTGTTTGTTTGTTGTTAAAATTTAAAATATTTGGTCGTTATTTGTTTGTTGATTGTACAAAGTTGGATGGTTATAGCTATTTAAGTTGTAATCTATATATATATATATAAAAAAAGTCGTGTTAGTTACACCGTTTATAACTCGAGAACGAGTGGAACGATTTTTATGATTTTTGTGTTTTTGGATTTGCCTTCGTCGGGAATAATACTTATTAGAATATGGTATTCATCAATGAGAAAATAATTAATAAAAAAAAAACAGTTCAAATGTTTCATCCGTACTATCTATATATATAGATATAATAAATCTGTCACTCAATCCGTCTATTATAAAATATTTTCCAGTATCGACGCAGGTGTAGGTGATAAAAAATATAAATTTATAATTTTTAAAATTTTAGTTAAATACCCGTGCGAAGCCGGGGCGGGCCGCTGGTAATTTATATGTTATAACAAAATTAATAACGTAAAAAAAAAACAAATAAAAATCCTATGATAACCATTTTCGACTTCTACGCGGACGAAGTCGCGGGCTAAAATGTTATGTTTGACAACTCAATCCGTCTATTATGAAATATTTTCCAGTATCGACGCAGGTGTAGGTGATAAGAAATATAAATTTATATTTTTTGAAATTTTAGTTAAATACCCGTGCGAAGCCGGGTCGGGCCGCTAGTATAAAATAATATACATATCTGTCCACACCTCATAATTGTTAAGAAATGTCTCTGATATAAAATATGATTACCATATGGTATAAAACGGCTTTAATAAAATCAACATAGGATATCGACTTCGCATGTAACTTTTTTTTTTATGTCTACTATTATGACAATAATAAAAACACATTTAAATAAAAACTATAATGTATTATGTCTATTGAGAATATCACATAGTAAAAATATGATTATTTTCTAGATCGAAGTTTATAAATAAAAAAGTAAGCGTTAAGCTTAAAAGAAGGTCACATAAATCTATTGATCGAATTATCACTAAGATTATTATAATTGATACATTAAAATATATATTTTTATAGAAGTATATATATATATATTTATGGTTAAAGATGCTTTATTTCTTTTAACTAAAGACAACATCATCGGAGCCGTTTACAAAGCAGAAATAATACTCATAAAACATGGATGTGTATCGACAGAAACTAGATGTGGCATTGTTGTTGCGTATTTAACTATTTATTTTAATTTAAATATATAAACAAATATAAACTTTTATTATTATTATTATGTTATTAATTTATTATTATTATGTTATTTATTTATTTTTTTTATTTTTTTTTTCTAATTTTTTTTCAATCATACTTTCAAATATGTACTTGATTTATATTAAAAAATTTATATTTAAAAACAAATATTTTTGAATAAAATATCCTAAACTTTGTATAACAACTTCATACATTTATCTTCAAAAGCTAATGATAAAAAATTATTCTCAGAAAAAAAAAAACTTGTATTCGGCGTAAAAAGATTAGCGGCACTCATTGTGATGCGTTTGCAGTTTGCAGATAAAAGTACAAAAAATATATATAATAAAAATACATCAGATTTCAGTTCTTGTCAACTTTTTTGTAAGCAGTAGTTTACTACTACTTAGTTTTATTATGACTGTGCTAATATTGTATTATGTAAAAGTATAGGTACGTTGTAAGCAATGCACAAGAAATTATTTAACTACAGCGTATGGAATGCTTTAATTACTATATAATTCTTATGAAGTCCAATAACTCTTGCGTCATGGTTAATTTGTTTTAGATTAATAGATATTTGCTTCCAGAATAATCTATTAACAAAGTAAAATCTTTTACATAAATAAAAAAATGAAAACGTACATAACGTAGGTATAAATAATATAGTAACCTTTTGGATAGGATTGAGTTGATTATTTTATCTAAAAGATGCCAAAACCGACTACTACTGTGTCTTTCTACTCTCTCGTACAATGCATACATTGATGACATTAAGTACGAAATATCTAAATATGCAATAAGGCCATCTGGTCTTTTATCAAAAGTAAAAAAGCGCTTGCAGTTCATATCCGACTAGTATGATAGATGGAGTGATAACTGCAAATGATGATCTTAGTAGATTTATTTCCTGGTGAATGGAAGGTTGCTTTTAAGTCAGATGAAAATGACTTAGAAACAAATTATACGCCCATATCTATTCTTTCTACGGTTTGCTAAAATTTTTGAAATTTTGATTTGCCCATATATTTCCGAGTATGTTTATTACGGTTGTGGTGGTTGGTGGTGGTTGGTCATGGTTTTGTTAAATGTTGATCAACGTCAACAAACTTGATATCTTTTGTTTAAGAATCTTACTGAGGCCATAGATGCTCGCAAAAAAATTGACCTAGTTTACACCGACCTCAGTAAGGCTTTTGACAGGGCGCCTCACGAAATATAAATTAAAAAGTTATCAATAATTGATATTGATGTAAGCTTGTTTAATTGATTTGAATTATATTTTAAAAAGCGATTTTTTTTTTGTGGTAGATAACGGATTCAGTTCTGAAAAACATGAAATATATTCTGGAGTACTTCAAGGACTGCACGTCAGTCTGTCAGGCCGAATACTCAATAAAACCTGCACTTTCATATACAACCGTGATGCCCCGGCGCTTGGCCTTGCGGCCCCTCTGAAGAGCCGCTCGACCGATCTCCTGAGCAAAACAGATGGGTACCGGGTGCGGCCGAACTCCTGAGGTCAAGCTACTCGCCGCCAATTATTCTCCTCCGCAAAGCAGAAGATTGCCAGCATTGAGCGACCAAACCCCCGCCGCCCGGTCGTGCTATAGGTAGCCCAGAAGGACTTCAGGGAGCCAGGCTTGACCTAGGTGGCCCGCTCACTATGCGTCCCCTACACAGAGCGGACGAGCGCACCCGTCCGCTTGGGCCGCTGAATGAGGGGAAAATTTTACCGCTCATTTCTCCGCACCTTCTCGTAGCCATGCCCTCACCGGCCGCACCCCCGTGCCCACACACCCATTTTTTTTTTGACGCTGTGTGTGAAGTGTGTTCCGCATCCCGCCACCCGAAGCCGTGTCTAGCCGCAGTCTCCTCCGTGACCTGGCGCGTTGAGCTTTGGGGAGCGGTCGTGGTCTTCGTGACCGCTCTACTTCTCGATTTAGGGAGGGGCGACAGTCCCGTTCCCCCATCAAGTGAGCCGCCGGCTTGCCGGCAGCAGCACATAGTGCCCACACACCCTACCGTGCTTTCGCGCCCCGCCCACCACTGGACGCCCAGCTACCCCAGATAGCCCCAGGGACCAAGTGGAGCCTACTGATCAGCGTATGCCTCCCTCATTGACCTCCAAGGAGACCATATATAGATACGTGGTCTTCACTCGAGAACCTTTTTGCTCAATCGGCCATCAGTTCTACGAGATATGTGCCCTGCCCAATGCCACTTCAGCTTGCAAATCCTTTGGACTATGTCGACAACCTTCATTCGTCTGTGGAATTCATTATTTCTGATTTGATCTCGCAGAGAAATAACAAGCATAGTCTCCTCAGTCTCACTCTGTGCGATATGAAGCTTGTTTAAAGACTTATAGTTAGAGACCGCGTCTCAGATCCGTATGTCATCACTGGTAACACATATTGTTCGAAGACCTCAGGATTGACCTCTAGACTTCAGGCACTGAGTGAGTATGGCGGATGAAAAGACGTTTTTCAACATTTTTTACATGATTCTCATTTGAGTTATGTAAAAAAATAGGTAAATATTAATAAACTTCTAAGTAAAGTTACCCAACAGTTATCTAATTATTTACGCGTCGTCTGGACACCCTAGCAGCTAGCTAGCTAGACAAAAATTTATACGAACTGTTTACCTATTTTGGTATTTCCGGCTATTTAAAAATGGAATTATACTTATTTACAAGGATAATCAATTAACCACGAGCGTTTGGCAAGCGGCACAGTACAACACCACGCCGCACGCGCCGCCGGCATGACTGAAAATGTGTCCACACTTCATTTATTTAAATTGAAATTTATGGAAATTTGGTCAAAAATTAAGTACCAATTTTTTTTTTTTTTACATAATTCTAATGAGAATCATGTGCCGAGTATTCTCCTTAAATATTGATCCTAATTTACCAGTCATCATGTATAATAAAGATTAAGTTAAATATTGGCTACGTTCCACTTAACGCCCGCAACGCCATCGACCACGACCGCTGAAATTGCCGTTCCACTAACGTAAAAAGGCCGCGGGCGTTGATGGCGAATGTTATAGGTGGAACGCACATCTTGAGCGCTATGTGCTCGTAATATGACGGCATGTAAAAACTTACAGCTGTGGGGGTTTTGTGAGTAAATATTTCGCATGGATTGGAGTAAAATTTAATTCGAAATGGATTCCCAACAAAACGAATGAGAGACAATTCCACTGCAATGTCAGTTTCAGGATCGTAAACAGTTATTTGTCTCGTCGCCATCATTCTTTTTTAAAATTCCCGCCTCGTTTTGGTGAAAGCCCACTTTGACCCATCAATATTTTGTGGGCGAAGTGGGCGCGATGTGGTCGCGAACAGTGACGTCATCTATGACGTCGAACGATCACTCGCGACGACCACGGACCTTAGGTGGAACGATACAGAGGATGTTACAATCGTTGCGGGCGTTAAGTGGAACGTAGCCATTATATTACTTCAATGAATACTAATTATATTATTTATGTTACTCTTATTATAATCTCCTTATAATCATCCTTAAATTTTCTTTTGCATATATATTTTTTTTTCTTAAATAGCGTACCACCATTGATTTAAATATAAATAAAATCTACGAGTAATAGACATTTTGTGACTTGGAGTCTGCAGCTCATGTATGGACTGGTATTCATTAAAATCCTTCCAAACCAATTGAAGTTATACTTTTATAAACAAGTATGCTTAATTAAAAAAATTAAAAAACCTGACTGCGTAAAATACTCTTATTATAAACTAAAAAGAATAAAACAATTTACTAGCTTTCATTTGATACCCATATTGCTACAGTAAGAAAAAAAATTCAACTCCCCCCTCTCATTCCGTTATTTGCGGGCGCCATTTTGAAAATTTATATAGCCTATGTCACTACTACAATTTAGACAAATCCAACGATACCTCATATGTCACAAACCGTCCAGCCGTTTGGGCTGTAGGGCGTGCCAAAGAAATGGACATACATACATACATACATACGTACATACATACATACATACACACATAGTCGCAGTCGGGTAAAAAAAAAATGATAATAAAACGTTTGGAGGTAGGCTATGTGCTCACGATATTTTTTTTTTTATATTTGGTCAAGAACGTGTTTAGAACAGAAAAAAATAAGATGATAAAAAAAAGGAACAAAGAGATACATATATTTTGACGGTTGCTCAATTTTTTATTTTTTATTATTGGTTTCTTTTGCTAAACTTTTTGCTGTTGAAACTTGAAATTTAGGAGGTATAATTAATAATAATTATATTTTTTACTGCACAATATTTAATTTGGAGGATCCTGTTTTAAAAGCACTAGTATTTTATATCTGAAATTAATATAATTAAGAATGAGAAACCAACTAATATATAAATTTAATTTCGCACATAAGTTACTAATAGGCTACCCGAGACATTATTAAAAAAGTCTGTTTCGCCTAAACTAATAAACATCAACATTTGATTTCACAGGTTGCAAAAAAATAAAAATATTTTACCGATAAAGTGGAGTTGTATTGTGAAACAGAAAGAACTTCCAAATTTTTATATGATCGATTACGTTATATGTTATATACCTATCTGAAACTTTATCAGCAACCGGTGAAATTGGCCCTCGAAGAAAAAAATACATATTTATTATTACAATAATGTCTAAAATTTTATGTCATGACATGATTGTATTTTACCGAGAAGAACTAGAGTTGGACAAGCTATTTAAAAATAAAGTAGTATGGCAAAGTCTGCGTGCCAGCGAGTCGCATATACCCGCCGCCTCTCCGCGGCGGGATGCGGAAATGCAATTTTCAGCGAAAAAAAAAGAACAAAAAAAGTTATGGCAAATTAGTGTTCATAAGATTGAATAGGGGATCGGACAAATTTTTAGAAAGTGTTTTAAATTAATCTTTATGGATACTTATTCCCATAAAAAATAAAACTTTATTTTTTTATAGCCGTTTAGGTACTCAAAATCGTGTTTTAATATTTTATGTTTAAAAATCCCGCCAAAACGCCACGCTATGTCATCTGAGAGCAAGTGACGTTATCTGGGGTTATAACAAAACAGCTGCATGAGCATAAGTTCGCGAGAAGTTTTGTTTCGTGGAGTACATTTTTTATTTGTTCTTATGGAACGCAAAAAATATCGTTGGTGTGCAGTACCTCAATGTACGAACACATAAAAAAGTACTCCAAATAATATATATATATTAATTTAATGTGCCAAGAAAAGCAGATAAACGAAAAATGGTTAGACTTAGCGAGTAGAAAATACAACGAAATGTATAATTTCACCAATTTACTTTTGTGAAGATCATTTTGACGTAAATATACAGTAATTACTACAAATAAATAGAATGAAATGTGCTTAATTTTTTTTTTTTTTTTGTAAATATAATTATTGTTTTCTCTCTACGGTCAAGTACTATTATAGATTTTTTCTTTTTGTATTTTTTTTTGTAAGCCTAAAGAATGTGATATAGTGTTGACAGTATTCTACTTGTGACGACCGTTCTGGTGTAGTGGTGCGAGTAGTCGCCTCAACACACCGCGCCGGCGGTCGCGGGTTCGATTTCCGCTCGGAACAGATATTTGTATTTGTACAAATATTTGTTTCCGGTCTGAGTGTATGGCCTTGTGGTTCTCTCCACCGTGTCTCGGAGAGCACGTAAAGCCGTCGATCCCGGTTCTTATCATATACGCCTGATAGCGATCGTTACTCATAGCAGTATATTATTCGCCAACCTACAATGGAGCGGCGTGGTGGATTAAGCTCCAACCCTTCGTCTATATGGAGCGGAAGCCTTCGCTCAGCAGTGGGTGGTTTACAGGCTAGTACAGTACATTAGGTACAACACATATTATATTGTGTAATGTTGGAGGTTATTTTTCAAGGAAGTATTTTTTCAAATACCTAGGTATTTTTGGCAAATAATATTATTATTATTATATAGTTATAATAGTAACACAGAACTTTTCACATTTCGAAATTCAGTGTCACAAAAGTCTGAATTACTTGCAAAGAAATTGCAAATTAGAAACGTATTCACTCTGGGAAGATTTCGATTGTCGGCTTTCGTAAATCCTGTTTTCATTATAAAAAACTGGTTATACACCACGTGACAGCTTTTAAATCGATTACCGTATCCTAATTTATCAGTAATCTTTTAGCAACTTTTATAATTTCAACAAAATTATGGAAATAACTGAGTAAACTAAGTAGATAGTATCCATGCAGTCAATGATTGGCCACAGATGACGTCACGCACTGTGATTGGCGTTTCAGTATAGTTTAAAAATATTGAATATAACAACATTTTATTTTTTCATTTAAAAATATTTAAATGAATTATATTAAATTATTATTAGATAAATAATCGTAAAACAGTATATTTATTTTATTTAAGCACATTTTAGATTTTAATCTGATTACTGTCCGATCCCCTATTGTTTTAATGGATAGGAAAAAATATGAATGTCTCGAATACTTTAAGGTAATAATTTAAGACTGAATTATATGTTTTATTATAATGAAAATAGGCAGTCTAAAAGCTAATAAAGTTGTATAATATAGGGATGATCGATACTCATCGATGTTTCATAACCATCGATGCTTAGCTGAAAAAGATCGATGATAAGACTTCGATAGCATCGACACATCGATGTAAAAACAATAAAACATCGAAAAGTCAATAATTCTTTAGAGTGCCATCTAGCGTGCATATTTTTTTTACAGAGTGTGCCTAAATGACACTGGGACTGCTAATTTTTGAAGTGAAACTTTTATATTGACGTATGGGAGAAATCTTATAGATGTTAAAACCACACTACGATCGTCACATTTTCGGACCATATATGGTATTGTACTGTATTTCGGGACTCCGTACTATATTTGTAATAAAACGACGCAACCCCATAAGTTTCGTCTCGTTTGATTTGTCTTGACGAGTAGTTTGTTTTTAGATGGTTACCAGGGTCTGATCTGATGATGGAGCTGGAAGGTGACCCTAGGAACTTCGCAATAAAACGACACAACCTCATCGAGTTCGGGTTTGATTGAATCGCATTGACGAGTAGTTTGTCTTTCCATGGTAACCAGCGTCTGATGATGGAGCTGGAAGGTGGTTATAGGAACTCTGTAATGAAACGACGCAACCCCTTCGAGTTTTTGTTCGTTTGAATCGTTTTGACAAGTAGTTTGTTTTTCAATGGTAAGCAGGGTCTAATGATGGAGCTGGAAGGTAGTCATAGGAACTCTGTAATGAAACGATGTAACCCAATCGAGTTCGGGCTCGATTAAATCGTCTTGACGAGTAGTTTGTCTTTCAATGGTAACTAGGGTTTGATGATGGAGCTGGAAGGTAACTATAAGAATTCTGTAATGAAACGACGCAACCCCATCGAGTTTGGGCTCGATTAAATCGTCTTGACGAGTAGTTTGTCTTTCAATAGTAACCAGGGTATGATGATGGAGCTGGAAGGTGATCATAGGAACTCTGTAATGAAAAGACGCATCCCCATCGACTTTTGGCTCATTTGATTCGTCTTGACGAGTACTTTGTTTTAAGATGGTTATCAGGATCTGATTACAGATGACGCGCACAACCCATCAACTCGGCGCATCGTTTTATTACGAGTATAACTTCTAACGTGTATACATAAGTACACACATACTTTTTTTTTCATACACCTTACTTTGACCAATTAATGTTAAATATATAATAAAAAGTTTTACTTCATACGTGTGTAGATAATATTAATAGATACACACACACACACACACATACACACACACGATTTTTTTAATAAATTGCTGTGAACAAATACAAACAATAAATCATAACGATCACGTGTAATAGGTGTACTTGTAAAAATAATATGAAGAGGTCTCAGGTAAGTTGTTATAGTGAGTATTAGGGTGCCTGTCTATTGAAGCGGAGCGAGGCGGCGGAGCGGAGAAGGGGAGAAATATTAACCAAAATAGGATTGCAAAACCCGTGTCTACTAGAGCAGATGGGAGATTTTTTGCAATCCTATTGGTTAATATTTCTTTGTTTCTCTGCTCCGCCGCCTCGCTCCGCTTCAATAGACAAGCACTCTTAAAGTTACTCTACTTATTCTCACCTCATGCCATTTAATAATATCAATTAATGTGACAGGATAAGCTACACTCGATGCTCATATATTTCAATCCCCATCGTGATCTAATCATAAATGTCATGATTTATGAACACCATTCTATTCATGCGGTATAATGAGTATCTATAGTTTACTAAAGAAATGTTTATGGATAAGTCTTCTTAAAGGCTAAGGTTAGGCTAAAGTTAAATATTTATGATCAGAGTGTTACAATGTAATCCCTAATTTTATAAATTTGAAATGTAAGTTTGTTAAGCTTTCACGCGAAAACCACTTAACCGATCATCATGAAACTTTGTACACATGTTCTTGGAGGTATTAAAAGTATGTCGCGATAACCGACATACAGGCGGGCGAAGCTGCAGGCAGAAGCTAGTATTACATAAATTAATATTTGTCCTGTTTTAATACTCATATACTCGTACTTTAAAATCTTACGAGCTGTAAATAATATTTATAATTATAAATATTTTCAAAAGAAATAAATTTGTAAGGGTTTTTGAATAAATATTTATGTAGGAGTTGTAATAAGGTCAGTAAAGACAATCTGTAATGTTTATTAATTAACAGACTTATATACTTATATTGAACTATAAATGCATTTTAATATTGCATATTATATTAAAATGCATTTAGTACAATATATGCATATTATATGCATTATAGTACAATATATTTGTTCAGTATTAACTCATTAAGAGACGAGGTTAAATTATTATATTATTTCAATTAAAATATTTTTGATGGCGATTGTACTACGATAAATAATAAGATGAAGAGAGGTAAAATATTCTTATATTTTAATATTACATTTAAAAAAAATGTTCTGTAAACGAAGATATATATTTTTATATCGATATATATTTATATATAGTCGCGGGTTCGAATCCCGCCAGGTGCAGATAATTTGTATGATGAATATAGATGTCTGCACCGGGTCATGGATGTGTATTTATGTATATATGTATTTATATAAATTTATTAAATTTATTTCCGTTCCTAGTACCTGTAACACAAGTTCTTACGAACTTAGCACGGGGCTAGGTTAACGTGGTGTGATTGTTGGTTAATATTTATTTATTTGTTTATTTATTATAATTTATTATAATATATAATTATATTTTATATTATTATTAATAGCTGTTACCTGCTATTTTTAGATTTCCTTTGTCAAAAAAAAAAGTTATGAAAATACATAAATAATATATAAAAAACTTTCAATTTTTTATAACAATTTCGAAGAACTTTATTAGAGGAAGATCGCGTAGGAAATTCTCACTGACCAAAACATTCTTTGATCACGAATAATTTGTAACGATGTAAAATATATCTAAAAGGAACAAGCTTGTTTAACGACGACGCGACAAACGACAAAATAATAAGACTCAACGCTACAAATAAAAATGAACTAACGAATAACAATTTTACTCATGAACTTGACACAGATTTTTACTTTATATTTTATATCCGGAGAAATATTGTCAAAATATACGAAATAAAAAGGCAATCTGAAACTGCCACTATTTGCTAATTCAAACCATTAGGCATTAAAATAAATATTGTTTGATTTGTAAAGATAAATATTTTTATTTTATAAATTTGTACTTTAAATATGTATAATAAACTATCATTCCTCTAGTTGTTAAATTTCAAGTTTCTAGGTTATATATAATATGTATCTTGCAAGATATTTCAAACAATCAATCGTAGATTGCTCGCGTAATATTCTTAATTATATTACCTACTTGGCTGTGCTTATAAAGGCCTAAATATTCTCTATCGTGCCAAATGTTGAGTTTCTCTTCCATTTAATTGTGACTGAGAGAATGCCAATCTAGGTAAAGTAAATCAGGGGCGCTTTTCGTACAATTTTGTATCAAAGCCGCTATATATATTTAAGAAATTTAATATTTTTTAGTTTTGCCACAGCTTAATTTTTTAAACTTGGCATTGACACTTTGCCGTTTGCCGTTTGTTAAAATAAAACAATATCTTATCACGTTTCCTCTAATAAAAAATTCTTTATGAGGAGTCGGAGACTGCAGGTAGTTATTTAATTACAAGAATAAAACCCATGTTTCTAAACAAGAGCAAAAATAAAATTTATTGTGGTGTGATTAGTGATATCGGTAATAATAAAATTACAGAATATTATTAGAGCAGGCCATATCTTATTATTACATGCTATCTTTTTTAATTGTAAATGCGTAGCTCTACATATTACGTATGATCTACCTACTACTTTTTAAATGAACTAACGCCATCTAGTAATACCTTTAAAACTAGAATGAAGTATTTGAGTTAAAACTTAGAGTTCTTCACAAGTATATATATAATATCAAAGAGATGGCGCTGTGTCCTATACTAAAATAAAATATACTGGGCATATACACTGTTATAGGTAAGATATTCATTTATTTCTCGAAAGAATATTCACTTCACTTATTTGATAATAGTCTAAGAGCCCGTGAATCCCAGACCTTCGTTATTATTCGTTATTCGCTCCCAACACAGGTAAAAACAATGGACAATCATGAAGTTTGGGTTATCGTGGCTTCGGCAGGTAAACGGTACTAAAGGTGTGTCAAATACCAACCTAATTTCGTCCAATAATAAAATGTGATTATTTTCCTTCAGAATATTATTAAAAATCACGTCATTAATTGCCAGACACTTTACATCGTGGCAAACCCTTGCCAGACACGCTTAAAGTTAATTAAATTGTAATTATACTTACGTTATAGTATAAAAGCTGATTGTTATATATAATACTTGGGTAATAAATGTTTTTATTACCCAATTATAAAATGTTTCCTTATCAGTCAGACAGTTTTGGCAGTTCCAACCCCTTGCCGAACAAGCATATTATATAGGATTTCTGTAGGTGTAAGCGCAAGCTAATAGATATACATACGGGTGGGTACGAATGAGATAGTAAATATATACATAAGTATACATACGAGAATAATATGCAAACTTTTCAAAATGGCCATCGTAAAAAAATATAATAATTTTATTCATTATCATCATTATACTCAATTTTATCATTTACTTCGTCACTGTTACTCCATTCGAAAATATAAAAATATATATAAAACAAAAATAATTAACAACAAAATTTGTCATAAGCGAAAATATTCCAAAGCAAAAGCGTAGTCCGGAAAAGTTCACACGATGGACATAATCCAATACAACAAACCTGTACATTTAAAAATACTAGAAATAATATTTACTGAAGCCGTTTACAATATTGGAAACATGTGTATGTGGATCACATAATTATCATACATTTATTTGATTATATAAAGGTGTACATTTTAAGAAATCGTACGTAAGTTGTCCTATACTCTCGCCACATGAGTAAAGAAACCGCTTTACTCATGTGCTCTCGTCTCGTAGCTACCTTTTCAAGGGAACACATTATCTTATTTCGACTAGGTAGCCGCCGAAATTTCGGTCACTCGTGGATTGAACGAAACAGAACCTTTCAAGAATTGCTGAAAGAAAAAAATCTCAAATTTATAGTTTAACAATTATCACACTCGCAATGTTCACGTTCAAGCAGAAAATTATTTTTAATTACTATTACATAACTAATTAAAAAATTGTGATTTGAATTTTATTCAGGCGGATTATTGTTCATATATCTATCCATTAACCCCCGTGTATTTTTTTACTTCTTAAATTTTATATTTGATATGTTAAAATATTTTTTATAAATAAAATATTCAAAGTAGGCGTGGCTAACGCAAGCAAGAGCACCCTTTTTAGGAGGTATTTTCATCCCTCTGGGAAAATTATAAATATTGTTCCTACAGTTCCAGAAGCTGGGACTTTTTTAAAGGCAATTTTCTCCTCTTTTTAAATCTTTTAAAAAAAATTAAAAATCTTAATTGGTTTTTGACATATATGCAAAAACTAAATCCCTTTTTATTTTTTTAGTTATTTGTTAATAACTTTTGCAATTTTTGCAAACGGAACTTCATTTTTTTTTTCAAAAATAATTAAGACGCCATTCCGAATCTAATGACACCTCAATCATAATAACATAACGAACATAAAGTCGATTTTTAAAAAATATTTAATACATTTATTTAATCAAAGTATATACCATTGATATCTATGCACTTTTGCTATTTTATAGGTAGTTCATTGATACCTTCATTAAAACACCATTCGGACGGGAATCAATAAAATATTTAAAGGCGGTTTGGACTGCCCCATCAAAGTTGAAATTTTTCCCTTGCAAGAAGTTATACAAAAAAGAAGTTATCAAACCGTCCGTATCAAAACGGTCCGGGGAATACGGTGAATGTCTTAGACATTGAAATTGAAGCTCCTCTAATTTGGTAGCTGTCTGTTGTGCAGTCTGTGGTCTAGCGTTGTCCTGAAGCAGCAGTGAGAGTTGTAGACTTGTAGAGACAGAGATGTAGAGTGATTGACTAGCCTCGGTTGTTCAGCAGCTAGCTATTCCATCATAGTTTACAGTTGCTGACTAGAGACATCTGCCGTAATCATCTGACCAAATTTAAGAGAGCTGTGTGAACGACACCGGCACTAGTCTGCCAAACGCTCGCCATTAACTTTTTTGAGTCAATTTTTGCTTGGGGCAGGATTAGGCTGGCTCACTAGGGTTCAGCCATTCGATGAGTGCTTCCGGCTATCGTATATGATCTACTTTTCAGCACATGTAATGATTCGATTTAAAATTCCTTTATTGTTGTGCCGGTTGAATAATGTAACGCAGCAATCTAACGCGTTTGTCGGCTTACTTCACTCAATTCATGAGGTACCATCCTTTCAAGCTTTTTTACCTTCAAAATTTGATTCAAGTGAATTAAAATAGTCTTATCATTAACACCACAGCCTGCAGCTAACTAGGACGTGGTTTATGATAGATTCGCTGCCAAAATATCCTTCACTTTTTCATTATCAACTTTGGTTTCCAGCTTGTTCTGTAGGTCGAAATTTCCAGAACGAAAACGTTGAAACCAAAAAAGCACTGTGTTTTCTTTTGCGACACTGCAGCCATACGCATCATTGATCCTTCGAGCCGTTTCTACAGCACTGGTGCCACGGTGGAAATCGTACTCGTAAATAACACGATATTTCAAGTTTTCCATTTTGTAAACTGAGTGACGCAAAGATGAAAAACAAATGAGGAAAAAACAAATGAATTACGGTTTTCGAAACGCAAATGCATGAGTAAATTTCTGTATAAATTTGAATGTGGAATTCCTAGCCAAAGAGGAAATATTTTAGATAAAAGTGACCATTAAGACAAAACGCCAATTTCATATGTAAGGACCTCATAAAATAATAGCAATATAATTAAGTTGTGCTTAAAATGAAAAATGAAGCAAAAAATCTTCAGGCGCTGACTTAAGTTACAAATATAGTAGAGATCCAAACAGAGGTCTCTTTTGTTTGATTCATCAACACAGAAACAAAAAAATAAAGAAAAAACAATTGATGATCTAAAGTAGTTCAAACAAAAATTAAGTATGAAGGAGACTATAAAGTATACTAGATCTTTATAGTCTCATTCATACTTAATATAGGATTTTTCAACAAGAACTTGGTTTTGTAAATCAAAATAAAGCAATAAAATATGACAATAATTAAAAAATTTATTGTATTAAAAAAAAATGATATCTGATATATGCTCAGCACGACCACGGTTACAGAAGTCGATTTTTTTTTAAATTAAAGTTTTTAATCACTTTTTGACAAAATGGTGGGCCTATTTCGTTAATCGCTTTACGAATTTTAAGTTATAAGGCTGCAATTGATTAGATTGGCTCCGTATAGACTCTGTCTTTAACATAACCCCATAAAAATAATCCAACGTTGTTAAATCACATGACCAAGCTGTCTACTTAACAGCTGAATTTTGTGAAATTATGCTATCGGGAGGTTTGCAATAAATTCATTATTCCGGTGGCTGTGTGACTTGAGGCACCATCTTGTTGAAACCACATGTAAGTGGTATCCATATATATCATCAATAATAGGCCAAAATTGACATCTCTCGATAGAGTAATCTATTGACCGTAACCGCATTTTCAGCCGAATTTTCAAAAAAAAAAAACGGCCCAATCACGCCTCCAGACCATATAATGCACCATGCACTGACACTTTCAGCTCGTAAAGGCTTCTTAACAATCTGTCTTGAATTTTCAGGAGCTCAAATGCAACAATTTTGCTTGTTGATGTAGTCTGACAAATGAAAATAGGTTCGTCTGAAAAAAAAAAGATTTTTTCAGAAAACTCAACTGGTTGTTCTTGATTGAATTGAGTGAATCTAAATTGATGTGAATGATCGCTAGCTTCAATTATTGCACCAGTTGCACCTTGTAAGGCTTTAAAACCAAATCCTTACCCAGAATTCACCATGTGGTTGTTGTGGATAACTTCAATTTTTGAGAACGTCGAGGAATTGACAAATTCGGATCTTCTTCAACACTGTGGCTCACGGCTGCGATATTTGCACTTGAACGAAACACGCGTTAGTATTGGCACATTATGTACCAAGCCCTTTTAATAGCGGTCTCAGAAGGACGATTATGTTGACCGAAAATATCCCGAATTTTTCGAAATGTAACTTTTACAGACCCACAATTTTCATAGTGAATTTTAATTGTTTTAATGTGATTTTTGAATGAAATTTAATTAATTATAACAATTGCCCAAGCTTCACTATTTTATACAATAAAAATTTAAACAATTTCCATCTAAACTTATTCTTTTATTTTGATTTAAAAAACAAAGTTCTTGTTGAAAAACTCGATACTATTATACAACAATATTTTCATTCGTAATACTACACGTACCTATAATAAATATCAGAAAATAATTCAATTTCATACTCTTTGTCACCTTTGCCCTGTATACTTTGATGAATTATATTAATGTAAAAGGGCTTAGGTTTAGTCAATTTAAATTAGTATTTTTTAATGTCAATAGTGATATTATTTAAAATATAGTTTTAAGTTACGAGTATTATGATTGAATAAATTATTTATATTATAAATGGGTATATTAATAAATAAGCAATTTGTTTCTTAAATTTTAATGGCATGTCCATTATGAAAAGGAACGATAAAATTGTAAAGCCAAGTTTCCAAAAACGTTTCCTTTTTCATAAAGTAAGGTTCAATGTATCATCATATCTTAATTATATTAGCCATTGGATGTCCACTGCTGAACGTAGGCCACCCCATCGACCTCCAGAGCGACTGGTTCGATGCAGCCTCCATCGAAAGGCTTCCGGTGACTCTCTTCAAGTCGTCTGTCCATCATCGTCTTTCAATATTCTGCCAGGCAATTGTAAGCTTTATACATTAATATAATCGAAAGAAAAAAATGCATCCGTTGGATGAAATAGTTGCTCACACGCCATCAAATATAAAACGAAATTTTCAGAATACACAAAAGAGTTTTCCGTTTTACAAACTTATAACAACGCCTAACTTAAGAACAATAAAAATAAGCCAAGACGACAAACAATTAAATATTTTTCTCAAAAAGTAACGAATGATTTGTTTGATGCTGCACAAGTAAAGAAAGAAAAGTTATTAAAAACACCAAAACCGAAGCCAAAAACTAAGGTAGGCAAAAATAATAACCGAAAGCAAAAAAAAAAATAATGATGTCATAAAATCTGAAAAAAAGAAGGTTAAATGTAATATATAGATGATGTAATAGATAGATGTATAATAAGAACATAAGGCTGATGGGAGATATTAACAAGCTTGTAAAACTGAATGAGTCGCATATAAGGGACAATGCATAAGTTGTTTTTCGAGTACCATGAAGAAAGATGTGTTACACTATAGTCGGATCGGGGAGCGGGAGGAATTTCATACATTGACCTTTTATATATTATAGACTTTTTACTACCATCACAATCATTGTACGAGCATGACGCAATATATATACGGACGGACGCGAGGTGATAGAGACAGGTAGTAAAAGATCAATGTACGAAATTCCTCCTGTTCTGCGATCCGACTACAACTAAGAACCACGTAGAGGAATTCTTATGTCCAGAATATAACTAAAATTCTCTTATCTTTTGGGTTTTTATAAACTTCTATATCACTGTTTTTTCTTCTACGCTCTTAATAAGATCCCCCAAAATTGTTGCCAAAAAAAATAAATTATCAATGCATAAAAAATTTAGATTTTTTTAAAGTGTTAGAATACGTGTGTTACTGTGTGTTCTTTATTGGTTTTAATATGAGGTTTTTATTTTGTAGGCAGATTAAATTTTGTGAAAGCAAAGATGTTCCACCGTACAATTTATAACCAAAAAACTATTGTAATAGACTGATTACCTAAGAATCTCATACGTTAGGTTAAGTTTTACACCTTTTTTTTAAATTTTACTATTTACTGCACTTTTTTTAAAACTTCATTAATATCGGGTCACGATACATCATCGGGGTTTTTAAGAGAAAATGTTTTCTTAAAGAAATTTTATTAAATATTATTAGTTGTATATTTATTTTATTCACAAATAAATGAGTCATATTATAAATTTTCTTTCATCAATTGTTTAATTTTTTTTATTGATTTATATACTGCCAAAAAGGCCTAACTTCGCCATTGCCGGTCCCAAGCCCGGATGAGAAAGAAGGAGGGTTGGTCAGGAGAGACATGACCTGCCGTAAAATGTCAACGCCAGTATCGGGCGGCGGTAAATAACCCGACATCTCCTCGAATATCTTGAGTTTCAAGGAGCGGCAATCAGTGACCATGAGGTTCAACATCTAAATTCCCTCTAAAAGACTGACACGGAAAGACTTGGGAACCTACCGTGCTTATTTTCCCATGAAAACCCCACTATGCAAGTTGGCTCACAGGATACGGTGATGTTGGACGATCCGATTAACACTCGGCGCCATCCAGTACCCGGGCTGGATGGTGTGAAATTGGCGACCGATGTTTCTGAAGAGGTGAATCGCCAGGCCTCCGAAGAAAGATTTGCTACTGGCGACATGTATACCAGACTCAATAATATCTCAATACGCGCAGAACATCGTATTGGCACCTGGAATGTCAGAGGACTTCTAAAACCAGGAAAGCTGAGCATTGTAGAAAAAGAGATGGAAAACCACAAGCTGAGCATACTGGGCATCAGTGAAACACATATGCGAGGAAAAGGTCACTTTAAAACTGCAATGGGCAATACCATGTATTTTTCCGGAACACCTGATTCAAGCTTGCACGGTGTCGGCATCGTGGTTCCTCCTAAGCTAAATTGCTGTGTCCTCGGATACAATCCGGTCTCAGAAAGGATTGTCACTCTAAAGCTGAACACTAGACCATGTGCGCTAAATATTGTGCAGATCTACGCTCCTACTTCACAGTGTTCAGACGAGGAGATAGATGAATTCTATGGAACACTCGGGGATACTCTGAATAAGTTACCTAACCGTGAAGTTACTTTGATTCTGGGAGACTGGAATGCTAAAGTCGGAAACTCAGATTCTGACAGCGAACTGAGGCATGTCGTTGGCGGGTATGGACTTGGTGAAAGAAATGAGCGCGGGACAAGGTTTCTGGATTTCTGCATTGATAGGAAATTATCTATCCTAAACACATTCTTCCAACACCACCCAAGACGTCTATATACGTGGAAATCACCAGGCGATAAATACAGAAATCAAATAGACTATGTACTGATTAATACCCGCTGGAAAACATCAATAACAAACGTAAAGACCTTCCCCGGTGCGGAATGTGGCTCCGACCATAACCTGCTAGTCTCTAAGTTGAATATACGACTAAAAGCTCTCAGAAAATATCCACCACCCAAACCAAGACAACTAGGAACCACTGAAAAAGATACTTTCCAACAGGTTCTTGAAGCTAAGCTGAAGGAGGATCCTTGCACTTCAGAACAAGATGCAAATTCTCAGTGGGAACATCTTAAAACACATATAAATAACACCCTTAGTAACTTCATGAACAGCAGGAAACCAGAGAGCAAAAAGAAGATCTGGATAAGTAACAGTACCTGGGAATTAATCGAACGAAGGAAAGAAATTAAGATCAAAGGACTACAAAATCCCAACGTAGTGGCTGAATACTCCAAACTCTGCAAAAGTATAGATAGACACTGTCAGCGTGACAAAAACTGTTTTCTTCAAAACGTCTGTACTGATATCGAATAACACTCCGTAAAATTCCAAACAGCGGACCTCTTTAAAAAAGTTCGCCTCCTATCAAGACAGTTTAGTTGAGGATGAAGACGGTAAGCTACTTCATGATTTTAATGACATTGCAGACAGATGGCGCAGATATTGTGAAGAGTTGTACTGGGACGATCAAAGAAATTCAGTGAGTTCACCAGACTGGAACTCACTTACACTCGAACCAAATATCCGTCGTTCGGAAATAACATCAGCACTGCATCACATTAAGCCCAATAAAGCCCCAGGTCCTGATGGTATCACCGCAGAAATCCTGAAGTCCTTGGGCGACACAGCCATCAAGTCGCTACACACTATATGTAACAAAATCTGGACAACCGGCGTGTGGCCCAGGGATTGGACGGATACTGTCATCCTTCCTCTTCATAAAAAAGGGTCCACAAGAAATTGTAGCAACTATCGAACACTGTCCTTAATGTCGCATGCCAGCAAAATCCTGCTTCACATATTAAACAACCGCATACGATACTACCTTAACTGGCAAATACCGCAGGAGCAGGCGGGTTTTGTCAAGGGCAAAGGCACCCGTGAACAAATTCTCAATGTAAGACAATTAGTTGAGAAAGCTTACGAATACAACACGCCTGTCATCATGTGTTTCGTAGATTTCAGCAAAGCCTTTGACTGCGTTAAATGGAATAAGTTGTGGACCGTGCTGCAAGAACTTGGAGTCTCGTACCATCTTATTGCTCTCCTCCAAATGCTTTACGTCCACACCCAAGCGAAAGTAAAAATCGACAGAACAATTTCAAATCCTTTAAACCTTGGGAAAGGCGTGCGCCAGGGATGTATACTCTCGCCAATCCTTTTTAATGTATATGGAGAATACATCATGAGACTTACATGCAATGACTGGAATGGTGGGGTAAGCATTGGCGGAATTAAAGTTACCAATCTCCGCTACGCTGATGATACGACGCTGATAGCTTCAAATGAGGAGGAAATGCATAGGCTTCTGCGGAGAATGGAGGTGGCTAGTGCGGGCCTAGGTCTGTCCATTAACAAGTCGAAGACTAAACTTATGGTGGTGGATCGCACTAACCAGTTGGATCTTCGTGGTTTGCTTGACCTACAAATTGTAGAGAACTTTATATACCTGGGCTCTAACATCTGCAACAACGGGTCTTGTGAGGGAGAAATACGCCGACGCATAGGTATGGCCAAAAGCGCAATGTCACAGCTTCAGAGAATTTGGAGGGACAGGAAAATATCGATCAAAACCAAGATAAAATTGGTACGGACACTGATATTCTCTATTTTCTTGTATGGAGCTGAGACATGGACCATAAAATCAGTAGATAGAAACCGCATAGATGCTTTCGAAATGTGGTGTTGGAGGAAAATGCTCCAAATACCGTGGACAGCGCATAGGACCAACGTATCAATCCTTAAACAACTGCATATACAAACGAGGCTTTCTACCACATGTCTCAAGAGAGTCCTAGAGTACTTCGGTCATATCGCGAGGAAAGACAATGATAATCTGGAAAGACTTATGATTACCGGTAAGATCGAAGGAAAGAGGCCTAGAGGACGAAGCCCAATACGTTGGTCCGATCAGATCCGGACATCTCTTGGCATTACTTTCAAGGATGCTCTCAAAGGCGCTGAAAACCGCAAACGTTGGAGAGATATAATAAGGAAAGCGCTTAGTGGTGGTCACGACCCTCAGCACTGAGGATATCGACTAAAAGAGAGAGAAAAAGGCCTATAAGGCGCAAGTACCTTATTATTCTAAGGACGAAGCTGTTTAACAAGCGATATTAAAAAAAGTATGTAGGTACTTAATAAGGTACTTTAAGGAGTAACTTAATAAAAAGCATCAGAAAAATTATTAGTACAAAAAAATCTTTCCCCTTTTTTCTCTAATACGAAAAAAAGTACATAATTTATCGTGTTTAACCTATTCCTCTTTTTGATAACTATCGCAGCAAAGTGATTTTTATTCAATAAGGACGATATAAATATATATTTTTTTTGTATATCGGTACATCGAAAATATTTTTTTATGTTTATTTACGTATGTTATTTTATGAATTTTCAATACGTTAGAAAAAAAAAACTGATTACGCATTAGTGTTGTATTAACTAAAGTTTACCGTTAACTGGAAGTAGGCCACCACGGACGTACCGATGCAGGACTAACGAGACACGACATTTTTCATTTCCTTCGAAGTTTTAATGTACTTCACGTAGACTTTTTAACGACACAGAAAAACAACGCAAGTTTGTAGTTTATTTCATAATATTACGTCTTATTAAATTACGTAGACAAAGAGAAGAAAAAGTTCATTCACATTCACGTTCATTTCACAAAAATAGTCTATAACGTTTTCATACGATATTATTCCATTACACATTGTTTTGAAACGACGTTATACGGTGGCGGCATTTCTTTTGTCATGCCGAAACAGAGTCCAGATCCCAAAATTACATATTCTACCTCTCTCATCTGTCGTGTAACAATAATTATAATACGAAGATTAAATGATTTAACACATTCAACAAATCAGTGATAAAAATCAAAGTGCAGGTGACGTTTTGATTAAATTTAAAAGTAAGTAAAAAATTCTTAGTTACTAACAGTGAAAAACAATTGGATCACAGGAAGAAATGGGATGAGAAACGCCAGAAAGAAAAACAGATTACGTTTTTTCAGTGATTGTATAAAAGAGAAAGATCGTGAGGGCTTAGTCTTCCTTCATTCATTGGGGTTGGAGTTTGGAGTTCATGGCTTGGCTTAGGCCGTGTTCCGATATACACTGCGAACACTGTTCAAATATTTATTTTCGGTCTGAGTGTATGTCCTTGTGGATCTCCCCACCGTGTCTCGGAGAGCACGTAAAGCCGTTAGTCCCGGTTGTTACCATAGACACCAGATAACGATCGTTACTCATAGTATCCGCCAACCCGCACTGGAACAGCGTGGTGGATTAAGCTCCAACCCCTCTTCCATATGAAGATGAGACCTTGTACAGTATATATCACAGTAGTTAGAGCACCTTACCTCGAAAGTGCCAGTGCTCACAGTATAAAAATGGCGGCGATTTATGACGTCATATATTTCTCTATGATACTGCGATAGTGTACTGGCAGTCTTAACGGAACGAATTTTTCACCAGTGACAGCGCTGATCAATTCTCGCAGTGTAGGTATATCGGAACATGGGCGTAATTTCGTTGGTTACTTACAACACGTCAAATAACGATTGTTAGTGATCACGAGGCGTCATTGAATTTCATTACTCTCATTGCATGGTCGGAGCTCATGACGCCTCTTTAACGGGAGCTTTCCATCTCAACAGTCCGGCAGGATAACGGGATTGTTCCCTTCAATTTCAGTTTCGAACTCCTTTCGTTTTCGAGGCCTCTGTCACCGTTAGCCGACCTCCAGCCCGCCTTGCGTCACCTCGTGTAATCGAGTTTTAGAAAATGAAATTCAGCTCGCTCGTGTCCTTCTGTATATGGTAAAGTTATGCTCTTTCGGATCTTCGCTTCGCTTGTTCGCTTACCGTTTTGTTGTGTCATGGCGATCACACCGTCCTTTGTTGTCACATTCGCTTTTAGTTACGTAAGCAATATTCGACATTCGATGTAGGTAGCGTTACCGCTATACGACCTAAAGCTTCATTTTTATAATATGTTTACATCGAATATTTTCAAAATTTTATTTTCAATAATCATTAACTTAAATTCAATAATTAATTTATTGCGAATATTCATATAAAGTAATTCTCTCGAGTGCTGTCCCGTTTTTATGTCTTATTACAAAAATCTTATTTTATTGCCTATTTATTCGTTCGTATAATTATATTTATTTATTTTGTTTATTAAATTCAATGTAAGGTTAATAGCCTTTAATTTAAAAATACTTTATATTTATTTTGTACATAACTAATCAATTCTTAAGCGTTATTCGATCGAAAAAAAAAAACTGTTACACGCACATACATATATAATAAAAAATAATATAAAATTTAATTAATGAAGAGTAGGAATTCGTTACAAGCACATTATAGAGGCAGGAAACAAGTTTTTTTTTTTTACACAGTGGCTTAGGATTATTTAAAGCTACGATAAAAAACAGAATGCCAAAATATATTTTTCCATAATTTTAGATATAGGTACTTGAATGTACTAGTAGTTTGGCGTGCATAGAATTATCAGAATTTGATATGTTGCCAAGTATTCTTAATGTTATTTAGGTTTAGAAGCATTGAAAGATTTAAAGTAAAGCGAAGTTCAAACATCTTTTTTAGTCGTCCAAAAAGAACTTTTAGTCGTGGTTTTTTTTAATTTTAAAATGAAATAATCTTACGGACTTTCTATAAATATTGAACAAAGTTTACTTATAACTTTATAATTAATGAAAACTGATGCATTCTTTTCTTAAATAAAAAAAAAAGAAACAAACAAGTAGAATTTTTACTTCCCCATCCTACAAAATATTTGATCTAGAATATAAAGTATGAGTTATTTCGAAAAGTCATTATTTTTGTTTATGAATATTTTTTAATTAATTTCAAAATGACATTTATCATTATAGCAGAGATACGTAGCTTGATATATATATAATTAATTAATATAAGTATAATATAGATAAATATTTTAATGGTACCTAAACAATAACAACAACTATTATATAATTATATTAAAAGTTTTGTAAATAATTATTTTTACCCAAAGACTTCTATGTATACTAATAGAAGTCTTTGTTTTTACCTCACAAAGCGCTTCCACTCTACCTAAATATTTCGTGCCCCTTCGGGGTCCATAATTATCTTTTGTATTTTATTAATACAATATAAATTATTCTTGTGAAATAAATGAATAAATAATTAAAGCTATATACAAATTAAGGGCATTAATTTCATCATTCGTCAAGAAATGTACTTATATGTTACTACATATTTGTATATATACTTGATTTTGTTATAATAGTGTGATATTAAATTATCTAGGTAGTAGTAGGTTCTAAAACAATAACATCATCTTGTCAAATGCTTTGCGGCCTCTACGTCTCTATTTTACCAAATATGCGTGCGAAAATATTCCGGAAGGGAAAGAGATGGTTTCGTAACATCAATAAGTGTGAAAGAGACGCAGATTGCTATGCTAGGTTGCGGCGGAGGTCAGGGAACCACAAGTGGGTCGTTCCATCCTTCGTCCACGACTAAAGCTGTTGAACTTGGACGCGATGGTTGCATGAAACACGGTTTTTGAATATAGAACGTACTTCCATTATTAATTCTTATTTTTACAATAAATAACCATATTCCAACTATCTGGATCGAACACTATAATTCGTTTGGTTTAACTAAATACAAGTTTGGAAATTTTAGAGGACAGACAAAAAAAAATTAGGTGCAATAATAGTTTCCCTATTACTTTTTTGAACGAATCACGTGTTTTTGCCTTGTTTTATATTTTTCAAGAAGTTAGACCTGTATGTAAGTCATCAATAAATCCTAGTTTAAAATATTGCTTTTATAACACTGAAAAATAACAAAAAAAAACTTTTTTGTAAGTTTAATTTAAGTAACTTTTATTTCGAATTCAAAACTCGCGCGTTAAATGACGCAACCACCGAAATGGTCAACAGCGGTCATTTCACTTTGGCCAACTTACGTGTACCTATCACAGGAATTTTTATACCGGCTCTGCACATCGGGTAAAACAAATTAACGACGAAAATAAGCTCTTAAATTTAAATAATTAATATTTATATAATTATTTTCCCAATATTAATTTTTATTTTTAGGAAATATCTATGAGAGTGGAAAGTCTTTTGCGTTACATATACCTTATTGAATCTTAATCATATTGTTTACTATTGCACAAAACCAAACTCGATGAAACAGGATCAGGGTGTAGTATGTATAAGAAAATTTATTACTAGCTGAGCCCGCACATAAGTTTAACTTTAGTATGTATATTATTGATTGATTAATATGTATTAACTTATTACTCTACTTACTCATTATCTTGTCATCATTCAAGATATAAAATTTAAATTACAATAACCTTTGACAAAGTGAAAAAAGTTTGATGAAATAAAAATCTCAAGATATACTTCATGATTTTTATGCTGATTTCTTAACTAACAATAATTTCTTTAGTGGTGATGCGAGTTCAAATAAACAGCCCGAAAGACAGACAAACAAACATATCTAAATATAATAGCAACATATATTATTAGTGTTTTTAGACTAAAAAAAGTTCTAAAAAAACAGACGTGAAATTTCCAATTTTATTATATGTATAGATTTTGAAAATAATAAACACTTGCATTGTACAAAAATAAAATTTCTTTGTTGGTTTGAATGTGACTATTGCGGGTCGTTTTTTATGCTTTAGAAAGTCTGTTTATTGAAAGGGAGCATAAAAGACAAGGCAATGAATGACTCATGGGATAGCAGAGCAATAACCATAAACAAGAAAGTATTACGTGTCAATAATTTAGGCTATATTAATGTCATTAAGTTAGGCTACCAGTTAGCACGATAGGTTAATGTATAAATTTTATTATTTAATAAATCACGTGTAACATGGGCTTCATAAGCAATGTTCCTTAGCGCACAAAATATATGAGTGAAAACAGGATAAAATTATAATTTCTTGGTTTTCAGAACTGAACTCGTTCTTTTTTTTGTACCAGCAACCTTAAAAAAGTAATTTTTTCCTCTTTGTGTGAATGTTAAACAAATTAATAAACAACTAACTATTGAATAATTACGTCACAAAAATAAACTTTAATAAAATCCTTAATTTTAATAATTCGTTATGAAAATTAGTATATGTATATACAATAATTATTAGGTACAGTGTTATAGTATAATGTTATATTTCTATAAAAATGTCAAAGAAAAGTAATTTAATTGATAATTTCGCAAAATAACGTTAATATTTTAAAAAATATATGCAAATTAATGTTTTTTTTTTTTTTTTTATTGATTACATGACTTCAACATAATTATGAATAGGTTGTTTTTACGTTATGCAAGATATTTCACTATCAGTGGCATCTTTAATCTTAAAACTATTTTTTTACATTAACCTCTTGAGATAGGTATAATGAGAGCCGAAATATAGAGTGTAAGGAACATGAATCTGAACTGAAAAGTCGCGAATACAAATCTGGACCATGTCGGATGAATTTTCGGATGCTGAGTTGTTTTAAGATTCATCTAGTACACGACAATAAATAAAAACGTAGTTATGAAACCTGGATGCCTCAGCAGGAAATTTGAGACTATATATTTTCGCATTATATCTATATATGTATATATAATAAAATGGTATTGAATATTTTTTTAAAGAATACTTGGGGTGTGATCTACAATGGATACCGAAGCCAAAAATATAGTTTTTAGAATTTTTGTCTGTTTTTCTGTTTGTCTGTATGTATGTCCGCGATAAACTCAAAAAGTATACTGCATGGATTTACTTCAAATTTGGCACGAATATTATTGAGAAGCCGGGTCAACATATAGGCTACATATTTTTACGCTATCGCCTACGGGGAACGATCAGTCAGCCTTTATTTCTTCAACGCATTCTGTAATAACGTGTAATCTAATAGTGTTCACGCAGACGACGTCGCGGGCAGCTAGCTGTATAGTAATATAATAGTTCAATAAGAATAATGAAACAATTATGCGTAACTGGTCAGTACTTTGGACAGATTTTTAAAATTATACTACAAACAACATAATATAAATTGTGTGAGTCATCTAAAAACGTAAGTTCTTACATTGCTTAAACAATAGTTTTTGTAAAAAATGGTAACATTATATTAAAAAAGTCTTAAAATATTTAAATATGCGGGTCACCTATATCAAACGATTTACTGTGATTTAAAATTTTATATTTGATTCAGATTAATGAATGATAATGACGACCGTTCTGGTCTAATGGCGCGAGTAGTTGCCTCGAAGCCACGCGTCGGCGGTAGCGGGTTCTATTCCCCCTCGGGACAGATATTTGTATTTGTACAAATATTTATTTCCGGTCTGGGTGTATGTCCTTGTGGGTCTCCCCACCGTACCTCGGAGAGGCCGAGAGTAAGCCGTCGGTCCCGGTTGTTATCAAAGACACCTGATAACGATCATTACCCATAGTAGGGAAATTATTATCAGCCAACCCGCCATGGAACAGCGTGGTGGATTAAGCTCCAACCCTTCTTCTATGTAGAGAAAAGGCCTTCGCTCAGTAGAGGGTGGTTTACAGGCTGATACAGTAATGAATAACAAACACGGAAAAAACGTTCTAGTGCAGTATACATAAACCATCGTCCTGGTGTAGTCTGGTCGCGGTATTTGTATTTATACAAATATTTATTTTTGGTCTTCATGTGGGTCTTCCTGCCGTGTCTCGGAGAGCACGAAAAGCCGTCGGTCCCGTTGTTGTTAGTGTTAAAATAAGCAAGTGCCTATATTATATGGTTATCAGGTGATAGCGATCGCTACTCATGGTGGGGAAATTATCCGCAGACCCGCAGTGGAGTAGCGTGGTGGATTAATCCACCCTTCTCCTACATGAAGAGGAGGCATCTGCCCAGCAGTGCGACATTTTTATTAAAACTGATTCAGTTCGTTAGTGTATAATGAAATATTTTTTGCAGCATTCCTCGCATCACACTCATTAATTATTATAAGATTAATAATATTAAGATTATTGAAGTAATGAATAGCAAAAAGATATAATCTTAAAGTTTATATATGCTCACTAGATGTTCACCGCGGTATCACTCGCGTCAAATTTTGAATTTTTTTTATTATTTTGAGGTTTTGATTTCATGGTTCGTCTTGTACTATAATTTTTTTTTTTTTTCTAAAAAATCAAATTGGGGGAAAACGTGCAGACAGATCCACCAGATGTTAAGTGGTTACTGCTGCCTATAGACATCTGCAACATCAGAGGAGTTGTGGGTGCGTTGATAGCCTGTAGGCAACTCCTGTAGTCCCGTGGGCAACGAGTACCTACACCGGTAACAAGACCATTTCGACAACAGAAAGTAATGTGTCGCTGGCATCGTGGATGGAAAGGCCCTAATCCGACCTCTTGGTGAATTGCAAATTTGATGACGCGTTGACGCAATGGTCACAGCAACTGACTGATGAACTAGCGGTCGCGAGTTCGATCCGCGCACATGACAAATATTTATATAGGCTAAACAGATTTTTGTCTTGACCTGGGCTTTTGTGCTTGTGTACGTGTGTTTCCGGTTCCCCGACATTGGATTCACATCCTACTGGTGACCGTTGAGTCTGAGGCGATTATTACAAAAAAAGTCGGTTCCACAACGGGAGCCGGGATGGTCTTCGTTTGGGTCCTCCGAACCATCGGGAGGTCATCGGTTAACCATTTCATCGGTTTTCCCTGAACCTCATACCAACCACGTACCCAATACCATCACACGCTCAACCGTAGGGAATGCTGCACTGCTGGTGTAGGATCAGAGACTGACGGAGACGCGGCTATCCGCATATACAATCAATTCATTATCTTGTTCGTGCAATATTTCGATACGTGATCTTTTGAGATTTTAAGGAAATTCGATTAATACTAATGGAGATATTTGTCATTTAAGTTTGTGATTTATGTAATCCATATTTTGATAAAATTAAAATAATCACATATCTATGAAATGTTGGTTTTCATCATGTTTTCATTAAAACAAATGATCAACAGTTTAAATATGTACACAAAATAAGCGTAGAAGAAATAAAGTAGATTTTGTTAAGAACAAAACTGCAGTTTATGGCAATAGTTTCCCTAATATGGCGCTTCGAAATTACAATAAACTACCGGCATCACTGGATAATCGAAATATATAAATCATGTAATTTAAATTTTTTTTTTAAATGAATTATTTTTGTTAAATAAAAGATACTATTCGTTCAATAACTATTTATAATAATTGAGATTTTTATTCTTTATTAAATTTCTACTTTTAGAAATTGTGGAATCAGTTTATGATATATTAATATTTAGAATAAAATAAATACATTATTTACAATATATTATAGTATCTATCTATTTTAATTAGAAGTTTTAAACTTTATTTTATTTTTTAATTTATGTATATTTATACAGATTAAGAATCTTATTATTTTTGCTTTACAATTAATGGCATTTTTTAAGGTACTTGTCAATATTATACCATCTGATGTATCTCAATTTTCGCAAATAAATAAACTGAATTGGCCAAACAATCAAGGAACAATGATTCATCCATCCTCACAAATTTTCACCTTCACAATATTGGTTGGACCAGCTTCAATTAGGTATCCTACTATATTATATACTATCTAATGTTCGCAGTGTTCTGAGATGAAAGTATAGAACTGAAGTCCCAGCGCTCGACAAAGGCCTCTTCTCCATATAGGAGAAGGGTTGGAACTTAATCCACCATGCTGCTCCACTGCGGGTTGGCGGAAAGTATAGACGTGCCCATAAACTGAATTAAAAATCCTACAAGTAGAAGGAGAAGGAAAGTAGAAGAATTAATATCACTAACCAATTGCGAAAAAGCTTAAAAATTACGAATAACACCTCTTTAAATGGATTATTATGTGTATAAAATCTACAAATCTACACAAATAAAATGGATTCTATTTGCTTCCAATTTTTTTAGAATTATCTTTTTTATTTTTTAAATAACATTTAATGAACGTTTTTTTAATTAAGTTTATTGTAATAACAGTTTTTTTTCCTTTATTTATTAGAAGGTATTGTTTTAGAAACTCTTTTCGCAAAACTTACAAGGTAAAAGACAGTCATACAGATGCATTTATAATAACTATTTGATCGAATTATATTCGTATCATATAATATGTATATATCTACGACTACTACTGTACGTATTATGTGTAGGTACATACGTGAGTATCACTGAATTGAACAAAAACTGACTGTTGGACAATGCGTTCTTTTCTGTATAGGAGAAGGGTTGAAGCTTAATCCGTATAATGCTCTACTGCGAGTTTGCAAATAATTTCCTCAACTCATCCACAATCTTTAACAGTTTCTTATGATAAGAACCAGGACTAACACCTATACATTTTCTCTGATTCATAGAAGAACAAGACAACATGTATTATTCATTTGCTTTAGACAAAACCACTAATATTTCACTTTCATTTCCATTATCAGACACGTTAAATGATTTCGCTCCCTGAATAAGTCACGCTGTTGCTTTTATTGTGTCAATTGAGTAAGCAGAATATGTAACTTTTGTTTATACAAGAATTTGAGAGTGCAACAGTAAAATTACACAATATCCTCAGAAAACGAAAACGCAATTTCAATGAAAGTCACCCTTTGTCTATTTGTCACCAGCTTTGTTTGGTATTTTACACTATCTTTTGAAGAAGAAAAAAAACTAAAAAGAGACATTATAAAAAAAGGTCTTTAACAAAAACAAAAAAAAATCATTGTTCTCTTGTTTGAAATAAACAAAACTGTTTCGATTTATAGTTATATTTAGGTTCACAGTGTATTGGTGCGAGTATTTTTACCGTAAATACCGCGCAATATTTATTTCGATACATTTTCAAATATATTGAACGATTCCATTTCCTATGAATGTTTACATACTTAACTTTTGTAATGTGCCTCGTTTACCCTTCAGAAAATTTCATTATATTACAACTGTGATTCTTAGTTCAACTCAATTATGAGATATGTGAAATGCAATGTAAACATGCTTGTCTGAAATTTTAATGTTCTTACATTAAATTTGTTCTGTTTTTTTTTTTTTTTTTTTGGCAAAAATACCAGTGAAGAATCTGCTTAAAAATCATCAGGTTACGCAATTCCGATAAAAAATATTTATAAGTATCGTTGTGCTATATATAAAACTTTCCATATTTACATTTGAATTAAAAAAATTCCTTACCATCTCCATCATACTCAAAAACAGAATTGTGTATTGAGAAAAATGCTAATCTTTGTCCTTGTCAGAGTCCCAATGGTTCTCGATGATTCTAAGATGATTGTCGTTTGTATTCTGTTATATTATAGATAAATGGATGAAAAGAGGCCATGATGGCCTGAATATAAATAGTTTGGAATAATGTTCACGAGTGGTTTGTAGGTCTGCATCACGTTGAGACGCATGCGCCTGGAAGGCCGGTGCTTCGTCACGTGTCTAGAGCAACCTTGAGGAGATTGTTGGCTGCGAATGCACTCAACATTCATTTATGCCTGTGGGTTTTTAGGCCGAGAGCTTAGTTCGTCTTGGTTAATGGAAATAATTCACACTTTCATTTCATTTCATTCACAATTTCATTTCAAATCAGGTATTATATGTGTATACATATTTTTTTTGTTCAAATGCGTCTTCAATATAACCTGTTTTCAAGACTGCAAATATTTTTAGTATTTTACTATCGTATGTTTAGATATCTTTTAACTCATTCAGTTATTTCGAAATTAGTTGATCATTATCGAAGACGATAACAAATTTAATAAAGATCATGAGGACAATGAACGTGTCACCGTGTGCGAATAAAAAAAAATTGTGTATGTATATACAAATCGTATGGTTTCTGCATTGAGTTACTATTACTACGCTAGTAATAATAGTTCAATGGGTTTCTGGTATATTCTGCAATTTTATTCTGAAGTGATAACAAATCAATTGTACTTAATATTTTATATAAATAAAAAAATTACAATCCTATGTAGTAACTTGTACTTAAGATAGTGTGGGAAGTATTTTAACAAGCACTTTTCAGTTAACGATTACTAAATACGTACGTAGCAACTTAATAACTTTGAAATTACTTGTACTAATACATCATACATTTCAAGTACAAGATGATGAAACGCACTTGAGATTTAGCATATATAGGAATACAGATTGAATGGAATATATAAAATATTTCTTGAATTTTAAGTAAAAGACGTAATAAAAATAATGATTATTTATTTCTTTTAACAAAATGAATATCATTACCAGGGTCGGATTTAGGAGAGGGCAACTGGGGTAACTGCCCCGAGCCTCCACATAAGGTGGGCCTCCACAATAGAGACTTCGGGAAAAAAAAATTAAATTCAGAGTAGTAAACAGTAATATTTTATTGATATTGTGTAGTAGGAAGAGGAAGAAGGAAAAATATTGTTGTGAGATCGCAACGAGTTTTTTTTTCGTCGTCCTATGCAAACAAATATATTGGGAAAAAAAAAAATAATAATCTAATATATTATATATAATATAATTATTATATAATATAATTATTTAGTAATCGTTAACTGAAAAGTCTTGTTAAAATACTTCCCAAACTATCTTAAGTACAAGTTACTACATAGGATTGTAATTTTTTTATTTATATAAAATATTAAAATTGATTTATTATCACTTCAGAATAAAATTGCAGAATATACCAGAAACCCATTGAACTAATATTACTAGCGTAGTAATAGTAACTCAATGCAGAAACCATACGATTTGTATATAAATACACAATTTTTTTCTAATTCACACACGGTGACACGGTCATTGTCCAATATATTGGGAAAGAAAATTTGAGATTATTTATTTTATTATTATATTTTATTATTTTATATATCAAATATATTGGGAAAGAAAATTTGAGATCAAGGGGCCTCCACTCCTCTATTGCCCCAGGCCTCCACACCTCTATCAATCCGGCCCTGATCATTACTACAATAATAATTTCGGCTAGTTATATTTTCAAGCTTTGTTTGTTATATTAAAATTAAAAGATGAAAAGATAAGAAATGTCTAATAATTTTTTAAAATCGCATTTCCATTTTTTTTGTTCTTTTCATTAGGTTGTGAATGATTTTTCTAAGAAATAAGAAAATAACCATAGAATTAACTGTGTAATTAGTACTCTATTTGCATCGAGCACATAACATTCTGTTGTTTCTCACGAACACTTCAATGAATTCAAAACACGCACAGTATCGTGGTGCCTGCGAATGCCAGGACGAGCAATGTCGAATCGATAACTAACTGTACTTGCTGCCAAATATCGATTCAACGAGAGATCGTGACTGAAACGAGAAGGACACAACCGCGTTACAAATAAGGTCTGTTAATGATCAAGTCCCTTTATACAGAGATTCAATACGTTTTGCAACGAGGACGCGGGCGCTCCGTCAACTCAGTGAGAATTATTTAGAAATGTTCATGAATAATGAGTGTTATTACATATTTGAACGTTTTGTTATTAACTAAAGTTAGATATATAGATGAATTATGCTTTGGGTATATCTATTTATAGTTTCAAAACTTTTTCTAATAGAAACAGACCGACTCTAGCTAAGGCAAAACTAAAATGGTCATAAAGTAACCGTACGTAGAAGGAAGCAAATAAAACTAAGATACTAATGGCTAACTCCAGCATCTAGTTATATCTGAATGAGGATGCACCTCTGACAATTCTTGTATAACTGGTTTCTTGTTTCTTAAGCGAAATGAGCTGTAACAGTTACGCCACTAGTCTGCGGCTTATGTTTATGTGAAACTCTACTACCCCTAACCCTGAAGAAGCTGGTGCGAATTTTAAGTAGAATTATAAGCTAAGACATGACATGTTATACTGGACTGTGCGTAGATTGTACCCTGTTTGCATGTAAACTTTTCTACGTAGTAATTAACGTGTAAATAAAAATAGTATACTATTTATAGTATAATGTTTAATACGCATATAGTTGAAGAAGGTTTTCAAATGTTAAAATTTTGTTGATTATAAATTGATTAAACATTTGCCGATTACATTATTCGGAACCAAAAAATATGCATGTTTTATATCGAATACTCGAGAAAAATCATCGTGTTCTCACTTGTCTTTTATGTCATATATAAAAGAAATACAGGTATTAAAATACCTTTGTTTATACTACAAAACCACGGGCGATCTTGCTCAATACCGGGGCGAGGTTGCGTTGTTAATTGAACAAAGCCTTAGCCTTCAGCGATGAGATATAAGCCACGTTACCATGGTCATTAGTCATGAAACCCACACGATAACTGTGCAATTTAATATAAGTATGAGGTCGCTACTTATGTTTCAAGGTCGCAATGAGGTCAAAATATTACACTAAGGAATAATCTATCATGAATGCATAATATATGTTAAGTTTAGCAATCATAATTAGATCTATCTAAATGGAACGCTACCATAATTCAACCGTTATAAAGTTAAATAAGTTGTAAGTACTGAAACGATGGTATTTCATTAGTGAACGAAGCAGCAGGCAATCAAAAGCGTAATTGTTGCACTTATTCGTCACACGTCTTTCTGTTTTGGAATGTAGAATGGCAACGCTAGTTTCCACGTAATCTCTGATTGGCGGTACCGTTTGCCGACATCCCGTGTGACAACATGAGTCTGCCTCCACTGTTATGATTTACATTATTAAACTCACTTCGGATTATAACGAATGATCTGAGAACTATATTTTCAACTAGCGAGTAAATATTTTGTTGGAAAATGAAGTTTTATTTTAATAAATGATTATTTTATTAAAAAGACCTCGATTAACTTGGTTATCCACATAATAGTTTAAGAAACAAAAATATTTACGTTTGCATAATACATATTTCTACGATTTAACAAATGCCTAAAATACTGTATAGTGTTTTTGTTATCATTGTAATTTTAACTATGTATGTTAATCTTTTTCAGTGCGTTGGAGGAAGCATCGTTGACGGAGTTATCTGCCGCCGCAAGTAGCGGTGCGCCGGCGCAGCTAACGGCGCGACACGTAACTTGTTATGTCACTCGGCCTTGGCCTAGCGCTTGTTACGGCTTACTCATATGGACCGGATTGGATATATTTAATTATAAACAAAATTAGATCACACTTTCTAAGCTTTATTATTTATTATGGTATTTTACAGATTTTTCAATATAATAAAAAAGAAGTTTAGAAAGAAGGCGTTTAGAAAAAAATATATATCAAAAAACCTAAAAGAATAGCATATATTATAACAATAGCATAGGTTTTAAACTTACACTGGTTAGAAGTTCATTAATTCCTGTTTGTACATAGTCAATAGATGGATTAGTGAATTAACATAAATTAAAAAAAAAATAGTTTTATAAATTTTTTTTCGAAACAAAATAAAATAGTTTAATAACTATAGATAATTCTATAATATTTAATTATCAGGCAGTCATTGTGAACAGTGCCGATAAACAACGGATTGCCATATTCTTCTTTATTCAGTCATATGGTGTTAGTATTCACCTTTCAAGGTCACACAAATTTCGTCACCCAATTATAAATACAATAAAGCCACGATGAGTGATAACTAACCTGTTTTATTCTGCCATTGTTCAACGAGTTTGGCTTGTGTTATATATGTGTTATATAATTGTAACAATTTTCATTCATTTAAAATATTTGATAGTTTTAATGTTTTATTTCTTAGTGACATTTTATATATATACAAGAGTAAACAATATATATCTGGTACATTGTCGTTGATCTGGAAATTCACCATCACGAATACCATGCTATATCTTGCAGCATTTAAAGATGTCAATTTTCAAAGATTGATAGCACTTAATTACCTACGAGTAATTTCATTAGTTTGCTGTAAGAACTTGTCATTACCGACGTCCATATTCGGTAAATTCGTTGAGAAAATTATCTTCTTTACGTAAAATTCCATTTGATATATAGAATAAAAAAGTCTTAAGCGCAAAAAGCATTTTTCATTGAGCAACAAGTTCTTTACCTATTCAGGAAGATTGGAGCCTAATGCACCAGCCTGCTTGTTGTTGTGCAGTCCTTACAATATTCTTCTTCATTGCTTAGAAAGAGATGAATTTCGAAACTAGATAACTCAACGGCGTTAATCTAGATTTAAATCGATGATCTTTCAGTTAAGATCCACGAGTCATATCTACGACGAATCTCATAGACCACTTGGGATGTCTTAGCTTATTACTGTATAAAGAAAATATCTATAAATTAACATAAATATGTTAAAGAACAATAATTAACAAATTAAGAAAAGATGAAAATTTTTATTTAAATTAACTAAGTAAATAGAACTTGCTATATGTTTAACGTAGTTGTTGATGGTGTTGACTTATGTTATAAGTAACAGTATTTCTTGTGCCAATGCCAAGTCGGAGGAAAAAGAGATTCAAGATTCTACATTTTAATATGGTTGAATATAGAGCTGCAATTTAATATTTATCATGATATATTTTGTCTTTCTTAGGATGCTATTAAATTTTATATACAATTATATAATACAAAAAATGTTGTTAGACATTTTATTTTAAATTTCGTGATTTATACTATTCATACTAAAAGGTTGCGTTTCATTCATTATCATATCAGCCATTGGATGTCCAGTATTGAACGTTCGTACGAGGCCTGCGTAGGCCTCCCCCATAGAACTCCAGAGCGACCAGTTCAAAGCAGCCTCTATCCAACAGCTTCCGGTGACTTTCCTTAAGCCATCTATCTATCTCGCGGATGGCCGTCCGACGCATCGCCGTCCGGTACGTGGTCTCCACTTGAGAACCTTTCTGCTCCATTGACCGTCAGTTCTACGAGCTATGTGCCCTGCCCACTGCCACTCTAGCTTGCAAATCCGTTGGGCTATATTGCTGACACTTCGTTCGTCTGCAGATATCATCATTTCTGATTCGATCCCACAGAGAAATACCGAGCATAGCCCTGTCCATTGCACACTGTGCGACTTGGAGCTTGTTTAAAAGGCTCATAGTCAGAGACCACGTCTCAGATCCGTATGTTATCACTGGTAACACACATTGGTCGAAGACTTTCGACTTCACGCACTGTGATATAACGGATAAAAAGACGTTTTTTAACTTCTAGAACGCTGCTCATCCAAGCTGGATTCGACCATTGACCTCTCTCTCGAAGTTGGACCTACCAAGTTGGACATTTTGTCCTAGGAAGATGTACTCGTCAACAACTTCGAGAGTAGAATTTCCAACCGATATCGGGATGGGCACGACATGGACATTCGACATGATTTTTATTTTGTCCATATTAATTTTAAGGCCCACCCTTCGGGAAACTCCATCGAGATCACTGAGCATAATGCTGAAGCCTTCTAGAAATTCTGCTATAAGCACGAAATCATCGACAAATCGAAGGTGAGTGACGTGCTCGCCGTTTATGTTGATGCCGAATCATTTCCATTCCAGAAGCTTGAAAGTGTCTTCCAATGCTGCGGTAAACAGTTTCGGAGAGATGAGATTACTTTGTCTCACACCTGTACTCGAACTGAAATGTTAACATTATTATAAAAGCACTGCAATACTTTGATATACCGGTAGTCAATGTGGCGCCGCTGGAGAGACTACAGCACAGCACCGCCCAAGTTTCAATCGATTTAAAGGTTTTCTCATAGTCCACAAATGCCAAGCACAATGGCCGATAATACTCTTCGGTTTTTTGTATAATCTGCCGCAGCGTTTGTATGTGGTCGTGGCCATATATTATAGTCTTTTCGGAAACCGGCTTTTTCGGGAGGCTGGAAGTCATCAAACTTATCCGTCAGATCAGATGACTTATTAAAGACGCATATTGTGTCTCAGATATTTCTATATTCGTCTGTTGATCCGCTACAGGCTTAACAAGCGTTGTTCTTCCATGAGACTTTGAGTTTGGTCAGAGAGTTTTCAGAGGCCGTTTTTACGGCCGGGTCTGTAAAATCGCCTCTCAACTGTATGGAATGTCTACAGAAACGTAATCGTCAAAACAATCGAAACAATTAGATAATTCGGGCTGAAAGCTCTCAGGCTTTTCGATATGTGCGTTAGATGGTCGCAGTGTAGGCTTCATGCGGCGTGACCAGTCCAGTTTAATAATGATATTCAATGTACCTCTAATCAATAGGTGATCACTCCCGGTTTTCACCCTATGGATTACGGAGACGTCATTGAATATCTGTCGTCTGGTGGTTATGATGAAGTCTATTTCATTCCTAGTGGAACCATCAGCACTGATCCAGGTCTGTGTCCTGTGTTACTGGAAGAAGGAGTTCATCGTAAAGACGCCCTCCATCTCCAAAAAATCGGGCAGCCTCTGTCCTCTTTAGTTCCGCTATCCATATCAAAATTGCCCCACTCTCAGCTCGTGGTCTCGTCTTTTGTCTATCTTTGCGTTACGTCTCATTATCTTTATATTAAGTGATTATTTTATTTTTATTTAACATTTAATCATTCCGACAGATTTATATTTGTTGTGGACGACATATTAAACACCTAAATATATTCATATATTTTTCCTTCATGCAGCTGGCGTTCATCGATTTATAACACGTTATCACGTCAAAAAACCTGTACACATTAATGGTAACGTACAGCGGTGAACTCATTTGCAACTATAAATATTTCGTGGCATTCTTAGATATGCAGTGACGTCCTTAGGTATGCCGAAGAATGATATTTATGTCCTATTTTGCTGTTTCTTTACACAACTGTCAAAAGTTGTAACGTTGCAGTATTGTACCTAGTGCTCATAGAACGACACTTTTGTAATTTTACAACGCGAACGGCGAATAAAGTCTTATTTCAACATCCGAAGCTGGAACACTCGGAGGGATGCCGACGTGGTTTGATTGTTGCCGCGACATGCCTAAGTATACTGCGAAACTATTTTTATACCTAAGAGCATCATTATTGAAATTTAACGTTATCACTACATATTATAAAACAAAGTCCTCCGCCGCGTCCGTCTGCCTGTTCTATGTATATATATATCTTAATAAGAAGCATGGAAAAGATATATTTGTATTTAAGAACAATATTTGTTTATAATCATAATTTTTAATACACCTGATTTAAAGAGATTTCTTAAGCCTCTTATGATTTATAAGAGATAAAAATATTTCTAGACCATCCTAATGTATTCAGTATCTCGTAATTGTATATTAATCATAATTGTATCAGCGAAGTCGCACCTATGGTAATATGTAAGTAACCGCACGGTGATAATTTTGCTATCTATATCGAAAATTACAAAATAATATGGATCGAAACTCAGGCCAAGGCAGATCTAAAATAAGAGCTGCTGAGTTTTCAAGGTCTAAATTTGTATTTATTTATCCCATACGACATACGACAGCAAAAGAAAATCTCGTGAGGGAACTTTTACAACGTCTAGAGAATTTTTAGACAAAAGATATTAATAATAATTTAAACATTAATATATTTGAAAGAAATGTATCATAAACTTTCGAAAAAATATATATTTTACTTATATATTTAGTTAAAATAGAGATCACGTCTTCATTTTGTGGTAAAATATTTAAGCAAAAGTGAAGCAGCGGAATATAAATATTATCGTAGTTAAAAGGTGATTAAAAGTCAAGATGCACCTTATTGGCAGGTGGACATATTATCTTTAGAGTATTTACGTTGGTAATATTTACACGAACATTTTCTGAGTAATTAAAATTTAAAAATGTATTTAGTTTTTTTATGTCTCTAACTTCAAACATTTTATAAATAACGCACAATGTATACCTTATTTCATAATGCTACATACTTCATGCACTTCTTTGTTTTAAATTTTGCTACAAAAAATTTACTCTATTCAAGCAGTAAACAAACTTAAAAAAGAAACAAGTTTTTTGAAAATAATTACATTTATAAAGATTTAAAATTGGTTAACTGATATATCATAACTAACTCTTCCTAGTTTAAGGTTTAATTAACATTATATATGGATCGATTTTTTTTTTATATTTGTAATTTTTCGAAATTATGTTCGTGCAGTTACCGAAGATGAAAAATGTATGAGGGACAAAAAAAAAATCTTTATCCATTGGCTCGAACACACAAAAAGTCAATAAAAATAAATAAATACTTAGTTATTTCAACATTTTCTACATTATTCCCTTAAACATATAAAACTGAGGATAAAGTTCTGTTCTTTATTAAAAACTTGCACTAATGTGAAACTAGGTTTTATTTTTAATTATAGGCACATTAAATTTTCGCTAAGATCTTTAAAATTAACAGAATATTTTATTGTGCATCTTTATATCGGTGTACATTTTTTTTATTTCACCATAACTTAAAACAAGTTAACAAGTTTGAAATCCTGAATTGTTTTTAGAGAAAAGGGTACCTGATGTTATCGGTAAATTAAACAGACTCTTGTTTTGGTATTTTGTATATTTTTTATTCGTCGAAAATTCAATATCAGGTTACGAGTTACACAATATATAAACAAACGAATACATAACCGTAAGTTAGCAGACATGCAACGAGCATAATCAAGTGTTGCCATCACCGCTAATTCAGACCTTGACCGTGACTGCACAGCGGTGCGCCCCACTCCCGCGACGTGCCTCTACCTCCGCGCCTTCGCCGCCTCTTTCATTTTGCAAAGATCAAGTATATTTCTCATTTAACTATTATACCTATCACATATTTGTATGTTGGAGGCTGTAAGGAAGATTTTTGACGTGAAAACGTCTTATAAATCGATGAACGCCGGCTGCACGCACAAGCATGATTCATTGTCACTCATTGAGAGCGCGGAACAAGCGATAGAGAGGCACGGTCGGCCCAATCGTTCGGCCTAATCGGTTGTGACGCATCTATCTCACTTCCACTCCATCGGCAGATGTGTCCGTGTAGAAGAGAAAAAACATTCGTTATAACGAGTGCAAATAAATGTTATTTATCCAAAAAATTGTAATTTTCAATTAACTCCTGCTTTGTATTTCTACAAAATAATGATAATTAAGTGATAATAATTCAATTTAATTCATAAAATCATGGAATTTTTCATCAATATTTTCTTACGACGTTATCACGTAAAATTACTGTCCGTAAACCGAATTTATTTTTTCAGTTTTAAGCATTTTTTACTATTTGATTTTTATTTTCTTTGAAAGGATATTTTTGTACTGTTTAATTTTATTTTCTTCCAAAGTTTCCTTCCAAAAGATTTTTTTAAGTCTGCTGTAACTATCGTGCTACAATCATTTTCTTCTTTGTATTAAATTAGGCTATATATAAATTATACATAAAATTATAAAACATTATTTTATAAAAAGAATAATTAAACTAGAACAATATAAAATAAAAATCATTGATGTTCTTATAACTTATTATAATAATTTGCTGTTTTATGAACCACATTATTTAATAATTAAGAAAATCAAGTTAAATATAGTGATTAATTAAGAATAATAAAATAATTTTCTTGAAATAGATACAATGATAGTTCTATGTCTGTTGATTGTTTTAGTCTCTGATGCATTGGCAAGACGCTTGGAGCGCACTTGGCCGCAATTTACCTCGTTGAATTATTACCGTCGCTTGTGTAATGCAACATAATAAAGTATTATAAAGCTTTATCATTCTAAGCTGTTGAGCGCCGACAATATAATCTTATTCCTTATTGAAATCTATATTTTAATAAAGTAGTCATCGTTAAGAAATTTTCAATATTGTAATAAATGTGTAACTATTAAAAAAAGTAAAGGTTAAGTTCAAGTTAATTTTTTGAATTTTTTAAATCATAATAACTTTTTAGAAACTTAAGGCCAACCAAGATATGCGATAAGATTACTTTTATTATATAGCAATAAGGTTTTTATAAAAAGAGGGTGAAACTGATCAAGATAAAAGTAAATTGCTATATCTATCCCATATCTCCATCTTGCGCTGTACATTGTACAGCGCAATATATTGAACGACATAACTTGCGAAGGTAGAGATAAGATCTAGAAGTACAGACAATGCTTGTAAAATAATTTTCGTCCTGTAAGGAAAAACAATTGTATTGAGGAATTGAAACAGGTTCTAGGCCCTCAAAACCAAAATAGCTGTTGAGCAAACAACAATATAAAACTGAAAAGATCAAATCTAAGGTATAGTTATCAAATATTTAAGTATATAACATCCAACATGAAGAACTTAAAACTGATTAAGGAGCTTAAGAAAACAGAAATTAAGATTTTTTGAATTACTTTATAAATTAATTAATAATTGATATACTAAAAAGTTAAAATTATTTTAAATTTTCATTTTAGTACGAAAATAACACGAATTTTTGTAACATAAGTCTTTTTCTTTAGGTAAAATGTTTTGAAGAAAAATCCTGAGTGGTATTTGATAATAAAATTAATCATCAATCTCGTTCGCTAGCTTTATTATGAATATTAGTCATTAATACATACATAAAGATTAGAGATTCGGAGAAATAAAATATTTGCAACTTTTAGTGGCTATGTGTAACTTATAGCTACTATCTATTCATTCGGGTTTCCATGGATTATTTTAATTAGGAACGTGTCCGATTGCCGTTCGGGAGGCGTATTTAAAAAGCGCCTGAATAGAATACAGACGCTTTTTGTGTTAGTGGAAATGATGTAGATTTTTTTAATTTACTAGAAGATATTTCATCCAGAAAAATCACAATTTAATTCAATAATCTGAGATATCAGATGTTTTCCAGCACCAAAAATTTAAGTGAAGAAACCCTGGGTATAGTTTTAATTGTGAGTGCTCTCCGTGAAAACTTGAAATTATAGTACCGATATTTAATTTATCGCACAGTTAATTTTTTTTTTTTTTATTTACATGCATATTTTTATCTGCCTTTCTTATCCTTTTAGGCTTTTATATTAGTAATTCACCACACAATTATCACAATTGTTCGTGAAATAATTTATTACAAAGAGCACTTCCGCATACGAAAAGTGTGAATTAATAGTTCATAGGTTACGCGTCCCTTAGTTCGTTAATTTGTTCAATGTTTTGGATCTGTCACCTAAGACTGACTGCCCAATTGGCACATCGGTCCATTTTCTGCACTCTCGCTGTCACGTATGATGAGTAAACGACAGTACGATGCTGCAGGGTGTATAGTGTATTGCCGGGTGAATTCTTACTATTAATTATATACAAGACCCTTATAATTAGTTTTTTCTAAATGTCTCTTATGGACAGACAGCGTTTTACACATGTCCATCGGCTGAACTCTACATAAACTACATATTAAAACAATGTTTCTCATAATAATGTAATGTCTCTCAACTAGTATTTCTAGCTATTTCTATCGGTTTTTTTGTTTAAAATGTAATCGTGAGTTTGCAATATACTTCAAATACCATTTTAATAAAATATTTAAAATAAATACGACAAAAAAATTACATAAAATAATTTTACACAATTATATTTATTACTGACCTCTTTTAGCTCCAAAAAAATCGTACTTTAGAATTTTTATTTAGTTTTTACAGTTCATACTTAATTCATTAACGCACAGTTTTGTTGTGGATTTTTTTTTTAATATTATTTGGTAAATATACCAAGGTAATGTGTATGTACCCTCAATAGTATTAGGTTAAAAAAAATTAAACTCGAAATATATATTAATCTTTCAACATACCCCACGTTATCATTACTTACTTTATCTTATTGGTACGACGGTAAAACCAATCATTCATAAAATTATCTATTTTTATCAATTATAACGAATGTACCAAATACGGCATACAACATATAATTACACTCCCTCTGTCTATTACATACTTCACGTACAAGAGTTACAAAGTTCAATTCTAGATGTTGGTTTTTATCGAAGACCGGTTTGCATCCTGCTTCCCCGTGCAGGGAACAAGTAAGGTAACATTGCCCGGACTGGCCATTCGCAAATGCCAAGCCCTTTATCAACCATCGTTGAGTTAATTGAAGCTAAAATAAAAACGTGCTCTATCGATACTTGTTACATGTCTGCCATACAGTCAACTATGCGACGTTTTTGTACATGCCAAGGAATTGTATAATTTAAAAACAAACAAAAATGAACCGATAATTATTTAATGGAAAACAATCTACTTTATTTTTATGAAACCTAATAATAACGAATTTTAAGATTTCCATTTATTTATCTACTTGTACTTTCATGTTCTATTAAATAAATACGAATGAGTCTTACATTGTAACATACTTAAATATGTACGGATTTATTATGTGTGACTAATAAGACGTTCTTTGTAGAGATAAAATGAGGTCCAAAATTAAATGTTTTTCATTTTTTTAATAACACAGTCTGTTAGATTATTCTTTATTTTATGTTAATCCATACATAAAAGGTGGTATTAAAATCGAAGAGAAAAAATTGAGTAATTGGCGATCCGGTAAGACTCGAATCTGCATCTCACAGTGATCACGGAGAGCACTAGTGTCAAAGAGAAGATCAATAATTAGGATACTAGTATATTTCAGTCATAAGTTATTAGAACCATTAGTAAAACTAGTAACAGGGACATTTAAATATGAAAATAATTATAATGTACTATTAGAAAAGCAAAGCGACGAAAGTTTGAACCACAATATCACGACAACAGAAATTAAGATGTGCTAAATTCTACAGGCCTAGACGTGACATGGCAATATTCAGTTGTTTGAACTATGAAGTAAGTGAAATACAATATTATGGTAGGTACATAAGGCATCTTTCTTCTGTTATAATCTGTTCTTACACTGATGTTGTGTATGTGTATTTTTTGTATTTCGAATCTTTTATAATTAATTTTTTGTATTGAATTAAAATTTATAAAATAATATATCTATTATGTAGAATATTAAATAAATGTAACCAAAATGTTTACGAGTACTGTAATGTTTATGAAATGTGTTTATTCGCTTTCTTTATACATTATAAATACACTCAATCATCAAATAAATAATAGTTTATGCCATAAAATTATAAATAAATAAAATAAGGCATATTAAATCTACATCACCATTGTTATATTTTTATATTATAGAAGATTTTTATAAAGTGCTTCACTAAAAATAGTTAAAATCTGTTATAAAGTTAATTAGACGTTTTCGCTTAGATTGTACATTAAAGCGTGTTCTGGGGTCAATACTCTAAAATGTGGGCCAGTGAAGGCCCTGCGATCCGAACTTTTTTATTATGCATTGTTAAAATTGAATTGAGACTGCCGTTTTCTGACTGAGACCTACAGTCGTAGTTCGCAGTGATGTTGAAGTTTATTGTAATATTAAAGTTTTTTGAAACTACATCTACTTTATTTTTAATAAAATTATCCAAAACTTGTTCTTAAAAAATTAATTAAAATAATTTTTAGTTACATGAGTTACACTCTTTATATTATTATTACATTACTTTTTTTATTACATAAGTTTTAGTTTAAAAATATTTAAGTTGTTAAATTATTGAACTATTTGACAAAATGAAGTAACAGTAAATGTTTTTCTTTATGTATCTAATTTTACGTTTCGTTGGCAAACTATAACCTGATATAGTTAGCGAATTATTTTAAAAAACTCTCACGTTGCGTTCCTTGAAGGTTTTTCAACAGCACGCAAATATTAAAAATGACAGAGCGAGCGGAGGTCAATACTCCGGCAGTGGGTCAGCCATGACTCGGAAGCCCTGACTCGTTCAGGCTGTTCTGGCCTTTCCTCTTTCGTCATCGTCACCATCTATAAAAATATTTCAGTTTCATTAAACTAAGACTATTATTCTAAAACATTACTTGTTAAAATTATAACGGGCTTTTCATGAGTCATTTACTCAAGATTATAATTTGAAACGTGTTGCATCATGATTTCCACATATTTTTTTTAAATCTTTTTATGGTAGAATTTTCTATACTAAAGTACATAGTTACAATAAATCTATTATCAATTCAATTGTCCTTTTTTAAGTATCACTAATAAATTCCATTAGAATTTTATTTCAAGCAAATTTTATTTATTTATTTTCATACTAGCGGCCCGCCCCGGCTTCGCACGGGTCTTTAACTAAAATTTTCAAAAATTATACATTTATATTTTTTATCACCTACACCTGCGTCGATACTGGAAAATATTTTATAATAGACGGATTGAGTGACAGATTTATTATATCTATACCTATACATACATACATACATACATACATATATATGTATATAGATAGTACGGATGAAATATTTGAACTGTTTTTTTATTAATTATTTTCTCATTGACGAATACCATATTTTAATAAGTATTATTCCCGACGAAGACAAATCCAAAAACACAAAAATCATAAAAACCGTTCCACTCGTTCTCGAGTTATAAACGGTGTAACTAACACGACTTTATATATATATATATATATATATATATATATATATATATATATATAGATTACAACTTAAATAGCTATAACCATCCAACTTTGTACAATCAACAAACAAATAAAACGACCAAATATTTTAAATTTTAACAAAGAACAAACAATCAAGACCGTAAAGTATTTAATTACAAATATACAAAAAAGAAAACAGATTTTTAAATACGGGCGAGTGTCATTCTTTTGGCCGAAGTTTTGGTCAGCGCGATTCAAAAAATTATCTGCGCCATCTATCGTATAATTGTAGAATATCGTTTTTATATTTAGTGACATTTAACATAATTAATATTTAACATAATAGTATATTAATTGAAAATGATGTTTATCTAAAATATTAAAACGATTTCTATTCCTATCCGACATATTTAGTAAACTTTTAAGTTTAACAAAATAATAACTCAAATATAAGTTTTGTGAGTTCCAGATGGCGTTGGCGGCGTAGGTACATATTTCTATTTTCTGAAATATTTATTTTTAAATTTAATTACAATGAAAGAAAAACTAAATTATACTGTGAGTTATTTCTAATTGTTATGTATTAAAGTTATTAACATTGGTTTTGTACTTTTTACGTGATACGTGATCAGAGAAAAACACGATAAGAGATGGCGCTGATACAAAAAAATACGCGCTATTGAAATTTATTCTTGATGATATATAGTGTATTAATAAAACTGAGGTTCTAACAGAATTATTATTTGTATAGATTATCTCATATACTTTTAGACACCAGTTCTAAGCACCCAAACTTAAAAATTTAGTTTTGAGCAAAATTATCATTTTAACGACCTCTTTTATGAGGTTTTCGACCCAAAAACAATTTAGATATTTATATTGCACCCATATTTATGATAAAATATGCAACAAAATAATCTTGTCTAAAACTTAATCCAAGTCTTGAATTATGTAAAGTTATACGTTCCACTAAGGTATTTTTTGATTTTGAATAAATTTAATTATCATCTAGCAATCTCTTAAGAAATTGTAATAAAAATTCAATATATAGACATAAAATAGATATAATATAACAACGGTTTATTAGGAACAAAATGTCCTTGGTATGTCTATGCAAAGAATTAAAGTAAATATAAATCGATACAGATAATTTTAGCGAATGGCCTCTATGAGGTATTTATAATATTCTTATAGAGGACAAAACAGGACTTTCACCTTAAATATGTCTCGTTATAATGTCTGATATCTATCAATTTTAAAAACAAAAGTGTTGTTTTGTGTAAAGAGCTATATTACATATATTTAGAAAACTTGTCTTATTATTAGTAGTTTGGATTTTTTTAAGTTTTTAAAGCATAAAATTATGATTTTGTTTAATCGAATTCTCTTCTTGCGGTCTTTTCTATAATATTAACAGTTTATACCATAGATATATATTATCACACAGATATTAAAAATTATAGATTAATTATATTTTATAATATTTATTTTATGAATGTCATTCACAAATAAATTTAAATATGTAACTATAACATATAAAAAATAATAAATACAACAAAATGTAGATAAAAAGGAAACCCATTATAAAAAATATACAAAAAAAATCTTTAACATTTTACAGTTACCGGAAGTTGCGGTAAACAGCACACGTAATAAATAAGTATGTAAATAAACTACTTATATATTTAGCGGATTTTAATAGCCATATTTTAATATGAATTACTATTTCAGTATTATTAAATCTATAGTGGCTTTCGCAAAACCATAATTAAGTTTAATAAAATAAATATAATATAAATGAATATTTTATTTATAAATTAGTATGGTGATTATTATAAACACATTAATTCATATTAAAATATGTCATAATAAGTCATAATAAATATAATATGTATAAATTAAGAATTGCCTAAGCAAAACATCATAAATTGAATAATAACAAATTATTCAAAAATAATTTAAAAGATTTTTAGGATAACGTACCCCCACAAGGAGTCAATGGAACCTAAGACTTTGCTGTCTAGGACTAGATCTGCAGAGCCGTAATAGGTATAAACAGATACTTGAGATTTTTACAGAGGATGTACGACTAAGACGCAATAACGACAAATAATAAAAATAAAATAAAGTTAAACTAAAAAAAACCTTTTTTGGTTTAACTTTAATCGATTTTAACAAAAAAAAAAACGTTTTTTTTTCCGACGAATATTAGATCGACCTTAAACAATATTATGATAATGAATATTTCGTTTGGGAGTCGGACTCGTATACAGTAGGTATATTGCTCATTTATATTTTAAATCTTTGTTAGCCTCTCATAAAACTGGTACACCTGTAATTGTATTACAAATACAGATAGGTTTTAAATTCAATTAAATACTTCTTCACCTATCTCGTAACTACGACATAGGGACATTTACTTGTGTAAACAGTGCATCCAACGCATGTTAAATATTTCGCAAGGCGATCCGTGCAACGCCATATTTGTTCGGTAATTAAGGCTATGCAAATATTCAATCGGTCTTCAACCTCGTAAGTGACTGTCTTTATGAGATCGGTAATAATCACGCATACCTACTGTTGAGGTGAACATGTCAGTAGCTAAAATTAAAACTGTTGAAACATTAGCTATGTCCGGCGGCTTTGCCTGTGTAAGACTCGATTCCATGTAAACTTTGGAAAAAGATTTTGATTTTTTATATTAATATGGTACAAAACAAGCATACGGTCCGGGTACTGCGAATTGGCGGATATTTTCCTTACCATGAGTTACGATCGCTATTAAGTATCTATGATAACAACCGGGCCGATTCCACACAAGGAAATATACCCAGACCAGAATCAAATATTTGTACATATAGAAATATTTGCCCCGAGCGGGAATCGAGCCTGCGACTACCTGTATTAAGCACTACTACACCAGAACAGTTGTTGGAGGACCGCCTTTAAATGGGAAGCCGGTTCACAGCTGTACCAGTCTCATATGGCTGGCCTCCTCTCCATTATTGTTAACACATATCATCATTTAAAAATGTAATTAAAAACATTAATTTTGAAGTAAGAAGATGTCTGAAACTTCAAATGTAATCAAAGCTAAACATTAAATCCTACACTAAAAATTAATAATAGCGTCATTCCATATGCACATTTCACTTTTAACAATGTATATAATGTCACTTTCATCGGCTGACGAAGATGCATCGGTCCTTTTACAATAGTTTTATTGTAATACACTACGTTATGATAGATGACGGCGAATTCTATTCACAATTACACACCTTGTCTGCAACTGTATGCAAAACACACGAAACGCAATGTGTAAGTATAAATTGCGCATCTCTTTGTATCTCACAATGAAAAATGAACATGTCATGTATTCGTTAAATCCGTAGTCCGGAGGTTGCGTATGAACTAAAATCATCTGACGATTGAAAAAAAGTTAAATTATCGAGTTTAATAGTAACATTATAGGATATGAGGTTAACACATAACTACGCTTACGATTTAGATTAAAAGGAGGATAAGAAAAGGAGCTATATCAAAACTATTTAAATTTTTTTTGATACCTAATTCATTTTAATACATGCTCAAAAACAATATTTATTATAGATTATTAATATTTATTATATTATTTATATTAGAAAGTCTACGGATTTTTTTAAAACTATAATTTACTTTTAAAGGATTAAATGCAATGTAAAAACTTTTATATTTTTGCTATAAAAAGATTTTACCTAAAAAACATTTATATTTTTATATATAAATACAAAATATATATATTAAAATGTGACAATCTCACAATATCTATGCAATTTCGACTTGCGATTGCAGAAATAATGCGAATTCTGCAGTCATGTATTTGCACAATACTCAAAGGATTGGAACATGACACATGTCATAAACGCAAAAAAGGTTATTGTTAGAAATAAAACTAAAATTCATTTTATCCGAATATAAACATATGTTTTGATCACATTTATAATTCGAATAGGTAGCTATTAGTATTTGTACAAATATTTGTTTCTGGTAAGAGGTCTAGTATGTCCTTATAGGTCTCTGCATTGTGCTTCGAAGAGCTCGTAAAATCGTCAGTTTCGGTTGTTCACACGTAATATCGATACTCATGGTAGGAAAATTATCCGCAGTGGTGTATCGTAGTGAATTAAGCTTCAACCCTTCTACTTCATGGAGAAGAAGTCTTCACCGGAGCAATCAGGCGTTTATAGGCTAATTCATTCAGGTCATATATAATTCATAAATATAATCCTATAGTAATTTAGAGAGATCCTTAATACTATAGTAATTAGATTCAGAATGTTACAAAATTGACTTGCTGATGTTTTCTTATGAGACATAAGAAAATGACCGCAATAACATACTCTCAAGAAAAAGGTAAAACGGCATAGGTGAAAATCAAATAGTAATTTATTGTTATACTAGTGGTCACAGTTTCGATCGCCGCTCATGATAAGCGTTTTTATTCATCATATAGTCTGTCTTAGTCTGGATATTTGCGTTGAATATGTTTTTGGACTTCCAACAAAGGATTCCATCCTAATGGGAGCCGTTGAGGATGAGCCGCTTATAAAATATAATATTATTTAACATTAAAACCACAAAAAAAATAACATTTTACAAACATAAAAAAATAAATAAACACGTTTATTATTTATGTACATATATTATATGTACTTCTGTGTTTAGATGTATAATATTAAAAATACCAGTTTCAAATGTTATTAAGTATACTGAAAGCGTTTGCTTCATGTGTATTCGTATTTTACAATATAAAATACAGATGTCACTAATTGAAAAAAGCATATGCTTATTGTAACGCCTTTGGCGAAACATGAACGTAGTCAGAAGCCAGATGACTTCCAAAAACAATTTCTTTGTAATTTTCCTAAATATCCGATTCGTGCACCACAAATATTAGCCTCCTAAGCGCTGACCACTCTAACCATAGTGTTTATGTGTAATAAAGGCAATTTTAGTGCAGTTCTTCGTACAATTCAGCACACGAAAACAGATATACATATTTATTTATAAAAATAAAAAAACAAAGATTACGATATATTATATTTAAAATTAAATATACATTCATAATATTTAATGTTATATTACTGCAGCCTTAGGGAACAAAAGAGAGAAGGATTCACGTGTTATATTTACTGGTATATGTCGATTGCTACAAATAACAATGCTCTACCTATATGACTTAGATAAATATACAATTATATTATGTTAATTTATACAATGTTGAAGCTACATTGTTACTATAACACTAATAAAGTAGATTAAGTTGTAAATGTATTAAAGCACGCGTTGAAGTCTTTTATTGGAGTATGACGCTTGTATTTTTCTCAGAGAATTATGCTGTACTTCAGTTAATATAAAACATAAAAATAGCTTTCAAGCTCTACTATTGTCTATCCATACATTTTTATAAGAAGGTAGGATTCAACTAAATATGGCGTTAGCAATAAATACAACCATATTATAATTATTAATATGGTTGTACATTTAGAAATGTTGTCTATAATAAAATTAATATTGTAATGTATCATAAATGTAACAACTGCTAGCAAACCTTAATAATAAATAAATAAATAAATACAAGTACATATTTATTTTTAACCTTCACTGATTTTATTTAAATTACGTAAAATATATATATTAGATGCAATAATATGAAATTAGAAGAATAATAAGAGATACATATTGATGATAGTGAGAACGGGCATAAGGTGTAATCCTTTTCATCTGTGGGAACCACAGCAGATGCTGTTACTAGTCAAGATACCCTTTTTTCTAAATCCTTTGGATACAACTCATATTTAAGGTAATTTAGGACATAATAATAAGTACGTTAGCCTTGGGTTTTATGTAATATTATAATTAAACAAGGTAAATAATAGAGAACAATAGAAAATTTAGGCCTAGACCACAGACGTTTATTTTTCTTAAGAAGAAGGACTGAATCTTAGTATGCCACGCTGATATATTGCGGATTGGCGGATGAATGAGTCAGAATTTCTTTTAAGTCATGAAAATTTTATCACAGTGTTGTGCTTTACTTACAAACAAAACTTAAAAATAAAATGACACCAAATTTTTAAAACTATTTTTTTTTTCTTTTTTCACATTGATTAAGTATAGAGAGAGTATTTCAAACGTCTGTTATTAACTCTTTAATTCCCAGTATCACTTAGGTGACAAAAACTTATTATTTATTTTCTACCACACGGAAATGTTATTGCTAAAATTATTTTTACTCATTTAGACATGGGAATTGAAGAGTTCATTATTTATAGGACAACTATAGAGTTTTAATGACAAGACCAAATTTTTTTAAAGTAAAAATATATATACACAGAAAATAAAAATATATATACGAAAAGAGAAATATAAATTGTATAAAATATTTTGTAAAACGAAAACATTTAATAGGCAATATTTGATTAACTTTTAGAGTAAATACTTATTCTAAACATAATTTAATGTCAATCCGAGACTCGGCAATAGTATGGCTACCATACATATATGTTACCGATCAATAGAGGCAGAAAAAAGGAAACTACTAACTGCAATCTTTATTCAATTCGGAAATAGTAATAGTAAAAACTATATCTCGCATCCGGTTAATTGATACGCGTGTGATTTCATAAATTTTAGGTTTCACAAGTTTTTATGGTTTGCTACTTCACAATTTAACAACAATGCTATGTATGTGTTCATTTTTGAAGATAGGTGACCTGACGCATTATCTAATGATGTAAAAGAAAACATTAATTTATTTTCCATTTTGTTATCCTATTGTCAATTAAGAATTTATATTTTTATTAAACCTCTACCATTGTGAATATTTTTTTATCTATACAAATAAATCCAGTATTTCTTGATTATAGCGTTAGCCATTCAATTTTTATTTTCATAAAATGTTTTACTAAAAAGAGCCCCTATAATTTAATAATTTTTCCCACACAAACTAGTTGTTATTGACATTGACCGCAAAAAATATATAATAAAAAAATAAAAACTCAGTCCTAATACAATGCATAAAATTAATTTCAAACCACCTTCACTGACAGCCCTAAGGGATTTCCGGTGAAATCTCAAAAAACTAATTCAAATAAATACATGACAAGGATGAAGGCAGATGGCGCCTCGGATGTGGACGGAAATCGAAAGGATTTTTTTTAATGTTTAATCGAAAGCAAAAAATCCATGGGAATACTTTTTTTGGGAGTGAAAGCATAATCTGTTCTTTTTTTATACGAACTCATCAGTGATTTACCAAAAATATAGTAGTTCTGATGTAAGAAAATATAATAAGTATACATCACACGAGACAATTATAAGAGTAATTAATTAAGGGACGTTTATTAAGGTATATTATACTTTTTTTCTCATAGAATTATATAATTACAATATTAATGTATACCTCATATAAATATAGACAAATATTGTTATTATATTGTTTTATTATTATTATTATTTATGTTGTTAGTTAGCAGATGCCTGAAGAAGGTCCAATAAAGGATCGAAACGTCGCATGAATTTGCAATTGGTGTTTTTGATTGGTACCTGATGTCCTCTTCCCTGCTAACTAACAACATATATAATCGTATGGACGCAATAACAAATAATATTATTATTATTTGTTTATTTTAAATTTCCAATGGAGTTTAGTCAAAAAAAAAAGTATTGTTTATGTTCATATTTTTGTAGAAATATGTCACACAAATTTAGCTTAATCATTTTAATAATACCTATGTGTACCTCGTGTGTAATATCCTTCGAAACACGGTAGAGATCGCTTGTGAACCATACGTATAAATATGAATTTATTTTTGATGTACATTAATATTTTATTTTTGCTTTGATTTGCGTACTTGCTTATTACCGCTGTTACAAAAAAAAATACTAAATTGTTTACCCAAAACAGCTTAAATATTTATAAATCCATAATTAAATTTAATATTGAAATTAACTTATAAACTTGGATAAACGCATAAGTAAGTAATACATTTCATATAACACCTTACACATTTATTTTAATTTATTGTATTGGCTGAAACGCGTTCAATATCGAAATTGTATTTATGAAATTATGCTTAGCAATTGAATAAAACGCTAAATCTAATTTAAAAATTTATGTTATATCATATAAGATTTACAATCCGTTAACAGTAATAATCTACTATTGCTCTATGGTACGGATAGTATACACAGAAAACTTTTAAATGATGTAGCTAAGACTTCCTTATATCTATTAGTGTAAGGATTACTTTAACAGTGATATTATTGTAATTCAATTCATAGTGTTGTACTCTATAAGTAGTTCACTGGCGTGGGAGATCGCCGCAGGTGCGGTGATACAAAGCAAGCGTTTCCTACAAAGCCTGCAGATGTACTTCCCATAGATTACTAACAGTTACGTGTACGTCTGCTTATTACACTATACCAATCAATAAAAAAATAATCTGTATATTTATTAATGTGCAGAAAGTTAATATTTTATCGCAAGGATAGACATTTTTTATCTGTTACTTAACATTAAAAAAATTTATATAATATCCGTCAGTTTGAATATAACAACTTGTATATTGGATTTTTTTATAAAGTAACATTTTTTTCTATAATTTTCTGTACATTCTCTTTTCATTATATTTTAATAATATATGTATATCATTGAATACTAAAAGGTTGGGTTTGAAGTTGCGAGAAACACCTATTCATATAATATATAAAAACCCGCACCTATAAGATAAAAGACATTAGTAGACTAATTAAATTTGATAAGACATACATACCATTTGCATCCAAGCAATCAACTTAGAATTTGAAAACAGTTTAATATTTTATTAATTTAAAATTTATCATAGATAAGAAGAGAGTGCGTTGAACTCTTTTGCTCATAAATTAGTATAACTTATAATCGTTATATTTTTCTTTGAGAAGTACACAGTAAGCTGTTTGATATTTTTGATTTTATTTAATCTAGTCAAATATCTTTTATTTACGTCATTTAAAGACGAATGTTTGAATAATACACGTTTTATTTTTAGTTCAAATTTTTTTCTTAGCGATAGTTTAATGACTTTAAAAAAAATAGGTACTGTTTATTATAAAATAGTTAAATCAAGTCAAAATAGATGTTGTCCATTTTATTTTTGGTTTGCAAAGTTTACCCACTGGATAAATCGCGTGACTAAAACTACTGAATTTTTAAATTGTAAAATAGAATTCGACAATTTTATGCAGCGTCACGGGTGTTAAGATTTAATCCTTCATCTCAAATGGAAATTTAATAGAAAAGCGAGTTCATTTCACAAAATAATAAAATATTAATCACTATGTACTTTCTTAATAAATCCGATCATTCTTTTCAAACATTTGTTATCATATAATTTTAATAATACATAGCTTAACTCGAACTTTAATTTTAATTATGTAGTTAACTTAAAGCTTCCAAATCTTTGAAAATGAATACTGGAAACATCATTATAAATAAAAAGGGAATAAAATCAGTTCAGTCCTACACCTGTTTAATTTTTTTATTAGGTTTTGATACAATTCGATATCAAAAGGTGCAGCTGATAATGACATTCGTCCTAATCGTCCAAAAATAATATATATCATTTATAGGAACAACAAATATCCCATAAAACTAATTTATGGGATAATAAATAAAACTAATCTTTGAGCTGATTCTTAGTTTTTAAGTTTCGCCATTTAAAAAAAAAAAACATTATTTTTAACTTATGCCTAAGATGCCTGTATTGTTAACATTGCTTGCCACCAACAAAGTCCACATCAAGTTTTCGTCCCAAAACAAAGAAAATCAATATCTGATAATAACGACCAAAATTATGGCCCCTATAACACATTCTCGATCAGCTGCCTCTTTGGCCTTGCTACTAATACAGCTCAGTTGTGATTGCCGGTACAGTAAAATAAACCTTACCGTTGTAAAACAAATGTTATTATTGCTTATGATGTGGTAAGATCATCGTCATAAATATATCATTTTATTTTAACTTAAATAATGAATGTCCTAAACAAAGATCCGATATCTGGTAGAAAGTTTGTAACAGGTGCTAGCTACACGAATCCTTTTACAAATGACAGTATGAAAAAGAAACCTTATAACAAATTATGTTATCGCTAAAAAAAAACATATTAGTATTATGGGACCTTTACTCATTAATATATTTATTAATTATTTTAAAAGATGCTTTTCGAATTTAAATGTACTACTACTGTATGTATACGGATGATACCAAATTTTTTTTAAATTATAAGAAATAAACAAGATTGCACAGACTTACAAGATTATTTAAATAGACTTGAACAATATTATAAACTTAACAGTTTATATTTGAATTTAGATAAATGCGATACAATTACTTTTTCTACTAATTAATATTTACTTATTTACTCAAAACCTTAGAAAATTGTACACTTAAACCTTCCTCATGAATCATTTCGTCTATTGGTGAAAACCACATGAAAATTTATTCAGCAATTTTTGAGTTTACTACGAACAGACAAAAAGACAGACAGTTGCGATGGTGGGCTTTGTTTTACTATATGTATTGACGCTTTTATAAAAAAATATTTAAAAGAAGTAATTTATTTTCCTTCTTACTAAAACGTACGTTTTAATCTATACTATAAAACTATATTAATATTATAATATTAAGCAGCAAGAGCTGAAAGCAAGAGCAAGAAGCTGCAGAGTTTGTTTGTTTTTTTGTTTGAACACGTTAATCTCAGGAACTACTGGTTCGAATTGAAAAATTCTTTTTGTGTTGGGTAGCCCATTTACCGAGGAAGGCTATAGGCTATATAACATAACATTACAACCAATAGTTGAGAAATAATAAGAAATGTTACAAAAAGGGGAAAAAATAATCTTTTTTGAGAGCTTCCGTTGCGTCCTTTATTATTCTCTTCTAGAAACATTTTTTAACTATAGTTCCACTTTTAAAGTAAATATAACGTCAATCTTTCATTGAGAATTTTCGAAAAAAAAAACTCAATAATACGTTGAACGACCCAGGAATCAAACCTGAGACCCCTTGCTCGGCAGTAACGCTTGCGACCACTCGACCAACGAGGCGGGTACTCTTAAGAGTAATTTTTTTTTAAATATTTAAGTACGATTTTCCCTGTAATTAATGCGAGTAAAACCACGAGGCACAGCTAGTATAATATAAATAGTGTAAGATTTGATTTAATTATTCAATATCAGTTATTCCCATAACCATAAACAAATTATTCTCGTTTTCTTGTCTTTATTACTGAAATATTATGGCAGGCCCAAGTTGATTACACGGAAATCACGTAATTACGAGTATAGACCACTTATATAGGCAATGTTCGCACGAATATTAAAAAAAAATACGTACGTGCGAGTCACGTAATTAACATTTTATAAGTTAGGAATATTTTACCCACGATAGAAGCTGATCTGAAACAATGGTGGTCTCACATAATAACTGTCATGATTAGGCTTTACAGACTGCATGCATATAAGTAATATTGTAACCACATTTTGAGGTCTGATCGTGGTGAGAGATTTTGTATTGAAATTAAGTTATAGTATTTATTTATTGGGTTTTTTTGTTTCTGTTTTTTATTATTTAATATGAATCCACTATATATGAATGATGTCATAAAATGATACTGCACTTATATCATTTATGAGAATAACAAAGTTTTATGCTTAATTTTAAATTCCACGCAACCTTAAAATAACTGACTGAACTGAACTGAAATGAATATCTATAATGTATCTCGCAAAATATGACAATAAGTATATATAAATATTCTTATAATCTTATATAATAGTTGGTAACACGGTATCATAATACCAAGCCGGCGACAACGTAACCGCGTAATGGCGACGCGCAATCTTCCGTGATAGTGAACTTGAGTTTTTTCGCGCCGCATGCGCACCGTTAGCTTGAGCTACATTCCGCGGTTGCGTCGTTCAGCCGCATGGCGGCGCCACAGAATTATATACGACACTTGAATACATATCATACTTCCTGCCGTATTAACTCACATTGCTGTTTCAAATGTTTTTATAGGAGAAGCTGATTTCTACGAACTAAATTCATTTTTATTAATGAAAAAAAAAAGCGATATAAAAGCTAAAAAAGTCTTATTAAATTAATGTATATTATAAATATTTTTTTTTCTCAAATACCTATTATATAAGCAAACTGTTTAATCCATAAGAATATATATTATAACAAAGTTCTGCACAAAATAATTTATGTTACATAAAAAAAAAAATGTTGACGGAAAATATCAACCTCTCTAATGTCAGATCTAAGCTTTGAAGGCTGAGCGCGCTGGGTCAACGACCATTGCCAATGTCAGCCATCTTGAGTTCCGCAGTTGCTTACGTTCTTCACGTAAGAGGCTGTAATGCCGTGTTGGTGTGAGTTAATGTTCGTTTTTCTATGTCAATTTCATCTGTGTGCGTAAAGTGAACGTGCACACGCATTCATTGCTACTCTGTTCGTGTGCGGAGCTAATACGTCTTGTGGTATTAGAACAGTACTAGATGGCAGTTCGATCGATGATTATTGCAATTTTATAACGATTTTCTGTTCAGAAGTTTTATTATGATTTCTTATTAAAAGAAGATTGCTCGACTTGTTGATAAATCTTATATTTTCTCAATTGATTTTACATTATCAATAACATTTTTACGAGCACCATGTAAACATAATTAATCACTGAATAAAAATAATGTAACTAAATAATAGTTTTACTGAACATTAATTTTTACTAAATCTAAATGTCTAATATCTCTATTAAGATATGATTAAAAAAAAATCCGCGGTCTGAAATCCAAAGGAACGTATGTAAATTCTGAATCGTACAGTAAAATTTTTGACGTGATAACGTCTTATAAATCGATGAAAGCCGGCTGCACGTACGAAAAGGTATGACTTATTGTCACGTTCCGCGAGCGAGAACACGAAACTCCGAGTAGAAGAGAAAAAAATATTTGAATTAACGAGTGCAAACAAAATGTTAATTTATCTAAAAAAATGTAATTTACAATGAACTCCTTATTTGTATTATACAAAATAACGATAATTCAGTGATAATAATTCAATTCAATTCATAAAAGTATGCAATTTTTCATCAAGGTTTTCTTATGACATTATCACGTAAAATTATTTATACTTGCTTGAAATAACATAATGATATCGATTATAAGCAACTATATGAAATATGGAACTTTAAATAAATAGCACAGTGTCTTTAGAATATATAATGCAATAAAGTAACAAATTTTTCCCATACCGTTTTGTATATCTTAATATGAGTTATATATGTATATAATCATTCATATAACTTAATATTTTGTTTTAACTTAATAGTGAACGAAACAAACATTGAAGTGTATAATAACTACTTTAAAAGCAGTTTCAAACAATTTGAGTTTTAGTCTTTAAAATTGTTAAATTTGAGTTAATCCTATTATCCTATTAATATTATGAATGCGAAAGTTTGTCTAGATGTTCGTTACTCTTTCACGAAAAAAACTACAGAACGGATTCAGATGAAACTTTACTGTAATATTTATACACCAGAATAACACATAGGCTACAATTTGTAAGATTTTGTGTAATTTGGCCATAATATAACATAGTTAAAAAATATCACATGAAAATGGAAGTGTCACCCATTCTATGGCGCTAACAGTCTTCTTTTCGCTCGAATTCGATTGACCAGAATGGAGCGTCAGTTAAGCGCGCTCTACACTCCTTCCGAGACGTCTTGCCCAAAGGTTTTGCCGAGACACGAATGTAAGGCGAGACTTGCCGAATAGGGCCTCTACACTCCCGTATTCGGCTAGTCTCGTGTAGTTTTGCTGGGGTAGAGGGGCGGTACAAGTAATGACACGCAATCGTCGAGTGCGCGACCTGAACGTGGGCAGACACGTGAGGGCAGACGTCCTAGACAGTTGTTTTGAGTTTTTTCCTTATAGCTACTTTGATTTTCGTAGCAATTAGTACATCAGACATAATTATTATTTTTAGTTAGTATATTTTGAGTACAAATATAGATTACTTTTATTTTTATTTCAGTCGTATTAGAAATGCTTTTTTAATTTGATTATAGGATTACAGTTTTAGTTATTTAGTTTGTATTTATGTAAATGTATGTTTCGTGGCTAATCTGCTGCGTCGATTTTGTTGAAATTTCATAGGACATAGGCTACTTTTTATCAATACAAACACGAGCGAAGCCGCAGGCGGAAGCTAGTAATTATATAAAGCTAGAATATAAGCTATGATGGGATACTTTGTTCTTTCGTCAAAACGTTGTTTTTTTTTTAAATTTATTGAATTGCTTTTACCTTTAAGTTATTGTATTACGTCTTAAAATATTTGACATATATCTTATCGGAATGTTTTTTTTTATATACATATGTTTGATACATCTTTTGACTTTATTTACTATTCTAATTTTATTTAAAGTATATATTATAAATAGGAATTATCTATTCAAAAATGAACCATCTTAGATGTTTTTTTCAAGTTAACATAATACAAACTTGCTCTAAATATTTATAACAACTGAGCTTGATTTCGCACATCATCAAAATAACGTTAAAATCGAATAATTTATTATAAAATCTACTATTTAGCATAAGTATGTTGCTAAATGGTATTAAAATGTTTTTTTTTTTTAATTAAATGAAAAACTAGCTAGAGCCTCGGGTCTAGGGACCTTCGCTGAAATGGTACTACGGTACGATAACCCGAAACCATTGTTTTGCTCGTATGAGTATCATTGCTGTTTTATTTATCACAATCACGATTGTGTTCGCGACTTCCGCATCATGCATATCGTAATTTAAAAATTAAATTTTACGATACATGGGAATTTATGACAATCAAATTGAAGAATGTAATTGGAGAGATTTATTGATTAACTCGCGGCTCCACAAGTACAAGATTCGTTGGATCGTGTCTGTCGTGTCAAAGCCTTACGTCGTTTTATTAAATGTGTGTGGTCTTTGGATGATAAACATAATATATATGAAAGAAATATTATTTATATTTTATCTTTATCAGTTTAGTTTACTCTGCAAATAATATTAATATCCAAGTACCTGGATGACCGAGCTTTGCTCGGTTAAATTATATTTAGATACATTACATACTGATGAAACATAAATAATATTTTCGATCTTACCGACATAATAGTAAAACAATAGGAAATGGTTATTTAAATAAAAAATAAAAGGAGCTCTCAATAATAGTTTTTCTCACAAAAAAGAAACTTGAAAAAATAAGGAAAAAATTTGGTCTGTAGAAACCGGGATTCGAACTCGGATTTTTTGATATTGAATCCGTCCGATTCCCATCGGCGCTATTTTAAGCTTATTAATGACAGCGAAATTTACCTTCGTATTCTAATGATATTTTTTGATTGCGTAAAAAAAGGGATAAAACGATATTTTCTAAAAATAAATCCTAGCTAGATCGATTTATCACCCCCGAAACCCTCTTCATACTAAATTTCATGAAAATCGTTGGAGCCGTTTCCGAGATTCAGATTATATATATATATACAAGAATTGCTCGTTTAAAGATATAAGATAAGATTATGCTTTCATACAGTCGTCCTTCGAACACGTCTGGACAGGAAAATAGTGGTGAATGTGCTGGGAATTTTCTTCCAATTATTCTTCATTATATTTTTCACACTTGATGATTTTGTATGTTTATGATTTTTTTTTTAATAATGGTTCAAAACCGGACTCATATTGAATTTATTGGTGTTTCTTCATCATTTTTTGTCGTGAAAAGATATATATATATATATATATATATATATATATATATATATATATATATATATATATATATATATATATATATATATATATAACAATAAACTATAACACTTCGTCATTGATTAAATAAATCGTTTTGAAATAATAATAACCGATGCATCGATTACTTCTACTAATTTAACTTTAATTATATTTACATGTAGTAAGTACCATAGTAGTACATAGTAGTAAAAATAAGTGTCATAAGGACCTAAAACAGCATCATGTGAGATTTCAAGAACGTTGTAAATTTTTACGCTGTATCATGTTTTGTAAATAGTATTATTTCAATTCTTAAATTCGTTAACTGTAGAGGAATAGTTTTCATATATTTTTTTTTTCTTTTCATTAAGAAAATTCCTTCTAATATAGAAACCTTCAAAAATATGATAAATACCTACCAGAGGAATACAAACGATATACGAGATGCATTGATGAAAAAAGGATTTTTTCTATGCTGATAACATTTCCTTTTCGTAAGTTCACAATATGTAGAAAAATATGATTATACAAATTCATTAGAATCTGAATCATTACTATATATTTTTATTTTATTAGTAAGTTTTTCATCATAATTGTGTATTAATAATATATTTATTAATGTTTGGAAGTTTTCATTTAACTTTATAGGTCAGTTCTGAATCCTTGCACAGCTTCATGAACTGCTGTGAGCCTTGATGTTCGGAAACGGAAGTTTCCTTCGCGTTTGTCACGGACTTCCTAATACTAACATGGAGACAATCGAAAATTTAAAAGTGCGGCTGCTTAGCATTAATTATGTATTAGTATATTTGAGTTTATAAACCAATAATTATTATAAACATATATTAAATTTATTTCTAAAATATTTGTGAAGCATTTAAAACAGAAATAACTCTATTTTCCTTTTATAATATCGACGTGCAACCAACGGTCATAACGTATTTTTGACAATCAATAACCTTTTTTGTAGCATATATCCTCACATAAACTATAAACATCAATCAATAATGGATGTAACACCATTACGAATAGGTTCTATAACTACTTGCAGGAGCAATTAACTGCCTCGCTCTCATCTATACACCTACGCTACCTGTGTACAAGATTCACCCCTAACCTTTTGAAAGACTATTATGAATCACAGGGGATGTTCACAATACTCCACAATAGTAATACGAGCGTGGGAACAAATCGTATGAATGGGAAAACGAACTATGTCGCACCTGTAGGAAACAAAGATGCGGAGGCGGTGGCAGTTATATCTACCTACATTAATATATAATAAAACAGCTTCGATGACAAATGATATCGACAATTGTGGTAAGTCCGTGACAATAGCAGGTCAGATACTATGTAAATCTAGCAATGTAATTAATCCATCTAGCGAATAACCAAATTTAAACAAATAAAAACGTGTAAAAATATTGGCACATTTCATTAAAAAAATATATTTTTAATTATTAATTTAAACAGCAATTAAAACATAACACTTTATTAGTGGTATTTCTCTTTTATTAGTAGTAGTCTAATGATCAGTTTGCATCAATAAATTAGTATTTACTGATATTCCAAGTACTATATTTAATTTGTCAAGTCATTATTCGTAAAGATTTTTATGTTTACTTCTTAGAGCATTGGTTCCCATAAAATGAAGCGACTAATCAAATAAAAAAACTCAAAGGAAATGATATCTACATGTCTATGTCTATGTATTATTTATTGTCACAGAATAAAAATTTAATTAGCCCATTTTTATTTTTCTCTTAAATGCATTAAATTTGACGAATTCACAGGAAGTAATAAAAAATTAAAGATACTTATAAAAAGTTCAATTTGATATTTGATATGTTCAGAAATGAATGATAAAAAATGTCACTTTATTCGTGTGAATGTTTTGTGGAACAAACACAAGCTCTTAAACAATTTTAAATTAAGTCATCATGAAACTTTTATTGTTTTTCGGAATATGTAAAGACGCAAGGAGGTACATTATGTGCTCAAGAAAAGCCTAACAGTGGATTGGATTTTGTAATTCTTTTTTAAGTAATCCTACATCTAAATTAGCGATAAAGATTTATTACATGTATACAAAATTAATAAGATTAAGAAAACAGTGTAATGTTAAAGTAAAACTTTGTAATGAAGAACTATGGGGCTGACATAGTCGCCAAGCGACCAAAGCCTCTTTTCAAATAAAGATTTAAAAAAAAAGCCTAACAGATTGAATTTAATTGTTTTTAAATAGTACTGAAATTCGATTCATTGAGTACCTGTAATTTTATTTTTATTCAGTACAAAGAAAAGCTTTTTGTTTTTTATTCAGTAAAAAAGCTAATAATAAACCTATTTTAATTTAGGTTTTTAATTGCTATATAATTAGTTAAAAAGGCAATAAAAATAATCCCTAACAATATAGTTTTAATTCAACAATAAAAACGACAGTAAAATTTTTAATTAAAACTTTTACGATATTTAAAAGAGACCTATTAATAACTATATAACATAATAATCCTTGAGAGTTTTATGTCTATTACAAACACGAATGAAAAATGTATGTTATTGTATAACTACATTGTGTTGCTATGTATAAAAATTATAATAAAGTATGATTTATTTATTTATTGCGTAAAAATAAGTTACTATATGTATGTCTGGATAATAAAACTTTCTAATAGTAGAAAAAATATTAAAATCAGTTTAGTAGCTTAAGAGTTTATCGAATACAAACACACAAACGAACGAACGGAAAACACCTCTGTATAATATTAGTATAGATTTCAACGTTTCAATGCCTCGACTTACAAATGTAGCCTCGGACTCAAAAGTGAAATCATAATAACCAAACAGGGCTTACATAATTTTGACTACAGATCAGGCGGTGATGCAATAGTATTCAAACGTCGCCTGAAAATTACGGTATCTCCTGAATAAAACGTGTATTCTGCAAGTCAAATACTTTCTTACTTTAGGGGCACCTAAAATGAACTATTTAAAAAAAGAGTAGGTAAATTAAAAATTAAATTTATTTTCGATAGCTTTAATATTTTAGGTATTTTGTATGAATTTTTGATTTTTGATTCTAATAGAAGGGTATCTTCGCATTTCATAAATGATTTAATTTTATATTAATAGAATTTCATACTTTTGTGCTTTTGTACCCAAATTGTTCTAAAGCAATTCTTCGTCTGTCAGTCTGTCAATCGTTTGCTACGGAGCCACTTCACAACCGTAATAAGTAGAAATTTCATCTTTTTACAGAATTATATTTCTATGGCTCCTATAATGATGTAAAATTATATAAAGCAAAAATTAAATACAAGAAACATATTTTCTGACGTTTTTTAAGCCTGTTGTGGAAGAACTTGACAAATTTAAACAGACAAATATTAAGATGTTCTGAGACCCTTCATGTGGGACTCTTAATTATAATACAAATTGGTCATATTTGACTACTTATTTATTTTAAAAAAATATATTATTCACTTTTAGATAAAGGGTCTCAGAAAGTTGATGATTTAAATCAACTTTCTAAACGTTCACCAATAGTAAGCATTTGCAAATTTTTCTTCCCTTAGGACCAATTTCACCGGTTGCTGTAAAGTTTATCTCGGTCATAAGTTTCTTTTTCATTCTTTCATCTATTGATAGAGTCTTACTGATAGTCTAAAAACACATTCCTCAGGGCCTTTTCCCCTCTACCAATAAAGTGTATGTTTTGGTTTCACAAGTTTTGATGATGAAATATCTGACAGATAAAGTGGTGATGAGGAAAAAACATATCATAAACCTTTATCTGTCGGATACCGTTATATGTCAGATAGCTTTATTAGCAACCGGAAAAACATGCCCTTACTTTCCGAAATGCATACTAATGTATTGTATTATTATATTCTTATATAGTAAAGCAACTGCTTTTTAGATGGGAATAGAAAAGAAAAAATAAATTAAATCAACAGATTTAATATACTCGTATTTCTTGGACTATGTGGAAAATAATTTCGGTATTAAATAGGCGCTCTAAAAGTCAAATGGGGGAGGCCTACGTTCAACAGTAGGCATGCAATGGATTATATTATGACGATGACTATATAGTCAGACAATGTATTTTTTATGTTAAAAATTACAGAATTTTTAATACACTGGGATTAATTAAAGTTATACATTATAATAGGTACAATAATAATAACCTAGTGTCAGAATGGCGAATGTGAAACCAGTTAGACTATTATCGATAAAAACAAACAACAATGCTGCTAATGTGTGTGTGTGTGTGTGTTTGTCTGTTTGTTTATACATGCTGGGTGTGGTCCGATGATATATATTGTAAAATCTGTAAGCAGTTTTGATCCTGGTTAGTCTCGCTCTGAAGCTGGGTTCCGTGCCGATTCGATTCACGGGTAGAATACAGAAAGCGGGATCGATTGACACTCGACTAGGATAGTGCACCAGTTTTTTAGGTATACAATGCTAACATAATAGAAACGTAGATACTACATGATATAAGTTGCAAAAAATATTTACCTACAATAGATGCTAAATAATCTGGTCATTATTAAGTTCTTATTTTATTATAGTAAATCTACTATTTAATAGAGTTACACGATTTTTTGTCCTAATATAAATTAGTCATTAGTTAAATGTAAAATACTTTTCGATTTTTTTTTTACGCCATTTTAACTATCTAAGATTTGATCATTATGCGTCGACAAATTGATACAAATCGTGGATGTAATGTCCACGTGACTACGTGACCAAAATACATGTAACAGAATACTAATTTCACTTTAAAAAAAATATTTTAATATGTTACATGTAAACAGCTAATGTATATTGTATTTTTAGAATGTGAGGGAACAATGTTCTAGATATAGCAGGATTAACAATTTGACAAGCTATTCATTTTTAAATACATTTATTTCAAATAAAAATTACAATATTATACAATAGACTAACTTCACCCACCAAAACATATGCTAAATTGCTGAGCCTATGCAAAGATAAAAAACCACTTTCAGTAGTTGTTCTCAATATTTTCCATTTGATCATCTAAGATCTTAGATTATTATTTAGGCTAAATAATTTTATAGAAATATATAATAAATTTTATATAAATAGATAAACAATTTAGGATTCAATTCCGATATTAGCTATTTCTTCTTCTTCTTCTTCTTTTCAGCCCTTGGTAGTCCACTGCTGGACATGGGCCTCCCCTAATCGACGCCACTCCACCCGGTCCTGGGCCCTCTGAATCCAACGGTTTCCCGCTGTCTTCTTCAGGTCGTCAGTCCACCTGGTAGGAGGGCGGCCTGTGCTCCTTTTACCTAAACGTGGTCGCCATTCAAGGACCTTCTTTCCCCATCGGTTGTCAGTCCTGCGAACGATGTGGCCAGCCCATTGCCACTTCAATTTGCAAACTTTGAGCGCTATGTCGGTTACCTTCGTTCTTCTACGGATTTCATCATTTCTGACTTTGTCACGTAGAGAAATACCGAGCATAGCTCTCTCCATATATATATATATATATATATATATATATATATATATATATATTAATAAATAGCTAATATCGGAATACTTATTATTGTAACTGTGTAAATTATTATTTTTAATGTTTTAATTATTTTTATCCTTTTTTTTAGTTTTCTAAAATCGTTGATCGATCGGGTTGATGTTAACTAACAAGTCAGTGTCACATTTGCATGTAAAATGCTTGAGTAACATTTGCCTATCTGTAATTATAATATATAATTTCTTTTTACAAATCTATTCAGCGTTATCAAATAGTCCTTGAGTGCTCACGTGTACACAGATAATAGCCAGATTGAAATTCAAAGACAATTCTCCATCTATTAACGGTTCTAACTCGAATTTTTCCTGATCACGCAAGCAACTGATTACTCTTTGTCAGATTTATTTTAAAAGAAAACTTTAAAAGAAAACAACTTTAAATTTAATGATCTTCCTCTTTATTACATCTTAAAGTTACAGTATTCTGTAAAAAAAAGTTAAGCAGTAAAAAAATATATAAGTAGATGAAAATAAATAGATTTTATGAAGTATTTTGTTATAATACACAATAAATTACAATCATATTATCTATTCATAAGAAACCGTCTCAATTCCATCAAACTTAACGAAGAAACAAAAGATCTCCTCAACCTCAACTTTTTTGAATCCTTCTCCTTTAAACAATCTTTCTCCTTAAGAAATTTTATTCTTCTTTCTTTTTAATTTTCAAATAATTCCCAGAAACACATTTTAATAACTGTCCAAAATACGACGATGACACTCAACGCCCATATTTATTGTTTTAGTTTCCTTCGAGCTATTTATGTGTATTAAAATCAATAGATTTTAAAAAATATTAATTTATAGGGCTAGTATCTTGACTTTTAAGAAGCTTTAATAATTTATAACTTGCTATCTTTCTTAGAATAACAAGTTATTTTAATTTCATAAGCTTTTTGATACTTAATTAATTATTATTATTAACATTTGTTTTAAATATATGTCGAAATAAAGATGGGGTAGTGGGCAAGACGGGGTATCGGGGCTCGTCAGTCGTACTGTCGTACGGACGACCAATTACAGCCGCTCTGACTCATGACGACGCGTTATTATAATTATTGTTTTATCAATCAGCGCTGTGACCAGCTTGAGTCTATGCATTTTCGCATTTCAACTCAAACTCGGTTTTTGCTAAGTTCGTTGTGATTTTCGTGTTATACATCGCATGTGTTTTGTACCTCAACATTAGTTTTTTAGAACTGACTAAAAGTTATTCTTGTTTATCAATGATTACACCAGCAGGTAAGAACATGTTTGTTTCCATGTTTTTATTTGTTTTTTTAAGGCATGCTATTTTATTGAAATGAGCATGGGGGGGGGCAAAATGGGGTATGAGGTACCCCATCTTGCCTCCTCGAAGAAAATTATGATTTCTCTAAGAGACTTTATGATTCTTTAGATTTAGTTGAGTTTTATCTTGTTTTAGGATGGTAAAACATTATAAAAGACAAAGAGGCGAATTGGAGTGAACGGAGTATGAAAAATACGGTAGATGTTGTAATTGAAGGAAAAAGGGGTATAAACTAGCATATTCTGCGCGAAAAGCGAAAACATATTCTGTGCTACAAATAACCTTTGAAAGAAAAGTCAAAGAGGCTCTTGCAGCCCTAGAAGATCCTGCTGCTCCTACAACTTCGGTGAAAGTTCCTTTTGGTCCAAAAAAGCGAACATTTTCTGATAACGAAGAAAAAGAACTTTGCAATTATGTTGATAATAAAAGAAAGACGACGATAACAAAAAAAAAAAGAAAAAAAGAGATAAAAGAATAAAAAAATAAATTTGCTAAGAAAAAGAATAAGAAGAAAACAACAATAATCCTGATTCCTCACCAGATTGTGACAACGAAGAAGATAACATCTCTGGCTTGTACTGCCATATAAAATACTTGTATTCTAATGAAGTATGGGTCGCGTGTTCTTACTGTAGGAATTGGGCACACTATAGCTGTGCTGGGATAGATGACAAGGACGACGAGGCAGTATTTGTTTGCGAGTTTTGCAGCCAAAAATAAAATATGTCTGCCATACCCTATCTTGCCCAATAGGGTACCCCGTCTTACCCTACCTAGGGGGCAAGATAGGGTGTTGGACGTTTTTGACAAAACCGGTCATTTTTTCTTTTTCTATGAGTGTAAAGTTCCTTAAGTTCTTTATTTATAAAGATTGATAGTGTAAGAGTAATTATAAATAAATAAATATTCAAAATACTTAAAACGTGCGTTTTATTACGCTCCAAACGTTAACTACCCCGTCTTGCCTCGTATTGGTAAGAGGCACATTGAATATGAGTGTTAAACTGGAACGAGCTCACCTGATGAAGACTGAAAACGCTACGACCATCTAACGCAAATAGCCAAAGCCCCGAGAGCTTTCAGCTCGAATTATCGAATCGTTTCGATTGCCTTAACGATTGCGTTTCTGTGGCCGATATAAAGAACGGGTTGGTGAACACTGTGCATACAGTACAGACCAAACTTAAAATCTCATGGAAGAGCGACGCCTATAAAAACTGCTCTGGTGATGCTGAAGTAATAGGCGGATCAACAGAAGATATGGAAATCTCTGAGACGCGGTATACTTGTCTTTAATATGAAACGTATTAAAGATACGATAAAGCGGAATCGGGGGGGGGGGGGGGAAGTGTTCTCAAGGGATTCCACTTCCACCGAGAAAAAAAGCGGTCATGATTTCACGAGTCATGAGGTCATTTTTTCTTACTTATTTGAACTTTTTTTACTTTTTTGAAAGATAAACACTTAGTTAAAATTCTCAGGTAAAATTTTATTTTTCAACTTCTGAAGTTTCACAAGGAACGTAAAAACATTTAATAATACAGTTATGTAAAATAAGCCAAATTTAAAACAAAATAACCAAAAAAAAAAAAGAATTAGAAGCGATTGATTAAAACTTGATATTAGCGGGAATTTTTGTTATATATTTTAGTTAAAGTTTTTTTTTTTTTTTTCTTGAGAAAAATAAAATAAAATAAATAAAAATTGTCGACATTTGAGAAAATGACGACTTTTTCGAAAAAAAAAAAAAACTAAATATTTCATATATCCGGGCTTCTAAAATATTTTTTGTATTTCTTTTTGAAAATTACAATCAAAAACAAAAAAGTTATAGGTAAGGCAGTTCTAATAGCTGAATTTTAAAAAAAGTTATAGCTATTTGAAAAAAAATTGTAATTTTATTTAATCCATAATTTTTTTTGGGTTGAGTAAAAAAATTAAAAAAAATTTTGAAGCAACGTCTTTCGGGGGGTAAAAAAAGATATATACTTACTCTGCAATCCGATCCGAATCCGTGAAACAATCAAATGTTACTGATTTTTTCCATGCCTATTTTATCAGTGTTCTTTTTCATTGCGGAAACATTGAAATAAAATTCTTCGAAATATTAGTGAGCGACGAAATACTATTAATAAAGCTTTGCTTTCTGCGTCTGACTGTGCGCCTGCCTGTCACAAAATTGTATCATTTGAATCATACTGTTAGACATTGGAGATTTTTCAGTGTATGTACCATGATCGCTACAAATAAAAAAAAAGAAAGGCCGAAAAAAGCAGCCTATTATGTGTTTAAATTATACGGTTGTACAAAAAATTCACTTTCAAGCGTAACTTCGACATCTAATAGATGTATGTGACGTCTTTCTTTAAACATGTACTTAGTCAGCTCTGGAAACTACGAACGTTTGATCGTGGTATGTACTTTTTTACGCATATACTCGTACGTCTGTTAATGTTTGAATCGTGACTTTTAAAAATAAATAAAATTGAAGTTCATATACCATAATAACGGTTTTTACTAAATTCATATAAATATCTATACTACAATTTTTATAATTTTTGTTTCGTTGTCTATTTGTTCTCGCTAATTTTCTAAACTGTTTATGATGAGACTAGCCATCTTAGAAAGCGCTTATTTTAAGTAATTAAAGCTCCTGTTCTTATAGAAAATTGTATAATATTCAACATGGACGAAACATTTAAAAAAATGATTTGTCTTTAATTCAACACATTTAGAATATTTTGAAAAGTACCACTGAAGGTGTCTGTTTAAGTTAATTTATCATTGCTACTCCAAGTTCCACTGGTGACAGGAGAGCTGGTGGATTTTTTGCCCAGAAAATCGGATTTGCGATTCAACGGAAAATGATGCCAGCATAATTAGTTTACATTTTGCGTTGTAAACATGTATAATATTCTGAGTTTTCAAATTATCTAACATATTGAAACTAATTAAACAGAATTGAAAAATATCATAATACATTAAATTGATATCAATATCGACATTAACTTTAATAGACCCTTTACAGTGGTATTAAGCCACATCTATTTGAAGAGAAAATCTTAAATGTATTTATATACAATCGGTATAAAAAATGCAAACAACATATTCAAGTAAATAAATTGAAGTAAGATTTATACCATTTCATAATTTACATGTTGAATAAAACATTCGACATTACAAAATGAAAAAAAAGGTGAAAACGACGTTTTAACATTTCTCGTGTAAGCCTCTAATTTCATGGAAACTAGAATATTCTAAGGAAATTTCACATACTTTTAAATTCTATTAATAACTAAGTAGTGAACGTTACATCCATAAATAATATATACATTTTCTAACAATAATACCTGCATCTAACTTTATATAAACTGCATTTATATAAACTGAATGAAAAACAAAGCACGGTTAAATTCAATGAATTTACATGCCTGATAAGAATTATTTTTAACTCGTTATACCGTAATTTAGCACTTAAGGAGGAATTTTTAAAGTTTTGTGAATTCAAAAGTAATATTATTAAAAAATTAATCCGTTTCAGGTTTTCCGCTTAACCAAGAGGAGAAAATGTATAAGGGATCTGATATTTTTGTGAGTAATGGTAAAATGGGTGTTTACTATAAAAGCTTTAAATTCGAATAAACATAATTTAGTATAATATTATATAATTATTATAAATATATAAGAATATATATTTATAATAATTATATAATATATAAATATAATAATTTAGTATATTTAAATGATCTTTTCTTAGATCATCTTATAATTAGACAATCTTATATTAGATCATGCAATAGGCATGCTAATATATGCATGTCTAATATATTATTCAATAGAAAAGTATTATCGAATATTATATTTTATCGCTAAATTATTATATAACAGTAGACCTTGACTTATAAACTTTAAATGTAGTGATCATCTTTTGATTCTAAACAAGCAAAGTCATATGCCAAAATTAACTATAATTTAAATTACAAGACCTATACTTCTAAGTAATTTAATAAGTAATAAAATATAGTAATAAATCAATCTTACTTTTTTATTAAGTTAATGCTAATCATTTAAATCATATAACGAAACATGTTCCACAAGGGTTTTATATGATCATAATGAAGTTTTAAAAATTCTATTAGATTTTCAATAATGTTGTTAATGCGAAACGTATCTTAAAAATATTCCACAATTAAAAAATATTTGAAAAATGTTACTGAAAATATTCCCGTTGATTGAAACATCCTACAAGTTTCGGTAAGTAGCATTTTACTGAGTTACAACTTATTTGGGTCCCATCATCGGCATCATCATATCAGCCATTAGGCATAACGTAGGCCTTCCCCAAGGACCTCCAGACCGACCGGTTTGAAGCACCCTTCATCCAACGGCTTCCGACAACTTTCTTCAAGTCATTTGTTCTTCTCGTGGACGGCCGTCCGACGCCGTGTTTGCCGATACATGGTCTACACTCGAGAACCTTTCTGCCCCATCGACCGTCAGTTCCACGATCTATGTGCCCTGCCCACTCCCTCTTACCTTGGATCTCATCATTTCTGATTTGATCTCGCAGAGAAATACCAAGCATAGCCCTCTCCAATACACACTGTACGACTTGGAGTTTCTTTAAAAGGCCCATAGTTAGAGACCACGTCTGAGATGCGTATGTCATCACTGTTAACACACATTGGTCGAAGACTTTCGACTTCAAAAACTTAGGTATAGCGGATGAAAAAATCTTTTTTAACTTCCCGAACGCTGCCCATCATAGCTGGATTCGACGATTGACCTCACTCTCGAAGTTGCATCTACTAAGTTGGACCTTTTATCCTAGGTAGATATACTCGTAAACAACTTCGAGAGTAGAATTTCTAACCGATATCGGGGTGGGCACGACATGGACATCAGACATGATTTTTATCTTGTCCATATTCATTCTAAAGTCCACCCGTTTGGAAATTCCATCTGATATTGATCATCTCATATCATCTTGGGAAACTCATAATGATGATAATGTATGATATATCTGTAATTTTTGTACTGTCTAACCAAATACCTGGAAATATTTATGAGACAACTATTGACAACAACCCCCGAGATCATGGACGCTGTAAAGGGTCCGAAACGTTGGGTAATAATTTAAAATATTGTTAAACTGTAAAGTTTTAAATAAACGCGATAAAATCCAATATAGACTTTTAATCAAATATACCCTATATATTGTTTTAACGATTTGATTGTTTTTCTGCGTTAATCGTTAGTTGTGAAAAAATACATATTATAAAAATAAAGAAGTCATAAACATGCATAACAAGTATGCTTAATTAAAAAAATCAAAAAACCCGACTGCGTAAAATACTCTTATTATAAACTAAAAAGAATAAAACAATTTACTAGCTTTCATTTGATACCCATATTGCTACAGTAAGAAAAAAAATTCAACTCCCCCCTTCTCATTCCGCCATTTGCGGGCGCAATTTTGAAAATTTATATAGCCTATGTCACTACTACAATTTAGACAAATCCAACGACACTTCATATGTCAAAAGCCGTCCAGCCGTTTGGGCTGTAGGCCGTGCCAAAGAAATGGACATACATACATACATACATACATACACTCGAAAAACATAACCCTCCTTCTGTCGCAGTCAAAGTCAAGTCAAATATCTCTTTGACTGTTGTAGCTAAGTAAATCTACCTTTTTTTTTGCTCTCCATACGACACAGTTTGAAAAAGAAATTACCATCTCAAATTCTTACCATATTAGATTATAATATTATATTCTTGATATTTAAAATAAACTTTACATGAGAGAGATAGAAACGGTGAGAGGTAAGCACCCTAAAATTTCATTGCAAATCCTAGAAGACTACTAAATATTTAAGCATATTATATAAATTGCACTTTTAAAGATAGTAAGTATATTTATTATAACACTGTCAATTATAATAAGGTATTAATGTTTAGTTAAGCTGACTGCCCTTATAACCCCTTTCCCTATAGGAAAAATCCGCAGCTACACTTTTTAGTAAATTTTATTATTATTAAGTTTTTATATTTTATAATTTAACTTACAAAAACAAACTTGAACGTTTTTGAACTTCAAGCACAGTTGTTGTGAAAAGCATTTATGATTTAAATCAAATTGTCAATGAGATCATTATAAACCTAAAATAGAAATATAAATAAAACATAAAATCAAATTAATTCTTAGATAATCTCTAAAATATAAGCTGTGTGGAACTTTAAACCTTTTATAAAACGAAATTAAATTCAATTTCTTATAGAGTAAATAAATACCTATAGTGCTGTAACGAGTTGACTTTGTTTATAATGATTTATGTGCCATTTTGAGGAAATTTAAATTGAATTTTATCTGTTGGAGTAATAAAGTGTTTATTGTAAATAAAAGGCATTTTAGTTAGATCGTTTTGAATAGCGAGAATGTAAGTTGCGCGTAGAATATTGCGGAGGCCGCACAGGGTCGATGCCTTCTGAGAGACACGTGAGGGGACCGTTAGCCTGCACACGCCGAGCCTTCAACACATGGAAAGGAAAATCTGTGAATAGTAACGTTGCCAAAAAAAAGCAAATAACAATAGCAACAATGTAGATACTCCTACAATGATTTATGATAAAACTTAAAACATTTTCTTATAATTTTATATAATTCAATCCAAAGATTCATTTTAAGAGATAGAAGAATGAGAAACAAAGTAACATTTAGTGATACGTTATCAATAATTAGCTAATACTGTTATTTAAAAAAAACTATATTTAAAAATCCTTAAATTCTTCAGTTTTTGTTAACCATTATAGCAGCAAAAGCTCACTTTATATTAGGAAAAGATTTTTTTAAATTATTATTATTCATTTATTTCTCTGCTGACTGCACAAATTTTCAATGTATTGGTCAGAAATATAAAATTTTGCTTTCAAAGAAAAACATTCATTATTTTAACAAATACAAAGTTTATGTTAATTTAACATTCAAATCAAAACTTACGTATGTGTTGTATTGAATTAAACATAACTACATAAAATAGTCATATATTATATTGTTTATGTCCTTTCATGACCGAGATTTAAATATGGCAAAACGAAATAAGGAGTGCAACTTATTTTTATTATTTTACAAAATGACAAATCGGCACTAAAAATTAATTTGAGGAAGTGTTGATTTCTTTAACGTTTCGAAATTACATAAATATTATAAAAATTATTTTCCGCTAGTAAAATAAAATTTGTTCAAATTTGTAATATAATAAGATATGATATATATATATATATATACAACCAATAACATTTGTTTAGTAGGTAATCGAAGATAATTTTGTTGACACCTTTTGTCCCATAACAAAAAAAAAGTAGGTAAAAGTATGAATTTATAACTAAACTAGTTGACGATAGTGATAACATTCAAGGCTTTGGCCACTTTCTGCTAACCCCAACCAAATTGCTTGCGTTCTGAATAACTTTAAAGGTCAATATCTCAGGCCTTCTGTTCGGTGTCAGAAATGGGTCGACCTTCATAAAAGTATTTTTTTTTCAAATCGCTTACTGTACATTCATTAAAACAATTTCATAAAAGATTTAAGGTAAAATAAACAAGACCAAGACGAATAAGCACAAGTTCATTACGGTCACTTTTATAGTTTTCAGAAACAGTTAACTTTCGTAATTACGATTATTTTTATTCAAATAATTTAGTAAGTTATATTATATTATTCGATTATAAATAATTAACAAATGTCCTAGTTAATATAGCTAACAATTAATATGTTAAAATATCATAATTAATTTTTTTGTTACGATTTTAATACCTAAAAATTCAATTAATTATGCACAAAACTACTCTTCCGTACGGGATATAAAAATTTGATTTGATGTGGCATTACGTATATAAGTAAAACCGGGGTACGTTACATCCCACCACTGTAAACTGCGCCACCGAGTCAATCAATTTTTTTTTTCCTTTTTTTTTTTGTCAAACAATTGTCTAAACAAAAATTATATAACGAACAGATCTAAGTGATAATACTACTGTATACCGTGTCTTGGATCTGGAGCATTAAAGAGGATACATTCGTTTAATAATAGGCGTTTAATAAGATTTTTTTTTCTATTTCATTTAATTGAGGTTTAATAAATGTCGAAATGTCTTTACAACCGAGCACTTCAATAGAGACACGTTTTCCTTTCGAATTTCCATATTAACTTCATCGTGACATATTTGACTTTCAAATGGGGGTACCTTATTAATTAGTTATGTATATTGTTTATCTCGTGCTGATTCATAACACAGCCGAAATAAGTAAGCCGGTCTCAGTGTCCTCATTTTTTGCCACAAACAACCTCAGAGGGCATTACCCTCTCTCTTTCTCTTGAAACCACCTAGCTCGGAGGCGAACGGCCTAGCCATTACTGGCAGCTTTGAAATGTTTTTGAGCCAAAAATATAAATAAATAATTACTTTTTATTTTTAAAAGATTTATTACACCAATATTTGTCATGAAAAAAGAGTAAGATATCTATTACAATAGTGTAGTAATAATATTAACAGCGTATTTTATTTGAATCACATTGGCATCGTTGTATCACTATCGCTTAGTAGAAATTGAAACTACATATGCGAGAATGGCTGTAAAATGTCGCGCTCAAATCGCCTACGGAACTAAACAAATGACGAAAGCATTATTCTACTTTGGTGCTGGGGACCTTACCCTAGACATTGCTACGCAATAAGGCTGTCGCGGTTATCAGTCTTCTCCTCCCACTTCCCCTGCGACCTCTTTTGCAATAATCCGGCTATTTCTCAGCGCCCACCGCTACTTCCATTCGTCATACTGCACAATGACAATACAAACTTGCAAGCTTATAGTTAGACTTAAAATTACTTATACCATTACTCAAACGATTTCTTTTTATACTAAGGTAATCTATCGTGAAAACAAAAAAGTTCATCGCGACCCCCGTACCGATGCTTACACCCACAGGCTATGCGTATTCCTAAAAAAAAGAAAACGGTCATCGCTTCGACGATTTCTTAAATTTTATATTTAATATGTTGAAATTATTTTTATTAATAAAGTATTCAAAGTAGGCGTAAAGCCAGAGCACCTGTTTTTGGCAGTATTTTCATCCCTCTGGGTAAATTATAAATTATTGTTCCTACAGTTCTGGAAGTCGTGATTTTTTATAGGAAATTTTCTCTTCTTTTTGAATATTTTTTCAAATTTGAAAAATCTTAATAAAAGTAAACCCTTTTTTAGTTATTTGTTAATAACTTTTGCAATTTTTGCAAGCGGAACTTAATTTTCTTTTTTCAAAAATCATCTAGATGCCATTCTGAATCGAATGACACCACAATCATCATTTTCGGAGACTGCTGAAAAAATTTAAACAAAATGGCACTTGTTGACTAGACCAGAGGCAAACATTTAATCACATAGGAATTGCTTTTCACGCGGAAAACTATAATTATGTTGCCTAATCAAGATCAGGTTGCGGAGAATACCTACCAAAGGGCTTACATAACTATTACTTAACATTTTAGAGGCTTAAAATCTACTATGTACAAGAGGCAGAACAACTTAACAAGGAAACAGAATCTTACTAATTACAATTTTTTATTTGTATAAAATAAAAATTTTATACAATATAATTTTATTATGAATATCGTAACTGATACGCCATAACATCAGTGAGCTGTTATTACTACGTTAGTACATATTACTTAAGTGCATAACATTGACTTTATATATTATTTATCACAGAGTAACGACTTATTCTTAACTTCCGTGCCTGTCTCAATATCGAATATTGCACAATATCGTTTTAATTGGTTTTACAATTAGCGCGTTCGTCCGATTTGCTCCAGTTGTTAACGATTAACTTTTTACAATGGTCAGCCCAAGACAAATTTACAGTTACTCTGGGTTGTTGCCAAGTTATGGCGAGTTACAAGATAGTTATTTCTGTAAAATTGATTAGGGATGACTGCTTCGCGTGCAATGTTCATGAACTATAAAACACTTCCACGAAATTGTCTTTTAACTAAGAACACTTAGTTTCTACTAAAAAATATTGTTACTAAATCTTATCCATTTATTTTTATGATAATTGCACTGACTCTTGTCAATCGTCGTCATTTCGTAAAATATACATTTTTTATACTAAAACTAAAAAAACATATCTTTGTACCAGACTTTACAGAAACACTCAACAGCAGACCAGACGAACCGTGCCACGACCACGTGTATTTTATATTCCAGTTGTCGGTTTTGTAACAAAACATAAGACAAATGAATAACATTTTAAATACCATATAACAATGATCTTTCTAAGATCATTGCCATATAATTAGAAAAACAGTTTGTAACGATTCTACTGTGTAAAAATTTATTTTTAACTAATGACCCGCCCTAGCTGCGCCCGGGCTATGTATATGTACCTTAATCTTCCTCATGAATCACTCCGTGCAGTTTTTGAGTTTATCGCGAACAGACTAAGAAACAGACAAACGCGACGAAAGACTTTGTTTTATTATATGTAGTGATAATTCGAAAAAAAAAATAATGATTTTTATTTGATAAGTTTTTTAAATAACAAAAAACGATACGTTTATTGTAATTATAATGCAGGCTGCGAACTCATTCAGTTCAATGTATGCACGAATAGTATCTGCGCCTACTTCTAATATCTGCATACACATTACTTCCGTCGGTTTGTGTGGGCGCCCGCATCGACGTATGTTTACAGATGATAGGTACGATTCTTATTGGTTTTTCAACATTATAAAAATATTCACTAAAATATTTATTAAAATAGTACTTTTTAAACATACATTAAAATTAACGGAGCTGTATAGACACATAGAAAAATATAATATTCTTTATCGCACACCGCTTTTGAAGGAATTCACGTAAGTAATTTAAACATACAAATGGTTACTAATATATAAAAGCGGTCTTATCACTAAGTAGTGTTTTCTTTTAGACAACTTTTATATTGAGGAGAACGTGTAAAGAAAAATTAGGTGGTGCATTGTTATTACCAGCAAAATCATAAAAGAGTAATTTTAGCAAACATTGTTATAATCAACTAGCAAACCCGGCGAACTCCGTTTCGCCACCCTTTTTGTAACATTTCGTTTGGGGATTAAAAGATGAAGTAGTACATGCTATGTATCAGAGATGGCGCTGTATGTGAAAATGATTTTCCCTGTTTTCCTGCTTTTCTGTTGAAACTTTTCATAAATTTTGTTTGCTATAAACCTCAAAGAGCCCGAGACCTTTCCAACTAATGCAAAACCGTCGAAATCGGTTCATACGTTCTGAAATTATAGCGTCAGGAAAGAAAACCCGACTTATTTTTATATTATAAATTAACAACAGAAGTTTCTATATATATATATATATATATATATATATATATATATATATATATATATATATATATATATATATATATATATATATATATATATATATATATATATATATATATATTAATATACAATGCAAATAGGAATTAAAGTGGTTTAAATGAAAAACGAATTCTGCTAAAACCTCAACAACAGCGTGCAACAAAAAGGAAACTAGAAATTCAATTTTTACGTACCAAGAACGATTAATACAAAGATATAAAGCGTGAAATGCGATCTACTATAAAGTCTATTATTTTACTCATAAACAGTTTTTTCAATTTTTGTTATTAATAAGTACATATTTTGACACGTAGCAGTTAAACCAATAATTAAAACATGTCGCGGGATTGCTCCATACCGAGACCGGACGCTGGCCTGACTCCATCCGCTCACAATTGTTGCCAAGACGTGCGCTGTTTACACTAGCAACACTGGCTAACCGATTTAAGCAGGACGTCCTCATTTTGAGAATGCTTAAATATTTAAGTTTTATTGATATATTTCAAGACAATAGGTAACATAAAACTACTGTTATAAATTTTAGCTAAATTAAGCAATTAGGTACTAAGTATTCTGTTGTGTAAGTTAATGTCCCACTGCAGGAGAAAAGCCTATTATGGTGACAGAATAGAACTTAAGCCACCACAATACTCCATTTTATTTCCCTTTACCAGTAAGCTTGAAATTAATTTTGAAATTATTAGATAATTTTTTAAACAAGCACCTGTAAATTCAGAGATACTTACCTAGCACGCGCTGTCTTTTGATTAAGTTCCGTGTGTCCGTGTTATATTCATAGCTCTTATAAATTTAAGCGATAAATAGTGGTACCTATTTAAAAATTCAATAAATATTAAATAATGATTTTTACTAAAATAACTTTTCCGTATTTAGAGACTAGGTAAGTAGCGAGTCACCAGTCCATATATACGAGTGTATGCTTTTCTGTTACTGAATTCCTCCTAGACAGCTGAACTTATGTAAGTCCTTGAATAGTTTATATTCACAATTTAAAACAATAGATTGCGCTGTAATCGACTTCTAAGATTTTTCTTCGGGCAGGACGTCAGTTGGTTTCGCCAAGTTAATAAAGATTAGCCATGTCTTATGGTTATTAAACTATAACATTTACTAATAAAATTATTTGATAAACAAGATTTTTAAAACAGTAAATAAAAATGTTCGTTTATACTATTTAAATAATGAAGTCAACTCCAAGTCACCAATTAGCGCGCCGCTATTTTTAGGATGAAACGGTGACTTTCCGATCACAGACTGATCTTTGTTTTTTATTAGCATGTTGTACTGATAAGATCATTCTTTGAATAGGCAAACAATAGCCTTTGTATGAGACAAATTCTAAGACTACATAAAACTATTTATTTTAGGCATTGAAAAAATTATTTATACCTATGTTAAATTTTCGTACTTTGAACAAAAACTAAACTACTATAAAAGCTAATGATATAATACATCCATTTCAATTATATTACTAAAAGTTACTACTTCTCTGTTTATTTGTTGCTTTGTTACGTTTTACTCCTAAATCGCTGAATGGCTTTTGATTAATTTTAATAAAAAATTTGTATTTACTCAACTTGGACCTTAAAAAAAGATTTAAGCTATCCTTTTCCACGAAATTAAGACTTGAACAGGGTAAAAAGAGTGTTTAAAGTAAGGAGACGTTATCATTTATTAAGTTCGAGACTGAAAATGTATATTCATGATTTTTTTTTAATATAGAATGCATCTGCATTAAATTTGAATATTCAATTATTATTCCTTTAAATATATTGGATAGTTTCAAAACAAATAGGTTCAAGACAATTGTTCTATGTAGACGTAGTTACAGGTGCTGTCTAGCTTATATTCTTATCACTTAATTAAATAAAAGATACTTGGTTAAATAAAAATACCTATAAATCGAAAACAACAGGGAAAAAGAAAGTTTAAATTTAATTAGAAGTTTCGTAAGTACATAGGTATTATTATTACACCTAGGTTATCATTATACATCAGTTATTTCCAATGAATTACATATAAAATTGGATAGATATTTTTCTTTACAACATCCTTTCATAGGTCGTCGACATGATACCGTTTTTGTCTCTTTTTTTTCATATATGGTGCGAATTTTAACACTGCCATATCATTCAGATGGCAGATTTATAATATAGACTCATCTGTTTTTGCATCGTCACATCCTCCAGTTTAGCTACCTTTGTGATTATCATATTGTATAAAAAAACCAGCTCAATAACGGATTTCGATGGCGATTGAATTTAAGCTAAGTAACGTCTGTCTAAGGATACACACACGTGCTACTTATTAGCATGCTTATAGTCTAGTCAACATGTGACATTTTGGTCCACTTTTTTCAGCAGTCTCCGAAAATTATGATTGAGGTGTCATTCGATTCAGAATGGCATCTCGATGATTTAAAAAAAAATGAACATCCGCTTGCAAAAATTGCAAAAGTTATTTTAGTTATTTTCAAAAACTAAACCCCTTTTTTAGTTATTTGTTGACTAGACTATAAGCATGCTAGTAAATAGCATGTGTATATTCTGTACCTTAAATAACCTTATGTATTATATCTCAAATACTCTTCAAGACTCCTTATGAAATACTTGAAACAATATTATATAGCATATCTCATCCTTACTTTAATTTTAAATATTTTATTTTGCTTAGTGAAATTCAATCGTTATATAGAAGTAATTAGTAAGAGCTTCATCTCTTTTCAGAAACAAATAACACGTCGAAATTAATGATATAATTAAAAAAATTCAATACTAACAATGCTAACAAAATACATTTAAAATGATAATAAAAGGAGACATGAAGAATGAATTAAGTGATTCTATTTATTTTGTAATAAAATAATTTAAATTGAAAAGAACTCATCTGTTGACCCTTGCGTCGTTCTTCAAATTTAAATGCAATTTGATGAAATGTGTACATAAACTTGACTTATTGACATATCAACAAAAGTAAAACATTGGTACATATTTTAGTTAGTTTGCATGTGTAGTCTATTACTTATAATTAGTGCAGTGTACGTACTTATTGTAAGTCATATTAAAAGCAACAATAATAGCGTGATTTTCAATCGAAACTTACAAACTACTTTCTAAATAAAAATAAAGAAATTGATTCTCTTATATTTACGCGAATTTTATTCATTTAATTAAAAGTACGTATAAAAGTACGTATAAAATCGTTAATAAAGATCCAACGAATAAAATATTAAAAGAAACTAGTAACTTAATAAAGAAGTACTCCGAAAAATTAAAAATTGATGTCAAACTACCTACATGTGCAAAATCACCACGCCTATATGGCTTACCAAAAATACACAAAATAAATGTACCTCTACGTCCAATTGTAAGCCAGATCGACAGTCCAACTTACAAACTGGCTCAGCACGTAGCGAAGGTACTGTCACCACTCAGAGGCAACACAACAGCATATGTGAAGGATTCCTACCAATTTGTGAGTGAGATTAAAGACCTGCAACTCACTCAGAATGAAACGATGGTGAGCTTCGATGTACAGTCTTTATTTACATGCTTACCGGTACAAGACTGCATTGAAATTGTACGGAGGAGACTAGTGGAGAACGACATGCCAGAGGAATACGCAATAATACTCAAGCACTGCCTTACAACCGGCTACCTGTTGTGGAACCACAAATACTACATACAGGTGGATGGCGTAGCTATGGGTTCTCCAGTATCCCCCATAGTGGCTGACATCTACATGGAGGACTTCGAGGATCGAGCCCTAAGGACAGCACCCATCTCTCCTAGATTTTACAAGAGGTATGTAGATGACACTTTCACCATATTACCAACAGACGTACTTGCATATTCCTAGAACACCTTAACTCCATAAATAACAATATTCAATTTACCATGGAGTTAGAGGCAAACAACACACTAGCTTTCCTAGATGTACTTATAATTAGGAATCCCGATCATAGTTTAAGCCATTCTGTGTATAGAAAATCTACCCACACTAACAAGTATTTGAACGGTGCTTCTCACCACCATCCTAGACAACTCTCTGCCGTTGGTTTGTCTCTGTTTCAGAGAGCTCACGGGATCTGTGACGAGAAACACCTGGACGCAGAGCTACAGCACATCAAGCAGGTACTGCGAGACAACAAGCTCCGAGCACCGCGTCAGCGTCACAGATCCCGGAAGAAGAGGACTGCCACAGTTGAGCGCCAGCCTGCCGTACTACCATATGTTAAAGGAGTCACTGACAAGATTGGCTACATCTTGAAGCGAGCTTCAATCAAAACTTACTACAAGCCGCCAACGAAGATAAGTCAATTATTACCATCTATCAAGTGCCAAATACCTTTACAAGATGCAGGGGTCTACAGATTAGACTGTGAATGTGGTCTTTCATATATAGGACAAACTAAACGGAGTATAGAGACACGCGTAAAAGAACATATAGCTGACATTAAACACCAACGGTCGACAAAGTCTGCTGTGTATCAGCATACTCAACAAGGTACCAACCACTACATTAGATTTGATAAGCCACAAATTCTCGCTAAAGAACACCGATTCCTACCAAGGATGATTCGCGAGGCTATTGAAATAAAAAAACATCCTAATTTCAATAGAGAGGATGGTTGGAACGTACCACGAGCTTGGGAACCAGTTCTAAAATTAATTGAACCCAAGGAAAATAAGAACACAGCACGACTTCCAGACACAACAAGTTCATTCTGTGTGAATAGGAACGGTCAAAAGTAATAATTTGTAATTGTATAAAAAGCGGGGTATGTAACAATTGATTCATTATTCGGACACCCACCACCTCAGTCCCCCGAGATCATGGACGCTGTAAAGGGTCCGAAACGTCGGGAAATAATTTAAATTAAATATTGTTAAACAGTAAATTTAAATAAACGCGATAAAATCCGTTTTTAGACTTTTAATTAAATAAAGAAATTGATTTTAAAATATCAGTGTAATTCAAATTTAAGAAATTGTAATATCATTTCATAACTAAAGTACCTAACGGATGTATATGACTTTATAAGCGATATGTATTCAAATCGTCTATTTAGTTTGTTGACGAACTAGTGTCTCTTATTAGTTAAAAGCGGAACCGTGTTACGGTAGTGGGGACAATGTTAGACGCGACATTTTGTAAGGAGGACGCGAATACATGAATATGCAGTGTTTGTAATAGGCTAGCGTCTTGAACTCCCTATACATTTGTTACACTTACTATTTATCTTCATAAACATATTTTGAGAAGCGTTGTTTTAACATATTTTATGTATGAAAATTATTCAAACTCTTTATGTATAGTTATTACTATCATTAACCATTTGTAAACATCCTTACATCTGAACAGGTGTAATATCACGAAAGATTATAATAAAATTGAATATAGTTAGGTATATTTTATTTTATAGATTGATTTAATTAAAATTATAAGAAACATGAACAAGATGTAAAAACTATTTCTTAGAAACAAACTAAACATATATGTACGTTTTAGATTATTGTAATGTATCACAAACGGCAACTTATTTTTATGATATTTCATTACTTTTATGACTAAAATGGCTATAAAAATTGGCTTACGTTATTTTTGTTTATTATTATACCTATTCAAATAATACTGGTCAATTTCTTGAAAAAAGAAATATTAAAAATCAAAAAAAAAAATTAAGTACAAAATTATAAAATATGTAATCCCAAACCTTATAAAGCCTAAGCAGTTGACGTTATTTAAGTATAAATGTTATGTAAACTAGATATTTTCACGAAAATTTATGATATAATATGTATTAAATATTTATCAAAGAATATATAGAATCTTTGAAAATTTTCGAACAATTATTGTCTACTAAGGCGGTACATTAAGTGATTTACAAAAAAATAAATAGGCTAACTACTCAAAATAATTGGTCTACGAAGCCGAAGTAATAGTTCTTAGCTAATATAAATATAAGCAGACAATAAAAGTGAATAAACCGTACATAATAAATATTCTATAGTTGAACATAAAAACAATATACGTTTTTCTAAATATTTTTTATACTATTGTTAATGTTGTAGTCTATATCGTAATAGTAAAATTAAATAATTATTAAAAGCGAATGAACTCTCTCAAGCAACGTACCTAATTAATTAGAAAAGGAATTAATTAACATGATTTATTATTTTCAAGGTTCTATAATAATTGATTAAAACTGAAAATTTCTTTTTTTATTTTTAAATGCTATTTTTAACATATCCCGCCTGCACGAGTTGGTAATAAACAATTCAAGTGTTCTAACAAATATTTATTTATATATATATATATATTTTTTAGCAAACCTTGAAACGAAATAACATTTAAGCAGGTGCAAAACTCTGAATGTCAAGGCACCAACCCATCATGTTGGGCTATTAGGACGATGCAAGTTGCCAAAATTTAGTTTTAATAACAGCACCTGTAAATTTAATCAAAAAGATAGATAAAGGAAAATGTTATCAGTAAATAACCAAAGAGCTTAATCTGCCGCGATAGGTGAATGGCATTACCTTAATTTAACGAGTTAAATATTTATAGGTATTAATTACAGTATAGGGACAGTTTAGCAGGTGTATTTATTATAACCATCGTAATTAATTTTCAAATAGCGTTTGTCAATTTCTTTACTTCCTTTCCAAATAAAGCTACTAGACTTTATTTAATTTAATAAATAGCGCACAGTAAAATTTACTATCAATTGGAATATACAAGTGTGCTTTTGATGAGAAATTTAAATTGATGAAAATAATTCTTGTCGCATTTTATGATGCTATTAAAAGTTAGGATAGAAGTACTTCGCGTTTTTAATGTAACTTTAATAAACTAGTTCAATTTTTTAAGACCGCATGTGTGTGTTTATGTTTTAAATACATATATACTTTTTAAAATTAAATTTTAAATTTTATTTTTTACTTTTTTTATTTTATTTTTTACTTTCTTAAATTTTGTCCTGCTAGCAAATCAATGAGTCAGATTTAGAACTTTTTATCATTAAAATATTTTACAGTAAAAAACCTTTTATTATGATGAGAACAACATTTTGTTATTTAGAATTAATAAAGAGTAAAATTACAGCCATGTAATGTTATTATACGCTTATAGCAACAAGTAACGTAGATCAAGAAAGAATTTTTCGATAGACAGTTTCGTAATGGCACGACTATATAGGTATTATTCTTTGTGGTACGAACTGTCTCGGTCAGGGCTAGCTAGTGCGATGGTAGTTCTGAAGGGAGGGGAGGGTGGATGTGCGCCGGCGCAGAGCGGAACGTTAGATCGTGCTGCACCGCCGAGCGCGACCGCTTAACCCACGACTTGCATTGCAACATCACTATTGTAACGCGTTTTATTTTAGCTCTTCGCCAGTACGCATCGTAGTACCAACATCTTTGGTGACTGACACTTTAACTTTTTAAGTTCACTATTTCTTACTTGTCATACAATATATTTAAATTTAATATAATTATTCTAAATAACTATCATATCAACAAAAAACATAACGTGGCGTATTCCAATACTTTTTAAAATAAATATTCATTAATTTATTGATTATTGAATTTAATATGATTATCGAACATGAGAATGTAAGAGTTTTTAATTAAAAGTTAATTTTCCGGTCTTTTATCATCAGAATTTGGTTACATCCTAAAAATTACAATATATTTTTTTTTATTATAAATATATATTATACTGTAAATACTCTTAATGATAAATGTTAATAACTAGACATTTTAAGATCTACGGCAATGTAGGATGGAGGCCTCCGCAGCGACAAAGCCCAGGCCCCAGGCACTATGCGAGCTATAACAGTTGAGGCCAAAGGCGCGAGCACTCTGACGGCGAGCACCTTCGAATTCACAAAACAACCCTAGGGGTAATCAAGGGCGTAGCCAGGATTATCTGTGGGGGGGCAGGATTCTTGGGGGGAAGCGGGGTTATTCAGGTAAAGAAAATTCAAGACTGTACTGTTTTAATCGTGGTTTTTAACATATTATATGAGTATTTCACGTTTGTAGTTAAGGTGTTCTTTTATTCGTTTCACTTATCGCTACAGTAAGAAAAGATGTAAATATCATTTTTATCAGTTACCAACCGCTCTTCTAGGGAGGGGCAGCTGCCCCCCCCTGCCTGTACCTCGCTGCGCCCATGGGGGTATTACAGAAAAGTACAAGCTGGTGTCGAAACTTGACTATCATATAATTGTAGTAAAACCCAAAATATAGTGAATAGGTAGTGAATAAAATTTGTGCCTACTTCTGATAAATGTTTAAAAAGAAAAATTATAGAGTTAGTATATCTTAGTATAGCATTTACAAGTTAAATCTGCACTAATATTCGGACTCTTACAGTAACATATAAAATACTTTTAATAGAACAAACTAAACCAAATTATAACGGAAGATAATTAAGAAATCTTTTTATGGCACATACATTTGCAGCAATCGCAGCCGTCATGTCGACTGTAGAAGCAGTCGGCGTAACCGGTATCGTAAGTCGCGTAATGTTATCGTCGCTGATGTAAGTTCGACCGGCGGCGGCGGCGGCGGCGCGGTGCAAACGCATCGCAATGGCTGCGCTTAAATAGAAGTCTATATTTAACAAACATACTTTTATTAAACAAGGTAAATTCAAAATAAGTAATGTATGCTTAAGAAATTCGATGAATTGAAGTCACCTTATCATATCTGTTTTGACAACAGTACAGCTATAATCTGCAACTAAACAAATATCTGTTAACAAAATAAATATCTGTTAATATGGTATGCGACGCGGCGGCTTGTCCAGATAAGCTCTTGTGAGTTTTCGCGGCAGGCTTATGAACTAATTTTATGTATGTGTTTTTTATATTTTGAACAAATAAAAAAAAACAGTTGTCAAATATTGCTCTTGATAACCTTTCATTTAAAAGCGTTGAACTGAACTGAATCAGTCTGTAAGCGTTCCACTGCTATGCAAAGGTCTCTTCTTTATATATGAGAAGGGTTGTAGCTTAATCCAACACGCTGCTCCACTGCGAATTGACGGATATATTCCCTACCTAGAGTAACGATCGTTGTCAGATGTCTATGATAAAAACCGGTGGGTCTATTACGTAACTTACAAGATCGTGAGTAATAGAACAAAATAAATTAAATAGAACAATCAAATGATAACTTAATAATAATACATAGTTAGGTATTTAGAAATAGGTAGTATTAGTTAGTTGGATATAAGAAATATCTCGCATAATTAAACTACTGCCAGTTCCGCTTTATAAGCTTTTGATAGATGCTCGGCCCTTGCTGAAAGAATATATTAAACATGCCGTATCCCACGATGTACAAATAAAACCAAGTCTAAATATGATTAATAGCGGAATTAACCAATTTCGATATTATCCAATCAAAACTCATCCTTATCGTCACAGTGAAGTAAGAAAAGCAATTTCCATTAAGCCAAACAGCGAACTGAGGTCGTCGATCTTACAGACCAGTGTGACCGGATCTTGGAGGAAACTTTTTATGTGACCGGCGGCCAAGCGTCATGTTTACACAAGAAATCAACATTACTAGTACATAGCTTTAATAATATACCAATAAATTATTACATACTCATGTAAAATGTTTACGTGTAGGTATAAGATATTTCAGAGTTCCCTAATTACGCAAGGGCGATATCAGATCATGATGTCGATATTTTCATTTGAATGTATACTAACGGTCTAACAAGTGATCTTATATATCGCAGTTTTTTTTTTTTTTGTTTAAATCGAATAAATATTGTTGATGTTGCCATCAGCGACAACAGTGTTTATATTTAATGCTCCGACATTGTAATATTACTTATGACAACTTACCTACTCTATATTTAACAGTAAAAACTTCTAAAAGAATATACTTAAAATTAATAAACTTATACCATCATTAAAAAAAACATGTTAATAGTTCGATTTATTTGTCAAATGTGACTACATAAATTATATTTTTCAGATTTTTCTGGAAAATATAGGCAGACAATTATACATAATTCATATAAGTTAATCATCATCATCAATCATCAATCATCATAACTGTAATAATATTCGTGTAGATTAAGAAATCAGTGATTTAGAAATTATGAAAAAATTAAATTAAAAAATATATAATATTATTTTCCAAACTATATAAAAATTTAATAGAACACACAAGGTAATAACAATAGACTTAAAAACGATGAAAAATGATCAGACTCCCTTTCAATTTAATTTCACTGGCTAAACTCTGTGATCCCGCTATATGACCCATACGCATTAGGGCAGTGTGTGTTGGTAAAGCGCTAAACTATACAATATACATATCATTCTATAGGAACTGTCCGCATGCACAACCTCAAATCGTACGGCATTCCTGCGCTCGGCTACACGTCTCAGAGCACCGTCCGACTAGAACGAGACAGATTACGAAGATGATATATTGTTCTCTCGCTCGTGGTACGCTCGCAATCCTTTCCTTTCTACCTGTTGCGCTATTACAAAAACCCGGTCCTTAGAGCCGCTACCTTACGTGAATTGAATGAGGATTGCGGGAGTCTACAGTTCGGCCCATATAAAGATAGGGCAAGGGCTATTATATGAAGACGACGCGAGGTAAAACTCGTCATGAGTCTTGAGGCACTATTTACCGTGGGGAGGTATGAACAAAAAACGTTCGTATTTGTGTGAGACGATTGCATAATAGCGACACATTTAGGGACCGGCGACGTTTGTGCGTGATTTGTAAATAAATTATGCTGTAAATATCTCAGAAAATGTAATGTTTAACAACCCTTAACTTTATAACTTTCTTTTCAAAATGAATCAATGAAAAATCAATGAAACTTTTTAGTAAATTATATACCTATACGCAATGATCTTAGAAGATCCTTTTTTCTTCTAAGATCATTGCCTATACGACTTGACAAATTATGTCGACAGCGTGATCTATTTAGTATATTAATTCTTTTTCATTTTAATTAAGAACATTACAAATCTCCTTAGTTTATTTTTGATTATTTCACCAAACGTGAGTACATCTTATTCAAAATCAGATCTATTCAATGTTAGCATAATGCTTGATCATGACGTGGCTGACATTCGCCGCGCGGTCCGTGATCTTGGCAATGGGCAATGCTGGCTGGGCGCTGCGGCACGGCAACGCTAGTACCTTCACAATCAAACAATACACATCTCTAAGCCCTTGCAATTGAAATTCAACTCAAAGTATATTGAAATAAACTACATTTTACATTAATATAATTTGCTGATGTGTCGTTTAATACCATAGTGGCATTATTGCGGTCGCTGTACCCAGTTCGCGTCTCCCGCGCCTCTTTCCCCGCACCTTTTGACAACCGGTATAGGTACATAGTAAACATAAATGTGAACACTTAAGAATTTTCTGACACCTAATTCACGTAACAAACTGTTGTAGCTTTATTTTTGATATCTTTGGTAACTAAAATAACAATCATTTTATGGCGATAAAATATCATGTTGAGCAAATATAATCTTTTTTAGATAAGGTGAATCAAAAAAAAATTTTTTTTGTTACTTTTTGTTTTATTCGTAATTTACGAAAACGATATCATTATAGATTATGAATTTACGACACAACCAGTTAAAATTTATTACAGTGTAGAAGTTTTTTTTATTGTTTATTTAAAAAAGTATGTTATTGAATCTTATTCCAGTTTTTTAACTGGCAAACAAAAAAATAGGTGCGTGGAATAAGAGTTACAATAAAAGTTACGTTACAATTTTAACGTGACTCAATTTTATTATTTAATTGAATTTAATATAATAAAGCATAAGAGTTTGTTTGCTCATCCTTGGAATAAACAGAACTATTTTTGCGTTAAGCAACCTGTTCGTTAAGAAGAAAAAAATATGACTATGTTTTTTAAAGATCGAAAATTGTAAACCAATCTGACAACGAAGTAAAACTGGTTTAATGTAAAACTTAAGAGTAAAAAAAAACAACTTCAAAGTTTCAGTAACTTACTTGAACGTTTATTTTCTTATTTCAAGCATATACATATATTCATATTTAAAAAAATCATTTATAAATATAATTAAGGTAGTGTTTTACAAACAAATATCTATCGGTCTCATTAAATAAAAAAGCATATTGAAGTTACGACAAATGTAATGTAACAGGGGAGGATGTCTATTTATGGTAATAAAAATATTGTTTATTGTTTTATAACATACGATAGGGAAATATGCATTTTTTTTTATTGGTTTATTTCACTTTTCACGTCATTTTAACATGTTACAAAATATTAATGTTGTTGGAAGATCTTGAATTAATTTTTAAAACTCTATTAATTAACTCTATAAGTAAATAAATTCTGTTATTATAATTTTATATTATAAATGAACAAGTTTGTCTGTATCTTTGTTCCTCTTTCACGCAAAAATTACAGGACGGATTAAGATGAATCTTTACAGTAACATAGCTTACGTATACATCAGAATAACACATAGGCTACTATAGAATTTATAAAGATTTTATGTAATTTGGCCATGATATAACATATTTTAATAAATATGACGCCAAAACGCGTAAGTGCTGTACAATTTTCTATTATTTGTACATAATATTACTTAAGACAAACAATTTTTATAATGACCTATATTGTCCTCCGAGCAAGAAGTCGCGAGATATTCAGGAAAAACTGATTTTCGTAACCTTGTGACCTTATAACTTTTTTAGCCGCCACGATATTAATGTCGATTTTTCACATCTTTATTAGAACGCCGCCATAATAAAGGCTTATATACCAATTCAAAATGCCTAAAAGGAATGATTAAAACTTGACAAGCTAAATCGCTATATTATTTTTATGTACTAGTTTCCGCCCACGGCTTCACGGCTTCAACCGATTGTATTGACAAAAAATAGCCTATGTCCTTCCCAGGCTTCAGACTATCGTTATCAAATTCTTACAACAGCTCGGTAACAAAGACTCTTATACAAAAAATATTCCTCTAAGTTTGTCTAGATGTTTGTTATTATTTCACGCAAAAACTACTCAACGGATTTAGATGAAATTTTACAGTAACATAGCTTATACATCAGAATAACACATAGGCTACAATTTATAAACACTTTGTGTAGTTTAGTCATTATATAAGATAGTTTAAAAAATATCACGCCAAAACGCGTAAGAACCACTTATTCCATGGCGCTTGCGATCTTCTTTTCGCGCGAATTCCATCGACCAGAATGAAGCGTCGGTCAGCACTGCGCGCAAGGCGGCGGTAGAGGGGCGGTCCAAGTAGTGACGTGCCATCGAACATCGAACGTCGAACGACGAACGCCGAACGCAGGCAGACAAGTGAGGGCAGACGTGGTAGACGGTTGTGTTCATTTTGATATTTTTTCTTATAGCTAAATCGATTCTCGGAGCGATTTATTTCTTACGATTAGTACAGCAGGCATAATTATTATTTTAGTTAGTATATTTTAAGTATAAATATAGATTACTTTTTTTATTTTCATTTTAGTCGTAGGTTTAGGAAAGCCTTTTTTTTATTTGATTATAGGATTGTAATTTTAGTTATTTAGTTTGTGTTTATCTAAATATATGTTTCGTGGCTAATCTGCTACGCCGCTTATGATGAAATTTGATAGGACATGGGCTACTTCTTATCAATACACCCACGCGGGTGGAGCCGCGGGCGCAAACTAGTATTATAAATGCGAACGTTTGTTTGGATATTTGTTACTCTTTCACGCAAAAACTACTAAACGGATTTAGATGAAACTTTACATTAATATAGCTTATACATCAGAATAACACATAGGCTATAATTTATAAAGATTTTGTGGAATTTGGTCATAATATAACTTAGTTTAAAAAAATATCACGCGAAAACGTGTAAGTGACGCCTATTTTTTTTTTCTCTCTCTCTCCTTCTTTTCGCGAGAATTTACTAAAGTGTCGACTGGGCAATATTACTGTGCACACTGCGAGCATGGAGGAATATTTTTTGTATAGGAGTTTTCGTTACCGAGCTGTTTTAAGAATTTGCGCGGATAGTCTGAAGCCTGGGAAGGACATAGGCTACATTTTGTCAATAGAACCACGCGGGCGAAGCCGTGGGCGGAAACTAGTACTTAATATATTTTAGGCTTTCAGCTAAAAAAAAGATTCTATAGAGATTGTTTAGTAGAACTGTGTCAAAGTATCATTGAAAGTACATCGAACAAAATATGTTTTTTTTTCTTTATTCCAAAAAATTTGTTTCTCTGTAAAGTCGGTTTACGATAATTTTACGTGATAACGTCATAAAAAAACATTGATGAAAAATTGCATACTTTTATGGATTGAATTGAATTATAACACAGGCACACAAAAAAAAAACTGTGCCTGTGCCGTCATGGCAGGTACAAGTGATGAGTACTTTACGATGCAGGGATTCGGAAACTCAGTATCGGCGTCTGGTCGGGGTAAGAAAGCAGGCCCGCAGGCGTCGTCATCCAGCGACTGCAGCTCTTCAGTCGTGGGAAACTTGGCTACTGGAGAGTATACTAGATTGTTTCCATTTTTTCAGCAGCAATTTTCTGCTATTTTATCGATTTTTTTTCCAATTTTATGAATGTTTGAGGGAACTATGGGCCAAATTTATTGCAGAATCAGATTAAACAGATTAAATTATAAGAAAATCTTCGTCAATCCGGGTCCATAAAATTTTTTATACCAAGATAACCCCAATTTTCTTCGATTTTTGCAAATGTTGATGATTTTTTACAACTTTTTTTAGATTTAAAACGGTTTATGATTAAAGTATGATCGAAATTAGTATTTAACAGATCAAAATACATGAAAATTATGGTTTCCTTAGATCTCGAATTTTTTTTCTTGCCAAAACATCGAATTTTCGCTATTTTTTGGGTTTTTTTGCAATTTACTCGAAATTGAAGGCTGGACGGCCTAAACTGACTTCAAATTCGTATTCAGCGAGTCGAAAAACATGCCCGTAGATAGGTGGCGCCCGGTGTACAGACAATTTTTTTTTTTTTGTGTGCCGGTGATAATCAATGAATTATCATTATTACACGTTTTTTATTTTGTATAATACGAAGAAGTGGTTAATTGAAAATTACTTAATTACTTTATTCGTTATTATAAGTTAATTCCAATATTTTTTCACTTCTTTTTTTTTCGACGTCCATCGATTTACAAGACGTTATCACGTCAAAATGCAATATAACATAAACAATAGTGTAAGGTTAGGAGAATTATAAACGGCTTGTTCCGATATACACTGCGAGCACTGCTCAGTGCTGTCACTGGTGAAAAATTCATTCCATTGTAGACTGCTAGTACACTGCCGCAGTACCATAGAAAAATCGAAAAATGTCGAAAAATGAGGATGATAGGATACTGGACTGCATTCCGTTTTAAACAGTAACCAGTATAGCACAGTATAGCAAAATAAAAAGGAACGGCCACCCAGTATACTGAATTGACGTCAAACTTCACAGTGCTCGCAGTGTATATCGGAACACGGCCAAAATATTTTTCATATTTTAATTTCGCTCACTTATTTAACAATTTTTGATTACATTTTTATGCCATTAAATACAAACGATATAAGAAACTAATGATTTATGTGTAATATGAGGACCGTAGGACCCGTACCTAATGTATCGGGAAGAATAAAAAACAAAATTTAAAACACTTGCATATTCTCTATTGATTGATAAAATTTAAATCACTTGCATATTCTCTATTGATTGATAAAAATCAAAATCAAAATCAAAATTAACTTTATTCAAATAGGCCCCAAGAGCACTTTCGAATCGTCATTTTACAAATTAACACTTTCAAGTGATTATTATTTTGTAATAGTAAAGCTACCACCGATTCGGAATGTATATTCTGCAGAGAAGAATTGGCAAGAAACTCCGCAGTTACTCTTTTAAAAATAGTATATAAAATTTATTTTAGTATAAAATTAGTAATATCTTGCACGAAATACAGCGCCACTTTAGTCCACACATCTTTATCGACTAAGTAATCCTGCACCGAATAATAAGCTTTATCTATTAATTTTTTCTTAATAAATTCTTTAAATTTATTATGAGACAATTCCAAAATTGTTTGTGGGATTTTATTATACATGCGAATACCATAACCCAGAAAGGAGACGTTTACTTTGCGCAGTCGGAAGCTTGGAATTACAATTTTGTTATTCCTTCTAATGTTTACAGCGCGATTTATACTATTTATTTCAAAACAATGAATATTCTGGTGACGCAATTGTTAATATGTCTACCTTTGGAAAAACATCCCGTAGGGAGACTCTAGCTCCAAGATCGTAAATGCCACGAATAGCCCTTTTTTGCAAAATAAATACAGTTTCAATATCTGTAGCATTACCCCACAGTAACAGACTGTAAGAAATTATACTATGGAAATAGCTAAAATATATTAAACGCGCAGTAGCAACGTCGGTCAGTTGTCGCACTTTTCTAACTGCGAATGCTGCGGAGCTGATTCTACCATTCAAGGATGACAAATGGTAATTCCACTGAAGTTTTGAGTCTAGATTTATCCCTAAGAATACTATAGTATCATTAACAATAAGCCTCTCGTTATAGCCTAATTAAAGCATTGGTACATTTTTTTTTCCTCCGCCGAAATATTTTCGCCGTTTTTTTTTTTAGCTCCGCCGAAAGTTCAATTTTCGTCCCTGTGAAGCGGGGCAAAAGTAACACTTTCTGTCCCCGTTATACTATTACTACATCCTGCCTATAGTACTCGTATTACAATATACACAACATACAGTATACTATTGTGTCACAAGGGACGAAAGTACTACTTTCTGTTCCGCATATGAAATTGCCACCAGAGCCGAAGGCGAGGGCAAACAAGCGGGGAAGAATGTAGTACTTTCATCCCATGTTGTACATACTTTTCTTTTCTACATGGGCGGAAAGTTCGGGTTTTGTCTCTATGAAGCGAGAGATAAATAATAATAATAATATTATTTATTGTACACCATAATATAAACAAATACAATAATTATGCAATAAAAGATGTACAAGGGCGGTCTTATCGCTAAAAGAGCAATTTCTTCCAGACAAACTTTGTACTCCAATCAGTGGGGACAAAAAAGAGGCTTTGCCTTACAAAAGGTGGCGTAGAAAAAGTTTTAATTTGTATTGCTTAAGTATAGGCTCCTTATGAAAAATGGAAGTTTTCGACCACGTGGGGTCACAGCGTTAGCCGCTATCTTGCATTGAACGGGCCAAAATTTGTTTTTTTTTTTTTACATAACGCTTCAAAAATCGACTTTATGACATAGATCTCTATGAGAAGTATAAAGATAACAAAATTTTAATAATTTTTTTGTACATAATTTTTTATGGTAGCGATATGGAAAAGGATTCCTTAGAAGAAATCCGATATCAACGATTCATAAAATCGACAAACCAAACATGGTACGAAATTGAAAAAAATCCAGAAGAATGGGGCTGGAAATATAACATCAATAATGGACTTATTCCTGTAACGACAACTAAGAAAGCGGCACTCGAGGCACTTTTAAATATAATATCTTGCAACTGTAAAAAAGCATGCAGTAGAGAATGTAGCTGCAAAAAAGCTGGATTGAAATGCTCTCTTGTGTGTGGATTCTGTAGTGGTCAGGCATGCGATAACGCATCAGAAATTGAGATAGAGACCGGGGATAATAATGATGAAATTTCTCAATGCAAGGAGACAGAAAATGCCAGCGCAGATAATGAAGCTATCGACGTTAACCTACCTGGAACCTCAAAACGGTTTAAAAATTATTAGTTTAAAAACATTTAGTTTAAAAACTTCAATATTAACACTAAACCTACCAGAGCGGTTAAATGAACGCTTTAGAGACTTTAATTAATATTGTTAAATTCTAGTTTTACATTTTTCTTGAAGTTACTTCACGACTTTTTCTATAATATATAGCTACTTAAGAAGTTATATTTTATAAAAAAAAGTAGTGCAGTAACTTCAAACAAAATTTAAATCTAGAATTTAACAAATTTAATTATGTTGTTGTTAACAATATAGATGATTTTTTGTAAATATACGATTTTCTCCCTCTTGTAACTTTTTATCTATAAGACGTACATAATAAATATTTATCCAATTTTTTTTCGAAATTTTATTGTCTTTATACTTCTCATAGACATATTTGTTATAAAGTCAAACTGTTGAAGCAATATATCAAAAAAACCAAATTTTGGGCCCTTCAATTCAAGATGGCGGCTAACGCTGTGACCCCTCAAGGTCGAAAACTTACATTTTTCATGAGGAGCCTATACTTAAGCAATACAAATTAAAACATTTTCTACGCCACCTTTTGTAGGGCAAAAATACCTGCTTACTGGACTATTTGGCATAGGACACATAAGAGAAATTAGACTTTATTTTTTTATTGAAAATAAAATAAAATAAAATAAAAAAATAAAATAATATAACATAAGTAAACATACGAAATAAAGTAAATATCAAAATATACATGTATACACAAACACATAAATATATACATACATAAATATATACATACATAAATATATACATACAAACACATATATATATACATACATATACATACATACATAATGACTAAGAAATTCATGGTGTATTTAGCGACAAATAGTGCTGCTTAAGACAGCTCTTAAAACAAGCAAGCGATTGAGCTTGTCTCTGTTAAGCTGTTATTGGAATCGGAAGAGAGTTCCACAGGCGGACAGCTTTGACGGTGAAGGAATCAGAGTAGAAGGAAGTTGAGTGGGAAGGAGTTTTTAAAAGTAAATTTAAATCTGACCGTAGGGAACGTTCGTGGGAATTACAAAGAAAGGTGAATAGTTCTTTTAGGTATTTAGGAGCATCAGGATTAAAAAGTATGTAGTAGAGAAGTGAAAGCACATGCGTATTCCTGCGAAGACGAATTGGGAGCCACTTGAGTTTTTTGCGAAAGTCGGAGACATGGTCATATTTGCGCAAACCAAATCTAAACCTTATACAAAGATTCTGAAGACACTCAAGCTTATTTAGTTGCTCCTCTTTGAGATCCAGAAAACATGTATTTGCATAGTCAAGGATTGGTAAAAGTAGCGATTGTGCTAACGCAATCTTAGTAGGCATAGGAAGGAAGTGTTGAAGTCGTCGAAGTGAACTTGCAGCTGCATACAATCTCCGGCTAAGCTCAGTTAACTGAGTTGACCAAGAGAGATACCTATCAAATATTACACCTAAATTTTTCACATGTCACTAAAGTTCAATACAGTATCATTGAAAACTACAGGTGGAACTAGTGACCAATCTATACGACTCACCAGTTTTGGACTACCCACAATAATAACTTGAGACTTTGAAGGATTCACTTTTAACCCGAATGAGCTGCTCCATTTAAAATTATTGTTCAAGTCATTATTAAGTAGATTTATACTTGCAGGTAGATCAGCCAGCTTAGAGTGTGTGTATATTTGAAGATCGTCTGCATACAGGTGGTAGAGAGAAGAAAAATTTTTACTGATAGAGTTGATAAACAACGAAAATAGGAAAGGGGACAACACGCCACCTTGCGGTACGCCAGCAGTTACGTTAGCCCAGTCTGGAAAAGTGTCTTGGACTTGCAGACGCTGCGACGCCCGTACAAGTAACTATGAAACCAATCAATTACCGATGGAGATATGTTAAAGGAACTTAACACAGACAACAATATATCGAAGTCAACAGTATTAAAGGCATTACTAAAGTCTAGTAAAGCCAAAACCGTAAGCTTTCGAACATCCATCGCGTGTCTGATGTCATCTGAGATTTTGACGAGTGCTGTGACCGTACTATGACCCTTACGGAAACCGGATTGATACGGATTTAGGAGATTATTAGAGGAAAGGAACGATGATAGTTGTTTATGTACAAGACGCTCAAACACCTTAGACAAAAAAGGCAAGATTGACATTGGACGAATTTCGGAAAAAGCAGATGGATTAGGTTTTTTCGGAAGGGGAATAGGTAATTTGGGCTTCTTTCCAGCTGGAAAAGTACTGGATTCAACGGAATGGTTAAAAATGTGAGTTATGACAGGAACAACGTAGTCATGATAGGATGGATCATTTTACGGCTGATGGAATCGCAACCTACAGCATTCAAACAGATAGCAAGTATATTCCTTTTAACATCACATTCCGATAGTTGACACAATTCAAAATTTGGAAAATCGAAAGGAGTACTCGTGGCTGAAAGATTACTAAGCGTTTTTATCTTAGTAGCACTGTCAATTGTACTAGAAATCGTAAAGTAATTGTTGAGTCCATTAAGATCAACAGAATTTGCAGAAACTTGTTGCTTGACTTTGCTTACTCCAAGTCACTTAGGGAATTTCCACACTTAAGTGTCACTTTTTTCCTACCTGGGTCGAAAGTTTGATTTTTGTTCCTGTAAAGTGGGGAAAAAAGTGTTACTTTGGTCCTGCTATACAGGGATAGTGTCTATAAAATCATTTAATATCAAAACAATTTGGAACCAAGCATACATTGTGCATTTTATGGTTAACCTACAGAAAGAATACACGGAATTAAACCTCAATCAATTGATATCAACCCTCGTTTGATCGTTCGACCGGTTATAAGAATTAATAGGATCGCCATGTATTTGCGTTGTTACAAATGCTGCATGGCTCGTGCTTCGGCGCGATCGTGAATGCATTAAGTATAACGTTGTACGATGATCTGTATCAGCGACACACTTGATGTAAGCGGAGCTTCGAATATACATACTCGTATAATGTACGTGTAATAAAATCGGGTTTTACCGAAACATGCTCTCGATTTATTTCGAGAACTGATGCTTTTCGGCGATTGACACTTTTCGTGCTTTTTTTTACGGTTTACGAATTTAAGAAATTATTTTATTAAGAAAACATTATTTTAATTTATTTTTAATAGAGAAAACCTACTTCGTATTAGACACTTCTGAAGTATTATATTATGTTTGTTTCAAAATAACGTTACATAACAAGTAACAACTATTCAGTTAACTATTCAATTTAATGCATAGTTATTTAAATATTCATAATAAATAATAAAAAGTTGTATAACAATGTACATAACTATCATAACAGATACCCTTAGTTTCTTTACAAATTAAGTTTTTCTTACCTAAAAAACATTTATAACTTATATGTTTCGTTTAATGTACTTATTAACATAAGCATTTTTCTTAAATATTATAATTAATACATAATTATAGGGCTTGGATGTTTCTTTTAGTCTTTTAACAATCGATGGTCATGGAACTCAAGGATTTATCGAAATGTGTTTTCAATAACTAGTAGGTACATGACGGCGTAATAATGGATCATTACTAACATCTGTACATTTGTTTAGAGTTTAGGTACTAAGCATGCTTTGCTAAAAGCACGCTAGTAAGTAGCATGTATATCTGTACCTTTTATCTGTGTCATGCTAGAAGTCTTAGGGTACAGACACACATGCTACTTTCTAGCATGCTTATTAGAACCCTTATTAGCATGCTTATAGTCTCATCAGAATTTCATCGTGCTCATCGAAATCGTGTACGAACACCTGCTCCGAACGACTGATGGATATTAGCAAGTAGCATGCTCAATAAGCAAACCTGTTCACAAGTGCTAAAAGCACGCCCCCTTCCAACCGTGCTGCAGGTAGCATGCTCGAAAATAGCACAGTAGTCGATTTTTGAGCATGTTTTGACACACATGCTACTAAGCATGCTTTGCTAATAAGCATGCTATTAAGTAACATGCTTATCGTAGCTAAACTTGAAAGAGGTTAACGTTGCCGAGAACTTGAGTGAAGTCGACGATGCGGAACCGGCCGGCGCAGGCGCAAGCATCAAATAGTTGCGCAATTTAAGCACAGAGAACGATGTAAGAATTTAACGATCAAATGTCTAATATTGTACAAAGTTTACGTTTGTATTGTTTTAATATTAAAATTTTATCCATAAAATCGATTTTCTATTCTGAAAAGTCAATCATAAAATAAAACAGCCCATCATTCAAAGTATATAAATTATTACATATGAAATTTACGTTTTTGTTAAAAAATACTTCTTAGTTTTCTTATTAATTAATAAGTTAAAGCAACTTATGTAGATATATAGATTATAATTACAATAGAAAAAACCCGAGATATATAATTAAAAAATATCAAATATTAAAGTTTCTATTAGCAATTTAAGCAAAAAAATTACAAAGCTAATTTACATCGATTCATACTTCTTTCTGTAACATAGTTATTTCCAAAAACGCCGAAACACATTTCTAAGCATGAGTCAAAAATAGGTTTTATATTTAAAAATACCAGACTTATCCTTTACTTGACCCCTTTAGGAGTACAATCCAAATTTTTTTTAATTATCGTATGTATGTTTAGTGTATATAGTTCCTACCGGCTAAACTTCATATTATATCTACTTTTAATACTGAATTTGTGTCATTCAGTCATCAGTCAGCCAAGACATGTAATTTTATAAGTAAAAATTGCGATCTCATTTTAATTACTATTAAACTTAAAAATATGAAAAATGTAATAATATTCGGCACCAGCCGGGGCTTTTTACCAACTGATTGCTGACTATATACCGGTATATGATGACGGTTCGATTCCCGCTCGGGACAGATATTTGCATTTGTACAAATATTTGTTTCCGTTCTGAGTGTATGTCCCTGTAGGTCCACCCCCGTGCCTCGGAGAGCAGCGAAGCCGTCGGTCCCGGTTGTTATCATAGACACTTGATATTTAACGATCGTTATTCATGGTAGAGAAATTATTCGCCAACCCACAGGGGAGCAGCGTAGTGGAATAAGCTCCAACCCTTCTCCTATGTGGAGAAGAGGCATTTTCCCAACAGTGATGTTTACAGGCTGATTGAGTCATACACATAATAATAAATTTATAAAAAATAGAAATTTTTGCGTTACAAAATACATTATACATACATTTAGTAGAAAGGTCTATGAATCCAGAGTTTTAAGTAAATGTTCCCTGAGATGCTTTTTTTAAGAAAACCTTAGTCTTTACCCTTACAATGTTGTCTGGGAGCTTATTCCATAGCCTGACAGCTTCTATAGAGAAATAATTATAGACGACATCAGAAAGGTGAGAATGAAAAGAAAGGTGTAGTGAATCTTTGTAACGAAGCTATAATTATTGTCACAAAATTTTTAATTTTTCTTTTAAACAAAGACAAGAAAGAGGGCTTAAAGGAGTAGAGTAAAGAGAATTTGTTATTTACAACTCTACGTTGTCGAATGTAATCAATTTCCTGAGACAGAAAATGAAACGCAAAGAATTGTTTAACAGATGACCGAGTTTGTCAAGAAAGATTTCATTGAGGTAATCTTAACAAACATCAGCATAGGTAGTCAATGATCGGAAATACATATAAGGGTATTGCCAAGTATTACTTTATTATTTATAGGAAAAAAGTTCCTTAACCGAATAAGAAACCTTAACTTTGCTTTTTTACTGCTCTCATTGAATTTTTTTATGCGTTAGAAAATGTTTATCAAGAATAGTTGTTGGTTACAAATAGATCACACTACGATTAACAAGAATAACACAGAATATTTTAACGACGATACAGGTACAACCACGTTAGTGATTTTATATTCGTATTGTTCAGTGATTGAAATTTTATACAATGATACTGATAAATGATGTAAATAAATAAAATAACAACAAAAACATTGTTTCTTTGGGACAACCCTAGCTTGTTTACATCGTTTTGCCGGTGTCTAGACGTTGTCGGCGTTTCTCGCAAAATCAAAGAAGTCGTCCTACTGTATTGTTCCTTATACTGTGACTTAAACATTCGGTCGCCGAATATTCGGCGCTTCGGCCAAGAGCGTAGCCAAATATTCGGTTTTCGGTATTCGGCCAAATCACTATTCGTGGCATCTCTAACGTTTATCTTTAGCCTTAGCAGCCTTTTCTTTAGTTACAAATATGAAAAAATGGTGATTTCTTAAAACTGATAAAAGCGATAAAATATATGAGATAAAAAAGGTAGCAAATGGTCGTGATATAATCGTTAAACTTTTTAAATAAAACCACGTAGCTGCAAATAAAATAAGGCATCGTTTTTCATATAACCATGACCGCGTGAGAAATAAAATGTTGTTAGTGTAAAAATAAATAACATCAATTTTTTATTATAGTCGAAAAAGTAAAGAAGTCAGTAGCTACTCTTTGCTTTGCTTTATCGGTGTTAGTGAAATATTTTAAGATTTTACGGGCCCTTTAGAATTTTTGATGGATATTTTAATTTAAAATTATTTATTGATGTTCATATGTTATAGGTATTCCCTCTCTATATAATTTCATTTTCATTCATATGCTGTATGTACCTACTGTTTAGACGTGAGAAGAGTGTACTTTTAACTTTTAGCTAGCAGAGAAAAAATTATGTTTTTTTTTTTCGATATTTATGTTTTTGAAAATAACATAATATAATTATGCTACAATGTCTAATATTGATTATTACTTTAATTCAAAAAAGCACATTAGCAACAACATTTGCTGCATGTAAAGGCTATTTATAATTTTAATATTTCTACCTATATAATATTTCTAACGTAATTTACAATATTATACATTTGGCTACGATTAAATTGTTTTCGATTTCATAATATAAAGAATATTAATTAAATTTTTAAAAAAGTGTTTGTAGCTCATATACACACATGCACATACAGACTTATACATGCACTCACGCAAACTAAGGCGCCGTTAATCTCAATATAGCCTCATCTCGTTTATTCACAATGAATACGAACCACAAAAAAAGACAATACTGTTTTCGCGGAAATCTATGTTTAGGAAATCATGTTTGTGAAGATTTCATTTGGAATAAGCTCTTTTTTCTACAAAGTCTTAAGTAAAGCACCCTAAGGAGTAATATTAAAGAATTTGTAACAACTAATAATACGAGCAACTTGTTATTCATAGACCGCTACAATATTATAAAATAAACGGAAGTAGAGGTTGATAAATAATTATTTATTAATCACTCAAATACATAAAACCGGAAATACTAAGTCGTTACTAAACTTGAACTTGTTTAGTGTCCAACTGTTTGGCCACATGAGTAAAGAAACCGTATTCTTTACTCATGTGGTTTGGCTCTTAGAATAAAAACGTAAAACATTTCTCACAACTTATTTTCACCTAACATCTTACTCAGACTCCGTAGAAAAAGGTTCGTTAGAATCAAGACAAAAATTAAACATTGATAATGAAATATTGGACATAATAGTAAAAGTTATTCGGTCATTCCAATAACAGAACAATATGGTAATAATTTTGGGACAAATATGGCAGAGACGAACGAAGGTAGTCGTAAAATTTATTGTTGTTATTGTATGACTTATTTTGTAAAGGTCCTTTCGTTGAGTTTGAAGACTCAATATTACTGTCCAAAGTTAGAGGGTGCAATTAAAATTACTGGTAATCCTTTTACTTTAAAAGCAGCCGACTAACAATAGTCATACCAAATTTTTACCTGAAAAGTTTTTAAAATAGTTTAAGCATGAATAGAATTCATAAATAAATATGGTGTTCAATAACTTTTTAGACTCGAGATATATTATTAATAAAGCAAAATATTTATTTCACTTTGTTTTATGCTATGCTAATATTTGTTCAATATAATTTAATGACGATGTAGAAGATAATTATTATCTAAAGCATCTTTAAAAATCAGTTCATAACTCGAAATCCGAAAATTTTATGATTTATTTTTGACAATTTGCTTGACACATATGTTTGAAGCTTTTTTTTTCTAAGAATATTACTTTTGAAGTTTTCTTTCATATAATAAATATTAATAAAAACTTGTAACACTGTACCTACGTAATTTATTTTTATCTTATATATATTTTTAGTTATAGACTATTTAAAATTACTATGCAAAATTATTTCTACTTATATAATGTGATAGTTGTTAATGTAAATGTAATTATAGGGTTATCAATACAAACCATAATGTTTACCCAATAATAATTTATGGAATATTGGAGTTACTAAAACATTTTATTAAATTCAGGTTAAAAGCTTAAAACCATTTCATGATTCAACTTTAAAACTAAGAAATACGGTATCGTTAGTATACAGCCGGGACGTCTAGGTGCTAGCACTTTTACTGGAATCTGTATTAGTGATGGCATGGCGTAGAATCGGCTTTATGGCAATGGCGGCGCAGGCGCACGGGGCCGGGCGGGCGGCGCCGGCGCGGGCGCGGGCGGACCTGTTCGGGCAACGGTGTCGCGGGCACCGCACGCCTACGATCTCTCAGTCCTTTCGCAGCGGCCAACGGTACTGGATGTGCCGCTAGCTGCACCGCACAAAGTAAACAGCGACGCGAGGAAACTTACCGTGTAGTGTTATGATGCAAACTTGTGTTTACCGATTTTGGACGGGGTGATTTTTATAAGAACTTGTGATTATCAACGAACAGAAGGATCCAGTGCAGTGTTAATTAGATACTGAAAATGCCGAAGATTTTCCTTATAAAGAAGCGGCTGCACGAACAGCAACTTGGGCTACAGGAGGGTCAGGAACTCCTGAGCAAAGGTGACCCGCTGTGTCCTGGCTCTCCTCTCGATGACGGTCCTATACCGCTCCTCTCGAAAAAGGACAAGGAATGTGTTGGTAAGTTTCGACTCAATGACTTTTACATAATGCGCCCATTCATTGGACATCTTCATATATTTTTTGTAGACACTTCTGCTGTCATCCTGTTAAATTAATAATCATCTTTGTCATACATTATTTATTCACCGTCATCATTTATAAAATTCTATGTAATTATGTGATATTATAGGTTTATAAATATTGTTGCTTTATTTGGTTCGGTTACAATTTGATCATCTACAGTTATCATACACTACAGATTTAATGGAACTACTTTTATTTTTTACTTCCTCCATAACGGCTACTCGTCAAAGCAAAAAAAAAGGATACTCACACAGACAGAATCCTGTTTCGACCACGCTAAGCCAAAGAGATCTACCTACCTGCGGTCATGTGTGACTTGCGTGATCTTTCAAGTGTTATTTCTTTTGTCACCTGTTTTAAAGAATAATATAGGTCTGCATGTTTGTAAATACAATTCCGTTTCTATTTAAGTAAAATGTTTATAATGGTAAAATTATTTAATGGGCACAAAAAAAATTAACAAAAAGCCTTTACTTAATAAAACAGGACAAATTACTTTTAATTTTATAGTCTTGTTGACTATTATGTAAAATATACCTGAGTAGAATGAAACGTCACCAAGGATGTTAACGGTGCCAGGTAGATACAACGCGTGAATCACTGATATAACTGTAATGTTTTTGCGTCTTTCCGCAGACTCTTAATTTACACAAACATGTTAAAACCTGGCTAGGTGTCTTATTAAATTATAATTTATTATTACGATGAAAATTCACGGGTAAACTAAAATTCAAAATTATTAAAAACGACTAGAACAAAATAATAATGTTTATAAAACAATTAATTATTAGACGTGTACCTAGATAAAATGTTTACCTACTTGAATAAAACGTATTCTTGTAACGTATGTACATAGTTTTTAATAACATCATTTCCTTTTTCTTCCTATTATATTCCTATTATCTAGGGCAATTCAAACATTGACACTTAGGTCTTACAAAAGAAGGAACGCTAAAACAACAAAAATTAGGCTTGACCTCATCATTTACTCAATAAATATATTTTTTATCTTAACAGGAGGCTAAAACTTAAATGACTAAAAAAATATTAAAAAACCATAACATAATGGCTCATTTAGATGCAAATTGCAATCAATTTGAAAAAAAATGATAAAAATTCATATTCATTATTACAATGGAAATTATTAATTTAGTAGTTTAAAAACGATAAGTAAACCAAGTTATGAGATAGACACCATAAACTCGGTACTCAATGATACAACTTTTGTCTTTGAATACATATCACCGTATTTTACGATAGTTATCAGTCAGACGAATATACGAGTATGCAGTTTTAAATGGGCAAGTCGAGTCATAGCAGGAACCGTGGTTGGAGGTGTCAATGATTGCGGCACAATAGCGCGCTTCCGCTCGTCGCTTTGTATTTAGGTCACTCACCATGATCTCTGTCATTTCAATAATAACTAAAATGCGTATTACGGTTTTACATTAAACGTACTGTTTTTGCTCGCTGACCATTTCGCTCAAGAACGTTAACATTGAATAATACAAAATACAAATACATAAGTGTTACAACCTTAATAACTGGCATCAAATTGGCAAATAAAAAAACATCATAGATTTCCAAAATTACTAACTAATTACGGATACAAAAGTTTTTACTTTAATTAGTGACTATTTGTTTATCAAAGTCTTTTTCAATAAATTAACTTTGTTAAAATATTAACATTTAAACTTATTTTCAGTATAAAAACAAAGAAATATTCGACTGTCCCTACGTACAGTATCGAAACTGAAAATTTGCGATTTTTTTTTATTTCACTAAGAAACTCCTTTTTATATATGTTTTCATACAAAAAAAGAGAATAAGCTAAAAAATACATATTAAACTACATTTTTCATGAGTATAATATCGATACTTAACAAATAAATGACAATTTTGTACACAAAATTAACTTAAAAGTGCTCTCCTGTAAAGTACCTTTTTTCAGTTTCGATAGTATACGTAGGGACAGTCGTATTGATCGAGCGCACCGTTACGGAAAGCCCGCATTCCTATTATCGGAACATTTGACATAAAGGGCAAATTGAGTAGATCATAATTCCAGGTGAAATGACACCTGTACAAAAGGCAAATCGTTCATAAGGTCAGGAGACAAGTGTTATATTAAATAAAGGCAAGGGGAGTCGGAGCTTCATTGCCGTTTTTATTTAAAATGTAATTTATATAAAAAGACATTTGTATTAATGGCTGTGTAACAGTAATTCATTTCATAACAAAAAAAGAAAACATAATTTTTCGAATAAACACAGTTAAAGCATGAATTTATACTTGATCAAAAACTCAAAGTTATAATTTATCTTCTTAGCCACAATAAAAAAAATAACCTAACATTTAACTTAAAATATAGCATTTAATGAATACCTTATACAAAAGATTTCAACGCGTCGCTGTCATTATTAATATAATAATTTTAGATAACATAAGATAAACATTCAGATATTAGACTAACGATAAGATAAACATTCTGACGACCGTTCAGGTATAGTGGTGCAAGCAGTCGCCTCAACAACGGCGGTCACGGCTTCGATTCCCGATCGACAGATATTTGTATTTGCACAAATATTTGTTTCTGGTGTGAGTGTATGTCCTTGTGGGTCTCCCCACTGTTCCTCGGAGAACACGTAAAGCCGTCGGTCCCGGTTATCATGGATATCTGATAAAAATCATGACTCATGTTATCTCTACCATTATCCGCCAACCCGCAGTGGAGCAGCGTGGTGGATTAAGCTCCAACCATTCTCGTATATGTAAAAGACACCTTTGAGCAGTGGGATATTTACAGGCTGATTCAGTTTAGTTTAGATACATTAAGCTTATTAAAACACTCGTAAAAAAAATCTTTCATGCAATTCAGTTTGTGTCAGTGAGCTAAATTATGTCGCGAGTTACATTGCGATTGTAAATTAATGTTATAGATATAAAAAAAAAAAAAACATTTCAATTATATGTTTAATTATGACATTTATTACCTACTTTTAGCAGGGTGTTCTTGTTATGTAGCTTGTTAATACATATAAAGACAAAAAAATCATCCAATAAAATGCTGCAGTTAAGAAACTATTATAAATAATGTAATATGTTTATAATAATAGTGAACTATAGGCATCCTATAAATATCCCATTGCTAAGCTAAAAGTAGTAAAACACGTAGAGATTTGGTCCGGCGGACCATATCCGCGGAACGAATCCGTTCTCACTACGGTCGACCAGACCGTACAAGGAATTTTCATCGTGTATATATTTTTTTTACTTTAACACTGTTTCCTAGAACTTAACTTTTTATTCAGTAGGTACTGGAAAAATATTTTTCATGATAGCTCAAGATCCAGATTTAAGCCGTTACGTTTTATTATAAAGTGTAATTATAAATAGTAAATAAAAAGCGTTGTTGTTATTACGTAGATTATATATTATTATGTATTAATATTTAATGAATGAATGAAACGAGGTAAAATTACTTGTTTACGTGGGTATGACTAATTTCCAACTAAATGATTTCTAAATATTTTCATAAATATGTATATGCCTATATTAAAAATATATTTTAGGGTATACACGATGAACATCCTTATCCGATCCTGTCGTCTGTAGCGAAAATGGATTCGGTACGGCGGATATGGTCCGGCGGACCAAATCTGTGCGTCTATTACTACTGTTAAGCCTTAATGAATATGACCTGGTGCTTATGATAACAACCGGAAGGATGTACCCTTAATCACAATCAGAATCAAAATACTCTTTTCGCTTGTTTGATGGAGGAAATAAAAATACGATTTTGTTCCAAACTTTTTTAAGAAATTTTTTCAACTACGTCATTTTGTTCACTAGCTCATCAATTATCAGTTACGAACTTAATGATAAAATTAACTAACACTTTCTTTGTTTCTTTTAAAAACTATAATAATAAATAACTAAAAATAATATATGTATGAAATAGATAGATATCTTTATTATAGGTAGATAAATTGTATTTCTTGAAAAAAAATTAAAAATTATTATCAATGTTATGCATGTTGTAATACGTCATAGGTAACTCAAGGAACTATTCTAGACAAAACTAAACCTTTACCAAAAATTTACATAGTACGTCCACAGTAAACAAAGTAATCTTCGAGTGCAAAAAAGAAAAAAATATTTCACCATGTGGCCGGTTTGCCATTGTATCCTTCTGCCATTGTGTTACTTTTTAACGATTTGCTTTTTCAAAGATTTGCGATCATAAAAAAATACATTCATAATGGAGTAAAACCGTTCTCGGAATGGCTAGCTCCAAACAATTGCACTTAATCTCAACGCTATTTCATTTTGTTAACTTACTTTTTCTGAGAATTTAAAATTATCTCATTTCTATTTTTTTTCCCTGAATACACTTTGTCGGTAAGTAAAGTAAATAGTACTTGCCGTTATTTAATATTAATTTTATGTTGTTAAAAATCTGTGTATATAAAATAAATAAAAGTGTTTCCTAAGGCCAGTTTCAATAATGTACCTACCTCTAATTTGGAGGTAAGAAGATTTTTCGCTCTTAACTGACAAATAAATAATACATAAGCGACTTTTAAATGTGAACAAGCCGATTCAAGATGCCACTTGAAGAGTATAAGGGCAAAGTTTTTGCGTAGCTGCAGCAAGATGGGTTGCACGTGATGTCGCATTTGTTCTAGGAATGGTCACACATGTCTTGTTAAAATATTCAAATCACCGGTTCTGCAATGAGCTGCCGAGATGCGGGCTCTAGTTTAACGGCTCAGCATTTATAGAAAATACATCTGCTTCTATATTTGCGCATACTTGATTTTTTGATGAGTGTTTACTTGCTTATAACAGCTGTTTATCGATACAGCTTCATGATCTTCTTGGGAATTTATATTAAACAAGTATCTACTTACATTTATCTGTGGCTACTTTATACGTTTTTATTTTTCATTATAAGTTTTATATTATAACACAAAAATTGCAATTAATTGTATAATTTTTGTAGACATCATCGATACATTTCTCACACAAAACAGATTATAATTCGAGATGGTTGTTATATTTTTTCTTCTTTACTTAAATGTCTTTTCAACAATCATGAAATTATTTATTTTTCTTTAATCCACTTTCTTTAAGAAACAAGTAATACATGGATGTATTTTAAACGTCAACGTAAAAATAAGTATCTCATATATCAATATTCCATACTCGACACTATTCTAATTCCGATTTCCGAATATTCGAATAACGTACCCAAAATATTGATTGTAATTTCAGCGTATTGAAGTCTAAAGAATAACCTAGCCGGATTCATGTCTTCTGTTTATCAAACAACATTTTATTTGTCTTTTATTTTAGTGAATGCCAGATTACATTGAATAGACAAATTACATAAAAATAAATTATAGATAAAATTTTCTGTACAGTGGCCGAACTCTTTCTTAGTAGGTACTCTTTGCCGGTAGCATTTATACAAACGTAAATGCAGCTGTATCCAACTGTCTATTGAGGATGCTATTAAGATCATCAATTGCATAATTGATATTATAAAATAATAAGAACATAAAACAACAAATGGGATTTATATATCCTTACTGTAACTGTGTAATTAAAATATACAGCATAGCGATTACCGGAATAATTCAGGTTAGTGGTTTAAAACTAAGCGGTATCTTTAGTACCATATGTATATTTGTTATACCGTATTAATTGTAACTCATTCCAGTTCGTTATTATAGTATTCTACATTACCTATTTATTTGACGGCATGATAATATAAAGCTAAATAAACAATAGGTAGTAGTAGACTGTAAGTAGCTGACGTAAATGAATCATATCAGCGATTATATGTAAGTAGGTACTTACCTTTTCTTCACGACGAAACCATAACATATTTCAATGTCTACAGTAAATTTATAGGGCGGGGGTCTGATAAGGGTGAAAGGTCGTTTTAAGTGCATTTTAGAAGATAGATTGATGGATCTTCGCCCATTGTAATAACAATACTTTTCAAATTATATTGTTAAACATAAAAAAAATTATCGTTTTCGTTTACTATCATATCACATTTTGTAGCATCCATTATTACTTTATAGAACAATTGAATGGAGATTTTAAATTGTACAGAGAGTAATATATATATATAATTTTTTTTTATTATTATTTTTACTCAACAGACAGCTTCGCAAGCATACAAGAGTAAGGTCATCACCGCTATTGTTGTATCACGCTATAAAAGATAATCATTTCGTGTAGGTATTTTGGAGCAATTTACTGAACGCGGCCCACGATCTCTTAGATTTGAGAACAACAAAAAAGGCATTCTACATAACAATTGAATGTCTCAAAATACAAAACCTGTTTAAAGACTTCGAGATATGTTTTAATTTACAAAACAGTCATTTTTGCCGTTATTTCGATTTTAAAACAAAACGTTATATTGTTACTCTAATAAAATAAAATAAATATTACACCAATACCATTTTTCAATTTATTGTAGACTCAAAATTAGACCTTGGAAGCCCTTGAACATCCCGAAACATTGTTAAATATTATTTTAAACAGTAACGGTTATAACAATCTGGTTAATAAAACAAAAATGTTGAATTAATATGCGGTCACGTTAGATGTAGATTTTTTTTCATTCAGTCAACTAAATTAGTCGGTTTTAGCCTTGAACACTTCGGCAAACATATTTGGGTCATTAACCCTTGCCAAATCTGGTTGTGATTCACGCTGTGATCAAAGTAATAATAAAGCGTTGAACAGTTTTTGTAGCTATTCGTTTAGAGGCAAGAAGTAATAAATCTATGTTTTTTGTACAGTGATCTGCTCATAACATCCGGAAGTCTCGTTTACTGTATAATTACATGTAAAATTTTAAGTGATAATAACATTTTTTTTTTTAATTTTAATAAGCCAGAATTATTTATTTAGAAAATTAATATTTTTAAAATAAATAATTCATTTATTTTACAAAAATTTTATTTCAAAAAACCGTTATTCTTTATATGTGACTTGTTATATATGATTTATTCAAAATTAATTGTGAAAATCTGCTTTATTAGTAGGTAGTTAATGTTTTTTTTTTTATATTTTAAAAATAAAAACTATATAAAACTATATCGTAGCACGTACAAATATAAAAATAAACTTCCATACGATGCAGTTACAATAAATAATGCCGAATATAAATAATGTCCTTCCGAGCGACCTTTTAACCGATCCTTGGCGGTCAGTGCGCTCCCGATGTACCGTGTGTTATCGGTGCTTATGTTTATGAAAAAAGGCTTCAACGGAATTTTATGTGCTCCGTCTAAAGCGGCTCTTCATAGCTGTCTTACGTTTTTAATACTTTAAATGCTACTAGCGTCCGATAACCCCGCGCGCAAGGAAATACCTAGGTACTAGTTCGCCCGCTGTTTCTCGATATATATTTTTTTAACTTGTGACTTGTTTTATAGTTTGTTGTACTTATTTGATTGCAAATAAATACGAATGCCTAATGCTAAAAGTTATAACAAATATGATGGTAATATAACTTAGGTTCATGACATCAATACAATACCTCATTCATAATTAGACATTGCATAATCAACTAAAATTGTTTGCGACCTTGGGTAACATAAGAAACGCTTTAGTGATTTTGACACATAAATAAAAGTAATAAAAATATATGAAATAAAATTTAAAAAAAAAATCTACCCACGTTTAATGCATCAGTAATTAGTCAGAATCTATTCATTAAATAACGGTAGCCGCTGAGTGAGTTAAGTATTTTAACTTCCTACCATCATATACACATGTCATTGCGAAATGGTGGCTAGAACCAAGAACGATTATAGTATTAACTAAATAACTAACCGTTTAAATTATCATTAACGGTACGTCTTGAAAATTTACTGACTATAATATTAAAAATATACATAATTGTATTAATTTTGTTTAGAAGTTAATATTATTATAAAGCTGTTACAACATTCACCATACATTGTTTATTTTGGTTTCATGTAAGAAAATGTTAACATAATTTATTTTCAAAACAAAACTAGACACGATTAAAATGGGTCGTAAGTTAAAATTGTATGTGACCATACCTAATATTATTGCCAAAAAACTAGTGCGAGGAGCAAAGAAGGCTAGCAATGTAATCGCCAAATAATGACTGCTCGAATTCAAGGTTGTCCGTACAGTTTCTCGACAGGAAACAGCAAGTAACTGAATAGATATGGACATGGTAATTACGGGGCCTTGACTTACCGTTTTAGAATAAAAACCGCACTATTTAAATAGACGTCGTTAACAATGACTTCAATATCACTGCGTGTACAATGTCGGTAATTCGCGAGTTAATCTATTTAAAACTAGCTGCTGCCCGCGACGTCGTCTGCGTGAACGCTATACAGCACCAAAAGTACCTACTATTATACCTTTTAAAATAACATTCATTTACCCGTTTCTTCTTTACATTTCATATCTACAGAAAGTACAGTAACAGAGGGAGACTGTCTTTTGTAAAATTGACTTTCAAAAAGTGCTTATTTTAAGCCTGCTTTGAATAAATGACTTTATGGTGATTCTGCTGAATTAAGTCATAAGTTGTGACTGAAACGGATGGAGAAAATAATAAATAAGGAATACAGAATATGGTAAAAATACATATTTATAGGACTTCTCGATAAACAACATTAGTAGTTTGGCTCTCCGCAGCCAAAATGTAAAGAGAGTCAGGACTGGTGACGCGGGAGCAAGCGACGTACAGCTGCCCGTGTGAAGCAGCTCGTCCTGAGGTCGACACCAGCTACCCTCAGTGTCTGCCCCTGCGACTTATTGATGGTCATCGCGAAGCAAACACTCACGGGGAACTGTACGCGCTTGAACTGGAAAGGGAAGTTATGAGGTATGAGCGGAATGCGTATAAATACTGCTTCGCCGACGCCACAACCCGTAAGAATTTCCGCCTCAATGGTGTGTCTGTGGAGCGAGATGACTTTAAGGCGGAAGCATAAGCATTTCTTATTTTTATGATATATATGGCATGCTTAATTTTCCTCTTTCTTCGTTATTTAACTCAAATTGTTTACAGCAATAGCGTGCCGTTTTCGAGTTTAAATTTTGTTATACATCTATGCAGTTCTTTTTGAGTTCTGTTTGTTATTACATACAGAAAAACTCGATGAATTTTATAAGACATAGATGAAGCAGCTTAAAACTTATATAAACACATTTTTTTAAAATTCTCTTGCTCATCTCTGAAACGAATCAACGATACAATTTTTATTAAAATGCACAACTCCATCTATGACTTTTATGAACAACTATTAACCTCGCCAACATGATCAAATTTAAATTATTTATATCCAAAAAGGGTTTACACATGTAATTCGACTTGATGTTTTTAAAATCTCATAGATGGCGCTGCTCTAAAATTGTCTTGATACTACTTATATTCATTTCTTATATTACATTTATTCTTACATTCATTATGTTTATCAGCCTAAGTAACTTATATTTCGTGATTTTTTTAGTGTGAAGATAGCTTATAGCATGGTTATTAACATAATAACAACATTCAAATATGCGTCGCTAGATTACACGCTGTTACAGAATGCGTTGAAGAAATAAAGGTTCACTGCTCGTTCCCCGTAGGTGATAGCGTGATAATTTGTAGCCTATGTTATGACCCGACTTCTTAATAATATTCGTACCAAATTTGAAGTAAATCCATGCAGTACTTTTTGAGTTTATCCCGGACATACATACAGACAAACAGACAAACAGACAAACAGACAAAAATTCTAAAAACTATATTTTTGGCTTCGGTATCGATTGTAGATCACATCCCAAGTATTCTTTTAAAAAAATATTCAATGTACAGTTTTGACTTTTCTACCATTTTATTATATGTATAGATAACAATTGCTATATAAACTATTCTATTAACAACTATGGTAATAGTTTATTATTTAAACTTAATTATTTTGTAAGTAATATTTTAACATTTCCCCAAATGATAAATATTCAATAATGTACAATATCGTGCTAGATAATTAATGACGTATCTGCTTTTGTATTTAAATGCATTTTGAGGTTTTCGCGTAATGTGTTAACTACTTTTTCAAATAAAATGAAGTATCCATACATAGTGTCTGTTAGACGTTGTACCATCTCAATCACATAATATTCTGTTAAATTAAATAATACGATTTTAAAATTTGAATTCCTTATGCTGGTGTTTATTACTAGTATACAATTACATCAATTATATTTTAATAGGAATAACAAACTGCAATTGCTCCATTGAACTTAATCCTAGTTTTATTATTTTTTTCGTTTTTTTTTTTTTTAAATATAAAAGTGTTTTAACTTATAACGTCAGCTACCTGCCAGTTTGGCCCACCAGAACAAGTCCACCCGATTCGGATATTGGGCGAAACAAATAGACAGACATTATTTTAAACTGGGTTTTTAGTATAATATCCATCCATATACTTATAGTAAAAATCTGTTCTCTTTGTATTACAAATTTATTTATTTGTATAAGAATAAACAGTTATTTTACCTTCTAAACTTTGAAATGTTTATCAATATGAACAATTGAAATGGATTTTAAAAAGTCATATTTTGGTATTTTTTGTTTGTTAATGATATCCGTTAAAAATGCAGAGTCGCTAGATTTAAATAAATAAAATCACTCTGCATGTCTATAAACGGCAATAAACCCATGCAGTATGATCGACATTTATGTTAAAAAAGTATTTTGTTAAGATAACTGTTCAAAGTTACCATGTAATTTAGGAATAAATTGTACCTACCTTTAAATAAAAATAAAATTACTGCGTCATGTGCTATTTGTATAGATATATATAAAAGAACTTTATGTTGTCACACTCGTCTGCACAGACGCATATAATTACAAGAAATAAACAAAAAAGTCTTAACAATGCAGGCGTCGTCCTTGAATCCCTAACAAAAGGCGAGAAAGGGCAAAGGAACTCGTTTTGACCAACCTTGGGACTTTCACTGGCTACCTACGCATATTTAGATGTAACTAGAGAATTTAATGTTCAATCACTTCCTGATTTATTTTATGAAAAGTAAAATGATATGTGGTTTTTGATATAAAAAGTATGTCTTTATTTAAACTTAAATTTTACAACATTTCCACAATAAACATAGATAGCATTTCAGAAACTCATATTACCTTGTTTATTCAATTTTTGGTAATTACTCCAAAATATACCATAATAAATATGACTTTGTCACTAGAGCGAGAATTAAAATAATGCGACACTTACACACATAAACATCGGTGATGTGGGTGTGTAAGCGGAGGCGAGTATTACCGTTATAGAGGCACATACCAGTGACGTCAACGAGGTCTTACGCCTGCGACGCTACACGAATACGTTACAAATGAACAAGAATAGTTATTGCTCAGTCAACTTGTTTTATATCAAATAACCTTTATTACATAAAATATTTTCCGAATAGATAAAAAGCATATAATAATTATATTAACACGTTTTTCTTTTAATTTTCAGATCGTGACGTATTTGGTGAACAACATGGTGAAAAAACTACTGACGAGAGACATACAAAAGAACCTCGAAGATTTATATCTTCAATTTTAGGGGGTGAAATCCCATATGGAAGCCACAGAGGACATGTACTTACACAGGCAGAACGAAAACAATACTTACCTGTTGTCGAAGAAAAGAAAGCCGAAGAAAAACCGTTGATAAAGGAAGAAAAAGATTTATTAGAGAAAGAACCTGTAGTTCTTCCTTCTAGAAACTCTCCTTCTCCGGAATCGACGCCTTCTCCAGGTATTGACAATAATGTCACTTGCCAAAAAGTATCTGTGATACAAAGAACACCATCTCAATCGCAGTTTCGTGATAGTAGAAAAGAACTGTCCGACGTAACCATTCCGGCAACATTACCTGCTTCAGAACCTGAACAAGATCAACCTATTGATTATGCTATTGCTAAAAAAAGAGGTGAATCTGAAGATGAAGAAACAGAAAAAAAGATTAGAGAGCAAAGACGAACGAGCAGTTCCAAAATTGCGAATGGTATTTTAGCTAGACCTGTATTAGTTTTACGAAACCGCCCTGGAAACAAAATTCCTGGAATCATTAATGCAGCTGCGGGTCATGGTAGATCTACTGGTGGTAATAATTCAAGTGGAAACTCGCAAAACAGCGGGGGTTCGGGGAGTTTTAGTTCTAGTACTGGTAGCGCAGCCCCATCGTCTGGTGGAGGTGGTGCTCTAGGAGGCGGTTCAGGTAGTGGCGGTAATGGTCGTGATGGTAGATCGAACTATGGGCCAAATAGTCCACCTACTGGTAGTCTTCCCCCTTTTTATGAAACCTTAGGCCCTTCTACTAAAAGCGGCCAAAATACATTTAACGCTAATAGTAACTTTTCTAATGAATTTAATATAATTAATGGTTTTAATATGGATTGTGAAAACACTGAAAATACAAATACAAATTTTCCAGAACAGAGCAAACAATATTCATTAATGCAGAATGCTCATTATGGTTTAGCTCTAAAAGATGAAGAAATTGATTACGAGAACAAGATAGAAAATCTTGGTACCATTGGTAATTACAGCAGTAATTATGACGATTCCATGGTCGTAGATATAGGGGAAGACGTTATAGATAATAATCAATTTTACAATACATTAACATTTGCAACAAATGAAGGAATATTAGGGAATCTTTCAGATTCAACAGAAGATTTTGCAAGTCTGTTAGGTAACCATGTCGAATCTATAACAGATTCTGATTTACGAGAGTCATCTTCCATAACTCCCGATTCTGTCCATAATACTGTAGATATTGAATCATTGGCCGAACAAGTTAGTTTAAGCAGACAGTATTATGAAAAAGCTAATTACTTAGCTTTTGCTAGCCAAGAACAAAATTCTTCTTACAACTTTGCAAAGGAAAGACCAGACTTACTGATGCAATTAAATCCTGCTCTATTACAACATAATGAAGGCCAAATGCAACAACTCCAAATTCATGTTCAGCTCCAACAAAGGCAACAAATACTATCACCGGGCTTTCCATTCACGAATCATGCGTTAGATTTGGATTCGCCGACAGGTGTTTCACTACCATCACCGGGTGGAAATAATTCTTTGGATGGCAACAATCACATCGAGAACTCTGCACTTAGCCCTGCTGCTGCTGTAAGTCTCAAGAAAGGCTCTGTCAACGATAGCAAAATTCAAATCTTGCAACAAAGGGTAAGCATTATTTGATTTTAAGGCGAAGCTTCAGTATAATTTGTCTTTAATGTTATAAAAATAAGATTAAATTTTTGTGACTATTGATGACATTGGAGACAAGATTTAAAATCGTAAACATATAACGCTAAGCCTGAATCAACTTTTGCTTTTACCTAATGCAATTTCATTTCTTCCATATGTCGTGTAAAGTTTTGTTACATTTTTTTTTTTATAGAGGACAGCTATAATTGATCAAGCTCAGCTTATCACGTACAAGTATATAGTTTTCCCAAGTTTTCAAAATGGCTGTCCTTATTTTAATTAAATATCTAATAAAACAATATTTCCTTACAGTTAGGGCTGCCAGCAGAACTCCCATTAGAATTTATAAACGGTGGACATGGCGTTAAAAATCCTTTAGCTACAGAGGCAAATGCTAGACAAAGAGAAGAAGAAAAGAATAAGCAAGTTTTAGTCAGCGAAGATGACCCTACTAAATTTGTCTGCAGAGTATGCTCAAAGAACTTCAGTCTTCAAAGACTTTTAAATAGACATATGAAATGCCACTCTGATGTTAAGCGATACCTTTGCACATTTTGCGGCAAAGGTTTCAATGACACATTTGATCTTAAAAGACATACTAGAACACATACAGGAGTTCGGCCCTATAAATGCAACTTGTGTGAAAAATCTTTTACCCAAAGATGTTCTTTGGAATCCCACTGTTTAAAAGTGCACGGCGTTCAACATACTTATGCGTACAAAGAAAGAAGAACTAAGGTGATTTTAATTTTTTATTGTTTGAATGAATCGATGTTCGATTTCAATTAAATCTGACATAGAATTATTAACACAAATACTATAAGTTCATAGTTATTATTTTAAAAATAAAATAAGGGTTTATAATATAATTTAATTTAAAGATTTCTCTTGTTTCCAGATGTACGTGTGTGAAGAATGTGGTCACACTACATCAGAACCTGAAGAACACTATATGCACCTTAAAAAGCAGCATCCTTATTCTCCTGCGTTGCTAAAATTTTACGACAAGCGACACTTCAAATTCACAAATGCATCTTTCGCCAACCAACTACTGGGCCAGTTGCCTATGCCAGTCCATAATTAAGGAATTTCTAATTTAAAAGCAATTTTGTACCATTTTAAAAATGCACCTACTGTATTATTATTCTTTCGGTACAAAATTGAAAAATTAAATAGTTTATTCCGTCCTTAAATGTAAAAAAAAAACAATTTTGAATGAATTTGAAACCCCAGTGCGATAGGAATTATATCACGCCAGTTATTTTTATGATTTATCGAGTACACTGTCTTCCAAACTTAATGTAGGTATTAACTCAATTTGTAACCCTTCTGCGATTAAGTTCAAATAAGGAACACGTACTATCTTATGTTCCGTTCTAAAATGCCTCTTTATCAGTCATGGAAATCCACTGGCCTTATAAGAAGGCGCGACTGCAATTTAAAATCAAAGTATCGGGTATTATGTGCAATCTTTGGTGATGGTACGGGACTTATTTTTAAGTTTAGACATAATAATAATAATATAGATTATATAAGTTGAGAAACATTTCTAATGTTATTTAAATTGTACTGTTAGTTTCATTTCAAATCAGCGTTAATTTGACGAGATTGGCTTGAAAGATACGGTGCTAAATATGCCTTAATATTTCCGCTGACTTGAAACGAAGCCATTATGATTCGGATGACAGTCTTTGTCCAAATCATAAATAAATTAAATCAATGCCAATAAGGCTTACTCAATATAAAGAATAAGGAATCTCTTTCCTCGTTTAGTGATATTAGCTTCTAATCGTCTCTCAAAACTATAACACAAATCATGTCACAAGTTTTATGTGTTATGTACTTAATGTTATTTTTTTTTTTTGGTACTTATGATGATATTTTTTTTAAATATGTGACAGCTTCACGGGAGTCACAACCAAAAGTCGTACCACGTTGAAATGCATTTTTAGAATAATTTATATAATTTAAACTATAATTGTTTCGATTTAGTCTGTGCTGTGAGTGAGTGTGAGAATTTTCTAATTGTGTAATTAAATTATTTTATTATGTGCGTTGACCATTACTTCATACCTAAAGATCGAGGTAGATATTGTGAACCGCTTTTATTCTGAAAGTAAACGTTTTGTCTAATACTATTATGCTCAATATTTTATTATTTTGCGCTTTCACAGCGAAGCTAGTGGGTACAATTAAAAAATGTAAATATGTCTAAATTAGTAAGTAGAAGTAAAATTAGTAAAAATAATTTTATCTAAATAATTTAGTAGTACCTAATTAGTGTATATGAGATTTTTAAAAAAAAGTTAATATTGTTATGATATGTTTATGATTGGGTACAAATTGATAGATCTGAACGTTTATTGAATATATCGGCTTATCATATGATTTTGTTCCATGTTATCGTGATCGCGCAATACCTTGATTTTATAACTACAGTTCTTTTGCATTTATTAGCATTTTGAGTCCATTATCAAGTCGCAGTTTCACATTTTTTGGAAACTTCCCTTGTTATTCTGTACTGATAAGCAATATATACAGATTAAAACATTTATTTTCTGTTTTATTTTTCTTTATATTATTTTTGGCTTTATGATGCTTTTCCCTGATGCGTCTCACCAATTATCGTTCGAGAAGAAATAACTAACCAAATTTTTACCTGGCTCCCGAACCATAACGCCTTTTCTTTTTGTTTTTCTTTTTATATATGTCGGATTAGCGGTCTCGTTAATATTTTTAAAAACGACTGAACCGTCGACCTCATTTAGGTCTTCGGTTCTGCTTGGTTCTGCTATTACTGTCTACATTATGAGAATGAAAGCGAAAACAAATGCGAATTAAAGTAACAATATTAATAGAACTATTTAACGATTATAATTTACATAGGTAGTCTTATAATTTATTCTTAAACTACCATCACCTCGAAAGAATTATTGAAAATTAAAAAATGAGAACTCTAATTGCTTAAATCTTTATTAAATTACATAAAAATGAAAATTAATTACTAAATTCAATCCAGAAACCGGACGGAGTTTCCGTTTTTAAATAAAGACTAGGTACCGTTCGAGTACAAAGAATTATGTCCATTGTGAAGCTACCACCAGTTCGAAATTTTTTTTTTTTTTTTTTTTTTTTTTTTTTTTTTTTTTTTTTATAGTTTTAACTGCACCTCCGAGTTTGAATTTTCGGAGTCATTTTTTACAATATTTAATTAATTAGCTTTATCATGCCTTATATCTAAGTACACCAAGGGGAGAGAAGGGGGAAAGGGATAAATTTTTATTATTTTACAATCTTGTTTTTTACATTTTCCTTAATATATATTACATATTCTTACTAGTTAACTATACATTTATTTTTATTCTAAAGAGGCAGACAAATCCTTTCTTTTTCTTAACACTAATTACTTATCTATTACATATTGTATCTATTACCTAACTTATACATTACATTTTTCTTAATATATAGCAATGACTTTGAATTTTTATATAAAACTAAATTTTATACAAAAACAAGATCTTAATAACTATTCCTACTTACTTATTACAATATTCATATGTTAGCTATAATATATGTACACAATATCAAGGTAACATATTTTGCTAAGTCTTATTTCTATTATTTACAGCGATAGCTACTTTTTTGCAATACCGCAGGAAACAGTTTCTGCTACTTTTGTCTTGGATAATCACGTGTAATGTGCTTTTGTTCAGTTTAGTCCCTATCTCACATTCCAGACGCTGCCTCTCATAGCCAAAGGTCGGGCAGTCCAAGAGGACGTGGAAGACAGATTCAGAGCACCCAGGGTCGCAGACGCACGACGGACTCCCCTTGCACTTGAAACGGTGCAAGTACTCGGAGAATCCGCCATGCCCCGTCAACACCTGGGTGACAAATCTGTCCACCTTTATTTTACCTATGATCCTGTATGCGGCTATCGCGTCAGGGAAAAAGACCCTGGTGACACCAGCCGTTTCACCACTAAGATACCGCTGGTTCCATTCATCAAGCGACTCCATGCGAATGCTCCGCCTGATGAACGAAACCGGGCAGCTGTCATAGTCGAAAGCGCGTTTAGACTTCAACGCTGCCTCCCTGGCCAGATGGTCGGCACGCTCATTCCCCTCTAGTCCTGCGTGGGCTTTGATCCAGAACAAACTTATACGTTTGTCCTGGAGCAAAGCCCTCTGCAGATGTCCCCGCGCCTCTACGGCCAGGGGATGGAGGGCTTTCGGATTTTGGATTGTGAGCAGTGCCGATGACGAGTCAGAGTAAATCCCGACCGATCCGGCCAAGCGGTCGGCGGCCATCCGCGCCGCCCGGCATATCGCCAAGAGTTCCGCCTGGTATACCGTACAGTAGGACGGCAGACGAAGCTTGAGGGTTTTGGTTTCGGCGGCGCCGGTCCATACGGACAACGCCGCCCCCACCTTGCCCTCAATCTTGCTGCCGTCCGTAAAGATGTTGTGATCATGGTCGCTGTTTGCGGCAAATTGTTCTTGGTCGACCAGACACTCGAACTCCAGGTCGATATGACAAGCGGGGTGCGGAGACCGCAGAGCCGAGGACATCCGCTCCACCTCCCGATCCTTAATCACTGGCTGGGGCACCCCCCTCCTCGCCTCATATAAAGTCGCGGCTTCACGAACACGGAGGTCGAGAGGGAGCAACCCAGCGAGCAATAGTGCCGAGTTCAAAGAGGTAGTCCGGTATGCCCTGCATAGCTTCAGCGCGAAGCCCCGCTGGACCATGTTCAGCCGCTTGCGAATACCGAGCTTGTCCACGGCCGGCGCCCAAACGGCAGCCGCATACAGGATCACAGGCTCAACCACCGCTCTGTAAATAGTGCGGATGACTTCAGGATGGAGACCCCAGCTGACCTTAGCTGCTCGGGCCAGCTGGTGGTAGAAGGCGACCGCGCGCTTGCAGACGTTCGCGACGTGGGTGTTGAAGGTGAGTTTTCGGTCTATGACGACCCCCAGCAGCTTCATTTCGTTCGTCAAGACAATGTCGACCCCGCCCATGCAAAGACGTGGGGTGTCATATTTCAGTTTACGCGTCACAACCATTGCGTTGGTCTTGTGGGGCGCAAACCGAAGCTTGTTGGATGCACCCCACGCCCTCACATGTTCAAGGGCGGCATTGGCTCGCCGTTCGATCTCGAGAGCCGTCTCACCCTCAAACACCAACACCACATCGTCGGCGAACGCCTGCGCGTAGTCGCCTTTGGCCTCCAACTCCTGAAGTAATGGATCCAAGAGCAGGTTCCATAAAATCGGCCCGCCGATAGATCCTTGCACGCAGCCCTTTCCGGTATCTCTCGTGTGCTCCTCCCCCAAGTACCTAACGGTAGCACGCCTGTCGCTCAGGTAGCTGCCCAAGAGCCTCCGGATGTTAATGGGGCACTTTTCCTCAGCCAGCCGGACCTTAATTTTAGGCCACCAAGCGTTGTCGAAGGCGCCCTCTATATCCAGCGAAACCAGGACAACAATCCTCCTCCTGTCCAGATTGTGCCTGATGTGTTTCACTAGGGTGTAGAGGGCGTCCTCGGTGCTTCGTTGGGGCATAAAGCCAAACTGGCGAGTACTAAGCTTGGGCGCAAGATGGTACTGCAGCCTGGCGACAAGCATCTTCTCCAATATCTTCCCCAGCACCGGAAGGAGCCCAATTGGTCGATATGACTTTGGAGTCGTATAGGTGGCCTTCCCCGGCTTGCGAAGGAAGACCACCGTGGCTTCCTTCCAGGGCTTTGGAAAATACCGGATCTCGAGGCACTTGTTGAAGATGCACAAAAAGAGGTCCGGGTCCAGGTTAATCGCGTGCAGACAAATTTCGGCGGTAAAACCGTCCGCACCTGGAGCCTTCTTCGGGTCAAAGGAACGACTCGCCAGCTTCAACTCTAAAGGAGTGAAGGGGGGGTCCCGTTGATCCGAAGAAGTATCGTCGTCAGCAAGCTCGGCCAGGACCCTGACCCGGCGGTGCTCCTCGGAGTCGTCCTCTCCGGAGTCCTCCGGGTAGAAGGTCTCGGCTAAAAGTCGGGCCGAGCCTCTGGCGTCGAGCTCCATAGTGTTTACCACCAGCGGTGGATCTTCGTCTCTCTTGGTGGTCCTACCGAGGACCCTATATATTCCCCCCCAAACACTCTCCCCATCCTGCTTCTCGCAGAAGGTGACCCAGCTGCGCGTCTGCGCATTCCTAATCTCGGTCCGGTACCTTTCCTTCGCTTCCAGGTACTCCCCAACAACCTTGTCGCGCCGGATCGGTGCGGCACACCTGATCCTCCTTCTCCTGGTGACCATCTCGCGCTTGAGTGCTGCCAACTCCTCGGTCCACCACGGCATAGCTAACACCTCCTTCCTCTTAATAGTTGGAATAGACCAAGTGCATGCCTCCGCTATATAATTATTTAATTTTTTAACTACGTTATTCAAATCAATTCCTGTTGTTAAATTTTGAATTTGGTCTTTATTAAAATGATTAAGGTCGTAAATTTGGCCCAGTTTTTCAGCAAACCTGGCCCAATTTGCTTTCCTCGTGTAATATTTCCTGGTGGTTTGCCTAATGTTATTGGTATTGATGCACTTGGATTTAATAAGGAAGGATATGCCGTTGTGGTCCGAGGAAGTCAGGTCATCGCACACGCGCCAGCCGTCCACCAGGCTAAGAAGGTCAAGCGATACAGCAGTTATGTCAACATAGCTGCTGTACCTTACGCCGCCCCGGATGGTGTCAAAAGTAGGGGTTTCCCCTTGGTTTAGGAGACCGAGATCCTCCAAGGTCCCGTACATATCTTCACCGTGGCGATCCGTAACGGGGCTTCCCCACCAGACGCATTTGGCGTTGGAATCGCCTCCAATGATCATACTCCGAGCTCCCGTCTCGCGCTGCACCCGGCGCAGGTGTGCTAGGTACGAGTCCATCGGCAGGTCGGGCTCAAAGTAGAATGAAACCAGGGCGATCTCCCAGTCGCGAATCTGGATCCCCACCACTGTGATGTTGTTCGTGGTGAGTTTTGGGTACTGCTTAATGTGAAGGTCCGCGTCAAAAACGATGACCGCGGCCTTGACAGTCCCACTTCCTTGATCCGCAGGCTGGAAGACCCTGATTCCATTCCTACCCCTCACACGACCCTCCCCGCCGACGTATGGCTCCTGTACCAGAGCAACCCGCGCACGCTGGTTAGAGGCTTCGATCAGCAGCTCGGAGTATGCCATCTTGCTGCGCTGGAGGTTCACCTGGAGGATTTTATGAGCCACCACGGCCGCCGGCGCGCCCTTAGCAATACGCTACGGACGAGCGGGCGAGGCCATCCCACCTCCTCCTGACGGGACAGTCGCTACTAAAAGCGTTATGTTCGACATTGTCGAGCTTAGCCCTACGACAGTTCCGGCAGGAGGGCGGGGACCCCGCCAGCGCGTCCGCGCATTTCGACTTTAGGTGCGGACCGCCGCAGTGGCTGCACAGGTCAGCCGGGTCCTTGCAAAACTTCCGCCCGTGGCCATATCCCAGGCATCGCGTGCATTGAACCAGCGGTGACTGGTCCTCCGCTCTCACCCTCTGGAGGTCGATATGAACTGAACCCTTGTCAGTTATCCTCCTCCAGAGGGTGGGCGACGCACTGATGACGATATTGGCCACGTGCGGATTTCTCGCCCTTCTGCGGTACTTGACCTGGAGGCGGTCTCCCTCGTTGCCGAGGCCGTCAAACAGGTCCCGGTTCTGGTTCCTCAGGGCTTTGATTATATCCTCATCGGTATTAACCGACAGTACGCCTCTGAGGACCAGGAGCGGGTCCCGATTTTTGACTTCCTCAACCACGAGGCCCGTTCCTTCCTTGGTCATCCTACTCCTAGCCTTATCTCGTTCCTCAGTGGACCCAAAACCCATTATGACCCGCCTATCTTTGGCCTTCCGGACCCTCTCTACCTTTATCCAGCCCTCCTTTGCGTCAATAGTCTTTCTGACCCTATTTAGGACCTCTTCGCCCGTCTCTTTTTCGTCCTTGGACGAAACGAGAACGGAGTGCAGAGCTGCGGGCTTCAAAGGCTGTTGTGGCACTGTAGCGGCCACGCCGGCATAGGTCCGCTGACTGGCGGCTTCCGCGGCCTCGCTGCAGCGTTTCAGCTGCTCCTGGAGAGCCTCCATCCTCCTATTGTTCTCCAGGAGAAGCCGAGAATGCTCGTCGAGCTTTTCGCTCAGCACAGGGCCCGGGGACACCGCAGGCGCGACCGCGGCGGTTATGTTCGCCGACGACACGCCCGCGGAGCCCCCGTTCCCCTTCCGAGCCCTCTCGGCCTCCAGCGCAGACTCCGCGTCCGCCACCAGCTTCTTAAGCCCGTCCAGGGAACTCAGGATCGTTTCCTTTAGGTCGCCCCTGAGGTTCCTGGACTGGCTCACAGCCATCCTGCCTTTGCCTAAGGCAGTTCGAAATTTAGATTCTGCCGAGAAAAACCGGAAGAACCTTTTAAATAAGAAACCGTTAATATAATGTTAAATCATTATAAAAATATTCATTGGTAAGATTTGATTGGTTGAAGAATGGGCCCCGACTGTAAATCCTTCTATTTTGCAATTAATTGTTTGTGTGTATCGATTATAAAACTATTTCAATGGTATAGTTGTTCAGTATTACTTTTGACATCATTCTAAATTACTGGGCTTGTTTTCTTCTTTTTAGTTTTTCTTATGTATGTTTTAGTGTTTTTACGCAGTCGGGTTTTTTATTTTTTCATAAAAAAAATATTATTTCCACTTTTTAGTTAGGACTTCATTATTAGAATTTTTTGTTCAATGTCCTGCTTTGTGTATACAAAGTACAAAGTTTTACGGAAACCGGGGAGCACACCGCTTAACTCCCGCATAGTATCACGGGGAGAAGAGAGTGGCTGAAAAACAGCACTGCATGGGACCTTAGTCCTGCGTCAGCTGAAGCTAAGCCACTTCCTATTGCCTACTCATCTATAATATAAAAATAAGTCGGGTTTTCCTTCCTGACGCTATAACTCCAGAACGCACGAACCGATTTCCACGGTTTTGCATTCGTTGGAAAGGTCTCGGGCTCCGTGAGCTTTATAGCAAACTAAATTCAGGAACATTTTCAACAGAAAAGCAGGAAAACAGGGAAAATAATAATAATAAAAAAATAAATAAATAATATAATCTTATACTCTCATAATGAACTGAAGTGCATTGAATCAACTTCTAAACAACACATTGCTTGGCAAAGGCCTCTTCTTCATATAGAAAAAGGGTCATCATTGATTCTCATCAAATGATTTAAAAATTATAAATTTTGTAATATTATCTATAATATAAAAATAAGTCGGGTTTTTCCTTCCTGACGCTATAATTCCAGAACGCACGAACCGATTTCTTTATTATTTTATATTTTGCATTCGTTGGAAAGGTCTCGGGCTCCGTGAGCTTTATAGCAAACTAAATTCAGGAAAATTTTCAACAGAAAAGCAGGAAAACAGGGAAAATCATAATAATATAATGTTATAATCTCATAATGAACTGAAGTGCATTGAATCAACTTCTAAACAACACATTGCTTGGCAAAGGCCTCTTCTCCATATAGAAGAAGGGTCATCATTGACTCTCCTCAAATGATTTAAAAATTATAAATTTTGTAATATTATTCTATAATATAAAAATAAGTCGGGTTTTCCTTCCTGACGCTATAATTCCAGAACGCACGAACCGATTTCCACGGTTTTGCATTCGTTGGAAAGGTCTCGGGCTCCGTGAGCTTTATAGCAAACAAAATTCAGGAAAACTTTCAACAGAAAAGCAGGAAAACAGAGAAAATCATTTTTCACATACAGCGCCATCTCTGATACATAGCATGTACTACTTCATCTTTTAATCCCCAAACGAAATGTTACAAAAAAACGAAGCCATCTGGTGGCGAAACGGAGTTCGCCGGGTTTGCAGTATTTTATATTTTCTTAAATTTTAACACGTTTTAATGCATGTTACGTTTTCATGTTTTTTTTTTTTTTTTTTTTTTGTTTACTTAAAGTGTTATTTTAACCTGTTTATATGTAACTTTATGTGGCACTAAATTCATTTTATTATTAATATTATCTAACTAGTTCACTCCACCCGTTCAATAATATATATAGACATACATAATACATATAATACTTTTTTATTTATTTTTTTATCTTAAGTGAATAGGCTAACTGGCAGACGTTCCACCTGATGGTAAGTGGTTAATGTCGCCCATGAACATAAACTAGTTTATCTGGAACTAGCCCAGGCAACTCATCTATGTGTTGCCTATCCAGAGACATAAGGTGTTATTCTCGGTGCCAGTAATTACACTGCCTGTCTTGCCCTTCTCTCCGAAACACAGCAAAGCTGTTTCACGGGAGAAATAAGCAAGATGGTGGTACCCATGCAGCCGGGAGCGCGGCACAGCGCATCCCTTCCACCGGTACAATACTTATATAAGGCATATAATAAATTTACATAAACTTACATAGATAAATATAAGCGTGTGGAGGATTACGCCCCGGCAGGGAGATCAAACGGCCGGGAGTTAGGGCTGTAGGCTGAAAAATCGGCGGACAATCCTAGCAGAATCGAGCAATACCGCCTTCTGCATCCTGGCTGCGAGCGAACCGTCACGGATTCCTAGCTGCCTCAGATGGTGAGTGAAACTAACCGGAATCAGATCCAGATAGTTACGTTTTTTCTCTGTTTCGGCTTTCACGAGGTTCTCGTTATGCGGAATGGTAATGTCCACTAAAAACACCCTCTACCTATCTATCACCACGATATCAGGATTGTTCGCCAGTATCGTCCTGTCCGTGGCGATAGGCAGGTTCCAGTAGAAACGGACTCCGTCACACCGTTCGATTTCTGGCACCGGTGTATACTGACAATACGGCATCCTCTGTTCCAGGAGACCTTACATTAGAGAAATCTCTATATGGAGGATCTTGGCCGCTTGGTTATGTCTGTGCAAGTACTCAGTATTGGCAAGCGCGGAACAGCCCGGAAGCACATATCTGTAACTCGCCGGGATGGCGACAAGCTCGGCAGAAGTCGGGAGTGCCATCCTTCAGAATGTGCTTTCAATAGTTGTTTGTCTTAACCACCTGATCTTGAACTGCGCAGACAAAACCTTCGGTTTCCCCAAAGAGGTCCCCGAATCTTAGCCACTGCACGGTTACTCCCCAGCACAATATCGACGGTGGTGTGGGTATTTTTCTCCGCAGTAGTATCCCTGCCACTGTAGTTTGTTGCTGATCCTCACTTTTATTAGCCACTCTTGAATATCTTTTTTTTTTATAAATTGTCATAAACCATATAAAAATTCTTCTGGGAGTTCTTTACAGTTCAAATGACAAAGTAAATTATTTTAAAAATCTATAAGATATTCTAGACAACTTGGTTCCGAATTATCAACACGTAATCTAATTATCAACACGTATCTCATGGACAAATGACATCCCCTTTTTCTTACCACGCCTTAATTTTTTTTACATACAAAGTGCGCCCTCCTAATATTAGAGGCAAAATTCTTCTTCAGTTCAATTTTAAGCAAATGGATCTGCAACGCTATTTTCGCAGTCTTCGGTCATACGACTAGCACTAGACTATCACTGCTACTATCACCGCGTAATAATGGCATAATAACGACATACTAAATTATAATTATAAGTAGGTACCTCTTTTATGTATGAAAATTGGCAAAAATGGTTATTTAAACAATTTTAAATTTTTATATATCCTAAACCGTTACTTAAAATGAAGAAAGATGAAAGGAACCTAAAAATTATTTTTAAATACCTATTCAACGATACCCCACTTGACGTAGTTCATCGACTTTTTTTGTTTCATTTAGACAATATGGCGTCTAGTTGTCGCTGTGGTGAATTTTGATTATTGTCATGTCTTTAGTGACACTCGCAAGGTTAAGACGAATTGATTGATGTATGAATTATCAAAATCGGTCCACGCGTTTGGTCTCTACAACGCCACATAGGAACAAACATACATACATAGACTGATAAAAACATTACCCTCCGGCAGTTGGGTAAACATAAATAGGAACTAAACAGTTAGGTACTTACTTCAAAATTTTACAAAAAGAATAATGAAATCACTAATGTTCCGTAAATTAATTAAAACGTTAAATATTTAATCTTAGCCTGATAAATTTACAAATATAATTATTATTGATTATAAAATCAGGCCACATTTTGAAGTTCGCTTAGCCTCCGCGGCGACATATAGTAGAAGTTTCACTTCAAAAAATCTTCTTCTTTTCCTTTCAATTAATTTTTCCGTAATACTTTTCAGAATTTTGACTCAACTTAAGGCAATTAATTTTTTTATCTTTCGGAAACTGCGTAATAGGTATATACGTTTACGTGTTTACTATAATATATACGTTTATATGTTTCATGTCATTCAGTTTCATTCTTACATTTATATTACCTATATGTTTGACTCAAAGAGTTTTTATCACTGATGTTGCAACATAAACTTTCTAAAATACTTGCCCTATTAGATTCTTGTCAAATTTTATTTGTATTTAGACATTTTATGAACAAATCTACGAGTACATTACAGTGTATACCAGGGGGTGTCAAATACAATTTCTAAACTTTAGATTTTTAGAGATTGTATCGAAACTATGAAACGAATTTTGAAAATTTAGGTACCACAAAACACAATTAATAATATTTGAATGGCTGTTCAGGTTTCATTACTTATATCAATTAAAATAGTGTAATTTTGTTGTTCATATACACTGAGCTTTACATTAAACGATAACAACGCAATGGAAATTTTTATACGAATCAACTAATGGTATTTCTTAAATATAGTTAATCTTTTTGTCCATTTTATTCCAACTTTTATAGAAAAATGAGTGATTGCGTCTAGACCGTTTTTTGACGTTTTATAATGTAACGGGAAACATTGTGTGACGTTGGGCGGAGAGGAGTGAGAGGGAGGAGAGGCGGTGAGGTGTGGAGAGGAAGGGCGAGGTGTGGTGTGGAGAGGATAGTCGAGTAGCTGGGCATTCCTTTTGGTGAGAGCGAAGTGATCGGACAAGGAATTATGTTCTACTTAAATTAAATTTATAAATCCAATCAAGAAATAAATCCAGTTAATTGTCAGTACGTTTTTATTTTTAACTACCAAATACCGGCGTTACAATAAATTGGAATTTTATGTACTGATTTTAACAATAATAAATTCTGAGAGTGAACATTTTGGCACGTTTACGTTTTAATGGTCTATGTGAAACAAAATAAACCTTTTTTTGTGATAAAACTAGTAAGGAGGCGAAAGAGGCGAAATTTGTAGTCTTTGTACCTCCTTAATATATTTAGATTAAAAAAATCCTTTGACTTTGTCAACATCGCACCCGATATCACAATATTTTGAATATTTATTTATAAAAAAAATCACTCAATGCATTTTGTTTTACTTTGTACCTACTACAAAGTACACACTACCTTTTATCTACCAGTTTTGTACAGATTACAAATCTTTAGTTTATTTTATTAGTTTTATCTTTTAATCGATTAGATTAGATTAGATTCACATGCTTTTGTCCTATTATAAATAAATGTAAAGTATTTACTTTACATTATATAATATATTATACCTAGTACATCTACCTAGAACAAAATGTCCATCTTGGTAGGTCCAACTTCGAGAAAGAGGTCAATTGTCGAATCCAGCTAGGTTGGGCAGTGTTTGCGAAGTTAAAAAACGTCTTTTCATCTGTCATACCTCAATGCCTAAAGTCGAAACTCTTTGACCAATGTGTGTTACCAGTGATGACATACGGATCTGAGACGTGGTCTCTGACAATGGGCCTTTTAAACAAGCTCCAAGTCGCACAGCGTGCAATGGAGAGCGCTATGCTTGGCATTTCTCTTCGAGATCGAATCAGAAATGATGAGATCCGCAGACGAACGCAGGTTGCCAACATAACCCAATGGATTTGCAAACTGAAGTGGCAGTGGGCAGGGCACATAGCTCGAAGAACTGACGACCGATGGAGCAGAAAGGTTCTCGAGTGGAGACCACGTAACGGCAAGCGTGGCGTCGGACGGCCCGGCCGTCCACGAGATGGACAGACGACTTGAGCCGACCGGGAGCCGTTGGATGGAGGCTGGTTTGAACCGGTCGCTCTGGAGGTCGATTGGGGAAGCCTACGTTCGATAGTGGACATCCAACGGCTGATATGATGATATAATATATTTACTATAAAGAATTTACATTTATAACGTAGCTAGCTTTAGCTCTGTGTGGCTGGCGGCACGGCTACCGGCTTAAGTTATAACTTTCCGTTTAACCGCACCATTAGTCACAGGGGAATAAGAATATTATACATAAATCGTAGTCCATTATATATATCTAGAATTTCCATCAAATATTAATTAATTAAAATTTTCGTAATCGATCAAAAAATATAGTGCATTTACTGTGCACAACCAGCCAGACTTCGACAGTAAAATGGAACAGAAAAAAAAAGAGCTTGTAAAGGAATACGAAAAGAAAATTAATCGCTTCCACATTATATGGCCTTTGAAAATATGGGGGTTTTTACCATTTTACATACAAAAAGGAAAAATTATTTCCAAAAACATATCACCCACATGGAGTATAATATCATTTTTGATTATATGGCATTTATCCGCACTATATACTTACTGTAATTCGACAGCCTCGCATTCGTTCCTAATATCAACTGAAAGGTTGATTATATTAGTAACAACAGTAGTGCAAGACTTTATGATAATTCGCAATCTACAGATAGACTGGAGATATGGAGAGATATTTTGCAATAATATGATTGACATCGATGTTATCCTAGGGGCTGCAGAAACAAAATTTATGAGAGACATTCCTACACGAGAATATTTTATTTTGAGCATTTTGATGGGAGCTATACAAGCTCTTTTGATCATTATGTATTGCACTATGTGGGCATCAGATTGGCAAATGAAATTAGCCGCAATGGTTTTTTTTGGTTTTAATCTAATCTATTACAACTATTGCTTCAATATCTCAATAGTTTTATTTCTAGCAATGAGAGTGCGATATCTTAATGTGGCATTAATAAAATTAGCGAAATTAAATCCTACATATTTTCCAAAATACATATTTTTTGATGGATTATTCTGGAAACATGAATATGATGATTTGGTTAATTTTCACAATCGAGCTGATCGCAAAGATTTTACAGAAACTTTTAAGATCATTTATCTTCAACTACGTATTTTTGAAAAATTTAATGGAATTTCTGTAAGTATGTTTAATATTATAAAAATTTTGACATCGAAATTAGATATAAGAATGTAAATAGCGCATTTCTGCACATTTCTCTGATATTTGTGTCTTTTTCAGTAGTAAACATGTTGACACCATCTTAATATCTGAAACTTTCCTTAAACCTTTTTTGTCATCCACTTAGTTTAGCTTACTTGGTTTTGTTTTAGTAAGAAATGATAGAATTGGATAGGGAGGGCGGAGGGAGGGATGGAGGTGGTGTGGCTATTTATTTGCAAATTTGATATTCCTTAGAAATTATCATCTCCTCCACAAGCCAATATTCCAAATTCCTTTTCAGAATTTATTTTCTTCGTTAATATTGTTTTGAGAAAGAATGGTCATTCCAAAATACTTTTTGTGTTCTTTACAACTTCTCTTTCTCTAATAATTATTTTACTACTCTAGACAACATCCTTAATAATTTTGGTCCCATATTTAAACATCTTTTACTTTTAGGAGATTTTAATAAATACTTAATTAAAAGCGATGCTCATCCATGGAAACATTCTGGATGTCTGGTAGCACATTTATGTTTTCAAACTTAAATAAAAAAACATAATGATGGACACAAAGTTTTGTTAATAGCATTAAACGGTAAAATAGAAATGCGGATTTAATTGTCCACACACTGTTCAAAACGGAGCCTTGTGTTCTGCGCTGCAGTAAACTTGGTTCAATTGAGCTGATTTCTCGACTAATATTTTTCTTTAAAGCCACAAGAGATTGGGAATTGTCATTATAAACCCTCTCTTTGAGGTAGCCCCATAAAAAAAATCCAAGGGATTTAGATTGGGCGACGTCGATGGCCATGGAATGTCCCCAAAGCGACTGATCACTTTTTGGGGAAAATTTTCCCGAAGCAAATTCATCGAAGCTCTGGCTGTGTGTTTAGTCGCCCCATCCTGTTGATAACACGTGTGTGAAGAGTACGATGGATGAGCTCGCAGGTTTGGCAAAAAGATTTTGCGTAATCATGTGTCGATACTTTTCACCATTGACATTCGTCGCCTGACCTCGACAATTTTCGAAAAAAATTGGTCCATTATCTCATGCGTGCATAAGGCACACCAAACAGTTACCCTGGGGCAATGCTAAGAGACTTTCTAAGTTTCTATAGATATAGCCACTCATCACGATATCTCTGAAACTATAAGACCTAGAGACTTGAAATTTGGTTGGAATATTCTTTTTACCGAGTAGAAGTCAGCTAAGAACATATTTTACGAAATTCTACTTCTAAAGGGATGAAAAGGGGAGGCAAAATTTGTATGGGACAACGTGATTTCTTGGTCCAATCTACTTCAAATTTTGCATAAATATTCTTTAACAGAATTGATTAAAGACGTGTTTCGTGTTTTATCGAAATTCATCCCCTAGCAGGATTAAAAGGCGGAAGAAAATTATTTTGATATAAATACTCCTTAGTGGTTTTGATTTAAATTACATTTAAATAAATATTTTCCAGTATTGACGCAGGTGTAGGTGATAGGTATCTTTTTTGGGTGCGCCTGGTGGAACAGGCAAGACTTTATAATAAACGTAACAAAATTGAGTTGTAAATATACCGTGTGATCGCTTTATTGTAAAATATTGTTTTATATAATATTTTTACTTCAATGTTGGTGTTGTTTTAAGTCAAGGGTTTTAAAGTAAGGCATCTGTAGTTCACAATGAAACGGATATAGAAGACACCGAAGTGAACTTGGAAACATTTTTGAATTATACGGCATTAACACCCCAATTAGTACAGATTGGCACCACGGACTAATGTTGGAACAAGATTAGAAAACATTATAAATCATGTACCCTTTAACTTTATCTTACACTAAAATAAAGAAGGAGGAGAAAAAAGCTGTCTTGGACTTTTATTAAATATAAATACATGTTTGACATACACACACGATCGTCTGTTCCTAAGGGAGGCAACTTAATGCCTGTGTTTTAGGTAACAGCCAACTGATATACATTTTTTAAAATAAATATACGTATAAATAATACATATAGAAATAAATACATATTACACCCAGGCTCGACCGAACTGTGCCGAGTCAATCAAAATTTAAAAAATAATTACTTGCGGGTTTATACAAATCTAAGAGACAAAATCGTATTGTGGTGTAATTATACCAACGATACACGGGTTCGATTCCCGCTCGGGGCAGATATTTGTATTTGTGCCAATATTTGTTTAAGGTCTGGGTGTATGTCCTTGTGGGTTTCCCCACCGTGCCCCGGAAAGCACGTAAAGCCGTCGGTACCGTTTGTTATCATGGATACCTTATAATAATCGTTATTTATGGTAGTAATATTATCCGCCAACCCGCAGTGGAGCAGTGTGGTGGATTAAGCTCCAACCCTTCTTCTATGTAGAAAAAAGGCCTTCGCTCAGCAGTGGGTTGTTTACAGGCTGATACAATACAGTACAGTACAGAAGCATTTGCGGCCCTCAGTGACGAAACTGAGCCTTACCATAAATATTAGAGTACATCTAAGGGGAAATGTTACTGCCGGACAGTTCTCAGACCTGTTGCTTAAAATAGGAAATGGTGATTTTCGGGAACTAGATATGTATATATGTATATGTATTCACGGGCTTGTATCCGCAACTCGACGTCTACTGTGCGCCTATTTTGCGTTTTTGGGAACTGGATAATAATATACTGGATAATAATATAATGTATGTGTATATGAGTATGTATTTACCATAAACAAAGCTTAAGGTCAAACTCTTAATGTAGCGGGAGTATACTTGAGGGCAAGCTGCTTCTCCACAGCCAGTTGTATGTGGCATGTTTCAGAGTAGCCTGTTGATTCTAGCACCCCGAAGAAAAAACAAAAATTATTGTTTATAAAGAAATACTACGGAAGGTATAATATTTCGATTTCGTTGTAAAAAGATAATGCCCCCGTGTAACTTTCTCCAGATCAAAGGCCGAGCTTCGTGTTCCTAAAATATAACAATTTTTCTTTTTTTTTTAATATTTATTTAAACTTTAAATCCCTGCTCTATAATAAAGATTGTTATCTTCTATATAATTATACTAGCGGCTCGCCCCGGCTTCGCACGGGTATTTAACTAAAATTTTAAAAATTATAAATTTATATTTTTTATCACCTACACCTGCGTCGATACTGTAAAATATTTTATAATAGACGGATTGAGTTGTCAAATCAACTTCGAAGCAAAAGCAACCCCCTTTTAACCCCGTTAGGGGATGAATTTTGATAAAATACAAAACACGTCGTCAATCAATTCTCTTAAAGAATATTTTATGCAAAATTTGAAGTAGATTGGACCAAGGAACTACGTTGTCCCATACAAACTTTGCCCCCCTTTTTTGCCCACTTAGGGGTAGAATTTCGTAAAATCCGTTCTTAGCTGACCTCTCCTCGGCAAAAGGAATATTCCTACCAAATTTCAAGTCTCTAGGTCTTATAGTTCCAGTGATATCGTGATGAGTGACCTTTCGCTTTTATATTTTTTATTTTCAATAGGGATCATTTATCAGGGCTCTTTATGACACCTTCTTGTTTTTTAAGGAATTCCGCGACAATTTATTCTCTTTAACCGAACAAAAATTAAAAAGATTGGCCAATCAAGAACAATTAAAATTTGAATAGAGAAAAAAAATAAATTATAATTATTTATGATTCATTAAATTTTATTATTGATTTTAATACCCATAAGAGAATTTTATTTATTATTTATTGGCAGGAGATGTACAGCTTGTCTAATAAACTCTGATACATCTTTCGCCTAAATCTACTTTTCTTACACTAATTTTATAATTTATTATTTTATTTTAGTATTTCAACTTGATAGTTTATCTATATTTCAATCTATAACGCTAGTAAATACTTTCGTGGTCTTTGGGTCGTTTCCTTAGTTTCAGCTTATCGCATATAGCAGATTCTTTTCAAATTTGGAGCTTATAGGAGCTACAGCTCGAAAATTTAAAAATTTAATTGTTGACACCCACCTCCGCACCGATTTTACAATAAAGCGATCACACGTTATATTTACAACTCAATTTTGTTACGTTTATTATAAAGTCATGCCTGTTCTACCAGGAGCACCCAAAAAAAGATATTACCTACACCTGCGTCAATACTGGAAAATATTTTATAACAGACGGATTGGTTGTCAAACATGTGTCAAAATAAATTTTAATTTAAATCAAAATCACTATGGAGTATTTATATCAAAATAATTTTCTGCCCCCTTTTAACATCGTTAGAGGATGAATTTCGATAAAATACGAAACACGTCTTCAACCAATTCTGTTAAAGAATATTTATGCGAAATTTGAAGTAGATTGGACCAAGGAATCATGTTGTCCCATACAAACTTTGCCCCCCTTTTTCACCCCCTTAGAGGTAGAATTTCGTAAAATCCGTTCTTAGCTGACCTCTACTCGGTAAAAGGAATATTCCTACCAAATTTCAAGTCTCTGCGCCTTATAGTTTCAGAGATATCGTGATGAGTCAATGTATACGTGGAAATCTCTTATATATATATATATATATATATATATATATATATATATATATATATATATATATATATATATATATATATATATATATATATATATATATATATATATATAGATTAGTCAAATTCTCAACTGTGGTTTTTTTGACGGCTAAGAAACCAATAAAATGTTCTTCAAGTTCAGCTGTAATTTGTATTAAAAAATCTTATAATAATTTTAATAATCGAGTAATATTTGTTATTTATTATTTTTTCAACCACGATGCAATTACAAAGTTTTGAGCAATTTGACACTTGATTTGCCATTAATTGTATGAGCTCATTTTGAATATATTTTTGATACAGTGGTCATTAATCGTCTTATCCTTTAGTTGTTTTGGGTGAAGTCTCAGCACGGGATCAAATCGGGCTATTAACTTTAGTAAATTTATAAAGTTGCCGCTTGTCTCACTCGAATCTGAGTCAGATGTTAACTTTTCTCTATGACCCTTGAAGGCCAAATTGTGAGATGCTAAAAAATTCACAATTGCGAGCAAGCTTCTAAAATATCTTTCCAACGATAGAGTGCCAGGGATATGTCCACTAGTTTCCGTCCTCTTTGTTTCATTATAGTTTAAGTAAACGCTTAAGTATTGCGAAGTAATTAGCTATTATTGCCAACCAACGGCCCAACCGCGCAGCCATGGTGCAGTGCGCGCGAATGGCGCGAGTCCGCGGATTAACGGCGGAGTGGCGCCTGCGCCCGCCTTACCCCCACGCGTGGTCCGTGCTCCCGGGACGAAAAAGACACTGCGACTGTTATGGCTGTTTTCGTCAGATGATTCGAGAGGATAACAATAGTGGCTATTTTTAAACCTTTATTTTCTGGTGGATAAAATGTTATTTTCTATGATTTTTGTAATTAAGTTGATGTAATAGGTGTAGCCGATATTAATTATGCAATAAAAATAGAAAGGCACAACGGCCATAGTGGCTTTATTCGTAGGATACGACGAATTACGTTCTCTCCTGCCAGTATAATAACAAAACCGTATGCAAGCGTTTTGTACCCTCTAATCTCTATTATTGCTCTCTCTATGGACGCCATCAGTCTTGACCCACATACAGAGCTACAGTAATGAAACTGGGAGAGTACTAACAGCTCACACAGGAGTATGCGTAATTTTTCGCTTAAATAACCCCTGACATTATATTGCATCTTTAGTTTTAAAAAAGCAACTTGTATTTATGTGTTCTATATACCTTTGTTCGCCATCAAGAAGCCAAGCCAAGATTACGAGCTGAAGTTATCTGTTAGAGCACAGTATTATTAATTTTAATTTCTACTTTGCTATCCAACACATTTTTAATTTGGGATTTTGTACCTAAGACTAACATTTGTGATGTACTTGGATTAAGAAATAGCGAGTTATTTCGCGACCAATTATAGATTTCACCAAGATCTTCGTTAATTTTCTTCATTTCTTCTTGCCTATCTTTACTATCAAATAAGTAGTATAGCTGTGTATTATCTGCGTATAGGTGGTATTTAGAGTTTTTAATTACTTTGCTACAATGGCGTTAGCAAATAGCCTTGTGGTACGTCTTTTTCCAGCGTTCTAAGGGTTGAGAAGCTTTGTTCACTATTTCTGTATTCTGTAACTACTCTCTGTTGCCTGTGTATGAGAAATGACTCAAACTCAATCCGTAATGTTTTAATTTGACTGAAGAAGCTCCGGTTGTAAACATTGAAATACTCAGGAGTAATTTAAAAGCACTATAATGCTACTGAGCCCCATGATGGCTCATTAAGGTCATCTGTCACGCGTAGAAGGGCAGTTTCTGTGCCGAAATCTCTCCGAAAGCCAGATTGGAGTTTAGGAATTACTTTTTTTATTCTCTACAAGTTCCAGTACCTACTTGCTTTAAGAAAACTTTTTCCAAGATTTTAGATAACACCGGCGATATTGATATAGGACGAAGATCTTTAAATCCAGTAATACTGTTCTTCTTAAGTATTGGTCTCACCAAAACTTCCTTCCAAAACGATGAAATTACTTGTCTTGTCAAAGAAGTCATTCAGAGCGGCACGATAGCCGGGACAATGGAGTATATAGACGCAAGCCATGTTAAGATATTTTTTATGGTTGTTACACAATGGAATGGATATCCAAATATAGTGCTTTTTAATTGCAGTTGATTCTTTTCAGGTTCTCGTCTGTAATATGGGACTGATTTTAATAACTTTTTCAGGCCTACAAGCAATTATTGATTATTTAGTAATGGTAAGTGATATTTTATATAAAAAAATATTTGTTAAACATATTTATATTATTATTAAATAAAATGGTCATCAAAACACTTTTGTTTATCAAAATATGGTTGTCCTACATACCGCGTCTAAGTTTTTTGGTAATATTAGGTACTGTTATACACTTTTGGGTAGTGATGGTCATGATGTCTGTAGTTACTGAACAAACCGAAAATCTTGAAATATTTATGGAAAAATCTTTATAATATTAGGTATCTACTTCCTAACAAAAAAGAATAAATGAAATCGGACTATAGACTACAGACGGAGAGCACGGAATATCTGTACAAATGTGTTAAAAAATAGGGCCTTAAAGCTGAAAAAATATTAAATTATTTCAAACTAAATTTCTTAAATTATATTTCTTTGCTATAGCCTGATCACTTTCAAAAAATTTTCCCGACAACTTGGGTAATCGGTGCCTGGATATTTTCTGTCTGTGCCTTTATACAGATAGACTTTTTATACGACGAGGTACAAAGGAGTAAACTAATATGTACATATATACTATTAAAAGATTCAATACCACGTAAGTTATTAATTTTTAAGTGTCTTTTTAAAATTAAAACTTTTTTCATTTACCCGATTTACCGACTTTAAAAAAAAAACCTTTTTCTATTTTTCGTATCTTCATATTCTTCGAATTCTTAAGAAAATTAAAAAAAAGAAACCGAATCGATTCAGCTGATATTATATTTATATTTATATTCATTAAATTTTTCTTTACAGTGGAAATTATACAAGTCGCTGATAGCATCCTCAAGACATTAAGCACGAGGAACTTTATTGCCACAGTCTATGGTATGTTCGAAATTAACTCAGGAATGTTTCTTCGACTCGCGGCTGCCCTTATAGTCTACATCACAATGCAATTACAGATAGCATTGGAAGGTGTCAAAAATATTACAGCACCTATTAATATTACCTACTAATAATTAAATTTGACGTTTTGTTTAAATGTAGGTACTTACAATATTAATTATTTCAATTTGGCTTGGAAATGTTAATCAATGACTTTAAAACTATTATCACTATTATCTTTAAGTTTGGAAATGTATGCAAACTCTTTAAGCACTTTTTTAATCTCTTATTAATCACTAAATTAAAGCAATATTATAAAAATTAACTTAGCCATTAATGTAATTCACTAAATAAAGACATACGCTTGAAATTTATTTTTGTTCATTATTCGAACCAGAGTATAATATCGTAAATAAAGATCCTTCTTAAATGTTAATGAGACAAATATATATAAAATTGAAGTTGGAATCACAAGTTACTGGTCCATATAACTAAAGTAAAGAAAAAAAAAATTGAAAAAAAATATCCACAATAAAATTCAAATATAAACTGTTAAGTCTATAATATTGTTCAATTCTGTTTAGATAATCTTGTAAGTCGGCGCAAACTTGTTTATTCTTTACTAGCTACTGCCCGCGACGTCGTCTGCGTGAACACTATACAGCACCAAAAATACCTACGATTATACCTTTTAAAATAACATTCGTTTACCCGTTTTTTCTTTACATTTCATATCTACAGAAAGTGCAGTAGCAGAAGGAGACTGTCTTTTGTAAAATTGACCTTCAAAAAGTGCTTATTTTCAGCCTCCTTTGAATAAATGACTTTATGGTGATTCTGCTGAATTAAGTCATAAGTTGTGACTGAAACGGATGGAGAAAATAATAAATAAGGAATACAGAATAGGGTAAAAATACATATTTATAAGACTTCTCGATAAACAACATTAGTAGTTTGTCTCATCCGCAGTCAAAATGTAAAGAGAGTCAAGACTGGTGACGCGGGAGCAAGCGACGTACAGCTGCCCGTGTGAAGTAGAATCTCGTCCTGAGGTTGACACCAGCTACCCTCAGTGTCTGCCCATGCGACTTATTGATGGTCATCGCGAAGCAAACACTCACGGGGAACTGTACGCGCTTGAACTGGAACGGGAAGTTATGAGGTATGAGGGGAATGCGTGGTATAAATACTGCTTCGCCGACGCCACAACCCGTAAGAATTTCCGCCTCAATAGTGTGTCTGTGGAGTGAGATGACTTTAAGGCGGGTCCCGTTACACAACTTTAGAGGAAATAGGTTCCGGAGAAGCATAAGCATTTATCTTTATGATATATATGGCATGCTTAATTTTCCTCTTTCTTCTTTCTTACAGCAATAGCGTGCCGTTTTCGAGTTTAAATTTTGTTATACATCTATGCAGTTCTTTTTGAGTTCTGTTTGTTATTACATACAGAAAAACTCGATGAATTTTTATCAGCCTATGTTACTTATATTTAGTGATTTTTATAGTGTGAAGATACCTTATACTATAAGCCTTATAGCATGGTTATTATTAACATAATAACAACATTCAAATATGCGTCATTAGATTACACGTTGTTACAGAATGCGTTGCAGAAATAAGGGTTCACTGCTCGTTCCCCGTAGGTGGTAGCGTGAGCGTAATATGTAGCCTATATGTTGACCCGACTTCTTAATAATATTCATGCCAAATTTGAAGTATCCGTGCAGTACTTTTTGATTTTATCCCGGACATACATACAGACAAACAGACAAACAGACAAACAGACAAAAATTTTAAAAACTATATTTTTGGCTTCGGTATTGATTGTAGATCACACCCCAAGTATTCTTTTAAAAAAATATTCAATGTACAGTTTTGACTTTCCTACCATTTTATTATATGTATAGATAATTTAAAAAAAAGGTGTAATCACTAATAAATATATTAAAAAGTAAAGGTCCCAGGTAAGAGCTCTGATGCATTCCTGATGTAATCGGAATAAACGATGAGATAAAACGTTTTATTGCCACAGCTTGAGATCGATCGCGTAGATGTTAACCGTTGGCTAGCCATGTAAGTCGATATATTTAAGTTTTTTCATTAGAAGATTATGTGAAATTTTATCGAAAGGTTTTGAATAATCTGTGCTTATAACATTAACTTGGTACCCTGAATCCATGGCACCAACTACAACATCCAAAATTGCAAAGATTAGATTCAATCGATCGTTTATTGACAAATGCATGATGATTATTCATCAACAATACTCTGAATATAATAGGTCTTTACCTATGAAATTGCCGTTTTTGATGAAATAAGCTTTTTTTTCTATATTTTTTATTTTTATTATTCAAAGTAATTACCCATGGAATCAATGTATTTTTGCCAACGTAGTAGTAACTTATTGATGCCTCTGACGAACTCTTGAAAAACTCTGCTGGACGGAAGGCAAAAAACTCTTCAAAGGCGTTTTGTACTGCCTCTCGGGTATTGAATTTTTTTTCCCGCCAAAAAGTTATCGCAATTCTGTAAAAAGTGAAAGTCTGTAGGAGCAAGATCTGGTGAGTACGGTGGATGACGGAGAACTTCTAACCCCAGCTCATGTAACTTGGAGACCGTCCGCTGTGCAGTATAAGGTCGCGCGTTGTCGTGCAGGAGCAGCGGAGCCGAGCGATTGACCAAAGCTGATTGGAGACGTGCGAGGTTCCCCATTATTCTGTTTAGTTCTTCACAGTACACATTTGCAGTAATGCTCATTGCAGTAATGCTCATCTCTCAATCTCTCATGTCTCACATCATAACAATGCGATTCAATATGCCTTCGTTTGTGTGTCTGTTGAACAGTGCAAGGCACGTCTCGATGCGTATTTCGCGTTGGCGTTTATTCAATTCGTGAGGCACCCATTTGTCGAGCTTCTTTACCTTGCCAATTTGACGCAAATGGACCAATATTGTTTTAGTACTAACTTCGAAAGCTGCTGCTAATTCAGCTGTAGTTTGAGAATCACCAGCCTCCACAATCGCCTAATTCGTCATTGTCGATCAACATTTTCGGCGGACCACGTGGTTCATTTCTTAGGTCAAAATTTCCGGAACAAAAACGAGCAAACCAATAACGGGTGGTACGATTGTTAGTAGTGTTCGCACCGTAAACGTCGTTGATGTTGCGTGCTGCTTCTGCCGCTTTGCTACCACGACGGAACTCATACTCCGTAATTACTCGAATTTTTAACATATCCATGATAACGAAAAACGTACAAATGCGATGTAAACACTAACCTTTAAATAAATGACTAAATAATAAAAAAAGAATTCTATATTTTTAAATTAAATATAATTTGAAATTCGAGTTCTTAGCGATTTTTTTTTTTAAATTTTTAAATAGCCATTACGACGAAATGGCAATTTCATAGGTAAAGACCTAATATCCAATGTATATCATGTGATATATAAATTTCCCAAAAAGCTTAGGGATGGTGGATAATTTTGGTATTCGACGGTAATTTTTAATATTTCTTTATGTATCGAATCGCCTCCCCAAGCTCGCGCCAAATATCCCGGTTTTCCGCAATCCTCATCCAGCCTCCGCCGGCGACCTTGCGTAAGTCGTCATTCCAGCGAGCCGGAGGACGCCCCACACTGCATTTGCCGATACGCGGTCTCCACTCCAGGACACGTCTGCTTCAGCGGTCATCGGTCCTACGACATACGTGACCAGCCCACTGCCACTTCAACTTGCTGATTCTACGAGTTATGTCGGTTACTTTGGTTCTCTCGCGGGTAATCTCATTTATTATTTTATCCTTGAGAGAAACTCCAAGCACAGCCCGTTTCATAGCATGTTGAGTGACTTTAAATTTGTGTACCAATCCTGTCGTCAGTGTCCACATTTTAAAGCCATATGTCAACACAGGTAGGACGCACTGCTCGAAGACTTTTGTTTTTATGCATGCGGAATCTTCGAACCGAAGACTCGACGAAGCCTATAAAATGCCGCCAAGCCCAATTGAATCCTCCTATCGGCTTCCTTCTCGAAGTTGTTTCGGCTAAGTTGGATTGTGTGGCCTTGGTAGACATAATCCTGTACAACTTCGAGAAGGGTACCATCGACAGATATCGGTCTCAGCATGACATGTTTATAAGTTGGATTGTGTGGCCTTGGTAGACATAATCCTGTACAACTTCGAGAAGTGTACCATCGACAGATATCAGTCTCAGCATGAGACAGGTCTAAGCATGAACATAACTTTCATACCGAGACTGACCAATCGGGAGAACTCATTCAGGTCGCCCAGCATCCGGCCTAGCTCCTCCAATGTCTCCGAAATGATGATTTGATTGAACCTTTTAATCAGTTTTTTTTTAAAAAAGAGGAAGATTTTTATGAAAATGTTCATGTATTGAAGTCTCAAAGCGTAATTGTAATAACGGTTCATAGTGCCTAGGGCCGAACGTCAATTTCGTCGTTACGCATATATGGGGTGAGTGGTCGCGGCGAGGTCGTGTTGAGCGACACCGTGGTGCGCACAACTCACACACGTAGGATGGACTTGAAATCGATGATACGTGTCAGGGCGATGGCGCCGTCGCTAGGGCGCGTCTTCTGACGTCTGTTCTACCACGTGTGGTTATGATACTGTAGCGGTGCGGTTTGACGGGGCGACTCGAAGACTGCTAACTATAGTTGATCCCCTAATGATGGTGATGCATGGCAATATTAAAATATAATATGAAATGCTACGAAAGTCTACCTTTGAAATATACATATTTATATGTATTGGCGGTATGTGGGGCCGTCTAAATAATTATTGATATCGACATTGATTCGTATCATAATATATGAAGCAATATAATAATAAAGTTGGGAGTTGCTTCAGGCTACTACCTAACAAATAAATATTATAAGAGTGGCAAATAAATACATAATAGAATATTAACAAATAACATTAAATGTTATTACAGACGGTAATGGCAGCAGCCGTCTTATTAAATAAAAATATAAATGTGCGTGATGGAGCGACACGTACAGTGAGATGATCGAGAATCATCCCGACAAAGAAATGTATAGTACGATACATTAAAGGGGCGATACACTTAGATCGAAGATCTGTTTTACTTTGTATATTGTAGACCTGTCTCGCTAATTTATTAGGGAGCATGCAATGCAATATATGCAACTTGTAAAACTGTGCCGACCGCCGGACTTGCGTAATGTCGTTACGTCTAGCCATCGGGTTTCTGAAGTTCGATTAGTCTTTCGTGTACGTTCGTAGGGTGTTTCATACAGCACTGTTGGCATCCTCAACTGCGATCGACGAACGATATGGAGGGACCTCGTATTGACTTGGTACGTAAAGTGATTCCGTGAGTCCGTTAATGTCGCTCTGCCGACTCATCGGTCGTTCGAAAAACTCTGCAACGTTATCGAAACGTATCTATATATCTCATCAAAAATAAGCATAAAACGACGATCTGGTACGATCACTTTGCCTCCGAGTGACGATTAATGTGTTGACGATAAATTTGTAAGAAATGAGCATTGCGATGCGATGAGCAAGAATCTCGATTCTAATTATTATTTTCGATCGAGTGCTCGTAATGTTATTTGGTGAATTACCACTAAATAGTGTGAGCACTGCGCTGAATGTACTCTAGCATTTTCTTGATGATTTGATACTGGAATGCAAGACGCTGTGGTTGATTTCGGTCACCGCAGATTATTGAGCCCTTTGTCAATGTCGTCTTGAATTTGTATAGGTGACGCAAAAGTGAGGCGCGATGCCCTACGTTGCGATATAATTCGTGATACGTGGGGTTTTTTTTTTAATATATGTTATTATCACATCTACAGGCTTACATGCGCCTATACCCTTTTCTTTTCATATATTTTATTGTTACATACAGACGTTTTTACACAGCAAAAGTAAATAAGTACTTAAAACTAGACTTAATATCTCTAGTCCCTGAGACGAGAGTCCAAACTGACCGCTTTTATCCTAATATATATACATTTTTTTTTTTCAATACTATATCTACATGCATTTACTATACGATACGTAGGGTGTCCCTCATACACCTGTGACATCGAGGTAGAGGCTATTGTATACAACTTCGGTTAGAACACTGTGTGTCCCTCGCTCTGTCTAGCCTAGAGTAGTGTATGCGCCATATGGCACTGCTGTGCTATTTTTAATTGACGTTACGATGTCTTGGACGATGTCTTTCGTTGATTAACTATACCGGAACCACGACCGAATTTTGCTCAGCGTTGTTAACGCCATTACGATGGTGGAAATGATACGTTGCAGCAGTGTTGGAGCATCACTGTGGATTTCATCCATAGTGTTTAAGCATAGATCGCTTATGAGTGATGTGCATTGGTTGGCACTAGAGATATAAATTTTAGATAATAAGGTATAAAAGGTATCGACGAAACAAACCATAAGGTTATGACAAAACAAATATATAATAAGTAACACAACACATTTATAGGACCACATGATTGTAGTTATAATACAAACGAACATATACATATATGTATGTTTAGGGAACATAATTATTTTAGTTATATGTATAAGGTTATGACAAAACAAATATATAATAAGTAACACAACACATTTATAGGACCACATGATTGTAGTTATAATACAAACGAACATATACATATATGTATGTTTAGGGAACATAATTATTTTAGTTATATGTGTAATATTAAACGTAAAATGTGAATATATTCACGCCTTTTGTATTTAAGTTTTAAATTCGAGTTTATCACAATATTATAAGAGGTTATTAATAAGGTTCATTAAGGAAAAGTCATTCAATTATATTCGAATCGGCTGGAGAACATATGATAATTTTTTTTTAAATCTATATGGATCCACAGTTACGAATTTTACATAACAACCTTGATTGTCATGACGAGTGTTGAAAAGAACTTTAACTTCACAACTATATTAAATGTCAATATAAGGCAGGAGTAGGAGCACAATAAGTTGTCGATCTCCTAGAGGAAGGTTGATAATTATAGGACGGAAACTACTGTAAGCGGCGGGCGCGGGGCCGTTTACCTCCTCTCCTCCTCTTAATTTTTTTTAAGTACTTTAATTTTTTTTTCCTATTTTAATAAAGTAAGGATGTGGAGGAGCTACTTCTATTAGCAACTATATTAACGAGGTGTTAATAGAAAATGAGATCGGGTCCTGATTTTTTTTTTTATCAACTTATACTCACTTCGAAGTTTTATTTAATTTCTTATAATCAATTGAACTTGTGATCACAGATCCTCTAAAAGAAAAACTTGGTTAATACAAAAACAACGTAAAACGGGTCCTAACTAACTAAACGATATAAAGAGTCATACTACAAATATTTTTATTTTTTTTATTTTTATGATTTCTCTTCATGGTGTGAGTAGAGAATAGTGACAATGACAGTATCGTCGGCGAAACGAAGGTGTGAGATATATTCGCCATAATATTCCCAAGGTCTTAAAGACATCCTCCATCGCGTTGGTAAACAGTTTCGGGGGCATTACATCCCCCTGTCTTACCCTGCGATGAAGGTGTATAGGTCTAGTTCGTTGATCCTGAATTTGGACGGTCATCGTCGCCGAGTCATATGTACACTTCAGTACCTCGATATATCGCCAGTCGATATGACATCACTGCGAAGAATCCAAGAGCCCAGGTCTCGATCGAGTCAAAGGCTTTCTCGTAGTCCACAATTGCCATACACAGCGGCTGATCTTTATTCTTCTGTATAACCTGCCGTACAGTATGGATGTGGTCTACGTTGCTATAACCATAACGAAATGTACCCTTTTCAGGTGGTTGAAATTCGTCGAGCTTTGCGGCGAGACGATTCGACCCTAACGATAACGACCCTCGAAAAGAGCTTATAGACGTGACTCAGAAATGAGATGGGTCTATAATTCTTTAAGAAATATTTATCACGTCTCTTGAAGAACTACACAACCACACTCCTGGACCACGCCTCCGGCGTGGTACCCCCCTGGATGACGACATTAAAGAGCTCCGCTAAGGCTTTTAGGGCAGGTCGTCCCGCGGCCTCAAGGAGCTCAGTCATAATTCCGTAATCTCCCAGGGCCCTCCCGTTTTTAAGATAATAAAATATAATTAAATATAAAATATAATAAACACGTTGAAAATGTGTAAAGAGTCTAATTATATTTTCAACAACAGCTAAATAATATTACAAATTACATTTAGGTACGAGCGAGCGTTCTTGAGTTTCATGCATACGCTCTACGTTTTGCCGCGCGCGGCAAGCTCGGTGTGCGGTGTGCGATATGCGGTTCGGGTTTAGGCGTCACCAGGTGCGGCGACCCGAACGGGCAGACACGTGATCGTGAGGGCAGACGACGTTGACGGTTGTGTCGATTTTGCGAATTTTTTGGACTAAATTCTTTGTTATTTGATGCAATCTGCCACTACGCCTGTTTTTGGCGGTCTCCCGACGTGACGTACCTGCGTGACACCTGCGTCGATACTAGAAAGTATTTTATAACAGACGGATTGAGTTGTCAAACATGTCTCAAAATAAAATATAATTTAAATCAAAAGCACTAAGGAGTATTGATATCAAATTCGAAGCAAATCACCCCCAAAATAGCTTTCTGTCCCTTTTTACCACTTTTTATTGAATTTCAATAAAATACGAAACACATCTTCAATCAATTCTGTTAAAGATTGTTTATGGAAAATTGTAAGTAGATTGGACCATAGGAATAACGTTGTCTCATACACACTTTGCCCCTCTTTTTCATCACCTTAGAGGTAGAATTTCAAAAAATCCGTTCTTAGTGGATGCTTACGTCATACAAAGCACACACCCTCCAAGTTTCAAGTCTTTACAATTAGCGTAACAATTACATTTGTTTAAACTTTGAAATCCTTCAAAAAGTCCATTGAGACAAACCTTTAAGTTAAATATTTTTTTCATAAATCATCGTTCTACTCGAAAATTTTCTAAAGTAGCAGTTAATTGTATTTTGTGACTAAACTATTGATGGTAGAAAAAAATAATTAGATGACTTTGTAGGAAATTTTCAGCTTTACAAATTTGCTTCAGAACATTTTTTTTCCACTCACAAAGCAAAGCATTCAATTCTCAAAAACTCAGTTTCTGACGATTCCGATTTACAAGCACAGCTACAAAGTTATAATAGCTCAGGTGCGAAATCGAACGATCCCGAAACCAGAAGACCCCGGTTCAAGTCCGATTTTTTTCCCTTTTTTTTAAAGTTTCTTCTTTTGTGAAAAAAACTATTATTGGTAGCCGTTTTTATTTTAAATTTAAATAACCAGTTCATATTATTATATTGGTAAGATCGAAATATATTATTCATGTTTCATCAGTATGTAATTTGTATCTAAATATAATTTACCAAAAAAACATACTGAGCAAAGCTCGGTCATCTAGGTACTTCTCATTATTATAAAAAAAATGTAAAGTAAATAGTAGCTAACTTTGACTCTGTGCGGCTGTCGGCACGGTTACTGGCTTGTTTTATTATACTTATGCTTTCCGTTTAACCGCACCATTAGTCTCACAGGGGAATAAGAACATTAGATGTATTCCATTATACCTATCTAGATCTTCCATCAAATTAAAACATTCGTAATTGATGAAAAATATAGTGTATTAACTGTGTACAACCAGCCAGACCTCGACAATAAAATGGAGCATGAAAAAAAAAAGCTTGTAAAGGAATACGAAAAGAAAATTAATCGCTTTTATATTCTATGGCCTTCGAAAATATGTGGGTTTTTACCATTTTACATACAAAAAGGAAAAATTATTTCAAAAAACATATCACGCACATGGAGTATAATATCATTTTTGATTATATGGCATTTATCCGCACTATATACTTACTGTAATTCGACAGCCTCGCATTCGTTCCTAATATCAACTGAAAGGTTGATTATATTAGTAACAACAGTCCTGCAAGACTTGATGCTAATTGGCAATCTACAGATCCACTGGAGAGATGGAGAGATATTTTGCAATAATATGATTGACATCGATGTTATTCTAGGGGCAACAGAAACAAAATTTATGAGAGATATTCCTACAAGAGAATATTTTATTTCGAGCATTTTGATGGGAGCTATTCAAGCTCTTTTGATCATTATTTATTGCACTATGTGGGCATCATATTGGCAAATGAAAATAGCCGCAATGGTTTTTTTTGGTTTTAATCTAATCTATTACAACTATTGCTTGAATGCCTCGATAATTTTATTTCTAGCAATGAGAGTGCGATATCTAAATGTAGCATTAATTAAATTAGCGAATTTAAATCCTACATATTTCCCAAAATACATATTTTTTGATGGATTATTCTGGAAAGATGAATATGATGATTTGGTTAATTTTCATAATCGAGCTGATTGTAAAGATTTTACAGAAACTTTTAAGATTGTTTATCTTCAGCTACGTATCTATGAAAATTTTTATCGACTTCTTGTAAGTATATTTAATAATTAATACCTACCATAAAAAATTTTGACATGGAATCAGATATAAGAATTTATATAGTGTATTCCTGCACATTTCTTTGATCTTTCTATTTATTTCAGTAAAAGTCACGTTAACAACATTTTAATTTCTGGAACTTTCTTAACCTTCTTTGTCATCCATTCAGTTTAGCTTACCTGGTTTACTTTTAGTTCGAAATGATAGGATCGGAAAGGGTGGAGGTCGTGTGGCTATTTATTTGCAAAATGATATCCCATAGAAAATCTTCATCTCCTCCACTAGCCACAATTTCAAATTTCTTTTCAGAATTTATTTTCTCCGAAAGTATGTTCGAGAAAGAATGGTCATTTCAAAGTATTTTTAGGTGTTCTTTACTACCCCTATCTATATCTTTCTATATCGATTATTTTACTACTCTAGACAACATCGTGAACAATTTTAGTCCCATATATGACCATCTTTTACTTTTAGATTTTAATACGTGCTCAATTAAAATCGATGCTCGTTCGCGAAAACAAGAACACGAAAAAACAGAATTCAAGATTGAAATGTCACTATGTCTTGACGTGAAAACACTGGAACAGTATCGAAACTATGCTCGAAAGATGCTTTATCAAATTAAAAACTTATGTATTAAAAAAGCACTAATAGATTTGAATGCCAGCCGTTATTGGCATGAAGAAAACATGCCAGCATTGAATATAATTTTATATTTGTCTATGGTTATATAATTGCCTATGGTTAGTTGCTAAGCAACGGTTTGTTAGTATATAAACATTCCATATCGAATTTGGCTTAGGTATAGGTATATTTTTTTCCCAGTGACGTCACGATCCTGAAAAAAAAATTATGGTTAACGTATTGAGAAATTTCAGTAAGTAAAGTTTATAGGATTTGCAAAAAAAATAATTGTAGTAAATACTTTAATATAATAATTACACTCATACCCCTAATATAAAGGTAAAATGTTTTATCAATTTAATAAAATGGAGACACTCGTTAATTGACGGACGTATGATATATTGGTTACGCGTCCCCACATCATATCATATCGATAAACCAAAACACATAGCCGTTTTCACATAACCAACGAAAACTTGAGCGCGAACACGAAACTGTAGTAGAACGGTGACGATATGTCACGGGCGCGCCACGGCCAAGAACGGCGCGACAGCTAAAACCAAATTATCTGCATCTCTTTCTTATAACGGTAACTTCATACTGAATAAAAGAGATGAGGCGAATATGGTTTTCTATCCAATTTAGCGGTTTTAATGTAACTGTGTACATCGCAATATATAGCTACAAGTTTAAGCAATAAAGTCGAGTTTTTATGGTTGTGATAATTTAGTTTCCGTAATAAAATAGTGTGTGTATTTACGAAAAAGTTTGTGAATCGAATCATTTTTTGTTTTATTGAAGTATACCTTATAATAATTATTATATTAAAATATTAAAAATTATAATAATACTATAATATTTAATATTTTATAACCATAAGATGTAGTTTTTCAAAACATTTTATATAAACTTGTTTATATTTAAACTGTTTTAACCTTTATGTTGAACAGTTTGAGTTTGTTTCGGTTTGTGTTTACGTTACGCAATTGATAGCAAAACTTTACTAGTGATATCGATATCTGAAAACGGTTTTCAATATCGATATGAAAACTTAATATCGGCTACGTAGCCGTTTGATCTAAAAACCGAAAACGCCGGAAAGTAAATTCGTTTTTTTTTTTGTAAAAAAAAAAATTTTGGTCTTTGCTGGCAAAAAACTGATCGAGGTGGTTTTTGACCTCCTCATTTCAGGTGAAGGTTTTACCGTCTAAAAAATTTGGGAGTGACCGGAACAAATAATAATCCGATGGTGCCAGATCTGGAGAATATGTTAGGTGCGGCATTGTATTACATCCAAGCTGTAAAAGCTTTTGGCGAGTGACCAAACTTGTGTGAGGTCTCGCGTTGTCTTGGTGAAATACTACACCTTTCCTGTTGATTAGTTCTGGCCTTTTTCTGTTTAAGTACATCATTCAGTTTGTCCAGCTGATGACAGCAGACTTCCGAATTAATCGTTGTGTTATCCAGTAAAAGTTAAAAAAAAACGATTCCTTTAAAATCCCACCAAACAGACAGCATGACCTTTTTTTGGTGAAAATCGGCTTTGGAAATGGTTTGAGCCGGTTCATCTTTTTTGCTCCATGACCTCTTGCGTTTGACGTTGTTGTATACAACACATTTTTCGTCCTCAGTGATGATGCGCTTCAAAAACTGATCATTTTCGTGACGTTTGAGAAGCGAATCGCAGACGTCAATGCGGCGACACAGATTTCTCTCTGTGAGAACATGGGGAACCCACACATCGAGCTTCGAGGATAATCCCAGGCCTTTCAAGTGGTCATAAACTGTTAAATTTGATAAATTTAAACTGAATCCGATCTCACGTGTTGTTATTCGTCGGTTCGCATCAACTAATGCCTTTATCGCGTCTATCAGCTTCAACCGGCCTTCCGAACGTGGTGCATCTTCAACATCAAAATTGCCGGATCGAAATTTAGCGAACCAGTTCTGGCATTGGCGTACTGTCAACACACCTTCTCCATACACATCGGTCAATTTTTTTCTGGCTTGAACAGCATTTTAACCCTTTCTGTAGTAAAACAGTAAGATATGTCGAAAATGCTGCTTATCGCTCTCCATATTTAAATGGGCACCAAAAACTACTGTGTAGAATTAATTGGAATTTTTTTAACACAAGCCTTGCTATATGAGCTCTGAAAGCATATAAAAATTATACGGCTTAAGTGTGAAGTTAGGTGCAAAAAAATACAATTAAATCCTCCTCCCAATCTTTCCGAACAACCTTATAAATTAGAAAATATTTTTTCAGCCGCCAACGCTACAGATCTTTTGAAAAAATACTATATATAATAAAATAAAAGATATTCCAAGGAAGACTTTTTTTGTTTTACTGATTAACGTTGTTTTAATTACTTATGCAGTCAATTCTAATAATATTGTAAAATTAAATAAGATTAGGCAATAAATTTAAAACATTTAATTTAATATAGTCAGTGGTTTATTCAATGTTATGACATATATATTTATGTATATTGTTTTACTTAGTAATAATAATATCATACTCTTTTAGCTAAAACTGCTCATGAATTTCCAGGTAAAGATGCGGTATCGAGTGTAGTAAGCTCTGGTTCAAATGTAATAGGCGATGCATTCAAATTTTTCGGTAAGTTATTTATTAAAGCAATGTATAAAATTATATTATGGTAAATAAATAATACGAAAATGAATTAAATTATTATAATATGATTAGATAAATGTGAATTATTAATTTTTTTTAATTAAATTTAATAAGTATGAAGATAGCTTTATCTTCTTCTTCTTCTTTTCAGCCCTTGGTAGTCCACTGCTGGACATGGGCCTCCCCTAATCGACGCCACTCTACCCGGTCCTGGGCCCTCTGAATCCAACGGTTTCCCGCTGTCTTCTTCAGGTCGTCAGTCCACCTGGTAGGAGGGCGGCCTGTGCTCCTTTTACCTAAACGTGGTCGCCATTCAAGGACCTTCTTTCCCCATCGGTTGTCAGTCCTGCGAACGATGTGGCCAGCCCATTGCCACTTCAATTTGCAAACTTTGAGCGCTATGTCGGTTACCTTCGTTCTTCTACGGATTTCATCATTTCTGACTTTGTCACGTAGAGAAATACCGAGCATAGCTCTCTCCATTGCCCTCTGAGCGACTCTGAGCTTGTGGATTAGGCTATTAGCTTATTTGATTATCACTTTACATTAACTTAAACCCTAATATTTAAATATATAATATATTTTTGGCTTTAAAAATTGTAACGAACGTGTTTTTCAGGTATATAGTTGGTCGGCAGTCTTTCTTACAAAAAAAACATTTTTATTGTATTTACATTGTATTTGTAAAAATATAATAAATAATTTTTTTAAACAAATTATATATTTATATTTTGTTAAAATAGATACAATATATTTATATTGATTACATTATTATTTGTGCTACAAACTTGTCATTTTAAGTATTATAATAACTTTGGACGGGTTTTACAGATTTAATAGAAATCATTTTTTTTTTAATGTAGGTATTTAGTATACTATATAGATGTAAGATGTATAGATGTAATAAATTGGTATTAAATAAGTCACTATTTAAGCTATCTATATAAGTCACCCAAAAAGTTTTAGGAACGATTTTATTTAAAAGTATAATATACATATTTTTACTTCAATGAGAAGCATCCAAAATGTATTACCGTATAATTTTGTTCTGACTCATTAAAGCCATAAGAAATATAGTAAATATACCCAATATCGTTTTTAATGTAATAATTGTAAAATAAAAAAGTAAAAATAAATTGAAGGGTGTCCTTCTGTATACAAAAAAATTTACAAAGCAATAAAATGTACATTACACTTATAACTATTTAATGCTACACTAATTCTACGTCTAACTAAAATTACAATATAATATTACGCAGTTAAATTTAGCAAAATAACTTTTACTTATACATACATTATAGGTATTCATTGATGTACCAAGGTAGAGCAGGGTTGGTTACAGTTAGAAAATGCGTTTTTAATTGAATTAGCAAATATTTTACAACATATCTTAATTCATGTTATATTTTTACATATCAATATATAAAATTATTTATGTGAAGTATATGAGTGTTCAAATTATTATTGTTATTATTATTATTGATTCCATTAAATATTAGGTACATAACCTGATTGATCAACATATAATCAAGTTCGGCAAGGACTTATAATTCCAATTATGTATATAACCAATGCTAGTATGGAAAGAAAGAAAGATAGTAGAGAATTTTTACGGTGAGGTAGAGTAAAAGTGTTACGGCTTAATTCATTGTCATTTAAAAATAATTCTCTTCAATCGAAAAAAAAAATTAAAATAGATCTTCAAACTAGTCGTCAAGTTCTTCGCTTCATCGATGATTGAATTGTTTACATTTTAATTATTTTTTTTTTTGACGTGATAACGTCTAATAAATCGATGAACGCCGGCTGCACGCACGAAAAAGCATAACTCATTGTCACGTTCCGCGAGCGAGAGCGCTGAACAAGCGATAGAGGCACGATCGGCCTAAGCGTTCGGCTTGTGACGCATCTATCTCTCTTCCACTCCATCGGCAGATGTGTCCGAGTAGAAGAGAAAAATATTAGAATCAACGAGTGCAAATGAATGTTAATTTATCGAAAAAATTTTAATTTTCAATTAAATCCTTCTTTGTAATATACAAAATAATGATAAATCAGTGATAATAATTCGATTCAATTAATATAAGTATGCAATTTTTCATCAACGTTTTCTTATGACGTTATCACGTAAAAATATCGTCCGTAAACTGACTTTACAGACAACTATTTTTTTTATTTTTAAATAAGTACTCCCTTCCTGTCTCGTCGCATATTGAAGTGTGCTGCAATGTTTGTGTTCGAGCTGGAAGTCTCTTGTTTTGTGCTAGAATCGCCTTGTTTTATTCGCTTGTCTTTAGCCATTTGTGCTACCTGAAATTTATAAATAATGTAAAATTATAGTTTGTTGAAAAACAGCACATAAGTCTATTAAAATACAGCACTGTTGCTTATCACATTTTGAAATTCGAATTTACAATTTCAGTTCAAATTGATGTATCTTTTAATATTATAATTATTGTATTAAAAAATACAATTTAATCATACAGTAAGCATAAGCTAACTTAAAGTTATGAAGTGGCAAAATAAAACTATAGAGTATGACCCCAAAATAATCCTGCATTAACTAACATAATAAGCACGTTTTTAGTACAAAACCAACAAACAATTACATTTAGGATTACAGTTATTCTATTAGTGTTATGATTATATACGTTTTTTTTTACTATGTGTCGCTTTCGACGAAAGAAACCCGTTATTTCACTCAAAAATTTCCAAAATCCCGACTTGGCAAAAAAAAAACTAGCAACGCTGGCCGTGTTCCAAAATACACTGCAAGCACTGTGAGGTGTGACGACATTTCAGTATACTGCGAAGCCGTTCCTTTTTAGTTTGCTATACTGTGCTATACTGGTTACTGTTTAAAAAGGAACGAAGTCCAGTATACTATCATCCTAATTTTACGACTTTTTTCTCCAAATGAAAATATCTAATTAGACCAGGGCCGAAGCCTTTAAAATGGTAAAAAATTAAAAAAAAATTACACTAGGATGAAACCCATTAGAAAAGGAGGGGAATATGATCAAAATGAAAGGAAAAATAAATTACGGTCGATCCGAGTTCGGGAAGTGGGAGGGGGTGAGTTTTTAAGGGTAAAAAATGGTTTATCTTGATTTCCAGCAAAACTACAAGTCCTATGGAAAAAAGTTAAATGGCAAAGTTGTAGGTAATAAAAAGATCTACAACTTTTGTATTTGAAATTTTTTACATAACCTGAAAATTTAGATGAAAAATTCAAAAAACCAAGTTTTTGGTTTTTTATTTATATCTTTTTCAAAAAAAAAATGTTTTCTACGAAATTTAGTGAAAACTTACTTTATTATGTCCCAAATACACTGTAATTTATTTGATTTAAAATATTTATTTTTTGCCTTATTTTAACTTAATATCAAAAAAGCACCCTAATTTTCAATCGAAAATTCTGACGTCAAAATATCAGCTTTTTTCAAAAAGTTTGGGGGCTTTTTGTTCGTTGAAATATCTACTTTCTGATGGTGTAAAAAAATATACATTACTATAGGAAATGTTCTCAGAAAATGCAAAAAATTGAAAAAAACTCAAATTCGAAAATTTTTTTTTAATCACTATGTACAATTTCACGAGTATATTACACGTAAAAGATACCTGTAATATACGTAATATTTGAGGTATTTTTAAAGGACATTTCGATAATTAAAACTTAATCTCTAATTCTCAGTGTTTACATAAATTAATAAATACAGAATTGTGTTTCTAATAATTAATTTCGTATATTACGTGTATATTATATGATAGCACATAACACCCACGTAAGTTGCGATAACAACCGTGGTAGTTAGTCGTATACAAGGAAACTCAAACTGGAATGTGCACGTCTACTCAAAAAACGTTCCTAAGAGAGGAATTGCATCTCTTTCTACCATGGATTCAAAGCAACTCGCAAGAAAGAGACAAAATACCAGTAGTCAATAAAATGCTAGGATATAATTTTATTAAGCGAGCGTTTCAGTTATGATATAAATTTCTTAGTCGTATATAAAGGTACGTACGGCGTCGTCGATGGTCCGGAACTGCCAGTTCCAGTGCACGCGGTAGAGGAAGGGGCGGTGGTCGAAGCGGTTGTCGTCGGGGCTGTAGCTCTCGGCGTGGTACGACGGCGTCAGCACCGTCATCTTGTGCCGGTTGATGGCGTAGCAGCGGAAGAAGTGCTTCACTTTCTCCGCTACCTAGTATTCATAAACTAGTTTTTACCGGCGGCTTCGCTCGCAATGAAGCCATCAAATAAGCATCAGAGATCAATCAATCAATAGAAATGAATTAATTACTGGATGGCTAGATGGCGTTGAAGTAGTTAGATTTTGAGATTTCTTACCAACAATTTTTTTATCTATCAATAAAATAAAAATCGTATTTTTTTTTAAATATAAAGTATTCTATGTTACTTCTAATACCTCCAAGAATATGTGTACAAAGTTTCATGATGATCGGTTAAGTAGTTTTCGCGTGAAAGCGTAACAAACAAACTTACATTCACATTTATAATATAGAAAGGAATATATTAGGGATTAGAGATATCTTAAGAAATTCACATGTCAAATCTATACAGTATGATTAAGTCCACTTTGACACATCGGGGCCTGAGGTGAAGGGCGGTAGCAGCGCGCCCCTCCTTCACCCACCTCGCCGCATTCGTCCGCAATCGACTGTTTTCATTGACGGTGACGCGCGCTTGTTGATACTAAAAACTATTGACCGCTATTGTATTGTTTTTTTTTTTTTACGAAACCATGAGTACTTCGCCTTCAACAAGTTCAAATAGAAAAACACCTTTTATAATACACAAGCGTGATAAGGCTGCGATTGCACATTTACTGTATTTTTTTTTCTTCAATGCTATTATTTAATAACGTGTGTAATAAAGTATTAAATAAAAATAAATAAATATTTACTTACTTAAAGTTGCAATAAATATGGAATAGATATTGTGGTTGACCAAAGGAGATTATCGATATCGACATTATGATAGGTCACAGAACTACCGCATTCCTCAGGATGGACATGAACTCGCGCGCCTACTGTATAGAAAGTTCTTCAATATTCTAAATATTCCAATAGACTCTAACCCAAGGAATTTATATACAAACTGGAATGCGCACGTGCACTCAAAAAACGCTCTTAAGAGGGATTGCATCTCTTTCTACCATGGATTCAAGGCAATTCGTAAAAAAGAAACAAAATACCAGTAGTCAACGAAATGCTTGGAACGATTTTGTTCACTTTACATGTTGGAAACAAATTTCAACCTTATGCGTGCTGTTTCAAGGTGCATATTTGAATATACAATTTTATTGAGTGAGCGTTCCAGTTATGATATAAATTTCTTGCTCTAACCAACTTTTTATGACATATCTGACGGGTTAGCTTTCAATCTATCTTTCAATGTATCTCGTGTCATTTGTAGTTCCGATCTCTCCCGATAGTTTGTCGAGAATTGCCGAGTGCCAAAGTGGAAATAATTATAGTGTACTTGTTTTTTTTTTATGTTTAACATACACGTTCGTCTGTTCCTAATGTAGACAACTTAATGCTCGTGTTTTAGAAAACAGCCAAATGATAACTTTTTTTTGTAATATGTACCTATACATAAATAATATACATATAAATACATATAAAAATAAATATATTTTACACGCAGACTCAGAGCGGGAATCGAACCGAGAACACTGGAGCTGAAAGCAGAGTCACTGTCGACTGCGTCAACGGGCCAGTCAAACTTTTTTTATCATGAATATCTTAAAGGAACAATGTTACTTTCGCGTATAGACACTCGAACTTAATTATAGTATCATTATTCGTAAACGCGTTGCCGACCCGAAGTATAAAAAAAAATCTCATCTGGCTGTAATTTTTCTAGCTACCTTTTCCTTCGCACTGAAGCAAAACTGCTGTTTTAAAAAAAAAAATTTAAGATCACACGACAAGATCTTTATAAGCTACTAAAGTATGCAACATGACAAACTTCATTAAAATCAACTTAAATTTAACTTTGAAAATCTCAAAATAAAGGTTATCGCTGTTTGGTCATATAAAAAATCTTAAATTTATAAGGATGAAGTCACATAAAAAATTATTGAAGTGAAATGAAACTCTGTTAGAATTATGTTCCGGTTACATTAAGATATACGTAAGTACGTACGTAGTACGTGATGTACTTATATATATATAAGTACATTACATAAATTAGTCGTAAGAGTAAATGCAAGCAACATTATAGCATTAAAAATAATTTTAAAAAAATAACTAAATTCGGTAATACTTTAATGTAAGGTGTTAATGTTAATTGTGAAATAAATCGTTTCGATTTGGCTTAAATATTTTGTTTTATTTACTGCAAAATTACCGGAAAATAAATTTTATAATAATTCACCTCTTGTGGAGAACATTTATTGCTCCACTCGTGTACAAGTTTCTGGAACATACTAAACGGTCCACAGTGAAACGTCTTCCTGAGCCGACCGAATTCCGACAATTCTGCATACGTCATGCCCATGTCTTGTTCGTCTGTTTGAGTGATCTGACCGTCGGTCAGGGGTTCTAATTCAGCTGTGGGTGGCGCTTGTAATATTTCAGATAGAGATGGCAAGAAGAAACTAAAACAATAAAAAAAAATGTTTAAAAAATATTTTATTAAAATACTGGCAAATTTATTATGGTATAAACTGTAATTTAAGCTTAAGGTCATAACGGTTTTTTTTAACACACCATAATTTAAAAATGTGTGAATTAAAATCCTATTATATGTCAATTAGACCTGTGATACTGTCAGTACGTCTAAATTAGACGATATTTCAGTACAGGGCTTAATACAATTTTGACCTTACTACCGAAAAAAATAACATTTTATAACTAATATAAATCTAGGCCGTGTTCCAAAATACACTGCGAGCACTGTGAGGTGTGACTTCATTTCAGTATACTGCGAAAGCGTTCCTTTTTTGTTTGCTATATACATATATTGTGCTATACTGGTTACTGTTTACAACGAAACGAAATCCAGTATACTATCATCCTCATTTTACTTTTTTTTTTCAAATGAAAATATTTATCATGTACACGTTTTCTATTCAACAAGAAAAATTGTTGTTGTAAAAATTGTATTGTTGGCATTTTTGAATAACAATATTAATTAATAATAATAACAATCATTCGCGCTGTTATATTTTTTGATCACGTGATCACAGTACTGAGAGTACCTTACCTCGAAAGTGCCAGTACTCTTAGTATAAAAACGGCGGCGATTTATGACTTGATATATTTCTCTATAGTACTGCGGCAGTGTACTGGCAGTCTATAACGGAACGAAGTTTTTCACCAGTGACAGCACTAAGCAGTGCTCGCAGTGTATTTCGGAATACGGCCTAAAATAAGACATGACTAATATTTAAAGCAGTAAGAGTAAAAACTCCAATAATTATATGTACCAACAGATGTCGATTCTAACTAAGAAATAATTCTTACCGACTTTTAGCGTACTGTAGGAACGATTTCAAATCAGTCTTAGATATTCCACCAATCGGATTGATATCAGCACTGGAGCAATCGTACTTGGTCATATAACCTCTCAATGCCTCGTCTACATTCGAAGATCCCAGTACAAGCAATCCTCCTGGCCTCCCTCGCACCCAGAGCATTAATTGTGCAAACAAATACGACAGGACCATACGAAGACGTGCCTAAAATTTATAATAAATGTGTTTTTTATTAATTTTAATTGTATTACTGTTACTATATTACATACTGTAAAGTTTTGTTGAAATACGTATTGTAACTATTGCATGGAAGAGTGACAAACATACATCCATCGATACATCGAACAAAATTAATATTAACACTAAACCTACCAGAGCGGTCAAATGACTGCTTTTGGGCTTTAATTAAAATTGTTAAATTCTAGGTTTGCATTTTTCTTGAACTTATGACTTTTTTTATAATGTATAGCTACTTAAGACAGCTGTGAACCTAAAAACGCTACAAAAGAAAAATTTTAACCTAGAATTTAAAATTTTTAAATGAAGTCTCAAAAGCGGTCATTCGACCGCTTTGGTAGTTTTAATGTTAATTAGAGGTCTTCACAATACCGCACTAGAGATGAGACAGTCCAGGGAATATAATACATTGATGTTAACCGAAAAATCACGATTTTAAATCCGAATAAATAAAACTTTTATCAGTAAAGTAAGAGAACTGAGCCGAATCAGCCTGTAAACGTCTACTGCTGAGCAAATGCCTCTTCCCTATATAATAGTAAAGTTAAAAAACAAATTGAAGAATAATTCGAAATAATATATAACTAATACAAGTCTTGAAAAAAAAATCATAACGCTTTCACTTTAGTAAGTCTTCAGCCGTGTGCGAGAGAGACAGATATTTTTTCCGTGATATGTACGCAGTGCAAAAATTCGTATAATCGTGGCAACGTATTATAGTTAAATTACCTGACCTTGACCGTTCTGGTGTAGTGGTGCGAGTAGCCGCCTCAAACTGCGCGCCGGCGGTCGCGAGTTCGATTCCCGCTCGGGACAGATATTTGTATTTGTACAAATATTTGTTTCCGGTCTGGGTGTATGTCCTTATGGGTCTCCCAACCGTGCCTCGGATAGCATGTAAAGTCGTCGGTCCCGGTTGTTATTATAGACACCTGATAACGATCGTTACTCGTGGTAAAGAAATTATCCACCAACTCGCAGTGGAGCAGCGTGGTGCATTAAGCTCCAACACTTTTTTTATATGGAGAAGAGGCCTTCGCTCAGCAGTAGGTTGTTTACAGGCTGATACAGTACAGTAAATTACCTGTACTGTAGCAGCCGGCATATGATTCTTAACAGAGCAAGGTCACATATAATATCAATTAGTATTTTAATAGTAAGGTAACTGAGCACTTGATATTACAGATTCAAATCCACGACCGTCGCCTTAATCACGTGTTCTATCCCCTCCCCAATCTCAGGATGATGAGATAAGTATAAATCAATGTTACCTGTATATTTTGTAGGGCGAGATTTTGTCGAGGGCAGCCTCCCTTACTTCGAAACTTAGGAACGAGACCAGTCGCAGTTGTAAATATACCAATAACGGCATTCACTGCCGAATCAATTACTATGGGAAAATGATAACTACCTATTTCACTGGCAAGCTGAAAGGAAACAAGATTTTATCAAGCTTTTAATTTTTTATTCTTATAACAGATATATTTCAACAGTATAATATGCTACAAGTAAACCGCGGTTTCACCCGCAACAGTTTTATTACTCGACAGATTACTTGACATTTATTGATGATGCTCAACTCCTGTAAGTTGTAGCGTCTTCATTTATCCAATTAACTTAACTTTCTAATTGTAAAATAATTATTGAAATCGTTTCAGTAGTTTCAAAATTTATTAGATAGGTACCTACTAACAAACAAACATTTTCTTTCTCTTTATAATAAAAGTCTAATTGTCATAAATTCTTTTAGCTAAATTCAAAAAAGTGGTGAATCATCTTAAAATTCTATTTCCATTTTTTTTTTCTTTTTTGAATGTAGTCATTAATCAATAATAATTGACTGGCACGTTATCGCAGTTGGCAGTGGTCCTGTTTTTGTTCCAGGGTTGTGGGTTCGAGTAGGATGTAACATATACATATTTACTTATGTATATATATAATATGTACATTTATTACAAAAAATAAATATGTAAATCTGTCAGCCGTTACATAAAACAGGTATTAAGTTGCTTACTTTAGGAACAGCGACCGTGTGTGTATGTTTAACATATTAAATATATTAAACGTATTATTTAAGACGACGCGTTGGCGCAGTGATCACAGCAACGACTGACGCGCTAGCGGTCGCGGGTTCGATCCCCGCACATGAAATATATTTATATAGACCATACAGATGTTTGTCGTTGTCTGGGCGTTTGTGCTTGTGTATTGTGTGTGTACCCGGACCCCCGACACAGGATTCACATCCTACTGGGGGCCGTTGAATGTGAGACGTTTATTTATTTATTTAGAAATGTCAAAATTATTATTAAAAATGGGAACCTGTGAAGCCCGTAGCTTAGTCTCTTGGCTAGAGTTCTCTGACGCCATGTAACACGTTACCAGTAACCTGTTACACAATTCCATTGGATCAGATGGTGTGTAATCCGATTGACAGAGAATTTTTCTCACATCATACAAAACTTGACTTTCTGTTAACAAATAAATTCACTGTAACAATTATTTTCCTTCTTTGTTATTGAGTCATAAAAGCTGACAAATATGGCAAGTTTTAAATACTATACACATAGTAGGAAGAAATTAACAAATGGAACTCAGTACAATTTTTATTTTTAACGACTTTCAGTTGTGACTGTAAATAAAATTAAATCTTAATACATAACTATAATTATTCTGTGCGTGTGTATGCGACTGAACTCCTCTCAAAAGGTTGGACCGATTTTGATGAAATTATTTGTGTGTTCAAGTGATTACGAGAACGGTTTAGAAACACAATTCAGTCCACTACAAAATATTTTATTTTTATTATTATTTATAAGTTGTTGTTTTTACTTATGTATATATATATATATATATATATATACATAAGTAAAAACAACAACTTATAAATAATAATAAATATATATATATATATATATATATATATATATATATATATATATATATATATATATATATATATATATATGTAATATTTACATTTATTGCAAAAAATAAATATGTAAATCTGTCAGCCGTTACTTACTTTAGGAACAGAAGAATAAATAAATAAAAAAATAAAAAAAATAAAAAAAATAAAAAAATAAAAAAAAAAACTAGAAACTTTTTACTTCGAATGTTTTACATTGGATCCGACAGACATCGCTACGATCGTGGTGTCGAATATTCAAAAATATTTTATTTTACTTTTAATTTGGTCTGATAGTTGGCGCTGCGATCAGAACAGGAGGATTTTGTAAATTTGTGTTATTATTGTGTTAAAAAAAACATGTGAGCCGTCACGGGACGCCTGGCAGATGTGAAACATCGACATTATTTTGTAAAAGTAATATGCAGAAAAGAACATATTGTGATAGGAACTAAATATGTCATAATGATAAAATAAAATATTACGATTTTTTTCCAGATAACGATGACTATTTATTGAATAAACATTTATTTTCATTAAATACAAAAATTTACGAATTTATTTCAAATCGTGACTACTTAATTCGTTTAATCAGTGACTTCGATTGCGCATGGCGACGCGTCGCCACACCGCACACACTACTGCATATAGACTGTATATATATACCATCGTATAGCGTGGCGACGCATCGCCACGGCATGCGTCGCCACGCCAGAAATCGGTTTTAGGTGCGGCTATAGATGTTTCACATCAATAAATCGCGTGCTAATTGAAATATTACATTCAGATTTAATTAGTGTGTAAAGGGTTTTGAAGTGTAGATAAAAAAATACACATTGTGCAAATTCGGTGTGGTATCGAAGTGAATATTTTACATGATTTTCTATCATTCATATTTACACGAGCGTTGATTAACAATCATCCTAACCTCTTAATTTATTAGTGTAACCGATTAATTTATTGATTTCATAACAAATTTAAAATTATTTTTATTTTTAATTGTTACTTATCGGGAAATATGAAATAAAAATAATAAATAAGAAATAAGATTATAAATTATTTATCTATTTGGTACAACAAATCCTTTCAGTCCTGTTACTTAATTAAAATTTTATCTTAAAGAAGGTATTCATATTAGTTGTTGTGTATTTTTTACAGTAATTGATTTTTACAGCAAAATGCCACATCTTCACGGAAGAGTAAAAACGGTCCAGATTGTTACAACTTATTGAAAAAAAAAGTTAAAATTTTTAGATTTTAGACGTGTGTATAGGACAACGACAGATATTGTAAATATATAAAAAAGTCCGCTAGTAAATATTTAAAAAATAATATCACCAATAAAAAATATCAAGAATAATACCTCCTTTTTCAACAGCGTCACAAATTTGTATACACATTGAGAAAACAATACATGCTGTACTAGTGGAATCCACACCTCCGCTTAGAGGAAGGAAAAATCCGCCCTGACCCGATCTCCTTAAATAATCCCATAGCCAGCAAGCTGGGCCTGAAATAATATGTTTGTATCATACTGAATAACCCTTCAGTGAAAATTTGAAAATCATGACAATATTCATTACATATTCAATATAGTATAGTATAGTATCAATCTGTGAACCACCCACTGCTGAGCGAAGGCCTCTTGTCCATATAGAAGAAGGGTTAGAGCTTAATCCACCACGCTCCTCCACTGCGGGTTGGCGAATAATTTCCCTACCACGAGTAACGATCGTTATCAGGTGTCTTTGATAACAACCGGGACTTTACGTGCTCTCCGAGGCACGGTGGGGAGACATACACCCAGACCGAAAAAAAATATTTGTACAAGTACATGTACCGAGCAGGAATCGAACTTGCGACCGCCGGCGCGTGGCGTTGAAGCCACTACTCGCACCACTACACCAGAACGGTCCGGTCGTCTATTGGTATATTAGTTAGTATATTATTATTAAACTAATATTAGGTTCTACAAATATTTAAACCATTCTTTTGTATTAGAAAATCTGTCTATTTCTGAAAAGAACAAACAACCATCACACTGTCACTCATGAGAGCAGAACTGTAATTGTGTCAAATATTTTTTCGTCTACCAAAACACAATGCAGATGAGGGAGGAAGACCGTAGATTTATAGTTCAGATTTTTAGTTCAGAATAAAGATGAAACATTAATAGGATAAAATGAAGAAACTACAACACAATGACTTCCACTTAAACCTTTTTTTTATCAGTCGGCAGTTATTCTATTTTGAAAAAAATCGGTTTGAGTTTTTCAAACTAATATTATAAATGCGAAAGTGAGTTTGTTTGTTACGCTTTTACGCGAAAACTACTTAACCGATTATCATGAAACTTTGTACACATATTCTTGGAGGTATTAGAAGTAACATAGGATACTTTTTTTTTTTTGGTCGCGATATCCAACATCCACGCTGACGAAGCCGCGGGCAGAAGCTAGTATAAAATAAAGTACCCAGTTCTATTTCTTCTTCAGGTGTAAGATATTTGTACTCAATGGGTGGACTGATCGTAAGATATATGTCTTCGTCATCGGATAATGAGAAATCAACCGATACTCGTGGAAACGGAGCGTTCGAAGCAGCTAAGTGTGATCTTGACCTAATTTGTGTGCGATACGAGCGTATATCTTCTAAGTCTATTGTCGCTGTAATTACTTCCTGAAAATTTACATTATAAAGCATGTTATACCAGAGGCATAAATTATTTTGAATTAAATTCATAAAAAATGTAAGCAAGACTTACGACGTCGTGTAGTGCGAATTGTAGTCCTCGACTAACAATCTCACCGTTAACAGCAACACAAGAATTTCCATTAAAATAAATTCTTTGCCCATCACACCCTCGTAAATTACTAAATAAGTAAGCACCTCCACTCTTAAATGTAGCACTTTTTACAAGATCTACGGTTACATAGGCTTTTCTAAGTTCCATGTAGCTGCCAGAACCATTCGATATTATTTCTACGCCATCAAGACTTAAAGGTATATGGCGACTGTAAAAAAAACATAGCTTATGCAATTACTTGTAATACAGCTCCTGAGCTAGTTTGATATCAGTAACTATTGAGAGTAATTTTAATAATGTATGTAAAATAAAGTGATTTTTATGTTAAACCTTTGAGGATTCCACAATTCTTCGCATATTTCAAAACCGATACACGTATCTCTTGTAGATATAACTGCATCACCAATCGGTACTGTGGTTTGATTTGTAATAGCAGCAATCATTCTAGGTAAATAATAATCTTCTATTTGTCGTTCCTGTAAAATAACAATAAAAATCACTCTTCACAAAAATCGTAAAATAAACTCAATAAACCAATAGTTTTCTATTTATTACTTGGCTTACTTTTTTCCAGCCAGAAAACCATCGTGTCTCTCTGTAGTTTCCATCTTCACATAATATCATCTTTGGTCTAATAAGCAAAATTTTCTTATTTAAGAACGCCACTCGACAATTATATGACACATTTCGATGTTGGACTGGCATACCAACGTCTATGAGTATGTCCTTACAAGTTGCAGATTTAAGTAATTCGGCCAGCACTTGCCAGCTATGAAGAAACGTGTCTGGCTCATGGAAATGATCCTCACAACTATAACCACTACAAAAAATATATACTTAAATACTATTTTATATAATTATGTTCTGCTTTCAATTGACTAATCTTAAATCCCATCGATGTTTGTTGAATTAGTGGTTAATAACTTACCATATTTCTAATTCAGGTCCTGTTCTGTAAAGAGCACCCATTTCTTTAGCTTCTTGAATAGATTGTAAGATTCTATTTAAATTCCCTTCAAAGTCTAACGCCCATTGATTTAATGTACACACTGCTACCACAACTTTTCGACCCATATTGAAGATCTATTCTAAAACAAGTTTAGGAGAAAAATGTTCATTTACATCATTTTCATAAATGTGAAATATATTACATGGGCTGAAAAGTCTTTGGCTAGACATAGAGATGGCGCCACAAACTCGAAATCCATGTTCTCTTTATAGAGTAGGTACCAACCTTAACTTAGATCCTCTAAAAATTTCATGACATTTGGTTTACTCATTTTCATGTTATAGCTTTCGAAGTGACGCTATCTCTGTACCTTTCGTACCTACACAATACCTAACACCTACACAATGGAAAAAAGTGAATTTCGTGTTTTGATAACACATATTTTTTATGGGAAAAAATACATCTGTCCCACCATATTCAACCATTAAATGTTGGTTTACTGAATTTCGTCATGACCATACGAGCACCAGTGATGCCCTGCGATCGGAAAGGCCAAATGAATCAGTAACTTCGGAAAACATAAAAAAAGTCACAGATCTTGTGTTGAATGATCGCAAAATTAAATTGAGTGAGATAGCTCACATCACAGGCATCTCAATGGAACGCGTTGGAGATATCATTCATGAATTTCAATTCACACATGCGAAAGATGTGCGCGCAATGGGTGCCGCGTTATTTTTCAAACAATTGACCAGAAAGCAAAACGTTTTCGTCTTTCAAAGCAAAATTTGAAGCTATTTCACCACAGTAAAATTTTTAAGACTATTTGTGACAATGGACGAAACATAGATTCGTCACTACACGCCGAGTCCAATCAGCAATCGGCGGGATGGTTATTGCCTGGTGTAAACCGTAAGAAGCGCCCGAAGACGCAACAGTCAGCTGGCAAGGTTCTAGCCAATATTTTTTGGGATGCACATGGTATAATCTTCATAGACTATCTTCAAAATGGAAAAACAATCAATAAACAATATTGCACAGTGCATTATTGTATCGATTGGACAACAAAATCACGTTTAAACGACCTCATTTAGCAAGAAAAAAATCTAGTTTCACTAAGACAATGCTCCAGCTCATTCTGTTCGCGATACGACCGATAAATTGAAGGAATTTCGTTACGAAGTGGTTGGACACCCACCATTTGCCCGACTTAGCCCCAGTGACTATTTCCTGTTTCCGCGGTTGAAAAATTGGCTCACTAGGAAAAGATTTTATTAAAATGAGGAGATCGAGTATGAAACAAATGCCTATTTTGAGGGACTTGACGCGGACAACTATAAGAAAGGCATTGAAATGTTGGGAAATCGTAACACTAAATGCATTACTCTAGATGGAGATTATGTCAAAAAATTAAATAGTTTTAGCACTAAAAATATCGTTTTTTCATTGTCAGGCCAAAGACTTTTCAGTCCATGTAGTACAAAATAGGCTTGTTATTCAGAGGGTTCAGTAGTCAAGACATATTTCCTTTTTTTGAGTTGGCTAATAATTACATTTTATGTAAAAAGGTATTATAAGCAAATAAGTTATGTAAAGAAATGAAGATTAGAAACATAGATTAATTAAAATAAATTAGAGCAATATTATAAGTATACGTAGGAAATAACGAATAATATATTGTTACTAAGATCATAAGCAGATAACTCATTCATGAGTGACATAAGACAGGCACAGTCTAGGGGTATAATGAAATCGATCCGCACCTGTCTGTACCAGGTTCCGGCCAGTCACCTCGCCCTAGGCCCTGCGACCTCATCAAGAGGTCCACGCACCAAAAAAATAATGAGAACTCAATTTAGCACAATTGAACGATTTAAAACCACTTTGACAAGCACAACTGTTTAATATGTCACAAATATTTTAAAATTTATGTCATATTACCGAATAATCTGTTCTATAAATTACATTTACCTATATAAGCTTTTAAAATAAGTTGTTCGGAATGAATGACTGAAAGATAATTACCAAGCGGTGATAAACGAATACTGCTAATGAATAAATGAGCTAGACAAATTTAGTCAGCAAGGACCCCTTGGGTTTCACAACGTACCTAAACATCACAAGTATGGGTTTTGGAAAATTACTATAAAAAAAGAACATATAAAGCTTTCAATAATTATTATCTATTATGGAATTAAATACTGAAAGCTATATCCGATACAATGACTTAAAATAGAATTATCAGAAGAAATACAAACAAAACTTTAAATTACGTTTAAAATTGAAGAAAAATGAAATAAAAATTGCTAATCGCTAAAAATTACGTTTAATATCAAATTTAAGTAAAAAGTAAAACAAAATTAAAAAAAGACAGGTTTATCATGGTTTAGAATAATTCTTATAGCATTCTTCGTCTTTATTATAAGACCAGCTCGATGTCACGATAATATTGCATTGTCTCCCAACAACCAAAAAACATAAAATTTTAGCTGAATTGAACGCTAGCAATTGGTTGAAAAATTGTATTCGAATTTTAAAATGAATAAAATGCAAACGTAAATTGTAAGCTACATGAATAACTTTTAAAAATAATCTAGACGTTTCGACAATAATGTTAGTTGTAAGCAAAAACTATTCAAAAACATAAGTAGGTACCTACATGACTTTATGTAGAAAGAAGTACAATAAAAAACCGTATTTAATGTATTAAAACGCTCTTATTTCTCACCAACAAGTAGATTTTTCTTTAATTTCACTTCATACTTGCTGAAGTATGTAGCATCGATTTATTAATTCGTTGCTTTGACAACTAACTACACAACTACTACTACCCGTACATACTAAAACTTGACTCGAGAACACCTTTTCATTTCCATAAAATTGTTATTCAGTTAATCACTCTGTCATTCTTCTATTAAAAATCATTAATTAATAGAACATATGAAACTATAAAAATAATAAATAAATTATTTACCAAATTACAGATAATTTGAAAAGAAGTTTCAAATGTTTTTAACTTCAGAGATACAAAACAGTCACTTAAATAATAACTTCTCTTGTTAACTGTGAAACGAATATCTTTATTTTATCTATCTGAAACAATTACTCTTATCGTTATCATTAATAAAATATACTAATCAAGGCTGTGACAAGACAAATAAAATTTAATATCGTTTGTAAACAAAAATTTATATTCGTGTTTATTAGATGAACATGCACAATGGACATCGACAAAAATCGACAAAATATCGACAAAAATCGTCAATAAACTTTATCGTGGTACGTAGGTACTCGTTTTATCTTTAAAAAATAAACTATGTTTGAAAACCGCGAGTGTCTAATTTTAGGCCTAAAAGGTTACCTACTGTTACCAACAAACCCATTTATATAATTTTTGACTACTATATCTGGCTAATCTCAATCAAGCGATAAACTTTGACGAGACCCTCAAAAACAGATTTTATTATAGAAATAGAATTAGAGTTCAGCGCTAAAAATAAATATAAGTATAATGAAGACGAAGTCACGGATAACAGCTAGTTAAAATATTTCATCATAAATTTTCGTCATAAAGGCAAAGAGGACAAGATTGTAAATAAAAATCACATAAAATTTTCACTGTAATTATAATAGGCAGTATTGTGAAAAGTTTAAGAGTTTAATCATAGTTCATAACAGGTTTAAACATTTCTTTGCAATTTTACATTACGAGGAAGTGCAGTCACCTATCAGCCTTTCATGGAGGCGTATCAAGTCACTATACTTTGCTTAAAGCTTTTTAAAGTAATTATTTACTGATAGTAAAAAAAAAGTAATAATAAAAAATGAAAATATATTCTAAAAGTCATAGAGTTTATTTAATAAAACGGTTTTGTTTCGTTTAATTGATGTGTGATAGATGTTGTTAGTGTTTAATAAATAATATTGAAAATTGTAAAAAGTCAAAAATAATAAAATTATATAATACGCCTTACTTATTGCATATTTAAAACTAAAGTAAACATATTAATTAAACAAATATCGGCCTAAGTAAGTTATAAATACGTAAGTTTATGAATAACTTTAGTTAGCAAGAAGATTTTTATGGGACTCTACAAAACTGTTAACAGTGGAAATATCAAAAATTAGGTCAACGTGAGATAAAATGTCAACGATAGAAACATATTCAGCCAAAATTGTTAAGGAAATTACCAGTAAAGACGGAAAAGGTAAGTAAATTAATACTATGAAGAATATGAAATAAATATGCAGTTTAGAACATAAAATATAAAAGATCGAAACAAATAGTTGGGTTAACTGTTAATAATATTGCTTATGTTATTTAATTAATTAATATTGCTAATTAATATTGCTAATTATAAATTAATTAATATTGCTTATGTTTGTTAATAATCTTGCTTATTTCTTCCGTGAAACAGCTTTGCTGTGTTTCGGAAAGAAGGGCAAGACAGGCAGTGTAATTACTGGCACCGAGACTTAACATCATATGTCTCAGGATAGGCAACACATAAATGAGTCGGCTGGGCTAGTTCCAGGTGAACTAGTTTATGTTCATGGGCGACGTCGACCACTTACCATCAGGTGGCACGTCTGCCAGTTTGCCTATTCAACTAACATATAAAAAAAAAAAAAAAAAAAAAAATAGAAATAGATGCGAATACTATATCATAAGAATAATTTTGTGAACAACACTATCCATATCTCAAGTTATACGATTCTTTATTAATAAGCAATATCAAAAATACAATAGCTCAATTTTAAGCTTCTTCACAAATAAAAATAAATCGTGAATAAAAAACGACAATATTTTTAATATTATAAAGTTTTTTTGTTTTTTGTTTCAAAAAATGACAACCCTTATCGTTGTCTATAACGGTAATTTATTTTGATTCAACTTCTATCAGTACGTTGTAAGTCAGAAACTCCAAGCCCTATGACGTCAGCAATCACTTGATAATAGTAAAACGATCGAAGCATGACATCAGTAAGGCTTTGGTCTCTGAATAAAAATAATTTTTGGCCACAGTCGAAAACTTCAGTGTGCTTCCGTGCGCCGTTACATTCGCTAGTTTACATACAGTTAAAATCTGTCGAATCAGTCTTTATAGTTCTGTAGCCATGGAGACAGAATATTTAATAACATTTAAAGTAGGGCGATAATAATGATATATGTATCTTGGCAACTGTAAAGAATAAACTTACCCAAAATGTTATGGTGGAAACAACTCGAGTGCGTCCAAGAGAACGTTATGATGATAGAGCGGGAGGAGCAGCAGAGAGACTACATCGATAACACGACGGTTACTCTAACGCTACCTACTAGGGATCCTGTATTACAAGATAATTTATTGATAGCAAATATAGATCAAGTAAAAACTTTGCAAGCTTCTCTTTTCCCTATATGTAACAAAGGTACACTAAGAGATAAGATAACCTGATAATAAATATTTCGTGAGGATATAAAAAATATTTTGATGAGGATATATAAAATAAAAGTAATAATTCAATATTAATTATTTAATTTTACAGGGACATTCATATCAAATTTTCTTCAAAATAATATTAAAACGAATCAGTTAGAAATAAACACTGACATAAAAACTTTTAAAACAACAGCAAAACTAAAAGAACCGCGCGATTTATTTGCACTTCCCAAAGAGCTTGACTGTCCACAACAGGCACCACGGTGGCCATCAGAATGCCAAGTGAGGAACACGACCACATGAAACATCTATGTGACAATTTTTATGCCTTTATTACTTTTTAATATAATAATTAATATTATATTTATGAAGGTTGTAGAGGAAAGAATACAGCATATAATATGGAGCCCTGCATCACCAGAACCGTATTATGTTTCGACTGGGAAAGAACTTAAACCACAGCCGGTAGGTGAAGAAGCTGGAACGGTGATTTTTCAATACTATCCTATGAGCGCGGTGAATTATGTAAGTTCATAAAGTACCTATTTACTAATTTTACACAGTTTGTTTTAATGCGTAACAGAATTATAATCGATTTCCGCTGTTGTAAAAATCTTACTACTACTTTTCTTTATTCAAATTATCAAGAATCAGTGTAGGTAAAGAGGAATAAATTCGATCAAAATTTTCAATTATATTATTTATATACTACACTATATTCTATTATAAATATTTGAAAAAAAAATGATATTTTCACATTAAATTATTACAGTTTAGTCGATCGTCAGTAGGAGGCTCTCGATTATATTTATCGGCGTGTACGAGTGCGGGGGGTGACGATGAATTACGGTTCGAATCGCGTTTTGAAAGCGGAAATTTAGCGAAAGCAATTAAAATAACGTCTGCTTATTACGAGCTTCACCTTCGTACTGATCTTTATACTAATAGACACATGCAATGGTTTTACTTTAGAGTGTCTAACACTAAAAAACAAATGATGTACAGGTAAAGCACTAAAAGTACTAATATATTACACTTAAAAGTAATCAATTTCTATAAATGAACTCAAATTAATCTTATCTATTGTAGATTTTCAATCGTCAATTTGTCAAAGCCCGAAAGTTTATATAACGAGGGCATGCGACCTTTATTATATTCAACGAAGGACGCTCAATTACATTCGATCGGTTGGCGACGGTGTGGCGAAAATATCGCTTACTACAAGAACGATTCCACGTATAATATTTTAATACATACCAAAATTATTTTTTTAATTATAAATATAAGAAATACTACAAGGACTCATAACAAAACTTTAATTTAGGTCCGAGGAAGAAGAACAGAATCCAAGTTACACATTGACGTTTAATCTAGAATTTCCGCACACGGACGACGCTGTATATATTGCACATTGTTATCCATACACATATTCAGATTTACAAGAATATCTTTCTAGACTGCAAGCACATCCAGTTAAATCAACGTATTCAAAACTACGACTTTTATGTCGAACTTTAGCTGGTAACAATGTGTATTATCTAACCATTACTGCACCTCAAAGTCCAAACGAAATGGAACCAAAGGTAATTTTTGTAATTCAAATAAAATACTTGGCATATTTACACTTTTTTAACATTGTTTTCTATTGTCAAAAAAGAAGAAAAAAGCTGTAATCATTACGGCTCGCGTTCATCCCGGAGAAACACCTTCATCGTGGATGATGAAAGGGTTTATTGATTTCCTAACTGGAGACTCGAATCAAGCACGAGAACTCAGAGAAAAATTTATATTCAAGTTAGTGCCGATGTTAAATCCTGACGGAGTAAGTAAAAGATAAAATAACAAATTTACAATCAAACTTATTTTTATTAAGGACATGAAGTTCAATTTCATGTAATACTTTACAAATACTTTTTATTACAGGTTATTGTTGGCAATAATCGTTGTTCGCTGACCGGAAAAGATTTAAATAGGCAATACAGAACCGTGATAAGAGAAACGTATCCTCCCGTTTGGCATACAAAAGTTATGATACGAAGGTAATATAGGTACACTATTTAATAAAATGTAAGTAAAAGTTTTATTTTTTATTTTTAATCTAAGCCTGATTACGTATAGGTTGCAGGAAGAATGCGGCGTGGCAATGTATGTGGACTTACACGCTCATTCAAGAAAACATAATATTTTCATTTACGGATGTGAAAGCCGTAAGAATTCAGATAAGCGCTTACAAGAGCAAGTTTTCCCTTTAATGTTACATAAGAATGCTGCAGACAAGGTAACATTTGAGATACACAGTTGTGAATATTAATGTTGTTCAATAAAAACAGTTTGTGATAATTTCAGTTTTCGTTTGAAAATTGCAAATTCAGAATACAGCGTAGTAAAGAAGGAACAGCTAGAGTAGTCATATGGATGTTAGGAGTAGCAAACAGTTACACAATGGAAGCATCATTCGGAGGGTCAGAAATGGGTAGTAGAATGTCAACACATTTTTCCACTCAAGATTACGAGAGTCTTGGCCGTACATTTTGCGAAACATTACTAGACTTCTATGACGAAGATCCAAGCAAAGAAAGATTGCGAACGAAAATCGTAACACGTCTTTTAAAAGAAGGGTCGAATGCTGATGAGCCAACAAATATCGATCTTTCTGATTACTCAAGGTACGTATTTTCGATATGTGTATGATTGTGAAATAATGATTTCAATAATCAATAATAAGGAAATAGTTCTTATTTTTCATATGTAATAAAAATTTCCACAGTGATGAAGGAGATACATCTAGTAGCAGTTCTGAGGCATGTGTTACAAGAGAACCTTATGAGGTTACTCACCAACCCGCGCCACCACCATCTCCAATTCTTCCAGATATTAATAAAAATACATTTGATGTAAGTAATAGAATGTAAAGTAATAATATACTTAATTACACACCAAAAGAAAGAACAAAATTAAAGATAGAAGATATCATAATTTCAAGTTGCACAACTGGCGGTCTTATTGCTAAAAACCAATTTCTGCCAGAGAACCTAAATTTATTAAATGTTAATACTAAAATATATCAAAAAATAAAACCTAATATTTATGCTTCAGAAACCACGAAAGCAACGAATAGTTTTAGAAAAAATCAAAAGGATTGAAAAAAAACAATCAAAAAGAGAAACTTTACAGGTATATGAAACTACTACTAAACAACATATCGATATGTTATATGATGTGTGAATATAAAATTCTCAATGCTTTATAAATACAATTTAAAAAATTTTAGGTATCAAGAGCTACGATAGATTTAACATCAGATGCTATGACAGACGCATCATCAGATTGTGACTCATTTGAAGAAAACCTTAGTCCTATAAGACGAGTGCGGAAATTTATACACTCATCCTCGAAAAGCAAAACAAGAAGAAAGAAAAAAATGCCTCCTGAATTAAAAATTTTTCCCGCACCAGTAATTCACCAATCTTTTTATAGTTTAATATATTTTATAGGGATTTTATTCAAATTGTGCTATAAATTTATCGGTACCTTTTGCAGACTAGTGATTCACCATTTAATTCTGACCGTGAGAAAAAATCTTCTAAATGTAGAAGACCAAGAAGTGTTTCTATGACAACTGAACCATTGAATAAAGCCCCATTAAATCCAGCATCGTGGCATCAGTTTCAACGTTTACCACCCCCTAAGTATATTACATAAATACATAATTTGTAATTAAAACATGTTTATGAGACTTAATAAATGTTGATGCTGTATTGCAGGAGATCTGAAATAAAAAGTAGACACACGCAGCCATCAGAACTACAAGTGAAACTTAATTCTTTAAGGAAAAATATATGGATGGGAGTCCAGGATGATGAAAAAGGTCCCTTGTCATGGGGTATTTCCAGCTTTGCCATGAATTCTTATTTCACAGACAGTGAAGCTTTACTTAGGTATTGCAATTTACGTTTATATAAAACTGTTTTTTGTTTTTAATCCAAATAAGACCAGGTTCTGTAGGTATTTCAGGATAAAAATAGTCCCTGTGTTCATCTGAGTCATCAACTTCTACATACTAAGTATCATTGCAAGAGATTTTGTATTTTAGGGTGAAAGAGTAACATATATCCTGGCAAGCATTTATCTAGTGTAACAAACTTTCATATTTATAATATGAATATAGATAAAGTGTTTGTAGACACATTGCTTTCCGCTGTCTTTTAAAATGTATAATTATTAAAAATACATATTAATTTAAAAAAAAATCATTTTGGTTTCCATTACTTGTACAAAGGCTATCAAGCATATGAATAAATTAGTATTAAATGAAACAAGCATTTTCTTTTCTTGATATGATTTATGTTATATAAATATGTATTTATATAGTTATTTGTATTTAAGAATTAATTTATGTAATGTAGGTAATATGTATGGTATACATGTATAGCATATACATATTTGATATAAATATAGTATGTACTATATTACCTTCGACTAAAATTATATTTGTAACTATAGTTCTATTTTTTTTTTCACATATTTGTATGTTTACATTATTTAATTTCTGTCTGTAATGGTTCCTTTTCGGGTGTGCTGGAAGAAATCTCTTATAGGGATAGGCACACCTTTATACATTTAATTCATTGAATTGTATCACATATGTGAAACGTTTCTGAATGTATAATAAATAATTAAATTATTTGTTTATAACAGGTCATGTTCAAAGAAATTAGAAGAATTAGAGGGTGAAAAAAAGAAAAACAAAGAAGAAAAAAAGAAAAAGAAAACAAAAGCCAAAAAGATTACAATTAAAGTTACAAATTCTGATGATATAATTGAACCAATTAGTAAATCTAAAACTAATAAAAAAAAGGGAAAGTAAGTATCTATTGAAACTTTCATACAAAATATGAATGAATAAATAAAATAATAATGATTACATATTATACTATCTATGATAACATGAAATGTTAACATAAATGTTGGTTTTTTTTTTCAGATTAAAACATGCAAAATCAGAAAACTCAACACTTACAAACAATACTAGTTTTACAGATGTTCCTAGAAATTTACAACCAATATTACCAAAAAGGGTTGCAAAATCAGCCTTTAGAAAAAGTGCTTTAGTTGCAACAGCTATACAAACTAAGAAGTTTAGTCGGAGGCCAATTCCAAATATTGTAACTGATAACTCTGACTCTGATGAATCTATTCAAAATACAGAGAAAGTTAAGAAGAAATCTAAGGCAGTTAAAAATAAATTGAAAAAGGCCAAAACAGAGACTAAAATTAAAAATTAAAAATTTTGTATTTTTATAAACTTTGTTTCATTTTTTAAAAGGTTATATGTAATATAACATTACATAATATTTATACACATTAAAGATATAAATATATGTGTATACATATATATACATATGGTAGAGTCTAATGATACAAGCCATATATATATTTTTACAATTAATATAAAAATTATGTATTATATAAACTTACATATTTGTTATACTTGGTAAAGTCCAAATGCTTCCTATAAAAATATTATTTTGTTTTTAATGTAAAATAATTCTATGTAATGAATCAATTATGTAATTGTAAAATACGTAATAGCTAAAGTAATATTAGAAGTTGTTCTCTATTAATTTTTTAATATGTATCAAACCAAATATTTAGAAAAACATTTTATAACACATTATTATTTAGGATAGTTTTCTTAACATAAAAATATTTAATTACACTTAAATATACACTTAAATAATGAAAAAAAAAATACCAAACAGACAAATTTGCAGATATTCTAAATGAAGAACTTGGTTAACCTATTAAATGGATACTTACTATCTATGTTGAAAATAACTTTAAAAAATAAGAGTTCACTACATGTGTTTACTTGATTTAAGTATTTCCATATACACTTTTTTTAAAAATATATTTTAATAATTGTTTTAAAAGAAAAACTTTTGTGCTTTCGCGTTGTGAAGTTTGCAATAAAAAAATAACATTGACATTGACTTTGACATTGACACTTATTATTCTGCTATATTTTCATAATGGCCCAGCCAGCACTTCCGTATAGTTAGCAGGTAAAATGATCATTTTTTGATTATATTATAATTACAGAACTCACTAGGGCACAGATCAGGCAACTTTAGGTAATCATTATTTCACTTTAGGCAACAATAATCTTTTTATAATTAATGAAAAACCATTGAACGTATAGTTAGCAGAAATAGGTTAATGTTTAAAGTTCTACTGTTGCATTCGTTAGGGCATAGTTTGGGCAAGATTAGGCAATTGTTTGAGATTTTATGAAGCAATAATTAGTAATCATATAATAGGAATTATAAATCATGTCCCTACATATTTAATTCCAATATATTTAAATTTAAGAGAGAAATCATGCGTATTTTGAGCAATCTTAAATGTTAATTATTGATAATTTTTATTCACTATTTTTTTTTTAATTTTTGCTTTTTTTGTTTAATTTTTGTTTAATTCTTACTTAATTGGGTACGTTCGCGGGCCCTGTTCTATTTGATAAACGGAAACGGAAATGGGACATGCGCAATAGTTTTTTACTTATCAGTTTTTAATAAAAATAATAAGTAGTGAATAAATGTAAGATAATTTTGTTTATTATCTTTTATGAACAATAGCAAACAATTATTAACTAAAGTTCGACAGTTAAATTCAGTTTTTGATTAAAGAAGTATCATTTCCGCGCATGTGGTCTGTGGAATGCATAGAAAAAAAAAAATCCTATAAAAGTGATGAATTATCAATTAGAAGAGGGCCCGCGAACGTACCCATTATTGTTTAATTTTTCTTTTATAATTTCCTTAATTTTTGTTATTTTGTGTAAACTTTATTTTTTTTATTTTATTATTTGCTAAGCTGAACATTAATATGTATTTTTTTAATTTAACATTGTAAGTAATTTTATGTTGTAATTTTTTTTTTGTTGATTTGGAATTTAATGTTGTAATTTTTTTTTTGGTATATATTATATATTCGTATTATATTGGTATATTCGTGTAGCGCCACCATCGATTGAGACTGATTTTTTAGAGCTGCGTTATGACTTCAAATCATCATAACTAGTGTTCGGTATCGCGTCACCAGCCATAATGGGGCAGATTTTTTTTTAGAGTTGCTTTATGACTTCAAACCGTGCTTCAAAACATCATAACTAGTGTTTTTATGATGGCGCATGACCATTTATGACTTGAAATTTTTTTTTTAAAAATTATCGTATGAATAATTTTTTATTTTAAATTTTTTCTTATATGATTATCGAAAGATATGTTTTTTATGTTATGTTGTTACGTTTTTTTTTTTTTATCGATAGGTTGTTAGGTCTTTTTTTAATTCTTTTTTGAGCTTTAATTCTAGTTTTAACAAAGTTGACGCGTTGTAACTATAGATGTATAAATACCTTTACGATTGTAACTTAAAAAAAAGACCTAACAACCTATCAATAAAAAAAAAAAACCTCTAACAACATAACAATAAAAAAACTCTTTCGATAATCGTATGAATAACAAAAAAAGTTATTCGTACGATAATTTTTATTTTTTATTTTTTTTTTACTTCCAAAAAGTCATGCGCCATCATAACAAGAACAACACTATAGTTAGAGAGCTGGCTTAAAGCTGAAAACACATATTTTACGACACCTGAAATTTCGTCTAGTGATACTGGTATACCCAGTGAACAAGTAATGGGTACTAGCTAAGCCCGGCCGCGGTAGGTTTGGAGTCCCTCGGGTTAGCCAGGTTGAAAATTAAGCAAATTTTTAAAGTATTTTACGGCGTCTGCCGTTTTAATATGTTATAATATACCTCTAGAAAAATTGAAAAATAACTATGGCTGCTGATTTTCAGGGTTGCAACATCACGGCAGCCACTTTTCAAAATTCGAAAAAAAAAATTTTTTAAAGTATTTTACGGCGTCTGCCATTTTAATATATTATTTATTGAACTATTTTAAGCTTATATTGAAAATGGCTGCAATTTTGTCCGGTTGTAACTATCCCAGTTTACAGCGAAACCTTACCTGCAGTCCGTGCATACGTATATTCATAATTGGAATTTTCACATTCGTAGAATTTATATAACATTGAAATTACACTAGTAAATGTAAAACATCTTATAAATATACAAATAAACGAACACATCTACTACTCTAAATGTGCATAATAAGGAAAAAATGTACATTGTAATGCCGTAGCAAATATGAAATTAAATTTGTGGTAACTATCCGGTTTACAGCGAAACCTTACCTGCAGTCCGTGCTTAGAAAACATGTAATACAGTAAGAGTAGTAGTTTATCCTACTTCCATACTTTTATATTAAACAGATTACATTGACCGAACACTTTAAGATGAAGGATGTCTACGACATATCGACGACTATCACAGAGGCATTCAAACTCATCAGGATATATAATAGACTAGTGCCGAAGCCTTTAAAAATGGTAAAAAGTGAAAAAAAATAATAGTAGAATAAAACTGATTGTAAAAGGAAGAGAATATAACAAAAATGTAGGGAAAAATAAATTACGGGCGATGGTTTATCACGATTTCTGGCAAAACTACAAGTCCTATGGAAAAAAGTTCAATGGAAAAGTTGTAGGTAATAAAAAGATCTACAACTTTTGTAACAACACTTTTTTCACATAAAGTTCAAATAACCAAGTTTTTGGTTTTTTATATTTATCTTTTAAAAAAATAATTTTTATTTCATGAAATTAGGTGAAAAGTTACCTTTTTATGTCCCAAACACACTGTAATTTTTTTGATTTAAAATATTTATTTATTCACCTTATTTTGACTTAATATCGAAAAACCACCCTAATTTTCAATCGAAAAATCTCCCGTCAAAATATATGCTTTTTTAAAATAGTTGGTGGGGTTTTTGTTCTTTGAAAACTCTACTTTCTGATGGTGTAAAAAAAAAACATTACTTTGGTAAATTTTCTCAGAAAATGCCCTTCCCGAACTCAGATCGCCCGTAATTTATTTTTTCCTACATTTTTGTTATATTCTCTTCCTTTTACAATCCGTTTCATTCTACTATTATTTTTTTTCGTTTCAAAACCTATCGGCACTGGTCTATAATATGTGACAACGAATTACTTTGTCGACGACCGCGAACAAAAGCCAGAAACGCGATATAAAAATGTGAAGGGTAGTGTGTAAGACCCATAGAAATATTATATTTACAATATCTGTGGTAAAACCTATTATAAACTGGACTATCATGATATGTTCAGCAAAAAAGGATGCGTTATTAGTAAGCCGTTGTAATTACATTGTTGTAAAACAATGTAATGTAGGTGTAAAATAAAATAAAAATAATAATTTCTTTTTTAGTTTTGATGTACCTACCTGTATAAATATAGTTTTGATATATATAAATAAAGTTTTTCGATAATATATATTCATTAAGTAAGTACATATGATTTATTATTATTTATTATTATACACATGTTATTTGAAATATATTTTTAGACAAAATATATTTCAAATAACCTTATAGTAAATACCAAATTTAAGTCAAACAGTGCAATTATGCATTCATAGGGTACGTTCGCGGGCCCTCTTCTAATTGATAAATTCATCACTTTTATACGATTTTTTAATCTATGCATTCCACAGACCACATGCGCGGAACTTCTTTAATCAAAAACTGAATTTAACTGTCAAACTTTAGTAAATAATTGTTTGCTATTGTTCATAAAAGATAAACAAAATTATCTTCTTACATTTATTCACTAATTATTATTTTAATTAAAAACTGATAAATAAAAAACTATTGCGCATGGCCCATTTCCGTTTCCGCGCATGTGGTCTGTGGAATGCATAGATTAAAAAATCGTATAAAAGTGATGAATTATCAATTAGAAGAGGGCGCGCGAACGTACCCATAGTTAAAGTTGCGATCTTAAATATTGCGAACAACACGTCGCACCTGTATTACACGCATCTCCAATGCATACAGAATGCGAGTTGTATGTTGAAAGTATTGAGACATAATACTGTGAATAGAAGTTTTCATTTGATTTATTGATTATAAATTTATTTTCCATTACTTCATCAAAATGGCTTATAATTTAAAGTGTGTTATTTGTGTCTCGGAAAAAGAAGAGAAAATGCTTTTATTTTGTGAAGAAACTTTAAAAAGTGTCGGTATGTACAATGCTAAAAAATCCATCGATGTTGATGATGAGAGGTTTCAGCTATTTGTATTAACAAAAAAAAATAATAATAATAAATAAATTAATTAATTAATTAACAAGGCTGTAGATATGAAAGAAAAATTTCAAATTTAATTTCATATTTGCTACGGCATTATTTTTTTTTTTATTTTATATATGTCAGCAATGCAATCTGTTTCGTGAACATTAGCATAGGGTTATGAGTCTCTATACATTGTCTTGAAGGGCAGTCTGTCCAGCGACACACGCCCTTTATGTTTAACAATCCCTATAAATCTCTAGGGGACTTTCTTTTGAGTCTTTTGAACATTGTGATGTTATTCATTAAGTGCACAGTCAGTATGTTTGGATGGTTTTCTAGTCTATTCCTGTAGGATTTCATTGAGTGCTTGATCTCCTCTTGGACTGTTCTGATTTCAAGCCGCCAGGTAGCTAGCCATTCCGTGATGCTGTTTAGAGATCGCTGCAGCATGTTACTTGCTTGTGCTGGTTCATCATGTGTACTCAGGGCCGCAGTGTCATGAGCAAAAGTACCTATTAAGACGCTATCAGTAGTCTGTAAATCTGCAGTGAAGACTATGTAAAGGATCGGGCCAAGCAAACTTCCCCATTTGCTACGGCATTACAATGTACATTTTTTCCTTATTATGCACATTTAGAGTAGTAGATGTGTTCGTTTATTTGTATATTTATAAGATGTTTTACATTTACTAGTGTAATTTCAATGTTATATAAATTCTACGAATGTGAAAATTCCAACTATGAATATACGTATGCACGGACTGCAGGTAAGGTTTCGCTGTAAATCGGATAGTTGCAACCGGACAAAATTGCAGCCATTTTCAATATAAGCTTAAAATAGTTCAATAAATAATATATTAAAATGGCAGACACCGTAAAATACTCTAAAAAAAAATTTTTTTTCGAATTTTGAAAAGTGGCTGCCGTGATGTTGCAACCCTTAAAATCAGCAGCCATAGTTATTTTTCAATTTTTCTAGAGGTATATTATAACATATTAAAACGGCAGACGCCGTAAAATACTTAAAAATATTTTTTTTTTTTCGAATTTTGAAAAGTGGCTGCCGTGATGTTGCAACCCTGAAAATCAGCAGCCATAGTTATTTTTCAATTTTTCTAGAGGTATATTATAACATATTAAAACGGCAGACGCCGTAAAATACTTTAAAAATTTGCTTAATTTTCAACCTGGCTAACCCGAGGGACTCCAAACCTACCGCGGCCGGGCTTAGCTAGTACCCATTACTTGTTCACTGGGTATACCAGTATCACTAGACGAAATTTCAGGTGTCGTAAAATATGTGTTTTCAGCTTTAAGCCAGCTCTCTAACTACTAGTTATGATGTTTTGAAGTCATAACGCACCTCTAAAAAAAATCAACCTCAAAATCGGTGGTGGCGCGATACCGAATAATTACCTTTTTTCTTTGTTGTTACCAAATATTGTCAACGTTGTTATCACCTTTAATTAAGACTTCCGTATAGTTAGCAGGTAGAAGGATCATTTATTCTATAAATTATATGATATTCTATGAAATCTTTCCAGCAGGGTAGTGATTACAGATTTACAGCGGCTCTAAACAGTATTTTCTGCTAGGGACATTTATTTATTTATTTATAAGGATCTCCAACAGTTATACATAGGTTAAACATTCACATACAATAATTTGACAATAAATTTCAAGAAAACTATGTAACAGATTACAGGAGAACACATCTTATTTTTACAAATTAAGCTAAACAGCAACCAATAATTTTGTTATAAAAAATTAGTAATGACTCATATTAAGAGCCACCAAAAAAGTATAATTAGGTACAATAAGAGGTACCTAGATACTACATATTATTTATTTATAAAATTGTAATTTGGAATAGATAAACAAGCTAATCACATTAATTAATTATTAACAAGCGAAAGTAACAGAAAGAAGTTAGAATTATAAAAAAGTACACAATTAAATCAATATCATCAAGATAATCAATTAACCTACAAATTAACAGACAAGAGACACAGTTCACATTTTTTTATGTACTGAGAAAGCACATCACAACCAATGTCCAGGGACGGCATATAATTAGCACAGTCGTTGTATAAATGCGTAATACGGTCCTATTCTTCCTAGCCTAGTACGAGTTTTACTAGTCGCAAACAATAAACACGGTTTGCGAGGCGGTCTTCTAGGTACATTAATGTTGAGTCTCTCTAGCAGCCTTTCATTGTCTATTTTACCATTAAAAATTTTATACAAAAGTTTAAGTTCAAGAAGACGTCTACGAGTAACTAATGACTTAATTTTGAAATGATTGAGTTTAATTTCATATGGATCGGTTGTTTCTGTAACTTTGAAACGGTATATGAGGTGTTTAATGAACCTTTTTTGAACGCGTTAAATCCTAGCAATGTAAGTTTTAGAAATTGGGGACCAAACCTGGCAGCAGTATTCCAATTTGCTCCTAACATGACTGTTATATACCTGCAGTATAGTTGAAGCATTTTTAAAGTCTTTGGTTTGTCTCAAAACAAAACCTAGTGATTTAAACGATGCATTTACAATGGAATTTATGTGTTTGTCAAATTTTAAATGTGTATCAAAACTAACTCCCAAATCTCGAATATGATCAGTTTCCTTTAGTTTTGTGCCTTTAATATTGTATGAGCTTATTATTGGATACTTTTTCCTCGTAAATTTAATAAAATAACATTTACCAGGGTTTAGAGACATACCGTTCCCGTCACACCAATCAACAAGTCTATCCAGATTAGCTTGGAGATCACGAAAACGGGAAAAAATAAAACTTTTTGAGAGCTTCCGTTGCGTCCTTTATTATTTCTCTTCTCGAGACATTTTTTTACTATCGTTCCACTTTTAAAGTAAATATAATATCACTCTTTTACTGAGAATTTTCGAAAAATAAAAAAAGTCAATAATACGTTGATCGACCCAGGAATCACACCTGAGACCCCTTGCTCGGCAGTAACGCTTGCGACCACTCGACCAACGAGGCAGGCTACTCTTAGAGTATTTGTTTAAAAGTATTTAAGTACGTTTTTGGTAGTTCCAGCGTGGTGAAGTGTAGTAGGACTACACTTCACCACGCTGGAATTACCTTACTACCGCCTTAGTACCTTCTGTCTTATATCGTTAGTTATAGTAATCTGGCAACGTTGCCCTGAGTGTTTTATATATTTTTGTTTATATGGTCTTAGTATATACAAATAGTATTGCGTTTTCTAATAATAGTTTTATTAAAATAAAAAGATAAGAGCGTTGTGCACAGTGTTGCCAGATCCCTACAAATTTAAAATTAAAATTAATATTTATAATTTTAATATCTCGATAACAAAACCGTGAAGTGCTACTTTTATTTTTTTTTAGCTTATTCTAAAAACATTTTTCAACACTCTCCTAGTTTTTTTTTCCAATTCTGTCGAGAGGATTTTTTAATATAATAAAAAATCGGAAATTTTACATACATAAATGGGACATTACTCTCAAAATCGCAAACTTTGTCTTTAAATATCTCGCGATCTAAACCGTCAAAAATTATGAAATTTTAGTAATTCATAAATAAAGCTATTCTGTACCCATGAAAAAATTTTTAAATCCGAATCTGTCGAAAAATGGTTTCATGCTGGAACTACCTTAACTAGTTCAACAGAAACGTTTGTCAATTTTATTTTATTTTTTGCTTTAGAAAGCCTGCTTATTGAGAAAGGTAGACAATAAAACATCTAGCTAGGATCTACGATAATTTAATAGTACCTAAATTTTAATTATGGGTAGGTATATTTTGCCTGTAGGTACTAACTAGTCGTATCATGTTGACTTGCCATTATCGTATCTATTAATATTATATATATATATATGAACAGCAGCATGATTGGTTTTAAACCTTTCAACATGTATTTGTAAGCCAGTTTGTTTGCGTTAAATTAGTTGATGCTGCGCAAAATGAGGTAGAAACTGGCGTATTTGTCGTAAACGACAGTACTCTAAGTTCACCAGCTTCTGAAAACTGAAGGGCGTTGCTGATTTTTTGCCCCGAAGAAGTATATCCCGCTGTTTGAGGATCCCCGGTAATAGGATTATATGTACCACACCTCGTCTTGGCAAGGATGCACGAAGTTACATTCGTGTAATACCGTACATTATCAGCGTCCAGTGTTATGTTAACACCAGTTCTAGCTTCTCTGGTACATTGTGTTATCTAAAATAGTATTATAGTAAGTGAATTTTCTGGAAAAATATAAATATTAATAGAACATACTTTTTGACTGACACTTACCAAATTTATAGAGTTAATTCGTCTTAAGCAACGTGCGAAATCACAATAGCCCATATAGCAACCAGATGTTTGAACATTTAAAGCTGAAGTTGACAATGCCTAAATAAATGAAATTACAAACTTATGTATTAAAAAAATTCTAGTTTGTTTACTCAAAAGATTATACTTTCCTCTTATTTTTAATATTATTTCATTTTTATTTTCTTAACGTTTTCTTTAAATACTAAGAAAATTAAAAATGAATAATCGGGTATTTAAAACTTTAACATTTTAAAGATTAAAGAATTTATTAAAATATAAATGAAACCGTTTAAAAATAAATATAATATAACCATTTTACAACGTAGCCGGAGTACCTAGTTATTAATAATTTAGGAAAAGAAAAAAATTGCTTACCATTAAGTTTGTTGCGCATATTGCATATGATGTATTCGTAAAATATTGTACAGCACAAACACTAAGAGCGTTCAACTCTTGGGGCCCCTATAAAAAAAAAGTGTTGAATTATTTAAAGTCGTAATAGCTATTTTATTTTATTTTAATATCACCTCCGGCATTGATGTAACTCTGACGAAACATGATATACAAGCATCACGAACTGTAACATTGGTTGGTTGAGCAGTACTACAAGCAAGATTGAGCAAGTTTTGCAATTTTGCCCTAAAATAAAATTGACACATGTACGTTATTATGAATTAACAGTATTTTGTTTTTAAAACTCCATTACTGTAAATATTAATAATTCTACCCATTCGAAGGACATAAGGCAGCAATTTTTTGGTTTTTCCATTGTAGAATTTTGTTTTTGACGTCAAAAATGCCGTTAGTAGATACTCCTACCTGTAAAAAGACCAAAATCGAAATATTACATGAAAAAAAAAATGTTTTGGCCATAAAAATAACATAATAAAAACATCTGACCTCGCTAAAATTTAGCAAGTTATTCTTCCATTGAAGAATATTTTTTTGCACCTCATTTAGATCTAAAAGTGTACCATAAATCCCAATCTGTTAAAAATAATAAAAACCGGAATAATATGGTATCTTATAACTTGTTTCAATTTTCATAGACTAAACCGGTTAAAACAAAAAAATATACTTACAAGAATTGTTAATATTATACTATATTGAATAGTTTTTATCATTTTATTTTGGAAAATTTGAGGAGAAGTAAAAGATTTTAAGTGACCTATCCTACATAAAATTGTGTGTCAAATAACAAACCCCGACCAATAAAATATATAAGTGGTAGTACTAAATGGAAAAATATCTATATAATTATTTGATAAGTACGCAAAACTTTCATTTCACAATGGTTCCGCCATGTAATGATAAATATGTATAAATGTGTTAAAAATAACCGATTTGGTGACAACCGTTCTGGTACAGTGGTACGAGTAGTTGTCTAAGACGGTTGTGGTGTACAAATATTCATTTCCGGTCTGGGTGTATGCCCTTGTGGTTCTCCCCGCCGTGCCTCGGAGAGCATGTAAAACCGTCGATCCTAGTTGTTATCATGGAAATCTAATAGCGATCGCTACTCATGTTAGAAAAATTATCCGCCAACCCGCAGGAGCAACGTGGTAGATTAGGCTCTAACCCTTCTCCTATATAGAGAATAGGCCTTTGTCCAGCTGTGGGACGTTTATATGTTGATTCAGTTCAGTTTGATTAAAAATAGTACAAATACAAATATTTAAATAAATTTATGACGTAATTTAAATATCATATCTGACTAATTCATCAATTAAGTTTCAATTGACACAATAATATCATTATAAATCTTAATGTAAATTTCAAAATCACAACTATATTTTTGTATGTAATTGTAATAAATACTGTTAAACAAAATCGAATTTAAACGATCAGTGGACAACTTAATATCATGATCATTGATTAATTAATTGATTATTCATACGTGTAGGTACATTATTTTGTATATATGTATAATACTTTTTCGTAAGCCGACAGTTATGTTTTCAAATCCCTGACAAAACATGGTACCTATATTATAAACGAACGTTATATGTAAACTACGAGTAATTATCACATAAAATAACCTATTGAAGCAAAAAAAAAGTTTTATAGTAATAACGTAGTTATAATTGTTAATAAGAACAAAAGTTTTGTCCGAAAACCTTCATTGAGATATTTGTCATAATGATAACAATGTTTTCAATATAAATTCGTAAATATAAATGAGGTAACAAATTGTTTTTGATACGGTACCCTAATGTTGCATTTACAAAAATACAAACGTTTATAAAATTATCACACTATTCATGTTTATTATACCGTAAAGTGAGAGTGGTAACAAAAGGTAACGTTGTAAATGACATGAATTGTACCGTATGTACATACTATTTTCGGATTTGTAATAAAGAATTGTCCAATGTGTTTAGTTTAATTAATACTCAATAATTATGTTGTAAATGGGTATTAAATTCATATATATTCCTCTTTAACCCTTTCAACGCCAACGTCGCCTTAAGGCTTAAGGCGACAAACGTAATCGGCCGCTAGAACGCCAACGTCGGCTTAAGGCGACAAATAGATGGGCTAATTTGTTATCTGATATTATACAAAATATGTAAAAGGATAATTTTTCTTTTATTTTGTCGTCTTATCCATATGTCACTAAATGATTTTGAACCAAAGTTAAGCTAGATATTTGTACTATTAATTCGAAATTTGAATTTGTTTTAGGCGAAGTTAAGACCTAAAAATATACGTTCACCAGACGCCATTGTCGCTTTAAAGCGACACTAGTGATGACCACAGTCGATAATTTTTTAAACCAAAAAAATAATAATAGTATAATGAAATCCATTAGAAAAGGAAGAGAATATAACAAGAATGAAAGGAAAAGTAATTTACGGGTGATCTGAGGTTGGAAAGTGGAGAGGTTGGGGGTTGGGTTAAGGGTATAAAGCCATTTATCTCGATTTCCGGTAAAACCAAAAGTCGTATGGAAAAAAGTTAAATGACAAAGTTGTAGGTAATAAAAAGATCTACAACTTTTGTGTTTACATTTTTTTCACATAATCTCAAAATTTATGTGACAAATTCAAATAACAAAGTTTTTGGTTTTTTATTTGTATCTTTTACAAAAATAATTTTATTTTCACGAAATTTGGTGAAAACTTACCATAAAAAGGTGCCAACCACATTGTAATTTTTTTGATATATAAATATTTTAAATATTTAGTTTTTTACCGCCCTCCACTCCCGACCTCAGATCGCCCGTAAATTATTTTCCTTGCTTTTTTTTAATATATTCGCATCCTTTTCCAATGGGTTTCATCCTACTATTATTATTTTTTTCACTTTTTACCATTTTCAAAGGCTTTAGCACTGGTCTGGGGTATTTAACCTTCTACAATTTATTTATTTATTCATTTATTTCAAAACCATAATTTACATTGTACTTATGAAATACAAAAGATAATTGTGGACCCCGCAGGGGCACGTAATATTCAGGTGGAGAGGAAGCGCTTTGTTAGGTAAATATAATTATTTACATTACTAACTACATATCTCTAAAATTTTCCTATAACTACCGACCTAGCAACGACAAATTTCGACGTATCATCATAACGACGTATCAATTTATAATCACATTCGTCTTTAACCCACTCTTTAGGTATACATGCTTTTGATTATACGTGCTGGATGAGTGTAATTTAAGTCGAGCATTTGGTAATATTATATAATAAATTATTTACAAGAAGATTGTGCTAATTGAACTTAAACATTGATAAAAAGAAATAAAACTGCTGATAAGGCAACTCAGTGTGAAGAATATTTCGTGAATTACAGACGAACACCTAAGTTCGAAATACAAGTTTATCTCGATGCACTCCAATCTCCGAGATTTGTATGTTAACAGCCTTTCTATATTAGAAACGAATATTTTTCTAGTTAGGTTGCATTTGAATTGGAAAAAATGAGGCCAGAAGAAAGATAATGCTATGGGCAGATCATAAATAGGATAAGGAGATGCCGTGGAGAAAATGATATTTCGTGACTTTCTGTGTTATACAGATTCGTGATATAACAGCTTATTAAACGTGTTATATTTTATATATTATTTTGTTTAACCATTACCACATCCCTAAAATAACCATATTTTCTTTGAAGCCATACGCCATTGTCGCTTTTAAGCGACAAGTATTGACGTCACTCTCATTTTAGGGATGGGCTTTGTTCGATAAAAACTTGTTTCAGTGAAGTTTGTTAATTCGGTTATTTCATTTATGAAACTTAAGTAATGCTACTATTGCAACATTTATTTGATAAATTTAAGGCCTATATATAAATTTAACACCTATATATAGAAAATCTATTACAACAGGAGTTATAAATATTTATCGATATTTGTGAAAGTCTCATCATTAGCATTTTGTAGGTATTTAATAGTAAAAAAAGGCTTGGCGTGGAGGGCACACTTTTCATGCGCTGCGCTTGGCGGTCAATGGGTTAAAATCAATTTACAGATAAGATTGTCTGAAAATCGTTAAATAATTTGTTTTGTTTTAGCCGAGATGTCTCCGTGGGTTAATATTGAGACTGATATTAGGGGTTTCAATTCAGACTAACAGCGCTGAATATTCAAGTTTGAAATTAGTTTTTATAATTAATCTCTTATTCTCTTAGTATAATTATTAATATGTAAATTAATATATTTAACATACATATACACACAGTCGTCTTTTCCTAAGGTAGGTACTTAAGGTAGGTACTTAATGAATATGTTTTTGGTTAAAAACCGATTGATATTATTTATATATATTTTTTGTAATAAATGTATATTTAAATAAACGACGAGCGTTCTGGTGTAGTGGTGCGAGTAGTTGCCTTAATAACGCGCACCGGGGCGGTCGCGGGTTCGATTCCTGCTCGGGACAGATATTTGTATTTGTACAAATTAATAATTGTTTCCGGTCTGAGTGTATGTCCTTATGGGTCTCCTAACCGTATGTCACCGTATGTCCTTGCGAGCACGGTCATCGGGTCTCTCCAAACGAAATGTATTTTATGGGTTACTGGCGTAGAATTTTTTTCTCTTATCCTTACCACCAAGTAAGGTGCATTATATATATATATATATATATATATATATATATATATATATATATATATATATATATATTTAGTTTCGGAAACGAATTTAATATATAGGTACTTAATATATGTACTCATATGACTGACCTTATATTACATTATTTTTTGTAAATAATTTATGGTCTAGTTTTACCCCCTTTCGGGGTTTCATTTTATCGTGGGACATTCTGTATATTATACCCAGTCTCGGGGCGGAATGGAATCCACAACCCTGGAGCAGAAAGCAGGGTCACAACCAATTGCACCAACGGGTCAGTCATATGAGTACGTATATTAAGTACCTATATATTAAATTCATTTCCGAAACCATCTGTGCTATTTTAGCACTGTTTAAAGTCATTATTTCAAAATTATTTATATATATATATATATATATATATATATATATATATATATATAGATACCTATATATATATATATATATATATATATATATATAGATACCTATATATATATATATATATATATATATATATATATATATACAGGATGACTGGTAAATTACTATCAATATTTAAGGAGAATACTCGGTATATGATTCTCATTCGAATCATGCAAAAAAATAGGTAAATATTAATAAACTTTTAAGGAAAGTTACTCAACAATTATCCAATTATTTACGCGTCGTCTGGACACCCTAGCAGCTAGTTGCACTTTCGACACAAAAAAAGATAGTTTACCTACGTCCAAACGCAGCCACGTGTTAATAGGGTAGCAGGATAAACAAGCATGATCCAGTCCCCCTTAATACTTTAATCCTGGCTTAGGATAGGCAAAAATACTAAGATATTTTACTCGTTTAAGCAACAAATTTGTTGACTAGGTAAATGATGTGACTTTGGCAATTTTTACATGTGAACAAGCGACACATTACAACATCTGTGCACGTGCCGCCGGCATGACTGGAAAAGTGTCAACGCTTCATTTATTTGAATTGAAATTTATGAAAATTTTGTCAAAAATTAAGTACCTATTTTTATTACATAATTCGAATGAGAATCATGTACCGAGTATTCTCCTTAAATATTGATAGTAATTTACCAGTCATTCTGTATATATATAAGTTGGCTTGGAGCAGGGGCCACAGATACTGGCTGTTGTGCTAGCGGCCGTGGTCTCGATCCTCTATCATGACAAATTAATTATTATGAAGGCCCTACAGATGTTTCTTATAATCTGAGCATTCAAGTTCGATTCCCGCTCGGGGCAGATATTTGTATGTGCACAAATATTTGTTTTTAGGTTGTATATAATTTTCATGACAAGTCGATTCTTGAGTAGAATCAGAATCGACTTTTTCATCCCTATAACGCACTAGCCTACTGTATAGCATAAACCACAGATTAGTATATATGTAGCATGGCATAAACGATATAATGTAATCTATTACTTAGTAACCTAGTCTAGGGATGAATGTTCATCGGAAAAAATTATCGATAATTTTATTATCGATAATTATTGTATTGTCTTATCGATAATTATCGAATGATCATCTATTTTTGCATAAAAAACCTAGCAACCTATCAATAATAGGTTATTAGGTATTTTTTTACGTAGTTAGGTTTTTTTTTTTTTTTTGAAAAAATAGAACTATTTATTAAAAATATTTATTTAAAAAAATAGGCGACCTTACAAAAATTTTGGTGCACGTATACAGACCTAACGTAGGCCTATCGATTAAGGTCATTTTGATTTCAAAAATCCTTCAATGGGGTGCTAAGTTTGTGTAGCTCTCTAGCGAACTGCGTAGTCTTTGACGTACCTGGTATATAAGTATTAAGTTTATAATCTATGGTCTTTGACTCTGCCACTCTGCCTAGTGCCTCACTCTAGGGGTGTTCATCAGAAAAAATTATCGATAATTATCGTATTGAGTTATCGATAGTTATCGATAATTATCGAATGAACAGTTATCGATAATTATCGGATAAAAAATTATCGGTAGTGGCGAAATTTATCGATAATTATCGGATAAAAATTATCGATAGTTCACGAAAGTTATCGATAATTATCGGCACAATTTTTGGACGACGAAAAAAAAAAAAAAAATAATAATAATAATAAAAAAATAAAAATAAAAAAAACCAAAGATCATCCGGCGTCCCGTACTGATATAATCCTCCGTTCCCTATCAGAATACCTAAAAAAAAAAAAAAAAAAAAAAAAAAAAACGTTGTCCGCCGTCTCGTATTCATATAATCCTCCGTTCCCTATCCGATCGCAACAAATTATCGATAATTATCGAACGAAAACTTATCGATAGTTATCGATAATTATCGAATGAAAAATTATCGATAATTATCGAATCAAAATTATCGAATAACACTTATCGATAATTATCGATAATTATCGAATGAAAAATTATCGAGTAGTTACGAATTATCGATAATTATCGCACACCCCTACCTCACTCTGCCTGTTTGGATTATTGATGAAAGTGTTAGGTGAGAATTCGTCATCTTAATTTTATTTTTATTTTTGTTTTAACCTTATAATGATTGAAGGAAAGGCAAATGTGAGTATAAACCTTTATGACTTTTTTTACAGAAATAAAAAGTCAATATATTTCATTTATTTTGTGTTGGATAAAAAATAAATAACCTATTATTATCATTTTAGGAACTACCCGATTTTCAAGTGTTTCGGACAGTAATCAAATACTGTTTGTTCATTATCATCGTACCAGTGCTATCATTCTTTATAGTCAAGATTTTGCTATTTGATAGCCTGTTGCGATTGGAGTCTATAACGAGCAGCGTTTATTCAGCTGTGGTAGCAGTTGTCGTTTTACATGTAACTTTAGGTCTCTATATTTATAGGGCATACAGTGAATCTGATAAACCACCTGCTAAACCAGTGAAAAAAGATTAAGATACTTATTCATCTCTTAATAAAAATAAGACAAACAAAATGGACAATCTTTACATGAAAGGTGAACTTCTCCAAGTTCACACAAAAAATAGCGAAATAATAGAGGGCAGGTTTCATAGCATGAATAGTGACAAATCAAAAATATCACTTTATGAGGTTAAAGAACTACCAGAGGGTGAACAAAATGATGGAGTTTGCCATTATTATGATTCAGAAGTAAGAAACATTGTAAAACTGCAAGAAACCAACCAGCATGCTTATTTAAAGATTACACAGAAAGAATGTGAAGACATTATAAAAATATCAAAAAAATATGTTTATATAAACCAAGTTGATCAAACTTTTCATAAGGCAATTAGTGATTTGAATCAGTATAATTATGTTGCTGTAAGTTCAGATGGGGCGAATATGGGTCGAAAATGTAAGATGCCATTTTTGGTAATTTCCACACCACATCAAATATATATTTTTGACATTCAAGTTCTTCAATATCATGCTTTTGAAGCTGGTTTAAAAAAAATTCTTGAGGGTGATAGTCCCAAAAAGATTGTCCACGATTGTAGAAAATTATCAGATTGCTTATACCACAAACATAATGTTAAGTTGAAATCTGTGTTTGATACTCAGGTAGGTCTATAATGTTTATCTCACTTAGAAATGTATTTTTTCAATTTGATCTTAATAGATTAATTTTCACAGGTTGGAGATATCATCATATCAAAAAATAAAACTGGACGTATACCTAATACTGTAAAAAGTTTTTCTGAATGTCTTAACAATCATCTTGGTTTGAAACATAATACTGTCCAAGAAAAAGTAAGTTTTATTAATTATGTATTAGTATATACTTATATATGTATAATTATGTAAGTCGAAAACAAAATTTATTAAGAAGCAGCCAAAATTAATTTTTTTTTTTTTTAGTTGGATATAGTAAAATGTACTGAGCGCCCACTGTCAACCAGTATCAAAGAGATACTTGCAAAGAATATATGTTACTTGCATCGTCTTTCAGAAATGATTAATGATCAAATGATGCTACCTTTTATAAGAGGTGTTGAATGTTTTGTTGAAAATTTACGCTCGTGTGATGATTTTAAAGCTTGGGAGCTGTGTGGCAAGCAATATCAATTACCAAAGGATTTCAAAAATGCTATAGAGTATTAACATTCCACAAAATAAATTGTAGTTTTAGGCTTAATTTTTTTTTTTGCCCTATTTTATTGTGTATATTTGATTAAAATTAAAAGGAATGCATTATATCAAGTATTCATAAATAATTTTTATTGCTTTCAATATAGATAATACACCATTTGGGAAAAGTATCTATTTACTATGTACTGTGCATGTAATGATTATGCAAAGAATTTATATTTTTGCAAATATAGAAATATATTTACTATTTGAATAACAGTACCTATATCAGAAAAGTATTTAATGTGGAAGTCCAAAAATATTTCTGCAGTTTTCAAAATATTAAATTATTTCAAATTAGTTGTGAAAATATTCAAAATAATTAGTATTTTTAATAAAATGGTACCAATATCTGTGATTAAAAAACACATTTTGTTTATAACTAAGAGTTCTCACATAAAATCAAAAATGCGCTAAAATGTTTACAGTATGTAAAATCCTTTATAAAACATAAATGTTTAACTAAGCATCACTTATTGTCATCTTAAAGCTAAGCTTTTTTTAGAATAAGATTGTTGATTTGTAAGCATGAAAGTATTAAGAATGACATATTTTGAGAATGGTTTACAATCTTGGTTAGTTACAAATAAATTAAATTTAGGCTTATAGGACTGTGCTTTCAACATATTTTAGTAGATTAAGAATAAAATTGTGCTTTTGTGGAGTAAGTAATTTGCTAATAAAATATATTTAAGCTTGAAAACAGTTTTACTTATAATAAAAAAATACGACAACTTTATAAAAATATTTTAATATGTATATGTTATTTACACTTTCTTAAGAAACAAATTGGGGTAGAAAGCTAAGCCTTCAATTGATTCATCCCGACATGCCAAGCCTAGGCGTTCTGTTGTATAAAGGCGCTCGCGTGCGAGTAGGACGGAAACATTTGCAATTTGAGACAATTTTACTGGAGTCAGGAATCCATTTTCTTCAAGCTGAAAATTTTCAACATAATTATTTTTGTTAAACTGCAGTTTCATAATTTTTGTGATTTCCTATAATGGAATATGAAAATAAATGAATCTTTGTTTAAGATATGAAAGTTTTCCAATTCATGTATTGTTATATCTTTACCTGAAAAAAAAAAAAGTATATTTACCAATTGACTAGTTGACTTTGCAATTTCTTCATCCCTGTTACTATTTAACTGAAGTACACAAGCTCCACTTGGGAATTTACGTAAAGACATAGGTGCATCGATTGTTTGAAGCAATCTGAAAGAAGATGGGTAGGTAAAATTTTATGATTACACAATATTTAAGTCACTATGGTAAACAAATAAATTCATGTTAAATGAATTTTAGTGTTATGTTTGTGGCCAACCTCGACGGACCTGGCAAACGTCGTTGTATATTGCCTTCTTGAGGGAATGGGCGTTACCCCTCTTGTGACGTATTTAATCGACCCTACTCGTGGGAACAAAAATGAGCAACAATAACCTTCTTGAAAATTTACCTAAACTTGATAACAGTGACTGTGCAGACGTGGGTAACCAGGCCTCTGCTTCAGCGAATACTACTGGAAAACGTATACTAGTACAACAGGCTTTTCATCCAAGCCTTTTCACGAGAACTAGAAGTTCCTCACTAGGAAGTATCTCCCAAACAGAACCCTCAACACAGACAGCACTAGGCAAGAATCTAGAAATAATTACTCCTAAACCACCGGACTGGCAAAGAGTCCCTGTATCTAAAAGCCATAAACGGAAAAAAATATCACAGACACCATCTCCAGAAAGTGTAAAAACACAGAACCGCTACAAGGACTTATCTGTGGACGAGACAGAGGATCTTAGCGAACCAAAGGAAAAACGACCTAGCAAACCACCACCAATCATTCTATATGGTATTGAGGATGTAAACAAGCTCACACAACTATTGGAATCAACAGTTGATCATGAACTCTTTACTTTCAAAGTCATAAATAGGAATCAACTAAGGGTATCTTGTAAAGATGTGGCTACCTACAAAAAAATTATCACTGTAGTTCGCGAGAATGGACTCATAGGTCACACTTTCAACCTAAAGAACCAGCGTTGCTTCAGAGTGGTTATAAAAAACCTCCACCACTCCACTCCGCTCAATGCTATCGTAGAGGAAATTGAAAAAACTGGCAACAAAGTCTATGGAGAGATTGTTAACGCTAAATATGGACCAGACAAAAAACCAACATCTACATTCTTTGTTAACATTGCCCCTGGACCAAACAATAAGGTAGTAAAAGACATCAAATACATATACCACCAGTCGATTGTTGTCGAAGACCCCAAAAAGAGAACATCATTGCCACAGTGTCAGAGGTGCCAACAATATGGTCACTCGAAAAATTACTGTATGCGACCGTATCGCTGCGTAAAGTGCGCCCAGGGTCACAGAACTGCTGATTGTCCAAAGAAAGATCGTAGTACACCGGCACAATGCGCTCTCTGTGAAGGTGCACACCCTGCAAATTATAAAGGCTGCACGGTATACAGAGAGATCCTCGCAAGAAGAATGCCACAAAGGACAACTAACAATAGCACCACCAGACCCCCAAAGTCGGAAAACACTACGGAAGCAACACCCGGAAACCCCGGAGATAATAAATCCAATGAAACCTATGCGGAAAGACTAAAGAAGAACACAAATGAACTGAAACCTGAAACAAAAGCATATAATAAACTAGAAGAACTCATATTAAAACAATCAGAAAAATTTGACCTTATCTTACAACAGATGAGCACTCTCTTGAGTCTCATAACAACACTGCTAGACAAGATCCCAAAATGATTTCTCTTAGGATAGCCACGTGGAACATCAACGGCCTAACGCCAAATGTATCCGAATTAGAGGTGCTAATTGCAAGTAACAAACTTGATGTTGTGCTCATATCTGAAGCGCACTGTACAGAAAAAAGAAACATAAAAATTAAGGGCTGCTACACCTATATTACTTGTCACCCTGATGGCACTGGTCACGCTGGAACCGCCATAGCTATTAGAGCGAACATCAAGCACTATGTCCTACCTAAATATAAAACAAGTCATATCCAGGCAACGTCTGTTGTAGTTGAAAGTAAAGATGGACCCCTTAACATATCTGCGGTATACTGCCCACCAAAGCATATAATAGACAGTGCAAAGTACTCCGAATTCTTCCACACACTAGGAAACAGATTCATTGCTGGTGGCGACTGGAATGCCAAGCACACATACTGGGGCTCCAGGTTAATAACAACAAGAGGTAGACAGCTTAAGGGATGCATCGATGGAAATAACCTTGGAGTGATCTCAACCGGTGAACCAACATACTGGCCCACCGATCCAAAGAAAAGGCCTGACTTGCTAGACTTTTTTATCACCAGAGGACTCTCGAGACACTATCTCAAAGCCGAGCCTTGCTACGATAGCAACTCTGATCATTCCCCCGTAATTCTAACCGTAAGCACGACTATAATATGCTACGAGGAACCTGAGGTCTTGTCCAATAAATTTACTGACTGGGAAGGATTCAGGGAATACATAGACGAAACTATGCAACAACATGTATCCCTAAAAACACCAGAAGAAGTAGAAGATGCCACAATATACATTACTAGGCTAATACAAAATGCATGCTGGATGAGCACTCCAATAAAAAAGGAAAGGCCTACCACTGGAAACATTCCTCTCGAAATAAAAAATAAAGTGCTAGAAAAAAGAAGGCTTAGAAGGGTCTGGCATCAGTCTAGACACAAATCTGACAAGACTGCTCTAAACAAAGCCATAAGTGAATTGAAGGAAATGCTGGATAGTATAAATAATGCAACGCTACAAAGTAAACTGCAAAATCTAACCGCTACCGCATCTTCTGAATATGCGCTTTGGAAATATACAAAAACGTTCAAAAGACCACAACAGTTTAAGTCTGCAATACGAAAAAATAGCGGAGGCTGGGCTAAGACTGGTAGAGAGAAGGCAGAAACATTCGCAAAACATCTAGCTAACGTTTTCAAACCGAACGACAGTGAATGTAAAGAATTCGAGAGGGAAGTAGACGAACACCTACTGCAAGACCTCCAACTGTCACTTCCACCAAGACCAGTAACAGTGCGCGAAGTTTTATGGGTCATAAAAGGAATGAAGAACAACAAAGCACCTGGCTTCGACCTAATCACTAAAGAGATTCTTATGCAACTTCCTAGAAAAGCTATAGTCTTCATTACAACACTCTTTAATGGTGTCCTCAGGACCCAACACTTCCCAACTATGTGGAAAGTATCCATCATCTCTATGATACATAAGCCAGGAAAACCCCCAGAACATGCTACATCATACAGACCGATAAGTCTTCTACCTGTCCTGTCTAAAGTGTTTGAAAGGATTCTCCTGAACAGACTACTGCCGCTATTGGAGGTAAATGAAGCCATCCCTAAACACCAATTTGGGTTCAGAAAACACCATTCGACCATCGAGCAAGTTCACCGGGTTTGTGATAAAATACGGCATTCCCTTGAAGCTAAAGAGTACTGCTCTGCTGTGTTTCTTGACATCCAGCAGGCGTTTGACAAGGTATGGCATAAAGGCCTACTTTCCAAAATAAAAACTTTGATACCACATACCTACTATACTCTGATGAATTCCTACCTGACAAATCGCATGTTCCAAGTACGGGAAAGTGGAGACGCATCAGAAATCTATAAGATCTCGGCCGGGGTGCCTCAAGGCTCTGTTCTTGGCCCAATACTGTACACTATGTACACTGCAGACCTCCCTCAGACAGCACAAGTTATGAACGCTACATTTGCTGATGACACTGCACTATTAGCAAGCAGCACAGATCCACAAATTGCTTCAAGTATTTTACAGGATAGCCTTAACAAAGTAGGTAACTGGCTGCAGAAATGGCGCATCAGAGCAAGTGCTTCTAAGTCGACCCACATAACTTTTACGCTTAGAAAAGGAAACTGTCCACCAGTGCAACTGGAAAACAATACCCTGCCCCAAAGTGACTCAGTCAAGTATCTTGGAATACACCTGGATAGAAGGCTGACGTGGAAAAAGCATATCAAAATGAAGCGTGATGAAACAAACATACGGTTCCGCACCATGTATTGGCTGATGGCACGAAACTCTAAACTTTCGGTGGATAACAAGCTCCTAATCTATAAAATGATCCTCAAACCTGTGTGGACGTACGGAATCCAACTCTGGGGCAGCGCTTGTAGCTCCAATTTAACTATTATACAGAGGCTGCAAAATGGCATACTGCGTACTTTGTCGAATGCTCCATGGTTTCTTACTAACTCAGAAATCCATGAAGCTCTGGAAATAAAAACAGTAAAGGAAGAGATCCAGCAGTCTTCCACTAACTACAACAAACGGTTGGATAACCACCCGAATGACTTAGCTGCCGAATTAATAAAAATTAGTTATAATAAACGCCTTAAGCGCCATGACATCCAGACTCTTCAATCTCGATGGTAAAATAGGAGTGCCTCCCGATGGGGAGACCCCTCACAAAGTTCCAACCGCCCCACAAATCTGCTTATAGTCTTGGGACTGATTGCAGATGCAGACGCACAATAAAAAAAAAAAAAAAAAAAAAAAAAAAAAAAATGTTTGTGGCAAGATTTTATAGTTTTAAATATGTTATAGCACCCACTTTTATTCAATTTAAATAACAAGTGACAACTGAAAAGGCTATTATTAAACAAAACAGCCTTAGTGTCGTAGTGCAAAGACCTTTCCTTTATATATTAAAAAAAGAAGTTCAGTGCTTAACTGGGAAAATGTCAATTTCTCCTACATATAGCTGTGCCATTCATGTCTGGTACTGGACTAGTCTTATTTATTGTATTCCTGCACACTGATTTCAATAATTTTCATGGTTTCAGCATAGTATTTTTATGATTTTTAGAACCTTTTTCAAGTTTTTGATACAAAAAAATATTTTTTTACAACATTACATCTAAATATACTTATTATAATTATACTTTCTTACTTGCAGGCATTAAGTAAATCTTCAGGTGAAATAAGTTCCAAGCCTCTTGCTCTATTTACCCTGCACCATACATCTGCTAGAGACATTATTCCACCACACTCCTAAAAAAAAACAAAACAAGTATGCTTAATTAAAAAAATCAAAAAACCCGACTGCGTAAAATACTCTTATTATAAACTAAAAAGAATAAAACAATTTACTAGCTTTCATTTGATACCCATATTGCTACAGTAAGAAAAAATATTCAACTCCCCCCCCTCATTCCGCCATTTGCGGACGCCATTTTGAAAATTTATATAGCCTATGTCACTACTACAATTTAGACAAATCCAACGACACCTCATATGTCAAAAACCGTCCAGCCGTTTGGGCTGTAGGGCGCGCCAAAGAAATGGACATACATACATACATACACTCGAAAAACATAACCCTCCTGTCGCAGTCGGGTAAAAAAAAACATTATCATTTGCACAAAAAATAATAAATTTTACTATATATAATAATAAAAAAATAAACAATATACTGCAACAATATGGTTTTATATAATATGTATATTCATTAGTTATTTATTTTTTAGTTAAAGTTTAATAAAAAACAACAAACATCAACTTGATTTTTAATTTCAGCAGACTTACAATTAAAACTGCCACCATCATATCAGATATCTGTTGAGCTAAACCCATATAATATTCCGAGTCTGACCTGAATGCATCTCTTGTGACTGGATCATCAATGCCTAAGCTCATCAAATAAGACTTGAATCTAACTGTATCATCTTCTGATATATCTCCTTGTTTTTCCTGTAAAAAAAAAGCAATTTATTATTTTAATTTGTTTAAAAAAATATATATATTAAAATGACTTCTCAAGGGCTCAAATTTACCCTTATTTTGGATGAAATTGTTTTCGATATTGTAACCATTTCCTTAGCCTTCTCCATTAATTTTTTTAAATCTTGGAAAGCGACACTAATACTTTGGTCTGTAGCTCTATGTTGTTCTTCAATACTTCTTTCTATACCAACTATACCAGAACGAATTTTCGAATTGACTGGTGCCACAGAAGGCCTTGGAGTCAAACTTGACGGAGATAGATCTACTGAAGCAGTTACTTGTTGAGGTTTCTCCCATGCTTTAGCCGATACTGCTTCATTAAGTGCTTTATAAAAGGCAGTATCAATGCCATCCTTAAATGAAAACTTCACAAAATGGTATGGACTAACAACTGCAGGACCAGGCCTTTTACCTTAAAAATATATTTTTTTTAAACAATATGATAAATATTAATCCTGTTAACATGATTAATATAATGATTAAATAATTTATTACCTGGAATCGTTGGTCCTAGATGTAATATAATTCGTTTAGGCCCACCAAGACCAAACATTCCACCGCTTTCCTCTTCTATGCAGAATATGTAAAATAAATGTAGAGACAAACATACCAATCCCTTTGGTATATCACCTGGCTTACCCCAAAGAATTCTGTGTGTCGTAAGTACTACTTCACCATCCACGAATTGTGTCTAAAGTGTAAATTTCAACACGATATGAATATAGCATATATATACAAAACACAAAAATATATCATAATTTTACCTTATCGTCCCCATCATAAATTTTAACATTTTTGTCACGTTTAATATAATTTTCGCCTTCGAATAAGCGAGCTTCTATATATTCAAATCTATCCATATCAGAACTTTAATTAATTAGAATCAATTATCTTATGATATTTTACCAATTTATGGTTTTTAAAATTGTATACCTTAAAAATATTTTGTTACATTATTTCTTGTGAGATATATTTAATTTTATATTATACGATTTTTTTATAAAACTTTAGCTAAAGCCTTTTCACTGAAAATATGAATTTTTTTAAATCCAATTCTACTATGTATTTATTACGATATTATTGTATATGAATATCAATGAATATGAATTACTAATTACTATGAAGTATGAAGCTATGACATTGAACAATCATTGTCATTTTTAATTATTTTTTTTTTGGTGTAATTTATCCCCGTCGCGGGATAGGCAAAGGTACTAAGCCATACAGCCTCATTGACATTTTTAAAAATGACATAGGACGGATTAGTGATGTGCGATGTCACAAAAATAAATGGCGTTATAATGGGATGTGATTGTTGAAATGTCAACACATCGGCTATTGCAGTAAAAATATTTTCGACTGTACGTAACTCAAATTAATGGTATTGATTGTTATTGATTTTAACTGGGTTCCGCTTGCGTTAACTGTGCTTAAAACATGTGTTTGAGAGATCTTGGTGTTTCTTTCGTCATTTTTTTATATGTTTATAATGTTAATAATAGATTTTTTTTGGGATTTGTGGATTTGTATTTTAATTTTTTTAACATATTATATTTCAAAATGGATATTGACCGTTCTCCTGATCCACCGGAAACTGGTGGTACAACTGATCGTCAAATGTTGGTTACTGGAGGAACTAGTTAAGTCATTAGAGCTACCATCTGCCTGCGGTATAATTATGAAAGCTCGAAGCCTGAATCATAAAACTTTCCAGGAAGGCTGAGTAACTTGGGTTCCAAGTTACTCAGTTTACCAGTCAATGCTTTTAACCACATATCCCTACCACTCCAGACTTATAATTAACCTACCATCCAGTGTCTTAACTGTTGCCGCTATGGCTACATTAAGACTCAGTGCAGGGCTCAACCAAGGTGTTACAAGTGTTCACAATCGCATACAGGTGAATCTAGTAACATCTCGAAAGATCTTGTAACATCTCATTTTGGACTCTAAGCCCACTTTCAATGCGCACGTGACCGCCGTATGTAAAAAAGCTGCGGATATTTACATACGACTCGCGCGCGCGGCGAGGGTGTCTTGGGGTCTGAACGGGGACATCGTACGGACTATATATGTGGCGGTGATAGAGCCTATCGTTCTGTATGCGGCGAGCGTATGGTCCCCTGCAGCAGAGAAGTTGTCGATTCGCAAGCAACTAAACTCATTGCAGCGAGGATTCGCGCAGAAAATATGCAAAGCGTACAGGACGGTGTCCCTGACATCGGCACTAGTCATCGCGGGCCTACTCCCACTTGACCTTCGCGTACGAGAGGCGGCCATATTGTTCAAGATCAAAAAAGGTCACAGCATGTACCTTCTTCCACCGGAAAGAGAGCTGGAGCGCAGGGTGGGTCCAATGCAAAACCCCCACCCTTCTCTACTCATGACAACAGAGTACGAGCGCCTAGAAAATCTGAACCCCAAAGTCCTTGAGGAGCACAATATCGTTGGGCCTCTCATCTTCACCGACGGTAGCAAAATAGAGGGCAAAGTAGGAGCCGCCCTCACATGCTGGGCAAGGAAGTAAGATACTCTACTTTCTGGTTAGAGCCGCACAATACTGTCTTCCAATCGGAGATGTATGCACTCTTCAGAGCCGTGGACTTAGCTAAAACCTCAAAATCGAGCTTTATCAACATCTTGAGCGATTCGAGGTCGTCACTCAATCTGCTGAGGAGCCCCACAGTGACCCACCCTCTGGCTGTAGAAATGAAGAGTCGAATCAGGCGTCTCCGAGAGGAAAATAAGACGGTTAGGTTCTTTTGGTTGAGGGCCCATGTTGGAACACCGGGCAATGAAAGAGCGGACGAGCTGGCAAAAAAGGCGGCCTTAACAAAAAAGACGGCACCTGACTACGATAAAGTACCCATATCGTATGTCAGAAGGCAGATCCGGGAAGAGCCTGTCAGGTTATGGCAGGACAGATACAATTCTTCGGAAACTGGTTCGGTCACGAAAATATTCCTGCCGGATGTGAAGACCGCTTGCAGACTGGTAAGGAAGTCGGCACCAACGCATGTCGACACAAAAATACTGACCGGCCACGGAGGATTTGCAGCGTATCCACAGGTTCCACCACACTGACAGTCCTTCGTGTATCTGCGACCCGAATTGTGAGGAGACAGTTCTGCACATTATACTGGACTGCCCGAGGTTCGGTAAGGAAAGGCTAAATCTGGAGCTCAAACTCCAGGTGAAACTTGACCAGTCATTGCTCCATACCATCTTTGAGAGCGAAACGAGCAGAACGTCTTTCCTTACTTTCGCAAGAAAGGCCGTCACAGTAGCCGCAAAAAGAAACAGCACGACCGCTCTACCACCGGCTGTAACGCCAACACACAGTAACACAAACATAGACACGTGACACGTGTCCTTCTGGACCGAATAACTCAGGCCATGCACTCCTCTCTGCAAAAGCTGTTCAGGAAGAGAGCCAACAATAACCCCCTTCCACAACCGACCCACGGCAGGATCACACAATCCTCGCCCAACGAAGTGACCGGAAGCGGAGAAGTGGGAATTAAGACCAGATGCGTGGCTCTTTTCATGGACAGTGAGGTAGAGAGTATAGGAATCTGCTTCTGTCGCTCCGAAACACGCGATCGGCTGGCGATTTCACCGGGGCTCGCTTTGCTAATAAAGGGTAGCACACAAAAGATCAGCATTAAGCGCACAAAGATTGAAGCGCTAGAGCAAGAACAGGAGGGCGACTCGACCTACCGTTTGGTACGTTTGAAAAACAAACTCATCGTGCTATTCGAGTGGAAAGAGACGTCAGCCTTTGCGCAGTCTAGTGTGTGGCTGCAGCGGTTGAGCGAGATCCCCGGGGGAATCCCCGGAAGAATCAGTGTGGATTCAATGAGAGTCGGCTATGACAAAGGCGACGTATCGGATAGGTACGGTTGCCTAATGGCCTCTAAGAAGTGAGGTCATTGTCTACGAGGACAGGGGGGAGAATCTCGGTTATTTAAAACCTAGATCTAAAACACCTTCACCCCCTACATCGCCGGCTGTCGATGAACACGCACCTAGCGGCTCGGAGCGTCTACAGCTCAGGGTCCAGATCCAGAAAGCAGAACAACTCTTGAAAAGGGCCGCACCCGAGTCTAGGCCAAGCTCGATGGCAGTAGCGACATTTGTCCACGCTACCATCTCCCCAACACAAGGCAAGTTCCAACATCACCTCTTTCCCAAAAAGGCGGAACAGGGGGAGCGGCAAGCGAAGGCGCTGAACAGGTTTACCAAAGACGACAGTCCAAGGCACCAGAAGGCCTCACCGGCCACTCGAACCAGAGCCGACATGGAACAAGTGTCGCCACCAAGACTTCGACCTGCGTTCACACCGCTCCAACACGCGGAAAACGCTCTAATCGAGTTCCTGGCCATAACAAAGGCAAACCGTGAGGTAAGCCTGGCCATCTGCAATAAGATCATGCAGACCTAACGGTACGACCATCAAAGGTTACTGGAGGCGGAACTCGAGGTAGCCGAAGCAGCCATATACAACAGCGAAACCCGACAAGTACTCAAGGGCAAGATGTCGGGTAAATATATGACTGCATATAACACCTGCAGTGGTGTGGTGGCTTCGTAAGCGCGGTCGAGTCTGAGGGGAGAGATGAGGAGCCACAGAGCTTTGATACACCCAAAGGGGACCCGGTGGTGGTAGTGGCCAGATGCACTGGGGTGCTACAGTCGGCGACCTCCGCGTGGTGCACCCTGGAAACGTAGGCAGCAGCAGCTGCACAGTTGCGATTGCGGAACTGCTGCTGCCTACGGCTAACGACCGACTCGGGGGAACGCCGGGTATGCGATTCAGCGCTCCGGGGACTTCTCTGTTCCGCAGAGTTGCCCCGTTGAGCGGCCGCATGGCGTATTGGGGACAGTCGTCTCCACGGGGGCTCCGGTGCCACTGCGCTCGCGCGTGGTGAAGCAACGGAGGCGGACGGGTCTGATGTGCACTCACACTGCCGTCAGACAGAACGGCTAGGCTTGTCTTAGTCGTTCACCGTCCTCTCGTAATCCCGCTACGTGGTGTCGTGGTCATGTCTCGCGGCTACGTGCGGGACCGAGGGTCTTGCCTTAACCGGCCGGACCGCGAGGAAGAAAACCTCTATAAAAAATTACCCCGAATCCCAAGCGGCGACGCAGTGCGAGGGGATGCATGGCTGACGGGTGGATCAGTCTCGACTGCGATCCTCGTCCGGGTACCGGCCGACACCCGCGACGAGTTACGCTAGGCTTACCCAGGTACAGGGGGCACTGCCTGGGCGGACCATCTTTCCCCCATACTCGTGGGAACAAAAATGGAACCCTTAAAACTCAAATTTTATCGAAAGAAGGATGCGGGAGAGAAGTCGACGGCTGTCGACTCCGATGATTATAGCTCGGCGGCGACAGCCAGTGAAGGTGACAGGGCGGGCAAGCGGCCCCACGGAAGTCCACCGTCGACCGACGGATTCTTGAGCGGGACGAGACTTACACCGAGGCCGAGAAGGCCATACTCGAGCAAGCAAAAGCGGCCGAAGAGGGGCGCAGAGCGCTGGGCGTCATAACTGGAGACCCGCGCACGGCCGATGCTCTAGTCGATCAGGTGGCCACAGATGTGGACCTGATATGTCAGGTGGCGAAGAGGTCGTCCAACCTGAAGGGGGGATTCGTGCGGACCCTGAAGGATGCGGCGGCCTCGATTAAGTCTGTGGTAGAGGCCCTCAAGGAGAGGACAGCCTCGGAGGAAGTGCGTCGGCTTCAGGCGGAGAACTCCCGCCTGAGACGCGACCTCGAGGACCTCCGTAGACAGGTGGTGGAGCTACGAGAGCAGAGCTCGTCGAATGCAGCTCCCACCTGTCTACCAAGACGAGAAGAGGGCCTCGTTGAGCAGGTGAGCGCGTCAGTTATTCGGTCGGTGGGGCGGTTGATCGATGCCCGCTTCGCCGGCCTTGAAGACCGCCTCCTGCCGCCGAAGACGCTTCGTCCACCGCTTGCGGCGGACCGAAGGAAAGGTAAGACGACCCAGAAGGCGCCGTCTTCTAGCGCCACCCCCGCTCCAGTTCGGAAAAGACGAACGCACGTGAGCGAGGAGTCGGCGCCCGCAGTCCAGGCTGGCGACGGTGAATGGACTACCGTCGCCAAGAGGAAGAAGAAGAAGGCGCCTAAAAGCTACGCCGCCGCCGCCGCCGCTACTCCGTCCCCGAAGGGACCGCAGCCGCAGCCGCCGACGAAAAAAAAGAAGAGGGCCAAAAAACCTAAGCTGGCTGCCCCCCGCTCTCCGGCAGTGCTCGTCACGCTTGACGAGTACGCCGAGAGTAAGGGGGTAACGTACTGCCACCTTTTGAAGCGGGCAGCAGATACCATAGACTTGGCCGAACTAGGCATAGTCGGTGGCCTCAAGCTGCGGCGCGCCGCGACTGGGGCCAGACTTCTGGAGCTGCCGAAGGGGCAGACTCCGGAAGTGGCGGGACGCCTGGCGGAGGCCATGCAAGAGGCGCTTGGCAACATGGCGAAAGTCGTCCAACCCACGAAGCTCGCAGGTGTGCGAATCTCTGGGCTGGACGACTCCGTCTCTTGCGAGATGGTGGCTGCAGCGGTGGCGACGGCTGGCAAATGCGATGCCGGCTCCATCAAAACCGGCGCAATCACAGTCGAACCGGGTGGGTTGGGGAGCACAGTTGTGCGATGCCCGATCCCAGCCGCCAAGGCCCTGGCCGAGGCTGGCAGGCTTCTAGTCGGCTGGACCTCGGCCAGAGTGCAGGTCTTAGAGCAGCGCCTCATGCGCTGCTTTAAATGCTTGGGAATCGGGCACACTCGCCCGACCTGTCCGGCTGCGGTTGACCGCAGCGGCGCGTGCTTCCGGTGTGGCCTCGAGGGACACATCGCCCGTAACTGCACCGGAGCACTGCGCTGCGCCGTGTGTGCTGCCGCCGGCAAACCGGCGGCTCACTTGATGGGGGGACGGGACTGCCGCCCCCCCAAATCGAAGGGTAGAGCGGTCGCTAAGACCTCGGCCGCTCCCCAATGCCCAATTCTCCAGGTCACGGAGGAGACTGCGGCTATGTTATCATGACCTGCCGCAGTTTCCCCCGTTCGCCGGTCCCTGGAGCAGCGGATATAGAGCGCTCACGGTGCCCGCGAGTGCTCTATGACCGAAGGCGGCCCGCGTAGGCGAGCCAACCGTCGGGGCGTCACGGTGGCATGCGCCAGCGATCCCGTGGCGTCCTTGTACGACGACGAGGGCACCGCTGTGTTTTAGTGGGTATTCTGACTTCGCAGTCAGCGAGTCCCACATACCCGTCACCTGCGGGTTGCGAGATGCGTAAACGCATTTCACAGCGTCAAAAAAAAAAAAAAAAAAAAAAAGTGGCCAGATGCACGAAAGTGATGCTGGGGGACCGGATACTTCAAATATCGAAAACCATTTCGAACGACCGGGAAGCCGGCTTACCGTCCGTGTCCTGGGGACTACCATCGCTGGAGTGGATTAATGGGGTACCGGGATGCGGCAAGACAACTCGTATAGTCAGGGACTTCGATGTGGACACGGAGGTCGTGATCACGACCACAGTTGAGGCGGCCACAGACTTAAAAGAAAAACTGGCACACCGCTATGGCAACAAAGCCAAGCTAAAGGTGCGCACTATGGCCTCCGTTCTGGTAAATGGTTTTCGTGAGGGCTCGACAATCACCTGCCTAACGGTGGACGAGGCACTCATGAACCATTTCGGAGCCATAGTAATGGCCGCCCGACTATCCGGTGCTGAGAAGGTGATCCTCATCGGAGATATAAACCAGCTGCCGTATATCGACAAAGATAACCTGCGGTACTGTAGGCCTACCCTGATAACAACCATCTCGTGCGAGTTGTCATGCACGCATCGCAACCCCAGGGATGTCGCCTTTGCCATCAGAGAGGTCTACGAGACCATATATACAGTACGCGCGCGAGTTCATGTCCATCGGGGCCCGAGGTGAAGGGCGGGAGCAGCGCGCCCCGCCTTCACCCACCTCGCCGAATTCGTCCGAAATCGAGTGTTGTCCGTTGACGGTGACGCGTGCTTGTCGATACTAAAAACTATTGCCCGCTATTGTATTGTTTTTTTTTTACGAAACCATGAGTACTTCGCCTTCAACAATTTCAAATAGAAAAAAACTTTTATAATACATAAGCATGATAAGGCCGCCATTGCACATTTACTGTAAAAATTTTTCTTCAATGCTATTATTTAATAATGTGTGTAATAAAGTATTAAATAAAAATAAATAAATAAATAAATATTTACTTACTTAAAGTTGCAATAAATATGGAATAGATATTATGGTTGACCAAATGAGATTATCGATATCGACATTATGATAGGTCACAGAACTACCGCATTCCTCAGGATGGACATGAACTCGCGCGCCTACTGTAGTTCAAGTGCCAAGATCCGATCATTGCGAATGGAGAGCCTCACAGGCGCGCGTATCCCCATAGGAAGGGACCGTACCCTATATCTGGTATTTACGCAAGAGAAGAAGAGATTCCTGACTGACCAGGGATATGGGTCTGGTGAGGGATCGCGTGTCTTAACCATCCATGAGGCGCAGGGCCAGATCTTCGAGGACGTCATCGTTCTCCAGACTAAAACGAAGAGGCTCCGAATCCATGACAGCGTATCGCACGCTGTAGTCGCGGTGACTAGACACACCAACACCTGTGTCTATTACGGGTCACTGAAGTTAGCCCCCCAAAAAAATTTTTTTTTTACTTTTCCAATTTTCATTTGCACATATCGTTTGTTCGTCGTTTGTTCTTGATTGTTCGTTATAAACAATCGTTTGTTCGTTAATCGTTTATTTTTAAAAAAATATTAAAAATATGCCTTAAAGTTAGCCCCCCCTACTCCAATTTCTAATTTTTTTCGTTATAAGTAGGCTCTAAATATTTATAAATGTTTGTTCTTTTATAAAACACGTTTGTTCTATCGATATAATGTCTATTTTTTGTTTAATTAACAATTTTTATTTTGCATGATAACCGTTCAGAAACACTTGTGTTGCGCATGCGTCCGTTTGACGTCTAAGCGGTTTATTTAAAAATCACAATCACAATAAATAAACTTAAAACAAGTTATCTGGATATTAAATTTAATCTTTTAAAAACATAATTATTTAAAATTAGTAAACAACTAAACAACATAACTGCGAAAGACCAAGTAACAAGATTTGTGAAAATAATGAGTTTTAAATGTTTGTCATTGGTGTCTTGTGTCTGAATGCAATAATGCAAGTGTAAAAACGACACAAAAATTGTGGATCCATTGCTGTGATATTAAAATGAGAAACACTTGGTTGAAACTGGCAAGAAGAGATCAAACATCATTAAATAAATAAATAAACATTGTCTACAAAGACTAGACTAGACTGTATTTCTGTGAAGACCACTTTGATATAAGTATGCGTTATAAATGGTATATTAACTATCAAATAAACAAAAGAAAACTTTATGTTTATATTACAAACAAAATGCCATATTTTGTAATGTATTTATAGGTTATGATATGTAGTGAGTTGAAAGCTTCATAAATATTTTATTCTACATTTTAGCTAGAAAATGATATGGAAAATTATACAGAGTATAAGATCATAGGTTCTGTTAAACAAATTCAGATCAAACCAAACTGTGTAACATCCAGATTTGATTACCAAGCAAACAAGAAACACGAGTCCACTTCAAGTGAACCTCAGTATGCCTTTATTAAAAGGCAAAGAATATCTACAATAAAGGAGAATGAAAAGACCATACAAAATGAGAATTATGTTATAACATTACCGTCTTGTAGTCTAGGTAATTTTTTAATTTTGTAGTTTATGCAGTTGTAATAAATTATCAATAGTATCACTGGGACTGATATTATATTAATCATATTTTACTATTATTATCAGATTTTTTGACACCTGAAATTAAGAAGTGAGACAATAAAGCAGTCCAAGTAGTACAAAAGCAGGAATATAAAGCAATTGAAGTCCGTCGGATGACACACTACAGAAGTAGAAATATGCAGACTAGTATAAAAAAAGAAGACAGCATGATGTCACCTTTCAAGACAACTGTGTGTGCCTACTGCAACATCTTCCTTTAACTTATCTCAGGGAAGAATGAGTACTCTATGTGTATCTATTCTTACAGCCACTAAAAGGAAACTGATTTTTTTTTGAAGATAAATACGAGAGTGATGAGTTATACACACCATCAATAGCAGGTTCGATGGTAGATTACAATTCCACTTCATACAAACTATCTAGTCAATCAAAACCTACTTCTGATGCTAACTCTCAAGAGGAATTGGAAAAAAGATGTAAAAGTAATTCTACTGAGTACTTTGTCTAAGATAAAAAGTAAGCCTCAATTATATATTGGTCTACTAAAGGAACTCTATTTTCTGATAGATTTGATTGGAAATAAAAAACAATCTTTCGCAACAAAATATTTTATTAATAAAATTATATAGAACATTTGCAAAACTCGCTGATTATTTTGATATATAGGTGACTTGAGCTAGCAATGTAAGTTTCAACACAATGCCAGAAATTGTGAATTTACTTTCACCCTTTATTAAAAAGTTTTCAACTAATACACTCAAGAATTACCTATCTATTGCTTTTAGGCATAAATATAATAAAGTTACAAGTATGATAGACTGCTTAGAAATTGAAATCCAATGTATTGTCTGTATGATGGTCTCGGAAATTTTGTCTCTACTGGATATGCAGGAAGGACAAAGGATGTGAACTTCGTTCAACACAGCAAATTTTTAGATAGTTTGCCATCTAATGCTTGTATTTTAGCTGACAGAGGGTTTGAGCAGTTTGGTTTGATCTGAATTTGTTTAACAGAACCTATGATCTTATACTCTGTATAATTTTCCATATCATTTTCTAGCTAAAATGTAGAATAAAATATTTATGAAGCTTTCAACTCACTACATATCATAACCTATAAATACATTACAAAATATGGCATTTTGTTTGTAATATAAACATAAAGTTTTCTTTTGTTTATTTGATAGTTAATATACCATTTATAATGCATACTTATATCAAAGTGGTCTTCACAGAAATACAGTCTAGTCTAGTCTTTGTAGACAATGTTTATTTATTTATTTAATGATGTTTGATCTCTTCTTGCCAGTTTCAACCAAGTGTTTCTCATTTTAATATCACAGCAATGGATCCACAATTTTTGTGTCGTTTTTACACTTGCATTATTGCATTCAGACACAAGACACCAATGACAAACATTTAAAACTCATTATTTTCACAAATCTTGTTACTTGGTCTTTCGCAGTTATGTTGTTTAGTTGTTTACTAATTTTAAATAATTATGTTTTTAAAAGATTAAATTTAATATCCAGATAACTTGTTTTAAGTTTATTTATTGTGATTGTGATTTTTAAATAAACCGCTTAGACGTCAAACGGACGCATGCGCAACACAAGTGTTTCTGAACGGTTATCATGCAAAATAAAAATTGTTAATTAAACAAAAAATAGACATTATATCGATAGAACAAACGTGTTTTATAAAAGAACAAACATTTATAAATATTTAGAGCCTACTTATAACGAAAAAAATTAGAAATTGGAGTAGGGGGGGCTAACTTTAAGGCATATTTTTAATATTTTTTTAAAAATAAACGATTAACGAACAAACGATTGTTTATAACGAACAATCAAGAACAAACGACGAACAAACGATATGTGCAAATGAAAATTGGAAAAGTAAAAAAAAAATTTTTTTGGGGGGCTAACTTCCGTGACCCGTCTATTACACCGACGACTGCGACGACGCAATCGTAGTGATGCGACTCGAGTCACTTTTACTCGAGTGACTCGAGTTGAGTACGGAAAAAATCATACTCGAGTGAAAAAAATATTGACTCGAGTTAACTTCGACTCGAGTTATCACTCGTCGAGACAAACAAGTAAAAATATGTACAGTTATCGATAAGTGTAATTCGATAATTTTCATGTTGTGCGATTCAATAATTATTGATAATTTCGTGTTATTTGTAAATTATCGGTAATTGGTTTTGGATCCGATAGGTATTGATAATTGTGATTCGATAATTATGGTTCGGCGGATGACCTTTTTTTTTAGGTATTCGGATAAGGCTAGGGCGTAAACGTCAGTACTGGAGGCCGTATGACCTTGTTTTTTTTTTTTTTTTTTTTTTTTTTTTTTTTTTTTTTTTTTTTTTTTTTTTTTTTTTTTTTTTTCGTCGTCCGAAAATGTCAGTAATTACTCGAGTCACTCGAGTGACTCTAAACTACTCGAGTGACTCGACCACTCGAGTGGTACTCGAGTGACATTGCAAAATGACTCGAATGACTCGAGTGGTAAAATTGGACTCGAGTCGCATCACTACGCAATCGGTCGCTTTGTGGCGAGGGCAGCGGGGACCACAGACAAGGAAATCCTCGAGCACAGTCTCAAGATGGCGATCCATCACAGAGATACCGCCGTCATTGAGAGTGTGCTCGATATGTTGTGCAAAAACACCGGTGCGGGGACATAGTTGTTTATAATTTATTTATAAAAAATAGCTATATACTATTTTAGGGAAATAAGTCTAGTATTAGTAAGTTAGCATGACATCCACCACTGTAAAAAAAAATGTATATACATATATAAAATATGTATGGCTCGTTTGGGGAAGGGGTGACACATTTGCAAAAATACGCGAAAATGACTTATTAATGCCAAAATACTATGCATAAACATCTGCGTTGGCAGTGAAATTGCCACAATATCCAGCTATAATAAATTAATTTTAAAATAATAATTAGCCGTAATAATGCTTCAGAATCTTCTTTTGAACTATGAAATAATCTTTATTCTGACCTGGGTGTAAAGTTAACTAATTTGCACTTGTGTCACTGTCGCTCCGAATGAGTAATATATAAAAAAAATGTATATATATATATATATATATATATATATATATATATATATATATATATAGATGTAAGTAAATTTAAGAGAAAATATTTCGGTCGGTGGACTCACGCTCCACATTAGAGATTCTAAGTTTAGAAATGCTAAGTTACTAATGTAGCAGCTACAATGTACTGAGTATGAACTAATAAAATAATAAATAGGTATTCAAAAGGCATAGGCAAAATGAGCCCGTGGGTATAAATAATTGTTACAAAAAAAAAAAAAAAAATCTCGAAAGAAAACGCAACATGTTTGCATTGTTCTGGCCAGCATTTTACAACTGCAAAGGACTATCCAGAATACTTCCGTCAACTTAAAATTAAAATTGATATGTCTCAAGATTACATTTCATATATAGAAGCATCCTCTCTATATCCCCCCGTTCCTAGGTCATAAATGGCAGAGATAGCCAAAGAAATGTTCACTCATCCCACATATTGTCCTAGCACATCAACACAATCTCCTTCTTCACCTATTACGTCCTACCGTCAAACTGTAGTCCATTCTCCTCGTCCCAGAGCTCCTCTAGGCAAAGAGTATGATAAACAAGCTCATCAATCTGTAGCGACATCTATATAATGTGTTTTTGAGATGTGCTTCTATCTTGCCACATACGAACTGACGTATCCTACATCGCGCTATCAAAAGTTATTCGAGCGATTGATCATATATACAAAAACCCGACAACAACCGCCGGGTTAGTAGCCCACTAGACATAACACCCGTCTGGTCGGAAGATTCTCCCTTTTCAATGGTGGATGAGGAACTTTACACATTGTTCCTCACTCCTCAAAAATCAATTGCCGGTAACAACTCTTCCTCTCTTCCTAATGGTTGTGCTCTAATTAGTAACAACAATCATCCTTCACTCTCTCCTAACAACAATCTCCTAGAAAACCTTGTCAAAACAATCCTCAGCATCATTCCTACATGTAGTGACATGTCAGTACCGAACAACGTTGCCAAATCACTTACCCAACTCTGTAAAAGTATTCGTCCAAAAAAAAAAAGATGAAAACCTATCATTAATTAATCTACATAACCCTGCCATTTTGGCCATCTCTGAAACATGGCTGGTTCCAGGTTCTCGTTTTCGGGTTCTGGGTTTCCCCTTTCCTGGTTTGGTTGGTTAGTACCATCCTTATTCGGACCTCAATCCCCTTCTCTTAAATTCCTTAATCCTCCCCCAGGCAGCATATTAATGCTGAGGCTATTAGAGCGTGTGACATTTCTTTCTTATTCCTATATATACCTCGTCCTAATCCTTCCCTTATTCCTAAATTTCACTCAATCTTTTCTTATCATTCCAGTCCCATCATTGTTATGAGAAATTTTAACTTCCATCATACTTTCTAGGGGTCAAAATCAAAATCAAAATCAAAAAATCAAAATCAAAATCAAAATCAAAATATTTTATTCGTTATAAGGTGATTACACACACTCAACGAACGTCAAAAAAAATGTCTCGGTAGACGTCTACAATTTCATCATCTATTTCATCATCGGCTTTACTAAATATTACAATAATATAATAATGTTCCTAGTGTAGGCCGAGAGAAAAAAAGCCGGAGGAAAAAAAAACTCTCGGTACTCTTTTTAACAATTAAAGTCATCATATTATGTAGATACAAAAAATGTATTTACAAAGAACGAGCAAATCATGTCACTGCCAAGCAGCTTTGTCATTTAAAAAATCTTTAATGCTATAATATGCCTTACTAGATAATTTGGATTTAATGAAGTGTTTAAATTTATTTAGGGACAAGTCTTGCTCATTACCAGGCAGTGTATTGTACATGCGTATACAGTTACCTACAAAATAGTTACTTATTTTGTGGAACCTAAAATTAGGAATGGCCAATTTATTTTTATTTCTTAAATTTATATTATGTCTATCACAGTTCTTGACAAATTTATTTTTGTTTTTATGTCTGTATAATAAATTTTCTAAAATATATTGAGAGTAAACAGTTAGTATTTTTATTTCCTTAAATTTATTTCGTAAAGACTCACGTGTGCCCATACCGTAGATAGCTCTGACAGCTCTCTTTTGCAAAATAAGTATACATTGAATATCAGCAGCGTTTCCCCACAGTAGTAAACCATAAGTCATGATGCTGTGGAAATAGCTGAAATATACTAATCGTGCGGTTTTGATATCCATCAACTGGCGTATTTTTTTTACTGCGTAAGCTGCGGAGCTGAGTCTGCCAGATAACTTCCCAATATGAGGACCCCACTGTAATTTTGAATCTAAGGTTATACCCAGAAAGACAGCCTAATCGACCAATTCTATTTCCTTATCCCTAATCCTGATACTGGTTGTAGCCAACTTAACATTCGGTAAAGTGAATCTCATACATTTTGTTTTGGATTTTTTTTTTTTTTATACCACGACGGTGGCAATCAAGCATACGGCCCGCCTGATGGTAAGCGGTTACCGTAGCCTATGGACGCCTGCACCACCAGGGGCATCACATGCGCGTTGCCGACCCTTTAAAAACCTATTTACTCCCCTCTTGAAGGACCCCATACTGTAGTCCTGTGGGAAAACCTCGGCAGGGAGTTCATTCCACAGCCGAATGGTCCGTGGGAGGAAATTCCTCTGATACCGAACTGTACGGGACCATTTGGGCTGCAATGTGTGAACATGAATTCCCTGTCGATGGCGAGCGGTGCGATGATAAAAAGTGGCCGTTGGCACCATTTCGAACAATTCTTCGGAACACAACCCATTATACAAACGATAGAGCACGCATAGAGATGCAACATCTCTTCTAAGACTTAAGGGCTCGATATCGCTCGTCAGTATTGGATCGTCGACAATTCTCACAGCTCTCCTTTGAACCGAGTCAAGAGGGCCAAGCTGGTATGCCGGTACTCCCGCCCAGAGATGAGAGCAGTACTCCAGATTCATTTAATAGTAGATTATTTACATTAAACCAGTGGATAACCTTAGAGAGAGCCCTGTTTACATCGTTGAGTGAATATTGTCCACGTTTAACCTTAAACAGTAAAGATGTATCATCTGCAAACAAGACTATCTCATGATCATCTCTAACAAGGTGAGGGAGGTCATTAATATATACCAGAAATAGAAAGGGACCTAAAATTGAACCTTGAGGTACTCCCATTGTTACAAGAGAGCCGGGGGACCGCTTGTCGTTGATCACCACGCTTTGGGTCCTGCCACTCAAATAAGAAGTGACAAAATCGAGAGCGGTACCCCGGATTCCATAATGATGTAGTTTCCTGATTAATGTCTGATGCTGGACACAATCAAATGCCTTAGAAAGGTCACAGAATACACCATAGGCATCGTGTGACTGATCCCAGGCCTCATAAATAGTCTCTAAAAGTTTAATTCCAGCATCAGTAGTAGACCGGCCGCGAGTAAAATCAAATTGTTTATTGTGTAAGAGTCATATCCATGGTCCTATCTTACTAACGGATTTGCTCTATTATTGCTGGACGTCTTTGATCTTCTGTCTGCATTCTCAATGATGCTTCGTCAACTCGTAGTGAATCCGAATCAGAACCCATGATCAGCTATAGACCTTTCCTTAGCCTCTTCTCCCCTCGCTTGAATGTTATTTTGAAAAGTCCAAATTTTGAAAACCAGCTACTTTTAGCGGTGAAAATGATCATTTTCCCATTATCCTCATATTGAATCAACGAACTTCTCCTCCTATTAATAGGTACTAATCCTATGTTAAAATTTAAAATAAAGATTATTAAATACATTCCCTATGACGAGTCTGTTGATGGCATAATTGGCTCCCTCCTGACTCTCAAGATGTAGAAATATACTAATTTGCCATGATCTTTTTCTTAAATTCTGGATACGTTTGCGGGCCCTCTTCTAATTGATAATTCATCACTTTTATAGGAGCGCATGCGTACTTCATACTTTTTTATCTATGCATTCCACAGACCACATGCGCGGAAACAGAGACATGATACTTACAACTAGACCAGGGGTGGGCAAACTTTTTTGATCGCGGGCCGGTAAATCAAAAAAATTCTTGACGCGGGCCAGAAAATTAGAAAAAATAATGCCGCGGGCCGGTCAATTAATAACATTCAGGGCAAGGCTACTGGACTAAAGGTTTTAAAACATTGTTTTATAGAAACTTATATAATTTTTTTTGTATTTTTATACTTTTTCATATAAAAAAATTGTCGCCTTAGCAGTATTGTTATAAAAAGTACGAGATTTTTATGTTTTAAGTGTAGATAAAATATTTTAATTCCAAAAAATATAATACAACTTGAATTTTTTATGTTAAAATTTTTCTAAAAAACGCTTGGCGGGCTGGATTAAAACCTCTAACGGGCCGGATCCGGCCCGCGGGCCGTAGTTTGCCCATCCCTGAACTAGACAGTGTAAAAAAAAAAAGTTTGTTTTGCTAAAATGAGATCTATTCTTTGACTGTTACGGTAGGTATTTCCCTAAAAGCGGTAGGTAGCTAAAAGCGGTCCGAGCGAGAGCGCTCCCGCTGGTAGTGTGTCCTTGTCTAACGTCTTGCCAGCTTTATACTTCCACAAGTCGACCGCCCTCTGCCAAGTGTTTAAGGGGGTGTGGGGATCATGTGAACCTCTCAAACCCTCTCTCAACCTCTTTTATGAACCCATTATTCTCCACCTCATTTAATGCTCTTACCTATAACGTTCCCATAATCACTGTACCGGACCCTAGTCGAAAGAAATACGATAGTGGACTATATATTATGCGATGTGACGATGAGACGTCTGTTTCTAGGGCCGGTATCTAACGAATGCGAAGGGTGAGCTGGTTCTAGTTCGCCGTGTGTTCAGTGAGGGTGTACGTCAGTGAAACACCAATTAAATGTTAAAAATTTTCCCGCTTGTGAGGAGCAGAGTCGTTGGCTAGCTTCTATTCGCGATCTCTTCTACGATCTTTTCTTTGCTATGGTCTATTGAAGACTGGCATGCGGTACCCGAAATGGCACCGCAATTTATACGTCTGTGATTGGCTGGCCAGCGATCCCTTACCTCACCCCCGGAAATTTACTTTATTTAATAAACATACTTTTTACAATATTCGAGCTTATTTCTATACTTACTCTATTTTAATTATTCATCCTTTATAATTTAAACATACAATTAATGCGGTGCGCGCGCTAATTATCAATAAACGGGGTCGGGTCCTCGTCACGGTATTTAAATCTACCTCGTCCCCCACCGCCTGATATAAAAACACCCCGCGGATTCTTAATCCGCGTTAGTCCGCCACGTGCGCGCGTCGCTAATCCATCTATGAAATATCGAATGTTTTATTATCAAAATCCTATTTTTACAAACAAATTACTATTTTTACATTATAAAATCTTATAAAACATCTATAAATTGATAAAATATCCTTAAATCTATGCAAACTATATCTGAAAATATTCTTAAACTAATATTAACACAATGAAATGTCCTTAATTCAATAATCCTATTTCTATCTCTATTTTTCTATACAAAATTCTATTTCTATCTCTCTTTACACGAAAATATTAAAAACTTTATTAAATTTACAAGATAATAAAATAATGTTACGAAATGATATAAGTACCTCTCTAAGTACCTAACTACGCGGATAATTACTATAAGTAGGCTCGATATTGTCGACATCATTATGTTGTCTCGCTCACACAGGTGCGAGGGAGACCGTCTATCCCTATCTCTTTCGGTTGTTTCGTACACACATTCTAATGAAATAATTCTATGAAACGATACGTAGTACCTCTTTAAGAACCTAACTATACGAGTAATTACTATAAGTACGCGCGATTTAGACGGTAACATTATGCTATCTCGCTCACACACGTGTGAAGGAGACCGTCTGTTGCTGTCCTTCTCGGTTGTCTCGTACAATCACAAATCTAGGTTTTACAGAAGGTTGCCTTGATACTAAACTCAAATTTCAATCTATTTTTCATCAAAATTGGTCAAGTAATCATCTCATCTATATATTTCTTATAATATAAATATCTCCTGAAACATCAGTGTTGTCCGGTGAAGCTATTGTATACTGGAAGCCATCCTCTTCGCCCTCTCCCATGACTTAGGACCAACTGTTATCTTGAATGACTCACTAAGTTACCTTTTAGCTATTAAGGAAAACCCCTTACGTAGCAAATTGAAAATTTCTATTGTCGTTGAGAGGCTTTGCTCTCGTTTAGTCAAAAGAGTCTGCAAACGCTTTTAAATGTTCATACAAATAAAAAACGTGCGGTGGCAGCGCCGCGGTTGCATGCAATTCATTGATTGACTAGTGAAGGTGCGCACTTAATTATTGTTTAGCAAACATAAATAAAAAGAAGGCTAAAGAATTTATTGATGAAACTGGGAATCGTTATGCTATATGGAATTCAAGATTCGACTACAGCAGGTAGGGAAGAGAATTTACCGGTGAAATATATTTTTTACTTACTTTACCAACTTACCATCAATATTTTACTGGATAATTAACCAAAGTAGTTTTTCATTATCCACGTGGTGGCGTTGCAAGCACGATTGAAAATGTGTATAGCCAACTAATAGTAATTTACTTGAAAATTCAAAATATCAAGTTGATAGATTGTAATTAGAATAAATATTTAAAAAATTATGCAATTTTTCAATATTCTAATTATTAATTTTAATAGTAAATAATCAAAGGTTAAAAGTTGAATATTGTTAAATAATATTAATATGGTTACGTATAAAAGGTGCAATGGGCCATTTTGTTTTCATAATTTAGTATAGTACATATACATCTGACACTGCAAGCAGTTAAGTATCCTTAGGAAATATAATTTACCCGTTAATTAACCAAATAACTTACTGATTACCAACCGGATATTTATCCGCTCGAAACACTAACAGCAAGATAATCTAAAACAAATATGTATGTGAAAAAATTTGTAATAATTTCAATGAAAAATCTATATCTATACAAATAATAAATCTGTTAAAACCTCCGTTTTATTAATACACTATATATCATCAAGAATAAATTTCAATACCTAGCGCGTTTTTTTTTGTATCAGCGCCATCTCTTATCGTTTTTGGTCGTGCACGTATCACGTAAAAAGTACAAAACCAATGTAAATAACTTTAATACATAAAAATTATGCATAACTCACAGTATAATTTAGTTTTTGTTTCATTGTAATTAAATTTAAAAATAAATATTTAAGAAAATAGAAATAGGTACCTACGCCGCCAACGCCATCTGGTCTAAGGAATCTTAAAAACTCACAAAACTTACTTTTGAGTTATTATTTTGTTAAACTTAAAAGTTGTTAAAAGTTGTCGGATAGGAATAGAAATCGTTTTAATATTTTAGATAAACATCATTTTCAATTAATATAAGTACTATTATGTTAAATGTCACTAAAAATAAAAACGATATGCTTCCATTATACGATAGATGGCGCATGTAGGTGATAAAAATATAAATTTATAATTTTTAAAATTTTAGTTAAATACCCGTGCGAAGCCGGGGCGGGCCGCTAGTGTATTAATAAGACTCCAAGTTAGACATGAATCATGCATATTATCAACTTGACTGTTATATATTTTCATTATTTGCTATGATAAAACTCCTTTTTGGCTAACTAAATGATCGGCTATTATATCACAGTGCTTATTTGTAAGTGGTTATTATATTTCGTTTCATATTTATTGTTATTCGTCAATCGTGCCTCAACGTCGTTGGCTTGCTTTTATTTTATTTATTTTATTTTTATTCAATAGGAATAGTTACAGGCCACAGATAGATAAGCATGAATAATACAATATAAATGGTAGAATCTTATTTAACACTGAAGATTTTATTGTATTTTCTAATGCTTATCTTCTATCAGACATCCACTTGTCTTCCTTTTCTATTGTTTTAATTTCATTTGGTAGAATACTGACATTTGTACCATCTAGTAAATATTTTGGTGCAAAACCTGTAACGGAATGTTCGGTTTCGTTATATTTCTGTATACATTCTCTTGCTACTGTTGTCCATGCTCTTTTATTATTTTTTTCATTTATTTTACACCTTATTTTATTTACTATAGTTTGATTTAATCGTTCATTCAACCCGTTAGAGAATGGTGTATTCACAGCTGTAAAAATTAGTTTAGTGTTATTCTCCTGCAAATATTTTGGATGACTTCCAATCTGCCTTTCAAAGCAAGAGCAGTATTTCTTCATTAGAGACTTTGGCGAAACCAAAGAATATAATTGTAATAAACGGAGCTAGAGCAGTGCGACTGCAAGCGCTTCCTCTGCGAAGCACTTTGCGGTACATTTTAATGCACCCTTAAAGTTTATATTAGTTATAGGATACTATAGATAGATTTACAGTAGGACTACTAAGAATAAAATATAAAAATTTTTTTAAAAATATAATTTGTGTATTGTATTTTTAACATTTTTTATCTAATTTGTACATTTTGCTGTTTAATCAACACAACAACAAAACCACACACAACCATAATAACCTTGACAACCGACAGTGACATTTGAGTATTTGACATTGACAATCACTTTTGTGTTCGAGCAAATTATGAGTGAAATGAAAGGATTGAGCAAACTGCAAAGAGTATTTGAGTAATGAGTTTAAGACGTGAGAGGAAAAGTTAACCTGCAATTATTTCACAGTTAGAACATTCGTAGCATTGCCTTTGCTATTACTGAATTCAGCCTTGAGTGCATAGCGGCTGTTAGAAATAAATTTTGCCTATTGTTTTTTATTTATAAGGATTTATAATTATGTCGGAGTCTCAAGAAACTTTATTATTAAAAATTAAAGAACAGGGTGATCTTGTAAGGAAATTAAAAGCGGCTAAGGAATCTAATGAAAAGGTAAGTACTTTAATGATACTTTATATTATCGAAATAGTTGCAATATTATGTGTTGTTAGTCGTAAGTTGCGTCATGTTGAAGTTAACGTAAGTAATCATTTTATAGGTTAAGACGATCAAAAATCCCTATGGAGATCTCGAGGAATTAAATAAACACCTCTCTCAATTTAGTTACGTATGTGATTATATGCCTTGTAAAATTGACATTGAAATACAAAGTAGCTTAGGTAGTAACATAAACTTTCAAAAATATCCTTACCTAAAGAGATGGTGGTACCATATGCGGAGTTTCAATGACTCTGAGAGATCTCAACTACCAGAAAGACATCCAAATTGTAAGATAAATAAAATAAGCAATGACAAAAGTATTGATCAGCAGGTTGGTTGTTTGTTATAAGTTTGAGTATGCACCAATTTTATTAGCAAGCTATTAGTTTAGGTTTTGAGATCCATGAACCTCCACATATGGTTGCTTGTTACCACTATTGAAAGTAATAAACTAGTTGTATTGCATTAAATATTTATATAAAAATTATTAACATACTTTGTTTTTGGGTCAATTATTCAACAAAACAGTGGTGACGAGGAATCATATTGTGCATTATTCAAGTTGGAAAAACAAATCAAGCATGTTGCATAAAGCATTGAAACTTGTAAAAGCTAATGTAACAAAGCTTTGGTTACACAACACAATTCAAAGAAGTAGTTTCACAAAAACTATTACAACAACATCTTATTGCAAGGTATTGAGCAGCTGTGACTTAAATGTAAAATTTGGTAGTAATTTGTAAATATCTAATTGCACATTTTTTTGTAGCATTTAATTTAGTTATTTATAAAATATATTGGATCAATTTTATTAATTTCAAGTAGCTTTTTTATAGTTAAAAATGGATTGCTAAATGTCATTCAAAGTTTAAAATAGATTTTTTTTTTATTTAAAGAGAAAATAAATATTAATGATAATTACACTTGTTTCACAACAATTTTTAATTTTTTTATAGATTCAAGAGGAGGTATCAAAGTTGTTAGCTTTGAAAGCTCAGTTGAGTTCTGAAGATGCACCACCAACGAAGTTTGTTCTTAAGACTGCGAAAGGTACGAGGGATTACAATCCTCAGCAGATGACAATTCGTAATAATGTGTTGCAAAAAATTATTACTGTGTTTAAGAGACACGGTGCTGAATGTATTGATACTCCAGTTTTTGAATTGAAGGTATGTTTTAGATGCTTAAGAATTTATATTAATATTACAAAGGAGGACAATTTGTTCCTTAAGTTCTGAATCTCAAAAGTGTTAGAATGCCTATTTATTGAAGAAAGTATGTGCAACAAAGCACCGCACTACAACTGCTAGAAGTTGCTCAACTCATTATCCAAACATGAATGAGGATGTAAGGGTGTGGCTCATTTAGTTATATCCAATTCACATACTTAACAGTGATTTTTATGATAATATCGTCTTTTCTTTTACAGGACGTTCTAACAGGAAAGTATGGTGAAGATTCAAAGCTGATCTATGACTTAAAAGATCAAGGTGGAGAGATTCTATCTCTGAGATATGACTTAACAGTACCTTTGGCCAGATACTTAGCTATGAACAAGATAAATACTCTTAAAAGATACCACATTGCTAAGGTGTACAGGAGAGATAATCCAGCAATGACAAGGGGGAGGTATAGGGAGTTCTATCAATGTGTAAGATGAATGTTATTTTATTATTAACTTAATTAAATTTTTATTTTTTGCTGGTTAGGTTATTTTAAAACTTTAATTAATGTTAATGAAATTTTTTAAGAGTTATAATATGAAATAATTATATGTTTTACTTTTATAGTAAACTATATAAATTATCCTAAGACCCCGTTCAGATGACAAGCGCTTAACGCGCGTTATGATAACGTTATGCTAACGCGCGTTTAACGCGCATTAGCATGTGTACGGCCGTACGTACGGCATGTGTAGTTGTAAGCGCGCGTTATCATAACGCGCGTTAAGCGCTTGTCATCTGAACGGGGTCTAATACTGTTGACCATTATTATATTTCTTATAACAACTAATAATAAAATTTGAAAAGAAATAAATAAAAATCTGTCAATTCTAAATATACAAAAATATTAACCTATATGATAATAATTAACATACATAATATTAATGGTGTAGGTTAATATTTTTGCTTTTATTTTTAACCATAAAATATATATTATTTATAGGATTTTGATATTGCTGGTCAATATGATTTGATGGTGCCAGATGCTGAGTGTCTTAAAGTAGTCACAGAAATATTGGACGCCTTAGATATTGGAAAGTATGTTCTGAAGGTCAATCACAGGCGATTGCTTGATGGAATGTTTGAGGCTTGTGGTGTACCAAATGATAAGTTCCGCTCTACTTGTTCTACCGTTGACAAACTTGATAAGGTAATTTGTTACGATTTAACAGCTAACAAGCAATTATTGCTTTTTTTTATTTATAGCAAAACAACAGATAAACTTGAATAAAATAATAATTATTAAATAAGTAAAGCAGACCAGGTGATGATGGTATTTCAAATACTCCTGAAAGCGGTTAGGTAACCGCTTTGAAAGTCTGCATTATAGTTCAATTTCGTCATTTATGAGATGATGACACCAGAGGCACATCTCTCTTGTAAAGGACTCCTGTTTTTACAATACGTACTGTGTTTAATGTACAACCATTTTTCAAGAGACAAATCGTCTCATAAACAGGTTTGATGATATTCAGCCTCATAAATAAGCCTAATTCCGAAAATGTTTTAGCACCATAGTTTGAGTACTATGTAAGTGATCTATGCCCAGTAGTAAATATACGGTCCACATCCATATGTTGCAGCATATTGTACAGAAAATCGAAGAGTACAATCTGCCATTTTAATTATTGTTTTTAGACTATTATAAATTTTGATTTTTATGAAAATAATGTATTTTGATATTACTACAGAGATGCTAAATGGACTGTACCAATAGTGTCTGTCCAAGTATTGAAATATAGGATGGGTCTTAACTGTAGGCCTAATTTAAATATGCGGTAAAAAAATAAATACAAGTTTTGAATATTTATAACATATGTTTATTAATACTAGACAAAATGGAAAATTTTATAGCAATCAATTTTTGAAATTTTTTTGAGTTATTTATGCTTGTAAAATTAAATATAGGTAAATTAAATGTTTGGAATGCTAATATTGAATTATTTTTTTTTCACCAGTCGCCCTGGGAAGAAGTTCGTACAGAGATGATTAATGAAAAAGGTGTTGCACCTGAAGCAGCTGATCGTATAGGAGAATATGTGAGATTAAATGGTGGTATTGAATTAGTTGACAAACTTATGCAAGATGAGAAATTATCTAAATCTAAAGCAGCAATCGAAGGCCTCGAAGGAATAAAACTGCTTCTACATTATTGTGATCTTTTAGGAATAAAAGACAAGATATTGTTCGATTTGAGTCTTGCAAGAGGCTTGGATTATTACACTGGTGTTATTTATGAAGCTGTTCTAACACGTGAGTGACTTAATACATACATCATATTATACATAACTGACATAATATATTTTGTCTGATCTCGTTACGTTTTAAATAAAAAAAACATGAAATATTTTGTGTAGAAAAGTCTGTAATTTTTAATTTGTTGAATACATAAAGCTAATATTTAAGTTTTTTTCTGTTACTACAAGAAGACGAACGATATTCTGATTTAGATTTAACTCTATTTTAGATTCTTTTCTATTATTTATAGACGATAATTGAATTATAATTAAAACTTCTTTTGTTTTAGACCCAATTAAAATAGGCAATGAAGATCAAACAATTGGATCAATCGCCGGTGGGGGAAGATATGATAACCTTGTTGGGATGTTTGACTCGAAAAATAAACAGGTAAAAAATATTGCTTACTTTTATCTCAAAATACCCAAAGTATCAATCAGGACTTGCGCCGGTAAAACCGCGGGGCACAGCTAGTACTAAATATTTAATTATCTGTCATAAGATTAAAGTCAATAATCTGTAGCTCACTTTCTAAAATAATTGGGCGATGGTTCATCCGAGTAATTATATTGTTGATCAGATTCGCTGAATTAATTAATGTTTTTAGTTTAATAATTTTGAAATGATTGGCATAAATGTTTTCAAAGTTTGTTACGCTTAACATGATATATACATATATATAAATACATGTATTACATTTTTTCTTTTATAACTTTTTTTTGTGTTGTGTACCATCCATAATATATAAAATAAAATAAAAATAATGTATATATATATATATATATATATACATATATATATATATATATATATATATATATATATATATATATATATATATATATATATATATATACATATATATATATATATATATATATATATATATATATATATATATATATATATATATATATATATATATATATATATATATATAACATTTGTATACCCTCTTCAAAAATAAAAAAAATTCAAAAGGATTTTTGAAATTGAACTTGTAGATCTCGTTTTATTATTTTACTATTAATTTATATTATATTGACGGCATTGACCTAATTATTAACATGCACTGCATGCGATCAGCTAAAATGTAAGATGTTGACGCAGCTCCAATTTATTAATCATATAAGCAACTTATATGTATCTGCTAAGGTCAAACATGTCATTGATAATATTGAATAATCTCTACCTTTATGTTATAAATGTGAAATGTAAGTTTGTTTGTTACGCTTTCACGCGAAATCGACTTATGTAAACTTATCATCATTAAACCTTGTACACATATTCATGAAGGTATTAGAAGTAACATAGAATACTTTTTTTTTTGGTCGCGATAACCGACATCCACGCGGGCGAAGTCGCGGGCAGAAGCTTACGTAATAAACGTAATATCGACTGCATAATAGTTACGATGTTAAGTATTACAATTAAAATTAAAAGCAACTATTCCATGCGGACATTATTTATACTATAACTATCTGTAAATAATTATTTTTTTAAAGTTTCGCATTGTTAATTTGAATACTACTGTAATTTTTATTAAAATAATAATATTAAAATAAAATATAATAATAAAATTTTAATTTTAATATACAAAAAAATTATTAACTTAATATATATATATATATATATATATATATATATATATATATATATATATATATATATATATAATAATAATAATTTATTTGCAAGAATATGGTATCAAAGATGTACAAGGTTAACATTAGCATAATCCAAACATATTCTACCTTCCGGTGTGCAAATATTAAAAATATATGAGGCACAATACAATTAATTTACCATTATCATCAAAGGATCGTCATTCAATTAGTTATTGATCGTTGATATTAAACTACTTACAAAAACAAATCACACTAAACATATTAAATCAAATATATATCAATATATATATATATATATATATATATATATATATATATATATATATATATATATATATATATATATATAAAACAAAACAAGTTTTAAAGTATTTGCGTTTATACTGAAAATATTTCTTAGTTTTTGTTAGGTAAACATTTATAAATATAAATTTGATGCTAAAATTCACTTTTGGTTTTGTATATTTTTGTAAATCAAGTATTAAACTTTAAGACTTTTGGGATAAACCAATGTTTCAAACCCACAACATCGACTGTTTCGTATTTATAAATCTGCTGAGCTTTCAATTTTAAAATATGTTAATGTAATTTATTTATTTAATTGCTGAATTATTACGAAATAATTTAAATTTAATTATAAATTTATAAACGTCTCACACTCAACACTCAACGGCCCCCAGTAGGATGTGAATCCTGTGTCGGGGATCCGGAAACACGCACAATACACAAGCACAAATGCCCAGACCACGACAAACATCTGTATGGCCTATACAAATATTTGTCATGTGCGGGGATCGTACCCGCAACCGCTAGCGCATCAGCCAGTTGCTGTGACCACTGCGCCAACGCGTCGTCAAATGATTAGATAGTTAATTGTAAAATGGATGACGTTCACTTCTTCTTGTTTCACTTCATTAAAATGCATGTAGGACAAATATAAATATCACGAATGAGCTATGCAACTTACTACTTTCCTTTTCGTTCTTGTAAAGATTATAAAATTACAAAAATATTAAATGGTGACTTTTTATTGAAAATAATAAATCATTTTATATTATTAAAATTGTGATGATTCATGGTACAAAATTATAAGTTATTAAAAGAGCTTTTAAATATGAGCTCTCTTGAAAATATCGTTTAGTCCCTCGTCTTCGCCTCGTGTGATAAACCCACATTCGTGTTTTAATACTCCTTATTATACAACAGTTGCATAAATAACTATATCCTCTATAAAAGATTCTGAAACAGTTTACTGCTAACATTAAAACAGCCAGTCCTAGTAAGTAAATATCATCATATAGTCGTGCGTGAATGACAATGTTCTTTTTTTGAAATTCATGCAAATGCTATTTTTTTAAAATTCATACAGATACCACGCATCGAGAATGTGGCTGTCTGTTGAGTAAACCCTTTGCGCAGAAGGGATCGAAAAAAAAAAATAACAAAGGATTGTTATTATGAAATTTAGTACAACATTATATCATCCGTTTGGATGATATTATGGTTATTAGGACATTGGGTGTTTTAATGTTGGCAATAAGCTAACTGTTTCAGAATCTTTTATAGAGGATTTAAAGCATGGGAGTAGAAAAATAAGTATAATAGGATATCGTATCGCGTGTCTCAGGTGCCGTGCGTGGGCGTCAGTATCGGCGTGGAGCGCGTGTTCTCGGTGCTGGAGGCGCGGCTGGCGGCCGGCGACATCAGCGTGCGGACCAGCGACGTCCACGTGTACGTCGCCTCCGCGCAGAAGAACTTCCTCGACGAGCGGATGCGGATATGCGCCGAACTGTGGAACGCGGGCATCGAGGTCGGTACCGTCCGCTCTCCTCGTTTCTTTTGTACCTAGAAAATTACACACAAAAAAAAAATAGTTGTCTGTAAAGTCGGCTTACGAACGATAATTTTACGTGCTAAACGTTATAAGAAAACATTGATGAAAAATTGTTAAAAAAAAGAAAACTTTTATGAATTAAATTATTGTCACTGAATTATCATTATTTTGTATAATACAAAGGAGTTAATTGAAAATTACAACTTTTTCGATAAATTAACATTTATTTGCACTCGGTAATTCGAATATTTTTTCTCTTATACTCGTACGCATCTGCCGGTGGAGTGGAAGCGAGATAGATGCGTCATAAGCCAAACGCTTAGGCCGATCGTGCCTCGATCGAATAAGTAATGCTTTTTCGTGCATGCAGCCGGCGTTTCTCGATTTATAAGACGTTATCGCGTAAATAAATACAAATAAAATCAAATATGTTTAATACACACACACGGTCGTCTTAACTAACTTAATGTCTGTGCTTTAGGTGAAAGTCGATTATACATTTTTTAATAATAATTAAACATATACTGACTGACTGACCCGTTGGCGCAATTTGCAGTGACCCTGTTTTCTGCTCAAAGGGTTTTGGGTTCGATTCCCGCCCCGAGTCTGGGTGTAATATATGTTTATTTATATATGTATTATTTATATGTATATTTATTTAAAAAAAAAATGTATATCAGTCAGCTGTTACCTAAAACACAGGCATTAAGTTGCCTACCTTAGGAACAGACGACCTTGTGTGTGTGTTAAACATATTTATATTTATATTTTTTTATATTTATATTTTTTTTATAAATATAAGCCTATAAGGGTCAGTCAATTTTTACAAAATTTTCTAAAATCTAATAAAGGTTTTATTTGAAACTAGTGGCAACTCTGATTTCGGACATGTGGAATCTTATTTTCCGATACATCCCGCTTGTATCAGTAGCATATTAACAGCAAAATTTTTCCACAGTAAACAAAATGATTAAGCAGTTAAAGCGACACAGAGTAACATTATCATTTATGAAATTAATATAGATACAGCAGGTACTCTTTATAAAGTACTTCAGGCTAAATTTTACTTATTTGGATGTCATCTTATCTCCCTTCGTCACATTGTGTCACAATTTGGGAATCACAATGTAAACCTTACGTCATTAATTTTTTTTTTTCACGTAATAAACATGCTAATCAAAGGAATTTCATTCGAATAAAAAAATAGAATTGTATGATGAACACTTCATCATGTCACATTTTCTTAGATTCCTTCGTCACCCATCGTTGCATTTTATTACACCAAAATTTTGTTGTTTCTAAAGTTATGTTCACAATTTTTCACAATTGCTTCAAGTGGCTTATTTATAATTTTAGTTTTTTTTTTTCAAATTAAGAATAATATAATAAAGTAAAATGAATAAAATAAGTTAACAGTATGTTCTATAATATTTAATTATTATTAACTAAAAGTAAAATGATAATATTTGTAATTGATTTGACACGCGGTTGATATTTACATGACGTTGCTCGAAATTACACCCGTGTTGAGTTTTGGTTCTTTCCAGTTTGTCTCCTAACTTTTATGTTACAATGTGATATTCTATGGTCTACAGCCTCCACAATTAATTTTATTTCTAATATAAAATCAATTTTTGAATCTGATAATAATTCAAATTTGTAACTGTCAAGATAAGCAATTAAGTACAAACAATGAATAATATTTATTAAATTTTAACAAGACGATCAGTGCGGCATCGAACGTTTAATTGATTATAGTTATTAATTCGCGCCTTTGAGTCGTAGGATGACGTTTTATAACCTATAAAATTATCCATTAAATAAGCTATGTAACAAAGAAAAAAAAAAGTTCAAACTAGCTTAGGACGTTCAAATAAAGAAAGGAACAAATAAATTCTTCTGCTTTCTAATATTAGTATAGATGTTTAATATTTGCAAAACACTAAAGTGTGTATGTTGGACATTTTTGATATATAAACCAACTAACTTTAAAAAAAATAATAATAATAAGAAATGTGTCAAAAAATTTATGTTTTCATTTACAGACCGAGCAATCCTACAAAAAGAATCCTAAAATGCTAAATCAGCTACAACACTGTGAAGAAAACGGTATTCCGTTGGCAGTTATTCTTGGCGAGTCTGAACTAAAACGCGGTATTGTCAAAATAAGAAACATATCAACTAGACAAGAAGAAGAAGTCCCCAGAGAGAACTTAGTACAAGAACTTAAGTCAAGAATTGAACTTTTAGACTTAAAAGACGTAAATGGACCTCTACCAAAATAATATTTATTTATAAATGATATTTTTACTTCGATAGATTAATATTTGTACAAATGTTTTAAAGAAAATGTAACTTTCAAAATTATTTTTGTTGTCAAAATTTGTTTGTTGGCTAAAAGTTTTAAAAAACTTGTTGTAATTTAAATTGTGTAGTTCATATTTTGTTTCTGCTAGTAGTTACTAACTTATTTATTTGATATTGTCTGGAATTCCAGATTGTTTACAGTGTAAATCTTTGTGAATGGCTAAAACGCATAATGTTCAAGTTAGTTTGATAAAATAAAATGTAATTATCTTCTTGTTTTATCAAATTCTAAATAATAGTGCATTTTGTACGGAGATAATACATTAGCAATATATGACTATTATAAACCTATTTTTATTTAAATATGCATTTCTGAATAAAACTTTACTTGGAAGCATTTTATTTTGATTATGCCATTTCCTGGTAATCCGCAATGGTCGAAAATTACAAATGCTTAGTTATTTTGTTTTTCACTTTTTATATATTCATAAGCTAGAAACTTTCTATTTAAATAAGGAAATATTACTAAAATATTTTCAAAAGTATTATTATCTATAGAAACGCGTGAATTGTAATTCGTTGTTACAATTTTTTTTTTTAAATAAATATATTACAATTATACATATTTTATTATTTTAACTCATTTTAAATACTAAGTTTTAGAATAGTTAATAAACATGTACCGCTTTTTATGTTAAAGAAGACATTTCTATACATGAGACAACTTTTTTGTATTGAATGTCTGGCTTTGATAACAATGGTATTGATGTGCGTTATTTTATGATTTGGTTATAATACAAAATAATTTTAAATATTTTATAATACAAAATACCTATATCTTTGTTACGACAAGATTCAGTGGAATATTACTTCGATCTATGTAGGTATGGTTTGAGTTTATGGAGCATTCATTAATTACGTGAGGAATTTGGGGGACGAGGTGTCGAGAGGCACCTCACTAGATATCACGTGGGGCTAGATATCAAGGTGGTCTCGGCAAATATCACGTATTTTTTTTTCTGTGCGAATGATTATGACCGTTTTCTGCGACCTCCATACACTATCACTCAGATATAATGGCATCGGACGAGAACCCTGATGGAAAGTCATTTGCTCCCTTCTTGATTCGCCACTGCCTACCGATTCAACCTTCACACGCCTTCATCATCATGTCCTATGACCTCTATTACCCAAGTGTACGTGATGATTAGAAAAGTCATGCCGCAATATGTATATGTGGTATCTACTTTTCATTTATCAAAAGAGCTGCAGAGCGCCGGCGTGCGGTCCGTTGTACCAGCGCGCAAAATGCGACCCTCAGATTGTCATACGTCGAGTTACCGAGCTTCTGTGTGCAAGCGATAACGGGTTAGAATGGCTAAATCAGAGCGAGGTTGATAGAGCAGATGATTTTATTTATTTATTTATTTACATTTTTCTGTACATCACAAATATGTAAACTAGATAAGTTTATGATAATTACAAAATGTGAAGTACAAGGGACGGTCTTATGACTAGTTAGCCATTTCTTCCAGACAACCCGTAATAAGAGTAATTTATTTAAGAGAGAACTTTTACTGAAAATTCATGGACATGTTGGTTCCAGTAGTCACTCTTGAGATTATACCTGAGTCTCCGTGGATTGACTTAGAGTGAATATTCTTTTACGAATTTTAGTAGTTCCTGTTTAAGTATTTTTTTATTAGTTGTTTGGATCTTCTCATTGGGATTTTTTTTTCTTTTAAATAAATCTAATGTAATCGAGTATAGGTTAATTCATTTACATTTACTAATACGCATTTTAAAAAATCTTACGTGAGATTAGAGAGGGAGGAGGGGGTCGAGCAAAATCTCACAATATCTTAGCAAGGGGGAAGGGTAAAATTACCAATGGTCTCACGTAATTAATGGATGCCCCCTTAGATAAAAATTTTTCTTAGAAAGTAACAATCAGGGTTTTCCTTTCAGAGTATCTACTGTAGGTAATATTAGTACGGGCCCCCCCGACTTATACTCTGAGGAGATTTTGAACTAACTTCCTCATTTCCGTGTCAAATATCCTTATATTCTGTTTATGTTCCTGTATAAGGAAAATACGAAGAAATAAATGCTTTTGTTTAATTTGTAAAATGTATAATCCCATTTGGGTTTTGTAGTTTAATCAAGAGCCGATCGGTTCCTCGAAATAAATTTAAATATCTGGCCCGTTGAGGACTATGAACGCAACTGGTAAAAATATCACCGTATAATAATGCTTGTATCAGTTATTCTATAATGTGAAAGACATTGTAGAATAGCTGCTACTACTAACCTACAACACCTGAAAATAGGCTGTGAATCAGCCTATTTTTGACATATTTATAAACTGAGTTTAGATATTCGGTAAATTAAAATTGTGGAGTGGAACCATTTAAAATAATACTAATTTTGTATAAAATATACGCACCAGATCATATAAAGTGTTTAAGTCTATTTTTTTTAAAGTTTAGTCGACCACAATCTGGAATTATGTCAACTAGGTCTCTCTCGGTCGTTTGCTTTATTGCTGAAGGTCGTGTCCACTTTGATCCAGGTTCTGAGTCACGATCTCTGTGAACTCAACTAGGTATCGTCAACTAAATAAAAAATTGAAGTTTCATCTTGCAGCACTTTGTGTTTCATCATTATTGTGAATTAGGTACATTCCAATGGCTATAAGGTTTTAATAAATAAGTACCTGCGAACTACTGATTATGTTTTTTAGCTAATGAATAACCTTCATTTATTGTCTATTATTTCCGATATATCGACCTCTATAGAATCGAAAGAGGTACTCACTCGTACTCTTGGTTCAAAACCATCGTGTCACGGACAAACTGACCATTTTTATTTGGCCATTGTTCCCTTTCGTATTTCCTGACATTGTGTCCTAATTTACCGCGAAATCCAGCACTATGTATTGTCTATATAAAATTGTTTTAATAAGATTTTTTTCGTATTTTACATTTGTACACCATAGCGATAGCATATACGTTATAGTAATTAAGTGTAATGCGATGATTTTTCAATATAAACGTTATTTAAGTTTAACGTTATGTATTTTATTATTAACTTCAAGTGTTCACTCATCAGTGCTTAAAGATGCATTAGAAGAACATTTGAAAGATATAGGCCATAATGAAGAATCTGAATCAATTAAACTGGAAAAGGATAAGGCTGTGAAAGACCATCATGAAGATATTCAAACTAAAGACAGCCATTCCAATCAGTACTCAAAATCCAATGACGATATTAAATATCTAAAGAAAGATCAGGAAAGCAAAGTTTCTTCGGAAAAGGATGCATATGGTGGATATAATACCAAACAAGACAAAACTGAAGATAGCCACACCGATGGATTTAAAAGGGGACATAAAAAAGGTCACCATAAACAAGGGTTCCAAAATTCATATCATAAGGACGAGTCCTCAAATAAAAGTACATATTTTGATGATCTTAGCGATGAGGGTGACCAAGCGGGCTATAACAGCAGGTTAAATAAATACGATAACAATGGAGGTAGAAGTTACGAAGGCTCCCATAACAATGGACAAGAGTATTTAAAAAATAATTACCGCGGTGGAGGATCTAACAAATACGGAGATTTCGGAAACAAACATTCTGATCATCAAGATTATGGGAAAAAGTACTATTTGGATGATTCTGAAAATTATAATAAGTATCGTAAGGGCCACAATTCTTATGATAGAGGTAAAATACACGATCACCATGAGTACCAAGCTCCTCATTATCATCGTGATCCAGGATGGGATTGGCAAGATTGGAATAATCGAAGAGACTGGGATCGCTCTGGGTGGGATCGTCCTGCTTGGGATCGTTCTGATTGGGATCGTTCTGGCTGGGATCGAAATCCACAATGGGAAAATGACTATAGTGGCCCAGGGTATTATGATGATCACGGCATACGTCACGACGGAGGTTATGGTTATGGTCCCAATCATGGTTTTGGTTATCGTTACGGAGAATCTAGAACAGAACCAGTGGCAGAAATACCAGGAAACGCCCCTGTGGTTGCCCATCGTAAGCAAACTATAACGATTTACGAGGATCCAAGATATGCAGGTTCAGAAAAAGGTCAATTGAGAAGAGAAGAAGGAGATTACGTTGAACTTGACTATCAGCCGAGTTCACGACGATACGCAAGCTACGATGACACTTATTATAGTGTACCTACTAGGGAAAGAGGCGCTGAGACAAGTAAAATAAATAAATTAGTTTATAATTATAGGCGGCAGTGAAAATTCTTAGGAATTATAGAAAAATATTAATTGTAACTAAGTAAGCAATACGAACTACACTGATTTCTGTACCTCATCATTGTGTTACTTGAAATTAATGCCAATTATTTATTTGATATAAAATAGAGTACATAGTTGTTTTATTAGATCGGGAAAAAAGTCTCTTCGTATTTTATATACAAACTCAAGACTTTTTTTTAAAGTTTAATTATATTTAATTATAATATATATGTGCCATTTTGTTCGATAAATTGTAGCCTTCTTGTAAGTAGTGGCATAATCCCGTTCCTATAGAAATCTTAGGAATTCTGAAAAAAAAGTGACAAGTAGTTTTGACAGTCCTCTCTTGAGGTAAACCTAATACTACCCAAAGAATTCTGAAGAGACCGAAACAGGTGAAAATCTGAGGATGCAAGGTACGGACTATATGGTGGATGCATTAACACTTCTCAACCAAGCTCTCTCAAATTTTTGCTTTGTGGCCAAAAATGTGTGTGGTCTGGCGTTATCATGATGAAAGATCACCTCTTTTCTATTGATCAATTTCAGACGTTTTTTCTCTTGTTGCTTGCTCTTTGTTGCTTGAGTCTCTTTAGTTGTTGGTAGTAGATATCCGAATCAATAGTTTTGCCCAGCGGTAAAATCTCGTAATAAACGATGCCTTTCCAATCTCGCCATACACAAAGTTGTGTGTTAATCCGGGTTTCGATACAATCTGTGGGACCTTTTTCGCACGTTTTTGTCGTAGCTTATCCACTTTTCATTACCAGTGATCAATATTTTCAAAAATAGTTCAGTTTCATTACGTTTCAGTAGATAATCGCAAATGAGTACACGATTTACTAGGTTTCTTTCAGCGAGCTCATGTGGTACCCAAATATCGAGCTTTTTTGTATACTTTCAAATGGGTGAAAACTGTTTTGTGGTCAATCCTCAGTTCCTCGGTTATGTCGTAACTAGTAATATGCCGATCTTGTTCCACTTTTTTCAAAAATGGCATAAACTTTATCCGTATGAGGGCAACCAGAGCGAGCTGCATTTTTGACATCAAATTTCCCAGACTGAAAACGCTTGAACCAACTTTGAACTACTGTTACTGACACTGCATTAGGTCCACAAACGTCACAATATTTTTTGCGGCTTGAGTGCATTTTCCCAACGTCAACACATAACACAACGTCAGAATGTATCGAACTTCTTCGTTAGCTTCACTCATTTTATGGAAAGAAAAACAATTGAAAAATAGCGAGAATGTGTTTTTTTAATTTTTCTTTTTCTTAATATCCTTTATTATTTTATATTAAAACCAGCCAGATATAAACAGTACAACCAAAGAGAATTTTCTTCAATTTTGTACATACAAAATACGAAAAGACTTTCCCCAACCTATTAATATAGTAAGTAAATATTTATCCCATCAATTGCAGATAAATACGACACATTAAATGTAACATATTGTTGTTAGTGAATAATTAGGTATATTAACATAAAGTACAATTTATTTTTAATTTTCTTTTGCGTTTGTTTTATAAAACAGGTAATTGAAAGTTCATGTATTTTACTTATTATCTGAAATATATTTACATGTTTGAGTTAAACTTTTAACGCCGAGTTGCACGAAACAAATTTAAAATTTAAGTGTTTATTAAACTAATTTAATCACAAGAATCGTGATTATCTGTTGCACAAAACGTACATCTGATTAAGTTAACAAAAAATTTTAGTTTAATTAAAGACCTATCTAACGGATGATTAATTCCAACAGCTTTAAATTAATCATGAGATCATCTAATTTTAAGATTAATTGCAACTTAACTAACGGAAAATTAGCGACGGTTTCGTGCAACTCGCCGTAAATCTGTTACATGATTTTATTTGTAAGGTATATTCATTTAAGTTTATTAATTTCCGTTAAAAAATTCGAATATAAATAATAAAGATTAGGTTTAAGATAATTATAGGTTCATAAATAGTATCTTTTACAAGTAGTAGAATAAAACGGTAATGACTGACTTAATTTGACTGGCCCGTTTGGGCATGCAGTTGGCAGCGACTACTTTCTTTTTATGACTTACGAGAGTCGAGTCGATTGATATTTATATTTATATCAGTCGCCTTAAATACGGGTTTTAAGTTACGTACCTTAAGAACCTATCTAAAGTCCTTATGTGTACCTATGTTAACACATTTTATTTATTTATTAAAATTTTTTTTCAATATAAGAATGTTTTCATATAGTTTGATTTTTCAGCAACGAATTAATCGCTATATATTTTAAATTAATCTGAAATAGAATTGATATTGTCTTTACTTGAGTATTTGAGAAGTCTTTAAAATCACTTTTAAATCGTCAATAAACAATAGTGTAGATAGAGGTATTATAGTTAATGTGAAGTTACCACCGGATACGGAATGTAGATTCAGCTGAGAAAAAGTAGTAAGTTACTTAATAAGTACTCTTTTAAAAATTGTCAATACATCAATTAATAACTATAAATATTTCCTGCCTAAAAGCCAGTTACAAAGCTCACAGAACTTTCCAACGCCTCGGTTTGGCTGCGATCTTATTTTGATTGAGTTAATTTAAACAATCAAGTCAGTCGCAATTCGTTTTTGATTTGGTCAAGTCAAAAATTTGTACATTTATATACAGAAAATAATAGTATGTCGATCTATACTACCGATCAGTGCTAGTTCTCGGTCCGCCCTTGGTTTGGTTAAATGAAATAGTGACTGAAACGGCATTGAAACGGAACGTCAATGTAATTTAAAACATTAAGATGTTCTCATAGTTTCTAAGTGAAGAATTTTGTACCAGACTTAGTTGAAAACGCACTATAATAGTATAGTGTGGGAATATTAGGTATATACCTATCTAATATTCCCTTACAAAGTGGAGTTTCAGAATATTTAATACTGAACATTCATATTATAATACATATTTGCTAATATTCAGTGAGGCATATAGAATCAAACACAGGTACTTTGAAGATAATATTCCTCGGGGCAACTACGTGACGGACGGACGGCCAGTCGGGTGACATATTTCAATATGGCACATCTGCCACAGCTGAGCGGGTGGTTCTCTGGAGCGTAATGGATGCACGCGAAATCGGGGTCGTTGGACTAAAGCTTAGATAATATAATCTATACGTAAGGTAAACTTCACTACAAATAGAACAATAATGTATAATATGTATAATAGAGAAATAATTATATTTGACACATATTTTTTTTACATTTTAGATTTTTTTATTTGTATTAAGATTAAAATTCTAAAAATATATTAGATATTTCTAGATTTTAGAATTATATGTGGAATATAATAAAAATGGATATTGTAGTGTGCCTATGAATCCTATGATATAACCGTATGCAATTCATGTATGAAGCAGTAATAAACTATATTTTCAAGCCTTCGGACGTATTCAATTAATATCTTCTGATCCACACCGTACATGGCGACCCTGCCTGTAACGGGAGATCAGTGCGCTCGGGCACCGCATACCTTACCTTATTTGGAGTGACTCGAATAAAATACAATGCCCGTGTCAAAGTGCAATTTATTATTACATAAAAAACGAGTACAACTACGAAATAGTATTAAATCTGCTTCAAATAAAATTTTAAAAAATGTGCCAATCAACTCAAAATAAAGAGGAAGTGTTCTTGAACCAAAACGCAGCAGGTTCTAACGCTAACAGTGGCAACGATATACAAAAATTAAACTGGAATGTGGGGTATCAAACCACAATTTTGACAATTTTGGCTATTTTGGGTGGCATTATACTAATTTACTACGTCTACAAATTATATAAAAAATGACACAAGCGGGGGATAAGACAAGAACTATTCCATACGACGTTTAGAAGTTCGAGGTTTGGCAGACAAGACAGGGACGTGCGTATGCGAGCTTTTGACCCAGCCCAGCAGACCCAGGCGGCAAGTGTTTAGTGAAATTGTGAAGTGCGTTTTTTTTTTTATAGTGCGTAATACAAACTCCTATAAAGGTGCTTTTACAATGTGTAGTTCGGAGCGCATATGGAGATATGAAAATATTTAGTGGACTGTAATCTTTATTTCTATTTAGAGCTTGTTTGTGTAAAACTTATTTGTGTTTAAATAATTAAATATATACCATTATGATAATTCATATGATAATAATATAATATTATTGTTAATGGCTCAAGATCTTGATCGTATCTTAAATGAACTTAAGTCAATTAAAAATTATCTTATTAAATTAGGACCTTTCCGGAGATCGACGCAGGATATAAGTGGTAAATATAAAAAGGCGCATGAGTTATATGATAATTGTCTGTGTATTTTTAAGAATATAAAAGAGGGCGTAACTGAGGAGGAAATTAAATTCTCTGATTTAAAAGATTTAGAACAAGTTTATGGGCAAATAAACACTAATTTTGTTAAAATTAAGGAACTGTGTTCAATTTCTACTGATTGTACTGTAGTTGAGTCGAAAAATATCTCTAACAACATGGAAAATTTTAATTTAAAAACTGCAATATCTTTGCTGCCAGTTATGACAGGTGACGAAAACGTCACAAAGCAACTAATTAGTAATATAGAAATGTATTCGGATATGATTGATGTTAACGGAAAAACCTCTTTAATTACTTTTATTTTAAAGTCTAGGCTGTCAGAAAGTGCTAAGCTCCGTATGTCTCAAAATTATACATCAATTTCAGATTTGATTAAGGATATGAAGTGTTTTTTACTACCAAAAAAGTCTGATACTGCGATCCAATCGCAGTTGCAGCGAGCAAAACAAGGCGGGAGAAGTATAGAAGACTTTGGTAAGGATATTGAATCTATGTTTGTTGATTTAACTATTTCTCAGGCCGACGGCGATTCACAAAAATATGAAATTTTGAAAACTATTAATGAGAAAAACGCTATTAAAAGATTTTCCGACGGCCTGCGAAATAGCCGAATAAGTACTATTATAGCGGCGCGAAATTATGTCACATTACAAGATGCAATTAGAGGCGCAATGGACGAGGAGTTATCAACACAGCCAGAAGGAACAGTCATGAGTTATGGACATACAAGAGGTAGGTCATCAGTCTATAATACCCATAATAATCGTGGTTATAGACAGAGATATTTTAACAGTTATAATAGACGCCCCGACGCACCTTCGACGGCGTCGACTACAGTTCGCGGTAGAGGTACGGTAACAAATTTTTCACGTCATAGTACACGTACTAACAATAGAGGTCGTTCATATTCTCGTCGCGGGAACCGTGGCTATACAAATACTTTTAATCGAAGCCATAGGGTTCAAGGTCGTGGAAATCATATGAATACGATTCAATCGGCAGAAGAAATTCCTCAGGAAAATAATTGCAATATAATTAAATCAGATCATTTTTTTCGTCCATAATAAAGATAATGAAATATGTAACAATATTAACTCTGTTACTATGAGCGTATTAGGCGTTCCTCAGAATTGGTTAATTGACACCGGCGCCTCACTGTCCGCGGTAAAGTATGAGAATTTGATCGCGCTTAACATTCCATTCCAAATAGAGAAAATTTGCATCAGAGGCATAGGTGGCAACATACGTTCGCAGGGATATGTTTATTTAAAGTTAAAAATAAATGATATTGAATTAACGCATAAATTTTATGTATTTGAAAATCTACCCTGTCGAACCGACGGAATCATAGGTCAAGATTTCTTAAGTAAATATAACTGTATTTTGAATTTTGAATTAAATACCCTATCACTTAGTACTAATATCGGAACTACTGTTATAGATTTACAAATGGGTAAAATCGGTTACAACAATTATTTAATACTACCGCCTCGATGTGAATCCTTGCATTATGTTGACACAGATATAAATCAGGATTGCGTAATAGTCCCGCAAGAATTATGCGATGGAATTTATTTAGCTAGTACGTTAGTAACGCCTAAACAGGGAAAAATACCGTTGAAAATTTTAAACACTAGAGATGACGTAGTTAAATTAAGTTTTTTTACGCCAAGATTTGATTTATTAAGTAATTACGAAATTTGTTCTTTTAAACAAAACTTAGTAAACGCGAATCGAGTAAAGAAATTATTTAAGTTATTAGAATTGAATCATTTAAATGAGGAGGAGAGAATATCTATTGAAAATATTTGCGCGAAGTATTCAGACGTATTTTATATTGATGGAGATAAGTTAGGAGTGAGTAATATATACAATCAGTCTATACATCTTAAAGACAATGTAATGCCAGTTTATAGTAAACCGTATAGGATACCAAAATCGTTAAAACCCATAGTAGATCGTCAGATTAGTAAAATGTTAGAAGAAGATATAATAGAAGAATGTCAAAGTGAATGGTCTAGTCCTCTTCTTCTCGTACCGAAAAAAAGTGAGACTTTAGGCGAAAAGAAGTGGCGCATAGTAATTGATTATCGAAAGTTGAATGAAAGAATACAAGATGACAAATTTCCTTTACCGAATATCAATGACATATTAGACGCTTTATCCGGTTCCGTATATTTTAGTCATCTCGATTTAACACAATCTTATTATCAACTTGGCCTTCATCCAGATAGTCGAAAAGTAACCGCGTTCACAACCGATAAGCAATATCAATTAAAAAGATTACCAATGGGTCTAAAGACTAGTCCTAGTGCGTTTAGTCGAGCAATGACAGTGGCAATGTCCGGATTAAACTATGAAAAATGTCTTATATACCTGGATGACCTTGTATGTTTTGGCCGAAATATAGGTCAACATAACAAAAATTTAATAGATATTTTAGAAAGACTACGAAAGGTGAATCTTAAACTTAACCCACAAAAATGTGTTTTTTTAAAAAAAGAACTATTGTACTTGGGACATGTAGTTTCGGCGCAAGGTGTAAGCCCTGACCCCGAAAAAACAAAAGTTATAAAAAATTACCCTAGACCATGTAGTAGCGATGAGGTAAAGCGGTTTGTTGCTTTTGCTAACTATTACAGAAAATTCATTCCTAATTTCGCAGAAATCACCATACCTCTTAATAAATTAAGTCGTAAAAGAATTAAGTTTGAATGGACGGATGAATGTGAAAACTCATTTTTAAAACTTAAACATTGTCTGGCATCTCCACCTATATTACAATACCCAGACTTTTCAAAAAATAATGAATTTATTTTACACACTGACGCGTCTGGGGTAGCAATCGGTTCAATGCTGTGTAATAAAAATAATCTACCTATAGCATATGCAAGTCGCACACTTAACAAATCTGAAATTAACTATCCCACAATAGAAAAAGAGTTGTTGTCTATAGTATGGTCGGTACGTTACTTTAGGCCCTATTTATTTGGTAAAAATTTTACTATTAGGACTGATCACAGACCTTTAATATATTTGTTTAATATCAACAGTCCCAGTAGTCGGTTATTGAAATTTAGGCTGAGTTTAGAAGAGTATGATTATAAGATAGAGTACGTGAAAGGAGCGAATAATGTGGCTGCAGACGCATTATCTCGCATAGTTGTGACGTCAGATGAGTTGAAAGAGATGAATAAACATATCGTGTCTGTAATGACTAGGCGGATGAGGAAAGTTCAAGGCGATGAATGCAAAGACACCGATTTGGTCGATAACAGTTCCACAGATTGCAGGATTGATCACCCTAATGTCGTGGAATTGCTTAAAAAACCAAACTCTGGAGTCGAATTTATATACGGAAAATATAAAACTAGTTGTCGTGATGAAGTATGTATACAAGATAAACAATTTTTATATTTACCATCGAAATATACAATCTATAGCGATATGGACACCCGATCATGTTCTGCGCGAGCCGCATTCATGAGGGGTTTAGAGTCGTTTTGTAAAAAAATAAATGTCGATGAGTTGTATATTGTAAAAAATAATAAAAACAATCTATTGATTGAATGGTTAACCAAAGAAATAAAAAATAATCCAAAGTGGTCCGGACCACGACTTTGTATTATTAATGGAGTAATGAGAATAGATGACGTCGACGATAGAAGAGTTATTTTAAATGATTTCCATTTACTACCCACAAGTGGGCATGCAGGCGTTCGGCGCATGGTAAATAATATTAAGCGATATTATTTTTGGCCAAACATGTGCGAAGATGTTAAAAAGTTCGTAAGAAGATGCGATAGCTGTCAAAAGCAAAAGCACTCCTTACCAACTAAACAACCAATGGAAATAACAACAACAGCAAAAAGCGCTTTTGATAAAATTTATTTAGATATCGTTGGACCATTAGAAAAAGACTATGATAATTTTTCATATATATTAACTGTTCAATGTGAATTAAGCAAATACGTAGAAGCTTACCCTCTAGAAACTAAGGAAAGCGTTAATGTAGCTAGAGCTTTTGTAGAAAATTTTATACTTAGGTATGGTGTACCGCGAGAAATTGGAAGTGATCGTGGTACTGAATTTATGAGTAGTACTATGAAAGAGGTATGCAAGTTATTGCATATCACACATATTTCATCCACTGCATATCACCACGAATCTTTAGGATCCTTAGAAAATACTCATAAATCTCTTAATTCTTTTTTGAGAATTCAAACAGATAATAATTCTAGACATTGGAGTCATTGGTTGCAATATTGGTGTTTTTCGTTCAACACAACAGTACATAGTGAAACAAAGTATACACCTTATGAACTTGTTTTTGGTAAAAAATGTAATTTACCAAGCAATTTATTGAATACTAATTTAATAGAGCCTTTGTATAATGTAGATAATTATCCAAAAGAATTGAAATACCGTTTACAAAAATCTCAATTTGATGCTAGGCAAAATTTAATTGTAAGTAAACAACAAAGAAAATGTAATTTTGATAAATATGTAAACCCTGTAACTTATAATAAGGATGATTTAATTTTAGTTAAGAATGTAACAGGAAATAAATTAACCAGTCCAATTTATTCAGGACCTTATAAAGTTTTAGAAGATATGTCACCAAATGTAAAAATTTTGAAAAATGGTAAAGAAGAAATTTTGCATAAAAATCGTACAAAAATTTACTCCACTTGATATTATATAAATTTGTTCGAAATTTTTGTCATGTGTAAATTCTGATATTTTACTTTAATACAAATTATTATTTCCACATATGTATTGTTAATTTAAGTTTAAAAAAAAATGTAACCTTAGCTTAATTTTTTTTTTCTCATTGTATGGGGCGTGTAGTGTGCCTATGAATCCTATGATATAACCGTATGCAATTCATGTATGAAGCAGTAATAAACTATATTTTCAAGCCTTCGGACGTATTCAATTAATATCTTCTGATCCACACCGTACAATATATTTAAAAATAATGGATTCATTTGCTGAAGTGTAAAATTAACAAAGTCTTTGACAATAATTTTAGTCAAGTTTCCGGATTATTTCGCTTTATTACCCTTTCCGCTTTAATTAAGGGAAGTCGTTATTGAGGCACTACCCACTCGCAGATATTTTTCAGTACTTTTATTTGTAATTTAAATTTTGCAACCCTTCGTTGTGGTTCTGTAGGGGACTAAACTAATTTAAACGTTAAGCTCTCGTAAAATCCTTTTGTATTATGTATGGTTTGATGACATTTTAAAATTGGATATGAGTGCAAAATATACATTTTAAATTCGTTACGTATTCTAAAATCTAGAATATTGTAATCAAATTATATTCCTAAATAGTTAGATATTAATTTATAATTTTATTTTAATAATAAAGTTATTGTATATTTTAAAACGGCTCGCAAAATAAATACTTTACCTATAAAACGAATTCAAAGTGAAGTTCAAACAGTATCTTTTTTAAGCCTATAAATGAAATTTACAAAAATTACTGGCCATGACCAACTATTTTTTTATAATTTAATAAAAAATATTTATATTATTCAAAACAAGGAAAATAGGAATAGAATTGTAAGGAATAATTGCTCTAAATAAAAATCGTTGGTATATCCAAATTGAATATTTAAAGATAAATTCGAGTAACTGTTAGTGAAGGATATGCATATTGCCTGCCAATCTGCAATTTCAAACATTCCAACTCTTTCGTTACTTTGTCTGAATGAGTAGTCATTCCTATAAAAAATTGTATACTTTTGAATTTGCTTTCCAATTTTGTTAATCAAAGGTTGAATTTTAATTTATGTAAAAAAGTTGGAAGCGTCATAACTTTAATACATTCTTAATGGCTTGCGGAATCTTTTAACAAACATAACGAATTCTGAAAATTCTGAATATACGATACGTAGTACTACGGAAGTATAGTGCGGCTTACACATAGTAGTATATAATCAAGTTTTACACAGCTAATCACTATTTCCTCCATTTTATTGAGCTTACTAACGACTTATCTCAAAGCACTAAAGCAATTTCAAAACGACATCCGAATAACATGCCAATAATCGTTAGCAGCGATTGGAAAACAAAACTGTGATTATAGGATATTATCATCGAAATTTTGTCTCGTTTACTCGTAGGATATTGTATGATTGCCTCTCAGTCGTCTCGAAAGGGGAAGGGCGATAAAGTGACATTACTTAAACGAACTTTCGATGGGCCGTAACGAACAGGGCTGTCTCGTAAGACAAAATGATAATGAGAAAGAGAATGAGTCAAATTAAAATTTTATATCTATTTTGTTTATTGGAATTTTATAATTAAATATATTTAGTAAGAGGTTTATATTTAAAACTGTCTTGAATAACATTTTTGCCAGTGTTGAGATGATTACATTGTTATAGACTTTGTATTATGAAAAAATTGGGAAATTATAAAATACATTTTAAATAATAGGGTGACATGGTAAACAGTGAACCACTAAAAGTTTAAACATTTATAAATCCATCGTACGTAAATGTAATGAAGAACTATTAACATTAGATGAAAGGAAATTTATTAAACTTGCGTTTTGCATATCAATTTCAACACCAATTCTAATAGTTTATTGGTAATATTGGTTTTTTTAAAAGATGGCAAATGATTCACTGTGTACCAGTATAAGTACTCAGTGAATCGGGGGATGAGTCGACAGTGGACCAATGTGTATACAGTGAACCATCACTTTAATTACTTACGCTTATCGCATATTTAAAAATATTTATTGATAGAAATGTCGTTAAATAAAACTACTGTAATATAATAATTAATAATTCATATATATATTTGTATTTGTTAGCAACAATCACATAAAATCAGTAAAAAACAAACAGGTACTAATTTAACTTACAAATCTATTTAGGAACAGTGACTATATTAGTTGAAGCTTGGCTCTTTATATTCTACATCACAATTAACAATCTTTAAGAGTAATCATCACAATTAACAATCTTTTTTACCAGTCTTGTAATCCAATTTAAAAGAGTTAAATCTTCTTATAACAGTTTCCATAAAAATAAAAAACAAAGATTATATGACCCCTGTAGTGAATAATTATCGTCAAAAACAAAGTAGACTATTCCTGAAACAAATAAACTTTAAAGATAGTAAATCAACATAAAGTGCTACTTTAGACATCAATAATCTTCAATATTAACTAAATCTACATAAACTTTACGGTAATAGTGACAAATTTATTGTGCATGTATAAGTTGCTTGCCGGCGACTACTGCCTTCAATGTTAGGGTCAGGAAGTATAAATTTTATGTCATTTTTAAAAACTCCTGCCATATCTGGTTCCACAGGTTCAGCAAATGTATAAAAAACTTTACTCTTTAGTTTTAAATACGATACAAAATAGTCATATTCTGGTTCACTAGATTCTTCTAAAATTTTTGCGACGTAATAATATTTTTTATTTTTATTTGTCTCTATCAAAAGAATCACATAGTCACCCACTAGGATTTTATGGCAGAGGTTTGTAAATGATGTCATCATCCAGAATCATTGTGTCGTCTTCTTCACAATCGTTTAAAAATATCTCTCCTACAGAAGACGATCCACTGGCACAAGAAAGTTTCATCGCCACTGCTGGTGTCACAGTGACGTATTTCTACTTTCTTCACTTTCTGTTCTTTCTTTGATTTCTTGTATTTGAAAATATCACTTTTCTTCACTCTCTTTAGTCCCTTTATCTTCTTCTTTTTCTCTTCTATATTATCATTCTCGGGAGTGTCTGTCGCTATCATACTTTTGCCCAATGTCCTTCGTCTTTTAGTGTTACGAGGACCTGCTTTTACAGGAAGTCTAATCTCTTTAGGTATAATGAAAGTTGCCTCTTGTCGTGAGGTTGATGGCCTTGGCAAAATTGTCATTCTGGGCACTGAATCCTGTCGCTTTGATTCTAGTGTTGTCATAGTAGGACGAGCTGACTCTTCTTGAGCATTGGCATTTATTTCTAGATGTTTATTATATATATCCTATCTGTTACAACACTCGGTAACAAGTCCTCTTCTCTGAAAACTGATTCATCATGATCAACCATGGTTCACTGTGTACCCTACGATTTTGAGCCACTGTGTGCAGACACCACTTTTTAACCTATAAGGCTACGTAACTATTAAACATTCCAAATTCAAAAGAGGTTTATAAACCTAAGTTATTAAGGAATAGTTATTTTACACATGTAAACATTGCAATATAATGTAACTAAATATACAACGATTCTAGAAAGAAAATAAATGAAAACATGTGTACTTACTTTTTTTGACTCCAAAGACAATAATATGCACTGTGCGACCTATACGGGTGGGAGCGCTCCGTCGACTGGGGAGTGTGTAAGGTGGTTGAGGACAATTTATTTCGCGTTTGCAGTACGGTTCGGCAACGTCGCGTTTTTGGAATATGAGTGGTGGTGCACTGTGTACTACTGGGCCACTGTTTACCACCTGACCCTATATATATTATAAAATACATTATTATATAAATTTTAGTGACAACCTATAATTTTAATAAAACGATACACAAGTAACTAAGGTATAAAACATTCTCTCGTCGAATTGCATTAAAAATCACATTATACGACGGAAACTTATTTCATAAGCAACCGCCTCCCTGTCTCGATTCCCGACAGAACAATGAAGTCACAACTCGCTTATCTCGACTTTGTTTATTGTCTGGAGTTGGCTCGATGGCCGTTTTGTTACAGATTCCCCGACATCTCGGTTTAGATGAGCAAGTTAGTCGTTTCTTTCGTGATGTCATTTATATGTTCCGATCAGACATTTACAGTTGGAAATATCGGGAAATATTTGAAACATAAAAAAGTCCTGTAAAAAGTATGTAAACCTGTAAAAATACTATTTTTACAAGAGAACACGTCGAAAATCAATTTGTTGAGGTTTAGACTAGAATTATGAACAATATAGTTCAATCAACATTTTAATGATTACCGGATTGAAGTAACGAGTCCTACGTCATATTCATATATTTATCAAAGTAATTATTGAATACTATCATTTGCAATTGTGTACAATGTACTCGTATGGGCCTAAAAGCGACATTTTCAGAAAATAAATAAAAAATATAGTGGATTCAATTTTTACCAAAGGAATTTTTATTGTTACTACTCATAATTTTATATCAGATTGCCTAATTGTTATTTTTTATTTTATTTTTTTATTTTCCTTTATTTTGGAAAAAAACGGTATTACAAGAATATATAAAATAACAAACAAAATATTGTTACTTAACCACAAACAGTTTCCGATATTACAATATAACATAAAAAAGCTGAGAAGAGATGCCTAATATTAATAGTAAAATCAAAATCAAAATCAAAATAAATTCAAAATTAAAATCGAAATCAAGATAAACATAAAAAAAAACAAAATTAAAATCAATTTCAAAATAAAAATCGAAATCAAAATCAAAATTAAAATTAAAATCAAAATCAAAATCAAAATCAAAATCAAAATCAAAATCAAAATTAAAATTAAAATTAAAAACAAAATCAAAATTAAATTCAAATTAAAAATCAAAATCAAAATCATAATCAAAATCAAAATCAAAATTAAAATCAAGATCAAAATCAAAATCAAAATTAACATCAACATATCAATCACAGATACATTAATTAAATTAAGGCATTCGTGACATGCAATTTAAATTTATTGAGAGAGAGATGAAAAATGTCAATATTTATAAACAAATCGTTGTATTGGGCACAACATCTGTTAATAAAAGTATTTTTAGAAAATTTTGTTCTTGTAGCTGGGACGTCAAAGGTGACTTTATGTCTAGAATTCAAGCGTGGACATTTAAAATTTAATTTTGAAAGTAAATATAAAGAGTCAATTTCTTGGTTCACAATTTTATATAGTAGAACTTGATCTCGTTGAACACGCCAGTCAACGGCCGACATAGGTTTAATCAAAACATTCGTGTTATCCGAAGAAACTGCTATTAAATTCTTTATGTACCTGTCGTGTATACGGTCAATTTTATGAATATGACATTTGTACTGAGGACTCCAAACAGAAGAGGCATACTCTAGAATAGATCTTACCAATGTGTTATATAAAAGAGTATGGGTTGAAGCATGCTTAAACTCTCCGGATATCCTGAGCACAAATCCCAACATACGATATGCTTTACTAGCTATATAATCGATGTGCTCATCGAAGAGTAATTTTGAGTCAATAATAATACCAAGATCTCTTACCAAATCAACCCTCGATATCACTTCGCCATTCAATTTATAAGAATACTTTATAGAAAAACGCTTTCTGGTGAAAGTTATTACATTACACTTTTTTAAATTCAGAAATAAAGAGTTTTCTGAACAATAATTACAAAGTCGATCTAGGTCATTCTGAAGGTCTATACAGTCATTGTAGTCTTTAATTATCTTAAAAATTTTATTGTCATCGGCGTATAATAAGAAATTGGAGCGCTCAAAAATTGAAGTAATGTCATTAATATATATGTTGAACAATAAAGGCCCAAGATGGGATCCCTGAGGTACCCCGGATGGCACTGGAATAAAAGATGAGGTGTATCCCTTTATAGTAACTGCCTGACTACGGTTAGTTAGGTATGACTCAATCCAACGCAGAAGGTCACCGTGCACACCGATGTACTTCAGTTTTTCAAGAAGAATAAAATGTGATATTTTATCGAACGCTTTAGAAAAATCTGTGTACACAGCGTCAACCTGAAAACCCTTGTCCATTGCACATGAAATAAAATCAATGTATTCCAAAAGATTTGTCTCCGTTGATTTTCTATTAATAAATCCATGCTGCTGGGTAATAATTATAGGTCTTATAATAGGTAGTATAATATCATATACAATCTTTTCAAACATCTTCGGAATACAGCTCAACTTTGAAATAGGACGGTAATTTTTTATGTTGTGTTTATCACCGCTTTTAAGGATTGGTACGACATAAGATCTTTTCCATTGATAAGGCATTATCGATGATTATGATTATTTTCTTCCGATTCATAATTATATACACGTTTGCACAGGTGCTGCTGTGCGTATTACAGCTTGTTCCTGCTCTGATGTGGAAAATCTTGTAGCTACCAATCAAAACTATCAAAATATTTAAAAGTATTAGAACCATCGATTTATCTTATTTCATTTAAATTAATTGACAGTAATCAACATTTATTATTGTTATTCTGTATTATGTATATTAATGAAAACTAAGGATTTAAATAATGTTATTTAATACCTATTGGCTATTATAATATTATTTGGTACATAACGGAACTTTATTTATTTCTCTCCTTTTATTCATTTCAACATTTTACTTTGTAATACAATTATTTAATACTCAGTTAAGAAATTAAATTGTATAACCAACTTTTTCGAGTACTTTAAAAATCGCATAGTTTAAGGGTTTTCGGAAGGGGTACTCATTCATTCGTGACGAATCCACGCTTGTAGAAAACTAATTGCTATCAAATGATCGCTCTCGTGGGATTTAGAGATCGACTTTACTTTGTTATAAACTTAAACATAAGAAAATTCAAAATATTATATTAGAAACTTTAAATTAACTACCAGCTACTACTACTACTACTAAAATACCAGCAAAGCCAAGTCGAGGCAAGGCGAACGTAAAATTCAGATCGAACAGGAAACGTCGAAAAAAGCACGTTTCGCCTATGATCGTGGTCATAGTAGGAGTATTATTCAATCAGTGTATAATTTCACGTGTATGTAGTGTTAGTCTGTGTGATAATTTCAAGTATCTACCTATCGTGGTTCATAGTATACCTCTGTAACAGATGGAAAACATGGATGAATAACGAAGTCCAATAAATATACTTATATAGGTTCCCGTTGTCTATTCAATTCTTTGAGTAAGAAATTATAAAAAAGAGAAAAGCTTATTTTATCACGGGAAATAAAATTTCAATTTCAATGGCTATTTTGGAAGAAAAGTAATGTATTTATAGAAAATTATGATGTAATTTATATGGTTTTAAAAAACTTAATTTTTTCTAGGGAATTTTTGTAGAGACAGCAAGGATTTATAAGAAGCTATAATAAAATTATTCACCTGAACTGAACTGAAATAAATCAGCCTATTAACGTCCCTACAAATGGGCAAAGCCCTCTTCTCCATATTAGAAAAGGGTTAGAGCTTAATCCACCACGCTGCTACTGTTGGTAATTCGCGAGTGGCAGATAATTTTCGTACCATGAGTAACGATCGCTATCAGATGTATATGTTGACAACCGCGACCGACGGTTTTACGTACTCGCCGAAGCTTGGGGGAAGGTCTGGTATCCACAAGAAACCTGAACATATATTTTTTTAAATACATATATCAGCCCTGAGCGGGAATAGAACACGCGACCGCCGGCGTGGAGCTAACTATTACCACCACTACATCAGAATGGTTGTCAATTAGTCGGTTATCAGTCAGAATTGCTTGTTCAATAATATACTGAATTTGAAATAGGACTGTAAATAATGTCTAATCGACACCAACGCTTTATAAATATATATTTTTTAAAGTCATATGGTTCAGAAGGTACCCATTATATAATTATTTAATTCTAAATATTTTATTTTGATATAAAAATATGATATTAATCTGTTATTAAAGAAAAACAAGTACGAATTAAAGCAATTGATAAAGAGTTATAAACGTCGAAGCCGCTCGGCGCTCATAAGTTATTGGTACGGAGTGTTTGCGTATGGCGCGGCGCAATATGTTCCACAAACAGCCTTCAGGTAAGTTATGGCCGCCCTTGTGTGCAGTTTTGCTTATTAACGAGACCAACATGGCGGCCGCTTGATAAGATTTCGGTTTGTCTTGGTTGGTATTCGTGCCTCGAGGCGCTTTCAGAGCATTTGGAGTTGAGGCCACTAAGCAATTCTAAAGGGAAATTGCTCTACTAATTTTATACGAGATTATAAAATACAAAAAGCCATACTTTTCAAAGTAGACAAAAAATATATAAATTATAAACACTAACAATTTAGATCATTTTCGCACATTTAATAGTGCTTTATTTCAATTTCATAAATATAAGATTTAAATAAATAAAGTGTGTCTGAAATTTACTTTTGTATGTTACTTTTCCTATCACATGTAAGTTATATATAAATATGCTTCACTTCAATAGTTGGCAACAGAAGTAGAGCAATCATTGAGGCGAGTCAATCACAAATTTCCTTATAACAGGTAAGGCGCACAGCTACGAACAGGGTACAAATCGCCCGACTGCTTCGGATAAATGACGACGTGTGTATAAATTATAAACCATGACCCTACCTTCGTTCACGTCCTAGTCGACCAGGGCTTCCAAAAACATACTTAACTTAAGATTGCTGTTCCAATATAAATAAAATAAATTACTAAATGGTTTACAGAGGAAACGCATAGGTACACATTAAAAAAGGAAAAAGTTTTTGTATTTTTACTACCTAATATATCTTTTATATATATACCAACTTTATCTATATCAATATTTATGTGACTTATTACCAAAATTAGTCACTTATCAGTCTGTGGGTGGCTGACATATAGGTAGGTACTTGGATATTAAAAATTTCTTTTAAATTTTCGCTTTTGTGACAAATCATAAATACGTGACACTTCACGATTTGGACAGCCCTATTCTAGACCATAAAATTAAAGTACCTGGATGACCGAGCTTTGCTCGGTTAAATTATATTTAGATATTATTATATACTGATGAAACATAAATAATATTTTCGATCTGACTGACATAATAGTAAAATAATAGGAAGTGGTTATTTAAATAAAAAAAGAAAAAGAGCTCTCAATAATAGTTTTTCTCACAAAAAAAGAAACTTGAAAAAAAAAAATGAAAAACAAATCAGCCTGTAGACCTGGATTCGAACCCGCGTTTTCTGGTTTCAAATCCTCCCGATACCCATCCGAGCTATTATAAGTTTATAAATGACAGCGAAATTTACCTTCGTACTCTAATGATATTTTTTAATTGCGTAAAAAAAGGGATAAAACGACATTTTCTAAAAATAAATCCTAGCTAGATCGATTTATCACCCCCGAAACTCCCTGGATACTAAATTTCAAGAAAATCGTTGGAGCCGTTTCCGAGATTCAGATTATATATATACAAGAATTGCTCGTTTAAAGATATAAGATACTTGTTTTGAAGCTAGTAAACGATACTAAATAGTTTTAAACAAAACAGACACTTCTAAAATTTAATAAAACATGCATGCCACGAAAATAAAACTAAAATATTTTTTCTTCAAACAACGGAATTTACCCTATCCGGCAACCCACAATAGAGTAGCGTGACGGATAAGGCTCCAACTATTCTCTTCTATAGGACAGGATTCTTTTGCTCCGCAGTAGAATATTTTCAGACTTTTTCAGTTCGGTAAATTTAAAAAAAATTTTTTTTTTTTTAATTCTAAAGAAATCAAATTTTCTTAACTTAAGACTCCTAAGAAAAAAAAAAATATTTTTTATAATATTAAGAAGATTTATATCTTATTAAGATTAAAGTGTATATTATACTCTTAATCAAGTTTCAAATGAAGTTTGTATCAAAGTTGTACATGGCATATTATGCAGGATTTGCTGAAGTTTAAGTCAGAAGGCTTAGCCGCGCGGTGTTATCTTAACAAAGTTAGAAATTTGTTAATGCCGCCGGCAGGCGCCTCATAAAATATGAGCGGAATACACTTCGTATCGCTGGTGCGTGACAATGAGCTGCTGATGTTACATTTATTAACAAAGTACCTGGATGACCGAGCTTTGCTCGGTTAAACTATATTTAGACACAAATTACATAGTGATAATATATGAATAATATTTTCAATCTTACCGATATAATAATAAAACAATAGTCACTGGTTACATAAATAAAAAAATAAAAAGAGATCCTAATAATATTTTTTCTCACCAAAAAAGGAACTTGAAAAAAAAAAAAGGAAAAATCTTCCGTTTTCGAGACCGCCCGATTTCCCACCTGAGCTATTATAAATTTACAGATGGTGGCGAAAGTTACTTTCTTATTCTAATGATATTCTAGCAGTTTTTAATTGCTCTCGTAATTTTTATTTACATAACCACTTTATATATTTTTTTCCTACCTCTGCCGAAAGTTCGATTTTCGTCCCTGTGAAGCGGGACAAAAGTGACACTTTCTGTCCCCGCTTCACAGGAACAAAACCTGAACTTTCGTCCTAGGTAGGAAAAAAAAAAGTATGTGCAACATGGGACGAAAGTAGTACATCCATTCCCGTATGTTTGCTACCCTCGCCTTCGGCTCGGGCGGCAATTTCATATGAGGGTTAAAAAAATAGTACTTTCATCCCCTTGTGACACAAAATAATATATTATTATATAGGTAAGACCGAAAAATATTATTCATATTTCATCAGTTCTATAGTATCTAAATATAATTTCCAAAACAAAAAGAACGATTAACAAAAAAAAAATAATAATAATAATACCTAGCAAAACTCGGAAATCAGGTAGTACAGGGCTCTCAATAATAGTTCTTTTTTTTACAAAAGAGGGAATTTAAAAAAAAAAGCAAAAAAAAAGTGGGACTTGAGGCATCGGGATTCGAACCCAGGTATACTGATTTCCCACCTAAGTTATTATAACCTTATAGATTATGCCGAAATTTACCTTCGTATTCTAATAATATTCTAACAGTTTTTAATAAAATTATACTCGTGATTTTTTATTTAAATAACCAGTTCATATTTTTTTATTATTATTTCGGTAAGATCGAAAAATATTATTCATATATCATCAGTTCGTAATTCGTATGTAAATATACTTTCCAAAAAACACGAATAACAAAAAATAAAAAAATAAAATACCGAGCAAAGCTCGGTCATCCAGTTAGTAAAGGGCTCCCAATAATAGTTTTTCTCACAAAAGAAGTAACTTAAAAAAAAAATAGTCCTGGAGACTGGATTCGAACCTGGGGTTTTCTTATTTCGAATCCGCCCGGTTCTCATCGGAGCTATTATAAACTTATCAATGACAGCGAAATTTACCTTCGTATTCTAACGATATTTTTTAATTGCCTGAAAAAAGGGATAAAACGACATTTTCTAAAAATAAATCCTAGCTAGATCGATTTATCGCCCCCGAAACCCCCTGCATACTGAATTTCATGAAAATCGTTGGAGCCGTTTCCGAGATTCACATTATATATATATACAAGAATTGCTCGTTTAAAGATATAAGATAATTATCTCAATATATAAAAAAATTAAGTCTTATAAAACTGTGTCGTTTTACCAGCCCCACTCGAAACATAATTTACAAAAAATAAAATAAAAAAATATTCACATTGAAACAAACTTAAAAGAGAGAAGTTCATAATTTATTGATGATTCCAGATTTTTGTACATAAAAACAAAAATAAGAATGATAAAGACAAGCATCAAAATATTAAATAGTTGATTCATCTGATTTAATCGCACTTAAACTCAAAGTATTATTTATGTTTACAACTTAGAAGTATTAAATAAATATTATGTATAAATAATTGTTACAAAAATATTTTATAACATAGTATAAAATAATATAAATAAAAAATAAAAAAATAAAAATAGAAGTTCCTAATTGTTATTTTTATAATAAATTAAAGGTATCCCTACAATAAAATATAACTATTTATAATTGTTCTATTAACTTACTTTTACGGAAAAATAAACAAATATTTGTTTTATGATTATAGGTAGTAATAATTTAAGGCATTGATAAAATTTTATTAATTATTGTAATATCGTTATATAAAATTAAATTTAAACCCTTTGGCGCGCAAAGATATCAAGTTGAGCACGATATAAATGCGCCCATTTCTCATTTTAACCGAAGCAAAACTTAATAACCCTACTGGAAACGCAATAATTACCAACGCTCAGTGCGAGATTCGGGAGAAATAAATGAGGACCATTAAGAGACTCGCGTTTAGATATTTCATTCCCCTCAAAGAAGACGTTAGAGGCGCAACGGTACGGTACCGTTGCGGATTGTTCCCACGGATTTGCTCATAGAATCGTCAAGGCTTATAGTTTTTATTGCTTTGACTCCAAGAGGTATACAATGTCTGTTAAAAAGGTACAAAAGATAGAAAACGCTGATAAATTTTGTGCTGTTATAATTTTAAAATTGTGTAAAAATTCTCTTTTTAAGTTTTTAACATAATTATGTTATGGAGCTTTAATATTATTCTGTAATTTATCTTTTATGTAAGTTCAGAAATATTTAAATTTATTCGAAATGATTAAAGATTTTTGGCAACATAAATTGAAAATTAAAAAAAAAAAAAGGATTGCTTAGAATAATTTCTAAACAATCCTTTTTTCATTTATTGCTATTTAGCTTCTATTGAGTATGAGGCATTTATTTATTTATTGAATGCCCGCTGTTGTTTATACTCTACAGATAAAATATTCTTTGGCCATAGAACACCTGACAAATTACCACCGTTGAGAGGCAATCCTCACGTTTGTTTTTGTTGAATTGCGAGTGTATTTTTGTTGGGTGAGACTAATGCTCAATGTAATTACCGTGAGTAAACCACCTTTGGTTAAACACGTCATAATTTGTAGGGAGAAAACCAATATGAATTTTTTTAATTGCCATTCTGCACTATTTTCTTCCTATATTGTTCAAAAATCTACAAAAGTATAATAAATTTCATTCTTTTATTCTTTTTTCTTTATATTTGATGATAAATATAAATATCAAACGTAGATTTAGGTTTGTACTTATAAATTTACTATTTAATCAATAAAATTACGTAATAACAATAATTATATTATCGATTCAATATATATATATTTTTTTTTTGTTTGTTAATAGCTCTGCTTTAGTATCATGATAAATGATATATAATTTTATTCCCTTATCAGATTTGATATCTTCTTTTTAGATAGTTTTACTAACTCTGAAACCATTATAAATTATTCAAAGTTAATCCTTGTAAATATGGATGACGGTTTGTTTTGCAACTTTCTTTGCGTTATATGAATCAGCGCTCTGCGATCTGAAGGAAAAATCAAAATCAAAAACAGCTTTATTCAAATAGACCGCACGAGCACCTTCGAATTCTCATTTTACAAATTAAAACTTTAAAGTGATTATTATTTTTGTAAAACTAAAACTACCACCGATTCGGGATGTAGATTCTGCAGAGAACAATCGGCAAGAAACTCCGCAGCTACTCAATTGAATTTTAATTGAGTAGCCGTTTGCAATATCAATTATTGAAAATAATATATAATTATATATAGAAATATCAGAACAAGTAGCAAATTAGGGTTGCTTCACAACAAGCTTCTTGACTTTCTTCGTTGACATTATTAATACTATAAACTACATTATTACATTATACATTATTACTACTAAATTACTATTCTTCATAACACACCTCTGCAATGGTTATTGTAGATCATAAGAAAATCCATTCAGAATCCATTCTTCAAAACAAATTTAGCAATATTTTTTGCTATACGTGTAAAATTCTATGATATGATTGTCAAAAATCATGAATTCTATCTAACAAAAGTTTCATAAATGTAAATATAATATAGAAGCCTATGATCCTGCACTTTGCAGAAGCGACCTGTTTGCCGCGCAAATAGCGATCCTGAACTATTGACAAATCCTATTTTATTTTCATAGAGATGTTCACTAACGAATCGTATCGAAATCGATTACCTATTTTAGTTCGAGTGCTATCCTTTTGTATGCCACTAAAACCACCACACGATTGGATATCCACTGCTGAACGTAGACCTCCCCCGTCATCTCTGAGGGGGTTTACACCTTGCTTACGCCACGCTTGGCAGGTGGCTTGGCGAGCGCAGTGTGTTATGGCTGAATATGGTTATGCTGCAGCCCATAACAATCCTGGTTGGAGTAGGTATATATAGTTATTCGCATCACCATGGCCTTAGTCGCCTTTTTACCCATAACCGCACAGCCATTTTTATGCGACTAATAATATTATGTCAGTGTATAATTTATGCAAATAAGTTATTAAAATGATGCGCTATTAACTTCTCTGTCGTCCGTCGCTGATCATATATCTAACATTCGCGGCTTGACGCTGCTACAAACCAGTGGTCAGGCACGAGTATTTTTTAAAATTTGTCCACCTGATATGGGATTTGCACTCGCTGCGCTACCTGAAACGGTGCGACATTTCAGTTCCTTAAGGCTTCAACGACTAACGATTCTTCGAACTATGGTGCCACTTCAGCTTCGTAACGGTTTGAGCTATGTAGTTTACTCGATTCCTCTACGGATCTACTCATTTATGATTCGATATACGTGGTACGCTGAGTATGATTCTCTTCGTGACCCGTTGAGTGACCCTGAGCTTTTTAGGGGCCTATAGTTATATACTCCACATATTTCACATGTTTCTTTACGAACTTACAAAACGCCTGTACAAAAGTTTTTGAATGAATACATAATTATATATGAAATACGTTATTATAGACAAAATTAAATAATACATTGAATATCATTTATCGATAGTTGTCGTTCGTCAATCACTAAAAAGAGGAATCGTGCGGCACGCGTTACATGGGATCACGGTGCGTTGCGCACTTTGAACGTGATACTTTTGACAAAAGCCTGTAGTCGACTGGCGGTTTCATATTTATAATAAAAAAGATACATATTAATGGAATTTGTACTTGTGCTGTTTATATGCATATGTACGAAATAATCGCTAATAATATTATTGGGGGGTTTATTGGTGGTTATTGGTGGTATATTATTGGGGGGTTTATTTATTGGTATAAAAAAATATTTTACTAGATGAACTTCCTGATACCCATGTAGGCAATACTACTTCTCATGAATCTTTGCAAGATATGTTTACTAACCTTTACTTTTTTTTTAAGAATTTTTCAATCTATGTAGTAGATCAAGACAGCAACTTCAAATAAACAAAAATAGATAAAACCGGCTTATTTAAACCAAAACAACAATTTAATTAGTAGTATTTTATAAAATAATGATTAATATATTGTATCTGAAAGTATTAGTCAACATTTATAACATAGGCAAATTATATATTTTTTTATATTGATTTGTGGAATATATAAACATATAAAATATATATATTTGGAAAAGGTTTTTACATTTTGTTATAAATACAAATGTTGTTGCGCGGTTTTTGTGTGGAGGAAGTGCGTGAAGTTCGCTCAAACTAAATTATTCAAAGTAGATCGTACGTGTTTACGATACTCGACGACAATATAAAGCCGATTCTACATGACTCTGATTTTATTTACAAATATGATTTGACGTGCAGATATGTGTAGTTAGTAAATACACATATTTGATGATAAAAAATAACATTTTAAATATTATGCATCAAATGATATATTTATCTCTAGAAAGCAGCAAAATTATCTTATTTATCTATTTAAAAACTTAAAAAGACTTCTAATATATACTCATAATATATTAATGTATTTAAAAACCAAAAACAAATAAAAATTAAGAAGAATAATGACATGGAACAAACTTTTAACATGTGAATTCAAACCGCCATTACACTGACGACAACAAAACAAAAGGGCTGTAACATTTTATAGCAGTAATCGGTGCCAGTAAACCGCGAGATAGTCTCCCGCCAACAATTAAACAGCGCTGATAAAGCAACCTCGACTCCTTCCGGAATAAGGATTGTCATTCATGATTTTAAGTACACCAATTCTTAAAAGATTTAGCGACACGATTAGCCTGTTTATTCGAAGTAATAAAATTACATTTTATAAATAAAATAAAAATATTGTTAGTATAAATTTTAGTTATAAAAATATTTACTGATATGAAATATAATTAAATAAAGCGGTATTCTATAGCAAAATTAATTGTATATTTTAATATGAATTTAATTTTGATTTTACATCACAACTGTCATTTAAATTAAGTCAAATCTAATTAAATTAATTATTATAGTCTATCCGAAAAAGTTTCTTATAAAATGTAATAAATATACAAAAACAATATTTGACCATTTAATAATCGTTAAATAACTCAAACACGTCATTGCAAATAAAAGCCGGTACTTTTAATAATGTCGAGACAAGTCAGTGCTTCTGTTGGCAATGCAATTACAACAGCTGTATAATTATAGCTTTGGCTTTGCAACGTGGTTATACGTTGTGACCGGAAATTATAGTTTTTATGATCGCCACTGATTATTACACCGTATTGTACGTATACTTGTTTCAAGGAGTGACCAGTACGGTATTGTTGTCACATAAAAATAAAATCAATCACAATCGAAATTAAAAAAAAAAATGACAACAGTCCACATATTTTTTTACACATAAATGTTTGATTAACTTTTACCTTAAATATCAAAATAATCTGCGGGAGGGTTGTTTAAAACTGAAATTAATATATTTGAAAAGAGATAACATGCCAACGAGACTAAAATACATTATTTGGTCAAAAAAAAGTAGTTGCATAATAGTCCTTTTTAAAATAAGAAATAGTACCTAGGCAGTTTTTTGCTTAAATACTCCATCATTATGCACGTAATTTGAGATAACTTTAATGTTGATTGTTTTATTAGCTTAAAATCTAGAAAAACTCATATTACTTTACCAACTTCAAAAGGAAAAAGTTTCAACACGATGTTATTGTTTGTGTATATTGTATGAAATTTTTGATTCGACTTGTGAAAAATTTAAGCCCTATGGGTAAAACACAATGAATTAGTTTGGCTATTATAGTGGTAACAGTTTTTGAAGATTTTATTTCAATTGTCTTTAGATTTAATTTTTATAAAGTCTGCTTATCATTCTACGTGTTTTATCGTTTTTGGAATTTTCACTTTTTAAGTGAAATAGTCAAGAATAGTTATATTATTTCGAGTTAGAATTATAAAAGTTTACTTGATATTTTGATCATAAATAGAAACACACTTGTTTTCGCGTTTTGAAAATTTTACTTTAAAGTGGGTGAAATGGGGTACCGAAATTTGTATGATAGTAAATAAACGCCTCACACTCAACGATCTCCAGTAGGATTTGAATCCTGTGTCGGGGATTAGGAAACAAACAACTCACAAACATAAACCACGACAAACATCTGTATACATACAAATATTTCTCATGTGGTGGAATAGAACCCGCGACCGCTATCACATCAGTCAAATGCTGTGAACACTGCGCCAACGCGTAGTCTATTTGAAGTCGATTGAAGTTAAAATAAATAGAAACTTTATTCAGAAAAAAAACACATATGAATCAAAAAAAAAAATATATATATATATATATATATATATATTTTTATATTTATATATATATAGGAGAAGACTTTCTATAGATATAGTCACTCATCACGATATCTCTGGAACTATGAGACCTAAAAACTTGAAATTTGGTAAGAATATTCCTTTTGCCGAGTAGAGGTCAGCTAAGAACGGATTTTACGAAATTCTACCTCTAAGGGGTTGAAAAGGGGAGGCAAACTTTGTATGGAACAACGTGATTCCTTGGTCCAATCTACTTCAAATTTTGCATAAATATTCTTTAACAGAATTGATTGAAGACATGTTTCGTATTTTATCGAAATTCATCCCCTGACGGGGTTAAAAGGGGTTAGAAAGTTATTTTGATATAAATACTCCTTTTTGTTTTTTTTTAATTACATTTTATTTTGACACATGTTTGACAACTCAATCCGTCTATTATATAATATTTTCCAGTATTGACGCAGGTGTAGGTGATATCTTTTTTGGGTGCTCTGGTGGAACAGGTGGAACAGGAACAGGAACAAAGTCTTGACTTTATATTAAATGTAACAATAAATATATCCTGTGATCGCTTTATTGTAAAATAGTGTTTTATATAATATTTATTACTTCAATGTTGGTGTTGTTTTAAGTCAAGGGTTTTTAAATGAATAACTCATCAGCAAGGCATCTGTAGTTCACAATGATACAGATATAGAAGACACCGAAGTGAACTTGGAAACATTTTTGAATTATACGGCATTAACACCCCAATTAGTACGGATTGGCACCACGGACGGACGGATGTTGGAACAAGATCAGAAAACATTATAAATCATGTACCCATTGAACTTTATCTTACACTAAAACTAAGAAGGAGGAGATAAAAGCTGTCTTGGACTATTATTAAATATAAATATATGTTTGACATACAGACACGATCGTCTGTTCCTAAGGTAGGCAACTTAATGCCTGTGTTTTAGGTAACAGCCGACTGATATACATTTTTTTATAAATATACATATAAATAATACATATAGAAATAAATACATATTACACACAGACTCGAGGCGGGAATCGAACCCATGATCCTGCAGCAGTAAGAAGCAAAATCGTATTAAATTGTGGTGTAATTATACCAACGATACAACGAACGAAGCATTGATGACCGTTCTGGTGTAGTAGTGCGAGTGGCCTTAACGCCTCGCCTCAATGCCGGTGGTCGCGGGTTCGATTCCTACTCGGGGTAGATATTTGTATTTGTGCCAATATTTGTTTCAGGTCACGGTGGGGAAACCCAAAAGGACACTTTTGGGTTTCCCCACCGTGCCCCGGAGAGCACGTAAAGTCGTCGGTCCCGTTTGTTATCACGAATACCTTATAATAATCGTTACTTATGGTAGGGATATTATCCGCCAACCCGCAGTGGAGCAGCGTGGTGGATTAAGCTCCAATCCTTCTTCTATATGGAAAAAAGGCCTTCGCTCAGCAGTGGGTTGTTTACAGGCTGATACAATACAGTACAGTACAGAAGCATTTGTGGCCTTCAGTGACGAAACTGAGCCTAACCTAACTGCCGGACAGTTCTCAGATCTGTTGCTTAAAATAGGAATTAGTGATTTACGGGAACTGAATAATAATATAATGTATGAGTGTATATACATTCATACATTATATTATCATTCATACACTCATACATTATATAATTATTCATACACTCATACATTATATAATTATTCATATGAGTATGTATTTACCATAAACAAAGCTTAAGGTCAAACTCTTAATGTAGCGGGAGTATACTTGAGCGAAAGCTGCTTCTCACACAGCCAGGTGTATGTGGCTTGTTCCAGAGTAGACTGATGATTTTGCACCTCGAAGGAAATTTTATTTTAATGTTTTTTATTTTTATTTTAAACCTTAAACCCTACTCTATAGTATAGATTGTTATATTTTATAAGTATTCAAACATTTTAACATAATAATGTATATGTTACAACAAAATTAATAACGTAAAAAACCTATTAAAATCCTATCGGAACCATTTTCGTCCTCTACGCGGACGAAGTCGCGGGCTAAAAGCTGGTATATTATATAATAAACATAATATAGATAATATTTAATAATATATTGCAAATAATAATCAATATTTTTTAAGTTACTTGACTACCTATTATTTATAAAAATAATAATAATGAATTTGATTGTATTTCTGTACCTTCGATAGCTCAGTTGGTAGAGCGGTGGACTGTAGCCTGTACGATTGTCATCCATAGGTCGCTGGTTCAAATCCGGCTCGAAGGAGTTTTTTGTTTTTGATTATTTTTAATGTTTGACTTAGAACTATATGAAATTTATTTTTCGTAAATAAGACGCTATCGTTTTAAATTTTTATTAAAAAAAGACCAAATTTTTTAAAATATTTTTAGGATGAATATAATGAATTATTACTGGTACATCTACTCATTTTTATTGTTATTATTAATGATTGATTTATTATGCAAAAACACACCAATAATAATAAGTAACACCAAAAATATTAATTAATTAAGTACATTATTAAGCGCTGTCCAAAATTTAATAAAAGTTTAAAAGGATTAAACGTAACCGATTCTTTCACCGAGCACAATTCAATTTTTTACGAATCCCGGAGCGAGTGCTCGTAATTAACAACAAAGAGATGCATTAAATCAATTACCATCAATAAATTTCTACAGCGAATGCCATTTACATGATCAGCTAACATCGCTTATTACGGCTGGCTATTGTGCAGGCATAAATTTTTTATTTTACGTTTGCCTGGTTCTAATTTTAGTTCTAATTTTCGTTTTGATTTTTTACATTATTATAATTATATTATTATAATGAATATAACCCTATTTTATGTAATTTCTTTTTTAGATCAAAAGACAATTTTATTTTCATGTACCTATCTGTAAAACATAGGTAGATTTTCGAGTATGAGAAGCTATTATTACGTCAGAACTTAATAGGATAAAATAAAATATAAAATCTGATTTGTTACTTTTAAACCAAATCTTATGCAAGGAATACATTTTTATTCTGCCTTATTACATGTTATTTTTAGTACTGATTTACGTCAGATATAATAGCGACATTACATTTTCATAACTATTTTCTTGCGTCAATTTATCCACAGATTTTGATTTTCGAATCCGGATATCAGTGTCTGGTACCCTCAACACTAATGTATGTAGCATCATAATCGTTATATATAATGGTTTGTAGAAATATTTGATTAGTTCAAATTAGTGTAGAAAGGTTTTTGATTACTTTAAATGTAATAATTGTAATAATAAATTTAATAAAATTAAAAAAAATATATAAATAAAAAATTACAGTAACTATGATTTCACCAGAAAACAGTTTTACTGTAAACATTCACTTATTTCATGAATATCTGATTCTTCATTTATCGAAGGGTAGGTAATTTTAACAATTTTTTATTGTATGTACACGAATAGAGTTCAATAAAAACCGGATAAACAAAAGAGGTAATAAAAGTATATGAAAGCAAAGCTAAAAAATAACTACATATTAAGAAATTTAAATAATTAAAATATAATCTGTTATGTTACGAAAATAAATGAATCCTTTTATTATGATCTACTCAAAGTTGCAATTAACGGAGTAGATTGAGCGGCAAATCCTTTCTACTCGTGTTTTCCTACAAGTTTTCCTAATGGCTGACTTTCACGCTCAGTCTTCTAAAGCCGCACGCACCCCCTTAGTGACATGAATTTCCAATAGAATTACCTCATTTACAAGGGGCTCGTTCTGGTAATTGTATACCCATTAATCTGACAAGAAGAACACACACACTTACTTTTTTATATTTGTTTCTAAATTTTATTTTCTGTTTCAAATTTTAGAACATCTCATACTAAGACAGTGTTTATTGATTGCCTTTTGGTGCGATTTTGATGGTACTTGATTATTCTTCTTTAATTATTTAACCTAATATAGGTTTATTTACGCAAAAATTATTTATGATTTAATTCACGCAAGTAAAGTCAGGTTTTAACTATTAAGTAACAATAACGCGAATGGACAACAAGTGGAGAATGCTTTATAAAAAAGTTATCAGAAATTTAATAGCATTCCCGACTAGTAGGCACGCCCAGTGACTTTGATATTTTCGGCGGCATTAATTAAAAAATTATAAAGCTTCCCCTCCCCTCCCACGCGCTATTGTTCGACCCCCACAAAGCATTTATATCGGGGAAAAAGATAAATATGCGAGACGCAGGTAATTGCGCTCGCTTTTATTGAGCTGTTGTTTGATTTCAAAGGCTTTTATTGTATCGCTACGCAGACTGTACGGGGAGTGTTTGCACATTTACGCCTTGAATAGAATTTTTAAGAGATTAAATTAACCCCAATTAATATACCTACAATTAAATTGATTAGCATAAATTTATGATATATATAATAATAACAACCTTTATGCAATTTCGATAAAATAAACTTTAAATAACAAAAAGAAAAAAATATCTTAAAGAGAAAATGTTATCAGATATCTCTCAGGTCCAATTTTATTAAATCATATTACGAGAGAAGGTGGCTGCGATGATTTTCTGCAACAATGGATCCCAGGATAGGTCGTGGTAATTATGATTGAGCGGGAAACGGATAAAAATAAAGGCGGTATTGTTTCAGAGGTAATTAGGGTTTGTGGTCCCGGCGGGGCTTGGCTTGCAAGTCAGAGGACTTACGGGTTTGATACTTCGATGATTTTTAAATATTAGTGTCTATTGGGACATGTGTATGACGCTTAATTATGTTTTCTTAAAATAAATTTATAATTTGAGTAATATTAAATTAATAATTAAAAAATAAACTCATTTGAGTAGATTTATATTTATTGATTAAAAAATAATATTGACTGTGTATCTTATCTCTTGTTCACGGTCACGTTATTGGATTATATAAATACACTAGCGAACTGTCGCGGCTTCGCACGGGTAGTAGAACAGCAACAGTAGGCGACTACTGTCATCGGTGTAAAACCCGCGCTTGAATTTAGTTATGTGCGCGTTTTTATTTATTTCGCGATAACTCCTTAAATATTAATTAAAGGTGTATGGTTTAAAGGATTATCATAATGTGCATGAAATGATTAAGATAACTTACTTATTTAAATTTTTATAAGGATTAATGCTGTATCCGTCTAAATAGTTTTCCAATTACCGTCTTGTACGTCAGTACTTTTTTAGAAAGTTATGGGCTAAGTAACCGAACTGAACTGAATCATATACATCATGCCGATAAACGACCCACTTCTAGATAAAGGCTTCTTCTCCACATAGGGAAAAAGTTGGAGCTTAATCCATTGCTGCGCGCTGCTCCATTGCGGATTGGAGTATAATTTCCCTGCCATGACTAACGATCGCTGTCAAGTGTCTATTATAACAACCGGGACCGACGGCTTTACGTGCTATTCGAGGCACGGTGGGGAGACCCACGATTCGCACAAGTACACAAGAATCGTCTGTCTGTCGGGCTAGTAAGCTATTCTTAAAAGATATATGCCATCGAAGACTTTTGGACTATAGAGCTATAAAAGAGGAATATATTTCATACGTTTTATTTGACTTTTAAATTTTTTATGTATGTATTCTTAACATCTCCACATTTAGATCGTGTATTAATATGGGACATATAGCAGATTCTTAGTTAATCGATTTCGATATATTCCCATACTAATTATTCTATGTAGCATAATAATATTATCGCTTAAATGTAAGAACAAAACATTTATAAATCCCAAATTCGCCGTCAGATATGCCAAAATAAATTACCATCTCAAGTCTCATCGTCGTAATAACATTCAAGCAGCAATTATGAATATTTATATGGCGGCGACACTCTAGGTTAGCGGCTTAACGCTAATTCAGACAGACAAACCTTCGCTTGACAGTTTGTATTAAGTTTATATATTTATTGAAGATCTTTGTAAGGCTATGTTATTACATTTTTAAGGCTACTAAGCGACTATATTAATTTAAAAATAAATATTAATAAATTTTAGCGAAGTATATTATAGTTATTCTAAGCTTAGATAGGATTTTCTTTTTAAAATTATGTTAGTTGTTACTTTTATCGATTTTATAAGTAATTGTTATTATTAAGTAAGACTTTAACTTCTTTAATTCAATCCAATTCGAAACTTCGATCCTCGTTGCTGCTGAGATAAAACCATAATTAAGGGCCTTCTCGATCAATTAAGTTAATCCGAGTTTAAATAGACATTAACTCCAAGCGAAAGGTTTACTCCGCCGTGAAATGGCATTAGGTTTTCGCGCGTTTTATGCCTCAGACAAGACGAGTCGCTAAGAAAGGGGGATTTTATGGGAGATTGACTTAATTAGGCCTTCGTGAATTAGTAAAAGTATTTTTAAAATACACACCTTTAAAGGATTAGTAACCGTTGTTTTAAACCTTTTTACTTTTAGAACGAATCTTCATTCAAAAGAGTCAACTTATGTGCGACTAATCACTTAAGCGCCGGCGGTCATAGGTTTGATTAACGCTCGGGGCAGGTATCGTATTTGGACAAATATTTGTTTCTAGTTTGGGTATATATCCTTGTAGGTCTCCTCACCATGCCTCGGAAACCACGTTAAGTCGCCGGTCCCGTTTGTTATCATAGACACCTGATAGCGATCATTTCTCATGGAAGAAAAATTATCAGCTAACTCGCAAAGGAGCATATAAGGAGTAAAGTTCCAACAATTTTCCTAAATGGGGAAGAGGCCTTTGTCCATTAGTAGGATATTTACAGGTTTATATAGAGTTTTTAATTTCCCATTAATTCATTCTTAGTATATTAATGTTTATAAGTTATCTTTATGAATTAAAACTTATTCAGTCAATTAGTTTTAAAAGTTTGGACGCGTTTATTTCAAAACTATGTTTTCAAATCAGTGCCCACGATATCTCGATAACTAATTGACCGATTGAGTTAAAATTTTGCACATACCTTACATACTACACCTTCATTAGCATCTTTCTAAGGACTGGTAGTAGAATTGAGTCGAACAATAATTTTGCCCACATTTTATAACTCGTTGAATATCCAAAAAAAAATTGAAATATCGTTAATCAAAGTTTAACGGGCCGCTATATCGTAACAAAAAATTTCTAAGTACTAATTGTGCTATCATTGCTTAGAATACTCATACAGATTGAGAATATATTTAATTTATTTTTTCAGATGGAGACAACATCGCCCAGAGTGGGTGCCGATGGAGATAGTTTTCGGCGGAATACGTCGTAAAAATTGAAAAACTACATGAAAATAGTTAAAACTTTTTTCGTTTTTGAATGTAGATACATAGCAACAATGATAAATACATGTGTAAGTTTTCATCAAGACAACTTCAATGGTTTCAAAATTATTCCAACCCAAACTGACGTCAAAAATCTAGCTCTTGACCAGACTACCCCCTTAATCTAATCTTTATTTGCCACGTTGCTCAATTGAGGGTTACCGTATATGCATGTCTTAGAACTTGTTTTGAAACATTTTTTTTGGAGTTTACACCTTAAGAATCGATTTTCATATAAGGCGTGATCAAATGACCTCATTACGTTTTTTGTGCGCAACCTAATTTCACTTTTCAATCGTGAGTATTAATACGTATAGTTCGCGCTCGAGCTCCTAGGAATCGGTGGTTGAGCAAGGGGGGGCAAGTCTGCCTATTTAGAGAATCGTACTTAAGGAGTAAACTCCAGTCGTGCGTCTGTGCTGACAAACACAGTTTTTTTTTTGAAAAGTGTTTTCCTCCACCAGCAAACACGAGACGAATTTTAAAGACAAATTTTGCTCTTGAAAAACTTTCTGGTGCCAGCCCCTATTTGAACCCGTGACTGTCTGGCATCGATTCACGTGTTCTGAGTCATCTCGGTTCCTATTACAAAATTAAAATATATATATATATTTTAAATACTATATTTTGCTTACTAATCTTAAGATATGACATATTTTTGAAGTTAATAGAATGAGGGTATTTTGTAAATAATAAAAAAATTTACTATGTAAAAGTGTCTGTATTGTACTGTAATAGCCTGTAAACAACCCACTGCTGAGCGAAGGCCTTTTCTCCATATAGAAGAAGGGTTGGAGTTTAATCCACCACGCTGCTCCACTGTGAGTTGGCGGATAATTCCCTGCCACGAGTAACGATCGTTAGCAGGTGTCTATGATGACAACCGGGACTGACGGCTTTACGTTCTCTCCGAGGCACGGTGGGGAGACTCACAAGGACATACACCCAGACCGGAAACAAATATTTGTACAAATACAATCTCTGTCCCGAGCGGGAATCGAAACCGCGACCGTTGAGGCGACTACTCGCACCACTACATCAGAACGGTCGTCGTTGTAAAATATATATACAATAAATAAGTAACAAAAACATACAATGAACGTACCATTTTACAACTCAATATAACAAAATATGTATTTTTTTTAAATAGAGAAAATAGATAGATAGAAACGGAAATGGAATTCGTGATTGTATATATTTAGGCTGATTATCTGTTAAATAGACGTAGCCGATTAAACAGCCAACAATGAGTGCTATAAAAACTCGTATCACTCGTGAAGATCTCGTAACAATATATTTATAGAAGCGTGGCGCGTATATTAAATGCGTTTCATGCCGAACAGCAGTTAGAATGACTATAATAATTAAATCAGACATTCTTCCTAACTCGAGGATAAATATTTTAGTGGTGGCTACGACAAGGCAATTCCGTTTGAAGTACTACCCTTTTATTCAAAATCAAGGATGTCAAGAGAAAATATATCGATTGTTTTTGTGCTTCTATTAGAATAGGTACCTATATAAATAACAAAAATAAATTGAAGTCGATTCTTTATATTTTACACTTTTATAAATGTGCATACGCATAAAAATTATATTTAACTTTTTAAAAGAATATTGAAATGAAGTTTATAGTAAAGCATAATATGTAAGTAATAATTTTTTTTTTTATAAATATTTCAAATGATGACTTTGCCAATGAATTAAAGACCTCCCAAGCTATATACATTATTTTTACGAACATGTGTATTTTTTAGAATATTTATTTGACTATGAAATTAATAAAATTGATCATATTATAAATTTTCGCGATTTCACCGTCGTCGAGTTATGGAGGAAGAGGAACTATTTATTCATTCTAATGAACTATATTTTCATTAAATTGTCATAATATTAATAAGAATCTTAATATAATTATTTTAACACCTGTAAGATTAAATATGTTTGTCTTTGTTCCATATGTTATCTTTTTGTTTGTTGCATAAGTTTATGAGTGGACAATAATATGGATTACTATACGAATATACAGATATGTAATTTATACTTTGTAGTTTAAGTATTAATAAGTTTGGACATTCGGTTTGTTTCCAAAACACACGTTTACTTGCACCTTGTCTTGCATTGTTCTTTTTTCTCAAGCAATAAAAAATAATAAAATTTATCGAATTAAAAAAGGTTTAATGCAAGTCGATATCGATATTAATGTTTTTCAATCCCTACAACAAGTCTCGCGTGACGCCTGCTTCCGTACAATGTTATGAATTGGCGTCGAGGTAAATGTTGTACGAAATGTCAGTTTGACCTTATGCTAAGTGTTGGGCCCTGCTGAATTATTTGGCGAACTCATGTTTGATCTTTGAGGTGCCCTTTACTGTGATTGCTGTCAATTTAGCGCGTTAATATTTTATGTGTATTGAACGGTAGCGTGCTCTGAGTGTAGGCCATCATAGGTATTACGAGAAACTTAAATAATTTATTTATACATAATCAATACTGCATAGAGTATTTTGATCTGCTTCGTTTTTGTACTATATTTAAAAAAAAAATATGATTTTATGCAGATGAAACGTATCTATCGTGCATACATAGTTTTTTAAAATATTTTTTCATTTGTATAGTTATTATGGTTTAGTTGGATAAATAATTATGTACATAATCATTTACATGTTTTTGACGTAAGACTCAACAGTAGTGCTTAAAACTATCTCTGGACCATGTTTATTCTAATTAAAGAAAGCGGAAGATTTTGTTTGTTTGTTTGTTTCTCAAGATGTTAAATTTGCAAACTTTGCGCTAGAAGGCCTTTTTATTGAGAATAGCTATGTGTATGACTCATGTCACCTAGTGGTAGCATTTTTTTATGAGTTCATTAATTGTAAATTTAATTTAAATAACAGTTAAATGCTTTTTTATATAATCTATTGTAATTGTTGTAATAAAGGTAGTTATTAAAAATCTGACTAAAAAGTTCATATAACTAATATAGAAAATAATACTGTATAAGAAATTATAAATGTAAATATATTCTCCTTAGTTTTAGTCCCTTCTAGAAGACAATCAATCCAGAGAGAGGTTGAAAACCCGCTTATCGCGATGCGACAATACTATTCAAATTAGATTCCGGTTTACATAAGGTAAACTACAGTTTTGTTCGGTTTAATGGCCAGCATGATCTATTTTTTTTTTAAACATCATTCAAATCAAGATATTTGCAATGTTTTTTATTTTTATTTTTATTATCAGCTATTAAAATTATTGGATAGAAATAAATGAGAGTTTATGTCACCAAATATGAAATACTTTATACTAGTAATTTATTATAAAGATACCGAGATAACTTATGTACGATATAACCTATGTAGGAGATAACATATGTACGAGATAATGTAAGAGATAACATATGTACGAGATAACTTATGTACGAGATAACCTATGTACGAGATAGCATGTGTACGAGATAACATATGTACGAGAAACCTTATGTACGAGATAACCTATGTACGAGAAAACTTATGTACGAGATAACCTATGTACGAGATAACCTATGTACGAGATATCTTATCTACGAGATAACTTATGTACGAGATAACTTATGCACAAATTTACCTATGTACGAGATACCCTATCTACGAGATAACATATGTACGAGAGAACTTATGTAAGAGATAACCTATATACGACATAACCTATGTAGGAGATAATCTATGTACGCAATAACCTATGTAGGAGATGACATATGTACGAGATAACTTATGTACGAAATACCCTATCTACGAGATAACCTATGTACGGGATAACTTATGTAAGACATAACCTATATACGACATAACCTATGTAGGAGATAACCTATATACGACATAACCTATGTAGGAGATAACCTATGTACGAGATAAACTATGTAGGACATGACATATGTACGAGATAACTTATGTACGAGATAACTTATGTACGAAATAATCTATGTACGAGATAACTTATGTACGAGATAACCTATGTACGAGTTAACCTATGTACGAGATAAATTTCATTAGTAACCGAAATATTAGAAAGTATGTGAAACAGGCTCTTAGTGTAAATGATCTTCGGTTTTACCTTGAAATTCAACTGTAATAGTTTTGAGACAAAGTTCCTTCTGGTTTAAATATTTATGCCCAACAATTAAATCAATTTCAAAAAAATTGCCAATTTTTTTAAACTAAAATTGGTCAATTTTTTGCCCCTCCAGAAGGCTCCAGTGTGCGACTGCATAAGTTGCTTATCCCTCAGGTCAGCCCTGCTTACAATTTTAACGTTTTTATACGTATAAACAATGGATCAATAATATTCACTTACATTAACTAGTAGTGAAACTAATCCTAACAAAAAAACTAGTGAATGTTGGCTCGAGGGTGGACCTTCGGCCCACATTTCGCTATGGTGGGATCAAGGGTCGTGAAGGCGGCGAGTGCGCTGGGCAGACTCCTCCCGAACCTTGGAGGACCCAGCACCGCCTGCAGGCAGCTGTATTCCGCAGTTTGCCGCAGTATGGCGACGTACGGTGCGTGCCCCGGTTTGGGCGAATCGGGGGTACCGTACGGTATCGTGGGCTGCAGCCACTGCTCTAGCCGGCGACCCCCCGTGGGAGCTCGTGACGGAAATTCTTGGCGAGACTTACTCATACGTCTCGGGTAGGAGGGCTCTTGGTGAGAGCCCTACGTTGGACGGGATCCGACGGGTGCTTCGGATAGGGCAGGAAGCGCTTATGCGGAGGTCGGGGGAGACCTGGCGGGGCAGCCTTACGGCACATGCGTAACGGCTGCCATTTGCCCGGTCCTTGAGCGGTAGATGCGTCGAAAACGTAAGGCCCTTACCTGCTGTCTGACGCAAGTTCTCATCGGGCACGGTTGCTTTGGTGACTACCTGTGATGGACGGCCCAGAGGGAGCCAACGACTGAATGTCACGATTGTGGCGCGGCGGTGGACTCTGCCCAGCATACCCTCGAGGTGTGCCCTAGATGGGCGTCAGTCCTCGGAGGGGACATGTCGCTTCCGAGCATCATCACCGCGATGCTCGGCGACGACGAGAATTGGAAGGCGATGGTCTCCTTCTGCGAGTCAGTAATGTCCCAGGAGGAGGCTAACGAGAGGGTAAGAGAGGAGGCAGCCGACGTGGCCTCCATCCGCGGGCGCGACGAATGGGGGTGCGTAGGAGGCGCTACTTAATGCGCCTCCAGTAACGCCCCTGTGCTCGTGTCGGGCCGGGATGGGAACCCGGTCCTGCTAGACACGGCGTCGTCGGGACTGTTCAGAGGTAAGCCGGACAGTCCCCATGGAGGAGAAGTCTGGCCTTTTCGGCGAGGCCAGCATGTCGCTGGAGGGATCCTGTTGCGGATCCGGGACCCTCCAATTACAGCGGCTGAAGGCTCCCGCAGGGGTTTAGTACGGTATTGCACTCCCAAAGTGTCGAGTCCAACATAGGTCTAGGACTGCCGATGCCGACCCGGGCATCCTGGATATCATCCGTAAATGGATTCCCCTGCGACAAAAAAAAAGTGTGAAGGTTGGTACTGTTTTGCATTCACAAGTTTTTTAATGTTAGATTTTGATTAAGTTCTATGTTAATCCCGTCAAATAGCTGATTTACCCCCGCGGAGGTAATTACCCCCAGGTTAGGAACCCAGGCTTCATAGGAATCAATGTTGATAGGGAAGTTTAAAATTTGTATACAGAAATATGGTTTTCTATAACGAAATAGAAATACAATGATTGTACAAAATATTTAGTAGATGGCGTGTTCACTTGTAAGTAATTGAAAAGTGTTGTTGTTCTTTAGTAAAATGTTTCTTAACGTTTTTAAAACGTTTCTCTAATCAGCAAACAATTAACAGCCTATGTAATCATAATTAAGTGTACAAATGATATAATTATAACACATGGATTTTATTAAGAATAACAGCACTGGTTTTTTAAGTTATTAAGAATTTATTTCGTGTTCAGTGATGAAATATAATAGAGATGGAATCTGCATATAATAGAGTAAGCAGCGTGGCGGGTTTTGGTCCTTTCCTTTTATTAAAATAGAGAAGTGGTCTTGAGCAAGAATAGATTGTTACTAAACTGTTTAGTTTCCTAAAGTGTGTTCCTGCCTCTAAATGTTCACTGCTGGGTAAAGGTAATGCCGCTTTACTGTGGATTTGCGAATATACGTGTCTCAGAATTTCTTCTGTAACATTTACGTTTTCTTACAATGCTTTCCTTCACCGTAGTGCACGAGATAAATTTTTTAACAAGAAACTGAATTCCGTTGTCAGTGGATTTTTGTATCGTATTGGGTTTTAGTGGATATAAACGATATAATACATTCAAGCTATAAATTGATAAAGTATTTCTAACATGGAACATATACTGACGATATCTTTACCGATGTCTTTGAAGTTTCGAAGTAAAATTATTTTGCAAGACTTTTATATATTATTTAAAAAAGATTCCTTCGAGCCGGATTTGAACCAGCGACCTATGGATTACAATCGTATAGTCTACAGTCCACCGCTCTACCAACTGAGCTATCGAAGGTGTAGAGAAATATTCAAAAAAATTATTTCCATTTTTCTTAGTGACGTACCTACATATTTATATTCTCGAAAGTGTTTATATTTACATAACATTATTTAAAAAAGAAAATGACTGTACTTCATTTTAAATTAGGTGCATCTTAAATAAATAACTTAAGCGTACCTATATATACGTTTTTACTGCTATATCTAGCAAGTAAGCAGACGGCTGGTCTGATATTAAATGATATAACATAACGATGTACACAGGAGGAACAAATAAAAAAAGTAAGGATAATGAAAGATGGGTCGGTGGGCTTCCTGCCTCACACTCACTGTCCGAAAATTAACTATAGAAGCCACTTTACACCGTTTTTTAAAGAGACTGTTGTAGTGCTCCAGTCAATACAGATGTACGTACGTATACGAGCTGTGCAGCTCCACAAAAGAGTTTCATACTTACGAATGATCTGTTTGATAGGAGATATTCAAATTAGGAAAGTTCAAGAACCTTATAATATTCTCGAAAATATATAATAATTTTAAGTAAAGATATACAAATCTGCACAAGAAAAAATTTGCACAAGAAAAGACAGAGCCTGTGTTTTTTTTTTTCTTAATATTTGAAGTATATTTTTTTTATCAAAACTATTCCTTCGAGCCGGATTTGAACCAGCGACCTATGGATGACAATCGTACAGGCTACAGTCCACCGCTCTACCAACTGAGCTATCGAAGGTATATGACCAAATACGATACGAAGGCTTATGTTCTTTAAACTAAAGTGAAAGGTGCGCTCTAGATAAGTAGTGCGCTTTTCGTAAGTAGTTCAATTATATAATTATATGGTATATGGTGTATTTAAGTTATAATATATTAATCGTAAGTAATTTATTTCGCGTATTGCGTTATCGTTTTACAGTCTCTTAGACTAATTCGAAGAATCACAATGGAATCTTAATCAGTATAGAGTTGTTGTAAATAATGTTATAATTCTGCTATTATAAATTTATGTTACTTCTAGAAAATTTAGGGTAGGTACGTATACGGAAACGTAAGAAATAATAACAGAACGTGTAAAGAAATAATTTTTTCCTTTCCATAATGTGTGTGGAATGTGGATGCATTATATTTAAAAAAAATGTAATGTATGGTGCAGACATAGCATTAAGACAATAATACTTTTTCTTACATCATTTTAAAGATTGTTAAGAATTTCAATGACAACACTTAATGAATTTTTTAATTACGATTTTCGTAGTGATTGTGATACGTATTTTCACCAACACGTATATACCTTCGATAGCTCAGTTGGTAGAGCGGTGGACTGTAGCCTGTACGATTGTCATCCATAGGTCGCTGGTTCAAATCCGGCTCGAAGGATTCTTTTATTATTATTTTAAATGTTTAAAATGACAATGATTTCAGGTGTCAGTAAGTGTTCATAAATATAATAAAATACATAATATATTTTAATATATTTTGAAAAACCAAAAGAAACTGAGTATGTATGTACTTTTTTAGAAGATTTTATTCCATGAGATAATACCTATACGCATCTGAAGTTAAATTAATCAATACTTTCAATAAGATTAAATTTTTCCTAGAGGATTCTAAGCAAATTTTTATTGATTATATTAACGAGACCAATATATAAACTACTAATGCGTAAGTTTATCATACTATACATATGCAATTACCGTTGACCAAGAGTTTCGTGTAATGCAGGACATTATTTTTAAAAATTCTATTGTTAATTACTGCATTAATAATATTTTCAACTACTGAATATGTAGGTATAATATATATACTAAAATGATTTATGCACAAGCATGTCTCATTGCGGTAACAATCAACGCATTGATAAAAGTGGGTCGATAGTTCAATTGTTATCGTGAAAGTTATGAGTGAATTAAATAAACGTAACATCAACAATTATATATGTGGCGTAAGTTTAAGTCTGATTAAACATGTTGTCAATCGAGCTAGTCGGTATATTAAGTAGACGATCTTTGTGGTTTAACTACTTAACAAACTGTATCAGCCTTTAAACCACCCACTACTCAGCGAAGACCTCTTCTCCATGTAGAAGAAGGGTTGGGTAACGATCGTTATCAGGTGTCTATGATAACAACCGGGACCTACGAAATTACCTGCTCTCCGAGGCACGATAACAGTTAATAAACAATTAAACACAACATTTGCAACACACACAAAAAAAATACAAATTAAAATACTTTTTACCCGACTGCGACAGAAGGAGGGTTATATTTTATGTATGTATGTATGTCCATTTCTTTGGCACGCCCTACAGCCCAAACGGCTCGACGGTTTTTGACATATGAGGTGTCGTTGGATTTGTCTAAATTGTAGTAGTGACATAGGCTATATAAATTTTCAAAATGGCGCCATGAGGGGGGAGAGTTGAATTTTTTTTCTTACTACAATATGGGTATTAAATGAAAGCTAGTTAATTGTTTTATTCTTTTTAGTTTGTAATAAGAGTATTTTACGCAGTCGGGTTTTTTGATTTTTTTAATTAATTTTATTATATTAATTAGTAATTTTATAGTATAAAATTATTGGTATTTGTAACGATAAACAGAGATCAAACTAGCAACTGTCAACAGTCAGATTGTCTAGACTACTGTTCCAACTCCAACAACATTAAATAGTGGCAATGTGTAAGTGCCTAAGTCGTAATAACGACCATGAATATGAACGAGGGAATATCTGCGTCTTGCGTTCGATGCAACGTGCACCGTCTAACCCGAATATATTCTTCCATTAACATATTAATTGGGAATCGCTGCAGGTTAGCGGAGTAAGCTGATTTGCTTCCCGCCTAAGAGAAACCTGTGACAGATTATAATCGAAATTCACATTAATTGATTACGATTTTAATTTATTGTACATTACTTTATTGAAAAAGACGAATTTTTGTAAATGAGTAAATAAATCTTTATGTATCTTATAATTATATTAATTTCAACATTGATTAAATATTTGCCAAATTAATTAAATATCATTGATAAAAATAAATAGTTTATTTTACAGTCACGTCAAATATTGAAATTCTCTATAATATTTAATAACTCGTTGTTGATTTAAAAAAAAAAAAACATGATTTTATATCAGTTACTGAACAATATGTGTCTGATTATTTTATAATTATTGTTAGTTCAAGTGTTAAATAATGTAATAATCAAAATAATTTTATGTAACAATTAAAGTTATATTTTATATACATAATTGTAGGTATATTGTGGTTTAAAATTCGAATAATATTGACAATTCGTATGACATTTTTGTATGGAAAATTTGATTACATAATATTATATATGACGTTCAGAATGATAATTTTGGTACTGGTAGAACATGTTTTCATAACAATAAAAATGACTGATAGGCTCAGCATAAGCTACCGGAGGAAGATATAATTATGTTATATATTAAACATTTATACATATTCTAAAACGAATTAATTTGTGTGTTTCTTTGAGAGCACTTCGTTATTTCAGACCTTGTTTATTTACCTATTTTATAATTGGAGTTGGCGAGCAGAAGTTAGTAACTGCAATTAAACATTTTTACGTAAGACTACTGGTATTTCGTCTCTTTCTTACGAGTTGCCTTGAATTCATGGTAGAAAGAGATGCAATCCTTCTCTTAGGAACGTTTTTGAGTGCACGTGCGCATTTCAGTTTGTATATAAATTTCTTGCTCACATATAAAAGTATTTTTAACGTAAAAAATTAAGATTTTTTTTTATAATTGATAACAAAAAAAAAAAAACTGTTTCGAAATTGTTTAATACATATTTATGTGGAGCTCACCTTTCACTTTTAATTATATAAGATGAACGAAACATTGACAAAATTTGTATGTTTATCTATACCTTCGATAGCTCAGTTGGTAGAGCGGTGGACTGTAGCCTGTATGATTGTCATCCATAGGTCGCTGGTTCAAATCCGGCTCGAAGGATTTTTTTGTAAAAATATATATCAACAAAAAATATATATTATTTGCAAAATACTTTTGTTCCGAAGCTCGATAAATATCTGATACGTTATCGTCATATATTTTGACACATCTCAACCAAGCTACTGTATAATGTTATCTATCAAACATACACCTAAATAATACATACAGGGAGTATTGTGTATTGTCTGTCAGTAAGTTGTGCGACAGTTTCTGAACAATAATAGCAGTGGGAACGAAACTATTTAGCAAAGTTTGCTCCGTCAATAGAGGCGCCAACTCGGCGGGAAATAATTCATTTAGCAAGAGTTAACTCGCGAAGTCTGTGTGAATCTCGAGGGTGTTAAGTCTGCTCACATTGTTGGATATGCTCATTTAGTCTTGTGTTTTAAATTGTGTAAATTAGGTTTTTATATATTTTTTGTTTTATTACCTATATATATTTTCGGCAACCGCTCTGGTGTAGTCGCTTTAAACTTGGCGGTCCCGCTCGGGGCAAATAATTATAATTGTGCTAATATTTGGTTCTAATCTGGATGTATGTCATTCTGGGTCTCCCCACCGTGCCTCGGAGAGCACTTAAAGCCGTCGGTCCGTTTGTTATTACAAATACCTGGTAACGATTGTTATATTATTATTATAGTTAATGGGATATATTATGGATTTAGGGAAATTAGCCGTCAACTCGCAGTGGAGCAGCGTGGTGGATTAAACTCCAACCCCTCTTCATTAAGGAGAAAAGGCCTTTGCCCAGCAGTAGAACGTTTACAAGTTGATTTAGTTTAGCTCAGTATTTTTTATTTTTATTTTTAATCACTAAATTAAACGTTTAAAATTGATAATTAATAAAAATAAATAAAATTCAGTAGTAATATAATAAAATATTTTGAAACAAGCTGACCGTAGGGTAGTTGTAAGTTTTAAAATGTTAGTTTAACCTTTAAATTTACGAACTTTATTTTAAATCTTGATAGACGATATATTTTTTGTCTATATTTAAAATAATTATCACAATGTAGATTATCACTCTAGTATTAAGGTATCGTAAAATTCGTCTTAATATACATATCAAGTTTAATCCCTAACACAGTGATATAAAAATAAAGAATAAAAGCTTAAAACAATTATAATTTTTGTGTATTTTCCTTCGACCGTCCCCCATCCATCCCTTTAGTATGAGTAAGTCCGCACCAAGGAATTTATATCATAACTGGAATGCTCACTTAATGAAATTGTTTATTCAAATATGCACCTTGAAATATTTGACATAAGGTTGACATTGGCTTATAACATATATCTTTCCGAGTTCCTTTCTTACCGGGAGTTGCCTTGAATCCATGGTAGAAAGAGATACAATCCCGGCCGTAGGCACGTTTTTTGAGGGCACGTGAGCATTCTAGTTTGTATATAAATTCCTTGGTCCGCACTGACATACACTTAATTAGATAGATTACAAGCTGTCATTTTCGTTTGCAGCAATTTAAACTTGAATGATATGGATTAATTATACCATAGCAAAAAACAAAATGAGAGAAATAGATCTTCTTAGCCTTTGTGCCTAAGCAATACATTCACTGATATATTATTACTTTTTAATAGTCATATATTACTTATTTTTCAATTATAATTAAGATTACAATAACACAAGTAATAACAATGACTTATTATTCCTGGGATTATTGTAATCAATATTGATATTTTCAATCAATTTATCAACGTTATCTACGACTTAAAGCTAAATTAAAATATCAAAAACATCATAAATTCTCGACGAGTAAAAACACCTGTATTGTACTTTAAGTTGCCAAACGGCAGCAAGAATGGATACATTCATGTCAGTTTTCATGACAAAGAACTGTCATAACCCATATTAATCAAAGTCTAAACGACTAGTCATAAGAACATGTCAGGGCTTTTTAATTATAACAGCAGTAATGATCATTTTTCATTCTTAATTGCCATTTTCATATGGCACGTTTACATTTTGGATAATCATCATTATTAAAGTAAACAATGCGTCGGGTTTCGGTTAAAAGAGGTGTAGTTATTTCTGGGTAGTTTTATGGCGCTACGGTACAATAGTTCCATAGTTGCAAACAGCAATAAAACGAATTCCGGCAATTCGACGCGTTGATTTTCATACATGAATATTCGGTGCTATTTGGCATTCACACCACAGCGGCTGTATCTAAACATCGAGAGTGCAATAAAACTAAGCACACGACAATCCGACGTACGATAAAACTCGAGATCTCGAAGTTTCGTCGTTGTTCGGCAGTCGAGTTTAGTGACGTCACTTCGCTTTCATATCACGAGCCTAAACCCCGCTTACGATAGGTACGAGCCGTGTCAAGCAACGTTGTGACGCTGTAGGTAAGATTTGAGTAGTGATGTTTCTAATGCATCGATAACAATTTAAATTTTTGTATGGTTTGTTTTTTAATTGTTAATATATATTATTTAATACTATAACATACATTTTAAATTAAAAAATAATTTTTTTAATAAATTAATTAAAAAAATTTAAATTAATTTATTAAAAAAAAATTATGATTATAGTAATTTATCGATGATTAGAATTATTAAATATTTTGGCTTGGTAGTTTCGGAGATAAAGGCGAAGCAGATTGTCCAATTTTCATGTACTAATATAATAAATTTAAAACTATTTACGTTTAAATAATAATAATAAAAAAAATATGTTGTCAGAATGATCCGTATTATTTGATATTGGAAACCAACGCAGTTTCAGTCTGGTTTTTGATTTTCGATTATTAGATTGAGTATCGTAATGTTATGTGGTCTACAAGCTTTTCCTATAAGCAGACTTTTTTATATATAAAAATGGGGCACAAGGGACTGCAACATCAGGGGAGTTGAGAGAAAAAAAAGTGGTGGTAAGGTACTTTTTACGTTCGATATATATCACATCTATGAACATTTTTTAAATTCTAAATATTTAATATTTAAGTTTTTCTAAACAGAGTTAGTGTTTCATTAGTTTTTAAAACGCTAATTTATATTATTAGAATTATTATATTATAGAAATTTCAGGATTAAGTTAATTAGTATTTTCATTAATAAACGAGGACATATTAGGTTCCAAGCAGACAGAAATATGACCGATAATAATTAACAATTAGTACTCGTTTTGTAAATATAATGTCTTATAACCACGACATATGTATTAAATTATTAATTAAAGTATACTTTAACATATCGACATCATTTAACAATGACATCGATATCGATAGATTCACTATATGTTATAACATATAGTGAATCTATCGATATCGATGAAACAAAATTTTGGGGCATCACAAGGATTGTATGAAACACGAGGAGCCCAGTAGAACAACAGCACCTGACACCATTATGCTATTATAATATTTCGCCACTGATGTCTTCTTGACGACGCAGTGAATACCAAATTCATGTGGCGACGGTCTCTCGAGACCCTGGGTTTGATTTCGTTTCTGAAATTTATTGACGATTGTATTGACTTTTGATATTGCTTGTTTTCCTAATGACGCTGTAAACTTTCTTTATGGTGATATTATTTAAATTTGAAAAAAAAACATTGATTTACTAAAAGTATATGTGAGGATAAAAATAAAAATGAAACATTTATAAATAGAATAATTAGAGAATTCTGGATTTCTTAAAAGATTTATTCTGTTTCCGTTTACAAGCATTTGAAAAATAAATCCAATTTTGTGGGAAAAACCATAAATCAATAAGTGGTCATATCTATAATGGTACATTTCTGCTTTTATAAGACTTCTAACGACAGAGTATAATTAGTAGCTAATAAGAAACATATTTCGGAAAAAGTTTTTTAGTATAGATACGTGCGTTGCGATATTTCAGATACAATATATGAATAAAATCCTGGCATGCGTATCTAACAAAGCATTTTTTTATTATGAGGGTTCGAATCCGACGAGTTTTTGTTTAAAATTGCATTTTTATATTTGGAACGCGATCTGCGACCGACATGGCGGGTGACAAATACGCGCGGCGCCCTCATGAATGACAATTGAAGAGATGTTTTTATAAAGACAGGCCGATTTTACTTTTATGTTAAAGATATTATGCCCATAAAAATTGTGCTGAAATGATGACTACGATTTTTCACTGTCGTCAAAATGCGATTTTATGAGGCAATTGTGTACGAATGATAAAATAGGTGTGATAGATATGACGTCGAATGATTTAAGAAATATTCATTTTTAGCATCGTTTAAATAATATTTTACAGTTTTTTGGAGTGATAATTTTTTTCTTGAATCTCAAGATCAATTGGCAAGGTTACTACTGAACTAATCTGAACGGAATCAGTCTGTAAACGTCCCACTGATGGGCAGCGGCCTCGACACAAAGAAGAAGGGTTGGAGCTTAATCCACCACTTATATCCACTGTGGGTTGGCGGATAACTCCTCTACGATGAGTAGCGATCGTTATCAGGTATCTATGATAATAACCGGAACCGACTGCTTTACGTGCTCTCCCGGGCACATTTGGGGAGACCCAAAAGGACATACAACGAGACCAGAACCAATTAAACCAATTAAATACAAATACAATTGTCTACCTCGAGCGCGAATCGAACCCACAACCGCCGGTGTTGAGGTCTTGAGGACTACTTTCACCACTTCTTAAGTAAATAAAGAAATCTATTTGCAGCTACGGTGGATGCTTATTAGTTGTCCACTGCTTTAATTGATTACGTTTATAGGCAAGCAGTAATATATCAAAGACACATTAAGCTCATTTCATTGACTAAGCAATATTCAGACAACGTGCAGTGATTCCAGGAATGCGCTTGCACGTAGTTCATGTTAACGTGGACTATCGAGTACAATTTCGTAGAAGAATCTTATAATAATATTTTACCCATTTCTATATTACGAGTTAAATAAAATAAACATTATACTAGTATTTTTATAACATATTTTTAAAACACCACTGCAGTTGAAATTATCATTCGTTTTTTTTTGTTATTGTTCCTATATCTGGATCCTGTTGCCTGCAGATCCGGGACCCTCCAATTAAAGCGGCTGAAGGCTCCCGCAGGGGTTTAGTACGGTATTGCACTCCCAAAGTGCCGAGTCCGACATAGGTCTAGGACTGCCGACCCGGGCGTCCTGGATATCATCCGTAAATGGATTCCCCTGCGTAAAAAAAAAAGAGTGCTTATATTGTTACTGTTAAGAATTACATCGTCATGTAATATACTGGTGGTGCAACCTGACTTCTCACAAGTAGGTACAATTTGCAGACAAAAAGTTAGGTAAATACGCTTATTTAATTAAAATCTTAAGTATATTTATTTTATAACATAACTATCTCCCGTGGTTTAAGTTGTGCCTTATCAGTAAATTATTTCGATGTTTTTTTTGCTATAAAAAATAATTATGATAGCAAACTAAACACATCACACATTTTTAAGTTTTCAAGGTTTCAAATGATGATGATATAAAATAAAATATATTGTATACGTTAAATTTACGTACGAAAAATATTTATTTACCTAACTGTATCTAGTGTATATCCGTAAACCCCAGTGGATACATTTGATTAACCTGACTAGACAGGCTTCATTGATTTACCGTTTGGCATCTACTTTAATCCTTGGCTAATGGTTATCTGGTTACGTGTGGTATAAATAGCGTGTGTTATATTAATATTGTACATACAATAAATTAAATAATATATTATATGATGAAACAATGAAGTCGCTATATTAGTAGTTATTAAAAATATCCTTTGTAAGTTTATTAGATAAATTTTCTTCTTCGATTTTTAAGTTTCTCAATAATGTTCACATGTCCATAATGTTGACAACTATTGAAGACTTAAGATTTTCCTTGAATAATTTCGCGGTTTCACCCGTGTTCGTATTCATTGCGTTCTATACTATTTATACTTATAGTTAAAATACAGCTGTAACAAGTCCAATTCTTGTACGTCCTAAGGTTAGCTGGTGGAAAATGCTTTTAGCATCAAGCTCGCCTATTGAAGAATTCTATATTGTGTTGTGCAATAAAGTATGTATAAATAAATAACTAGTTTTACTAGTTTGATTATTGATTATTGATTGATTATATTTTGTAATTTTTTTTGGCGGGCACTGTAATTGATACTGAAGCCAAAGATGTATTTTTCTTTTCATTTTTATCTGTCTTTCCGTTTGTATGTTGACCGAACATCACGCTGAAACTACTGAAGGTATTTGAATGTAACTTGCCATTTTTCGAGAACATACTATGAGCTTAGACACTGGAATTTTTTATCGTCAATTTCAGTACGGTTCCCATAAGAGGGGATGAATGCCAAAATGTGGAATCGCGACCGAAGTCGTAGGTATAGCTAGTTATTATTATACACCACAACTCGAAGCGTGATATTTTGATATATTACTTTTGGATAACGTAGCTTTCAAAATTATAAAAGTAGTTTCAGAGTTTGTCGATAAGGAGCAAACAAATTCTTCCTTTTTATAATCTATACCAGGGGTTGACAACCGGTCGCTCGTGAACTGCTTGTGGCTCATTTTCAGTTTTTGATGAAAAAAAAAAATTGGGGTTCTATGTTATGACTGCTTATCAAACACATGAAAAGTGCACAAAAATACGATCAAATATTTACTTAAAGATTTTTGTTAGCTCTTTATATAAAATTTTTAGACCTTCGGTGAAATTTAGCTCTTTGCCGAAAAGGTTGCCGACCCCTGATCTATACTTATAAAATAGTATGTCCAAATTAACTGAAGCTAAGTGTATGCTATTGCAGCTAGATACAAGTAAATTTAGCGGGTTTATCAGTTGAGTTTTTTTTGAGTTCAGTTTAGTCTGTTTATCAGTTGACACCATTTACCGCTTAGCTATCGCCATTTTTCTTACAAGCGCTTCCTAGCGTTTTTTTCTACCAAGTACAGGGATTGTATTTATCATAAAGTATATAGTAATTATTAAAATATAAATTAAGAGAAAGTACCACTAACTTGTAATATTATATTGCATTCCATAAGATTATTTCAACATGTTGTATCGCAATAAGCCTGTAAGTAGTCCTATTAGAGGTTGTTCCTATTTGAGGAATGTTTAGAGCATGGTCTACCACGAAACGAAAAGCGGTGCTACCCAGTTTTTGCTAAAAAATTATTTATTTTTTATTTTTGATAGATTTCGACGTGTATCGGAAGTAACATAAAAAGGCTTCGACTGATGTCTGACGTTAATCGCCCGTTAGAGACGTATTATTCACGGGCACGCGTTGCACAGTGTCCGCTCCCCTGCATCACCCTGCGTGTGACACCAACTATCATTACCTATGCTACAGACCCGTATCATCAAAAAATAAACCTTATGACTGTACCATAAGGATTAATATACTATGATATATATACAAGTTAAGCTTTATGAAAATTGGTAGCATCGTTAAACTAATCCAAGCCAATATATTCTCTATTTCCCAATGAATAAAATTAATATCCTTTTAAATTCACCGTATACGACCGCTCGGAACTACCCGTCGAATAAGTAAACTCGAAAATAGTTTGAGCTTTACGTTTGAAGTTTTAAAATATATTTTACATTGGCACTGTTAAGGTTTTTAGCGATAATATATTTATTTACATGGATTTGGTATAGCAGTTATTATTCCAATATCAACAGGCGCAGTTGTATTCGTCAATTAATTATTTGTAAACAATACCTCTGAACGTTTTACGTGTCATGAATCAATGGAAATGATCATTTATACATTTAATCGTTTTTAATGCTAATATTTGTTTATATACACAATGAACAATAGCATCATATTTTAAAAGTATGTAATTTTGTAATAAATCACTGCCAGAATAATTAGTTATGTAAACCATTATGTTTATCACTATTACAATGTTTACATAAAATATTTTAATTAAATTTAACAATAATACGAAAAATCTTGTGAAAATTTTCCATGTAATAAATATAATTCCATAAAAAAGTTTTAACTTTTAACGTTATTTTATTTTAACATTAATTTATTTTACTTCTTTAAGGTCAATCAGTACATTTACAATATAATAATGTTGTTAGATCATTCAGAAATATAGTAAATAGTAATACTGTATTAAGGTCAGAAAACATGGTAAAATAATTTTAAATTATGCAAAGAAAATTTAGGGTAACTTTGCAAAAAGAGTTCAAGCATTTTTTTTTTTGTTTTTATTAAAGTTTGCTAATAAATAAGTAAGGCAGAAAAAGCCCCGGACACAGTTCTACGGATTTTGACATAATTATAATGGTTTCACAACCAGGGCAAGCAAGGAGGCACATAGAAATTGAACGGTTGCAGAAGTTGCGGACAGTCAACATCAGTCATTGATTAATTGTCATTATACCCGTCATAATAAATTATAATTTAAGTACTACATATTTTATGAGTATGTACAAGTAACTATAACTATTACAATCCCTAAGAAACACGGGGCTGTGATAGATGGACGAACAAACCACGGAGTCTTAATCTTGTGGGCACATAGTTTATGTACGGAATCCTAAAAATGTATTGTTTTTTTTACCTTAAGTAAGATTTAGGACATATACGAGTATGCATATTTTTTGAACTATTGTCACTAAACTAGTGAAATATCTTATTTTTTTAAATATGATCAGTATTTATCAGAAATTCTAAAAGTAGTTTCAAAATTTTTAGTTTGCGCGTGGCGGATGTTTGATGAAGCAGAAGGTTTCCACTCGGTCGAGCGTGAAGATACCGCGATAGCGCGCTCCACTACCTCACTATAGGTAGTGGTGACTTCATTACGAATATCTATTACACGTTGTCGTTTTATATTGACGACTTTTTTATTTACTTAAAACAGTTCTATGTAATTTAAAAAGAGAAAAATGTTGAGCGAAGAAGTGTAAAATAAGAAACTGGAAACTAGATATATGTGTATGTATGATTTTGTATAATGAATTTACAAATTAACTAAAAAGTGTACCTACTTTATCAAAGTATTATATTATCAGAAATCGTATGTAATAATAAATCCTATCTAAACTGTAGACAACACATCTGTTTCAACAAAACAAAACTCCTAAAACGGCCCTCCAATTTAATACCCCTGAAATGAATATTTATAAAGGCGTCAACTGTTAATCCAGCATTGTTACAATTTTCACTCGTCGTGACTGATGGCGCCAAGACAATTCGGTGCTCTTATGGTGATAGTACACTGAAGGAGTTCTTTCATATAATATTTATTTATTTATGGGAAATATCGGTGGTAAATTACATTATTGTTATGTTATATATTTATAAGGTAAGCGCATTATCTTTAAAGGTGGAAACCACACGCATACGATTTCAATAATGCTCATTTTATTATTAAATTAACTGATTACTTAATAACTAAATATTATTTGCAGTCTTTTGATTTTTTCACGAAATCTGTGAAATTATTATTCGAATGGATCCAAAGCGATATAATCATTTAGAAATTAATAGAAACCGATAAAGATAAATTGTTACCCAGAACAAAACTGCAAACTGTTTTTTTAATTGTTCTTTGTTCATTAGTTCATTTTAACTTCGTTGGAGTTCCTTTCATTTTTTTTCCTATCTTCCGCAAACAGCATTTGCTTTCTCATTGCTTTAAACAACATACGATCTTCTCGGTTTACCATGTCCTCTTTTTATCACAATTTTCCCTTAATAATAGTTTTGATCAAGTTGTTGTTTTATCAAATGACCGAATATCTTGCATCTTCTTCTTTATCAAGAGGTATATTTTTAGTATACGAATGTACATAAAATAGACCTTGATTTATTCGATTCTCTTATTGTTGTCTGTACAAAAGTTTTGAATTGAGTGTTTACCATGTAAATAGAAATGGGTGCCTTGGCGCTATTTAACAAACATAATATATTAAACAATATAAATTTTTTCACATGATATTTTTATATAATAGTAAAAAATATGCATTCTACTTAGAGCATTATTATTTGCGTCAACAGTGTACATGGACCAAGCAGTGTTCATCTCAGGAATTAGAGAACAAAAGGCTTAAGTGAGCTTCGACGCTTCTGCGTTGTTTCAGCGCTTCGTATAAAAGATCTCTCTTAGCAGATGACGGCCCGTCGTTTACAGATCAAAACTTCCTTACTCTCAGTTACGCTTGTGTATATTGTATATAATTAATTTGAATCACGAAAATATACATCTATCATTGAATTATTTTTCTTTTTTTTTGTGATCGTAGTCATGAAAAAATATCATACCATATTATCCTTAAATTTTCAAATAAATAAACTATAAAAAGAAGAATTTGTCTCCGAAAAATTACCTAAGATTATACTTACTTCAAAATGAATTTTGATGTTATGTTATATGATGACAGTATTTTTTTCCATAAAAAAAAAAATTCTGCCACAATTTTTAAATAACAAATGTCATATTTTTATAAATATAGTTTATTTTTAATATAAAATAATAGAAGAAAACAAAAATAATTCTTGATACGAAATTTTAATAAAAATATTCTTTATCAGAAAATTATTAAATTGATTAAACTAATTTAGTTCAATCAAATGAAAATAAAATGTCAGTCTTGTTAAAATTGTCTATATTATGTATCAAAGAATGTATCTTAATATACGATGTATATACAAATTCAAATTATATCCAAAAAATCCATCTATATAAGCGTGTACATAATATTACAATAAAGGTAACATTATTTTCAGGCATCAATAACTGAATCTGAGACTTTATTAAAACTTATATAAAATTGACAAAAAATAGTTGCTATCATTGTCACTGTATAACTCTATATCACACCAATTTTTTTAAATATTTCATACTTTGCATCTAAGGAATTACGTTGTTAAAATTTCCTTCGAAAAAAAATTTTTCCTTCGAGCCGGATTTGAACCAGCGACCTATGGATTACAATCATACAGGCTACAGTCCACCGCTCTACCAACTGAGCTATCGAAGGCTTGACAAATCATGTATTTTTACAATACGTATGCTACTTTTATTCGTTGCATAATTTAGAGTCACGTTCGGAAGTGAAAGGCGAATTAACACAGATATATTTATCAAAGTATAATTAATTCTTGCGTTATACAAAAATATTTTATATTTCATTTAACAATATAAATTGAGATTTAAATAAAATTATTTAATTTAATAGTAAATATTATTATATAATTTATGTTATTTGTGTTTACACAACAAAGCGGCAAGTTTTGTTTGTTTAAGCTCAACAATTCATGTATAGGTACTCGTACCAGGTACTCGTACCAGTTAAATAAAATAAAAAATTGCGGTTGTTTTAAAAAGGGTTATATTATATAACATATCATCAATATAATAGCTATAACTCATAAAAGCATGAGAAAACTGTGATAAACTGAATGTGTAGTAATATAAATAAGAACTGGATAGAATGTATATTGGATCAACAAAGAAATGTGTCTTGAAATCCACTATGATATTTTTTATTTAATAAATAATTTTACATTTTTATGTTATAATTCTATTGGATTTGTTTAAATTTTCACACAGTTATAAATACATTTTATAGTTAATATTATCGGCTTATAAATATCACGTTATGATGAGAGCCGTTGGATGAGTATAGTCGTATTATATTATATAGTTGGCTTATTTACGGTATCTTATTAATAGCTTAATGAAAGGGATAGCAATCGTAAACGAAGTTGCAGTTGCAGCTAGTATAGAATTTTCAGTTTTAAATATTAAATTTTACAAAAAAATTATAAAAATGTGTATTTCAATTATTTTCTAATGTTAACTTCAAACTGGAAACAAGTCGAATTATTAACACCTTAATTAGATTTTTACTGGCGTGGAAAATGTAATTTTTTTTTATTCTTTCGATGGTTTTTAAGCAAATAACTGCGGCGACGGCGGCGATTTAGATGTACCTATTTATTTATATTGTATTTTTTATTAAAAAAAATTTGGTATTATAAATTTTTGCATTAAATATCTCTCTGATAACCTCAACGTACGTACGTGTACATACAACGTACCTACTCGTACAATCAATACATAGATTTATAATAAGACTAGCGGCCCGCCCCGGCTTCGCACGGGTATTTAACTAAAATTTTAAAAATTATAAATTTATATTTTTTATCACCTACATAATCGCGCCATCTATCGTATAATGGTAGAATATCGTTTTTATATTTAGTGACATTTAACACCTACATTTCAGTGCCGGATTAGCCTATAAGCTATTTAAGCAATTGCTTAGGGCATCCCGTCTTGGGGGGCACCAGAGACGACCGAGAAAAAAAAACGAGCACACTAAAGATAAAGCAATTTTAAAATTCTCAGAAAGATCTTTTTCAAAACTAAAAATTATAAAAAATGAAAAAAGAACGACCATGGGTCAAAAAAGATTAGATGCATTGTCTTTATTATACATAATTATATCGAATCCAATATGCTTAAAACGTTAGACTGAAAAAATATTTACTACTAATTTAATGTCCGAAAAAATCGCAATTCGCATTTAATAAATCAATAAAAATGTTTTTGTTTCTAATAATAATTAATTAATTACTCTATAGCATATAAACGGATCAACAGACAGATTTGGAAATCTCTGAGGCATGATATGCGTGTGTTTTAATATAAAACGTATTAAAGATACGATAGAGTGGAATCGGGGCTCCAAAGTGTTCTCAGGGGTTTCATCTGTTGGTCAAAGCTGGTTGTCGACGCTAAAAACTGAGGATGGAGGTACAGCGTTGACCAGAGCTGAGATATTGAGGGAGGTCAGGTGAAGGTGGTGGGTGTCCGAATAATTATATTATTATTATTCGGACACCCACCACCTCAGTCCCCCGAGATCATGGACGCTGTAAAGGGTCCGAAACGTCGGGAAATAATTTAAAATATTGTAAAACTATAAAGTTTTAAATAAACGCTATAAAATCCGGTATAGACTTTTAATCAAATGAGTAAAATTCGCGTAAATATAAGAGAACAGTATGTGAAATCATGTTGTGTCGACCCCACCTAGCATGGGTTAAGGGCAAAAGGAACAACACATACATATTCTACCTACGATACGTATTCACATTTTTTTTTCAATTAATTCTTTGTAGTTCACTTAAGGATAGGGAGGCCCACACGGGAAGATTGCTTAGGGCATCAAGTTACCTTAATCCGGCACTGCTACATTTACACTCATTTACCCACCTACATTTACAACATTTAGCACCTATATTAATTGAAAATGATGTTTACCTATCTAAAATATTAAAACGATTTCTATTCCTATCCGACATATTTAGTAAACTTTTAAGTTTAACAAAATAATAACTCAAAAATAAGTTTTGTGAGTTTTTAAAATTCCTTAGACCAGATGGCGTTGGCGGCGTAGGTACCTATTTCTATTTTCTTAAATATTTATTTTTAAATTTAATTACAATGAAATAAAAACTAAATTATACTGTGAGTTATGTTTAATTTTTATGTATTAAAGTTATTTACATTGGTTTTGTACTTTTTACGTGATACGTGAACATAGAAAAAAACGATAAGAGATGGCGCTGATACAAAAAAAAACGCGCTATTAAAATTTATTCTTGATGATATATAGTGTATTAATAAAACGGAGGTTTTAACAGATTTATTATTTGTATAGATAATATACCTATGTAATTAAAATAATATTGAGACCTCTGGTTAAATCTTTTTTTTTTTTTTTCGCATGCGTTATGTGTGAATAAGCACACGTGTTAGAGAGATTATTGATCTTTTCATCACTTTTTCAAATCGTTTATAGTGTAAATAGTTAACTTTCTATTATTATTAGTTTTACTAACATATCTTTTTCCTTTTTTCTTAAATCTATTTTTTATTTAAGGCCTTTTATCTAACATAGATGTGTCAGCCTCATTATATGCTAACTTAAAACTATACTATGAAAACAAAAGTAACGCGAAGAGAAATATTTATTGATTTAAAATCATATTAACCAGAATCTTATTGTTAGTAGTAATGTGAGTTGGGTCTGCTAATATCGCTATGAAAGCTCCCAAATTCATTATGTTTATTTTAAACTGCTCAATCAATAACTTTCTCTTCCTATCATATTTAAAACATTCTATAAGAATGTGCTGAACATCGTCTATACCTAGTATAACACACATCGCAATTGGGACATTCGCTTTTCCTCTTCAGATAAGCAAACCTTTGAGATGGTTAATGTCTAGAACGCAAATTATGTAGTACTACTAGTTACTGTAGTTAGTACTTAACTAAAAATAACTGAACTTAACTAGTAGTGTAGTAGTATACTTTTTATTTATTTTATTATAAAACCAAGGTATCCGAGGAAGTTAAAATTGCATAAATTTATACCATATCCTCTTTTCTCTACTTTTTACATCAAAATATTCTCTAAATTTATCAGAAGAATTATTTTTGTTTTTGTGAAGTACTTATGTATACAAAAGTAAAATTTGAAATTCAGATCCATCAGAAATGGCTAGCTCCTCCGTGTTACAACTTATACATATGTATATTAGATGGGACCCGTGGCAATTTTAGTTTTTTCGTTACGCGTGATATTTATGTCCTGAATCAATTTTAAAACAGTGTAGACTATCGTTCTGTCTCTGCTATATCCAGAGGCGAATCGAGGCAAGTGCTTTAAGGCGCTTTTAGTGTCGAGCGAAAGAATGACAAAATTTCTATCATAACGATTCTTAACGTACACAAGTTCTTCTGAGTTCCGCAGTCATAAGAGTCAGATTAAAACTTTAGTATTAACTTTAAACATGACATATTTCCCATCATTGGAACCTAATAGGCGGCTCCAAGCTTATTGTCAATCATCAACGCATCAGTAAAAATATTATTCTAACCAGAATATTTATTAATTAATTCTTGCATTATATAAAATTTTATCATTCTTGACCTTTTGTGACCCTTAGTGACAATCTAAATCTATATAAATTATTTTATTAAGTCGAATGTAGCTCACCCAGATATCCAAATTAAACACTTCAAGAGGATTTGAATTATGTATGTTACTGTCACGGCATTCATTGTAAGCTATCATAGTCATTTTATGTTTTAAATAAATAGATTGACTTATCCATCGCATGAAAACAAAATGTATCCCACAAGTACTGTAGTACATATTATATTAAATTAGATTGTGTCATGCGATTGTCAAGTCAATCTATTAATTTAAAACATAAAAGATTTTTAATATTGCTATGGTCACTATAAGATGTTGTTAGGTTAGCTAATTCGCCTATGACTATTAAAAATGTCGGATATGAAAAATAAAATAACTTTACAGGAAAGCGATGCAAAGTGTAAATTGCATGCGTCTTTTTAAATTTTTTTTTTTAAATACCGACATTTATAAATAAGTGATTAAAAAACTATGCATAAAATAATATTTTTCTTTTCATCTGATGTTAGACTTGGAACTTAGGAACGTTTTATGAAATCAATCAAAAAAATCGATTTTGCAGTTCCGACGATTGTTAATAGTCACTAGCGAATTACGTAATAACTTAAACAGAAGGACCCTTAAGTAGGGACTGAATAAATTAACCGACTTGGTATTACATGGATTTCATAACTTTTTACGGTAGAAAAACTAAGTTGCAAGATATTGTTTTTTTTACAAGTTGTTTTTGATCGCATCTCATTTTTTTTTTGTAGATAGTCCTACTTTTTTTCTTTCCGGTACCTTCTACTTCTTGAATACCAACAACGGATTTTCATAAAGCTCACTCTCTGTCTATATGAGCTTCTCTTAATTTTGTAGGTAGTCTTCCTCCTTTTCTTTTCCGGTACTACTTCTTGAGCTTCAGCTACGGTTTTTCTCAAAGCCTACTCCCTGTCTTTATGGGTCTTTCTCAGATGCTTTGATGTTACAATTTTTGACAAGTCTGGACAGTAAATGCTTCTTAGTCTATTGTATTCACAAGTTGAAGATTCCTGCGCTTTAATACTTCCAAAATCGACATTAATTAGATGTAAGCCGCCTAGACTTGTAACTCTCGAAAGTGCCACGTAAGCTTGACCGGATGTGAATATTGCAGAACCGATATCCATCAGCGCATTATTTAAACTTAGGCCCTGACTTTTGTGTATAGTTATGGCATAGGCTACACATATGGGAAACTGTTCGTTATGAACATAAGCTCTATTACTAATTACAAATTTAGTTTTGAAAAAAAATTTTAAACTTTTATACCCAAATGTCCATTAATACAATTTACGTAAGTTAGTTAAAACGTGGTTTATAATTAGAAAAAAAAATTAATTACTCTAAAACACAACAGGAAAAACTTCTGCCACTAGCATTAATATATTTTAAATATTAAATTAAGACTACTGACAAAAGCGATAATATCGTTTAAGGCACTTATTTTTATAAAAACAAAATTTGCAAGCTCCTATTTGATATTGCAGCAATTAATGAACGGCAGAAACTGTTTAAAATGATTATTTTACTTAGTACTCTAATATTATCAACCGCTGTTAGACGATGAAATTATATTAAAATTACTGGACCAACTCCTTAGCTAATACACATTCCTCCATTTCCGAAGGTCCCAAATTGTACACAGACCATGACAAGGTTCTTTTTATAGTACACGTTTCTCTGGAAGTTGCTAACCCTGACTCTGGAACTACAATTCGGGCGTTTAAGTTTGAGCAATTTTTACACACTCATAAAATTGCCTCAATCATTATGATGGTGTTAAAAATGTAGCTCGGATTTCTGTTGAATTTACTTTCGCCAAAGCTGCCAATGACTGTATAAAAAAATCTGTTTTTGAAATATAGAAGTATAAAGTTTTTGGACCAACCTATTTTGTGTCAAGGATGGGCTTAGTTAAGAGTATTCCTGTAGTCCGGTCTATGGAGGAACGTTTCATCTCTAGAACTCCCCCCTAACAAACTGTTATGTCCAAGTAAAATCACAGTGCAGGTACTTCCAATATTCTACAGCACATACAGGAGAGTTGTGTGATGTAACCAAAGAAATTAACATACCACACTACTCTGGCAAGCATTTCGCTACCGAAAAGGACTGTCCAGAGTATTATTGTCAAATTTTCATGAAAATCACATAAATTTTATCTCTTATAAAACTAAATAATCCTGTTATTTTCACGTTCTAGGTTACTCCTGTTTAAGAGATGATAGAAGTGACGGGTATGCAGGTAGTGACATCCTTATCCGGTACACTTTCCCTTACCCCAAATTCCCTTACCTTCCAGCAGTCCGCATATAAATGCTGTGACTGTCAGACTATTTGACATTTCTTTGTTGTCTCTGTATATCCCTAACCCAAGGAATTTATATACAAACTGGAATGCTCACATGCACTCAAAAAACGTTCCTACGGCCGGGATTACATCTCTTTCTACCATGGATTCAGGGCAACTGTCGTAAGAAAGAGACAAAATACCAGTTGTCAACGAAATACTCGGAACGATTTTTCACTTTACATGTTATAAGCCAATGTCAACCTTATGTCAAATACTTCAAGGTGTATATTTGAATGAGTAATTTTATTAAGTGAGCGTTCCAGTTATGATATAAATTCCTTGTCCTAACCCTAACTCTTTTTTATTCCTTATATCTATTGTATTATTTCCTCACTTCCCAGCCCAGTCCTGGTCATGGCGGATTTCACTACGTAAGTGTGAAGTGTTATTTCTGTGACGGATTCTCTCTCTTGTTGATGGATATAATTGATGAAGTGTGTATCCGAATCAGTACCCTAACTTCACCATAGACCTCTCCCTATGCTCTCCTTCCCTTGCTTTATAGCTATCCTGGATCCACTGCTAGCAATGACTTCCTTATTCTCCTGACTTTAAACCAAACTCTCAGTCTTTCTAGAAACCCAAATCCCATCTTAAAATTCAAATAAAAAAATGTTAATTGGTCTGCATATGCTGCGTCTTTTGATGAAGTCCTCGCTAGATTTTTGGATAAAAAAATATAAACGTTTTTCTTAGGATTATTTTAAATGTTTCTTTTTTATTTTTTTATTTTACTGTACATCCACAGGCTTTATTTGCCCATGCCTTTTTTAATGAACATTTTTAGAATATTATTATTATTATCGTTAGTGCGTACTTATTTAGATAACGAGACTTAAACTAGCTTAGGATCTGTATATCGCGAGTCCTTGCACTGACCACAAATTTACTTATTTAATCTATAAATATAAAACTTAACTAAAACTTAAATAAAAAACTTTTTTTTGTTTTTTATACATACTTTTAGATTGTATTATGATAAAGGTACCTTACTTTCTATTTACAATGTATAACAATATAAGAACAATGCTAATATATATATATATATATGAGCATTGCTCTGATAAAATTAAATATTTATTTTTGAATTTAAGTCAGTCCAATTTTTCATTGCATTGTAACTTTATTGAATTACCGGAAGAGGAAGCAGACTATAAATAAATAGTAAATACATTCGCTTACTGCAAAGCCTTTTCGATATTTTATTGCGATGTAAATTTTTAATTCGATTAATTATCAATTGTTTGTTAAATAAACTGTGTAATCTCAAATTTATAATATAAAATGTTAAAAATTTAAACAATTTAAAAAATATATATGTTTACTTTTAAATTTTAATATGAAATGTTTTCCGAAAAGATGATAGATAAGATTTTTTTTAAACTGATCTTTCTGTTTTGGGATTTGATACAAATAAAGATAATATATTCATTGATAATTTTAAAGAACAAACCATAAGGATTTCCTAAAATAAATATTAAATAAAGTAGTAACCGAGAAGCGTTACATTATGTACTTAAGTCCACGCAAACTGTCGGGACGTAGATCGATGGGCGTACCGTACCGCAAGTCACAAGTGCCGAGCAGCGGTTAAGTGACCGATTGCTTTGACAATAGCTCTCGCCCTTTATGTTTTATTCAATATAAATAACAAAAGAGCTGATTATTATTTATATTATTTATAACATTAACTTAGAAAAAAAAATTGAAATTAAATTAAATTAATTTAATTTTTAATACACAAAGGTGCAATTAATCATAATTTTTATATAGAAATAAAATTACAATATTTGTGATTGGTCTATTATTTTAAAAATGAATATTTTTGAAGATTGATTTTCATGAGAAGACATTAAAAACTAATCTATATGTACAAACAAATTGTCAATTGTGACATTAAAAACTAATCTATATGTACAAAAAATATTTTGTCGAGTAATAATACTAGGAGGAATTAATTGTAAACAATTCTGAGCAACGGATACCTACTGTGAAAACTAAATAAGATTCTAATTCTACCTTCGATGTTTTACAGAAAATCCTTCTACAGGACAAGGAAAAAAAAACAATTACAAATTATAAGCATATTCCTTTTTTTATTATTAATTACAATAATATTTATTTGTATGATTTTTTTATAATATTTATAATATATATTCATGACTAGGCGCCCCGCGCAATAATCTATATGATTATTGCGCGGGGCGCCTAGTCTAGGGTTTAATAAATTTTAGATCGGTCACAGGAATCTTCCCTATTTATAATATTTGTATACAATTCATGATAATACATGTTAAACATGTATGTGTGTACGTCTATAAACAAATCCGAGAATCAGTCGCGTCAGGTGACGGCAGCCGGCGGGCCCAAGTGGCGTAAATAATTGATAAATTGCCACCGAGCTCCCCGAAGTGACCCGACCCAAACTTGGAATTTACGACCATTTAATTGTAGCTTAATTCTCAAAGTCTTGCTCTCGTGAAATATAGTTTGCTTAGTAAAGCTATGTTTCTCCGTCGATGGTATTAATAAGCTTGCAAAAGATTTGAAAGAAAATTAGGCAGGTAGTTCAAAAAAGGTCACAAAATCACACATCAACATTACATTATATTCGGATAAAAATATATTATAATATAACAGATTATTATTATTATTATTACTTTCTAAAGTTTTAGCTTTTTCAGTTTAATAATAATATTTGTTACATATTTTTAGAAACTTTTGTAATCAGTAATTATTATCTCATTATTAATTATTTTCTTAATAGGTGTGCAAAATTCTAAATTATATCCCAACGTTTGGAAGTAGATGTGTTATTAGTATATTGTATAATAGCAACAACTAACTTCGTTTGTATTTACTGGAGCGTCAATAGTGCAATTGAATAGAAAACAAACTCATTATTCCAATACCCCCTCCTTGTAGTTCTTGTAGACGGGCTCATTTAGCAGTATTTGCTAAGACAAACACTAAGTTCGAAGCACAACTACTAATCATATTAGCTTTATTAATCCCTTCCCCCATCTTTGTTATTGCCGAATGAAAATGTACGGTGAAACTAAGGGAAATAATTCTATTTTGAGGAGGGCACATTGGGATCAAACTAAGAAAATTTGTTGAGTGTGTTTAATAAGTTTCTTAATAATTTATATAACTATTTAATACTTTTTTATTATTATATTTAAAAATATTTTTAAATTGTTATTTCCCTGACTTAATATATATGTATAAGTATATAAATATAATACAATCAACGAGCTCATATTTATGGTACCAATAAGCTCATATAACGATGGAGCCGGGATGTAGACATTTTATCTTTTGATATTTTATCTTATTGATAAGAGAAAACTATCGTTCGGATTCTATGCTAGTTTGTCTCACATATTTTTCATTACATATGAGGACGAGTCTAAAAACGAATTGGAAGATGCTTCTGGAATTCCTGGACGAACACTGATGATAATGGTTTTTTTAGGGCTCGTTTTAGTTTAATGAGTACTTTCAAGCAAGTATTTAAAGGCAACATCAGTATTTAATAAAATATTGTAAATTTATAACTTTAATAACCATCTAAGTGATAAAAGTGACATAATTCGAGTTCAATTAATATTTATTTATTTATTTATACTTTTGCACACCAATACAAATAAAGAGACAATACATATAAATCACATCACATTCATCACATCATCACATCATCAGCTGCATCAGGCAGCCTTATCGCTAACGCAGCGATCTCTTCCAGGCTAATATAATAATAATTAATAATCTACATGCACCAGTTAAACTAAAAAGTATTCGTTTTAATTTAACGATGAAGTAGCGAACTTACTACCAATGAATGATTAAAGCAATTATAATAAATTACAATACTGTTCAATTTAGATGTAGTGTAGCTTTATTAAATTGTATTTTAAGCTATGTAGTGTAGTAACGCACAGGTAAAATCATAATTAAAACGTCCGGGTTTTGGGGTTACGTTGTAATTGGTTATCCCGAAATGTGGTTTAATAACTGCATGATATCGCATGCACAGACAGATCAGTGTATTTGACGCCGATTAAATTATTGTGACCTTTGACTGGAAATATTCAATATCAGACATACGAAACGTATAAAATATTATTATTACATATCAAATATACATATTTATTAGCATGATAGTGGATGTATTTTTTGTAGGTACTACGAACGAAATAAGTTTGGCAGCAGCTATCTGTAACATTATACAGATAGCTGCTGCCAAACTTATTTTAGAGTTTCTCACAAAAAATTAAGATGTTTCCTTTCACTCGAGCACGAGATTAATTCGTGATCTATTAATTACTAAGTCATGACAGTTCTGAATATAAAAGCCATTAAAACATAGAAAAAAGTTTTTGTAATAAGAGTCTGCGTAAAAATTCTAGGCATCCAAAAAACATTTTAGATAAATTGCAAAAGTGAAGCTTTTGTTGCAAGCATAAGTTACTGAAGCGCGGTCGCGGACGCTCGCAAGCGCCAGGTGCGGGCGCACAGCGAAGCGCGTAATCGCGCCGCGCCTCGCTGACAATTCGCTGCTATTGTTTTTTAACGGCTGGATGCGGTATGTTATTGTTTAAATACTTTATCAAATGCGTTACATGGTAAATTTTTTACAAAATATATAAAATATGTAATATTGGATTTTGTCTATACATGCCTTCAATAAATATTTGCACTTCAAATGTAATTAATTATATTTCCTAGAATAATGTATGTCATCAGCATCAAAATATTTAATGTTAGAATAATATATCTTAACACAAATATATGTTTTATAAACATAAAAGTGTATATGTGTTACTCGCATTGATTTGTTATTGGTTATTTGATGATCATATCAAACAATCACATTTTTTTTGTAAGTATTTCAGCACGTGTTAACGGCTTGTATGATTTAAATATCCAAAATTGTGTAGAAATTATTCTTACGTACAGTAATTTAAGATACCGAAATATTCAATGCGGTATTCACGTAACTTACTACATCCATGTAGAAACTGCCGCCTTATCATTAGTTTCCACTTCAATACTGAATATAGTTCGTCCCTTTCATTTAGCCCTTTGTGTTTGTATAGTTAAATTAAGTTGAAAATTTATTCCATATTAGTTTTGTTCGAAGACCCTGTGTCAACGTCGAATTTATAATTTTGAGGGTAAAACTCTATCCATTGTGTAATTAATTTTAGTTGACACTTATTAAGTTGTTCGATCAGACAAATAGACTTAAATACTCTTAGTTCGCTTTTTGTATGACACTTAAAACATCTATATCTTGATGATTGACCTGACACTGACCTGACGTTTCAACCGAACGTCATATATACTAATGAAAGAAACTTATGTATTAGCCTTTGTGACACGGATATCATATGTGGCCAGGACTGTACTCGTAGTGTAATACCCCCATATCACAGGACAACCATACTTTGAAAAATGATCATTAACAATAAAAGCTTTAATATTCTTAATAAATTAACATAATATTAATCTTCTTAATAAGGAAATAAAATAATTAATAATGATTGGCATACGCTGTTCGATTCGTCTGACGTTGAAACTTGTGTGAAAATTTTTTATGACATTTTAAATGCTTTAATAATTAAATTTGTTCCTCGTAAATTAATAAACAGGTCGTGTTCATTTCCAATGTGGCACAATAAACCCCTTAGGAAACTTCTAAATGAAAAAAATAAATATCACAAAAAATGGAAACTATATAAAAATCCCCTTGACTATGAAAGTTTTAAAGTTTTAAGAAAACGTGCCAAATCTATGGAAATTCAATGTTTTACAGATTATATTAAATACGCAGAAAAGAAAATTAAATCTCATCCTAAGTTCTTTTGGTCATATATTAAAACAATAAAAGCCTCTAAGGGATTGCCACGGGTTATGACTTACAAAGAAATTATGACTTCGGATGAACATCATATTACGATTTATTTAATGAACATTTTTATTCTGTTTTTGAGAAACCACTAGTTAACTCAACTGTACACCTTAATTCAGCTGAAGACACAATCATTGAAATATCCTCAATTGATATTACCCATGACTTAGTATACAAAGAGCTAAAAGATATTGATGTTAGCAAAGGTGCTGGTCCTGACTGTGTGCATCCTTTACTTATCAGTAAATGTTCTAGCGTACTAACTCTCCCAATTACTCTTATTTTTAAAAGATCTTTGAACGAGGGTTGCTTTCCGTCTTTATGGAAAAAGGCTTGGATAACACCAATACCAAAAGGTAATATAACACAAGATATTGTTAATTACCGTCCTATATCTAAGTTATGTCAGTTTGGTAAAATACTCGAAAAGATAATAGCCGCTAAAATATTTAATGCAGTACGACGCGTGATTTCAACCAACCAGCATGGTTTTTACAGGGGTCGGGGCGTTGAAAGTAATTTATTATCATTTACTGAAATAGTGACTGAAGCCATGGACCAGAATCTTCAAGTCGATGCTATTTACACTGATTTTGCTAAAGCATTTGATATAATCTGTCACAATACTTTACTTTCTAAGCTTTTCCAACTTGGGATCCACGGAGATTTGTTCCGTTGGATATCTTCCTATATAAGAAATCGTAGTCAGGCTGTTATATTGTCAGGTTTGTGTTCTCGGTATAAGGATATACCCTCTGGAGTTCCACAAGGTTCGCATTTAGGCCCTCTGTTATTTACCTTGTATGTTAACGATCTTTCTAACTCGATCAATAACTCCTGTGTATTGATGTATGCCGACGATACTAAAATATTTAGAATCATTCATGATACCCATGATTCAGATCTTTTACAGCATGATCTTGATAATTTTGTTGATTATTGCAATAATAATAATCTCTTTCTTAATATAGACAAGTGCTTTACAATAACCTATACACGTAAAAAAAATCCCATCCAAAAAAATTATATATTATGCAATAATGTTTTGTCCAAAGTTAATGAAATCCGCGATCTAGGTGTTATTTTAGATTCTAAATTAACCTATATTCCTCACATTGAGAATATTTTAAATAAAGCTTATAAACTTTTGGGTTTTATTTTGCGTGTTGGTAAACCATTCAAAAGTGCATTCACTTATAAGATTCTGTACAATAGCTATGTCCGCAGTCGTTTGGAATTTGCTAGTTGCGTCTGGAATCCTTATCAAAAAGTACATGTAGAAAAAATTGAAAGATTACAAAAAAAATTATAAAGTCATTAGAATACAGAGTTGATAATATTTATACAGAATATAGTAATTCATTAAAAGTACACAAGCTGTCGAGCCTTGCTGTAAGACGAGACTGTAATGATGCGATGTATCTATTTAAAATTTTAAATGATGTAGTTGATGCCCCTTTCCTGCTTTCTAGTATCTACTTCCGTATTCCTCGCAAGCAAGAAAGAAGTATTCGTAAAAAGAATTTATTTACAATATCTAACAGTAGGACATGCTACACTGCCAATAGTTTTATACGACGTGCATGTAAATTATATAATAATAGATTAGATGATATGGATATATTTGGTACAAACAAGAACATGTTTAAGAGAAATCTTATTAGAATACTAAATTAATAAATATTATCTCCTTTTCAATACGTATCTAACAATGTAACCTTACTAGCTTTATAATATTATTCTTTTTTTTGTGTGTGTGTGTATTAATTCAGGGAACTATAGGTTTAAAATTATTGTCATATATGTATTTTTTGTTATATTGTATAAAACTGTTTGTTCCTAAATAAACGAAAAAATAAATAAATAAGAAATCCTTTTTAAGTCGTACATTACAGTTTCATGCTCCGTTCATTCTGTGCAGTGCATGTTAAGTTAATAATTAGAATTTTATGAAAACATATTATGAATAAGAAGAGTTTGTTTCTCTGAACGTTTTATTTACAGGATCTACCAAAATAAAAATCTGTTAAAAATCTGCTTATCGAGGAAAGTTATGTCTTCGTGACCAACATCAATACTACGTATACACACAGGTGCGGAATAGTAACTATAAATACGGGTATAAAAATATAGTTGATTAACGTTGAAATCCAGTGATATTGATATTAATAAAACAATATCAATCATGGAAATAATTTTCCGTGCGTAATCTAGTCTGCGAGTGAAATTCTGATGTAGCAGTGAATTAATATTCCGAGTCACGTCACAAGCACTGTTCACGCATGCCTTGTCTTCCGCCGGCCGCCACGGCCACTCATTATTGTAAAGGCAATTGTTTCAGACATTTTTAAATAAAATATATTACTTATTTTTTGGCTTTTTATCTCTCTCAGGATTTTTTGGCTCATATAAGTCTCAGTAAGATTGGTCAGCTTACATATAAGTATGTTTAGCTAAGCTGGACTGAAATCCTCTGCTCCTATATATAAGATGGGTTGAAGCTCAATCTGCTAATAAAAACAGACAAATGATAAAAGTAAATTCTCTGTTTCTATCTCTAATTCTCTCTCTCTTTTCTGTAAATTATATTTAAATAAATATCGAATGGATAAATGTATAGAGAAGATGGCCAAGTGGGTTGAATATTAATAGATACTGTCGCGATATCAAATCCGGGCCAGCACTACCAAGGTTGTTAAATATGACTTCGAATTCTCGTCTGCAAAGAATAAAAACTTGGTTATTTAGAGGGACATTTAAGTGCTGATACAGTATACAATACAAATGTATAAACTTATGTGTTACTTAATGTCTTTTAAAAATAGTAGCAAGTGATTTTATTGTTGATTATTCTTATTAAAATCTACTATTTAGAATAATACAACAATAAAAAATGTTGATTATTCTTATTAAAATCTACTATTTAGAATAGTACAACAATAAAAATTGTTGATTATTCTCATTAAAAGCTACTAATTAGAATAATTCTTATTTTGATGATTCAAAAGTGCTTGTTTTATTTAAAAATCCAGTTTAATAAAGCTGACTTTTATTAATATTTATAGTAATTTTTATATTTATTTATTCAGTAACCCTAGTTTAAATACTATTTACACAAATATATTTTGCAAACACGTAGGTAAACATTCAACAATGTCGCTTAAATGTATAATATCATATTGCCAAATGACATTATAATTTACCGTTTTAATAAGCAAATGTGCTTATAAAATCGAAGAATCAAACAAAATGCAATTTATTTTGCTTCCTTTATTCTGTATATATATATGTATACGCATGCGTATATATATTTCAAGTCCAGTTACCACAAGTATATAACCATAATAGACACATTAAAATTAATGTGTTGGAATCGATCTCTCGTCAGTACGTGTGACTCGCGCCTGTGAGAAAGACAGCCTATTAATTTAAAGACGATTATACATAGTAAATACAATGCAGAAATAAATTTTAATAAATATATTTAGATTATTTATATTTATATCTTTTCAACGTGAATATATCATTATCCAGCATACTTTTGTATACATATATTTTTGCACGTATAATTATAAATAATGTCGTAAAATAAAATAACGAACATAATATAATATATATTATATGAACTCAACTAAACTGAATTAACCTGTAAACGTCTCACTGGTGGGCAAAAGCCTCTCCTCTATGTAGGAGAATATATAAAGAAGAAAGAATTTAAAAAAGAACATTGTATCACTTATTTTTGTTATACGAATAACTATCTAAATTTATTTTAGCAAATAAAATTTGTTGAAGGTTTTAGTTGATGTATCTTGATGAGTGTTGCTGATATTTTTGTGAATAATTTTTCGTGATCTGTGCATAAAATCATTGAAAATTGTTTTATTATAATATTGACTGAGAAAAAATATATTATAAAGTAACTAAAAAATGCTCACTTGAAAAAAAATGTTATTATAAAAATTATATGCATAAAAATCTTGAATCAATCAATCAATCGGGTCCATGTAGGAAAAATAACTGAAGTTAAAAAGAACAAGAGTATATTACATTTATATCATTAAGCTCTTTTTTATATTTTGCTCTATAAGTACTATAGAGCTTTTTAGTATGCTAGTATATAATTTAATAATAACTTTGTGTGGTTAAAAAATGCTTATTTAGCTGTCATAAATCATTAAATTGAACGGATACAGATAAAAAAATATCGAAGGTTATGCGATTGTATAATGAATAAATACATTTTGAATAATAATAGACATTTTGTTCTTAGATGAGTGCGTGTTTGTTTTAGTGTACTTGAGAAGTTTTGGACATATAATAAAATTTATATTCCAATCTTAAGCACGTAAACTATAATAAATTATTCATTATTTTTTAACTATAAAATGAATAGTTATTTAATAAATATGTTTAATTAGACACAAGGCTTAGTGCCCGTGTTTTAAGTAACAACCGACTGATACACATATGAAAAAAATCGAATCCATAACCCTGGAGCGGAAAGCAGGATCACTACCAACTGCACCAACGACCAGTCATTAGTCAGTTAATATATTTAATTTTGGTAGCCCTAAAAAACTATCTGCTTGGTGATTAGGGATGCATAAATGAAATACCCTTGAACATCTGAAAAATGTCATTTTTTTTATTTCATACCCTATTTTACTACACTTTGAACTTACTGATTTTTGCATTATTTTATTTCCGAAAAACATTATTTTTTTCAAATCAATTCAACGCCAATAGTTTCCGCAGATCATGTCCCAAAACAATAAGTTCAGCCCTTGCTCTTCTACGACGATAAAATTTCCCGGTGCTTAATCTTTTTTCTTTTAATATTTCATTTTTAGAATTTGTTTCTGTTTGAATAGCGACGGCACCATATTTATAACGACTTTATGGTAAACATTTAACAATTTCTAAAACAGAGTATCTTGAGCGTTTTGACGGCCATCAATTGTCAAAACGAGGATATAAATTAAAGTCCCTCGTAGCCCGGGGCCGGCACCGAGATTAATGTTGGTATTAATCGAGTGACCGCCGCAGGTTGCTGGGCCTTGTGCACCTCGAATTTACTGTTACATATCATTACGTAAACATATAAAACAATATCAATATATGCTTTAAACAAACAACTATTAAAAAAAAAGTTGTATCTTAACTTATTTTATTACTGTACCGTACCGTAAATATATCACCGCTAAAGCCTGTTCTTGTGAGAAGAAACGTTAGAGCTTAATTCGCCATGCTTTTTCTTTGGATTAGTGAGTATGTGTGACTCATAAATTATACAGTATTATAATCTCATAATTATGTAAGTTTCCTTACGATGATTTCTTCCAACGCCAACTATGAGCAAAGTTTCTAAAGACAAAGGCCAAGGGTTGGTCTAATTTTAACACACGGCTATCTGGTACACATGTATTTAATTTTAAACTAGGCCACCTTGGTTCATATATTTGATTTTGGTAGTATAAGTTACTTTATGTCATTGAAAATTCGCGTAAAAGTTTTACTGAACCATTGCCAAAAAATAATCTTCCAGTTTTGACATATCATAAACGATTTGAAAAATAGAAAGTATGGAACAAATTTTATTTCTGAAGTTCATTATAGTAAATATAAAGATTTATTTATACAATAAATTAAATGACTACAAGCTATCATAGTTACGAATTAACGGCACCATTTCATTGCCAGAGCACCCGAACAATGACATTTAATGTAATTAAATTTCCTCGACAAACCCTACTTTATCGCTGGATTATTTGATCAAAGGGCTAATCGACTCAACATACCTACAATTTAGCCAAAGATAAACTTGCGACATGCGGGCGGCTGTGCGTGTTTAACTAATGACCGAGTCATGGGGGCCGGGAGGAGGAGGGGGGACACAGGGGGCAGTAGTCCGGCGATATCATTAGCCACAGATGCCGCTGCCCGTTGCCCGGTATAAATACATTAAGTGCACCGTCAAACTGTTAAAGCCCACTTCAAAATGTGTTTTGCAACGCTGATGTTCTATTTTAAACTTTTTTATTGTACTTAATATTAAAGACATTGGAAATGTAAATAATTGTCAACAGATAAATAGTTTCAATAGAGAACGGACCCATCAGAATCAATAAATGGTGAAAAACAGCGGCCAATTCATGGAATATGACGCCATAAAATTCTATAAAGCCAATAAAATTCGTGCTCGGCGTTAGAACGTCCACATAAAATCTCAAAGTACATAAACATATCATAAGAGGGGATGAAGAGCGAGTTATCCTCACAAAGAGAGTTTTTCTAAGGGATAAGCGTCGGTTTCCACAGATGGTTATTTTATACAGTGAGGCTAACTTAACTGTTCCAGAATTTAACATTCTACGCCGTAGACGATCTACGCCTCGTAGCTAAATATATACTCTTAAAGCATATAATTTTTCATATTTTTTTTATATCCATAAGGAAATAAAATCTATAAATTATCTGTAGTATAAAACGATAATATAATGTAATATATTATACGATACTGTTATAACGCATCATAAAGAGTTAAATAGTATTTATTTATGACCACAGTTTCTCCCTGTTTATTGCGATATAAATCGGCGACTAGATATGATTTATCCTCTCATCACTCCTTGTTAGATGTGAGTAATACCGTACCCGTTATTGCCTTATAAATGTTACTGTTTTATGTTAGAAACAAATTTTACCGAAAATTACGCTTAGTAAAATATCTAACGTAACATAATATTAGCTTTTTGTTTACGAAACATTTTAAACAGAAACAAAGCGAGTTACGCTCGACTTAAAACGAATTACCATACGCCAGGGACTCACCCTTTATAAAGAGACATCGGACGCCGAAATTGAAATGGATCGGATTTGAGAGTCCATCCATCACGGTGTTTGCCCCACATCTAAATGGTTTTTTAATAATTCCACTTCAGTCTTCAATACGTCGCCCCTCATTAGAAAAAGAAGAATGATCGAGTGTCGATTGTCGACAATATGACACTCAACTGACAGATCTCGATATAATTCAATAAAAGCGGCGAGACGAAATAATGGTCTAGGTTACTTGAATACCGATGAATGAGAAAAATAAAACTTGACTCTGTCAAGCTACCTTTAGGAACTTCCGTTAAGTTTCAGGACTTTTATTGCGATTTCACAGTCTTTATTTAATAAAATAAATTTAAGTTTTAAATTACATCTAAACACTCGTATTCCACTTGTTTATTGTATAAACAAATAAACTATGTTATGTTTTACGTTTAAGTATTAATTTTACGTTTAAAATTCAGCTTTCAATTTTTTTTTTCTTTAACTAAAACATTATACAAAACATAATATCCCTTTGTTCGGTTATAATAAATATGCTTTATCCAACGTCACGAGCGGAAAGTAAGACAATAAAGGAACTAAGACAGGAATGCGAAAGGGGAGAGTAAACAAAACAACGTCTAGTGACCGCCATAAACAAGGCGAACTATGTGCGGTCACCTTTATATTTCATGCAAATCGTCCACTGTTCAGGAAAATGTTCGGAATAATCGCCCGCCTGATAAACTGCTCGGTTTTTTAATGCATTCTCTTTACATGTTTCATTTTCTATTACTTGAATTCTACTGTTTTGTACACCGATCATTAATTTTATTTTTATGCTTATATATTTATGCTATATGTTTATTAATAGAAGTGTTGTTTATGTAAGGCTAGAGAAGAGTCATGCTTAAAACATCATTAAACGCTTTCATATACGATGTAAGAATGTTGTTCCTTAATGATTTTGAGAGAGCCTTATTATTTTCTTAGAAATACTCCTACAGAAACACATATAGACTGGCCCGTGGCGCAGTTGGCAGTGGCCCTCTTTTCTGCTCCAGGGTTGTGGGTTCGATTCCCGCCCCGAGTCTGGGTGTAATATGTTTTTATTTATATATGTATTATAATTTTTTTTAGTTGCCTACCTTAGGAACAGACGAACGTGTGTGTTTGTAAAACATATTTATTTATTTATTTATATTGAAATAAAACTTTTCAATTATGCATCAATAAAACTTTTTGATAATAATACGTTTTGGTTCCATAATATGGTTGTACAATAAAGTTGTTTAATATTTTATTAATATGCAATAAAAGCTTATAAAATTTCTATAAAAGTATGGTAATAAGTCGCATTATAAGCGATCATAAAATTTTTATATTCAAGTTAATTTAAATTTAACGTGAATATATACATTTAAAGTATTTAACCCATTAACACACATGATTTATTTCTTTTGAAAGTTGTAACAATTTCATTTATTTTTGAAATTTTACGTCAAATATCGTCACTATTAAATATTTAATGACCCATAAGCTATCGTATCTTCTGTTGTAGTAGTGCGAGTAGTCGCCTCAACACCGCGCGCTGGTGGTTACGGGTTCAATTCCCGCTCGGGACAGATATTTGTATTTGTACAATTTTTTATTTATTTATAATTCTTTATTGTACACCACTTTTGAAAGAAAAATTACAAAGATATATGCATAAATATTATTGCGCAATAAGGCAGTCTTATTGCTAATAAGCAATCTCTTCCAGAGAACCTTACGTTGTGAGGACGAAATATTTATTTCCGTTCTGGGTGTATGTCCTTGCGGGTCTCCCCATCGTGTCTCGGAGAGTTGTTATCATAGACACCTGATAACGATCGTTACTCATGGTAGGGAAATTATCCGCCGACCCGTAGTGGAGCAGCGTGGTGGATTAAGCTCCAACCCTTCTTCTATATGGAGAAGAGGCCTTCGATCAGCAGCGGGTGGTTTACAGGCTGATACAGGACAGTAGTGTACGCTATCGATTGAATATAATGGATTTTATTTTATGCTGTTTGTTTAATTAAATTTGTTGACTAATTTGAAAATTTAAATGCACGAACAAAAATAAAAATCAATATTTTTTTTTGTAAGTCTATTAAGTCCGCAGTAACAAGCACCGCTTTTCCAATAAAAACCCCTATCTAAATCACATCATTGATCTACATATATACTCGTATACGCTATAAATGTTACAAATAACCGCGAAATGACGCGTCATTAAATAACACGATCGAGATAAGTAGCGATAGATTAGTGCGGTTTTTTATATCGATGCGCGGTTTTGAAACCCCCTAAGACCATTAAAAGTGACGCCGAACGATATATGAGATTTAAAAGTGTGATATTATGTTATCGTAAAAACGTTTACAGCATCGAAATTGACTTGATCTATTTTTAGATAAATAAAAAAAAAGATATTAAATTAAATGTGTAACTAAATAAATCATTACAAGTGTCTTTGACACGATTGTCAATATATTGAAGATAAATAAAATTAAATATATCAAGTGACACTTACATTCTTAACAATCACAAATATTTTACCTAAAATTGAGAGGGCAGGCATCTGTGCAGAAATCACCCGGTCAATAGAATATTGTTTTCACTATATTAGAAACGTGATCGCAATTTTTAAGAGCGAAAAAATTCTATTTCAACTCGATTCTGATGTTCGGCGTATTTGGTTATACGTCGAGTGTGTATTCCCTTTTTAGTGTTATAAAGTGCACGATATTGAAGAGTTTTACGATTCGATTTACATGCAATATTGAAATATTCACATGTTGGATTAAAATTTTAGGGTCAGTTTCGACGATCGAAAGCTACGTGAGCACTTAAAATTAAAACTGTAATGAAATATGCAAGTATAGTTTTCAACCTATGTAATTTCATTGATTTAATTTAAGTTTATATCATGTCATATTGAATTATTTTCAGTTTCTGTTTAGATATATCAAAAATATCTACAAATAATATTGCATTTTCAAACGTTAGGTATTTAGTTTAATGTAATGGTTAGTTGATATGTACTGTATTCATTTACTCCGCACCCTCACGTCAAGAAACATTGATTGAATTGTTTACGCAGGAAATTAATAGAGATAACTATGAAGGAGGAAAACGTGGGTCTTCATTGTCTTACTCTTATTTTTGTATAAGGTGTCTGTCGGTGTTTATGAGAATATATATACATAAATGTATCCAAGTGTACAGATTATTTAGTTCTATACGCATATAACAACCTAATTGCTTACAAAATAGCTTATATGAGATTTTTATTTATAGTAAAGTTTTTTTAATCGGACAAGGTCTTGAGTTTACCGTTTATAACTACTTTTACAAATTGTTGAAACTTTGTAATATAAATAACCATGTCTTATTTAAAGTGGTCATCAATTTGGTTCTCAATATCCGAAGTTCGGCAAATTAAGGTTGATTATATTGTTAGATAAACTGAAACCAATATTGATTGTTGAACCGGATTGTTTATATAATGTTCGTCTGTTATAACTTGTTGTGATTAAGTTTTGTTCGCAAGTTTGTTCAGCATGTTAACTGGTGTATTTAAATCATTAAGGTGGAAACTTAATTTTAAAGTAGCGGTAATTTTTACATTATATTAAAGCATTATTAAATAGTGTCTTGAATAAATAATAATTCTTCAGTAATAGAAAGTAAATAATACACGAAAAAAGAATGAATTCCAAATTTCATTGGACGCATAGAAGCACACACACTCATACCACACAATACAAAAAACATAATACAAATGTATTCCGTTTAAAATTTTACATTGTACGAGAAACAAACTTTAATGACTCATAATACGTATCTGTAGTTTAAAAAGAAATAGCAAAACTGTTCGTCTACGTGCAGTTGCATCCGCTACGAAGTCGTTGGCGATTCCGTTTTCTTGTTTTCAGGAAATTCCGACTCGCAACTCCGAGACCGATGAAAGAAATACTTCCTAGAGTTGTTCGACTCGCCTTTATTAGTCTTTTGATTTGTTACTAGTTTTTGAACAAAAGGATTGAGGTTTGAAAAGTATTATTTTGGTAAACAAACTTTTTTTATTTTATTTTCAGCCAGCTATTTCGCTATAGGTAAATTACTATAATTCCTTAATAATAATATAATCATTAAAAATTGGATATTATTTAAGATATAATTTTCATTTTTTTTAAAATCAAATAGTGTAAGTTTTTAAAAGAATAAATAGGCTAGGATTCGATTTTCGAACGAGACAAATATTTTTTAGGCCATACAGATATATGTCGTTGTCTGGGCGTTTGTGTGTGTGTAATGTGTGTTCCCGGACTCCCGACACAGGATTTACATCTTACTAGGGGCCATTGATTGTGAGGCGTCTTGTTTAATACGTCTGTTAATTAAAAGATTTTTATTACCTAATCATTACTTAAATATCCTTTATTGTAATCTTTTAAAATACGTAACATTGCAATCGAGAATTCAGAAGCCTTGAGAGCAAGGGAACCAGGATTAAAGTTGAAACCTTAGTCTCACCGGTATTTACAAATAGCTTCCTAATAAATCTGTTGCGAACGTCCGGGGTTCAATTCCCGAGCGTCGGATCCGGTACGTATTAAGTAGTTTTAAGTTTGGCCACTGACCATCAGAAGCTACGCTAACTCTGGGTAAGTACTTAAATCCTAGTATTAAGTGTTTTCTTTGGTATATTTTCATTTGGTTTGTTATTCACCTATAAATTTAGCATTTATTTTGCAATAAAATTGTTTTATTATTTTCCTTCTTGATTAAATCATAATGTTATGTTCAACCGTTCCAGTGTAGTGGTGCGAGTAGTCACCATAATGTCAGCAGTTGCGGGTTTGATTATCGCTTTGGACAGATATTTGTACAAATATTTTTCTAGTCTGGATGTATGTCCTTGTGAGTCTCCCCACCATGCCTCTGAGACTACGTAAGAAATTATCCGTGGACCCACAATGGAGCATGGTAGATTAAGCTCTAACCCTACTTCTATATAGAGAAGAGGCTTGCCCAGCAGTGAGATGTTAATACGTTGATTCAGTTCAGTTATATTCAAACTGATTTTTTTTCAACGAGTAATTTTTTTTTTATTGTGCGCAGAACAGTGCCTTTTTTGTATTGTCTTTTACTCTCGCTCAGAAATATTTTTAAATACACTTAATCGGTATGTACTTAAGTTTTATACGAGTAGAAATGAGAATATAGAAATAGAACTACAGAAAATATATAAAAGTATGTTTAGTGGTTTTTAATAGATATTCCATTCTAAAGTTTGTATTCCATTATAAAAATGAATTATCTAGTCCAAATGATTTGGAAGTATTATTTAATTGTAACGACTTAAAAAGATTACAAAATTAATAGTTAATTTATAGCAATTATAAATCCAATATAAGCATAATTTTCTTCTTCTCATATACAAACTTTACAACAGAACTGAGTGTAGTAAGTAGGGGGAGTAAATTAGTAATAAAAGACGTAAAAAATTTAATTTTTTTTTTCATGTTTCAGTTTGAAAGATGGTAGCTCTAAGTCGTTTAAATACATAAACAAATTCTTCAACTCTGGCATATAACGGACGAAAGAAATACTACATATAATATAATTACTTTATACAGTAAAATTTTATATTAATAAATGCAGTGTCTAAGTAAATTATAAAACATAGATGTAATAGTTTTAATACATTTCCGTTATGATTATTATTAAAATCGATATCGAACTATCATTACGCAAGACGGTCACGTCTCGCCACGGATCGTCAAAGAGGAACTAATCCGAAGTATGATTAATTCAATTTGAAAGTGGCTCGTGCAATACCAACACTGTTTCGAATCTGTTACTTCAGTCGACGTCTGATACAGTCTAACTATATCTCGGTACTTTGAAATCTGTTCAACTTAGCCAACTTCCACCTTGACAGGTTAAGGATGGAGCTATGCTCAAGTTGGAAACGTCTTGGTAATCTTATATTATAAATTCATGCTCGCTGTAGTAGATTAAATTAGATTTACAATATATTTACTAATATTACAAAGCCACTTGTAAGTGTTTATTAATATAAATATTCTCTTTTTTTGTTTGCTTGAACAGATTAATTAAGCCCATGAGCTTTTTATTGAAGAGTTTTTTACATACTGTTTCTGCTGTAGAGGTTGCTTATAAAGGTATAATAAACACTCTTTGAACTTAATTCGACACGCTACAATAAATGTGGTTTGACCGGATAATTTTCCTACCGAGCTTAAGTGTCATTATCATGTATTTATGATAACAACCGGATCGACTGTTTTAGGTGCTCTTTGAGGCACTGTTGATCCGAAAGAACAAACAACCAGACCAGAAACAAAATTTATCCAAATACATTTATTTACTCCGAACAGAAATCAAACCTACGAACCATTAATGCTGTGGAACGGAGACTATAATAATTATAATACCGCTCTACGAGTCTTAGTAGCGGTACAGTATCCATGAACATAGAATGTCTACGCAGGTTGTCGCGAGGGACGACTAGTCTATAATATTAAGGCTACATGAGAATACTCTGTTGGTATTACCATTATTTATAATAATATTAGAGCAAACTTATTAAGTCAGAGTTATAATGTTATTCTGATATGCCGCACACAGAAAGTAAATTTAATTAATGTATTTATTCCCAGAGTAAGGGTCCACTCTTGTTCTTGTTTTAAACAGGGGTCAGCCACAAGTGGGAATAGTGCTTAAGTTTTTGATAGTTTGAGCGGCTTCGGTATTTACTGCTTAAGTTTAAGGGTCACTGGTAGAAAGTTCGGGCCTCGAGGGAAAACGTTGATTTACAGTTATAAACAAATTTCTTGTCCAAACGTTATTAAAATAAATAATGGATTCTTTTTGCAAAGAATGCAGAACTTCGATCACTTTGTATTTTGTAAAGTGAAGATTGAAAAAAATCTATGACACGGATTCTGTCTACACTTTTATGGTCAAATATACATATATATAAAAAAACTTACAAGTTATTATACAGTTTGTATATATATATATATATATATATATATATATATAATATATATAATCTTATATAATCTTATCTCATATGATTTTAATTTGAAAGTGATGACATGTACACCTATCGAGAGAATTAATCTAAAGCCATTTACGAATCACCCATGAATATTTAACAATGATTTTCATATAGCATGAAATAGAAAATATCACAGTATTTTCCGGGTATGCTATAGTAGCAAAATGTACTGAAAGTGACATGTGCATAGCAGTGCAAGCACGTGCACGACATCAGTCATGCGTCGCGTGTCGTCGCATTGGTCCGCTGCAATACGGACCGGGTACACGTTGCATTCTAAATGATCTATGTTTTGTAAAACCGTTTTAAGGCGACATTAGAATATGATATGGTTGTATTTTTATTATAAGGTTTATATGGTGTTAGATGATAAACTTTGCTCGTAATTGCCTACTTATTAGACACACTTCGTTTTTTATTTGAAATCGATGTTAATGAATTATTATCGATCCTTATTACTCGTACTTAAAATTAAATTACAAGTGTCTTTTTTAGGTTTTTTTATTCATAATTCATTCTAAATAGTTCAATAATTTGTAGGTCGTATAGTTTAATTTGCTTTGATCTATGATTCTTGATACATTTTAGTTTATATTTACGATTACTGCTTCTATTCTATAAGTAGCAGCTTAATGTTTCAAAGCCTTCCATATTACAGGTTACAGGTTATCCGTACTTTCACGTTTGAAATCATATCTTAAAAAGGTGTGTAGTGTAACTGTTTATATCACATAAATGTATAAAATGTTTGTTTGATTTGTTTTTATTAGCCTGTAAACCACCCACTGCTAAGCCAAGGCCTCTTTTCCATATAGAAGAAGGGTTGGAGCTTAATCCACAACGCTGCTCCACTGCGGCTTGGCGGATAATTTCACTATCATGAGTAACAATCTTTATCAGGTGTCTATGATAACAACCGGGACCGACGGCTTTACGTGCTCTCCGAGGCACGGTGGGGAGACCCACAAGGACATACACCCAGACCGGAAACAAATATTTATTCAAATACAAAAATATCTGTCCCGAGTGGGATCGATTCCTGCGACCGCCGGCGCCAGACGGTTACTCGCACCCCTACACCAGAACGGTCATCATATCATATATGTAGTCGTGTATAAATTATTTTATCCTATTTATAGTTCAGATATCACATAAAGTAACCTATAGAGATAAATATATGTTTATTGGTCGTTTGATATGCGATCGTTTACAACGATCACGTTTGGTCGCGCGGCGGCGGTGTCGCGAGTAATGAGTGTTTGTTTAGTCCGGTCCGCGGCGCGGCCGAGCGGCGAGCGGCGGCAGTCTTGTTGACACGATGACATTAGCTAAAATTGACGTGCTCTCGATATGCTCTCTAATTTGCTTTAATCCTGTATTTTAAAATAAAAGCTTTTGTCTATTTATAATAAATATCATGTATTAAATTAAACATATTTCGCCTATGACTATTAAAAATGTCGGATAAAAAAATCAACTTTACAGGAGAGCGATGCAAAGTGTAAATTGCATGCGTCTTTTTACATTTTTTTTTTAAATACCGACATTTATAAATTAAGTGATTAAAAAACTATGCATAAAATAATATTTTTCTTTTCAGCTGATGATAGACTTGGTTATTTAGGAACGTTTTATGAAATACATAAATCAAAAAAATCGATTTTGCAGTTCCGATGATGTTAATAGTCACTAGCGATTTATATAATATAGGTCACTTACCTATCGAATTTTCATTAGCGTTTTACGCTGTTTTGATGTCTCGCATGGAAAAAAAGAATATTCATAATTTCTAAAAAAATAATCTATTTCGTTTAAAGAGGTGATGGGCTGATTACTAAGGAGTGTAGTGTATAGTATTTCGGTATTAACATTTACGATTAATGCTAATATTGTACAAAAAAATATAACAATCTGATTTACATATTATATTATACTGTAGGCTCGAAAAAACATTGTCCTAACCTATTTATTATTATTGTTTTCTATTAACCCTTACGTTTCGTTACCCCATTGTTAACAATATAAATATATTAAACATGAAACATGTATTTAAATATAGATAAGAATCAACAAAAATAATATCTTTATAGACAAAATTAATTCGTTGTATTAATTGCATAAAACAAAATATAAAATGAAATCCTTATCTCTCCATTTACGCGTAGTCACGTTTAAGTACAGTTAAATACAAAAGTTTACCGACAAACATTGTCCGAACTAACCAATATTGATTTAAGTTCATATTACGAGCTTGCAAAATTTATAGATTTACATTTTCGTAGTGATTATGTGAACTAAGTTTTGAACATTTTAGCTTAGACTGAGAGGTTTTAGACGTTTTGTATGTGCTTGTACAGCGTTCATGTTGAGTCAGCGGATGACCGACAGTAACAAATTTAGTCGGTGGCCGCAAACGCTGTTGTTTTAGGCCTTGAACAAACATACACCATGACCGGTGCTAATACTTGTTTACTTTCTGTATTTATGGTACAGACGCGCTCGTCGTGCTCGCACACCGGAATAATTAGCTCGTTATAAAACACGATCCATGTTATTTTTTGTATCTAACAAATCTGACCTTTAAGCTTTCAGTATTAATCCACGCGTCGAAAGAATATTATTAAGTCTTGTGTACAAAAACTAAATACATAAATGTGTGTAATATTGTTATTAATCATCGTTATTAATTTGAAATCAATGATCAATTTTAATGAACTTAGACATCGACGACATGTAATTGAATTCGCTCAAAAATTATAATGAGGTAAATTTGAAAACGAATTTTCCTATATCCAGGTGAGAATATGCACTAAAATTACCGGCACGGTATGGGTTACACGAGTTGCTTCCGGCTGAATCGATTAAACGATGTAACGAGATTACTGACCGACGGTTAAGTGCCTTTGACTGACCACTCGATAATCGATTTTGCTTCCGATCTCCGATAGTTGACAATGCAAAAAGTGCTATCAAATCCTGTTATTAAATAAATTTTAAGTAAATATAAGCACACGTAGTGTATTGTTAGAAGAATTATTTATATTTAATTATGTACTCATACCTAAACATGTTATGTTGCTACAACACTAATTATATTTATATGGGCAAGTTAAAAAACATGCAATTAAAATTTAAAGCAATTAAAATACAAGTACCCATATTAAGGCGCTCATTGCATAATAAGGCTAACTTAAGAAAGCATAAACAAATTAAACACAAAAATTGTAAACATACTTATTTAACTAATTTTATTAATAGTACCTATTTATAAACCCATACAATTATTTACAAAGCGAATGCTATTACAGCAGTTGTAATCACTGATGGGCTTAATGACTTCCCTTCTAATTGCAAACTAAGATTTGAAAGCAATCGTCTTACATATTCATAAGAACTGATCCCTCAGGTAAACGTAATTTATTCAAAGGCAACGGTCATGCAAATTGGCGAATATCGGTCATGTTTACGTCAGATTTGAGTGAAAATTATTGCGAATTGGCTTTTGGGTAAAGCATCTCTCTGTCAGACCTTGCTTTGAATTATTATATTGCTTAAAGGATTATCTCGTATTTTACTTAGTCTCACTATTAATATGGGGTTTATTAGTATTTATAACTATGGAATGAATAATTTCAAATATATTTAAAATACTTATTTTACAGAAAATACATACAATACTTTAAAAGAATTAATTTTATTTACTTTACTATGTGCTGTTATATATTTTACTTCAAACAAACCATATTTCAGTCCCATGTATAAATCTTTCAAACGTAAATGAGCCTATTCCGTGGTAGTACATCACCTTGGCAGGCCGAGATAATTGCTTAAGTGGGATCTCACTTAGCCCTCGTCCCTTCCAAGATGGCCCTTTCGCCGAACTCCTTAGATAAGCATAGTTTATTGTTCAACGCAAATCTTCTTAGGCTTATGATAACAAATTGCTATTAGCATATAGGATTATAAAGGCTCTACATAATAAAACCACATAAGTAATTTGCAACCATATTCTCCCGCTAATTTTCCTAAATATCATTAAAAAACAAATAAGATATACGAGTATATATTATTTTATCACCGTCTATAACGCATTAGAATATTTTTAGAATATTTTCTGTAACATACATATATTAATTACTAGCGACTTCGAGCACTAACACCTACATACGTACATTCATATGTCTTTAATGAACGCATCGCGCGCAGTGGAAGCTGCAGATATTTGGCTTTGATGAGAAACATTATCACAATTTTATTATAATTTAAATTAATATTAAATATATATATATATATATATATATATATATATATATATATATATATATATATACTTAAAGTTTATTAAGTATATATATACTCAATAAATATAGGCGAGTCTGCAGGGCTTCGTTGACAAATGATTTATATACAATGCTATAGTATGATTTATAACACCGGCATAGTAATAAAATAATAAACGTTAAATAAATTCACATTTAAAAGATATAAAGTAAAAATGAATCTAAATATGTTGCTAAAAACCAAATAATATTAACTTAAGTATGTCAATAATTAATAAGCACTACCGATCATTGTAAACATAACGATAACGAACGAAAAGAAGAGAACGAAAAACAAGGAACCTAATAAACTCAACATTAATCTTTCCAATTCTCGAATTAAATAACAATGACATTTTAATTTCAGAAATATTATTGCGCTGAAAAGTACGGTTCGTTAAGTCGCATAGAAAAACATGTTTTTTAAAATAATTATTAAATTGTAAAGTTTTATATGTGTAATATCAGAGTATCATTTATTGCTATTTGCTGAAGGGCGAAGTGGGGCTGGTGACGTACTCTTTATGCATACATAATATGTATGTATGGAGGCTGTGGCGGCGACGATGACGTGCTAGCCTACGGTTTCGATATTCATAAGTAATTTTTAGACACGCGTTATTTTGAAACTGTAATATCTCCTGAAATATTAATTTCAATAATTTTGTTTACCTAAATACCTAAGATAACTAACATCTGTATTTAAATAATGATTAATAATAAAAATAACGTCGAACGTCGTGATTATTATTTAAATCCGTTTCAATTCTGTTAAATGCCATTGCTAAGCGAGATCATGCTTATTGTAAGTATAAAAACGAGCGACCTTCATTTACTGGTCTGTTTATAAAAATGCGAGAAATCAACGCAATTAGTTATATCGTAACTTAAAACTCCGTTATTTCTACGAGAATATCTGCTCCACAACAGATTTAATAAACAATTAAAAAACCTTCGGTATAGGCAAACAATTTCTATACAAAACACTAGGTTAAACATAAATGGTTTTCAATTTCCATTGCTCCATATCTTCATCTCTTCTTATCTTATCTTGACAGACGACTTGAGGAGAGTCCCTGGAAGCCGTTGGATGGAGGCTGCTTTGAACCGGTCGCTCTGGAGGTCGATAGGCGAGGCCTACGTTCTACAGTGGTTGTCCAATGGCTGATATGATGATGATGATGATGATTTTCATCTGTCATTGATCCACAAATTAAATCCAATACTCCTTCAAACATGCTTAGTTTGTCCAAGTTTCTCTATTTCTTTTGTCGCTTGTTGATAGGACTAACATTCGAAAAAATCTTCTTGCAACTATCTCAAAAGCTGTAATGGGATGAGTCTTATTATGTTAATGGTAACCTCTATCATAAATGGTTCCTTATCATCAGGTTATTACCCGAATGAGTAGCGTAAAGCTTTTATTCTCCCACTACCTGCCTAAAATTTACAGTCCGTCTTAATCCACTCACTACCATTCAATTTTATATTATCTTTTGTAACCAAGATCATTGAATTCGTTGTTCACGGTCAATAATTCTTCTTTCTGACTAAATCGACCTTCTTGATCCACTACAATCGGGTACTCGAGCTGGACACAGTATATCGACGGCTCTATCAAAGATCTCTGAAGATATGAGAGAGGAGATGGATAACAAATGTGTGACCATTTTAGTCTTAATAGATTTTAGCAATACATTTATATACGAGTACAACTGGTCATTAAATCACGGTATTGCTGTTAATGCCGGCAAATGCCAAGCGATTATTTTTATGATGTTCCAGTCATTTAACTACGGTTACAGTTGGTACAGGTACAGTTGCGCGCTATGGTATTTTATGATTTTAAATTTGGTTTAACTGAAAAACTTAGCCTTTAACGATTACATTCACCATTAGGGGAGTCTGCCACATATCGAGATAGGTTTAAGATGGTTCAGTAAATTTACAAATGGGTAAAACAAACCTCGAAGATGATCATAGCAGTTGTCACCTTCAAACGGCAGTAACTGCAGAAAATGTGTGGACTTACTGGAATGATGGTACGAGAAAACCCATGAATTGCTTACTCGGTAATCGAGAAGATTCTTGGCGTTAGTTTGAAGAGCGTTAACATTATTTTGCATCGGCATCTTAAAGTGATGAAGCTTTTTTGTCGTTGGATCCGGCGTTTGCTCTCGGACACTGGAATAACAGGCCCGTGTGAATTGGTGCCGCGAAATACGTCTACGAACGTCAAGACGTGTTCCGGAAATTATAACAGCTGATAAATTGTAGATTTATCAATATGATCCGAAAAAAAAGAGACAGTCAGTATGGGTCTTTTTAGAAGGAAAGTTGCCGACAAAATTACAAATACTTTGTAACGTTAACACCATTTTTTTTTTCTCGCAGCGGGTATGTGTCGACAACAACGTTGGAAAATCATAGATCTGTTAACTCGGAATGGTATACCACAGTAGCATTGCCGAAAGTTTACCAAGCTCTGCTAGATGGGAGAACCAAAGAATGAGCTTCGGGGAATCATGCTGCATCACGACAACGCTTCGTCCATACGTCTCTCAGAACAAAGTTCACAGAACAGACTTCGGTGTTGAAACCTTGGCCCATTCACCGTAGAGTCCTGATTTTGCTCCCTGTGATTTCTTTTTGTTCTCAATAATCAAAGAAAAAAATTATAAGGATTTTTTTTTGTGTGCGCCGAATAGGCCGTGGCTGCCTAAGAAGTCGTAATTTCGGACCCATCGGATCGAGACTGGCAAAAATGTTTTAATAGTTGGATTAGGCGAATGGAATAGAGAATGTATGAATAAGAGTATTTCGAAAAAATGTAAAACTAGTATTGTTAATACTTGTGTAGTTTTTTCTTGGTTCAAAACTTATCGAGTTACCTACGTAAAGTATCTGTATCCACTCTTATTCATCTCTGGAACGTGCTACCAGAGTCTGTCCGTAAAGCTCCTTCATTTTCGTTAGCTTATTCAGTAATACTTAACTTACTTTAGTGTATATATATTTATCTTATATGTGTATGATGTAAATGTTTTAATTGTTTTATTATCTACTTTTAACTTTTTTGAAAACGAATTTACTCAGTTTCCGATTTTGTACACCTAGAAACGCCCGCTCTTGTACGTCTAAAGTTAGCTGATAGAGAATAATTTTACTCGTCGCATTAAGCTCACCTTTTCTACAATTCAATAATTTCTTGTGCAATAAAATATGAATAAATAAATAAATTATTTAGAAGAAGTATACAGAGAAAAATATGAACTTTGTTATATACGTTGTGTACATAGGGGCTTAATACTATTTAGAGATATATTTCTACTATAATTTACTGTAAGTTACTTAATGAATAATATATCTTTGTTAAAAACGATAATCAAGGAGATCTTTCGCAAATCTCTAAGTTACGTAGTATGTTTATCGTGTGTTAATAATGCATTATGAAACCAACACGTAAAAGAGGGAACGTCTCGACGTCTTCACTCGATGTTTCTTTAAGATCTTATTAATCATTTAAGAATATCTTTCCAGGCATTTATTCGTGAATAATAAAAATGTTTCATCAAAAACAAAAGTTTGTTTAAATAGTTTTAGATTATAGGATTGATATAATTTTGTATTTAATTGTGTCGAATAAACATAACTATTCTACGTCCTTCTGCTATGCTGCTAAATTATTGACATGGATTTATATAAAAATATAAAATAAAGTCATAAAACAAAGATATATCAGTATTTCCAGTAAAATATGTTCTCGTATACTAATAATCACTAATTTTTAATCTGTATGTGAAAGTAAATACAACAAAAATCATTTTTAAAACAACAAAAATATGAGATTTGAAATATAATAACAATTTCGAGTATAAATTCAACAAGAAAATTAATACTGTTTGGAATTATTACCAAGTATTTAGATTATAAATCTACAGCTGAGTGGTGCTTCGACAAACAAGGAATGGCAAGCCTTTGTGACTTAGAATAGTCCAAACTCAGTCGTATATCAAGAGCTACTCGAGTCGTGGAATGTTCTCTCAACATCACAGGTAACTCGACTAGATTCGATTTGCTTGGCTACAAATCTGCCGAATAGAACTAGTCGTAAAACTTAATGGAATTTAGTAATTACTTACTTGAGAGTTGAACGATGTTTATTTACTACGTATACCAACTAGCTATTATTATTTTAAATGATTATTTTGTAAAGTATAATTTTATTACCAGTTTAATTCAGATAAATTTATCACCGGTTCCTGATAAAGTTATCTGAGGTATAATGGTATCCAATAGATAATGTCTTTTTCTGTCAGATATTTATATTCGCAAACTGTGAATCCAAAAGTTGTAGTTTGTTAGTTGAGCTGAAACAGGCCCTAAGGTTTACGCCGTTTCCATTTTACACCCTCCTGATAAAGCCTATCAGTAACTTATGTGTGAGATAAACTTTATCAGTAACCGTTGAAACATGCCTTATGATTTATCAAAACAGAAATCCTTCGTAGCAAAATTTTCAAGATGGTGTCATCATAGCGAGACTTGCTGAAAATACAATCTATTAGCGAAAATAATTAGTAGAAAATAAGTTTAAAATTGATACGATTCGAATCTTAATATAAATTTAATTTACATCCAAATTAATAACCATTTAAACAATTGCTTTTCAATCGTACAAACCAACAATGGTATATTTCAAGCCACTTGAAACTTTTCCTTTGACGCAGTTCGTGGCGTACCTTTCCAAATATCTAAACAATTGCAGCGTTATAAAGTTTTAGCTTTCGAACTTCCGACAAGTTGAGAAACAGTTCGGCTTCACTTATAAAATAACGCGAGCGGTTTCACTAGCAAACATGCTAAGGATATAAATCTGATGAATTAAATTTTATTTAGTACACTAATTAATCAATAGAAACTGTTTTTAGTAATGATTGTTTTTTTTTTATATTTGTTATTTATGAAGTTTAATATATACCTACTGTTTGTTTCCCTAAAGAAATAATTAACAAATTATAGAACAAAAATTTTACAGTTGTAACAAAGTGTTACATCAAATCCTTATACATCATATGGCGAAAAGAAAAGAAAAAATTATTTTATTAATAATAATTAAAGAAAATATTAAGAAAACTGTTTTTGAACATGGGCACTATTAAAACTATAAAAATATGATTCTTGGTTTTTGAGTAACATTTTATTAAAATTAGTTCAATGCTTTTGAAAAGAAGAGGCACGACAAAACAAACAACTTATATATTGAAATTCACATTATAAACGATATTACATTACATTTTTAACACAACTTGCAATAAAGTTTTTTTATTCCATAGAAAAGTCATATGAAAAACGTTGTAAGAACATTAAAACAAAGTTACTATTATATCATAAACCGATGAATTGAGTTATAAAACTCATAACAAGTAATATGAATGTGAAGTTGAAAACAAATCAGCTCTCTTCAAGGGGCAATTAATTCCTGATTGATTCACAAAGCTGCCTGGGATTCCGCAGCCACCCTCACCTGCCCCCACATGAGTATCAGACAAAGATACCAAGTTAACGTCAACTAAGGTTTGCTCTACAAAATTTATATGAAACTTCGCTTTAGAACTTCTGATGTTGCGGGTTCTATACTGCGAATACGATTGAAGTTGAATAATATTCCCTTTAGTTTTCTTTATAGTTACTTTTTTTACTTTTTTTAATTTATTTCATTGATATGTGTTGATTTCGTATGCATATTGCATACGAAATATGATAAATGAACAGCAATTTATTTATAAAATTTTATATGTGTATGTATGTTTGTCCATTGTTTGTAACATTATTGCGAAATCGAATATATTTTGAATAGAATGAAAATTTATCGAAGATTATTATATATCGAATGTCTAATTAAAAATATCTAGATAAAGATAAAAATTTTAGCCATTAAGTCCTCAGTATCAACATTCCTTGCTATCAAAATATCTATCTCCTGCAATTATATCTATCTTCTACCGTAAGAGTAATTATTATCAGCATCGTTTCTAACCTAAGTAAAATTTGTGATAAACATTTTCCTGTTCTTGCAACTATATTTATTAATTTTTTTTAGAACAATTATATATTGTACTGATGTTCTTCTTAAAATAGCCAAATTTTCATTGTTTTATACAAATTAACTTCTTAAAAAAGCTGTCGACGTACAGTAATTATATCAATTCTGTTTAAGGGAAATGAGAATTACTCTGTTGGAAAGAATTTAATAATCCTATATGAATTATGAATTGGAATAAATTTGGCATCAATAACAACAACAGTGAGTATGTCACTTAACTCAGGTTTGCTGATGCGTCAAAATATCTTAAGTTTCATTAATCAATTTCCCTTTTACTGAGTCTAATCCTCAGGCAAAATTTCTTCTTATTTTTTAAAAATACTTTTACTAGTTGACCACAAAATAGCTTTAAACTACATTTAGAAATGAGGCAATAGGAAAATAAAATCTTACCAATCTTTATAAATCGCCATAGAAAGCCCTTCCCTGTAAGAGATTGACGTGCTAGCGGTACAACTACTAAGATATTCCGAGACGTTACGAATGTTCGCGGCCGTCGTTCCATTATGCACGAACTCCCTTTTTGTTCCTTACTCCTCTAGCCACCTTCATACCTTGACGTATGTTCTGGATATAATTAACTCGGCACTATGAAGGCCTGGTACATCTGTATAAAAACTGCAAACCTTTCGTAATTTATTACTTCGAAAATACATTATCACAAATAGTAAAATATTTTGACAAAAATAACCTAAAATTTGGTTAAAAAGAGCCTCAGAATTACACACTTATGTAAAGAAATATAATTAAGTATAATATAAAAATAGAAAAACAAAAAAGCTAATGCTTCAAAGACCTTTCAAATTTTCAAACACCAAAATATTTGAAAAATAATTTAAAAAAGTCGAGAATACAGTAAAAAGTCGACATCCGCCATTGTATACGATAACACAGGTACTTGAAAAACTCGAGTTTTGTGTAAATGAGCAGGAGGGACACGCATATGGCGTTCAGTTAGGAAGTGAGTCGCATAAATCTGCGACGGTGGCGCCGCGGCCGGAAACGGAAGCACCGGCGTCGTTTGCCGCATTGTGCTATCGGCCGCCGGGCTGTGCGGACGTCTCTTTGTGAATGCCACTTTATGGATAGTCATTCACAGATATCGCATAAAACGACATTGTCGTGCCACCTTCACTGAAAACTGGGGCCGTTTATTCTTATGGCCATACCTGTTAGGTTACAAATTTTGTTTACGTTTTGTAGCCGTTTGCGTATTTTAGTTTTCATTTATAATTATTTTGTTTATACGGATAAACTACTAATACAACTACTACTACAACTACTACTATTACGACTACTATTTATTTTAAAAATAACATAATGGCAAATACCTATATATGACAATTATTGATGACCGTTCTGATGTAGTGCTACGCGCCGGCGGTCGCGAGTTCGATTCGCGCTAGGGACAGATATTTGTATTTGGACAAATATTTGTTTCCGGTTTGGGTGTATTGTGGGTCTCCCAACCGTGCCTCGGAGAGCACGTAAAGCCGTCGATACCGGTTGATATCATACGATAATGATCGTCAACCATGGTAGGAAAATTATCTGCCAACCCGCAGTGGAGCAGCATGGTGGTTTAAGCTCCAATCCTTCTTTTATATGGAGAAGAGACCTTCGTTCAGCAGTGGGTGGTTTACGGGGTGATACAGTACAGTACACATAGCAAACAGAAATATTTCCTCAGAGGTGCAGGTTTCAATTTTTTTTGATTTACTATCGAACAAACACTAAATAAAATTAAATCTTACAGTTGTGGGCACTTAATTAATAATTATGGCATAAATTATATCCGTGTGGGATGATGGCAATAATGCTGTCAGCGTTTCCCCATTGAATCGCTATTCTATTTCTCTGCGCAAAAAGTTAACCAGATCTCTGTTACCAGTGAAGTATTTTTTATTTAAAATAATTATTAAGAATTTATATTATTATTTATTAATACTTCATCTTACAGTCATATTTTAAACCATAATTTAAATAAAAATTATCGACCCATAATTGTAACACAAAAGGTAAAACAACTAGGTAACAGTCATGATACAAGTCATTAACCATAAGCAACATTAATTGGAGATAATATGACATGACATTAAAATATTTAAATATGTGACCTTTAACGTATATTTTTTATTCCTCTTGAAATAAAAGACCGACGGCAAGTACCAAACAATAACAATTAATGCTTATGCAAATTGAATCGTCCAACGGTCGGCGCAGGCGATGGTGGCTGGCTGTGCGGTGCGTTGATTGCTGATAACGCACTATTTGTAGCCGCAAAACACGTCTCTTAAATCAATTTAATTGGAACGTTGTTTTTATTTTTTTTTAAAAAGGTCTTGGATACTAAAGAACAATCTTTTTATTAAGTATAATTATATTTATCTCTATGAAAATACTTCCAGGTTGGCATCATTTTATGAAGAACATTGAGTAACGTCGGGAAACTATGGCGCAGCATGAGGTTGCGCCTCAATATTTATGAAGCTAACTTCGGGTTCAGCCATCATCAATCACAAAGTTATAAATAAAACAATAAAAGGTAAAACTTACTTCTCGTAAGGGTCGGCTACTTTGCTCCCGAGCAATATTGGCGTAGAAATACCCACTTATTGGAATAATATGTAGATTACAAGAATATTAGAAGTATTGCGAGGGACCATTCAATACTATATCACAGACCCGTGTCAGTAACTCTTTTTGTTTAATGTTTCACGAAAAAGTTATACAATATAATATAAACATGTATAATAGGTAAATAGAAATATTATTATATTTATGTATATTTCGCTATTTGATAATTTTTTTAAAGTATAATCGTCAGAGTTAGTGTCTTCAATATGAAAAGTACTCGTTTATTATAGGAGACATTTTCGTATATTTTACCATTATTTTATGTGTAAAATACCTTTTCTACAATCGACAAGAATGTAAAATGTTTATAAAAGTGCATTCTTAATTCATACAAATAGCTGATAGCAATATTAAAGTTGAATCCCATTTCATTCTACACAGTCATACATCCCCTCTTCCATCGTAAATAGGAGCGTATAAAGAATAGTTTTTTCACCATGAATCGAATAAGTTATTTATGATAAATCGTATAAATCATTTTTTCTAACGCGCTACAGTTCCGCGATAAAAGCGAACGAATAAACTTTTGTGTGATTCCTAAGCGAGATAGTATTGCGGTGGGTGCGGGAAAGTTGGCACTGACGACGAACTCTGAACGAAAAATGAAGATATTCCATTACATTTTTTCACGAATATAGTGTCTTTTTATCTATGATTTTTGTGTAATAAATTAAATGAAATGAAATTTAGTAAAACGATTAAATATTTATTTAATTAAATACAAAATAAAAATTATTATAGTTATATAAAATAAAAATTATTATAGTTAATTTAAAATATGCTGGTAAAATAATTAATTGAAAATATTTTTTTGAGCATCCATTCAATTCTTTTGACACAATTGAAATGAAAACGTTTTTCTTACCTCATCTTTTGGCCTATATGCCACTTGTAATGCGTTTAATATTTCATGATACCGCTGGTGGCGTATCGATATCTATGGGGCTATAAATAACCAACAAAAAGCGCACAGGGTCGGGTGAAATCAAACCTATCAATGTATTATTAACTTTGGAACGCTACGCTTCATTAAATATTAATACAAATTTAAAAGTGACAGGAATTTTAATTTTTTTTTCTGTATGTACGATATTATGATATTTTAGTATTAAACTTTCTTCTTTTAGTTATTGGTGGATTAGGTTTTTTAAAATGTGTATATATATGTTTGTTTCCCAAACATAAATAAATAAATAAAAATTGTGATACTTGATATGTTAAGTTCAAAAATATTTTTTCAGCGCAATCATTTTTTTCTAATACAAATTTAAAATAAATGTACCACTGAAAAATCTAATTATTCGTATATAATATACAGACTACTATTATCTTTATAAAATTTCAGTTATATTTGAACACTAATTTCAAACCATAGCCGAAACAAAATGTACTAAGCAATTCCAGTAAAAACGTGTTATTTACCTGTTTAACGTATTAGTTACCCTTATTAGTTTGCATAAAGTTAAACGGGCTAGTTAGGCCACAATAGTTATCATTGTAGTATTCAAATAGGGCGGTATTTGAATTCAAAAGCGGTGTGCGGCAAATTTATCGCGTGTTTCCGATTTAAATCGTCGAATTAACGACATTGCAGCCGTTGGTCCTGTTTATCGGATTTATTCGCGTTCTCCCAGCGCCCTAGGCGACATGATCGTGCTATTCCATTTTCCTGCAAAACTGCATTGCCTACTGCCAAATTTATGTCTATATTATATGAACTTTAAAACTGCTAATGAATGCCTTCTATGAATTTTAAGCAATTTAATAAAGAAAAAAAAACCACTTAGCAAAAAAATACATTACTACTAATTGGTATAAAATAATATAAATAAATATGCCATTCTAATTGGCAGACTATTTTAAAGTATCTTCCAAAAAGTTAGTTTCATTCAAATCTTGACTTAAAACCCGGAATAAATAAATTAAAAGAAAAAAAAATGATTGACAGATTTTTTTTAGAAACTTAATTTTTGTTTAACCGTGTTGAAAAAATGGTAAATGTTTTTTTTTTGTAACTACAAATTGTTGTTTTTTTTTCTTCTTTATTTTAAATCTTTATTTGAAGAGGACTTGGAAAATAAATCTTAGAACAAAAATTGAATTTTTTGATATTATTTTAATTCAGAATGAATAATTTATGAAAAAAAGTGTGTGTGTACTTATGTAAGAAGTTATACTTATAATAAAACGATGCGCCGAGTTCATGGGCAGTGTGCGCCATCTGCAATCAGACCTTGGTAACCATTTAAAAACCAAGTACTCATCAAGACAAATCAAATGAACCAAAACTCGACGGGGTTGGGTCGTTTCATTACAGAGTTCCTATGACCACTTTCCAGCTTCGTCACCAGACCCTGGTTACCACTGAAAGAAAAACTACTAGTCAAGACGATTCAAACGAGCCCGAACCAGATGAGTTTGTGCCGTTTCATTGCGAAGTTCTTATAGCCACCTTCCAGCACTATCATCAGATCAGACCCTGGTAATCATCTAAAAACAAAGTACTCGTCAAGGCGAAACAAACGAGCCGGAACTCGATGGGGTTGCGTCGTTTCATTACAGAGTTCTTATGACCACATTTCATCTCCATCTTTAGAGCCTGGTTACAATTTAAAGACAAACTACTTGTCTAGACGATTCAAACGAGCCCAAAATCGATGAGGTTGTGTCGTTTCATTGCGAAGTTCTTATGGCCACCTTCTAATTCCATCATCAGATTAGCACCATGTCATTATAATATTGCATTGTCACGCGATTTACACATGTATGCAAAATTTCAGCTCAATCTGTAACCTTGAAGTGGATCAAATTTAATTTGCAAGATATGCTGACAAACATCGGGACAGGCACAAATGCGCGTGCATCGTAAAAAAATAATCTCATCTTTTTTCCCTTACGCGCCAAAAGAAGTATAACTTCAAAAAGATGACGTAATTTGTTTTAATATGAAATAAATATTACTTCACATTGAATAGAATACACAAATTGAGAATAAGAATATTTTTCATTTAATTTGTGCATAACTTATCATACATAATATATTCCATAAGTATAAATGTTAATTAATGTTATATGAGTTAGCAGTTTAGTATAAAGCTATACGTTATCGCGCTCACACATTAGTAAGTCTGAATAGACCAGCCGCTGAGCAACTTGGCGCTGAATTAAGCTAATTAAAGTTGGTACTTTTGTATTATTGCAGAACATATTAAGTATGATCACAATACACAACTATGTGTTTCTCTCTGTAGCTCTTATTTATGAGTTCCTTTTAAATTATTCCAATATAACATTACATACAAACATTAACGAAAATGTTTTAAATACATTTTATATATCTTAAATATTTAAAAAAAATTATATCAGAATCATCTGTTAGATTATTTTTAAATTTCAATGTCTTCATCAATATTTATCGTAAATATTATTTTAGTGAAGCACCTATACCGAGAAGAATAGTACCGTCCTCTTTCTTGCCGAGGTGTCGTAAAAGGACATACTGTTTCAAGCAACTGTATACCAACCATAAAGGTGATATGAAGCAGCGTCACCATATCCTGCCACAACACACTGTGCTCACCAATCCATTTGCCAAGCGTGGCGAGTATTGGCAAACCCCCCCAAAGGTAATGGGAGAGGCCGACGTTTAGAAGTTGATATCCAAAGGCTGATGTGGTGGTGGTGGTGGGGCACCTATGTATCTGAACATTAAATTCAAAAAATTAAAAAAAAAAACTTAAAAAGTACTTCGTTAATTAAAATAGACTTATATTCTAAGGTAACGAACATCATAAGTTAATTATTTTATTTTACTAGCAACATTACTGGTGTCTACGTCTGTGTAGAATTAAGTTTTTATTAGCCATGAGTCCGGTGATAGTTGCGTTAAAAATTATTTTATTAATTTATTCGTAAAAAAAAAGTATAAATGTGTATGTATATTATACACACACACACAGAGTGAGGTCTGTTTCTAATGTAGAAAACCTGCCTGCGTTGTAGGTAACAGCCGACTGATATACGTCTATGTTTTTTATAATAAATTTACATATAGAAATAATATAATACATATTTAACAAGTACATAAATGACCCTCGAATTCGGGACAGAAATCGAACTCAACCCTGGAGCAGGGTCACTACTACTGAAAGCTGGGTCACTACTAACTGCACCTGCAGTCGATTCGTTTAATAGAATTAATGACATTCACGTTTTATCAGCTTACTCGTAAATAAAACATTCCTTTTAGTCGAACGCTGTCATTTTGTTATCACAGTATAGATTACAAATCCGCTTTATTTATAAAATGTATTTTACCATATTATTGAATTTTAATATCTCTTATTTAAAATATCGATAGGTTATTTTCATTACATACCATTAAATGCTTTTTTGAAGAAAAAAAACAAACACCATACTGGTTCAGCTGTAAGCCTGACAGAGGCTCATCTCGATTTATGAGCACAAATCAAACATTTAGTTGCCGGTTGTAAATCAGGCTGCCGCGGAATTTATGGCGGTATTCGCGGATTTGTTGCTTAGCACGTGACGGAAATATGCTTTAAGGATATTTACAGACAATTACGCGCAGAGTGATGGCAAGTGTACCATTTAAGTTTACACAGTGATTTATTGTTTTATTTGTTAATTTTTTTTTAATAAGTATTCTTTGAACAAATAAAACACTAACGAAAATCAGAAACTGACACAAGTGAGATCTTAAAGACGAGAACAGAAAAGGACAAATACGCATGATACAGAGTACAATAAGTAGTTATAATAAAATGATGTATTCAAAAGCAAAACAATTAGATACAATACCGTCTGAATTTTTCTATACAAAAGCGTGCACTTAATGGTTTTTTAAATATCGCAGAGAATGGTACGGATTCCACACGTCGGTGAACAATAGCACGGATAGGGGAAAATATAATTTATTTTCGAGTTAAATCTTTTGTGGAAATAATATGACATTTCTATTTGAAGTTGGTCGGTGATTTATCGGTTGCCTTGTTGCGGTTTTGATTTTGAGTAATCCGTTCAGTCGGAAGTATCGTGGACGATCAATGGTTACTTCTGTATCGATAGATCGATGAACGTACTTTTCAAACTCTTTTATAACATATAACAATAATTAGTCTATACAAATTGCATCGTATATAACTTATGCTATGTGCATATTAATTTTAATAACAATATAATTACCACATGAAATTTTTCGCTAACATGTAAAATATTTCTATAAAATTATATAAAGCGCACTCAAATATAACTGCAAATTAAGCCTCTCGTATGTGAAGCTAAAGGATTTTAAAGTGGAACGTTTTTTTGCGTAACTTCAAGCTCGATACAGGAGTTTTATATTTCAATGGAAAGCCGAATGGCAAAAACTCCATTGCGACGTTAATTCAAAAAGTTGTTTTCATTACGAAACGTTCTCGCGGTACACTGCGTGCTACGAGTGCGCGAAAAAGTTACATAAAGCACCACGAGTGGAAAGAATTTAAAGTAGAGAGAAACAAATAAAACGACTGCGACAGTCGCGGAATAAAGCCGGTCGCAACAATTGCTGCATTCCAGCTACGAAGCGCTTTTCTGATCTTAGTGGTAGCACAATGCCGCCAACTAATTGTTTTACGAGAGAACATTCTTTTGATGGCATTGTCTTCGAAATATAATATTACCAGGGAATAGGAATTTTTAAATTGCTATTAAAGTTAAAAAATGCATGAATATGTAATTGGTGTCTTTCACCGCATATAATCCTCATAAAATGCTACAATACCGACGAAGGTTTTAGGTACCTATGTTAACTAACTAACTATCGCTCAGTGAATACAGAAATCGTTTTTTTTTTTTTAAGAAATTTAATTTAGATTTATTTTTCGTATTTTAGGGCTCACATCAAATATATAAACCCAAAAAACAAACACATAAATTAAATTATGTAAAAAACTGGATTTAATTTTTTTTACTTTTTAATTATCTGTGGTAACAAAATAAAATTAGAAATGAAAAAAATATTTTCGTCAAAGCTACCAAAAACTGCAAGCGAACAGCGGGTGAACTGTCACGCAGCCGGCCCGAAAATTAAAGGATTGCGCCCGTCCAAAACAAATACGAATATTTTTATATTTTATTTTGTTAAATAAAAAACCCTCCGGAAGGTAAAGCAGGAGCTCGCAGGTGGGAATTTAAATAATCTGACAGGGATTAAAAGGAGAAATATCAGCTTTTGACCGTCGCGGTGGGCCGGCCAGATTACGCACATTATGTTATGTTGGATTTGTACGTAGTCAAGCTATTATAATTTAAATGAGAAAAAAATAGGTTGTCTTCGCTTCTACGTATATTAACTTTTTTTAAATTTATTTTGTTTACATAATATAACAAATTGTATAAGAAGGAATAAATAAAAGTTGTATGTTATATTTTCTATCGAGATTGCCAGATATGTCTTTATACTTTAGTATTTAGGATTCCATTTAAATACAATATCAGTCAATCTCAGAATATTTAAAGGAGCTTTAGTACCAAATCTGTTCAACAATGCCTTGATTCAAATCGAAAATCTATGCATAAAATTGTCTCAACCGCAGAGGTTAGTTTGCGGTGTCTAAACGTCAAGTTGATTAATCGCTCTTTCCCCCACGTTATTAACATGGTAATGGCCGCGAAACGCTTTCTTAGCGATACTTAATGATACGGGATTTGCGGGATGATTGTGCGGGATAAAGTTGGACAACTTGGCCCGGGTTATCTCTCCGCTACAGGTTATGTAGCATCCGTAATCCGCATTTACTTACGTTTCTTGCAACTGGTAAAAACTTACATAAAATGAAAGGAATTTTTTGTTGAATTTCAAACAAAAATTTCCACCGAACACTAAATACGATAATTAGAACTTAGTGGATGGAACTAGAACTGGATCAGTCTGTTAACGTCCCACTGCTGGGAAAAGACCTTTTCATCACATATAGTAGAAGCGATAGAGCTTAATCCATGCTGCATGGATTGATGGATAATATTTCTACCATGAGTAACGATCGTTATCAGGTGTCTGTGATAACACCAAGGGACCAACGGCTTTACGTGCTCTCCGAGGCGCGATGAAGAGACCCATAAGGATATAGACCCAGACCAGAAACCAATATTTGTGCAAATGCAAAACAAATATCTGCCCCGAGCGGTATCAAACCCGCCACCGCTGGCGTTGAGACAACTGTTCGTCATAATGGTTGCCAACTTAGTGGCTACCAAATTCGAAAACTACATTTGCGTCTTTCAAAACATTATACGCGTTAAAAGGTGCTCGAGAAGTCAAAATATTTGCTCACCTATCCAACGTCCCGTAGGACTGTTGTTTCTATGAATAAAATAACAATTATAAGTGATCCCTGTCCCAGCGGTGCGTGCTTAATTCCGTTTGAAACAATATTCATCTAGCAATTTATTTGTATGACACACGGACGTTCGTGTATTGATCACTAACTTTTATTTATTGTTAGTAGTTAAATAAATTTATTAGTAGTTTAATGATTTAATATTTCAATTATTCTTTACTTTTAATGCATGTGCAGAATAGTCTTGTCATAGGTTTCATGAAACATTTTTCAATATTATTGATATTATATAAACAGCGTTTTATTTTCTATAAACCTATTCCAATTATATAAATTTAGTCTATATTTCGTCCCCTATTTCAACCCCTTCTACCCTTATTTTCGCGATAAAAAGTATCCTATGTCCTTTCCCAAGATCAGTTCTATCTTCATACCAAATTTCATCAAAATCGATTCAGTGGTTTAGGCGTGAAAGAGTAACACAGACAGACAGACAGACAGAGTTACTTTCGCATTTATATATTAGTAGGGATATAAACAGCGTTTTATTTTCTATAAACCTATTCCAGTTATATAAATTTAGTCTATATTTTAACAGTAATTAAAACAAACTTTAACTATAGTTGAGTATTATACTCGCATATTTTGAGGCATAGGTTCTCTATCCTACGTGATCGTATGTTCGTAGTTTGAAATGAAGTTAGTTCTGCGCGTCATTCCTCCGGTTATTTGATGTGGGATTGCAATTTTGTTTCCCTTTAGTTTGAATCGTTGTCCGTGACGATAAGTGTCGGATGTCGGATTAGTAGCTGTTTGAGGTTTTACAATTAGTATGCGCTTTAATTTTAATATTATTTACGAAACACACTATCATATTGATAGGTATTTTTTATTATGTAAAAAGTTAAATTACTCGAATACTGGTAGAATAAGTAGATACTTAATGCAGATTAAACACAATACATTACGTTAGTAGGTTTCCATTAAACAATAATGATTTACTTTGTCACGATCACGTACAATCTTCATGTTGATAGACTTATCGCTATGTTACAATAATCTTCTGTCTGTTCTGTCTGTAATAAGTCTGGAATTATGTTTTTGATCGATTTTAATTCAATCACGTGGATCGACGTTACTTCGACATCACACTACGGCTAGATAATTTTTAAATAAATATTTCCGTAACATTTGAATAGTGTAGGTACATATATACATTTTTTGAGGTTTAAACTTTGTTAGTAATAAAATAAAATTCAAACTATCATTTTCTCATTTGATATATTTAAAACAACGCAATTGTTTTATTATTATATTCCAATATTTAATAGCGACTATTATTAAATCTTAAAATATTCTTCTAAACCGATTTTTTCATATTTTGATAATGACAAATTTCAACAAACACATTTTTTATTATATTTATGTGTAATAATTATATGTATAATATTTATAAAAACTAATAAGCGTATAAAATTACATAAATGAAATTTGTTTAGTTATGACATAATAAATAAACATAATAAATAATCAATGACATAACATGAAGTCAATATGCATTTATTGATTCGTCAATCAGTAGATATGAGCTTATACAAGACCATTGTCTATAAATTAAGTAACTATCATGATTTTACTCAACTGCAAATAAATAAATATTTATATTAAAAACTACATAAGTAAAATATAGAATATTAGTAAAACGACAAAAAAAATAACAATATTATACCTAGTTATTTGTAAAATATACCGCAGCAATAAAGAAAACGATAAATCGATAGCTGTAAAGTTGTTTTTACTTAAAGTTGTCTTTATGGGCGAATAACCGTAAAGAGTTCGAACGATATCAGAACATTACCCATCTGTCTTTATCGGAGAAAGTTACTGCGAATAACGTTTAACTGTGACAACTAAGATATATTACTGAACCGAAATTCAGAGCAAAGAAGGAAATATTGCAATTGGTATACAATATTTAAAGCCTTGATGATTACAAAAAGGTATAATAATATAAATAACATTAATATAATATAATAATAATAATAATATAATATTATTATATTATATTATTATTATTATATTATTATAATTTATATAATAATAATATAAATTATAATAATATAAATAACATTGAAACTTTAGGTAATTCGAAACGTAATGAATCCATGCCCAGAATCAATTTCGGTCATATCATTTACCGATAAGCGGTTGCGATCAAAAGACGGAATATCCTTTTTTCTCGTCAAAACTTCACCCCTCGCAGTAAATGATCGAGTCGCTTATTATTTGGCGTGTGCGCAAACATTTAACGCCCTTATCGCGGCTATTAAAGATATGGCTTCATTACAAGCCGGCGAAAAGGTTGCGGAATACTACCGCTTTTGTGCCGTGTTTTGTTTGGTTTTTCTCTTTTCGACAATTATTTTCCTTGTTTATTAACGTTCGTTTTTATAGACTTGTTTCGTTTTCAATTATGACTTTTGACGCTTTTATTTTAAATGATTTAGAAACGAATTATTTACAATTTTTGGAATTAATTAAGCACATCATTTTCGGACACCGGCATCAACATCGTTCGGACAGTATTTTTGTCTTTCAATTTATTTTTTATTAATGTACATATAATAGATAATACTGTAATTTTTACTGACTAAAATTATTAGGCTCATAACTCGTACCACATTAAGCAGCATGTGGGTAAAAATTTTATTTCATTATTTATTGTATCAAACGGGAATTTTACGCCATTTTTACGTCCCCGCACTCCCATTTAGATAAAAGAGCTGACGTTCATTTCCTAAACGACGACCGACGGTAAACCGCTGATGTTTATGTATGTATACTTATTTTTACATAATTGATATACCTAAGATAATTTTAACCATTTTTTATACATGTTAAAACAAATTTGATAATAATTTCAAACACATCTCAAATTTATAAAAAACGTATAAACCTTTTGTATTATTTAGATATTTCTTTTTCTACTTAAATTGATGCATATATCTATTTGAGTAATTATTATTAAAAAACTAAAATTATTAGAAATAAAATAACTTTTTTATAATTTTAAAGGGCTTAACGGATTACAGTATCCGTTAAACTATTTCAAGAAATTAATCTTAGTAAAAATGTGATATACATTAAAGTCGGCCTTGTCCAGCAGGGAATCTTCAATCTAGCGAGAAATTTATATCCAATCGATACAATCCATGTAAGAATCTATGACATAGTTTACTTATAATTTCTATATGCATTATAACACTGAATAGAGGCTTTATATTTATAACATGTGACGTCATGCGCGGGTCGAAGGAAATGAAGTGGAATCTTTCAGATAACGCACACAATTACACGCGCGTATTAACAAGGACGTTACACACACTGGGATATAAATAGCTCTTAGGGTTGAGTTCACACAATGTAATGTAGGTGACATCAATAATTTGCTGTAATGGGGTGTAAGTGCCAAATTGAATGTGTTTAAGCACAAGTCGATGGCGGATTCATTGTGACGTGACCTTAATGTAAGATGTCTTAATGAACTGGTACACTTCACTTCACATTTAGCTTTTACACGTGTAGCTCACAGTTTATAATATTGATGATGATTTGTATTAATAACAGTAATCGGTAAAGCGTCAGAATTCATTTATATGTTTATATTTTTGAAGACGAAAATCCCAGAAATTCTAATCATATAAAAGAATAATTAACCATTATTAAAAACATCAACTTTAATGCAAATGAAACTGCATAATACATTTAGTATTCTATAATTGAAAAAAAAAAAACGTTATCTGTTTATTTACTTGAAATGTATTGTAAATGTATAATATGTAATTTTTTAGCTTTAATTCGTATTAATTAATTAGGTAAATGTAAATATGAGCTTGGTTATAAAAGAAGATGAAATAAAATTATTCCAAATGGTATTATTAAGCTAATATTGTGTTTCTGTAAGTCGTCACACATAAATGTAATCGTCATATTTAATAACGTATCTGTAAAGACATTTACCTTTATAGTAACTGAACAGTAGCCAATATGTCATCGCAGGTGAAACCGCTACATCTACTAGTAGTATGTATAGAACGTAAAGTAACATTGTAGCTATAAGCTGTCACATAAGACACTCAGGAGCGTATCTGTAAGAACATTAGTAGCTGTGAAATACATTCAGTTGTCCGCACAATTGAACAGCAAAGGAAGTGGCAGAGATAAGGGCGACCGGTGGTTCCGTGTGTGGCGTCTGTCGGGGACGTTTTGCCTTAGATGTGATATGTTCTGAAATGTAGTTAACCCACTATGGAAATAATAACACATAACGATATGGTAAATATTCTATTGAAAGTTATTTTATAGTATTCCTTTATTGATGGCAAATTAAATTAATTTAGAAAATATGTTTAAAAATTTATCCTTTCTAAAACATGAGCGATCTATGTAAATATAGATTACGGATTAAAAATTATAATATTTGTCGTAATTGTAAGGGTATTCTTCAATTTGAACGATGAATATTTTACTGTGAACGTGCAATTTTTTATTTTATTTGTCTATTTATATTTTCAAAAAGTTATTTGTGATAATTTCTTATAATTAACTCAGACGTACTACGGTGAATTTTAACATTAATGCCATCATGTATCGGTGAATCTTCTTTGATAGTATTATTTACAACTAATTATACTTACTACGAAAATATCTTGTTATACTTATGGAATGGTTTTAAAGCTTGCAACATAAGGGCGAACAATTTTGTGTTGGAGCACAACACATTTTGTGTTGGAGCATGTAATATATTCTGATTCATTGAACAATTTCGGGAAATTGATGTTTTCGATAAAGCTTAATCAATATATTTGACAGTTTAATTGAAAAAAATCCAAAATTATTAAATCAAACACTTGCCACGGAAGGTTTGATATAAATTAATCTATGTCATATCTACATAAAATGATTTCAATGTTTTACTAAGGTAACCAGTGTAATTACTGGCATCGAGACTTTAACATCTTATGTCTCTGGATAGGCAACACATAGATGAGTTGCCTGGGCTAGTTCCAGGTAAACTAGTTTATGTTCATGGGCGACGTTAACCACTTACCATCAGGTGGAACGTCTGCCAGTTTGCCTATTCACTTAACATTAAAAAAAAAAGTTATTATTTATATTTTCTATTTCTATCTTGAATAAGGAAACTAGTTAATGTATCTATTAGGTTATCTTTCGGGTTCATCCATCACTCATTAGTGTAGTTTTGGTGGATGTATTACTTCATAATCTCCACATGATACGGGTTCTCGCGTGATGTATTTATGACGTACTATCAATCTTACCGCCGCGATTCTTTGGGAAATGTTTTCATCTTATCCTAATACTTAAAGCGAGTATTTATTGTGTATGATATTATTTTTCCCAATATATTTTTCGATAACAATTTATAAAAATATAAATAACATTTTAAATTAAATTCGATTAATTTATATAAGTACAACCGAATAGTTATTTCCAAAGTACAGAATAATAATAAAATATAATAGTTTTTTACAGATTAATAATAATATAATAGTTTTTTACCAATAGCGAAAAATATCAGTTTCATAATAATTATTTTTTTTTTTTACTTTTAATTTTACAACAGGGTTCGCGACAATAAATTTTGTCGTACAGCAAAAATATCTGATAAAGATAAGTAAAACGATTATAAGTGAAAAGAGTTTATTATTATTTACTTCAGTTAAATTAGACATGTATATTTTTTTAAAGAAAATAGCCTTGCGCCTGACAAAAACCTTGCCTGACGGAAATAGAAGATGAAGTCAAGGTTGGAGTGCCCTAGAAAACGCCTACTCATTATTTTGACAAAGATACCCAGGCAGTGGTATATGGCTGAAAACACGAAAGCTGACAAATGTTTTAACTGATTCTCCTGCATTTGGTGTGGACTAAATGAAATATATTCTCTGTGTATCGCCGTTTTGTAAATGAATAGCGAAAGTGTAACAACGCTGTGAAGTTCTGAGCGATTTGTCCAAAATATATACTTAGTGTAAAAAATTATAAGCAAGCAATATTGCGTCGGTATTTTAAGCTAAGGAACTTCATCTGTGTTTGGAATTCTGCAAAAATAACTAACAGCTGTTTTACTAATTATAGTTTTTTTTTTTTTTAATTCCTTATACTTGATGTGAAACGTTTTACTGTGGTAAAATGAGAATAAAATATTTATTTGTAACTTTTATAAAATCTAATAACAAATTTCTTTACAACACCACTAAACAAAAGTAAGTAGACAACTGAAATAAAATTTATCTCGCACAAAACACCCCATAAAATGGAATCGTCTCGAGGACTTTATAAATGCGATAACGACTAAAGTTGTTCGGTGCTTTGTTGCTATGCTTACATAAATATGTCCAATTCGATTGACCTCCCGCGCCTCCTCCTATCTAAACAACGAGGCGAAAGCAGAGGAGTCGTGAGAAAATCCATAGGTCTTACTTAATTGGACCAAGCGTACCTAAATACTCGTTGAAGTAAAAAAGAGAAATCCAAGGAGTGTCCGTCTCAAGCTCCGCCCTGCGATGGGAACGCCCACTAAGATACTCTCTTCAGACTAGAGAGAGACACTTCTTCAGTTTCATATTATATAAATAAAGTTGTTACGGCTCGTAGTCCATGTACCGTGTATATAGAGAAGTGAGGCTGTGTGCTTGTCTGAGTGCCAGACTCTATAACGTGGACAACTTATCTAGAACATAACCATTGTCTGATATAGAATCCGCTTTCATGTGAATATTTCATTGATTTTATCATGTATAAATGTTTGATATTAAATATTCTCGATTCAGAAGCCTGTTATATAATATGGTATAAAGTATATTAATGTAGCACTATCAGATTTGGATAATCAATCGACCCAATGTTGTATTTTTGGAATATTTGTATGTAAACATGTTTTATAAATAAATAATCTATATATTAATACGTGAAGAAAAAATTTTGTACCCCTTTTTACGAAAACTACGCGGACGGAGAAGTATGAAATTTGGCACAATTAAAGTTTATACGGAGAAGAAGTGCAGAATGCTAATATTTTTATAATATTGCTCAAAAATGCATTAAATTAATTTAAAAAAAGCACTACACACACTACGACAGACACGTATGTACAATGATATATATACAAAAATTCTGTTTACTGTCAAAGTCTGTTGTCAACACGGTCTTAAATACAGGTCTTGCAACGAATTTTTTAAAGAATTTTTTTAATGACTGCTGCATATTATGCTCACCATGTTATGTGCAATCATATTTTTATGATCTTGACAATGCTGTCAATTATAGATCAGGTCGAATTTCGACCACTGGCCGACCACTAGTAAAAAATAAATGTGCTAATGTACATCTAATGTCACTTGTGAATCATTTTAATGGAATAGAAGATTTATTAATTATTAATACATAGGTAATTCTTATTTTATACAATCTTATCAAATATAATAGAAGTATAAAATTACTCTAGCTTTGTTCGTTTAATGTTAAGGTTGCTAACTTGAATTTATTTTAAGTAAATCATTCCAAAAATATGCAATAGGCTGATTCACATTTATAAATATTGTTAAAATTTAATAGCTACTAGAATAGATAATTATCCATTAGTATAAAATTAAAAATTAAAAATTGCTTATAATTATATGTTACGTTAAATTCAATTACTTTTCAGATAAACCAACTGAAATTATTGAATAATTCGACGTGTATGAATATAAACTAGAGAATCAATTCCATAGTGTCGAAGCTACATTCGCTCTGTTGCTATGAAAACGACGAGTAGACGCTGTGAACAATACAACTAGTTGCTAAGCTAAAGACTGCGTATTCGGTCCCTGGTTGTTTTTATTAAAAAAAAATTTAAATTAATTTCTTATTTGAAAGTCTGTTTATTTAAGTAGTTTAACAAACATACCACAAGGCTACAAAATGTCCAGCTACGACTCTTAGGGGTTTTTTCTTTCTTTTTTTTTTTCTTTTTTAAATTCCGAAAAGATATTTAATATATAAAAACTATTTTTTTATCAAGTATTTAATATATTTTATTTTATTATTATTGATTATAATTGAAAAATATTTCATACTGGCTAAAAAGACATGAGCTTTTTACACGTATACATTTACATGTATATGATTTTTTTTTAATCAAGTCGACCTCCGATATGCTAAGGGGAGACTGTCTTTACAATAAATATTATTAACTCTGCCATACTCAGCTCTAGATTTCATGCCTCTCGTACTTTCATGCCACATAATAGTTTTCTTCTCTCTTTCATCCACATTCACTCTATGAAACTGGGTATATTCCCAACTAGGCTAACTAACTATTCTCTATCTTATCCTATTCTAAAATACACGGGGAAATGAGTGGGGGGGGGGGGTTATAATTTTTATTTGTAACATTTTCTTCCTTATGTTTATTTGAAAACAATTTTAACTTACCTATATCTAATTACAATTCTATTTTCCTTTACAATTCACACTTAAGCTAGGGAGGCAAAATACGAGCTAAACTTAACTAATACAATGATACTTATATTTATATTAACTAATTTTATCAGTTTTTACATAAAACAAAGTTTTTATATAAATTAATTTTGTACAAAACAGTTCGTATTTATTACCTTAATTCTATTTCTATGCTACTGCAAATATATTCACTATATCTATATTAACATATTTGCTAAGTCCTATTCCTATAATTTACAATTTTGCAGTTTTTTTGCAATATTATAAGAACAGTTTCCCGGTATCTTTATTATTAATTAGGTCAGATAATATATTTCTGTTCAGCTTCACATTCATTTCACACTCAACGTCATGCCTCTCCAGGTCATGGGCTGGGCAGACTCTTACGGGTAGAATATTAACTATGTTTGACATAATCATTTATACACCACATTGGTTAGCAGAATGCGTATCTGAACTGAAATGAACTGAATCAGTCTCTAAACGTCCCACTACTGTTCCAAGGGCTCTTCTCCATATAGGAGAAGAGTCAGAGCATAATCCGCCACGCTGCTCCACTGCCAGTTAGCAGATAATTTTCCCTATCATGAGTATCGATCGCTATCAGGTGTTTATGATAACAACCGGGACTGACGGCTTTACGTGCTCTCCGAGGCACGGTGGGGAGACCCACAAGGACATACACCTAGACCGGAAACAAATATTTATACGAATACAAATGCGTATGAGTATCGCCTAGTGAAACATATTCTCTATAAGCCGCTTTGTAATAAACAATAATGTTGTGAAAGTACAATAAAGATATAAAATCGATACTGATAGACGGTAATATTACAAAACAAAAAGTGGAAATGTTACTAATACATTTATGCTAATAGTGTGCATCTCGTTAAAGGTAGGTCAGATAAGAACTTAAGGTGTGCGAGTAAATACTGCAAAGTACATAACAAAAAATAGACTAGTTTGCAACTGTATTTGTAATTTTACTTACATTTAATATACTTTATTTAGATTGATAGTTTGTATCTCTAAGTCAATTTATAAACTAGTGGTCGCCCAGTGGTCGAAATTCGACCTAATCTATAATTGACAGCATTGTTAACATCATAAAACTATGATTGCGCATAACATGGTGAACATATGCAGCAGTAATTGGACCTGATCTGTGATAATAAATTTCGATAAAAAATTTGTTGCAAGACCTGCATTTAAGACCGTGTTGACAACATACTTTGACAATAAACAAAATTTGTGTATATATGTCATTGTACATATGTGTGTGTGCCGTAGTGTGTGTAGTGTTTTTTTTTAAATGAATTTAATGTGTTTTTTGAGCTTTATTATAAAAAAATATTAGAATTCTGCACTTCTTCTCCATATAAACTTTAACTGTGCCAAATTTCATACATCTCCATCCGCGTAATTTTTGTAAAAAGGCGTAAAAAAGCTTTGCTTCACGTATTAATATATAGATATGCACTCTATGTGTATATAAATATTGTGTAAATAACCATTACTCTAACTGAATAAATGAATGCATGAATGAGTTTTTAGGTGTAGTTATCGTTATATTTCTGTAAGAAATAAGTACGTATATGAAAATAAAAATGTATGTGTAAGATGTAAATGTGTGTGTAAGAACTCTTAGTTTTGCTTTCTTCTTTCTAAGGCTATTTATCGAAATGACATTTTTTTTTACAGATTCCACAACGAAAATAAAAACAGAAAAATATCACGGTTACCGGAAACGGATACTCGGTTAATTTTTAATTTGCTGAAGCGGCGACGCAGCGCTGTCGTCTTCCTGCCTTTCGCTTCCGGTTTTAGGCACTCCTTTTTTTAAGGTTGTATTTTTTTATCTTGTATTTCCGTTTTAGTGATAGAGTCGATATCACGTGACTGTGGGTATGAATCAAATAGTCATAGATTTTAATCTCCGGTTTTGGCATTTGAGCTGAATTTTGATTCAATTTTATAGTATTCGTTTGATGTAATTATATGCTGTAAATTGCATATGTACAGAAAACTCATATAAAATATGTATAGAAATATTAATATGTAGATATTATAAATGATATATTTGTCACATAACATGAAATGAAAACTTATTTTTCTGAAATTAATTGAAAAAGCTTGTAAATATCCCATTGCTTAAAAAAGCCTCCTCTCCTACATCGGAGAAGATTATGCTATAGTGGTAGGGAAGTTCCACGATGGTTGCAACAAAAAAATCTAGAAAACTTCTTTCGTTCCTTGTATGTGAACTCCTTTTTATTTTATTTTATTTTGTGGTTTCATTTTTGCTTTTTTTTTCATTATAGCAGTCATAGTAATACTAAATTTCGTAAAAAAGTCCCACAAAAGTCAATTGTTGGTATTAGTCGTATAATAATAACTGGACTATAAGAAATTATTATAATTTTAATAATATTATATTATAATATTAATAACAATACCTTTTAAAATATTGAACAAAGATAATTGATGTAGGTGATCAAAATGTTGCCAAAATACTTTGAAGTAAGATTGCATTTAAACGACTTCTGATATTAAAAATTATAAAGCAAAAAACCAACTCTTTGAACGTTTAATTTACCTTCATAAAAGAGTGACGCTCTCGAGCGATTATTTTTCCGTCGGCGGCGTTTTTTCTCGTCAATGAAAAATCCGCTTCGCTCGGATATCATTAATTATGAATCAGGAGATTTCAGCAGTCATTGCTTTGACGGTTACGGATGATGCCAGACAATTATGATACTTTTTATTTAAAAGACTTTACAAAGACTATTTTTCTCGCGGTGATTTTCAATCTGTACCATTTCAAAACTTTTTTTAAAAGAAAATTATATCCATACGCTAACTTTTATTAATTTGTTTTTAATATTAAGAGCCAAGACAGCACTGTAGACGTAAAAGTACATCATTTAGTAAAGCTTATTTTTTAAGTGCTCAAATTTAAAAAAGAATTTTGTAGGTACTTTGTAGGTAGGAGGCGAGGGAAAATACCTTGAGGAATCTATGTATGTATTTGGCATAAATTCTGAGATGTATAAATCCGTCAATTCGCGTATTACAGTATTTTTTTTCCTTTAGAGTAGTCAAACAGGTAATTTAAAAGAAAAAGTAATACTACGAGTTATTATTTTACTAGAGTATAGAAAATTTACTTCTATAAAATGTTCATATATTCGGCATTGATTATGGATGGTTGAGCATTCATTATTTGTCAATCAGTTCATGTGAATAATATGATGAAATTATTATCAGTGTTTATACATTTTCATATTGATAATTCCACGGCCACGTTTCTTAATAGCATCCACAAAATATATATCATAAAGAGAAACCCAATTGAACTTTTCGAGATTCAGTAAACACGGCCTGAGGCAATTGATCTCTTGTAACCGTCCACAAATCAAAGTGCAAAGACAAGGGCCGGCTAATGCGTGTCTGGGGTATTGGACTCGCTGAGATGAATGCTTCTTTGTAGTCATCCCAAGTAATAGCAAGGAAAATATATAAGTTAATTAAACGGTTTTCAATTTGATAAATAAATTCTTGGAACATAGTCTAATAACCTTAAACACAATACTCTAATATATAGCAATGAATAATTATGTTTTATTTGTTTTTTTTTTGTATGTAGTATATTTTACATTTTATGTAATATATTTTGTATGTAATAAAATACAAATATATTTTTAACATCGTTCTCTCGAATATGCCCTTTAAAATGATTCAAGGCTGGTTTTTTTTAAAAGTTTAAATCCTTAGAATACGAATTATAATCGCCACATGTAAACAATATCTTACTACGTACAGAAAACTAAAAAAATAGGTTTCGCTATAAGCCTATAAGCTAAGCAGAAAACCTATCTAATACCTTTAAACGAGCAATTCTTATATATATATATATATATAAGAATATTTTACATCTCAGAATTTATGCCAAGGTACGCACGATTCCTCAAGGTCTTTTCCTCGTCTCTGAGTACCTACAAAATTATTTTTAAATTTTAGCGCTTGAGAAATAAGCTTTACTAAATTATGTACTTTTATGTCTACAATGCTGTCTTGGCTCCTAATACTAAAATCAAATTAATGAAAGTTTCTTATCTGAATCTTCGAAACGACTCCAACGATTTTCATGAAATTTAGTATGCAAGGGATTTCGGGGGCGATAAATTGATCTAACTAGGATATGAAAAATGTCGTTTTATGCATGTTTTCGGACAATGAAAAATTGATATAATATCATTAGACGAAGGTAAATTTTGCCACCATCTACGAGGTTATCACCATCTAGCTCAGGTAAATTCAGGCGGTCCCGAAACCAAAAGACCCTGATTCAAGACCAGATGTCTCCAGTCCAATTATATTTTTTCCCCTTTTTTTCAAGTTCCTTCTTTTGAGAGAAAACCTATGATTGGGAGCCCTTTACTACCTGGATGACCGAGCTCCTTATCTCGACCTAGATACGAATTACATACTGACGAAATATGAATATTATTTTTCAATCTTACACATAAGAATAAAAAAATATGAACTGTTTATTTGAATAAAAAATTACTAGTGAAATTATCTTATTTCATCAGTATGTAATTAGTAATAATACTAATGAAATAAAATAATTGCACTTGTGATTTTATAATTTCGAAAAAAAAAATATAATTTCCAAAAAACACGATATACCAAAGAACAAAATAAAAAAAAAGTACGATCATCCAGTTACTAACTTATAAAAGTGGCTTATTTTCAGTTCTCTTATGAAAACATTTGGATACAAACTTTAAAAAAGTAAATACATTATCAAGTATAATCTCTTAATAGATTATATTATAGATAGATGTGTTTATACTACAAAAAAAAAAAATTAACATCGGTAAAATATTACGAAATGCTCCACTCTAAACAGTTAGCTGATGCAACCTAACTTCCTTGACGTGGTAAGGTACCTACATATCCGAAGCAGTAGACACCATAATATGTGTGCGGGACGAGTCCCTCGGGCGCTCTCTGTATTTCGCTAACTCTAACCTCCACACAATTTATGTGAAGGATTTCGTTGTCCACTTCAGACAAACATTGTTAAATTATACCTTTAATTTCTAAATAGTTACAGCCTTTATTATAGAGGCGAATTGTCTTTACCTAACTCTAACAATAAGTGTGAATCAATAATTTCCAAACACATAGGTATATAAAAATTAAATAAAATTAACACGACTAAACCAAAATGAATCAATAAATTTTTTGCTAAGATATGCCGTTTATTTTAATGTAATATGGAATACCGTTAAGCAAATTTTTTGTGGAATTTATTTTAATATCTGTAGCTTATAAAATATGCTAAAATTTTAAGGCTAAAAGCCTTGAGGTTCAATGTATTGCCGACACCAATATTTTTTTAAGAAGAGTTAAAATGGTTGACAACCAACTATAAGTAATATACAAGTAAATAGTTACGTAAGTAAAAATTAACTAAAAATAAAAAATAAAAGGAAAAAAGGAACAGTGAGGCTGTATTGTGTATTAATAAAATAACAAAATTTGTAAAATAAATAAATTATTATATTTTGTTGAGGTAGCTATTTTTAACAATTTTGGAATTTTTCTTGTATGTTGTAAAATTAAAATAAAATGCTGATTAAAAATTTTTAAAATTTGAAATGAACATTATTTTCTAAACATATAAGAATATAAACAAACTGAACATCACACGTGCGTGTCGTTCATTGTAACAAACAATTTTATCACAAATTCATGATTTTATTTGAGATAAAATTATTTATTTCAAAATTTTACAATATTATACATATTTACATAATATAATGAATATGAAATTAAAAAAAAATATGATATATTGATATATATTTTTTAAATTCCATGCTATTTTAAATATTTATTTAATACATACTTTTATATTAAATAGATATAAAATATAATTCTTTGCTGAAGAATTGTGTATCGAAGAACCATCTGTTGTACTTGTATCAAATTGTAGTCCAGTAGTTTCGAAATGAGGAAAAATTACATTATTTTTCTTTTATAACTTAATAAAAATTTATTATAATATACTAAGAACTTTAACAGCAATTCATTTTATCCCCTATTTTAGTAGTAAAAATAATTTAGTTATATAAAAATAAATGTTCAGGCTACCAAAACTTACATATTATTGACAAAGAATTGGACAATGAATAAAATCTAAGATACGATGAAAAATTTGACTGCCGCGGGGTATAACATATTATTCTTTCAATATACTAGTGAATTTTGCAGTGTAGTTTTGTTTGACTAATCACTGAACATTTATTATTTTATTACAAAACTAAAAATGGTTGATTACACTATATGTAATAAAATGTATATAGTTAGTAGATAATTCTTAGGTTAACTTATCTGCGTGTATAAAATTTCCCACATAAAGCTATTGATTTACTATCTAATGGACACTAACTGCTACTTTTTGAATAAATATGGAAAGTCTTTGTGTAAATAAATCATAAGTCAATATATATCTTTGCTTATTACTCTGTAACAGATTAACTGCATGATGAACAGCCTTGTTTACTTATTGGCTAATTAGTAGAATTTTATTTAAAAAAAAAAAGTTATTCTAAAAATAATTCACCAAATACATTGGATAAAATTAATTTCAAAATAGTAACCATTAAGTTTCTTATCGAGTTTTTCTTGAATAACGTAATTGAAGAGTAAAATAAAGCCGATAACTTTTCTTTTTATTAAAGTTATCGGTGAATTAATTAGTGGCGTTAATAGGTAATAAATTTTGTATAATTGTAAATTTAAATAAATAAAATTATGTAAAAGTAACGTAAAATTCACTTGCTTAGTGTTTAGGTATTTATTTATCTCAGCATCATAGCAGTGTTTCATTATTGTAACGTTATACTATATATACACATATTACTTATGAAGGGAGTATATTATTAGCGTTTTTTGTTCTAGTTGCAATCTATTTTTTAAATATTTGTTTTGAAATCAAATTTACTTTTTTGAAGCACTTTAAACGTAATAGGAATATTGTAAGGAGCCTACTAAAATGTTGCTTTTTATAACCTTTTCTGATTGCTGTTAGCCAATAATCTTAAGCTTGTTTACTAAATTAGTATTTTTAATATACAATACGATTAGCACTGATTTTCGGTAGCCCGAAAATAACTGTTTACTTTGCAACCGCAAAGTAAAGGGAAACACAAAATTTATTATTTAACGGCAAGTAAGAGATAAGTGCAATAGCGATTTTTTATACTTTCTGCTTGCGCAAATGCGTCAATAATGTATTAGTATCAGCTGTAACAAGTGCTTTTACGAAACAATACAAACTTGCATGTTGCACCAAATTTATATTACTCGTAAAAAAGAGTTCGTCATATAAATCGAATTTTTAGGGTTAATAGCTATATCATAATAACTAAATTCAAATAGTTTTAACTAGCGAGCAGTTTTTAAATAGTGGTAAAATTATCTTTTGATTGCTATCATAAATTGTTTTTATTGTAAAATAATAGAACATTCAATATTTCGTGGAGTTTCTGACATAAATATTACGGTGTTTATTCGATGTTCCACATGGAAACGTCATTTATACTCGTGATCGTCGTCATTAGTCGCGGGGCGCGTGCGAGGCAGAAAACTTCCCGTATAACTCCTGCCAACACTCGCCCATCCCGTCGATATGATTAATCGATGCTATCGAATGAGTCTTTATCTTGCTGATTGAATAATCGTCGGTGTAAGTATTTGCGGACCGTGCACTTCTTCCTTTCGATATTTAAGGACTGTTTTCTATTCATATATAGCGCTTATATGTATGCATAGAAAAATATCTCGTAGTAATTACGAAATAATAACATTTTTTAAAACATTTACTTTAGATAGTTGGTTAATACATTTTCAAAACATAAAAAGTGAAATAAAATTTTAACAAATCCGAACTGGCTTAATTAAAATGTATCCAAGTAATGTTTGATTAGAGTAAATTAAGAATAACAGAAATATTCAAAAAGGTAAATGATTATTGCAGTTTAAAAATTTAGTTCGTAGCCTACTTCGAAATCATAAAATGTTTCACGTTGAAGTCGAGTAATTGATATCATATATATGTTTTTATATATATTATTTTACACATTATATTTTTTATCGATATGTAATACACATAATAAATACTACCCAAAAATTCTCCCTCTATTTGAACTCAAAGAAATTCTAATAATAGCTGATGATATGTGTGTTGTACGCGTTTGTATGTGTACTACCTAACTTCGTACTGCTAAATGTGGACGATGATTATAAAATCGCATGGGTTTAATAGTTAACTGCAAATACAATGCCAATATAGTAAATCCGCGATAAACCCGCGCCTCGTTCCGGCTGCGGGCTCTTCGCGTAATAAACGATTCACGCATCGACATTATCGCAAACAAACACCTATAAATAAATATGGCGGCAAAAATGGCGTCAGTTTATCAGCGACTGAAAGTGGACGCTGGGGACCGGATAATAAATGTTATTAGATAGCCTCTGGGCTTAGTTGGGCAGTTGGGCCGTTTTTTTCGACATCTTTCGGTCGCGAGCCTTTGTTAATGCGTCTGGCTTGGATAATAAATTGGCAGAACCGTTTTTAAATGAGTCGGAGCCGGTTACATACAGATTTCCTCCGACCTGTAATTAAGCGTGACGCGTGTTTCCGGACAGCGGTTGATTGTGATTTTATTGATTATATCATTTCGGTTGACTTGTTTTTATAGTTAGTCATACGATTTTAAAAATATACATATGTTTTAACGAGCATGATTATTAAGCCAAATAGCTTTATTTAAGATTCTAAAATATTTTGAATGTTTCGTTAATTATTTTAGTATATCTAGATATAAAAATGACGTTAAATCTAGAATTCAAACGTATCGAAAAATGAAAAAAAAAAATGCGATGAAATTGATCGTTATATTTGATCAATGCTACGGGCTGTCAAAAGCATTGGTAAACGATCCTCCGTTATTTACCTCCAACATACAGCACCTTCAAATTGGCAGATATTTGCCTGTTTCATTTTTTTTAATTACCATTTGATCCTTATTTCAATGGCAGTTAGGTTCAATTTAATATTAAAGCTTATTATTCCGTTGTAAATGACGAAAATTTATTTTATTTGGCTACAAGAGTTGTGTTAGTAAAATAATCATTAGTAGAAATTTAAAAGTAGAAGATATTAATAATTATGTATCATAATATTTTATAAAACATATATTATAATATTGCACACTACATATAATATTAACAATAATAATTATTATAATTAATAGTATATTTAAGCTGAGCAGAGCTAAAAAAGTTTGTAAATGTTGTCCCCTGCTGGAGAAAGGCTTCTTCTCCAATAGAGGAGAATGGTTGGAGCGAAATCCACCACGCTGCTCCACTGCAGATAGGCAGAAAACTACACTTACAAGAGTAACGATAGTTATCTGATGTTTAAGACAGCAAACAGGACCGATGATTATATGTAATCTCCAACGCACTATAGGGAGATCCTCAAGGACGAACACTCGAAATTGAAATAAATATTATACAATATCCGTTACACATAAAAATCGATTAAGCGAAAGTCGGCGTCAATAGAACGTTCGTCCCTATTGCATCAGATCAGTCATGTAAATAAATAAAATAAACTCGTCATATTAAACGCCTCCCAGTAATATGAAAAAACTGTTTCTGGAGTCCGGAAGCACACACAATACAAACACAGCCTAGACAAACTTGTATGGCTTACACAAACATTTTTATGACCGAACCAGCGACCTCTAGCGCAACAGTCAATTGCTATGACAATTTCGGCAAACCGTCTTTTATTTTAATAATATAGTAATTTTTTGTTTGACCAAAGATAATTTATGATAAAATAAAATAAAAATTATTATATATATGTATATTCGTTATAGTTAAGTAATGTCATAAAATTATAAAAATGTCATTGTGTGTGTAATTTTATAAGCTGTTTTGATAGCCTCTAAAATTTTATTTTAGTATGTGCAATAAATATATAATACCTATAAGCTGTTAGTACATTATCGACTAGTGGCAAGTATTGGTGTTGGCTCGTGTCCAGCTGTATGAATATGATATTAATTTATGTGTGATTTATCGTTATAAGAGAGTTACAGATGTTATTATTGTCATATTAAGAGTACGTATTATAAGATAGTTTAATTTATTTGTATTAAAAAGATTCGATTGCATTTGAATGAATAGACAGTTTTAATGTTTTTTCTAAATCAAAATAGAGAATACTTAGATATTATATTCTTAAATAATGTATAATGTAATAAATTAAATTTAAATCATATCATATAGTAATTACAAAATTCGCAAAGTTAGGAAGCTCGCGTTTATAAAAAATCAAAAATTCACACCTCAGTACCCAAGACCCTAAACTCGTTACGAGTGCCACTAATTACATCCACAATATCGCAGCTTAAAATCCTACATCGCTACACAGTTTTATATGCCATCTCTTTCGCTCTCGAATAAAACACAACCTACCAACTGTTGCGAAACCTTCATATGTATACATAGATTTATCTGTGTGCGTGGGTAAACACCGGTTTAAGCCTAACTGGCCTTAATGAATCGTAATGGCCCCTATAATTCGCGGCGTAACTAACTGGCCATGTGGGGTAGCTACCGCTTCTCCCGTAAGCCCTTCACCCTTGCATCCCCAATATTTGGAAGCCAGCCATATCGCGTATGACAGCAGCGATTCTCTTTTTGAAATTTTCAGCCTAACCGCGTTTGTTACTACGATTTGCGGTTACGTGTTTAGATTTTCCGAGACCACAATTTGTTACGGTTAGGAAATTTCAACGTATTTTTATCGTTTGTCGAACTTGTCGTGACATAACCCTTACTTTATGATAGCGCAATGCTCACTGCAGTAAAATATGGTGTTTGAAAACGTAAGAGTTATGTTTCACAAACTGCAACAGCCGGCGCCCTAAGTTTAAACTAAAGCCCGAAGGAGGTCGTTATTCCTACTGTAATTTATTTAATTGCGCTGTGGCGGTAATTATTCATGAAATTACGGCATTTACGTCTTGGGAAACAATTATTTATTGTGCAAACTTGACTCTTAACTCACATTTTATTTCAAGTTGCATCGCAGATAACGCGATGGCCGACACAGTTTCATTTTATTTAAAACTTAATTACTTATAAATTGGATCTTATTTCTTCTTACAATTTTAAATTTGTTATAAAAAATATTTATTATTTTATATTTATGGCGATACTCTCTCTCCTTTAATTTATTAATCAAAACATTACAAATATTTTTATCAATATTGAAATAATAAAGTCCAATTTCATATGCAAGAAAATGATTAAACATATTAGGTAACTAAATGTCGAAATTAGTTTAATGTATACTACTTTTATGATAATAAGAAGAAAAGAAGCACAAATGTAATGTAATAAAATGTCATTTCCATAATTTTAGCGTAAGTAAATACAACAACAATATATAATTATTTTTTATGAAAATTTATTTAAAAGCAAGCAAATTATGTACAATAGCAATTTACGGTTTTGAGAGGGCCGTTAGGACCTCCAGTTTCAAGCACGCCGTTATATAGGCTTACCTCAATGACGCCGACGTTTAATATATATAATATTATTTACACATTTGAACAAAAATATAAATACTCCGGCAATTAGCAGCGAGATAAGAGACATATACGTACATATCTACTTACATATATCTAGCAAAAATGTAAATGTATGGTCTTCTTTCTTTAATAGATTTCATAAACAGTTTTTTAATCAAAATATTATTTAAAAAAAAAGAAAGACATCATTTGATGTCGCAAACGTTATTCAAACATAATGTTATAGTGTGCTCATTAATGTTTAATACTTCCTAATTATTAAATATACTAAAATATACGTCTGGTAAAGTTAATTCTATCAAGTCCCTAAAATCAAAATTACAAATTATTAAACATTCTTAAAAAAAAAAAAATGTCCTTCAAATTTTTTGTATTTATGACAATTTTATTAAAGTAGCAAACTGCGTCAGTAGTAAGTGTAGCTGTTATAAAAGAATACCAACATTTAATTAACTCACCACATATTCAAGTTCAGTTTTCAAATGTCAGACTAAAGATATTATTATAATTGATTAATATCCAATGTAATAGGAGGCGGCAATTTTATTGTCAAATTGCAGACAACAACAACAACATGAAATTTGAATGAGCAATGCTTAATTTTCAAGGGTTAAGTTTGTTTAAAAATTCATATCTTGTCGGTGGTAAAGGAAAATTTCGTTAAGAAATTATCGTTATAATAGATACAAGTAAGTACATTCCATACTACGGGAAAAGTATAATTATAAAATTTATGTTATTATAAATATCTCAAATATATACTAGGGATTTAACTATATTTGTAGTAAATTTAAAAAGATAAATGCCAGTCCGTGATTGCCTATCTTCAGTCCCGCATATTAATCACCGTTCACCATATGTTGCCACTGGACACTGGTCTTACAGTGGCTACTTGGTTTAAATTAAAATATTTGGGACGACACGCGCGGGTCCGACAACCGCGCAACATTTGGTATTAATCGCTCGTCCTTTATAATTATAATAAAGATAATAATATACATGTAATAATACGTTTTTATTTTAATTTAATTGCGTAATATCTTTGTGTTTATATACACGTAAAATGTATAACACTTTTAGAATTACAGAAGAAGCCCAGCAGTAAGACGTTGTTACAGAACACAGTACAGTAGTACTTGTAAATAAAAATAACGTATTTTTTTAATTTGTTTCAGCAGCGTTTTTGACGTGAGTTGAGTTGTTTTTGCTAATGTCTTGTAAATCGATGAATGCCGGCTGCACGCACAAAGAAGTGTCACGTGTCGCGAGCGAGAGCGCGGAACAAGCGATAGAGGGGCACGATCGGCCTAAGCGCGCGTAATTAATCTGTATAATTTAAGTAATGAAATATTTGAATTAACGAGTGCAAATAAATATTAATTTATCAAAAAAAAATCGTAATTAATTGAATTTACTCGTTCTTTGTATTATACAAAATAATGATAACTCATTGATAATAATTCAATTAAATTCATAAAAATATGCAAATTTTTTTTCAATGTTTTCTTACGACATTATCACGTAAAATTATCTATAGCATATACATGTTAGGTATAGTATGAGTACGTATCAATAGCGATCTTTGTGTATTAAGATATACATAAAATTATGTAAATATAAAAAATATTATGGATGTTACTTTAAACACACTTTTATTAAATTGTAAAATAACGTTATTCCCATTCAAACAATGCAAATGGTCAGTATTGTACAAACAGGGACAAATGGATAGTTACCTAAAGCCGCGCAGAGCGTCCTACGTGATAAATTCATTTTTGGGAAAGGTTTAATTTGTTTGCCGGCATGCCGCTATTTGGAAAATGCCATTTCTCATTGAACAGATTACCGAGATTACGAATTCATTAGGGGCGTAATATCTTTTGTTCCTAGCCGGGGATTCATCTAATTGATATTTTAAGCACACGTGTAGTTTGTTCGAAATTAATTAAATGATCTATGGAGAAGATAATATTCGTATTACGAGTAGGTATGCAGTATAGATGTGTATATAATATTTGTTAATAATAAAAATTTTAGGTTCTTAGATGTTTTACATAAAAACCGTTACGATAAAAAATAATTGTCCCGCTGAGTTTCTTCCGCCAGTTCTTCTCAGGTCAGAGACTTCTTCTTTCCGAATTGGTAGTAGACTCATGACGTTCAGTTAGTAATTGTAATAATTTTACGCTGAATAAAATATGTTGACTTTGACTTTGGCTTTAGTCAGTATATAAAATTTACGTCAAGGAATTATTATAACAAATTACATGTTTGATATTTAAATAAATTGTAAGATTGAATGTACATTGAGTACAATGTTAATTTGCAAATCACTTTTTGTTCTAAAAATTTGATCAATAATATTATCAATCGACATTTTAGTTCAATAGCAATGAGTCTTGAAGGTTAATTAAAGTGTAAAGATTCCTGGAATGGTGTCTGGGACAGTGTCACCGCAACCGAGACGTGCGGACCTGGGAGCTGCGGAGTGAGATGCGGAATGGACAGGAATTAATTGCGGCTCGTGCCTGAGGTGCGCCGTAATTATCGTGCCTGTGGAAATACTGATACTAGTGTAAACCTCAGTCTAACTCGATGAATAGATCTAGTTTAATATCTCAGACATCATCTTCAAAAGCTATTTGAATGTTATTTAAATAAACGTTTTCATATATTCGTGAAATATTTTTTTATTATAATTATTATTAATGAAAACCTAAGCTTTATTTTCTTAGAATATTTTTTACTAAGCAAATATAATATTTGATTTGAAATTGTAAGTCAACATAAATTGTATTTCATTAAAAAATCTAAGAAATTTTTTTATCATATATATTATACTTATACACACATTGAAATTATAGAGCAAAACAGCTTTTCTGAAAATTGCGATCAGTCAATAAGTCGTTTGCTGAGCTTGCCTATTTTCTACATCAATAAACTTAGGTTCTATTAATTACAAGTTTCAGTCGTGCGTTTGAATATCCGAGTACGGGGTAGCGACTAGTGCACACGCCGAGGACAGGGGACGAGCATCGAACCGCAACCTCGGTGCACGCCACCGACAGAATTAATTGCTCAGCCCACTGGGGCGCTTCGTCGGTTATCTTATTATTTAATTAGACTCTGTTATACTGCCCAAATCTAACTTTTTAGGATGAAGTCTAATTTACAATAATTTTTATACTAATGAAACATGTAGGTACATATAATTTGAAATAATTCGGTATAAAAGTCTTAATTACGGCATTCACTAATTTCAATCGATATAGCAATAAAACAACTAAAAGTTGACTTTATATTAGTAAATACATATATAACTTTTAAAAAAAATTCTTATCATCCATTTTAATTTTCTAAACATGAATCGTAGAATATAAGACGATGTTCATAGTTCAGTGTAGATAAAAGCACCTTTACTTGAATACTTAATCGAGGTACCAGGTAATCAGCATTCTATAGGAGTTCGTTCGATTCTCCGGGTGAGCGATAAGCCTAAGATCCGGGCGCTATGTGAATTCATCGCGCGATACTTGTGACTAATCGCCAGGATTCACCTCGCTCCGTCTCACGATAATCCCGGACAAATTATAGGGGTGCTTATAAGCTGCGTGGAGGTTTTGTGCTCATTATTTAACAGTCAGTTGAGGAAAGTCTCTTTATCTAACTGCTATATCATATACTATAATTTCCTTGGTTCTATAATAGTAAATGAATAAAATTTATTAATAATTAATTCATGAACTAATTTAACAAGCTAAAAACATAAGATCACTATTTCTTGAATAATTTATGTATCTCGAAGACAACTGTATTGAATATTAATGATTTATCAATTCACTGGTTATCGATATAAAAGTAGAAAAATAGCTAAAAAATGCAAAGGGTGAAATAAAAACAGGAATAATGGTGGATATAAAAGGCGAGTTTACGTCACAAAGCCGCATGCGGGCCCAGATATTGACAGTAAATTTCATTCATACGGCATTAGTGCCGCGCCATCAGATACAGGAATAGCTCTCGCAAACAACGACGCTAGCGAATATTTAGAAAGGAACTTTTTTAGTATCTTTTATTATTTAAACGGATTTCGTAATCAAGATAAAGTAATTCGAGTCAAATATATCATTTTTGTGCCAGACTCTTTCCTATTTAAGATATAAAATTTTAATTTATGAAACAATATAATAAAACATTTTAATTCAATATAAAACAAGCGTTTTTAAATCGTTGTTGTTTTTTTTAATAACTAAAAATAAAAACTTTATTAAAAATATTAAAGATGTAATGTTCGTAGCTCTTTGGCCGAATATCGTAGCAGTGCCTACGTTCATTCGCTACGTGACCGTAGCGTGCGCTGAACGACGTGAGACAGGCAGGGCACAAAAAAAAATTAATTTCTATTATATCGATTTTATTTTAAATCATTATGCTAAATATAACATACATATACATTTATTTTATATTGTATTTTATACTCAGAAAAAAAAATGAATCTATTTACGGTTGTTAAACGTCGTTAAATGACGTTATTCGTCATGTAATAAAATTTCAAAGAAAATAACAAAGTATTATGATTTACGATATTTTTATCCTTGTATTATTTGTCCACACAAAATATAAGTTATCTCAGCAAAATCCAAGGCATTCTTCAAAGTTAAGCCAATATTTGGCGAGCGACTTCCGCGAGTGAGCGGGTAATTTATCGTCGGCCAAACTCAAGTTTATCGAAAGACGAAGAATAACTTTATTACATAGTGACCGGAACCGAGATGGACTCGACTCCCACCTAATACACTTACGCTCACATTTGGTAAATTTCCGAGTAAATATTGTAATACATATTCGTCGTAATTGAAATGTTTCAGATAGTTATTTTATTTTTTATTTTTTATTACGAATACGTCGAGTTGTTAAGCTTCTTAACGTAATATATATATTTACAAATACATAGACATGTATAATTAAAAAAAAATGCCGTTATTCATTTATTCTTTTATTATATTACATAAAATAGACAATATTTAAATGTAACGGGCTTTTAATTTTTTTTTTAAATGTTTATCGCGCGACTGTACCGGTTAACGTCTCATTTTTGTAGTCGAGGTATTTCCTCGGAATGATGAAATATGTCATACTTCGCTCGACCTTCATTGTAAACAGATTTCAGGAATTGTACGTCCGGCGTAGGAAGTCGTCCACCTTTTAGTAATTTTGATACTTGAACGTTCCATTTTCCTTTGTTGAAAGAATTCCGAATATCTTTCCAATTTACTCATAACTGGAAATTCAACGTGGAATTCATAGTATACTCGTATATCTAAAAATATTTATTTCCTCATAATAAAACTATAAACAACATCGATATTTTTTTTTCAAGGAAAAGAAATGTAATCAACAGTCAAACGTAAACATTATACTAATTACCTACCTATATTTCCTTGTGTTAATTATAATACCCAGTTATCATGTGGACGTGTTGTGTAAAAAAACTTGAAATAGTTTGCTTGTGATTTTAATAAGAATACAATAACAATAATATAAAAATAATAATTAAAAATGCAAATCGATAGCGTAAGATTATTGTTATATTAGTAGAATATATTTATATGAATGAAATGTCCAATAAAGTTTAATTTCGCGTTTTACAAAGCAGTTGTCGGATATGATATTGTCAAGCCTCGCTCGCCTCACTGGACTTATTTATAGTGACGTCTTTAAAGAAACCCCGGACTGCAATCGTAAACTCGTTGCGTTTACCTAATAAAAATTATACAAAATAAATATAAGTAGAGTTGTAGTTTTATTAGTTTTATCAGTTGTAGCTCGTTTAGTAAGATTTATATATTAATATGTAAATAACTGTTTTTATTTTATACATTTTTATTTTTACTAAATAATACATACCTACATAGATGACAACGTTTCTTTTATTTTCTATATAAATAAAATTATCTCAAAAAATATATTTGTATGGGACAAATTAAATGTTTATTATATTATTAATTTATTATTATTAATGAGTGTAATTTAACAGAAGGTTCTTTATAAAAAAAAAAAAATCATATCACAAAAATTCAATAAAAAATAATAATTCTAGTATCGTTACGCTCTATGTCACAACGATGTCCACCGAGTGAGTCCCTGTTTTCGATAAAGGCACATTTAATGCTACAAAGCGATCTTGAGCGGCAGCCGCCGGTCGCCCCGGGTGACGCTTTACCCGAGCTCTTATGAAAATTTTGTCAAGAACAAGAAACATACTTTAGTTAACATAACATCAAACAATGTTAAAATGTATAATGTGAGTGAACTAAATATATATGTTTATATTAAATTTTGTTTGATGCCGTCCGTTTAAACCGTAATCAAATTATATTCCACTAGTATAAGTATTTAATTAGCTTGTATCGTAACACATTAATTACTATAAAAATAAGTTCTCAACAAAACCAATTATAAAACTACAAAAATATACATAAAAGTATGCAGTACAGGGCTTTAATTAAGTGATGGCCGGCGGGTATACTCACACCGTCTATTGCGAGCCATTTGTTACAATACAAGCTGATAAACCATGGATTTTTCTCATGCGACACGTAAATACGTTCTGGCTCGTTCCCGAGCTTACCGGAAAATATGGGTTGGTCCTCTTTTTTCGCGGACCATTTCATAGTCGGAGTTTTGTTTGCAGGGAATGCAGTAAAATATCATTAAAAGATTATGATAAGCCGTCATAAAAATATTGTTTTTAAAATAAAGAATTTTGAGACAAAATATTAAATGATTATAAAGATTTAAAAATAATAACTTTATTGTTTACTTTGGAATGCGTCTTCGTTATAGACTTTTAATTAAATACGTCTTCGAATGAAGAATTAAAGTTTTTCAAAAAAATATAAAACACAAACACGTTAAAATGTTCCAGTAAAACTTTAAATTATCTCAGTCCGATCATAAGCGAGTGAAACTTTATACGATATATGAGTATCCATTCAACGTAACTTTTTTCACGTTTCCCATGATTTAGTTGGATGTGAAGTAGAAACAATATAGCGTCAACACGTGTTAACAGTGCCATAACCGTGAAACTGCCGAACTTAGGGTACTTTGTGAAATATGACGCAATGTATAACGGCCCTTAGCACCTTACTGACTATACTTATAGCGTTTAACAATAGACTCGTAAGATTGACATTGTTAACAACAGAATCGCTTGATATTATTTCGTGTTTTGAAACAATTACTTAAGTATTTTATATAATTACTAACTTAACGATTAAATTCAAACACATTTTTTTTTCCAAAAATTGAGTATAAAACAATCCTCGTCATCAAAAACATTGAATTGAATAAATATATAATAAACTGTACGTAGAAATAAATACATATTTTTTATTAATACATATTTAAAAAAATATTTGTAAATTTTATAGGGTAAAAGGGTTTGTTACGTAAAGAGGAGGTAATATCCATAACCATCGAGTAAAATACGTTCAGAAAACCATTTTCTTTTTATGGCGGCTTTAGTACGTGATTGTACCATGCAACATACGTTCTTGACACTCTTGTTGTTAGTAACGAAAATATTTTATGTACTTCTCAATACCTGTTTTATGTTTGATAACATAACTTATAAAATAAAACTAAATTTTTAAACTAAAACTGCTCTATGAAGTTATCGTTATAAATATTTTTTTAACATTTTATTTGTAAAATACATTATTCGTGAAGATAAAGTTGAACAATATACACAACCGAAATAGACTTAGACAATTATATAAAATACAAAACATTTATACGAAATGTTGAATTAAAATTTATTTTGAATTAACATGTTTTGTAATATCAATAACATTGAAGACGTCAATCTAAAAAATAAATAAAAATAACATTCAAAAGGTTTCTTTCATGGGTTTATTTTACGTTCGTCATTTTCATAGGTCAAAACAAACATTAAGAAATATTTAAAGAAAGTCTCAAGTTCTTTTTTTTTTTTTAATCGTAATTAGTCCCGGCCACATCTGTCCGGCTTCCTCGGAACTTTGACCGGAATCCTCGGCAATGCTTATTGTGTAATGCGATCGTTTACGTTGAGGTATTGCTAAGCAACTTAACTATTAGCTAGAGGTTTCTTTGATACCTAAGAAACAAACTGATTGGGTGTAGGATTTAGTGTGTTACATATTAAATAATAATTAATAAATTATTCGCATTGGTAGGTCTCAAATATGAATATAAGATATATACTGTATAAAATATTCTAACTTTTACTTTGTTTTTCATATATAATTAAGGAATATAATATCTTAATTTCGTATAACTAATACACGCTGTTATCAGTAATGGTTAAACTACATCGCATAAATCGCGGCATTAATTTTGCTACACAAATGTTACAATTTGGCAAGTTGTAGGCAAGTAAGCACTTAGTTATGTGCCGGCGGCGCTTCGCAACTTGGCCCTCCTTACCGCTAAACAAATTTGACAGCTTCAACTTAGCCCAACTCTGTGTACATACGTGCAAAACTATTTTTCTTACGACGAAATATATAATACACTTTAATTTCTAGAAGATATGGTTGAACATTGAATATTTTAGGAGTAATAAATTACAAAGATAAAGTTGTCTGATGTATGAAAGTTAAATCGGTCTAGTTAGCATTGTAGCTACGGTGAATCAAGTTGTCGAGATTATTAAGGTGTTTAGGATAAAGGTGGGCTTTGCTTACTTTGTATCAGTTATAGTTTAAAGCGATGTGTACATTATATTTAAAATACATAATGTACATTATTCCGAAAATAATCTATAATAAAAATATATAAAAATCCTTACATTTGCCAAATCGTGTTGAAAAATCATAAGACTTACTAGTAAAACCTAGAATTTACTAAAATAAGGGATTTTTCTGTAACATAAGATCATTGGCATTATCCAGTATCACCTACGTTTATTTGTATTGTGAGTGTGACGTGTCTTTAGAAAAAAGTTAACAATATATTGTACGAATCGATTAATTAAAAGATATCGATAAAGCTAGTTTGATTTATTGTTTTTTGTAGAATATTGTTCAAGTTTTATCATATTATATTTTATGTTAAACCGTACAAATTAATTAATTATTTAACATTAAACTCATAAGCCAGGTCGTACAGTTAATAACATCTGACAATTAATTAATTACTTATATGTCAGTATAAATAAAACTATAGGTAAAGTGAATTTACGGTATGTTACTAAAAAGCAGCTGTCATTTTCGACGGGATTGATCATGGAAACATGTAATTAATTCTGATTTAAAATCCGCGAGTCGGAAGCTTTTAAATGCGCATAAATACAACATGTCATGGCACAACCGCGTTCTGCCTTTATCAATTACACCGACGACCGACGGGAAAAAAATATAGAACGTAAAAAGACCGTCATAGATATTTAATCAGTTAACATAAAAATATTATTTATACCCTCATAGGTTAATTTTCGGAAACATTACAATTATTTAAAAAAAAAATTGTCGTTATTTAAAAAGAACTTTGTTTCTAACAGATAGGGAATTGAATTTAATTGAAACTATATCAGTAAGCATTAAAGCAACCTTTCGCTTTTTGGATACGAAATATACTAATATTCTTACTTTAAGGAAGCATGTTAATTTGATTCTAATATACTGTAAAATACATGCAATTTCGATTCATTTATATTTAAAAATTTTGAAAATAGTCGTACGATTATTTTCGAATTTTTTAATATTAATAATCTATAATCGAATTCTTAATATTAAAACTATACAGTTTCTTACATAACTTTTACTAAATGAGTTATGCATAAAGTTTTAGTTTCGAATCCGGCATGTAAGTTAAACACTAAAGTTATTAGAAAAATGTCAAAAGAAAATCTTTTACGTGAACCAGATTACTACCATTTTACTCATTAAATGCTTTACAAATAAATTAAATTACATTAGAATATTTCTAATAGAAACTTTTCACAACGCGCGTTAAGACTAAATTGCATGCCAACATCACGAAAATTTTAAATTATAATGTCGCCCTGCTAATAAAATGATACCTAGTACGTAAATCGTCTCCTTTATTTATTATTAATTCGCGTTTATAAAAAAAAATAAAAAAATATTTTCATTTTTATTTTAATATTAATAAAAGTTTAGCTTACTAAAAATACCTTTTAAAAACAAATACAATATTTTTTTAAGACTATAGATCTATAGTAAAATATCAAAATATGTAAAAAATAAAACATAGATAAAAATAAACTAGTCTTGAAAGAAGAAACGAATAAGTGTACCTATTTGTAAATATGTATTACATCTTTTTATCAATATCAGTTTCCTCTCGAGCGATCATCGATTTTCCACTTTGACGAATTTGCTGGACAGTGCTTCAATGGAATATTTCAATTGGCTGTGAACGACACTTCAGCGATAAAAGTGGAAACTTGTGTAGTCGTGCGAGCATTTTATTAAACTTTCAACCTTTTTATTTATTTATATTGGTATAATCTGTAAATTTCATCAGTACAGGCAATACCTATTATAAGTACCACCTGTACTATGAAAGTCCAAAACTTTTCCGACATTCGAGATTCCTGAAATAAATAGTATTATCCAAGTAGAATGTTATATGAGTTAGATAATAAGTACCTACTACTACTAACTACATTGATTTTGATCAGATAACTATTCACATTTAACTGTTAATACATTTATGATTTGGTTTGTTTATTATATCAAGGTATACCTACTTAATGTTTATTTAAAGCGTGGCTTTTATTGTTAATGTTCGTTATTATTGGAATATTATGTGTATATTTCAGTTCCCGTTTTAATGAAAAATCTCCGACACCGAACACAATACGAAACCGCATTTTCAAATAAAATTTTAATATATTTAATTACAAGTGGCTTAACAAACGAAAAATATTTGCTCATTTGCAGGCGAACACGATAAATTGTAAATTACTTGGAAATGTGCGTTTTGAAGCACCGGCCAGTTTAAAATTTAAAATGGTGGAACAACGGTGGAAATGAAATTCACGGGCAAATAATGAGGGGAGGATTAAAAATGCAAAAATTGATTAATGGACCGTTGTCGAACAAATATGTACTTAATAAGCATGACTCATTGTCGACTCCGACCTGTCGCAGTCTTTGTTTGATTTCGTTGGCTGTAACAATTGGGCCGTGGTTTCAAATGTATTTCGTAGCCCTATTTAAAAAAAATAGTTTTTCTAAAGAAAAAGCAAATAGAAAAATTATTCATGAAAATTATACAGATAGTGAAAGTTTTACATCGATCGATTATGATTTCCGTAACCAATCGTATAATTTTCATTATTTTTATGATCCGTTCCGATTTGGATCCGTTATGTTTCAGAGAGATAATATTAACTTCAAATCAAATACTAGAAATAAATAACTACAAAAAAATTAAGTATGAATGGCGAGACAATAGTAGCAGGGTATGAACCAGAATTGAAGTTTAATTTAGTTAATTCATCGTATAAAATTATGTCAAAGATTTCTTTTGAGTCATTAAAAAAATGGTACTAAATATTCTTAAATATTCAGTTGATTATTATTTTTGAGAAATTTTTGAGAAACAGATATATATAAATATAACTCATAGCCAAAATTCTCAAACAAAATAATAATATACTAAAATGAACACTTAGACATATATTTCATTTAATGAGATCAAAAGCCTCGCGGCACTGGAAGATCTGGAACCCGCAACACCAAACAAGTGATACACGTAACTAATTGTTATTAACGATTGTGGAGTTTCAATAAAAATCTTATTTTATCTATATTAATATATTTTCATTAACACGAAATTGATTTATTATAATAAATTGTTTATAAACTAATAAAGCTATATTCAGAGAAAGAATTTAATGTACATAAATAAATATTTTATTTTTCTCAAAGCTTCTCAAACAAAAAGACTAATAACTAAATCCCATATTGAAAACTTTAAAATAGCAATTTTCTTTATACAAACTTTAATCCCCATTTTACCCCTCAAAGCAAGTAATAAAAAAAAAATGAAACATATTTTCTTATTGCTATGCGATGGACGGATCAATTCTATTTTTATATTTAGACAACATTCTAATATAATTTTATATATTATTACCTACGTGTAGTTTAAGTACAGTGCACAGTAAAACTAACTTTTGTTAATGTAAATAAATAAATAAATTTAATTTAATTGTTATCAATAGCCTAAATACCATTCTCATACTTCAATGTCCAGAAATAGCAAAGTTCTATACAAAATTCGAACACTCTCATCCTACCCCTTTACGAAGGGAGTTCCTGCAAGTCCTTCCTAAACCGTCGTCTCCTACTCCTAAGGTAGACTCATTTCATTATTCAGGTATTCAAGATTTCATGACTAGTCAGTCTATGATGAGTTGAAATTTTGCAAATATTAACTATACTAAAATATTTGATTAAAGAACAGTTTGCAATTCGTAAGCCTTTTTTTTCTATTTTGACCATATGAAAAATTCGTAAGCCTTTTTTTTCTATTTTGACCATATGAAAAATTCGTAAGCCTTTTTTTTCTATTTTGACCATATGAAAAATTCGTAAGCCTTTTTTTTCTATTTTGACCATATGAAAAATTCGTAAGCCTTTTTTTTCTATTTTGACCATATGAAAAATTCGTAAGCCTTTTTTTTCTATTTTGACCATATGAAAAATTCGTAAGCCTTTTTTTTTCTATTTTACCTTATGAAAAATAACTTTAAAATATTTTACTTTAAAGTTATATTCCAAATTTTCACGAAAACCTTCTTCTTTGAATCTAAGTTTTTGAGAAAAGTTAGAATGATTAATTATGTCTTATATCAAATTCTTACGCAAAAATAAATGCAAAATCCTTCTATTGGTAACCGTCATATTTTAAACATCGTCAGTTCCAATTCCATTTCTAACTTGTAAAAAAAAGGAGTTAAATTATAAACTAACAATGTTCTCAATAATAGGGGGACAAATACGAAAATACTACATTTATTATTAACTGTACCCACGACATTGTTCGCGATTGCCATAAGCCTAGCATGACAAAGTTGAGCCGTACGTTCAAAGATTTTTATACATTCCAGTTTTAAAGTTATTTTTGTATTTATCTGTAATTTCTGAACTGTCAAATCAGAAACCTTGAAATATTGACGGAATCTTTAAAATATTTTCTTTCTAACAAAGAAGTAATAAAATCGGATAATGCGTTAATAAATTATAACTAAGTAATAAGTATACATTATACATTTGTCGATGGGGGAGGGTTACGTTCAGTAGTGGACATCGAATGGCTGATATGGTGATGATGATGATACATTTTTCACTTTGATGATTTTTCAGGTGTTGACACAGACTTTCATCACTTCTCCACAGGGACCCGTAGCGAATGTCGATAAAAAATCGGAAAATCGGACTTCAGTATCGAATATAGTATCAGCCAAAAGATTTTTCAAAATAATAATAGTAGATGGACAGAATGGGACTTGTTATGGTTTTACTAAACCTCTAAGTATAGATTAAGATGCAGTTATTTTCCTTTGTATGTGTTATAAATATACCAAAGTCTAAAGATTTTTTTTCGGCTTAAATAAATAGCTATTATATAAAAATTTGACTCCAAAATTGAGAGTCTTTGCAGAAAAAAAAGTTTGTATTTCTGCCAAAATATTAGTATAGATGGATGAAAATATAATGGAGTATTCTTTCCTTATTTGGCACGGTAAGTAGTTTTTCCTAATTTTCACAAAAAAAATTTTGTAAGGTGTACTTTTTTTCTGTTGAGTGGGTGGGTCCATGTAATTTAAGTAAATATTTCATATAAAAGATTTATATTTTTGTTTTATTAATGATCAAAGAAAGTTTTAGTTGTAGAAAGTTGGTAATAGCACTTATTCATTCTTGCCCTTTTTTATAATTCATTCCACGAATCGAAATCGAATGTTGTTTGCGTATCAAATGATAAGATTTTTTTTTCAACTGAAAGCGAGTAAGAGATAACATATACCAGGAAATTTTTGAAATACTTGAGATATTGATTGCTCAGTATTCAATTATCGTTCTAAATATATATTAAAAATAGGTATTTTAATTTGATCTAATTATATACCTATAATGGCATAAATATCATAATAAGTGTGGACACTTGTACACGCACAACAACTTGCTGATAAACGATCAGCTGATACCGTGGCACGTACAATTACATAAACGTATAACTGCATGGTATTAGTTACAAGGTCATCTTTGTCGGCTTTCACCGCTGCACCGACAAATTGTAGAAGATCACAGCTTTTAATACTTTTAATTTTTGTCTAGATATTTTTTCCTGTCCTAAGCTAGGAAAATTTTGAAAGAGAAATGGATCTTTCTTATAATAGATCTTTAAACACATGTAAGAAAAATATAAATAACCATCCGATCACTGGTAGTATAAGCGTCTATTTTGACACGTTGGCATCTTTGTAAACATTAAACAACAATTATTTCTAATGTGAGGAACACAAGAGGTATAGACCACTAAATTTCAGTAGTGCAGAAAGACTAGTAGACAGACAGACATATACATTTTTTACCCGATAAAGTTTGGGGCTTAGGTTACTATATAGCGGCTACATATTAGTTCGGTTCCATTTACTGTCCTAAACTAAGCCGTAATTTCAATTCTTCAAACTATTACAAATATTTAAAACAAAACAATAAATCAATCGAGGGTTATTCCACGTGTAATTAAGCCAATCAATCACATAATGCCAATATCGCATAAGCGTTACATTGGGCTATTAACACAGGCGCGTCGGTCGCACGGAATCGCGTGCCAAACGTATATTAGATGTCATAACAACGGGTCGACCGCCAACCTTCTCTTTAGATGCATTTTATACACTGCCATTTCACTTCGAGATCTTGCGATAGCGCGCCGCCATGCAACAAAGCCTCACTAAACACCGTAAACTTGTGAATTATTAATATTTTTATCGAGCCACGAGCCCGACACGGCTTGGTTGATGAAAATTTTAATAAATCGCTGTTAAATTTATTAGCGGTGCATTTAATACTATTACTCCCGAATAATAGTATCCGTGAAAACGGGAGTTTCGCGTGTGTGCTCATATTAAACGTAATGCTATAATGTACTTGATGACATAATTATGTATGTACATATATGGATGGTCATAATTTTAAATTCGTGGTGATGTCAATTAATTTAATATTTGCTAAATTTGTTTTCAAAATACATCATCAGAAAACATCGTGAGGAACTGCATGTTATGGAAGAAATTATTAAAAAAGTACATCCGCTACACGTAGTGAAGCAGCGTAACGAATTAAGTTCCATTTTCTTTAAAAAAAAAAGAGCAGACACCCAGTTGGACTTTTACAAGAGACAAGTTCAGTATAATACAATATTTGTCTACGAAAAATTTATTTACGAAATTTTTTGTCGATTTTTCATTCTCAACAAATTTAAATTCAGATTTACTTATCGTATGCATTAAGCGTTTTATAGAAAAAATATAGTATATTGTACACATAAACATATATATATTACGAGTCTATTAGTTAAATTTTAAAAATAAGTCTTAATATCGTATATAATTTGAAAGTGAATTACAGTCCACCCCTTTAAACAAACAGAGCGAAAGGGAAGTCGGACAGGCACTGGAGAACGAACAAATTCGCTAATTTTATCCCAAGCGCCACTGAATAAAGATATATAAGTGGTCCGTGCAAAGATAAAGGAATAAATTGTGGACGCGATAAATCAGCAAAGGATGGTTTTAATTACACATCCGGCGGAACCAAAGGAAATAAGGCTGTGCTACACTGCGTTCGAGTAAATTATTAAAGCTGCTTTCACACGAGAAAGGTACACCTGAATGAGTCAGCTTCCTCCGAATCCTCGGATAGAGGTATACACAATTCCAAGCTGAGACGTCTTCTATTTATAGACATAAAATAATTTATTGATGTATGGTTCTTAAACAGTGATTCAAATTTAAACTTTTAATTAAACATTGCCCATAAAATTAATTATATAATAATCTTAAACAAAAAAGTAGCTATAAATTCCTATCTGTAATAGGACATTTGTTTAGAAATATCTAGGAAAAACGTTAAACTTATTGAAAGTATTAATAATTAAACTTTCAATCCGAATAATATATCACGTAATAAAATCTATCAAAGTTTATACATACTGCTTGTTTTTAGTTTTTCAAAATACATATATGTAAATATATGTATTTAATAATATTAATTGATACTTAGTGACGTTTACCTGAAATCATTGTCAATTCATACATTAAAATTAAAATAAAAGAATCCTTCGAGCCGGATTTGAACCAGCGACCTATGGATAACAATCATACAGGCTACAGTCCACCGCTCTACCAACTGAGCTATCGAAGGTACATATATGTTGGCGAAAATATGTATCGCAATCACTACAATATTTTTTAACGAAAACAGATTGCTTTGCTTGTGGTTGCTATTTTGGTGTTTCTACTCTCACGAAACTGGTTCGTACAACGATACACGTTGCTTCTGAGTAAGTAGCTATCAGAGTCCACGCGGCTTGAGCGTGTCGCTTCAAGGTAGCTTTAGTCTTGTAATCCTGAGAAGTGTTTTTTTTTTTTTTTTTTAAATGAGACATCGACATAATTTATGTAAATAGAATATATCAAATTTTTTTTTTCAATTAGTACTATGTACTATTAGTTCACAATCTCCCTATATTTATATCATCATCATCATTATCATATCAGCCATTGAATGTCCACTGCTGAACATAGGCCTCCCTCATCGACCTTCAGGGCGACCAGTTCAATGCAGCCTCTATCCAACGGTTTCGGCTCGACTTTCCTCAAGTCGTCCGTCCATCTCGCGGACGGCCGTCCGACGCTGTGTTTGCCGGTACGTGGTCTCCACTCGAGAACCTTTCTGCTCCATCGGCCGTCAGTTCTACGAGCTATGTGCCCTGCCCACTGCCACTTCAGCTTGCAAATCCGTTGGGTTATGTCGGCAACCTTCGTTCGTCTAAGGATCTCATCATTTCTGATAATTATGATTTCACAGAGAAATACCAAGCATAGTTCTCTCCATTGCACGCTGTGCGACTTGGAGCTTGTTTAAAAGGCCCATAATCAGAAACCACGTCTTAGATCCATATGCCATCACTGGTAACACACATTGGTCGAAGACTTTCGACTTCAGGCACTGAGGTATGACGAATGAAAAACCTTTTTTCTTCTTCTGGATCTTAGCTGGATTCGACGATTGATCTCTCACGAAGTTGGACCTACCAAGTTGGACATTTTGTCCTAGGTAGATGTACTCGTCGACAACTTCGAGAGTAGAATTTCTAACTGATATCGGGGTGGGCACGACATCGCATTCGTCAGAATTTTTGTCTTGTCCACATTCATTTTAAGGTTCACCCTTCGGGAAACTCCATCGAGGTCAATAAGCATAAAGCTGAGGTTTATTATATTTATATATCTCATTCAAATTTTCAATCGTTAATAAAACACTTTTTATTCATCCACTCAAGTTCAAATTTTTTATAACTTGTTGTGGATGACACTTGATGTCTTTTTCAATATTCATTAATTAATCAAATTAAATTAAATTAATTTTAGTTTTATATTATTTAGGTAGGTAACGATTGACTTTTTTTTTAAAATATATTTCTTGTTTAATTTTTCATGTAATGTTATTGTAAAATTCCTAATAAGTACTCGTATGTAGCGAACTGTATAATAGGGTAAAGGCCACAATATGAATCAACTTATCATTATTTCTGTCCAAGTAATTCAAATACAACGTAATATATTTCACTGATTTGCTATTGTCATGTTTACTTAGTTTTCCAATATATTGTTTAAATAAACTGTATTCAGATACTCTTGTTATTTCTATCAATATTATTGGATAATGTATTAAATTTTTGTATATAATACTGTCTATATATTATTATTATAAAGAACTTGCTGGCCGTGCTTTTGCCTGCAATTTTCTTGAGAATTTCAGGATAAAAAGAAGCCTGTGCGTGGGTGTGCGTGTGTGTGTGTCTGTGAGTGTGTGTGTGTACCACACAGAGTTGTTGTTCAGCAATATTATGGGTAGTGTGGATAGATAAATGAACAATCTTTCATTACTCTAAGCTTAAAAAAATATTTTCGTTTATAATATTTATATGGGTTATGATTCAAGGAATTATGTTTGTATAACTATAAGTATACGCTTAAGTCTTTAGGTGTATTGATATCAATTATTATCATTGGAGTAGTCATGTAGTGTTATGGAAATCACTTTCAGAACCGAGGTCTAGACACAGATTATACAATATACCATCACATTAATATGCATATGAAATTAGTTGAGAAATGGATTTCGCACACCTTATATAAATAGTAATAAAATTATCAAAACAAGGTACGACAATAAAATTTTCGCATAAATAGAACGAAACTATGTATGACTGTATGTGATTTACTGTGTTATTTTTATTTTCTCTTAATTCATAAATCATTTGTTTTGATTTTCACGCTAATATAAGTGAACGGTAATAAACATGAATATTTCACTATTTTTATAAATAAGATTTTGCCCGCGACTTTGTATGCGCGAAATTTATAATCATTATAAATAATTCATTCACTTTGTGTATTGTATTAAAACAAAATATTCACCTGAACTACATTGCTTGCGTATTAATGGATATATAGACATAAGTACGTATCCAAGAAATTAATTATTTTCATATTTTTATAAATTTCAATTAATTTATAACTAATTTTACCTTAAAGTATTCTATGAGATTAGGATCATGTATACAATTTAACAAACAGAAATAAATAATATATTTCATTTATATTTTTAGTACGATAAAACTGAAGTTTGCTTGTCTATAATATAAAAATAAGTCGGGTTTTCCTTCCTGACGCTATAATTCCAGAACGCACGAACCGATTTCCACGGTTTTGCATTCGTTGGAAAGGTCTCGGGCTCCGTGAGGTTTATAGTAAACAAAATTCAGGAAAAATTTCAACAGAAAAGCAGGAAAACAGGGAAAAATCATTTTTCACATACAGCGCAATCTCTGATACATAGCATGTACTACAAACCAATATGGTTTTGCATGGTGGTGGAGCAGATGACGCCAGTACGTGGTGTGAGTATCCCTCACGAAAATAAGTACGTTTCATTTTTCTATATATATATATATATAACGAAGCACCGAGACTGTCTGGATTTTTAGAGATCGCGACGTCAGACAGGCTGACATCGCCATCTCCACACCCAGGTTCACTCATTGTAAACAAATGATACACCAAATTATTGTATTACTTAATTTATTAATTAATTAAAGTAAAACTTAAAATCTAAAACAAATAACAGTATTTTTACTTACAAAATGCTCACAGATGCACAATTGCGACACCACTTGACACCACTCGCAGCGACTCGCCATAATATGCCCATATCTAAGATGGCGCGTCGTTGCGAAGTCATTATTACACTTATTTTTAACAAATTGCAACTATGATTTGTAAATTCGTTTTACTATTTTTAGCACTGATTTTATAATTTTAACATTGGATTAATTATCTACTGGTTAAAACATTTAAACATTTTAAAATGCGCGCCACGTTTTTCGTTTGACTAACAATTTCTATTAAACAATAAACAGTTTCTATTAAACAAAAATTAACCAAACATCATTTTTAAACTAGCGCAAATTGCTTATTAATCAGGAAATGAAATTAACAATAGGTAACTTGTTTTTTTAACCTAAGTTTAAATAAACCTTCAATTATGGTTTGCTATTATATGAACCACAAGTCATAACAGTGCTTTTTAAATTGAAAAATAGCAGTCTAACTACAAAAATAGAATCTAAACTAATTTAAACTCATCCAGTCTTATTTTATAGTTAAATTTGAACTTAAAGTTAAACTTAAAGTATTCTTAAAGTATTCTAAAAATAAAAGTTTTTCTTGTGTCGACATATTATATATTCATATATATACAGGGTGACTGGTTAGATACTATCAGTACTTAAGGAGAATAATCGGTACATGATTCTCATTCAAATTATGTAAAAATATAACATAAATATTAATAAGCTTCTAAGTAAAGTTGACCAACAGTTATCTAATTATTTACGCGTCGTCTGGACACCCTAGTTTCCACGCGATAGTTTACTTACGTCCAAACACCGCCAAGTGTTAACAGGGTTAGCGGATAGTTCCCTACCATAAGTAACGATCGTTATCTTGTCTATGATAACAACAGGGATCGACGGCTGTACATGCTCTCCGAGGCACGGTAGGGAGACCCACAAGAACATACACCCAGACCGGAAAAAAAATATTTGTACAAATACAAATATCGGTCTCGAGCGGGAATCGAACCCGTGACCACCAGCGCGTGGTGTTGCAGTTGAGGCAACTACTCGCACCACTACACCAGAACGTCGCGCGTCGTGTTTTCATTTAATAATAATTAATTAATTTAAATAGTTTTTAAATGTAATTTTTAATAGTGTTTTGTGTAAAACTTTCCTAAAATTTTTTAGGAAAGATCAATTTTTTTCTTTTCCAAATCGCAAGATCATAGAATAAGATCAGATTTTATAGAAGATTTTTTTATACGTTGAAAAATGATAGTTACTTTTGAAAATATTTAAACAAAAAAAAAAAAAAAAAACAACAAAATACAATAAAAATAAACTTTGTCATTTGTTGAACAGCTAACTGTTGTTTATTAAATAAAAGCAAGCAATAATAGAATCAAGCCATCTAGCGACCAGTAGCCAAAACAATTAATTGATTATAATATTGGCAGACGTAATAGTTCTGCTATATTTCACTTGGTGTCGCAATAAGAGGGCTGTACTCAGAATTTTTTGTTAATCATAGGTGTGATTTGAAGTTGGATGGACACACACGGCTACATAATATTATCATGAATTACTATTCTTATTATAGCAAGAAAGGAGATATTTTTTACTACATCACATTACATAATTTAAATATTGAACGTCAAAACCAACTACTACCGGTTCGAACCTTAGCCCAGAATATTAAATTACATAATTAGAATTTTCACTACAATAATTCGACTGAAATTGCCTCGGAAGAACACCTTATTCGCTGAGTGAGTGAGCTATCTTCAATAATAAACTTCCAATAAACTCGTAGTCAGTGTCCGACTTAAAAAAAAATTCTAAGTACGACTCTGGGAGACCAGTAGTTTTGCTACTTGCCGATAGAGGCATGGTAATCACCGAACTTTCTAGACAAAATAAATAATTTACTTTAAATATTACTTACGAGTGGAAAGATATGTTTATTCCATTTGATTTTGATGTGATGAGCAACAAATTCGTTGACTAGGTAAATAATGTAAACTTTGAACAAAAATAAATATGAACTGTTTACCTATCTTGGTATTTCCGGCGTATTTAAAATGGAATCATACTTATTTACAACGATTGTCAATCATTAAACTACCTATTTACCTACATAACTACACTAACACACACACAGTCACTTTTAACAGTTTCGAAAGCAATGGTGATTCTGCATTTGTGTATTGATAAGCCATACCTAATTACTAATGACAGATTACACTCACACACGACAGATTAGGTATACGCGTATGATCGATCACTAGACGCGCAGGAGCCGGGACGACACGCGCGTGCGCGCCATGCCAAGGCTTATGCCTTACTGACCTAGTGACCTACTCGCGGAATTCGTCGAGCGAATTACTGGGAATTAGGCCGGCTTCAAACATCCGAATGTCTCTCTGAATTCATATTATTAATTCAGAAAGCCCGGAATTCCATACAATATCAGTATTCTCCACATACATTATGATTTTTATTAATATTATGAAAAGATTACCGCTTATTATTTATTAATTATTATTATTTATTAGTATATTATTTATTATTTTTACATAATATTTATTCCACGTGAATTACATTATTTTAAATTAATAAATTAGTATTTTTAAGAAACTTTTAAAAACGATAGCCAAAAAGTAAGTACATGAAATTTTTGAACGCAATATTAGACGCCTGCGGGTGGCTTTAGCCGCGGGGCGGGAGTGCGGGTGCTAGCGGCACAGTGAAACACCACATCGCACGCGCCGCCGGCATGACTGGAAATATACCTACGTCGCCTCATTTGTTTTGAATTGAAATATATGAGAATTTGGTCAAAAATTAAGTGCCTATTTTTTTCACATGATTCGAATGAGGATCACGTGCCGTTTATTCTCCTTGAATATTGATGGTAATTCACCAGTCACCCTGTATATATATATATATATATATATATATATATATATATATATATATATATATATATATATATATATATATATATATACAGGGTGACTGGTGAATTACCATCAATATTCAAGGAGAATACCCGGCACATGATCCTCATTCGAATTATGTAAAAAAAATAGGAACTTAATTTTGGACCAAATTTTCATAAATTTCAATTCAAATAAAAGACGCGTTGTCACTTTTCCAGTCATGCCGGCGGCGCGTGCGACGCGGTGTTGTACTATGCTGCCAGTACCCGCACCCCCGCCCCGCGGCTAATCGCTTATTCGATCGACGAATCACGTTACTAGGTCACTAGGTCAGTAGGCTAGCGCCAACGTATGGTTTGGACGTCTGTTTTGTGTTTTCCCGCGCGTGCGCCTAGCGTTCGATATTCCGAGTATACCTAATCTGTCGTGTGTGAGTGTGACCCTTAATTAGGTATGGCTTATCAGTACACAAATGAAGAGTACTTGAATATGGTTCGTGTTAATGTAATGATAGCTTACCGGGTACTATCAATTTGTACCGGGAGATGTTCCCCAATCGCAGAGTACCTACTGTTAGCGTAATATTAAGCACTAATCCAAGACTACGAGTATGATTCCATTTTTAAATACGCCGGGAATACCAAGATAGGTGAACAGTTAATATTATTTTATTTTTGTTCCAAGTTTACATCATTTACCTAGTCAATAAATCTGTTGCTCATCACATCAAAATCAAATGGAATAAACATATCTTTCAACTCGTAAGTAATATTTAAATTAAATTATTTATTTTGTCTAGAAAGTTCGGTGATTAGTATGCCTCTATCGGCAAGTAGCAAAACTACTGGTCCGCAAGGACCGTAGTTCCTTGCTTTTATTTAATAAACAACAGTTGGCTGTTCAACAATTCACAAAGTTTATTTTTGTTGTGTTTTTTTTTTAATATTTTCAAAAGTAACTTTATAATTTTTCAACATATTAAAAAAATTATTCTATCAAATCTGATCTTTATCTAGCGACACCTAGTGAAAAAACCATTACACTGTCTGCTAATATTATAATCAATCAATTGTTTTGGCTACTGGTCGCTAGATGGCTTATTCTTGCTATTACTTTTTGCTTTTATTTACTACAATATTTTTTTCGAGAATAAATAAGTGGCCTAACACTGTTTGAGTTAAAAAAAATATAATACGTAACGAGCTATTCACGGTCTTACTTATAAAAATCTCGTTAATCCTCTCATAATCTACAAATCAATGATTAACTTTTGTTTACTTATAAACATTGACTAGCTGTTACTTAGTTAAGAAACGAACAAAGAACGATACATAGATGGTTGGCACAGATTATACCAAAAATAATCGATTAGATAGAGAAATTTAATGAACAAAGTTGTTAAAAATTACATTAATTAGCGACATCTATGAACATTATAGAAAACTCTAGTTCGATATTGTAGTGAGTCAATACTAGTGACCTCTATTGACAGTTAGGAACTTTGAGATGTTTTCTTATCCTGACAGGGTCGCCATGAGATGTGCGACGTATGAGAGATAAAATAATACGACCAACGTTGATTCTCAAATGATCATCGTTTCATTTATTATGTAAAAATATAAGGTTTTTATATTCGTACACGAGTTATTAACATACATTTTACTTATTTATTGTCAGAGAAATAGAATGTTCAATGTTTATAAAATAATTAATTCCTATTTAACAGAATCATATTTAGAAATTTAATATAATTTTAAATACAAGTTTATTTTCTTGGTTTACTTGTCATTTACGTCGTACATTACAAACTTGTACTTTTATTTACAGCTAGATGGCTCTGTTTAAGAGATCGTGTCTAAAATTGATTTTATTACTTTAATTCATCTTGAATACTAGTTTTATTTACTAGAATATTTTTTTCGAGAATAAATAAGTGGCTTAGCACTGTTTTAGTTAAAAAAATATGACAAGTCCTTATTTATGAACGACATCATTGTCCACTTTATCTGTGTGTTCTTATTAAATTAAAGCGATATCTCAATTGAAATTCTTCATCCGTAATTTTTCCTACGCCTTAAGTTTCTGGGTAGGGATATATTAAAAATAAAATCCATTGCTTCCAAATCAGACTCTGAGGAGCTGCTCGTATTCATTATGCTAACACTGATTGTTTTTTACCCGACTGCGACAGAAGGAGGGTTATGTTTTTCGAATGTATGTATGTAATATGTATGTATGTATGTCCATTTCTTTGGCACGCCCTACAGCCCTAACGGCTGGACGGTTTTTGACATATGAGGTGTCGTTGGATTTGTCTAAATTGTAGTAGTGACATAGGCTATATAAATTTTCAAAATGGCGCCCGCAAATGGCGGAATGAAGGGGGTGGGGTTGATTTTTTTCTTACTGTAGCAATATGGGTTTCAAATGAAAGCTAGTAAATTGTTTTATTCTTTTTTGTTTATAATAAGAGTATTTTACGCAGTTGGGTTTTTTGTTTGTGTGTTTTTTGCGTGTGTCTTCCCGGCTCCTGCGCGCCTAGCGATCGATCATACGCGTATACCTAATCTGTCGTGTGTTAGTGTAATCTGTCATTAGTAATTAGGTATGGCTTATCAATACACAAATGCAGAATCACCATTGCTTTCGAAACTGTTAAAAGTGACTGTGTGTGTGTTAGTGTAGTTATGTAGGTAAATAGGTAGTTTAATGATTGAAAATCGTTGTAAATAATTCGTTAATATCATTAAATGAAAACACGACACGCGACGTTCTGGTGTAGTGGTGCGAGTAGTTGCCTCAACTGCAACGCCACGCGCTGGTGGTCGCGGGTTCGATTCCCGCTTGGGACAGATATTTGTACAAATATTTTTTTCCGGTCTGGGTGTATGTCCTTGTGGATCCCTACCGTGCCTCGGAGAGCACGTACAGCCGTCGATCACTGTTGTTATCATAGACAAGATAACGATCGTTACTTATGTTAGGGAATTAACCGCCAACCCTCTTAACACTTGGCGGTGTTTGGACGTAATTAACTACCGCGTGGAAACTAGGGTGTCCAGACGACGCGTAAATAATTAGATAACTGTTGGGCAACTTTACTTAGAAGCTTATCAATATTTATGTTATATTTTTACATAATTCGAATGAGAACCATGCACCGAGCACTCTCCTTAAACACCGATAGTATCTCGCCAGTCACCCTGTATATATTTGTTTCTTGTATTAAACATTTTTCACCGTCGCATTTGTGTTTTATTTAAAACGAATTTTAATAAATCTGTAAAACTGTTCACAGCTGTACATCTACAACAACCCTCATACAGGAGTATAAAATACAAATAAAAACACACTAGTTCGGTGGGTATCATTGTATGGCTTAACCCTTAATTAGTATTCTCAGCGCCCCAGCTAGATGCCCCGTGCTAAGCCGTGCGTGTCTCGGCGCGCCTCGCTCGCATAGTGCCTGTCTGTAGTCACTGATCACTTGATATGGGCCTTGACGTGTAAAAGTTACATTTGTGAAAACCCGAGATTGTTATGACTCTAATATGACTATTTATAGAGAGTCGTAAAAAGTCGCATAAAGTTCATATTATAAGATTTGAAATGAGTTATTTACACCAGTAGACTTAATACTTATAGCACATAAAAAATACTTTCCCTCTCATTCGTCTATACTATCTAAGACGCCTGTAAAAATATTATATAAAAATGAAAAATATTCATTAAAAATTCAACCCTAAATCTCGCAAGAGATATGCATGCGCACATTAAAATAGCACAAAGTGAAGTGGCGTGTTTATGCATCAGCTATTCTGTCGCTTTGATTCGTGGCTCAAGAATCACGAGTGTTATTTTAATTATAAACATCATTTATCGTAATTAGAGTTTTCAGAGGGCGCTTGTGGCGGCAACCGGCGGCAAATCGGCGGTCCACTTTGAATGCGACAATTAGAATGCAGGAACGAACACAGCTCGAGTGCTGTTTACTAAACTATGTTTGTCGATAGGACTGAAAAGCCTGCGCCGGCAATTAATGTCGAATATGAAACTGAGTTGTTTTGAGTATAGTCGGGATATTATCCATAACACGAATACAATTTGTATTCGAAAAGAAAAGGAAAAAATCATAACAGATGTGGTTTTTTTAATTATTTTTTTTAAGTTTCTTTTTTTTTTGTGATAAGAATATATACTACAAGTTTTTCGTAATTCATAAAACATTTTTTATCGATAAATATTATTTTAGCCTAGATCATGTCTCATTAAATATGTTTTGTAAAGCAAAACATTGTTAAAATCGGAAAAGTGAATTCTGCATTATAAGAGTTCTAACAAGCAAATAAATAAATATGTTTAACATACTATATGCCACTTAGGCTGTGTTTTAGGTAATAGCCGACTGATATACAATTCAAATATTTAATTTTTAGTAAATGATAATACTACATGTAGAAGAGCCCTTTGCCCAGCTGTGGGACGCTTATAGGCTGATTCAGTTCCCAGTTCAAATGTAAATGCATTTATTAAATAATAAATATATAAATATTACACGCAAACTCGAGGTGGGAATCGAACCCCCAACCCTGGAGCAGAAAACAGGGTCACCGCCAACTGAAACAACGGCCAGTCAACAAACTCTAATTTTAGTATGCATCATTCCATAAATTACTGTCTAAGATTGAAACTTTTTTTAATGAAGTATTTTATATGACATATATGATAGTATTAAGGCTAATATGAGTAAATATTTATGTAAAGACAGATAAAAGCAACATTCGTGCGAAATCAAGGAATTTATATCATAACTGGAACGCTCGCTTAATAAAATTGTATATAATCAAATATGCACCTTGAAATAACTGTTGTTTCCAACATGTAAAGTGAAAAAAATCGTTCCGAGAATTTCGTTGACTACTGGTATTTTGTCTCTTTTTTACGAGTTGCTTTTAATCCATGGTAGAAAGAGATACAATCCCTCTCGTTTTTTTTTTGTGTACGTGCACATTCCAGTTTGTATATAAATTCCTTGTGCGAAATATAAAATGATGTCTCTTATTATTTTCAATACCAGATGCGTGTTTGTCACATTCATCACTATTTCAAAAATAAATATTTATGGCTCATAAATCTTTGACTTAAATTTTTTAAATATTAATACAATGTTCATAAAAATTGTCTTGCAAAAGAGACACAATTGAAATAAATTAAATGAATACTCAGATAAACATTATTACATTTTACAAGAGTATCACATTTTGTATTAGAATGTACAATAAGATTACTATAAATAGGACTTTCAACATGAAAAATTTAGTATGTAACTTTTACTTTAAAATCGTAAATTTTGAGTCGAAACTGTTGAGATAAAAGTGAATAAGATGGGTCTGGACCGACCTTATATCGCTTCACATAAACATTACCTCGGGTTTACGTGGATGTGGTAATAATTCTTAAGTAATAATAGGTTCTGATTTTTATAAGATTTGCTTAATCGAAAATTAAAAATACCTCTTGATTTATATAAGAATATTTAAAATATTTTTACTTTATAAATTAATAAAAAATTACCTTTTAATGTTATAAGTTTAATATAGGTACTCAAAACATCTTTCTGGTAAAAAAAAAACATTTTGGTATATAAGAGATTTAAATCTTTTCATTTTTATTTTATAAATCGTAAATGGGCTTAGAACGTGAGACAATTTGTGGTGATACACGGACTTAGTCGCCTACATATAATTTCTTTATATATATTAATAATTATACTGTACTGTCTGCGTGTCTGTCTATCTAAATCACTCGTAATACAAAGTTTAAAAACAAATCTAAACAAATACACGAAATTTTTTAGCGTTACATACTCAATATATAATATAGTTGTTTTGATGACTAAATCTTTGTCTATCACAAAAGTTTTGCAGAAACTAAATTACACAGTTGGAATTGGCTATTGTAAAAAGTTATCTTAAATATTACAAAAATTAATTGCTAATAATAATATTATTTAAAAACATATTGTAACAATTAAATTTTATATAGCGAAACTCAATTCAGTCTGTAAATTATCTACTGCTGGGCGAAATCCTTCTCTAAGAGCTTAATATAATACTGTTTCGTAATGGTGGTTGTCGGGTGTTTATGATAAAATCTCTGTGTTTGTGATAGACACCCAGACTAGAAACAAATATTTATACAAATTCAAATATTCGCTCCAAATGGGAATCGAACCCATAAAAGGCGTTTTATTTTTATGTTTTTGTTTAATTTAATATTTAATTATTTCACCTAAAGCATATCTGAAAAAAAAAAGTTTGAAATAGGATGTAAGAAAGGAAAATACATATTGTACTTTCTTTTAAAGACGTAAAACTGTGTAAAACAAACATGTATTTTACCACTTGAGTCGGGTTTCTAAACTTTTAATTTATTTTTTCAAAAGATACATAAATGGAAAAAATATCAACTAAAAAGTATTTCTTTAATTACAAGGATTCTTAAGCACGTTTTTTCTTCAATTAAGCAGCATTTTTAATTAAGGTGTGAAAAGGCCATTATCTTGGTCTATTTGCGTACAGCGTCCCATAAATCACGGCAGACAATGGTAATGCGGCGGAATTAAAAAATACTTTGAACGGAGCCCGCTCGAAATAAGGAACTTAGGATCTTTGTAAGCGGTTAATGAATTACTTTTGCTAATTTTTCATCAAGGGCCGGACTCGGTTTTGATTTTAATAAAATTATATTTATTTATGACGAGTTGACGTAGTAGTACTTACAGCTGACTGTTGTGCTAATGTCGCGGCTTCCCTCTTATAGTTATACAAATCTGTCGAAATCTAAGTTTTTGTGTATGTTTCAGGATCCTTGATTTAGAAAATTTAGTTGCGCCACTGTCGCGGTTGTCAATTGCCGCTTATGACAAATATATGTACTTCTATCTGCTATCTTCTATCTTCTATGATATATGTACTTCAAGTCAAGTCGAGTCAGAAAACCAGTGGCAAACTAAGAATAATTATATGAATTGTTTGATGTTAAAGTTACCTTAAGTCTATTGTTGATTTAAGTTATTTACACTGATTCATCACATTAAGTTTATTCGACGTACACCTTAACTTTAAAAAATTGTATATGTGATGTATTATTGAAATAAAAATGGATTACTTTAAAAAATGTACGATATATATAATTTTGTTTTTCTTTAAATAGAGTTAATTCTATGTTCATAATAAAAAAAAGTTTTGTCAAAAATTTGTTTATATTCGTCAGTCTACAAAATTTAAACTCAGTATCTCGATACTAGGTGATTTTGTCCAATTTCTGTGTTTACTTGCATTAAAAAAACTACTTAGTTTAGACGTTTATAATTGTCAATAGTAAATTTCCTTGTGCATAACGAGCTGAAGTTAGGTGTTACTCATATGGTCAAAAGTATTTTTATTTAATAGAATTAGATTACTTCAAGCGAACATCAATACGAACTTCGTGAGACATTATAAATATTACATTTTTTTAGTTTATTTTTTTCCACCCATAATACTTCCCTGCATCATAATGAAATGCGGACAAGACAATATTATGATGTATACGCGGTCTCGCGGCCCTCGGCAGCGTCTTAATTAATCATTGAAGATTAAACGTGAAATACGACCGCCGATTGCTATCTTCAGACTTTTTACTGATAAAATTAATAGAATAGAACAACTTCGTAATTAAACCAAAGGAGATCGGGACTATGAACTTTATTACAATTCACGATATACATGATACTAGGAAAAGATTAATTATGTTCATTTTGTTAAACTTTTTCATTCTAAAATAAATGAAAAATCGATTATATTAAGTATAAAATTGAATGTTTTTTCATACTTTATATTCTATATTTTGACCTTTGCATTTACTTTTATTTAAATTATGTGTATTTTTTTTTTGCATATTGAATAATGTGTAATTTTTACTATAAATATGGAAGCCTTACTATGATGAGTTTTAAACTATCCATGAATAATATTGTTCTGCATGTTCTTTAAGTTTTTGTTTGAGTGAAAACTTGTTTGCTAGTTTTAAACTTAGATTTTACCAGTCCTCTATTAAAAAGATTTTAGTATAACAAGTATGCTTAATTAAAAAAATCTAAAAACCCGACTGCGTAAAATACTCTTATTATAAAAGAATAAAACAATTTACTAGCTTTCATTTGATACCCATATTGCTACAGTAAGAAAAAAAATTCAACTCCCCCCCCTCACTCCGCCATTTGCGGGCGCCATTTTGAAAATTTATATAGCCTATGTCACTACTACAATTTAGACAGATCCAACGACACCTCATATGTCAAAAACCATCCAGCCGTTTGGGCTGTAGGGCGCGCCAAAGAAATGGACATACATACATACATACATACATACATACATACATACATATATACATACATACATACATACATACACTCGAAAAACATAACCCTCCTTCTGTCGCAGTCGGGTAATAAGAGAGCCTGTTTATTGAAGAAGGTCACAGACGAAGATAAAGAGACCAATAAAAGCGAAGCAGTATCCATAAATGTCACAATAGGCAAAATAAAACGTGTCAATTCTTGTAGGGAAATATAATTTTGTGACTGTGGCGACAGAACATAGTTATATATTATATAACGACGGTTCTGGTGTAGTGGTGCGAGTAGTGGCCTCAAAGCCGCGCGCCGGTTGTCGCGAGTTCGATTCCCGCTCGGGACAGATATTTGTATTTGTACAAATATTTGTTGCCGGTGTAGGTGCTTGTAAATGCTTTTATCTTTTAATTCATTTTATTATTTATATTTAATATTTATCAGTATAAGTATAATAAGAATATAATATGTTATATTTTTACATATGTGTCTTGTTTATGTACCTATTAGCATGTAGATATTTATGTGAGTAAATTATATAACTAAACAACCTACTTGATTTCGTTTATGAACTCTCCTTTTTAATTTGGGTTGTCTGAAAGAAATGCCCATAAAACCGCTTGTTGTTGTACTACACAGTCTTAACTTTACTAATTTGTAACTATGATTTTAAATGTATTTGCGGTGTGCAATAAAGACTAAATAAATAGATAAATAAAGAATTGTTGGAGGTTAATTCAACACTCTGCTCCAGTGCGGGTTGGCGGATAATTTCCCATCATGAGCAACGGTCGCTATCAGGTGTCTATGATAACAACCAGGACCGACGGTTTTACGTGCTCTCTTAGGTTTGGTGGAGAGACCTACAAGGAACCAAACCAGAAACAAATATTTCTACAAATACAAATATATTCCTCGAACGGGAATCGAACCCGCGAACGCTGACACGCACCACTACATCCGAACGATTGTCGCATTAATAACATTAAGACTTGGGTAATGGTAAATTAAAAAAAGTGCACCTACACGACGAGTGACATATGCAGCGTTCTTATTACATGTCGTGACACAATAACGCACACTAATTGAGCTAAAATTACCTAACAAAATCACAAAACCTAGTAAAAGTAATTCCACCATTGTTATCTAATACTTGTATAAAAAATATGTAAAAGTATAATGAAATAATCATTATGGAAATGAGTCGTGTGCGGACGCGCCGCAGCAGTCTGAATAATTCTACACTTGCTCTGAGAGTCTCTACCGTTTATGCTCTGTTTAGCATTTTATTTAAATAAAGTATATCCTATTTTTATACCACACCAGTGCTATTATGGGAGTATTATCGTTTCAGTTTCAAATAAAATACTAAAAATAAATAATAATCAATAGCTTCTAGAGTTTCTATCGAAATTCTCTTTACCAATCCTATTCATTTTTTTTTTTTTTGTAATATAAAACATGTTTATTAAAAAAAGCCTTAATCACGTTATGATTCAATTCATTTATTTAATAAAAAAATCCACAATTCACTTTCTAATTCTTTAAATTATTAAATTATTAAAACTTCTCTCTTGATAAATTCAAATATTAATATAAATAAAGTGAAGTTTTATAACGCACCAGTCCCGGATCTACGAATTTTCGAACCGGGGCAAAAACTTGAAAGTGGCGCTCCTTCTCTACAATGTCTGAGTTATTTTTAAAAAACTATATTTATGTGTCAAAAACCAACTATAAACAAATTATTAATTGAAAGCATATCGTGCACTCTATGCTCGACGCTTCTTAAAGTTTTTATTTTTTTACGAAGCTAAAACTTCTTTAGCCGCGTTTAGCGATTTTTGATAGAGGAAAATCTTATAGGTTCGCGTGTTCATGCTCATGCTCGTGACGTATTGCGCTTGCGCCAGACTAACGACAAGCAATATATAGGCCTGTGTATATGTATATATGTGTGTACATTATATATACTCGACTGTATCATATACATGTTTGACTTTTTGGGTGAGTATAATATTGTGACTTCGCGTCACCGACATGCTTGAATATATGAAGTTATGTTGACCACTTGATAAGTTTATTTTGTGCATACTGTGCATTGTTTTAATTATTGATCACAGTGCTAATAAATGTGAAAACTAGACTAATGTTAAAAATTTAAATAACCAATACGACTTAACTTTAATAACCGATACGACTTAGGGACCTTCAAGAGCATACACACATTTAAAAGGCCGGCAACGCACCCGCAACGCATCCTCTGATTTAGCGGGTGTCTATGGATGTCGCTTACACTTACCGCCAGGTAAAGTGACTGTCAGTATGTTCCCTCTCACATTAAAAAAAAATCCTCTTGCAAATTATGAAATTTTAATAATTGAGATAATAATTGATTTAAAAATTTAAAAAAGAACATAGGTATTTTATTATTTTTAAATTTTCACTTCTGTCGGCAGTCCTTAAAATTGCCTAATTTTTTTTCAACCAAAATCAAAATCAAAATCAAAATCAAAATATTTTATTCGTTATTAGGTGATTGATTACACACACTCAACGAACGTCAAAAAAAAAAAAAAAAAAAAAATGTCTCGGTAGACATCTACAATTTCATCATCGGCTTTACTAAATATTACAATAATATAATAATGTTCCTAGTGTAGGCCGAGAGAAAAAAAGCCGGAGGAAAAAAAACTCTCGGTACTCTTTTTAACATATCATATTTTGTACATACAATATAAAAAAAATATTCACAGAGAACGAGCATATCATGTCACTGCCAAGCAGCCTTGTCATTTAAAAAATCTTTAATGCTATAATATGCCTTACTACATAATTTGGATTTAATGAAGTGTTTAAATTTATTTAGGGACAAGTCTTGCACATTACCAGGCAGTGTATTGTACATGCGTATACAGTTACCTACAAAAGAGTTACTTATTTTGTGGAGCCTAAAATTAGGAATTGCCAATTTATTTTTATTTCTTAAATTTATATTATGTCTATCACAGTTCTTGACAAATTTATTTTTGTTTTTATGTGTGTATAATAAATTTTCAAAAATATATTGAGAATAAACAGTTAGTATTTTTATTTCCTTAAATTTATTTCGTAAAGACTCACGGGTACCCATACCGTACATAGCTCTGACAGCTCTCTTTTGCAAAATAAATATACATTGAATATCAGCAGCGTTTCCCCACAGCAGTAAACCATAAGTCATGATGCTGTGGAAATAGCTGAAATATACTAATCGCGCGGTTTTGATATCCGTCAACTGGCGTATTTTTTTTACTGCGTAAGCTGCGGAGCTGAGTCTGCCAGATAACTTTCCAATATGACCAAGACAGACAACTATCCAAGTTATATAACGATTTTGTCACCCCTCTGATATTGAAACCCGGGTGCCCCGGTATTCACTATAGATTTGGAAAATAAAACGAGCAATAAATAGACATAAATTTGACACATAGGGTAAAACTCTACAATACGCCCCGCTTTTTTTTAGAGTTCAATAAATCCTAGCTGTTAGAGTTTTTATTGATGTATTACAGAATAAATAAAAAAGCGGTCATCTGTTAATCATATGGCACTTTTATTTGTCATGGAAACACTTTACAATTAAGTCAAATTTAAGTTTAAAAAAAATATAAAGTGGGGCGTTTTGTACTGACATCTCTTGACAAAATGCCTCAGTTCTGTTACAAAATGCCCCCGGAATATAAAATAAAAAAAAAACATTTAAAAACAACAAACATTTGAGCTTCTAATTATAAAATAACTTTTTAATCATCAGTTATAAATATTTCGCTTAAAAAAAGCAAAAATCTAAAAAAAAAAATATAACATATTCTTAGAACTGAAAGAATTTTCAACAAAACTTAAAATATGCCCTGGCAAGTGATTTTAAAAATCCAGCGAACCACACGTCACCAGCTTTTTCTAATGTTTGCGAGAAAGCGGCTTTCTTGTCAAGCTTTAAAGCTAACTGATAAGCCATTTCTTTCACGTCTTTGCGTTCGGGGCCAAAACCAACCTTTTCTAATTTCTTGATATGTATTACTAACTTCTTTTCTTCCTCTTTAGGAAAAATAGGCTGCCTTCCAAGTGGGACCTTTAATTTGCCAGATAAAAGATGTCGTCTAAGCGTTCTAGAAAGAATATTATACGTTCGCGCTGCTACATTTACTCCCATTTGCTTCAGTCGCACTTTTTGCATAGCCTCACTAAGATCAGTTTCGGACCAGGTCGCCCGCAATGTTTTTCTCACTTAATTATGCGGCATTTCTAAAAAAAAACAAAAAAAATATATGATTGTAAAACTGGGGCATATTACATAATGGTTGCCGGGGCGTTTTGCAAATTTCTAATTACAATATGCCCCGGACCAAAATGGCCGCCATGATAGGTTTATGACTATGTACAACACGTAAAATTATTTATTTATTTATTTATTTATTTATTTATTCATAAGGGATGGTACACAGCACAAAAAATTATAAAAGAAAAAAAAATGTATTACAATTACGAAGGCCAATTACGACCATCCATCCGTTTAAAATTAAATTATTTATATAAAACAAACGTGCAAAAAAAAAAAACTTATTATTATCCTATTAAACTAATTATTACACTTGGGAAGTATAGTATAGTATTAGTATAAATAATTTTCTCTATATTTGAATAGTAATGTACATAATATATAAAACTAATAAAAATAGAATAAAAGAAGAATACATAAATATTTATAGAACGTATACAAATAATAAATAAATATTTTATTACTTATTGTTTAGATTATGTTGGTTTAAGATGTGTCGTTTGATTTTATTTTTAAATATATTTTTAGAACCATTGAAAATATCTATACAATTAAATTTCATATTATAGGTGTTGGGTAATCTTGTTAGAACAGAATTTTGGACATAGTTAGTGTGGCAGTACGGGACATGTAATAAGGGAGTGTGTCTCAGTCGCCGTGAAGGGGTGTTCAGCAAAATATGTTCAGCTAGTTCCGGAGAGTCTAGGCGGCCACGAATAATATCATACAATAACCCCATGTCTAACACCTCTCTGCGTTCTGTTAATGTCAGAAGGTTATAAGCTCGGCAGATATTTATATATTCATCGCTTATGTCAGCTTTTCTGCATTTAAAATTAATGTGATTAATAAATTTCTTCTGTACATTTTCAATGCGTTTTATATAAATATCGTACCGTGGTGACCAAACAGGAGCAGCATATTCTAAGATGCTTCGGACGTATGCGAAATAAACTATTTTGATGGTTAGAGGATCTTTAAATGGACTACATGTTCGTATTACAAAACCAAGATTTTTAAGTGCTTTGGATCTAATTATGTCAATATGAGAAGACATTAACATTTTGCTGTCGAAGTATACACCTAAATCACGGACCATCTGTGTTCTACCGATCTCAATGCCATTAAAATTATATTTAAACATAATAGGATTATTTTTACGAGTGAAACTAATACATTGACATTTTTGAATACTAACGTTTATATTATTCTTTGTATAATAATCAAATAGATTGTTAAGATCATGTTGTAACCGCTTACAATCATCAACTGAGCGCACACTAATGTACACTTTTTTGTCGTCAGCATAGAGTAAGTGTTTTGAGTTTACAAGAACCGTATCTATGTCATAAATATACGCGCTATAGAAGAGGGGGCCAAGATGAGATCCCTGGGGTATTCCAGAAGGTACATTGATATAGTCAGACCTATAACCTCCAAGAACAACAATTTGTGTACGATTAGTAAGATATGACTGCACCCAACGTAACAAGTCACCATGGATTCCGAGATTGTGTAGTTTTTGAAGAAGGATGACATGGTCTACACGGTCAAAAGCTTTTTCAAAATCCGTATATACCACGTCAACTTGTCCACCCTTCTCCATTGCTTTTAGAATAAAATCAGAAAATAAAGTTAAATTAGATAAGGTGGACCTACCGTGTAGGAATCCGTGTTGTGTTCGTGGAATGCCTTTAGCAATGATTGAGTAGATATCTTCATATACCACCTTTTCAAACAGCTTAGCGATAGTATTGAGTATGGAAATGGGACGATAGTTAGCGATTAACGATTTCGAACCCTTTTTATGGATGGGGACAATTTGGGCTTTTTTCCAAGCATCAGGAAAAATTCCTTCTTGTAGTGACCTGTCAAATAAAATTGAAATAGGATAACAGAGGCTATCAGCACAAGAAGCAAAAAACAATGGTGGAATACCATCACATCCTGCACCTTTACTTTTGTCAAGAGTTCGTAAAAATTTCAATAGATTTTGTTTGTTAACATTAATTTTAGACAAACAATCATTACAAGGGTGAGTGAAGGAAATAGGGATTGTAGAGTTAGCTCTCTGAGGTTTTAAAAATACACTTTCAAAAAACTTGTTAAATGCGTTACATATATCGTCGCCCTTGGTATAGTCAATATTATTGTGTGTAAATTTAGAGGGATAGCTTGTAGATCCCAATTTGTTTTTAATATATTTCCAAAAGTATTTAGGTGATGTTTTAATGAGTTTTTCAGACGAGCTAGTAAATAGATCGAAACAAGTTTTTTGGACTCGGTGCTGTCTTTCTCTTAGTATACTGAACTCGTCATAGTCTCTGGGGTTACCATATTTTTTCCACCGCTTATAAACTTTAAATTTTTCTTTAATAATTTTAATTAAAGCTCGACTATACCATGAAGGATATGAAGTTTTATTAGAAATTTTAACTGGTACTAATAAAGAAATACAAGATCTAATTGTATTATAAAAAATATTTACAGCGTCATTAACTGAATCGCAAGATAACAAAACATTCCAATCGATATTTTTGAGATAAGTGTTGATGTCATCATAATTACATATATAAAAGTTGGGAGTTTGTGCTTTGTTCTCGATTAAATGGGATACCTGTAAGTCTAATACATCTATATTTAACGCTGGATGATATCTGTCTTCCCCGACGATTGGTCTCGATACTATATGTGATATGAAGCACGGAGTGCTGCTGAAGCATAAATCTAATATTTTTCCAAATTCATTTTGAACTAAGTTATATTGTTTCAACCCTAGGAAGTACATTAGATCTACAAACGAATTAGCACTGTCGGATACGATTTTAGAGCCCGAGTAAAGGTTTATATATTCATTATTGTTGGTCCAGGATAAACAGGGCAAGTTAAAATCACCGAGCAATAATAAGTTATCGAGAGGGAACGTATCAATTAAATGCTTTACACTTTTTTCAAACTCTTCGTAACGAATATTAAAATCATTCAAGTCAGGCGGCAGATAAACTAAAATAATACGCAGTGTGCGGCTTGAGTTTATAGCACGTGCTGGTATAGATATACACAGTGACTCAGTGGTACGGGTGCCTCGCCACTCAACACAAGGCGCTGGAGCTAGCTCTCGTCTCACACATAACATGACACCACCTCCTCTACTTTTGTTTGTTATTAAGCAATCTCGATCGGAACGAAATATTATATACCTACTGTCACACAATTCAGTATCTAAAATATCACTCTGCAACCATGTTTCTGTGAATGATAAAATATCATAATCATTCATTAGTATATTATTATATAATTGTAAGCATTTGGTTCGTAGGCCACGAACATTCTGATAGTAGATATTTAGGTTCATATTACTCGAAAAATTATTATTAGCCATCTTAAAATGTAAGAAATAATTTCATTTATTAAGTATTCGTACACATAAATATACACACACCTAAACACAGAATGTATGTATAATAATAATAATAATGTATAATATTGTAGATAATATGATATTTTAGGATTAATAATAAAATTTGTATATAAGTATAGCAGAAAGATATTGTAAACAATGTATGCATATATAAAATATATATTTTTATGTATAGAGTAAAATATATAAATATTAAATAGCAGATAATGTTTAAATACATATGAGATATATAAGTAGATATATAATTTAGTACTTCCCTTGCGTATTGCTAATGTATGTTCTGAAAAAAGAATTATAACAAAAACAGTCATTTTATCTTTTCTAAATCCTTTGTATCCATGATGTTTAAAGAAGGTGATGTATCGTTTTTTCGTATAAAAATTTTTCCGTTGCGGACCCAAACATGTTTGAAGGCGGCACTGGCTGCAGCTTCACGTGTTTTTTTAAGTAGTTTTTTGTAAAATGGAGTTAAGTGCTCGTTGATATAAATTTTTTTCGGTTCTTTAGATGACATAAGTCCCAGTTCTGCAGTGGTGAGCCCTTTTTTCCTCCTGATAGCTGATATTATTTTATCTTTCAGTATTTGACTCTCCATTTTGGCTACAATATTTTTAGGTAATTTCGAGTTCATATTTTGTTGTGATACGCGGTGTATACTCAAAATATCTTGTTTAGTCGCCTGAATATCTAAAACCGTGCATATGGATAAAAGTATATGAGGAAGGTCTTCATTTTTTTTCTCAGGTAATCCAGATATTTCGATATTATATAGGCGGTCACGTTGCTGTTGAATATTGAACTCTCGTTCAATGTTTAATAGACGGCATTTGTATGTCTCAACTTCTTGTTCTAGTTTTTTAATTTGAGTTATTTCTTTAGATATAGCATTTGTTTTAATTTTGAGATCGTCGAATGATTTGGTATGAAAGTCCAGTGATTTAGAAAGGTCAGCAAGGTCATTTTTTAATAGAAGTTGTTTCTCTGATAAGATATCAATAGTTTTTATTACATTACTTACTTGAGTTTTAATTTCATTAATTTCAGATTTTATAATATGTATAAATTCATCATTAGACTTCTTTATATTTTCAAGATATGATAATATTTCCTTCCTAAAATCTTTAAAGTCAGCCATCCGAACATAATCATTTTCAGATTGTTTACGCTTCCTTTTAGTAATTCGAGATTCAGAGGTTGCAGAATCGTAATCCGTGTGATCAGATCGCGAGCCGGCGCGTCTAGGACCCGAGCATTTTTTTGATTGAATTTGTCTTACGCTCATATTTGGAAGTAAATATTTATAAGTAGTCAGAATAGTTTAAAATCACAAAAAATAATTAACAAACACTATAATTTAGAGGATTTTTTTTCTAAATGATATATTAATTCGATAAAATAAAAATTTTAAACGTTGACACACGTCTGTTCGCTTTGACAACTTTTTTCTTTTTTTTTTTTTTTTTTCTTTTTAAATTATAGGTTATTTATCACTGTTTCCATACTCCTAACTGTAATTTTGATGCAAAAAATATGTCACTGTATTCAATAATTTGTATAGTACTTACCGCAATATGTCTGAAGCTCGTATTTAAAGATTTTATTATAATTTAAAAATTAAATGCAAAAAACATACTCTCACGACAGTCACGTCGAAGGAATACTGTCGGCATTGCGTGCGAGTCACAACCTGTTGTCTATCTCTGTCTGTTTGAGTGAGAGAATTGTAGGGCGTATTGCCCGCTGGGGCGTATTGTAGATGTTTACCCTAGGTTTTGCGGTTAGATTGAAATATTTAAGTCTATATCGGATTTTATCGCGTTTATTTAAAACTTTACAGTTTAACAATATTTATTACTTTTAATATTTAGAATTAACATTACTGAAAGTGATTTTATATGAAACTGAACTGTACCAGCCCGTAAGCGTCCCACTGCTGGGCTGGCTTACTCATATTGATCTATACTAATATTATAAAGACGAAAGATATCACTTTTTTATTGATAATTTAATGAAATTAAATCGATTTAAAACATTAAACAATCTGACGATTATCAAAACCCAATCTGAGAGATAAGTGTTTGAAAATAAGGAAATGTAAATAAAATACTGTCACAAATGAAATATTTATAACAAAACAAATAGTAAGCACTAGAATTGTACAAAATATAAATTATTAGAGATGTGAAATAAAAAATTGTATTATTTGGTATATTGGTTGGTAATTTTAAGTCGAATATTTGATATATATAAATTCAAAAGGTTTTGTTTAGAAATCAATGAAAAGTTTTTGTAAATTTTACCCTTAAAGAGGTAACAAAGAAGAATAAAAGTTTAAATCTGCGTCAATCAATCTGCATGCAATCTGCGTCTTCATTACGAAAATACACAGATTTAAAAATAGTATGGGTTTTTCAAAATAATAATAAATTTCCAAAAATATTTAAAAATAATTAAATAAGGAAAATCGAAATAAAATAACACTCAAAAACTCAGATAAAAAAGTAAATATTTTTGTTTTCTTTTTTTTTTTTTCTCCTCTTAATTTTCCTCTAAGAAATTTGTATCGTAAAAATATTAAACAAAACGTATTACTGTATGACATAGTTTTATTAATTAATGCAATGTTAAATAATTTTGAAGAGGTTGCTATAAAGTTAGTCGTAAGGTCCTCGAGAGATTCATTCGATGCGACGTGTCGCATGGAACTGAGACATCAGCTAATGGGCGTGGCGGGGAAGTGGGCGGGTTCACCGCCCATCCAACAAGACCCGCCCACATAAGACCATGCCCCTTGGCGCAAAACGTGGCAGGTGGGCGGGGCAGGCCTGAAGTATCACTATGGACACTTCATCAAGTAATTTGTTAACATTGATGTCGATTTAAAATTTATTTTCAGACTGACTTTGATAAATTATACGATTTATACAAACGATTTAATTTAAGAATTTTACGCCGTTTGTACCGTTACATTATTACTATTTTATAATAACATACATGTTTCAGGTTTTATTTTTATTTTTATCTTAAGTATAAAAATGGCAGCCAATAATAATGTTTTAACTGTAAAATTTAAAATATTTGTATCCAAAATTGTTATGCAAATCTTTTTAGAAATTTCGTAAAGTGAACGTCGTCTATTAAATTATTTAATTAGTATTCAAACCTTAATTACAATAAATACAACAGTTCATGCATGCAAGCTTTAATGCTTACATAATTATGTGTCTATACGTATACGTATACGTATACTAACTGCGACGTGGCCTTTGAGTTTCAGTGGCCTTTCATAGTCATTTACACCTTGGCCTTTTGAAGACTTTGACTTTTATAATTTAATTAGTTTTAGCCAAATAAACTTAGTACTAGCCAGATATACTTACAAATTATAATTCATTACCTAACAAGTCATTGGAAAATATTAACATTTATAGATTATTTTAATTTTTTTAACTGTCAAATGTCAATGTCAGAAAGTTAAAATATAGATAATTATTAGTTAATCTCCTTCGTGTTTTCTCTATTCTAAGTGACATTGAGGAAATCATAGGTAGGTACCTCTAGGCTATTTTGTTAATATTGGAGGCCATTAATTCAAATAAAATAAATAATTACGTTATTAATTTTGTTATTATTATTGAAAGAATAAAATTAATTTTAAATACTATTAAAACTAATATGATTTATTCATTATTATCCATAAGGTATGCGTGTTATTATTTCACTTTGTTGTATTAATATTAAGTATCTATATGATATTATAATTTTATTGAAAATTAATTTCTTGATCTTTTTAATAAAAGACGCTTGCTTTTGCTTCGTTTGTAATTAAAAATAAAAAAATATAGTAATCACTACGTATTATAAAACAAATTCCTCCTGCGCGTCTGTCTGTCTGTTCGCAATAAACTCAAAAACTACTACACGGATTTTTATGTGGTTTTCACCAATAAATAGAGTGATTCATGATGAAAATTTAGGTACATATACATACCCTGGGCGCTTCCCTCGAGACTCCAAAGAAAAATGTACCGATAGCGGAAGAATAAAGTATATAAGTTACAAGCTGTCCCGCGGTTTTGCCCGTGTAATGTTCGATACCATGAAAAACCGAAATAAAAAGCCTAGTTATGTTGTAATCCAGATTAGTTAACTATTAACTACAGCCATCCCATCCATTCTGACAAACATTCTCGTTTTGCTTATATTCATAAAGATAGAAGCAACAAACAAAAGACTGACATTTTTAGTCTTTATTACTGTTTCTTCTCTATTTTATTGACATATATATTTTAATTAGTTTTTGATTGAAACTACAGAACGTTAACACGGATTTAGATGTGCCTATATATAATTAATCTAGAGTCGATATATTCCATTGTGAGAGCTTCGAATGGTAGACACATAATTATAGAATGAAGTTTTATTTTAAGCGGGCTATTAGGCACCGTCTACAGATTGATGTAAAGCTATTTAATTTAATACAATCTATACCCGCTATTTCATAATGATCTTTGAAATAAAAAATAGTGTCCTAGCTCTTAGCTTTGTTCAGTAGTTTTTTTTTTAGTTTTAGTCAGACAGACAAAATTAAAAATAAAATTGTTGTGTTAAAGTCGGTTTACGAATGATAATTTTCTCGTGATAACGTCATAAGAGAACATTGATGAAAAATTGCATACTTTTATGAATTGAATTGAATTATTATTCACTGAATTATCATTATTTTGTATAATATAAAAAAGGAGTTAATTGAAAATTACATTTTTTTTTTTCGATAAATTAACATTTATTTGCACTCGTTAATTCAAATATTTTTCTCTTCTACTCAGACGCATCTGCCGATGGAGTGGAAGAGAGATAGATGCGTCACAAGCCAAACGCTCAGGCCGATCGGGCCTATAATCTCTATGTTTCGCGTTCTCGCTCGCGGAACGTGACAGCGGTCATCGATTTATAAGACGTTATCACGTCAAAAAAAAATATAAAAAATACAGTTTTGGTTTCAGGATCGATTATAGAAGAATACCTTCCATGAAAAATTTCAAAATATCTTCAATGTTCAGTATATTGAAGATATAACTGACCCCGTTACAGTTTTATAATAAGTGTAGATATATATATCTTTCTTGTTTGAAGCGTAGAATAGCGAGCGTTTATACAAAAAGGGCACTGCATATTTTTCTTTAAAGTGGTATTTAACAGCTCTGATCTCACGGATGTCTAAGAAAAAGTTGAGTTATTCTAAAGAGTTATCAAAGCGTAGCGAGGCGAAGCGTTCGCGGAATGTCTTTGCGAAAATTGTTGACATTGCTCCGTCGCCATTGCTAAGCAGCGACGGTATTTAACTGCTTAAGCTAAAATTTAATTAAGGGCACCTTGTTCATACGCTTGTGTTACAATATTTTGGGAATGTCAAGAGGTCGCGTCATGTTCGCGATGAGAATATTTACCGTTATGAAAATAGATAATATTATTTGCTTAAATTGTTTAACTGTAAAATATACTTTTGCTGACTGTATTTAATAAGAGTTAACAACACACTGACAAGTGTTTTTTCTCTAACAAGTAAACTATCCTTACGAAGAAAAATGGGAAGAAAAGATTTGCATTATTGGATTTATAAATGGTCTTAAAGTACATACATTGTATTCTTTAAACATGAATCTGTGGAATTTCGCTAATTTTAGGTGACTATTCACTTTTTATCAATGTGAGAATCGTACCACGCAGAGTTAGTGACTATTCAATGTATGAATATGTAAATATCAGAGACCACTGATTTGATAATTGAATATGCGTATGTGTGTTAGTGAGTATTGACTAACTTGTTATTGAAATTCACTGGTATGTAGTGAATATATTTTCACTAACGTAATTAATGAAAATTTAACTTATTCATGTTTAGAGAGTAGCGCAATTAAGAATCACTTCCTTATTAATATACGAGTATATGTAAGTAGGTAGGTACTCGATATATTACACAGCCAAAGTAATTAATATAAAAATTACATAAAATAACTAAACATTACAAATTATATATATAATCTCAACCCTAATATTAATATTAAATTTTAAATTAATAATACAACTATTTACAAGCAATCAAACTCAAAAATATTAATATTTTTAGTTGATACCGAAAGTAACAATCAACGGTAAAATATCATATAAACAACATATCAATATCTGTATACGCAAGAGATATATTTTTATTGTACTTACTTTTCATTTAAAATTCTTACTAACAAAGTATATGAGATCATTTTTATTTACATATTAAGGAAAAATTTTCTGAAAAAAAAATGTTATAACTATTATTTTAATAATTTCATCAATTATGATATATCTAATTTTAATCTTAGCTTTTTTTGCAAATTATTCTCATAAATTAACTAATTTACAACAAACATTGTGAAACGAGTCTTAACCAACGGTATTTAAATATTTACAAGAATGGATGACTGTGCCTAAGATATGCCTTTAATGCCTCTCTTTGATGTAAGGTATCTCGCCGGATCTAATGGCAGTAATTTCGTTTAGTAACGCCCTGATAAAGTACCCACGTTATTGTCTTATATTATTACAAATACCTGAAATAATCAAATTAAATCGAAATTTTCTTTATTCAAATAGGCTTTAAAAGCACTTTTGAATCTTTATTTTACAAATTATATATATTTATATATTTTTTTAAATTAATTAATAATGATAAACAATAAAGACAATCAATTCTGGTGCGTGTATTCGCCTTAACGCTAGCGGTCTCGAGTTCGATTCCTATTCGGGGCCGATGTTTGTATTGGTACAAATATTTGTTACTGGTCTGGGTCCATGTGGGTCTCCCCACCGTACCTCGAAGAGCACGTAAAGCCGTTGGTCCCGGTTGTTGTCATAGACACCTTATAGCGACCGTTACTCATGATAGGGAAATTATCCGCCAACCCGCACAGGCTGATCCAGTTCAGTTCAATTAATTATAATTATTATGAAGCTATCGCCAATTCGGAATCTAGATTATGTTAAAAAGAATCGGCAAGAAACTCAAAAGTTACTCTTTAAGAAAAACGTCAATATAATATTCGATTATTAAAAATACATCCATATGTCCTGCATGAAAGACAGCGCCATTATACTAAGTCCAAACATCTTTGTCATTTACCTATATACATAATCTTGTACAGAATGATATTATTTGGCTATTAAAGACTTTTTAATATAATGTTCAAATTTATTGATTTTCTATGAAATTTAAATAATAAAAATCACACTAACAACTTGCAAAAAAGATAGTTTTCTTCATGATCGATACATCTAGAAAAAAAAAAAAAATTGTGGTGACAAATATAAATTATATATATATTAGAGATTCTACTCTCGAAGTTGTTGACGAGTACATCTACCTAGGAAAAAATGTCCATCTTGGTAGGTCCAACTTCGAGAAAGAGGTCAATCGTCGAATCCAGCTAGGTTGGGCAGCGTTCGGGAAGTTGAAAAACGTCTTTTCATCTGATATACCTCAGTGCCTGAAGTCGAAAGTCTTCGACCAATGTGTGTTACCAGTGATGACATACGTGGTCTCTGACTATGGGCCTTTTAAACAAGCTCCAAGCCGCACAGCGTGCAATAGAGAGGGCTATGCTTGGTATTTCTCTGCGAGATCGAATCAGCAATGATGAGATCCGCAGATGAACGAAGGTTACCAACATAACCTAATGGATTTGCAAACTGAAGTGGCAGTGGGCAGGGCACATAGCTCGAAGAACTGACGGCCGATGGAACAGAAAGGTTCTCGAGTGGACCACGAGATGGACAGACGACTTGAGGAAAGTCGCCGGAAGCCATTGGATGGAGGCTGCTTTGAACCGGTCGCTCTGGAGGTCGATGGGGGAGGCCTACGTTCAACAGTGGACATCCAACGGCTGATATGATAATGATGATGAAATATAATTTATTCCGTTTGTAAGCAAAATGGCGATCGGTAAGCGCTGTCAACTGCTAAATAGCTATTTTCCTCTAGGAAGCTAAGTTAGCTTTAACCGGGAAACCTAACCTAACTTAAATATATGTTTGAAGATTATGATGTATATAATTTGTCACAGAACCATCAAATCCCACATTTCCGCACATATTTTTCATTATTTTCTGGGCTGACATTATTATTAATTTTAATAGTGCTTTAAATTAATTGCTCAAAACAACTTATAAACTGATGTCAAAACAAACAAAATATATAAAAATCAAACAAAATAAATAAGCAAAATGGCAGATTGTGTGTGTCAGCGCTATTGAAGTTAGCAAATGTGTCCTGACAACTGCATAGTTCGTTACTCGGCGCTAGCGCTGTCTAGAACTTTTTTCTGCCAAACACATCCTTTGTTTTACCAAATTATGTCAATGTTAAAATTTATTTAATCGAAAATACATTTTAAGAAGTTTGACTACAAGAATCTTAGTCTATTTTATCAGAATAAAATAAATAAATCAGTTGTCGATTCGCTTTTGAGTCAGTAACACGTGCACGTATCGTATTATTATTGTAATATTACTTTTAAGTAAACAAGGGCGCTCTTAAGCGCAACCGGCTGTTGTTTTAAATCCGACCTTATGGAGTATGAGTGAAGGTGCGATTCAAGATAATGAACCTGAGGATATTAATATAATTATGGAAGATATGGAAGAAGAAGACCACACACAGAGTAATACCAACTTAATTTATAATGATGAGAACTTACACAATGCGGATGAGGGTGATGGTAATATAGAAGGAGACTGGACTTTATCGAGAGCAGATAAAAGAAGAAAAATCGAGAAATTTGATCTTTGTATCACCAGTTCGGAGAAGTTGCCTAAACAATTTGCACTTGCTAAATTTTTTGATAAAGAAAAAATTGTTGGAATAAACTATGTAAAGTATATTAACGCCTTTAAGGTACTCGTTCGATTTGGAAATTTAAGAGATGCAGAAAAATTAATGGGTTGTCATAACATTAAAGAGAATGGCTGGAAAGTATACAAAACATGGGAGGTACAGTCATCTTATGGAGTTATACGAGATATAGATCTTGACCTGTCAGATGAAGAGATTCTAGAATCCATTAAAAGCAGTAATGGATGTAAAATACTCTCCGTAAAAAGATTATCAAGGAGAAATTCATTAGAACCTGGGTGGTTACCGAGTGAAACTGTACGTTTGTGTTTTTTGGGGAGTTCCCGACCGGAATATATTACAATACATAATTTAAGAGTAAGAGTTGAACCTTTTGTGTTCCCTGTTACTCAATGCTCGCGGTGCTGGCGGTTTGGTCATGTAATAAAGTTCTGCCCATCAATTAAAGTTATCTGCCCTAAGTGTGGAAAAAATCATCCTAATTGTGAAACAACTACTTTTAAATGTGTTAACTGTCAGGAAAATCATATGTCTTTAGCCAAATTTTGTCCGGTATACGTAAAAGAAAAGAAGATTAGATCCTTAATGTCGGAATTCAATTGTACATATCGTCGAGCATTAACTATGTACGTTCCACCATTTTCGCCCAGATCGAACCGTTTTCCTACGTCATATAACGAGAATAAAGAAATTAATCGTAATATTTACACGAACATTTTAGAAAATAAAAATAAAACTAACGAAGATAATGAGAGAAATAATAAAAGGAAAAAATGTAGTTCATCAGAGCAGATAACATCGGAGAGTGATTCTTCAATTTCATCGAAACCTAACGCAAGCCCCGTGGCTGACAAAGAAGCGTCTACACTCAACAGTGCGCGATCACGTACTGATACTGAGGGCTGGCCGTCACTGCGTCCGCGGCGTCACCGACCTAAACCTTGTGATACGGAATTATACTTAAACACACGAGAGTCGCATAATGTAAACACAATTGAAGAGGAAGTTAATAAACAAACGGACTATGTGCCTCGGTCATCGTCGAATTCAATGAGTGAGTCGTTGCAAGATTTATTTAACAAAATTAAAAATATAATATTCTCTAAAAGGTTTAGTTGGATTGAAAAAGTCAACAAAATTATTTGTATGTTTGTAGAATGGGGAGTGTCAACAATAATGCATAAGTTTTCGGAGTTGTCTTTACTTAATAAACTATTTGAAACTTTTTTAAACAACAAAAATGGCTAGTAATAATAATTTAGAGAAAAATATTACAGTTAATATTATGCAATGGAATGCGCAGAGCGTTGGACCTAAACGGTTAGAGTTGGAACAATTATTAATTCAATATAAAATTCATATTACTGTGATTAGTGAAACCTGGTTGAATTCAGAAATTCCTTTTAAAATCAACAATTATAAGATTTTTAGGGCTGATCGAGGTGATGGCTATGGTGGGGTTTGTATTGTCACGCATAAATCTATACAAGCTCAGTTATGTTACTTTAATCATCCAAACACAGATATTCAAATTTTATACGTAAAGGTATTTAATTGTAAAAACATTCAGAATTTAATTGCTGTTTACTGTCCTCAATGGGTGCGTACTTGCCGCCATGACTGGGACTTCTTATTTTCCAAATTTAGTAATAAAACTTTAATTTTAGGAGACTTCAATGCGCATCATTTTACGTGGTCTTATACAACTAATGCCAGAGGCTCTCAAATCTATGATTCTATCAGTGAGTATAATTTATTATCATTAAATGACGGCAGTCACACACGAGTTAAGCTGGTAGGTGGAGCAGTTCAACAAAGCTCTCCAGATATATCAGTGGTAACCCCGGATATAGCATGTTTTTTGAACTGGAAGGTAACTAATGAAACACTTGGAAGCGACCACCTAATAATTATTATTTCTACTGCTTCTCCGTATAGTCCTAATTTTATCCGGAAACGTAATTATAAATCAGCCGACTGGAAATCATACACAACATATTTAGAAAAATCTTTTTCTAATTTTAATACACATGGAGAACCTCAGTTATTATACGATAGTTTTATTGATAATATTAATAAGGCTGCAGATAAGTTTATCCCTTTTAAAAAAAATAATCTAAACCCTGTTTCTAAATTTACACCAAAACCATATTGGTCACCAAATCTGAGTCACTCTGTCGCCAAACGAAGATTAGCTCTATCAATTTTTAGGAAAAACCCAACTCCTACTAATTTGGCAAAACTAAATGAATGCGTCCAAACTACTCGGAAACTGATCAAAAAAGCATCAAGGGATGGTTGGCATAGTTTCTGCGATTCCTTGGATCACGCCTCAGCCGTAAGTGAAATATGGAAGAAGATGAAATGGATGAAAGGAAACAGAGCGCAAACTTCTTATCTAGATAAAGATAAAAGTGAATCCTTTTTAGCAAACTTATGCCCCGCATTTGTAGTTCCTCCTAAACCTAATTTTACTTCTTCTAATTCTAAATTAGAATCTTCCATTTTACTACACGAATTAGAATCTTGTATTAAGTCTCGAGATTCGGCTCCGGGATGTGATGAGATATCTTTTTCAATGATTAAAAATTTACCGCCTATAGGAAAAAATATCTTACTTTCTCTATACAACATTTTTTTATCGACAGGTTTCACCCCATTTCAGTGGCAAGATATATATGTTGTACCGATTCCCAAGGCTGGTCGAGATATAACGCTCACTTCATCTTTACGCCCCATTAGCTTAATTTCTTGTATCTGTAAAATATTTCATTTAATTTTAAATAGACGGCTGGATTGGTTTTTTGAAAAAAGTGGCTTATTTTCAGTAGATAATGTAGGTTTCAGAAAATCTAAATCAAGTTTGGATAGTTTAACTCGTTTAGTTTCGAGAGTTCAATCTGGTTTCACAAAAGGCTTATCAACTCTGGCTTGTTTTGTAGATATCGATAACGCGTACAATAACGTAAATATTAACGTACTACTTACAATACTCGATAATATTGGCGGTGGTTCAAAATTATGCAACTATCTTTGGAACTTTTTGACTTTTAGAAACTTGAAAATTAGACACGTAGAAGGATTTATAAGTCGACGCACAGGACAGGGCTTAGCTCAAGGAGACCCATTATCTCCATTGTTGTTTAATGTCGCCACATATAATATTTGTAAATCAATTAAAAATGTTTTTGTTTCTCAGTATGCTGATGATTTTGCCTTGTATGTTTCAGAAAAAAATTTAGATAATGCCTGTTGTCTTCTTCAGGCTTCTTTAGACTTTTTAATAAATTCATTACACAATTTAGGATTAAGTGTTTCTTCATCTAAAAGTCAAATGTGTATATTTAAAAGAGGTATCAATAGACACCATGTTAGCTTGATGATAGATAATATTCCATTACAGGAAGTAACCAACGTAAAGTACTTAGGTATGTGGTTGGATCGGTCTTTAAAATGGACCAAACATATAAATGAATTATATCAAAAGGCGCACAAGGTTTTAAATTTACTTAAAGTACTATCCGGATCAGGTTGGGGCGTACACCCTAAACATTTAAGACGAATATATATTTCAATTATAAGAAGCAGATTAGATTATGGTAGTTTTCTATACGGTAATGCTTGTAAATCAAAACTGTTTTGCTTAGATAAGATTCAAAATGAATCCTTACGTGTAATCGGTGGTTTTATTAAGAGTACTCCCATCCACGTGATGGAGAGTGAACTGTGTATACCGCCCCTAGATATTCGAAGAGTTTTCCTTGCTGGTAAATTTTGGTTAAAATCTATTTCTCTACATGATAATAGCACAATTAATGTTATCAATGATCTATATTCTCTTATGTCACATAGTTATTGGAGACGTAAAAAAGCCCCAGTTATCATAGATATACACTCGAAATTTAAAAATTTAGCAATAGATCAAAGGGAATGTTTGGGAATGTATTCATTAGATTCTTGGATTAGTAGGTATAATTTTAAAAGTCTATTTAGATATAAAATAGATAGTATATCTCAACCTAAAAGAACATACGAAACTTCATCACTTCTACGTAATTGTTCTTCTTTTTTAGAAAATAAATTTTGTAGTTATTATAAAGTGTTCACAGACGGCTCGAAGGATATGATGTCAAATGGTGGTGCAGCATTCTTTGATCCACAAATTAATAAAGGCTTTAAATTTAAAATTTGTCACAGTATGTCTACTACTCATCTTGAGCTTATTGCTATTTCTAGAGCACTATCTTATATAAAATTAATAAATAGTAACAAATTTGTCATTTTAACTGATTCCAGAAGTGCTCTTCAACACGTGGCTCGGTGTTCCTCTTATTTAAGAGGTACTCCGAAAGCTTACGAGATTATAAAATCCATTGAAGATTTAACCTCTCGCTCAAAGGAGGTAATTCTACAATGGATTCCCTCTCATATCGGTTTGACTGGAAATGAGGAAGTAGACATATTGGCAAAACAAGCATGTACTGATGGTGATATTGTAAACGATTTGCCTTTCTTCACTGACTGTTTACATTTAATTAGAATACACTGTTTTGATATGTGGAAAATTTATTTTGATGAACGATCAGTGGAGAAGGGCATATGGTACAGAACAATGCAGAATGATCCGTGGAAGATTCCATGGTTTGATGAGTGTAAGCTGAGTAGGAATTTGTTAATCACAGCATTTAGATTGCGTTCCGGTCACATTCCACTTAATAAGTTTGCTTACATGATGAAAAAGGTACCATCTCCATTGTGTACCGAGTGTGGCATCATTGAAGATGCAGTTCACATTATGGTGGAGTGTGTCCGAAATGAAGATATCAGAAAGGACATGCTCCAAATAACCCAAAATTTTAAAGAACTTGGAGGTTGTAATTCAATTTTGGCTTATCCTCTCTCAGAACCTGCTAAATTATTGTATAAAATTGTAATCATTGGTATGCGAAGACGATTTCAATAATTTTATTGTATGTAGCATGTGTGATGTTCCTATGGAGTGTCATAGTCCTTATGGACTAAAACTCCTTAAATAAAGAAAAAAAAAAAAAAAAAAAAAAATAAATAAATAAATAAATAACGTTCCAGTTTACGCTTTTCATACGAGCACTTGTTTTTGTTGAAATAAATTTGTTAATATTTACTCATTTTTAATTGCTTCGTAAAGGAATTTGGTCATGAAGTGATTACGTAATATATGTAGAAACAAAAAGAAAAACGTTATTCATTTATTTAAAATACACGGTAGATCCTCCTAAGGTAAGCAACTTAATGCCTGTGTTTTAGGTAACAGTCAACTGATATACGTAAATATACATATACATAATTACATAATATATAGATCTTTGCCCTTGCTTATCTATTGATTCCGGCGAATCAATAGGTAAACAGGGACAAGACACACCATTAATCCATACTTCCCTAGCTAAACGATAGATTCTTTAATTTTTTTTTTTGTTTTCTATTGTTTCTGGTGACTTTAAAAACAACTAATGTATTATCAATATATAATACGGTGATACAAATATTTGTGACATGTAATGGAGGATCATTTATATGTATTTTAAATAAAAACGGATACAAAATTGATCCCTGTTAAAAATAATTTTTTAGCACAGATTCAAAAGACAAATGGAAATGGAACATTTGTTGAGGTACGTTAAATACTATGATGCAATTATATCAAAAGCTTAACAATTAACTCCGTAATATTCAAGTTAACGTAAAACAGTTTTATGTTTTACACTATCAAATGCCTTTTATTAATCACAAAAATACAACAACGCCATGTGTGTTGACTGTTTCAGAAATAATGTCCAAGTTATCGAGTAGTCTGCTGTAACTGTGCCCGACTCAATTGATGACAATATTGACATACTCGTACTTAACTCCTTTATAACTTAATTATATGACATTCATGCGCCACTTAAGATTATCAAAATTAAACACTTACCTGCGCTCTGGTTAGCGAGCTTAAAGTAATTTTAAGGCGAACAGTTAAGTTACTTAGAGTTGGTAAGCTATCGAATAACTGTACTTAATTAATTTCTTAATAAACATTTTTCTTGTTCCAGTGTACTTGACGATACTTAGCGAGATCAAACCCCTAACTTTCTTTAGAAATTAACAATCACAAAGTGTCAACCGTTCATTTTCTTGCCATTCTCAGAGTGTGATGTTAAAAGACACATTGTTTCTATCTCATCAAATGCCGTGGATACTGTTAAAGTTGGTCATAGCATAATGATCGTACATATTTTTGATACTATTTTACCTATTTTAACATATATCCTTAATTATTTTTTTTGGTAATTTTTCTAAAGAATAGAATCAGATAACCTGTACCTATCCCTAAAAATCCAATCTTTGTGAGTTTTTGACTTTCACCCAATTTCTATTCTCCCATTTATTTCGAAAAATTCTTGTAAAATTAGTCAATCACCAATTACCTATCTTCATGCGCACTCTTTACTTCATTACTTTCAACCCGGATTTCTTCCTGGTCATAGTACGGTTAGCGAGCTAATTAAAGTAACTGATAACATTCAATAGAGTACTAACAAGAAACAGGTTGCTGTCCTTACTTTGCTTGACTTCAGTAATGCATTTAATGTTGTTGATCATGATTGTAAAGTCTTTTGTGCTCTTTTAATATATCTCTTTGAGGCAAAATATCTGTATGTGGCGAGATAGATGTCGCTACATCTCCGTCCGTGATGTGCTAGTTTCAAGATTATCTTGAAGGATGCTGCCGGCAGAGAATTAAAATTGACTGTTCTTTCTCCTGCTGCCACAAAGTCTGGGCCTGGATCTCTCGTGTTGGCGTGTTGTCTCCCCTATTATTTCCAATTTTCATAATTTCAATTTTTTATAAATTAATTTCGTTCGTTTTCACTTATTTGCAGGTGATTTGCAAGTTTATGCTCGCTCATCTCTTGACAATCTATCCTCAGCAGTGATCCCTAGTCCACTAACAGTGATTTTTGACTATAGGTCAATCTCAATAAGGTGCAAACCATTGTTATTGGATGTAAAAATATTTTTTCAATATTTGGCTACAGCAGTATTCCTCTCATTTTAAATGATAACGTTATCATACCCTACAGTTCGATTGTTAAAAATGTTGGTATTTTTCTAGACGTGTATTTGTCATGGGTACATCATATTAAGGATTTAAGCAAACAGACAGTTGGAGCTGTAAGATCTTTCAGTGCCTGTAGTCTTTTCTTTCTGTCTTTACTAAAATTATGTTAGCCAAATCTTTCCTGAACTCTTGAATGCAAGCTATCCTAATCTAACAGAAAATCAATTAAACAGCCTTGAGGCTGTTGTGATTCGATTCATACTTAGATATATCTCTGCATTTCGCTAAAAGCTGTGGTTGTGTGACGCGTAAACTGAAATATGACACCCCACGTCTTTGCATGGGCGGGGTCGACATTGTCTTGACGAACGAAATGAAGCTGCTGGGGGTCGTCATAGACCGGAAACTCACCTTCAACACCCACGTCGCGAACGTCTGCAAGCGCGCGGTCGCCTTCTACCACCAGCTGGCCCGAGCAGCTAAGGTTAGCTGGGGTCTCCATCCTGAAGTCATCCGCACTATTTACAGAGCGGTGGTTGAGCCTGTGATCCTGTATGCGGCTGCCGTTTGGGCGCCGGCCGTGGACAAGCTCGGTATACGCAAGCGGCTGAACATGGTCCAGCGGGGCTTCGCGCTGAAGCTATGCAGGGCATACCGGACTACCTCCTTGAACTCTGCACTATTGCTCGCTGGGTTGCTCCCTCTCGACCTCCGTGTCCGCGAAGCCGCGATGTTATACGAGGCGAGGAGGGGTATACCCCAGGACGCGATTGGGGATCGGGAGGTGGAGCGGATGTCCTCGGCTCTGCGGTCTCCGCATCCCGCCTGCCATATCGACCTGGAGTTCCAGTGCCTGGCTGACCAGGAACAATTTTTAGCTAATAGCGATAACGATTATAACATCTTCACGGACGGCAGCAAGATTGAGGGCAAGGTGGGGGCGGCGTTGTCCGTATGGACCGACGCCGCCGAAACCAAAACCCTCAAGCTTCGTCTGCCGTCCTACTGTACGGTATACCAGGCGGAACTCTTGGCGATATGCCGGGCGGCGCGGATGGCCGCGGACCGCTTGGCCGGATCGGTCGGGATATACTCCGACTCGTCATCGGCACTGCTCACTGTTAAAAATCCGAAAGCCCTCCATCCCCTGGCCGTAGAGGCGCGGGGACATCTGCAGAGGGCTTTGCTCCAGGACAAACGTATAAATTTGTTCTGGATTAAAGCCCATGCAGGACTAGAGGGGAATGAGCGTGCCGACCATCTAGCCAAGGAAGCTGCGCTGAAGTCGAAACGCGCTTTTGACTACGACAGCTGCCCGGTTTCGTTCATCAAGCGTAGCATCCGTATGCAATCGCTTGATGAGTGGAACCGGCGGTATCGTAGTGGTGAAACGGCCGGAGTCACCAGGGTGTTTTTCCCTGACGCGATAGCCGCATACAAAATCATCGGTAAAATAAAGGTGGACAGATTTCTCACCCAGGTTCTGACGGGGCACGGTGGGTTTTCCGAGTACTTGCATCGATTCAAGTGCAAGGACAATCCATCGTGCATCTGCGATCCTGCGTGTTCGGAGTCTGTCCTCCACATTCTTCTGGACTGCCCGGCCCATGATTACGAGAGGCAAAAATTGGAGAGTCAAATAGACGTCAAACTGGAATTAGAATCGCTGTCAGAAATCCTGCTTAGTAAGAACAGAGACCTGTTCCTACAATTCTGCATAAAAATTTGTACAATAGTAAATAAGCGTAATAGAACATAAAATTATGCTAGATATTTATAATAGGTTATAATTAGACTAGCATAAGAATAATTGTTATACATAGGAACATAGCTGTCAAGTATTAGTGTGTAAATTCTCTATATAAAATGTTATGTTTTATATAAACAAAAATCAGATAAGTTTATAATGTTGTATAGTTAGTTAGCAGTTTATATTAAGTTATATTTTTTGCCTCTTATAGTTAATAACAAAAATTTGTATTATATAAATATAGTTGAAAACAATTTGTAAATTTAATAATTAAGGAAAAAATTTGTAAAAAGCTAACTAAAAGTTACGACCCGTCTCCCCCCCTTACTGCCCCAGTGTTGAAAATAGTTTTAAGTACACACACGCCTTCAGCGCATGAGTGAGTGATGATGAATGATAGATGAAAATGTGATGCAGCATGAATGATGAACAGAGTACAAGATATGATAGGTATGTATGATTGAGTTTTTCTTGATGGAATATAAACACGAGCTAAGTAATGAAAAACTGTAAAAACAGTCTCCCCTTATAGGGAGGTCTAGTATTAAAAAAAAAAAAAAAAAAAAAAAAAAAAAAAAAAAAAAAAAAAAAAAAAAAAAAAAAAAGCTGTGGTTGACCATCCGTCATTGCCGATATCTACATATTCTTGCTTTTAGTTTTATGTACTGTGTGTTATTTAGTCCAACTAGCCCTACATATATGAGTAAAAAATTTGAATTTATTGGAGAACATCGCAAGGTATTGCTTTCTTCAGGGAATTTAATGCTGAGATTACCTGCGCATTAAACCAAATTCTTTAAGCAATCATTTGAAGTTCAAGCTGTACTTCTTTGGAACACTTTGCCTTTACCTATTTGCACGGCCGATAGATCTGAAATTTTTAAAAGACGAGTGATAGACCATTATTTATCTCCTACTAGGCTAATGTTTATATATAAATATTTATTTACCATACCAGAAACTATTATGAAATACGTTGAGTAATAATCAGTTTATAATAATAAAAATAAACAATACCTACTTTATTAAGCATTACAATGTTAAAAAAAAAGGTTAGCTTTGTTATCATTTCCATAACAATAGTTTTAGTTTAATAGTTTTAATTCCAGTTTGTTCACTATAGTAGTTAAGATGGTAATTACTAAAACACTATAACAAAACGTAATCTGTAGTAATCGATATAAACGTAGCCTATTTCAAAGGTGCCTGCCTATAAAGGGAAATCATTAGGAGCAGGCACAATATTGTCAATTAAGCGTGGCCAGCAACATCTGTTATCAATGATTACTTGCCTAATTGTGCGTTAATCAGTCGTTAATTACTGGTCATGGTGCACGCGTGACGTCATTATGCAGACTAACGTCGTATGAGTTATATATATCAGCTATTGATATATGTTTCCTATGTGTTATTTGATCCAATTTGTCACAGTGATGTCGCTATGAATAGGTACGTTCTAATACATAATGGATACTCCTTATAAACATTTAAGTTTTTTGTAATTGTTTTGTAAGGAAATTAGTATCTTTTCCATTCCTAGAACCGAAAATTGATTGAGCAAATGTTTGTATATACGTAATCGGCCTTATATTTGTATTTTTCTTCTTTTAACAAAGCTAATTTCTATGTCAACTATTCAATAATAGTTTACAATATAAAGATAATAATAAAGTTTTTTTAATGTATAATGTATCAATTTTATAATATTTCCTTTTTCAATTACATGAGGTACAATGAGGTATTGAATAATTGTATTCGTTTCTACCGAAATTATTAATAAGCAGTTTACTAATATTGATCAACTAATGTGAAAAATTCATAACCGTTCTAATTACCTCAGACAGTACCTATAACAAACAATATTGGCACATTAATTCATTAGCCGTCACATGCGACGCCCGCTCACGTCAGAACGGGGGCCGTCAATCGCGAGTGATTAGCGAGTGTGATTGCGCATTGATCGCTCGTTACCGGCTGTTTGCGAAGTCACATGGTCACTCATGAATATGCCACGTCCCTGTGATGATATGATACCGAAAAAAAGCCAGACAAGGATGGTCTTTGAAATTAAAAGTCTCAGAATGTATAATTTAAGAGCTTAAATATTGCTTGGATATATATAACATATTTTATAACTATGAATAATAAAATTATAGATAAATATATATGATTTTGAGTTTATAATTATAAAATTATGAAATGAATATCTGATACTAATATTAAGCCCAAATTGTTTAAATGAGGTTATTAATATAAATTACCTATTTTTATCACATTTATATAGTAACCAAAAGCTACAGTTTTTAATTTATTTATTTTGTACATATTTGAATATTCAAATAAAGTGTGCTTATAATTTCATCGTACAATAAATATTAATTTAACGAAAGTAAAAACAAATCGGAATTGAATTCAACCTTAAATCTGTTTTCACGCTGCATTCTATCACAGTTAGTTTATCCCTTAATCCTTTAAACCTGCCAAAATATGAACTAGTGGCGCTATAAAAAATAGCCATAAAGCCGTAAACGAAGCGGAACGTGCAAATAAAAGCAGTGGCTCGTCGTAAAACTGTCGAATTGAACGGCGGACGCAGTTGACCGGCTGCGCTGCTGCAATCGTTCACGCACTTCAACCCACCTCCACAACTTTATTAACTTTCTTAATTTTTACCGTCAATCCTAAATTTTATATAAATATGTATAAACAATAAATTATTGAATATCTCTTTAGAGTGGTTTGAAAATGCATATAATTATGATTTAATTAACGAGCTTTAAAGTTACAAATATCATTAGCAACGCATTAATACTGTGAACAAATAGTAGTCGCTTGTTTTTGGCTAGGTGTAATCAGGGCCGGAATTAGAGGTGAGGCCCGGGGCAATAGAGGAGTGGAAGCCCCTTGATCTCAAATTTTGTTTCGCAATATATTTGTTTTCATACGACGACAAAAAAAAACTTCGTCTCCTCTCCCTACTACACAATATCATATATTAAAAAAAAAAAACCTCATCGCTTCTACCTATCGATATTACTCGATAATTATCAATTATCGCATGAAATATATAGAGTATTTACTACTCAGAATTTAATTTTTTTCCCTAACTCTCTATTGTGGGGGCCCTTCTTATGTGGAGGCCCGGGGCAGTTACCCCGATTGCCCTCCCCTAAATCCGACCCTGGGAGTAATTATTACGTTTAGAATCGGACTTAGGATTCGTAATTATTAGTGGTTTTTGAAGAATCTAATGTATATATACCCAGATACCTATAGATATAACAAACAGTAATGTAATAGGGATTATATAAAATTATTTCAAGCACTTTAAAAAGAGAACAATCATTTGGGCTTAGAACACACGTTATAACTTATAATATCAGGTGCAGGTAGTCATTAATTCGTGAGGATTAGCCGCGGAAGCGAGTGTGCGCCGCCGATAACCAAATATTAACTCAATTAGCGACGAGACGCGCCGGCCCGGCATTCAAATGTCTGCTAATCCGTCCTAAAGCCGGCTGGCATTAGGAATGGTCAGTCCTCAGGGATTTAGATAGTGCTTTGTTTTTATACACGGTCTAAAGTTCTTTCTATCTTTTTACTTTAAGACATGTTTCTGCAATTTACTTCTAATATTATTTTAAAATTTCAAATTTATAATATTGGCATAATTCTGTTTGTCATTTCATGGTTATTTTTAAAGTATTACAAACTAATTAGATAATAATTTGTATTATAATATGTAATAATGCATATCGACATAATGACATTAAATTGAACAGACAAGTAATTAGCGTTAATTCAATTAATTGTGGCCAATCGTCGACAAATGCATTGTTAGCAATGACAGATCACTAGGGCAACACAAGGTCTTATTCTAGACCAAGGAATTTATATACAAACTGGAATGCTCACGTGCACTCAAAAAACGTGCCTATAACGGCCGGGATTGCATCTCTTTCTACCATGGATTCAAGGCAACTCTCGTAAGAAAGAGACAAAATACCAGTAGTCAACGAAATGCTCGGAACGATTTTTCATTTCACATGTTATAAGCCAATGTCAACCTTATGTCAAATATTTCAAGGTACATATTTGAATATATGATTTAATTAAGTGAGCGTTCCAGTTATGATATAAATTCCTTGTTCTAGACACAATAAAAGGCTGCGTTATTCGGTCGTTAGAGGACGTTTAAGAAAATTTAAATTAAATTTTAAATCTCCTTTGTCTAGTGTACAAACTATAAACATAATTCACCCTAAAAGTATAAATTTACTAGTTTCTTTTTTTAGTTCTCGTATTCTTAAAGTAAAGATTATTATTATTAAATATTTTAAATAGTTTTTAAACAAATAACCCATAAAATTAAACAATATCAAAATCAAAATCAAAATTAACTTTATTCAAATAGGCCCTAAGAGCACCTTTGAAACGTCATTTTACAAATTAAAAATTTAAATTTGATTATTATTTTGTAATGGTAAAGCTACCACCGATTCGGAATGTAGATTCTGCAGAGAAGAATCGGCAAGAAACTCCGCAGTTACTCTTTCGAAAATGATATATAAACTGTATTTTAGTATAAAATTAGTAATATCTTGCATGAAATACAGCGCCACTATGTCCACACGTCTTTGTCGACTAAGTAATCCTGCACCGAATAATAAGCTTTATCTATTAATTTTTTTTTAATAAAATCTTTAAATTTATTATGAGACAGTTCCAAAATTGTTTGTGGGATTTTATTATACATGCGAATACCATAACCCAGAAAGGAGGCGTTTACTTTGCGCAGTCGGAAGCCTGAAGTTACAATTTTATTATTCCTTCTAGTGTTTACAGTGCGATTAATACTATTTATTTCAAAACAATGAATATTCTGGTGAATATATATAATATTGTTATAAATATACTGCGACGCAATTGTTAATATGTCTATCTTTGGAAAAACATCCCGTAGGGAGACTCTAGTTCCAAGATCGTAGATGCCACGAATAGCCCTTTTTTTGCAAAATAAATACAGTTTCAATATCTGTAGCATTACCCCACAGTAACAGACCGTAAGACATAATACTATGGAAATAGCTAAAATATATTAAACGCGCAGTAGTAACGTCGGTCAGTTGTCGCACTTTTCTAACTGCGAATGCTGCGGAGCTGAGTCTACCATTCAAGGATGACAAATGGGAGTTCCACTGAAGTTTTGAGTCCAAATTTATCCCTAGGAATACTGTAGTATCACCAACAATAAGCCTCTCGTTATTTATTTCTAAATTATAATGTGGATGTTTAACATTAGGCAACGAAAATACAACGCACTTGGTTTTTTTGGCGTTCAAAACGAGGTTGTTTGTTTTAAACCAATCTTGAATTCGAGACAAAGAACTGTTTACGTCATCATAATTTACTTTTTTCCTATCAACTTTAAATATAAGCGATGTGTCATCTGCAAATAGCACTATATCACAAATATCCTTAACATAAAATGGCAGATCATTTATATATATTAAAAAAAGAAAAGGACCTAGAATCGATCCTTGTGGAACGCCCATTTTTAGCACAGATCCAGAAGAATTTGTTCCGTTTATTGATACGTGTTGTATTCTATTAGATAGATATGAAGCAATGAGATCAAGAGCTTTACCATTAACACCGTAATATTCTAGTTTACTTAATAAAATTCCGTGGTCCACGCAATCAAATGCCTTTGATAAGTCACAAAATACACCAATAGCATTTTGTGACCTCTCCCAAGCATCATATATATGTTTGAGAAGTGCCACACCGGCATCTGTCGTAGAGCGACCTCTAGTGAAACCATATTGTTCACTGTGAAAAATTCCATTAACATTAAAATGGAAAAGAAGTTGATTTAATATAATTTTTTCAAAAATTATCAAATTATCAACAATCGTTCGCAAATAAATTCCAGAATAAGGTTTTCCTGAACAGCTGACAAGACAAGAAATGTTCTACTTGGTAACTACAGTTAAAATCATTCGTCATCAGCATAATCGCACAGATCATACCTTGTAATTGTTAAAGTTTGTATAACTAATTAACTATGTATCTATAACTTTTTAATGTAATTATGACTTTTATAACAGTTATATTATTTACCTTACGACGACCAATTGACTAAAAAAAAAGCTAAATTTGATTTATGCGTATGTAATGAAATAATAGGTACATACAACCCATGTAAATAAAGACATACTTTTCTAACAATGTCAATCGAATTATAATGCACAATATTTTATGTTTTAGCACTATGCCTGTAATTTTATTTGGGTAGATACATATATTCCGTTTTTATTGATAACTACATATTACAATAAGTCAAATTAATCAATAAAATCTATCCATATATCGAACGTGAATAAAATATTCTTAACTAGGTTCAATGATAGTTACACGTTTCTAAACATAGACCAATTTCACTTGTTGCTAAAAAACTTTCAAATAGTTATCTCATATACAGCGCTATCCAACAGATAAAATTTTCTGACGTTTTTGTATTGCACCATCAAACTCCATTGAATCTGTAATATAATTCTATTGGCAACCTATAAAACCAAAAGCTGTAGTTTAGTAGTTGAGATAAGGACCTGTTTTACCTCCTGCTTATAAAGTTTGATAGCATCAGCCTATCAGTAACTTATTGACAAGATATACTTCATCAGCAACCGGTTAAATTGATCCTCAATGTCAATAATAAAGAAAAATACATAAATAGATACTTGCATAGTTTCCTGACCATGATAACGTAAGAATTGTGGATAGAGCTGGAACGATAAATTAAACAACGATACTTCTATCTCTTCTTAAGATCTGTAATATGAAACCTTTTGTACTTATTGTTAGAAATAGTATGTTAAAAATAAACCAGGTAACTAAATATACTTGAACCACTTATAAATAAGATTTTAAAAAAAATCACATTATATCAAATTGTAGTTTTATTTCCAATTTAAAGCTATATATATTTAAAAAAAAATCTATGCCAATTGACTATATGTAATGATAACAATTCACTTATAATTAAATAAAAAGATTTAATTATTATTTAGTCATAACACATTTCCCTGTTTTATTCCCGTATTTGATATTTCGAATCGAAGGTCAATCAAACCAAAGAATTAACTACAATATCAATAATTAAGAATAGATTCATTCAAGCAGCCTTTCTTTATAAAACAAACGAATCCAACCGAAAGCAAACTTAATCCAATCCGCGAGTGAAACGAAGTAAGACGTCGTCGTCGGCTCAAACAAATTATTTGACATAATGTCGTTAATTAGAAACCCTCCTTTGTAACCGAGGGTAGGGTAATTAGGTTCGGATGCTCTGAATGGGTCCTTTTTCTGCTCGTTACGGCTAAAACAAAGGGGCAAAGAAATAAACAGACCGTATTCAGGCAAGAATTTGCATTGGAGTTGACAATGAAAGAAAACTTTTATACATTTCAACATAACCATCCAATTTAGTTTCAAAGTTAGCAGAATAGCACTTCCATCAATATACTTTTTTAACTCATTAATAAGTATCTTAAGCCTGTCCTCATTTTATGATTTTATCGGAGTATGTAGGAAATTAATCTAATTATAATTAATTATAAGAATATACCGAACATCACATTATTTACGATAGCAAAATTCAAGTTGTATTTAATTTGCATTTGAGATTTAAAAAAAAAATATTATGATACCAAATGTAACTTCCAGAGTAAAAGTGTTAGAAGAAATCTCACTTCGGGGTCGCTTACAAGACTTCCCCTCATGGGTTTAATTGCACCGCTATTGTTCTGTCTGATTTGATTCTGTCTCTGTAGGCACAATCACAATAACGCGCTTTAGTGGCCGAGCGATTGTGCTGCGTCATAACGACAAAACTGAATTTTACAATAAAATTATTGTATAAAAAATCTGGTATAATCTCATTTTTTTTTCGGCAATATAATAATTAAAATTTATAATATTAAGTAACTTTTTTGTATTTTTTTTTTTTTCGTATATTGAAATATAAAGTTTATATCTTAAAAAATCTTAAGTCAAATAAGGTTAGTTTTAATAACTTATTATTTAAAGTTATCAAAATGAAATTTAGTTTTGATTTCTAATTAATTTTATTTGACATACAGTGAGGATTTTTTTATTATTATTTTAAAATTCATTTTTGCTATGTTGTTTGTTTATCATATTTTTTTTTAATATAATCTATAAATAATATTCAAAAATAATACGCAATGGTTATTAATTCAACTATCGTGATTCTTATCTGTTTGTCACTGTGAATCATTGTAACTTGAAATAAATGTATTTATTTTACTTTTTAATCTAGGTTAACTTTAGAAGAATAATTTAAAAAAGAATTAAATTCAAAAATTATAAAAATACTGTAACACCAATGGTATTATTAATTTAAATGTACCACGGAATTGTTAAGCTTAAGTATTCAAATTATATTAAATACAATTAATTAATTTATGTAAAAAAATATGGGTACATATGACAAAAATGTCACCTTCACATCGATTTCAGCGAAACGATGCGTCATGCACACTCTTTACCAGACAATTTCAACAAACAACAACTTGCTCCTAATTGTGTTTGCGATTCCTTTACAAATCTCTTTCGCCTCGACTACAATTATTGTGAAAACTCGTTTTGAAACGACGTTAAATACGACCGAATTTTAGATAATTAACTCAGATTACGGTCTCTAAGCATATAATTCGCTTTTGTTGCAAGAAAATTGGTAGAGGCTAAGTTAAAGTAATATTGAATCAAATATTAAGAAAAAAAACGTAAGGTATGTAAGACAACGCAATGTTTTATAATTAATTTGATTCAAAGAAATGTCTCATAAATTATTTTATTTAGTTACTTTATTCTCCGTTTCGTTTTAAGCGGTTTTTTTTTTCTCTCAGTATTTCAAAGGACACTTGAACTCGTATTTGCTATTAATATGTTCAAATATTTCAGTATATTCAAGACATCTGTCAATTAACGCCAAGAGTACTGCATACAGAATTTATTAATAATATGAAATTACAAGTCTTCGTCGAATAAAACATAAACAAAATGCATTTCGATTATTTTAGAGTTATTAAATGTTGTGAAAACAATAGTTCAACCACCGTGAAAAAATTCAATATCGGGTAACTTAAAACCCATGCAAATTCGGAAAAATCTATTATAATCTGCATCGCACACTGCTGGACGCTCTTTTCATTCGATGCCTTTTGTTGGCGGATTCAATTAAGTTTACATCGGCGCCGAGGTCAGTTAATAAAAACCGAAGCCTACAAAAATTGGTGCGTAAATCAAATTCAATAAAGCCCTGCACAATAGTGTGGGACAGGCATCGGAAAATGACGCCGTCAAACAATCACTGCTCGATGTGCTCGCGATGCGTCCCAATCAAATTTATATTACAGACTTTTGCTTGTTTTCTCTTACATTTTTCGATTTTTTCAATAAATCCATAATAAAGCAGTAACTTTTAATAAAAAATTGTGTACTATTTATTTATTACATATATAATTATAAATATTATAATACAATGAAATAACTAGAGTTATACACAATTATTACATTTTAAAGTCAATTAATTAAGAATAATATTTGATATAACGTTCTTGGGATAAAGACAAGTTAGTTTTAATTATCTCCAAAACACATCGATTATATTTGGAGACAGTCACCCTTTCACATTAAGAATTCTCGTCCACCTTTCCACGTCTCTGAATTAATCGCCCGAGAGCCGCTGTCTATTAAAGTTTCTTCGAAAGTTGTTAAGAGGCTCAACTCGCTCAAAACTCTGCAGATAATGTTAAACATTCATTTAAGTGGGGGTTCTTACTTCCGAATTGCTGTATAAATCTTCTAATTCTTCGAGCGTTTAATATTCATATCACCTTCGCTTGTATAGAAAGTCGCGAGAGCGCACGTCGATTTTGAATCTTTTCAACTCATTACATTATGGATCATTTATGTTAAATTTATTGGCCGTTTATATTTTTAACTTGTTATTATTTTTATAACGATGAATTAACACATTTTATTAAACTTATTTCAATTCGTTAAATAATAGACTGGATTTTAAAAGCGTTAAATTACAAAGTCGAAAAACTATTCGATCACTTTCATTGTAGTTAAATGCTTAGTTTGCTACTTATCGCAAACGACTAGTCGATTGTATGAACATTAAACGTGTGGTACGTTTGCAAAATGTTGATAAGATTTTTTAGTATTTTAAATTTTAGATTTAAATCTAATTTGTTAACTACGGAAGTAATTTGTGAGTTACATATTGTATTATCTCTTTCAAAACTAACATATATGATGTTGTGTACACTGTAGCGTATACATTATATTTAGTGCATAATATATTGCTTATTACATTATTTGGTTAGTTATATTAAATGAAAATTACGAAAGTTTTTATTATTATTAATATAGAAAACATATTTTAGAGAAACACGCATGCTAATTATTTTAATATTTGAATAAGGTTAAAATTGAAACTAAACCAATGATGTTATAAAAATTATTCTGAAATAACTAAAGCGACCTGGAGAACTGGCAAGTAATTGCGGGAAGCCGCCAAAACACGTAGCTCGTTCATTCGGGTCGTTATAGCAATGCCAATATTTGTAGACACTTTCTTTCCAATGAAGATGTAGAAAACAAACGAATTTAGAAGTGCACGACACAATGGAAAGGATCTCGCTAAATTGGTCATGTAATAACTGTCTGAACAAGTCGTTCTAACATCGCCACATCAGCGGTTCAGATACTATCCTTCCGTTCATTCGAGGGCAGTATTAAAGTTTTATTGTTCTTACTATTTTATACTTTAACAAACGTAGATAAAAAAGAATTACATGTCAAAAAATGGCCAATAGTTGTCTCATTGTCTGTACTCTGTCGTAATACAAACTCGGTTATATTTAGCTAACCCTTTAAAAAGTATCACAGACAAGATGAATGTTTCATGTATTTATTCAATTTCAAGAGAGAAAAGACGCGAATCCCAGAACCGCCCAAGTCGTGTAGCCGTCCGCAGTATTTTAAAATAAACGGCTTTTTTTATATTCTTAGCATATTTTTCAAAAGTCGGCAGCGCTGCGTTCCAAGCGTATTAATACGCGTCCTTAAACACCCCTTACATGAATAATTAGATGTTTCCCGGATTTATTCTCCACCTTATCTGTAAAACACGCGTTTTAAATTTGCAAACTCATTCTTTTCGCCGTATTGAGGATAATACATCTTAGCTCCGTTGCGATTCTGATTAATGCCCTCGACTAGATTCGACGCAACTTTGTCAGAGATAACGACGAAAAATAATGGGACGTGACTCGGCTAATTCGGTTTTTACAAGTAGAAAGTGTAAAGAAATTTATGTGAATTTTTTTCGTATGATTGAAGATATTCAAACTTTTTTATTAAATTTTGAACTGAGATGTAGCAGAAACATGTTTAAAAAGTAAAATACTTATTCTTCTTTCAAAATACGTAAACGTCAAATATTTATGATACAAGCTAAAACGTCTGATACCTTTTTTAATATAAATAGCAATCTTGATAATAATTTTCTCGAAATATGCGTATTTTAATGTTAATAATAGCAACTGCTGGTAAGAATATTCTCATTATTTATAGACAAAAAGAGATATATCAAGTAAATATATTATTATAAACTTGTTCCTATTTTTCTAGCATTATTATTAACGGATGTAGCTTCCGAAGAAGATGGTATCAAAAGGGGTACCTTCCCTTTTATGGTAAGATTTACAGTGCATAGAGCATTTACTTGTTTAAGTAAACTAATCGCTAATTCTTGTTTATTGTATTAGGCTTTTGTTTACTATCCGGATCAAACTGTAGACGACGGCTTCGGAGGAAAATTTACTCGAAGTGCCGTCCTGATACGACAAAATTGGCTGATATCTGCTTCTCTCGAAACTGAAAATACTTTGAGCGCCTTTCCTGAAAAAACTCTTGTAGCAAGACTCGGAGCTATAAGCATTGATGACAAATTTAATTTTAATTTAGATGAAAGTGAGCAAGAACGGGAGGTGATAAAATCGATTTTAAAATTCCGTCATTCTAATACTCAAACATAAATGACTATTCTGTATAAATATTTTAATAAAAATAAAACTTTGCTTTCACAGATAATTCGTGTAGCTCGTCCCTATGATTTTAATAGAACAGAATGGTGGTACAGCGATATATCGCTATTGAAGACGCTTTTGCCTTTTAATATTTCTGCGACAGTGGCGCCGTTTCCGACAAGAGACAGTAAACTGATTCCTAGTGAAAACTGTTTTATGCTTGTTTATGCCGTAAGTATTCATAATCTATATTTTTTATATTTTATATATTTCTTTTTATTGAAAACTGTTCATTTTTGTTTAAGAATCATATCCAAAAAGAATCAGAAGGAAGACTTTTAATGAAAATAGCAGTTGAATTGATACCACCTTCGCAAGATAAATGCGGTAACAACTTCAGTAATGATACCATGGTTTGCGCTGTTCTTAGCAATGAAAAAAGTAACATTTACACGAATTCGAACTTCTGTCTGGTGAGAGATTTTGATTTTGCAATTTAAAAGTACACATTAAATCAGTTTTAATTGACATACTTGTTATTTCAGGGTAACAACGGTGGCCCTCTGATATGTGATGACGAATTAGTCGGTACGCAAACATATATCAATAATTGTAATCAACCATACCTGTATCAGCTTTTGAGATCTTGGGATGATCTAATATCATGTGCAATAGAAGAAAAGTGTGAAGAGGAACAGTGTGCTAAAATATGTTTATTTATAAATAAAGACCCAATAACAACAGTACCAACAACATCAACAACGTCGGTTACGGAAGACGTAAAGTTTAAGCTTGCTGATGGATATGTTAATGAAACGAGTATTAGTACAATAAAAACGCCGACACTTACAACTGCATCGGAATCCAGTGAAATTGTGGTTGAAGAAACAACTTCAACTACTGTGAAAGGCACACAAGGTACTACTAAAACTACAACTGTTACTCACTTAAGTACGGTTGAAGATACTACAATTGAAACAAGTGAACATACGGAAAGGGAGACAGTTAATTTCCAAGAAGAACGTGAAAGAAAGACGAATGTTGAAGCTAAGCAACAAGTACTACGGAGTGATGCGGCCATAAATACATTTAATTCTTTCAAATATTTCATTTGTAGCTACTTCATTGTAGTACGCGTGGTTTAGTTTTTATTTATGTTATTAATTCATGAAAGTTCATTAAATTTTTTTTAATAAGTTTTGTTTAAATTTGATAAATACGACATAACGGAATAACATCATATGAAATTTTTATTAAGATAAATTACAAACTGTTGGACGTACTTAGTTACTTAAATTTTGAGTACAATATGTATAAGATTCCTTCAATACGGTCTGGAAACTTGATAATGCTATTAGAGCAAACTGTGGAGGCGTTAAGCCTGCAACCTTACTTAATTCTACTTATTTGCAAAAGTTTAACACTTGCTGGGGCGTCTTATAGTAACTTAGTTAAGTACCTACTGCAATATTTCCCTCATTTTCGTTGCAGTTTTAGTTTTAATATAACTATAGTCATAAACATGGGAAAAAATAAAATAATTATACTTTAAGTTATTCAATTTACTACGACATAATGTGATATAAGGTGATAACTTGAAATTATACCAGACGTCTATCACAGTTTCACAATGATTTGTAGCTAATAAAACAGGTGTAATACGATTTTTATAACTCAAGATACTTCTAGATAAGAGACCTTTCTAATGGTGAAAGACTTATTAAAATCGGTACAGCACTTTCGAATAAATTTCAACCAACAGACAAATATTTTTCGTATGAACTGAATCAGCCTGTAGACGTCCCACTGCTGGGCACAGGGCTCTTCTCTATTGTTATATGTGACTAGGATTATAATATGGCAATGGTTTCCTGTCTTTACTAAAGTTCTTTATAAGTCAGTCTAAAAGTAAACGTTATACTGTGTTCTCGCTGTTTTATTTATTAGTAGCGAGAATGGGATAGATGAGGAAATCGAGGCTTGTTGTTACCAATGTGCAGTGTGCGCGGACGCCGGCGATGCACCGCCCCGCTACGCCCCGCAGCCTTTGCCCTAGCCTGTTAGACATTAGACGAGACTATTATTGATTTTTTAGGTCCTATTGTAGGAAAGAAATTTTTAGTTATCGTAGACTCATCCTCAAAATGGATCGAGGTCTGTCAAAGAAAGAAACTACAGCTTTAGCGGTAATCACTAACCTCAGAGAATTTTTTGCTCGTTTCGGCATTCCGCGTCAGCTTGTTAGTGATAATGGACCACCCTTCAGTAAAGTCGAATTTAATAACTTAAGTAATAATGGAATTGAACATTGTTACTCGGCTCCATATCACCCATCTTCGAATAGTGTGGCCGAGAATGCAGTAAAAATTTGTAAAAAAGCTTTGAAACTACGTATAGATATAGAGCATTACAACGTTATTTATTAATATACAGTAATAGGAGAAAGGTTGGAGCATAATCCGCCACGTTGCTCCACTGCGAGTTGGCAGATAATAATTTTCCCTATCTTGAGTAACGATCGCTATCAAGTGTTTATGACAACAACCGGATCCGACAACTTTACGTACTCTCCGATGCACGGTGGGGAGACCCACAAGGACATACACCCAGATCTTAAACAAATATTTGTACAAATACAAATATCGGCCCCGAGCGGGAATCGAAACCGCGACCGCTGGCGTTGAGGCGACCACTCGCAGCACTAAACCAGAACGGTTGTCTTTATCATATAAATGAAACCAAATATTTGTGTAAAATAGAGTAACAATATCAATAATATAAGTGAATTTCTTTCCCAAGCTTCAAAGTGCAGCAGGAATCAGAATGTATCTTAATAGGATTCGACATATTTAAATTCCGAAAGGGGATCGCATTGGAAAACTGTTATGCATATTTTAAAGTTAAATTTACTTACGACGAATTCACTGCGTTGAATGAGAATTCATCGTGAGTAGCTTCTTTGTGAACTTAAAATGTTTTATGATATTCGAGGAACGTGATAAGAGACCGTTTGAATAAAGATCGAAGAAGTTAAGTTTTGTAAAATTTAAATAGACTTTTTATATATCACATCATAGGTACATTATTACATTTATGTATACTAACTAAAAAGCTAAAAAAATACTATAAACATAATAAGCCCTGTTAAGCATTTTAAAAGTATTTCAGGAAATTGATATAAAAATGTAATTTAAATATAAATTTAATTTGGGAAGTATATTTGTAATGTTTAAAGCGTAGAATTTTATACTTATTCAAAATAGTATGATAAAATGATAGTAAAATAAATCAACAACGTAGGTAAATTTTTTGTTCACTGTTATTAAATCGGAAGCAAAACAAAATTTCTTACGTTTTAGTCTATAGAATAAATATTATTTTTGTTTTCAACTCAACTTACATTAAAATATTTCCTTTTATAATTTATTCATAGTAATAAAAATTATGATAGAAGAATTAAAACGCCTTCCAAAAGTAATATAGCAATATACAATACGAATAGCATTGCCGTATAAGTTGATAATTTGACTTCTTATTTACAAAAAAGGACTACGAAAAAGACTATTTTACGAAATTTTAGCAATTAACACCGAAGGCAATGAGTTAACAAACAAAAGAAATTAATTCAACAACCTCATAAAAAGAAATAAGCAGTTCATAAAACTTTTAATAATTAAAACTCGAATAAAAATAAAACACCCAGGGTAGATGAAGCCAGTTATAGCAGACATCCGAGTTCTCCCCTTTTTCTATAAAAATAGAATAAAGAATTATCTGTCTTACACTTGTTAGAGCTCATCTTTAAATGGTTATGTTTTGGGAGTCATTTTCATTCGTAAATCCCAAGCCGAAGGGGGGTTTTTGGAACTAACGACACTTGTTAACTTATTTTGACTGCCGATTGAAGACTGTAAATGGGAAAATAAACCATAAAAATAATAGCCTGCGAAATTATTTACGTGTGCGATGTGTAAAATATTAACGGAATATGGGTATCATAATCGTTTTAATGATAATTTAAATATTAATTAAATTATATTAATAAGAATTAATTAAATATTAATTTGAATATAATAAACGAATGATAATTTTAATATAAAATTCTATTTTCAAGTCTACATAATTATGATATCTACTTATAAATTTTTTAACATTTTAGAATATAAATATATATATAGGAGACTTTCTATAGATATAGTCACTCATCACGATATCTCTGGAACTATGAGACCTAAAAACTTGAAATTTGGTAGGAATATTCCTTTTGCCAAGTAGAGGTCAGCTAAGAACGGATTTTACGAAATTCTACCTCTAAGGGGATGAAAAAGGGAGGCAAAGTTTGTATGGGACAACGTGATTCCTTTGTTCAATCTACTTCAAATTTTGCATAAATATTCTTTAACAGAATTGTTTGAAGACGTGTTTTGTATTTTATCGAAATTCATCCCCTAACGGGGTTAAAAGGGGCTAGGAAGTTATTTTGATATAAATACTCCTTAGTGCTTTTTTTAATTACATTTTATTTTGACACATGTTTGACAATCAATCCGTCTATTATATAATATTTTCCAGTATTGACGCAGGTGTAGGTGATATCTTTTTTGGGTGCTCCTGGTGGAACAGGCAAGACTTTATATTAAACGTAACAAAATTGAGTTGTAAATATATCGTGTGATCGCTTTATTGTAAAATAGTGTTTTATATAATATTTTTTACTTTAATGTTGGTGTTGTTTTAAGTAAAGGGTTTTAAACTGAATAACTCATCAGCAAGGCATCTGTAGTTTACAATGATACAGCTATAAAAGACACTGAAGTGAACTTAGAAACATTTTTGAATTCTACGGCATTAACACCCCTATTAGTACAGATTGGCACCACGGACTAATGTTGGAACAAGATCAGTAAACATTATAAATCATGTACCCATTTAACTTTATCTTACACTAAAACTAAAAAGGAGGAGATAAAAGCTGTCTTGGAACATTATTAAATATAAATATATGTTTGACATACACACACGATCGTCTGTTCCTAAGGTAGGCAACTTAATGCCTGTGTTTTAGGTAACATCCGACTGATATACATTTTTTTATAAATATACATATAAATAATACATACAGAAATAAATACGAATTACACCCAGACTCGAGGCGGGAATCGAACCCATGATCCTGAAGCAGTAAGCAGGGTCACTACCAACTCTGCCGAGTCAATCAAAATTTAAAAAATAATTACTTGCGGGTTTATTCAAATCTAAGAGGCAAAATCGTATTGATTTATGGTGTAATTATACCAACGATACAACGAACGAAGCGTTGATGACCGTTCTGGTGTAGTGGTGCGAGTAGTCACCTCAACGCCTCGCCTCAATGCCGGTGGTCACGGGTTCGATTCCCGCTCGGGACAGATATTTGTATTTGTGCCAATATTTGTTTCAGGTCTGGGTGTATGTCCTTGTGGGTTTCCCCACCGTGCCCCGGGTAGCACGTAAAGCCATCGGTCCCGTTTGTTATCATGGATACCTTATAATAATCGTTACTTATGGTAGTAATATTATCCGCCAACCCGCAGTGGAGCAGTGTGGTGGATTAAGCTCCAACCCTTCTTCTATGTGGAAAAAATGCCTTCGCTCAGCAGTGGGTTGTTTACAGGCTGATACAATAAAATGGAGTACAGAAGCATTTGTGGCCTGCAGTGACGAAACTGAGCCTTACCATAAATATGATAGTCCATCTAAGGGAGATGTTACTGCCGGACAGTTCTCAGATCTGTTGCTTAAAATAGGAAATGGTGATTTCCGGGAACTGGATAATAATATACTGCATAATAATATAATGTACCTATGTGTATATGAGTATGTATTTACCATAAACAAAGCTTAAGGTCAAACTCTGAATGTAGCGGGAGTATACTTGAGGGCAAGCTGCTTCTCCTACAGCCAGTTGTATGTGGCATGTTTCAGAGTAGCCTGGTGATTCTAGCACCCTGAAGAAAAAACAAAAAGTATTGTTTATAAAGAAATACCACGGAAGGTGTAGTATTTCGATTTCGTTGTAAAAAGATAGTACCCCCGTGTAACTTTCTCCAGATCAAAGGCCGAGCTTCGTGTTCCTAAAATATAATTTTTTTTCATTTTTTAATGTTTATTTAAACTTTAAATTCCTACTCTGTAATAAAGATTGTTATCTTCTATGTATATATGAAACTTTCTATAGATATAGTCACTCATCACGATATTTCTGGAACTATGAGACCTAGAGACTTGAAATTTGATAGGAATATTTCTTTCGCCGAGTAGAGTTCAGCTAACAACGGATTTTACGAAATTCTCACTCTAAGGGGGTGAAAAAGGGGGGCAATGTTTGTATGGGACAACATGATTCCTTGGTCCAATCTACATCAAATTTTGCATAAATATTCTTTAACAGAATTGATTGAAGACATATTTCGTATTTTATCAAAATTCATCCTCTAACGGGGTTAAAAGGGGATTGAAAGTTATTTGCTTCGAAGTTGATATCAATACCTTAGTGCTTTTGATTTAAAGTACATTTTATTTTGCAACTCAATCCGTCTGTTATAAAATATTGTAAAGTATCGACGCAGGTGTAGGCGATAAAAAATATAAATTTATATTTTTTTAAAATTTTAGTTAAATACCCGTGCGAAGCCGGGGCGGGCAGCTAGTATAAATATATAATAGTT